>OX336400.1:199953242-204753242 GCA_946902985.2 Meconema thalassinum
CCAACAAAACAAAAACTAAAAGTAATGTCTGTAACCTACTACAAAAGTTTGGTTACAAACCTAGAAAAGTTGCTGAGTTTTAATTCACTGGCCGTGAAAGCCAATACATCTATATCTGAAATATTAACCGACAGCAGTGGCTCAGCTGGCTAAAGCGCAGCGTTAGGTCATGGGACCAAGCTCTCGGCTGACTCGGAAGACGTGTGGGTTCGAGCCCCACCGTCGGCTGTCCTTGAAATGGTTTTCCGTGGTTTCCCATTTTCAAGACCAGGCAAATGCTGGGACGGTACCTTCTGATAGGCCACGGCCGATTCCTTCCACATCCTTGCCCAGTTTCTTTCATCTTCATCCATTCCGTCTCTCATCCCGACGCGCAGGTCGCCCACGGGCATCGAATAGAAAGACCTGCACTCGGCCTCTGAGGAGGCCACACGACAAAAAAAAAATTGAAATATTGAAAGAAGTACCAGGACCTCCCGTGGGTATTCCTAGGGTGAGGGAATGAAGCTAACTTGTAAAGTGCATCCTCGGTTTTCCTTTACTGTGATCCTCAGACAATGAAATGGTGCGCCGACAGTTTGCTGAGAAGGCCAACCAGGTGGGACCGTGGATCGAGAGGCAGATGGACGCCGTCACGGCCATTGGCATGGGCTTGCAGGTGAGTACACGCAAAGCAAATTTCTCACTGAATGTAAAGAAATCCGAACAAAAAGGAATACTGATGAAGTTTCCAATAACTCTGCAAGTTCCACAGCTGTTTCTTTCCAACCCTTTCCTCACTCGTCACCCCTCGTGGGGCACCATCTGACATGAGGCTGTCCATCCTGCACAATGTAAGTTTGGTATGTTTCTGGTGAATGCCATTGGCCGTGTCTAGCTACACACTAGCTGTACAATGCGTCTTGTGTGTCCGTTTCAGCACAAATCCTTGGTTACGTAAACATGTCCAAGGGTGTACGAGAGCTAATCTTGCAGCAGTCGACCAGGACCTCTTGATTTTAGAGCTTCTACAATGATGTGCCTTGTAGTTGTTGAGCCGTTTGATGGCATTAGCAACTTGCTGGTTTAGATGGGGATGTTCTACAGGTAATCTATCTTTGGACTCTTGCAATTGAGCAACTGCTTAAAGTAGTTGACCAACTTCCCCTAAGACTTCCTTTTGGAAGGCCTCAGAATTTTCTGCTATTGTACATTCTGAATTGTTCATCCAACTTTTCCAGTCTTGAGCGATCGTATGATCTCTTCACATGCCGTATGGTTTTGCCGACTGTTTCAGCACCATTGTGAAATTCTCCTAGTCTTCTTGTCGTTCAGTCGAATTCCACTTTGTCCATCAGTCGATGGTTAACCATTTATGACGTCGCTTCCTTTGGGGTAGTTCAAGGTTATTGAACATCTTCCATACGGTGGACTTAAGTTTGTTTGGTTCCTTAGTTTAAAGGCTGCGACAACGCGGTCATGTAGCCCCGTGTACTTTGGGTGTGTGTAGAATCTGTCTGATAACCGGTGTTAATTGTGATGACTGTATTAGTGTGTGTTATGTTTTAATTCAAGTAGTTCCAACTTTTGCTATCAAATGCTACCATCCACGACACATAGCTTGCGGACTTGCCTACTAGATGACATCGCAGTCGGCACCGGGCGGCGAACGTTGGAACTAATAGTGTTATCAATTCCAACCTACAAATTTTGGCTTCACACAAGTGTAGTTAGTGGAAGGTTCTTTTTCATGCCATAAATCTATGCCCAACGTTGCAGGATCTTATCCTGACGCAGCCAGTTGGCATTTGAGGGCACGCAAATGCAAGGAAGCCGTGTCAGTACATTTACTGGCACGTTAAAGATACCCTTCGGGGCAAAATTCTGCCACCCCAGCGTCTCTAATAGCTGCAGTAGTTAAAAGGGAAGTAAAACCTATAACATTCTTCTTCTTCTTCTTCGTTGTTTCGGCCAGCTGTGGACCCCGTTACTGCGCCTCCTTTCTGTCAGCCGTCCACTTGTTGCCTGTTCTCAGTTTTGGCGTTTCTTGGAATCGCTGGTGTGCTCAAGTTTTTTCTTTAATGTCCTCAAGCGAAATCCCTGCTTCTGTAAGATCTTTTTCGATCTCCGAGAACCATGGTCCCTTGGTTTTCTTGTCTACAAAGTTGGAACATACGCGGTTGGTCAGTCTCTGCGAGCTCATGCATGTTATGTGGCCATAGAAACTCATTCTCAGTTATCCTTTCCACACGTATGTATAGTTATGTCGCCTCTGACTGGTCCTAGGATCCTTCGTTTTTCGGCCTCTAAACTTTTCAACTACACCCTTCTTATTCATCACAAGGCATTCTGCTGCGTACTGAACATCAGGGCCAGGATGTCGATGCCGTAAAAATGTTTTAAAAAATGCACTTAATATTTTCAAAAATGACTGTAATAAATGTCCTAAAATTTTGAAAAATGCACCATAAAATGGAGAAAATGATCTTATAATAATAAACTCACCAATATATCAAAATTGACATCTTAATCTCAAACTGAAAAGTCAATCAAAATAGATTTCTAGCACTTAAAAAAAGGTTTATATTCACTTTAGTCTGAGTTGCACTGCACTACGAATGTCATTCTGATGTTGTCAAATGTAAATGATCTGCGGTTATCAGCCAACAAGTTTCTATATCTCGAAAAGCTGTGTTCGACATCAACTGATGTGATCGGAGCGTACTTGAAGTGAGGAAGGTCGTTTGCTGCTAAATCCTCCTCAATCCCATCCGTGCAGTAGTTTTCACCAGAAAGAATGTCTGAGATTTTTCATAATGTTTTATACCCGGTGTTTTTGTCCGGCAATTTTTTCAGTTTTCATGCAATACCCGCAGCAATTTCGCCACGATTGTTGCTAAGACTAGTTTCCACCCGCTTGATTAAGGAAATGGAATCAATATTTCAAATTATCTTGTATCAGCTACTAGCTTCTTTTTAATTCTGAGAGAAGTAACTCCCTCATATAGAACTGCAACATGACTAAATTGGAGAAAATGACCTCAAAAAGGCCTATTTTCCTAAAATAAGACCAAAAAAATCTACCAAACTTAAAAAATGGAAATTTGCAAAAAATGCAAATGCAAAGATGCAAATTAAAAATGACATATTTGAAGACGGGGTGGCCCGTCCGGAGTTTCTGTGTACTTCAGCATTGTTTTAGACAGCTCAATAAAAAGATGACATGTCGCCAACATCCGGGCCCTACTGACCGTTTATTGTATACAATTCTGGTTAGCTGGTACGCAGTTTCCATCTTGTTGATTTTTATTTTATTCTTTATTTACTTTTGACTTGTTTGGTTGCAGGGCTCGCTAGAAGATCAGCTGCAGCGGCTCAAGGAGTACGAACAGGGTGTGTACGCCTACAAGCCCCATATCGAGGAGCTGGAGAAGATCCACCAGGCGGTGCAGGAGGGCATGATCTTCGAGAACAGATACACGCAGTACACGATGGAGACGCTGCGCGTGGGCTGGGAGCAGTTGCTCACCTCTATCAACCGCAACATTAACGAGGTGGAGAATCAGATCCTAACCCGCGACTCCAAGGGCATCACACAGGAACAGCTCAACGAGTTCCGCAGTAGCTTCAACCACTTCGACAAGAACCGCACCGGCCGCCTGGCGCCCGAGGAGTTCAAATCTTGTCTCGTTAGTCTGGGCTACAGCATCGGCAAGGACCGCCAGGTAATGCCACAAGGGCTTATACATTCAATCCTTTTTTAATGTGACAGAAAAGGGACTATATTATGTGGAAAATACGCTTAGAATGACGCTGTTATGTTTTGATATAAGGGTGAATTACTTTTCCTTGCTCAGAGATTTTTGCTTTCGACTGAGAGGCACAAAACTAAAAGCCATTGTCGACCAAAATATTATGTGTACTCGAGTTTGAAGGTTGTTTGTGAAGTAACCAATAGACCTACATAAAATCCAATAACATCAACATTTTCGTTCTATTTTACGTTGGTTCATGTAGGTTTGGAATTTTTAATTTATATTTTTTTATTTTTTATCACAGTTGGAACACAAAAAGTGCCAGTTTTTAAGCGTGTTTCAACCATGCGTCACATTTAAGAAACCAGTCATCAGATCGAATCAAAATTTTAACACAATATACATTGGAATGTTGTATAACTGGTTTATTAATTTCAAAAGTTTGTATGTCCAAACGACTGGGAAATGAAGAGAAGTGTCAGAGATATAAAGGTAATACCATCAAAGGCCTTAGATAGCGACCACAGAATACTTGTAATGAACCTGGGAGTTGTTAAGGATAGCAAGAGGACAGAGTACCAGGAAAGGAGAATCAAAGTATGGAAACTCAAGGAAAAGTCTAGGAAGAATTCCTGAAGATAATAAGGGAAAGGATGCCAACAGACAATCCTAAAACAGGGGAAGAGGAATGGAAGCAATTCAAAAACACAATGGTGGAAGCTGCAGTGGCAGTATGTGGAAGAACCAGCAACAGAAAGCGGTGTAAAGAGGCACCATGGTGGAATGAGATAGTAAAAGAATATCATATTTCCTACCGGGCACGATTTCCAATAACTTCAGCTTCCCTCGCAACTTTCAATTTCTCACTCACAGTAAACGACCGCAAACGCTTCGTAGAACTCATGTTTACACTCGGAAAACGTGCGCGAGACTTTGACTCCGCCTGCTTACGGTAAAACAAAGCGATAGTCGGAAGAAGGTTAGCACCATCTAGTGGATACTCGCAACACCCGATATCGCGCGTGGCGGGCAATTTAAATCTTTAAAATCAGGATGACTCAAATAAGACCCGCACCCCAATTTTTCACGTCCGATTTTGTTTAAAAATGTGCGGGTGGTATTCGAGTATATACGGTAATAATAATTGAATCTATTGGCACGAATCATTCAGGAATTAAACCACATAACATATGTCAATGATGACACACGGCACCAGAATTTATCCCAATGTAATACCGGTAGGTATTGTGCGATTGTTACTTGTTCAAACTACCGGTACGTCTGAGCCAATAAAGGAATCCAACTTTTTTTTATTTATTTTTTAATTCTTAAGCCTAATTTGCTCATTTTGCAAAACTGATAAAAAAAAAAAGTAATCTCAGATCACTTGGGCAGATGTGTCCGTCCGTGTCCCCCCCCCCCCTCATCAACTCCTAAACACGCTGGCTGCGTGGCTCAGCGGTAACATTCTCACTTGCTTTGCCCAATGTTGCAGGATCTAATCCTGGTGCAGTGTGCAAATGCGAGGGAGCCATGTCAGTAAGTTTATTGGCATGTTAAAGATCCCCTTCGGGACAAAATCCCGGCACACCAGCGTCTCTCAAAGCTGCAGTAGTTAAAAGGGGCGTAAATTAAATAGAATTATTATTAATGGTTTGAGTAAACATTTATACCAGGACACCTCAAGGCCACTGACAATGACGTTGGTGGTACCATCTACTGGAAAATCAAAATTGACATTTGAGGTCTGTGTTGGACATCTCGGAAGGTCGGCATGGGAACTGCTCGAAAATTGGCACTCGATAATATTTCGGATGAATTTTCACCTTTTTTAGAGGCAGCAGACAATGGAAATGGTGAAAAGCTTTTAAGTATTTGGGGAGCAAACTCACAGAAGATGGTACAATAACTGAAGAAATTGGAAAGAGAATCCAACAAGCTAATGGGTTTTACCAGTGTGTGAGAGGTTTAGTATGGAGCCAGGAAGTTCCAGAGAAATGCAAGAAAATTCTATTCTCAATGTATTACTCACCAATTCTGACATATGCAGCAGGTACTTGGACCACAACAAAACGCGATGAAAGCCGCCGAGATGAAGTTCCTTAGAGGAATAACTGGGAAGACTCGGAGGGATAAAGTCAGAAATGTGGACATTAGGGAGAGAACTGGGTTCCCAGAACGGCAAGACAAGATAGAGACCAGTAAGCTGAAGTGGTACGGACATGTGATGAGAATGGAAGAATATAGAGTACCAAAAAGAATATTTATGGAGAAAATACCAGGAAGAAGACCATGAGACAGGCCCAGAAAGAGGTGGATAGATACGGTGAGGGAAAGCATAGAGAAAAGAGGAGTAAAAGAAAAAGAAGTATTGAAAGAAGGAAATGAATGGTGGAGGGATAGACAACTGTGGAGGTCCTTGATTCGCAACCCGACCCAGGGAACTGGAAATGGGAAATGAAGAAGACCTTAGACTCTCAGAATCCATGGAAGGAAATTATTTCAGACAAACTGTAATGCCCTAGTCTGTATTTCTGTATTTCAAGTATGTTTCGAACAAATCATAAATACCAGTAATATCAACTTAATTTTGTGTTGATTCTAGATAGGTATGTTAAATGTTGAGGTTAGTGATTGGGAACCTTGTGTGTGCAGGGAGAGATTGACTTCCAGCGCATCCTCGCCGCAGTGGATCCCAACAGCTCCGGCTATGTTCACTTCGATGCCTTCTTGGACTTCATGACCCGCGAGAGCACAGACACCGACACGGCCGAGCAAGTGATCGACTCGTTCCGCATCCTGGCTGGTGACAAGGTGAGTGCACATAAGTTAGGCTGGTATTAAAATAACAAAGAAGTTTGTCCAAAAAAAATCTAAAATATTTATTAAAACAGCTGAACATGTTCTCCTTTAGCTGACACAGTAACTTTGGAAGTTACATTATATAGCTACTCCTGTAATTAATTGAAGCACGGACCTAAGCCCGTTTTATGTTTAGTAGTGGGGTAATTTAAAGTAAGTGTACAGATCAATTACCCGTACTCTAGTGGAGCTGGGGAACAATATACGGCAGTGGATATCCCTCACAACAGAAGGGAATTGAAACGTGTAAATGCTAATTTATTTACACATTACAACTCCAGTCTGTCAGCTGAAGGAGAACTCGCTCAGCATCTCCTGTGGCTAGGTAAGTTCTTTAATCATGATTTCCTGGTGAATTTACCATTAATTAATGTACTTTGATACGGTTTCCACTAGCGCGCAATCCACGGCCCGAGCACGGTTGGCCGGCCGAAGGCTCGCGCGCCCGGCAGCTGGCCACCTTCCCCGCTCCAGCAAAAGAATCTCCCTGTATATTGACTATAGCACTGTAGTGCACAAAGTAGTTATTAATATAAATTTACCGTATTTCCTCGCATAATCGTCGCACGTTTTTAGCCTAAAATTCTTGGAAAAAAGCAGGGTGCGACGATTATGCGAGGAATATTTAAGTTCAAAGAATATACTATATCATTATTTGCTGCACGGGCCAGTCATTCGCGTTGTGTGAGTCATAGCCTGCAGTCAGAGACAGGCTTCTTTCTTCTAACAAGGTCACGACAGGTTAAAGCTCGTGGAATGTGCTGACGAAGCTGGCCGTTCGCGTCGCGGTTCATAGCCCGAAAGCATAAAGACGAGATATTTTTCTTCTGACAAAGACGCGGCAGCATTGTTCCATAGTTATAGCGCAGCAAATGCAACGCTGCGTAGTCAAGGCTACTATTGTTACTTCGGAGAGAGCTGTGGGCATAATATTTAGACAGGGACCGGTGTCGGACAGCTGCCTAAGGCTCGGTCAAACAGGACGTGGGCTGTGTTTGTTAATTAGCTAAAACAATCGTATCTATTTCAATCGCAACGTATCAATCATAACTGTACACATATTAACCTTTGTGCCATCTGAATAGTACAATTTTCACACTTCGGCAGACTATAACTTTGGAACGGTAAGGCGGAGGAAAAAAATCTTTCAATAAATCTTGTAGACAATTTTGAGAGGAACAAATTTCTGATTCGCTCTTTTGTGAACAAAACCTTTTTTCTAGGACAAAAAGTGAAAAAACACTTTTTTGGAAACTTTGGCGCCACCTAGCTTCTGCATTTCAAAACGTATGACATGACCTCAATGAGACGAATTGTAGGTGACAATGTCCTCTACATATTTTGTTTAAAAAACTTGTCTTTAAAATACGTCGATTCAGAGAAAAACTCTTTTCAATGTTATTTTGAGTCTTCCGACAAAATGATCGTGCAATTCATTCTAAAATTCAGAGTTAGGCTTTTTTTTTGATTTTTTCTAACGATTTACAAAAAGCCAACCATAGCACAGTTTTTGGAACAAAAGGGGTTTTTTCTGTGCAGCTGTCCTGTACTAAAGGGGTAGTGAGAGATCATTAAATTGCATTGAATAGTGGACCACATTAAACAGAACGACTCGTTGTATAGAGTTATTGAAGAAGGGTGTCTCTTTGTGTTTCCAGCCGTATATCCTGCCCGACGAACTCCGTCGTGAGCTGCCTCCCGACCAGGCAGAGTACTGTATCCAGCGCATGCCGCCCTTCAAGGGCCCCAACGCCACACCTGGAGCCCTCGACTACATGGCGTTCTCCACCGCTCTATACGGAGAGTCAGACCTCTGAAGCGTGCATGACTCCTGAAACTCGCTCTGATCCATCTGCCTCGGCTGGTGCTAGCGCCTACCATGTGTAAATACCTATAACAATATGCCAAAGTGAAATCATTGAATTACTTCTTGAGACGCAAGTTTTAATGTAGAAAGTTAGTTTTAAATAAGATATATTTTTCTATAGATATATATATATATACATAATATATACATACATGTGCAAAGATGGAAAAACTCCATTTGAACCACAGTTGTTGCTTTGTTAATTTGCGGCTTGTGTAGCGTTTGTAAGATCCGAGGCTATGGACCAGGGTGTGTCCTCTCATCCTTCCAGTGGAAGAAACTGTCTCGAAAACAAACAACAAAAAAATGAATTTTTAAATCTAAAGTATTTTGCTGTGTGTATAAGAAGAGCAAAACGTGTGTAATTTTCATGCAAGTTCCTTTTGAGTTGACGATGGCAATAACGAATGTACAGAGGTCAATCAACAGGTCTGATTACAAGTTGCCCAAACATAACGTGTCCCTTCCACGGATATTAAAATCATTTGGGTATTTGCGTCATTCTCACTTCCACCAACGAACCGGCCGAAGCTCTGTGCAGCTTCGCCAACGACAAGTCGAAAGACGTCATCATATTTCATTGCTGTCTGTTGGGGTCTCGTAGCATAATCTGAGCCATCCGAGTTTGCTGATTGTCGGTGGTCTGCAGAGACCAGTATTGTGGCAGCTTGTGCCTGCAAATAGAAAGCCTATCTGCCATCGCTCGTTGCTACGCTTGCAGTGGGATCATTTCACGTTGCATTCCAAAGTTAACTCAGCACTACACTGCCATCTCAAGGTGGAATGCTGTCTTCCTCTGCAAGGACTGTACTTGTAATCAGACCCCATATGCTGTGTTTCAGAATTAATACTGTATTTATATACATAATTCATATGTAAAAAAAATAAAATAAAAATGTACAATGAGGGTTGTATTTTTTAAATGAAATAATTTTTAAAATAAATCTGAATGCAGTGCCATTTTATTGTGTTAGGTGAGGTAAGAGGCAAGAGTTCTCTAGTCAATGTAAAAGGTAATTGGAAATATTAAACAGATTTTGGAACCTATCATTTGGCAAACATTTTTTATACCATTAATTTTTATTTATTTTTGTGATAGATTTTGCTATTAAGCAGATAGATTTGATTTTTGTGTATGTAATAATTATGATATGATATCCCAGCTTGCCACCTCAGGATTAGCGGGCGATATTCTCGCTAAAATGAATCTCACAAAGAACAGTACACTGACTTCACAAAAATAGACAATTTATTATTAATTAATACTAAATACATCTATAACAATAATAATTCTTCTTTTCAGGATATTCTCTGGCAATCAAAGCTAATGGTACCCGTTTGTCAAAACATATAAGCAGGATTCCACTACCTGCATCTCTTGTATAGTGTCCACTACAATTTTTATTCTTGACTACTCACAAATTCTTCTTTTCAAAACAGAAATTACCAGACCTCTAAAAAGAACATCACAATCTTCAAACCCCTCCATTCCGCATGGCATCCTAAAATCAATAGCCATCCCTATGGTTACCTTCCCATTAGCAAAGCCACCCATTGGTAGACCACCATAAAGGAATCGAATGGGCACAGAACACACAAGATTCTCCACGGTGCTCCACCAACAGGTGGCCATGGCTGGCAACCTCATTAAAAAAAAAAACTACCAACAAAAACAAAACAAAAAAATAATAGCAAACTCTGTAACCTACTAAAGTTCCGTTACATGTGAATAATTAGCATGTAGTCAAGAAGATTAGAGGATTCGCTAGTCCCCATTTTTTTTTTAAAGAATTGTATGTGACATTAGAAAAATAATAAAATTCCATTATTGTCTGTGTCTGACACAGCTTTGTTGGCACCAATCTAGTTTTGAACAAAGGACCAGTATGTGAGACGCATGCTAATTATCTTGACTCGATGGTAAAGTGATGTAGTTATTCAGCTTGGTAAGAGTCCCTCGCAGTGGAGAGTGCTGAGATACATACAATGCTGTGTTCTTGGCTAACCACTAATATTTGTGTTGAAATTAAATGTTATGCAGGCAACACCACCTACAGGGTCATTATCTATGTGCGTGCGAGTCAACACGGCAAGCTAAGCCGGCTGTGACTAGCGCAGATCGCGATTGGCACCCACTTTTACCAAACATGTTCAATAATGTGTACTTACAGTGCTCATAGCACCTCCCTCTCTTGTAACACACACCTGACATCTTCTGATGAAACAATGTCTGTCAACTCTTATTATTTACGGAGCCTGTTTCCTTGAATCGTTTAGTGAGCCTCCTAATTGTACTGGCATTATGCACAGGTCCTCCTGGAAACTTGATTCGAAATTTTAGTCTTGTTTCAGAACAAGATTTCCTGCTTTTCATATACGAATTATGGATGTACACACGTTCGTGCAATGTGAATTGGTGTCTAGGCATGACCAACAATCACAGTAATCACAATACTCAGTAAACGTGCAACACTAACGTCTAAGCTTTGCAGATACACGTCCATATGAGTGACAAAACACGTGTGAACTAACGATATGAGTCAGTGGAGCGCGCCATCCACCGGCTGAACCATGTACGAGCACACACGATCTGCGCTAGTCACAGCCGGCTTAGCTTGCCGTGTTGACTGGCGCGCTCACACATAATGACCCTTTAGATACAAGGCCTTTGCATTCAAACAAGATGGTGGGCACAGAAGGCTGAGCACGCAGCATGCCATGGCCCATATGACGGGTTCCTTCCAGCTGATCCATCGTTGTCAGCAACATTTATAGGCTATTTTGATGACTTGACCGGTACTTACCTTTACGTAGCTAACAAACAAATATACTACCGAATAAACTTCTTCTCATCCTTCACCTGAAAATTAAATCTCACGGGAAACTAGGAAGAAATGAAACATACACTATTTTACTGTTCCTGGATCAATAGCAAACAGCCACAAAAACAGCGCTAAATTAACAGCAGTAAAATATATGCGTTTGATACAATTATCTTCATTATATACAGACTAGCGGACCCGTGCGAGAAATCTCGCATGTTCATAAGCCACACTTTCCCAATAGGTTTATAATAAACTTAAGGAGAAATGAGGTTATGTTTTTTATTTGAACCAAATGATTATAGAACACTATTTACGTGTCAGGCGTCCCTACGGCCAAAATGCGAACCGAACAGCAATGTTGTCGCGTATTTTCCTACAGCAACAGTATTTGCAAAATGCACACTTCTTACAAAAATTGATATTAAAATACGATGTTAGAATGCAATTCGTCACTGCCAATGTCCTTTGTGTGCTGATTTCATTGATTGCCAGCTTAGCCGTAACACTCACCGGTTATTCGATATTTATGAAATTGTACGATTTGAGTGCTCATTTCTTTAAATAACTGTTTCTGAAAACCATGCAAAATGATAAAGGAAAGACCTCAGAATGTTAAAATGACATGAAACGGGCGTCACAGCGGCCAAAATGAGGAGTGGGCAGCAATTGTGGAGCGTATCTTCCTGCAGCAACAGTATCTGCAAATCGCACACTTCGTACAGTTTCTTAAGTCATTTTTTAAAGAAATTTAAGATATTTATGAAATTAGTGCATGCGTCATTGGTAATGTACATTCTCTTTCATTTGAATGCTCATTTTTCACGATCAATTCCTTGCGAGCGCCACAGGAGGAATCTATACGACTGAAATAATACCGTATTTTCTCGCGTATATCTCGCACTTTTTCGACCGAAAATATGTGTGAAAATTTTCGGTGCGAGATATACGCGGGGAATGAGCGTATTCCCGAAAAAACACAAAATTTGCGATGTAACAGTAAGCCTGCTTGCGCAACTGTTGTGGCCTGCTAAATCGAACGTGTCTCAAGGCGGTGAATTTAGCCAACCGCGGCCGAAGACGCGACGAACGATGTACGGCGTGCTAACACTCACGCTGCGCCGTATGCTTGCACGCGGCCGAACTCTGATGCGACGCAATGCGTAAAGACAAAATCATTGAGATTCGAGAAGACTGAACTGCGTTTCTTTGCGATGTAACAGTAGGCCTACTTGCGCAACTTATGTAGCACGCTAATCGCTAATTCGAACGTGTCTCAAGGCGGCGAATTTAGCCAACCGCGGCCGAAGACTAACGATGTACAGCGTGCTAACACTCACGCTGCGCCGTATGCTTGCACGCGGCGCCTCGATCCCTAATCGGCTCGTATCGAAGTTCGGATCAACTCGTTGTTGCTCGCTCTTCCTGTTAGTAACGCTTTGGGTAAGTTCCTGGACAATGACGACTGTTGTGGCATGCTAAATCGAACGTGTTTCTACCTCAAGGTTATTACGGTTATTTATATGATGGCGTCAGTAATGAACGCGAGATATACGCGAGTACTTTTTTCCCCCTGAAATTTCAAATAAAAAAATGGGGTGCGAGATATACGCGAGCAAATACGGTATATATGATGATCAGGTTTTTAGCTAGATATCTGGACTTGCCATCTAAACAACTGTGCTGTTCTTCACGAGATTATCCGGGTACTCATTTCATCATATAAACTATAGGATTACTGTGATGTTGCCATCAGCCACATGCGCCCAACCAATTCGGAAGACGAGATGGAACATCACCAGGTATGGGACTTGGCACTTTCAATGGAAGTCATGCTTGTTAAAAAGTGAAAGCTAAAGAAAGTAGGAGACTTCTGTTACTTACGAAGCAAAATAACCAGTGATGGACGAAGCAAAGAGGATATAAAAAATGGGTTGGCTCAGGCAAGGAAAGCATTTCTACAGAAAAGGAATCTGTTGACGTCGAATATAGATTTAGGTATTAGGAAGTCATTTTTGAAAGCCTTTGTCTGGAGCGTGGCGCTCTATGAAAGTGAAACTTGGACTATTGGTGCAGCAGAATTGAAGCGTTTGAAATGTGGTGTTACAGGAGAACGATGATCAGATGGGTAGATGGGGTTACAAATTAAGAGGTATTAAGATGAGTGGGAGAGGAGAGATGTTTCTGGCGACTGCTAATGAAGAGAAGATATAGGTTGGTAGGACACATACCGTACTAAGACACCCAGGAATAGCAAGCTTAGTTATGGAAGGAAGGGTCAAGGACAAGAACTGTAGGGGTAGACCACGGTTAGAATATTTTAGATTGCCTCGGATGTAGGGTGTGGTAGCTATGTAGAGATGAAACGATTAGCTGAGGACAGGGTGTCATGGATAGCTGCATCAAACCAGTCAAAAGACTGAAACAATATGTACAGGTGTATGCAAAGAGTCAAGTGAATGCTGCTATGTTTATTCCCAGTATTTCTACAACCCTCCAGGGTCGTTAGAAACTACCGGGCTTTGACTATAGGAAGCATGTTATCCCAGCGAACCAATGACCTAAACAGTTGGCACAGCACACCACCTCAAGATGCAGGTTGTTAGAAAGTGAAGGGTCTCAATTGAAGGATATAAAAGCAGACCCTAGGAGGCTGAACACATCTTACTGCAGCTTCATCATGAAAGGCAAGTTCTTTATCCACTCGGTGTTGTAAATGTTTGCATGGCGCTGCGCTATAGACTTGAACGTAATAGACATTGTACGGTATGTATTATAGACAATGATGGATTCACTCAAGGATCTTGATTCTCTTGGACAAGCTTGTGGGTTGGAAACAAGGAAGCTGAGCGATCTAATGCCACACACACCTAGGGTTACCAACTGAAAATTATCAAATGCAAAACATTGCTCAGAAACAAACAGGACATTTTAAGAGAAAGTTCAATCGATAACAAAATTATGCATTGTATGTATATTACATATAACTTTTTACAAAAGGAAATACCTTACTTAATGTTCAGTCCTTGCTGCAGTTCTCTTCCTCGAAGCTGTATTTTTCAACAGAACCTACTTTTGAAAGAAGACTCGGAATTATTTTCTTGAAGCATGTATTTACAAAATTCTTCACACGACATATCTTTGAAATTAACCCTCACAATTCCTTTCACTGATTCTACCAACAAACCCTAAACTAACATCTATTGCAGACGAATGGGCACTTTTGAAGAATCAAATAACAAAATCCGCAGAGGAAAACATTGGTAGGAAAGAAAGAATAGGTAGAAAACTGTGGATCACGCAGGATATACTAGAATTAATGGATGAACAGTGGAAACACAAGAATGTAAGAGATGAAAAGGGGAAAGCAGAATACAGACATCTGAGAAATGAGGTTAACAAGAAGTGCAAGGAAGCAAAGGAAGAATGGTTGAAAGAGAAATGTGCAGGTATAGAAAATTGTCTGAAATTAGGAAAAATAGACACAGCTTATCAAAGGATTAAGAGTACCGTATTTGCTCGCGTATATCTCGCACTTTTTTGACCGAAAATATGTGTGAAAATTTTTGGTGCGAGATATACGCGGGCAATTACCGTATTCCCGAAAAAACCAAAATTTGCGATGTAACAGTAGGCCTACTTGCGCAAATGTTGTGGCGCGCTAATCGCTAATTCGAACTTGTCTCAAGGCGGTGAATTTAGCCAACCGCGGCCGAAGACTCGGCGAACGATGTACAGCTTGCTAACGCTCACGCTGCGCCGTATGCTTGCACGCGGCTGAGCTATGATGAGACGCAATGCGTAAGGACGAAATCATTGAGATTCGAGAAGACTGAACTGCGTTTCTCTGCGATGTAACAGTAGGCCTACTTCCGCAACTGACGTGGCACGCTAATCGCTAATTCGAACGTGTCTCAAGGCGGTGAATTTAGCCAGACGCGGCGAACGATGTACAGCGTGCTAACACTCGCGCTGCGCCGTATGCTTGCATGCGGCCGAGCTCTGATGCGATGCAATGCATAAGGACGAAATCATTGAGATTCGAGAAGACTGAACTGTGTTTCTCTGCGATATAACAGTAGGCCTACTTGCGCAAATGTTGTGGCGCGCTAATCGCTAATTCGAACTTGTCTCAAGGCGGTGAATTTAGCCAGACGCGGCGAACGATGTACAGCGTGCTAACACTCGCGCTGCGCCGTATGCTTGCATGCGGCCGAGCTCTGATGCGATGCAATGCGTAAGGACGAAATCATTGAGATTCGAGAAGACTGAACTGTGTTTCTCTGCGATATAACAGTAGGCCTACTTGCGCAACTGTTGTGGCGTGCTAATCGCTAATTCTAACGTGTCTCAAGGCGGCGAATGATGTACAGCGTGCTAACACTCACACTGCGTTGCATACGGCGCCTCGATCCCTAATCTGTTCGTATCGAAGTTCGGATCAACTCGTTGTTGCTCGCTCTTCGTGTAAGTTCCTGGACAATGACGACTGTTGTGGCGCGCTAAATCGAACGTGTTTCTACCTCAAGGTTATTTATATGATGGCGTCAGTAATGAATGCGAGTACTTTTTTCCCCCTGAAATTTCAAATAAAAAATGGGGTGCGAGCAAATACGGTACTTTCGGGGAAAGGAAGACCTAAGTGCTGTAATGTTAAGGACACAAATGGAAAGCCTCTAACAGGGAAGAAAAGGTTGATAGATGGAAAGCTTACATAGAGTGTTTGTATAAGGGAAAGGACATTGAGAAACATGTAATGGAAAGGGAGGAGGAAATTGATGAGGATGCGAAAGGAGATTTGATATTAGATCAGAATTTGACAAGAGCATTGGAAGACTCAAGCAGGAACAAAGCACGAGGCAAGCACCGATTCAGTTGCTAAGGTGATGGTCTGATCAGGTTATATCACTTGGTGTGTAGGATTTATGAGACAGGTGAGGCACCCTCTGATTTCAAGAAGAATGTCTTCATCCCTGTACCGAAGAAAGTAGGAGCTGACATATGTGAAGATTACCGTACCATCAGCTTGATTACTCATGCTTCAAAGATCCTTTCTTGGATAACTTATAAGAGGATGGAAGCCAGATAGAAAGGGAGTTGGGTGTAGACCACTTTGGCTTCAGGAGAAATGTCGGAACAAGGGAAGCTGTACTAATTCTTAGGCTGATTTTGGAAGGTAGAATAAGGAAAGATAAGAGAACGCGCAGAGACCAATATCATTCGGCGTAGTTTATTGCTCATTGCGGGGCTCCTGTGTGTCCCCCGAACGCTGATTACCGGGCTCACTACGAGACGCGGTCTACAGCTGTAATTCAAGCATAGTGTGCAAGGAAGCAGCAAACAATTTAGGCTAGTTAGGTTCTAGGTTACTGTGTAAGGCGCTGAGATCTCACTTGAACCCAAGTCATCGTTGAGCATGCCAAGCCTCCCGCTGGACAGACAGGCCGTTTAGAACTGCTGCCAGCAAGGTACTGAAGTGAAGTGGGAGGGGCATATTTTGCCCCTACCGAGCCCACCCGAACATTGCCGAAGATCTGCGAAGGATTCTGTGGCAAGCTCTTCTTGCGCGTATTCTACATGGAGTGCCCCTGTGGAGGAAAGCTCAACCACAACCTCCAACCAATGTGGTTCATGCCTGGGTTAGCTTGCCACGGTGGGTGAGTGGTCAACGTGTCGGTCTACTAACCCCAAGCTTGCAGGTTCGCTCATGGCCGAGGTAAGTGATTTTTGAAAGGTGGCAAAAATGACGACACCATGTGATATGATGTTGGCATGTCAAAGAACCCATTTGAATTCAGTAGACAGTGTTCATAATGGCAAAATTAATCTCGGGAGTTTCCGCCAACACAAAGTTCCTCATTTCTCTACTAGAAAGCGCTAGATATCTAACCTCCTTGACTTTTATAGTGCTTCAAGGAACAATAAAATTCGACATGCAAGCTGCCCTCTGGGTGAAAATAACAAAGCTTGCACCCGGCACCTGAGGCCATATGATATTATTATGCCCGGATTGGCTTGATAAGCCACCATGCCTGAATGGATTTTGAAGAAGAATTGCAGGAGAGAAATGAATACGCGGACACTAGTATCAGCTGACGACGATTATATTCGATATTTCAGATAACAACAACAACAACAATAATAATAATAATAATTTTAATGTCATTACAGTAATTACTAATGATTTACCATTTGTGATATGTTTCACAAAGCTGACGGCGACTCCAGGACATACATATTATTTTTTGTTTAAAACACACACAGAACGGTTCACCGCTCCTTGATAGAACACTCATACACGTACTATGATCAAATGAATAGTTACGCTACGTGAAAGTTAAATCAACACTATAAACCATGATTGAAGACTTTGAAATGGAAATTAACGATCAATGTGAGATGGCCACTGTAACTAGATACAGGTGCAGTGCGCAGTATCCACGTTGTAGTCGTGGCTGAATCGGTGAAGTTCCGGACGGACATTTTGGGTGAGAAGGGGTAGATTGGTGCTTCGAATCCAGCGATAGGCATACTTCTTTGAACAGCCCATGCTCTATTTTAGTGGGGATGTAATATTAAGTCACATTGCCACTGTATTCCTGTGAAGAGTACCGTACGTTGAATTTTCTGATTTATAAAGAGAATATGGTCGAATCAAGAGGATATGCCACGTGACCTGTAGTGGCAGAAAGTTAAAATAAAATCTGGCATGGATATAAACATAACATATTGAAGTGTCGCTCCGGAGGTCTGGGTTCGATTCCCAGCTTTGACAAGAAATTTAATGCTACTCGGAGGGCTGGAACAGGGGGCATAACTGAGAAGGGGTGGGTTCGATCCCCACCCTGAAAGTAGTTTTCTGTGGTTTCCTACTTCTACTCCAGGCTAAGGCCATGGCCACCTCCCTCCCAATCCTCACCTTAATTGCTGATACACACATTAATACAGACACTGCTACAACAAAGGTTATCAGAGAAATTCTACACACTGTAACCGAATTTTTGGTTATTACAGAGCTCACCTTTGGGTTTCTGTAAGTATGTATTAGCGCCGTGGTGTGTGATGTGGGTAAATAGGTTACTAACAATGGCCACCTGTTGATGGAGCACCACATTGAGTTTAGTGCCTAGTGGATTCTTTTCTGGTGGCAGGTGGCTTTGTTAATGGCAGGTTATAATTATGTTCCTTTTATGATAGGGTTTTATTTTTGAGTATTCTTATCACGGGGGTGAAGCTATGATACGAGTAACTGACAACACAGAGTACTTCAGCGCCACCCCACTACGAGCACTGTTAGGCAAAAGTTCGCCTCGTGATCGGTTGATTTTGACTTACTTGACTATGTCCTTTTCCTCCAAGGAGCAAAGGGCTTCCACAAGAGCTTTCAGCCTTGTTATATTTGGTGTTCTGTGTTGTTGATAACATGGCGGCTCCACATGCTTGAAACACGTTACGGTAACTGTTCATTATCCTGATTTTGAGAGATATTTAAATCACTTATACGTTAAAACTGAGTCTCCGTGGCTTAGGCGGCAGCACGCCGGCCTCTCACCGCTGGGTCCGTGGTTCAAATCTCGGTCACTCCATGTGAGATCTGTGCTGGACAAAACGGAGGCAGACAGGTTTTTCTCCGGGTACTCCGGTTTTCCCTGTCACAATTTCATTCCAGCAACACTCTCCACTATCATTTCATTTCATCTGTCATTCATTTAATCACTGCCCCAGAGGAGTGCGACAGGCTTCGGCAGCCGGCACATTTCATATCCTCGCCGCTAGATGGGGGCTTCATTCATTCCATTTCTGACCCGGTCGGAGACTGGAAGCAGGCTGTGGATTTTCATTTTCATACGTTAAAACTACTCGCAATAGCAAATATTCTTCCTGGGTAACACGATACTGTCGTATTTCTGAAGCTTATAATCGTGATCCATACTTTTCATTCCTAAACCGTATTTGGCAAATGATGATGTTTCTCACGCCAAAGAATATGAGTCATACGACATCGCCGTGAATAGTTCTGAATAAAACCACCCAGCCCAAAGTCTCAAGTTGGTGTGATTTTTCAAAATGGAAATGTCTCCTTAAATAAAATATGGATAGGAGTGACCCAGTTAAATAAAATGAAAACATATTTGGGAGCTAATATTTCCATACTGGTAGTTTGCTGCCACACCACTCGGCGTTGTGCCCATTTCTCCAATGGGACAGGCGATCACCCGGCCAACATCCCGGCCCCATCAGAAGAAACGGCCAAGGGAGTGGGTGAGAGAAAAAAAAAAATTAGGGCGTGAATCTTGGTTCATACAGACAAGAATAAAAGAAATGCTCCAGCGAGCCAGAGACACAGGGTCTCGGGTCGTTGACGGGTTGGGGATGGCAAATAAACTGAACCAGGATTCAAAAGCAAACTCCCTGACTTGAATTAACAAACAGAGAAGAAAAAAAAGCCCTCGTAAAATCACATCTGCTCCTTTATTGGCCAAAGGATAAATAAATATGCAACCTGCCTACCACGCACGAGTATAGAGTTAGGGTGGAACAAAGTCCGAAAAATAAATAAAGTTCATAGTCCCTAAACAAACAAAAAAATTATACTTATTCAAACTCGTGGGTGTCGTCTCTTAAAGTTCCGACAAGGAGATCGCCTTCAAAAAAACTAAATTAACCCTTAATTTATCGGTGCACACGCATGTGAACATCACTGGCCACTTATCACAAAGTTCACCTGCGGCAAAAACTCGAAGAAAATATCGAATATCTATGTATATCACAACTGTCTACCCTTATACAGCAATGGACGGATCTCCTCTATCGAACTGCAAATTAATAACTAAAGAGCATCATATCACATCAAATAACGCTCAAACATCAACTCAGCTTCACATAATATGGCATTTCAACAATTAATTATAACTTATCATAAATTATTAACACACCCAGATTGTGCTTACATATTTACACTACTAATTCTTATTATTATTACTGGTTTATTCGCCGTTCCAACAACCTTGATCCACACTGTCATATTTGTTATTGTAATTAAATTATAGCATTGTCTAACGTTTATGAAAGGTTAAGAACCTCGTAATAAGGCACCCTAGTGTATTTCATTCTCACAACAAACATTTAATCGCAACCCTTCCGTCGAACACTCTGTGTGAGGATCCGAACAATCTGACTGTAGAGCGCACTATCAATTACACCCCTGCGCTATTCAATATACAACTCATCGATAAACGTAACACGTTCGTCAAGAGGACCCTGTCCTCACAAATTCAATTCAACGGTCATACGTCGCCCCGTGAATAACCTCGTCACATATGACGGAATAATACCATATTTAATTATCACATTAACTTTACACATCATTATAAAAATCATGCATTATTAGCATGTCTCAAGAACCCACACTTAACAGAGCGTATCAACTTTATCGGGACCATGAGGTCGTATGATAATATGGCATCCTATCCAAGGAACTTTACTCGACAATCTCCAACCATATTCATTTTTGCTATCCTTTTGCTATTAAAATCTATGCAATCCGTGACAAACCTTTCAGAATTAAATTCATATAATGACCTCGGAAATCGAAATGCTAGAATCTCCCAGCAAAATGGGCATCTCATATTATCGTTACCCAATTTCAACTTATTATTATTAGGTCTCAGAGAATAAATGTATGTCTTACTCCTACCATTGATACTGTTAATTTATGTAAGTCAAAATGACCCGTGTATTGGCCAACGCGGGAAGTCAACAACCCACCAAGAGTATTCTGGTAATAGTGGACAATGTATAAAAATTTGTTGGCCAAAGCATTAGATAATGATGTGATAATACAAAGAGTTGACTTTACAAAGGTCGCTTGACAATTTAGCAAACATGTGGAGGACCAGACAATATTATTGTCACTAAATAAGGAAGTCCAGGAAGGCATAAAGGACACGACACCACCACTAACTAATAATAAGATATATTATCAAATAGGTGGCACATAAAACATAATATCCAAAGGTGACACATAAACAAATATTCAAAGGTGGCACATAAACATATGAGAAACACTAGCACAAATTTACACAATTGAAGAAACACTCAAAGAATTAACACACGTTACGTCTTGAGCCTAAAACACACATATTGTCTTGAACGTAGCTGCAGATCAGTACATCATAGAACGGCATGCAATACACGGCGGTTCCAAAGAATGAAATAATTTAAATATGCAACACAAGTGGAGTTGCAACAAATAATGAAAAAACAGGTCGCATGGAACGAGAATGTGTCGTCGAACCAGGACTGACTTACAGTGATGCGCCGATACTGTAAGCCCAAAATGAATTGTTAATAAAACAAATTATGTGTGAAACGCAGGAAGTCAAAGTAGTTGCTGTCATACAAATACCGGGATATGCCAATCGCACGGTATTGTCACAGTAGTAAAGTAGTTAAGCCCAGCGTCAACTTCCATTCCAGTGATGATGCCTAGCCTTGTAACATGCTTCCAGACACGATTAATTACTTATCACACGAAGCATCATCATTATTCATACGCGTGAAGACAAATTGTTAGGCAGTAAATGAAGATAGAAGTAAACACATTAACAAACTATCCGACGCCGCGGATTGAAGAATTCGTCGACATGACGCGTATCAACATCAAGCATGGTGATGATGAGATCGAAAATCACCGTAATGTCACTGCCCAAACAAAATATGAATCATGTGCATAGGACATGATTGCTAAGCACGGTTACTATGAAGATAGCACCAATTATAGAAATGATTAGCTGGATACTTGTTGATATATCACAACCAGCGTAGAAGCACACCATTGTGTCATGGCCACACTTAGAGAACAACGAAGAAGAAACACGTGATTGGTCGCTACAAGCAGCAAGGAGGCCTCTGATAGGCTGGAAGCAGCCAATCACAGTAGAGAGTTCAAAAACAAGAAAGAGGCCTCTGATAGGCCGAAAGCAGCCAATCACAGTAAAGAGTTCAAACAAGTTAAAGAAGAATCAATGTGGCCAACTTAGAATACAAAATTACCTTCTAAGCCAAAATATCCTACTGGAAACACGGCAGTGGGAATACTACATGCAATCAAAACAAATAAATCATGACAACTAATCAACAGAAACAAAACTAACTTGACAATGAATAAATACAATGAAGACAAATAATACAGATATGTACAACCACACAGAGTGGAAACAAATAGGGAAACACAAAAACTGGTTTGCCAAGACAGTGGCCGAACCATATTGCCCGCACAGAAACAACAGGCAGGTTGTTTATGAAAATACAAGAGTGTTTAGTTCTGCGGCAACAAGGGAGACACCTTGACGATGGGACGTTTCAACAGTCCAGAGGTGGTATGTAGAGAGACCACACGAGCTAGGCCGTCCTTACCACAATGAACCTCAAGAATACGTCCAAGTCGCCAGTAAGTAGGAGAAACATTGTCGTCCATAATAAGCACAAGCGTGCCAACCTTGAGGTTAGGAGACATACGGTTCCACTTGCGACGTTGTTGAAGGGAGAGTAAATGATCTGTGGACCATTTACGCCACAATGAAGTCATAATCTGTTGAAGTAATTGCCATCTAGACAACCTATTGATGGGCACTTCAGAAGCGTCAGGAATGGGCAAGGCATTCAAAGGTCGTCCAACAAGAAAGTGACCTGGCGAGAGATAGCACAAGTCAGTAGGATCCTCAGTCATAGGCGAAATGGGTCTAGAATTTAGAATGGCTTCAATTTGCACCACGAGAGTGGTCAATTCTTCATACGTAAGTACTTGAGCCTTCATGATTCTTATTAAATGAGATTTCAAAGATTTGATGTTTGCCTCCCATAGTCCACCAAAGTGCGGAGAACTAGGAGGAATGAAGTGCCACTGAATTAGTAGCGATGACGTAGAATCTTGAACAACAGATTGAAAATCTGCAGAGGAGAGCAACGTACCAAGATCAGCAAGGTCAGACTGTGCGCCTTGAAAGTTGGTACCATTGTCGGAATACACTTGAGCGGGAACGCCCCTTCTACTGCAGAAGCGAGTAAAGGCTACAACGAAAGCATGACTGGAGAGGGAAGTGACGACGCCGTAGGTATCAATTGACAATAAATAGAGACAAGCTCCATAGGCCTGCTGACTGCTGTCGCGAAAGCCATGAAGTCGCATAGATTTGATTTCTGAAGCAGGCTTAATGAAACGTGGAGTAGAAATCTCAGAAATCGCAGGTAAATTGCTATAAACATTCAGCCAAGCTTGCGCGATTTCCATTGGAAGGGGGTCATCCCAACCGAGTTTGTAAATCCACAAATCTTGGAAGAGAATCTTACAAGCAACTACAATAGGTGACACTAAACCCAAAGGGTCAAAGATAGAGGCAACAATGGACAAAAATGAACGCTTAGTAAAGGTAATTGAAGTGTCACAGTTCACGATAGGTGACTGAATCCGCAACAAGTCATCGATAGGTTGCCAATAAAGTCCTAGCGTTCTGGCGACTGTTTCTTCACCATCGCCGAAACTACGGAGTTGTTGTTTCTCTTGATGAACAAGAGGAATGTTATCTATTAGAGTCATGGAGTTTGAACTCCACTTACACAGTTCAAAACCACCTAATCTCAAAAGAAGGGTCAATTCATCATACAGAATGAGTGCGTCATGCTCGGAATCACATCCCGAGATACAATCATCAACATAGAAGTCGTTTAAAACAATCTGAGTGGCAGCTGGAAAAGCTGTGCCATCAGTGAGGGCGAGCTCCTTTAGCACACGAGTGGCTAAGAAGGAAGCTCGGGCAGTACCATATGTAACGGTGTTTAATTGATATTCTACTATTGGGTCTGAAGGAGAGTCTCTCCAAAATATTCTCTGTAAGTCACGATCCTTGTGATCTACAAGAATCTGTCTGTACATTTTACTCAGATCAGCTGCAAACGCTATCAAGTGAGTACGGAACCGAAGCAAAATAGAGAACAAATCCTGCTGAATTACAGGGCCCACCAACAAGGTATCATTAAGGGAGCACCCAGACGTAGTAGCCATCGAAGCATCAAATACCACTCTGAGCTTTGTAGAAGTACTGTGCGGCTTGAAAACAGGATGATGGGGAATGTAGTAAACTTCACCATCAGTCGGGTGGGGGGCAACTTGCATATGGTTTAAGGCTAGATATTCATGCATGAATTCAGTGTATTCTAACCTTAACTCAGGGTTACGAGCCAAACGTCTTTCGAGAGAGTGAAAACGATTTAGTGTAGCGTAGCGAGAGGCACCTAGAGGCTCCGAGTCTACCTTGCGAGGGAGTCTAACCACAAATCTACCATCGTCTTTGCGAGTGGTAGTAGCAACGAAGTGTTCTTCACATATGGATTCATCAACAGACAACACTGGGGTTTCAACTTCTTCAACGTTCCAAAACGCTTCCAGCTGTTGTTCTACATGAGGGCGTGAGAGTGTAAGTGCTGATACCACGTGCGATGGTTGCGAGGTGCTTGCACTGGACAGCCTCCCAGAAAACACCCAACCCACAGAGGTATTTTGAATGATGGGCAAATCACCAAATGGTATAATTTTACCAGGACATAACAGGTCAAAGAAATATTCTGCACCAAGAACAAGATCAATAGATTTAGTGCAATTGAAATCAGGATCAGCTAAATCAATATGTGCTGGAATGTTCCATTCAGAGGTATCGAAACCAGCAGCGGGTAGCTCAAGTGCAATATTGGGAACCACGAGACATTCAAGCTTAGCAGACCAATTAGTAGCACAGGCAAAAACGTTCACATCAGCAACAACAGTAGCAGTGCTTTGATTTTGACCAACACCGTGAATGTGTACCTTCATAGGTTTGGTGTGGAGTCTTAATTTCTTAATTAAGTGTGACGAAATTAAGTTACAATCTGATGCAGAGTCAAGTAGTGCAGTGACAGGTACACGTAAGCCATTGCCAGCTAATATATTCAACTTGGCAGTGGGTAATAGCGTCCTTGAACATTGATTGTCACGAGCGACGTTACTGCAACTTGCGTTTACCACGTTAGCATGAGCTTGAGAAGCATCATTACTAGTGCCACTGGAGGGCTCATAGTGAAGAAGAGTGTGGTGTTTTCGGGAACAAGTGTTACAAGAGTACTTCGAACATTGATGATTAGGCTCGAAATTACGCAAACAATTATAACACAATTTTCGAGACCTGACAAAATCCCATTTGGCTGTGGACGAAAGTTTGATAAAGGTACCACATTTCGACAATTGGTGATCAATGCTCCTACAATATGTACAACGAGATTTGGTAGTAGTTAACATGGGTTTCTGAGGCGAATGACCTTCAGCTTTAAGTTTGGTTACAGCAGTATGTAATGCAGGCCTGGACACATTCCTTTCAGTTATTTCCAGTACCTTGCATTTTTTCTCTAAGAAGCTAACCAAGTCCTGGAGAGTGGGAATTCTCCCAGAATCAACATGATTCTCCCATTCACGGATGCTATCATTATCTAGTAGCTCCAATATAAAATGTGACAATAACAGGTCTTGAAGGGGAACCCCGTTAAAGTCCAAAGCTTCTAACGCATTGACATGAGAAACAAAGTGGTCGATGATGGCACGCAATGACACTGAATCATTACCGTATGCGGGGGGCTTGAAAAGCTTGGTGACATGATTATGCGCTATGAGCCTAATGTTATTGTATCGAGTTGTCAGCAAGTTCCATGCAACCATAAAGTTATCATCTGACACAGTAATGTTCTTTAAGAGGAGTTTGGCCTCACCACTAAGACTAGAATTAAGGTAGTAGAACTTAACAATATCAGACAGAGCATGGTTATCAATTACTATAGCCTTGAAGCTATCTCTGAAATTCAACCAGTCTGTGAAGTCGCCACTGAACTGCGGAATTTGAATTTCAGGCAACTTTATATGAGCTGCAGCTACGTTAGCATTAGGAAATTGTGCACTCTGCAAATTATTCAAAGGGTTATCACTGTCTGTAGTGTTGGATTTTTTGAAATTGTCACAATGTAGTTTAATTTTAACCAGCAACTCAAAATATTTATCTTCGAAGTCACAACGTTCGGCTATTTCTTCGTCGATATTGTCTGTAATATCCTCTAAAGCGACTTGCGCTTCGTTATATTGTTCATAAATTTCCTCGCATTTGTGTTTGCGTAACACTAACATTTGATATTGCTCTTCTGTAATGTCCTGAAAGTTGCTAATTACTTTTTCTTGTGAGGTAAGCATGCCCTTAGCGACTGCACGCTTCCTAACTAAAGGTCGTTTTTGGGCATCCTCCATAATGACCTTAGGATTGCCCGCCTAGATGTAATTACCAGAGTTGCACACCTAACTAACACAACAACTAACTAACACAAAAAATAAACACTGAGACAATGGTCTCGATTAAGTTGTAAACAAACATCTGAACATAGAATACTGTATTGTGTCCTTGGGAAGTTAATGGGAACGTATACAATGTTAAATTTATGGCCTTCCTGGTGAAATAGCAAGAAACAAGGGCCCAACATGGCCAAAACAATGCTTAATAATTCAAAGTAGTAAACAGCTCAATATCCGGCCCGGAGAGGACCAAATAATGTAATGGCCAACGCGGGAAGTCAACAACCCACCAAGAGTATTCTGGTAATAGTGGACAATGTATAAAAATTTGTTGGCCAAAGCATTAGATAATGATGTGATAATACAAAGAGTTGACTTTACAAAGGTCGCTTGACAATTTAGCAAACATGTGGAGGACCAGACAATATTATTGTCACTAAATAAGGAAGTCCAGGAAGGCATAAAGGACACGACACCACCACTAACTAATAATAAGATATATTATCAAATAGGTGGCACATAAAACATAATATCCAAAGGTGACACATAAACAAATATTCAAAGGTGGCACATAAACATATGAGAAACACTAGCACAAATTTACACAATTGAAGAAACACTCAAAGAATTAACACACGTTACGTCTTGAGCCTAAAACACACATATTGTCTTGAACGTAGCTGCAGATCAGTACATCATAGAACGGCATGCAATACACGGCGGTTCCAAAGAATGAAATAATTTAAATATGCAACACAAGTGGAGTTGCAACAAATAATGAAAAAACAGGTCGCATGGAACGAGAATGTGTCGTCGAACCAGGACTGACTTACAGTGATGCGCCGATACTGTAAGCCCAAAATGAATTGTTAATAAAACAAATTATGTGTGAAACGCAGGAAGTCAAAGTAGTTGCTGTCATACAAATACCGGGATATGCCAATCGCACGGTATTGTCACAGTAGTAAAGTAGTTAAGCCCAGCGTCAACTTCCATTCCAGTGATGATGCCTAGCCTTGTAACATGCTTCCAGACACGATGAATTACTTATCACACGAAGCATCATCATTATTCATACGCGTGAAGACAAATTGTTAGGCAGTAAATGAAGATAGAAGTAAACACATTAACAAACTATCCGACGCCGCGGATTGAAGAATTCGTCGACATGACGCGTATCAACATCAAGCATGGTGATGATGAGATCGAAAATCACCGTAATGTCACTGCCCAAACAAAATATGAATCATGTGCATAGGACATGATTGCTAAGCACGGTTACTATGAAGATAGCACCAATTATAGAAATGATTAGCTGGATACTTGTTGATATATCACAACCAGCGTAGAAGCACACCATTGTGTCATGGCCACACTTAGAGAACAACGAAGAAGAAACACGTGATTGGTCGCTACAAGCAGCAAGGAGGCCTCTGATAGGCTGGAAGCAGCCAATCACAGTAGAGAGTTCAAAAACAAGAAAGAGGCCTCTGATAGGCCGAAAGCAGCCAATCACAGTAAAGAGTTCAAACAAGTTAAAGAAGAATCAATGTGGCCAACTTAGAATACAAAATTACCTTCTAAGCCAAAATATCCTACTGGAAACACGGCAGTGGGAATACTACATGCAATCAAAACAAATAAATCATGACAACTAATCAACAGAAACAAAACTAACTTGACAATGAATAAATACAATGAAGACAAATAATACAGATATGTACAACCACACAGAGTGGAAACAAATAGGGAAACACAAAAACTGGTTTGCCAAGACAGTGGCCGAACCAACCCGAAAAGAAAGGACAAAAAAAAAAATATATATCTGTACAACCCTGTGAGAAAATGATGCTCTTGTTCAATCTGGAATAAATGATTATGAATGGCGTTAAGTCACACGATCTCAGGTCATCTCATGGCACGGCTATCCGAGGTAGAAGTTCTCTTCTTCCTGATGAACAAGGATGGAAATGAAACGTCTTACTTTAGATCCAGCGTTCTCGGAAACCCCTGGCGTCGGTGTCGTCTGCGGCATTGTTCCTCCAGCGTCTCCGCGATGTGGTCTCCCAGCGTACTGGTAGAGGTATTCGCCCCCGGCTCCTCTCGATCTCCTGGCGACGCCCATGTCCGCCCACTGGTTGCGCCCGGTCACCGTCAGCGACGGCACCTCCTGACGTCCCAACCAAGGTCCACTCATCCATCTCGTCGCGACCGTTCACCCCATTATGGCCCCTTTAGAGGTTCAGTGCAGCATAATTTGCGTATTAATATGCATGTTGCTTCCCAGAATATTTGAGTCCATAGTTATAAAGTTCATGCCGCCGTGTAGCAATATTACATTTCACTATATCAGAGCACTTTCACGCCCACGAACTATAGCGTCTAGTTCCTGGTTCACTTGAATTATATGTACTCACTTTCCTCAACCAGTGACACACTTCCTTCCACGAGGAGCTATTTCGACCTGGCCTTGACCGACATATCAAGTTGCCTGCGGCCTGCAGTCCTCCAACACAAGCTTAAAGTAGATGTAGCCTTCCGTCACATTCTCACTGCGTTTCTTAAATGCCAGCACTGCTATGCTATTTTCGAATGTCTGTTACAATATAGGGCCTCGCGATAATGCTTCGCCTCGACTATCGTTATTATTATTCTTTCCCGATACTCGTAATGTTAAACACCTCCTGGTATTCACCTTTAATTAACATAAATTGTCGGCATGATAATTCAGTTTTTCATTACGGCCTACACTCGGACGTTCAAAGGCGCACAATTTTGTCTTGTTATTACCACAGTACATGCCTTCAACACCTTACTATCCGCTAACCTAACCGGACCACGTGCATTAATCTTCGTAATCAAAATGGTAAAGTACTGTATAATATTCCACGCGTCTTCACATATCAATAGCAGCATATGCATGAATTTAACGGACCTTCGTTTATCAGTTCTGATTATTTCCTCACATACTAGCGAGTCCGATATCTTCTTGAAATTCACGATTATCGTTCTAGTGACACCTTACTGAACACTGTCCGACAAACAAACTGACACACTTCACTGTAAACAAATCACTGGCACTACACGCACGCTAGCCTCATGGCCTGCTGATCACTCCTCGTATCGATTGGCCACGAGCACTGACCACTCACGTAAACCTTTCAAGTTCCCGATGCAAATTTCAGTCCACGTGACATAGGCTACTCGTACGTGCCACGCTGGATAACATACTCGTCCATGCCCTGCTGACTAACTGAACGTTCCGGAACTGTGTCCTCCTTCGAGAAAAAAAGTGGAAGGGGTTGGAATCTTCTGGAGCATTCCCCTACTCCAGCGGTTGCCTCGCCGCGTCATGCCATGACGTCATACTGACCCTCCGGTCTCCTCTCGATCTTCTATCATCCGGGGCCGGTAATTGACCCTGACTGGATCGGTCACAGCGTGCTGCAGTAGTTTCTTGTTTCCATGCTTTACCATGGGCCATTCACTTCTATTATATAGGTGTTCTGTGATTCTTATTGACTGGCTGCGTGGCTCAGGGGTAACGTTCTCGCTTACTGAGCCCAAGGTTGCAGGTTCGAAACCTGGCGCAGTCAGCTGGCATTTGAGGGTGCGCAAATGCGAGGGAGCCGTGTCAGTACATTTACTGGCACGTTAAAGATCCCCTTCGGGGCAAAATTCCGGCACCCCGGCGTCTCTAAAAGCCAGTGTAGTTAAAAGGGACGTAAAACCAATAACATTATTATTATTATTATGATTCTTATTGGTTGGTTGAGAAGTTGTTGCCATAGAGAGTAGTTCAAAAGAGGGAGGATAATAGTATGGATTGGGTTATGTTTAGTGAAAATGTATAGAGGCTTTGATGAAAGAATAGTTATGAAGAGATTGGAATGTGCAGTTAGGAATTGTATCTGAGGCAGTTAGAATCAAGATTATGATATGTTCTGAGGAATTGCAATCATGAAGGTAGTTGTGGATACTGGGTGATAGATGCAGGTAAATGAAGCTTGCTTACATGTAGACAAACAAGTATTAAAAGTATTGTATTTCTTATTTCTTTGTGTGTTTAAACGCTATATCGACCCCGAAGATTATTATATTAGAAGGAAGAGAATAGTTACATTGATTGCCCAACGTAGGATGTTGTTGTTGGTTTGTTTTATTGGCGCCCAACTGTGGAGCGAATATTATTATAAGAAAGAAGATAAGTTTACCAATTTTAAAGAATTAATATATTCAGAATAGTTTCAAAACACACCCAAGTACACGTGGCTAAATGACCACGACGTTCTAGCCCCTCGAAACAACATATCAAAGGAGATTCTGATCGCCAGTGCTCGCATCAAACGATACGTATTCCTGAGAATTTCCCTTGGTATTATTTTGTTATTAAATTCTAACAAAAAGAAGACAACTCTATTTGACGGGATGTTTTGTGAATTACCGGATTCAAACACTACGTAGCGTTCATGGAATCCAACCTGAAAATGCATCTGCTCGCTATATTAATAGTGCCCCATCCTCAATAATTAACTATGACTGTAAAGCGGTCGACACAGACGATAAAATGTAACGAAAACAAATTATAAAACCCTCCCCATAGGAACTATCGAACCCCAATTCTTTCACTCCGCAGTCCAACGCATTACCATTTCACCCACGGATGCTTACACACTACACAAAGTGAGAACTTTTTGCGTTGGACACATGACTTTCTTTATCTAAAACATTCTTACCGGTTCGAATACTTTTCTTTAGTCGTCAGGCATAAGAAAACCCACAGGGTACTCTCTCCTAGAGCTCAGAATGTTGCTGCTGCAGATAATATTCCTCTCTAGTTAAATATAGGCTACTCCCACGTGCACATAGTGCATGTTTTAAAAGCATTTATCATCTCCTCAAACATAACTTATTAACAACAGACTCCAACGATTGCCACTGGATGATCAAGAAGCTGATGGCCAATCATAACATTCAAATATCTCTACTTAGTATAAAACAAAGTCCCCGATTCTTGGATGTTACGGGTAAACTCGAGAACCACTGGATGGATTTTGATGCGGTTTTCACCATTCTGTAAAGGATATCTTGAGGATGATTTCTGTAGAAAATAATTTATGGTCAAAGGAAGCCGAGCAGAAACGATTTAACTGGAAAAGTAAAAAAAAAACTGGCGTCCGAGCACTTTGTAAGCTTACGCTAGGCAAACCGTTAAAAATATGTAAATACTATGAGTGTATGACTTGGTCAGCATCAAAAGTTCTACAAAATAGTCCGCGAGAGCATATCTGTATCTTCAATACATCGCCCACTATAAGTGTTTTTAGGTTTTAATTTAGATGCTATACTATTTGCTGATGATGTTGCATTGGTAGCAGCATCTGAAGATGATCTGCAGTGGTCAGTTTTCAACCTCCAGAAAGTGGCATCAAAATTCAGCATGTGCATTTCTACTGAAAAGACTAAAGTAATGGCCTTTAAAGGTAAGGACCCAATCCCCAGTTAAATTTGACTGGATGGTAAAATTTTAGAAAGAGTTAACGAATTCAAGTATTTAGGATATAATTTATCTTTTCAAGAAGAACGAGACATAACTGCAAAAATAACTAATTATACCAGAACAACAGGAATCATCAATCACGTCATGAAGCCATCCCTTGTCCAAAGGCATACACGCTTGCGTTCGTATAACACATTAGCCAGACCAACCCTATGCTATGGCAGCGAGGCATGGACAATAAGATCTCAGGACATCTCCAGACTCACAGCACGCGAAATGACCTTTATGCGCCGAACAGCAGGTTATACTAAATGGGATCATAAGAGAAACGAGGACGTGCTGAAGGAACTAAAAGTGAAACCAATAACTACATACATTTGTGACTACCAAGAGAACTGGAAGCGTCATGTCCAAAGGATGGAACCTGGAAGATTACCAAAGGAGATCCTTCGCTACCAGCCACGGGGAAATAGATCGATAGGACGTCCGATGAAGAGATGGAGGGAAAGTGCAAGACCGTAACGGGACATTTGGCCCAATACTTGGAAGGAAGATACTGAAGATGATGATGATGATGATGAATTTCTTCCAACCGTGTCCATTCAACTACTGAGGTGACAGTTTACGAGCTAGTTAAGGGCGAGTCTATCATCCCTGTTACAGCCTAGCTAGCTAGCGGGCGAACCTATTGCCTCAGATACAGCCAGCAGCAAACTTGAGTCGTGTTGAGTTAAGACTTCTGAGAAGGGTGGTTGTGTTTGGAGTTTCCCAGGAAGTGCAACTCGGATTTTCTTCATTTCGCCTGTGAAACACAGTCAAGTTAAAATTGGACGGAAGGGGGATTTGATTTCATTCACCTCGCCATTCCCTGGAAGTGCAACTCTCATTTCGCCTGTGAACTTTTTGTTCCACAAAATTCACAGTCAATTTAAGATTGGACGGAAGGGCGATTATAGTATATTAAATTATACTGATTGGCGTATAATCTCTACTTAGTATAAAACTGAGTCCCCGATTCTTGGATGTCACGGGTAATCTCGAGAACCACTGAATGGATTTTGATGCGGTTTCACCATTCTGAAAAGGATATCTCGAGGAAGGTTTCTGTAGAAAATAATTTATTTATGACCAAAGGCCGTCAAGCAGTAACGATTTCAGTGAAAAGGTCGAAAGAAAAAAAAAAAACTGGCGTCCGTGCGCTTTTTAAGCTTACGCTGGACAAACCGTTAAAAATATCTGTATACTATGAGTGTAAGAATTTTTCAGCATAAAAAGTTCTACAAAAAAGCCCAGGAGAGCATATCTCTATCTACATCGCCTACTATAAGTGTTTTTACATTTTCATTTCTTCCAACAATCTCCATTCAGTTACTGAGGCAACAGTTTACGAGCTAGCTAGGGGCGAGTCTATCACCCCAGTTACAGCTTAGCTAGCGGATGAGCTTATTGCCCCAGATACAGCCAGCAGCAAACTGTCGAGTCGTGTTGAGTTAAAAATTTTAGGGAAGAGTGGTTGTGTTTGGAGTTTCCCTGGAAGTGCAACTCGGCTTTTCTTCATTTCGCCTGTGAACTTTTCATTCCGCGAAATTCACAGTCAAGTTAAGATTGGACGGAAGGGGGATTTGTGTTTCATGCACCTCACCATTCTTAAATTACGTCTGACAAGAATTCGTTGCACATGCATCTCCATGATAATATAATTAATAGTCTAGTCAGTGATTTTACCCCATCATGCCGAGACGTAAAACGGATATTGGTCGTTGTTGATTGACATTGGAAAAAAAAAAGCTCTTAACACATAATCTATTCATTTACTGTTCCCGGGCGAAGCCGGGTCGGGCTGCTAGTTACAGATAAATGAAATTACTTAACATAGAACTTGATTCTATTGTGGACTTGAAATCCTTCTCTGGTCGACTTTCCACCATGACAGTTACATCAGATAATAAGATCTACACACTAGTCAATGGACATGCAGCAACCAATATTACCAATAGACAGGACGTTGATAATGTAGACGAATTCTAGAACTTGTTTGACAATTGACAGAATGTGCCCAACTAGATTAACACAAAAAATCTACGGTGTACGTTTTTGCAGAAAAAGGCAACAAGGTCCAATTGGTACAAACAGGCAGAGCAGACTAAGGTCTCAACACCCCAGAACCATGTCTGGGTTCAAGAGTTGCCGAAACGGTTTCGGTTTCCTAACTCTACATAACACTAGATATTAACAACACGCTTTAGATACCAGTCCAAAGGAGCGGGAAGGTAGCGATAGCAATTAAGAAATACAGACGATACACATGTAATATTTTTATTAATTTAATTTTTACAATATGTACACACAGAATACAAGTCTCTCTTTACGATTGCAGGCGGAAAAGGACTTGGCAGGATTAGGTTTTGCCCAATCTCAAGGATCAAGAGGAAATTAGGAAAATCACTCATACATAGGGTTTTGAGGGAGAAGAGAGAAGACTTACCAGATACGTCTTGTCGCAGCAACGAAGACTCGCTCAATCGTTGTGCATGAAGAGTTATTGGGCAAACATCAAGGCCAATAAGTGTTGATTCAACGTTGTCCTAGGAAACCCATTCGCGAAGAAGAATGCATGTCAGGCTAGGGTATCGATGGGGTTACGCTGAGCACACCACTTGTGGGACCTGAGCTGGTGAATCTGGTGTGTATTCCTCATGCCACCTTTGAAAGAATAATGGATTTTCCGCCTTCAATACTGTTTATTTCTATTACTTACAGGGACTAGTTTCGGGGGTAAATACTCCCCCTTCCTCAGCCTGTCCAACAAAACTACACAATGGAAAAACTTTCCATATACAAGTTCATACAAAATACATGAAGAACAAAGAATAAAGAAAAATTATTTACAGTCCCGCTCGACGCTCCAAAGAAGATACTTTTATTGCATCACTAAGGCCTAGGTGCATCAGAACTCCTGCAGAACTAGTCATGCATGATAAAGATCACCTGAGCTATCAAATATTCAGGAAACCAACTCAAACCAGTACTGTAATTAGACAAGATTCTAATCATCCAGCTTCCCATAAAAGAGCAGCACTCGCATGTTTCGTCAATAGAGCGTTGAACGTCCCACTATCTGACGTAGATTATCGTAAAGAAGTTTCAATAATTCACCAAATTGCCGAAGCTAATGGATTCAATAGTAAATATGTTAACAATATAATTAACAAAATTAAGAACAAACCCGTTTCCAGATTAGCAAAAGAAGACAAAGAACCTTCCACATACGCAACGTTCACTTTTGTGAACCAATCCACATACAATGTTACTAGTGTACTAAAAAAATATAAAATAAAAACAGCGTTCAGAACCAATAACACTAATCATAATAAATTTTTCAACTCACATATTCTCAACAAAACCAACAAATACAGCAATTCAGGTATCTACAAGATTAAATGTAACGAGTGTAATGCCGATTACGTGGGACAAACGGGGAGAGGGTTCAACACCAGATTTTTGGAACATGTCAATGCCATCAAACATAATAAATTTTCAGCGATGGGTAACCACATGGCAGAAACTGGGCATAAATTCACAACCATAGACAATGACTTAGAAATTTTACATCAAGAAAATAAAGGCACGCTCATGAATATTTTGGAACAAATAGAAATTGATAAAGCACAGAGATTCAACCCTTCACACAATCTTAATGAAATAATATTTGAAACTAGCATTTTATACAGAACATTAATAGACGAATTATATTGTAATAGATAAAATTCCCGCTATATTCCACTATTCATACCCATCATTTTTCATAACATACTAAAGATTGACACACTCATTCTACGCATTAATCAATCTCCATAATAGGCGCGTCAACAAACCTCACTCATTCTCATTTCCTTAGCCTCCCATGTCCCACAACCCAAACACCACCTTTTCCCAAGCACGTCACTAACACTCAGCTGTAAAAGACTTCGCAAGGTGAATTCCGGTTTGTTTTTGTTCACGCCCTGCGCACTGCAGTTCCTGGCGGCGCGTGACGCGGCCACAAATTTTCTCGCCTTGATGTTTGCCAAGAGCAACAAGGGGACTAGAGTGGTCCCACGATGACGCAATGGGGACAGCGGACCGCAGCACCGGCCCAATTCAGGGAAGAAAAAAAAAGTTCTGATGCGCCTAGGCCTTAGTGATGCAATAAAAGTATCTTCTTTGGAGCGTCGAGCGGGACTGTAAATAATTTTTCTTTATTCTTTGTTCTTCATGTATTTTGTATGAACTTGTATATGGAAAGTTTTTCCATTGTGTAGTTTTGTTGGACAGGCTGAGGAAGGGGGAGTATTTACCCCCGAAACTAGTCCCTGTAAGTAATAGAAATAAACAGTATTGAAGGCGGAAAATCCATTATTCTTTCAAAGTTATAGTTACGTCAATACGGACCTGAATAATCGACATTATGAATCATGCCACCTTGCCAGCAATTCTCGTATCACCTCATATTTAACCTTTCCCTTCAACCCCCACCATCCCGGGTGCAGGAAAGTTATGTCAATAAGTGAGCTATGCCACAAAAGAACAAAGGACAAAATAACATCTTAACCTTAGTGTTAGTGATAATACGAATCCACTACTCCTATATTAGTGTTAAAGTTGTTAATATGGCAACACTGAAAATAGCTCAAAGCTTTGTATGAAAATTTGTTAATTAATTGATTGTGGAATTGTGGGCTTGGACCATTGCTTGAGTCCCAAACTGTGGCAATCGTTTGGAATGCTTCTGGACCCTAGGCAAGGATCATTTCATCGAGGTTCGAAAAATATTAAAATTGGCCTGCTCAAACATCTTTGGGATTCGTGGCAGGTCGATTCACACAACAACCATGCTTCAAGAAGAATAGAAACAAATTATGCCCTTAGTATATCAGAACTTAGCTTTCCACAAAGGTTAGCCACACTAGTGGAACGGCAATGGGTGTCATATTGAGTCAACATCATTTATCATCTAGAGCAGCGTTTCCCAAACTGTGGTACGCTCGTGATGTTACGAAAAATTTAATTTTAAAATATAAAAACATTCATATGTTGCCGGAGGACTTTAAGGCCAAAGATAAGCAGCAGTTTTATGAATTGAATTGTGATTCAGAACCAAGGCAAACTTTTTCAAAAATGGCTCTTATGAACTTTTGGGTTGAGAGGCGTGCAGACTATGCTGACAAAGCAGTTAGATTTTTACTGCCTTTCACTACTTCGTACTTGTGTGAGACTGCATTTTCTTCACTTGTTTATCTCAAGAATAAATACCGGAATAGGCTCGTTACAGTGGAAAACGATCTTCGTTTGAGACTCAGCAATCTTAAACCAGACATTCCTAAGTTGGCTTCTAATCTTCAAGCTCACCCTTCACATTGAAGTTGGTTGAACTTTGGTTTTTATGCTTAATCATTACATTTTCTTTATTAATATTAATATTATTTAGAAGCCTCCGTGGCTTAGGTGGCAGCATGCCGGCCTCTCACCGCTGGATCCGTGGTTCAAATCCCGGTCACTCCATGTGAGATCTGTGCTGGACAAAACGGAGGCAGACAGGTTTTTCTCCGGGTACTCCGGTTTTCCCTGTCAAAATTTCATTCCACCAACACTCTCCACTATCATTTCATTGCATCTGTCATTCATTTAATCATTGCCCCAGAGGAGTGCGCCAGGCCTCGGCAGCCGGCACAGTTCATATCCTCGCCGCTAGATGGGGGCTTCATTCATTCAATTCCTGACCTGGTCGGAGACTGGAAGCAGGCTGTGGATTTTCATTTCATTAATATTATTTGATGTTTGAATTGAATTCTTATTGTAATAAATAATAAAACAACTGGACACAGTTTTTATAATTTGAACTTTAACTCCAACAGTCTAACTCTAACCAACAATATTTACAATCCATCTTTTGGTCTGATACGTAGTGGTGGTGGGGGTTATAGTTACTATATATCTCCCAACCATTAGGTGGTACGCTAGAGATTCCCATCTCTTAAAGTGATACACACACAAAAACGTTTGGGAAACACTGATCTAGAGAAATGAACTTCCGACCCAAATCTTAGAAATCAAGGTACCGGTAGTTAAATTAAGTGCATTAACTTCACATGTTCAGTCTGTGTGTAGTTCACTGAGTCTGTCAAACAACAGTGTCGTCCAGCGCCTTGAGCTGCTGTCTGAGGACTTTGCCCGACGGATTGCGAGGAATGGCCTCCAGAAACCTAACTCCACCGCTCAAGTTCTTGTACTTCACCACCTTCGGCTTCACATGATTGATGACGTCTTGCTCCATTAGCGTGCAATTAGGTCGCAGAACTACGAACGCTCGGGGAACCTCGCCTGCCTTCTCGTCTGGGATCCCCACCACGGCTACGTCCGCCACACTTGGCAGTTCCATGATGATGTTCTCAAGCTCGGTGGGAGAAACCTGAAACCAGACAAGCTCATATCAGCTCCGTCACCTCATATTATGTTTTAAGGGGCCTAACATCTAGGTTATCGGCCCCTGATGGTTTGGGTGATCGTGAAAATGAAAATGAAATGCAAACTTAAAACTAAAACTAGCTACTAACCTACATACTAGAAGAAGAAATGGAAAAATAATGGAGAATAAGGCAAATAAAGGACAGGAGGAAAAGAAATGCCCTCAACCCTCGAAGAAGGCGGATTGAGGGACTTGAAAGGAAGGAGAGCCATGAAAGGCACATAGGAAAGTGAAAGAGGAAAGGGTCCGCCCCAAAGGTAAGGGACAAAAGGGGAAAACGGACCCAGCTCAGGAATCCCTCGGGGTCGCCAACTCCCGAACTCACCAGCCGTGAGCCCCTGAGGGTGTAGCAATATCCAGGGTGCACCAGAAGTGGTGGGGCTACACACACCCTGCCTCCTTGAGGGTGTAGCAATATCCAGAGTGCACCAGAAGAGGTGGGGCTACACACACCCTGCCTCCTTGAGGGCCTTGAGCAGAAGGCAGGAGATACTGTGAGCCCCTGAGGGTGTAGATCCAGGGTGCACCAGAAGTGGTGGGGCTACACACACCCTGCCTCCTTGAGGGCCTTGAGCAGAAGGCAGGAGATACTCTGAGCCCCTGAGGGTGTAGCAGTATCCAGGGTGCGCCAGAAGTGGTGGGGCTACACACACCCTGCCTCCTTGAGGGCCTTGTGCAGTAGGCAGGAGGTACTGTGAGCCCTTGAGGGTGTAGCACTCTCCAGGGTAAGCCAGAAGTGGTGGGGCTACATACACCCTGCCTCCTTGAGGGCCTTGAGCAGAAGGCAGGAGATACTGTGAGCCCTTGAGGGTGTAGCACTATCCAGGATGCACCAGAAGTGGTGGGGCTACACACACCCTGCTTCCTTGAGGGCCTTGAGCAGAAGGCAGGAGATACTCTGATCCCCTGAGGGTGTAGCACTATCCAGGGTGCACCAGAAGTGGTGGGGCTACACACACCCTGCCTCCTTGAGGGCCTTGAGCAGAAGGCAGGAGATACTGTGAGCCCTTGAGGGTGTAGCACTATCCAGGGTGCACCAGAAGTGGTGGGGCTACACACACTCTGCCTCCTTGAGGGCCTTGAGCAGAAGGCAAGAGATACTGTGAGCCCCTGAGGGTGTAGCACTATCCAGGGTGCACCAGAAGTGGTGGTGCTACACACACCCTGCCTCCTTGAGGGCCTTGTGCAGAAGGCAGGAGATAACATGAAAAGAAAAAGAAGGCTGACCCCTCGCAGAAGAAGGAAATCAGAAAAGATGAGACAAGGGCCAATTAAGGCGGGAAAGGAAGAGACTCCCTAGGACTCAGATACCCTAATAATGTTGGGGTCCGAAGAGAACAAGAGTTGACCAAGTGAGGTCGACAGGAAAGAAGACAGAGAGGAACCCGGCACAAGTAAGTGGAAGCAATGCCGGATGCAGCTGGGATCCCATGGTCGCCAACCCATGTCCACCTCATATTAGGTTTGTCAGATTTCAAGAATGGAGAAATGGAACACACGTCCCAAAACATTGTTTTCTTTAATCAAGGTTGTTAAATGTTGTAATAAATAAGCATTACATAATCAAATATGTTGTTGTTTGAGTCTTCAGTCTTTTGACTGTTTGATGCAGCACTCCATGCCTCCTGTCCTGAGCTAATCGTTCCATCTCTACATAGCTACCACACCCTACATCCAAAGCAATCTGTTTAACATATTCTAACCTTGGTCTACCCCTACAGTTCTTGTCCTCGACCCTTCCTTCCATAACTAAGCTTGCCTTAAAATCCTTCATAGCGGCCATAGAGGGGTAATCTATCCGGTCCATGTCCGAGACCTTCAGCCACTCCTCCATATTTTCACCTATATCTTCCCACCGAAGCTCGTACAGGTCCAAACCACACTCATCAATCTTCAACTCATACCGTTTGGTAGGACACATAGACACCCAGGAATAGCAAGCTTAGTTATGGAAGGAAGGGTCGAGGAGAAGAACTGTAGGGGTAGACCATGGTTAGAATATGTTAAACAGAATGTCTTGGATGTAGGGTGTGGTAGCTATGTAGAGATGAAACGATTAGCTCAGGACAGGGAGGCATGGAGTGCTGCATCAAACTAGTCAAAAGACTGAAGACTCAAACAAAAACAACCGGGCATGATCAAACTGAGTCAATTTCTTGATGTAATCCTCCAAAAACGCCATATTCCCAATAAAAAGATGAGGCACCACACACGACAACGCATTGGTTATAAATGTTTCACACCAAGATGGCGGCGAGGCTGTTGCAGACTTCCGCCCAGAGATGGAGCTCGCGGAGGGGTGGACGGACCTTGCGTCGTGCAGCCCAAGAATTAGGAAGTCATTTTTGAAAGCCTTTGTCTGGAGCGTGGCGCTCTATGGATGTGAAACTTGAACTAATGGTGCACAGGAAAGAGAATAGGTTTTTGTTTTTTTAGCGTATGGCTTTTTTAGTGCCGGGAGTGTCAGAGGACATGTTCGGCTCTCCAGTTTTGCAGCTGCTTCGAGACGGACACCCAATGGGTGAACTACAAGTACCGTTGGCGAGGAAAGTTGGAATGGAAGGTCGAGGAGTTGGAAGGTAGCGGCTGTGGCCTATAGTTAGGGACCAACTTCGGCATTTGCCTGGAAGGAAGATGGGAAACCACAGAAGACCATCTTCAAGGTTGCCGACGGGGGGATTCGAACCTCCTCACCTCCTGGATGTGAGTGACTGCCAGCAGTCATGCCGTAACGACCACGGCTAACTCACCCGGTAGAGGATAGTTGAAGTGAATGAATTGTGGTGTTACAGGAGAATGACGAAGACCAGATGGGTAGATAGGGTTACAAATGAAGAGGTATTAAGACTAGTGGGAGAGGAGAGATGTTTCTGGCGACTGCTAATGAAAGAGAAGAGATAGGTTGGTAGGTCACATACTATGACACCCAGAAATAGAAAGCTTAGTTATGGAAGGAAGGGTCGAGGATTAGAACTGTAGGGGTAGACCAGATTTCCTCAGATGTAGGGTATGGTAGCTATGTAAAGATGAAATGATTAGCTCAGGACAGGGAGGCATGGACAGCTGCATCAACCCAGTCAAAATACTGAAGACTCAAACTCAACAACACATGCAGCCAATGGCCAGTTAGATACATAATCAATGAAGTTGATTCACAACAGAATTGAGTCTATGATATGTCTATTTTTGCAGCACATCACGTGATAAATTCACACTTTCCTACACATACGACAAATACAGTCCGCGCATCGCTACAACACTTGTCATGGAAACCAGGCACTGCATATCTGGTAACAAGGTGTCTTGAGCTGATAGTTTGCTTCTTTCCAGTCCGTCGTTATTATGGCATCCGTGGAGTAAAATTCCATCCAAATATCTCTTATCTCTGCTATGTGTTCTCTGACTACCTCTTTGTATTCCGGCGTTGGCGCAAGTAACATTTTCAAGCGTAGATCTTCTAATAGCATAGTTTCTTTAGATAAACAAGCCTTGGCATGTTAAAGATCCCCTTCGGTACAATATTTCGGCAAGTGAGACGTATTATAATATAACAATATTATCCTATAATGACATATGCAGCAGAAACTTGGGCAATGACTAAGAGGGATGAGAGCAGAGTACAGGCAGCCGAGATGAGATTCCTGAGAAGTATGGTCCAGAAAACGAGGAGAGACAGAGTGAGAAATGAAGGTTTACGGAAAGAACTGGGAGTACAGAAACTAAATGACAAACTGGAGCAAAACAGATTGAGATGGTTTGGACGTGTCAAACGGATGAATGAAGTAAGGCTACTAAGACGAGCACTGGAACGACGGATGACAGGGAAGAGAGGACGAGGAAGACCAAGAATGCGTTGGATGGACTCGGTGAAGAATAGCATTAGTAAACGGAACGTGGATTGGAACACCGTGCCGGAAGAGGAATGGTGGAACGATAGAACAAAGTGGAGAGGAACCATATTTGCCCCTACCCAGTGTCAACTGGAAAAGGGGAAAATGAAGATGATGATGATGAATATTATTATTAGACATTTTCTACTGTTTCTAGCGTTGCAAGTAGCGTAGACAAGCCCAGGATTTTTTCCAGGGGGGTGAGAGGGGGAGGAAGTAATATTTTTCATTTCATTACGTACCAGTCACTAGGTGATAATGAGACGTACCCCCCTCCCTACAACACTTGTGATGGAAACCATGCACTGCATGCCCCCTCAATTTTCGTTTCATTTCTTGCTTCGTGGTATTCATTATTTGGCTGCTCTGAAACCGTTGGGTACATTATCTTTATGGCATGAATACCAGGAATAGTATTTTTTAGTTCCGAGTTTTTGTCTATAGAAGTTCATTTTTCTATGTAAATCATCGTCATCATGTTCATTTCTTAAAAACCGGTAAAAAGTAGCTGTATCACCAGGAATCGACAAAAATAAAAATCAAGCAATTCATTAAAATGGTAATGTTAATCCAGTTCGCCGATTTTCTAAATAACTGGAAATATTTTCTTATACCTTAATCCCAAATTACTGAGTTAAATAAAACTGTGGAATTATCCCTACATCCAAATCAGTTAGTTATCAGTAACTTCAATTTATGAAATAAACTGGTGTGACAATGCACAATCAAAATATTCTTGCGATTCCAGGGTGGGTGGGGGCACGGCCCCTCTTTGCCCCCACCCTGCGGGCGCCCATGGCCAAGATTAGACGTATTCGTTCTGTTGTACAATGTATGCGTAGATAAATGTAGATTTATTTCCAAAAGTGATTTTGGTTTTCCGCGAGGACAGAGCAAATTACCGCCAGTTTAGCAGTTACGTTACGATTTACGAATTAACTGCAACTCGTTCGAGCCTTCAATATCGAGTTATTTCGTGTCAAGTCGATATGCAGAATTGCATGCGCGTACATGTTTGTTTTGTATCGATTTCAAAATTCTAGTAAAGGTGATTTATAACTGTGAGTTGAGAATGGTCGGCGTTGGTCACTATCAATTGCATATCCAAAAACTGTTTTATAAGTTAGTTTTGTACGCATTATTTTGATGATTTAGTGTGAAATTCCGGTAAATATCTGCTAGTAAGAGTGATATAGCTCAGTGTGGGATCAAAGTCTTCTCATACGGGAGAAAGTTGATAACGGAATGATACGTAGTGTGACCAACCTAAATAGCCACCACATTGTGCTGTTAGATTAGCGTGTGTGTGGGGGTTGTTCGTTTTCTAAAAACGTGTTCTTGATTTTATACCATTTTACAACAATTTATGGACGTACTTGGGAGAGTATTCTTTGAGTAGGACATTGGCCATTCTAATGGAGGTATCCTCTAGACCAAAGTTGCGTCATATTGGTAACATATCCGTGTTATAGCTGGTTGTTTGCGTCGATAAGTAGTGTTGATTGGTGTCATCGGTGAAACGTGAGTTTTGAGGAGGTGTTTACAATGGAAAATCCAGAAGAAGTATTACAATCATTGGACGAATTTGCGAAGCTAAAGCCCAAGGATATACCAAGGGAGTTGGAAGAATATCTATCTTACGTAGCCAAGACTGGTGATCCAGTGTATCAATGGTCACTTGTAAAATGCTTGTTTCGCGAAAAACTTCTAAATGTAATCACAGATTTCTACGAATCGTGCCCTACTATTGATTTACCTCCCTGTCCAAACGTTGATCCCTTTAATTATGAAACCATGAAGCGTAATTTACTGGAAAGACTAGACTCCTTTGTCAATGCCCCGTTTACTGTACAAAGACTCTGCGAATTGCTAACAACGCCTAGGAAAGAGTACAGCAGAGTAGATAAATTTATGCGTGCCATTGAAAAGAATATCTTGGTCGTTAGCACCAGGGAGCCAGGCAATGCACGCCGATCCGACGTTATGCAACAAGATTTCTTGATGAATGGGGTTATGGATGGCAGAAGTATCGATATCGGTGAAGCTATTGAGACAGTCAGCAGTGATGGTGTGAATTTAATGCATGGTGATGATGCTGAGGTTAATATTAGTGACAATGAAAGTATTCGTATAGACTGTGGTGGAGCAGAAGAAATTGACATGGATGAACATCCAGATGTTGAAACTCCAGGTGATGTTTGGGAGAAAGAACGTGAAGCAGCTGCATCGGGTGACGAAGAATGTGTGAAAGTATACGATGGTAATGAAGAATCAGATGTTGAGAATGAGCCGAAGATAAACTCTGAAGTAAATAATCTCAAAGATATTGAAAGAGAGTCAAAGGAACAAGATTCACTGGATCTCGACTCTGAAGGATTCAGTGAGACCGCAGAGAGTGAACAACATGATGACAATGTTGATTCAACAACAAGGGAATCAATCGTTACTGAGACATTGGTAGAATCAAGAATTATACCCGAAATTTGTGATGAACCTAAGTCGGACATTATAGATGAGGGGGCAACTCCTGATGTTGAAAACGGACCTGCTGATTCGGTTTCAGAAGTTAGTGCTCATGTTAAAAATGATCCATCAGATGATGATGCTCTGAAGGAAAAGCCTCCAGAGGATATTCTTCCTCCAACTTTTGATGTGAATGCTTCCCCGGAAAGTAGTGTGTCTGAAGCAGGTGATCAAAGAGAAGACGCCGAAGAAGAGGGAGAAGGAGACCAAGACTCGCGGAAAGATGATAGTGTCGCCGTGTTAAATGCAGAGGCTGGTGAAAGTGGTGGTGATGAGGACATTTCTCCCCTGGAAAGTTTAGAAGTAGTTACTGGTAATCTCTCCCCTATCCTAGTCGCCAAAGAAGAGGTTGAAGAAGCCGATTCTCTGACAAGTGTAGAAGTTGCCGAGACGAGCACAACGGAGGTGGAGGAGAAGGCCGTGGCTGAAGCTGCCCCGGAGGAATGCGAGGCTAGCACCAGCGTCGAGCAGATGGAGGTAGAAGACATTGCCCAAGCTCCGGTAGAAGCACGAGGCGATGAACCCATGGACCAGTCGGAGCAACTTGCCAGCGAGAGTTAGTGCTTTTTGACTGTCATTGAAAGTGAGTTGATTTCTTAGCATACATAATTCTTTTGTATTAACTAGAAGGCTGCATACTGTTTTTCTATCTGTAGAGTCTACAAACTTGAAGGGTATGATAACATTTTTAAAAATTAAAAATTGTATGAATCCTGTACAGTAGCCTACCATCATTAGCTTGACCTCAACAAAATTAGGGTGCATCCACACAAATATGACCTTGAAAATATAGGCATGTATTCAAGGCAAAACAGGCTAGTGAAAATTGTAAAAAATGAACTTTTTCAATATTTTGCTTGTGCTGGAAAATATAATTAAAGTAGTTGGCGCCTGAGAGTAGAGGAACCTTTCTATTAAAAAAAATTAAAAACTGAAATTACCTGAATTAATAGTCGGGAGAATATCTGGATAAGATTTAGTGTTAGATGTTTGCTCCTCCGCTGTCATAGACCCACCATCATCATCATCATTTCCCCTTATCCAGCCGGGTCGGGGTATTTATGGCACTTCTCCACTTTCCTCTTTCCTTCCACCCACCAACCCACCCTAATAGGAGCATGACTATAGTGCCGCCATCGTTACTTCCGACTTGACAGTACACCGAATCAGCTGACGTACATGATTTATATCCGTAAAGTTAACAAAACGCTCGTAATGTGAACAGACATGTTTACACACATCATACTCGTGAATAAGTACATAGTAGCAGAAATTACACATATACTGCGGTTAATAGAATATTTCTGATAATGAAGCAGAAGGAAATTGTAACAAATAAAATTACTCCCCATTACCGCCTCACGTCCGGAGTCGAAGATGTTCAGAGTTCGAGAAAATGTATTATAGAACCTATAAAGGGAATACGCCACTCATTCCGGTGTCATGTCGTCACATAAAGGAATGTTGTGGCTCGTCAGCCACTCAATGAGCACATTCTTTCTTTCTGCCATTGTTGGAGCTTTGTCGTGAATGACACGGGGCATTGTCCATAAGAATTGTGCTCTTCTCAGGCATGTTGTTCAGCAATATTTCTTCAAACCATTTCCTCTCTTGGCGCTCGTCTTCCTAGTGCTAGACCCCGGCATGACACTATCACACACACGCACGACAGAAATAGCACTCACTGACCTAAAGCTAACCTACAACTACATATAATTGTACACTATGTCAAACGACAAACAAATACTAAGCTATTAAATAACAACAGACTAGGATAATATCAAAAAGAAAAATATACCGGTACGATAAATACGAGAATGCACAATGACCGCCAATGAAACCAACCGAGCACATGTGTGAACGCAAGATGTTAGCTGGCAACATCGTCAGCGAAACTCGATTTATCTCAATATATCAATTTGAATGGCTGCCTGTAATTGGCTGGTTAGAGTGTAGCTGTGACGTTGCACTGAAACTTCAAGTCGGAAGTAAGGGTGGCTCAAGTATAATATAGGCTAGGCTAGTTGAAATTGCAGCTCTGACAGCCATCTTTGTGAATGAGTCATTATTGACTAAATAATGCCAACCCCGCACATTCGGTAGGCCTACTATATCGATCCGGCAGACCAATGGTGGTTGGGTAGCGCGGCCCGTTAGCTAATAGATAACACCCCTGGTTTTTGTGACGCACAGTGGGGGTAGTCACGCATCAATGACGTAGTGTCCGTCGTCAATGTAAAATGGCAGACCTTGTTCAAATGAGCACGATCACAAATGCTTTATTTACGAAAAAAGCAATTATTTCCGGTGCAGGCAGTGGGAATTCAAATTCAAATTAACTCTCAAGGCTTCCCAGAAAGGTATGTAAATCATAAATGATATATTTTCAATAAGCTCCCTTGTTAAAAGTTACGAAAAGGGAAGTTCTTCTACTTTCAAGTTTTAATAAATAGTTTTCATGCAAAGGGAATGCTTATTTAATTATTGCTTTTTATGGATAATAATTGAAATATCACTTCAATAATGTACACGGTCACGAGAGGTATTCCTTCCTTATATCACTTTCACAAGGCAAAATATTGAAAATATATACAGTATAACATTTGATTCACATGCCGTACCTTCTGGGAGTCATTAAATGTTTATTTTTCGATTTCCATCGGCATTGCTGCAGTGAAGATAATTCCTTTTACTAACTATAACAGTTAATTCTTACGATTCGACACCATCTTACATTGACGTCACACAGTACGTCATACGTGTTGCCAACATGTCCAATACAAAATACACAACACGACACCACCACTAAGAAATCGGGACGTGTTAGGCTGTAACCATTGTCAAAACCATTCATCTGGACATGTTAGGCTGTAACCATTGTCAAAACCATTGATCTGGACGCATTAGGCTGTAACCATTGTCAAAAGCCATTGGATTGGACAAAACTAAGGTTAGGTGTAGGAGCTAGCGGGGCAAGGTTGACAAAAAACCATTGATCTGGGCGGGTTAGGCTGTAACCATTGATCTCGCGCGTTAGGCTGTAACCATTGTTCTGGAAGCGCTAGGCTGTAACCATTGTCAAAACCATTGATCTGGACGCATTAGAATGTAACCATTGTCAAAACCATTGATCTGGCGCGTTAGGCTGTAACCATTGTTCTGGAAGCGCTAGGCTGTAACCATTGATCTGGACGCATTAGGCTGTAAACATTGATCGGGACGCATTAGGCTGTAACCATTGTCAAAACCATTGATCTGGATGCATTAGGCTGTAACCATTGTGAAAACCATTGATCTGGATGCATTAGGCTGTAACCATTGTCAAAACCATTGATCTGGACATGTGAGGCTGTAACCATTGATCTGGACATGTGAGGCTGTAACCATTGATCTGGACATGTTAGGCTGTAACCATTGTCAAAACCATTGATCTGGACGCGTTAGGCTAAAACCATTGATCTGGATGCGTTAGGCTGTAACCATTGTCAAATCCATTGATCTGGACGCGTTATGCTGTAACCATTGATCTGGACGCGTTAGGCTGAAACCATTGATCTGTATGCGTTGTAGGATCAATTTCACGGCGCTCTTTTGTTTTTCTATTCTAGGTGCGAAATAATACCAAATGCGTGGGGTTGGCATTATTGACTCCTTCAACTATATGTCGTGATCCTATTTGGGATGGGATAACTATACATTGCGATGCATCTGCGTATAAAATTACCCTAAAACAAAATGGCGACTTCCGTGACGTCATCAGCGACGTCACGAAATACTCCTCTAGCAAGCTTACGGGAAAAGCCTGGGTAATAGGGGTTTCTGGGTGGGGAAACACAAAGCTACATTAAACAAAAACCTTTGAAACGAAAAATGCATCGAAATCTGTAATTGACCTACATAGCTCAATTAAAGATTCCGATGCATAGAAAAATTTCTCAATTTCAGGTGATATTTTTAAATTTTCGTATCGAAATCTGTAATTGGCCTATATAGGTCAATTACAGATTCCGATACACATCGTAATTATTTTCATTTCATAATAATAAACATTGCATTGAAATCTTTCATCGAGCTACACATGTCAATTCAAAATTTCGATGAGATGTTTTGTAATTATGAAATGAAATAAATTACAATTTGAATCGGAATGTGTAATTGAACTACAAAGGACAATAACAGATTTCGATACGTAAAATTAAAAATATAACATTAAATTGATTTTTTATATGCATCGGAATCTTTAATTAAGCTAAGTCGTTGATAACATCACAAAAGCTGCCAATTTGTTGTTACAGAAATTTTATTCACAAACTATCGCGGTCGGTAATAATCGCCGGTTGGCTTTAATACATTAACACTCTGACTACAAGCAGTAATGTAATTGTGAAACACATTTCCCACCTAAAAGTACACCACACTAGCATTAATTTCCATCAAAACCACAAACAGAACTCATTATAATATTCTTATAAAACATTTTGGTCAATAATGTTATTGTTTATAATTTTTTTTTTTTTTTTTTTGCGGGGGCCCAACCCCCCCTGCTATTTGGTATTTTTATGTTTTCCAATATTGGCTGCAAATACTTGTATCTCAATTAGAAATCACTATCCAAAACATGCTGTTTAATAACGCCTCACAGACATAGGCCTACTGTATGAAACATCAAAAAATGACCTATATAGGTTTAAATCAAAACACTGTCATCTCTTTTCCAAGTTTTCTTGTAAATGCCAATTTCTGCCTATATTTTACCCACCCATTCGTATTTTACCAGGCATATTCCCCCACACAGTGCAACTTTTCAATTAACTGCGACAACCAAAATAAATATATGAACAACTTTATTAAAACTCACCAATGGATCCCACAGGCCGTATTATTCCCCAGGTAGAAGAAGCAGTAATTATCGTCCACATAATGCCTCACTAACACTTTCGTCAAAATTTCAATTGAATGCGACAACTTATGGAAATCAACAATTTTCTTACAAATCACCAACACAACCCGCGCACACGTCACTGCTAATATCAAAATCTTGTTCTCTAGATTATACAAGGGAATCTTTACTTTAATATTACGTTTACAAAACACGAGTGACAAAAATGGGGAACTTACTTCGGCGAATTCTCCCATGGAACTGACATAGTAATCAGGTGACAACCAACTCCCAGCAACCAAAGCACACCAATATCAGAGTTCCCTAAATGCGGCTGCATCGCAAGGTATAGATGAACCCAGTATTTTAATGTAAGATTGCGCAATGGGTGATTAACAAAAAAAATGTTTTAGTGACTATAGATACCTGCTATAAAGAGGCTAGATTCTGGGGTAATGGCCAGAACGATTGCTTTGGAGTTAGGGGTAGGAAAAAGTACAGTTGGAGACTGGAAGAAAAATCAAGCAGAAATTGAAAAGTGGTGTGCTGCCCAAAGTAGTGGAAGTGGAATGAAAGGAAGAAATAAAAAATGAAGCTTTTAATGGTACGGCTTGGATCGGAAGCGAGAATATAGAACTCCGGCCTATTTGGCTTTTTTTGTTATCCGGCTTGACCTTCCGCAACATTAGCCCAGATAGCTGAGAGTCTACTGTACATCACTGCACTGTAAATCAATAATGTCCGGGGCTAGGGTTTCAATGTCAGTATCAAAAGGATTTTGAAAAATCTTAATTTCATTCGCTATGATGACCAAGTCTGAGAAACAAGTATCAAAATTTATCTTCGAAACACTCAAAGCTTCGATTGCAAAATCGATGGGAAACTCAGACTCAGTAGTGTGGCTGAATATTGAAGTGTTTTAAAATGTTTTGTATGTAATTCTGATTGAAACAGTACAGCCGGAACGATTTGATAATCTATGTTAATATAATAAAGCTGAAGAGTTTGTTTGTGTGTTTTAACGTGCTAATCTCTGGAACTACCAGTCAGAATCAAAAGAGTCTTTTTGTATATGATAGCCAGATTCAAGAGGAATAGTTTAGGCTATGTAGCATTAGGCTACACCTCTCAGGTAACCTTAAAGATTGCTTTTTGTTCAGTAAGTCGGAAGAACAAGCACTCCCGAACAGCTTCAATAATACCTAAGTCTATTGTTGCCTGCACCACATCGCCCCTACCAGTGTTCTGGTGTATAATTGCTAGCTGCTTATAAATTGCAGTCACAGGGAGTAATTAGTGGTAGGCCCCTTAAAACAGTTATCATCATGACAATAGCATGCCTCTGTATAAGGGCAGTGGTGTTGGTGCAGTATACTGAGGTAATCAGCTGTGCTATCCTTGAGCGCTCCAGTTCTGTAGTAGTATTCATTATCATCCATAAAACAAATCCACCGGGCGAAGCCAGGCACTACTGCTAGAGCTCGAGCCAGCCGGGAAGGCGGTGTGCAGAACACAACGTCATGCCTCACTTCCATCCCACCAATCACAGTATCTGAGCTAGTGTGTTGTCAGGAAAGCCAAGTGTAAAGCAGCATGAAAGAGACAGGCTCGTTGAGGTAAGCAACGGTGTTGTCATGGCAGCAGCCTGCGGTGTGGGGCTCTGACATGGTGGACCTGTTGCAACAGTGAAAATGTATCTCTTTCTCTCTCTGCGCAAATCCCACAGAGGCGGCCGCCTTCCGGGCTGACGCGAGCTCTAGTAATGTATAAATCGGGGAGAAGCTGGTTTTCTCCTTGCAATCTCAAATTCAGTCTGTTCATATGTTTTGTCGAATCGACATACAGTAGAATGCTAACTTCCACAGCCATTCGCTATTTTGTAATTCAGTAAGACGGCGATGCTTTTCATTCAAAGAAATTTCGAACTCTGCTCGAAGTCCACAAAAGCGCTGAAGGACTTTTCCGCAACTAAACCCTTATGATTTGGTAAGTCACTTTCTCCAATCTCTTCAATAAACTCTCGGAATTGGACGACACCACCCTACCTTTCAAGCATAATGGCTTTGCTCTTATTCTTTGATTATAATTTGTATTTCTGTAATTATTTGTGGCACTTTAAAGCTACAGGAAGTAAGGATGAATGTTTGTGTTTCAGGCATCACCACTTGTGTCAGGCTGCGATATGGAGCCACGGTCTCGAGAAGCCCACACTGCCATCAACAGAAGACGTACGTTTGGTTTCCTATTCTAAATCTGTGTTCCGAGTGTAGGATAGCCATATTAGCTCTCAACTCCCCTCAAATCAAATGTACCGTAGTCAGCTTGCATTTGAAGGACAGTCAGATCATTTCAAACATGTGTTCATACAGAGAATGTAAACAAACAGTATATTTTGCCTTTTGAAAGACCAGACAAGGTAATAAAAGTGTAAGTTATGAACAGTTGTTTTTTCTGCTATCCCCAGGGGCTTATCAGTTAATGTTTGACTCTGTGTTATAGCGTGGCAAGTTAGACCTGGCCTGTCATGGCGGAGTCTCGTCTAGGAGGGGAAGTGGTGGGATCACTCGGCGCAATTGCGATTTCCCCTCTTTGGTGCAACACCTGTTTGGAGCTGCTCGCTGCTCGTCGTGGTTATATTATGCAAGCATAAAGTATCGAATCGGAGCATTATCAGTGACATAGCATTGGTATTGGTGGTAATGAACTGAGAGCTCGCCCACTTCACACACTCCTGACAGCAAGCTTGTTGCCGTGCTTATCAAAGAACAGAGCCGCTCAGTTTTGCTTCGCTTGCCTTGACAGCTGACAGCTTGACCCTCCCAAGGTTCTGGGAATAGTGACTACTTGGCAACATCTAACCAGCGCGTGATGAAGTATGTGCTCACTGGTTGACAAAGAATTCAGTCGGGGGGATGACGTAATGCACCTGGACGCACATGCGCATCGGAAGGTTCAGGTCTAACTTGTTCCGTTATACTTTCATCTTTCCCATCACCCTTTCTGGGTCAACTGATCTAACTTTTGTGACTCATCCCGCATCCTTTGCCACAGGTCATTATCTATGTGCACGCGAGTAAACACGGCAAGCTAGGCCGGCTGTGACTGGCGCAGATCGCGGCCGCGCGTATCTGGTTCAGCCGGTGGTTGGTGCGCACGTTCACACTTTTACCAAACATGTTCAATAATGTGTACTTACAGTGCTCATAGGTGATGCTGAAAATGTCCTCCCTCTCTTGTAACGCACACCTGACATCCTCTGATGAAAGAATGTCTGTCAACTCTTTTATTATTTACGGAGCCTCTTTCCTTGAATCGTTTAGCGAGCCTCCTAATTGTACTGGCATTAGGCACAGGTCTTCCTGGAAACTTGATTCAAAACTTTCGTCTCGTTTCAGAAAAAGATTTTCTGCTTTTCATCTACAAATTCTGGATATACACACGTTCGCACAATGTGAATTCGTGTCTAGGCATGACCAAGACCAACTACAATACTCGGACCTTAATGCAGGTATCAAAAGTGTGAAAATGGCGAATGTCGAAGCCCGACATATTGTTTGTTTACGTTCGTTGCTGGGATACAATACTAGCCTTGTTTGATCAATGTTGGGATAAACTATCGCTCATCTGTAGTTCTGAGTGTCTTCAGTAAGTCTTTGTAGCCCAGTTCGCGTTACTGTACTGCAGTTGTAGGCACATTTGTGATAATGCTCTTATTATGGAATGGTTCGTTTGTGTAGTATACGTTGCCCGCCGCCATTGAAATCCGAAAAATTTTCTATAGAAATGGCCAATGTTACTAATATACAGGAGTTGAATATTTTATCGCTAGAGGGTCTCATTGAATTTTTTCAGAGTGCCAACATTATTGTTTCCAGACCAATATTTTCATCCAGACCAATGGTTTTCGCCTAGACCAATAAAGGTTAGGTAGCGCGGCCCAGCAGGCCACGTTAGGCTAATATAAACACCCCTGGTTTTTGTCACGCACAGTGGGGATGTCACGCATCGATAATCTTTCCAGTCCAATGGTTTTGCCTAGTAGTACAATCAGTAAGTTGGCTGCAAACATGGCGGCATGCTTTTTGATAAGTTTATTACTGAAAGTTAATGTTGACTATTTCCTTATTTTGGAAGTGTTTACGCGGTGTTTGTTAATGGCAAATGGCTTTAATAACGTGGCAGAGTAATTACAAACCATTTTCAGAGCGCTGCTAAGTAAAATAACGCACTTTCGAGACATGCAACGTATACTACACGAGAGCCGATGATTGTTCAGTCGACCGATCGCATTGTATCTTTTACTGCAGATGTTGAAGTACCTATGACATTAATAAGTGACTCGAGAAGATACACCGCAATGATTTTCTAGTTAGTGACATTATAATAATAGCTTAGTACACTTCAATAGTGTCGAACTTACAGTAAGTACGTAAAGGGAAACCGCAATGAGCATCTACGACTAGACCAAACCGTTCACGTTATCTTGAGCGCTCATCAACATGTGTCTCCGTAAATCCTTACCAGTCTGGCAGATGTTTTACACTGCCTTGTATACATGCCAAATATTACAGTGAACTTCTGTTTTATTGGTTAAGGAAGATGTTTCCCCTGTGCCAAACAGTGAACTCATTGTGTTCTGTCATTATTCATACTTTTGTGATTCTTGCAGCTTGCAAGTTATTTTTTACTATGATGTGTGTAATAAAGTGTTGTGAGTACCTTGCCAATTATGTTCTTATATTGGGAGTTGGTGTGCCGCGATAATTCCGTAAGAGGGAGATGGTGCTTTGCTACCTACAGTACTTTAAAACAACTATTTCAAGCATACAACTGTTCCAAACGGTAAAAGCGAATGTTTAATACGTTAGATGGTAACCTATTATCATGTCCCTTGTGTGTAGTAATCTCTGTGTTCTGATATCCATACGATGACTTCTTTGCATATTTCAATCAACTAATTCGGTGTGATGTTTTACCCGAGATTTTAGACAATTCCACGAGAGGTCTTAATTGAATTGTATCTCTATGGCGTTGGTTCGATTATTTCAGGCAACTATTCTCATTCCGATTGTGTACACAAATACTCTGCAAGTGCTGGGACAGCACTTATAACTGGGGCACTTTCTTCTCTCCTACTTCGGAATCTGTTTAATTTCTTGCTAATAATATTAATCTATAATTACTGAACTTAAATACAAATCATGATAACTCGCCAAAAAGCGTCTTATTCAACCACAGAAACAGTGAGACTATTGTAGCTGCCCTTTGGGTGAAGACGAAGAAACCTATAATTCGAGGCCAGGACTATGTAGATAAATTAATTCAGGTAAGTCTAAATTATTGATGTATATTTCTTCGGAACCTAGTCTTGTGTTGTGATATCTTGTATGCTCTTAGGGGAGTTAAAATAATAATTTACACGAACTGTGATAAGCCCGATGACATGAGCTTAGCTATTGGTAGGGCATTCATCGCCGCTGTGTTTTTTCTACATTAAGGTCTGAGGACTGTATTTGGTCTTGGCATGACCAACAATCACAGTAATCATAATACTCGCTAAACATGCAACACTAACGTCTAAGTTTTGCAGATACACGCCCGTATGAATGACAAGACACGTGTGAACTAACGATATGAGACAGCGGAGCGGCCTACCACACGCTGAACCGGCCACGAACTGGTCCAGTCACAGCCGGCTTAGCTTGCCGTTTTCACTGGCGCGCACACACATAATGTCCCTTGGGATTGGAGTTTACATTGCACAGAATTGGGAAATTGCACTGTGTAGGGACACAATACCATTATGAAACAGCTGCTCTCCCTTTTATGGATTAAGGGGGAGTTTCGATCCCAATGGTGAGTGGGGATCATGGTGCCATTTCTCGAGGCTAGAAAGGACCCCATAGGTATATTTGTCTCGAGCTGCTCAATCTCGAACAAACCTACATCACGCTACAGAATCCTTGCTGCTCTTCATGGATGGGGACTCCGCGTTAATCTCCCGACTTTAATTTTGAGAGTCAGGATCACACCCTATTGCAACATATGAGGGCTGGTTTCTTTTTCAAGTTTTGATGGAGAGTATAAAAATAACAGATGGACATACAAACTGATTTTACTACTAAATGTTTGCTTGTTTTATTCTTATGTCTTAACATAATCGCCAACACGATTGAAATATTTGTCGTATCGTTACACCAGCTTTCCAATGCCCTCGTCAAAAAATTCTGCCGCCATTCAGGTGGGTACGTCTGGAGAGTCTCCTGAAGTTTTTCTTTTTTGGCGAGGCGTTGCCGCCCAACCATACCTTCAATTCCCGAAAAAAGTGAAAATCATTCACGACCACACTGTACCAACATTACGATAGACTTTTTCAAAGAATTCAAGTGTGAAGTTTTGGACCATCTGCCGTTTAGTCAAAACCAGCACTGAAGGATGTTCACCTTTTTCGAAAATCGAAGGTATGGTTGGGCGGCAACGCCTCGCCAAGAAGGAAAAACTTCAGGAGACTCTCCAGGCGTACCCACCTCAGTGGTGCTGAGGGCATTGGAAAGCTGGTGTAACGATACGACAAATGTTTCAATCGTTTTGGAGATTATGTTGAGACATAAGAATAAAACAAGCAAACATTTAGCAGTAAAATCAGTTTGGTATGTCAATCTGTTATTTTTATACAGTCCATCGGAACTTGAAAAAAAAAGACAGCCCTCGTACTTCATAGATCAAAATTACAGCTCTGGGGAAGTATGTCAATTGTGGAACGGCAATTGAAGTTAGTGGACTTCACAACCAATTTTTTTACTTGTCAACAGTGGAAGTCTACATTGTCAATTCCTGTCCACTCTGAAAGTTATATATTCACCCTCAATTACATGTATGGGCTGCTGAATTGTTGGGGGGTTGACACTCATCGCTTCCAGCTTATGCTGGCAAGGCAATGTGTGTTAAATGCTCACTTTAGTGCCCGATACCACTTGGTACGCAACCAGCACTCGAGTTTGGAGATCATCATCTTGAGCAGTTTCCGACCGCTGGTCGGGTCTGCTTGGAACATAAGCCTCTCCATCGTTTCTTGTCCATCCACCATCTCTCGTCCTTCAGTGTGTCCCAGCACACTCCTCTTTCCTCCACACTCTTCTTAACTCCTTTTGTCCATCTGTCCCTTGGTCTTCCCCTTGGCCTCCTTCCCGTCATTTCCATTCCAAACATCTTCTTCGGTATCTTCTCCTCTCGCATCCTCCTCACATGTCCATACCATTGTAGCCTAGATCGCTCTATTCTATTTTGCAATGGTTCCTCTCTTACCATCTCTCTGACTCTCTCATTCCTTACTCTGTCCATTCTTGTTACTCCTACCCTACTCCTCTGGAACTTCATCTCCACTGCTCGTATTTTACTCTTGCCCCTTTCCTTCATCACCCATGTTTCTAACCATACATCAAAATTGGCACAAAGTAGGTCTTGTAGATGATTCCTTTACATTTTTGTGGTACATCTTTATTCCATATCATCCCCCTAACGCTCTTGAAAAATCCATCTGCGCACCTTCCCCTTTCATCTATTTCCATCCTATTGCCTCCCTTTTCTTCAATTATGCTTGGAGGTAAATAGTAAAATAACTAAAAAACCAACAGAAAAACAAGTAACATCACCATTTTCCTTGTTTATTTCTGAAGTGATTGATGAGAAAGTCAATGTTTAGAAACATATTTTAATACCTTTTATGGCAGGTGTAATGTAAAAAGTACCATTTTTTTTTGCGGATTTCGAGGGAAACATCGACTTGAGAGATTCAGAACTCTCGTGCTCCGTAGTGCTGCAGCAACCATAGTCGGATATCTGAAGTTTCAGAATGTTTGTCTCCAACACAAACAACAAAACAGTCAATTATGTGAAAGGCTCGCATTTCGAAACTGAACTCCCGTAGAAGTTAGTTCTTGGGTGCGTTGTAATCGCCTAAGTATTAGCGATATGTAACTATCCGTATTGTAAATAAATGGGTTTAGTTTACAGGGATTGATATTTATAATGATTGTTGTGGTCGTTGTCGGCAGGTGAGATCTGCAGGAAAGTTGGTGCACTGTTACCACATTCGCTCAGAGCCTGGTCAGTGCTTCCTAGGCACAGAGCATCAGGCGCGGATTCAAGGGGGGTGTCACGGGGGGTCATGACCCCCCCCCCCAAACGGAGACCAAATTTTTTTGCAAACTCAAAAAACGAAAACACAATAACCAGACAAATAAAACTTAATGAATTTTAACTGAAAAACAGTTTTTTTCATTACTGAAAATTTCTTTATTGCAATTATTATGTTCTGTTACAACTGTGCATGAAAAATGAAAATCCACAGCCTCTTCCAGTCTCCGACCGGGTCAGGAATGGAATGAATGAAGCCCCCATCTAGCGGCGAGGATATGGACTGTGCCGGCTGCCGAGGCCTGACGCACTCCTCTGGGGCAATGATGAAATGAATGGCAGATGAAATGATAGTGGAGAGTGTTGCTGGAATGAAATTTTGACAGGGAAAACCGGAGAAAAACCTGTCTGCCTCCGTTTTGTCCAGCACGGATCTCACATGGAGTGACCGGGATTTGAACCACGGACCCAGCGGTGAGAGGCCGGCGTGCTGCCGCCTAAGCCACGGAGGCTTACAACTGTGCATATTTACAAATTTATACCTGTTATATAAAAACCATTATCTATATAACAAAATCAACTCGTCTATTTTGTTTAGCAAACCTTGTGATTACCGAATCGATGTTTATAGTGATGTCACGATGAATGTGCAGCAATGCACGGATAGGAATTTGGGGCTTTTTTCGCACCAAAAAATTTTGCCGACGTCCAAACTGCAAGCTTGGTTGGCAATTTAAGCTGTGACTTTCTCCCTTTGTCGGTACCAACTCGACTTGCCGAAACTGTAACGTACCTTGATACTTTTCTCGAAGCTCGATGTAAAAGTCGCAAAACACGCCGTTGCAATTTGTACGAATATTTTTGGTGCAGTAAACGCATCTCATTTCTATCCATGAAGCTTGCAAAAAAATTGATCTGGTTTTGTACGTTTGGTTATTTTGTGATTGAGTTTTTAGTGATTCCATTTTCCTTAACAATTTCGATTCTCTGACCCCCCCCCCCAAAGCCAAACTCCAGATCCGCACCTGAAGAGCATGTTTTCACATTTCCCATCAACTTTTCGACATTTTCGGCAAGTCTGATAAACACTCCCCCAATATCACTTTCAGTTTTTTGATAGTGGGAAATCATTTTTCAAAATAGAAACTATGAATAGATGTACGTGTAACTGTTCAATGTGAATGGATGGTCGTCCTACTCTTGGCATTCACCTTTTCAACCAAGCCAAGGGATACTACAAGGCAATCAGCAACTCGCTGGAACACCGGATTTCGCTTATCACCATTTTCTCGCCCTCTAACTTAATGAAACAAATAGCACTAAATATCATACGAATTTCGCACTCCGTTGTAACCTAACTTTTCAGTCGGTTACAGAGACTGCTTTTCAATTTATTTATTTTTGTTTTTATCGGGTTGCCAGCCATGGCCATTTGTTGGAAGGCTGCCATGGAGAGTCTTGTATGCTCTCTGGTCTAGGATTCTTTAGTGGTGGGTGGCTTTGACCTGTGTGTGTGAGGTCAAGATTCCTTGACATGGCAAGGTTGCTGTTAGGAGGTAGGTTTCAGGCAAGATGGATGCTGATTGGAATTGAAGCTAATTGTTTTGTCATGCTGTATGGGACCCAGTGGATGGACAATGTGAATGTTGTTGTGAATTGAAGCTAATTGGAATTCCCATGCGGAATGGGAGCTGGTTGGTTTTGATAAAAATGGGTTGATGGTTATGTTTTGATTTTGTGGAAATCAATTTGTTGATATGCTCTCTGGTCCGATATTAAGAGTTGATGAAGAAATAAAGAGGTTGTCTGTGAAAAGTGAATGGAGAAGAATGATAGATGTTGCTGATTGTACAAGACAAACAGGTATTGGAAGCTTGCTTTGATAAATAAATAGTGTGTGAATTTTGTGAAGTTGGTGTCCTGGTCTTTGTGTGGATGTCATTTAAGCAAGAATATTGCCCCACTACCTGAGGTGGCTAGCTTTTATTTATATTACACCGTAAACAGTGTTCTAGGAGGCATTGTGAAGGTGCCTACTCCACAATATGCTGAGTGAAACTGGAAACTACACATTAAGACATTGTCAGAGATACCAAGATAAACAGTGACTCACTGATGTGTGTAAAGGCACAGAGTTGAACAGTGGATGTTGGAACTGGCGAAGAATGCGATCCTTCCGTTATTCAAGGCCACTCATCCAAAGAAGACAAAACATATCTGATTATTTCTTTAGGATATATTTATTTTTATTACCGTAGTTTATTTTGTACTAGCTAAATATTCAGAATTTGTTTGAATTAAATAGCTTCCCTTTACTCAACATCAATAAAAAATAGTTATGAACAGACAGGCGATAATATAAGATTTATAATTTCTTACTAATTTTATCACAAACTTGTGAAATAATATTCTTATTATTATTTTTTATTATCGAATTTGGCCAACTATGGGCCGCAAGGAACTCAAGACTTGTTGGCTTTCTTTCTCCTCTCTTCTCTTCCCAGAACTTCTTCATCCTGTCACTTCTTTGTTTTCTCTCCTCCTTGGTAATGATCCGTTTGGGCCTCCTGCTTGGTGGTTTCTCCTGAAATGATTTTACTCCGTCAACTCGACTGCGTAACTCTTTTCTATCGTGGGCCATCGGTGGAGTAATTCCAACTTCCGCTGCACCCCTCTTCGCCTCATCTACCCATTTAGATGTAACCTTTACCCCCATGATGTCAGCCTGCCTTCATCCATTCGTAGTAAATGTCCGTAGAGCTTTAGCTCGGGCGGATTTAGGGGGGGCGGGGGGGACGACCGCCCCCCCTGACTTCAGATAAGGCGGAGAAAAGGGGAGAAAGAGGAGAGAAAAGAAAGAAAGAAAAAAAAGGAAAAAAAGAGAAAAGAAAATAGCCTATCCGTGGCGAGTCGAGCCTGCGCCTGTACTGACAAGTCTGCGCTGGAACCAAGCCGAGCTTCGCTTTCGAAGTGTCCAAGCGTTTGGTGGTCAGTCTCAGTCAACAGTCAGTGCGCGGTGCGCGTTCTTACGATAGTGTTGGCAAGTGCGTTCGCTGATATTTTTGTGCGGATTCTCGAAGGCATTAGAACCATTATGGTAAGTGAGGTAGTCGTGGTGTGCTGTGTTGTGATTTTTTGTAGACGGAAATACCCAAACCCCCCTTTATCGTCCCTCCCACCTGAAGGAGTAAACCAAAGCTCTAAACATAGAATCGTTCAAACTCACTATGTTGCAAAATGTATTTTACATTTTAAGCCGTGCAGAATCGGCAACCATAAATGTACAGAACGTGCGTTATTCACGCCTTATTGAATAGAATTTATGTATAAAATTTAAATTATTAAGTGACTAAGTTTGTATAAGTGTGAGCATTCGCGCGTTTTTTTATATATTTTATTCGCTCGTAGGTTTTGTGTGTCCTGTGCGTCTGAAAGGACGGAAAATATAGTGCTTTCCGTTTATTACACATGAAACACATGAAATGAGGTAATTTCAGAACACCTCCAGACGCACAGTGAGGAGAAGAAGAAGTTAACAACAAACGTATTCGACAATGACGCTTGACATTATAAGATATGAGTTGGGTATAATATCGAGTAAAATATTAATAGAATGAGGAGTTACTGGTGCCAGCTTGTGGAGCAGTGAAATGAAGCAACCTATATTTGGTTTCTCTATTCCTAAGTAGGCTACACACAAACCTGAGCACAATGTGATGGGGTACGCGGAATAAATATAATTGGCCGACGCTAAATTACATTACAAACCTATCAACGTAAATGTAAACTCAACTTACTGCACGAATATTATGATATTGGCGGAAAGAGGATGCTGTGAGTTTCTGAAAACACAAGACAATAGTTCGCCTCGCGTTACAAGTAACCCACTTCAAATGAAAATCATCCAAAGTCCTTCATAGAAGTCCAATTATTTTGTCTTGAAATACTTATACTTATCCTAGTGAAGTACTAGTTTAATTTTAATCGGCAATTAAAAAGGACAAAGTTGAGGTTCCGATTTAAAAATCTTAGACTAACTAAAATTCGCGAGATAGAGGAATACCTCTTACGGACTGATCAAAAATAAAATGCAAAACCGCTTTAGACACGAAAATGCCTCGGTCCCTTGATTATTATCTAGATTGGGTTTTACGGAGGGCCTATCTGAAATACTTTTGTGATCAAAGAAGCGCCTTCTTAGCATTGCCTGCATTTTTATTTTAACCCACCGTTCGGTTTCTGTTCTAACTTGGCTACGTGCAATGTTTTCTTTGTACGATACAGACATTGACGTTGACATTTGACAAGCGAATTTTTCAAAAGATAAATTTCATTAGAGCAGTAGTAATTTATCTTTTTTGTTTGATTCCTTTCAGGCTAATCGCGAAAGTGGGGGAAGGAAAAGGAAAAGCGACCGCTGTGGAGATTTGAGAAATTATTTCGGTGCCCCTAAAAAAGTGGTACAAATCCCTGAGCACTCATCCCCGTCCCGTCCCGAAGTTGACTCTGAGGGTGCTTTCAGTTCCGACCATCGTGGTGATGGTGATGACAGAGGAAATGACTGTGAAAACGGAGGCGCTAGTAATGATGCTGAGGGTTGCAGAGCTGGACTGGGTACCGGTAGTGATTGCGGCGTCGACGGTGGTGCTGAAATTGTTGGTGGCAATGTTGGGCTCGGCGGCGACGTACGCGCTGGAAACTTCGCTGACGGCAGAGGGCTCGGTGACGGCGGAGATGCTGGAGTCGGCGATGGTGGTGGCAATAACAAGAGCAAACAACCTATGCCCGGACCCTCACATTCACTTCCAACGGAGCAACTGATTTCACGTCCGTCAAAGGATTCCTGTCGAGATGCTGCTGCCTGTGACAATCTTGGAAACGACGTCGGCTTGTATATAGGTTCAGGAAAAAACAGGCCTGATGACGGAACACTTTCTACCCTTTTGACGAGTCACTGGCAACCAAACGCGAGTTATTGTTTTCCTTTCTCCGTTCACACCAAGGGCGGAAGCGAAGAGAAACGACACCTTCACCTGCAGCACTTACAGAAGTTTCCCTGGGTCGTTCTCTCTCCATCACGTAGAGGACTCTTCTGTTTGTTCTGCCCTTTTTTTGCGAAGTCTACCGGTGGCCAAGGAAGAACGATTCTGTTGAAGACCCTGGTCAAGGAACCTCTGATGAAGTTCGCCAAGCTCCTTGGGAAAGACGGTGACCTACAGAAGCATGAGGCGACGAAGTACCACGAAGAAGCTGCCTTGTGTGCTGAAGACTTTTTGCGCAAGCAAAGAAATCCGCAAGAGCAGCTTCCCAACCAAATGGATAGCTTCCGCCTGGTAAAGATCCAAGAAAACAGAGCAAGACTTGCTCTCATCTTGATGAACATCGAGTTTCTAGGCCGACAAAATATCGCCTACCGAGGTCATCGTGATGACGGCCCAATTGCTCAAGAGGAGTCTTCACAAAACGACGGCAATTTCCGGGCTCTGCTTCGGTTCCGGATGAAAGTTGGAGACGTCAAACTGGCCAAACATCTTGCAACGGCGGGACCCAGAAGCCTTTTCACTAGTAAAACGATCCAGAACGAATTAATTGAGCTGTGCGGGGAGAACATTCGCGAGCAGATCATAAGCCGCGTTCAAGAAGCCCGATTTTATTCTGTTGGATTTGACGAGACAACAGATGTAGCGCACATCTCTCAGCTGACTTTGTTCTTGCGGTATCTCTGGAGGAACGAAATCAGGGAGGATTTTGTGGGCTTCCTAGATGCTCGCAAATCTGCGGCGGAAGAGAAAGAGAAAGATACTCAAGGAAGTGAAGAAGAAGGTGATTTCCCTAGTGAAGACGACGATGAGAATCCTCAAGCAGCGGCAGAGTCTGCTGTTGAACCAAAACTGACTGGGGTAAAGCTGGGAGGCATCGTTGCCAAGAAGATTGATGACTTCAAACTAGACCCCAAAAGCTGTGTTGGCATCGGAACTGACGGATGTTCGGTGAACATATCGGAAGCTGTAGGGGCAGTACAAGAGCTGCAGAAGACTGCAGTTCATGCTGTTCGGGTGCCCTGTTACAACCACCAGCTCAATCTGACGCTTTCGAAATCGTCCAAAGTGCAAGCAGTTAAAAATGCATTTGGAACTGTGGAAGAGGTGACGAATTTCTTCACAGCATCCTCGAAGCGTAATTTTGTGTTGAAGAAGACTATCAAAGGCCAGCTTGTCGCGCTGTGCGATACGCGTTGGGTTGAACGGCACGACACAGTTTTGAAGTTCCTGGACCAATTGGACGACATTGTGAACGCGTTGGGAATCGTTTCTCAATGGGATGAAAATCAGTCAGCGCACAAAGCCGATAGTTTGCTGGCCAGCATCACTAGTGGGCAATTCATCGTCACACTGTGCTGCATAGCAGAAGTGCTGACTCGGACGGAACCTCTCAGCCGTCTGTTCCAAAGCGAAAATCTGGACGTCCAAACCGCCTCCGAAACCACTCGGAATACGATCCAAATCTTCAAAGAAAAGCGGTCAAACGTCGAACAAGAATTTTCGTCGGTTTTCGACAACGCCAGCAAGCTTGCGCGTGAGCAAGGCACTGCTATCGACCTGCCGCGTCTTGTCCAGAAGCAAAAGAACAGGGCTAACGCGCCGGCTGACTCGCCCGAAGAGTACTACAGAAGGAACATCTACAGTCCTCTTCTTGACTGGATCTTGGAAGACCTCTCAACGCGTTTCACAGACTACGTCTTAAACGCATATCAGCTGAACGTTTTTCTTCCCCGCGTCGTAGACCCAGGATTGAACATGGATCGTCAAATCCACTGCACTGAGGAGGACATCAGCATCCTTTCCGAGCGCTACGCTCCTCTACTTCAAAAATCGCAGTCGGAACTCCGGGCGAAGATGCATGCCGAGACATCCCTTTGGGCGGCGAAATGGAGAAGAGAGAGCGAAGCTGGACGCCCAATCCCTTCAAAGGCGGTGGAGGTCTACACAGCTTGCCATCCACAAGTTTTCCCTACCATCAGAACAATGATTCATATTCTTATTACTTTGCCTGTCAGTATTGCGACCGGGGAAAGATCATTTTCTGTTCTGAAGTTAGAAAAAACTGAGAATAGGTCAAGATGCGGCGAGGAAAGACTGAACGGCCTAACTTTAATGTATGTACATCGAGACATTAAATTAGACTACGATAGAATCATTAACCGTTTTGCTTCCAAGAAAGCCCGAAAGCTAAAACTTCTGTTGTAGTGTTACGGCAGGGAAGGAGCCTAATGTGAGACCATTGGGAATTGTGAGGCAATAAATATTTTTTTCATGAGATGTGCTTTTGATTAAAGTTCATTCCCAAGACCTGTTTTTGTCGTTGGTTTGTTTTTTCGTTGAAAGCATTTTATGATGTTTAGAAGCTTATTGGATCGTTACCTTCTTTTAAAAGAAAAACAAAAGGATCAGTGCCAGTAAAAAATCGTAATGAAATATGAAATAAAATTACCGGTGCATATCTTTCCAGTAGCCTTGATTACTAGCAAAACTATTATTTTATATTGACTAAGGTACGTGGTGATAAAATACAAAAAAATAGTAATAACTGAAATAACAAGCGAAACTGCTATCTGCAGAGAAGATGACGGTCTACTAAAAATGGTACTGCCTTCGTGGAGACCTCCTACAAATTGTTCTGATGTAGCCCCCGGAACATAGGCAACCTGATTAAAAATCATTAACCGCCCCCCCCTGAAATACCCCCTAAATCCGCCCCTGCTTTAGCTACGTCTGTGATCTTTTCAGTACACTTGTAAAGTTCATTTTTCCTCTTCTTCCCTGTCCCATCAGTAGTCTTCTGTGCTCAAAGTATTTTTCTCAGAATCTTCCTTTCTCTCTTTTCTAGTTCTTTAAGTTCTCCCTCTTAACTTAAAATAAGACACTCTGAAGCGTTGTGCTACCGATTTGTAGCGTCTGATTTTGGCCTCGTTTGTTGTATTTATTCTGGGTTAGTTTGTAGGCCAGGTCCAGTTTTCTAGTTCTTCCTTTGATTGCTTCCTTATCCAGTCCGGTGGGTTGGATCCATTCCCCCAGGTATTTCATGGTGTCCACAGGCAGGAAAAGTCAGGAATTTTGTTTTTAGTCAGGAAAAGGTGTGAAAAAATGGCGTGAGTCAGGAAAAAATGGCGAAAAGTATTAGAAAGTCAGGAATGTTATATTAACAATACAGTGTTTTGTTTTTTACAGCCATGTTTTGATGTTACTAGTTCAACTAATCTCTGAAGATAAAAAGCAATAACTCACTGGACATTATGCTAATTTTCCATTTTTACAGTGTATCATGCTAAAAACCTCGTTTACCTATTTTTTTGTACGCTTCTTTTTTTTTTTGCGTCGGCATAGAGATGTGGCGACCCCGTCACTATAGTTTAGCTTATTAAGTACTTCGATTAATGTATTATTGCATTATAATTTACTTCATTTTGTATTTTAAATGAATAAAGAGGCGAGCATTGGGGCAGCTATGGGGATGGTGGAGGCTGCAAATAAAAAATATATATATTTGATCAAAAAAACTTTTTTCCGATGTTACGATGACTTCGCGAGTCAGAAATTTTGTTGAAAAATGGTCAGTAAAAGTCAGGAAAATTGACATTTAAAATTCTGTGGACACCATGTCAAATTTAAACTTCTCTGTCCTCTTAATCTTCACATGATTTACTTCCATATATTTCTCATGTTGGTGTCTGCACTCCATATATTCCGTTTTTTCATAGGAGATTTGAAGACCTGTTCTTATTACTTATTTATTTATTTATTGCCATGTCAAGCTTCTGTCATCTTAATTGTAATCATGGTGGCCACTACTCCTGGAAAACTCCTGGAAAATAGCCACTCTTAATTAATTATAAAATTCTTTCCATCCTAAATCATACTCCCGCTGCGGTTTTGGGTGAGCACTCTATCGTTAACGAAAGAAATTTCCTCAGGCTACCTGTTTCTGTGTGTGAGAACACGCGATACTATTTTTGTAAAACATTGAGTAGGCTATAGACAACTTCACCGCAATAAAATTGCAGACTGCATTCTTTTTTTTAATGCGGATATTTCAGTCACAAAGCCTTTTTTTAAAACGACAATTAAATCATTTGTGTGTAGGCTTGCGTATCAATAACGCAATCACCACTAATTTTTGTCAACATCTGTAGACCATAAGTAGACCAAACACAACTGCTTTATTTTGGTCTTGAAGTAGGCCACCGATAAAGCCCCCCCCCCCCCCCCCCCCCGGACTCTCGTTTATTTTTAAGTCTGGAAAAATGAGAATTACTCCTGGAAAATCGTTGACCGATTTGGGTGGCCACCAAGTGTAATGTACTGTGTCCCAAATTATAATTTTTCCAGCGCTAAAATATACGAAACACAAAGACAGACTTGAAAGGTCTACTGCCAGACACCATCTTGCAAAACCTCTTACAGGTGGCGCTGTAGAATTATTTTCTAATAAAATAGAAGTGTACTACATTCCAACGGATTTGTTGCATTCTGAAGCAGAGTGAACGTAGTGCTGATCAGTCGGTGACGTTCTATGGCAGATCAGAGCAAGCAAACGCGGCAACACAGCACAAACTTTCCAAACTCGAGTGCCCATAATGTCTGCGCCGACAGTAGAGCCATGCTGAGGGCATATAACTATCAGACTTGATAACTCTTGCAATGAAATAGGAGTGGTTGTATGATACAAACACCTAGCGATGTGCCTCCATGGCAAGTATTGTGCCTGGAAATTATGTTGAGTGAACATGGATGTCTCTGTTGATTGGCGGAATTTCAACAGCGTAGTTCACCAATTTTGGCACACTACAATTCTCTACATGGATGGGTTGGAAGTGGGGCGAGATTATATAATTACCACCAACCTGAGGATCTGCAGTTTGCACTACAGGATGTACAATTTCACTTTCTTGTGTGTACCAACTCCTAGCAGTCAATTGCATTATGTTTCCTGCAAAACCCCCTGGTGCAGGAAGTCCACGGCACTGTAGCTATCGAGTCACTTGGGAATTTTGGATCAATCTGCATCACCTCATCAATGGAAGTATTCACTCTCGGTTACACTGCCAAGTATTGTAATTGGGGAAACTTGGTGGCTAGCTGATCCGAGATCCAGTAAACTGAGTCATCATCGTCGTTTCCCCTTTTCCAGTTGACATTGGGTGGGGGCGAATATGGTTCCTCTCCACTTTGTTCTGTCGTTCCACCATTCCTCTTCCGACACAGTGTTCCAATCCAGGTTCCGTTTTCTAATACTATTCTCCACCGAGTCCATCCAACGCATTCTTGGTCTTCCTCGTCCTCTCTTCCCTGTCGTCCATCGTTCCAGTGATCGTCTTGGTAACCTTACTTCATTCATCCGTTTGACATGTCCAAACCATCTCCACTGAGTGATAAAGGGAATTACTCACAGCTTAAGGATAGGTCATGAGAAGGGAAGATTCTTCACCTTGATCCACTTTTTAACCAAGTGTGTGGATCTTGCTGATGGTCGCGTTAAGTGTTATCTTACTAAAAAATAAAAACCTTGTCTTCTTTTTGATTTAAAATTCTGTGTATATTTCTTTGTCATTGTAATTTGTTTTATTAATATTATGCTTCCTTCTTATTTAGGCATCCTCCTCAAAATTGTAAAGAAATTGAAATTTATACCTTAACTGTGTTTAGAAGAACTGGCGGATGACCTTTCTACTACTCTCTTACTCTGGGTGCCTTTTGTGGCCCTGGACTTTCCTTTTCTCAAGGTGTCCTCTCTTCTAATCACTTGGAACATAAAACAGCCACCACCAACCCTGGGCAAATCGAACTAGTGTTGAAAGGTTGTTGGAATATGAGAACAGTACATGCAAGGTAATGAGGGGCTCTCCTGGGGGTGGATCCAGCTTCCAGCTCGGTAACTGTGACACACTCAACAAATTGAACCTTTTGAGCAGTATTGACGTAAAGAGACGTTCGACTTTGAAATGAGCTCCAAGTGTGCTGGCACTTCTGCTTTGAACAAGTGCTATTCTAAGCTTCTACTGCAATCAGTCATGCACCTGAAGTACTTCTTACGGCAATCTGTACAGGCACATTGCGTGATGTTATCTGGGCTGCTTTCCTATAGATCAGTGGTTCTGAACCTGTAGAAGTCTGCGGACCACTCAGCGTGAAATTGAATCGTATACGGACCCCCCCTCCTCTCCCCCACAATACACCTTATCAGTTATAACCCTTCCTCAATAACACTTATTTTAAAGATATTTCAATTCGCCACATACATTTGGACAATTCTCGTTCAATGCACATAGTTTTGGACATCCCCATATATTGGCCACTTTTTTATACGTGCTGGTTGACCCTTATCTCCCGCGGACCACTGGTTAAGAACCACTGCTATAGATAATGACTGGCCTTGGAATAGGGGTGGTATATGTTTGTTCTTAAGATGTTTTCTAGCAACGATAGTCGTTTGTTTCTTCACAAGTAGCCCATGAAAATGGCATCTACCAGTCGTGGAAGGAGTCTTGACATAAAGGAGATATCAGGTTTATTGACGAATGCAGAGTCTGAGGACGATCTTGGAAGTGAAGGTGAAGATAGTTATGATGGTGATGGTGGAATTGATGGAAGATAATGCTGCTAATAGTAATCTCACTACAGGTGGATTGGTAGCAACTGAAAAACTCTCTGCTCAAAGGGTTAAATACAGCCTATAATATCACAAAAACAAAACCATTGATTTTTTTTAAATATCTTATGGTGCCGGGTGCAAGCTTTGCAATTTGACACCCAGAGGGTAGCTTGCATGTCGAATTTAGTTGTTCCTTGAAGCACTATGAAAGTCAAGGAGGTTAGATATCTAAGCTCCTTGAACACTATAGCGCTTTCTAGTAGAGAAATGAGGAACTTTGTGTAGGCGGAAACTCCCGATATTAACTTTGCCATTATGAACACGGCCTGCTGAATTCAAATGGGTTCTTTGACATGCCAACATCATATGACATGCATGTTGTATTTTTGCCACCTTTCAAAAATCACGGCCAGGAGCGAACCTGCAATCTTGGGGTTGGTAGACCGACACGATATCCACTCACCCTTGAATTATATACGGTAAGATATTCCTAGTTGTACATCCTTTCAAAATGATTGTTGTATTGCTTTGCGGTCAGTAGCGTAGCCAGGATCGACCAATGGAGGGGGGGGGGAGTTTGATGCTTTTCAGTCGGTCAACACGGTTGTACCCAAAAGATTTGGGTTATTCTCTAATCGTGAAAAGAAATTACATGAGATTAATAAATACACTTGGATGACCCATCGTTATGTTGTAGCCAAGGGAAACATGTTATGGGATCACGATGTACGATGTATCTTTTCTTCAATAAACCGGGACTGGTATTATAATAATAATGGAATATCGCACAATGTGCATACATAAAAATCCTAGTGTTGAGTACACAGGTCCAAAAGAGTTATTGTTCTTTTTACGCATATCTCCGCGTGATAGCGTTCACACTTTTGCCCGCACAGTGCACATATACAGTTTGCGTGTGGTTCATGGAACGCCCTCCTGTAGCACAGCTTGTGGTGGAATCCATGAACTGCGAAGCGTGTCATGGTATGGCGCAGTTCATAGCTTGAATTCATCCATTCTTGGTTGATCATGGCGTCAGTACGATAGAAGTCTGGCCATATATTTGCTTTCTTCTCGTACAGCTCGTGAAGCAAGGCTTGATATTGAGGTGTAGAAGGCACTGACACTCTCAGGCGTAGCTCCTCTATGTAGAACGGCTGTCGTGTGAGTTCGTATGTTAACCGCGATGGAGTGTTTTTGGCTACACATAGAACCTTTTTGAGGTATGTCGCTTTCACACTTTCCACCAAAGCTAGATCACTCTTTGAGAGATGCTCCCAAATAATGTCTATTGCGTAAGTCATGATGGGAGAGATCTTGATGTGGAAAAGGGCTATGGCCGTCTCTTAAGGATAGCTCACGAATGCTTTTAATTTGGTTCATCACCATGATTGCTGCAGATGCTCTTTCTCTAATGTGTTTGGTGAAAACTGGTATTATTGGCAGTATTAAAGGTGCTGGGACATTCTCATTAGACCGGGCAGCGCTTATAATGGCTATTAGCTAACTAACTTAAGCGTGGCGAGGTCTTTAATAGTTGAAGATTATCCTGAACACAGTAACATACACCACATTAGGGAGTCTAGACTTGGCCACACACAGTCACATTTGTACGACGAACACAGAAACGTAGGAATGCGAGAGGGGAAATACCCAGATATACAGTTGAGAGATAACTGCTCCCACCAGGACAGCGCAAGACTGCACAATACAACCTGAACTGACCATTTAACTACAATCACATATCCACTCTAAACAAGCAAGTTTGAAGGTGAAACACCACTTCCAGTATCTTAACAAAACATCACAGAGACTGTAACAAATACTGACTAGTTGCATTATTTTAACTAAATAAGTGTACATATTTTAAATATTTTCACCCATACTTTCAGACATAAACATTTTGTAGCCTGTGTAATGGATCAGATGATGATCGCTTGACGATCGAAACTGGTCACCCAAGTGTATTTATTATTCTCATGTAAATTTTGTTCAGGTTTAGGAAATAACCTATCGTGTTGACCCACTGAAAAGTATCAAACTTTTGTTCACTAAGGGAACACTGAAATTGGCTTCAAACACCATACAATAAGTAAAACCTTAATTTCCCGCCAAACCAATTCTTTACTTACAGAAAGCTCTACGGGTACATGTTTCGGAAACCTGCTTTGTTTCCTTCCTCAGCCCTCATTTGGTATTAAAACATATAACACTATCAAAATCCTCATCAAATAACATAAAACACAAATCATCTTAAAAATTATGAGTTTAAGAAATACACTAATTTTCTTTCTATATCCCTATTGGAGTATTGACGTAGGCAGTTTATAAGGTAGATCTCATATTTTAATAGCATCTTTTTACTATCATTTTTTAACACATGGCATTTAATTATTTGCAAGCTTTTCCATTTTTGATTTAAAACAATTTTTGTAAGAATATCCATTTCTGTTTGGCTTCGTTAACTAGGTTTAAGATTTAATATTAATCACGCTGAGGAAGGTATCAATGAAATGCCGAAACATGTACGATTAGTAATGTAATTAAACGTTTCTTTAGTGTTTGACTTGGCGGTTTTAATAAGAGAATACAAACTGTACAACTGGTTTGGCAGGTAAAGAACTACCAATGTGCACACGTTAACCTTGAACCATTGTTAACTTGTCTGTGAAACAGGAAGCATCTAGCTCCAGGTTTCAACATGGAATGGGGTGATTATGAAAATCGTGTTGCAGTGATAGCATTGCATAAAGTTGGCAAATCTCCAAGTGACATTTTCAAGACGCTGCAAAAGCTGAAAATCAGTCGTATGTTTGTGTACCGGATCATTGAGCGATTCACTGCAACCGGGACTGTAAAGGATCGTCCGAGGGAGGGTCGCCCACGCAGCAAAAAAGGCAGTGGTGGCTCGTATTCGGAGAAATGCGGTGCGGAAGCAGGTTATTATGGCCCGTGAAATGAACATTTCAAAAAGGTCATTATCAAGGCTTCTGTCAGAGGACCTTGGACTACGGGCTTATAGCCGCCGAACAGGACATTACCTTGACGTGCGTCTAAAGAAGCTGAGAGTGCTTAAATGTCGACGTCTCCTGCAGTGTTACGCGCAAAATGGTCATCAAAACATCCTCTTCACCGATGAAAAGGTATTCACTATTGAAGAATCGTTCAATGTGCAAAATGACAGGGTTTATGCATCATCATCTCGGGAAGCCAGTAAATAGGTTCCGAAAGTTCAGAGGGCCCATCATCCCTCTGTGATGGTATGGTGGGGGGTAAGTTATTCTGGCACCACCCAGCTGCATTTCTGCGAAAAGGGTGTTAAAAGCAGCGCCAGAGTGTACGAAAGCACCGTTTTGGAGCCTATTGTGAAGAACTTGAGAGGCACATTGTTTCAAAACCAACCCTGGACTTTCCAGCAGGATTCTGCTCCAGCCCACAATGCTAGGTCAACTCAAGAGTGGCTTCAGCGTCATGTCCCCGACTTCATTTCAACTTAAGATTGGCCCAGTAGCAGTCTGGACCTGAACCCTTTGGACTACCGACTGTGGTCAGTGCTTGAGGGCATTGTCTGCAAGAAGAGACACCCCACCATTGGAAGTTTAAAGTGTTCCTTATTGTCAGCAGTGGCGTATTTCCCCCTGGATGTCCTCCGTTCCGCCATAGACGAGTGGCCACAAAGGCTCAGAGCCTGTACCAGCGCCGAAGGTGACCATTTCGAAAAGTGATTGGTGATTTATGTAAAGAATGCCTGTAAGAACAACATACTAACAGCAAATTAAAATACTTCTCATAATATTTGCATTTTTCACTTTTTAAGTTGTAACAGTATTTATGGCTAGACTAGGTACAATTTCAGAATTTGGAAATTACATTTGTTTCTGAGATGGAGTACCCATCTAATAACATGTAATGGAAGATGTTAAGCGATGCTGCCCCTAGTTTCGTGGTATTTCTGGATGCTAATGGCCAGGAAAACTGAATGGCTGTAAATACTCACCTGTGAACACACCTCACACCATTGCAGCCTGCTCTGTGCACTGTATCTGAACCCTGCCGGACCAGGCACTTGGTTACATCCTGCATTGATTTGAGCAAGCGTTCTTGCTTTGTTGTAACCTTTGATGGCCACTGCACAGGGCTTCCAGTGACTTACTTTTCTCACTATTTTCAAAGCAGCCTCACTTTTCTCACTATTTGATAAAATTACTCACTATTCTCACTTTTTTTTTCAAAACCGGTCGCATTCTGCCTTAAAAATGGTCTCGTGCACAATCAGACTGTTAGAAATGACCCAAAATATACCCATGAATGGGTAGTTCGTTTTTCTGCCACCGCTGCCGGCCAGCGAGCCAGAAAGCATAAAAAGCCTCCTTGGTGCAATACCACAGCCGGTGCCGTGCAGCGATCGACTATAAAATCACAAACAGTACTTGGAGATATTATTAACATAGGTGCAATTTGGTTGACATTTTTGGGGGGCTAATTTTTTTTTCAGATAAACATTCTTAGAAATTTTGTCTATTTCAATAGAGTTTTGTCACATTTTTGAGGGGCTATGGTTTGTTTTGGGGAGCTTAGCCACCCAAGGAAACCCCCCCCCCCCTAATTGCACCTACAGATATCCACAAAAGTTAAAATTATGAACCAGATATACCGGTACGGCCATAAATGCGAATAATGCTATGAATTTACTCACTTTTTCATACAAAAACTCACCTTTTTTTCACTTTTTTTTTTTCTTTAAAGAAAAAACACTCACTATTTCACTATTTCTGGACGAGTGAGTGGATGGAAGCCCTGCCACTGCGCTTTCCATGCCTTGTACACATGTGGCTCACTAATACAGCCATCACAATTAACACCGGTTATCAGACAGATTCTACACGCACCCAAAGTACAGTCCCTAAACTAAGGAACCAACCCACTGTAACTTAGGCAGATTCCCATATGGCATGCACTCGACCACTGTCTAATTGAGTTATACTAACCTGGTTGCCTTTGACCTTGATGAGCTCTTTGGTGCGATCCACGATGAAGAAGTATTGTTCCTCATCGTAGTAGACCACGTCCCCTGTGTGTAGCCAGCCGTCCTGATCCACTGTGTCGCGAGTCGCCTCTTTGTTATTGAGGTAGCCCATCATCACCTGGTGACACAGTACGGTGTGATAACTAGGGGGCAGATTTCTATGACCTAAAAATGTATGAAATATGTATGCATTTATGACCTAAAAAACATAAAAATATGACCTATAAAATTCAAAATATGACTTAATGAATAGCATCTATTTTCGAGTGCAGAATATCTAGTTACACAATTCTTATGTTTTGCTGTATTACAGTGTTGTAGCACAGAGAAGCGTTTTTCGGCAGTAACTTTTACCTCACACAATTTACAGAATAATATCACTCCATCTGTACAGAATATGTTTTCACCGAACTCGCGAACAAAACTTCACAACTTCCCACATATTGAGATTTTCATTTTAGGCATATTGAAAGAAACTGAATGACTGAAGCTCCCTAATGAGTGAGCGAGGTCATTCAGTGTGTTGAAGGTGGAAGAGGGTAGGGCGAAGGAGAGAGATAAGAACGATGACAAATAACTGCGGAAATACCTCTGCTTCCGTGTAAACAATAGCCCGGTGTCCAGGAATTGACCCAGCTAGCAAACAAAAGATCCTACCTGTTGGAAACATTCCATACACTACTTTAAAATGATTCTTCAGTAGTATATTCCAGTCTATCCTGAACAATAATTTCTAGAGCTTATTCTTTTTTTTTTTATTTGCGAATTGACCACTTCGGATCATGCTACAATTTCATTTTTTATTTGCCTGAAGTTTCCTCTTCATCCAGTACTCCTTCATATGGGCGCTATGCTGTTTCTTCTGCTCATCCGTCCAGGCTCTTCCCTTCTTTGTGGTTCTTGTGACGTGAAACCCTTCCAAATTTTGAATTATGTACCGAAATGTTTCCCTGTTTGACATCTGAACTTCCTGGATGTTGGAATTTTCGAGATCTTTTCGAACTTCCTTAATCCATGTCGTTGTCTTCTTGTTCCACAGGTAGTCGAATAACTGTTTGGTTAGTCTAGTTTTGTCCATTCTGTACAAGTGTCCGAGAAACGATAACCTCCTCTTCTTCATGGTCTCTGAGATTCTCTCCACATTTTTATAGACTTCATTGTTGCTCCGAAGTTTCCAGCCGGTTTCAGAGCTTATTCTGATTTTTATAAAACCAAATTCAAATGAAAATTACCAAAATATGCCATTTATAATGATATTTTGTTCAAAATATGCCATAAAACTTAAGAAAGCGTAAATATGCATTTATATGCCCAATAAAACCTGTTTAATTTTGATTATCATGCTTGGAAACGTGTTGAAAATACAAGACTATAAGATATAATGTTAAGGGGGAAAACATGACTTGTCATAGAAATACGCCCCCTAGTGATAACTAGGGACAAGACATTCATGCACTAAAAACTATTAATATATGCATGCAATTATGCTCTAGAATGTAGAAAATATGCACTTAACAATAAGCCAATCTTATTCCATGGTGTCCACAGGCAGGAAATATCAGGAAAAAGTGTGAAAAAATGGCGTGAGTCAGGGAAAAATGGCGTAAAGTATTATAGAAAGTCAGGAATGTTATATTAACCATCCAGTATTTTGTGTTTTACAGCCATATTTTGATGTTGCTAGTCCAACTAATCTATGAAGATAAAAAGCAATAACTCACTGGACATTATGGTAAGTTTCCATTTTTACAGTACATCATAGTAAAAAAAAACTCTTTTACCTATATTTTGTGTGCTTTTTTTGGCGTTGGTGTTGAGATGTGGTGACCCCATTATTAAGTTCTTTGATTTATGTATTATTGCATTATAATTTACTTTATTTTGTATTTTAAATGAATAAATAGGCGAGCGTTGGGCAGCCATGGGGATGGTGGAGGTTGCAAATAAGAGAGATATATATATATTTGCTCAATAAACAATTTTTCCGATGTTACAATGACTTTGCGAGTCAGGAATTTTGTTGAAAAATTGTCAGGTAAATTGACATTGAAAATTCTGTGGACACCCTGTATTCACTGTTCTTTCCCTCCTTTGCGTTCGTTATATGTGCAGTCGATTTTGCTTGTTGTTCAAGTTCAATTTCTTTCCACATTTCACTACTTGACAATAGACGAGAACGCTATCACCTGCTGCTCTTCTCTTTAGGCATTTTGAGTTAAGGATGTGCAGACTAACAATAAAGTAACACTTTAACTGAAGAACTCGTCACAAAACTAACCCCGGGCTACTGGCTGTCGACATGGTGGAAGAAATGTCCCACCCCATTCCCTTCTTCAAATAGCCAGGCAGGGATGTCCAACACGCAGGCAAAACCTATTTTGTTCTAGATATTTTAAATTATACTTAACTTCAACTGTGTATGGCTGTTATGTTCAGAATATGCAAAAAAATCCAATAAACCCTCAAAATATGGATTTGCATATGCATTTTCAAAAAAATCTCATCCCTAGTGATAACCTGGGCCTGCAGATTCATCCCGTCCAAGACGTAGCTTCTGTCCTCATCATCTTGCACAGTTTCCAGCCACTGGCCGGGTCTGTTTGGAACACATCTTCTGTCTTCCCACCATCTCTCAGCCTCCACCCTTGTCCAGTCTTCTCCTCTCTTCTTGACGCTTTCTTCCACCCCCTTCAGCCACCTGTCTCTTGGTCTCTTTCCTTCCCACTTCGTCTCGTGTACTCTCCTGGGTATCCTCTTCTCCATTCGCTTTACATGTCCTTACCATCTAAGTCTAGATTTCTCTATACCATCCTGTAATGGTTCCTCCTTCATTAATTCTCTGGTCCTCTCATTTCTTATTCTGTCCATCTTTGTAGCTCCAATACTGCTTCTCACTGGCCTGTATTTTCCTTTCATAACCCAGGTCTCCGAGGCATACGTCAGGATAGGGACATAGTACGTCCGATATATGATCTTTTTGCTGTTCTGAGGGACATCCTTGCTCCATAACATGCTTCTCACACTCCTCCGGAATGCTTCTGCCTGTCTCCCCCACTCATTTATTTCTCTATCGTTTCTTCCATTATCTTGTATCAGGGTTCCCAGATACTTGAAACTCTCCAATAAACCCTCAAAATATGAATTTGCATATGTGCATATGCATTTTCAAAAAAATCCGATCCCTAGGGATAACCTGGGCCTGCAGAGTCATCCCGTCCAAGACGTAGCTTTTGTAACTGTCGAAAAGTAACATGGATAGCTCCCATAAACCAACAGGTAAACTGCCGTCCTCTTACAGGTTCATCACATCAGTATGCCTTAGACTAAGGCATTCAACAAGTTTACAAGGGTTGCCGGCATTATTTGAGCCGTGCTGGCTAAACACACGATCTCTAAATATGTGATTTGCTTCACTTAAAGTTGGAACAAAGCCCGGAAGGGCACAAGAGCTAGCAGACATATTAAAAAGGCGAAGGATCAACACCTGCATGGTACAAGAGACGAGGTGGAATTGCTGAGTTTTAATTCACTGGTGGTGAAACTTAATCTTTTGAGAAGTTTTCAGATTATGCAAGAATGAATTCCAGTAATTTTGTGTTGACTGCCTTTAGTATTGTTGATAAGGCAACCCTGAAAAATGGCTTCAGAGCTCGGCAGGTGTTGAAGCAGGTTCACAATAGAACGGGAACGAGAAGGAAGTTGAAATGCACGCTACCTTATGGGTCGGTTCACAATCAATCTCCGGGAACGAGAAGCTGGAAGTAGCCCGGGAAGGCCAACGGGGAACATGGTCAAGTTTCATGTTTGACGTTCTCGGAGCTTCCCGGAGCCAATCAGAAACGTTGTACCTAACATGCGCAATACGGAAGGAGTAGCCAGCGATGTAAACATAACCTTGTGAATGCGCTCTCTAACCTTGCGCACAATTTGTGTTTAATAAAGTTATTATAACCCTCTGAAGCATTTCAGTTGTGTAATTGGTGTTTATTAGTGGGCGCTTGCTGATTGATTTAATATTACAGTCGAACCTGCCCTAACGGACACCTTTATTCAGCGGACACCTGCCTATACGGACATTTTTCCTTGGAACCGATTTTATTTTACGTAAGACAAGTGTTAAATTAGCCTCATTTCAGCGGACATCGCCATCTGTCCCATCCACTTGACTTAAGCGGACACTTCACACGCTGCAGGACATTTTTTACACCGGACCATGTCATCCTTTCTTTTAAAACCATTCTGCAGACATACGGAAATCCCTCTTGAATGTCTGTACTACACCTATTTCGAGTCAAAGGAGAGAGAGAGTGAAATGCAGGCTACATGGCAACGCTGTAGTAGCCGCAAAGTTAATTCTTCTGTACATTCCTCTTCCCAAACCTTTTGTTATGGTGTTCTACCTACTGGTGTACATTCTGAGAATTCTAATTGTCCAGGTTTGCTGCCAGTGACTGTTTACTCACGAGTTACCTGGGGATTTTCTTCCCTGCTTGCATCATTCTATTCATAACTCAGAATGCCACCGATAAGGTCGAGCTCAGGTAGTCAACTTGAGAAGGATACAGTACATGCGCTAATTAGTGAGACAGAAATACCGTAGCATTTCAGTCGTCGAGTTAACATGAGTAACAAGGGACAAACGTGTTTAGACCTCGAAACAAGAAGAAATGTGATTGTAGAAAGTGACAAGGGACTTTCAGTGAGAAAGCTTGCCGAAAAATTCAAATGCGGGAAAACTCAAATATACAAATAATCAAAATAAAGATGTTTATGTTTAAGGTGGATGTACTTTGCCGTTAAAATGTTCAATTATTTTTACAAACTTGTTTCAGCAGACACCTCTCATAACGGACATTTTCCTTCGGAACCGACGGTGTCCGCAAAACGGAGGTTCGACTGTATTACACAATAGCTGATTGCGCGCACATGTACAAGTTCACGTTCCCGGGCCAATTGTGAACCAGCCTTTAGCATCTCGGAACTGGCTCTAGCGCCGGCATTTGTTTTGAGTCTTTGATACATCCTGAAAGTAGTGCAGCAGTCATTTGGCTCTTGGGAGATGTGAGCTTAGGGAGCGGCTCTTGCCCTTTTGATTTGAATTGTTTTGGGTGCTGGGGCTTGGTGCATTCTGAGAGCAGTGCAGCAGTCACGATTGCAAGATGCCGGGAGCTTAAGCCGAGAATCCTCGGACATTAGTCGCCGGCCCTGAGCAATTCATTGATGGTAAGTATGGTTAATTGTTTCATCGGATCCATTTGTGTGAAATTGAATTCCTGATGCCTTGTATTCGCTCATTTTGTTGTAGGTAATTTTTTTTAATGGTAAATTTGGTTAAATGTTTTGATATCTACCCACCCATCATAGTGGTTACTGAAGCATTTTCAAGCTAACTTATTGATTCCACACTAACAATTGTTAGGATTCCTGATTGTTTGCATTCACGAATGGGCTTTGCATACTTTGTAAATTTGTTTTGTGTTCAATTGATTAAATAATCTACCCACCCAATTTTTTTCTAATTATTGTGGTTATCCAAGCAATTTAAATTATTTTCAAGCTACTGTATCTTTCTTTGTACTAACCTATTATAACTAACTTTCTTTCTTCTCCGTCAGGGTCTTCTGAGGACCACGAACCAATTTCAATGTTTAGCCCTTTATTGTTCTTTCTTCTTCCTCCAGTGCTCCTTCACCTTTTTGCTGTGTGTCTTCTTTCTCTCTTTGAGCCTGTTTTCTTATATTGCCTTCCTTCGAGTCCTTCCATTCCCAATACCTTTTTTTGAAAATTTCTCTCTCTAGTGCATCTTCTTCTCTTACATTGTTTTTTTCTAAATCTTTATTTACTTCTTGAAACCAGGCTGTTGTCGATTTCGTTTTCCAAAGATATTTAAAAATCTGTTTGGTTAATCTGCTATCATTCATTCGATATAAATGTCCAAAAAATAACAATCGCCTCTTCTTTATTGTCTCCGTTATGTTTTCAATGTTCCGATATATTTCTTCTTAATTTCCAAAACTCTGTAGTTCTTAATGGGCCGAGAATTTTGTGTATAATATTTATCCAATTTATAGTTTAGTATTAGACATTCACTGGCATGTAAGCATTCTGGTTTAACCCCCTTAGTGCCACGCGCCGATCAGATCGGCTCTCACTATTCGCGCCAAAAGTGCCAAAGCCGATTCAATCGGCGCGCTGTTTATCTTATATTTGTAGATGTCTGTAGGCATATGTCCGTGATTATTTCATACTGTTGGAAAGGTGAGGTTTCAAGCTTGACTGTGCGGTGTTTACTTTTTTCCTTCGAAGTCCATTACGCGATAGGTTTGAGTTTGTATTCACGCCCTCCGTTTGCACTCCCCCAATCACGCGCGTTCCCACCAAAATTGCGGCGCAGTTGTTTTCTTCTAGTTGACGCTTTCTGCCTACAGATGAATCTAAGAACTTTCTACAGCTGGAAACGTAGTTTTTTTTGCGAATATGACTCTTAGGTGTCCTTAATTTAGCCTCAAAACTGATTTTTCCAAAAAAAATTGAATCATTATGAGAATAACCTCAATTAAAAAGGGTTAAATGCCATATTTACTTTTATGAACATAATGTATGAATGAATGTATGAGGTATTGGTTACAATCCAAAGCAAAAATATTGATTCTATAGTTGGAAATGTGGTATTTATGATTTTTTTGAATAGTCTGCATGACCATTGAAAATTGCTTGGCATTCTTGGCAAGTATTTCAGGAAATGGCTTGGCACTAAGAGGATTAATTACTGTTCTATAGTGCTGTATTTTCAATTTCTTAGATCAGGGATCTCCAAACTTTCCAGCCTTAGGATCATACTGATTACTCCAGTAAGTTCCGAGGGCCAAAACCATATTATCATTGTTGCTGGTGGTAAAAAGTGAAATAGTCCACTGATGAAAAAAAAGTCCGAAAAAGTACGCAACGTTGAAAAAAGGCTGCAAATCGGACTAAAGTCCGCAAAACGGCAACACTGCATATTATTAATTTTCCTGTCATTATCTGTAATTTCTAGATTAGTCGTAGAGTATGAGCCATGAGGAGTAACGTGACACGACATCTGGTGGACACAAGCGGAAATAGGTAGTACCTTCTATCGCTAACAGATGGCGCTAATAGCACGTACAGAGCAATCTCGTTGGTTCGAGAGAGTTCTGGTGTCTTCCACTCACTTCTAGATGGCAGTAATTGGAATATATAAGAAGGCTAGTTGCGCAACCACAAGTCAGTTCCTATGACACTGTTGTGAAATAAAATAGTGCGTACCTCCTTAAAACGTGTTTGTGCGTGTTTAAGTTTAAGACATCTTTGTAACAGTATTTTGATTTGAATTGTTGCTTTTGTGTGTGATTTAGTAGTATGGAAAAGAAGCGAAAAATTGATAGTGAATGCAGAAAATTCAAAGATGAGTGGGACATTCAGTATTTCGTAATTGAGTCCAGTAACAAGGCGCTATGTTTGATTTGCAATGAAATCATAGCCGTTCTCAAGGAATATAACATTAAACGTCATTATGAAACAAAACATTTTCAAAATTACTCAAAATATACAGGAAGTTTGCGGACAGAAAAATTCGAAGCTATGAAGCGCGGATTGAAATCGCAGCAATCTTCATTTACAAAACTCAAAACCGAACAAGAGGCTGCAACTCGTGCCAGCTTTCGTGTGGCTCTTGAAATTGCAAAACGTGGAAAACCATTCACCGATGGAGAAATGATCAAAGAATGCATAATTGCAGCAGCCGAAGAAATGTGCCCTGAAAAGGTAAATTTATTAAAAACTGTCAGTATGTCAGCAAACACTGTGGCTCGAAGGGTAGAAAACATCGCTGAAAATATATCCTCTCAACTGTTCGACAAAAATGGAGATGTTGAGTGGTTTTCTTTGGCCTTGGATGAGTCAACAGATGTGTCAGACACTGCTCAGGTGTTGATTTATATTCGAGGAGTAGATAAAAGCTATGAAGTGCATGAAGAACTTCTTGATATGTACCGTATAGTATTCATGGCACAACTACTGGTACAGATATTTTTAAAGAAGTTGAAATGGCCATTAATCAAAAGAACCTTCGATGGAAAAACTTGAAATGTATTACAACTGATGGAGGCAAAAACCTGAGTGGGAAAGATAAAGGAGTGGTCGCTCTTGTGTCAAAGGCTGTAGAAAATGACGGTGGTTCAAAACCATTAGTCTTACATTGTATCATTCATCAACAGTCTTTGTGCGGAAAATGTTTGGATATGTCTGAAGTTCTGAAACCAGTCATATCAACTGTTAATTTTATGAGATCTTTTGGGCTGAATCACCGACAATTCCGACAATTTATTGAAGAGATTGGAGAAAATGACTTACCTTATCATACTGCCGTACGTTGGCTTACTTGTGGGAAAGTCCTTCAGCGCTTTTTTGAACTTCGAGCAGTTATCGAAATTTTTTTGAATGAAAAGCATCGCCCTCTTACTGAATTACAAAACAACGCATGGCTGTGGAAGTTAGCATTCTATGTTGATTTGACAAAACATGTGAACGAACTGAATTTGAGATTGCAAGGAGAAAACCAGCATCTTCCTGATTTATACACTAATATCAAATCATTCCGGAAGAAATTGATACTGTTTCAATCACAACTACGAAGTAAATGTTTTTCACATTTTAAAACATGTGAAATATTCAGCCACACCACTGAGACTGAGTTTCCTATCGATTTTGCAATCGAAACTTTGAGTGCTCTGAAAATAAATTTTGATACTCGTTTCTCGGACTTCGATGCCTTTGCTAATCAAATTAAGATTTTTCAGGATCCTTTTGGTACTGACATTGAAACCCTAGCCCCGGAGCTTCAAATGGAAGTGATATAATTAAGAACAAATATCAAAACTCATCTTTGTTGGAATTTTATAAGAGTCTTCCACTGACACAATTTGCATAAATTTGCTCGTGGGCTGTTTTCTGTTTTTGGTACTACTTATTTGTGTGAGAAGACCTCCAAAATGAAGTACACAAAAAATGTTTACAGATCTAAATTAACTGATTTGGTACAAGTAAAATTAGTCCACAACTACAAACTATTGTCAGTGGAAAATCTCAATTACATAAATCTCATTAGTATTTCATATGTCTGCATGTTATACATGTCTTTACTCATTACAATTCTGTGTTTCTTTATCCAACTTATCACAAAAACAATAACAATAAGCCTACAACAATGTTATGAGTAGTTAGCCCATGACCATATCAATGTAGATGTCATATTAATAATTATTCAACATAAAATTAGAATACTTCAGTAAACTAAATTTAATTTGCTATAAAAAAATATGTTCTCTAAAAGGAGTTTTCAAGTATGTTAACTCTCCGCGGGCCGGACAAAATCTGTCGGCGGGCCGGATGTGGCCCCCGGGCCGTAGTTTGGAGACCCCTGTCTTAGATAAACATTTTTTGTTATAGATATTCCTGGTTACACCATATGCTCTTTGGATCTAGTGCACTCTTTCTTCTACAGCAGATTTTTCTAAGCCATTCTTCTGAATTATTCCCCCCAAATATTTGAACTCATCTACCGTCTTAATTTGACCAATTTTTGTTATTAGGGTTTCTGGAGCATTTTTGGTATTTGTCATAATTTTTTTTTTCTACAGAAATCTTTAGACCTGTTTTATTGGCTATCTCTTCTAATAGATTGATTTGTACTGTTGCATGAGCTACGTTTTCAGAAAGTATGGCAAAATCATCAGCAAATGCCAGACAATTATAACTTTATTATTTGTGAAATGGGCCCAGACCTGCTCCAGCCATCTGTGTTCAGTTACTGACTTCTCATTATCCGGAGACGTCGCACTGATTAGTTGCAGCTCTCCTCACGCTCCAGAATGTTCCTGGTGACATCAATCTCCACGGTGCCGACCTAACTTGCTATTCATTCACCGCAGCACTTCTGCTCCACGTCGGAGGCTAGGACTCCCTTCTCTACTACTACAGGGGTCACTATGTCCGAACTCAACAAGACCGTCTAATAGGCCATGCTACATTGAATGTGCTCACTGCCATGAAGGGCGGATTTAAAACTGTTCTAAACTGTTGAGAGTTAAATCCTCATCTCTCACTTCTTCCTTCAACAACTGAAGAATCACGACATCGGCCACTTATCTAATGGTTAGGGCTCGGATTTTTAGGTGCTAAAAGTCGGAAAATATTTCTTTTTTATGTCAAAAGTTTGGCGCTTTTCAGTCGGTCAACACTGAAAAATGGCTTCAAACCCCACAATATTTTTTATGTATTAAAAATAACTGAAATATGCAGCAGAAACTTGGACAATGTCTAAGAGGGATGAGAGCAGAGTACAGGCAGCTGAGATGAGATTCCCGAGAAGTATGGTCCAGAAAACGAGGAGGGACAGAGTGAGAAATGAAGATATACGGAAAGAACTGGGAGTACAGAAACTAAATGACAATCTGGAGCAAAACAGATTGAGATGGTTTGGACATGACAAACAGATGAATGAATTAAGGCTGCCAAGACGAGCACTGGAACGACGGATGACAGGGAAGAGAGGACGAGGAAGGCCAAGAATGCGTTAGATGGACTCTGTGGAGAATAGTATTAGAAAACGGAACCTGGATTGTAACACAGTGTCGGAAGAGGAATGGTGGAATGACAGAACAAAGTGGAGAGGAGCCATATTTGCCCCCACCCAGTGTCAAGTGGAAAAGGGGAAATGAAGATGATGATGATTAGTTTATGTTCGACGATGTTGAAATGTAAACATTATATGTCAGAAAACTGTATCATAATGAGGATCATTATAACACTATTTTTCATTATGAAACAGTTTCTTCCACCAGAGCTCAAGAAACACTTATGTGACCAATTAGGTAAGGATACCTTCGCGCATGCGCTGAAAATACATTGCCAAGCCCACAGAGCGCATGCGTCGGTCGGTCAGAGAGCTTACGCTCATTTTATAAACATACTCGTGTCTTAATTATTGGCATTATAGGCTCGTTGCATAATGTACTATTATTAATGTGAATATAAACAATATGCAGTACACACGAATGCAATTTATGCTATGTTGCACTGACTGCTGAAGCATTATAATACACAACGAGATACATCTTCAGGTTGTCCATCACAAATGACCGAAGATTATTGCGAAACACTTCTTCTGAAGGCACGAAACTGCAGCGATATGTTTCTTGCCCTTGAGGTGTTGTGTAACTTGAGATCGCTATTCAGCCTTGATTGCTTTCCCACATGGTTGGCAAAACAGAACGCCCCCATCAGAAGTGAAATTATCTTTAAATTCTGCAATAGACGATAACTTGTAGTTGTTTTTACTTTAGGCATCGTAGAACTGCCTTACACTTCACAGTGCCAGAAATGAACTGCATGTGAGTGACATTAGTTCCAGGTAGTTGGGGGGGGGGCAAAGGTCTAGCACGTGGTGCAATGTGGCTATGGACAAGGAAATTCCCGGCTTCCACAGTGAGTGGCACGGGGCACAGCTGCAAGCTGACATACGCTCTGCATGAAGATTACATATGTCACAGGTTCTTCCCCGTTGAAGTAACACAAAACAAAAATGCAATAAACTGAAAGATCTAGCAAACTATTTTAACTTTTTTTTAATATTATGTCTTTTTATGTGCTCGGGAGTGCTTTCTACCAACAGGTACGGGGACTAGTATGGAACAAGGATATACGAATTAAGACGAAAGAAGTTAGTTACAGTACATTACGTTACCTGAAGGTATAATGTGTGAGTCCCATGCTAGTTACAGCACATTACGTTACCTGAAGGTATAATGTGTGAGCCCCAAGCTAGTTACAGCACATTACGTTACCTGAAGGTATAATGTGTGAGCCCCAAGCTAGTTACAGTACATTACGTTACCTGAAGGTATAATGTGTGAGCCCCAAGCTAGTTACAGTACATTACGTTACCTGAAGGTATAATGTGTGAGCCCCATGCTAGTTACAGTACATTACGTTACCTGAAGGTATAATGTGTGAGCCCCAAGCTAGTTACAGTACATTACGTTACCTGAAGGTATAATGTGTGAGCCCCAAGCTAGTTACAGTACATTACGTTACCTGAAGGTATAATGTGTGAGCCCCAAGCTAGTTACAGTACATTACGTTACCTGAAGGTATAATGTGTGAGCCCCATGCTAGTTACAGCATATTACGTTACCTGTAGGTATAATGTGTGAGCCCCATGCTAGTTACAGTACATTACGTTACCTGAAGGTATAATGTGTGAGCCCCATGCTAGTTACAGTACATTACGTTACCTGAAGGTATAATGTGTGAGCCCCAAGCTAGTTACAGTACATTACGTTACCTGAAGGTATAATGTGTGAGCCCCAAGCTAGTTACAGCACATTACGTTACCTGAAGGTATAATGTGTGAGCCCCAAGCTAGTTACAGTACATTACGTTACCTGAAGGTATAATGTGTTAGCCCCATGCTAGTTACAGTACATTACGTTACCTGTAGGTATAATGTGTGAGCCCCATGCTAGTTACAGCACATTACGTTACCTGAAGGTATAATGTGTGAGCCCCAAGCTAGTTACAGTACATTACGTTACCTGAAGGTATAATGTGTGAGCCCCATGTTAGTTACAGCACATTACGTTACCTGAAGGTATAATGTGTGAGCCCCATGCTAGTTACAGCACATTACGTTACCTGAAGGTATAATGTGCACAGCCCCAAGCTAGTTACAGTACATTACGTTACCTGAAGGTATAATGTGTGAGCCCCAAGCTAGTTACAGCACATTACGTTACCTGAAGGTATAATGTGTGAGCCCCAAGCTAGTTACAGCACATTACGTTACCTGAAGGTATAATGTGTGAGCCCCATGCTAGTTACAGTACATTACGTTACCTGAAAGTATAATGTGTGAGCCCCATGCTAGTTACAGTACATTACGTTACCTGTAGGTATAATGTGTGAGCCCCATGCCAGTTACAGTACATTACGTTACCTGAAAGTATAATGTGTGAGCCCCATGCTAGTTACAGTACATTACGTTACCTGTAGGTATAATGTGTGAGCCCCAAGCTAGTTACAGCACATTACGTTACCTGAAGGTATAATGTGTGAGCCCCAAGCTAGTTACAGCACATTACGTTACCTGAAGGTATAATATGTGAGCCCCAAGCTAGTTACAGCACATTACGTTACCTGTAGGTATAATGTACACAGCCCCAAGCTAGTTACAGTACATTACGTTACCTGAAGGTATAATATGTGAGCCCCAAGCTAGTTACAGCACATTACGTTACCTGTAGGTATAATGTACACAGCCCCAAGCTAGTTACAGTACATTACGTTACCTGAAGGTATAATGTGCACAGCCCCATGCTAGTTACAGCACATTACGTTACCTGAAGGTATAATATGTGAGCCCCAAGCTAGTTACAGCACATTACGTTACCTGTAGGTATAATGTACACAGCCCCAAGCTAGTTACAGCACATTACGTTACCTGAAGGTATAATGTCCAGAGCCCCATGCTAGTTACAGTACATTATATTACCTGAAGTTATAATGTACACAGCCCCATGCTAGTTACAGTACATTATATTACCTGAAGGTATAATGTGTGAGCTCCAAGCTAGTTACAGCACATTACGTTACCTGTAGGTATAATGTACACAGCCCCAAGCTCCTGAAGGTATAATGTCCAGAGCCCCATGCTAGTTACAGTACATTATATTACCTGAAGGTATAATGTGTGGGCCCCATGCTAGTTACAGTACATTACGTTACCTGAAGGTATAATGTGTGAGCTCCAAGCTAGTTACAGCACATTACGTTACCTGAAGGTATAATGTGCACAGCCCCATGCTAGTTACAGCACATTATATTACCTGAAGGTATAATGTCCAGAGCCCCAAGCTAGTTACAGTACATTACGTTACCTGAAGGTATAATGTGTGAGCCCCATGCTAGTTACAGTACATTACGTTACCTGAAGGTATAATGCCCAGAGCCCCATGCTAGTTACAGCACATTACGTTACCTGTAGGTATAATGTGTGAGCCCCATGCTAGTTACAGTACATTACGTTACCTGAAGGTATAATGTACACAGCCCCATGCTAGTTACAGCACATTACGTTACCTGTAGGTATAATGTGTGAGCCCCATGCTAGTTACAGCACATTACGTTACCTGTAGGTATAATGTGTGAGCCCCATGCTAGTTACAGTACATTACGTTACCTGAAGGTATAATGTGTGAGCCCCATGCTAGTTACAGTACATTACGTTACCTGTAGGTATAATGTGTGAGCCCCATGCTAGTTACAGCACATTATATTACCTGAAGGCATAATGTGTGAGCCCCAAGCTAGTTACAGCACATTACGTTACCTGAAGGTATAATGTGTGAGCCCCAAGCTATTTACAGTACATTATATTACCTGAAGGTATAATGTGTGAGCTCCAAGCTAGTTACAGCACATTACGTTACCTGAAGGTATAATGTGCACAGCCCCATGCTAGTTACAGCACATTATATTACCTGAAGGTATAATGTCCAGAGCCCCATGCTAGTTACAGTACATTACGTTACCTGAAGGTATAATGTGTGAGCCCCATGCTAGTTACAGTACATTACGTTACCTGTAGGTATAATGTGTGGGCCCCAAGCTAGTTATAGTACATTACGTTACCTGAAGGTATAATGTGTGAGCCCCATGCTAGTTACAGCACATTACGTTACCTGTAGGTATAATGTGTGAGCCCCATGCTAGTTACAGTACATTACATTACCTGAAGGTATAATGTGTGAGCCCCATGCTAGTTACAGTACATTACGTTACCTGAAGGTATAATGTGTTAGCCCCATGCTAGTTACAGCACATTACGTTACCTGAAGGTATAATGTACGCAGCCCCAAGCTATTTACAGTACATTACGTTACCTGAAGGTATAATGTGTGGGCCCCAAGCTAGTTACAGTACATTACGTTACCTGAAGGTATAATGTGTGAGCCCCATGCTAGTTACAGTACATTACGTTACCTGAAGATATAATGTGTGAGCCCCATGCTAGTTACAGCACATTACGTTACCTGTAGGTATAATGTTTGAGCCCCATGCTAGTTACAGTACATTACGTTACCTGAAGGTATAATGTGTGAGCCCCATGCTAGTTACAGTACATTACGTTACCTGAAGGTATAATGTACACAGCCCCAAGCTAGTTACAGTACATTACGTTACCTGAAGGTATAATGTGTGAGCCCCAAGCTAGTTACAGTACATTACGTTACCTGAAGGTATAATGTGCACTGCTCCAAGCTAGTTACAGCACATTACGTTACCTGAAGGTATAATGTGCACTGCTCCAAGCTAGTTACAGCACATTACGTTACCTGAAGGTATAATGTCCAGAACCCAAGCTAGTTACAGCACATTACGTTACCTGTAGGTATAATGTGCACTGCTCCAAGCTAGTTACAGCACATTACGTTACCTGAAGGTATAATGTGCACTGCTCCAAGCTAGTTACAGCACATTACGTTACCTGAAGGTATAATGTGCACTGCTCCAAGCTAGTTACAGCACATTACGTTACCTGAAGGTATAATGTGTGAGCCCCATGCTAGTTACAGCACATTACGTTACCTGAAGGTATAATGTGCACTGCTCCAAGCTAGTTACAGCACATTACGTTACCTGAAGGTATAATGTCCAGAGCCCCAAGCTAGTTACAGCACATTACGTTACCTGAAGGTATAATGTGCACTGCTCCAAGCTAGTTACAGCACATTACGTTACCTGAAGGTATAATGTGCACTGCTCCAAGCTAGTTACAGCACATTACGTTACCTGAAGGTATAATGTGTAAGCCCCATGCTAGTTACAGTACATTACGTTACCTGAAGGTATAATGTGTGAGCCCCAAGCTAGTTACAGCACATTACGTTACCTGAAGGTATAATGTGTGAGCCCCATGCTAGTTACAGTACATTACGTTACCTGAAGGTATAATGTGCACTGCTCCAAGCTAGTTACAGCACATTACGTTACCTGAAGGTATAATGTGTAAGCCCCATGCTAGTTACAGTACATTACGTTACCTGAAGGTATAATGTGTGAGCCCCATGCTACTTACAGCACATTACTTTACCTGAAGGTATAATGTGTGAGCCCCATGCTAGTTACAGCACATTACGTTACCTGTAGGTATAATGTGTGAGCCCCATGCTAGTTACAGCACATTACGTTACCTGAAGGTATAATGTGTGAGCCCCAAGCTAGTTACAGTACATTACGTTACCTGAAGGTATAATGTGTGAGCCCCATGTTAGTTACAGCACATTACGTTACCTGAAGGTATAATGTGTGAGCCCCATGCTAGTTACAGCACATTACGTTACCTGAAGGTATAATGTGCACAGCCCCAAGCTAGTTACAGTACATTACGTTACCTGAAGGTATAATGTGCACAGCCCCATGCTAGTTACAGCACATTATATTACCTGAAGGTATAATGTCCAGAGCCCCAAGCTAGTTACAGTACATTACGTTACCTGAAGGTATAATGTGTGAGCCCCAAGCTATTTACAGTACATTATATTACCTGAAGGTATAATGTGTGAGCTCCAAGCTAGTTACAGCACATTACGTTACCTGAAGGTATAATGTGCACAGCCCCATGCTAGTTACAGCACATTATATTACCTGAAGGTATAATGTCCAGAGCCCCATGCTAGTTACAGTACATTACGTTACCTGAAGGTATAATGTGTGAGCCCCATGCTAGTTACAGTACATTACGTTACCTGTAGGTATAATGTGTGGGCCCCAAGCTAGTTATAGTACATTACGTTACCTGAAGGTATAATGTGTGAGCCCCATGCTAGTTACAGCACATTACGTTACCTGTAGGTATAATGTGTGAGCCCCATGCTAGTTACAGTACATTACATTACCTGAAGGTATAATGTGTGAGCCCCATGCTAGTTACAGTACATTACGTTACCTGAAGGTATAATGTGTTAGCCCCATGCTAGTTACAGCACATTACGTTACCTGAAGGTATAATGTACACAGCCCCAAGCTATTTACAGTACATTACGTTACCTGAAGGTATAATGTGTGGGCCCCAAGCTAGTTACAGTACATTACGTTACCTGAAGGTATAATGTGTGAGCCCCATGCTAGTTACAGTACATTACGTTACCTGAAGGTATAATGTGTGAGCCCCATGCTAGTTACAGCACATTACGTTACCTGTAGGTATAATGTTTGAGCCCCATGCTAGTTACAGTACATTACGTTACCTGAAGGTATAATGTGTGAGCCCCATGCTAGTTACAGTACATTACGTTACCTGAAGGTATAATGTACACAGCCCCAAGCTAGTTACAGTACATTACGTTACCTGAAGGTATAATGTGTGAGCCCCAAGCTAGTTACAGTACATTACGTTACCTGAAGGTATAATGTGCACTGCTCCAAGCTAGTTACAGCACATTACGTTACCTGAAGGTATAATGTGCACTGCTCCAAGCTAGTTACAGCACATTACGTTACCTGAAGGTATAATGTCCAGAGCCCCAAGCTAGTTACAGCACATTACGTTACCTGTAGGTATAATGTGCACTGCTCCAAGCTAGTTACAGCACATTACGTTACCTGAAGGTATAATGTGCACTGCTCCAAGCTAGTTACAGCACATTACGTTACCTGAAGGTATAATGTGCACTGCTCCAAGCTAGTTACAGCACATTACGTTACCTGAAGGTATAATGTGTGAGCCCCATGCTAGTTACAGCACATTACGTTACCTGAAGGTATAATGTGCACTGCTCCAAGCTAGTTACAGCACATTACGTTACCTGAAGGTATAATGTCCAGAGCCCCAAGCTAGTTACAGCACATTACGTTACCTGAAGGTATAATGTGCACTGCTCCAAGCTAGTTACAGCACATTACGTTACCTGAAGGTATAATGTGTAAGCCCCATGCTAGTTACAGTACATTACGTTACCTGAAGGTATAATGTGTGAGCCCCAAGCTAGTTACAGCACATTACGTTACCTGAAGGTATAATGTGTGAGCCCCATGCTAGTTACAGTACATTACGTTACCTGAAGGTATAATGTGCACTGCTCCAAGCTAGTTACAGCACATTACGTTACCTGAAGGTATAATGTGTAAGCCCCATGCTAGTTACAGTACATTACGTTACCTGAAGGTATAATGTGTGAGCCCCATGCTACTTACAGCACATTACTTTACCTGAAGGTATAATGTGTGAGCCCCATGCTAGTTACAGCACATTACGTTACCTGTAGGTATAATGTGTGAGCCCCATGCTAGTTACAGTACATTACGTTACCTGAAGGTATAATGTACACAGCCCCAAGCTAGTTACAGCATATTACGTTACCTGTAGGTATAATGTGTGAGCCCCATGCTAGTTACAGCACATTACGTTACCTGTAGGTATAATGTGTGAGCCCCATGCTAGTTACAGCACATTTCGTTACCTGAAGGTATAATGTCCAGAGCCCCATGCTAGTTACAGCACATTACGTTACCTGAAGGTATAATGTCCAGAGCCCCATGCTAGTTACAGCACATTACGTTACCTGAAGGTATAATGTGTGAGCCCCATGTTAGTTACAGCACATTACGTTACCTGAAGGTATAATGTGTGAGCCCCATGCTAGTTACAGCACATTACGTTACCTGAAGGTATAATGTACACAGCCCCAAGCTATTTACAGTACATTATATTACCTGAAGGTATAATGTGTGGGCCCCATGCTAGTTACAGCACATTACGTTACCTGAAGGTATAATGTGTGAGCCCCATGCTAGTTACAGCACATTACGTTACCTGAAGGTAAAATGTACACAGCCCCAAGCTATTTACAGTACATTATATTACCTGAAGGTATAATGTGTGGGCCCCATGCTAGTTACAGCACATTACGTTACCTGAAGGTATAATGTGTGGGCCCCATGCTAGTTACAGCACATTACGTTACCTGAAGGTATAATGTGTGAGCCCCATGCTAGTTACAGCACATTACGTTACCTGAAGGTATAATGTGCACTGCTCCAAGCTAGTTACAGCACATTACGTTACCTGAAGGTATAATGTCCAGAGCCCCATGCTAGTTACAGCACATTACGTTACCTGAAGGTATAATGTCCAGAGCCCCATGCTAGTTACAGCACATTACGTTACCTGAAGGTATAATGTCCAGAGCCCCATGCTAGTTACAGCACATTACGTTACCTGAAGGTATAATGTACACAGCCCCAAGCTATTTACAGTACATTACGTTACCTGAAGGTATAATGTGTGGGCCCCAAGCTAGTTACAGCACATTACGTTACCTGAAGGTATAATGTGTGAGCCCCATGCTAGTTACAGCACATTACGTTACCTGAAGGTATAATGTGTGGGCCCCATGCTAGTTACAGCACATTACGTTACCTGAAGGTATAATGTGTGAGCCCCATGCTAGTTACAGCACATTACGTTACCTGAAGGTATAATGTACACAGCCCCAAGCTAGTTACAGCATATTACGTTACTTGAAGGTATAATGTGTGGGCCCCATGCTAGTTACAGCACATTACGTTACCTGAAGGTATAATGTGTGGGCCCCATGCTAGTTACAGCACATTACGTTACCTGAAGGTATAATGTACACAGCCCCAAGCTATTTACAGTACATTATATTACCTGAAGGTATAATGTGTGGGCCCCATGCTCGTTACAGCACATTACGTTACCTGAAGGTATAATGTGTGGGCCCCATGCTAGTTACAGCACATTACGTTACCTGAAGGTATAATGTCCAGAGCCCCATGCTAGTTACAGCACATTACGTTACCTGAAGGTATAATGTCCAGAGCCCCAAGCTATTTACAGTACATTATATTACCTGAAGGTATAATGTGTGGGCCCCATGCTAGTTACAGCACATTACGTTACCTGAAGGTATAATGTACACAGCCCCATGCTATTCACAGTACATTATATTACCTGAAGGTATAATGTACACAGCCCCATGCTATTTACAGTACATTATATTACCTGAAGGTATAATGTGTGGGCCCCATGCTAGTTACAGCACATTATGTTACCTGAAGGTATAATGTGTGAGCCCCATGCTAGTTACAGTACATTACGTTACCTGAAGGTATAATGTGCACTGCTCCAAGCTAGTTACAGCACATTACGTTACCTGAAGGTATAATGTGCACTGCTCCAAGCTAGTTACAGCACATTACGTTACCTGAAGGTATAATGTCCAGAGCCCCAAGCTAGTTACAGCACATTACGTTACCTGAAGGTATAATGTGCACTGCTCCAAGCTAGTTACAGCACATTACGTTACCTGAAGGTATAATGTGCACTGCTCCAAGCTAGTTACAGCACATTACGTTACCTGAAGGTATAATGTGTGAGCTCCATGCTAGTTACAGTACATTACGTTACCTGAAGGTATAATGTGTGAGCCCCATGCTAGTTACAGCACATTACGTTACCTGAAGGTATAATGTGTGAGCCCCATGCTAGTTACAGCACATTACGTTACCTGAAGGTATAATGTGTGAGCTCCATGCTAGTTACGGTACATTACGTTACCTGAAGGTATAATGTGTGAGCCCCATGCTAGTTACAGCACATTACGTTACCTGAAGGTATAATGTGTGGGCCCCATGCTAGTTACAGCACATTACGTTACCTGAAGGTTTAATGTGTGGGCCCCATGCTAGTTACAGCACATTACGTTACCTGAAGGTTTAATGTCCAGAGCCCCATGCTAGTTACAGTACATTACGTTACCTGAAGGTATAATGTGTGAGCCCCATGCTAGTTACAGCACATTACGTTACCTGAAGGTATAATGTGTGGGCCCCATGCTAGTTACAGTACATTATGTTACCTGAAGGTATAATGTGTGAGCCCCATGCTAGTTACAGCACATTATGTTACCTGAAGGTATAATGTGCACTGCTCCAAGCTAGTTACAGCACATTACGTTACCTGAAGGTTTAATGTCCAGAGCCCCATGCTAGTTACAGTACATTACGTTACCTGAAGGTATAATGTGTGAGCCCCATGCTAGTTACAGCACATTACGTTACCTGAAGGTATAATGTGTGGGCCCCATGCTAGTTACAGTACATTATGTTACCTGAAGGTATAATGTGTGAGCCCCATGCTAGTTACAGCACATTACGTTACCTGAAGGTATAATATGCAGAGCGCCATGCTAGTTACAGAACTGAACATTACTTAATGCAGAGCTCCATGCTAGCAAGATACCGGTAGTGTTGTTTTACCTGAGGGCCCTTCACCAGTAATTCGCCCAGCTGATAGGCTCCGGAAACAGGTTGCTGGGTGTCCGTGTCCACCACCTTAGCTGTCGTGTTGGGCAACAGCTGTCCGCAAGTCATCTTCCCGCTTACCTGTGGCCCTCGCACTAGAAGCTCGCCTGTCTTGTTTGCTTCCTGCTTCATGCCGGTCTTCTTGTCTACCACCTTGGCTTCTGTCAGGGGCATCAATTGCCCCACTGAGGTTATCTTATTGGCGGGTGCGTCTCGCGGTGGAAATAATGTCACAGGGGATGACTCAGTCATCCCATATCCTGGAAATAATATTCTTTATTTACACTCAAATCGAAAATTGAATAGCTTATTTTACATTCATTGGATAATGAACGACTCACAGGAAAAGACAGCAATAGAAACGCTTATGCATAAATTACAAAGGTGTTTTCATATGACAAAAGATGTATATAACAAACAAAAAACTTATCCTGGAACACTAAATTAAGGCACTATCAAACAGTGGTCAGACCTGAAACTCTGTATGCGGCAGAAACACTTAAATTAACAAGATTTGGTGATTTAGACAAATTAGAGAAGACTGAAAGACTAATTCTGAGAAAAATACTGGGAGCTAAACGGAATAATAACGCAGAATATAGGTTACGACCAAATAGAGAGTTATATTAGAAATGTGAAAAATTAACTGATGTAATGAAAAAGAGAAGATTACAGATTTTTGGGCACATTTATAGAATGGACAATAGTAGATCTTCAACTTACTAACTACAGTTGAACCTGCTTTATACGTAACTCTGTTCTGCGTATTTCGTATTTGTACGTAATTTCTTTTAAGTCCTGGCAAAATGTAATTTAAAAGCGTGTTAATTTAACCTTATTTATACGTAATAACTGAAAAAATCCCCACTGACTGGAAGACGGCACTCATGCATCCCTTGCACAAAAAAGGAAATCGGACGGATCCCAACAATTATCGTGGAATTTCATTACTATCCATAACATACAAAGTTTTGTCTAAAGCTCTCCTGAATCGTGCAGAAATTCAATTGGATCCAGTAATCGGTGAATACCAAGGTGGCTTCAGGAAAGGCAGGTCGTGTGTGGAACAAATTATCAATTTAAAAAACTCAATGAAATATTTCTGCAATACATCGAACAAACACTATGTCATTACATTTGTTGACTTCCAAAAGGCGTATGATAGCATCGACCGTGAATCCCTTTTCGAAATACTCAAAGAATTTGGATTAGATCAAAAGACAACAAATATTACTAAGGAAACACTCATGGAAACCAAATCTAAGGTTAAATTTATGGGAGAACTGAGCAGAGAATTCCCCATTGACACAGGAGTCCGACAAGGAGATGGATTGTCCCCGTTGCTTTTTAATTGTGCACTAGAGAAGGTTGTACGAGAATGGCGAAAAGCAGGTGCACCGACGCATAGGATAGGACCAAAACTCAAAGGCATAGAATTAGACTGTTTGGCATTTGCTGATGACATGGCATTAATTGCCCAAAACATCTCTGATGCGCAATACCAACTTGAACTTCTACAAGAACAAGCAAAGAAAATTTGATTGCAAATCTCATTTGATAAAACAAAATTTATGACAGATATAAAGAATGCCCCATCTGAAATTGAAATTGGTACTGACCATATATCTCGTGTGAAGGAATTTAAATATTTGGGTGAATGGATTACCGACAATTGTAATGAGAAGAGGTCCATTACAACAAGAATTCAAAAAATGGAAACTGCTTTTCAGTTAACGAAAAATACTTACAACAAAAAGAGTCTTTCCTGGAAATGCAAAATTCAACATTATACAACAGTGATCGGGCCCGAAGCTCTCTACGCTTCAGAAACTCTCACTCTTCAACATAGAACACTTCGAGATCAGTTGGAAGTGAAGGAACGTAAAATAATGAGGAAAATCTTAGGGCCGAGAATCAAAGATGGTGTTCATCTTCCAAAGCCAAATGCTGAAATATATAAAACCATCTCCAAAATCACAGACAAAATGCGTATGCGACGAATCCAATTCTTGGGGCACCTGGAAAGAATGGACCCAAATAGACTAACTCACAAAATTCACACATACTTGAAAAACAAAACAACTAGATCAAATTGGTACAAACAGACTGAAAAAGACTTGCAAGAATTAGGATCGCCAAATCTCCTAGACCGAAATGTCATCAGAACACTTGCACTCACACGGGGTTTCGAGGAGGAAGAAAGACGGCCATACCACCATATCTGGTCTGCACAACGGAAGCAAACCCATTTGTTGCGTATGAAGGAGTACTGGGCTGCAAGAAAGGCTAACCATTGTTGATTCCGCGTGGTCCTAAGAGACCCATTCGCGACGAAGAAGAAGATTTATACGTAATTCTCTGTTATACGTATGAAGTGTCAATGAAATACATCTGAGTTTTGCGTAGCCTGATTGTAATTTAATGAGCACGTGTTGTTATAAAAGAAACTACAGTACTGTATTTATGTAGTTTCCTCTTTGTCGGCGTAGACAGACCGGTCGGGTTTCGGTGCTGAAACAGAACACAGAGTTTCTGTCTCATGTGGGACATGCTCTAGATTGTTCACACGAAAACAATTCTCATATTCAAACAAATATATTTTCTTTTGTTTCCGCTATGAAACCGCCGACTCTTAATCTTTACCGGCATTGTGAAGGTCAGAAACGACGCAGCTAGAGGAGGAGCGAAGGGACCTCGCTCAGTTGGCCTTTGTTACGCCGCCAGTAACTAAGGGTCTACAATGTCATTATCAATTAATATGATAAAATTGGTCCGGCTAGATCAAACATAAAATGCCAGCGTTTCGCCCCGGTGTGCCGTTGGGCTCGTCAGTTGGTACAGACACACCTCACCAATACGCATGGCTAGCACATACTGAGAAGGCCATCACAAGACACAAAATACAAGCAGTATTGACGTCACGAGTGATGCCAATGTGCTACGGAAGTCCAGCTCCCTTTCATAAAACAAAAACCTGAGAAGCTATTCAAAAGGCAAAATTTCAAGAAAGGAAGAAACAAACAATTCACAGAAAGTGGACTCAGGAGGAGAAAGATCGTCACTCTAGAAGGATGAAAGAAATTTGGTAACAAAGGAAATTTAATACAATGGACAATAGCCAACGTTGATTCATCGTACACTCCAAATGGGTTATTCGAAAGAAGAAGAAAACATAACATGTGTAATATTTATTTTGGCACATCAAGATATATAATTTTCAAAAGAAAAATATGTATTGTCCGTTGAGCCATTATATATTTAAACACAAATTGTGCTAAATGTTCCGGCATAACTCAACAAAATGACAGTGTTTCGCCCCGGTGTGCAATTGGGCTCTTCAGTTGGTTAAAGCACACCTCACCAAGACACTGTCTAGTACACACTGGGAAGGCCATTGCAAGACGTATTTGATACATGTGTATCCACGTCACGAGCAAAGCCAGTGCACTATGGGAGTCGAAACTCCACTCCAAAGCAATTGTAACCTTACCTTGGCATTGAATATATAATTTTCAAAAGATAATGCCAGAACATTTAGCACAATTTGTGTTTAAACATCAAGATATTTTAAATATATTGAAGTATCCTATGTTTCATCTTGTCAATACTTATTGTGTTCATTTACCAACTAGTACATGTTTCGAGGCATAGTATTAATGCAAATCGGCCCCTTCATCAGCTAGTACACATTGTGACATTAAAATTAATGAACAAAAAGTTCTGTGACGAACTAAAGAGCCTACTTTTCTTAAAAATTTAAGATGCATGCCATTGATTAATCTATATGGATCTGTCTAGAATAATGATGAAATTAAGTTGGTAATATCAAGATTTATAATTAGTTCGAAATACTGTATACCTGGCATAATGTAGCCTAATAGAGCACTACAGTTGGCAGCCCTGGTGACTGAATATATTCTTAGTTCCATCTCTTAACGTACAGAATACAAAATTTGGATGTTACATGCAGTTAAACATTGGATCTAACAGCGCACGTAAAATCATGTTGGCAACAATGTCATGCATGTATTGGTCAGAAATAATCTGAAATAATATGATCTATTGTTGTGCCAATTTTGAATGAAATCCATTAGTCAGTATAGAAGTTACATGCATTATAAAATTGGACCTATCAGCAGGCTTAGAATCATGTTGGCAGCACTGACGTATATAAGTTACTCCAAATTAATCTAGAATACCAGGTACTATATACGTGTGCAAAGTTTTGAGGTGGCTTTCATACTTTCTGATATATTGATATTAGGGTAACAAAAATAGAGACTGCATTTATTAACAGTTGGCAGCCCTGGTTGCTCTTAAGAAGACGCATAGTCATATCAGTCATGGTACACATAGCACATACAAAATTTTGTTGAATTCCAATTGATAGCGTAGAAGTTATATGCATTTAATAATTGGACCTATCGACAAACTTAGAATCATTTTGGCAACACTGCCATGTAAGGCCTCCTGGAAATTAAACTGAAATATTATTATCTATGTGTGCCAATTTTGGAATAGCTCCCATGCATACCTTCTAAGATATCCAACATGGAGCTCAAATTTCAATTGCGATTTTTCAGCAGTTGGTAGCACTGACATCATTTTCAAATACGGCATTGAGATATTCAGGTATAGATCTTTACTTCTACCAAATTCTGTTTCGATTGCTGCAGCTGTTTAGGGGGGACCACAGACAGACAACACATATTTGCCTGGTTCTATCTCATAAGTCCTCTTTTTCCTCATTTTTGCAAAATGTGAAAAGTAGGCTAAAAATGGATGATGTGGATGAAATGTGATGGAGGCATATATGGTTGCTGCACTTGCACGTTATAAAAAATATAATAATAACAAGGATAGCCAAAACATTGAAGGTTATTGTAGGAACACTCAATTCTCAGTAGCAGTCTTTCAATTTTGCTACTGAAAATTGAGTGTTCCTACATTAGTATTCCATCAATGTTTTGGCTATCCTTGTTATGCACGCATACGTACACGGGCGCGAGGAGGTGGCTTCGACGTGAAGGATCTGGTATGGTTGTTCAACCCTCTCACCCAAGCAGCAGCGTTCCTGGGATGGACCTTACGAGGTTTAACAACTTCATCTACGAAGACTTCAACACAGAAGCCTACTGACAACCAAAGTATTATGTGCACTCGAGTTTGAAGGTTGTTTGTGAAGTAACCAATAGACCTACTTAAAATCCAATAACATCATCATTTTCGTCGTTCTATTTTACGTTAGTTCATGTAGGTTTGGAATTTTTAATTTATATTTTAATATTTTTATCACAGTTAGAACACAAAAAGTGCCCGTTTTTAAGCGTGTTTCAACCATGCGTCACATTTAAGAATTATTATCTCAAAAACCCGTCATCAGACCGAATTCAAATTTTAACACAATATACATTGGAATGTTGTATAACTGGTTTATTAATTTCAAAATTTTGTGTGTTCAAGAAACAAAGTTGTCATCATTTTTGTAAGGTAACTTTTTCACGGCTCGGGGTGGTTGGAAAATGTTCTTGGTTGCGTTGTAATCCTTATACATCGAAAAGGTATGCTGTATGGCTGTGAAATACGTAAATTAATTCACTTATTTTATATCGGTTTGTATTTGTATGGGGAAATAAGGCATGGTTCACCAGCTAGCCGCTCCGGGAAATGCTGTACAGCGTTGTTGATATGGAGCCCATCACTTCCGAGCGAGGCGCACCATGACGCGTGATGGAGCCCATCACTTCCGAGCGAGGCGCCAGGTCGAATTATTAATGTATCTCACTTACAACGGGGGGTAGGATCTGTTGAAATTGCTGGACCTTACTCGGTGACCCTGTACTCACATAAGATGAATCTTGGATAAAACACTTCACTGTTTATCACACTCACCCTGACGGATCCTGATTGGGCGACCAACCTTCTCCAGAAACTTGTCGATGAGACTTCCGGTAGCCGGCGCTGCTCCGCTGATAACGCCCGTGATGCTGGCGAGGTGGTCGCGCGTCACCGACGGGTGTGCGGCAAGGAACAGCATGAGCGATGGCACCACATACAGAATGGTCGGCTGCACACAGAGCATCAAGAGCATATCAGCTGGACATAGTGTGTATTATATAGACCTATATAGTATATTTCAAGAAGGAACTATTCGTGTTCCTTTAGATCACCACATGATTTTTGACTATTGGAGTGGAACTTCCTATTTCAAACAGGAATTATTGGTGTTCCCGTTGATCACCACATGAACACTGACTCTTGGAGTGAAGCCCCCACTTCTAGGAAGAGCTATTGGTGTTCCCGTTGATCACCACATGAACACTGACTCTTAGAGTGAACCCCCCTTTTCTAGGAAGAGCTATTGCTGTTCCCGTTGATCACCACATTAACACTGACTCTTAGAGTGAAGCCCCCACTTCTAGCAGGAACTATTGGTGTTCCCATTGATCACCACATGAACGCTGACTCTTGGAGTGAAGCCCCCACTTCTAGGAAGACCTATTGGTGTTCCCATTGATCACCACATGAACACTGACTCTTGGAGTGAAGCCCCCACTTCTAGCAGGAACTATTGGTGTTCCCATTGATCACCACATGAACACTGACTCTTGGAGTGAAGCCCCCACTTCTAGCAGGAATTATTGGTGTTCCTATTGATCACCACATGAACACTGACTCTTGGAGTGAAGCCCCCACTTCTAGCAGGAACTATTGGTGTTCCCATTGATCACCACATGAACGCTGACTCTTGGAGTGAAGCCCCCTATTTCTAGCAGGAACTATTGGTGTTCCAGTTGATCACCACATGAACACTGACTCTTGGAGTGAAGCCCCCACTTCTAGGAGGAGCTATTGGTGTTCCTATTGATCACCACATGAACACTGACTCTTGGAGTGAAGCCCCCACTTCTAGGAGGAGCTATTGGTGTTCCCGTTGATCACCACATGAACACTGACTCTTGCAGTGAAGCCCCCACTTCTAGGAGGAGCTATTGGTGTTCCCGTTGATCACCACATGAACACTGACTCTTGGAGTGAAGCCCCCTATTTCTAGCAGGAACTATTGGTGTTCCCGTTGATCACCACATGAACACTGACTCTTGGAGTGAAGCCCCCTATTTCTAGCAGGAACTATTGGTGTTCCCGTTGATCACCATATGAACACTGACTCTTGGAGTGAAGCCCCCTTTTCTAGGAAGAGCTATTGGTGTTCCCGTTGATCACCACATGAACACTGACTCTTGGAGTGAAGCCCCCTATTTCAAACAGGAATTATTGGTGTTCCCGTTGATCACCACATGAACACTGACCCTTAGAGTGAACCCCCCTTTTCTAGGAGGAGCTATTGGTGTTCCTGTTGATCACCATATGAACACTGACTCTTAGAGTGAACCCCTCACTTCTAGGAGGAGCTATTGGTGTTCCCGTTGATCACCACATGAACACTGACTCTTAGAGTGAACCCCCCTTTTCTAGGAGGAGCTATTGGTGTTCCTGTTGATCACCATATGAACACTGACTCTTAGAGTGAACCCCTCACTTCTAGGAGGAGCTATTGGTGTTCCCGTTGATCACCACATGAACACTGACTCTTAAGGGTGAACACCCCTTTTCTAGCAGGAGCTATTGGTGTTCCTGTTGATCTGAACACTGACTCTTAGAGTGAACCCGCCATTTCTAGCAGGAGATATTGGTGTTCCCGTTGATCACCACATGAACACTGACTCTTAGAGTGAACCCTCCATTTCTAGGAGGAGCTATTGGTGTTCCTGTTGATCACCATATGAACACTGACTCTTAGAGTGAACCCCTCACTTCTAGGAGGAGCTATTGGTGTTCCCGTTGATCACCACATGAACACTGACTCTTAGAGTGAACCCCTCTTTTCTAGCAGGAGCTATTGGCGTTCCCGTTGATCTGAACACTGACTCTTAGAGTGAACCCTCCATTTCTAGCAGGAGCTATTGGTGTCCCGGTTGATCACCACATGAACACTGACTCTTGGAGTGAAGCCCCCACTTCTCGGAGGAGCTATTGGTGTTCCCATTGATCACCACATGAACACTGACTCTTGGAGTGAAGCCCCCTATTTCTAGCCGGAACTATTGGTGTTCCCGTTGATCACCACATGAACACTGACTCTTGGAGTGAAGCTCCCTATTTCTAGCAGGAACTATTGGTGTTCCCGTTGATCACCACATGAACACTGACTCTTGGAGTGAAGCCCCCACTTCTAGGAGGAGCTATTGGTGTTCCCATTGATCACCACATGAACACTGACTCTTGGAGTGAAGCCCCCACTTCTAGGAGGAGCTATTGGTGTTCCCGTTGATCACCACATGAACACTGACTCTTGGAGTGAAGCCCCCACTTCTAGGAGGAGCTATTGGTGTTCCCATTGATCACCACATGAACACTGACTCTTGGAGTGAAGCCCCCACTTCTAGGAGGAGCTATTGGTGTTCCCATTGATCACCACATGAACACTGACTCTTGGAGTGAAGCCCCCTATTTCTAGCAGGAACTATTGGTGTTCCCGTTGATCACCACATGAACACTGACTCTTAGAGTAAAGCCCCCTAATTCTAGCAGGAACTATTGGTGTTCCAGTTGATCACCACATGAACACTGACTCTTGGAGTGAAGCCCCCACTTCTAGGAGGAGCTATTGATGTTCCCATTGATCACCACATGAACACTGACTCTTGGAGTGAAGCCCCCACTTCTAGGAGGAGCTATTGGTGTTCCCATTGATCACCACATGAACACTGACTCTTGGAGTGAAGCCCCCACTTCTAGGAGGAGCTATTGGTGTTCCCATTGATCACCACATGAACACTGACTCTTGGAGTGAAGCCCCCACTTCTTGGAGGAGCTATTGGTGTTCCCGTTGATCACCACATGAACACTGACTCTTGGAGTGAAGCCCCCACTTCTAGGAGGAGCTATTGGTGTTCCCGTTGATCACCACATGAACACTGACTCTTAGAGTGAATCCCCCACTTCTAGCAGGAGCTATTGGTGTTCCCGTTGATCACCACATGAACACTGACTCTTAGAGTAAAGCCCCCTATTTCTAGCAGGAACTATTGGTGTTCCCATTGATCACCACATGAACACTGACTCTTGGAGTGAAGCCCCCACTTCTAGGAGGAGCTATTGGTGTTCCCATTGATCACCACATGAACACTGACTCTTGGAGTGAAGCCCCCACTTCTAGGAGGAGCTATTGGTGTTCCCGTTGATCACCACATGAACACTGACTCTTAGAGTGAATCCCCCACTTCTAGCAGGAGCTATTGGTGTTCCCGTTGATCACCACATGAACACTGACTCTTAGAGTAAAGCCCCCTATTTCTAGCAGGAACTATTGGTGTTCCCATTGATCACCACATGAACACTGACTCTTGGAGTGAAGCCCCCACTTCTAGGAGGAGCTATTGGTGTTCCCATTGATCACCACATGAACACTGACTCTTGGAGTGAAGCCCCCACTTCTAGGAGGAGCTATTGGTGTTCCCATTGATCACCACATGAACACTGACTCTTGGAGTGAAGCCCCAACTTCTAGGAGCTATTGGTGTTCCCGTTGATCACCACATGAACACTGACTCTTGGAGTGAAGCCCCCACTTCTAGGAGGAGCTATTGGTGTTCCCATTGATCACCACATGAACACTGACTCTTGGAGTGAAGCCCCCACTTCTAGGAGGAGCTATTGGTGTTCCCGTTGATCACCACATGAACACTGACTCTTGGAGTGAAGCCCCCACTTCTAGCAAGAGCTATTGGTGTTCCCGTTGATCACCACATGAACACTGACACTTGGAGTGATGCCCCCACTTCTAGCAAGAGCTATTGGTGTTCCCGTTGATCACGTCAGCAATGCAACCTACAGTTAGGAGACAAGAAGGGGAACAAAGACATGATATTTGGCGCCTTCGGGGGTGTAGTTGGTGGAATGCTGAGCTTCTGTGCCCAAGATAGCGGGTTCAAACCCGGCGAAGTCGTCAGATATTTTAAGGGCGTTAAAAATCCCTCAGTAAGCCTTCCCTCGGAGGGGAAGTAAAGCCGGCGGTCCCATGTCATAGATTTATGGCATGTTAAAGAACATTCTACTAATTACACTTTTGTGAAGCTAAATTATATAGGTTAAGAATTGTAAACAATACTCTTAGGTTCCTATGTTCGTTGCCAAGAGCCGACTGTGGTGGCATCTAGTAACTAAGTGTTGAACTAGTAGTCGTTGACGGTGGCGTTTGGCGGCAAAAGTAGGAACTATTTGAAAAAGATACAGTCAGTCTGAGAGACTGGACTTTATAACATTTCAAATGACGCATGCTACAAATGCTACACATGTTAGAAAGGCTCAGGAGGGCTTCTCGCTTGACTCGAAGCCCCAGGACTCTTTCAACAGACTCCATTACCCTTTAACTTAGGCTTCCCGTGCGGGGAACGGAGAGTGGGAGGTGCACTCTGCTGCATGACGTCACGCACTCGCCGTCTCGGTATCGCATAACGCCAGACCCCAGGAGTAAACTCAGACTCTGAGCATATGCACTGAACAACATGATGACGTCATACACGTCGTAACCGTGACGCATAACGACGAAGTCGACAAGATCATTTGGAATGATAAAATTCAAAGTCTGCAGTTCTTACTTGAATTAAAAAACAGATAACACACTAATACAGCCATCACAATTAACACCGGTTATCAGACAGATTCTACACACACCCAAATTACTCGGGGCTACATGACCGTATTGTCGCAGCCCCTAAACTAAGGAACCAACCAAACATATGATAAATGCGGTGAGTGAGACTCACCTGGTATTTCTCCAGACACATGATGTAATCCTCCGGAGTGAAGCGTGGTATCGACACCTGCTTGATGCCACACACCATGTTCACGTTGAGGATACCATTGAAGCCGTAGATGTGGAAGAATGGCAAAACTGTCAGTGAGATGTCTTGGTGGGTGTCTGAAACAACGATTTACAAAGTTCAAAGTTGCGTCAAATTAAATGGGTAATTTTTTTTTGTTCAATATTCGTATGCATTTCATCCAATAGTGCGTGTGTTTCAGTCTCCAGATTTGTCTGGTTTAATGCAGCTCTTCATGTCTCCCTGCAGGGCCGGATTTAAGAGTATGCCGCCTATAGGCTGCCCCCCTCTATAGTTCATATTGTTTTATTCAAGAAAAGGACAGAGTTCATATTTCTAAAACATAAAGTTCAATAAAACTACAATTTTAATGGCTTACATGATAAATTATCAATGAAATTAGTTATCTACTTGTTGTTTTTTTACTTCTTTTAAGATTCGTTAAAATGAAATGGATTTAATTAATTTGTTCCTGGAGATCTTACACATATTTTTATAGTTTAATGCTAATGACTATCTTTTGCGTAATTGAAGATCTGTGTTCAATTTTAATTACGGTAAGTTATCTTCCATGGTGAAATGAAATTACACATCATCATCATCATCATTTCCCCTTATCCAGCTTCTGCCAGGTCGGGGTATTTATGGCACTTCTCCACTTTCCTCTTTCCTTCCACCATTCTTCTTCCACGATCTTGTCCCAGTCCAGATTTCTTTTTCTCACGCTGTTCTTCACTGAATCCATCCACCTTGTCCTAGGTCTTCCCCTTGCTCTCTTACCCTTGCACTTCGCCTCCAGCATCTGTCTTGGTATTCTATTTTCCTCCATCCTCTTTACATGTCCAAACCACCTTAGTTTATTCTTCTCAATTCTCTCATTTAGTTTTCCCATCCCAACTTCTTTCCTAACATCTTCATTCCTCACTCTGTCTTTCCTTGTCTTACCTATCATACTTCTTAGGAATTTCATTTCACTGGCTTGGATTCTACTCTCTTGCCTGCTTGTCAGGGTCCAAGTCTCAGCTGCATACGTTAATATGGGTACATAGTACATTTTATACATTACCTCCTTGCTTTTCCTTGGTACTTCCTTATCCCAAACAAGTTTTCTTACACTTTGATAGAATGCATTGCTCTGCTGTACTCTCCTGCCAATCTCCATGTCCAACCTACCAGTTTGCATCAATTCACTTCCTAGGTATTTGAACGTGTCCACCATTTCCAAACTCTGACTTCCAATTTTCACAATGCCCTTTCCTTGTCTTTCCCCTCTTGTCATCACCATGGTCTTGCTTTTCTCTGTACTGATTTTCAGGCCGTACTTCTGAATATTTTCGTTCAGTGCATCTAGTTGTTTTTGCACTTCTTCGGTGTTCCTTCCCCAGACCACAATATCGTCTGCAAATAATAGTAACTTCATTTCTTTATGTCCATATGCTTCCTTTGTTTCCTTTACAATTTCATCCATTACCATTATGAATAAAAGAGGTGACAGCACACTCCCCTGTCTTAGTCCAGTCTTGTTCCTAAACCAATCTGTCTTTCCAACAGGGGTCAGAACCCTGCTAACACAGTTGTTGTACATTGCTTGCCCCATTTCCAACATTTCTCTTCCCAGTCTCTTCTTAACCATGGTTTCCCATACCTTCTCTCTGGGGACACTATCATATGCCTTTTCTAGATCTATGAAAGTCATGATCAATACCTCTCCATATTCCCAGTTCTTTTCCATCACCTGCCTCAAGCTAAAGATTGGGTCCACTGTGGATCTTCCACTCCTGAAGCCATACTGTTCCTCTTGCAACTCTCCTTCCACCTTTCTTCTCATTCTTCTTTCTAATATCCTTTCCAGTATTTTTACTATCTGTGATATGAGGGTGATCCCTCTATAGTTATCACACACTTTCTTGTCCCCTTTCTTAAACACTGGTATTATTAGCCCTTTCACCCAGTCTTCTGGTACACATTTCCGTTTCCACACACACTTTAACAGTCGATACAGCCATTGCATACCAACAGGTCCAGCAGCCTTTATCATTTCTACACTGATCTCATCCACCCCTGTTGCTTTTCCCATCTTCATCTTCTGTACTGCTAATTCTACCTCCAGCATTGTTATATCATCTTCTGTTATAGAGTCGTCAGGCTGTGTCACTTCGATCTCACCAGTACAATTGCTCACGTTCAATAGCTTATCGAAATACTCCTTCCATCGTCCCTTTATCTCTTCCGGGTGTGTTAACAACTCTCCATCTTCCTTTTTCACCAGCTTTGTAGTAACCCTTTCTTTCCTCTTACTTCTTAGAAGCCCATACAGCATCCTTTTACTGCCACTTACATCTGTTTCCATTCTTCGTGTAAATTCTTCCCAACTTTTCTTCTTTTCTTCTCCTACCACTTTCTTACACCTCCGTTTGCTGTCGTGATACTTCCTTTTGCTTTCTTCTGTTGGATCTCGGTTCCATTCTTTCCATGCAGACTTCTTTTCTTTCACTGCTTTCCTCACTTCCTCATTCCACCACGGTGTCTCCTTCTCTTTCACTCTTGTTGAAGTCCTACCACAAGCACTCTCTGCTGCACCAGCAAATGCCTTTTTAAAGTGGGACCATTCCTCTTCTACATTTTCCACTTCAGTAACTGGGATTTGTTGCTTCAATCTCTCCTGAAAATCTGCCTGTACAGCTTTGTCTTTCAATTTCCATACTTTTATTTTACTTTCTCTGATCTCCTTTAGGTTTTCCAATTTTCACCATCTAAATTTTGCCACCACAGTTCTATGGTCCCCATCAAATGCTTCTCCTGGTAAAGCTGTCACATCCATCAGCTTTCTGCGATTTGTCCTTTCCACCAGGAAGTAGTCAATTACTGATTTTGTTCTTCTATCACCCCACCCATATCTCGTAATTTTCCTGCTGTTTTTCTTCCGAAACCATGAATTACCCACTATCAGTCCATTCCTTTCACAAAAGTTTACAATTACACAAAATGTAGTTAATTACTGGTTTATTGAAAAATATACAAACTTTTCTAAAACAACTTACCCCACGTAATCTTTGTGTTCAAATTTACACAGCTTTCTTACGAGATTTTTAATGGCAAACTGGTTAATAATGTCCTCATACGAAAGTGTTTTTGTTGTATTTGCCTCAATACAAAGTAATGAAAGTGAGTTTAACCGTATTTCAGAAATACTAGTTCGCAGATAGTGCTTAGCTCTTCTAAGGCAGGAAAAACTGTAGAAGGACTAAAACAAATTTTTAAGTAATAACATGTATTCTTAAATTAGTACAGAAAATATTATTAACGTCTCAAATATTTCATTTTAACTTTAGAATAAATTGTTAAACTGCCGCTCCTGAAAATTTGCCGCTCTAGGCTGCAGCCTACTTAGCCTATTTAGAAATACGGCCCTGGCTCCCTGTCCTGAGCTAATCGTGTCATCTCTACTTAGCTACCACACCTTACATCCGAGTCAATCGGTTTAACATTCTAACTCTGGTCTGTCCCTACAGCTCTTGTCCTTGACTCTTCCTTCCATAACTTTCCTATTCCAGGGTTTCAGAGTATGTATCCTATCAACTTATCTTTTCTCTTCATTAACAGTCACCAAAAGCATCTCTCCTCTTCACTCGTCTTAATACCTTTTCACTTGCTACTCTATCTACTCCATCTGATCATCATTCTTCTGTAACACCACATCTCTTCTTTTACGCTGCACCAATAGGGCAAGTTTCACTTCCATAGAGCGCCACGCTCCAGACAAAAACTTTCAAAAACAGCTTCCTGTTACCTAAATATATATTTGAAGTCATCAGATGTATTTTCCATAGAAAAGCTTTCTTTGCCTGAGCCAACTTAATATCCTCTTTGCTTTGTCCATCACTGGTTATTTTGCTTCCTAAGTAGCAGAAGTCTCCTACTTACTAGCCACGGTGGACGAGAGCGCTAAAGCGCTACTTCGTACCTCGCTGGCATCAAGAGAGCGCGGGTTTGAATCCCATCTCGGCCGTCCGGAAAATGGTTTTCGTGGTTTCCCCATTTTCACCACCAGGCAAATGCCGGGACGGTTCCTTTCAATATCCCTTCCCTGACCCGTCCTGTACACGGCCATTGGCTGCATTAATAAAATTATTAGAAGTCTCCTACTTCCTTTAGCTTTTCACCGGTCAATTTGACGTCCATAAGCGTTTCTGATTTCTTTAGGCTGCATTCCGCTGGTTTTGTTTTACATGTAATGATTATCATCATGAATTCCTTCCTCAAGATGGAGTCCATGCCATTTTAAAACTCGTTCAAATCCTCTGATGACGATGTCATAAGCCAATCCCAGAGTTGATATAATTTCTCCTTGAATTTTTACTCCTTCTTTAATGTTTCTTCTAGTTTCCTTAATTGCTTGTTCACATTGTAAAGTATGGATGATAAGTTGCAGCCTTGCCTTACACCTTTCTGAATACCAGCTTCTCTCTCATGTCCTTCAGCTCAAATAACTGCCGTCTGGTTTTTGTACTGATTGTAGATCACCCTCCTAACCCTATAGTTTACTCCAATCATTTTCAAAATGTCAAACAACTTACTCCAATCATGAATATTCCCTTATTTTACCTCATTCTACCTTCCAAGATCAGCCTAAGATTTCCTTTGTTCCTACATTTCTCCTGAAGCCAAACTGGTCTTCACCCAACTCCGTTTCTATCTGGCTTTCCATCCTCTTGTAAATTATTCTAGTCAGGAACTTTGAAGCATGAGTGATCAAGCTGATTGTACGGTGATCTTCACATCTATCAGCTCCTACTTTCTTTGGTATAGGGATGATAACCATTCTTCTTGAAATCAGAGGGTACCTCACCTGTCTCATAAATCCTACACACCAAGTGAAATAACCTGATCAGACCTTCATCTCCTATGCAGCGTAGCAACTCGGTTGGTATATCGTCTATGCCTGGTGCTTTGTTCCTGCTTAAGTGTTCCAATGCTCTATCAATTTTTGATCTCAATATTAGCTTGCCACGGTGGGTGAGTGGTTATAGTGTCGGACTACCAACCCCAAGATTGCAGGTTCGCCCCTGGCCATGGTAAGTGATTTTTGAAGGCGTCAAAAATCACGATACTCATGTCATACGTTGTTGGCATGTTAAAGAACCCATTTGAATTCAGTAGGCCGTGTTCAATGGCAAAATTAATCTCGGGATTTTCCGCCAACACAAAGTTCCTCCATTCTCTACTTGAAAGCGCTGTAGTGTCAAGGAGTTTAGATATCTAACCTCCTTGACTTTCATAGCGTTCAAAGGAACGATGAAATTCGACATGCAAGCTACCCTCTGGGTGTCAATTAACAAAGCTTGCACCCGGCACCCGAGGCCATACGATATTATTATTATTATCTCAATATTAATCCTAATCAATTTCCTCTTCCATTTCCATTACATGATTCTCAATCTCAACCCAATACAAATGCTCTATGTAAGCTTTACATCTCTCAATTCTTCTTCTCTATCTGTTAGAGGTTTTCCATCTGAGTCCTTAATATTACAGCACTTAGTCTGCCTTTCCCCAAAAGTACTCTTAAATCCTTCGAGATAAGCTGTATCTACTTTCCCTTCTTTCAGAAAATTTTCTATACTAGCACATTTCTCTTTCAATATTCTTCATTCATTGTTGTATAAATATAAACAACGATAGACCTTTAGTAGGTTTTACTAAACGATTCTCAACATGAGTTTCGAAACAGATGAACTATATTCACAATGAATAAAGAATTTTACAGACAGGTCCAAAGAGTTAATTATGGTGTACCAAGTACAAAATCTCATAGAAGTTATATTGCTACATCCATTTCATTGTACTCCTTGTTTACCTCATTTCTCAGACGTCTGTACTCTGCTTTTCCCCTTTCATCTCTTGCATTCTTGTGCTTCCGCCTATCATCTATTAATTCTAGTATATCCTGAGTGATCCACCGTTTTCCTTTCTACCAGTGATATCTTCTGCCGATTTTGTTATTTTATTCTTTAAAAGTGCCTATTCCTCTGCATTTGAAGTTTGTTCAGGGTTCTTCATTAGTCCTTCTCTTATAGTAGTTTTTAATCTTTCGTTCACGTCCTTCTCTTTCTGTTTGTCTATTGCCGACCTTCAGTTTATTCAGCTTTTCTGCATTTCATAACAACCAGTTTGTGGTCAGAGTTTATGTCAGCACCGGGATATGTTTTACAATCCAAAATCTGGTTTTGAAACCTTTCCTTGACCATAATGAAGTCGATTTGGTAACGCCCTGTGTCTCATCCATGTGTATATTCTTCTATTGTGGTTATTGAATAAGGTGTTAGCTATGACCAACTCATGCTTGGTGCAGAATTCCATCAGCCTGCTTCCTCGATCATTCCTTTCACTTAATCCGAAATCTCGTACTATCTTCCCTTCTCTTCCTTTTCCTACCACATCATTCCAATCTCCCAGTACTATAACCTTGTCATACCTCAGAATTTCATCTATTTCTTTGTAGACCTTTTCAACATCTTCATCATCAGCTTGACTGGAAGGCATATAGACTTGTACCGCTGTGGTGCACGTGGGCTTTGTGTTTATTTCAGCTACAATAATCCGTTCACTATATTGCTCATAATATTCCACCTGATGTCCGAGTTTCCTACTCAATATGAGACCTACCCCCGCGTGGCTATTGTTTGATTTAGTGCTAATGACCCTATAGTCTCCTGACCAAAAGTCCTGTTCTTCCTGCCAGCGCATTTCACTAATCACAACCAAATTCAACCTCAACCTATCCATTTGCCTTTCTAAGTTTTCTAACCTTCCACTGCTTATCAGACTTGTACCATTCCACGCTCCGATCTGTAGAATGTTAGATTTTCTCTATGTCACTTCTATGATGTCAACCTCTTCTCAAGTAGACCCCAACCGGGGGTGTGAACGGGGAATTAGTTTAACTTACCTCCGGATTGGAAATTTACAAGAGAGGAGGCCATCATCACAGACAGGTGCATATCTTCGGGAAGAACATTACGGCTGTAGTTTCCCTGTCCAATGAAAATGTATTAATTGTTTGTGCACCTTTCAAACACGATGACATCTTCTGTTGTGTGATGGACTAATGACGTTTAAAGTGTTTCAAAAGCAAACTTCTTACTAGAACCTTTTACCTCAAGCAGGTTTTGTTCATTTTTTATGTTTTAAGAAAGATTAGTATAATTGAAGGGCTTACTGAACCTTCGTTCCCTTTAATCTAGTTCCCTTTATAATCTAGTGTAGTCTATTATAAGAATGTTGGGCTAAAGTTTTTACTTTAAATCAGTCATAAGCAAAGTGCGGCCGTTGAGGCAGTCTAATCTGGCCCACTACGAATTTGAATGAGGATTTCAGAACTTCAAAGTTATAGAACAGGACTTGAACGTTTTCAGCAAGCCATTGTGAAACTGTGAAACAGTAAAATCAGAGTTGCAGCAAGAACTGATTAAGTTACAATGTCACAACGAATTAAAGCAACTATTCCTCAATGTTTCGGAAATTGAGTTCTACAAGGCCCTACCAAAATCAAGCTTCCCAAACTTGAAATCTCATGCACTCTGCCATGTTCGCATCTTCCCATATCTGTGAACAGGTGTTTTCTACAATGAAGCTTTGCATAGCATCAGAAATAGATTGACAGAGCACCATTTAGCTGCGCTACTAAGAATCAGCTCATCCCAGATTCAACCAGATTATGAAAACCTTTTAGAAGCACAATCACACTTTCACTTGTCACATACTCCTTCCACTTCTAACAAATAATGAAGATGTGTTCTTTTTCTCCAAGTTTTCTACCATTGTAGCCTGTAAGTGTTGTTTGATTTAAAATGCAGAAATGATAAGTTTATAATCTATCTATAAACATGTGTTGTTCTTTTTGTCGACCCACATAGATTATTTTGTACTGCATCCGGCCCTGCCCCTGAAAAGTTTGCCCATGTCTGCTTTAAAGGAAATGTGATTGTGGGTGTTTTGACTAGTTCATTCATTAATTAGGGCATCTGGCATATTCTATTTCAACATACATTGTTTGTTCCTTGGAGAAGATAAGTGAGCAAGTTACCTGTGGTGGGATCATGCTCTGTGATGTCCGGGTGGTTGATCATCTCCAGGCAGGACACAAGGTTGAGGTGAGAGAGCATCACGCCCTTGGGAAGGCCAGTGGTCCCACTAGAGTAGGGCAGTAGGGCGAGCTCGCGCGGGTCCAGTGAGGGCATCGGTGTGGGCTCGGCCTCCTCCAGCAGTCTTCTCCAGGACGTGAGGTCCGCCTTGGGTTCGTCCAACCCCACCACGATGCTGCTCTGGTACTGAGGCAGCATGGCCGCTACGGCCTGCGTTAGAGGCAGGAGCTGAGGCACGGTCACGCAGCAGCGCACTCCCGCGTCCTTGAACTGGCGCCCAATCTCTTCTGTTGGAGTGAGATTTAGCACGAATATTAGATATGTCAGAAAACTGTATCATAATGAGGGCCATTTTAACACTAGTTTCTTTATGAAACAGTTTCTCCCGCCAATCAAAGCTCAAGAAACAGTTGTGTGACCAATTAGGTAAGGATAGCATTGCATCTGTGCTGACTTCCACGGCCTCCTAAAAATTCACTGCGTGGCGAGTGTCATAGTAAGGTAATCCAGGAGGCCATGGTCAAATATAAAGTATTCTCTGCGTCCCATGCGCTCTGTTCAGTACATAACACTGCTGAAATCTCGTCATTTATGAATATTTATGTTCGAACATAAAATAGTTATAATTAGAGCTCGGATTTTTAGGAAAATAAATATTTTTTTAATGTAAATACATATTTTAAGCATTTTTTCTATAAATATATAAATTCCTGCTTTTCACTTATTAGCACATACAAAGACACAATATTTACATGTTTTTAATCAGTTTGCTAGATCTTTCGGTTTATTGCATTTTTGTTCTGTGTTACATCAACGGGGCAGAACCCGTCAGCTATCTAATCTTCATGCAGAGCATATGTCAGCTTGCAACTGTGTTATTCTTAACTTGTCGCCCCGTGCCACTCACTGTGGAAGCCGGGGACTTCCTTGTCCATAGCCATATTGCACCACGTGCTAGACTTCCCCCTCCCCCAGCTACCTGGAACCAGTGTCACTCACATGCAGTTCATTTCTGGTAGTGGGAAGTGTAAGACAGTTCTACGATGCCTAAAGTAAAAACAACTACAAGTTATCGTCTGCAGAAGTATTGTACCCGTTCGTCCTGGGGATGCGATGACCCATCTGCTATTACATCTCATTCCTGGATTCCCAGGACAGAGCGGAGTTAAATGAACGCCTAGTCAAATAAGGAATGTGTCGGAAATTCAGTTGAAATATCTCAAAAGCAGAGGGTAACACGAGATAAAGTATCTCCAGGGTCGTTACGGGTTTAAATTTAATTTAAAAAAATCAATGGGCGCCATCAACTGAATCCCTAGCAAACCACATCCTTCCCGGTTAAGCCTTAATTAAGACAAGGAAAGAAATAGGAAAATCACATCATCATCAGATCACAACTAAGATAAAAACAAATTTATTCAACTTTGATAGTCAGACAGACATATTAAACACTCATCCTACCTAAGAGCATGGTCGAATGCCAACGTTAAATTGTCATTGTCCAGAAAATCGAACCATTTCTATTCTACTCGAAGTGTATTTAATCCACATAAAATAGGAAAAATTTCTAAAGTTCTCTTGGGTTCTCAGGATCACCGTAGCACTATGTCTTTGCGTCACTGACATTCGTGATAACTGAGACCTAACTTCTCTTTAAATTAACATCATGAATGTGGATGTAAAAATATAATTAATCTGTCTAAACACACATATTATAAACACATATTTTAAATATCACATAATTTATGGCTTGCATGGCATTATTCAAATGCTGAATATGTTAGTAAAATGCTCCTAAACATCGAATAAGTAATTTACACTGTCATTAATCATTGCCTGTTTGTGAATCACAGAAAATCCACTACTCATTGGTTGTAATCATCATCATCATCATCAAAATTAAATATTTCTCACATTAGTTCTCATCTCAAATTGCAATTCTTCAAATCATTTAAATTATATCTCTCAATTAAATTTATTTAAATCCATTTAAATTTATTAATCATCAGCTTCTTTATTTAATTATCACCTTCTAATTCAGTTATTCATCATCTATTTAATCATCTATTAATTTATTTGAATCAGCTTATTTATTCAACCTTCAATTCATCCATTTATTTAATTCATTGATCTATTCCAAAATTTAATTTATCAACTTATTTAAATTTTATTCTTCTGGTTATTTAGATTTTTATTATTTCATCTAGTCATTCTGATTTTATTTCATTAGGTCAGATCATTAATATGCTTAAATTTCAGATTATTATTTCATTAATTATTATTATCAGAAAATCTTGTATTATCAACATTATTTATTTGTTTAATTTCCTAACAAATTGTTTAATAAGGGTTATAGAACGTTGTCTTACAGTTTTATAATTTCCAAGTTATATCTCGTATTTAATTATCATGCCAAAAAATATTATTGCCTTCACAAATTCACGTTGGATCTCACTATCTACAACTACATTATATATTCTCACTTTATCAAATATCACATTTGAATATCACAATTATTCCACAAACTCCATAAATATTCAGCGCACAGCAAGAATCTCAAAAATAATGCTAGACTGGGTTCGACAACCTCATGTCTGCGTCAAAATACATTAGCAATATTGCAACTTCCACTTGGCAACTTCCACAAAATGCCTATCACAGACTTCACTTAATCACGTTGCATGATCTACAAAAATACATAACTGGCTTCAAATTATCAACGCACACAATCTCCAATAACTGTAATTAATCTGATCACATCTAGACAACTTCTCAAACAATTAGGAAAAATGTTACATTAGTAATCGAAATCAAATTCAAAGTCTGCTTTCAAATAGCATAAATTCTCTTAAAATTCTCATAATTCACTTCACAGAAAAACACCAATGTGCTATAATATCTCACATCAAAGTATGCAATACTGATCTGCCTTAAAATAAATCTGATCATTAATGATTCATCTTATAAGATTCAATTACTTTAAATCCTTCTCAAAGGTATCAAATTCAATCATAAAAATTATCAAAAGCATCAGCTGTATCAGCTGTTAAATGAAAGTACTCTCAAAAGAGTATAGCAACAAAATATTGGATTGGCAAACAAGAATTACAAAATGTAACCCTGCTGACATGTATTTTTAATTTATTCAACAAAATTCGACTGATATGTGACTAGTAGTTCCTTGTTTGATCCTCTTACAATATCAAGTACACTCGGATGATAAAAATGAGTTCCTCAATGGCAAGTAAGATGAGTAACCACCACACGATCGTATAAATACGAAAGGCCTTGCCCCGTCGTCTAACATGATAATGCCCTGAACGATGGGTAAAGATGTGTACCACCACGCAATCGTATAAATACGAAAGGCCCCATCTCGTCGTCTAAATGAGTGAATGTACCAGATTGGAATCAACAAGTCTCTAGTTGTCACATAAAAGCGATATTCATTCACTTGAGTGAATAACATCTTAATATCTCCAAACAATCCAATGGAAAAATCCCTACTGATGAATAATACACACTCGCTAGTATGCAATGAACTGACGAAGTAATTTAAATAATCCAATTGCAGATCACGAGTTCGAAATACTCGTCACAAAAAAATAACTATCCAGGAAAACTATCCTTACTGGCAAATGTCTAAAAGACCAAACATCTGCTTAATAAAGCCAACCAATGGTGAGAATTTCGTATAATAGTGCCTGCCATATCATATGGTAACGCCATATTCTAGCAAAACTCGGAGCAAATAATGTTTAAGCCATGTCTAAATAATAGTAGAACTCCTACTAGAAAATATATACATGTATGCCCAGTGTTCATGAAAATATCATATTAGAAAGTCATAACTCTTACAGTACCTTCTCATATCAGCTGTTATTATATTTCAAAGATCGTCGATTATTCTTGTGTGTAATAAATTTCTCGAAAGATCGACGTGAATATCGTATCACCCACGCGATAACGATCGCCTTCATATCCCAAGTGAATCAGCTGTTAGACCTCCTCTTCTTCAGGAATCGAATCCATCGCTCCGTGGTGCCATCGCGTCTCTCTCTTCGTTTACTCCGACATGATGAACTGCATGTTATCCATAGCGGATACTGTCCAAAATCTTACGTAAAAGTTCATGAAAGCAGCGTACCCCATATTCCTCTTCTATGTTACGCCACTGTCCCTTATAATGTTCGGTTTGCTTGTTAAAAGTTCAATCTCCACAGCGGTTAAGTCTCACTTGCAGAAAATAAATTTTATTTATGAGAGTGTATAAGTTTTTGAAACACCCTGTAGCTGTGTTCGTACTCGATATTTTATGACAATTCATGAAAACGAATTCTATTAATGCACGTGCCAATGTTCATAAGTGGATATAATTGTAACAGTTCGTTTGCTTAAAAGCGTTAATGTTGTTTGGACCCCATGGTCGCTCTACATATTCCGTTATGACATGCATAGTCGTAATGTAATTTGAATATCTAAGTTCATAATTGCAGTATATTGTAACTATCTGCCTGCACAATTCTATTACTGAATACAAGTCCCAACTCAATGTTGTAACTGAATGTTGAAATGAAGTTCAGCTTCTTTAATGTTGCCTGCGTATAAAAGTCGGAACTAGCCCGCTCGGATCTACTGCACTGTTCCAGAATGAACTATGCTTAAAGCCGGCCTCGCCATGCCGCTTTGCTATACTGTTCTGCGTTATAAAATGCAGCTCGAAATAAAGTTCTCAAACTCGTATTACAATGTTGTTCTGAACCCCCAGCTTTTTCTCCTCCGTACACGGCCCGTACAGCCTGCCGCTTAACCGGTCTTCTCGCCGTCTGCCCTGCGATGCTCGCCTTGGCTCAATGACCTACTTCCTGCTCTCTGCTTGGTTAAGTAATACTGTCGCCTTCGCTTTACGTAACCAGTGCTGTTCACCGCTCGACTTCACCGTACGCTCTGCGCATGTGTACCACTTCAGCTCGCTGGCTGAACTCGACTGATGTCTCTAAACTGCCTTGACCAGCTCCTACCTGGCGCGGTCACGTGATTCTCTCCCACCATCTACGGTCGTGCGTCACAAATATAATCTCGACCACCTTCATCTCGGCTATTAAGTTATACAATAACTTAAGGGATTATCTATCTTTCTTCAAGTTATTATCATATATAATGCTTGTTATCTCTTCTCTTCTCTTCTGAGATGATTAAATGTACTGTTCCATAAAGATCTTAATAAAACTTTAATATTCCTCCCATAATTCCATCTACTTGACTGGCAGTGCCTTCTTGATCCTTGGCATTCTACGTCATTTCCTAATATTCTCCTCTACTCGATGTGAGCGCTATCCTTACAATTCTTCCCATAAATCTCAACTACGGCTCAATGTCAGCTGGCGTAGCCGATAGCCTCAACTAGGTATCGGGTACATCTCTCCCGTACATCTCCTTTTTTTTATCAGGATTGAGAAAAAAATACACACTCAGGCATTCTATACACAACATATGTACACGATAGCTCTACAATCCTCTTATTCAGCATAATGATACTTTCTAATGCTAGCTGCGTTAAAAGTCCCCACAACTTCATTAGTATCCATTCTGACAATCTTGTAGCTGTTATTTCGGTATGTTTCGTCAATTCGGAATGGACCCGCGTACAATGGCGCAAATTTATGGTAGATCTTCAGTTGAAGATTCGATGTGACTGGCTTCCTAATCAGCACCTCGTCATTTTCTTGAAATGGCTCGTGGAACCTCCATCCTGCGTGTCTCCTGGCTCTCTTCTCCGCCTGTCTTCTGAGTCTCTCTTCTGCCATCTCGACTCTTCTTTCTTGTGTAGGTTGAGGTTCTACTGGTGCCTTCACGATTCGGTCCCATGGTCTGTCAGGTTTCAATCCATGATGAAGCATGGACGGAATCTGTCCTGTGCTTTCATGTATGGTGGAATTCAAGCATTGACTAATGATGGGTATCACTTCCATCCATCTGTGGTGTTGTCTTGACACATATAAGCGACACATTTTACTAATTTCCGGCATAATTCTTTCGGCTGGATTTCCCTCTGGATACCGCACAGAATTAAATACATGCCTTATTCCCAAACGTTCCATCGCAGTAGAAAATTCCATACTGGTGAACTGTGATCCATGGTCACTTAATAAAATCTCAGGTTTCCCCATACTTGGAATAACTGTTTTCTCTAATCTGTTGATCACGTACTTGGATGTAGCTTTCTGGATAGGACATAGAGATACGTATTTAGAAAATACGTCTACTGTCACCAAAACAAACTGGTTTCCTTTCGTCGAACGAGGAATCGGACCGAAAATGTCCGTAGAGAAAAGTTCTCTCGGCTTGCTAGGTAATATTGATCTAGGAACTTCCTTCATTAACTTAGATGAATATTTGCTTCGCTGACAACTGTCACAGGTCTTTATGACGTCGCGGATCGTTTGTCCCATTTGTCTCCAAACGAATGTTTCTTGGGCAAGAGCCAAAGTCTTGTCAACACCTACATGAGCTGCGGTTCGGTGTATCATCCAAATAACTGGTTTGACAAGCTTGGGTGGGATCACTACTCTAAGTTTAGTATGATCCTGATCGATATATTGGCATATAACACCTCCCATAATATGATATTTTCTAGCTTCAATCTCAGTTCTTCGAAAATCTGGATCCGCGTTGTCCATCCTGCGTGTCAAAAAACGGTAAATTCTTCGCAAAGGTGCATATCTCTTCTGAGTTTGCGCTAACATCTTCAACTTTTCTAGAGTTCCCTGATCCTCTTGAATTAGATTTATATGGTTGACAATCACCTCCTCACAAGGGTTTCTGCTCAACACATCCGCTAACAGATTTAATTTCCCAGGTCTATGCACAACAGTTGGGTTAAATTGTTGTAAGAACAGAGCCCATCTAGTGATGCGGTAACTTGCTAAGTCTGTCTTCATAATAAATTGGAGGGCTTTATGATCTGTGATCACCGTTATGTCATGTCCAAATAACACCTTCTTCCACGTCTTAAGAGCATGAACCACTGCTAATTCCTCTAACTCGGTTGCATAGTAATTCTTTTCACAATTCCTGAGCTTGCGACTGGTGAAAGCTAAATATCTCTGTTTGTTGGTATCGTCCAACTGATATAGGATACCACTGATGCCTATTTTGGATGCGTCTGTCTCCACAAAAAATCTTCTAGCAAAATCTGGGTATTCAAGTTTGACATTCTGGATCAACATGTTCTTAGCTGCTAAAAACGCTTGATTGCATCTGTCGTCCCATCTCCATCGATTTCCCTTTCTTAGTAAATCCTGCAGAGGTGCCATCGTTTCAGTATATTCAGGACAATGTGTTGAAAAGAACTGACACATTCCTAAAAACTGCCGTACTTCTTTAAGCTTTCTTGGGGTTGGAAATTCTGAAATAGCCATGATCTTCTTTGGATTGGGCCTATAACCATCTCCATCGATTCTATGTCCAAGAAATTCGATTTCTTCATGAAAGAACTGACATTTGTTGAAATTCACCTTGAAGTTCGTCCTCCTGAGATCTTCAAAAAGCATTCGAAGGTGCCTGATATGCTCTTCCTTTGTCTCAGACGCTATAATCAGGTCATCAATATAGCTCACTACATGCTCCTTAGCTGCATCTGATAAATTCTCATCTAGTGCTCGGATCATCACCGGACCACTATTCTTTACTCCAAAAGGTAACCTATTGAACACATATGTTTTATGATCAAATAAGAACCCTGTATACTGTTTGCAGTCTTCTGCTAGCTCTATATGATAATAAGAACTAGTGAGATCAATAGTAGAAAAGAAACTCTTTCCTCTAAATCTGCTCAACAATTCACGAATAACAGGTGGCCTGTCGTGTTCAGGAAGAACTCTTTCATTAAGGGCTCTAGCATCTAGGCAAATCCTCAGCTTACCATTAAGTTTCTTGACAACAGCTAAAGGATTCAAATAAGCAGTCGGCATCTTCTTGATAATTCCATCTTTCTCCATATCGCTTATCATTGTACTGACTTCCTCCTTCCATTTATCCGGAATGGGATATAAATTCTTATGGTATGGTTTGTCATCCATCAACTTGATGCTGTAGGTAAAATTTTCTATGAGTCCTGGTTTATCATTGAATATGTCCTCATATTCTGAAATTGCTTGATCAAACTGCTCCTTAATTTCTGGATTTATCTTACTCTTCGTGTTAGTTGTATCCTCTATAGACCTTTCAATGCTGCACACAATCTCGTCCAATATATTCTCTCTAAAGAATGTCATCTCGGATTCCTGATTTTCTATGACCCCTTCTTGAAAGTACATGCGCCTACTCTGCATATCTATGATCAGGCCACTCTCACTTTAAAAAATCCACTCCTAGGATCATATCGAAATGTAGTTGACCCACAACTAGGAACATCTGTTCAAAATATCTGGTTCCAATCCCAACATCTAAAAGTACCTGACTTTTACATTTCATACTTTTGTCTGGGATCACCCCTTGAATTTTGCTAACAACAGTTGGCAACATCGTAATTTCTCCTGACAATTTCAATTCATCCAGGCAGCCTATGAATATCAAGCTCACCATAGCCCCCGTGTCCACTAGTGTCTTTATTTCCTTTCCCATGACTTCCAGACTGATAACTGGCAATTCATGTCTATTCCCTCGATGTACTACGTCTTCCTCTTCAATTAAATCGGCCGATAACCTAGATGTTAGGCCCCTTAAAACAACAACAATTCAATTAAATCCTCGTCCTTGACCTGATACGTTTCAACAATGATGATTGATTCCCAATGATTAGTATTCTGCTCTGAAATTAATTTGTCGTTTTTTTTTTCCTTCACCACTCGTGCTTGCTCGATTAACATCTCTAGTTATCTCTTCGGGTGGTGCACTAGGCTGTCTACTTTCTTGTCTTGATCTTCTATATTCTCGATTGTCTTGTCTTTCATTTGGATCATTTCTTCTGCTATCCTGTCTATCGTTCTGATTAGATTGCTGACCTTGGTTCCAGTTGTATCGACCTCGATATCTATTATTGTACCTATTCCTATTCTGGTATCTGGAATTCTGATCATAGTTCCTGTATCTACTGTTTCTTGCGTCCTGATCGTATGGTCCTCGATATCGATCATTCCCGCGAACGTTGTGAATATTACCTCTATTCCCTTCGTTCCTTCTGTTTCCCCAGGAATCTCTTCTATCAGTCTGTGCTGCGTTATCGACAACTACCGCATTCACCTCTTGCGTGTTTCGATTCTCGTTCCGTGCAGTTCTGGGTGTAATTTGAGCGCTTGTATAGTCTAATCGGCGTAATATATCGTCATAGTGCTCAAGTGTGTTCGCTCCCGATGCTATGAGTGATCGTTGTACCTCAATTGGCAACTGTCTTGCTATAGCTTGCAAAAGCTCTTCTTCTGGCAATGGAGGAATCAAAAACTGCAACTTAGCCAATTGCGAAGTAAAGTAATTAGCATAATGCGTTGGATGTGACGTAGAGTAACGCTTCGAATACATTTCTGCTCTTACGTTCAGCTGATCCTCTGCACTCCAAAATCTCCTTAAGAATGCTATGGCAAATTGTTCCATATTCGCAAAATTGCTCCTGAATGCGCGAAACCAAGTTAACGCAGGTCCATCTAAGGCGCGTTCGACTATCCTTAGTTCCCTTTCCTTGGCTACTCTATGTTCCGCCATGTAATCGCGAATATCCCTCAGAAATTCGACTGGTGTGACTCCTGTGTTTCCTGAAAACTTCCTTGGTTTGTCGTCCAAATTTCTGATGATGGTCACTGGACCTGAGTATCGTTCACTCGTACCAAACGTACTCCTATTCGAATTCGGATTATCTTGAGGGGTTAAACTAGCCCTTTCGAATGTTACATTCTGTTGCGTTTGACGGTCTTCTCCCACGCTAACCTCTTGACTGTTCATACTGCGGTCTATCGGTGTCTGATTCATCGATACCTCCTCCGTTGTAACATTTTGACTTGTGAAACTATCTATTATAGACTCTATTCTAGTCATCATATCTTCTGTTTGTTTTTCTACGGTCTTGACCTTAGTTTCCAAATTATCTAACGACGTAACATTCTGCGTTCTGTTACTCTCTTCTAAATCGTTCTTTAATTTGTCTATCTTGTCTTCGCATGTAGTCTTTACTGACGCGACTTGTTCCTTTAACTGATCAACATCTGTCCTAAACTGAGTTGAATCTATCTTCATCGCTTCCTTATTCTCAGTAAATCTCGCTTCCAAGTTCGCCATACCTGCGATTAATTTCTCATCCAACCCTGCACGTTTTTCTTTTGCTTCGGCATCGACCTCACTATACCGTTCTTCCACTATTGCACCGACTCTATTTTTAAATAAAGCTAAGTTTTCATTAACTTTTTGCTCTATATCATCATCAATTTTCCTAATGTCTATCTGCAATTGGTTTTCTAAGGATTTTAAGTTAGAATTAACCTCTCCTAAGACTTCCTCTTTAACGGTCCCAATTACTGACTTTAAACCTTTGATTTCGTTACCTAGATTCATTTCTAGACCTTTGATTTTAGATTCGAAAGATACTTCAGTAGACCACTCTTGTATTTTGCCTACATCTGCCACTAAACCATCAATGTCGAATCTCAACTTCGATACATCTGATTTAATGTCTTTCTGAATAGACATAACATCTGTTCTTAAATTAAGAATGTTTTCTTCTTCTCTAATCTCTAAATCAATAATATTTTTTCTTAACATTTGCACATTTTCCTCTTCTTTCATTTCTACTGCTTTTATATCTAATTGTAAAGCCTTAAAGATTTCATCATTCTTTAATGTTAATCTATTCTCCAAACTAGTTAAATTGTTTTTCAACTCTGTGTTATTTTCTTCACTACGAGCTTGTAATCTAGTTTCTAATAATTTAAAACTATCTTTCAAGTTAGCTTCACTAGCTTTCAAATTATTTTCATTGCTAGCCTGTAATGATTTTAAGTTTTCTTCATTACTAGTCTGTAATAACTTCAATTCATCCCTACTACTAGACTGTAATCTGGTCTCTAATGACTTCAAATTATCTTTCAGATTGTCTTCATTACTAGCCTGTAAAGCTTCCACATTTTCTTTACATCTAGCTTCTAACCTAGCTTCTGACTCATTTATCTGCTCTTTAACTTCTGTTTCCATTTTAGAAATAGTTACTGCAATACTAGACATTCCATTCTGTAACTCTCCTAACACCTTAGCTAAATCTTCCGGTAAGATAATTATATCTTCCAATAAACGTTTTATTCAGAGACGTTAGACAACAACACATCACAATGTATCAATTCCTGCATTCACTTGGGTATAAGAAAAATGACTTATAACTAAACATGATATAACACTAATATGATTAACATGATCACTGGAATGGGCATACAAGTATATTGTCTGACTAAGTTTAATAAATTTTATAACACCATTAAATGAAATTGAGATCCATCTCTCCGTAATCTAAATCTGATGTGATTCCATAGAATAAACAAGATCGAAGCCCCACAGATGGGTAAAGCCAATTCTCCCTCTCTCTCTGTACCCGTTCGTCCTGGGGATGCGATGACCCATCTGCTATTACATCTCATTCCTGGATTCCCAGGACAGAGCGGAGTTAAATGAACGCCTAGTCAAATAAGGAATGTGTCGGAAATTCAGTTGAAATATCTCAAAAGCAGAGGGTAACACGAGATAAAGTATCTCCAGGGTCGTTACGGGTTTAAATTTAATTTAAAAAAAAATCAATGGGCGCCATCAACTGAATCCCTAGCAAACCACATCCTTCCCGGTTAAGCCTTAATTAAGACAAGGAAAGAAATAGGAAAATCACATCATCATCAGATCACAACTAAGATAAAAACAAATTTATTCAACTTTGATAGTCAGACAGACATATTAAACACTCATCCTACCTAAGAGCATGGTCGAATGCCAACGTTAAATTGTCATTGTCCAGAAAATCGAACCATCTCTATTCTACTCGAAGTGTATTTAATCCACATAAAATAGGAAAAATTTCTAAAGTTCTCTTGGGTTCTCAGGATCACCGTAGCACTATGTCTTTGCGTCACTGACATTCGTGATAACTGAGACCTAACTTCTCTTTAAATTAACATCATGAATGTGGATGTAAAAATATAATTAATCTGTCTAAACACACATATTATAAACACATATTTTAAATATCACATAATTTATGGCTTGCATGGCATTATTCAAATGCTGAATATGTTAGTAAAATGCTCCTAAACATCGAATAAGTAATTTACACTGTCATTAATCATTGCCTGTTTGTGAATCACAGAAAATCCACTACTCATTGGTTGTAATCATCATCATCATCATCAAAATTAAATATTTCTCACATTAGTTCTCATCTCAAATTGCAATTCTTCAAATCATTTAAATTATATCTCTCAATTAAATTTATTTAAATCCATTTAAATTTATTAATCATCAGCTTCTTTATTTAATTATCACCTTCTAATTCAGTTATTCATCATCTATTTAATCATCTATTAATTTATTTGAATCAGCTTATTTATTCAACCTTTAATTCATCCATTTATTTAATTCATTGATCTATTCCAAAATTTAATTTATCAACTTATTTAAATTTTATTCTTCTGGTTATTTAGATTTTTATTATTTCATCTAGTCATTCTGATTTTTATTTCATTAGGTCAGATCATTAATATGCTTAAATTTCAGATTATTATTTCATTAATTATTATTATCAGAAAATCTTGTATTATCAACATTATTTATTTGTTTAATTTCCTAACAAATTGTTTAATAAGGGTTATAGAACGTTGTCTTACAGTTTTATAATTTCCAAGTTATATCTCGTATTTAATTATCATGCCAAAAAATATTATTGCTTTCACAAATTCACGTTGGATCTCACTATCTACAACTACATTATATATTCTCACTTTATCAAATATCACATTTGAATATCACAATTATTCCACAAACTCCATAAATATTCAGCGCACAGCAAGAATCTCAAAAATAATGCTAGACTGGGTTCGACAACCTCATGTCTGCTTCAAAATACATTAGCAATATTGCAACTTCCACTTGGCAACTTCCACAAAATGCCTATCACAGACTTCACTTAATCACGTTGCATGATCTACAAAAATACATAACTGGCTTCAAATTATCAACGCACACAATCTCCAATAACTGTAATTAATCTGATCACATCTAGACAACTTCTCAAACAATTAGGAAAAATATTACCTTAGTAATCGAAATCAAATTCAAAATCTGCTTTCAAATAGCATAAATTCTCTTAAAATTCTCATAATTCACTTCACAGAAAAACACCAATGTGCTATAATATCTCACATCAAAGTATGCAATACTGATCTGCCTTAAAATAAATCTGACCATTAATGATTCATCTTATAAGATTCAATTACTTTAAATCCTTCTCAAAGGTATCAAATTCAATCATAAAAATTATCAAAAGCATCAGCTGTATCAGCTGTTAAATGAAAGTACTCTCAAAAGAGTATAGCAACAAAATATTGGATTGGCAAACAAGAATTACAAAATGTAACCCTGCTGACATGTATTTTTAATTTATTCAACAAAATTCGACTGATATGTGACTAGTAGTTCCTTGTTTGATCCTCTTACAATATCAAGTACACTCGGATGATAAAAATGAGTTCCTCAATGGCAAGTAAGATGAGTAACCACCACACGATCGTATAAATACGAAAGGCCTTGCCCCGTCGTCTAACATGATAATGCCCTGAACGATGGGTAAAGATGTGTACCACCACGCAATCGTATAAATACGAAAGGCCCCATCTCGTCGTCTAAATGAGTGAATGTACCAGATTGGAATCAACAAGTCTCTAGTTGTCACATAAAAGCGATATTCATTCACTTGAGTGAATAACATCTTAATATCTCCAAACAATCCAATGGAAAAATCCCTACTGATGAATAATACACACTCGCTAGTATGCAATGAACTGACGAAGTAATTTAAATAATCCAATTGCAGATCACGAGTTCGAAATACTCGTCACAAAAAAATAACTATCCAGGAAAACTATCCTTACTGGCAAATGTCTAAAAGACCAAACATCTGCTTAATAAAGCCAACCAATGGTGAGAATTTCGTATAATGGTGCCTGCCATATCATATGGTAACGCCATATTCTAGCAAAACTCGGAGCAAATAATGTTTAAGCCATGTCTAAATAATTGTAGAACTCCTACTAGAAAATATATACATGTATGCCCAGTGTTCATGAAAATATCATATTAGAAAGTCATAACTCTTACAGTACCTTCTCATATCAGCTGTTATTATATTTCAAAGATCGTCGATTATTCTTGTGTGTAATAAATTTCTCGAAAGATCGACGTGAATATCGTATCACCCACGCGATAACGATCGCCTTCATATCCCAAGTGAATCAGCTGTTAGACATCCTCTTCTTCAGGAATCGAATCCATCGCTCCGTGGTGCCATCGCGTCTCTGTCTTCGTTTACTCCGTCATGATGAACTGCATGTTATCCATAGCGGATACTGTCCAAAATCTTACGTAAAAGTTCATGAAAGCAGCGTACCCCATATTCCTCTTCTATGTTACGCCACTGTCCCTTATAATGTTCGGTTTGCTTGTTAAAAGTTCAATCTCCACAGCGGTTAAGTCTCACTTGCAGAAAATAAATTTTATTTATGAGAGTGTATAAGTTTTTGAAACACCCTGTAGCTGTGTTCGTACTCGATATTTTATGACAATTCATGAAAACGAATTCTATTAATGCACGTGCCAATGTTCATAAGTGGATATAATTGTAACAGTTCGTTTGCTTAAAAGCGTTAATGTTGTTTGGACCCCATGGTCGCTCTACATATTCCGTTATGACATGCATAGTCGTAATGTAATTTGAATATCTAAGTTCATAATTGCAGTATATTGTAACTATCTGCCTGCACAATTCTATTACTGAATACAAGTCCCAACTCAATGTTGTAACTGAATGTTGAAATGAAGTTCAGCTTCTTTAATGTTGCCTGCGTATAAAAGTCGGAACTAGCCCGCTCGGATCTACTGCACTGTTCCAGAATGAACTATGCTTAAAGCCGGCCTCGCCATGCCGCTTTGCTATACTGTTCTGCGTTATAAAATGCAGCTCGAAATAAAGTTCTCAAACTCGTATTACAATGTTGTTCTGAACCCCCAGCTTTTTCTCCTCCGTACACGGCCCGTACAGCCTGCCGCTTAACCGGTCTTCTCGCCGTCTGCCCTGCGATGCTCGCCTTGGCTCAATGACCTACTTCCTGCTCTCTGCTTGGTTAAGTAATACTGTCGCCTTCGCTTTACGTAACCAGTGCTGTTCACCGCTCGACTTCACCGTACGCTCTGCGCATGTGTACCACTTCAGCTCGCTGGCTGAACTCGACTGATGTCTCTAAACTGCCTTGACCAGCTCCTACCTGGCGCGGTCACGTGATTCTCTCCCACCATCTACGGTCGTGCGTCACAAATATAATCTCGACCACCTTCATCTCGGCTATTAAGTTATACAATAACTTAAGGGATTATCTATCTTTCTTCAAGTTATTATCATATATAATGCTTGTTATCTCTTCTCTTCTCTTCTGAGATGATTAAATATACTGTTCCATAAAGATCTTAATAAAACTTTAATATTCCTCCCATAATTCCATCTACTTGACTGGCAGTGCCTTCTTGATCCTTGGCATTCTACGTCATTTCCTAATATTCTCCTCTACTCGATGTGAGCGCTATCTTTACAATTTTTTCCATAAATCTCAACTACGGCTCAATGTCAGCTGGCGTAGCCGATAGCCTCAACTAGGTATCGGGTACAGTATGTTACGGAATTTAAAGATAATTTTACTTCTGATGGGGGCGTTCTGTTCTTCCAACCATGTGGGAAAGCAATCAAGGCTGAACAGCGATCTCAAGTTACACAACACCTCAAGGGCAAGAAACATATTGCCGCAGTTTCGCGCCTTCAGAAGAAGTGTTTCGCGATAATCGTTGGTCATTTGTGATGGACAACCTGAAGATGTATCTCGTTGTGTATTGTAATGCTTCATTCGTCAGTGAAACAGAGCATAAACTGCATTCGTGAGAACTGCATATTGTTTATATTTACATTAATAAACTAAATTATAATTAAATATGTTTATTTTTTTGTCACATATTTCAGGTATTTTCAATACATAAAAAATAAGAAATTTCCAGATTTTTAGCACCTAAAAATCCGAGCCCTATAGTAAAGCCATCATAACTTCCGACTTGACGTTTCAGTGTTACCCTAGAGTTATCTAGCGGTCAGAAGGAAAATCACTTTAACCAGACAGTCATTCAAATCGATATATCACGACAAATTGAGTTTCGTTCGCGATGACGTGATTTAGCGAACGAAACTCTAGCCTAGCAGTGAAACGTCAAGTCGGAAGTTATGATGGCTTTGCTATCGTCGAACATAAACAGTCGTATGCAACTCGCCTATAATGGAAATTATAAAACTCGCTGTCGTGTCTGCCATCACAGGCTTGTTGCATAATGTACTATTTCAGTCGATGAGATGGTCGTTGCTCAGTGGAAATCACCAATACGATTCAGAAGGGAGCTAATTTGTACCACCAAGTCAGGAATCTCCTTTGGGACAGTCAAATTTCTTTAATAGCAAAAGCATTTGTCTGGAGCGTGGCGCTCTATGGAAGTGAAACTTGGACTATTGGTGCAGCAGAAAAGAGGAGAATTGAAGCATTTGAAATGTGGTGTTACAGGAGAATGATGAAGATCAGATGGGTAGATAGGGTTACAAACGAAGAGGTATTAAGACGAGTGGGAGAGGAGGGATGTTTCTGGCGACTGCTAATGAGAAGAAGAGATAGGTTGGTAGGACACATACTAAGACACCCAGGGATAGCAAGCTTAATAATGGAAGGAAGGGTCGAGCACAAGAACTGTAGGGGTAGACCAAGGTTAGAATATGTTAAACAGATTGCCTCCGATGTAGGGTGTGGTAACTATGTAGAGATGAAACAATTAGCTCAGGACAGGGAGGCCTGGAGGGCTGCATCAAACCAGTCGAAAGACTGAAGACTCAAGCAACAGCATTGTATAAGGCCTACTTTGTACCAACAACAATATATGACCTGGAAACGTGCACCATTAACAGAAGGGATAAGACCAGACTTCAGGCTGGGGAAATGATATTTCTGAGGACAATGCTTCAGACAACGAGACGTGATAAGATCAGGAATGAGAAGATCCAAGAAGACATACAAGTGAAACCACTTAAGGAAACTATAGCAACATCAAGGTTGAGATTGTTCGGTCACTTGAAGAGGATGGATCTAAAGAGAGTAGCACGGAAATGGTTTGATAAGGACATAAGAGGAAAGCGACCTAGGGGAAGGACATGATGGATCTCCCAAATAAAAATGATCTGTAAGATAGAGGAGTGCAATTGTGTAAAGTTCAAGAAGAATTGTAATTATATAGACTAAAATTTTATTTAGTATTGAACCCATGTGCCATAGGGTCCAAGGAGGTCGAATCCATGTATTTGGGGAAGAAATGAAAGAAACGTACAGTTTCTAATGTAACATAGAGAAAGATAAGCCAGGATTCTAGCCTAACATTGTGCAAGCAGCGCGAGCCAGGTGTTCGAGAGATGAGATCACGCCTCTTGACATTCAGAAGGAGCTGGTCATGAGTATTAATAACCGAGTGGAAAATTTCGGCTGTTAGACAAGGAAGCCTGACTCGGAAATCGAGCTGAGCTTGCTTAAAAACGACAACACCGCCTATGCGCCAGAAGAGGAATAATTAAATTTAACCCGTTTACGAGTATAAAAATAAGTAAACAATTACAGTACGGTGAATCATTTCGAATTAGAGATTTTTGTGTAAAGAAAAACCCTTTAATAATTGCACAGGAGAAAACTGCAAACGCAAGTAGACGTCATAGGGGATTTACCAAGGCCTGTGGAGAGGGGAGAATGCAAATGAACAGCAACACCCACACAGTTGAGGACGAGAAATTAATTAATATCTCCGAATTGCACGATCGATTCTTATGCGCAATGAGATTATTTAACATTGAGAAGACGAGCTTTTTGAAGGTATAATTTTTATAATGGTGCAACCATTATTTTAAAAGTTGGGCACGGAAAGGGCTAGAGTCTTATCTTTTTGTAGCGAAAGAGTATAAAGCTCCTGGCATCACCAAGCCAAACATGCAGTTATTCTGACAGCCCGTGAGGGGGTGTTACTACGCATCAGTACATGCAGTTTCAAACAGTCCAGGGGACGCGACGCTGGAGCATCAGTACAAGCAGTTCCAAACAGCCCGAGGGGGGCGTTGCTACGCTTCAGTATTCAGACAGCCGTGTGGGGCGTCACTCTGCTTCACATCGAAGACAGTTTACCAGTACTCCTTGAGGGGAGAAACGCTGTATTACACCGCAGAATTAATATCTGATAGCCACGGGCGTCGCAGTATTAATAACTTGCGTGCCTCCATAAGGAGTTGTAAAGAAGAAATATTAAAGTATCGCCGTGTTAAAAAATTAGGAAAATCCTAGTTACAGGATTTAGGTCCGGAAGGAAGGAAGGAAGATTGTAGTTTTACGTGACCTTGAATCTTCTGATTATGAGCCACGGGACCTCCTTTTTACGTGGAATCCGAACCACAGGACATGGCATTTCACTTCGAAAATCTCACATGCATTGACCGGGAATCGAACCCGGACCGCCTTGGTGAGAGGCACACAGCTAGACCGCTGAGCCACCACGCCCCCCGATTTAGGTCCGACAGTACACAAGTTTACAGTGAAAAGTTCGTAAAATATAGTCAGAGCAGGCTGCGAACGTTGGACTTAAGACGATAGGTCTTTAAATAGACGACCGAAAATATCATAACGTACGGAAGTACCGTAACAGGAAGATAAACAGTTATCTAAATTAAAGAACCCAAATAGGGAAAAACAGAGTAAGGTTCGCAACGTATTTCAGAAAAGTAGGAGTGCGAGAACCGAATAAATAAAGAAGAACGGAGACTATAGACATTATCTCCAGAAAGCAGACGAACTATTCTAAAGCACTAGACTCGAGAAGTACTAGCTGCTATAAAATAAATCCATCGATCATCGATAGGTTATCGAGGGGACCTCGATCCGAACAGACTTTCACTAGGATCGATAAACTAGATCTAAAAAAGAAGCCGTTCAAGCTAGAGAAATAGCCGGTCATCCAGAATAGGATTCGAAGAATTAGGATTCCAGGGAAAAGTAGATGATTCGAGACTTTCGTATTCTGCAGGATAGGAAGCCGACATTGAATAAATTTCACCCTTTGAAACGGGAGATTAAGAGGTCACGTGTGATAGGCTAGGAAAATACGGCCTAGTGATCGAAAGTTGTGAAGTGTAAATCTATCAAGATTGTGTGTTAAAATAATATTTTTTAGTGTTTATTGTGTGTTCTAAATGGATACACCAGTGTATTAAAAATGTTGTCAATGTTAAGTGTATTGAATATGTGTCAAGAAGTGTTTGTACATGAGATGAATTTCTACAATATGGAGTAAGTTAAAAAGTGGGCCAAAATGAAACACCGCACAAGGATAAAGGTCATGAGACGACCTTAAAACATGTGAGTAATGAATTTCATTATATTTTGGTGTCGGGAAATGATTGTGTACAAATCCACCGGAGTTTTTGAGTAAAAGGGATGTGTTTAAATAAATAAATACTGAACAAAACAAAAACGCGGTCTGAACAATAATAGAAATTTGAGAAACTATAAATAATTATGTAAAAGAATAAATCCAGTAGAGGAAATATATGAATAAAATGTCAGTGTATTTGACGAATGTCATAAGAGCAAGCGAAATATTAATAATTATCATGAAAGATATTTAAATAAAATTTGAGTTATATGAAAGAAATAGCTTTTGAGCTTGTGTAAAGAATGAAGATATGAAATAATAATAATAATAACCAAGTAAGGAAATATTAAATAAAGATCAAATTAATTGATGTGAACATAAGAGCGTTAGAGCCTTAATAAAAAGTATAGACATGATGTTCAAATGCATGTTCTGAAAAAGAGAGAAAGTTATTGTCAAAGGAAAAGAATAATATAAAAATTGAGATGTGTATCAATTGTTAATATGATATTATCAGTTCTTTGGATGACGCTAGGCTTAAAAATAAAGTATAGCGCAAAAAGAGCGCAATTAAAATAAAATGTCACGCTAGGAACGCGTAAAAGTTAATGTACTTGGTAAATTACTTATGAGAGGTAGTTGATTGTAATGAATTGAGAATTGGTGTAAGTCCTCTATTTGTGACGTAGTATCACGAGGCCATTGTGTATGTTGTATTGAAAGGGAGCAAATGTATGGTATTGAGCGTAGGTCTTATAAGCTATAGGCTGACCCTAAATCGCATTTTGTATAGTCCTCTATATGGGAATGGTTCCCGAGGCATGTGAAGAGATTCGAACTCAGAATCCTCTTATTGTGAAAGCCCCTTTATTATTCGTCGTAGAATGTGTATTACTCTTCCCCCAATCAATGAGGACCTTTCATAATTAATAAATGCCAAGATTACGAATGTGGTTTATGAGCCCAGTAATATTGTTGAATTTAAACGAGGAGTAGAATGCCAGGTCTCCCCAAAGAATTGAGAATGAACGAAAAGCTGTTTGTAAAAGCATTAAAGAGAGCTCTAGCTACAGACTAGACGGGAGGGTTCCCGCATAGTCATAAATAACTCTCAAGTATCACGGTCAGACCCTTGGAGCAGGAGGGGTGTCTGAAGGCCGTCTTGTAAGGAGTAATGAATACACCGTGAGTGTTTAAAGTTGTTAACGACCCGGGCGTTGAACCGAGGTCCTTGTAGATTGATATTTCCGCTTGCCTGTTCAGATCGTAGTTTTTTTATGCGATAATGGTCTTATAAGACATATGAGATAAATAACAATCCCTATTGTAATGTTGTATGGAAGTAGGATTCCATGAGTTAATTGAAGGCAACTAGGTTTCGGGAGTGACCATAGTTTTTTGACTGTGTCAAGTATCTTCATACTCTGGAGTACACAAGTAATTTCCTGATTACCTTAATGTATTTGTAAAACTAGAGAGAGATGATAAAAGCTGAAAACCTGTGAAATGCCCAAATATTGAGTTAGATAATTAACATGTAATTTTAAATGTAATTATACATTTTTTTTTGATGATTAAGAAAATATAAAAAGTAGTATTTGAGGTGTATAAAGAATGACACCGTTATTATAGAAAGCATTGAGCCAAAAGAGCTCGGAGTTATATGAAACTTACAGTTGATGCTTTATGGAAGTAAAAATAATTAGGAATTGTTGGTTTATATGGAAACCATATGTTTTAATACAATATTTGTTTTATTCTTATGTTATTCCTTGTTCATTTGGAACAAGTATATGATTATGGGTCAGTAATTTAATTGTTTAATTGTTTGTAGCGCCATAATTTTTCTTAATTAAATGTGTTAAAATAGGAGTTGATTTTGTTGTTATTTTTGCAAGTGTATCCTCTAATTAATCCAAAATATGTGAGTCACAGAGTGGGTGAACTTACCGCTACCCCGAAAATCCCGAATTGAGCTACGCTGGTATACTGTGATTGGCATATTTCTTGCTAAAAGGGCACATGGGGGGCATATAAGTAATGTGCTGGATTAATAACTAGAGGAACACTTAAGACGGTCATAACATGTAAATTAAAGTAATGATAGGAATAGCTACAACGTAAAAATATTAACTGACCGCATGGGTCCCTGGAAACTCATACCGAGCAGCCCTGAATTATATAAACAACCCCCCTAGCTCTTCTTTCATGGCGCCCAGTACGCAGGGCTGAGTTTTCCCAGGGAAAACCCGAGTTTTTTCGAAAAATCAAAATTTTCATAAAAAAATGGTGTTTCGAAATTTTGAATTTTAAATACTTCCATAAAGGTTTATGAAATTTAAAAAAGTATCAAAAGGGTACGTTGTAGTAAATACCCGTACCAAAGTAAATTTTTAAAGAAATTGGGACACAATGGTTCAGAGTATCATCTCTCAAGCATGTACTAGTGTGGTGGCATGAGTGGCCCACTGTATTCTCATAAGATGGCATTGAGTGAAGAAGTGCAACGGCTCTTGGAGGCCATAAACAATAAGTTGGATAGCCAACAGACTGAAAATAAAGAAGGGTTAGGATCCATAACTGAAAGTTTAGAGTCACTAAAAATTAAAAGTGATAATATGGGAACTAAATTAGAAGCTATCGAAGTTAAAAGTGATAGCATGGGAACTAAATTAGAAACTATCGAAGCTAACTGTGTAGAAATGAACAATGAAGTGAAGGCTGAGATAGATAAAATAAATGACAAGTTCCAAGGTTTTGACACTAAGTTTGGGGACAAGTTAACTGGGTTAAAAGGGGAAATCGCAAGTGAGATTAAAAAGGAAAATGAAGAATTTCATTCAGGATTGCAAGCCCAATTAGATACTATGAACAAAAATATGGTAGATTCCCAAATTAAATGTCAAGAAAATTTTAAAAATTTAGAAACTAAATTAATTGACATAGAAACAAAGGGTGATGCATGTGAAAAGGAACTTGTAACCCAGATCCAAGGTGTGCAGACAGAATTGAAAGCTCAGATAGAATCTAACAAGAATATTTGTGAACGTTCCCGGGATGAGATAAAAGAAAGTTTTAAGAAATTAGGAGAAGAATTTGAAGGGGTAAAGGACAAAGTAGGAGAACTCGAGGGAAAGGTCGATGGAGTTCAGAATGAAGTAACTGAGATGAAAAAACAGAATCACAAAGATGTACAGGGTATGAAAGAGCAGATTGATCTTTTTACTAGGCAGGTAGATGATAACTGGAGGACGTACGAAGCGGAAATAAATAAAAATTTAAGTGAATACGGGGAGCATCTCCAGATAGAAAGAAAACAACGAAATGAAGAAAATAAAGAAAGTACCCATAAGATAAATGAAATAAGTAAGGGTATTAATGAGGTTCAGGAAACCATCGGAACATTAAAGGTTCATGTAGGAAAAACCAATACTGAAGTAAATCAGGTTCAAGACCACTTGAGGAAATTGTATAAGAGTCAAGAGAAAACTGAGGAAAAGCTGGAAGGAATTAAGGGAGAAGTGGAGAAGAAGATAAAGGAAATACGAAAAGACCTAGATACCATAGGTGACGTTAAGCCATAAATTATCAATCAACAGGCCATGGTCATTAAGAAAGAGGTAGAAGACCAACTAAATGAATTCAGGGATAGTTACAGGGAGGAGAAATTCCAACTCAAAAAGGCAGAGGAAGATAGTAAAAGGAATCAAGAAAGAATTCAGAATGAATTAAGATCCCGATTGGAGAGGACTGAACATAAGAATAGTCAAATGGAAATCCAACTCATGGCTAATGAAGAAAGTGCCCGAAGGGAAAGGAAGTTAGAATTTGAGAATCAGGAGGAGTTTCCAAAGACAGGATGGGTAGATTCCCGTGAACAAGGCACAGATACGGAGAGGGACTTAGGAGGGGAGAGCCCTTATAAGAACCCAGGATATCCGATGGCGATGTCAACCCCGTACATGAATCAGACAAATGGCCAGATAATAAACATTATTAAATCGAATGAGGACAGACCAGTAAAGTTTACGGGTAATAACATGTCAATTACTCCAAAATACTGGCTAAAGGAAGTTGCAGAGTATTTAAACGAAATGAAAGTTCCTCAGGATCGGAGACTGAGAGCTATTGAAAAGCTGTTGGCAGGTGATTGTCTCACCTGGTTCAGAAGCTTCAGGTACACCTTTGATACGGTGGAAGGCTTTAGGGAAGCATTTTTAAAACGATATTGGGCAGCAGACGTCCAAGAGAATTTAAGGCTAGATCTGTACTCTAGGAAGTACAGCACAAATGCACCTACTAAGTACTCGGAATTTTTCACCGCTCAGCTGTGTAAATTCCGCGAACTCGAGATTGCTCCGGCAGAGAACGACCTGTGTGCCGCCATTGCAAGACAACTTCCGTATGAGATTCAGAGGCTGTTAATCTCATCCAAAGCCAGAAGTGCTGTGGAAGTGGAGAGTGTATTACGTCAATTAGATATGACGACTTCGCACGTAACTCCTCGGCATCAAAGACAGACTGAGCAAGTACACATGGCCAGCAGTCAGGAAACCAGAGAAAAACCATCGACCAGAAATCAGTCCACTAGCACTGATACTCAGGGACTGGGTCGAGAGTATGGGCACCAGGAGCCTAGAGGAATGCAGCCATATTACAGAGGATGATATCGAGGAAGAAATCCTAGGAATACGGGTTATAGGCAACAAGAGAGCCGACCCTATAACAATAACCATCAAAGGCAAGAAAACAGAAAGAAATGGGAGAATTATCCCAGAAGGAACGTAAGGCCAGAGGATAGGGATGATGAATATCGGGCCGAAATAGAAGAAATATATCAGGAAAGTCTTCGTTATATGAACGAACGACCAGATGAACCTGATAGGCAAAAAGTCCGTTGGAGTGAGGCAATTAAGAACCGGAAATCACCCGACCGACTAGACGGAGCTCAAAGCTTGGAACTACAAGCTCAATTAAAGAATGAGGGGAAAGGAAGCCCTCAGGATAAAAAAAACTCCAAATTTAATTTGTCAAAAGTGGAAACATACCAGGAGCTGGGAGGAGGTAGAAATTGTGAATTGGATAACAAGACCAGATGAGCTAATTAACGAGGATGTGGAAGGAATCCCACCTGTTAAAAGAGAACTACCTATAATTATGCTAAGGATAGAAGGATTACTGGTCAGAGCATTAATTGATACCGGATCCACAATAAGTCTAATTACACAAACCCTTCTAAATGAACTGGAAATAAGGGGCCGAGTATTAAAGATTCCCACATCAAGTGTAAAGATTAAGGGGATTATCCCTGAAAAATCTTTAACATGTAAATTTCAGGTATATATCGATCTGATCATGGGTAACGCTGAAATGTCGCAGTGCTTTTTGCTGGTAAATCAATTACCGTATAATGTCATATTAGGTATTGATTTTATCCGTGAGAACAAGGTCATTATAGATCTAGCGCAAAACTGCATTAGAATCCAAAGAGAGGATGTGGATGAACAAAACATTAACCTACAGGAACAGGATGTGAAAATAGGAGAACAGGTATGGCATATGGAAGAAGTGATTGAGGAAGGTTATAAGGACATAGAAAAGATATTTGAAGTCCTCAACATAGAACTCGAAGATAATTTGGAAACTGAGTTCGAGACCAACCTGTCAGGAAAAGTAGAGGAAGCTAAAGTGAACCTCGAAAATAAGGAACAGTTAAAGAAATTATTATTGAATTTTAGGGACGTATTTGATTCCAAGCCAGGGAAGATTGAAAATTTTAAATATGCGTTCCAAGTCAATGATTGGGCACCGTTCAGACAAAAACCATACCCGGTTGCGGAAAAACATTACCCACAAACTAAGAAAACACTGCAGGAGATGATGAATGCAGGGGTTATAGAAAAGATGGCGACACCATATGTTAGTCCATTAGTGATTGTGAGTAAACCGGATGGCTCAGTAAGGGTGTGTTTAGATGCCAGGAATTTAAATGCGAAAATCATACCAGAAAATGATTCGGCACCACCCATAAAAGAAATACTGAGGAAGTTCAAAGGCAAGAAGATTTTCACAAATATTGACATGACTTCTTCGTATCATCATCTCGAACTGGAAGAGAAAACCAGTTTGTTGACTGGGTTTCAGTTCGACCAACAAACCTATTGTTTTAGGAGATGTCCGTTTGGATTGAAGACCGCAGGATCTGCATTAATAAGAGCGCTTGATCGAAACCTGTCAGAGGAAGTGAAAGATTGCACTATCCGATACGTGGATGATATTTTGCTTACCTCGGAGAATATTGAGGAACATTTAGAAAAATTGAAGAAATTATTGGAAGACTTAAGAAGTGCAAATTTTAAAATCAATTTAAAGAAGTCAAATTTTTGTCAAAGACAAGTAACATTTTTAGGGTATGTGATTGACAAGGATGGTGTTAAACCAAATCCGTGCAAATTGGAATCGATAAGGGATTTTCCAAGGCCTTTGAAGGTGAAGAACGTTCGCCAGTTTTTGGGATTGATTGGATTCTTCTAAGGACATTGTCCATCATACACCAAAACTGTTGCACCACTACAGGACCTTCTGAAGAAGGGGGGCAAGTGGAAATGGACTGAGGAAACAGAAAAAGCGTTCGTGGAGGCCAAGGAAATGCTCTTAAATTACGTGAAGCTAGGATATCCTGATTTTAATCAGAGATTTATAATTCAAACAGATGCATCCCAGATTGGAATAGGGGCAATGCTATATCAGGAAAACCCTGATAAGAAAAATTATCTAGCTTTCACAAGTCGGAGACTGAAACCACACGAGAAAAATTATACGATCAGCGAAATCGAGCTGTTAGCGATATTGCACGCGCTGCAATATTGGCGGAAGATCGTATATGGGTTTCAGGTCATTCTAAGAACGGATCATAAAGCCTTAACCTTTTTGATGAAGACTGACTTATCCAGTCAAAGGTTAATGCGGTGGGCTTTATACATTCAACAGTTTGATGTCAAGATAGAATACTGCCCAGGAAAGGAAAATATAGTTCCAGACTACTTAAGTAGACAGCCAGAGTCCACAGAAGAGGAAGTAATGGCTATTGATTTGGAAGACAGGGATCAGCGTACTCTAAATGAGTTAAGGAGCATTAGTCAACGGCAACGTGAGGATCCATGGATGAACATGCTCATATCTTTCCTTGAGGGAAGCTTGATAAGGGGAACACCAGCGTACACGGAAGCTAATAAGATAGCTCAAGACTACACGTTTTATAATGGATTATTATATATGTTTGTGGACTCTGACCATACCAAATTAAGGATTGTTGTACCTGCAATTTTGCAGAGGAAAATAGTATGATTAGCCCATAGATCGTTCGGACATATGGGAGTCGACAAAACAGTCTCGATGCTGAAAGAAGCATTTGTATGGCCGAGACTGAGAGAAACTGTAAGGGACACGCTAAAGACATGTGATTTATGTCAAAGGATCAAACCTAATGCATTTCTGATGAGGCAAAAGCCTATACCATTGTTGCCCGAAAGGCCCGGCCAAATCATTTCTATTGATAATTTTGGACCTTTGCCCAAGGCAAGAAGAGGAAATCGACACATAATGGTGGCTATGGATGTCTTCACTAAAATGGTTGTCCTGGCTCCCATACAGAAGACTAGTACCAAACAGGTGTTAAAACGACTAAAAGAAAAAGTGATACCGATTCTGGGAAAACCAGAGAATTTGTTGTCGGATCACGGCAGTTGTTTCACCAGTGTAGAGTTCAGACAAGAATTAGAAAGACTTGGAATACGTCAGATTTTGTCAAGTATTCGCCATCCTGAGGCAAATCCTGTAGAAAGAGTGATGAGGGAGACGGCCAAGTACTGTAGAATATACTGTGCCGAAGAAAATTGGAAGTGGATAGATATCTTGGATATTATCGAATTTTGTATAAATAATACAATCCATGAATCCACGGGAGAGATACCCATAACGTTACATCGGAATGAGCAACCAGAAAGACCTTGGAGTCTGGTAATTCCTAGGCCAGCAGACGCTCAGCCTGGAAGAGATGTACGTATTAGAAGAGCCTTTGAGCATCTAAAAGCTCAAGCCGACAGGAGGCAAAGAAGAAATAGGCATAAGAGGTATCATCGACCATTATTAGCAGGAGAAATGGTGTTAGTAAAAAGACCAGCCATTTCGGATCCAGGGAACCGTGTGTACAAGAAGTTCCAGAAAATGTACCACGGACCGTATCAAATAATCAGATATTTGAGGAATAACGCATATAGAATTCGGCACTGTGAAACGGATCACGAAGTGACCATGAATTCAGCAAATTTGAAATTATATTACCCTCCCGAAGATTTTGATGAAGCAAATGAACAAGCCCTGGTTATGGAACAATTTAGAGATGAATCCGCTTTTGACATAAACAAGAATAAGGAAGAAATAGAAAATAGAGCTCAAGCATTCGAGTGCGAATGCGAATTGGAAAAATTGTATTGGGAAATCAAAGAAATAATTGATTTTGTTGAAGAAGAAAATTTCAATTTAAGAAAGGAGAATGATGAAATAAGGAAACGGGTAGGGATAGACCAAACCCGTAAGGAAGAATGAGGTTCTGGGGACTTAAAGCCCAGACGAATAAAGGAAAAAGAAAGAAAGGGTAGGGACAGAGCATACCCGACCTACACAATCACCGGATACGACTTTAAAGAAATAAAAACAACAGAAGATACGGACAACGTTATGATGGCTTCGACGAATAAAGAAAGATAAGATTAATTGAAATACATTTCCTCAAAATTTTTCGAAAATTTATTTACCTAAGGAGGGGAGAGATGAACCCATGTGCCATAGGGTCCAAGGAGGTCGAATCCATGTATTTGGGGAAGAAATGAAAGAAACGTACAGTTTCTAATGTAACATAGAGAAAGATAAGCCAGGATTCTAGCCTAACATTGTGCAAGCAGCGCGAGCCAGGTGTTCGAGAGATGAGATCACGCCTCTTGACATTCAGAAGGAGCTGGTCATGAGTATTAATAACCGAGTGGAAAATTTCGGCTGTTAGACAAGGAAGCCTGACTCGGAAATCGAGCTGAGCTTGCTTAAAAACGACAACACCGCCTATGCGCCAGAAGAGGAATAATTAAATTTAACCCGTTTACGAGTATAAAAATAAGTAAACAATTACAGTACGGTGAATCATTTCGAATTAGAGATTTTTGTGTAAAGAAAAACCCTTTAATAATTGCACAGGAGAAAACTGCAAACGCAAGTAGACGTCATAGGGGATTTACCAAGGCCTGTGGAGAGGGGAGAATGCAAATGAACAGCAACACCCACACAGTTGAGGACGAGAAATTAATTAATATCTCCGAATTGCACGATCGATTCTTATGCGCAATGAGATTATTTAACATTGAGAAGACGAGCTTTTTGAAGGTATAATTTTTATAATGGTGCAACCATTATTTTAAAAGTTGGGCACGGAAAGGGCTAGAGTCTTATCTTTTTGTAGCGAAAGAGTATAAAGCTCCTGGCATCACCAAGCCAAACATGCAGTTATTCTGACAGCCCGTGAGGGGGTGTTACTACGCATCAGTACATGCAGTTTCAAACAGTCCAGGGGACGCGACGCTGGAGCATCAGTACAAGCAGTTCCAAACAGCCCGAGGGGGGCGTTGCTACGCTTCAGTATTCAGACAGCCGTGTGGGGCGTCACTCTGCTTCACATCGAAGACAGTTTACCAGTACTCCTTGAGGGGAGAAACGCTGTATTACACCGCAGAATTAATATCTGATAGCCACGGGCGTCGCAGTATTAATAACTTGCGTGCCTCCATAAGGAGTTGTAAAGAAGAAATATTAAAGTATCGCCGTGTTAAAAAATTAGGAAAATCCTAGTTACAGGATTTATTCCGACAGTACACAAGTTTACAGTGAAAAGTTCGTAAAATATAGTCAGAGCAGGCTGCAAACGTTGGACTTAAGGCGATAGGTCTTTAAATAGACGACCGAAAATATCATAACGTACGGAAGTACCGTAACAGGAAGATAAACAGTTATCTAAATTAAAGAACCCAAATAGGGAAAAACAGAGTAAGGTTCGCAACGTATTTCAGAAAAGTAGGAGTGCGAGAACCGAATAAATAAAGAAGAACGGAGACTATAGACATTATCTCCAGAAAGCAGACGAACTATTCTAAAGCACTAGACTCGAGAAGTACTAGCTGCTATAAAATAAATCCATCGATCATCGATAGGTTATCGAGGGGACCTCGATCCGAACAGACTTTCACTAGGATCGATAAACTAGATCTAAAAAAGAAGCCGTTCAAGCTAGAGAAATAGCCGGTCATCCAGAATAGGATTCGAAGAATTAGGATTCCAGGGAAAATTAGATGATTCGAGACTTTCGTATTCTGCAGGATAGGAAGCCGACATTGAATAAATTTCACCCTTGGAAACGGGAGATTAAGAGGTCACGTGTGATAGGCTAGGAAAATACGGCCTAGTGATCAAAAGTTGTGAAGTGTAAATCTATCAAGATTGTGTGTTAAAATAATATTTTTTAGTGTTTATTGTGTGTTCTAAATGGATACACCAGTGTATTAAAAATGTTGTCAATGTTAAGTGTATTGAATATGTGTCAAGAAGTGTTTGTACATGAGATGAATTTCTACAATATGGAGTAAGTTAAAAAGTGGGCCAAAATGAAACACCGCACAAGGATAAAGGTCATGAGACGACCTTAAAAACATGTGAGTAATGAATTTCATTATATTTTGGTGTCGGGAAATGATTGTGTACAAATCCACCGGAGTTTTTGAGTAAAAGGGATGTGTTTAAATAAATAAATACTGAACAAAACAAAAACGCGGTCTGAACAATAATAGAAATTTGAGAAACTATAAATAATTATGTAAAAGAATAAATCCAGTAGAGGAAATATATGAATAAAATGTCAGTGTATTTGACGAATGTCATAAGAGCAAGCGAAATATTAATAATTATCATGAAAGATATTTAAATAAAATTTGAGTTATATGAAAGAAATAGCTTTTGAGCTTGTGTAAAGAATGAAGATATGAAATAATAATAATAATAACCAAGTAAGGAAATATTAAATAAAGATCAAATTAATTGATGTGAACATAAGAGCGTTAGAGCCTTAATAAAAAGTATAGACATGATGTTCAAATGCATGTTCTGAAAAAGAGAGAAAGTTATTGTCAAAGGAAAAGAATAATATAAAAATTGAGATGTGTATCAATTGTTAATATGATATTATCAGTTCTTTGGATGACGCTAGGCTTAAAAATAAAGTATAGCGCAAAAAGAGCGCAATTAAAATAAAATGTCACGCTAGGAACGCGTAAAAGTTAATGTACTTGGTAAATTACTTATGAGAGGTAGTTGATTGTAATGAATTGAGAATTGGTGTAAGTCCTCTATTTGTGACGTAGTATCACGAGGCCATTGTGTATGTTGTATTGAAAGGGAGCAAATGTATGGTATTGAGCGTAGGTCTTATAAGCTATAGGCTGACCCTAAATCGCATTTTGTATAGTCCTCTATATGGGAATGGTTCCCGAGGCATGTGAAGAGATTCGAACTCAGAATCCTCTTATTGTGAAAGCCCCTTTATTATTCGTCGTAGAATGTGTATTACTCTTCCCCCAATCAATGAGGACCTTTCATAATTAATAAATGCCAAGATTACGAATGTGGTTTATGAGCCCAGTAATATTGTTGAATTTAAACGAGGAGTAGAATGCCAGGTCTCCCCAAAGAATTGAGAATGAACGAAAAGCTGTTTGTAAAAGCATTAAAGAGAGCTCTAGCTACAGACTAGACGGGAGGGTTCCCGCATAGTCATAAATAACTCTCAAGTATCACGGTCAGACCCTTGGAGCAGGAGGGGTGTCTGAAGGCCGTCTTGTAAGGAGTAATGAATACACCGTGAGTGTTTAAAGTTGTTAACGACCCGGGCGTTGAACCGAGGTCCTTGTAGATTGATATTTCCGCTTGCCTGTTCAGATCGTAGTTTTTTATGCGATAATGGTCTTATAAGACATATGAGATAAATAACAATCCCTATTGTAATGTTGTATGGAAGTAGGATTCCATGAGTTAATTGAAGGCAACTAGGTTTCGGGAGTGACCATAGTTTTTTGACTGTGTCAAGTATCTTCATACTCTGGAGTACACAAGTAATTTCCTGATTACCTTAATGTATTTGTAAAACTAGAGAGAGATGATAAAAGCTGAAAACCTGTGAAATGCCCAAATATTGAGTTAGATAATTAACATGTAATTTTAAATGTAATTATACATTTTTTTTTTGATGATTAAGAAAATATAAAAAGTAGTATTTGAGGTGTATAAAGAATGACACCGTTATTATTGAAAGCATTGAGCCAAAAGAGCTCGGAGTTATATGAAACTTACAGTTGATGCTTTATGGAAGTAAAAATAATTAGGAATTGTTGGTTTATATGGAAACCATATGTTTTAATACAATATTTGTTTTATTCTTATGTTATTCCTTGTTCATTTGGAACAAGTATATGATTATGGGTCAGTAATTTAATTGTTTAATTGTTTGTAGCGCCATAATTTTTCTTAATTAAATGTGTTAAAATAGGAGTTGATTTTGTTGTTATTTTTGCAAGTGTATCCTCTAATTAATCCAAAATATGTGAGTCACAGAGTGGGTGAACTTACCGCTACCCCGAAAATCCCGAATTGAGCTACGCTGGTATACTGTGATTGGCATATTTCTTGCTAAAAGGGCACAGTATATGATGCTTACAAGACAGAAAAGAATTATATAGACTATTTACAATAAACACTATTCACAGCATTAGGACCATCTCTTCAAATTTGGACAGGAAGGTCTGTAATCCACGCAATTGCATCAGGACTAGCTGAGTGGAGATCATCCAAGGCGCCGGGATATGAATGCAGAGGGCACTCCTGCACAATATGCTCGATAGTCTGCATTTCAAAACCACAGTCACATCGGGGGGAATCTATCCAACCCCACTGGTGTAGGGCTGCGCCTGTTCGACAAGTACCACATCGGATTCTGTTGAGCCTTGACCAAACTGCCAGAGGAAGATTAAAACCAGCAAGTCTTGTGATGGGGTCGCTGATTTGAAGTAAGCCGCGAGGTGAGGAGTTTCGCCATTCATCTCTCCAGGCATTTCGGAGGTTGAACTTAGTAGACGAAAGATCAATTGCCGTTTTGCATGCTGGCTTTCGGCATTTCAACCTCTTTCTAGAGAGCCGTATGACATCCTGATGAATAGGAAGCTCAGCATTTTCTTTGATCATGTACCACAAGCGAACAAGAGCTTGCTGTCTCCTTCTATGGGGTGGAGCGATATTACAAAATAGACTGAAATGAAGAGCGCTCTCCCGGGAAACTGGAGACGGTTAAATGATGATGATGAGTCGATGAGTTGCAAAGCAACCCAGTGACGGCTCGTGAGCAGCACTCACCGGGAATCAAACCCAGGACATGAATACAAATCCTGTATAATGTCATATGCCTTGTTTTACAGCAACAACGAGGCAAGGCCCACAAAAGAATTTTCTTTTTTGTGCAAATAATGGCCACTGCATGATTAAGAGAAAGAGTTGTACCAAAATCTCTGCACATTTCTTGTGTGAATTATCCCTGGAACATAGCAGGTTTTCTGATGATAAACAAAACCTATTGGTAGGACATTTAAATTGTCTAAGATGCTCATGGTTGGATCTTTCAGCCATATTTCAACGGATTTAAGTAAGTGCTAGTATTTCTAAACCTCAAATATTATATATGCATCTCCTTGACCTAAGGAGGTGGATAACATTTTAATAATGTACGTATAAATAAACACAAAAAAAGTGACAGTCCGAAAGACTAGACTTTGTATCATTTTAAATGCTACAAATGCTGAAAAATGCTAGAAAGGCTGGAGGCTTCTCAAAGACTCTTGACATGTTAGAAAATTATCTGCATAATACTTATCTTGCTTATGAAAATCCACAGCCTGCTTCCAGTCTCCGACCGGGTCAGGAATGGAATGAATGGAGCCCCCATCCAGCGGCGAGGATATGAAATGTGCCGGCTGCCGAGGCCTGACGCACTCCTCTGGGGCAATGATTAAATGAATGACAAATGAAATGATAGTGGAGAGTGTTGCTGGAATGAAATTTTGACACGGAAAACCGGAGTACCCGGAGAAAAACCTGTCTGCCTCCGTTTTGTCCAGCACAGATCTCACATGGAGTGACCGGGATTTGAACCACGGACCCAGCGGTGAGAGGCCGGCGTGCTGCCGCCTAAGCCACGGAGGCTTACTTATCTTGTTTCAAATTATTCGCGAACGGCAAGTGCAAACCAAGCGGATGCCGCACGCTCACCAGAGCGCGCAGGGACGTGCCCCTTCCATCCAGTCTAAAAACACTTACAGTGGGCGATGAATTGAAGATAGAGATATGCTTTCGCGGACTTTTTTTTGTAGAACTTGTCATGGTGACCAATTCTTAAGCTCGTAGTATATTGATATTTTTAACGGTTTGCCCAGCGTAAGCTTAAGAAGCGCCAAGTTTGTTTTCGACTTTTTCACTGAAATCGTTACTGCTTGGCTTCCTTTCATCATACATAAATTATTTTCTACAGAATCTTTCCTCGAGATATCCTTTACAGAATGGTGAAAACCGCATCAAAATCCATCCGGTGGTTCTCGAGATTACCCGTGACATCCAAGAATCGGGGATTTTTGTCTTATAATAACGAAGTAGAGATTGTCGGGAAACACATGCACCAAGCGGTACTATGACGTCACACACCTCAGTGCATCTGGGTACATTTCGTCCCGTCACCGTAACGTAACGCCAGACTGAAAGTGGTTGGGTATCGCAAATCATTAAATTTACGTTTAAAACTTCGATAAAGAGACGCGGAGAGCGTTTGAAACAACGGAGTAACCCGCTAAGTGCAACAGCCTGATCTCCCAGAAACTTCGTGCAGTGAAAGAGGGAAACACACGTTAGTTGGGCTGCATAAAACAATATTACTAGGGGCAGCTGATTCATCAGTTGATAGCAGTGGGCGGGAACCAAGAATGATTCTTAATATAAAAATGTAGCCAGGAATGTGATTGTGCAGTGGCGGATCCAGGCCTTGCGGGGCCCTGGGCGATACGATAAGGCGGGGCCCACAACAATAGGAAATTTTAAAAAATCAAATCAAACGGAAAATAGTTCTGTAATAATAATTAAAAAAAGAATAGTTACAATATTTTGAATACACTGCAGTACATTTTTTTAATAATATGAAAGTAACCTTTAAGTCCTCTTGAAGAAGATTATGTAAACTATGAAATATTAAAATATTAATTTAGGAGTTTTTTTCTCGGTTGAAGTCATCCATCATTTCACCGAAATCTAAGCTTGCTAAACGGTCACGGGAGGTCATAGCTGCACTGAAAAAAGAATATGAATTATAAATTAGTTTGAAAAAGTTGAAAAGTATAATTAATTAATCAATTAAATTTAAAACAATCCATGTCGGTCGCCCTCCTCGCCCTAGATCCGCCCCTGTAAATAGGATGTAATGACGCGTTTGAACTATGGTTATACAGAAGGATTCTAAAGATACCATGGACTCATAAGATTACCAACAAAGAAGTATTACGAAGGATGAATACAACCCAAGAAATTGTCAATATTGTTAACTGCCGTAACCTGGGTCATATAATGAGGAACAGAGGCAGATGCGAACTACTGCAATGCATTTTGCAAGGGAAAATAGGTGAAAATCATTCAGTGCTGGTTTGGACAAAACGGCAGATGGTCCAAAACCTCATACTTGAATTCTTTGAAGAAGTCTATCGTAACGTTGGCACAGTGCGGTCGTGATGATTTTCACCTTTTTCGAGAATCGAAGGTATGGTTGGGTGGCAACGCCTCGCCAAAAAGGAAACACTTCAGGAGACTCTCCAGACGTACCCACTTCAGTGGCGGCAGAATATATTGCCGATGGCATTGGAAAGCTGGTGTAACGATACGACAAATGTTTCAATAGTTTTGGCGATTATGTTGAGACATAAGAATAAAACAAGCAAACATTTAGTAGTAAAATCAGTTTGGTGTGTCAATCTGTTATTCTTATACAGTCCATCGGGACTTGAAAAAAGACAGTCCTCGTATTTCAGTTTTAGTAAAAGGTGAAATTTCTTCCCAATAATTGTAATATATAAGATTATTATTAGTCGCCTTCGTAGCGTAGCGGTCAGCATGGTTAGCTGCCGCCCCGGAGGTCCTGGGTTCGATTCCCGGCTCTGCCACGAAATTTGAAAAGTGGTATGAGGACTGGAACGGGGTCTACTCAGCCTCGGGTGGTCCAAATGAGTAGAGAGGGTTTGATTCCCACCTCAGCCATCCTCAAAGTGGTTTTCCGTGGTTTCCCACTTCGTATTCGGGCAAATTCCGGGATTGTGCCTACTGTAAGGCCACGGCCGCCTCCTTCCCTCTTCCTTGCCTATCCATCCCAATCTTTCCCTCCCTTCAAATCCCTCATGAGGCCCCTGTTCGCTTTGCAGGTGAGGCCGCCTGGGCGAAGTGCTGATCACACCTCCCCACTTCTATCCACCCCGACCAGATGTTCCCAGCTCTAGGACACTGCCCGTAGAGGCGGTAGTGGTGAGTTCCGTCGCTGAGTCCGTGGGAGCCACCAACCTAGGGAGTAAATAAAAAATTACAGTCAGTCTGAAAGACTAGACGTTATACCATTTCAAATGCCGCATGCTACAAATGCTACACATGTTAGAAAGGCCCAGGACTCTTTCTACAGACTCCATTGCCCATTAACTTAGGCTTCCCGCGCGAGCACCTCTTTAAGGGTCACCCTGAATTTGAGTCTAATATCTTGCAAATCTCTTTAAGGGTCACCCTGTATTTGAATTGAATCTAACATACTGTACACCTCGTTAAGTGTCACCCTGTATTTTGCTCTGACATCCTGCACACCTGTATTCTTATCTCGCATCTTGTATATCTCTTTAGAAGTCACCCTGTATTCTTGTGTGACATCTTGTACACCTCTTTAGGAGTCACCCTGTATTCTTGTCTGACATCTTCTGCACCTCTTTAGGAGACACCCTGTATTCTTCTCTGCCATCTTGTACACCTCTTTAAGAGTCACCTTGTATTCTTATCTGGCGTCTTGGATATCTCTTTAGGAGTCACCCTGTATTCTTATCTGGCATCTTGTACACCTCTTTAGGAGTCACCCTGTATTCTTTTCGCTTCGCTCGAAGCTCCAGGTCGCTCGACGCTCCAGGACTCTTTCAACAGACTCCATTAACCAATAACTTACGTTTCCCGCTTGGCTGAATTACGTCACGCACTCGCCGTCCTTTACCCATTAACTTAGGCTTCCCGCGCGGCTGCATGACGTCACAGTCTCCGTCTCGCATAACGCTAGACCCAAACCATAACGACGAAGTCGACAAGATCATTTGAAATGATAAAAAGTAATAATAAAAGACTATTATTATTATTATTATTGCTTGTATACTGATAAACAGAGCCCGGATAATAATGTGCTTAACTTTTCAGAAATATGTATCTATGTATGTGCTTAAAAGTGGAAAATATGTGATTAAGTTTCCAAAATATGTTCTATAATTTGGATCATATTTATGTCCCCCAGTTTCACGAAATATAGTTGAAACGTCCAGCTGCTTGAACAATCCATAATTCTGTCTGCAGTACAATTCAATGTTCCCGCGTAATAGGTCGAGGCTTGCCTCAGTTTCCGAATTCTACAATACTTACTGCAAATGGGCGATACGAAATCATGTATGCTATGCGCTTTTTCGAATTTCATTCTAAAGAGCAGAAGAAAAGGTCACTTCAAACACTTTCATAGCATTCTGTCAACACTCACAAGTTTCTCAGACCACTGTAATTTCTAGTAACATTTTCTGTCAAGCTAAGGACTATTGGAGGCTTAATGAGACTGTTGACTCCAGCCCCCTCCCCCCTGCTATACTTAATGACCAGGGAATTCATGTCTTGAAATACTACTACAATACAGTGACAAACGTACATTCACGAAATTGGGGAGCTAATATGTATTTATTTATAAAAACGGCAAAAATATGTAAATAAATAGAAAATATTTAGTTAAATAAAAATCCTACGTCGGTACAACATACGGACTGTATTTGGAACTTCTGTTAAGATTAGGCAACTCCTGCGACCAACTAAGGACAGTTTGCCTAAATTGCAACAACCGGGTATCTACAGAGTTCCCTGTACTTGTGGCAAGGTTTACATCGGGCAGACTTCGAGAACAATATGCACTCGCATTAAGGAACACAATAGATGTATCAGGCTCATTCAACCTGATAAATCAGCTGTTGCCGATCATGCATTAACACCTGGCCATGATGTCATGTTCCAAGGAGTGGATGTTCTTGCCCGTATAAAGCAATATCGTCCCAGAATCATCAGGGAGGCGGTTGAAATACGTAAACACCCAGATAATTTCAACCGCGACACCGGCTACAATCTCAGTGAATCCTGGCTACCTAGTATCAGAACCCTGAGAAAGTAATTCACTGCTGCTTTCCGTTGTCCCTAACATGGGGCTATAATGGCGTCCATCTTTGGGCACCTTCTATATGTTCTTTGTTGCTTTCTCTTAGCAATCATTGTCGTATTCCAGATTAATCCTGACGAAGAAAGGCATGGTTTCTTTCGAAACGCGTCGAGTTTTAATATAATAAACACGGCATAAGCCCAAAATTCAACATTATGAATAGTAACACGGGCCGTGAAAGTCTAAATGACAATAAATAAAAAATATTTAAACACATAACTATCCGGACCTTACTGACTACGCCTTTGTCCTGGCTTTCCAGTCCGTCAACACAATACACTGGGAAATTAGAGAAACAGCCTGAAAAACTCCGATTAAAACATATTTGTACTGTACCTGCTGTGTAGAGTGGGTTGGCGAAGGTGACCACCATTCCGGCAGAGATGGCTCCATAGATGGCGATGGGATACTCGGGAATATTGGGGAGCAACACCCCCACCACCTCGCCTCTCTGCAGCTTCAGCCCGGAGATGAGGGACCACGCCAGCCGCTGTGACAATGTCTTGATCTGCGAAAACGTGTAGCTGCGTCCAGACACGCCACAGGTCTGGAACACAAATCACAAGTACTAAATCATTCATGAACAATTACTATTATTATTATTATTATTATTATTATTATTATTATTATTGATTTAAGCCCACCAAGGAGCGCTAATGACTAAGGCATCCAACGTTTAGAATGAAGCACTGGTTAGATAGGGATATTCTTCTCTCTTTCTGTTGCACGTGAGACATGTACATGTATGACGCTGTCATTTTCTAGCACTCCACTGTTGCCATATCAGTCGAAATTTTTTCTTTGTCGAAAAACCAGCATATTCGGGTAGAACTATGTTTTGCCGATCTTTTTTGTCCTATATTAGAACCACGTAAACTTGATAGAAATGCTAGAAAAATTAGATATCCATATTAAAAAAAAACGGTAAACTGTGTCCCTTTTTTAGTAAAATCGATCTTATATCATGTTGCATTGACTTAGTAATGCCTATTTTTCACACACATGTAGCTAAATGTGCCGTCTTGATGATGGATTATTGACATATTTTATACTGGCAATATTACAATTTTCATGTAGGTAAAACTTCTGAATATTCTCTCATAACCGCATAGCAGCATTGAAAAAGTTCGTATGTTGCCAACTTTTCTATTTTTAAAGATAACCATGTCATGTCAGTTTGAGAGTTGTAGAGGAATTTTGGAAGAAGTTTTTCTACCTGCTTACCCAGAGTGTAGGTTTAATTGTTTACACAGGCCGGGCTGTGCATTGACCGCGGATTATAAGAATGAAGTTTCGAAGGACAGCGGGGTGCATCTTGCTACTCACAGCTTTATTACTGTGCCCTTCGAGCTTGTATTTCAGTTGTTCACCTGTCTCTATCTTGAGTGTGTGTGCAGCAGTTCTGTAGATTTAACGTGTTGTATTTTACTTATTTCACGTACAACAATGGATAGTTTTGTGAAAAGAAAGCGTGGTCAAGTGCTCAGAAGGAGGGAAAAACAGGTCGTAATTAATGTGTTCAGTTATTTTAAGAATCTTAAACCCAACGAAAGTATAAATCATGAAAGGTAAGCCAATGAGGAGTATTTTCTTTAATAACGTACTTCAACTTTAACTGCAGTCGAAACTTCACACATTTCCTTGTGCTTGTACTTTATTTATTTTGATTGTTTTCTTTATGTTACATTCAGCATACGTTATAGTTAATTTAATTTCGTTGTATGTGTTATGTTAGCCTACTATTAGTATTATTATAAAGTACTTAATTCAAGTTTTCGTCACTTCACAATCGCTGAATGTGCGGAAAGTGTACGCGAAGCGCTTTGTACTGCCTCCTCTCATGGAGTGGCAACCCTGTCGTAACGCGTCATAAGACCAATGCTTCATTCTAAACGTTGGATGCCTTATAGTTCTTCGATGCTCTCTTCCGTTCCCAATCTCTCTTGAGCCCGGCTTCTAAAGGGCGCCTGGAATTGTTCTCCGCAGTGGCTACGTGCAGCTGCGAGTGGTTGCGTCATCAGTTTAGTTGGCAGCACTGTGCCCTTGATAGGGTGAAGACCACATGTGTGGACTGTCGAAATTGTCAGTGTGTATAGTTAGATTATTGTAAGAGTGCAACAGTATGTTATGAATGGCTGTGGTGAGTATAACGTTTACTGTTTGTTTTGATACAAGCGACAGCCGTGCTGCCAACGTAACTGGTGACGCTATCTCTCGCAGTAGCTTGTAGGCACCCTGTAGTTGTCCCTTCTCTCTTGCGAGAGGGGGTTCCTACGCTTTGAGAACTTGTGTGTCGCGACAGACTTGGCTGGACAAGCTGATTGGTCGGTTGTGGTCACGATGTCACTTCTCAAAATCCCCTCTCCTAAGAACCGTTCCATGTGTATTTGACCGTTCCATCATTAGCTCAAACGGTGACAAGCAAAAGTAACAGTAAAGCATGCTGGGCATCTAGCCGCCATTTTCAGATCGCCTTGTTTGTGGCGCGGAGTTGTTGGTGTGTGCTGTGTTTTAAAATTTAATTTAATCGGCTTGTAAAATTCTTTAGAATATGTCGTATGAAGTGATTATAAGAGGTCCATTGACCACTTGGCGAGGATATCTCTACGAGGGAAGTACCCCAGCTCGAACGGCTAAAACCGACTGGCAGTGCGCTTAACATACGAAGATATGTCTGTTCTACTACTCAGCATGGGCATTTATCTGTAAAACCCCGGATTAGTGTTCAATCAATGATTGGAAGTCACGGCGTCCAAAAATTGCAGACACACAATTCGCAGCAGAAACTACCTTGCAACAGGCAATTCGGACCATTAGACTATATTAACAAGAAACAGATGTGGTGTAGTATTATTATCTGGCAAAAGGTTGAACACTTCCTTGCAAAAAGAAATTTTAACACATGCAATACCGTGTTGACATAGTCATCTTTCCCACAATAGAAGATACTGTGTTGTCCTTCATTCGACGTCGAAGTGTAAATGTGGAGTTTCGATGAAGTGATTAAAACACAGCCGAATGGAACAGTACACACCCTAACAAGGGCAACATGTAGACATACTCCATTATTTACGATGTTCCCGCTTTGCAATAGTCCAAACTCAAATGCCACGGTGATCACATTATTAGCCTACTTTTCACATTTTGCAAAAATGAGGAAAAAGTAGACTTATGAGATCGGGCAAATGTGTGTCTGTCTGTCCTTCTGTCTGTCTGGTTGTGTGTGTGTCTCCCCCTATCAACTCCTAAACGGCTGCAGCAATCGAAACAAAATTTGGTAGGAATAAAGATCTATACCCGAATATCTCACGGCCATATTTGAAAATGATGTCAAAGCTACCAACTGCTGAAAATCGCAATTGAAATTTGAGCTCCATGTTGGATATTCTGGAAGTTATGAATGGGAGCTATTTCAAAATTGGCACACGTATAGATAATAATGTTGCAGTTTAATTTCCAGGAGGCCATACATGGCAGTGTTGCCAAAATGATTATAAGCCTGCTGATAGGTCCAAATTTTAAATGCATGTAACTTCTACACTATCAATTGGATTTCAACCAAATTTCGCATGTGCTATGTGTACATAAACAGATATGACTGAGCGTATTCTTAAGAGCCACCAGGGCTGCCAACTTCAGCCAAATTTTGTATTCTGTACCTTAAGAGATGGAACTAAGAATATATTCAGTCACCAGAGCTGCCAACTGTAGTGCTCTATTAGGCTACATTATGACAGTTATATTTCGAACTAATAAGAAATTTCGTTGTTACCAACTCAATTTCGTCATTATTCTAATTAGGTCCATATAGATTAATCATTGGAATGAATCATACATTTTGAGAAAAGTAGGCTCTTTAGTTCGTCACGGAACTTCTTGTCTCATTCTCAGATGGCGCTGGCGACCGAACACGTACTTTTACAGATGAATGGCATTGATAGCTATTGACATAGGTACAACTGTATACTTTAAACCCACTTTCAGTCGGTTTTCGCCGTTCGAGCTGGGGTACTTCCCTTGTTAGTATAAAACTAAGTCCCCGATTCTTGGATGTCACGGGTAATCTCGAGAACCACTGGATGGATTTTGATGCAGTTTTCACCATTCTGTAAAGGATATCTCGAGGTAGGTGTCTGTGTAAAATAATTTATTTATGCTCAAAGGAAGCCAAGCAGTTACGATTTCAGTGAAAAGTCGAAAACAAACCTGGCGTCCGTGCGCTTTTAAAGCTTACGCTGGGCAAACCGTTAAAAATATCAATATACTATGAGTGTAAGAATTGTTCAGCATGAAAAGTTCTACAAAAACGTCCGTGAGAGCATATCTCTATCTTCAATACATCGCCCGCTATAAGTGTTTTTACGTTTTCATTTCTTCCAACAATCTCCATTCAATTACTGAGGCGACAGTTTACGAGCTAGCTAGGGGCGACCCTATGACCCCAGTTACAGCCTAACTAGCGGGCGAGCCTATTACCCCAGATACAGCCAGCAGCAAACTGTCGAGTCGTATTGAGTTAAGACTTCAGAGAAGAGTGGTTGTGTTTAGAGTTTCCCTGGAAGTGCAACTCGGCTTTTCTTCATTTCGCCTGTGAACGTTTTGTTCCACAAAATACACAGTCAAGTTAAGATTGGACGGAAGGGGGATTTGTGTGTCATGCACCTCGCCATTCTTAAATTACGTCTGACAAGAATTCGTTGCACATGCATCTCCATGATAATATAATTAAGAGTCCAGTCAGTGATTTTAACGCATTATACCGAGACGTAAAACAGATATAGGTCGTAGTTCATTGACATCGAAATAAAAGCGCTCATCACGTAATGCATTCATAACTGTTCCCGGGCGAAGCCGGGGCAGGTTGCTAGTAAATACATAGTTTTTGAAGTAGTGATTGTAAGAGGCCTATTCACTATATTTTTGTATGGCTATTGGCCGCAATATATGCTTTTCGGAATTCTATTAATAATCGTGTAGGCCTATTTGTTCGGCAGCGTATCTTTCAACGAAACTTAGGCTGCACGAGGTTTGGATAGGTTAAGGCATATTTAATTAACGTGGCTAAATTGAGGTAAATGCAAGCATACAAGATTTTCCTTTCGAAGTTCTCGCACACATCTAAATTGCTGGTGATTGAAAATATACATTAATAAATTGTTCACGGTTCTCTATACCCCTCTCTAATTTTCAAATCAGAAAATTCATTACGCCTAGGCCTATTTGATTTCTGTGCAAACTTACAAATGTGAAGGTTTCCTCAATAAAAGTTTAGTCCCTCACCTTTTCATTAAATCCTCTTCCTCAAGAACTATCGTCGTCGTCGGCTGTAACTGGATTCCGAGTACACATACTTCTTCCTGCATATAGCTTCTCAAACCAGCTTGTGGATGTGTTTCTGATGAATAAAACATGCGCCCACATAAATTGCACTCAATGGTCGGGGGAGGGCGGGGTTGTCGCTTGTCGCTTGGCCTCTCCATGTCGGCGACGTTCTTCTTCAAATTAGTTGACACAGTAAACGGTCCGCAGCAGTTGTTTCCCATGAGTGGATATGTATACCAGTCGTCGTCATGATGTGTTTTAGCTGGTCTCTAAAACGCTTCAGAGGGGCCCCATGAGGTCCAGTGCCGGAGCAAAGTTCACCATAAAGGAATTGACGTTGAAGCCTGGTATCACTCATAAGGTGAACATGGCCTGACCATCTCAGTAGATGAGCGATGATGGTTGCCTCAATGCTATTGAAGTGCGCTTTCTCGAGAACTGCAATGTTGGTCACGTAGTCCTCCCACTTGATATTCAAGATGTATCTCGTCTTTTGTTGGTGGAAGCGCTCAAGTTAGAGTGTCCAAGTTTCACAGCCATACAATAGCGTTGAGATGATGACAGCTTTGGACACCAAGAGTTTGGTATGCTTCTTTAGGTCTTTACTCATGAAGACTCGGTGTATTAAACGGCCAAATGCTGCATGGGCAGCCCCAATTCTTTTGTCAACATCCTGTTCGCTGTTTAGACAAGATGATACCAAGATATGATCAACCTGCTCCAGTGTTGTGTCTAAGATGGAGATGTTGAACTCAGGAAGAGGTAATCCTGGGGCAGGTTGTGCAAGTACCTTAGTTTGCTTTGCATTGATGGTAAGACCAAAGTGATCACACGCAGTGCTAAAACGATTGACCGATTGTTGAAGCACTGCAGGTGACGAATCTATATTACTGCAATATCGGCATGACTTTCAACTGAAATTGATTAGGATTTATTCTAAATCCTTTGGTGATGGCGGTTGTTACTTTAAGGGGAAGAACATCATCTGCCCTTAAATCCTTTGACATGCACTATTAGAATGATGGATGAGAAGTCTAGGTTTATTAGGTGGAATATACAGGGTTAATCAATACTATTTGTACCTTAACAAAATCCATTTCATCCATTCAACATGAATGTGAGAGGCTTTTACTAAGTATTAATGGTACATAACTCTACGTCCTATACATATAAAATCCAACATGGCGACCATCCGATATATTTACATGGTTCTCGGTATATGTATGAATCTATTACAGCAATTAAACTGCAGTTTTAATGTCCATAGAGGCTATGGACATAAGTTCACCAATGGGACTTTAAATAACCTGGTGAGCACAAATCCAACATGGCGGCGACGCGAAATACGAAGTACGTCCAGAAAGTAAGTTCCGTTTGGTAATAACATTAAATTGTGTACAGATACAGTAAAATTATTTATTGCACAAAATTCTACAACCCTTAAACTACTTTTCCACATAACTGCCGAAATGTTGCAGGCATTTGTCGTAGCGTGGCACGAGTTTTTGTATACCTTCTTCATAGACGTGTGCCGCCTGTGTCTTCAACGGGACCGATAACCTAGATGTTAGGCCCCTTAAAACAACAATTATCATCATCATCATGTCTTCAACTAGTTGTACGTTCCGCTGCAGCGCAGTTCCGCATATGCGCGGTAGACGCTCTGTATCAAGGAGAAGAAACGTGCGCCATTTGGAGAACGCTGTCAGCCACGTACGCGTTGTTGTGCATGTTTACTCGTACAATGTCGGTGTTGATTGAAAATCCCGCCGCTTGTGAAATCAGATCTGTGATTCGTTCTCTGAATACTAGGAAAGTGAAACCAATTGAAATGTATCGGCAAATTTGCGAAGTGTATGGACAAAATGCGATGCGTGATTCAATGGTGAGAAGATGGGTCCGACAGTTCAATGAAGGACGTAGTGAAGTGCACGATGAAGAACGAAGTAGGCGTCCATCTTTGGTTACAGAAGAACTGGTTCACGCGATTGATGACAAGATCCGGGAAAACCGCAGGTTTACAATTAGTGCTCTCGCTATGGAATTTCCCCAAATCTTACGATCACTAATTCATGAAATTGTTACCGAAAAACTGAACTTTCGTAAACTTTGCTGACGTTGGGTACCAAAGATTCTTACGGAGCAACACAAAACAAAACGGATGGGTAGTGCACTTCAGTTTTTGACCCGTTAGAATGAAGGCGGCGAAGAATTTCTGACACAGATAGTCACAGGAGATGAAACTTGGGTTTCTTACGACACCCCTGAACGTAAGCGGTAATCAATGGAATGGAGGCACACTTCATCCCCAGCAAAGGTTAAGCCGAAACAAATCTTGACACCTCGGAAAATGATGTGCACAGTGTTCTGGGACTTGAAAAGCATCTTACTCATTGATTTCTTACCGCGTGGTCAAACAATCAACGCAGATGCTTACTGCGAGACACTCAGGAAATTGCGCCGCGCAATACAGAATAAGCGCCGAGGGTTCCTGTCAAAAGGTGTTGTTTTTCTTCACGACAACGCACGACCACACACTGCAAATGTGACTAAACACCTCCTACAGGGATTTGGCTGGGACGTGTTTGACAACCCTCCGTACAGCCCTGACCTCGCTCCTAGCGACTTTCATCTGTTCACACATCTCAAGTCTTTCCTTGGCGGTCAACACTTCAACAATGACGACGAGCTGAAAGAAGATGTTTCCAACTGGTTGAAGACACAGGCGGCAAACTTCTATGAAGAAGGTATCCAAAAGCTTGTGCCACGCTATGACAAATGCCTGAAAAAGTTCGGCAGTTATGTGGAAAAGTAGTTTAAGAGGTGTAGAATGTTGTGCAATAAATAATTTTTCTGTATCTGTACACAATTTAATTTTATTACCAAACGGAACTTACTTTCTGGACGTGCCTCGTATAATTATTTAAATGGACGTTTCTCGCGATCTAACCATCCGAGCGCAGTGAAACTTGGTACGGTAAATGCTTATACAAATTTAAATCCACTGGCATCTAATTTATTTCAACCACAAGATGGCAGCTGTGCGAAATTTTAAAATCTCGTTTTATTTGTGTCCTAATCATGCGATTGAAGTTTGAATACTACACCTACACAATAAGCGTCATGTAATAGTACATAACTCTATTATATAAATTTCTAACATGGCAACCATCCGAATTATTTAAATGGTTCTCAATATCTACGGATCTATTACAGCAATCAAACTGAAATTTTGTATGTTGATAGAGGCAATTAATGTAAGTAGGATATATGGAAATAGGCTTTAGTTCTTCACGGAGCTACTTGTTTAAATATGTTGAACACTGATGACAAAGAGGCACTGTTGGTGTGTAGAGCACATGAAGTCGAGACCTTAGATGGTAAGGGAGGGGGTCACTCCTGCTGTGGTACACTAACATGCAATACAATACAAGCAGCGACCAATGCTTTTGTGAAACTTCTCACTTAATTGAACTAATAGTAATTTATGAACATTGGTAACACACAGGACTGCATCCTCATATAATGACGCACTGTTCGAAACCTCATACACTTGGTAATATGGTGGCAATTCAAGCCACATCATCAAACAATCATCTGCACGTCATCAACTAAATAAAAAAAAGACAGTCTGAAAGACTGGACTTTATATCATTTTAAATGCAATCAGCCGAGTACCAAGAAGGCAGTGCGAGAACAGAATTTCAAGATTCTATTTTGCTTCTTCACTGCCTACTTGATTGTTCTCGCATTGCCTTCTTGAAACTCAGCAGTGTGTTTGTGCCGGTTCTAGCGCCACCTCCACCTCACAAAATGGCGTCGGCGCGATATCTCTCTAACGCATGGTCGGATTTTGACAAATGAGGTGTCATTGAACTCGGGCTGATACCCCCTTTCCAATGGACAACATATTTCAACCCCAAAATAAAACCTACCCCTAATAGGGGGTGAAATTGTATTTTTTAGAGAATCTCGCTTTCCAAGTGACACTTGTGAGAGTTTAAATGCCAATATGGAATGAAACGTTATTCAACACAAGAGACACGTGTAGGGTGGATAGCCAATATGAATTAACATGCTTGTTTTTTGTTTTTACGCATGCTCACTCATAGCCTTTGTAAGAGGGCGGGCTTTTTTAAAGATGGCAGCTGTAGTGTAACCTAACCTAGCCCAACCCACGAGTGGTGATCAAAAAGTATTTTAAGTGACGCTTGTCGATCGGCAAACCAATAATCAAAGAGGGATATGTCAGGCCTTGAGGTGATAGCCCCTTTTGATTGATCCCTGTTGATTGGTCCCTTTTGATTGATCTCTGTTGATTTGTCCCTTTGGACTGGTCCCTGTTGACTAGCCCCTTTGGACGGGCCCTTTTTGACAGGGGGTCATTTTTGATGGATCCTTTTTGACAGGTCCTTTTCGACGGGCCCCTGTGGACGGGTCATTGTTGACGAGTCATTGCTGACGGGTCCTTGTTGACGAGTCCCCCTGTGGACGGGTCATTGTTGACGGGTCCTTCTTGGCGAGTCCCTGTTGACGGGTCCTCGTTGACGAGTCCTTGTTGACGAGTCCCCCTGTGGACGGGTCATTGTTGACGGGTCCTTCTTGGCGAGTCCCTGTTGACGGGTCCTCGTTGACGAGTCATTGTTGACGAGTCCCTGTGGACGGGTCCTTGTTGACGAGTCCCTGTGGACGGGTCCTTTTTGACGGGGCCTTTTTGACGGGTCCTTTTTGACTAATCCCTTTAGACCGGTCCCTTTGGACTGGTCCCTATGGACTGGCCCATGGTCCCTAATGCTATGATGAAATTAAACGTTGTTCCACATGAAACGCATGTGAAGAGTCGATTGCTACTATGAATTAACATGTTTGTTTTTTGTTTTTACGCATGCGCACTTGGGGATTTTGTAAGCGGGCGGGCTTTTTGAATAATGATTTATAGATGAGTTATTTTTTAAAAAATTACCAAAAGATCCAAAACTAATAGGTCATTAGCTTTTTAATAGCTCATGAACCAATAAGGCTAGGTACTTGTATGAGAGGTCGTTGGACTCGAGGTGACATTCTGTTTTTGAATGTATTATTTATTTTTGTCAAAAGAGCCTATCTGCACTTTTGTTAATATCTCGCTAACTAATAATCAGAGAGGCTCAAGTGAGGTGTCATGGGACTCAGGATGGTCAACCCTTTTCCATGGCCAACGAATTCACCCAAAAGATTCAAAACAGCAAGGTCATTGACCTATGATTTTATAAACTAATAATCGAATACCAACATGCGAGGTGTCATGGGACTTAAAATGGTCAACCCTTTCCCATGGCCAATGAACATAGCTAGGTAGAGAAAGAATTAGTGTAGGCTACATGTATGGTGACTGACAAGTCTTTTACCATTGAAACTTGTATAGAGAGAGTATAGGTTGCAGGTATGGGTTAATAAATGACAAACGGTGTACACAAAATCTGATTTATCGATTCAAGAATTAAGAGTAGACTATCTTTAATTGATTGGTTAAAGAGGATAGCTAAAACACAAAAATGCTCAGTGGTTACCGGGACAAGATGGTCGCTACACACAACAAGCTTTAAATACTTGAGGCTAATAATCTATACACACACACTCGCTTGTTCTAAACTAAACTGTGTTGCTGTCAGTTCTCAGACAGTAGGCTGATGCCAAAATGCATTGCTAACAGAAATATAATCATTTCCGGTTGTATAATGTTACCAGCTATCCATTTTGTGTTAAGCACTTTTAGCTCTTGTACTGGTGGTCTTAATTCGATTTCCAGGTCTGAGGCCTAGAACGAGTCAAACTAAGAAACAAGGGCATGGTGGTGCAGTGGTTAAGCTGTTAGCCTTTCCACCAGGGTTCAATTTCAGGTTAATATGCATGTCATAAATACATTAAACAAAACAGAGATAACGTTTAAAACTGATTACATTTGTGTCTTTTCAAATTATTACTTGGATTACAAATACAAAGGTGAACTGGGTTTGATATACAGTTAATGCTGTCTATCACACACTAGACTGTAAGAAAGCCAAAAGAGCAAAAGGCGTAGGTGATCACGAGGGGTGATTAAAAAGTATTCCAAGCGGCGCTTGCCGATAGGCAAACCAATAATCAAAGAGGGGTATGACAGACCTTGAGGCGATAACTCCTTTTAATTGATCCCTGTTGATTTGCCCCTTTGGACTGGTCCCTGTTGACTAGCCCCTTTGGACGGGTCCTTTTTGAAGGGAGTCATTTTTGACGGGCCCCTGCTGACGGGTCACTGTCGACGGATCCCTGTTGACAGGTCCTTTTGACTAATCCCTTTGGACCGGTCTCTTTGACATACTTTGGATAAATGCGTGGGCCAGCCCATAGGGTTCAGTCCAAAGGGACCGGTGCACACTTTCTGACATATCGTTAAAACGTAAAGGAAGGAATGTCTGAAAATTTTCACTAACACATAGTACACGTTCACCATACATTGTGTCCACTTTTTGAATGTTGATGATACGGAATGGAGTATGCATTGGTAATTCAGTGAGCTTTTTTCTCTCTAATCCGCAGTTCTGCCCAATAGCATTGAGAATATTTATTGTAGTAGCCTATAAAGAAACAAAAAAAATTATATTACAGTTAAGCTATAAGTGAACAGAACCACTATATATATCATTTTATTCTAAGAGCTTTCCATAATGATAAGAAAAGGAGCTTACCATAATGATGGATTGTGTGTAAGTAAACGTCTTTTGCTGCTTGATGCCACAACTAAAGTGATACTCATACAACATACAAGTGAGTTCATGTTTCGCTGACGTAATCGTATGTTTCCACGCACTTCCTGTGTTTATTTATTTATTTATTTATTTATTTATCGTATGGCTTTTAGTGCCGGGAGTGTCCGAGGACATGTTCGGCTCGCCTGAGTCTGTAGCTGCTTCAAGCGGACACCCTAAAGGGTGAGCTACAAGTTCCGTTCAATTTCAAGTAGTTCCAATTTTCGCCACCAGATATCAATGATACCTAGCGGTGAACGTTGGAACTTTGATAGAGCGTTCTGACGAAATCTAACCTAACAATTTTGCTTTACACAAGTTTAGTCTGTGAAAGGGTATTTTACATGCCATAAATCTATGAGATGGGACCGCCGGCTTTACTTCCCCTCCGAAGGAAGGCATACTGAAGGATTTTTAACGCTCTTAAAAAATCCGACGACTTCGGCCAGGTTTGAACCCGCTATCTTGGGCACAGCAGTTCTGCATGCTACCGACTACGCCTGTGTTGAGCGCGTCATAGTGGCTAAATTTGAAACTCTAGATGAGATGTTTTGCTGACGTAATCGTATGTTCCCCCGCACTTCATGCGTCGTTCTCTTTTGACAAAAATAAATAATACATTCAAAAACAGAATGTCACCTCGAGTCCAACGACCTCTCATACAAGTACCTAGCCTTATTGGTTCATGAGATTAAAAAGCTAATGACCTATTAGTTTTGGATCTTTTGGTAATTTAAAAAAATAACTCATCTATAAATCATTATTCACAAAGCCCGCCCGCTTACAAAATCCCTAAGTGCGCATGCGTAGAAACAAAAAACAAACATGTTAATTCATAGTAGCAATCGACTCTTCACATGCGTTTCATGTGGAACAACGTTTCATTTCATCATAGCATTAGGGACCATGGGAAAGTCCATAGGGACCAGTCCAAAGGGACCGGTCTAAAGGGATTAGTAAAAAAGGACCCGTCGAAAAGGCCCCGTCAAAAAGGACCCGTCAACAAGGACCCGTCCACAGGGACTCGTCAACAAGGACCCGTCCACAGGGACTCGTCAACAAGGACTCGTCAAACATGACCTGTCAACAATGACCCGTCCACAGGGGGACTCGTCAACAATGACCCGTCAACAATGACCCGTCCACAGGGCCCATCAACAGGGACCCGTCAAAAAGGATCCATCAAAAATGACCCCCTGTCAAAAAGGGCCCGTCCAAAGGGGCTAGTCAACAGGGACCAGTCCAAAGGGACAAATCAACAGAGATCAATCAAAAGGGACCAATCAACAGGGATCAATCAAAAGGGACTATCACCTTAAGGCCTGACATATCCCTCTTTGATTATTGGTTTGCCGATCGACAAGCGTCAATTAAAATACTTTTTGATCACCACTCGTGGGTTGTGCTAGGTTAGGTTACACTACAGCTGCCATCTTTAAAAAAGCCCGCCCTCTTACAAACGCTATGAGTGAGCATGCGTAAAAACAAAAAACAAGCATGTTAATTCATATTGGCTATCCACCGTACACATGTCTCTTGTGTTGAATAACGTTTCATTCCATATTGGCATTTAAACTCTCACATGTTGCACCTGGAAAGCGAGATTCTCTAAAAAAATACAATTTCATCCCCTATTAGGGGTAGGTTTTATTTTGGGGTTGAAATATGTTGTCCATTAGAAAGGGGGTATCAGCCCGAGTTCAATGACACCTCATTTGTCAAAATCCGACCATGCGTTCGAGAGATATCGCGCTGACGCCATCTTGTGAGGTGGGGCGGTGGAGGTGGCGCTAGAACCGGCACAAACATACTACTGAACTCTATTCTCGCACTGCCTTCTTGGTACTCGGCTGCTACATCGTACTATGACGTTACGCACCTCAGAGCATTCTCGGTACATTTCGTTGATAATATTCTGCTAGACATGCACGTATCGCAGTATATGCTTGAACGTCAAGTGCAAAGTTGGGTGTGAGTTATCAATGTTCATAAATTACTTGAAGATCAATTTAATTCAAAAGTGGCGCGCACCTTCTGAAGCCATGTTGCGACAAAACCATGGGTCGCTACTATCTGGGCTATAATGATATTATTGGTTTTACGTCCATTTTAACTATTGTGGCTTTTAGAGACGCCGAAGTGCCAGAAGTTTGCCCCGGAGAGGATCTACGCCCTCTGTCTGAAAAGTTTGGTGAATGGTCTATATTACGAACGGACTGTTGGCTTACCTGAAACAGCAGTTACTGTCCTTCGAAGTAATCCCAGTGGATGGTTATGCACTTCTGAGAACGGCTGTACAAGTCCTGGCATAGTCTTCCTGAGGGATAGCCTTCTGTTGGGTCGTCACATTACGTTGGATGTCCGAAAGGTCCGGAAACCTCTGGCCCTTGAGGGCTTTTCGGCGACCCTGGACCCTGATACTCCATACATTGACGCTTGCCTTCAAGGTCGCACCTCAGGCACCAGGTCTCGTCACCCGTGACGATGGTTTTCAGGACCATTCCATTCCACGGAACATTCACCCTTCTCACTGCCACCCGTCTATCAGGTGTGCAAGGCAGGTTGCATGTATTCACGCTTCTCTCTTGCTTTCAATTTAGAGTTTTGACGACCCTAACTGAACGCTATCCCTCAGGAAGACTATGCCAGGAGTTTCCAGGACTTGTTCAGTCGTTCTCAGAAGTGCATAACCACCCACGGGGATTACTTCGAAGGATAGTACAGGCCGGACGTTTGTTTTATACGATTGCCCTTGACCTTGAAGCCTGTGGGTGAGCCTGTACACAGTCACTCTCTCACCCTATCGCTTCACACTTTTCACCACCGATCTGATGTAATGGAATTCCAGACTTGAGCAGACAGTACAGTCCACATCGAAGTATTGTGTGACGCGGAAGTACATGTTACGTAGTTACGAACAGAACGTCATTATATTTGCCAATGACTGTACTCCTAGCAGAAGTGTGAGACAGCTTTGTCAATCATTGGACCGCTTGGGGCAGCTGATAATAACACAGGTACTGCAGTAACTCGCACCAGGCTTCCATTAAGATTTTTCACTCGTCTAAAACAAACGTCCGGCCTGTAACGGCTGTTTCAGGTAAGCCAACAATCCGTTCGTAATATAGCCATTCACTTTTCAGACAGTGGGTGTAAAACTTGCAAGTAAATGTAGTGACACGGCTTCCTCAAATGACAAGTAACTGTCTGGACTAAATCATTGGCCACTACTAGGTCTGACCAGTGTACCACAAGCAAGGGGCCTGCGATGTAACACTGAATGAAATATCATAATATGTGAATTTCATATCTTATTTCATTTTCCGGAGGACATTATCAAAGTAGGCCTACACCTAATTACTAACCTTGGTCACTTTGGCACTGACTGCAGCAGATATAGCCTATGTGCTAAATTATGTAAATATGTTTATGTTCGACCCTAACTATTATGTGTCAGAAAACTGTATCGTAATGAGGCTCATTATAACACTATTTTTCATTATGAAACAGTTTCTCCCACCAATCAGAGCTCATGAAACAGTTGTGACCAATTAGATAAGGATACCTTCGCGCATGCGTTCAAAATCCAACATTCTATATAAATTACCGAAATTGCACCGTCCATATGTTCGCGTAAATAAACTGGTGAATATGAGACAAGAAATGGCACTGCACCTTAATATCCCCAAAATCAATTTCTACACAGCGCGTGGTTTTGAAACGACTTCGGTGACAGTTTTACTGAATACTGGAGCACAATCTGAACATATGGCATTGAAGCACACAGAGCGCATGCGTCGGTTGTCCAAAGAGCTTGGGAAACAGAGATATACTACCCACCGCAGCACCCGATCACAACATTCTAGTGACTGAACAGATATTTATGAATATTTATGTTAAAACATATAATAAAGTTATAATTATCGTCGAACATAAACAGTCGTATGCAACTCGCCTATAATGGTAATTAAGACACTCGTATGGAAATTATAAAACTCGCATACGCTCGTTTTATAAAAATACTCGTGTCTTAATTATGGCCATTATAGGCTCGTTGCATAATGTACTATTATGTTCGACCCTGACTATTATATGTCAGAAAACTGTACTATAATGAGCTCATTATAACACTATTTTTCATTATGAAACAGTTTCTCCCACCAATCAGAGCTCAAGAAACAGTTGTTTGACCAATTAGATAATTAGATGCGCTGAGTTCCACGGCCTTCTAATTTAAATTTCACTGCCTGGCCTAGTGCCGTAGTAGGGTAATCGAGGAGGCCATGTTCAAACACAAGGCATTCCCTGCGTCTCATGCGCTCTGTTCAGTACATAAAACTGGCGAAATCTCGACAGATATTTATGAATATTTACGTTCGAACATAAAATAGTTATAATAATTATCGTCGAACATAAACAGTCGTATGCAACGAGCCTATAATGGCAATAATTAAGACACGAGTATGTTTATATAACGAGCCATCATGTGGAATTAAAAAAAAAAACGACTACCCCATTGTGAGTGAATAAAACCAGGGAAGTATATATGGCGAACGCGGCCTGAAGGTTAAAACACATTGTATTGGACAAAACAGAGGTTAGAATGGTCGGGTTAAGGTGCGCCTTTGGCCGCGGGAAGCTAGCGAGGCACTGTTGACACGTTAGGATGTAACCATTGTCAGCACAATTCATGGAGAACTGATTCAAAGTCTGCGCACTGTCAAGTGAACTATAGTTCAGCCATCATTATTTCCGACATGACGTTTCAGAACTATAGTAGACTAGAGTTTCGTTCGCGACATCGCAAACGAAACTCAATTTGCTTTCATATCGCGATTTGAATGGCTGCCTGAGATTGTCTTGTTAAAGTGATTTTTCTTCTGACCGCTAGATAACTCTGGGGTAACACTCAAACGTCAAGTCGGAAGTAATGATGGCTTTACTGTAGGCACTATTTTGTATTACGATACCGATTACAAATGAAAAGGTATTAAGACGAGTGGAAGAGGAGAGATAGGTTGGTAGGACACATACTAAAACACGCAGGAATAGCAAGCTTAGTTATGGAAGGAAGGGTCGAGGACAAGAACTGTAGGGGTAGACCAAGGTTGTTTGTTGTTGTTTGAGTCTTCAGTCTTTTGACTGGTTTGATGCAGCTCTCCATGACTCCCAATCCTGAGCTAATCGTTTCATCTCTACATAGCTACCACACCCTACATCCGAGGCAATCTGATTAACATACTCTAACCTTGGTCTACCCCTACAGTTCTTGCCCTCGACCCTTTCTTGCATAACTAAGCTTGCTATTCCTGGGTGTCTTAGTATGTGTCCTGCCAACCGATCTCTTCTCTTCATTAGCAGTCGCCTGAAACATCTCTCCTCTCCCACTCGTCTTAATACCTCTTCGTTTGTAACCCTATCTACCTATCTGATCTTCATCATTCTCCTGTAACACCACATTTCAAATGCTTCAATTCTCCTCTTTTCTGCTGCACCAACAGTCCAAGTTTCACTTCCATAGAGCGCCACGCTCCAGACAAAGGCTTTCAAAATTACTTCATAATACCTAAATCTATATTCGATGTTAAACAGATTGCCTCGGACGTAGGGTGTGGTAGCTATCTAGAGATGAAACGATTAGCCCCGGACAGGGAGGCATGGATTGCTGCATCAAACCAGTCAAAAGACTGAAGACTCAAAGAACAACAACCGATTACCTAATGCACAGTAGTACCGTACTTGACGGTAACTCATGCACATAATGGTGGTTGGTTCCTCAGTTTAGGGGCTGCGACAACGTGGTCATGTAGCCCCGTGTACTTTGAGTGTGTGTAGTATCTGTCTGATAACCGGTGTTAATTGTGATAATAATAATAATATCGTATGGCCTCGGGTGCCGGGTGCAAGCTTTGTAATTTGACACCCAGAGGGTAGCTTGCATGTCGAATTTCGTTGTTCCTTGGATCACTATGAAAGTCAAGGAGGTTAGATATCTAAGCTCCTTGAAACCTATAGCGCTTTCTAGTAGACAAATTAGGAACTTCGTTTGGCGGAAACTCCCGAGATTAATTTTTCCATTATGAACACGGCCTACTGAATTCAAAAGGGTTCTTTGACATGCCAACATCGTATGACATGGTGTCGTATTTTTGCCGCCTTTCAAAAAAAATATCACTTACCACGGCCAGGAGCGAACCTGCAATCTTGGGGTTAGAAGACCGACACTCACCCACCGTGGCAAGCTGTTAATTGTGATAACTGTATTAGTGTGTGTTATCTGTGATTCAGGTAGAAGGACTGCAGACGATTAATTTTTTCAAGTAGTTCCTACTTTTGCTACCAAATGCTACAATCCACGACATCTAGCTACGGACGTGGCTACTAAACGCCATCGCAGCCAGCACCTGGTGGTGAACGTTGGAACTAATATAGCGTTATCAAACTAGCCTACAATTTTTAGCTTCCACAAGTGTAGTTAGTGGAAGGCTCTTTTTCATGCCACAAATCTATGACATGGGCCTGCCGGCTTTACTTCCCCTCTGAAGGAAGGCATACTGAGGGATTTTTAACACTCTTAAAAAGTCCGACGACTTCGGCCTGGTTTGAACCCGCGATCTTGCACATAGAAGCTCAGCATGCTACCAACTACGCCACCGAAGCCGCCTGATGGATTTTTAGCCTATTTTCATTTTATAAAAATATGAGATTACCTTTGTCCGTGTGTTTATGTGTGCATGTGTGTGTGTGTGTGTGTGTGTGTGTGTGTGTGTGTGTGTCCCAATAACGTATACACGGCTGGAGCGATTTCAATGAAACTCGGCAAGGTCATAGCACCATTGTGGCTGACCCCGACCGTGCACTTAAAATTTTTTCACGTCTCACCAATCCAACATGGCGGCTGTGCGAAATATTTCACCAGCTTTCAATATCTCCAAAACTATTACCGATATCACCCTGAATTTTTGTACGGTGACAAAGGGAACTACTAGAAGTTCACCTACGTGACATTCAAAAACCTGGTAACTACAAAACCAACATGGCGGCCAAGCGAAATTGCGACATTTTAATACATGTTTCTCGCGATTTAACCAACCAAACGCAATGAAACTTGGTACAGTATATGTTTATACACAGTGTAATGCACCGACATCTAACTTCATTCAATTGTTTACATAACCTCAAGATGGCGGCTGTGCGAAATATTTCACTGGCATTCTATATCTCCGAAACAATTACTGATATCACCCTGATATTTTGTACGGAGATAAAGGGCACTGCTGAAAGTTCATCTATGAGACTTTCAGAAACCTGTTATGTACCAAACGAACATGTCAGCCAAGCGAAGTTGAAAGTTTTAAATAGACATTTCTCGTGATTTAATGATACTTGGTACAACAAATATTTATACACATTGTAATGCACTGGCTTCTAATTTAGTTCATTTACATAACCTCAAGATGGCTGCTGTGCGAATTTTAAAATTAAGTTTTTATTTCTTGTGTCGTAATCATGCGATCGAAGTGAAAGTTTGAATAATGAACCTACGCATTAATTTTCCTTTAATGGTACATGACTCTATGGCCTATACATATAACAATCCAACATGGCGACCATCCGAAATATTTAGACGGTTCTCATTGTCTACGAATCTATTACAGCAATCAAACTGAATTTTTTAATGTTCATAGAGGCTATGGACATAGTTCACTTATAGGAATTTCAGTAACCTGGCGAGCACAAATCCAACATGGCGGCGACGCGAAGAATAAATATTTAAATGGATGTTCTCGCAATTTAACCATCCGAGTGCAGTGAAACTTGGTACAGCAAATGCTTATACAAATGTTAATCCACTGGCATCTAATTTATTTTAATTGTTTCCATAACCACAATATGGCAGCTGTGCGAAATTTTAAAATCTCGTTTTTATTTCTTGTGTCCTAATCATGGGATTGAAGTTTGAATACTACACGTACACAATAATCTTCTTGTAACAGTACATAATTCTAAGACCTACATATATAAAAATCCAACATGGCGACCATCCGAAATATTTAGTCGGTTCTCAATATCAACGAATCTATTTCAGCAATCAAACTGAAATTTTGTATGTTGATAGAGGCAATTAACATAAGTAGGATATATGAAAATAGGCTGTATAGTTCTTCACAGAACTACTTGTGTGATTTGTTAAGACCTCCTGTGGATGGGGAGGGTGGAATTAATTCACGGTATCCCCTGCCTGTCGTAAAGGGCGATTAAGAGGGGCCCTTTTTTAAAGATCGATTTCAAATTTCTGGTCCCAGTTCTGGTTTGACCCATAGAAATAAACATGCATGCTGTTAGGGGAAGGGCCACCAACTTGGCCATCTGGCCAGAAAGCCTAGACGGTATGCCCGATCCCGTCAGGTGGGTGCGCCATGTACCCTACAGTAGTATCCGCCTTACAACGAAGGTCCCTGCATGGCCGAATACTGGAGAGCTGTATAAATCACTGTGCATGCCGAGGGGGAAGTGACTGTTCGAGGCACTGGACCCGGGCAATACCTGCTATGCCTGGCTGGGTGGCGCCCACTGTGATGGCCCCCGTTCGGAGTGGGCAGTATTCGGGGAGGGTTTTATCTGGGATGCCGAAGCGCTCACGGATTACTGCACAGGGTGGCCCCCTCAAAAAGCCGCCTCTCGATGGAAGTAGACATCCTAAGGTATATACACCTTGGGATGAAGACCTATTAGAAACATTCCCGGTTGACAACGTTCCCCGTTATCTGGTAGCCTCCAGAACTGACGGGAACCCTTCGCGTTGGTCAAATCTATTGTGTTTGCCGAGGAGATCGAGGATAAGTATGGTGGCGATCGAGAAGGTAGCCTATACAGAAGCTACTCAGGCGCGTATTGAAGGGGGGGGGGGGGGGGTCACGGGGGTCATGACCCCCTCCCCCCAAACGGGAGACCAATTTTTTTTTTGCAAACTCAAAAAACTAAAACACAAGAACCAGACAAATAAAACTTAATGAATTTTAACTGAAAAACAGTTTTTTTCTTTCATTTTATTCAATACTGAAAATATCTTTATTGCAATTATTATGTTCTGTTACAACTGTACATATTTACAACTTCATACCTGTTATATAAAAAAAACATTATTTATATAACGAAATCAACTCGTCTATTTTGTTTAGCAAACCTTGTGATTACCGAATCGATGTCTATAGTGATGTCACGAAGAATGTGCAGCAATGCACGGATAGGAATTTGGGGCTTTTTTCGCACCAAAAAATGTTGCCGACGTCCAAACCGCAAGCTTGGTTGGCAATTTAAGCTGTGACTTTTCCCTTTGTCGGTACCAACTCGACTTGCCGAAACTGTAACGTACCTTGATACTTTTCTCGAAGCTCGATGTAAAAGTCGCAAAACACACCGTTGCAATTTGTACGAATATGTTTAGTGCGCTAAACGCATCAAATTTCTATACATGTAGCTTGGAAAAAAAAATTGGTCTGGTTTTGTACATTTGATTATTTTGTGATTGCGTTTTCAGTGATACCATTTTTCTTAACAATTTCGATTCTGTAACCCCCCCAAACCCAAACTCTAGATCCGCACCTGAAGCTACGCAATGGTCAGCTCCTTCTCAAGAACACTGGCAGGGATCAAACCGAAAAACTGCTGAAGTGCAGCAATTTCGGTACGATCCCGGTGAACATTGAGAGAAGCATTTGACGCTGAACGAGGTCCCTGGTGTAATATTCCACCGCGATCTCGTTTTGAATTCCGATACAGAGCTAACGCGTAGCTTGAGTACACGTGGCGTCACCAGGTTTCGGCGTGTCAGGCGAAAGGTAGGTGATAACGGGTAGATACAGGTGCCTTCATTTTACATTTTGAAAGTTCTGTACTGCCCAAGCAGGTTAAGGTAACATCTTATCGTTGTGATGTGTGACGATGCGATGCTACCAGTGTCAGAAGTTCGGGCACGTGTCTTGCCGCTGCACAGACAATGCTGCAATCAGGGATTGTGGGAAGCCTGTTCACGAAGGTGAAACGTGCACACCACCCAGGCGCGGATCTAGAGTTTGGCTTTGGGGGATGTCACAGAATCGAAATTGTTAAGAAAAATGGTATCACTAAAAACGCAATCACAAAATAACCAAACGTACAAAACCAGACATTTTTTTTTTGCAAGCTACATGGATAGAAATTTGATGCGTTTAGCGCACCAAAAATATTCGTACAAATTGCAACGGCGTGTTTTGCGACTTTTACATCGAGCTTCGAGAAAAGTATCAAGGTAAAGCCCGACTCAGGAATGTCTGCCGCGACGCAGTTATACCCCATTTAGACGTCTCGGTCGCGATCCCGATTATCACTGATCTGGATAATGTCCAATCGCGATCAACGGCATTTGTCATTGGTACGTGTTTAGACGTCCCATCATGAAACAACAGGATAATCGAGTAAAACAGCATGGCATCGCTAAGGTCTGCCAACTTTTGAATTCCAAGTGTTACAGCAGAAATTTACAGTAGTTTGTTTCCTCCAGGTTTGAAGTATTTCAGTTATTCTTTATACATAATTCAACCTGCTAATGCATATTTTTCAATATTTACTAATCCTGAGGAGACGTACCCTTGGTGTGGAAATAAAAATATTTTGAAATATTTGTAAACAGGTCTAGGCTATTTATTGCATAAATACTTCTTGATCGTCCAGAGTTATTTGGCCCTATCGGAATCCCTTCTATGTCTATGACAATAAATGTGTGTCTTTATTAATCGTCTTCATCGGCTTTCCCAAACGCTAATATTTTTTTTTCAGCGTCTAAACACTGGTATGGTTGTCTCCATCCATCATTTCGTTTCTCTCAATCTTCATATATCTGATATCAACCAACATAAATACAACCATCATGGCCAACATTACGTACATCTCGCTTTCATAACACAAGATAATACAAAATGGCCATCATTTCCACTGCCTACTTCACTCACACAGCAGGAGGATAGAACACACCGACGATCGCAATGGCCGCGAACGCGATTATCTCGTTGTGGGAACTGGATCGGGCTAATCTTGTTGGAGGGAAAGTTGATCGCGATAATGTTATCCTGTTGCGTTTAGACGTCCCAACTTAATCTGGATCGGCACCTGATCGCGATCGCAACCGGGACGTCTAAACTGGGTATTACGCACTTTAATTCGTTCACTCCTCCTCTGGCACACGTGACACGTCGTGACTCCCCGAGTTCCGATGTAGCAACATCGTTCATTCTCTGCTTGGACTTGGCCTTGATAACATAATGCTACGCGATGTAGACGAGAGCTTCGCTCACCCGCTCGTCATTGTGCAACGACTTGGCAACATTACATTGGCTCCCCAACTCAGCAGCGGCTCGTATCGATGCATGTTTAAAAATAACATAAAGAGTCAACTACTGGACGTAGAATTGTGATTCATGTTTCTATATACTCAGTAAAGTGCTGCCTTTCATCCTACTTTTATGTAGAAACCGTATCCTGTCAAACTTAACCTCTCGGTGCGCGTGATATTTCGTTTCGGTGACGCGAGCCGTCAGTCGTGCTAGACAGTCCTACTCCCCTCCCACTGCTCTGAAGCCACGCCTGTCCGGTCATATCGCGGCAGAAACCGGAGGGTCGGGCTATACATTACAGTTTCGGCAAGTCGAGTTGGTACCGACAAAGGGAGAAAGTCACAACTTAAATTGCCAACCAAGCTTGCAGTTTGGACGTCGGCAATTTTTTTTGGTGCGAAAAAGCCCCAAATTCCTATCCGTGCATTGCTGCACATTCTTCGTGACATCACTATAGACATCGATTGGGTAATCACAAGGTTTGCTAAACAAAATAGACGAGTTGATTTTGTTATATAAATAATCGTCTTTATATAACAGGTATGAATTTGTAAATATGTACATTTGTAACAGAACATAATAATTGCAATAAAGATATTTTCAGTATTGAATAAAATGAAAAAACTGTTTTTCAGTTAGAATTTGTTAAGTTTCATTTGTCTGGTTATTGTGTTTTCGTTTTTTGAGTTTGCAAAAAATTTGGTCTCATTTTGGGGGGGGGGGGTATGACCCCCGTGACCCCCCCCCTCCCCCCTTGAATCCGCGCCTGACACCACCAAATGTGTGCACTAACTGCTCGAACTTCCACGCTCCTAAATCTCGCGTTTGTCCTGAATTCACCAAGGAATCGAAGATTCAGGACAGTAGCGTGTATAAGGGGGGCTGAGAGGGCTCCAGCCCCCGCCCGAAAAATGCCTATAAAAATTAAGAAAGTGTTCCTTTGGTAAGAGCATAAAATAATTGTAAATTTGGTTGTACCCTAATCTTAACTTATTGACTAAGTTAGAAACAATATTAAGATTGAAATTAGACTAACTCGTGATGTAATGGCTAGCATTCTTGGCTGCCGCCCCGAAGGTCCGAATTCCATTCCCGGCTCTGCCAGTAATTTTATTCTGGTCTGATGGCTGGAACGGTGTACACTCAGCCTTGTGAGGCAAAACTGTGAATTCCACAGTACGGTACTTTTGAGAAATAAATTATCAATTTGTAAAAAAATAAACTTTTTACATTTCTGCTTAGTAAATTGACAAATATTTAGATATTTGCCATTCATAGTCCATAGGCCATAATTCATTAAGTACGGTATAAAATGTTATTTGTGCGTTGTGTTGTATTTTACAACTTTTTTTTGTATTGCCAGTAATTGTAGGTTATATAAACTTTGAATCTCTTCTAAAATAATTTCACAAACTTTTATGCTCTATTTTGCGGTGACATTTCCCTAAGAATACTCACAATTTTCCAGGATAGCCAGCCCCCCCCCCCCTCGAAAACTAATTGTATATTCGCCCCTGATTCGGGAGATGACACTAGAGAGCTTTCATATCACGATGCTCGTAAAAAGTATCGTGACATGAACGCTCCTGAGTTCACAGTATCGATAACACCTGCAAGTCTTGTCCCTCATGTGATAAAACACTCGGCAGCACAGGTAGTAAACTCGGCAGGGGCTCCTAGTCAGTGTTGCCAATTTGGTGTTTTAGCATCAGATCTGGTGTTTCTGAAGTTCATCGAGTGACAGAAATTTGCATACAGCGCCATAGCGAAATACTGGTGTTATTTCATTAAAACCAGTGCCAAATCTGGTACTTAACGGATTTTCCATGAAATTGTCTCCTGTGAGTAATAAGTAAATCCTGAAAGCCACGTAATAATTTTAATAAAGTTAATCAATAAAGATAGGCAAAATTCAGCCTTAAACGTGTCAAGGTCAACACTCTTGCAGGGGAAGTCCCTGAAATTCTCATTCTCGTAGGCCTACATAAATGCTAAGAAAGCGCAACATGCAGTGCTCATTGCAAGTGCACTTGTACAAAGAATCTGCCTATCCCACTGATCTCTATACATGGATCGCTGATGGCAGCTCTCCGCTGCACGAGAAGTACGCCAGGTTGAGCGCGCGGTCCGCCATGTTGGTCTACCCATTCTCGAGCCCTCCTTATGGGCAAGCAATGATAATCTAGTCAATTTTAAATCGTAATTAATGGTCCTTTGGAGCACATAAAAATATATAGATATGTTCACTCATAGCACAAGAGCATTGGGATCACTGACACGTCATTCCGAGGTCAGTAAATGTCCGGAATATCAATAAAAATGAATGCATAATAACGGCTGACAAATATCAACTTAGGTGCTGAGTACACGCAATTAGCGATCAGTAACAGAGTAACGAGTGAAAAACAATTTCTGGAAACATTCTTCTAAATTGTATATACGGAATACATGTATATGCCACAAAATTATGCATTCTTCAAATGATGTACCAATAGGCCTAAACGTAGCTCACTATACAGGCCTAGATTCGACATACCGTAATCGGTAATTGGTAATGAATTCCTGTTTCCATGAAATAACCAACACTTCCTCCAAGTAATCCCAGCACTCTTCATCAAATAGCCTACTACAGCTTTTAATCACGCTAGCAGCACAATAAACTTAATAATAACGGGAAGTAGATCAAAGCCAAAAATGCACTTGAAGCCAAACCAATTTCACTCCTCAGCTCCACATAAAACTTAACACAACTAAAAACCTACTCAAAATATACTCTCCCCACCGTTTTACAACTATTAAGCGAACTATTCGCACCCAGAACCGAAAAAACCCGAAATGGGATCAAATTTAAACACGCAATAGCCTAGCCCGATCACGTCTGCTTCAGCACCACCGCATATGTATACTTAACTTCACAATAACTTCAAAATTACAGCTAAGCGACCTATCTGCCTGAGAAGTAAAGGTATTACCGGCTTGCCTGGGATGATGGGTCACCAAACCAGTACTTAAAACTAAGATTTTACGCTTTAAATAACCAAATTCAGCCCATTTTACAACTACGAGAAACACAAAATAGTTACTGCCAGTATAAATACCGGTATATGTATAACATCAAACTACCAGTAACCAATCACAGAGCCGGATTCGCAATATTCCACCATGCGCTCGCTGCCATCTTGCTACACCTGTCATCGTCTATTCGGCGATGGCTATGAGCCATCCATGTATAGAGATCAGTGGCCTATCCTCTATTTTCTTCCCAGCTCCCAGGGGATTTCCCAGTTTCATGCGAAGGCTCTTACGCAACCACAGTTAGTATTGTAAATCTATCTCAAACCCACGGTCGCTGTTTGTTCATTGCTTAGTACGCTAGTAGGCTGTAGGATATATTGGCCAAAATTGGAAGTATGCAGCAGTACTACACCTTCCTGCTCTAAAGATGTAATAGCGGTAGCAGGCTCCGAAAGCGAAGAAGAAGATTTTTAATGAAAGAAATGTAAGTAAAAAGCCGTTTATATATTTATAATTTTTGGTGTTTTTCTAGTGTTTTGAATCATAGAGTCCAGCTGGTGCTTTTCTGGTGTTTTGAAGCATAGGGTTTAGTTCTTTCCCATTTCAAAATCTGGCAACACTGCTTGTGCGTGTGACTCACTCGTCTATCGCAGAGTCCCGTTATGAATATGAACGCGAATGATGATAAGTGAGAGCTGATAAGGGCTTGTATTCCGTCATAGTTTCTTAAATGAAATTAGGTTTCTGTGAATATCTCAGAAACTGTTGATTTTAGGTCATTATAAAGTGATTTTTGGACCCCGAGTTTACTTTCTCATATTGAGGGGCTGAAAATGAGCTTTGTTTAGTCCTTTTACACCTATTTCAGCATGTACTTTAAGGGGATAGCTTCTATTTTATGGGATGGATGGAGAAGAGTTACATCAATGATTAGTGTCGTGCGTCTGATGGATATCTGTACCAAATTTTACGTCGATCCGCCCAGCCGTTGTCGAATAAAAAGCGCACAAATTTGTAGACAGAAGACAAAAATTTTGTTTTTGCACGCAATGGTCCTAAAACAGTCTGACACGTGTTAATAACGCAAGTTTCCGTGGCAATTCAGAAAAGAAAAAAAAACAGACAAACTTTAATTTTTATAGATATAGGGGAAGGTGTCTTTCTGATAACCTGTGTTATTGTGGTGTCGATTGACATTTGTATTTTAGGCTAGAATTGGGAAGGAGGCAGCCATGTCTTACATTTGCCTGGACTAGACGTGAGAAAATCATGGTTAACCCCCCTATATTCTTTGGTTAACCCTTTCTAGGATGGCTGATGGCTTCTTAGTTTTCCTAATGAGGCTGAGTACCATGTTCCAATCTTTACACCAGGAATCAAACCCAGGACGTTTGGTACCAGAGTCTCAACATGTACCCTGAGCCCACAGAGGGCTATAACTATCCGATATCTGAAGAAGGAGTCTTTTTTTTTTTTTTTTTTTTTTTTTTCAATTTTCCCTTATCCATTGTGGTTAAGTGCAGATGACATCGTTTTCCGAACCTTTACCCTCTTAGTGCCAAGCACTTTCCTGATATACTTGCCAAGAATGCCAAGCCATTTTCAATTATCATACAGACTATTCGAAAAAGAAAAAAAAATGGCACATTTTCAAAGATAGTTATTTCTGCTTTGTTTTATAAACAATACTTCATTCTTTCATTGAATATGTTGGTTGGTTGGTTCCTCAGTTTAGGGGCTGCGACAACGCGGTCATGTAGCCCCGTGTACTTTGGGTGTGTGTTAAATCTGTCTGATAACCGGTGTTAATTGTGATGGCTGTATTAGTGTGTGCTATCTGTGATTCAAGTAGAAGGAGTCCAGACGATTAATTTCTTCAAGTAGTTCCTACTTTTGCTACCAAATGCTACCGTCCACGACACCTAGCTGCAGACGTGGCTACTAAATGCCATCGGAGTCAGCACCTGGTGGCGAACGTTCGAACTAATAGAGCGTTATCAAACTAACCTACAATTAATTTGAGCTTCCACAAGTGTAGATAGTGGAAGGTTCTTTTACATGCCATAAATCTATGACATGGGAAGGCATACTGAGGGATTTTTAACGCTCTTAAATCTACAATATTTTTATATAACAGAAATTATGATTTATTTGATAAAGTTTATTAAAACCAGCCCCCCCCCCCTCCCCCCCCCCCAAAAAAAAATACTTACCAATTCCTAAACAATTTCATGTTTTGCTGGCTATTGTAAAAAGACACGGATGGTCAGTCTGAAAGACTGGACTTTATATAATTTTAAATGCTAGCAGCCGAGTACCAAGAAGGCAGTGCGAGCACAGAGTTTCAAGATTCTATTTTGTTTCTTCACTGCCTACTTGATTGTTCTCGCACTGCCTTCTTGAAACTCTGTTCTCGCACTGCCTTCTTGGTAATCGGCTGCTACATCGTACTATGACGTCACACACCTCAGTGCATTCTCGGTACATTTCGTCCCGTCACTGTAACGTAACGCCAGACCCCAGATAAAGTCGACAAGATCATTTAAAATGATAAAACCTATCGTACTGCACATAATGTCCGTAGTACAGGTTCAGCAGGTGGTAGCGCGCACTTTTACCAAACATGTTCAATAATGTGTACTTACAGTGCTCATAGCACCTCCCTCTCTTGTAACACACACCTGACATCTTCTGATGAAACAATGTCTGTCAACTCTTTTATTATTTACGGAGCCGGTTTCCTTGACTCGCTTAGCGAGCCTCCTAATTGTACTAGCAATAGGCACAGGTCTTCCTGGAATCTCGATTCGAAATTTTCGTCTTGTTTCAGAATAAGATATTCTGCTTTTCACATACGAATTATGGATATACACACGTTCCCGCAATGTGAATTGGTGTCTAGGCATGACCAATAATCACAGTAATCACAATACTCACTAAACGTGCAACACTAACACGTGTGAACTAACTATGCGAGTCAGCGAAGCGCGCCCGCGATCTTCGCCAGTCACAGACGGCTTAGCTAGCGGTGTTTACATAGAAAATGACCATGCACAGTCTAGTTATTAGTGAAAGCTGCAACAATGAGTATGGTACAACAATATGCACTTGCACAGCTGATGAAAAAAACTATTTTACATTTTGCAAAAATTTCTCAAATCAATATCAGCATCCGCATGGTTTTCATCTAAATCTCCACTAACGGTATTATATTGTCAACTGCTTCATCATCATAACCGTCACTTTTTAAATCTGCTTTACCTTTTGCAATAATATTCTTGTAAATTCTACGACCTGAGAAATTGTAGGCATACTAACATGAACATCTGGCATACTGGGACAAGAATAACACTTCCTCTTCGGTACAGAGGATAATGATGGTGTGTCTGGCATCACTTATCTCACTTTCACTCTCAGGATCTAGTTCGTGCGGTAAAATACTCGTATCATCTGCCTCTAAATAAGATATCAGGGGAAAAAGCTCTATTGCAGGTCAAGATGTTTGACAACAACCCAGAATGTTAGAACTTAAAATGTTCATTCTGTTTCCATATTGATAAACTAAGCTCTACTTAGTATAAAACAAAGTCCCCCGATTCTGGGATGTCACGGGTAAACTCGAAAACCACTGGGTGGATTTTGATGTGGGTTCCACCATTCTGTAAAGGATATCTCGAGAAAGGTTTCTCTAGAAAATAATTTATGATCAAGGAAGCCGAGCAGTAACGATTTCAGTGGAAAAGTCGAAAATAAACTGGCGTCCGAGCGCTTTGTAAGCTTACGCTGGGCAAACCGTTAAAAATATCTAAATACTATGAGCGAAAGAATTGTTCAAAATGAAAAGCTCTACAAAAAATGTCTGGGAGAGCATACCTCTATCTTCAATACATCGCCCACTATAAGTGTGTTTACGTTTTAATTTCTTCCCACAATCTCCATTCAACTACTGATGCGACCTAGCTAAGGGCGAGTCTATCATCCCTGTTACAGCCTAGCTAGCGGGCGAACCTATTGCCCCAGATACAGCCAGCAGCAACCTGTCGAGTCGTGTTGAGTTAATACTCCTGAGAAGGGTGGTTGTGTTTGGAGTTTCCCTGAAAGTGCAACTCAGTGTTTCTTCATTTCGCCTGTGAAACACAGTCAAGTTAAGATTGGGCGGAAGGGGGATTTGAGATTCATTCACCTCGCCATTTCCTGGAAGTGCAACTCTCATTTCGCCTGCGAACTGTTCGTTACCCAAAATTCACACTCAATTTAAGATTGGACAGAAGGGGGATTATATTGAGCTATATTAAATTAAACTGATTTGCGTATAATCTCTACTTAGTATAAAACAAAGTCCCCGATTCTTGAATGTCATGGGTAATATCGAGAACCACTGAATGGATTTTGATGCGGTCTTCACCATTTTGTAAAGGATACCTAGAGGAAGGTTTTTGTAGAAAATAATTTATTTACGATCGAAGGAAGCCAAGCAGTAACGATTTCAGAGAAAACGTCGAAAGAAATCCTGGTGTCCGTGCGCTTTTTAAGCTTACGCTGGGCACACAGTTAAAAATACAATGGGCCGAGTGTAAGAATTGTTCATCATGAAACGTTCTACAAAAACGTACGCGAGAGCACATCTCTATATTCAATATATCGTCCACTATAAGAGTTTTAGATTGGACCGAAGGGGGATTTGTGTTTCATGCATCTCGCCATTCTTAAATTACGTCTGACAAGAATTTGTTGCACATGCATCTCCATCATAATATAGTTAATAGTCCAGTCAGTGGTTTTAACCCATCATGCCGAGACGTAAAGCGGATATAGATCGTAGTTCATTGACATCGTAAAGAAGCGCGTTTCACGTAATGCATTCACAAATGTTCCCGGGCGAAGCCGGGCCGGGTTGCTAGTTGAGTAATAAACAGGTTGAAAGTTCCTCCTGATCAACACTTGTTATTAAATATAATCACTGTGTGGTCATTAGTGGGACATGTTTCAAGGCCTAGTTATAATTGCCCCTCCATCAGCCGATAGTAAGTGTCAAGGACACAACAAAATGAGCCTATAGCGTACTGCTCCTCGATTCAGTCGGCTGTGAAGTTTGTGTCAAATGGCACAAAATATGAACCAACCCACTGCATAATGGAATTCAAAGAAGAAGAAAAAAAGATATGAGCCTTACAGTAGTCGCATATGATGTGTAACATCTGACATGTTATCCTACTCGTATACTACACAGCTTGGACATTCTTAAGATGTTAATTTACGCTCCGTTTTCATACTGGTACTATGACGAATTTATAAATTGAATTGGAGATATGCTACTGTCACACTTGTAGGCGGAAATCTTCAACTATAAGTGACTCATCGCGCCCATTCAGTCGGCTCGGGCACTTTTAGCGAGAGCCGATCTGATCGGAGCATGGCCCGAAGGTAGCAGTTGATACACAGCTCTTTTAAAATTAATTTTAAACTCATTTCTAGTTGTCACAGCAGCAACAGCTAGACAAATTTTGGAAACTAGGAATAAGCTATTTTATGTCAATATTTTTAAAGAAATGTATACTCTGTACAAGAAATGTCACTTGTGATGTGAATGCATACCTTAAGAGCTATAAAATGCCAACTGACAGCTGAGAATCAATCACGCAACCTTCAGCATGCCAGAAGAGAACTCGATAAACTACATCATAAAGCTGACCAATTTTGTTCATACATAATGTACAACTTCCATTGCAAAACTGCAGTTATATTCTTTTAGGTAGATTTCATTGCAATGGGTCCCATGTTTCGAATTCCGGAAAATTTCGACATATTTTCGCGTTTCACATCCCCCAGACCCCAAAACCACCGTCAGTTCAAAAGTTTATATATATAGATATCAGTTTCTTGTGGATACGATAACTGCCGTAATTTTGCACCAATCACTTTGAATTTTTTACATAATATTGTTACGTGCAACCCCCTAGTGGCAATTCCGTTAACTGGATTACGGAGGGTAGAAAGCACAACACCAATTACTGCTTTAAAGAGAAGTTAGCTTTATTGCTTGCAGGAAAGATACACTCAACAGCAAATACAAGCAATTAGAACCTTACTCCAGTTTCCTCAAGTCTCCTCCTTTAGCGCTCTTGCCCCTTTCACTTCTCAACAAACCACAGAAGTAAAACCGTCTTAATGAGTCCGGTGGCCTTGACAGAAGCTACCTGCACCTCTTCCTCATGTACACCAACTACAGTTACTTACGATAATCCGCTACACGCTATTTCGCTGTCCACAAGCTGGGGGAAACAATGTCACTGGATTTCGTAACTCGCACGCCACTTCGTCACCACACCTCTGTCGCTCAGGAAAGACGCTCGCACTAGCTCGTAAAACACACACCTACAGAAAACTCGGTCCCCTCACTGTTGAAGCCGCTTATATAGCAGGCTGGTGACTCAATGAATTCTAGAATCGTCCAGGACACATGGCTTCTCGACATTTCCTTCACTGGCTGGGTCACGAATATTCTGGACCATCCCTTTCACTTCGCAGTCCGTTGCGTAACGCGCACGTAATACACTGAGGCAGAGCACACACACAGCCCGGGGGAGTTGTGACTCATGCGGCGAGCGACAAAAAAAAACTCACAGCCGTAACACCACCCCCTTCATAAAAGGCTGATCGTCCCGATCAATCATTGGTCCGTCTGTGTCCCTCCGTAGGCTGCCAGGTGATCTCGATGCACGATCTTCATCTTCGCCCTCGGGCTCCGCTGGATCCTGTAGACGACATCGTTGATCCGTTTCACGACTCGGTACGGGCCCTCCCAGGACTTCTGCAGTTTGGGTGACAGGCCTTTCTTCCGTAATGGGTTGAAGAGCCAGACCAGGTCGTCCTCGTGGAATCTGCCGGCATCCGTCTGCTGGTCGTATCGGGTCTTCATTCGGTCGGTCTCGATCCGCAGTTTCCTCCTCGCGAACGCGTGCACGTCCTCCAGTTGGTCGACCAGTTCTTGACAATACTGGCTTACCGGGACCGGATCATTCCCAGGTCGGCCGAAGGCAAGATCGACAGGTAGACGGAGCTCCCTCTCAAACATGGCCCGGGCTGGTGTGCACCCGGTGGCTTCATGCACGGCGGCGCGGTAGGCCAGGAGAAATAGTGGAAGAACGTTTGTCCCAATCCCTCTGGTGCTCGCTGACGACTATTCGGAGATGGTTCTCGATGGTGCGATTGAATCGCTCTACCATCCCGTCGGACTGAGGGTGTAGCGGTGTTGTCCTTGTCTTCCGGATTCCCAGCAGCTGGCATAGGTTCTGGAACACCTGCGACTCGAAGTTCCTCCCTTGGTCGGAGTGCAGCTCCAGGGGTACTCCGTACCGGCTGACGAATTCCTTCACCAGGGTCTCTGCAATCGTCGCGGCTTCTTGGTTAGGGAGCGCATACGCCTCCGTCCATTTGGTGAAGTAGTCGCTGACGACCAATATGTAGCGGTTCCCTGCCTTGCTTAAAGGGAATGGCCCAGCAACATCGATGGCCACTCTCTCCATGGGGCCGCCCACGTTGTAGGTCTTCAGTGGACCCCGTCGTCTTCGTTCTGGGCCCTTGCTGGCTGCGCAATCGTGGCACCTCGCGCAGTGGTTCTCTAAGTCAGTTCGGCATCCGATCCAATAGAACCGTTCTCTCAGCTTCTCCAGGTTCCTCTTTATCCCTAGGTGTCCACCAGATGATCTTCCATGGACTTCCTTCAGGACTTCCTCCGTCATAGCCTTTGGAACGACGACTTGTTCCCGAGATGTCTTCCCGTCGGTGCTCTCCCAGGTACGGCATATGAGGCCATCCCTCACAACCAGCGAGTCCCACTGCGCCCAGTAGGACTTAAACTTTGGGCTGCAGTCACTCACAATGTTCCACCCGGGTCTGGGGACACAGGCACCCTTCCATTCGGCTATCAGTCCCAGGTCATCATCTTCTGCTTGTGCCCGCATGAAAGATTCGTGGCTCCAGCTCCCTTGAAGTTCCACGGTAGTCCTTCGGCACTATATCCCGGTGTTCTCCTCCCTTCGGGCACAGAAGGTGCAGTCTTCGGGGTACGGTCTTCGTGACAGGGCGTCGGCGTTAGAATGCAGTTGGCCTTTCCTGTGCTGAATCTCAAAGTTGTACTGTTGAAGCCTCTCCAACCACCGCGCGAGTTGACCCTCGGGCTGCTTGAAGTTCAGGAGCCACCGCAGGGATGCATGGTCGGTCCTGATGAGAAATTCTTGCCCGTACAGGTACTTGTGGAAGTGTTCAATGGTCTTCACGATGGTGAGCAGCTCCTTCCTGGTGACGCAGTAGTTCCTTTCTGGCTTTGACAAGGCCTTGCTGAAGTAGGCCACTACCCTCTCCTCGCCGTCCACTACTTGCGACAGGATTCCCCCTATGCCAAAGTCGCTGGCATCGGTATCGACGATGAACCTTGTTCCAGGTCTGGGGTAGACCAGAATAGGCGCGGTGCACAGAGCCTGCATGAGTTGTTCGAAGGCACTGTGGCATTCTGCTGTCCACGTGAAGAGTTGGTCCTTCTCAGTCAGTCAATGTAAAGGTTTGGCGATGTCGGCGAATCCTTTCACGAAGCGACGGTAATAAGTGCAGAGTCCCAGGAAGCTTCGTAGTTGGGACTTGTCCTCCGGAACTGGCCACTCCCTCACAGCTGCGGTCTTCTCTGGGTCGGTGCGCACCCCTTCCTCGGAGACGATGTGCCCCAGGTACTGGACCCGCTTCACGAAGAGCTGACATTTCTTGGGGCTCAACTTCAGCTGGGCAGCCCGTAGCTTCAACAAGATCTCCTTCAGGAAGCTGTAGTGCTCCTCGAAGCTTCTCCCCAGAACGATGACGTCGTCTAGGTAGACCAGGCAGGTCTTCCAGTGTAGTCCCTTCAGAATGGACTCCATTAGCCTTTCGAAGGTCGCAGGGGCGTTGCACAGACCGAATGGCATGACGGTGAACTGCCAGAGCCCGCTGCCCACAGAGAACGCAGTTTTCTCGCGGTATTTAGGGTGGACCTCCACCTGCCAGTAGCCACTCTTCAAATCCAAGGTGGAGAACCATCTTGACCCTGATATGGTGTCCAGGGTGTCGTCGATCCGGGGTAGAGGGTAGCTGTCCTTTTTCGTGACGTCATTCACCCGCCTGTAGTCCACGCAGAACCTGGTGGAACCGTCCTTCTTCTTCACTAGCACGACCGGAGAACTCCAAGGACTATGTGATGGCTCGATCACTCCTTGCTCCTTCATCTCTTCTACCATCCGGTCGACTTCAGCTTGCTTGGCGAGCGGAACACGTGGGAATGGGGCCCTAATCGGTGCGCTGCCCCCAACGTCGATTCTGTGCTGGACCAAGCTTGTCCTACCGAAGTCTTTGATCCCCACGGAGAAGACATCCTGGAATTCACGTAGCAGGTCCTGAAGTTGGCGTGATTGCTCCTCGTCTAAATGGTCCTGGGATCCTTGGTACAGCTTCTGTAGTTCTTCTGGCAGGGCGCGTCTTCTTCGGTTGTCCGGCTGCAGGTGTCCGTCCGTCGTGTCTGTGATGCGGGCAATCCAGGTAACGGGCTCGCAGACTCCTAGGTTGGTGTCCCGGTGAACCGTAATGTCGTAGTCGTTCAGGTTGGACAGGCGGACGTACGGCCGAGACGTCGTGTTGATGAGGGTCTTGGCAATTAGCAATCCTTTTGTCTGGATGTCCTCATATTTTGGCTCGATGACAGCCGCCACTACCTCAGCTGTTCCGTCGACAATTACGGCAGCGCTGACTTCCGTCCTGGCGGGAACGATGACGTCCTCTCTCAGCCTTACTCGTCGTGCGGCGACGGCCTCGTGTGCTGGTTGCAAATCAAGTTCCTCACTTCAGAAGTGCAGAGTGTTGGTACCCAGATCCAAGATGATGTTGTTCTGGTCCAGGAAGTCCAGTCCGATGATCACTTCATTTGATACGTCAGCCACAAGCACTGGATGCTTTATCGCCCGTCGACCAATGACGAACTCCAGTGATGCTTCGCCATATACCGGTGCGGTCTCTCCGGTCGCGGTTATTAGCTGGAGGTTCCTTTGTGTGGGTTGCACTCTCCACTTCGGGATCACGGTGGGACTGACGATGGTCCTCGATGCTCCCGTGTCGATTAGCATGGGCCAGCTCTCTCCGTTGACGACTCCGTCGACCATCAGGCTGCTATTATCCCTCCGTAACTGCGTCACACGAACTTGGACTGCCGGGGCTTGACGACTGTCACAAGCCAACCTTTGCCCCCCTAGGCTGGCTGATACTTGCTTTCCTGTGCCGCGCGGTTTCCCTACGACTGACTGTCCCGACGGAACCCTTTGCGGCGGCGATCACCGCAGTACTTACTCAGATGGCCTCTCTTACGGCAGGTCCAGCAGGTCGGTAGTCCTCTTCCGGGCCGCCTCTCCGGATGTCCTTCGGCTACGTTTTTGTTGGTGGTACTGCGACTCTTGAAGAAACGGCTTAGCGCCTCCATCAATTCGTCGGCCAGGGAGTTGGTCTCGTTGGTTTTTACTGGTTCTTCGACGTCCACTTGACGCACCCGCGCGTGCATTCTGGATGCCTGTTTTGCCGTCTCGAACTCAAATGCGTGGCTCAGCGCATCTGTCAGGGTCTTATTGCGCGCGAGTCGCAGCGCCTGTTGAGTGTCCGAGTCCCGTAGCCCGTCGGTGAAAGTCTGCGTCGCTATCTGCTCCAGAAAGTCGCCCGGCGCTGTTGGGTAGGCGAGCCTTACGAGACGTGCGATGTCCATCTCGAACTCCTGCAGGGTTTCCGCGTTCTTCTGTACCCGGGTCCGGAGCTGCATCTGGTAGGCCTGCTGAAGATGGCTATCTCCATATCGGGACTCCATATGGGCGATCAGTGAAGCGTAGTCCTGGGATCCAGTCGGGATGGCCTGAAGGACGTTAAGGGCGTCCCCTCTCGGCGCTACAATGAGAGCTGTAGCCTTTTCCGTGCTGTTCCAGTTGTTTATGGAACAGGCTGCCTCGAACTGACGTAAATAGGTGCTCCACGGGACCTTTCCGTCGTAGGTTGGTGGCGTCACTCTGCTCTGTCCCGTTCCTGATATTCCCGGTGTACCTGTGGGCTGGCGTCGGCGCAGCTCGGCAACTTCCTCTTGAAGAGCGTTGAATCTCGCTTCCATCCCCGTCGACGGGCGTTGGTTCAGCTCAGCAATTTCATTTTGTAAGGCGTTGAATTTCTCTCCCACCCCCATCAGCGGGCGTTGGCGCAGCTCGGCAACTTCCACTTGTAAGGCGTCGAACTTCTTTTCCACTGCCGTGACTTCCTCACGCAGACCCAGTTCTAATTTCTTCAGGTCCTGTGTCAACTTATTCTGACCGTCTTCCCTCTTCTTCTGGCCGTCCTCTATCCTCTTCGGGTCCTCCGCTAGCTTATTTTGACCGTCTTCCATCTTCTTCTGGCCGTCTTCTAGTTTGGCAGTTAGGTCCTCGGCTAACTTCTTCTGGCCGTCTTCTAGTTTGGCAGTTAGGTACTCGGCTAGCTTCTTCTGGCCGTCCTCCATCTTCTTCAGGTCCTCCGCTAACTTATTTTGACCGTCTTCCATCTTCTTCTGGCCGGCCTCCATTTTGGTTTCCATGCCATTTAATTTTTCTAGCAATGCTGCCAATTGCACCTCCATTTTAGTTGTTTGTCTTGTAAAGGGCATGCACTCACAGGAAAATTAGAGAAAATGACCTGCTCGGGTTTTGAAACCAGGACCGTCAGGTGTTGTGCTTGAGTTCGTAATCCGGCTTCTGACACCAGTTGTTACGTGCCACCCCCTAGTGGCAATTACGTTAACTGGATTACGGAGGGTAGAAAGCACAACACCAATTACTGCTTTAAAGAGAAGTTAGCTTTATTGCTTGCAGGAAAGATACACCACTCAACAGTAAATACAAGCAATTAGAACCTTACTCCAGTTTCCTCAAGTCTCTTCCTTGAGCACTCTTGCCCCTTTCACTTCTCAACAAACCACAGAAGTAAAACCGTTTTAATGAGTCCGGTGGCCTTGACAGAAGCTACCTGCACCTCTTCCTCATGTACACCAACTACAGTTACTTACGATAATCCACTACATGCTATTTCGCTGTCCACAAGCTGGGGGAAACAATGTCACTGGATTTCGTAACTCGCACGGCACTTCGTCACCACACCTCTGTCGCTCAGGAAGGACGCTCGCACTAGCTCGTAAAACACACACCCACAGAAAACTCGGTCCCCTCATTGTTGAAGCCGCTTATATAGCAGGCTGGTGACTCAATGAATTCTAGAATCGTACAGGACACACGGCTTCTCGACATTTCCTTCACTGGCTGGGTCACGAATATTCTGGACCATCCCTTTCACTTCGCAGTCCGTTGCGTAACTCGCACGTAATACACTGAGGCAGAGCACACACAGCCCGGGGGAGTTGTGACTCATGCGGCGAGCGACAAAACAAACTCACAGCCGTAACAATATGTATCCCCTTAAAATCTCGGTCGAGTTCGTTAATGGGCTAAATCGGTCAAAGGGGGTGAATATGGGAGGCTTTTTTCGAAAAATTGAAATATCGCTATAACTCTCTTAATATCTGAAATATTGAATCCATTCCAAGTTCATACTATGTGTCGGATAAGGCCCTAAAATTTATGTTTGAAAAGTTTTTTATAGCACCAACCATTGACCAAAGGGGTGGAAAAAAGTGGGTGTTTCGGGAAACATTAATCATATCTCTGTTAATAGACACAATATCAAAACCGTACAAAATGGACAATATTCCTCCAATAATTACCTAAAACTTTTGTCTGAAAGAATTTTCGATATGACCCACCATTACGCCACGAGGTGAGCAAAATGATTTAAATTATAAGAAAATTCCAAGTGCCAACAGAGGTTGCCATGACAACTTCACTTTTAATTGATAAGGGATGAGCCATCAGCAGTTGGTATGACAACGCCACTGCACGAGATAACGTTCAGTTTTCCATCTGTCTGAGGGAAGCGACTTCGGTATCGGAACTGGTAGCATGCTGAACTTCTATGCCCAAGGTCGCGGGTTCAAACCCGGCTGAAGTCGTCGGATTTACTAAGAGCGCTAAAAAAACCTGAGTATGCTTTCCTTCGGAGGGGAAGTTCCAACTTTCGTTGCGAGTTGATGGTTCCGGTGGCATCTAGTAGCCAAGTTCACAGCTAGGTGTCGTTGATGGTAGTATGTTTAATTATGTAGCCTATTTTAGGTAGATTTAATCAGAAAGCTAACTATTGCAATGGGTGCCATGTTTCGACTTCCGGAAAATTTCGACATATCTTCGCGTTTCACATCCCCCAGACCCCCAAACCACCGTCAGTTCAAAAGTTTATATATATATATGTATACTAGCAGGTACCCGCGGCTTCGCTCGCGTCATAGTTGTGTCATATTGTTATTCAATGAAAAGCAGGTTTAACCCCGTTAAAACCCCTTTAGAACATGAATATCCAAAAATCCCTCCTTAGAGGACGTTTTCGATACACAACAAACCTATCCCCAAAGTATCATTCTTCTAACTTGAATAGTTTTGGTTGGTCGATGAGAGTGAATATCCAAAATTCTTTCCTTAGTGGACGTTTTTCTTCCAGAATTTCCCCCTCCCCATGGGCCCCTTAAATTGGATTTATGAAAAAACGATCGAACACCTATTTTTTAATTATTTATTCATTTATTTTTAAGCTGATTGTTTTCCGCTGAGTTTGAAACTTCTCGCCTATGTCGTTTAAGAGATACACGCTCCGTTAGGAATCTTTCAACCCCCACTTTTCATCCCTTTCACCTCATAATATACACCACATCGAAAAACCATTAGACATGTGTCAGCTTATTTTTAATGATTAGTTTATATGCCAAGTATCACATCTACAAATGAAACCACTCGTGAGATATTGTTATTCAATGAAATGTACCTTTACCCCCTTAACACCACTTTAGAACCTGAATATCCAAAAACCTTTCCTTAGTGGACGTTTTCGACATTCAACGAACATATCCCCAAAATTTCACGTTTCTAACTTCAATAAATTTGGCTGGCCGATGATGAGAACGTGAGTCAGTCAGGACATTTTCTTTAATTTCATTTTTGAGAATTTCACCCCTCCCCATGAACCACTTAAATTGGATTTATGAAGAATAAAAACGGTCGAACTCATATTTACTTATTTTTAAGCTGTTTTCCCCCCAGAATTTCACCCCAACCCATGGGCCCCTTATATTGGATTTATGAAAAACGGTCGAACACCTATTTACTTATTTTTAAGCTGATTTCTTTCCCGCCGAGTTTCAAACTTCTCGCCTATGTCGTTTAAGAGATACACGCTCCGTTAGGAATCTTTCAACCCTCACTTGTCACCCCTTTCACCTTATAATATACACCACATCGAAAAACCCTTAGACATATCTCTGCTTATTTTTAGCCTAGTTTTAATTTTGAAAAAATAGGCTTATGAGATCACCTTTTGTCCGTGTGTGTGTGAGTGTGTGTGATTCGTGTGTGTGTCCCCCCCCCTAATAAAATCTAAACGGCTGGAGCGATTTCAATGAAACTCGGTAATATCATAGCACTATTCCGGGCGACCCCGGCCATGCCCTTCAAATTTTGTTATGACTCACCAATCCAACATGGCGGCTGTGCGCAATATTTCACCAGCATTCAATATCTCCGAAACTATTACCGATATTACCCTGACATTTTGTATGGTGATAAAGGGTACTACTCTAAGTTCACTTATGTGACCTTTGAAAACCTGGTAACTAAAAAACCAACATGGCGGCCAAGCGAATTTGCGACTTTTAATAGACGTTTTTCGCGATTTAACCAACCAAACGCAATGAAACTTGATTCAGTATATGTTTATATTCATTGTAATGCACCGACATCTAATTTCGTTCAATTGTTTACATAACCACAAGATGGCGGATGTGCGAAATATTTCACCGGCATTCTATATCTCTGAAACTATTAGCGGTATCTCCCTGAAATTTTGTACGGAGATAAAGGGCACTACTGAAAGTCCATTTATATGACTTTCAAAAACCGGTCAACTACAAAACGAACATGGCGGCCAAGCGAATTTGAAAATTTTAAATAGACCTTTCTCGCGATTTAATGTTCCAACCGTACTGAAATCTGGTACAGGAAATATTTTTACACATTGTAATGCACTGGTATCTAATTTAGTTAAATTGTTTACATAACCTCAAGATGGCGGCTGTGCGAATTTTAAAATTAAGTTTTTCTTTCTTGTGATGTAGTCATGCGATCGAAGTGAAAGTTTGAATAATGAAGCTACGCAATAATTTTCCTTTAATGGTACATGACTCTATGGCCTATACATTTAACAATCCAACATGGCGACCATCCGAAATATGTAGACGGCTCTGGATATCTACGAATCTATTATAGCAATCAAACTGATTTTTTTAATGTTTATAGGGTCTATGAACTTAAGTTCACCTATATGACTTTAAATAACCTGGTGATCACAAATCCAACATGGCGGCGACGCGAAGTATTACTATTCACATGGACGTTTCTCGCAATTTAACCATCTGAGTGCAGTGAAACTTGGTACAGTTTATCCTTATACGAATGGTAATCCACTGGCATCTAATTTATTTCAATAGTTTCCATAACCTCAAGATGGCAGCAGTGCGAAATTTTAAAATCTCCTTGTTACTTCTTGTGGCCTAATTATGCGATTGAAGTTTGAATACTACACGTACACAATAATCTGCATGTAACAGTACATAACTCTAGGACCTACATATATAAAATCCAACATGGCGACCATCCGAAATATTTAGTCGGTTATCAATATCTACGAATCTATTACAGCAATCAAACTGAAATTGTGTATGTTGATAGTGGCAATTAACATAAGTAGGATATATGAAAATAGGCTGTATAGTTCTTCACGGAACTACTTGTTAATGATTAGTTTATATGCTGATTATCACATCCACAAATGAAACCACTCTTGAGATATTGGTATTCAATGAAAATGAGGTTTAATCCCCTTAAGACCCCTTTAGAACCGGAATATCCAAAAATCCTCCCTTAGTGTACGGTTTTGACATACGACGGACATATCCCCAAAATGTCATGTTTCTAACTTCAATAATTTTTTCTGGGCGATGAAGAGTGAGTGAGTCAGGACATTTTCTTTCAATTATTTTTTTCAGAATTTCACCCCTCCCCATGAACCCCTTAAATTTGATTTATGAGAAAAAACTGTCGAACACTTATTTACTTATTTTTAAACAGTTTATTCCCCCTGAGTTTGAAGAGTGAGTGAGTGAGTCAATCAGTTAGGACACTTTCTTTCCTGTTTTTCTTTTCCCAGAATTTCACCCCTCCCTATGTGCCCCTTAAATTGGATTTATGAAGAAGAACGGTCGAACACCTATTTAATCTTTTTTAAGCTGATTTTTTTTTCGCTGAATTTCAAACTCCTCGCCTATGTCTTTTAAGACATCCACGCTCCGTTAGGATTCCTTCAACCCCCACTTTACACCCCTTTCACCTCATAATATACACCACATCAAAAACCCTCAGACACATGTCTTCTTATTTTTAATGATGAGTTTATATGCCGAGTATCACATCCCCCAATGAAACCAATCGGGAGATATTGTTATTCAATTAAATGCAGGTTTAACCCCCTTAAGACCCCTTTAGAACCTGAATATTCTCCCTTAGTGGACGGTTTTGACAGACAATGAACATATCCCCAAAATGTCATGTTTCTAACTTCAAAAATATTGGCTGGGCAATGATGAGTGAGTGAGTCAGTCAATCAGTTAGGACATTCACTTTCCTGGTTTTTTTTTCAAGAATTTCACCCCACCTCATGGCACCCTTAAATTGGATTTATGAAAAAACGGTCGAACACCTATTTACTTATTTGTTAAGCTGATTTTTTTCCGCTGAATTTCAAATTCCTCGCCTCTGTCGTTTTAAGGGATACACGCTCCGTTAGGAATCCTTCAACCCCCAATTTATATGCCTAGTATTAAATCCCCCAATGAAACCAATCCGGAGATATTGTTATTCAATGAAATGCAGGTCTACCCCCTTAACACCCCTTTAGAACCTGAATATCCAAAAATCCTTCCTTAGTGGGCGTTTTCGACTTACAACGAACATATCTCCAAAGTTTCATGTTTCTAACTTTAATAGTTTTGGCTGGGCGATGATGAGTCAGTCAGTCAGTCAGTCAGTCAGTCGGTCAGGACACTTAGTTTTATATAATAGATATATGCATATATATCAGTTTCTTGTGGACACGATAACTGCCGTAATTTTGCACCAATCGCTTTGAATGTAACCCCGTAAAATATCGGTCGAGTTCGTTAATGGGCAAAATCGGTTGAAGGGGTGAAAATGGGGGGGCTTTTTTTTCTTCAAAAAAGTGAAATATCGCTATAACTCTCTTAATACGTGAAATATCGAATCCATTCAAAGTTCATAATATGTGTCGGATAAGTGCCTAAAATTTATGTTTGAAAAGTTATTGATGGCACCAAACATTGACCTAAGGGGTGGAAAAAAGTGTTTTTTTCGGGAAACGATTAATCATATCTCTCTTAATAGGCACAATATCAAAACCGTACAAAATGGAAAATATTCCCCTAATAATTACCTAAAACTTTGTCTGAAATAATTTTTGATCTGACCTACCATTACGCCAAGGGATGAGAAAAATGATTTCGGAATTAAAGAACATGTCAAGTGCCATCAGAGGTTACCATGACAACGCTTCTAAATTGATGAGGGATGAGCTATCAGAGGTTGGCATGACAACGCCATTGCACGTGATCACATTCATTTTTCCATCTGATTGTGGGAAGCGGCTAACTGGTAGCATGCTGAACTTATATGCCCAAGGTCGCTTGTTCAAAGCCGGCCAAAGTCGTCGGATTTTCTAAGAGCGCTAAAAATCCCTCAGCATGCTTTCCTTTGGATGAGAAGTTCCAACGTTCGTTGCAAGTGGCTGGTTGCGGTGGCATCTAGTTGCCAAGTTCACAGCTAGGTGTCGTTGACGTTAGTATATGGTACAAAATTAGGAACTACTACTTAAAATTGACCGTCTGCAGACCTTACCTGAATTACAGACTAATACAGTCATCACAATTAACACCGTTTATCAGATTCTACACACACCTAATGTACACGGGGTTACATGACCACGTTGTCACAGCCCCTAAACTGAGGAACCAACAAAAATCTCTGCGGGAGATAAAATTTTGGGGAAGAAGTAACAGACTGTTAGATAGTTACACATCAGTTCCAAACCTTGCATAAGGACAGTGTGATCACAAGTATAAAAATGAACCCCAAATGACAAGAAGGTTACCATCCCCATAAGACAATAAAATGAAAAAAAAAAAAAAATGCATACAAAAACGAAAAAAAAAAGATTAATTAACCTCTAAATGTAAAATACTTTCTTGCAATCAATGAGGTCTGATCCTCCTACGAAAACCTGCATATTTTGCCTATTATAGCCTATTCCCTAGTTTGCCCGGTGAAATCTACCTCCGCCTTCCGGCGTGCCGAGAGGATTTTTTTATACAGCAGAGTATAATCAGAAACTCTTCGTTTTAGGTAGATTTCATTAAAAAGCTAACTATTGCAATGGGTACCATGTTTCGACTTCCGGAAAATTTCGACATATCTTCGCGTTTCACATCCCCTAGACCTCAAAGCCACCGTCAGTTCAAAAGTTTTTTTATATAATTTATGTATATATATATATATATACATATATTACTTTCTTGTGGACACGATAACTACCGCAATTTTGCACCAATCACTTTGAATTTATTTATATAATATGTATCCCTATAAAATCTCGGTCGAGTTCATTAATGGGCACAATCGGTCAAAGGGGGTGAAAACGGGGGGCTTTTTTCGAAAAAGTGAAATATTGCTATAACTCTCTTAATATTTGAAATATCGAATCCATTCAAAGTTCATACTATGTGTCGGATAAGGACCAAATATTTATGTTTGAAAAGCTTTTTGATAGCACCAACCATTGACCAAAGGGGTGGGAAAAAGTGGGTTTTTCGGGAAACATTAATCATATCTCTCTTAATAGGCACAATATCAAAACCGTACAAAATGGACAATATTCCCTTAATAATTACCTAAAACTTTTGTGTGAAATAATTTTTGATACGACCCACCATTACGCCAAGGGATGAACAGAATGATTTCGGAATTAGAAGAAAATGCCAAGAGCCATCAGAGGTTACCAAGACAACGCTTCTAAATTGATGAGGGATGAGCTATCAGAGGTTGCCATGACAACGAGATCACATTCAGTTTTCCATCTGACTCTGTGGGAAGCGGCTTCGGTGACGTAACCGGTAAGATACTGAACTTCTATGCCCAAGTTCGCGGGTTCAAAGCCAGTCGAAGTCGTCGGATTTTCTAAGAGCGCTAAGAATCCCTCAGTATGCTTTCCTTAGGAGGGGAAGTTCCAACGTTCGTTGCGAGTTGATGGTTGTGGTGGCATCTAGTTGCCAGCTAGGTGTCGTTGACGGTAGTATTTGGTACCAAAATTGGGAACTACTACTTGAAATCGACCGTCTGCAGTCCTTACCTGAATTACAGACTAATACAGCCATCACAATTAACACCGTTTATCAGACAGATTCTACACACACCCAAAGTACACGGGGTTACATGACCGCGTTGTCGCACCCCTAAACTGAGGAACCAACCAACATCTCTGCGTGAAGAAGTAACAGACTGTTAGATAGTTACACTTCAGTGTCGTAACCTTGCTTAAGGACAGTGTGACCACAAGTATAAAAATGAATCCCAAATGACAAGAAGGTTACCGTCCCCATAAAATGTTAAAAATATGCATAGAAAGACGAAAACAAAGTTAATTAAGCTCCAATTGTAAAATACTTTCTGGCAATAAATGAGGACTGATCCTTCTACGAAACCCTGCATAATTTGCCTATTATAGCCTATCCCCTAGTTTGTCCGGTGAAATCTACCTCCGCCTTCCGGCGTGCCGAAAGGATTTTTTTTTATTATACTTTCATGGAAGTACACAAAGGGGTCATCCATAAACTATGTTCGCAAAACTGCCATAAAATGTAAACCGCTCATCCCCTTAAGTGAATGTCAAGATAAAATACTCCCCTTGTGCAATTCAGCACATTAAAAAAAAAAAAAAAAAAAAAAAAAACGATCCTTACAGTAGTCGCATATGATGTGTAACATCTGACATGTTATCCTACTCGTATACTACACAGCTTGGACATTCTTAAAATGTTAATTTACACTCCATTTTCATACTGGTACTATGATGAATGTATAGATTGAATTGGAGATATGCTACTGTCACATTTGTGGCGCAGCGGTCAAGCTGTTAGTCTCTCACCAAGGTAGACCGGGTTTGATTCCCGTTCAATACATGTGAGATTTTCGAATTGAAATGCCATGTCCTGTGGTTCGCATTCCACGTAAAGGGAGGTACCGTGGATCATGATCGTGAGATTAACGGACACGCAAAATTACAAGCTTCCTTCCTTTTACATTAATAATTCATAATACCAAAGTGACACACAACGTCGACAGTACTCTCAAATACTGTAAGCACATTCCTCAGTAACTATAACATTCATTATTCTCAAGGCTCTCATACAGTTCGTCGTAAACAATCAAAACATGGCTTCCTACAATCATGAAATGACCTAGTCTCACATATGATGAAAATACAGCTTTTATTCCACTCATATAACAACATTCTGTTATGCATTTAATATTTGACTACTCACCTACAGCTTGACAATAATGCCGCTTACTTAAATGTCATTTGTCGTCTTCGTCCTACCCCATGTGATATTCAACCTCGAACGTGAAGCTTCATAAACTGCTCAATGACAAATGAAAGTCGGTGAAACATTTGCCACTGTGCTCGTCAAACCAGTGCCTGCTAAATGCACTGCCTACTGTATTGCCATAACATTCTCGCGCTACAGAGCACACACTGCCTTGTTTCCAATGCACACATTTTCAATTGTACATCCAGCTGGCAGTGCGTCTTCACTTCCGTCCGATCCACTTCCATTCGATCCACTTCCGCCCGATTCACTCCCGTCCCCAATGTTCAAAACCACTCCCACAAAACTATCCAGCGGAAAGATGTTACACATAAAAAAAGACCACTTTAGAGGCTCATTTACCAGAAGCAGGGAATACATTTCTGAAATTGCGAGAAGCTACACGGGATGAATTTTCCTTTGAATAGATAGAGGGAATCAATTTGTACACAGGTCTTTTTCATTAGTGCCAAAAAGAAGGTTCATTTGGCATTTGCAAAACTCTCAAACATATTTTGTTCATCACGTTCTTCTTGTAATGACTAGGATTCGGATTTTATGTAAATACATATTTTAAGCATTTTTTCTATAAATACATAAATTCCTGCTTCTCCCTTATTAGCACATAAAAATACATACTATTTGCATTCTTTTAAAATCATTATGCTAGATCTTTCAGTTTATTGCATTTCTGTCAATGGGAAATAACCTGTGAGCTATCTAATCTTAATGCAGAGCGTATGTCAGCTTGCAGCTGTGTTATTCTTAACTTGTCGCCCCGTACTACTCACTGTGGAAGCCGGGGTTTCCTTGTCCATAGCCATATTGCACCACAAGCTAGACATCCCCCTCCCCCAGCTACCTGGAACCAGTGTCACTCACATGCAGTTCATTTCTGGCACTGTGATGTGTAAGGCAGTTCTATGATGCATAAAGTAACAAGATGTTCAGTTAAGAACATATAGCCTACTTTCTCCTAAATGCATGGGTATTGTTATAACTCTTTGTCCTTTTCAAGGAGTATAATTGAATGTTGGTTGTAGTAGCTTGTTAAAAAAGAACGTGCTATACGGTTATTAAACACGAATATGAGGTGCCCTTTGCTAGTGCTACCTCTGTATCAAATTTCTTTCGATTCGGTTTTACCGTGTTTGAATTGATAGGGGGAATCGATTTGCACACATACATGGCCGCCATATACAAACTATTGGGCTGATGGCCTTGCAGCTTGGTCAAAGAACGCTTCTCACATAAAGGTATGTTGTTGCAAAATTTGGTAGAGATCAGATGATTAGGTTGGTCGTAATTTGATTTAAGCTTTTCACTTTTGGGTGCCACCATTACGTTTCCGTCAAGATGGCGGCAATATAAAACGTGACACTGAGGTGCCCTTTGCTAGTGTTACCTCTGTACCTAATTTTGTTCAATTCGGTTTACCGTGTTTGAATAGATAGAGGGAATCAATTTGTACACATGCATGGCCGCCGTCTGTAAACTATTGGGCTGATGCCCTTGTAGTTTAGTCAAAAGACGTCCAACATATGAATATATGTTGTTGCATAATTTGGTAGAGATCGGATGATTAGGTTAGTCGTAATTTGATTTAAGCATTGAACATTTGGATGGCCGCCATTACGTTTCCATCAAGATGGCGGTGATATACGGTAAAACATTACACTGAGGTGCTCTTTGCTAGTGCTACCTCTGTACCAAATTTTGTTCAATTCGGTTTCACCGTGTTTGAATTGATAGGGTTAATCTATTTGCACACATACATGGCCGCCATCTCCAAACTGTTGGGCTGATGATCTTGTAGTTTGGTTAAAATATGCTTCCCACATGAAGGTATGTTGTTGCAAAATTTGGTAGAGAACAGATTATTAGGTTGGTCGTAATTTGATTTAAGCTTTTAACATTTGGGTGGCCGCCATTACGTTTCCGTCAAGATGGCGGCAATATAAAACATGACACTGAGGTGCCCTTTACTAGTGTTACCCCTGTACCAAATTTTGTTCAATTCGGTTTCACCGTGTTTGAATACATAGGGGGATTCGAATTTCACACATTCATGGCCGCAATCCGCAAAGTATTGGGCTGATGACATTGTAGTATGGACAAGAGATTTTTCATACATAAAGGTATAATGTTGCAAAATTTGGTTGAGATCAGATGATTAGGTTGGTCGTAATTTGATTTAAGCTTTTAACATTTGGGTGGCCACCATTACGTTTTCGTCAAGATGGCGGCGATATAAAACATGACGCTGAGGTGTCCTTTGCTACTGCTACCTCTGTACCAAATTTCGTTCAATTCGGTTTCACCGTGTTCGAATTGATAGGGGGGGGGGGACAGACATTCAGAGTACACACACTCACACACAGACAGACAGACACACAACTTTTCGCCCTGTGTAGATCTCATAAGTCTACTTTCATTTTTTGCAAAAATCGAAAGTAGACTAAAAACAACTACAAGTTATCGTCTGCAGCAGTATGTTGCAGAATTTAAAGATAATTTTACTCCTGATGGGGGCGTTCTGTTCTGCCAACCATGTGGGAAAGCAATCGAGGCTGAACAGCGTTCTCAAGTTACAATTCACATTCATAAACTAAATTATAATTACATATTTCAGGTTTTTGTTACATAAAAAATAAATATTTCCCTGATTTTTAGCACCTAAAAATCCAAGCCCTAGTAATGACCCCCTCCCCGTTTGAGCGAATGAATTTATGAAGGACCCTTAAATTTGTAGGCATATTCAACTCTCCTTCTGCCTTACTGCTAAGGCTTCTCTTCACATTGGAAAATAGAGCTCATGGCCAGCATTTAGAGGGCTGTGTGGATATAGTTTGCATGGCTGTGCGGAGAGCGGACAAGCTGCGGATAATGTTTGAAGAAATATTGTTAGTTTTTAGAATACCGTACAATCCGAACTACAGTCCAGCTACCGAGTGTCCGCCTCTGACATTTCTCATCAGGGAGGGAGACAGCGTTGCCGGTTCTGTACCGCGAAGTATAAAACAACGTGGACTACATTAATATTTCACATGTTTTTAAATGAATTCTGACGAACCGCTAAAGTACCGTAATATACTTACACACAGTTAACAGGTATTATGCACACACAAGACAATAAAAAACAAACCTGCACTAACACACAGAGCAACAGAAGAGAGCCTTGGCAACAACGAGCTAAATTTTAAGACCGGCTTATTACCGGGAAACCCGCTGATTGGTGCAGGTGACAACATTCTTCATGGAAGTAAGCGACTTCGCCAACATGGGCGGAATTCCACTGCGATCGAAGAATTTAAGTTTTGTATCCGCAAAATGTCGGAATAACAAAATGATGCATAAAATTACAAATGGGATGTGGGACTTCCACGTTACAAAGTGAAGACGCTCGAGAAGAATTACAATAATGGCAAGTTTCAAGGTTCTATAAACAGCTTCTCACTGCCGTAAGTTGGCTATATTGTTCTATTTAACCCTCTTCTCCCACCATCACCAAACGTCATAGCCGGACACTGAGCGGCTGTAGTATTTTGTATGGCAATGACAACCTTATTCCATGTTCACCACTGCAATGACCGCACTTCCATGTTTCGAACTAAGCGGCAAAACCAGCGCCATATCGTTATTAGGACCCGGATGTTTATGACAGATTATCATACATTTCCGTTATGTGTTTTTCATGACAAATATAAGATAATGATTTAAGCTAATCTCATTCAAATTATGTCATTAAGCATAATTAACACTCCGAACACGAAAGAATGGCAATTCTGGCTGTATAACATTCATTTTAAACATAGCACTTGACATACAAAGTCAAAGGGAACGGCTTTTTCCTCAAATGCCTAATTCTGCTTTAGTAATTTATGCTTTATAAAAAAAAACTATTGGAATGCCAGTAGATTCGGATAACAAACGTGGGAATGCAAAAAACGTAGGCGGATGCGGATAATTATTTTGTTTATCCATGCAGGACTCGAGCTATAATTCATATTGGCACCCATCAAAGGGCACTTGGCAGTACACTAGGGCACAGCCCGCCGAATGTGGTTCTTGCTTATTATTGACTATAGCAGTGGTTCTGAACCCGTGGAAGTCTGCGGACAACTCAGCCTGAAATTGAATCACGTACGGACCCCCCTCCTTCCTCCGCCGATAAACCTTATCAGTTCTAACCCTTCCTCAGTGCCTTTGCCATCAGAATATTCAAAGACTAGCGGGCCCGTGCGAGAAATCTCGAATGTTGATAAACCACACTTTCCCCAATAGGTTTTGCAAATCGAACACTTCTTACAAAAATTTATATTTAAGAAATTAGAATCCAATTTGTCACTGATAATGTCATTTGTGTGCTGTAACACTCACCGGTTATTCGATATTTATGAAATTATACGATTTGAGTAAGCTCATTCCTTTGATTTACTGTTTCTGAAATCCATGCAAAACTATAAAGGAAATACCTCAGAATGTTAAAATAACATGAAACAGGTGTCACAGCGAACAAAATGTGAAGTGGACAGAAATTATGGAGCGTATTTTCATACAGCAACAGTATCTGCAAATCGCACACTTCGTACATTTTTTAAAATACATTTTTTAAAGAAATTATTGATATATGGAATTACAGTGTGATTCGTCACTGCTAATGTCTATTCTCTTTCATTTGAATGCTCATTTGTCACGATCGGTCGCTTGTGAGCGCCGCAGGAGGGATCTATACTACTGAAATAATATAATGATGATTAAGCGAAACACTTTTTAGAACACATTATTTATTATTACTATTAATTAGTGTACAGTACAACTAAATTACAAATTATGTAATAGAAAAAAAAATACTTTTTTATAATAGTCTACTGTACAAGCCGACATAATATGAAAAGTCTCAATTACAAATTAATGTTCAAGTAACAATTTTGTTTGAAAAGGACATCGCAAAATAATAACCATAAGCTAATAATTTTAATTTTGCCCTGTGAATTTCTGGTTGTTTAAAACGTTGGTGAAAGTTTATTTGCCACGATTAAACATAAGTTATGTAAATTATTTTGGTTGGTTGGTTATTAAGTTTAGGGGCGGCGACAACGCGGTCATGTAGCGCCGTGTACTTTGTGTGTGTGTAGAATCTGTCTGATAACCGGTGTTAATTGAGATGACAGTATTAGTATGTGTTATCTGTTTTTTAGTTCAAGTGAGGACTGCAGACTTTTGAATTTTTCAAATAGTTGCTACTTTTGCCGCCAAAGGCCACCGTCAACGACTACTAGTTCAGAACTTAGCTACCAGACGCCACCGCAGTCGGCTCTTGGCAACGAATGTAGGAACCTAAGAGCGTTGTTTATATTCTTAACCTATACAATTTAGCTTCACACAGGTGTAATTAGTGGAAGGTTCTTTAACATGCCATAAATCTACGACATGGGACCGCCGGCTTTACTTCCCCTCCGAAGGAAGGCATACTGAGGGATATTTTTAACGCTCTTAAACAATACGACGACATTGGCCGGGTTTGAACCCGAAAATTATTTTGTATCATATTCTAATAAGAGAGGACGGCCCCGTGGTGTTGGGGTAGCGGGCCTGCCTCTCACCCGGAGGCCCCGGGTTCGATCCCCGGCTCCGTCAGGGATTTTAAAACTGACGTGAGGGTTGGAACGGTGTGCACTCAGCCTCGTGAGGACAATTGAGTAGCTGTCTGACAGTGAGACAGCGCCCCGATCACGAATACCAAGATTAACGGCCGAGGGGACCCGACGCGCTGATCACGCGTCACCCCAATATCTGCAGGCCAAATGGCTGGGCAGCGGTCGCTTGGTCGGCCTTAGCCCGTCATGGGCTGGGTAGCGCCAGGGGTTGACTTTTTTTTTTCTAATAAGAGATATTTCAATTCAAAACTTGTTCGTCATCGCCGCGGATACATTCGGACGATTCTTGTTCAACGCACATCGTTTTCGAAATCTCCATTTATTGGCCACTTTCTTTACGCGTGCTGGTGGACCATTTTCTCCCGCGGACCACCGGTTAAGAACCAGTGGACTAGACAGATATTGTTTATATTATGTCAATCTATGAGGTATTACCATGCTGCAAGTCTAGGGGCAGATAATAGAACAATAACTAACATCTGCTAGTCATGGAAGTCAGGGGCGTATATAAGGGGGGGGGGGGGGGGTACTTGTTTATGGATTAAAACAGTAAAAACCAATATAATCATGTACTATTGTTACTATGGCAACGTAACCTCTAACTGTATTACTCCCCAGTGCCTTCGCTCTTAAGAACCTACCAAGAACAGCAACAAGTGCCCTTGAAGCGTGTGACAAAAGTTTTTTCCCTAACTTTTATACCCTTATCAAACTTTTGGCAAATTTGGCTCTCTCTGTAGCTATTGGTACTGCCGAACGGAGTTTGAGTAGCTTGAAAACATACCGTACTTAACCCTTAACTATGGATGTACATTTTCAGTGACATCAACATGGACGTGAAGTCACAGAGACCGCATCAAAATTAATGTGGCTACGGAAGGGAGGGTTAATGAGAGAAATTGCTAGCTGTTTTCATTTGAATAATTACACTTTATTCGACCCAAAACCACAACAATATTTTGCATTTGTTAATTTGTAGTACCCTCATACCTTCAGATTACAGTCGCAGCAATTTTCGTTACTCAGAATGCACTGTTCCATTTGAACACACAATATCCTTTACACTATCAACCGAAATGGACCCTAACTTGGGTATTAAAGCTGTTTGATAACCACTGCATTGAAAATTAACCACACATGAGACTGATCTCTTGTTGGGGTGGAAATTGCAAGCACTGAACTTGACCCGCAATGTTACTCTCACTCAACACATTCGTAGCAGATCTTTCTTGTACACTGCAAGCATACTGTTTTTTCACATCCATAGCATTTGTAATATGTTTTCCTCTTCTTTGCTGGTGGGTACAGACGACAAGTTATCCGTTTTTCAAGCTTCTCCTCAGCAATGTTGATACGCTCCTCCACTGCTTCAACCGTGGCCGTGCGGTCACCCAGGCCGCTACGAAACCCATGAGCTTCTTATCGCGGCTGCATGGTTTTTAATGACGGATAAGATAAGTGCAGTGGAGACATAGAAAGGTACTGCAAGCAAATATACTGGGAGGGCGGTAATCGAAGTGTGGCACGTGTTTATTTTTCCACCGCGGTCATGTTGACCGCACGTCCATAGTTAAGGGTTAAGAAATTCTACTTCTGAAAACAGACGCAACGTTCTAGTATTGCCATCTATTTACAGAGACATACTTCTCACTGACGATGAAGTTATGAACCGATTTGGCAATGCTTCAAGAAACCTTGACTCCATATTATAGTGTAAGTTGTAAATCAAAACAGTAAGGAACATTAATTATTTCCATGTAAACACTATCAAGTGAGCAAGAGGATTGTATTAATAAAATAGATACGAGCCTTACAGTAGTCGCATATGATGTGTAACATCTGACATGTTATCCTACTCGTATACTACACAGCTTGGACATTCTTAAAATGTTAATTTACACTCCATTTTCAGACTGGTACTATGATGAATGTATAGCTTGAATTGGTGATATGCTACTGTCACATTTGTGGTGCAGCGGTCAAGCTGTTAGTCTCTCACCAAGGTAGACCGGGTTTGATTCCCGGTCAATACATGTGAGATTTTCGAATTGAAATGCCATGTCCTGTGGTTCGCATTCCACGTAAAAGGGAGGTACCGTGGATCATGATCGTGAGATTAACGGACACGCAAAACTACAAGCTTCCTTCCTTCCTTTTACATGAATAATTCATAATAACAAAGTGACACACAACGTCGACTGTACTCTCAAATATTGTGAGCACATTCCTCAATAACTATAACATTCATTATTCTCAAGGCTCTCATACAGTTCGTCGTAAACAATCAAAACATGGCTTCCTACAATCATGAAATGACCTAGTCTCACATATGATGAAAATACAGCTTTTATTCCACTCATATAACAACATCCTGTTATGCATTTAATATCTGACTAAGTTACTCACCCACAGCTTGACAATAATGCCGCTTATTTAAATGTCATTTGTCGTCTTTGTCCTACCCCATGTGATATTCAACCTTGAACGTGAAGCTTCATAAACTGCTCAATGACAAATGAAAGTCGGTGAAACATTTGCCACTGTGCTCGTCAAACCAGTGCCTGCTAAATGCACTGCCTACTGTATTGCCATAACATTCTCGCGCTACAGAGCACACACTGCCTTGTTTCCAATACACACATTTTCAATTGTACATCCAGCTGGCAGTGCGTCTTCACTTCCGTCCGATCCACTTCCGCCCGATTCACTTCTGTCCCATTTTTCTGGCAGTGCGTCTTCACTTCCGTCCGATCCACTTCCGTTCGATCCACTTCCGCCCGATTCACTTCCGTCCCCAATTTTCAAAATCACTCCCACAAAACTATCCAGCAACCGAGCGGAAAGATGTTACACATCAAAAGTATCATAAAATGGCCGTAGTTGTGTTTGACATTAACCAAACACAAAACATCGCAACAAATTGGTTGAAAAAGTGATGCCAGATTGCCTTAAAACTCATCATTTTGCACCAAATTATACAAAATTTTCTCGGGGCGAACCCTCTATTCTTTTGGGCCTATACAATGCCCTCTAATCCCCGGTTGGGCACCCCCCGTAATAAAACTCTATATACGGCCCTGATGGAAGTAACCATAGCCATATCTGATGTTAATGTTCATAGTTACACTATAACACTTCATTGCAGTTAAGGATTCATTTAGGGGCGTTGGTATTGTGATTATTAAATTTGTATACATGGGTATGAAATCTCTCTCATAGGTGTGATATTTGGATTTGTAATTGATGCTAGGGTTAGAAAAGAGGTTAGTCGTTTTAAGGGGAAGAACTACGAGGTCATCTGCCCCGTTTAGAAAAGAGGTAGCAGTGTCCTTAAGCTAGGCACCATCCTGGCATCCACCTAGATTTGGGGTGAAAAACAACATCTAGGTTACCGTACTCCATGCAAATTCTGGAATGGTTCCTAACTGAAGGCCATGGTATTTGCTATTACAGACATCACAATAAGAAGGAAGCAAGCTTTTAGTTTTACGTGATCATTAATCATGCGATCATGAGCCACGGAACCTCCGTTTTACGAGGAATCCGAACCTATGCCACACACTTCACAGTTGGGAGAGAGCCCGGCCCGGTTGACCGTCAGGCCTCTGCGGGACACGTTGCTGAAAAACAGAAGCTCCGAATGAATGACGTAGTCGCCGCCTGAGGCGTGTCTATTTCTATTATCAGATTAGATCCGGCAACGTTGTACTCACCACAGCTGGTTTATCTCCCCAATGCTTGGTGTGGCTGAAGATGTACTCTGGCAGGCTCATCGATGGCAACTTAATGGAGCCGAAAGGGGACTCCAAGATGCCATCCTCCTTGGGAGCTGTTGTCTGCCGTCTTCTGAGGAACGTTGGAGGAACGATTCTCTTGGGGAGTAGCGCTGACAGACGATGCATGACTCTCGCGAACACAAGACAGACTGGCCTGGCGAGGCGTGCCGTGTACTTGGACCTTGAGATAGCTCGTGAGATATCACCAAGAGTCCAGGACGAATTCCGGGGGCCAACAAACCTTTACGCTCTCAACACACTATTATCAGCTGACTCATTCGCTGTTTTGATCCTGATACCTACTGTGGTACGGTCGTACGGAATATTATGGAAGCTTGCTCAACATCACTGCTAACACAACAGATATTCCGTACAACAGTAAGGCTCGACCAGACAGTCTACCGTCTCGTTTATTTGTATAAACATCTCTACTTAAAGTATAAAACTAAGTCCCCGATTCTTGGATATCGCGGGTAATCTCGAGAACCATTGGATGGATTTTGATGCGGTTTTCACCATTCTGTAAAGGATATCTCGAGGAAGGTTTCTGTTGAAAATAATGTATTTATGACCAAAAGAAGCCAAGCAGTAACGATTTCAGTGAAAAAGTTGAAATAAAAACCTGGCGTCCGTGTGCTTTTTAAGCTTACGCTGGGCAAACCGTTAAAAATATCAATATACTATGAGTGTAAGAATTGTTTAGCATGAAAAGTTCTACGAAAAAGTCAGCGAGAGCATATGTCTATCTTCAATACATCGCCCACTATAAGTGTTTTGAGATTGGACGGAAGGGGGATTTGTGTTTCATGCACCGCGCCATTCTTTAATTACGTCTGAAAGGAATTCGTTGCACATGCATTTCCATGATAATTTATTTAATAGTCCAGTCAGTGAATTTAACCCATCATGCCGAGACGTTAAACGGATATAGGTCGTAGTTCATTGAGATCGTAAAAGAAAGTGCATATCACATACTGTAATGCATTCATAATTGTTCCCGGGCGAAGCCGGAGCGAGTTGCTAGTTAGTTTATAAACAAATCGTCGATATTATTTATGAAATGAGTGTGCAATTCGTCTTTGCTTAAAAGTATGATCGGTAACTCGTAGCGGAGCAAAAGGGAACTATAGTAGTGAATATGATAATGTTGTCTGTTAGGTAATCAGCCCGAAGGCTGATTAGATCCTCAAAAAGTACCGCCGTTAGGTTAAGTGGGTAGAGACCCACAAAAACCCAAGGCACTGCTATATTGAGGCGTACTAGGCAAGAAGAATGTCATTACTAAGCACCACCCATACCTCAGTAGCTTCCATATAATCACAGCCAAGAGTGAGACTGAGACATCGGTGATAATCTAGCCTGTGCCAACAGACAAATGTAAATGTACTGCATTCATCAAGAGATGGCAAACAGGCCCATGATAATTTTAATTGGCGCAATTACATAAGTTTGCTGCACACTGTCAACTACTCCCCATCCAAGAAACATCCAATGCTCAAATGCTTCGTAGTGTCTGAAAAGTTAGGATCTATGCAGTAGAGCCGTTTCGTAAATCACTGATTCAATTGAAGAAATGAGATAAAAATTACGTGCAACAGCCATATTGAATATGTAACATTGATTGGTTGGTTCCTCACTTTTAGGGGCTGCGACAAAGCGGTCATGTAGCCCCGTGTACTTTAGGTGTGTGTAGAATCAGTCTGATTACCGGTGTTAATTGTGATGGCTGTATTAGTGTGTGTTATCTGTTTTTAATTCAAGTAAGGACTGCAGACGTTCAATTTTCAAGTAGTTCCAACTTTTGCTACCAAACGCCACCGTCAACGACCAACTTGTTACTAGATCCCACCGCAGTCGGCTCCTGGCGACGAACGTTGGAACCAAAGAGCGTTAGTCAAATCTAACCTATAAATTAGCTTCACCTAAGTGTAATTAGTGGAAGGTTCTTTATCACGCTATAAATCTATGACATGGGACCGCCCCGCCGGCTTTACTTCCCCTCTGAAGGAAGGCATACTGAGGGATTTTTAACGCTCTTAAAAATCCGACGATTTTGGCCGGATTTGAACCCACGACATTGGCCATAGAAGCTCAGCATGCTACCGACTACGCCACCGAAGTCACCTACGTAACATATTCAGATTGATAAACCGCCATCTACAGCAGAGGGGGGGGGGGGGGGGGGGGGCTAAAATGTGGGGGGTCTCAAATCACAAGATGACGGCGGGGATTCCCCAACATCACGTGACTCACACCAGTTTCAAGGTCATCCACTATCCATCTGTGTAGGCATCACGCTCAGGTGCCCAGAGTAGAGGTGGAGGGGTAGGGAGAGTCTGTTTGTTCCGGTGCATGATTCTTGCCTCGTATGGCGTCACATGATAGTTGGTAAGCCGTGTCAGCGAGACCGTAGGCGATGTCAGCCATTTTGGTTCTTGACTAATTATTTATTGTTGTTTTAAGGGGCGGTACCACGAGGTCATCTGCCCCGTTCTTGACTAAGATGTAGATGGTAATACAATGTATGGAGAGGACACGCGACCTTACAAACAAGTTCATACTTGTTTTGAGACATCACATGAACTAACGTTATGACAGACTGTAAGCTATTACCCTCTCTCTCACCTCGGCTTCACGAACGGACACTACGAGGGATCGTTTCTCTTCCGTGTCTGGGATCTGAACACAGATACAGTAGCTCGGCTTTATTCATGGATTCTGCAATGGATCATTCCTCTACCGTCGCGAGTAAGGTGTCTGAGAGCTGAATACACTTTGTCAACAGATAGGGGAAGGTACCCCAGTATCGGACACTTAAGGTTCCTTTTGTATAATAACTTAAAGAAAGGGTCAAATTAAAATTAAAAATTATTTTTGAAAACTTGATTTGATTCTCTGTCATTGTAGCAAATCTTCTTTCTACATTATATACTGATATAAAAGAATTTAATACATTTATAAATCTCACATTTTTCACAATTCAAAAACGAGGCACACATTATCGGACAGTCTCAATAGTGTAAGATTATTCTATTATTATGCGCATGTATGTACAGTATATCCATATTACTTTTTAGCACATATGTCACATTGATAATAACGAAGTGTCCCTTCAAGGAAACCTTTGCGTATGTTGCACTGGATCCAGTCCTCAGTGAAATTCTCACCACAAATTATTATCACATGTTTCGCAATCAAAATTCAGTGCCTTCCTAGCTTTTTTCCCCAATTACGCCAAAGATTGTAAATTCAGGTCAACACGCCTTGAGTTCACATTATGCTTTGTATATAATATAATAATAAACTTAGGGAAAGGATTTCCAAAAATTAACATAGAAATTAAATTATTACATAATTGTGACATAAATTCAGTTCTAAAAAATGTGTGTAAACATGTTTATATCAGCCTCTTTCTCATCAGAAAACGTGCTTTTAAATGCCCCCATGGCAGTTTTCATTTGTCTCTCTTTTGCTGGAGAAATTAATTTCAATCTGTCACCTAATGTACTTCTAGGGACACAGAACTGCTCAATTGCGTACCGAATGCTCATTTTAGACCCTCTTACTTCATCAATTGCTAATTTTATGTTTCCATCACCCAGATTCACCTTTATACTCCCAGATTTGTCTGAAACAAACGAAGGTATTGTAAGAATTGGTAAGAAAACTTCGGGTACGTTTGTCCGATACTGTGTGCCGGAAGCTTGTCCGATATTGGGTGCCCTACACGTAAAACTTGAACGGGTCAGCATACGTAACACGTTTAAACAAAAGCTGCGCCATCATCCACATTTCTTCATTAACGTATGGTTAACAATCAACAACCCTTAAAATATTTCACTCATCAGTATTAAGGTGCCGAACAGATTCACAAAATTATCTTCGTGCAGCAAGAAAGAGTCACAAAAGAGAGAGCATCTCACCACGTGCTTACTTCTTTGTTTATGGACACACAATGGTCACCCTCCAACTTACCTCGTGAAGGGTCAGTACTACCATCTCAAAAGTTTCCGCAACATTGTGCAGAACATCAGAAACTGACACTGTCCGATATTGGGTTCCGTCCGATACTGGGGTACCTTCCCCTACATCTAGACATGGTAAGAAGTCAATCGTACAGTTAACCGCTAGTGTTATGGAACTGATTAAAAGAGTCTACTAAGTTGTTTTTGGACCCTAAATGGCGGCCGCTGGCTGGAGGGCCATCTTGTGGTGTTTGGACTCTTGGACAAAAGACTGTGGCAGTTGTTGTTCGTTGTTCTATGTTTGAATATGTCTGTTGTATAGTTGTGTAGTGAAATAAATAGTTAAATTTATAATGGTTAACACTAATTCGGTGAATTAGTCCCTTAACAAAACATGTGGTGACCCCGACGTGATTTAATACGTAAATTACGAGAAGTTACGGCACTATACGTAAGATTTCTTTGTGTGTGAAAATCTTGGTATAGCCTAGCCTACACGACAATGGAAAAGCTTGTGAAACAACGTAAGCCAATTCGAGCGTCCTACACAAAGACGTATAATGAGGTAATGCGTCATTTAACCAGCGAAATAGTTGACCTGGAATCGGCACAGAAGATGCTGATGAAATTGGAGAGGATAAGTGCTGAACTTGCTCCATTGGATGAAAAAATACTGGAACTAGCATTAGAAGAAGAGGATGATGTCTACAGCCGTGAGTACGGGGCAGTTGAGACTTATAGAGATAATTTAGATGAAGTAAGGTTAAAGATGACGAATATTTGCTCTAATGAGAATGTTGGTGTGGTTAAAGAACACATTTCTGAAGCTTCATCTGCAGCTAAAAGAAACTTGAAACTTCCTAGGTTGGAACTAGCCAAGTTTGGAGGGGACGTTAAAGATTGGTTAGGGTTCTGGAGCATGTTTAAGAGAATCCATGAAGATAGTGACATAGAATCAGAAGTTAAATTTCAATATCTGATTCAGTGCACCAAACCTGACAGTCGTGCCAGAGAACTTGTGAACAGTTTCCCAGCCACCGCTGAAAACTATCCAAAGGTTATAGAGTGCATGTGTTAGAGATGGCCAGATGATAAACAGGATAACTCAGGTTAATGTTTTTTTTTTTATAAATATTTAATACGTAAAACGGCTACACATTTTCTCAAGCCCGATCCAACAATCTCTGTCAAAGCCCCTCACAACCCTGGTCACCACAGCACTTATATATATCTGTAATATCAACTCACTTACAATACCGGTATATATTCTCCGTGAAATTCCTAACATGCAGCCAGTCCTGACGTAATCACAAATTTCAATTTATGATTAATAGTACAAAATAGATTTTTTTCTTACAATTTCATCTTAATCATATTACACACTTTATCTTACAGCTAATTATAATTTTGCAATACTAATATTAAAACTCTTTCAACTCGTAGTCGTTAAATCGCTTTGGTAGTTTTCTCTGTCGTTGGCTACGCTTAACAGTTTCTTTAGTCTGTTTCAAAGGTTTAGTTTCCATGTCTAAATTGACATTTTTGTTTGATACTTTTTCCGTCTGATCTCGCTCTTTTTCGACTACTTTCTCAGCCTGCTTTTCGCTGTCATCACTCCCTTCCTCTACATCACAATCACTATCTGAAACCCATCCTCGCCAGATTTTAAGCTGTCTCACATGCGCGGTAGTATCTAATTTCCGCTTATCGGAATCGTTTAATTTCGAGACTCGATAGGTGTCTCCTGGCTGCACTTCCGTGCCAACCAGAGGGCCACGATATCGACTCTGTAGTTTTGTGGAATAACCTGTCGAGATCGGGTTTGTTTTAACGTAAACAACGTCACCCACGCTATACTTCACATCTCTCATTCGCTTCTGATCGTATCGCGCTTTGTACAATCTTTGCTCCTTCTCGATGTTATGTCTAATCTCGTCTTGAATTTTCACAGGTAATCTGTAAGATTCGCTACCAATAGTCAAGTGTCTCGTTTGCCCTGCTTCAAACTATGGATTATAACCATACAGTGACTCGAAAGGCGTTTTGCCAGTTGTCTTATGGACAGACGTATTCAAATCTCGCTCCAGACCCTTAATGTCTCCGTCCCAATCACTCGCATCAGTATGAAGTTCGGTAACTTCCGCCTTTGGGTTGTAGATTAGATTTGACTCGGTCAAATGCTTCCGCTTGCTCTGGACCCCATTCGAACTTTACTCCGTTCTACAGCAATTTTGAAATTGGCATTACAATCATAGCGAACTTGACCACGAATCTCCTGAAATAACTATACAAACCAATAAATCGTCTGATTCCACGCACGTCGGTCGGAGCAGGAACCTTTTTAATCGCTGCTACTTTTAGCGAACCCGGTTGCATTCCCTCTTTGCTCAATTCATACCCAAGGTACGCGATCTTACGCAACCAGAACTCACACTTTGCTAAATTGAAAGTTAATCCAGCTTTTCGAAACAATTCAAAAACTTCACGAAGCTTTCTCATTAACTCTGCCCAGCATTTCGCAAAAAGTAGAAGATCATCAAAATAGCTAATCGCAACTTTCTTTCTCATTTTCCCCATAACCTGATCCATCATTTTAGCGAAATAGAACGGTGCGTTTGTTAGACCGAACATGACTCGCTCAAACTCACCCGTTATATCTGGAGTAATAACTGCAGTTTTGCACTTCGCGCTTTCTTTCAACGGCATCTGCAGATAACCATGAGATAAGTCAAGCGTCGCATACAACTCAGATCCATGAATCAATTCAAGACATTCGTCTACATTTGGTAAGGGAAACTGCGCTCGAACTGTCTGTGCATTTAGACATCTGTAATCAGCAACTAACCTGGGAGTACCGTTCTTTTTCTTCACCAGCAAACAAGGACTCGCGTAGGGTGATGTCGATTCTCTTATCAATCCCGCTGATTTATACTCATCAACGATCTCGCGCATTATCTCCCGCTCGCGCGCGCTTGCTCGGTACGGTTTCGCGCTGACAGGGACACTGCCTGGAATCTCAACAATGTCCATTTCAAATCTTTCATACATCCAATTTCGGACACGTCCTTCGCAAAACAATCTCTATACTCATTTAAAAGCTCGAGTAATTGGTTTTTCTGTTCAACTGATGTGTTCTCGTCTACCTTTATTTCATCCGCTACAATTGGCTCTACTAATTTTTCAAGTTTCGGACCGTCGTCTACAACCTGAATCGCGCTCTCGTCAAGAAATTGACTCGCCTGAACTTCACATTTGTCATCGCTATAGTTAGCTACCGGTAACGTAAACTCACGCTTGTCAACAATAACATCTATAAATTTAACCTCTCCCGGTCCAATTGTTACATTTTCTTTTGCTTTTGGTTTCACAAAATTCCCTTCAAGAATATCAAACAAGCCATCATCACTTGACTCATTAATGAAACGAAAATTACCTTTTGAATGAACGAAAGCTACTCCCGGACTCAAAATATAATTCAACCCGACAATCACATCATGTCTTTGCACGTCATCAGGAACAATTCGGAATCTTGTATTCTCTACCGTGACTCCATCTATCATTAATGTTTCATTGATAACTCCGGGCGATGTAACTACGTTTTCTTTCTTGCCAAATCCTTTCAAAATATTTTCTCTACGCATAACCTCAAACCCTCCCTGAATCACGACTGAAGCTTTAATCGTGCATTCGCTACACCCCGTGTCAATCAACCCGTCTAAATCCGTGTTTCCAACTTTAACTGTCTTAATAAACTTCACAAATTTGTCTTCTGCGCTTGTGCTATCCACAGTTTTGACAAGTGTATCATCTTTCTTATCGCGACAATCTTTAGCAAGATGTCCAAACCTCTGACACGAGAAACACTTAACCAGTCGCTTCTCTGAACAATCACGCGCTAAATGACCTTCTTTATTACAACGATAACACGTGAATTTATCACCTGAATTATTTCCCCTATTTGCGTTGTTACTCCCAGTGTTGACGTTCATTCTAACCTCTGCCAGTGTCTTTATCTCTCGCTTGAAGCCACTGCTGCCACTGTTATCACTGCTACCACCTGTTTTCTGCCGGTAACTTGCCGACGATGAACCTCGGTTGTTGCCAATGCGCACCCTGCGCGTCTCTTCTAGCACCTCCAGTTCTTCGATGTCTCGTAATATGGCATTGTGATCAGCATACGGTTTGCCAGAAATCACGTGGCTGATCTCCCTTGACCACAGCCCGATCGCCACCTGCATCTTTGTCTCCTTTACGTCCAGTCCGACGTCTTTGCACAAACGAATCTTGTCGAAAAAGTACCCGTACGTTTTCGTTCTGCTTCTGAGCCCTGTTTTCCATGTCTTTCCAGCGCTGCGACAACGCCTTCTGCCCAACGAACGTCTCTTTGAAAGTTGTCCGGAATGTCGCCCAGTTGACAATTCCATCCAATTGGCTGACATACCAATTTCGCGTCGCCCCAACATGATGTGAGCGGGCCGTCTCAAATGCCACCTCTTGCGTCCAGCGATGTAAAACTGCGGTCGACTCAAGTTGACTTAACCACGCTTTAGCGGCTGCGGGACCTTCCAAGCCGTTGAAATTGTCTATGTTGTGCGAAAGGTCTGGCAAGACGCTGTACTGCCGCTGCTGACTGGCCGCCTGCATTGTCTGGATCAGCCTCGCGTTGTCTGCCGTCGCTTGCGCTAAGGCCATTAGAATTTCGTTCATCCCAATGTTTTTCTGCATACCTGGTGGGCCACCTCCACCGACAGCACTGCCATCCCCGTTCTCCGTTTGCTTTGCGTCAACCAACTGATCGGTATCTTGATTGACGACGTTGCTCTGGTCGTCTGTGTTCTGGCCGCCATTTGCCGCTTCCTCTATACTCACAGCCAAACTTGCCAACAAATTCAGATTGTTCATCGTCACAATTGACTAGCTTGCACGGTCACAACGATATCGACACACTGCCTCGTCGCACCACTTCGTACTGTTCAATTTATCTCACGAACTCACAGTCTAAACTGCACCACAATCCGCCGCACAAAACCAAAACCGATCGCGAAAGAAATACCGGACACTAAACACTTCCTTTCTTCTCACGAACGAATCAGCTGTATCCCACTTCTGAATTGTTAGGGATGGCCAGATGATAAACAGGATAACTCAGGTTAATGTTTTTTTATAAATATTTAATACGTAAAACGGCTACACATTTTCTCAAGCCCGAACCAACAATCTCTGTCAAAGCCCCTCACAACCCTGGTCACCACAGCACTTATATATATATCTGTAATATCAACTCACTTACAATATATATTCTCCGTGAAATTCCTAACACATGAAGAATCGGTTCGGTCGTGAAGATCTCCTGACGGAGTACTACGTTAGGGAGCTGATTGGGTTAGTCATTCAGAATGTGTCGCACAACAATGACAAATCAGGAATAGCTGTAGGCCTACTGTATGACACATTAGAGAGCAAGTTAAGAGCTCTAGAATCTATAGGTGTGACAAGGGATAAGTACGGGTCCATGTTGTTCCCTCTCGTGGAATCATGCTTACCTGAAGATGTTTTAAGGACATGGCTCAGAAATCAATCAGTGAATGATGAGTTGATTGGTGAACAGAAAGATAGGCTAGAGGCTCTTCTAAATTTCCTCAAACGTGAAGTGGAGGGAGAAGAGAGGATAACCTTTGCTCGGGCAGGTTTTGGTCTGTCCGGTACGAAAAGACAAGAAAGAGTGAGAGGAAAAAATGTCGACACACATTTACCAACGGCGAATTCTTTGTTTTCGGCCAAGTTTGAAGGCAAGAAGAGAAAGTGTGTGTTTTGTAGCAAATTCCACGAGAGCAAGGAATGCCACCTCGCTCAACAAATGAGTTTGGAGGAAAGGCGCAACAAGCTGGCCAAAGAAAACTGTTGTTTTGCTTGTCTTAAGGTAGGACACAGAATGAAAAATTGCAAGTCACATCTTCGTTGCCCACTGTGCACTAGTCCTCATGTTGTGATCATGTGTCATAAACTGAATACAAAGAAGGTCGAGGAGAAACCTGAATCTAAAATACAGGATGATAGGGAAAGACAGAGCAATATCTCCATGAACATTCAGAGTGCCACAAAGGAGGTGTTTCTACAGACGCTGTGCATCAAACTGACACATAAAGGAAAGGAGAAGATGGTCCGAGCACTAATAGACAGTGGATCACAAAGAGCCTACATTTCACGGAAGACTGCTGAGGAAATGGGATATAAACCTTTGAAGACCGAGATGATGATCCACAAGTTGTTTGGGGGCGCTGAGACCCGTGAAGAAGACCATCACCTGTATGATGTGAATGGAAGCAGCTGTGATGGTTCCTTTAATACCACGTTGCAATTGATTGACCAGAAGGTAATATGTGGGAAGATTCCAAGGTTGAAGTTTGGACCGTGGATGAAAGAAATGAAAGCAAAAAAGATATGGCTGTCTGATGTGGGAACAAAGCCATCCGACGTGGAAGTCCTGCTAGGAACTGATGTTGCGAGGAGTATTTTGCTGAATGAAACCCATAAGCTTGAATCAGGATTGGTTGCTGTGAGGACAACGCTTGGCTGGACCGTGACTGGTAAATTGAAAGACGAAGAGGGTAGTTCCCTGGCTTTGTATTCAACTACCCTGTTCATTCAATCTGCCTCTATAACCGACCTTTGGAACATGGAGACTATAGGCATATCTGACCCCATGGAAAACAAGTCGAGAGAAGAGAAGGAAGAAGCTGCACTTCATTACTTCCAAGAGATTGTAAAGGTTAATGCGGATAGCCGATATGAAGTTGCGTTACCTTGGTTGGAGAGCCAACAGTACTTACGGAACTACATGGAGATAGCGGAGAAGAGATGGATCTCAGTTTCGAATAGACTGACCAAAGAAGGAAAGTTTGAGGAATATGGAAATGTGTTTCAGGAATGGATAAATGAGGGCATAATTGAAGAGGTTCCAGAAGGAGAAAAGGAAGACCTGTGCTATTATTTACCACACCGGGGAATCTTCAAAGAAAACTCTACCACCAATGTGAGACCCGTGTTTCATGGATCCAGCAAATCGAAGGATACTCCTTCTTTAAATGAATGTCTCGAAAAGGGTCCTAATTTGCTACAACAAATCCCTACTCTTCTATTGATGTTTCGAAAAAATAGGATAGGAGTAATTTCCGATATTAAGAAGGCTTTCCTGCAGATATCTGTTCAGGAAAGTGATCGTGATTACTTGCGCTTCTTGTGGTGGAAAGATTCAAATGATAGGGAATTGAAGGTTTTTCGACATTGCCGAGTCGTATTTGGTCTGAATTGTAGCCCATTTCTGCTGGAAGCAGTTCTAGACCTTCAATTGAAAGAGAGCGTCGACTACCACGAGACAGCAAAAAGACTGAGAAATTCCTTCTATGTTGACAATTGTATCACCTCTTTGGATAATGAGGAAGAATTGAGTACGTTTATAGAAGAATCTACCGCATTGCTGGCCAGAGCACGTTTTGATCTTCGTAACTGAGAGTACACAAGTCTAAATTCTCCCAAGAGCGACTCGTCAGTTCCTGAGGTAACCTCGGTATTAGGACTTCGATGGAACAAGACAGAATATGTTCTTTCTTGTGAGAAAATTGACAGGTCGAAGATTGGCGACAAGATCACTTGAAGAAATGTATTGGCGGCTGCTCAGAGAATCTTTGATCCTATAGGATTCACATGTCCTGTCTCTAGTACCGAAGTTGCTGTTGCAGGAAAGTTGGCGGAAGAAAATGAGCTGGGATGAAGAAATGGAGGATGACATGAGGAAGAAGTTTGAAATTTGGCATCAAGAACTTGAGGTATTGCCTGATATTAAAATTCCCTGACAAATGGCACGCTGCAAGACACATGAATCTTGGAGCCTTCATACGTTCTGCGACGCAAGTGGAGTAGCATATGCTGCGGTTGTGTTTCTTCGTTCAGAAGATGGAAAGGACACAAATATAACGCTTCTTCAAGCAAAGTCTCGTGTAGCCCCGCTGAAAAAATGACTATTTCCCGGTTGGAACTCCTAGCTTGTTCAATTGGAGCTCGCCTTGCATTTTCCATAAAGGCAAGTTTAGGATTAGCAGAGCTTTCAACATATTATTGGACAGACTCTACAACAGCTCAATGCTGGATCAAGAGGAAGGAAGTCTGGGGAACTTTTGTAGCAAATCGGGTGAAGGAAATTAAACAGTTGTCTAACCCTGATAGCTGGAATCATGTACGTGGAGTGAATAACCCGGCTGACCTACCTTCTAGGGGTTGTTCTGCTTCTAAACTCATGACGTCGAAATGGTGGGAGGGCCCTCATTGGCTGAGATCTCCTAGTTCGGAATGGCCTCTCGACAATGCCTTGCCTGATGAAGAAAGGATAAATGAAGAGAAAAGGAAAGGAATTTCAACCGTACTAGTTTCTGTGGTACCAGAAGAAAAGTGGTATCTGAAATACTTTTCCAAGTACTCAAAAGTTGTCAGGATGACAGCCTGGATTCTACGATTCTTCCACAACACAGCAAAAGGGGGTGAAGTACGTTTTTCAAAGGAACTCCAAGTCGAAGAATTGCAAGTAGCTGAAAGAAGACTGTTGAAGATTGTTACGCAAGAGGTGCTCGCCGAAAAGGAGCAGTCCTTCAAAAATCTGAACGTGTTTGAAGATGAAGGAGGATTACTTCGAGTAAAAACGAGGTTAATAAGGAGACCGGACGATGAATTATTCCTCACTCCAATTCTGCTACCAGCTAAACACCAGCTAGTTCACATGATGATCATGGAGAAACATCTAGAAATGTCTCATGCTGGAGTACAAGTTCTTCTCTCCACTTTGCGAGAACGGTTTTGGATTGTTAATGGTCTCTCTCTCTTAAGTTAACAGCCCTGGGGCTGGTTTGCAGCAACTCGCCAATCTTCTCTATTCTCCGCCATCCTCTTCAATTCACGATATGATTTTGTGTTCGTGTCTGTCATTAACTGTGTGATGTATGCAGGTGGTGGTCTTCCTCTAGTGTTTTTCCCTTCTAACATCCCTTCGATGACTCTTGCTGGCAGGCTATTATGTCTGAGAATATGTCCCAACATATTTGCTCTTCTTGTTTTCAGGGTCTTCATAAAGCTTCTACTTTCTCCTGCTCTTCTGAAAACCTCTTCATTTGTCATATGTTGTATCCAACTGATCTTAAGCATTCTTCTCCAGCACCAAGCCTCAAAAGCCATCAACTTCCTCTCTTCCGACTTCCCTATTGTCCAGGTCTCACTACCATACAAAGCCACACTCCACACGTATGTCTTCAACAGTCTTTTTTCTTATTTTTAGGTCTATACTTCTGGATGTGAAGAGATTCTTCTTTCTATAAAAGGCGTTCTTTGCCTGAATAATTCTACTCCAAATTTCTCGTTTGCTGGTTCCATCATACGTTATCAAGCTTCCCAGATACTTATATTCCTTCACATGTTGTATTCTATCATTCTCGATATAAATTGCTGGTGCTCTTCTATGATCTTCCTGGTTCCGACTGCATACGAGTATTTTTGTTTTATTTTTATTCATCTTCATGTTAAATTCGTTTTTAAGGATCTTATTCATTACATGAAGTATCTGTTGAAGATCATCTTCATTATCTGTTGTTAAAGCAATGTCATCTGCGAATCGGAGCATGTCAATCTTTTCCCCATGTATATTTACTCCAACTTGAATCTCTTCTCTTATCCTATTTATGGCATCTTGGACATACAAATTAAATAAGTAAGGAGATAGCGAGCATCCTTGTCGTACTCCTTTTCTTATTTCAACCTCTTCCTGGTTATTGCCAGATCTTATTATTCCCCTTTCATTCTTATACAAACTATGTATTCTTCTTCTATCTCTATAAGAGATTCCCACTTTATTTAGTAACTTGAACAGTATATTCCAATTCACGTTGTCAAAAGCTTTCTCCAGATCCACGAATGCTAGATATGTTGGTATTCCTTTTCTATTTCTCTTTTCAATTATTTGTCTTAGAGTTAATATTGCTTCTCTTGTTCCAATGCCCCTTCTGAATCCAAATTGGTCGTCTGTAATGTAGTTATCAAGGTTGTTCTCTATTCTCCTAAGTATAATACGTGTAAGAATTTTAGATGCATGTGTTGTCAGGCTTAATGTCCTAAATTGATCGCAATTTTGTGATCTGGCCTTCTTTGGAATTGGAATTATTATGCACTTAGTAAAGTCAGTTGGTACTATTCCAGTTTCATACATTTTGCATATCATTCCATACATTGCATCTTCAGCTTTCTCTCCGCAGAAATTTAATACTTCTGCAGGGATTTTATCTACACCTGGTGCTTTTTTGTCTTTTAAATCTTTCAGTGCTCTTTTAAATTCCGATTTTAGTATTTGGTCACCTCTATTCTCTGCATCTGTCTGGTCTTCTTCCTCTATTACTTCCTTGTTCATAACTTCATCTCCATAGAGGCTCTCTAGATATTCTTTCCATCTCTTCCCAACCTTTCCCTCTTCATACAGGTATTGTCCATTCTCATCTTTAATACCACATGTCTTCTGTTTCTCCCCCCTGTGGGTGGGGGGTTTAGAATACACCCACGGTATCCCCTGCCTGTCGTAAGAGCCGACTAAAAGGGGCGACCTTGGCTATACTTTAAGGACTCCGCGCTGTTTTGTGAATTGGACCCCCAGTGGGTGGGAGGAAGCGAATACATCCACGGTACTCCCTGCCAGTCGTAAAAGGCGACTAAAAGGGCTTCTCGGAACGGTCCCCTTTCGAGGGTTTGACAGTCAGCTCTAAAAGACATACACCCGTGCGGTATAACTCTCATTAGGTTATATCGCACTTCTTTCCGTCACTGCTTTCAGGGTCTGGCAACCAAACTTTCTATATGTGCGTGCTGTTAGGGGATGGGCCACTTACGCTAGCGACTACGCTCGAAAGCCTGTTCCGGTCTTGGCCGCGCCGACAGGTGGGTGTGCCATGTACCCGTTCAGTAGTATCCGCCTGACTACGCAGGTCCCCGCACAGCCGAATGTCTGAGCTGTAAAATCCAGTATATGCCAAGGGGTACATGCCAATACGGCATTGTAAAACATCGGACCCCCGGGCAATGCCTTCCAAGCTAGGCGGGCCTTGCCCTGGCTGGGTAGCGCCTACTGTGACGGCCCGTGATCGGATGTCGGTGGCATTCGGGGAGGATGATCTGGCCATGGGTTCTAAAAGAAAAATCCCCAACCAGGGTGGACCTACACCCAAACAGGGTGGTCCTACACCCAAGTCTTTAACATTTGATTCCCTACGGGGATCAACCCCCTGGGAACAATCTGTGCGTGAAAATCTGGGTGCTAACACCCCCAAGTTTCTGGTAGCTACCAGAACAGATGGGGGTGATTTCAAGCTGGTAAAGAGTATTTTGTTTTCTCGCCACATAGAAGGTGTCTATGGTGAGCTTGAGAAAGTACAAAAGATGAGGAACGGTAGCTTGTTGCTCAAGACTAGGACTGGTGAGCAAGTTGACCGCCTTTTGAAATGTGACCACTTTGGCGACATTCCCGTCAAAGTGGAAAAGCACACATCCCTGAATCTGGTCCGAGGAGTTATTTTCCACCGGGACCTGATTCTGAACACTGACGAGGAGCTCAAGGAGGATATGCAGCACCGTCACGTGACTGATGTCCGGCGCATTACGCGCAAGGTCAACGGTCAAATCGTGGATACTGGTGCTTTCATTATTTCCTTTGAGCTTTCGGTGCTCCCGGAGAAAGTCAAGGTTACCAGTTACCGTTGTGACGTCCGGCCTTATATCCCTCCACCCATGAGGTGTTATAAGTGCCAGAAGTTTGGGCACATGATATCCCGATGCTCGAGCCCTGACGTCTGCGGAACATGCGGTAAGGTACCACACGAAGCGGAAGAGTGCACAACACTTTATCAGTGCACTAATTGCCCTGGATTTCATTCTCCTCGGGACAGGAACTGCCCTGTCTTCCTGAGTGAGAAGAAAATCCAGGAGATCAAAACCCTGGATGGTCTCACCTACCAGGAGGCCCGCAAGAACTACCATACCACGATTTCGCCTCCTCCAACGATCGATTATAGGGCCATAATACCAAATTTGGTCCCGGCGACCTCATCTTTTGTACCAGCTGTGAAATCTGCCACTGAGTTACCTGTTCCGAAGCCAGCACCTACGATTATAATGGAAAGCCCGAAGGTGACTTCAACTCCACCTTCGGCCAGCACGAAGGCTGTGCGAGCGAAGGCTGCTCCGCCCGCACAGCAGGGGAGGAAGTTGAAGACTTACTCCCCACTCGGGAGGAAGTCGAAGTCTTCCTCCCCACCCAAACGGTCGGCGAAAGCCGCGCCGAAGCCGGCGGAGGCGGCATCGTCGACCAGGGTCAGGACTTCGGCTCCTGACCCGTCTATATACCTTAAAGAGCCGGGGGCGGGTAAGAAGGGACCCCGCACTACGCATTCCCTTTCTCCAACAAAGGGGAAGCCATCCGCGCCAACACCTGCGGATGCTTCTGCGCCTGGGGACGTTTCGGTCCCCAGATCTGGGCGCTCCCCACGGAGATCCCCCCGCCGCCGAGTTGCGTCCAGGAAATCTTCCACCGAGTCGATTCACTCCATGAACTCGCCTGAAGACATGGAGATTATAGTCGACGTAGTGACTGTAGATCCTCTAGAGTCAAAGTTGGAGTAGCTTGCTGCTCCAACTTATTCCCTAAGTTCACACAATGGCACTGTTACAGTGGAATTGTAACAGTTATGACAGGCATTTGACAGAACTCCGTCAGCTTATTGCCCAATACGCAGCGAGTATAGTCTGCCTACAGGAAACAAACCTCAGACCTGATCACGAGACTGTTCTGAGAGGTTTCCGACTATACTCTAAAGAGCGACAAGACGCCGCCCGGGCTTCCGGGGGCGTTTGTACCTTCGTTCGCTCTGACTGCTATAGTGAGGAGTTTCCACTCGCCACTCCTCTGGAAGCTATTGCAGTTCGCGTGTCCTTGCCTGCTATGACAACTGTTTGTAACGTGTACCTTCCACCGAACCAACCCCTTGATATTAATGACGTCTTAGATCTTGTTGATCAACTTCCAGTCCCTTTCCTACTCGTGGGTGATTTCAACGCTCATCACCCCCAATGGGGATCACCATCTTCCTGCCCCAGAGGAAGGGACGTAGAAGGATTAATTCAAGGGTTGGATTTATGTCTATTAAATACAGGGGAAGCTACACATTTTAGCTTAGCGCACGGCACGTACTCACACATTGACTTGAGTGTGTGTAGCCGTGCGCTGGTCCCCCTATTTGGTTGGTATGTACACGACGACCTCTGTGACAGTGACCATTTCCCGATCGTTCTTACCCTTCTGACCCAGACGCCCGTGGAGTTCCCCAGTCGTTGGGTTCTTAAGCGGGCAAATTGGCCCTCGTTTCAAGAACGAGCTGTGTTCGTTGATCTTGGTTGCCAGAGCGTCGATGATGAGGTACAGCACATCACCGATGTGCATCTTGCTGCCGCCGAAGAGTCCATCCCATCCTTTTCTGGGACTCCTCGTCGCAAACTCGTCCCTTGGTGGACAGAGGATATTGCAGCGGCAATAAGAGACCGTCGTCGAGCTCACAAGCACTACCGTCGGCGTCCAACCATGGCCAATTTGGTGGCGTTTAAGAAATTTCGTGCCAAGGCACGGATTCTTATTCGCCAGAGTAAGAAACAATCCTGGGAACGGTATGTGTCTTCTATTACGGCACATACCCCCTCCTCTCAAGTGTGGACTAAACTACGACGCATTTCGGGAATTCAGACATCTTCTACTGTACCGGGAATTTCCATTGCTAATGAACTGGTTACAGATCCTTATCGCGTTGCAAACCATCTCGCCTCGTATTTTGCGGATATATCCGGTTCCGATAACTATGACCCTGCCTTCGTGGCCCTGAAGCGCGAAGCGGAACGTTTCCAGCTTAGTTTTGCTTCCCGCGCTTCGGAGGAGTACAACGTGCCCTTTACGGAGTGGGAACTCCGCGGAGCGCTGGCGCTCTGCAGGGACACGTCTCCTGGCCCGGATAATATTCACAACCAGATGCTTAAACACCTTAACGATGAGAGCATTCGCTATTTGCTCAGGGTGTTTAATCGTATCTGGTTGGAAGGTGTGTTTCCAGCGCAATGGCAGGAAGGTATCATTATACCTATCCTGAAGCCCGATAAGGATCCCAAATTGACAGGGAGTTACAGACCTATTTGTCTCACTAACGGTTTGTGCAAGCTCTTTGAGAGGATGGTCAATCGGCGCCTGGTGTGGGTCCTGGAGAAACGGGGACTCCTGTCTGAATACCAGTGTGGTTTCAGGGCGTCTCGGTACACCAACGACCATCTGGTACGCCTGGAGACTGCCATACAGGACGCTTTTCTCCGGAGACAGCACCTGGTCGCTGTTTTCTTTGACCTCGAGAAGGCCTATGACACCACTTGGCGTTACGGCATCCTCTCTACCCTGCATCAATGGAAATTCCGAGGTAACTTGCCGGTTTTTATTGCGAATTTTCTGTCCCTTCGCCTGTTCCGTGTCCGAATAGGGGGGACATATTCGCAATATCATATACAGGAAAACGGAGTCCCACAGGGATCGGTGCTTAGCGTAACATTATTTGCGATTGCCATAAACGGTATAGTCGCTGCTGCTGGTCCAGCAGTGGTACCGTCGCTATATGTAGACGACTTCGCTCTACATTATAGTGCGCAAAATATGGCGGTCGCTGAACGACAGCTACAACAAGCTATTCGGAGAGTGGAACGCTGGACACTGGAGCATGGCTTTCGATTCTCAACCGCTAAGTCCTCGGTTGTCCATTTCTGCCGAAAGCGCACCCTCCATCCAGATCCTGAGCTTTATCTGGGCAATGTAGCTTTGCCTGTTGTTGCTGCGTACCGGTTCCTTGGGCTCCTTTTCGATCAGAAATTGACGTGGGAACCACACGTGCGGTGTTTGAAAACTGCCTGCGCTAAGAAACTCAACATGTTGCGGTTTCTTAGCGGCACATCATGGGGGGCGGACCGCGCGGTGCTCCTGCGTTTTTACAAGTCCCTGATTTTATCTAGGTTAGATTATGGCAGTGTAGCATATGGTTCGGCCCGTAAGTCAGTGCTTGTTAAACTGGACAGTGTCCACCACGGCGGTGTGAGGCTGGCGACGGGTGCCTTTCGGACAAGCCCAGTCGTCAGCTTGCTCGCCGAGGCTGGCGTACCTCCTTTACACCTGAGGCGCCAACAAGTACTGCTGACCTATGCTGCAACTATTCGACAGATGCCACTTCATCCAAGCTATCCATGTTTGTTTTACAATCCGAATCGCCGGCTGTATGATGTGCTCGCCCGAGCCACTCGGCCGGCGGGGATTCGCTTGGCTGACTTATACCGTCAGTTCCGATTTCCTTCTGTCTCCTGTATCGTCCGAGTACCTAGCAAGGCCCCTCCGTGGATGGTCGCTCGCCCTGATATCATCCTGGATCTGCACACCGGCCCCAAGTCGGACACGGACTCCTCCATCCATCGGAGGCTGTTCCAGTCCGTGGTGTCACGGTATCCAGGATCAGGGCTTGTATTCACGGACGGTTCGAGGGTAAACGAGAAAGTAGGCTGTGCATTTGTGGTTGAGGATCGTCGGTTTCTCTTTTCACTTCCCGCGGCCTGTGGCGTGTACACTGCGGAGCTCTATGCCATCTTAGAGGCTCTGCGGTACACGTTATCAGACGATCACCAGCACTTTCTTGTGTGTACTGACTCTCTGAGTGCGCTGCAGGCGATCGATGTGTGTTTCCCGAAGCACCCGTTGGTCCAGCGTGTGCACGACCAGCTCGTCAGTTCGCGTAACGCTGGAACCGGGGTGACCTTTGTGTGGCTTCCTAGCCACATGGGTATTGCGGGAAACGAGCTTGCTGATCAGGCGGCGAGAGAGGCAGTTGCACTGCCCTCGCTACCGTATAAGGTGCCTGCTAGTGATGTGCGCTCTCAGTTGCGGCATTCGATCCTGTCGCATTGGGAGGAGGCATGGCGTGCCATGCCTCCACCCAACAAACTGAGAGGCATCAAGGAGACAACGAAGGTGTGGAAATCTTCCTTCCGATCTCTCCGGAAGGAAGCTGTGGTACTCTGTCGACTCCGGATCGGCCATGGGATTGCTACGCACTCCCACTTGCTAAAGAGAGAAGATCCTCCTGTGTGTACTTGCGGCGCCCACCTAACCGTGGCACACCTTCTCTTGGAGTGTGTGGATCTGGCCGATCTGCGAGGGACTCTTAAACTGCCTAATACCCTCTCCCTTATTCTCCGTGATGACGGGCCGTCAGCTGACCTCGTCATCCGGTTCATGAGGGAGAGTGGTTACTTTTTTAAGTTTTAATGTGTAGTTACGACTTTTAATTCTGGTTAAATCTGTTTTATGATTTTTATTGTGTTATGTATTGTATTGTTCACTATGCCTTATTTGTTTTATCCTTTTTTACCATCCGCCTTTTATTCTTTTTTATTCAAATAAGGCATAATTTTTGGGGCTCACTGTCTGTTTTTATAAACACCATTTTCGCTCCATCCATGGCAGTGAGTTGTTTTTATCTACATCCTTTCATTTCACGCCATTTCATTTCATTAGGGGCCGATAACCTCGATGTTAGGCCCCTTTAAAACAACAATTATCATCATCATCATCTTCTGTTTCTTCTCACCAAAAAATTGCTTCACATTTCCATATGCTTTTTCTAAGTTATTTGCTTTAAAATCGGTGTCTATTTCGTCACATATATCACATAAGTATTTTTCTTTGTCTCGCTTGCTTTTCCTAACGATTTCATTTCTCAGTCTTCTATATTGTTGTTTTCCTTCGTCACTTGTGGCGTTTTTGAACCTTCTTCTTTCAGTTATCATTTCTACAATTTCCTCACTTATCCATGCTTTCCTGATGTTTTTATTTTTATTTTTAAGCAGTTCCTCTGCAGTTCCTAGTATTTCCTCCTTCAGAATTCCCCACTGACTTTCTATTGGTTTCTCGAATATGTCAGTATTTCTTTCAATCATTTCATCTGTTCTTCTTTGGAACTCATCTCTAATATTTGGCATCTCAAGTTTTGTCACCTGTAGATACTCAGTTTTTCTCGTAACGATGTTCTTATATTTGAGTTCCGCGTGCATCATGACTAGATTATGACCGGTTACGATATCTGCACCTGGATAACTTCTGCAATTTTTAACCTGGTTCTTAAACCTTTCTTTTACCATTATGTAATCCAATTGCGCTCTTCTCGTGTCTCCAGGAGCTTTCCAAGTGTATCGTCTTCTCTTGGGATGGTTGAAGAGTGTATTTGTTATGACTAATTTGTGCCTAGTGCAGAATTCTATCAATCGTTCACCTCTCAAATTTCGGACTCCCAGTCCAAACTGCCCAACAGTTGTTCCCTCTGTTCCTTCCCCTACCGTTGCATTCATGTCCCCCATAATGATTACATTGTCTTCTGCTCTTGTTCCTTCTATCAGGTGATTTAGATCTTCATACATTCTTTCAATTTCCTCGTCATCTTCATTTGTAGTTGGCATATATGTTTGAATTATAACAGTATTGTTTGGCTCCGTATTTATCTTGACTAGAATTATCCTATCACTATGCTGCACATATCCCGCTACTCTGAGTCCCATGGATTTTTCCATAATCACTCCTACCCCATTTCTTCCGAGCGGTCCGTCTTCCGGCCCTGAGTAGATTATTCTGTAGTCATCTGACCAAAAGTCACCCGTGCCAGGCCATCTCATTTCAGAAATACCGAGAATATCTATTTTTAATCTCTTCATTTCTATTTTCAGGTTTTCCAGCTTCCCCACCTTTAATAACGTGTTAACATTCCATGTTCCTATTTTCCTTACGCATTTCTGTTTCTTGCGTTTGTTAATAATACCATTATTTCCTTTAGTTGCCCCCGCCCGGAGATCCGAATGGGGAGCTATTTTACCTCCGGAGAATTTAACCAAAGAGCTTTCCATCATGAGCTGCTGATTCTTGGGATATCCAGTCGGATCTTTAATGGAGTGGTTTCCCGTTGCCTTCTCCATTCTATGCCGTTGGCCATCTGTCGGCTCTTCTGCCTTTAGGAGCAGTTTCCCACCCCAAGGGCAAGAGAGTGCCCTTCTTCTACCCGCTCATCCGCCTTCCTAAAAGACCGTTGGCAATTTTATAGAAGGTGGTCTCCTTATCCCGGGAGAAGTTAGGTGTCTGATATATGCCTATTTTATGGACATATACCTTTTACTCATTATCCCGAGTACTGGGCTGCCTCTTCCGCCGTCTACACTGTTCCGTAGTCCACTGTCTATGCCGTTGAGGACTTCACCGTAACCCTGGCAAGGGACCTGTGACCGATATCGCATGGTTTTAAGAGCTCTGGCAACGTCGCATAGCAGGAGGAAGGATGCAAGCGGAAGTAACCTGAGGTTGATGTTTTTACGTCATGGACATAGTCGACAGCATGACTAGACGAAGGTTCCAGAAGCGTAGAGGGCGCTGATGAGCTCCAGGAAAAGTTGAGGTGGAAAGGTCACACCGGAGAAGCGGGTCACTTTATTTTGCATCGCCGTCCAACGAAGTTCACTTTCTTTTGTGTCGCCGTATGCCGAAGTTAATCTTTATTTTTGTGTCGCCGCACGCTGAAGTTCCTAACAAGTGTGTAGTAGCAGTCGTACCGTGGCCGCTTGGAACCAGTGTGGTATTCCGACAGTTTTGGGACATAGCTGAAAGGCTCAGTATTATTTCTTGCGTGGACAGCTCTGTGTTAACGAATACTAAAGCTGAATGTGGCGAGGTGATATTATAACGCAGATCATAATGCATTATGTTGTGGGACACTAGTCATTTGTACGATGAAGTGCGAGCAGACGCACGTGGTGTCTCAAGCTTTTACCAGGTACGGGACTGTATGGGCCGTGCGCTATATAACTGACGCCCAGAACATATGAACGAAGCGATGTGCTTTTGTTTGACGACCAGACAAATGAGTGTCCAGGGTCAGTGAACTATGAGAGATAAGCTGAGTGTAGTCCAAATATAGAGCGACATTCTAGGTCAAGGACGGACGTAATCTCTTATGAGTACAGGCTGGTGTTGACGCGTACGATATAACCTGTGCCGTTATAGAGTTATTATCACGGCCATGAGTTGATATTACTTGGCATAGTCGACATGAAGATTGCAGCGATGTATTGGACGGACATAAAGGCTATCAGTACAGACCAGTGCGAGTTTTGTGTCAAGAACTTTACGAGCGAAGAGATGGCAAGCTAAGTTTAGTATGTGGAAGCTGTTACGATGACGTGGAAACGAAGGCGAGCCAGGACCATGGACATCACGAGGGTCGCGAGCTGGATCCAGGACGAGAGGGGAGGATGTTCAATGGGAAGAACGTGGACCCAACCCCCCAGGAAACGTGTCAGCGGAACCAAGACTGAGGTGGCCGAAAAGTACTGAAAACCATGTTAATTCTTAAGTAGTGGTTAATGGGTAGTGGTTACTAAGATTTGGACAGTTGGGCAAAAATCGAAATAGAAATTAATCAATAAGGATAAAATGCGATATAATGACATGATTAATAGGATAGTAAATTTTAAGTTTTCTTTGAGAGATTAATGCAGTCATATTTAGGGTTTAAAAATAAATATATGGATGCTTTAAAATATAATTTGAGTACAGGGATCTTTCAGCGTGTTAAGTCGCTGTGTTCTTTGAATTGGTGCAACCTGGATGACAATTTATGGTTTGAACAGGCTTAAATTACAAGGGATACATTTACACTTAATGGGCCACTTTTTGTGCGCACATCATATTTATGCTAAACACTCACACGTCACTGAGGTTTCCCTTTACATGCTAACATGAGGAGATGCGTTTGGTAGGTGACTGATACAAGGTTGTGTAAATAATGATGCTGCATTGATAAAATAGCAGGGTTGCATAATACGAAGTTATGATGAAACTAAAGGTTCTCGCTATAGCGAGGTGAATAAAATAAATGATTATAATTAATGTTACGTGATAGGTTCAAGTATATGAAATTTTGAGGCTATTGTCAGTTGAAAAATAAGACAGATAGGCAGAGGCCATCTACCTAAATGTTTATGGTGTAGATATAAATATGTGAAGAGCATGCAGTGATTAATAAATGAAAAAAATAAATATCTGGGATCATAAAGATGTTAAAATGTAAAGTGATGAATGTAAAAGCCAACAACCAGTCATTTTTCTGAGTGAGGCACAGCTGAACGAAAACCAGGGAAAATAATAATGAAAGTATTTAATCCATGAATAAAAGGTCTGAAAATAAATTCTTTAACGCTAGTGACATCCATATATAAAAATATTCTTTTTCCTATTTTGGTGATTACATTTAGTTAGAAGGAGATCGAAGGAGGCAACATTTTTTTTCCTTTGAATATCTTTTCAGATTTATGCACCTACTCATTTATGGACTATTAGCGGAGAGGTGACATAGCATTTTGAAGTAATGGTTGTAATACTAAAATGATATAGCTCTGATCTCCGTAAGTTATTTTGTATCCAAGGATTAGGATGCCCGGAGATTTTTGTCCTCATTAATTTGAATTTTGCTTCTGCGTCATTTTTTTATTTGCACATCAAGAGTAATTTTGAGAAGTCTCCGAGCGGAGGTAGGCTTCTGTGTGTGATTCTATGTATTTAGTGGTGTGGTTCTGTAATAAATGGTGGATGAGTTTTATCTTAACAGCGGAGTTTTTTGTCATTCTTGTTCGATGTCATACTTGTGTGTCCACCGGATCAATTTTGAGATTTTACCCCAGTTGTACCCATCATTATAAAGACCCCGGGATTGCTTGAATCTCGTCCCCGACACAGTTTTTTTTAAGGCCAAAATTGATTCGGACATTCAAGATTTTTTTTTCTTTCGTGTTGTACCGAATTCTGGGTGAGGGTTGAAGTGTGTGTCGGCCACCCAATCCAAAGCCAGATTATCGGGCACAGACCCTTACAAGGTACTACCAGCCGGGTCAGCTGGACCGAGGTTTTTTAAAGAGGTGTTACTCCTCTATCACTCACCACTTTGTCCTGGCTTGTGACAGGCAGAGCCTGGCTTAATGGTAGAAGGACAATAAGAAAGGTGATTTCTGGCTGTGTCAGGTGCAGAAGACACCAAGCAAAGGGGATTACCATCAAAGTTGCACCTTTGCCAGAGGATCGGATTAGGGACTCTTCTGTCTTTGAAATTGTAGGAATTGATCTGGCTGGCCCGTTATACCTCCGAGGAGGTGAAAAGTTCTGGGTGGTGCTATTCACGTGTGCGGTCTTCAGAGCTGTGCATTTTGAACTCGTTAGGACACTATCTACTCCAGGATTTCTGCAAGCATTGAGGAGATTCGTCGCTCGAAGAGGGAGACCAAACATCATTTACAGTTATAATGGGACAAATTTTGTGGGAGCAGAAAATGCTTTCAGTGAAGTTGACTGGACCAAAATAAATGTTGAGGCTACGTGCATGAGAATTGTTTGGAAACTCAATCCTCCCACTGCTGCATGGTGGGGTGGGTTTTGGGAGCGTATTGTTGAAATGCTGAAGAAGTTGTTGCGACGAGTACTAGGTCGTTCCTCCTTAGACTATGAGGAACTATTAACGGTTCTGCTGGACGCGGAGGCAGTCATCAATTCTCGGCCTTTGACTTATTTGTCTGAAGATAGTGATGATTTGGTAGCGTTGACACCTGCAATGTTTCTTCAGGACATTCCGACGGTGGGAGTACCCGATATTGATCACATTGATCAGCTAAACCATGGAAAAAGGTTCAGGCACATGCAGCATTTGAGGGCAGAATTGCGAAAAAGATTCAGACTAGAGTACCTAGGGCAACTTAAACCGGGAAAAGGCAAAGCAAACTCACATCGAGAATTGAAGGTGGGAGAAGCAGGGGCGCCGAATCCATGGTCGAGGTCTAGCGACCACTAGACCTGGCGAGGGGGTGGGTCTCCCTGTCCCCTTAGGGGGTGGGTTTCGTTGGGGGGTTACGGATAGAGGAGGAAAGGGAAGGAGAAGGAAAAGAGGAAAGGAAAGAAGGGAGAGAGAAGAGAAGGGGAGAACTGTGCGAAATAAGCTGTAAAAACGTAATTATTGGAGTAGGGGTCCGGTTCAACAAGGGGGGGGGGGGGTCCCACCGAACGAGAGGGGTGGGTGTCTGCTAGACCTGAAAAAAAAAAAAGATTCGGCGCCACTGGGGAGAAGTAGTGATCCTTGGAAGTGACAGTGCACGTAGAATGGACTGGCCTTTAGGAAGGGTGGTTTCAGTACATCCCGGAAAGGACAATGTCGTCAGAGTGGTCAAGGTGAAGACTACAAGTGGAGAGCTGAAGCGGCCTGTGCAGAACATCTGTCCTCTAGAAGCAACTCCGTTTACTGAGTGGCAGTGTGAAGAAGAGGTCTTGGATAAAGACCCTGGTGTTCCTGTTTCGAGCTCTGGTGTTCCTGTATCGAGCCCTGATGTTCCTGGTGTTCCACATTTGAGTTTGACAAGGTGTGGGAGGAAGATACGAATTCCATCCCGCCTCAATTTGTAAATTTTCCTTGATCTGTAATATTTGAAGTACAGTGGTTTTAATCATAGTATGATAAAAAGGTGGGAGGATGTTATGGAACTGATTAAAAGAGTCTACTAAGTTGTTTTTGGACCCTAAATGGCGGCCGCTGGCTGGAGGGCCATCTTGTGGTGTTTGGACTCTGTAACAAAAGACTGTGGCAGTTGTTGTTCGTTGTTCTATGTTTGAATATGTCTGTTGTATAGTTGTGTAGTGAAATAAATAGTTAAATTCATAATGGTTAACACTAATTCGGTGAATTAGTCCCTTAACAAAACAGCTAGCTTAGGTCTGATTAAGAATAGGTCAGAGTGGCGGCCGTGGCCCTCAGCTAAGAACCATTCCAGGCTTCTTCTCAGTTCTACCTCTCGAGGTTTAGTGCACCCCGTTTTTTGGCATAGCTGAGAATCAAACCCCGACAGTGAGAGTAAAACAGCTTGACCACTGAGCTACCACCTCCTCTCTTTCTATAGAGTGTTCTGTTCTAGTCCCAGAGCCTGGAATCGAGTTCGGACAAGAGTGCTAGCCACTACGCCACGAGGTGGTCCATTTTCTCTCTTGTTATCTCAACTCGCTAAACAGTTACTGCTACCGAGAGCCAATGCGAACAGTGTTCAGGCGGAAACGAAAATGTTCTCCGCAGTGCCTACATGCGTCTGCGAAAGCTAGCATCAATAGTTACGTTGGCAGCAGGGGCGTGTATAGGGGCACCCCCTCCCCCCCCCCCCCTCCGAAAAAAAACAACAATAAAATTAAGAAAGTGTTGTTTTGGTAAAAGCATAAAATAATTGGAAATTTGGTTGTACCCTAATCTTAACTTATTGGCTAAGTTATTAACAATATTAAGATTGAAATTATACTACCTCGTGGCGTAGTGGCTAGCATTCTTGGCTCTGGTCTGAGGGCTGGAACGAGGTACACTCAGCCTTGTGAGCCGAAACTAGGAATTCCACAGTACGGTACTTTTGAGAAATAAATTGTCAATTTCTAAGAAAGGAAAAAAAAACCTGTTTACCTTTCTGCTTAATACATTGGCAAATATTCATACTCCATAGGCCATAATAAAATTTTCGTTAAATATAACATTTTATTTTGTGTTGTGTTGTGTTGTGTTTGATTTGCCACTAATTGCAGGCTATATAAACTTAGAATTTTACAATTAACTCGAGTCCTTGACTCGTTAAGGGATTAATAAAATGCATTATTATTATTATTATTATTATTATTATTATTATTATTATAAACTCTTATCTAAAATAATTACACAAAGTTATTAGCTCTAAGTTATTGGTTGATATTTCTGGGTATTTTGCAGTGACAGTCCTCTGAAAATACTCACAATTTTCCAGGTTAGTCAGCCCCCCCCCCCCCCCCCGAAAAAATTGAACATACGCCCCTGGTTGGCAGCACGACTGTCGCTTGTATCAAAACAAGCAGTAAACTTTGTACTCAGCACAGCCATTCATAACAGACGCTGGAAGTGCTGTTGACACACCTGCTCGCTTATTGCAATGCACACTGACGATTTCGACAGGCTACAGCACACACGAGTGGGATTCACCCTGTCAAGGACACCGTGCTGCCAACTAAACTACTGATGAGCTCTGGCAGAAGCCGGCAGTCACTGCGGAGAACATTTCCTGGCACCCTGTATTTCTGCTTGCATTGCTTTCCGTTGCCTTGCTACTGCCTGAGAGATAGTTCAGTCTCGTTTGGTTCCAGGCTTGTAATACTGTAGTACATTATGCAACGAGCCTATAATGGCTATAAAGGAAATTATAAAACTCGCTACGCTCGTTTTATAAACATACTCGTGTCTTAATTACCATTATAGGCGAGTTGCATGCGACTGTTTATGTTCGAAGATAATTATAAGTATTTTATGTTCGAACATAAATATTCATAAATATCTGTCGAGATTTCACCAGTGTTATGTACTGAACAGAGCGCATGGGACGCAGAGAACACCTTGTATTCGACCATGGCCTCCTGGAATACCTCACTATAACACTCGCCACGCAGTGAAATTTAAAATAGGGGACAATGGAAGTGAGCGCAGGTGCGATGCTATCCTCACCTAATTGGTCACACAACTGTTTCTTGAGCTCGGATTGGTGGGAGAAACTGTCCCATAATGGAAACTTGTACTATAATGAGCTTCATTATAGTACAGTTTTCTGACGTATAATATTTACATTTCGCCACAGTCGAACACAAAGAAATATTTCGGTCACCTGGGTCGTGTGTTTACATGTATGTGCGTGCGTTGAGGTTTAGGGACATTTCGGTCATCAGGCTCGTGTGTTTACATGTATGTGCGTGTGTTGAGGTTTAGGGACATTTCGGTCATCAACCCCATAAAGTTTAGTGTATGTTGCAAAATTAAAACATATCGGTAATCGCTCATTAGTCTCATACAGAAAAGACGTAGGGATAACGTGGACATCAGACCCGTATACTTGCAGGTGTAATTCATATTATGGGGGTTAGGATACCTTGGTCATGAGTCCCGTGTGGTAAGAAGGTAGGGATACCTTTGGTTATCAGCTCGGTTTACTTAAGTGTGTCAGTCTACAGGGGTGCACAACCCGTGGCCCGCGGATCGTGAATATATATAATATTGTGAATGATGATACACTATTGGGGGGGGGGGGGGGGGGGGGGAAACTTGCGCATTGCCATCTCTAACATTGAACCTGATATTGACAGACTATTGACAAATAAACAATACCAAGCATCACATTACGAGCATTAGGCTGCTACTTGATATGATGCTCAGTTTGACGATATTATATTGATTTTCATTTTTTATATAGCCTACTTTGATGTTAAGAATTCCGTATTTTGTACAAATACAAATTTTACAACCTTGTGATAGTATTATTTTACTGTATATACCTCTAAACCTTTTCGAATTAGGAGTAAGTTTAGGCGGCTTCGGTGGCGTAGTCGGTAGCATGCTGAGCTTCTATGTGCAACATCGCGGGTTCAAACCCGGCCGAAGCCGTCGGATTTTTAAGAGCGTTAAAAATCCCTCAGTATGCCTTCCTTCGGAGGGGAAGTAAAGCCGGCGGTCCCATGTCATAGATTTATGGCATGTTAAAGAACCTTCCACTAATTACACCTGTGTGAAGCTAAATTGGATAGGTTAAGAATGTAAACAACGCTCATAGGTTTCTACGTTCGTTGGCAAGAGCCGACTGCGGTGGCGACTAGTAGCTAAGTTCTGAACTAGTAGTCGTTGATGGTGGCGTTTGGCGGCAAAAGTAGCAACTATTTGAAAAATTCTAAGTTGCAGTAGTTAAATTAAAAACAGATAACACACACCAATACAGTCATCACAATTGACACCGGTTATCAGACAGATTCTACACACACCCAAAGTACACGGGGCTACATGACGTACTGAACTAACCAACCAACCTGAGTAAGTTAATTGGAAATCAGTAATTTCATAACTTAATAACGCAATTTGCCCAAAAACAACTTCAAGAAGAGATTTAAGCCATTTAGAGGACACAAAAAGGTATAGCATGGCAACGAAGCGTTTCCGGACCCATGTCATACAACAAAATTTGTTATAAAAAGTTAAAAGGAGTCGGAAATTGTGGGATTTAAATAAATTTGAGGATTTTAAATAATTTCGGTTACCCTAATTTCACTATATATTGTTTTAGATCCCTTATTGGGGGGTGGTTGGATCTAAAACGGAAGAGTTATTGTGTTAATTTATAAAGAAGTGCCAAAAAGGGGGTAGCTTCCCGTAGTCGGGCAAGCTGACCAGTGTAGAGTGTTGTTTAGTGTTAGGGTGCTAGGGGTTGCTCTTATAAAAGATCTAGGTGTATTTTAGGGGATGGACTTAGCGTAAGGTCAACGCGCCGGTCGTCCAGCTGGCTGGTTAGATAATCGACTTGCACGCGTCAGCTATATGGCGCGTGCCGCTCCTAGCAGTCAGGCCAGTACGGGAATACAATGATGCTTGCCTTAGCAAGTATCTGGCTACTGCAAGTCACGTCTAATAGTGACGGATGATTCAGGAAGGGAGTTAGGGCGTAAAGAAGCGTGTAAACAGTAATGCAGGTGTAATGTACTGACCAAGTGTTTATTGGCCAGTAATATTGAATTATGAGTCCCTTTTAAGGGATGTAGTGATGTTACAATGTGTACAAACTTGTCTATACAAATTGGTGGGTAAGGTTACAAAGTTATAGGATTCTGAACACCTGCTGACTCACTCATCTGATGATACCAGCATAGCCTCGGGCCGCCACACTGTAAGACTGATGATTGAGTGCTTGACCTCCTTAAGACGCCCTCTTATACTCTTCGGCGCTGTGCTGTCAGCATTGTCCTGAATAGATGTCCTAGTTAATAGTGTGTCGCTGTTTGTAATAGTGATGCAAGGATTGGGCCAGCTTTCCAGAATGGCTAGCTGTCCTTGCGGTGTTAGTAGATGTTGGTCTGGACTTATAAGGATTGCCAGTTAGGAGATTTAAATAGATGATGGGGGGATGGTCTCCAAGGGGTGCATACCCCTGGGGTACTGTACAAGCCTCTTCCCCTATTTAGTTCGCGTCCCCGCGAACGGGAACGGAACTTGGGGTTGGGATGTTGATGTTATAGATGTAGTCGATGTGGTTGTTTTTGAAGTCCCCTCGTATCTTCTGTAGATGTCTTCCTCGTCGTCGTCGTCGTGTGGTGATGTCGTGTTGATGAGTGTGCGTGAGATCAGCTCGTGTTCAGAGGGGAGGGTTATGGGATATACATATATACATAACATTGACATTGGCATAAAAATATTGCAACAGAAATCGACATTGGCATTTTGGAAGTTTGATGGAGAAAAAAAAATACATGGTGCTGATGGTACATTGTTGTTCAGGGAGGAAAAAACCCAGGGCCGAACGGATGATTGCGTCGTCCGCCCTATCTTAGGGAAAAAGTGCTCCCTGCAATAAGAAAGGTAGAAGAAAATAGAAAAAATGGGTGTTCCAGGGTATAATTTAAGGGAAATATTCAAAAGGCATTTATTGGTTTGGGATAAAACGGAACACCCTGACAAATGGGGAAGTTAGAAGAAAGAAAAATGAAAGAAAACAGATCATAGACATTGTGTACATGTGAACTTGATAAACAAACAAAAAAAATATAGTGTTTAATGTACTATGTTGCGATTTTGACATTTAGGAATATTACTGGTTTCCAGTGGAATAATTGACCGTGGGCGCATGAATTTGTATGAAGTTTACCCTTTAAAATTATTAATTACAGTGGTCTTATGTCTACCTTAAGCGCGCTAATCCCTTATAATTCTAGTTTTTGTTTGGTACCTCGCGTGCACGCTATCCGTTTGTACGTACGCTTGCCGTCTCACGGCTGATCCTGTACGGCCACTTCTTGGTACGGTTTAGTGGTCGTACCGCTTGCAATGTATTCTTAATACCTAATCTGTGAAGCATCCTCTGTGGGTGAATGCTTTCACACTTGACAATGAGAGTCGCCGCCACAAATCGGTTGCGCCCTCATTGTCGTAATCTGCGTCGCATTTTGACGCTTTATGTGTTTCTGTTTAGTTGATCTGCCAGCAAGCCTGGTACTTCACAGGCACCAGTCCTGCTGTGCAGATTTTTTGGAGTGTGTAGCTGAAAAAAAAATGTGGTGAGTGTGTGAGAGTGTGTTAGGATTAGTGCAAGTTGACGTATATAAAAAAAAATAGTACACAATCATGGCATGCCGTAAATAATATGACACTGCTATATGGTAGTGAAATTCCTGTCACCAGTTTCCTATATCTGGTGACGATGCCTGAAAAAAAATGGCGAGGTTTAGAAAAAACATATTAGTATGACATATTCTCTATGTCGCTTCCTGTGTCATTGTTTTTACTGGCTGAAGCTCTTCTTTCTCTGAAAAAAAATAGCATGATTAATGTTAATTTGATGTATGGCCGGGCTTACCCTATACGGTGCCGTAATGCCGTTTCTTAATGTGCTATCGTTAACCTATGTGCTATCGTTAACCTATGTGCTATCGGGCTTACCCTGATGACAGATTTGCGTCTCCATCAGGTGCCGAGCGGCGTTACCTTAACACTATCTATCTTAATTATGATTAAAAATTTAAAAAAAAATGGCTACTACTATTAAGCCGAATGGATGGCCTTATTCTATTGCCGAAATGTGCTGTGCCATTACCTGGCAACAGCGGTCAGTAAATTTGCTTAATCCTAGGTTGCGTGTCAAATGCAACCGTCTTACAGCTAAAATTTCGACCAGGGCGATCGCCCGGGGCAGGTTTTACCCTCCCCAGATCACCACCCGCACGAGTCCTAGAAACACCGGTTGTCTCTAGGATCGCCGGATTCCGCCCCCTTAATTCTAGTTGTCGACGTCTATTCTAGGTGATTATGAACTAGTATTAACCTAGTCACAGGCGGCTTACGTTGCCACAAAGCAAAACGTTTCGCCTGCTGTACCATCCTGCTCGTTGCCATTGTTCTCCATATGTTGTCATAGTTGGGTCTGCCCACTGTAACCCCTGTAGACAGCTCGTTGCATGTCTATTTAATGCCCTCTGACTGCCCGATGCGTCGCCATTTATGTGGGCATTGGACATCGTCCAATGGCATAATGTTATCTTTGCCTTTATCGGCCGCAGTAGTATGCTTTTCGCAATAATATTTCTCTTCGCCTTTATCGGCCGCAGTAGTATGCTTTTCGCAATAATATTTCTCTTCGCCTTTATCGGCCGCAGTAGTATGCTTTTCGCAGTAATATTTCACTCCAGCGCACAGGAGCCTTGCTTCCCGCTGTAGAAGCCCTACTTACTTAATTTTAGCTAGAAGTCTAGTCATAATGGGGTCGTCTCTAGGGTCATCCCCTGAGTCCAGCGCGGAGTGAGCTATTTCTCCCACCATCCTCAGAAAGACTTCCCTGCAGGTCTTGGCTTCGACGACCGTGGCACATAGTGGGTGTAACTGTCTCCGACAAGGGGGATAGGCTAGATGCACCCCTAGATCTTGACGTTTGCCCGTGTCAGGTCCCGAATGCTTCAACCTTACGTGGTTCGTCAGCTTGGTCGGGTCAGTGATTTGTTGAGCCAACTGGGGTAAGGGTCATCATCACCTTCCCCAGCTCTGCTCCAGTGTGGTGCCTCTTGCCTTCAGCTTATGCCGTTATCACCAATCAGAGTGTTTCAGATTCCTTTGAAAAAAAAATATGGGCGTAACCTGTGTAAATAATTTAATTTTTGTGTAAAATGTAAAATATTTCCAGTGTTGTGGGGTTGTAGAGCTTTTAAGTACATAGACTACTTCTGGTCTACTATTGCTACGTCAGCTTTCCAGCGATAATGCTCTTTTTACCTTAATGGAGGTGTTAGTAGGGTTTGTGGCGTCAGGTACCCTGTTATTAGGATCTGGGGGTAGTTATTCATAGAGTGGGCTGAAAGCATGGTAGGAAGAGGTTGCGCATCATTGGGCTCAAATAAATGGTGGCCTTCAGCCGGTAATGCTGCTAGGACTGCTCCTACAATGAGTGGACTGGGGCAGGTAATTCCCAGGATTGCAAAAATATGAAAATTCCATGCAGGTTTGATAGTAATATCCCTGGTAAATGGATGGGATACTCATGCATGTATCTGGCTATGAGGCATCTGCACTCATGTACGGATAGGTGTAGGGTGAGGCATAATAATAATATATCCCTGTCATGCGGGAGTATTTAATTAACAAAAAATGGTTAATATATGTAACTGTGGCCTCATCTCTCATTTGGAGATGCGCATTATGCTTTATTGATGTTTGCCGACCCACCCCTAATACTCAGGTGGTAGCATCGTGATCCAAGGCGTAGCAAGCCTTCTCTTTAGACGCATGAAGTCTATCAACCCCTGTGTATATTTTGTAATGTAGTGTAGCTGTTTTGATCGTGTTCATGTGTCTGCGTTGGTTATGTTGGACGTGAGAAGGTTATTGGAAGGGAGTAAGGTGGTACGATGGTAGCCTGTGCTTCTGTCATCCTCCCTTGGTCCATGTCTGCTTTCTATCCGCTTCTTGGGATAGTAGGGCGTCGTGACGCTGTGACATCACGACGTAATCTGGTCTGCCATCTGTAGTGTGAATGTGGCCAGTGGTCGTAGTGCGACTGGCCATGCCCTAATCGCCTGTAATGATTTTTGAAAACTGAAATCCAGAAAGGAAGTTATTGGGGGGGGGGGTCTTGTTTCCTCAGAGCCCCTGTCTGTGTTCGCTTCTAATTAATGAGCGCGTGTTTGTGTGCCTATGTTCCGCTACACCACGCGGACGGTTGGTCTGTTACAGGCTAAGTCGTAATGTGTATCGCGTGTGTGGGCAGGAGGTGCCCGTGGCCTGTCAACGTCTTTGAGAACGTGCTCCTATGGGCCCAAGATAAGTTGCGATCTGTCACGTCTTGTCCATTGCTAAATGTTTTTGCAGAGTTAAAAAATGTATGGTATTGTGATTGTTTTGCGTTTGTAATTTCACGGCCACTGCCGATACAACAATCGTGTCTGTCACCAGCAATATTGCAGTATGACGAAGTCTGCAAGTCAGCAGTTTGTATGTGTAATGGCAGGCTGGGATGTTATGTATGTCATCCGCCGGCATGTGCTTTCCTGCACGTATGCGGGTGTTGTCATTGTTCTAGATTCCTGGCGGACTAATGTAGCAATTCGTACTATTTGCTAATACTATTGTGTGGTCACTATTCCGTAAGACCTTTGTCTTACGAAATTTCTATACCTGTGTCTAGGAAATCTATTTTCCCTGTCAGGTGTCACTGAAATTCTATGCCTGGCTTTTGGCCGAAGGAAATGTGGTATTATCTGGTTCTGTAGTTGTATGGGCCAATTTTGGTGTGATTGGAAGCCTGGATAGCTGTTTTCCTGGTGTCCGATTTTCGCTGGGATTTGAACCCGTGATCTTATGTCATTCTCTGTGTTCTATGTCTGCGTCGTGTTTCAGGGATTGAGGTATCCTCAGTGTGGTTTTTGCTTGTGTTTCTCGGACCAAAAATACCGTTGGCTAGTTAGTTTTTGGTACGAGTGTGGTGTGTGATCATGGGTTCGGACCCGGGGTGCTGTAAAGACTTGGTATGCCGCTATTTGTGCCGTATATATTATGGCACATTCCCCGTGTATTTGCAATGCGCAAATGAAAGTACGCATACCTGTGAAGAGTTTGTATGTTTTTGAATTCTCCGCGTAGTGTAATTTGTGAGTTATGAGGTGTTTGGACTCGGCTTAAATGATGCCGTATGTTCTGCTCTGGGAGGTGCTAGTATATGCTGTCTGTAAGCGTGCAGGTTATTCATGAGACTTGCGTTATCGCTGAGTGTGTCAGTATTGAATTACAATATCTTGCGCGCTCGCTTGTTACTTGTTTTGATAATGCTTTGTGTGCGGCACATGTGTGTCTAATCGGCTTGCTCTCTGTGACTGTGAGTAGTGCTTTTCGCACTGTAAAAAAAAGGAAGGAAACTTGTAGTTTAACGTGACCGTTAATCTGTAGATCATGAGCCACGGGACTTCCGTTTTACGTGGAATCCAAACCACAGGCCATGGCATTTCACTTCGAAAGTCTCACATGCATTGGCCGCACTGTAAAAGTACCTCTCATTAACTACCTTTGTGTCCCTAAATTTTGTGTTACTGTGACGTGGTTCGAGTATGTCCCTATCCGTTGTACGAATTGTCGTTATACACGAGTGTCTCCGGGCCGCTAGTCGCCTGTTTGGTGACTATGTGCCGGAGGTGATTTTGTTGTTTTTCATTTATGACCATCTGTTAGTGGAACTGTCCCAATCTATTTTAGCTTCCCACTTTTCTATCCTGTAATTGGATAGCTACCCGACCTTATGTTCCTGGTATTCAGAAGGTTGCGGGTTTTGAGACCGTCTTTTCTCAGAGTAATTGTCTCTGGCGCCATTCTAGGCTGTGTCTCCGGGACAGTTCTGTCGAGTGTTAGGATCGTATCCCGGTGCGGTCAGTGAGGCTCGAAGGCTATTTCTTGGCCTTCTTTCCACGTCTGCCAGTGGGATTACTTCCCTTTGTTTTACTGTCATGTGGCAATGTAAATTGATTGTGTGATTTCCAAAAATGTGCAGGGTTTCCCAAAGTCTGGGATTTTCATCCTACGGTGTGTTAGCGTTTTAGCTTGCGTGTTGTTGTGGAAGTGAGAAAAAAGTCATATTATAGGCAGTGGAACGTGTCACGTATGCCTATTGATGCAATATATATAGTTCAACTTGGCCAATTTTTCCTTTATCGGGCCTAATGACTGAGGCAGAGAAGAGAAAAAAAAATGAGCTATGCCCCGCTCCGTATTAAGAGAGCACTTTGAAAAGGTATAAAAAATATATTGTATCTCGCCTGTTCACTGCTGTATGCTTTATTAAAGTGGGTTGGCAGGTGGCGATAGTCTGTAAAAATTATGTCGTGAGCAATATGAAAAATGTTTAAAAGTGAGAAGTAGTACCTGAGCGTGCTATCCACCTAGTTGGTGACGTTAGTACTATAGTAATCTAGTTACGTCTCAGGGAAATCTACCACTTTTGAAAAATAGTTTGAGATTCTTAATTCTTGCTACAATGAGGGCTCTCGCCCGTCACAAGGGAATCTATCAAACTGTGGGACCGGATCATAGAACACTTAGTCATTTCTACCTAGAAGGACCCGCTTAAGCTCTATGCTGTGATTTGATGCTTATGCTGTGTTCAAAATAGCTTTTTCCGGCCTTAAGCCGCGTAGCTCACCTGATGGGCTTCCACTTGGCTTTGCATATTAGAAACTTTACGTTATCCAAGTTATATATGGACCACCCATGCTCAGTAACCATGGATGGCTTGTGAAAAGAGAAAAAAAAATACTAAGGGCCCCCAATAAAAATCAAGAAGGATTTAGAATTATATACTTTTGGTTTAGCCATGTTGTACTGCATATAGATGTAAAAAAATGTACCGTTTATGTTAGTGAGTCTGTATGTATTTATTGGCGTATTTCTCCCGTGTAAACGAGCTTATGTGTGTCCCTAATATAGGTTCAAGTGATATTAGCTTATTTCTGTGTCCCTGGTGGAAGTCGTTACTCCGGTCCGAGCGTCCTTGCTCGGAAAGGTGAAGGGTTCTGCCCTGTTATGAGATTATAGGCCCCTGAAATCCACTGAGGCGCTTCTTTGCCATTTTTCGGGGGAGTTTGTAGCAAAGTAAGCCTGGGCCTACTTCCACCGTAGCGCGTGTCTGTAGGTTTGAGTGTGCCTGTTTTCGAGGGCCTAATTGCGCTCTGCGCTACCCTAGTAGAGTTTACGGGGGTGTGTGTATTTTTGCCTGCGTGGTTTTGTGGGGTAGGCAATAACACCTTTCCTGTACCCCGTGTACCGTGTGTGAGTGCGTGGTCACAATGTGCAGGCGTGTATCGTGCATCCTGAGGGACTGAATGTAACACCCTCTTATGCGTTCGCACCTGGGGTACGAATGCCGGTGTTCGCCTCCGTTCTGGCAAACTTGCCCTTTGAACTGGCGGTAAAGGTCGCTTAATTGCCTGTCTTTGCACTGGCAATGTGGTGGCGTGTAGCCTGACCGCTTTCTGGCCTGTGGCCACGGCAGACTCCTGCCATTGTGTTTGCCTATCTGTGTGGGTGTGTGTAGGCTCAATGTGCTGTAGGGCGGGCTCTATGTCCTCAGCCCATGACGTGGTTATCTCCCGTTGTCTCCCTGTCATACTATGTGTGTCTGAGGGTCCTGGCTTCAACTCCCTCTCGTTCGTCCGTTGCGAGGGGGTTGACCTAGGGTCTGCTGCTCGGTTTGGCAAAATTGCCTTCCGAACCGGAGCTAAGGGATGTGTATTGGTGTAAGCTTGTCCCCACAGTGTATTGGAGTCTAGCCTGGCCGTCTCCTGGACTGTGGCCATGGTATCCTCCTTCCCATGTGTGGCAGTACATGGCGAGAGGGACATCCTCGCAAATTGTCGAGTTAGCGTATCTATGCTTATGTCCTCTCTCGGCTGGGCTGGTGGCCCTGCCATGTACTCGAAAATGGCCTTATTGTTCTGGAGTTCGCGGTACTCGTCCCAAATTTGGGTGTACTGACCGTTGAGGCTCATGGCCTGTTGGCAAATTGTTGTATCAGTGTGCTTGTGCTCTGTATAGTTTTGTGGCCGCTAGTTGGAGAAACGCTTGCTCGCGAATTAACTCCCTGTACTGAGCGTGTAAAGTCTTGTAGTGCACCCTCAACCTCTCGAGGGTTGCATTATTTATTACGGGACCCTGTGTGGTGATCCATCGGTCGTGTATTCTGTGTCTTTGGATATGGAACCTATTGAGGTGTTCATGTATGTGATTCAAGAGCGTATGTGCGCATCTTAATCGCGCTGTCCTACCCTCTAACGGGGTGTATGGCTGTTTGCCCTGTATTGCCCCGATTTTTGTTTGGAGTGCCCGTATTTGTGTTTTCCGGCTTTGTATATGCCTCTGGCATCTGGATAATAATGCTAATAATATTGGCGTACCCCTACTGCCTCTATGGCTTACAATCTCTGTTGTTTCTGTATGAAGTGCCATTCTAAATGAAATGTATGCGTCTTCTAAGAAAAAAAACTGTGCGTGTTTGTCAGTGTATTCTTATTCTCTCTGATTCCTTCTGGGACTGGGGGGTTGGTTTGGGAGAAAAAATTCCCTGTGTAAGTAGTACGGAGCAAAAATGCTGCTCTCTGTCTGGGAAAAAAATTCACAATTTTTTGCTTGGCTTTTTGCGGTACGGAAGGGGTCGTTTCTACTACGAGGGCTCGTTGGTTGAGTCCTATTTTACTGTGCGTAGTAGAGGCGCCTCCACCATCTGTTTTAGATCCCTTATTGGGGGGTGGTTGGATCTAAAACGGAAGAGTTATTGTGTTAATTTATAAAGAAGTGCCAAAAAGGGGGTAGCTTCCCGTAGTCGGGCAAGCTGACCAGTGTAGAGTGTTGTTTAGTGTTAGGGTTCTAGGGGTTGCTCTTATAAAAGATCTAGGTGTATTTTAGGGGATGGACTTAGCGTAAGGTCAACGCGCCGGTCGTCCAGCTGGCTGGTTAGATAATCGACTTGCACGCGTCAGCTATATGGCGCGTGCCGCTCCTAGCAGTCAGGCCGGTACGGGAATACAATGATGCTTGCCTTAGCAAGTATCTGGCTACTGCAAGTCACGTCTAATAGTGACGGATGATTCAGGAAGGGAGTTAGGGCGTAAAGAAGCGTGTAAACAGTAATGCAGGTGTAATGTACTGACCAAGTGTTTATTGGCCAGTAATATTGAATTATGAGTCCCTTTTAAGGGATGTAGTGATGTTACAATGTGTACAAACTTGTCTATACAAATTGGTGGGTAAGGTTACAAAGTTATAGGATTCTGAACACCTGCTGACTCACTCACCTGATGATACCAGCATAGCCTCGGGCCGCCACACTGTAAGACTGATGATTGAGAGCTTGACCTCCTTAAGACGCCCTCTTATACTCTTCGGCGCTGTGCTGTCAGCATTGTGCTGAATAGATGTCCTAGTTAATAGTGTGTCGCTGTTTGTAATAGTGATGCAAGGATTGGGCCAGCTTTCCAGAATGGCTAGCTGTCCTTGCGGTGTTAGTAGATGTTGGTCTGGACTTATAAGGATTGCCAGTTAGGAGATTTAAATAGATGATGGGGGGATGGTCTCCAAGGGGTGCATACCCCTGGGGTACTGTACAATATATTATAATTTTGGGATTTCCTACAGAAATTGTTAGTCCCAGATAAATCTTTTTATATTTTTCGTGAAACATCAGAGTTTCTAACCTACTATCGGATTTTTTTACTATGGATACTCAAGTTAAGGCCTTAGGCCTTAAACCAACAGACCTATTGAAAAACGAGTTATACCAATATTTTCCTGGTTTAATTCTGCGTTACACTGTATAAGCCAATTATTCTCAAGTTTACTAATTATTTTCTTATTTGTGGTTGTATGAAAAATTGTCTGGATTTTTGACGCCTTTTCTACGAACCGCTAACTTAAAACTATACCGGTATACATGGAAAACTACCGGGCTGAGGCTAATGAATTGTTTATACATTATAGGCACAAGTATTGGTAGTGTAAATCTCAAGTTTGAATTTTTTTCAACTACCCAATAAAAAGTTCCTCTACTTTGCCTGAGGTAACGTTTTCTCAGCCCGGGATAAACGTACAGCAGCAGGAAACTTGGGCTCATTTTGAAACTGTCATTCGTGATTATCGGAAACTACGACCACTGTAAACGTACAGTGTGATGTCGAATTTATGAAGAGTAATATTAATGGGAGGTTTGCTTTGGTTTATGGCTTTCCGAAATAGCGTTTTTCAGTTCAATGCTTACTTGTTAGCCGGTTAGATTACGGTACTTGTCCGTCGTGCGGCACATCGGATCCGCCTCAATTCATGTGTCCACCAACATGCAGGCGGCATTGACACATCACAGGTCAATGTTTATAATCGAAGAAACTAATAATGATAATTGTAATAATGATGGACTTAACACCCTACTATACCCGGAGTCCAACATATGAAAGTCCCTCTCTACATAGCGTCAATTCATCATTGGATCAGCAGATCTACAGTTTATTTTAACATGAAACAAAAATACAAACTTAATACACATCATCTACATTCTACCCCACAAAACACGATGCTGTGACCAGATAACATCCCAGCTCTGTGACTGTCACGTCTTGTTGATCATTGTGGAGCAGATAACATCCCAGCTCTGTGAAGTTTACGTCTTGTTGATCACTGTGGAGCATATAGCATCCCAGCTCTGTGACTGTCACGTCTTGTTGATCATTGTGGAGCAGATTACATCCCAGCTCTGTGACTGTCACGTCTTGTTGATCACTCTGTGCAGATAACATCCCAGCTCTGTGACTGTCACGTCTTGTTGATCATTGTGGAGCAGATAACATCCCAGCTCTGTGAATGTCACGTCATGTTGATCTCTGTGGAGCAGATCACATCTTGTCACGTCATGTTGATGACTGCGATGGAGAGCAAGGCGGCTATTAAGAGAATTGAACGCGGAGAGCGCAGAGAAGAGCGCTGTCTCGCTGTCTTGTTACGTCGCACGAGATATGGGTTCGCCACGGTGCGCAGGCTGTAGTTGCTTCTCATCATGTTGCCCTGGACTATGCTGTCATCAACCCAATGCTTGAACAGTCCCACCTGGATATACCTGCACACCAATACATATTTATTACTGACAATATGAATTATAGAAATACAAGAACATTTACTGGAAACATACACTTTCTCTACAAAATATTATTTGATTCGACATTTTGACGATACGCTATTATCCTCAGTAGGACAAATGCTGCACGGTATAGATTGTGATACGGTAATGTGATTACAGACTGACTACGTAGCATAAAACAGTAAAACATAAGTAAGTTATATCATTGACCTAACGTTCTCAACTGTTGTGCTCAAGGAGTATAGCAATACACTAACGTTTATTTATTTATTTCTTCTTCTTCGTTTGAGCCTACTGAGGACCACGGGGATCGTTTCTCCTCGTCGTTTTGTCTTTTCTCTTCTTCCAGTACTTTTTCATCATCTGACTATGAGGCATCTTTCTTTCCTCCGTCCATGGAGGTCTGCTGACCCCGGTGTTCTTCGTAGCTGTCAGTGATACAGGAAAAACTCCCTGTTGGATGGCTTGCCGGAATTGTTTGCGGTCTTGTATGAGCTTAAGAGGGATCCCTAGGTGGTCTAAATCCGTCCTGACCGTGGAGATCCACTTGGTCCTAGAGGCCTTCCATCTTCCTGCCACTGTTAAGATCTTACTGGTGAGCCGGCAAGGGATCATGCGGGTCAAGTGTCCATAGAAGGCCAGGCGCCTCTTTCTTATACACGTCTCAATGTCTTCGTGATGGCTGTAAAGCTCATCATTGTGCCGAATTCTGTAGGTGGTGTTTGAGCCGTGGCTCGTGATGGTGCAATACATAGAAGTTATATTTGATGACAGAAAAAAGAATTATATGTTTTACATGTTATGACGTAGCCTACATGAACAAAAGTGACATACGGCATATACAGAGACAAAATTGTATAAACATTCGTAATTTCAAATAATTAATAAGATTTCTTTTACATTCTGGTAGAGAAAGAACTTCTCGTATGTACTCAGGGAGACTACTGAAGTATTTAACAAAGTAATGCCACAAAGAGTTGCTACGGTACCATACTTGGACGGTGAATGGGGTACAATAAATTTTGATAGCTCCTCTTGTTTGATGCGCATGCAAATCAGATTTAAACTCACACAATGCATTGGAATGAAGTACCTTACTTTTCATTTTATACAGCATGATTGAAGAAGCTTTATTACAGAGATTATTTAGAGAAAGCACATTAATATATCGGTATACCAGTTTGCTTGGTGAGGTAGATTGAAGAGTATCTTTAGTGTTATATTATGCATATGTTGACCTTTTCAAAGCAATCTTTAATGCATCATGCCCAGATATGGATCATGTAAGTGAGATAGGCTTCGATGAGTGCTTGAAAAATACTCTTCAATAGTTCTCGAAAAATTTGTATTTCAGTCGACTTAAAATACAAATGGCTGGAACTATCCTACCACAAATGGTTGCAACATGGTCATTCCATGAATTTTGTTACTTGAATTCGATTCGGGGTATCGTGATATCATGAAGTTTCAAAGTTATACCATGTGGAAGATCGAATTATGGTTTATGAAATATAATGTACCCTAATGAATATCTATGACTTTAGTCATTTTTTCAAGTTTTTCCGTATTGATTTTGATAAGTTATGTACTTGTCCACTTTACAATACAAAATATCTTTTTATTTATACATTTTGATACATGTTTCGGCCCTGTGAGCCTTCTTCAGTCAAAATCAATAAAATTCTCCTAGATCATTCTAAAGGTTGGTCTCTCATAAAAAAAATTGTAAATCAATTTTACATCGTCAGGATGCTTAAAATACATGAATATAAAATGCTTAAAGAAATTAAAATATTTAAAAATGCACGAAATTTTGAAACGTGGACTCCATTCTTTTGAAAATAGATTAACAAGAATGGAGCCCACGTTTCAAAATTTCGTGCATTTTTAAATATTTTAATTTCTTTAAGCATTTTATATTCATGTATTTTAAGCATCCTGACGATGTAAAATTGATTTAGAATTTTTTTTATGAGAGATCAACCTTTAGAATGATCTAGGAGAATTTTATTGATTTTGACTGAAGAAGGCTCACAGGGCCGAAACATGTATCAAAATGTATAAATAAAAAGATATTTTGTATTGTAAAGTGGACAAGTACATAACTTATGTACCCTAATTACTGTAGTTTTAATGTGATTAACTCTTAGTCGATGTACACTGAGCCATGTCTGTATTAACTTCATATCGTGTTGCATTTCTTGTTGTAGGCTATAAACACATTTTCCACTGTAAAAAAATATTAGTGTCTTCCGCGAATATTGATAGTCCGACATGCAATTGTAGTTGTCCTCTAAAAATAATATTGGTCCCAATTTAGATCCTTGAGGCACACCAATTGTAATGCTTCGTGGAGTACTTTCAGCGCCCATGTAGCTTACAAATTGAACTCTCTCTTTCAAATAATCTACAAACTGGTTAAGTGCTATGCCTCTAATCTCTGCTGCTTCTAATTTGCGTGATAATAAGGTATGGTCAACTGTATGAAATGCTTTCCTCAGATCAGTGCCGGACTAAGACTCACAGTGGCCCTAGGCAATTGTTAATTTGAGGCCCCTTTTCCCCAACCCCCCTCCCCCTTCATAAAAAAGTCAATCATTTTGAAAGAGATTTTATTCACAAATTTACAATGAATGATGAATACAAAATACATATACAAATACATATGTACATTTTCAGAATAACTTTTTTCTGCATTTTGTTTAGCAGAAAGGTTCAATAACATCATCGAAGTTGAGTTTCCTTAAAATGTCTGATTCTGAGTCTGATTCTGATAGAAGTCAGAATTGAATCCCTCAAAATTAACATGAACCCAAATTCGAATTTCTTCATTCTGTTTGCGATGCACCCCACTTCATGCCGAATGTCATTATTTTCCGACTCATCTTCAATGCTTTCTAAAGCCTCGACAATATTATGACACGAATCATAAACCGCGTTCGTTGCATTAACATGTACTTCCCAGCTCGTATCTGACAATGATTTCAAAGTTTTAGCGTTTTTTATATAATTTTTCAACACGCCCCAAATGTGAGGGTTTGCAGAAAAGAAGTTATACAATGATTGCATTATCGAAAAAAAAAAAAACTGCGTAAAAACAGCTTTTAACAGCAGATTGTCCAACTAAATCGAGGGAATGTGTACCTCAAGGACATAAATCGCATATTTAATCAGTTCTAATATTTTGGCTTGCAGACCCTGAAACTTTCCAGACATGTTTGGTGCGTTGTCATAGGACTGTCCTCTACAATCTTGAATTTCCAAACCGCAATCTTCAGTGACGAAGTTCACAGGTTGAGTTTTCAAAATTTCGCCAGTATGACCTTCTGTTTCAAGAATTTATTTGACTCCCCCCACCAAAAAAAAAAACCCTCATTTTTTTCATTTTTAGGTGGAATTTTTTAATTTTTTTGGGGCCCTTTTGAGCCGGAGGCCCCAGGCAATTGCCTATTGTGCCTCATCCAGCACTGCCTCAGATCAATAAATACAGTATACCTGATGCCAACAAATTCGACTCTAAATATTCCTGTAGCTTGATGATTAAATCTTCTACAGCATTAATGGTACTTATACCAGTGGCGGCTGGTGACATTGTTGCAGCGTTGCACAACTCCCAATAATGTTACACTTAATTTGTCGTTTCTTTTCCTTTAATGTTTTAGTTTTATAGATCTAATGCACTCAAAAATGTGTTAAAATCATCGATATTTTGATATTATTTATCCTAATGCTTCACACTGTACCTATAAAAGCTGCCGCCTTCAAATCAAACTCCAGGGGGTTAGCTCTCTTGTGGCAACTCCCAAGTAGACAGCGCGGCCGGCAGGGACGAGGCCAAGCTTGTACATAGCTTTCCGGCCAGCATGGGTTGTAGGGAGTTGCAGACGAGCTGCCAGTCCCTGGCAACACTCAGTTCCAAATGGCACCGTTAGACTACACCACTCTTTGGAAATGACAACACCCTCGATTTCTCTTACCCCGCGAAGGGTAGTTTAGTAAGTTATTGTTGTTTTAAGGGGCGGAACTACGAGGTCATCTGCCCCTGAAGGGTGGTTTCTTTCCCACACCACTAGGGTATGCTACACCACCCACAACAGTACAAATATCGGAATTTCATAGGGAGACATTAGTTGGTTCACACCCAATTATTTCCAGATGTTTTCTCGTCATAATTTCATTTAATATTTTCGTTAATTGTTCTGTGAAGCGAGCCATTGCTATAAGTACAGTAGATAATTGGCTGAACAATTTTGCGACGTATTGTTTGTGTACTGTAGCGGTTTATGTTTGCTTTTACCACTCCTGTTCTTGCGGGATTTGGGTTGCGATTAGTTCTGTATTTAGTTGATTTGAGTATTTTGATTCCAGGCAGATACATAACTGTGCATTATTATTATTATTATTATTATTATTATTATTATTATTGTTTGGTTGATGGTGAGTAGACCTAGGCATTCACTACGAAATTTCTAGGCTAGCAAAATTCAGTGTTTTGTTATTTTGCCTTTCGCGCCACTTTCCGATATAGCACCCAGATTTATCATCTGTGCATCCTGTAAGTTGGTATTTTATTTTAACGGAATGTTTAGTTTGAAACATTAATTGTATTGTGGAGTGTGAGTGAAAATTAATAGAGTAGGTAATTTACTAGTTAGACAGTTTTCCCAGCTCCCTGATGACGATAAACTTACACTCGGTAGACCATTACCGGATAAGTATTGTCCAAAATATAAGTATACGAGGGTGTTTAAAGGAGATATTTAAGGCAATAATAATTGGTTAGGTGAATGCGATATTAAAAACGCTTTATTCTGTTTTCCATGTTCGTTGGTGGAGAATCCGCGTGGACCAAAATAGGAGTTACGGAAATATTAGAGGCAGTATTAAAGGTGCCGGGACGTCCTCATAAGACCGTCAACGCTTAGTTCGAATGGGTTATGCTCCACGCGTGGCGAGGACTAATCCACGGTCTTTAATAGTTGTAGATCCACCTCATTCAATAACATACATCTTATCTAGGTTGGCAACACCTCACATAAACACATCGCGATCACTCCCCACAGCACGTAGGGACAGGAGGGGAAGGGGGGAAAAACCAGTCGTTAAGATAACCACCGCAGTCGGCCGCACAGCGAGTTCAAGTGAGCACGGAAACTGCGAATAGCTGTAGTACGGAAGACAATCAGATAAGTAGTTAGCCTAAAATTGTATAGTTTAACCATAGTTTACAACCATATAATCTCTCTAAAGTACAATCTCCGGATAGCCATCACCATTTAGCATTTCACCTAACATATATACTGCATTTAGCATACACTGACAGTTGCAGTACCAATACTGCAACTAAATAATTGTACATATTGTAAATATTTTCACCTGTATTTCAAACATAGATTTTATAGCCTAAGTGTATTGGATCTGATGATGATCGCTTGACGATCGAAACTGGTCATCCTAGTGTTTCATTAATCTCATGTAATTTATTTCAGGATTAGGGCATAACCCATCTCTTTTGGGTACATTCGTGTTGACCGACTGAAAAGCACTAAACTCTTGTTTACTAAGGCAACACTGAAAATATGGCTTCAAACACCACAATGTTCACGGCTAGTCAGGCAAATCGTGAAGCCAAGAAATTCAAATCACTCAGGCTTAAACTCATGAATTTAGACAAGTCAATTTGGTTCAACAAAAAATGTATAGAACTAAACCTCACCCCTAAATACGTACCAATTAAAACCGTACCGAACACACCAGCCTCGATCATTTCAACTAAACAAGCCAAAGCGCTTTGGATAAAAAACGAATTAAGATTTGCATACATAAGAAAACAAAAAATTAACCAACAATTATACGACATTCAATTGCAACTAAGTAATTTCTGGCACGCAGCCCAATGGGACAGCTTCACCGAACACCTACATGACACCATCAAAATCAGAGCAACGAGGAAGCATGAAACGCTAGAAAATAAATTAAGAAAACTAGGAGAAACACAGAACCATCAATCTAACGAACAACACACGAATAACAATGAATTCAATTTCCACAGCAGAGTAAACAACAGAACGAACGTAACCTTTTCTCAAGGTGAAATGAATATGTTAGACAAAGGTTTGAAATACAACTGCACAGACGCACACACGAACCACAATATAAAACAGTTAATCACAGATATTGAGATAGCCAGTCACAAGCTCCCAGCAGAAGACAGGGAATTAACCAAAAATCTCGCCACCAACGAAGCCAAAAAAATCCTCAAACGAGAGGGCGATAGCAATAACATTCAAAACAACAAACAAATCAAAGAAATAAAGTCGTTGAAACAAAAAATAAAAGAACATGACTTAATCATCACAAAAGCAGATAAGGGAAACACTACAGTAATTTTGAACAAAACAGAATACATTGAAAAAACAGTCGAATTCCTAAACAACAACGAAATCAAGGAATTAACAAAAGACCCCACCAACAAATTCCAAAAACAAATAAAAAGTGCGCTAAAAGAAACAGAATACATACTGACCAAAGCCGAAAAATCAAAACTAATAAACATGAACCCGAAAATACCGTCATTGAGGGGACAACCAAAAATACACAAAAAGGAATGCCCAATGAGACCAATAGTCAATTGTAGGAATGCCCCTAATTACAAAATCAGCAAAGAGTTACTAAAAATCTTAAAATGCCGTCTTTCCAACGACAAAAACAACTCTGTAAAGAACACAACAGAACTAGTAACAGCATTGAACACCCTACAAATGAAACCTAGCTTCAGGCTAGTATCCTTCGACGTAACTAACATGTACACCAATATTCCGATTATTGAAGCAATCAACACTATCGAAAACAACTTAAAATCCAACAATTCGGCAAAAGAAATTGAAGAGATTGTGAGATTACTGAGGGTCGTTCTCACCCAAAACGTGTTTCAATTCGACAATAAAATATACACACAGAGAGAAGGCCTAGCAATGGGATCGCCACTAAGTGGGTTAATCGCTGACATCTTCATCAATGCACTAGAAAATGCGTTCTTAGAAAAGACTTCAACAAAGGGAATAGTAATATGGAAAAGATACGTAGATGATGTAATTTGCATCTACGATACTGAACTAACTAGCGAAGAAACAATTCTCCAATCCATTAATAGCCTTCACCATTCTATCAAATTCACTAAGGAATCCGAAATAGACCGGAAAATAAATTATCTCGATATAACTATTGAACGTAAAGACAACGACCTTTCATATTCCATATTCCGGAAAGCAACACAAACCTCGCATGCAATCGACAATCAGTCTAATCACCCCAGTACGCACAAACTAGCGGGTTTCAATTCAATGGTGCACAGGGCTTTAAACATACCCATGTCAAAAGACAACTATAATAAGGAAATAAGAACTATTATGCAAATAGCAAGGGAAAACAACTTCTCGCCAAGCAAAATAAATCAAATTATAGCCAAACATAAAAATAAAGATAAAACGATTCCCAAACCGGACAGTAATGAGAAAAAATTTGCGCGTTTCAACTATGTGAATGCGAATACATATAAAATCACTAACCTATTCAAAAAGCAAGGCATAAAGATAGCTTTCACAACGAAAAACACAACCGCTAGGCACCTCCTAAATAGTAATCTAAATAAACGTGACCCGTATTCAAGGTCAGGGGTATATTCTATAACGTGCCAAGACACCGATTGTCAAGCTAATTACATCGGGCAGAGTGGAAGGCGAGTAGACACACGTTATAATGAACATAGAAATGCGATAAGATACGGAACACATTCAGCCGTGTGCGAACATATGTGTGACGCAGGGCATAGCTTTACCAACATAGAGTCGGACCTTAAAATAATCCATCACGAATCGAAAGGCAGAGCTCTTGACATAAAGGAAGCAATCGAGATACACCTAGCCAAACGAAACAATCCCAACAATCTAAATGAACACACGTTCATGGAGAGCTCACCCCTCTTCACGCTACTAAAAAACACACCCTGTCGGAAACAAAACTCAATTTAGCGACACAGCCAAGCTAGATAAAAAAGGGGGGAAATTAGGGGGTTTTTAATAGGTAAATGTTATCTGGATCAGGTGTACGATGTACTTTTTCTTCTGCAATAAACCAAGGCCCATATTAGAGGCAGTATTAAAGGTGCCGGGACGTCCTCATAAGACCGTCAACGCTTAGTTCGAATGGGTTATGCTCCACGCGTGGCGAGGACTAATCCACGGTCTTTAATAGTTGTAGATCCACCTCATTCAATAACATACATCTTATCTAGGTTGGCAACACCTCACATAAACACATCGCGATCACTCCCCACAGCACGTAGGGACAGGAGGGGAAGGGGGGAAAAACCAGTCGTTAAGATAACCACCGCAGTCGGCCGCACAGCGAGTTCAAGTGAGCACGGAAACTGCGAATAGCTGTAGTACGGAAGACAATCAGATAAGTAGTTAGCCTAAAATTGTATAGTTTAACCATAGTTTACAACCATATAATCTCTCTAAAGTACAATCTCCGGATAGCCATCACCATTTAGCATTTCACCTAACATATATACTGCATTTAGCATACACTGACAGTTGCAGTACCAATACTGCAACTAAATAATTGTACATATTGTAAATATTTTCACCTGTATTTCAAACATAGATTTTATAGCCTAAGTGTATTGGATCTGATGATGATCGCTTGACGATCGAAACTGGTCATCCTAGTGTTTTATTAATCTCATGTAATTTATTTCAGGATTAGGGCATAACCCATCTCTTTTGGGTACATTCGTGTTGACCGACTGAAAAGCACTAAACTCTTGGAAATTAATCCCTAAAATAAATAAACATGAATCTTCAGCTGAGCGGCATCGGTGCCGTAGTTGGTAGCATGCTGAGCCTCTATGCCCAAGATCGCGGGTTCAAACCCGGCCAAAGTCGTCGGATTTTTTAAGAGCGTTAAAAATCCCTCAGTATGCATTCCTTCGGAGGGAAAGTAAAACCGGCGGTCCCATGTCATAGATTTATGGCATGTTAAATAACTTTCCACTTATTACACCTGTGTGAAGCTAAATTATAGGTTAAAATTTGAACAACGCTCTTAGGTTCCAACGTTCATCACCAGAAGCCGACTGCGGTGGCGTCTAGTAACCAAGTTCTGAACTAGTAGTCGTTTACGGTGGCCTTTGGCGATAAAAGTAGGAACTGCTTGAAATGCAATGTCTGCAGTCCTCACTAGAATTTTAAAAAGATAACACTCACTAATCCAGCCATCCCAATTAACACCGGTTATCAGACAGTTTCTTCACACACCCAAAGTACAGGGGGCTACATGACTGCGTTGTCGCAGCTCCTAAACTGAGGAACCAACCAATCTTCAGCTGTTAGAAATTGACACTTTTTGGAACTGTTAACGAAGCTGCACAATTGGACAGTGCCTATAGAAGGTAAATTGCGGAATATAACGAAGAAGTTAGGCACAGTAGGCATGTGTTAAATATTGTAATAAACTGTATTCGTTTCTGTGGCTCTTTCGAACTGGCCTTGCGTGATCATGATGAAAGTGTAACATCAACAAATCCTGGTGTTTTGAGAGAACTAATTAATTTTAGCGCTGAGTTGGATGCTGTGTTAAAGGCCATTTGGTAAGGGCAACTATTTCCAAAGGAACGTCCAAAACAATTCAAAATTAACTTTTACAGATTATTTTGGAGATTTGCCAAGAAGAAGTATCAAAGCAAATTAAGGAATCGGATATTTTAGCCATTATAGCAGATGAAACTAGTGATATTTCAAACATATTTCAGTTGGCTGTTGTGTAACGATACGTAGTAAGAGGCAAACAAAACATGATGCACACACATTAGCAGCGTGTTTTCTGGATGAATTAAAGAAGCAGAAATTGAATGAAACTCCGCAAAAATGAATTGCGCAGACGTATGACAGAGCGCACTTCATGGCTGGTTCCTCTGATGGGGTTCAAGCTATAGTAAAAAAAAAGACTGATAGTCAGTCTGAAAGACTAGACTTTATATAATTTTAAATGCTACAAATGTTTCAAATGCTGCGTGAACTCAAAGTCCGTTAGCAAGTGCAAACCAAGGTCAAAGGAGGTAGCTGGCTAGATGACGTCACGCTCACCGGAGCGCGCGGGGTAGGGAGGAAGCTCAAGCAGTACTATGACGTCACACACCTCAGTGCATTCTCGGTACATTTTGTCCCGTCACCGTAACGTAACGCCAGACCCCAGCGTAACTACGAAGTCGACAAGATCATTTAAAATGAAAAAAATCCTATCCTTATGCAGAATATGTGCCCGTCTTTGTTAGTAATAACATTTTTCGTTAACGTACAAACTTTTCGGTTGCCGTGATTTTTGGTGAGAATGTTTTTTATCCCGGAGATTGAGACCCAACCTTAGACAACCTGCTGTCTTTAAAATTCTTCCCATTAACTCAGGCATAGGGCTTAAATATATACATCTGATTTTTTTAATGAATTCCTATAGGAAGAAGCCCAAAAGAGCCATTAAAATTTGTTTATTTGTCGAACGTACAGTTATTTTGGAAAACCCATGTATTTCAGATTTTATAGAACTGTAGTTTATCTAACGTTAATTAATTTTTGTTACATGTGTAAACTTCCCATATAAAATTGCGACATCAGAAATGTTGGTGCAACTCCCAGCTTTACATACCACCGGCCGCCACTGACTTATACTGATAGAAATAATCATTATTCTTAAGAAACCTCAGTAATCTATCTTTGACAACTTTTTCCAATATTGTTGATAAAATTGGGGCAATTGAGACGGGTCTATAATCATTATTTACTAGCTGAAGTACCCGTGCTTCGCTATGCGTCATAAATAAATTAAAATGTGAAGGTAACAGTTAAAACAGGGGATAGGCGAGGTGCTGCATGGAAGGAGAGTAAGGATGGAACATTTTGTTCCAACTACACCGCTCGGCGTTGAATTGTTTTATAGCACAAATTAAGTTTTTACTTGCTAACCGTTGGAGATACATGAAAAGTGATAAGGACCTTTCGGATAGAAAATTAAATTTTAAACCTCGTATATACCATGAAAAGTTTTCTATTTCTTAGCGTTCTCTTTTTATTTGAAATGGAAATAATGACAGTTTGAAGCCAAAGGGTGTAGTGACGTCACTAAAATGGTCGCCATCTTTACATGGTGCAAAGTATCGAAATCAAAAGTAGCCTAAATATTAACCAGGTAAATCAGCTACTTTCATGTAAAATTTCATGTAAATCGGACCAGCGGTTCTTGCGTGATTGAGTAATGCACAGACACACACCATCTCATTTTTATATAATAGTATAGATATCAAATTTATCTGACCCTTTATACTCAGGTATAGCCCTTTTATCATTAACTTGTTTGGGACTTTGCCCTTACTAAATGATTTGTTGACTAATTTAGTTAGCCTAGTGAGGTGAAAGTGGGCTACCAGAAGATCCTCATAAACGGCCAATGGATTAATTGGGAGGATCTAAAAACGGGGAGCTGACCGCCGCACTCTGATCAAGCAACCGGCGGTAACAAAGAAAGAACTAATACTTGCCACACTCAACGTAAGGTCTCTGAGAACTGAAGACAAGGAACTTGAACTGGAAAATGCTCTCTTAAACATAAAGTACGACATACTAGGACTTAGTGAAGTAAGACAACTCGGCGAAGGAATCCGAGAAAAACCAAATGGAGACATCTTCAGCTACATCGGTGAAACCAAAGGGCAAAAAGGAGTGGGCTTCATGACCAAGAAGCACCTAAAAAACAACATTCGGGAAATTCGAGGAATCTCAGAGAGAATTGCGCTACTGTCCTTAGATCTAGAAGGGAATACCATCGTAATTATACAAATCTATGCCCCCACAGAGAACAGTACAGAGGAGGAAATTGAAAAGTTTTACGAGCAACTAGAAGACACACTCGACAACTTCAACACACAAAGAACGTTTGTAATGGGGGACTTTAACAGCAAAGTGGGAATCAAGGAACATACAGACGAAGCACCTATGGGACCATTCGGATACGGAATTAGAAATGGGAGAGGAGACAGATTGATCCAGTTTGCTCAAGGACACAACATGAAAATTGTGAACACCTTCTTCAAGAAAATGCCAGAGAGTAGATGGACATGGAGAGTCCCGAACGGCAGGACAAAAAACGAAATTGACTTTATACTTACCGACAACTTAAAGGAAGTAAAGGATATTCAAGTGATCAACGGGCTAAAATTCGACACCGACCATAGAATGGTGCGCTTAAAGCTAACACTAAAGAAGAATAGACGGCCATACTTCAAGACCAGGATAACTAGCCCTGGACAGATCAACCAGACCGAATACGCCCAAGAAATCCAGCAAAATCTAAATCACCTGAAGCAACAAAACCACTTAAGCACACAGCACCTCTACACAGAACTCATAAAATGTATAACATCTGCATGTAACAACTCAGCAATATCAAGAAGTAAGAAGGGACGGCGCGATAAGCTAAAAGACAGTACCAAACGCCTAATCGAGGAAAGAGAAATATTGAAAGCACAAGCTGTAGATAACAACCAGAAAAAGTTAAGAGTACGGGCAGCTTAATAAGCGCACAAAAAGGGAAATTAGAAAGGACATTAGAGACCACAACACAGAAATCATCAGAAAGTACGCAGAAGAATCAAAATCAATCAGAAAGATGAGAAAAGAACTAGCACCAGACAAACAATGGATGCTTGGAGTGAAAGACAAAAGAGGTAAAAGACAAGCAACAAGGGAGGAAATAACGAAACAGGCCACAGACTTCTACAGAGAGCTGTACTCCAGTGCACACCAGAGAAGAGACTCAGACAAAAGTGATAAGGGGCTGGAGGCACTATACGACGAAGAAATTCCTCCCATCATGACCAGTGAAGTCAGAGCAGCAATAAACGAGGCGAAAAACGAGAAATGCCCCGGAGAGGATGCCATCTACAACGGATATCTGAAAATGGGTGGTGAGGATCTCATAGAAGTGATAACAAGGCTATTCAACATGATAATTGAAACAGAAGAAATCCCAACAGAATGGAAACAGAGCGTTATTGTTCTGCTTCACAAGAAAGGCGCTAAAGATTACATTAATAACTACAGACCAATCAGTTTAATGGCCAGTCTCTACAAACTTTTCACGAAAATCATGACTAGAAGGATGTCTAAACTACTAGATGAAAACCAAGCAGTGGAACAAGCCGGATTCAGGACAGGCTTTAGCACAATTGACCACCTGCAAGCAATGAACCAGCTCTTGGAAAAAAACGCAGGAATTTAATCTCGAACTATACATTGCATTCGTAGACTATAACAAAGCCTTCGATTCTGTGGAACATAGTTGTGTGCTAGAGGCATTGAGAAGCCAAGGCATACAAAAGGGATATGCCAGACTACTGGAAAAGCTCTACGAAGGCTGCCAAGCGAGGGTAAGAACGGAGAGGGAGGGTGCGAACATCAACTTAGAGAGAGGCGTGAAACAAGGCGACCCCCTCTCACCAAAGTTGTTCACATGCCTACTGGAGAACCAATTTAGGAAGTTGGAATGGGACAACAAATACGGCATCGAAATAAACGGGGAAAGGCTGACACACTTACGGTTCGCAGACGATATTGCACTGCTAGCAAAATCGGCAACAGACTTGGAACAAATGCTAGCGGACCTGGACACTGTCAGTAAAGAAGTAGGTCTATCTATGAACCCCCTTAAAACAAAACTGATGACCAACTCACTGGAAGTACAAATCCTCATCAATGGCAAACCACTAGCGTACACACAGGGATACGTCTACCTTGGACAAAACCTGTCATTTGACTGCTCCCAGGAGAAGGAAATCAAGGGACGAGTTGGACAAGCATGGAAGAAGTTCTGGTCCTTAAAATTTATATTGATGGACAAATCCCAGAAAATAAGTCTAAAGTCAGAAGTGCTAGAAAAGTGTGTAATGCCGGTACTGCTATACGGCTGTCAAACCTGGGCGTTAACAGAGAAGCAAAGGCAAACAATCCGGGTATGTCAACGCAAAATGGAACGGAAGATCCTTCAAGTTTCGTTGAGGGACAGATTACGAAACGAGGAGATAAGAAGAAGAACTGCCATGAAAGATGCCGTGACAACAGCTGACAGGCTAAAATGGAAGTGGGGAGGCCACGTGGCCAGAATGAAAGACGATCGATGGACGCACAAACTAACGGTATGGGACCCCAGAACAGGAAGAAGGAACGTGGGTAGACAGAGGACCCGCTGGGATGACTAAATCGTAAGGAAGACAGGCAAACACTGGACGAGGATAGCACGGGACAGACAAGAATGGAGACGTATGGAACTATAAGAAGGGAAGAGAAGGAGAGCTTCAACAATGAAAGATCCTGGTAGACAGCACACCTATGACATGAAGGATACACTTCTGCAACCTGTAACAAGCCAAACAACGCACGTAAAGCGAAGTGAAATGTAGTGTTAGTGAAGTGAACTACAGTGAAGTGTAGCAAGTGGAGTAAAAACTTGTACACAACTCCTTAGGACTTGCTCGCCTAACGAGTTTAAACCAGAGCACGTCCCTGTTCGCAGGAGGCCTTTGCCCTTATGGGATTATCTAGGCTATATTTATTATATACGGTATTAGGTGCACAGCTACTGTCGACCAAAATATTATGTGCACTCGAGTTTGAAGGTTGTTTGTGAAGTAACCAATATACCTACATAAAATCCAACAACATCATTTTTGTCGTTCTATTTTACGTTAGGTCATGTAGGTTTAAAATTTTTAATTTATATTTTAATATTTTTTATCGCAGTTGGAACACAAAAAGTGCACGTTTTTAAGCGTGTTTCAACCATGCGTCACATTTATGAATTATTATCTCACAAACCCGTCATCAGATCGAATCCAAAATTTAATACAATATGCATTGGAATGTTGTATAACTGTTTTATTAATTTCAAAATTGTGTGTGTCCAAGAAACAAAGTTGTTATCATTTTTGTAAGGTAACTTTTTCTCGGCTCGGGGTGGTTGGAAAATTTAGTTCTTGGTTGCATTGTAATCCTTATACATCGAAAAGTTATGCTGTATGACTGTGAAATACGTAAATTGGTTCACTTATTTTATATCGGTTTGTATTTGTACGGGGAAATAACACATGTTTCACCAGCTAGCCGCTCCGGGAAAAGCTGTACAGCGTTGCCGAAATGGTGCCCACACGCATCATGGCGCGTCTCGCTCGGAAGTGATGGGCTCCATCTCAGCAACTCTGTACAGCTTTTCCCGGAGCGGCTAGCTGGTGAACCATGTGTTATTTCCTCGAACAAATACAAACCGATATAAAATAAGTGAATTAATTTACGTACTTCACAGTCATACAGCATAACTTTTTGATGTATAACGATTTCAACTCAACCAAGAACTACATTTTCCAACCACCCCGAGCCGAAAATAAGTTACCGTACAACAATGATAACAACTTTGTTTCTTGGACACACAACATTTTGAAATTAATAAACCAGTTATACAACATTCCAATGTATATTGTGTTAAAATTTGGATTCGATCTGATGACGGGCTGTTGAGATAATAATTGTTAAATGTGACGCATGGTTGAAACACGCTTAAAAACGTGCACTTTTTGTGTTCCAACTGCGTTAAAAAATATTAAAATATAAATTTAAAAATCCAAACCTACATGAACTAACGTAAAATAGAACGACGAAAATGTTGTTGGTATTGGATTTTATGTAGGTCTATTGGTTACTTAACAACCTTCAAACTCAAGTACACATAATACTTTGGTCGACAGTAGACGTATTATTAAATGTTGCTACTGTTTCTAAGCCCTCTTATAATTAGGGCAATTTCGTTGTCATTTGTGGGACTATTAATTCATCTAGATCCAGTGTACCAACACTGAGGGAGAAATCTTGCTAAGTGACCACTGTATCATATACGATCATCTTACAGTCAGCTCACAGCTGTAACTTTTTTAAACTATTACATTAATTGTTATGTAAAATTGTATTTCGGGCTACCTTGCGCGCCCTCTCGATAAGCTCTGTCTCACTGTCACTGTCAGTACTTTTAACTAGTTCTACATTTCACCCCTAGATGGGTGAAGCGTGACCTTCACCGTCCGGAGTAGAAAGCTGAGGAAGGAAGCCTTGCATCCTCAAACCACGTGTTTATAGCTTTAGAAATGTATGGGGGAAGGAGCAGGTTTGGTCTGTTCAATGGCGTTCTCATGACTGAGATCCTCAAGTCTCGCTATTGGTTGAATTTGAACCAATTCTACGGGCTTATTGGTTACGATTTCGCGCGTTCAGAATGGGTAGTCTGTTTTCAGCGTGTGCACATCTTTGGAGTGGTATTCGATTGTATTGTGTTGAGCAAGACCGACTACATATCTCAGACCGTAACATCAAAACCAAGATGGCGGAAATCGTAGGGGAACAGCTGTAGCAACTGGCGGGCATGGCGCCATCGAAATAGCGGCAAATTCGAAGACAACCATTCGCATATTTGATTAAATTCCGCCAGAAATTACAGGTTTTTATGTAATAAGGCACAAATTCAATATGAAACCCTGACGTATTTCGCTACAAGCAACGAGAACAGACAGTAGCTAAAAATACAGACATAAATAAAGCAGAGGTAAGACATTATGTTAAAAAAATGCAAATACTTCTAAATGGAACTACAAGAATAGTCAACCAACAACAAAGTCAACCCCTGAAACTATACAGCCCATGAAGGGCCTAGGCAAATATAAAATGCAAATATAAATGGTTGTTGCTTATATTAGGGGCTACGACATCGTGGTCTTGTAGCCCCATGTATTTGTGTGATAACCTGTGTTATTGTTATGGCTGAACTAGTGTGTTTGTAAATTGGGTATTGTAGTGGGAAGGAAGCGGCCATGGCCTTAAGTTAGGAACCATCCTGGCATTCGCCTGGATTAGAAGTGGGGAAACCATGGAAAACCACTTCCAGGATGACTGAGGTGGGAATTGAACCCTCCTCTACTAAGTTGCTTCATGAGGCTGAGTGCACCCCATCCCAGCCCTCACATGAGAATTAAATTTCTTGGCAGAGCCGGAGAATCAAACCCGGACCTCCGGGACGACAGCCAAGAATGCTAGGCACTACACAACGAGGTGGTCTAAAACAGAATGGTACCACTGAACGAAAGTAGAACGAGCGATAATATTCTCTATAGTACATTAATTAGCCAAAATACCTCATCAAACAACGAGAAATAAATCAGGGAATGATGTTTTAAAAGATGCTTCCTCCTCCGCTGTATGTGACCCACCCAGCCATCCCAAATAGCATTGTGACTCACAATTTGGCTTTAGGAGAGAAAGATGCACAATCCAGGCAATTCGAGGTCTTCAAACTGAGATTGCGTCTACCCTGTCAGTACCGAAGGGAAAGTTACAATCCATATTCATTGACTTCTCTAAAGCTTTTGACTCGATTAGCAGGAAGAAAATATTGGAAAAACTAGACAGACTATTGAGAGGTAACAGCTACACTAAACATCTTGTCAAAAGTATTTTAGGCTCTAACAATATAGTCATTAACGATGGCATTACAACATCAAGCCCAATTGAGCAGACTACAGGCATGCTGCTACAAGGAGACCCATTAAGCCCTCTTGTTATTTATCACTGCTATGGCAGATAATATCACAGATATATTATCATAGCGGGTAATCTCATTTATATACGCAGATGACATGGTGCTCGCTTCAAGTTCACAGGTCGAATTGCAATCTGCTCTCGACCCCTTTGAATTATGGGTGTTACACAATGACCTTAGGTTAAACAGAAACAAGACTAAATCTATGACCTTTAGGAAAGGGGGAAAGCCAGCAATTTTCCACATTGCAGGAAAACCGCTTGAGGGTGTACCACATTACAAGTAGTCCTACTTAGGTCCTACATTAGTCAACTGGCAATGTTTTCACACTGCACATCAAGGATAGACCCAGCGTCACTACCAAAGCCTTCAACGACATAAAACATTTGACTAAGCTATCTATAAAAACAGCCTTAAAACTTTTGCGGTTAAATGTTACCCGTATTGTGACTTATGGACTGGAGAGCATTTGGACACATTTAAATATGAAGTATTTGGAACAATATGGAGAAACTGAAGGCGACTTACATAAAGAAGGCCTTGGGTTTATCAAAGTATACACCTTCAAGACCGGTGTAAGAGGTGACTCGCGAGGTTTGTAATGTAGAAGAACTCAGACTTCGAATGCTGCTACCTTCTACTCCAGGATATGTAAAACTCATGGACACACTAGAGCCAAAGAACATTGGTAGGATTTTTGCGCCACGGACACTATGATTTTTGACGATTGGAAGTGTGTGTAGGGGGGGGGGGGGGGGGGGGGGGTGCGAGCTGAGACCATTGAACTGTCGGTACTATTGGAACAACTCCTCCCATGGAAACCCTCGCTGAAAACTGCTTCCTGGTGCACTGCCAGGCGTAACTAGTCGCACCAAAAACTGTCATACCATTTAACTCTAGGTTGCATGTCAGCTGATATGTCGTGATTCTTTTCATATATTTGAACGTACGTACCTCTGTGCAACGTTATATGTATGGTATTTTCCAATAATACGGTAGGTTTACGGTCTACTTTATTTTCGAATTGAGATTTGTAATGAAGTAGCCTATTCTGCGTTTATGGATATGTCTTACATCAAATTTTGACATAGGCCTAAATAGCACATATGACAAATACACGTAGGCCCTATTGTAGGTTATAAGTTATTAAGTTAGTCACAGAATTATAACCTACGTCTAGCTTATATTACAGATTTCCATGGAAACGCCCAGATGTAGGCCTATTAAAGAAATGGGTTATAGCTGTGAAAACTTTTATAAACATGCTACTTGTTTCATTCAAATAGAAACAAACCACTGCTTAAAGATGATGCGCTACCTGCAATTTGCAATTTCCCACAGCATCGGCTTCAGCCACCCAAGAAAAGACCGAGAGTTATTGAACGACAAGTAGCCTAATATTTACTGTTACTTTCTTCATCAGCATAGGCATAAAATTTCACATTTTCCAGTATACTTTTATGATGTCAGTCTTGGAGACGATAAAAATAATTCGGCTTAAGGGATCTTCCCTTCAGGACCTGTTCGTTTGCTGTATGACTTATGTGAGGTCGAAGATTCAACCTGCTTTGAAGAAAAAGAAGCTTGTAGATTTTACGTGACCGTTAATCTTGTGATCATGAGCCAAGGGACCTCCATTTTACGTGGAATCCGAACCACAGGACATGGCATTTCACTTCCAAAATCTCACTTGCAATGACCGTGAATCAAACCTCGTCCACCTTGGTGAGAGGTGAATAGCTTGACCACTGCGCCACCATGCCCCATTGCTTTGAAGAATATTGAACATGTGGTTGTTTTGTATAAATAAAGCAGGCTATGTATTTTTGTTCACTAAGCATCTATTTAATTGTTTAGTTGTAGGCTTATGCATATTCACACACTTATGAATGTTGAATACCAATTAACATACTTTTTCTTCTTTATTGTTAGTCATTACCAGCCTAACCTTATTTTTATTTTATTTTAATGTATGTACGACTTGTATTTTTTGCCAGTAGGCCTATAACTTAGTTATTGTGTACGCTGCCTTTGATCTAAGGATAAAATGATGAACAATCGGGCTGCAATATAATATTTAATGTTGGCATATATTCCTAGCCATTTTAAGTATCAAATTACTATGATATTTTGAAATATGTATTTCGGCGTAAGTTCAGTTTAGTTTACCGTTCGCCTAAATGTTCAAAAGTACCTCTTTTACTTGTATCTCGTCGTACGTATGTACATCATCCTTTTGTTCGTATACGTCAAACTCTCCTCCTTATAAAATGTGTCGCACCAAAAAGTTCCATCATCCGTGTGACGAATGTTTGTGTGAGCGCTGTGGAGAACAATGTGGAAGATACCACGCTATATTATGCACATTAAGACATGAATCTTTGATATTCCTAGGGAATAACAATTAGTTTACTGTATGATTTTAGATTTTATTCATTATATGCATGGGCATTGGCTGCAATAAATCCCTTATTATTATAGGCTATAGGTAAATTTCCAGCTGTGGATGCCATTATTCACATCAACCATCGTCAGAACAGTACTGCCAACCTCACCATTACGGTACTAGCCGCACCAACACCCAACCATTCTAACCTACGTTTTGTCCAATCCAATGGTTACAGCCTAACGCGTCCAGATCAATGGTTTTGTATCAATCTGCCCCGGTAGCTGCGCGCAATCAAAGCCGCAGCCTTCGATTTGTCCAATCCAATGGTTTTTTACAATGGTTACAGCTTAACGCATCCAGAACAATGGTTTTTGACAATGGTTACAGCCTAACGCGTTCCGATGACTGCCTTTTTTTTTTAACAACAGTGATCTGCTAATAGATGTAGTCTCCTCCGCTGTCTATAACCCACCCACCATCCCAATTTATAACACGACTTAGGCCTATATAGTGAAATTTCAGTTGTGTCGGCCAGTGGGCGTGGCTTATCTGACAAATAAGATATTGCCAACCCTAAGTATAGGTAAACACGGCCGTAGGTTGTTTGTTTTGAGCGTAGAGAGCTGTGAGATCGCACTCACTTCTATCTGTATCGGGACATCCTGAACTAACTCCAACAGATGGCGCATAGGTACTCTCATTAGTACTTTATTTCAAATAGCATTTGCCAATAACACACAATTGATGTTCCAAACTCTTTGAAATGAAAATTTACTGTATTATCTACTTGTCATTCTTCAAATTCGATGTGTATAGAATTCCAACGGACATACATTCTATCTTATTAATGTTTTTAATACAAAAACAAACCTAACCAGCGACTAACGCCCCAGTCCCCCTTGCTTGTGGTAGCCTACTAACAGTAATTTTCGGCCAGGCAGTAGGCCTACCTAACCTAGTAACAGACATAAATGTATATACAAAAACAACCCTAATCTGGGGATAACTCCCCAGGCCCCCTAGCTTGTGATACTAACAGGAGCATAATTCTATTTACATACCTGTTGCATTTAAAATCACTGCTTCCATCAGATTACAGTACTCACTTGAATTTTCTCACAAGCACACAAAGATTATTGATTCATGATTCTTATAGAATATATTTACACTTAAAGAACTTGACACTTTAGAAGACACTGACACTGCTGGTATGTCATTAAAACTACCATCATCTACTTTAACAAACAGGAGTTGTGTAGGACGGTTGATTTGGGAAAATTGTCGAAACGGTATCAGGGGTTAGTATGGCAATTTTCATAACCACAAATTTAGGTTCGAAATGTTTAAGTTAACAAATACAACTGTTTTAACTTCGAAAATCATCCCGGTGAATATTTCTCATCCACTTCTCTTTCAAAGATTTGTCTTGAGGAAATTTAAAAGTTGAAGTATCTTCAGCAGTATTAAATTTACAGGCGGGTACACAGTAATGACAATAAACAGCCAATGCTTCTCACATTACGTATCTTCGGCATTTATAATTATTCACAGTGCACTTCACTACTTAAGGTACACTATTACAATATATAACAGCTCGAAATCACTTGAAATATGCGACATTTGAACGAAATTCTCGCAGCAGACCCACTTAAATGTTGGTTGACCACATGTAAACAATCCCCTAAGATTTCCGCCATTTTCTACGGTATCGATAGTGGCATTACGGTCTGATTTATTGTAGTCGGTCTTGTGTTGAGTAATGTGTTCGTAATAGCGCTGTGTGACTGAATAATTAATACTAGACTGAGTCGAATATCTCAATTTAGCCCAGCTATAATAATTATCTAGGTTAAGCCTATTACGTCCAACACATTACAAAAAATTACAGACAGTCTGAAAGACTAGACGTTATATCATTTCAAATGACGCATGCTACAAATGCTACACATGTTAGATAGGCTCAGGAAGGCTTATCGCTTCACTCGAAGCCCCAGGACTCTTTCAACAGACTCCATTACCCATTAACTTAGGCTTCCCGCGCGGGCACCTCTTTAAAGGTCACCCTATATTTGAGTCTGACATCTTTTACAACTCTTTAAGAGTCACCCATTATTTGAATCTGATATCTTGCAAACCTCTTTAAGGGTCACCCTGTATTTGAATTGAATCTATCAAACTGTACACCTCGTTAAGTGTCACCCTGTAATTTACTCTGATATCCTGCACACCGCTTTAGGAGGCAGCTTGTATTCTTATCTGGCATCTTGTATATCTCTTTAGGAGTCACCCTGTATTCTTATCTGGCATCTTGTATTATTGTATTTTCCTCTGACATCCTGCACACCAAGTATTCTTGTGTGACATCTTGTACACCTCTTTAGGAGTCACCCTGTATTCTTCTCTGCCATCTTGTACACTTCTTAAAAGTCACCTTGTATTCTTATCTGGCATCTTGTTTGCTCTGACATCCTGCGCATCTCTTTAGGAGGCACCCTGTATTCTTATATGGCATCTTGTATATCTATTTAGAAGCCACCATGTATTCTTGTGCGACATCTTGTACACCTCTTTAGGAGTCACCCTGTATTCTTGTCTGACATCTTGTGCAACTCTTTAAGAGTCACCTTGTATTCTTATCTGGCGTCTTGTATATTTCTTTAGGAGTCACCCTGTATTCTTATCTGGCATCTTGTACACCTCTTTAGGAGTCACCCTGTGTTCTTTTAGCTTCGCTCAAAGCCCCAGGTCGCTCGACGCCCCAGGACTCTTTCAACAGACTCCATTAACCAATAACTTACGTTTCCCGCGTGGCTGCATGACGTCACGCACTCGCCGTCCTTTACCCATTAACTTAGGCTTCCGTCTCCGTAACGCAACCGTCTCCGTCCCGCATAACTTTAGACTCAAGCATAACGACGAAGTCGACAAGATCATTTGAAACGATAAAATCAGCAGTCACCACTGATACGATACTCTGCGATTTTATTTTCTGTGTCGCTACGTACGCATTGTCGGAAGGTTGCACCCATTGTATCATATTCTTTACACTTTCCGCTATTCAACCGTCACTTGGTTTTCATTGCTCGCTGTCCCAGTAGATGGCAGTGGAGGTTGTGATCAGGTCGTGGTGGAATCAATGATTCCTTAGTTTAGGGGCTGCGACAACGCAGTCATATAGCCCCAAGAGGTGGAACCAAAACGAGCATGCTGCGTTACGTTTTTAGCCTACTTTTCGCATTTTGTACAAATGAGGAAAAAGTAGACTTATGAGATCGATCCGGGAAAATGTGTGTCTGTCTGGCTGTGTGTGTGTCCCCCCCCCCCTATCAACTTCTAAACGGCTGAAGCAATCAAACCCAAATTTGGTATGAGTAAAGATCTCCATCTGAATATCTCACCGCCGTATTTGAAAATGATGTCAGTGCTACCAACTGCTGAAAAATCACAATTAAAATTTCAGCTCCATGTTGTATATCTTGGAAGATATGCATGGGAGCTGTATCAAAATTGGCACACATATAGATAATAATATTTCAATTTAATTTCCAGGAGGCCATACATGACAGTGTTGCCAAAATGATTCTAAGCCTGCTGATAAGTCCAATTTTTAAATGCATATAACTTCTACACTATTAATTGGATTTCAACCAAATTTTGTATGTACTATGTATAGATAGACATATATGACTGAGCGTAATCTTAAGAGCCACCAGAGCTGCCAACTGTTAATAAATGCACTCTCTATTGTTTTATCCGTACACCAATATGTCAGAAAGTATGCAAGCCGACAGCTTTAAACTATGCACACGTATAGTACCTGACATTCTAGATTAATTTGGAGTAACTAATGGACCTCAGCACTACCAACATGATTCTAAGCCTGCTGATAGGGCCAATTGCAAATACATGTAACTTCTATACTATCAATTGGATTTCAACCAAATTTCGTATTTGCTATGTGTACTATAACAGATATGACTATGCGTATTGTTAAGAGCAACCAGGGTTGCCAACTGTTAATAAATGCTGTCTCTATTTTTTACCCTAATATCAATATATCGGAAAGTATTCAAGCCAACATTATGCCAGTTATATTTCGAACTAATTAGAAATGTCGATATTACTAACTCAATTTCGTCATTATTGTAATTAGGTCCATATAGATTAATCATTGGAATGAATCTTACATTTCGAGAAAAGTTGGCTCTTTAGTTCGTCACGGAACTTCTTGTTTATAACATAAGATTGTTTGCCAATTAGGCTATATGACGCGTGTTTGCACTGACCTGGATGGCACTCCACATTGGAGTCCCTCGTCGCTGCAGGATGATATCCCCACCACCTCCAAGGCTTCCTCGTCGCGTTCACTGATACATATGAGTGGCATGCCGGGATCACCGCTGCAGGGGGCAGAGCCATCTATCTGGCGCACACAGATACTCCGGGAGTTGGTAACGTTACGCACTATGGTACAATACTTAAAAGGTATCGCCGTAACTCGGAGATACAACAGAGCATCATCCTCTTGAGCTTCGTGTCCATGAATCCCACTGCTCCATAATCCCCACCCTAATATGAAGCACTCCCTCTCCATGGATATTGGAGGCAGAGGGGAGCTTAGAGCAATTACCTGCACCCTAAACGGGGTCTGCGTGTTTAGTAGTGCTATGTTATATTGGAAATACATAGCATCCTTGGTAGCGTAGCCAATTCTCTTAGGCTCAATGCGGAATAGAGGATGTCTGTGGATCGCATGTACCTCGCGAAACTGATAACCAAGTTCCTCTGCTCTTGCCCTGTTTTCAACCACTTGGAAGCTGACATTGGAACCCCCGAACACTGTGTAGCTGTGAGGAGAGATCTCGGGGTCCAGACAGTGGGCTGCCGTGAGGACCCAGGATAATGTGACCAGGACTCCGCCACACTTCTGAGGGAGATTGGCGCTGTAAGTGTGGAAAGTGGTGCGATACGCCACCAACCATGGGAACTGGAAGGCTTGTGCTTCGCGTACCGTCTCTCCATGACGTAGCGCTTGGAAGATATTGTGCGCTTCGGACACACACAAACACATTAGACACATCGTTGTTGTGAAAACCATGGTTTTGCCTTTCCATGGAAACCTTCGTTAACATTGCAAGCCGAGGTAGAAGGCTCATTGGTATGTTTGTTATCGCCAAGAAATTGTTCAATTCGGCTTAGAAACTTGAACGATGGAGTGTTGAAGCGTGAAGGATATATCCATTATTTAATTGTAAATTATTCCGTATTCAGCAAGGTCGACATGAAACTCTTGTTCACTCAGTTTACCGTGAGTGAAGCATCTGAACTAACAATGAACATGTCGAGTGGCGTGGTTTAGGGAGCTTCATTCTAGTAGGCAAGGTGATTGTTGTAACTGGACCGATACAATTATCGGCACGGTACATGTCGTAGTATAATTTTGAAAGACTGATATCTTCCGTCTAAATTACGAACCTTACGATCTTGCTCTCTCCCGACAAATTCATTATTCTTGGAACCTAACAGTGGCTAATCTAATATAAACACAAGGTCAACTGACGTTTGGATCTATTCCTGAAGGCAGATGGGAAGACAGCAATACATCTTGAGACAAGGGAACGATATCCCTCGACTTCTAGACGCCATGCTGAGAGGATACTGTTCCTGGAGCCGGGATGATTCTCGCAAATTTATTAATACACTCACCGGAAAAAAATCGAAACACTACGATTTTCAGACAAAATTCAATGTTGGATTGCTTCAAACCTTGTATTAATCAAATATCATGACATTACAACAACACGACAATGAATCATAAGTTAATTACCCTAAATAGCACAACAATTGATACCGTAGACATTATTCATCATAACAATCACAACAGTTCAGAACCACGAATTAGGAAATGTCGAAACCTGGAATCCATCGCACTGTCCTCAGACCAGTTACACTGTATGATTATGAATGTTTACTCTATGACTTACGGTAGTCCGTTTGTCCACATTTTTGCACCACATTTCCATTGGCTCAATAACGGGTATTACCACCTCTAGCGGCAGTTACAGCTGTGATTCGACCAGGCATGCTCAGGATGCAATCTCGAATGTTCTCTTGGTATGAGCTCCCATTCTTCCTCGAGCGCAGCTCGATGTTGAGCTAATGTTTCAGGAGAACGATTCCTAGCACGTCTCCCAAGCATATCCCAGACATGTTCTATCGGGTTTAGGTCGGGATACAAGCAGGCCACACCATGCGCTCAATTCCGACTTCATCCAGGTACTCCCGTACACAGACTGCAACGTGTGGGCGAGCGTTGTCATGCATCGGATAAAGTTCTCTCCGACGACAGGTGCAAAAGGCATGACGTGATGTACTAAAATCTCCTCGATGTACCAGTGGGCTGCCAGGCTCCCCATGGTCAACGAACACAAGCTCCGTGCGCGTATCCGAGGTTATCCCAGCCCAGACCATCACAGAGCCACTATTGAACGGTGTCCTTGCAGAGAAGGTACAGGGTGAATAACGTTTCCCGGGCCTTCTCCATACTCTCTCTCTCTCGCCCTCAAACAGAATCGGCATTCTTCTGTAATCAGCACTGAGCTCCTCCGCTCCACAGTCCAGTTTCGATGGACGTGGACGAATTGCATCCGAGCGGCACGGTGCTCACGTCTAAGGAGAGTTCCTGAGGCGGACCTCTTGGATTGTAAATCCACTTCAAACAACCTCCTTCTTACTATCCTTTCACTGAAGTTCGTGCCCCGTACTTGCTGCAAGCGATTTCTGGCCTCCACAGTTGTTGTGTGTCGATCATGAAGAACTTGCATTGCGAGAAAGCGATGATTGCGCTCAGCAGTGCTTTTCCTACGGCCAGAACCGGGCCTTCTGGAGTAGATATTGTCCTCTCTGTAACTTTTAACAGTCCTGTACACGTTAAAACAAGATGTGTCTATAACGTTTGCCACATAGCGTATACTGCGACCATCCTCCATTAATGCCACTGCCCTTGCAGCGTTTTCAGGTGAAAGAGTCATTATGAACTGACTTAGGAGCGAGAATAACTATTGTAGACTAGCTGTAATGTCCACAAACATATGCGGCACGAGAATTCACAGCAATAAACCTTAAGACAGCCGTCTGTGGATATTCTTGTCCGAAGGCGGGAAACGGTAAAATTCGTGCTGTGATTGTCACGATGAACAATGTTGATCAATGATTGCGCTGAATATTCTCGAATGGGCTAATTAACTCATGATACATTGCCATATCGCTGCAATATCACAATATTCAATTTGTACCAAGTTTGAAGCCGTCCAACATTGAGTTTTGTCTGAAATTTGTCGTGTTTCGTTTTTTATGCCAATGAGTATTTACACCTTACTCTATTATTGTGACGGTTGCTAACGCTTGTCACATTCTGGTTAATAATACCTTGCCCCACATGTCACATTTTGGTACCCAGATGGCTTCTAAAACCCGTTGGACCATGTAAGAATAGACATGTCTCCTACAACACATTTTCAATCCATCAACTTCACTGATAATCAAAACCTATGATTTTAACTGGGGTACCCAGATAGCTTCTAAAACCCTGTTGGACCATGTCAGGATAGACATGTCTCCTACAACACATTTTCTATCCATCAACTTCACTGATAATCCTAACCTATGATTTGAACTGCTTCTAAAACCCATTTGGAACGTGTCAGTATTGGCACGTCTCCTAATTCCTGATTTCCTTGGTGAATGTTATCTGTCGGCGGGCGAGAAGAGAAAATTGGATCTTCAAGTTGGCAGACGACAGAGGGCGATGTTCGAGGTCATGTTGGTACCATGGCGGAGTTATGAATATATATAATAAAAATGAAGCGAGAACGTCGGACTGTTGTCAAGAATGAGAGACTTGGTTATTAGAATCTTTGACGGGCGTAATCGTAAAATACTAACTTAGTGCCGATGAGAAGTTGATTCTGTGAACTTAAATTAATTGTGATTTGCGTCGACTATTAGATTTCATCGCCACCTTCATTACTTTACCTTAACTGTGACCTGATATAAATTTGAACAGAAGCGTGTGCGGGAAACATTCACGGTGATTGTTTATTAAGGAAGGGTTTGATTTTGTTTCTGTTATTTTATCTTTGTAGTGCGTTTTCTTGCCCATGAGGTCCTATGACCTTTAGTGCTTTTCCTTGCTGATTTGGTTATCTCCGTTGTCATGACGAGTTTCTTTGCTTTTAGGTGATAGATTGTTTTATGTAGGCGGCTTCGGTGGCGTAGTTGGTAGCATGCTGAGCTTCTATGCCCAAGATAGCGGGTTCAAACCCGGCCGTAGCCGTCGGATTTTTAAGAGCGTTAAAAATCCCTCAGTATGCCTTCCTTCGGAGGGGAAGTAAAGCCGGCGGTCCCATGTCATAGATTTATGGCATGTTAAAGATCTTTCCACTAATTACACCTGTGTGAAACTAAATTGGATAGGTTAAGAATGTAAACAACGCTCTTAGGTTGCTACGTTCGTTGCCAAGAGCCGACTGCGGTGGCGTCTAGTAGCTAGTTCTGAACTAGGCCTAGTAGTCGTTGACGGTGGCGTTTGGCGGCAAAAGTAGGAACTATTTGAAAATTCAAAGTTGCAGTCCCTACTTGAATTAAAAAACAGATACACACACTAATACAGTCATCACAATTAACACCGGTTATCAGACAGATTCTACACACACTCAAAGTACACGGGGCTACATGACCGCGTTGTCGCAGCCCCTAAACTAAGGAACCAACCAATTGTTTTATGTAAAAAGTGTTGAACGTCGGTATTCTTGGCGATTGGAGTCGCGATATTATGCTGCTGATTTTCTATATTGCTTTGCGGGAAAGCGAATATGTTGGTTTATTTAAATAATGATTTCATTAACGAGAATGTTTACCTCAACACGTACATCTTGAGTTACCGTATCGTTCGGAGAAATTCAGGGGTTTTATGTGAAAAATATCAGATTGTTTTGCGCTGACTCGAGGAGCTCTTGGACGGATCTTACTCATGTTATCGTAAGGCTTTGGCCTGTGAATACTAGCAAGGGGTTTGAAGATATTATACGCGCTTTAACCTGAAGTATGTTTTAACCTGCTTGCGTCTTCGAAGTGTATTGAAGGTCAAGATTGATATGTTAATTGCGAGACCTGATAACAGGTTATACTTCGATGCTCCGTGGGGAGATCTCCAAGCACCGGCCAGGTTGCTGAAAATATTTATTCCTTCCTGCTCAAACTGATTCTATTACCAAATAAATAAATATATGCCACTACCCATGATATGGGGGTAAGTACTGAACCTAAATGTTCTAAAAGGAGAGGATGAACTGAAAACCAGTGAGTACCATTGCATCTGATTTTGAGCATGCATTAGTATAGTGCATGAAGGTGGAAGGTATTTGTTGTTATTGAAAGGTGTTCTTGCATGTATATTGTAGTGTAATTAATGTGGTTCGAGGTTATTTTCTTCTGGTGATATTAAACTATTGTTAATTAAACAGTATTGTATGTATTTATTTACCAGGCTAATTAAAGGTTTTTGCCGGCTTTTGGGGAGAAGGCCCGCTTTCCACACAACGGGCTTGGACCCGGTTTCCCTCCTCCTCTTTCTAATGGTAGCAGTAGTAATATATTAGGAATGGGGGGAGAGTGCAAACAAAGTAACTTATCCTTTAAGGGGGTTACAATTGTCACAATATGAAAACTTAACTCTATAAATACAACTACTTACAGCTAGGTATTACAATTAAAATTGAAAAGTAATATATACTGTAATTATAGATTTCATTGCTCCTATACGCTAAGATATTCAACTACAAAGTAAAAACAATGGTACTGCAGACAAGCTTTCAACATTCCTTCAAAGGTTTTTTTATTTTATTTACTGGGGTAGTTTATTGTATAATTGAAGTCCTGTGTGAAAAGTTCCTTTTTGATATATGCTTGTGTGTGTGAAATATGAATGTTTTGATTTTGTCTTGTGTTATGCCTATGAACATCATTGTTTGTTTTAAGAAAAACGTCTTTATTCATTAAATTCTTTGTAAAAAGCATAATACTTTCAAGGGTATGAAGATATGAAGTGACCAGTGGAACATTACCGTATTGTTACACTGTCAACATTAAGCTTGGAGGCCTATTGTGACTAGGATCAGACAAAAAAGTAAAGGGTTGATTATCTAAGGCAGTCTCTAGGTTGGTTAGAATAGTTTAAAATATTTTTCTGAGCGCGTCAATGACGGCAGTGAGCATAGCAGCAAGAAAATAAAACTTCAAACATTGGGACATTGAGGTACAGTACAGCCTTTTATTATTACCTTATCGGGAATTGACAGTACATAGCATGATAATATGTATCCTTTATTTGTGATATTTTTAGTAGATTTAGCAGACATTATGTTCTATTGTATTTTCAGAAATATTCCGCGTCAAATCTATGTGTTAGCTATCTGTTTGCAATTACCATGTTCTTACGCTATGCCTACCAGATGACAGATGGGTGGCATTGCCAAGTGTAATGACACGGCTTGAGAATTGAAGCGTATGTGGAAACAAACAGAACCGTTTCGGTACATCAGGCGTTCATCTCCCGTGACCCACCCATCAACCGGCAAGAGAGGTACGCCACTGATGAAGGAGTGGCGACAATGAGCGAAAGAGCCTCTATTTATTTAGATGTCCAAGACTTTGGAAAATAAATCGAAATTTGAAAATTAAACTTTATTTTTACCGTCGAAATTCAACAATTGACATCAAACCAACAATCACACTTTTGAATACAAAACTTTGAAAAGAGACAGTGACAACTGTCGTCGTTTGGTGCCGGAACCAGTGGAAGCGTTCTGGGCCTATAACTCAGAGGTCCGTGGATCGAAACCACGCTCTGCTACCATAACGTAACCCCCCCCCCCAAATAAGATACTGACCATGGCAAGCACAACAAAATTGACAACCAGATGACAGTGTTGCCACGATTGCAGGAATAAGAGGAAAATACAAGCATACTTATCTCTCTCCGATCTATTCCGCTGGGTATTACTCTTCTCCTACACCGATCCTACGAAGTTTTCCCCAAGGAACTAAACCATACGAACGAGATAGGAAGAAGGATTCTGAACAGACGGGGACCTTAAACGAGGCCGAGTTGGGGATAGGAGCCTAGGGATTGTTCGTTATGAAATGAAAGTGAGTCTAGGAAACAACAGTGTATTCAGGATAAATCCAACACAACATCAAGAAAGAACAAATTAAACCTAAACCTAATGTTCCCGATTATATTTAAATTTAGAAAAGGGGTTTTAGAATTTAGTACAGTATGAAGTTACCAGGGTACACTGATTAATCTTACACGTCGACCCACAAAGGAAATATATTAGATGACATCAAAGCAAGACACAAAACAACCTACCATGAAAAACAAAACAAACCCTAAATTAATCCCCCTTCCCTGGGCACCCCTCAACACACATTCACACAAAATACTTAGATACCCTTCCCAAGTAGCGCAGAATTACATCAATGAAAAAAAAAAAAAAACAAGAAAAGCATCCGAACAAGAACCACAAGGCAGAACCAAACCCGACCAAACCAAACAAATTCCCCCCTCACAAAATGTAACAAGAAAAGACAACAGAAAGTCAAAGTCGTCCAAAGCCCAGCAGAAAGAGGCAGGAAAAGGCATAGACAGGGGAAAGTTAGTTTCTCTCCGAGAGGGAACAAGTCACACAACAAATACCCTTTTCAATATCAAGACCTAAAAACTCCGTCAGAATAAAAAAGCCCAAAATCCCTTACCGCAAGACACGAGAAAACACACACAAACTTACCCTCACAAAATCCTACATGACACAACAATCCCATCGGAGAACAAACAGACCACAAATAAATTTACTCTAGTCAAGGTCAATGCCCGATACAAAACACAAGGCCGAAGAAAACGACAATAACCCCTGATTCCCAAATCAGATTAAACCCGTCGAGGACCAGAAAATGCCCCACACACAAAAACTTAAATTTAGAGCACGAGGTGGACCGAACGTTAAGAACAATTAGGAAAATAAACTTGGTACCTCGTAAAACATGCACGCGGCCAAAAGCCAAACATAACCCTAAAACCTGCGCCACGAGGCGATCAATAACCCACGTTACAGTTACACATTATTAAAGCAAAATATCAGAAAACTCACGATTAATTGTTCAAGGTCTTGAACATCAAAATAAATACAGGCGTTTTCTCTCATTGTTCTACTCGGTCATCAGTGGCGTACCTCTCTTGCCGGTTGATGTGTGGGCCACGGGAGTTGAACGCCCAAAGTACCGAAACGGTATACAAACTTCTATGTTTAATTTTGTGTAATTTGAGAACATTTACTGTACGATGTTTTCTGAATAGCCTACGCATTTGCAAGTAGTTCGAGCATATCTCAAAAGATGGCTGTTTAAGGTAATAATGTTATGAAGTGAATGGGCACATTCTCATCAAGACGTTATTCTGGTGTTATCAGCTGTGTATTACCGGTAGGCCTACTGAGCCTTTGGTGGGAATTATTGTGTTGAAACCGGAAGGAAAAGCACCATAGTTGTATTTTGAAACCTAATAAAAATACCTTGACAACGGCAAAGAAACGAATTCATTCGCGCTTTACACGCAAGGAAAAATTATTTTCACGGACTAATACATTAAAAGGTTCTAATAATAACATTATACTTAAAATAACGTTATTCAATAATTCTGTACGCTTTCATTATGGGTGAGTGAGTGAGCGCACGCACTGTAGTGCTTTAAGTCTATGTTACGTCTTATTGTGAAGTCCTGTCCCACTTTTATTACGTTTTTTTCGCAATAATAAAGTAAGAAATGTAACATAGGCGATTGTTCCCGCATACGCTTCAATAGGGATGTATAGAACTAGCACCGACAGAGTGCACTGCTGTTGTACTGGGTAAGCGCACGGCGCACTTCATTTGTCTCCTGTGTTCTCATGCCGCTAATATGTACGAATTTAAGTTGTTTAAATTATTATTTCCGTGACTATGCCGAGCTATTGCAGTGTTCCTCTTTGCAAAAATCAGGGAAGCCCGTTTTCGTTTCACCAATTGCCACAAAATAAAGAAATGAGGAAGAAATGGTCACATGTTATCAGAAGGAAAAATTTCGGTGAGAAAAATCTGACCGAATATATTAAAGTGTGTTTCCATCATTTACAACCCGATGACTTCACGAAAACTGTGTTGGATTAGTGTGACTTACAAAGGGAAATAATTCCCGTTTTGTATCTATAAACTGATTAGACATTTCGATAACAACCACTGAATTTATGCGTTTGTATCTGAAGGTGAGAGAGCAAGATAAAAACCGGGCGCTGTTCCATCGCTTTTTCGGTGGACCACGAACACAACAAAAAGAATTATTTAGGAAGAGGCCATACACAAGAAAATTGCCGGATTATCACTATAAGCCTACAAAATCGGAATCTGCAGAAATCATCTCCATTGAAGTACGGGAAGAAATCGTCAATATACACGAAGAAATGAAAGTAACATTTCTGACTCCCATTTTCAAAGACATCAATAGGCTACTCGGTCAAATACTTCAAGAATAAATGTCGCAACATTAACAGTCACAAACGTATTCTGGTTGGTTTCTTGAAATCAGAATTAATCGTCAACTTCCAACTGCCCGACGGAGAATGTGGTAGCGACTGACTTCTACAGTACATTCTTGAGACATAGTCAAATGAATGGAAACAGTTCGTGGCTCTAAAGCAGGGATTCTCAAACTTTTAAAAAATTGTGCCCCCAAGTCCTTTTCCAGGTGTAAGGGAACGATTCGTATTGAGAAATTGACAAAATTACATAAGAACCAAACGTTGCGATGCATTTTCGAGGTACACATCACCGGTATCAACTTTCTTTGATTATGTTTACCTTAAAACACGACAGTTTCAAGTAAGCCATCAACCTAAAAAAAAAATACAAGAATCGAAGTCTGTAAGCAGGGGGAGCAAGTGAATATTTAAATCTCTGTTTATGATTTAAGTCTTATGGAGATATATTTATCAATATAGGCCTACAATACTCTAGTAATTGTAATCTTTAGGAGAAAGCATGCTGAATCATATTCATTATTTGAATAATAAAGCGTGTTAGAATTTTGTTATTACCGCTGTAGGCCATTAATTCTTCCTTCCTCCCGCTAGTTTTAGTGCCTCTAGTCCGTAGTTCATTTTGCAGCTGTTTAACGCTTAAACGCTGAAAATCGTCCATAATATATTAGGATATATACCTATCGAATTAATTAATATAGTCTTGGAGTAAAATTAAAGAAGATATAATTTACTTTAGCTTAGAAAACTCGGTCACAATTTATACATTCTTCGCAGCTGACTGGGAGAAACATAAGACGATCGCCTTGCGCTTACCCAGTACCAAATAGTGATGTATTAACAATTCTTGCAGTTTTTGGCAATGTCTTTGGGGTTGTCTCTGAACATCTGGCGAGACCTGTAGAGAATAACCTACTTCTGACAAGCGAACCTCGCCAATGAGAAAAATGCAACACAAGGAATCGTGTCGTATGAGACGTCTGTCCCGTCCCCGTGCACAAACCAAATACCACTTGACGAGACAAAGTGTTCTTACAAGCCCCAGTCATGCATGTAGTCTGTTTCAGGCTTTGTCCTCTTGTGGTGAAGCATCGCCTTTCTCTCGGAAACACTTCAATGCGCCTCATAAAACTAGACCTGCACCACACCCCCTGGAAACTTAATATGATATTACTCATTTTTGCGGATGTATTAGCAGTATTAATGGGTCCAATATGTACTGTTTATACATAGTTGAGGTTATGTTAGGATGGCACGATTATAATTTTGCTCGCTTCCCGTGTCATGCCATTTTAAAGGAACTTTCGCATAGGCTATTACATCCACAACTGATAAATTAACCAAACGGTCACAGAACCTAGACACCTACAATAGAAATTGCTGTTTCATTTCCTGTTCAGAACCACTTGCGAACGCCCATAACTAAGCCAAAAACAAAACAAAACCTGACAAAACTCAACCCCCAAGAATCATGGAACGCTCAACCGGTGGGTCAAGTAACATGATTCTTCTTCCTCCTTGGTAGTTTAATGGGTGCAGTACTACAGCTTACCCAATAACTAGTTCCATGAATTTAAAAAAAAATGTGTTGTTTTGTTGCAGCCGGCAAGACGGTGACATCGCCGTCTATAATAGGGATGTAGCGGGAGAAAGTTCGCGCCAGATAGCGCTCGTGTAGTACTGGCAAATAGCTTAATATGATAATAGTGGAAACTCTCGCAACTTAACACGCGTAGCAGCGGCGACAGCGCACAGTGCAACCATCTAGCGGTTCGAATAGTCAACTACTCGAACGAACTATTGAAGAGTAACACCACAGATTACCTACTACTACAGATAGCCGACAGCCATGCTAATTCTTGGCACCTAAGACTTCAGCGCTGCCTGGTGTATGACCGCGGTACTAGTTGAGCACGGCCGTGCGGGTAGCCTACCCCTCCCCTTCCCCTAGTTCCGCTAAATATTCTCGTCCTAACTGCTCTGCCCACTTCAATGTTCCGAAAATCACAATCTTCCCAATACTTATAGCACACGTTTTTAAGTGTGGAGATAATAATATGATCTACACGAAATAAATCACATTCAAAATAGCAATAACAGTTTTTTTTAATAATACCAAAGTGGGAAATTGTGAATTCCGGAACTCTGAAATGAGCAATCACAGCATTTAGGACATGACCTCATCAATAATTTACATGTTTACATTTCTTTCAGTTGCAATTGGAGCATATTGCATTGACAAGAATTAGGCTACTATAAGGTCTGCAGCACATTATTACTCAATTTTAAAAAATGGTCCCTTCCAATTAACCACTGTAGGCCCAATTATAACCGATTAGTTCCGAGATTAAACTAGAAAGGAAAAGTAAATTTTTACACATTAAATGCTACAGAAAAGCCTTGAATTGTTGTATATAGCCTTTCTCATTCTTCTTCACCAAGCTTAAACTATATTTATATTTGTTGTGTTAATTTGAAAAATTCTATGAGTTCTCAAATTCTGTCCCACTTCACCCCATGGGTTCGGGTGAAGTGGGACATGCCTGTAATTTGCCTTATGTCCCACTTCATATTCATCTGGGGCGAACTGGGACACTTAAAGGCATGTGCAATGATTTCAATGAAGAGCATAATTAGTATAATGATGATGAGGATGATAATGATGATGATAATAATAATAATATCAATTCATTTTCATTTTATTCAAAGTAAATAAAACATCACCCTTCTAATTTTTCCTCAGTGATATTATAAGATAATATGAAAGAATAAAGCAATATATTGTTTAAAAATTGTTCATCTTTCCAATGGGGTACCTACAAAATAATCTAAAACAAAAAAACAAAAAATGTATGGCACCATTTTTCTGTTCATAAGGCTACTCTATATCAACTCCCTACCACACTTTTGACAAATCTGCATAATCATCTTAAGTTGGAAAGGTGTATCGACCCCTCCTTTCTGCATATTTCATCAGGCGTACCACAATATTTCCATATGCGACATCACTTTGGTCCACAACATCAGGAAAGTGGAAAAAGATCATTTTCTTGCCTTCCTTTTCCCTTAAAAACCTTACTGATATAAAATCCTTTGAAGATCCATCACCCACTACTTCACCCACATAAAACTTCTCTCTTCTATCTTCCTGTGTGACGAATTTCACAATTATGAAATCTCTTTCTGGTCCTTCCAACGATTCGACCCCGGGAGAAACAATTCCTCGATGACAGTTTTCATTGATTTGAGGATCTTCCAGCAAATCTGAAGCAATCTTTCTACGAGATTTTGACTTCTTATCCTTCTTTTGATTTGTCAATGAGGCCGAGGTTGCACACTGCTTCGGCTGTATGTCTTTTGGGGAGATGCTTGTACCAGGAGCCACCAAAAGGTTCCTGCGCCTACTTGTGGCTGGGATACTTGTTCTCGCGACGGCAAATTTTTCAGAGAGAACATCCATCCATGTCTTGTCACATTCTTCTTTATCCGTGACATTCAGTTGTGGAATCTTTGAAAGAACTTTTTCTGGATCCAGTGGGACAATCCCACAAGCTTTGAAGCCAGAGAGGATGTTGGCCTTCATGTTAGCTCCAGCTTCTTCAACACACCTTTTCAGCAACTTGGGGAATTCCACTTTGGGTAGACATCCATAATGTTTCTTTTTCCAGTCTGTTAGCACCTTCCTCCAAGCTTCCTTCATTGGTCGAAACACAGAGACATCAAGGGGCTGAGTGAGGTGAGTCGAGTTTGGCGGTAGGAGGACAAATTCAATGTCATTCTCACTGCACACTTGGATCACATATTCTGAAACATGACTTGGAAGATTATCTCCAATCAAAGCCTTCTTTCCTTGTAATCTACGCATATAAGGCATTGCTATCTTCATGAACCATTCTCCAAACAATTGCATATCAAACCAACCAGACTTGCTCATACCATACTCTGATTCAAATACTCCTCCTTCCTTCCACGTTGGATAGACACCAGACACTGAACTGGAACCAAGTGCCTTGTATACAACAAAAGGCGGGAGTAAATTACCGTCTGCAGAAGCAGCAAACATTACACTTGTGGACTGCTTACTGTGATCGATGATCCTTTCCGCATGTCGACAACCTCTTCTTACGACAACCTTGCATACCCCAGGATCATCCGTAAAGTTGGTTTCATCGTAATTAATGATATTTGAAGGTGGTATGCCCTCCAAAGTCTTGCAAAGATTATTAAAATAAGCTTGAAGTGTCTCTTTTGTGACACCAGCTCGAGCCCTCTTCACGTTCTCGCACAGACGTTGGGTAAGTGCTGTGTGCCGACAGAGGAGGTTTCTAATCCACTCAATTCCAGGCCTGTTTTCTTTAAATTTTTTCACAACACGGCCTTGCCTGTTTAAATAGTCCTGCACTGTATCACTGATGTCACGTGTCTGTAATGGAAATCCCCAGTCAGCACAAAGTAAAATCCCACCAATAATTCTTTGTTCATCTTCGTCATTCAAGACTGTCTGACCACCATGCTTCTTCACAAATTTTTCTTTCAATCTGTTGTGTAGTGTTGTTTTTGGAACGCCATATTTTTCGGCAACATACCGTACAGATTTACCTGTAGTTTTACATTCTTTAACAGCATTAATCATGTCCTCTTCACGGTATTTGAAGAGTTGACTATTCCCAACAACTTTTTTGTATACTCGCACCATGTCCCACTTCGCCCCGTGAATTTCAGGTTCTGAAAAACAACAAATATATAAGACAAACCGTTGAAGTGAGGTTAATGATTTTTTGTAGCAAATCACTTTACAATTAATAACACTATACACATTGGTACTCACATTTGTAAAGCTTCTTGATTTTATACAACGAAACAGGTTTGAATAGCACTTTTGGAAACACACAATGGTGCGACTTTTTTTAGAACTCTGACATACACCAATTTACAATTCAAATACCCTTGTGGCTATGCACATAACCTCCATTGGCAATCTGAGCAAACAGTTGAGCATCTAAATATATTTCAAACCTAACCTATAGAGTGCAGCACAGGAAAAACGGCGCCAAGTTCAAACTGTTCCACTTCACCCCATGTGTCCCGCTTCACCCCATTTGACGGTACTGGGAAGGGAGAATATTCATATCTTAAAATGCTTGATGCTGTTCGCAATAACAGGAAAATTTTAAGAGAGAATACTAAGGAAATAGGTGGTGTAACCTGATCCTCATCACACTAAAATTGTTATTTTAATTAATGCCAAATTCATTAGTTTCAGAAAAATAATTGGATATCACACCTTTAAAATATATCCAGTCCACCAATTTTGAAGGGTGAAATACAGTAAGTACATGTACATAAACAAATTTCATGGCACACTAATACAGTAAATTCTATGACATGCTGTGAAGGGGAAAGGAGAAATAGGACTTTCAATGAAAAACAAGAAACACACTCAATACTGCTAGAAATCATCATGTTTTATTTAAAAAGTTTGTCAACTAAGAAAAAATAACAGGGAGAGCCAAAATCAAACTTAGCAAAAATACAGTAATCAAATCTGGTCCTTTTAAAAGTATGTGTTGAGGCATGTTCTTCTTTCTTGCCAAGGTATAACGGTAGGCTACAGCACATGATAATGGACCTATTACCTCCTTGACGCCATGGCTGACACCGATGAAACGCAAATTCCTACAACACATGCAAGTTTGTATGTTGAAACAGTTAACTTAATAAATGTGTAATGCTTGAAATGGAGAACTTGAATTTGCTGTTATGTGTATGTTATCTGTATGTGTGGGAACCCATGATAAACCACTTGCTGGGTGGCTAAGTGGAGAATCAAACCCAACATTTCCCGGTTTACCTCACTAGGCTGTGTGTACCCTGTTCTTACCCTCAGACTAGAATTAGATTTCTTGACATTCAGCAATCAAACATGGACCCCAGAAGTGTCAACCAAGAACTATACCACCTGGTTGGTCTCATTTATTTTTAAGAATAATATGTACTAAAAAGAAATTGAAATTGATCCAAGTTATTTATTTTTACTGTGCTTCGAATGGAGGTTGCGGCGTTGTGTATAGTGCAGCCATTATATCCAATGTTGCAATGAGTAAATGTTCCCCGATATTGGTATAGGACACATTACCTGTATGTACTCTGAATAAGTGAAGCAATAGAGCAATACTTAATTAAATTACGAGAACTGAAAGTACCGGTAACAATTCCATAGCCAAAATTGTGACGTGCCTTTTATTTCTTAGTTGTTTTGCAGAAAATACCGTACTAAGAGTGTAGAGTTGAAATACAACTTGAACAAGAACACGACAGCCTAGAATAAATACACACGAGACACGACAATAGAGCACTTTAGAACAGTAACGAGAGCGAACTTTCAGTGGAGATGTTGGCAACCATGTGAATACAAACAATTTATGACCAGAACGTAAAACTATGCCAGTGCTCAGAGCATGTTAAAACAATTGGGATCAGTTCAGTCGTTTGCGAACTACTTGTTTATGTTACGGTGAGTAGTCGTTGAATTCATTCGACTGTTTTCTAAAAGCAGTCAAACAAGTCGATGGTTTTAACTTTTGTCAGTCGACTGCTGATGCCCATCTCTACAAACCAATTGACAACCAGAATCAATTTGAGCGTACACACCCTCCGACTTGCTAAAATGCTATTAATATTGGATCCCAATATAAAATATTTTCTGATTTAATTTTCCTGGAAAATCTATTCTATGTTTGCATCGATCATTACCATCACGCTATGGGGAGAATTTCATAATCATTTTCTTGTAATTCATTTATCATGCTGTAGAATAAATGAATGAAATTCAATCATAAAATAAATAGAACTCTAAGCCATAATTGGTAAGCCCATGTTCAAGTTGTGTAATAATTCAAGAATGCACCCAATTCTCATTAAAAGTGTATAGACTGTGTTAAGGAGTTCAAACATAACCTAAATATTGAATGCTTAACATTTCCAATGAAATGACATACATATATACAGGGTCTTTCATATAAAGTAAGAACGGCAGCCGGCGGTTTTGTCATTCGCTGCTGAAGCCGGCTTGGCCGAGCTTGTGACGCGCCACGGCCCCCTGCTGTAGTATTGAAGGCGCGCGCATAGTACAAACTTGACCTTGCAATAAGCGTGCAGGTGTTGTCAGTCGCCAGTCTGAACCACAGCTGCTAACATGTTGAGACAGTTATCATTGCAACATCGTATTTTTGTATGTAAAATTTATTTTAATTACGATTCGACTCGGCGGGTACGTGATGCATTTGTTCAGCAATTTCCGGATGAAGTGCCACCTTCACTAGCACAGATTCACGTAATTGTAAATAACTTTGACACTACTGGTTCAGTCTCAATAAAAAACACAAAATAAAAAATCAGAAAAAATACAGTGGCATGAATCACTCTCGTCAGCCAAAATGTGGTTTCCAGATACAATGCCTCTATAACCCAGGAAGGACGACACTTCCAGCAACTTTTATAAGGTAATATTTCATAGATGATTGTACACACGCTTAGAGCAGGGGGTCACGTTTCGCCACAAGCTCGGTCAAGGCCACCACACTAGCGGATAACAAACCCGCCGCTTGGCGTTCTTACTTTATATGAAAGACCCTGTATTTGGACAACTGGACGTAGGCTACTTCATTGAAAGAATCTACGAACAAGAAACTGTATAAAACTATAGGCACCTACAGCCGTCAAGCTGTCCTCACAGTACCCGCTGGAGATTTACATCACCACTCTATCTGTACGGTACCTCGAGATAAGCCTAAATGCGCCAACTGTGAGGGAACACATAAACTCTTCCATCCCTGCCCTCATGTCTTTGCCACTAACCCCCCCCCCCCCCACACACAGCACGCCACTGCTCTGACACAGTTGTTAGGCCTGCTACAACAACTCTCAGCCATAACCCTGTAAACTACAGCTAAACCAAACCCAGAACCCCCTAATACACTTCATTTGCAGAGCAATAAAATCCATAAAACAACTCCGCAACGAGCTTCACAAAACCTAAATTATAAACGAAAAAACTACTCCACAAACACCAAAATCAGTAAACCTCCCTCATTTCAGCCACACTACACCTTAAACAGACATAGAAAGCATAGTCATGACCCCTTCATGGAGTAGGCTATTGTCTAAACACGATCATGTCTCCTTCAACTTTACTGAAGACTTCATTAAATTCTATTAAAAATTCATAAACTCATTCCACAAATCTTAAAATCAGTATACATCCCTCATTTCAGTTACTCTATTCAATAAACAAACATAGAAGGCGTAACCATGACCCCTTCATGGAGTAGGCTATTGTCTAAATCTGACCACGCATACTACAACCTTACTCTAATTCAAAATTACAGCCAAATGATCCATCTGACTGGGAGGCTTGCCTGGGATGATGGGCCAGAAAACCGGGAGTTCAAGCATAACCTAAATGTTGAATGCTTAACATTTCCAATAACTTGGACAACTGGATTTAGGCTATTTCATTGAAAGAATCAACGAACTGTATAAAACTATAGGCACCTACAGGTATACTTAACTTATTAATTAAAGCTCTACAATAAACATACAGCACAATGAATTGTATAGCATGAAGTTATCCTGAAGAAGTCGTTTGATTAGAACGACTACTTAAATTCGAATGATTCCATTCGCTTGGAATTAGTCGTTTGCCAACGACTTGTTTCATTCCAATGATTTCCAACGATTGCTTTGGGATTAGTCGTTTACAACGACTACTTCAATTCGAATGATTCCATTCGCTTGGAATTAGTCGTTTGCCAACGACTTGTTTCATTCCAATGATTTCCAACGATTGTTTTGAGATCAGTCGTTTGCAAACGACTTGTTTATGATACGGTGAGTAGTCGTTGAATTCATTCGACTGTTTTTTAAAAGCAGTTGAATAAGTCGATTGTTTTAACTATCGACTAATTCGACTGTTTTCAGTTGACTGCTGCCCATCTCTACACACAACTAATTTTCTACACCAGCCGCTACTGAGCACGAGCTGTGACTGGCTTAGACATTAGCATCCTACGTGTTGAAAAATATTGTAAGTAACGTGTAGGAATAAAATACTACCTATAGGTATGTCAACCATTACATTGGCATATAATAAATGAATTATATTTATCTTGTATCTATCTATCCCACGATATAACATAATACAAGGTGAAGTGTCCTTTAAAACAAATTGTTTACTGTGATACTGGAAGAAACAATACAACACAGTGGTAATAGTTCTATCCTGCACCTATTTGTTAATAAAATTTCATGTGATTTCACTCAGATCTCTGTTGTAGTGGCTTATTATATGTGCACCTAGTAACTTAATTGTACATTATGCAACGAGCCTATAATGACAATAATTAAGACACGAGTTTTATAATTTTCATACGAGTGTCTTAATTACAATTATAGACGAGTTGCATACGACTGTTTATGTTCGACGATAATTATAACTATTTTATGTTCGAACATAAATATTCATAAATATCTGTCGAGATTTCACCAGTTTTATATACTGAACAGAGCGCATGGGATGCAGAGAATACCTTGTATTTGACCATGGCCTCCTGGAATACCTCACTATGACACTCGCCACGCAGTGAAATTTAAAATAGGGGGCCATGGAAGTGAGCGCAGGTGCGATGCTATCCTCACCTAATTGGTCACACAACTGTTTCTTGAGCTCTGATTGGTGGGAGAAACTGTATCATAATGAAAACTTGTACTATAATGAGCCTCATTATAGTACAGTTTTCTGACATAATATTTACATTTCGCCAGTGTCGAACATAAACATATTAACCTATCTTCTTTACACTGTTTTATGAGTTAACACCACATCAAAACTGATGAGGATTTATTTTAGTTGGACACAGAAGCTTATTTATTAATGTAATAGACATCTATTATTGATGAAACCCATAAGATTGCCTCTCTCACCTTTCAGAAAATAACTAAAATTTTAATTCTGCGATTAATGTAACTAATCCACGTGTGTTTCTATTACACAACAATTAAGGGTAACTCCAGCATATCTTCTAGATTTTTGATGTGTCTGGTGAGTGGTTTTGTTACTGCTTCTGCAGGTATCACCCTTCTGAAAGATGTCTCATCGTTTCTAATTCTATTCTTAATCCTCTGCCAGAGGAGAAATAGTTTTGCAACGCATGAATACAGTGCTGTAGCTGCTGAATTTTCTAAAAATAATTATATAATGATGGGAAGAAAAATAAATATAGCCTATTCTAAAATAACATACGCATAAAATGAAACCATTCTGATGAACTTAATATGCTTCAAATTCAGAGTACAAATGCGTTCACCATTTGGTGCTTCGTTCATTTGTATATTTGGACCAAAATGTAGACCTCTGAAATAAATGTTAATGTTGGACTTTGCTCCACAGAACAAGAGCACACAGCCACCCATAGGACCAGTGTGTGTTAAGATTTTAGAACCTGTAATGACAGTTCTACATCAGTAATGGCATTACTACATATTCGACCAACTGAATACTTGCCACTGTACCAGTAACTAACATGTGCAAGAACTGATCTTTTTTGAATACGGTACCAATAATTTGAAATTCAAGGAAGGGGAAAATATTAAAGCTTAGACACGTTGCCATGAGCCATGACATTTTTAATCTACCGCAATGTAAAATGAATTATTAACACTCCTCAAGAACTTGAGTACACACATGCAATAGGCTCATGGTACTGTATGTATCTCTGCAAGATGTAATCAAGTTGAAAACATTACGGTAACATAGAGTCTTACCTGGTCATTTCTCAGGAGAGTAGGCCAAATTGCCACATTCATCTGCTATTTCGAGAACAGCAATTTACGATTTGTTTGTTCACAGAATTTGGTAGGCCTACCTGTGGAATAAATAATAGTGAAAGTGTAATTAATATGTCAAGTAGAATATCACCTGTACACTGCGTCTAATATCAATTCAAAACTAGGCTACCGGTACGGTATATTTTTCACAGGCACTACAGAAACAAGTTTTCACTTAAACTCTTAAAATAAGCGTACTTACTTGGCGTAGCAGAAGAAGAACTGTTCACTTCTCATTACCAAGAAGACGATTTGATGAAAGAAAGATGAGAAAGAACACAACATTAGCTTATTATAAAATATTAATATACGGCCAATATTGTTCACAGCAAGCACGACATAAACAGAGCGTCCATGTTGGTCAATGCCGCCAACCCAGTAGAAATAATGTTTATTTAATGATAAGTGCCGTAATTATCGTCGGTGAGCAAGATAATTGCAAGGAAATGTCAATTAGGAATTATGTGTATATTTATTGACTAAATATAGGGATATATTTGCAATTCAATTAAAACGTGTATCATGCATATGTTGGCAAGACGATATACAGCGCTTAATCCGCTCCTTACGTCTGGCCGCGCTACTACACCGATGGTACCAAATAATCCCTATCTGGTTGACACCCCCTGTAGTAACACTATTCGACTACGAAAACGCAAAGAAATACAGATTTTAAGGCCTTTGAGTACTAATTGTTGCATAATATAAGGGAGATGGATGTTGATCCAAAAGGGGCAGTATTAAGAATGACATACGTGTATATTCACATTAAAACATTTGATCGTCAATTCATGACAGCAGTGTGATAGTCTACAGATGGTTATGATGATGACAAAGTTTTAAGCAGCCTACAGATTTTCCAAAAGTTAATTACACGTGTAATATCTTATTGAGCTTGATATTTTTAGTGATACTTTTCACTGATGAATCATTTGTTCTATTCACATATGCCTTAATAAGGACTTTGAAATATTTGTCAGTCAGTAATTTCATACAGCTGTCACAGATACCTTCACTAGAGTCAGTAGGCCTAATTGATAGAAAATAACCAGTTAATTTTCTTTTAATCCCAAGGGTGCTTTCTGACATAAAATGGCAAAAACTATTTTCAAATGCCTCTGACATTTTGGCAGACAAATTTCCACCACACACATTTGGAAATAGCATTTTGGAATTATCATCATACTTCATTTCTATGTGCAAATTTCCCATACTTGAATCATTATCATAAGATGAAATTACAATCCTACACTCAGCATGGGGAGACTTGCTACAGGCCCAGCCCATGACATAGTGGTCTGCATTTTCTTGAATTACATCATAGTCATGATCATTTGCCTTATCACTTAGGTCACACTCTTCACTGACATTTGCTTCAAAATTACTCTTCATCACATCATTATGATTCAACAGAAAGTTTGCAGCATCGGATTCTCAATTACTGTCGTCAGAAGCACAAATTAATTGATTTACCATAACACTTTTTATGGCACTGCGAAATTCGGTTGCATCTCGGGTTACATTGTTGTCTATTTTTTATCTAATGATTGAAAAAATGTTTTCAATGCAATCCTGTGTGATCCTCATAGTTAGCAAATACAGGAAATCATAATCATTGTGTAATTCTGACCACAATAGTTTCAATGCAGAAATATTGTCTACCCAACCCTGAATGCAACGAGGATTGATTGCCTTTGCAGTTATTCAGTACTTCCAGTTTTTTGAGACAGTCACAAATTTCATTCAGTTTTTGCATATGCCTTGATTCATTGCTTAAAGGTTTCCTATACTCCTTGGGGCTACTGACAGTGGAAGAATTAAAAATATCTCACAATGTGTCACACATTTCTATAAACTCGGCAGTGTGTGCAGCACTCGATGGCAAAGAATTGAATGATACAATGAACTAGTATTCCAGAAGCTACAGAATGACTGAGAACCCTGGTAGCTAAACATACCCTCATATTTGAAAAAGGGGGATGTGTGATACATAAAATACAGGTACCCGTAAACATTAGTAGGTATACTCACAGCTGTTTGTTTTTTGGAAATCTGTAAAATGACTTGGGATCACTTTGTATTTTATAATTAAAACACCCATACATAGTACAAATAACTCCTCTTCCAGCCATTAACAAAATTGTGGCACATAACAGCACAAAACAATACTATTTTAATTACAAAAGTAATACTTCGAATGTAATTCACTTAAACTTGCCAGCTGATTGAACTCAGCCACGTAGTTGACTGCGCGAACCGCTAGATAGCGCGCAGGATCGATGTCGCCAGTTTCTCGCGGGAGTTTCCACTATTATAATAATCATTTATTGCAGCAAATAGCCATGCAGAGATACAAAACTAATACTAATAACTTAAATCTTACTCATCAAAGTGTCTATATACAAAGTGTCTGACAGGTTCTTTGCTATATATATAGTTATTCGCAGCAGAAGCGTGTTAGCGATACTTTCCTCTGGGCGCAGGAAATGGCGTGATATCTATCACAAGCACTACCACACAGAGAGCAGGTGCGTTGGGGGCCTGGGTCATGAAATCCTCTTGCTGTGCATATCTTAAAATGAAAACCGTGGACTGCAAAACGGGTGATCGTATGCCGCAGTTCAAAGTTGGCATTCATCCAGTCCGTCGACATAAGAGCTTCTGTGGAATAGAAATCAGGCCATATGTCATTACGCTTGAGGTTTAGTTCTTCGATCAGTCTCTGGTATTGCACTGTTGATGGTAGGGAGTTCTCCAAACGCAGGTCTTCTATGAAGAAAGTCTCCCTTGCTAGTACGTACGTTAGACGAGATGGCGTGTATTTTGATAAGTGCAGAATTTTCTTTAGAAAAGTAGACTTAACTCTTTCTATCTCTCGAAGGTTACTTTGTGTCAAATGATCCCAAGTTATTTGAATGCCGTATGTCACTATTGGAGTTATTTTCGTTCTGAATAAATTCATTGCGGTTTGTAAAGATAGATTTCCCAGTTGCATTATGTCTTGCATTGCTTTTATGGCGGATGTTGTTCTATCCCTGACATGTCGCGTGAATACGTTCCCTTGCATTTGCATTACTACTCCTAGGTATTTGAAATGATTTACATTGACTAGGGGTTCTCCATTTAGTAGTATATGCTCATCTGCGGATAGTTTCCCGCCTTTACGGAATGCCAGCATTACTGTCTTGGTGCAGTTTATCGTCATATCATTTTCTTGAGCCCATGTGGTAAGTTTATCAATGGACGATTGCAAGGTTTCCTTTGATGTCGATGCCACAACCATATCATCCGCGTAGATGTAAATTTTCGCTCCCTCAAGGTAAATAGCCTCAATGACATCAGCTGTAGCGATGTTAAATAGTAACGGACTCAAAGGGTCACCCTGAAGTACACCATTTGTTTGTTCTATTCGTTCTGATTGAACTATACTGTCATCTATTTGTAGGCTGTTTTTGTGGAGAATGTCCCTTATTATCCCAAAAAGGTAATGTTTCCACTATTATCATATTAAGCTATTTGCCAGTACTACACGAGCGCTATCTGGCGCGAACTTTCTCCCGCTACATCCCTATTATAGACGGCGATGTCACCGTCTTGCCGGCTGCAACAAAACAACACATTTTTTTTTAAATTCATGGAACTAGTTATTGGGTAAGCTGTAGTACTGCACCCATTAAACTACCAAGGAGGAAGAAGAATCATGTTACTTGACCCACCGGTTGAGCGTTCCATGATTCTTGGGGGTTGAGTTTTGTCAGGTTTTGTTTTGTTTTTGGCTTAGTTATGGGCGTTCGCAAGTGGTTCTGAACAGGAAATGAAACAGCAATTTCTATTGTAGGTGTCTAGGTTCTGTGACCGTTTGGTTAATTTATCAGTTGTGGATGTAATAGCCTATGCGAAAGTTCCTTTAAAATGGCATGACACGGGAAGCGAGCAAAATTATAATCGTGCCATCCTAACATAACCTCAACTATGTATAAACAGTACATATTGGACCCATTAATACTGCTAATACATCCGCAAAAATGAGTAATATCATATTAAGTTTCCAGGGGGTGTGGTGCAGGTCTAGTTTTATGAGGCGCATTGAAGTGTTTCCGAGAGAAAGGCGATGCTTCACCACAAGAGGACAAAGCCTGAAACAGACTACATGCATGACTGGGGCTTGTAAGAACACTTTGTCTCGTCAAGTGGTATTTGGTTTGTGCACGGGGACGGGACAGACGTCTCATACGACACGATTCCTTGTGTTGCATTTTTCTCATTGGCGAGGTTCGCTTGTCAGAAGTAGGTTATTCTCTACAGGTCTCGCCAGATGTTCAGAGACAACCCCAAAGACATTGCCAAAAACTGCAAGAATTGTTAATACATCAGAGCTGAAGAGATTATTTTCTCTTGCAAAACCAGAGAAATGGAATTTAGCAGGTGATGTGTACATTTAATATTAAAAACCTATTGATCTTCTTATCCTATGCCTATGCCTGTGATCTGTGAAACTCCAAAAATTGTGTTTTATTCACTTTTTAAATAAAGCTTTTCAGTCGATCGCCATGCTTAATTAGGCCACCCTTTAACTATTAACACAAAAACCAAAAGAGTATGGTATTGACAATCAGTAATATGTGGCTCTTGTTTGATAAATGAGCAACAGGACTTCTCAAGTCTTGGCACGTTTTTGCATTGACAATTAATTGCTATCAAGTAACTTAAAATGTCCACTGTATCTTCACAATACGTGATGTAAACTCTTCTGGTGAAACAGAAATATGATATCATAACGAATAGAATAAAAAGTGTGATTTCTTCTCCCTCAATATCATGTAATGAATACGGATCGGGTTGGCACTCGCCGCTACGCAGAGGTACAGTCGACTTGAGATTGTTGATTTCCACATATGTTTATGTGCGATATACCGTATTAAGTATTTAATCGGTCGGAGTGTTTTGGTGCTGTTCTGTGCAAACGTTTATTGATATACAAGTGCTTACACTATTACTTCATAGTATTAATACCTGAAATGCTATTGTAGGAAGCATTAACTGAAATTGAATTGAATTTCTTGTCGTGTGTTGACGTTATCTTCGTGTGTTAATTTTATTGTTATTTAATGTAAGTAAACAGCAGTTTGGCCTTTACATTTTCATGAGTGCTTAATGTGAGTAGGCAAGATGCCTTGCTGTTTTGTACCAGGATGCAGATCTAGCTATGAGGACTGCAAAGAGGTCAGACGGTTTTTCAAACCTCCTAAAGATGAGCAACGTTTTATCAAGTGCAAAGGGGCCATACCAGGGAAGGATAGGGAACTTACTGAAAAGTCCTACATCTGTGATGCTCGCTTTTCAGAAGATTTAATTGTTAAATTTGACAAATTTGTGATAGAAGGGAAGGAAGTAGTACTTCTCCCAAGAACCAACTGGCGATTGAAAGACTATTCTGTTCCACATATATTTCCTAATTTGCCTAAGTATTTGTCCAGTATGGTGTAAATAAAAATGCTCTTGATGCCATTAAAGACTACTTCTGTGAAGAAAGGGATGAGAATAAAAAGACAATGAGTTTAAAAACATATATGTACCGTAATGCTGAAGGAGGCGTGATCAGTTTTAGGCAATAGCCTACTCCAAGAAGGGGTCATGACTGTGCCTTCTATGTCTGTTAAATGTTAAGTTCTTCTGAAATGATGGTAGTTTACTGATTTTGGAGTTTGTGGAGTGAAATTTATGGTTATTATTGAATTATATAGTAACCTACGGTAGAGTTGAAAGTTGCGTTCTTACGGCTTTTTTTTTTTTTGCTGTGTTGCAAGTCTGTTAAGGGAATGTAAAATGTGTAACAATGTGATGAAATCCTTTTTAATAGCGAGGTTAATTTTTCCATTCTTTTTTTTTTTTTAATTTACCGATAGCTGGCAAAACTAATTGCATTTTGAATTTCCCCTCTGTCTTCGCTTATTGTCGAAACTGGACTATTACAGGAGACGACTTATTAAATTATAATTGGGCACAGTAAAGTAAGTGGAAATGTCGAACTTATTAGCGCCTATGAGGATAGCTTATGGTGTTTTAACATGTAAAACAGGTCGCAAGGTTTTAAAAGTCTCGTAAGTGCCAATGCTAACTTACATCACAAATCGGAGCCAGCGCCGCGGCGGACCAGGAGTACTAGGCCAGTGATATCACTTCTTATTCTATTCGTTATGATGATATGGTAAGTTATTCGAGTATTTGATGATAATAATAAACATTTATTGCAGCCAATGGCCATATCAGATACATTAACATACAATGAAGTAATAAGGAAATAAGAAAATACACTGTGCGAAGATTACATTAGTAATGAGAATCTCGCACAGTGTGCATTATTGGTGCAGAATTGCGTTGGAGAAATCTTGCGTTCAATGCAATATAACACATGATATCTGCCACAGAGTTTCCCACACATAATGCACAAGGAGTTCGAATCTGGCTCGTGGTACTTCTTCTCTGCACAGACCTTATGATGAAGGCCGTGCACTGCCATTTGCGTGATTGTATGGCGGAGTTCATAGTTTGCGTTCATCCACTCGCAGCTCATCATGGCATCTTTGCATTAAAAATCTCTCCATATATCCTTCCTTTTGTTGCATAGTTCGTTCAGCAGTTCGTCATATGCTCCAGTGCAGAGCAGCATCCATTGACTTCTTATATCTTCTATACGCTTGCCACGGTGGGTGAGTGGTTATTGTGTCGCTCCTGGCCGTGGTATGCAATTTTTGAAAGGCAGAAAAAATCACAACACGCATGTCATACGATGTTGGCATGTTAAAGAACCCATTTGAATTCAGTAGGCCGTGTTCGTAATGGCAAAATCAATCTCGGGATTTTCCGCCAATACAAAGTTCCTCATTTCTCTACTAGAAAGCGCTGTAGTGTCAACGAGCTTAGATATATAACCTCCTTGACTTTATTAGTGCTTCAAGGAACAACAAAATTTGACTTGCAAGCTGCCCTCTGGGTGTCAATTAACATAGCTTGCACCCGGCACCCGAGTCCATACGATATTATTATTATCGTATATAAAATTGTCGCTTGGCTAAGACATACACGAGTCGAGAGGAAGTGTATTTCGAGAGTTTGAGCACCTTCTTCAATAACACCGCCTTCGCTCTTTCAATTCTCATCCGGTCATTTTTAGTCAGAAGGTTCAATAAATTTTCCACTGCATATGTCACTATCAGTGTAATTTTTAGCTTGATCAGTGCCCAAAAAAATATGGCACCCACCAACCACAGTGCACATTAGATGGCCAATCACAATTCATGGCAATGAATTTCTTCTGACCAATCAGGTCAAGTATCAATACTTCCACGGCCAACAAATGAGCGTCAACTCAAATACGTTATAAGTGATATGTCATTGAGGTCACTAAAATCCCACTAAAAGCTGGTAATCGCAAACTGTACTACAGCCATGAACACTTGTTTTGTCTTCGTTCAGTCTGATTTCATTTTTGTCGGCCCAGCTTGCCAGTCCGTTGAAGGTTTCTTGTAGTTTCCCAAGTGAAGTGGATGTCGAGACCATATCATCTGTATATACGGTATGTTGATAGAGTCGTCGTCATCCTCCACAGTTTGAGTCACATCCATGGTTGCTATATTAAACATTAGTAGGTACCCCTGTAGTACCCTCGTGGTTTGTTCAATATAGTTAGATTCCATTCTGTTGTCGTCAACTTGTACGAAGTTATTAGTTAAGATGTTCCTTATCAGTCTTGTTAAGTAGTATAGAATCTAATTTCTCCACCGTCTTCTTCCTATTAATATCGCCGTTATGGATGTGGTACAAGGAGTTGCTACGGAAGATGTAAAGATATGCACCTACGCGGATGACATGGCACTAATGTCAAGATCAAGAGACAAATTACATGAAGCTTGTAACCAAGTAATATCATGGACAAATGAAAATGATAAATGAAGACAAGACAGTATTAATGGTCTTTAGGAAGGGTGAACGACCTACAAATAAAGACGATGTCATAATTAACGGCAAGACTTTGCAACAGGTGAATAATTTCACGCACCTTGGAGTAACCTTTCAAACACATGGCACAGCATTTAGAAGACACATAAAACAGAAAACCACCGCAGCGATCATTGCAATGAACGACATTAGACTATTACATAGACTTTCATTAGATACTGCCTTGAAACTCTTAAAAGTAAAAATCACTCCGGTCGTCACATATGGGCTACCAGCAATTTAAACAGACCTGACAAAGAGAGACCTTCTAGAGATCGAAAAATTAAAGGCGACATATTTAAAAAAGGTCCTAAGACTCTCGAAGTACACTCACTCACGTCTTGTCTACGAACTTACAAGAGAACAATTTTACATCGAAGAGCTAGATATTCCGCTGTTATTAACCACCACAGATGCATACAATGAGGCAATCAAGGAACTTCGTATGAAGAAAGAAGAAATATGGGATGAATTCTATTCCACGGATGCAATGGTCACAACAGAATGGAAACAGGCCGACTACGACCTTCGACACATGATGACAAGGTTCTCTGTACATGGATTTCACCATTTAGCTGTGCTACTAAGAATCAGCTCATCCCAGATAATGGAAAACGTTTAGAAGCACAGTCACAGTTTCACTTGTCACTTACTCCTTCCTCTTCTAACAAATAATAATAATAATACCGTAGTTTCAATGCAGCCAATGGCCAATGAATAAGTACTGCAATTACAATGCAGGAACTGTCTGTCGCTACAAAATTGCGTCAGGGAAGTCAATCTTCCTTTACAGTATGCCGCATGATATCGGTCACAGGGCTCGTTACACAATTCACACATACATGTAGCTGCATTTGGAGTGTGATAGTCTTTTCTTCTGCATATCCTGAAGTGAAATCCATGGACTGCGAATCGCGTCACAGTGTGTCGTAAATCGTAGTCTGCTCTCTTCCAGTCAGATGATAACATCGCTTCTGTCCCATAGAAGTCCAACCATATTTCTTTCTTTTTTAAATGAAATTCTGCAAGAATTTCCTGATAGGAAGCTGCATTTGTAGTCTCATTTGCTCAATACAGAATGGCTCTGCAGACAGCTCGTACATTAGCCGGGTTGGAGTCAATTTCGATACACAAATAGGCCTAATGAAGGTGTGTTCTTTTTAGCCTACTTTCGATTTTTGCAAAAAATGAAAATAGCGTTATGAGATCTACACAGGGCCAAAAATTGTGTGTCGGTGTGTGAGTGTGTACTCGGAATGTCTGTCGTCGTCCCCCCCCCGCCCCCTATCAATTCGAACACAGTGAAACCGAATTGTACGAAATTTGGTACAGAGGTAGAACTAGCAAAGGGCACCTCAGTGTCATGCTTTATGTCGCCATCTTGACGAAAACGTAATGCCAGCCACTCAAATGTTAAAAGCTTAAATCCAATTACGACCAACCAAATAATCTGATCTCTACCAAATTTTGCAACAACATACCTTTATGTGGGGAGCATATTTTGACCAAACTACAAGATCAGCCCAATAGTTTGTAGATGGGGGCCATGTATGTGTGCAAATCGATTCCCCATATCAATTCAAACACGGTAAAACCGAATTGAACGAAATTTGGTACAGAGGTAGCCTAGCAAGGTGCACTTTAGTGCCATGTTTCATATTGCCGCCATCTTGACGGGAACGTAATCATGGCCACCAAAATGTAAAATGCTTAAATCAAATTACGACCAACCTAATCATTTGATCTCTACCAAATTTTGCAACATCATATATTTTTGTGGGAACTACAAGGTCATTAGGCCGATAGTTTGCAGATAGCGGCCATGTATGTGTGCAAATTGATTCCCCATATCAATTCAAACACGGTGAAACCGAATTGAATGAATTATTTACAGAGGTAGCACTAGCAAAGGGCACCCCATATTCATGTTTAATATCCGTATAGCACGCTGTATTTCAACAAGCTACTACAACCAACATTCAATTATACTCCTTGAAAAGGACAAAGAGTTATAACAATACCCATGCATTTAGGAGAAAGTAGGCTATCTGTTCTTTACTGAATATCTTGTTTCCTAAGTTTTCTACCTTTGTAGCCTATAAGTTTTGTTTGATTTAAAATTTAAAATGTGTTTTTTTTTCTTTTCCGGCCTGTCTAGATTACAGTATTTTGTATTGTATATATCTGGCTCTGCCCCTAAAAAGTTTGCCCATGTCTGATTTAAGGAGATGGTTGTGGAACCATGCCTCTTGGTCAACACACACAATGTAACCTTCCTGCAGAAACCATACAGAATAGTGTCCTCATAAGCTTTTCAGTTGGTCACCATGCTTTAGGCTGCCTTTTAACTAGTAACACTAATTAGACACAGAACAATTTGATTTCAGCCTTTGGTAAGAATTTTTGTTGGGTGCCTGCTCCACCTCCTTTTTTTTTAGCTAAATTGCTTGTGTGGCTTGCCATTTCTTTGTAATGAAAATAACTTAATGAAAAAACAAAAAACAGTTTAATTGCTTCCTGAGTAATAAAGTACAAGACTATAAGGCATCCAACGTTTAGAATGAAGCATTGGTCTTATGGCGCGTTACGACAGGGTTGCCACTCCATGAGAGGAGGCAGTACAAAGCGCTTGGCGCACACTTTCCGCACATTCAGCGATTGTGCAGTGACGAAGACTTGAATTAAGTACTGTATAATAATACTAATAGTAGGCTAACATACCACATACAACGAAATTAAATTAACTATAGCGTATGCTCAATAAAGAAAACAATCAAAATAAATAAAGTACAAGCACAAGGAAATGTGTGAAGTTTCGACTGCAGTTAAAGTTGAAGTACGTTATTAAAGAAAATACTCCTCATTGGCTTACCTTTCATGATTTATACTTTCGTTAGGTTTAAGATTCTTAAAATAACTGAACACAATAATTACGACCTGTTTTTTCCCTCATTCTGAGAACTTGACCACGCTTTCTTTTCACAAAACTATCCATTGTTGTACGTGAAATACGTAAAATACAACACGTTAAATCTAACAGAATTGCTGCACACACACTCAAGATAGAGACTGCTGAAATACAAGCTCGAAGGGCACAGTAATAAAGCTGTGAGTAGCATGCTGCACCCCGCTGTCCTTCGAAACTTCATTCTTATAATCCGCGGTCAATGAACAGCCCGGCCTGTGTAAACAATTAGACCTACACTCTGGGTAAGCAGGTAGAAAACTTATTCCAAGATTCCTCTACAACTCTCAAACTGGTTATCTTTAAAAATAGAAAAGTTGGCAGCATACGAACTTTTTCAATGCTGCTATGCGGTTATGAGAGAATGTTCAGAAGTTTTACCTACATGAAAATTGTAATATTGCCAGTATAAAATATGTCAATAATCCATCATCAAGACGGCACATTTAGCTACATGTGTGTGAAAAATAGGCATCACAAAGTCAATGCAACATGATATAAGATAGTTTTTACTAAAGGGGACACAGTTCATCGTTTTTTTTTAAATATGGATATCTAATTTTTCTAGCATTTCTATCAAGTTTACGTAGTTCTAATATAGGACAAAAAAGATCGGCAAAACATAGTTCTACCCGAATATGCTGTTTTCTTCGACAAAGAAAAATTTTCGACTGATATGGCAACAGTGGGTTGCTGGAAAATTACAGCGTCATACATGTCTCACATGCAACAGAGAGAAGAATATCCCTATCTAACCAGTGCTTCATTCTAAACGTTGGATGCCTTATAGACTGTATGGCAAGACAAAGAGGAGCTCTGATTTATGTTTCCTCATGTTAAAAGTTTGGTAGCACTGAATGAAGTACACTAGGGCTTAGAGACAGACCAGCAGGGCTAACGAAGTGGCCCGAATACTCACGACTGCAACCGATCATCCATCCCACTCGAGACAGACCAGCGCGCACAACCAAGACCGATCATTATAAATACATATTCCTTCCCTTTGCTTATACATAACTAAATGTCCATGACCTTAGCTATCATATAATTACATTTTATTGTTACATACTGTATCTGATCATTATGACATTTGTTTTACATAATTTTAATTTTTAATGTAAAATTACATCATCATGATCAAGTTTCCACTCCAGTTTCCCAGGTGTGGTTCACGAGCGCTCTCCACTTTGGTCGATTCATGTACCACTGCTCCTTCAAGACTTCATCCCAGTTGATTCCCTTGGATGTGATATCTTCCTTCACTTGGTCCAGCCATCTCCTCCTAGGTCTTCCAACAGGTCTCTTTCCAGTAATCTTAGTATGCAACCATTGTTTTGCAATTCTTCCTTCTGTCATACGTTTGACGTGCCCTAGTTATGGTCTCCTCCAGGGACTGATTTATTCCAGCTTGTTCTCTAATCTTCTCATTTCTTACTTTGTCTTTCCTAGTTTTTTAAAGCATGCTTCTTGGAAACTTCATTTCTGAAGCCTGCTGTCATCTTTTTGGTAGTTGTGCATGTTTCCAACCCATAAGTCAATATACGGACAAAGTATGTTCGAAACAGAGTTTGTTTTGATCTTAGTGGCACTTGCTTATTCCAGAGTAGATATCGAACTTGCTGATAGAATTGACTTGATTTCTGAATACGGTTATTTAATTCAAGCTGTATTCTGTTGTCACTTGATATTAAGCATCCAAGGTACTGACACTGGTTTACTGTTTCCAATTGTACTTCCTCCAGCATTATATTATCTTTACTCTGTCTGTTAACAGACATTGCAGCAGTTTTTGTAGCACTTACTTTCAGCCCATATTTTGTCATTTCAAATGATCTTGTCGACTTCGTCGTTATGCTTGAGTCTTAAAGTTATGCGTTACGGAGACGGAAGTGACGTCATGCAGCCATGCGGGAAGCAGAAGCTATGGTTAATGGAGTCTGTTGAAAGCGAAGTGAGAAGCCCTCCTGAGCCTTTCTAACATGTGTAGCATTTGTAGCATGTGCCATTTGAAATGATATAACGTCTAGTCTTCCATACTGACTGTAATTTTTTTTTTCAAATGATCATTCCAGACGTTGAGCCTTTCCTGGACTTCCATCTCACTATTTCCCCAGATAACTAGATCATCTGCAAAAGCAAATGCTTTAAGATCCATATTGGTGTTCTGCTTCACTTCCTTTATGATTTGGGGCGTGGTGGCTCAGCGGTCTAGCTGTATGCCTCTCACCAAGGCGGTCCGGGTTCGATTCCCGGTCAATGCATGTGAGATTTTCGAAGTGAAATGCCATGTCCTGTGGCTCGGATTCCACGTAAAAAGGAGGTCCCGTGGCTCATGATCTCAAGATTAACGGTCACGTTAAACTACAAGCTTCCTTTCCTTTTTCCTTTATGATTTCATCCATGATGGTGATGAATAGTAATGGTGAAAGGGCAATGCCTTGTTGCACTCCTCTAGATGTCTAGAACCAATCTGAATATCCATTTCCTACTTGAACACAGCTGTAGCAGTCATCGTAAAGCATTTTTACTCTTTGAATGAGTTCCATAGACACATTCTTATTTTCTGTGTTTTTATTTTATATACTAGCAGTAGTGCCCGGCTTCGCCCGGTGGATTTATTTGTTTTATGGATGATAATGAATACTACTACAGAATTGGAGCGTTCAAGGATAAGGATCGGAAAGCACAGACGCTTATTGCAGCTAATTACCTCAGTATACTGCACCAACACCATTGCCCTTATACACAGGCATACCTTTGGCATGATGATAACTGTTTTAAGGGGCATAAGTAATCATTTTGCACTAATTACTTCCCGTGACTGCAATTTATAAGCAGCTCGAAATTCTGCACCAGAACACTGCTAGGGGCATCGTGATGCAGCCCGCATTGCCTAGCAACAATAGACTTACTGCGCCATCACTTCTGAGCGAGGCGCGCCATGGTGCGTGTTGGACTCCATCTCGGCAACGCTGTACGGCTTTTCCCGGAGCGGCTAGCTGGTGAACCATGTCTTAATTCCCCGTACAACTACAAACCGATATAAAATAAGTGAATTAATTTACGTACTTCACAGTCATACAGCATAACTTTTTCATGTATAAGGATTACAACGTGACCAAGAACTACATTTTCCAACCACCCTGAGCCGAGAAAAAGTTACCTTACAAAAATGATAACAACTCTGTTTCTTGGACATACAAAATTTTGGAATTAATAAACCAGTTATACAACATTCCAATGGATATTGTGTTAAAATTTGGATTTGATCTGATGACGGGTTTGTGAGATAATAATTCTTAAATGTGACGCATGGTTGAAACATGCTTAAAAATGGGCACTTTTTGTGTTCCAACTGCGATAAAAAATATTAAAATATAAATTAAAATTCCAACCTACATGGACTAACGTAAAATAGAACGACGAATATGATGATGTTATTGGATTTTATGTAGGTCTATTGGTTACTTCACAAACAAGCTTCAAACTCGAGTGCACATAATACTTTGGTCGACAGTAGGTATTATTGAAGCTGTTCGGGAGCGCTTTATGGTTACCTGAGAGGTGTAGCCTAAACTATTCCTCTTGAATTTGGCTATCATATAGCCTTCAAAAATAATTTTTTCGAATTTGACTGGTTGTTCCAGAGATTGGCGCGTTTAAACACACAACACACTCTTCAGCTTTATTATATTAGATTTGATCAAAATGATATTCTTTTAAACATAATTTTACTTCATTTATTTAAAATGCCCCTCTTAGAATCACCATTCATCTTGTTCCAGGAGCTGTGTGTCTGCTACTGATATCCAGTTCTATCACCATGGCTGTGCCATTCTGTCTCGGGAAGATCATAGACCTCATCTATTCTGCGGACGTGGCTCGCACCAAGGAACGCCTCAACCAAGTCTGTCTTCTCATGGTGGTTGTCTTCCTGGTTGGAGGGCTTTGTAACTTTGGACGTGTCTACCTCATGAACGTGGCAGGTGAGGAGAAAATCTCAAAACACACAACTGAATAAGTTATTTCAGAAATAATGTGTCAGTGTTTATTCTCCATGGAAGGCTCCTGGAGTGTTGTCGTGCAGTTGTATGATAATGGAAAATGTCAGGAATAATGCTGAATACATAAACTATTCCGCAAAGAAAAGGAAAGCCTATGTTTTACCAATGTTCATGTATTTGTGGAGTGTACCCTTGTATGGCTCAGAAGCTTGGACAATGGAATGTGCTGATAAAAGAAGACTTGCAGCTTTTGAAAAGTGTTGTTGGCGGTGGATGGGAAAAATTCCATGGACCGCAACAGTGACGAATGACGAAGTGCTCAAAAACATTAATGTAGAGAGAGCATTTCTGAAAACAATACGGAAACGACGAGACCAACTGATAGGACATGTAACTGTGTTAGATGGCATAATTCAGGGGAAGAGGGCGACCGAGACTGCAATACATCAAACAGATCATAGCGGATGTTAATGTCCATTCATACAGAGACATGAAGGGACCGACTGGCGACAGGGAAGAGGAGGATTGCTGCCGACCAATCTACGGATTGAGAACATGAATAAATGTATTTCATGAAGCTCAGCATGAAAATACATAACTAAGATGAAATGACATGGGGATGACGGATGTTAATAAATTGTTTAATTGTTGTTCGTTGACAGCTCTCTATGTGACTAGCGGCTTTGGTGGCGTAGTGGGTAGCATGCTGAGCTTCTATTCCCAAGATCGCAGGTTCAAATCCGGCCGAAGTCGTCGGATTTTTTAAGAGCGTTAAAAATCCCTCACTGTGCCTTCCTTCGGAGGGGAAGTAAACCCGGCGGTCCCATGTCATAGATTTATGGCATGTTAAAGAACCTTTCACTAATTACACCTGTGTGAAACTAAATTATATAGCTTAAGAATATAAACAACGCTCTTAGGTACCTACGTTCGTTGCCAGGAGCCGACTGTGGTGGTGTCTGGTAGCTAAGTTCTGAACTAGTAGTCATTGACGGTGGCGTTTGGCTGCAGAGGTACGAACTATTTGAAAAATTCAAAAGTCTGCAGTTCTTACTTGAATAAAAAACAGATAACACACACTAATACAGTCATCACAATTAACACCGGTTATCAGACAGATTCTACACACACCCAAAGTACACGGGGCTACATGGCCGCGTTGTCGCAGCCCCTAAACTAAGGAACCAACCAAAGTATCAGACATGGAAATCCAAACCTTTTTTATTTGAACACAGGGAGGGAGAATGCATCAATTAGGGAATGAGTGATCACTTCTCACTGACATTTGTAAACACAACCAATGTACCAATAACGTGTCGCACAAACGCCGACTGTTATTGCAGCAAATTAAATGTGTTTTTGTCATAAAAGAGGATGAATTTCAGTTACAGTTTAATTTTCTTTTAATAATTCTTCAATTTCCAAGAATTTTGTATTTTGGCCCTCGAAAATTACGGGGGGTACAATAGGCGAGTAAATACTGTTAATGGAGTTACCCTGTTTCTCAGATAACCAATTCAACTTTTCATTAGAGACATAACTGTGTAACAAACCCTGCGCCTGGTGTGAGAATAGAATCTTGCAAGACACTTCTTACTATAATGTGCGTGTTTCAGGTTACAAGATAACACAGACTCTGCGGGAGCGTCTGTTCGGGTCTATCGTGAAGCAGGAGGTGGCATTCTTCGACAAGAACAAGACTGGAGAGTTGGTGAACCGTCTGTCGGCCGACACTTCCGTCGTCAGTCAGTCTGTCACAATGAATATATCCGACGGCCTGCGCTCCACTATCATGGTTATAGCGGGAGCCTCCATGATGGTGAGTATTGAGATGGGAAGCTTTCAGAATTAGCCTCGTCTCGCAATACCATCCTATTTGGGCACATTTAAAAACAAAGTTCATTTCTTCAGCTAGAGGAACACACATTAAATCTTTAAATAAAGGTGTAAAAAACACAAATTGTCCACCTTAGTCAATGCATTTATGTAAAATGGATTAGTAGACTACATGTTTCGACTTCAACTAAAGTCTTCTTCAGCTAATATCTAATTTACATTGCAAATCTCTGTCAAATCCCATCTGAAAACTTAAAAATCATAATATAGTGTTCTAGCCTTTTGAGGGGCTGAAACGGTGTGACGGGAGGGTGAGTAAGTGTTCTGAGGATTGCGGTTAAATGGGGGGAGTATGGAGGGCGTTCAGAGCCTTCGGCCTCTCCGCGAGGAAGTGTAAGTGTTGGGTAAAATGGTTGGAGCGCTACAGATCAGTAATTCTAATTAGGGGTCGCGTTTATGGGCTGAAGGCAAGCCTGGGATGCCTAAGTGAGAACTGTGGCGGTCAAAGTTAGAAAGTCGCTTAAGTCGCGGTATTACCGGCCATGTGCAAGTGCTCGTTTAGCTGTCAAGGACAGAGGTAGTAAGCAAGTGAATCCTGCTTGCGTAGGCGATACCATAACAGGGCGGTGAATGTGTCAAGTGTCAGGAGAGGGTTGGTCGGTGATCAGGGCAACAATGGCAATAAATAACAATCGGGGCTGTGTGGTAAAAGTACTTATTTACTAAATCAATGTAATGGGTTCCCTGGATGTAATAATGTGGTATTTTACAATTAAAATAGGTGTGGTAAGGGGTAGGATGAGAGGCACACTTTCCTGAGGTACGATGATCGAAGTGTAGTCGGGCAGCGTCCCGGACGGTAACGGATAACTTCCCTCTGAGTGGGGGTCTTCTTAAACGTTTCGAAGTGCTGACTGTTGTGATATTGCATGTTGCTGTTTTGGTAGCCAGTTCCTGTGTTCGTGTTTGAAGTGATGTAAGCATTTACGCAAGAGCTGTGGTTTTAGCTCTGCTAGCTTTGTGTAATAAGAAGTGTGTTGTTGTTGCTGTTGATTCCAGCCTAGGGGTGTTTTAAAGGGTGAAATGGTGTAGGGTGCTGGGCAGATGGTTGTGATCGATGTAGATGCTGAGGGTGTAATTGTAGATAACTGTAGATGTAGATTTAGCTGTAGATTAGCTGTATGTTGATAGGTGTATGTGCGTATGTCCCTTAAGGGTGCTATGCACCCTTAAAGGCATAACAATAGAATATTTTACAAGGGGCATACTATATTGTTTTACACATTATTTTTTGTCTATCCAAATGAAGTACATTACACATCAGTTGTTAGGTCCACCTTCTCAACATAAACCATTCTTTCGGAGTGCTGCTTACCCATGCCTTGACAGCTGTGTTCGGAGGTTTCTTCATGTTCCCGAACAGGTGATAATCACTTGGTGCCAAGTTGGGAGAGTATGGTGGATGTGGCAGCACCGTGAATCCAATTTGATCAACGGCAGCGGTGGTCTTGCACCAGGCATAGATGATATACCGATTGAGTTGCTACGCTGCATAGGAGATGAAGGTCTGACCAGGTTATTTCACTTGGTGTGTAGGATTTATGAGACAGGTGAGGTACCCCCTGATTTCAAGAAGAATGTAATCATCCCTATACCAAAGAAAGTGGGAGCTGACAGATGTGAAGATTACCGTACAATCAGCTTGATTACTCATGCTTCAAAGATCCTGTCTAGAATAATTTACAAGAGGATTGAAAGCCAGATAGAAACGGAGTTGGGTGAAGACCAGTTTGGTTTCAAGAGAAATGTAGGAACAAGGGAAGCTGTATTAAGTCTTAGGCTGATTTTAGAAGGTAGAATAAGGAAAGATAAGAGAACGTTCATGGCTTTTGTAGACTTAGAAAAGGCTTTTGATAACGTTGATTGGACTAAATTGTTTGACATTTTGAAATCGATTGGAATAAAGTACAGGGATAGGAGGGTGATCTACAATCTGTACAGAAACCAGACAGCAGTCATTCGAGCTGAAGGACATGAGAGAGAAGCTGGTATTCAGAAAGGTGTAAGGCAAGGCTGCAACTTATCACCCATACTTTTCAATCTTTACATTGAACAAGCAATGAAGGAAATTAGAGAAAAATTTAAAGTGGGAGTGAAGATTCAAGGAGAAATAATTTCAACTCTGAGATTTGCTGATGACATCGTCATCTTGGCCGACACGCCTGAGGATTTGAATGAGTTTTTGAATGGTATGGACTCCGTCTTACGGAAAGAATTCATGATGAAAATAAATAAATGTAAAACAAAAATACTGGAATGCAGCCGAAATAAATCAGAAACCTCTATGGAGATCAAATTGACAGGTGAAAAGCTGAAGGAAGTAGGAGACTTCCGTTAGTTAGGAAGCAGTGATGGATGAAGCAAAGAGGATATAAAAAAAGGAGTTTGGCTCAGGCAAGGAAAGCATTTCTACAGGAAAGGAATCTGTTGACATTGAATATAGATTTAGGTGTTAGAAAGTAATTTTTGAAAGCCTTTGTCTGGAGCGTGGCGCTGTATGGAAGTGAAACTTGGACTATTGGTGCAGCAGAAAAGAGGAGAATTGAAGCGTTTGAAATGTGGTGTTACAGGAGAATGATGAAGATCAGATGGGTAGGTAGGGTTACAAACGAAGAGGTATTAAGAGGAGTGGGAGAGGAGAGATTTTTCTGGCGACTGCTAATGAAGAGAAGAGATAGGTTGGTAGGACACATACTAAGACACCCAGGATTAGCAAGCTTAGTTATGGAAGGAAGGGTCGAGGACAAGAACTGTAGGGGTAGACCAAGGTTAGAATATGTTAAACAGATTGCTTTGGATGTGGGGTGTGGTAGCTATGTAGAGATGAAACGATTAGCTCAGAACAGGGAGGTATGGAGGGCTGCATCATACCAGTCAAATGACTGAAGACTCAAACAACAACACATCGTGGATATCCACATGTTCGTGATGCTAAAGTTGTTTTCGTATCATTGATTTCATGTGCATGTGTCTCCAGTTCATCACGTCACCGCAGCTGGCCACAGTGGGTCTAGCCATCGTCCCACCCATCGCCGGCCTGGCCATCATCTACGGCAGATTTGTTCGCAACATCACCATGTCTGTTCAGGTATGCAAACCCTATATAATGATTCACTTTAAGATTTTGTTTTTGTGAAGTGGCTTCAGAAATGCCAATATCATCAAACGTGGTCGTAAGCTTTTACACGCTCAGAAATGTTGTCAATCTAATGAAGCCCTTTGCTGTTCATCCCATCAATTTAGGAGAGAGTTTGTATGCCATGAGCTGCCCCCGTGGTGTCTGGGTAGTGCATCTGCCTCGCACTCGGAGGCCCCAGGTTCGATTTCTGGCTCCGTCAGAGATTTTAGAAACTGACGTGGTGAGGGCTGGAATGGGGTGCACTCAGCCTCATGAGGACAATTTAGTAGCTGTCTGACAGTGAGGCAGAGCCCTGATTATGGAGACCAAGATTAACGGCCAGGAGACTTCACGCAGGCCAAATGGCTCGGCAGCGGAAGCTTCATGGGCTGTAGAGCCAAGAGTTGGGTTTTATGGATGCAAACAGCTGTTATGAAACCTCAGCCAATCATTATCCTTGTTTACATATAAAGCACACATTTTTAAACTGAAAATTAGTGTGTAAATTATTGGTACGTGTTATATGCTAGGATTTGTGTACAAAAGACTGCAGTCCTGAAAATTTTAAAATTTGCATTATTGAACAGGACAACTGACGCATGCGAGGTGCCCGTCTTCAAGAAGCTCACAACGTCTGTCGATACCAAGAGTTCAACTGATGGCCTTCAGTTTATTGTAACTAACAATACTGGATCTCGACGTATTCTAACCTAACAATTACTTATTTAGCGTGTGGAGCACCCCTAGTGGTGTTTTACTGCATTGCCATCTTAGCGCGTACTTCGGTTGCGTAGTTGATAGCATGCTGAACTGGTGTGCCCAAGGTCGCGGGTTCAAACCCGGCCGAAGTCGTCGGATTTTTTAAGAGCGTTAAAATCCTTCAGTATGCCTTCCTTCGGAGGGGAAGTAAAGCCGGCGGTCCCATGTCATAGAGTTATGGCTTGTAGAAGATTCTTCCACTAACTAAACTTCTGTGAAGCTAAATTTCTATGTTAGTTTTCATTTAAACGCTCTATCAAAGTTCCAACGTTCACCACCAGGTGTCAGTGACATCTCGTAGCGAAAGTTGGAACTTCTTGAAATTGAACGCAACTTGTAGCTCGCCCGCTTGAAGCAGCTACATGTCCTCGGACACTCCCGGCACTAAAAGCCATGCGCTAAATAAATAAATCTGTTTATGCCAGTCACAACGTATTCAATTACCATTGGCTGCTGCGTTTTTTGTCACAGAGTCTAAACCCAGCCATATAAATTGCGTAAGTTAAAGTTTGACCTCCACAAGAAAACAATCGCACTGAACTGAGGATTGTGAAGAACGTGAGTACCGCCGTTGGGCAGGGCACAGTGGGTCAAAATCGAAATCTAGGGGGACAAAATTATTTTTACGTTTTAATCATTAATTTAGAGTGAAAGAAATGAAAAATGAAAATCCACAGCCTGCTTCCAGTCCCCGACCGGGTCAGGAATGGAATGAATGAAGCCCCCATCTAGCGGCGAGGATATGAACTGTGCCGGCTGCCGAGGCCTGACGCACTCCTCTGGGGCAATGATTAAATGAATGACAGATGAAATGAAATGATAGTGGAGAATGTTGCTGGAATGAAATTTTGACAGGGAAAACCGGAGTACCCGGAGAAAAACCTGTCTGCCTCCGTTTTGTCCAGCACAGATCTCACATGGAGTGACCGGGATTTGAACCACGGACCCAGCGGTGAGAGGCCGGCGTGCTGCCGCCTAAGCCACGGAGGCTGCAATTTAGAGTGAAAGCATCGTATATAATTAGTTTACTTCATAATAAACAACAGTTTAAGCTACGTCTACACATGCAAGAAATTGTCTATGACTAGGAGTTGGGATAGAGCATTCTGTTATCTCTTACGAACAATTTTCTACCCCTAATTTACTTTTAACAAGGTCACAAAGTTCCACTTTTGACATAATCGTCGAACCCAGTGCTTCAAACACTTGTAAACGTGTGAGAACTGATTGCGCGGCATCTTCTAAAACGTAAAATAACTAAGTAAGTTGCAAAAAGATGCCAGATATCTTAAAACAGGCGTAAACTACAAGACTTTATCTACATTTTAACATTAAGTAGAAAGTGACGCAGTGACGCGACATTCTAAAAATCTAAGTGAAAATATAATTTTAAAAATAATAGTTAAATATTATATAATGCAAATATAGCTAAAATTACGTAGAAACACGTTACAAAGATGATACCTTCAGCTGCATGTTCCATCTTAAAGCATCACACTAACCACAAACACAACCAAACCACAGCCACTTTGACTGCTCGAACAGTGGAGACAGATTTACACTAAGATACGTTTATATCCCAGAATAGTGAGCGGCAATTGTATGAGAAAGCTGTAGAAGTAATACATTTTGATTTTTTAATTATGAAAATAAATAATTTTGTCCTCCTAGATTTCGATTTTGATCCATTGTGCAGGGGTTCTATCACCACCATCATCTTTATGATGGCAAGTGTGAGTAATATACTTAGTGCTAGTTTATGATTGCCTTGTGTAAAGGAACATTGTCATTGTATTTGAGACACTGTTCATGAGCATCGTTAACGACCAGAGACCAGTAGTATGTGTTTTCATATATTTTAGGAGATTCATACAATTTGACAAGGGTTAATGTCCATGATATTGCAATACCACATTTACGAAAATCGGACAAGTGAAGTTACTGCTTAATAACCTTCACTAACGTTTTCTGTATTATTCAGTAATGATGTGACTGCTCATCTTCAGTGTCAACATTGACTTTACAATCTGTAGCTATCTACAGGGTCATGATCTATGTGTGCCCCGATAAAATCAGCAAGCTAAGCTGGGATTGACTGGCGTAGATCGCGGGTGCGTACCCAGTTCAGCCGGTGGTGGAGCGCACTTTCACACTTTTACCAAACTGTGTACTCACAGTGCTCATAGCACCTCCCTCTCTTGTAACACACACCTGACATCTTCTGATGAAACAATGTCTGTCAACTCTTTTATTATTTACGAAGCCTGTTTCCTTGAATCGTTAAGGTAAGAAAGACCTGCCTATCTCGCCCATGTTAAATCGTCCAATTTGTGGTACACTTTACTCAAAATCTGTATGAGTTAGCCAATTGAAACTTTCAGGGATTATTGTTTGGCTGCAATAATAAGAATGATCATTGACGAAAACGAAATACTTTTACCAATATGAATATTTCTTTAAGGTACGATTTTTAAATCCGAAATTATGTCGAAAAATATTTATATTATTTAAAGAGATATCCCTTCTTATTACTGGTCATTAGGATGATGTTGATACATAAAACAAAAATTATGGACCAATCTTGATTAGAGTTCTTACAAATGGTACCAAAGTAGTGAAAAATGTTAAACTGAGAAAAATAAGGTTGAAGTTTTTCATTACATTTTGTTACCTCTGACAATTCTTAGAACATTCCTGCCCTATAACTTGTGTCGTTTCGTCCATCCCTTTAAAATAAATATATAATAAATTAACAAATAAGTTAACAAATAAATAAGTAAATAAAAACAATTGTATGTCTACCCCTTATTATTCCCGTTTTCCAATGGGGTTGGTGATGAGATGCGATGGAAGTATTTGTGGCGATGGTTTTTACGGCCGGATGCCCTTCCTGACGCCAACCTCACGAGAGGAGTTAATGAGAGATGAAATGAATGATGGTGAATGAAACAGGGCAAGGATGTGGAAGGAAGCAACCGTGGCCTGTCAGAAGGTACCGTCCCAGCATTTGCCTGGTGTTGAAAATGGGAAACCACGGAAAACCATTTCAAGGACGGCCGGCAGTGGGGCTCGAACCCACGCGTCTTCCGAGTCAGCAGAGAGCTTGGCCCCATGACCTAATGCTGCGCTTTAGCCAGCGTAGCCACTACTGTCGGTAAGTAAATAAAAACAATAAAATAAATAAATGTGTATTTCAACTTATCTGTTTGCAATTATTAATAATTGGGGCAGATGACCTCGCTGTTCTACCCTTTAAATAATAATTATTCAAGAGGTCAGTGCAAAATTACAGTGATTATAACAAAATTATGAGATGTTCAGTAACATGCATGAAGTTGTGATTGTTACCAACAAAAAGTCTGCGCTCAACAGAGCAGACAAGAAGTGAGTTCCTCCTCCTCCTCAGTTTAGGGGCTGCGACAATGCGGCCATGTAGCGATGTGAGTTCAGAAATCTATCTATAATAGTTCAGAAGTTATACGCGCAAACATAAATCACTGTAAAATTGGGCGTTGTCATGCATGGTGCAGCATAGTCATTTATATCTTATGAAATGACCCTTTTTCATATTTTTCGACTTTTTTTGACAAATTCCTGTTCTCTATATTGTAAATAACTAAAAACGCCCAGAATATTTTTTTTCATTTTTTTCGCCTCTAGGGTCTATCTTGCCTTAAGCGATCTTTCTAATTGTACTGGCATTAGACACAGGTCTTCCTGGAAACTTGGTTCGAAATTTTTGTCTCATTTCAGAAGAAGATTTTCTGCTTTTCATTATGAATTATGGATATACACACGTTGGGAATCGGTGTCTATGCATGACCAACAATCACAGTAATCACAATACTCACTAAACGCACAAAACTAACGTCTAAGTTTTGCAGATACATGTCCATATGAATGACAAAACACGTGGGAACTGACGATATGAGTCGGCGAAGCGCCAATCGAGTACACGGGTCTGAGATCTGCGCTAGTCACAGCCGCCTTAGCTTGCCGCGTTTACCGGGGTGCACATAGATAATGACCCTGTATTAAGGTGGGAATTCACACCATTAATACAGTCAATAGCCCCCTCCTCCTCTCCGCCACTTTCTACAAGCGAGGGTGTTTCTACCATCAATAGTGTTCCCTCACCATGAATACGACCAATAGCTCATAGACGGTGTAGTTAGCAACCTGAACTTGTTTAGCTTAAAAGTAAGGTATTGTGTCTTAAAGTGAGTTGAAAGATAAGATGGCAGAGTCCGCACGTTAGTCTGTTGATGTGTGCCCGCAGAGGTATTTGTGTTTCAGGACTCTCTGGCCGATGCAACCCAAGTTGCCGAGGAGAGAATCTCCAGCATACGGACCGTCAAGTCGTTCTGCGGCGAGCAGAGGGAGTTTGAGGCGTACAAGGCGAAGATACAACGCATTCTGGAGCTGGCGTACAGAGAGTCGCTCGTTAAGGGAATCTTCTTTGGCTTGGTAAGACCATCTGCAGTCTGCTACAATACACTACACTAGCTGTTTGTACCCAGGAGGAAGGTATTGTCGCTATACTTTCTCATTGTCGTAGGCCTTTCGATGTCCATAAAAACCATTACTAAGTTCTTCCCATGTTCCCAGTACTTCTCTGATAGCATTCTTACAGCGAATATGAAGTCTACAGTCCTTGGTCCTTCCTCATTCCATGTTGCTCCTCCTCCAAGAGTGGTCCTTCTTTAAGATTAATTTTTCAGAATTCTAGTCTCGGAGAGTTCCAGAATATAAGGGAATTATACAGGAATTTAAAAACAGGTCACCACTCGACAGCATGTGAGAAAAGACTCTGGAGCATTTACCAGGAAAGAGAAGAATAGAAAAAAGAGTCATAGCCTATAGAAGGGGCAAAGACGGTCAGGGATCCAATCCTGCCGCACCTTATGAAAACAATTGTGTGGTTTTATACAAATTCTATTATTTAAATTAGTTTCCATGCTGGTTTTGTATTGACGTACTAGAAGAAAGAAAATCCAGAGCCTGCTTCCAGTCTCCGACCGGGTCAGGAATGGAATGAATGAAGCCCCCATCTAGCGGCGAGGATATGAACTGTGCCGGCTGCCGAGGCCTGATGCACTCCTCTGGGGCAATGATGAAATGAAATGATAGTGGAGAGTGTTGCTGGAATGAAATGTTGACAGGGAAAACCAGAGTACCCGGAGAAAAACCTGTCTACCTCCGTTTTGTCCAGCACAGATCTCACATGGAGTGACCGGGATTTGAACCACGGACCCAGCGGTGAGAGGCCGGCGTGCTGCCGCCTAAGCTACGGTGACGTACTAAATAGTTTTAAAAACAATTATACATCCACCTTAGTCAATACATAAACGAAAGGAAATATAATTTGATTTGCTCCTGGTACATGTTTCAGGGATTAATTGCTTTTATCCCCTTCATCAGCCAAGATTAATATCTGAAGAAAGTTATGAAATAGCCTAGCGCTCAAAAAAAAAAAACAAATGGCTATTTGACTTAGGTCACAGAAAAATATTGAGCAAAATTAAAAAAATATGAAACGATGATGATATTCAGCTATCAAACACAAGCGAATATAAACATACAGAACCCGAGGACAGTTCATTCACATATCCTCTCCAAAACACAGGTCAAAGCTTGAATTGGCAAAAATGGGACCACAATACTTCACCATATGTACACAACCAATGTATAATGGTTTTTAAAACTTTTATATTAAGGCAAGCTGATAAATCATTCCTAAAAGGAAAATGGCCAAGGTGAGCTGTTACGTAAATTTTGCTTCGGAGTTCATGAAAAAGAATAGTGACTATGTTCAATAAAGGTAACTAAAGGCATGTAGATTTATGAAAAACAATGCTTGAGGAGCACACTTGAGCAAAATGCACTTAGAGGTTATGAACACTATTAATGTTACTTAACTTTGTGGTTGCGTAGATCAGCAACTTTGGTAGAATTGGGCACATAGTCGTAGACATTAAATAGGTGCTGCATGTGGTACTTTTTAGTAGACGTAAAAGTCAAAGCACCTTAAGTTTGAAGCACTAGAAAGTTGTAGAATTCACAAAAAAGATACCGTATTTACTTGAATTCGCCCCGCCCCCGAATAAGACCCGCACCCTGATTTTGAAGAACAAAATTTAAAAAAAAAAATTTTACTCAAAATTATTTACAATCTTAACTAAATAAACAGAATAGCATTTATCCAAAATAGTTTCCAACAGTATTGAAGTCGTCCTAAAATAACACACATCAAACGATTAAAAATACAAATAAAAGTACACAAACACTTCATTCATCGTCATCAGAAGTACCAACTTCGGAACTTTTATCACCATCACTTTCCCACTAAATGTTGTCATCACTGACATCCATAGCATTCGAAATACTACATTTCTTGAAGCTCTTCCGTATGAGATCTCCAGAGACACGATTCCGTGCCGTCAAAATCCACGAACACAGCAGCTGAACTTTCGGGCGCTGAATACGACCAGTTGGAGTTGGTGTGTGCTTATCGGCCGCCATCTGCTCCGTATACAGCTGTTTCAAGGCTGCTTTGAACGGGAGGTTCACGCAGCATAGACGTCATCCCGCTCAATCACGAATACATGACTCGTCAATATCATATTTCCTACCGGGCACGATTTCCAATAACTTCTTTTCCCTCGCAACTTTCAATTACTCACTCACAGTATAAATGACTGCAAACGTTTCGTAGCATTCAAGTTTACACTCGGAGAACGTGACTGTATGACACCGCGTGCTTACGGTAAAGCAAAGTTATAGCCGGAAGAAGGCTAGCACCATCTAGCGGATACTCGCAACACCCGATATCGCGCGTGGCGGGCAATTTAGATCTTTCAAATTTGGATGACTCAAATAAAACCCGCACCCCAATTTTTCACGTCCGAATTTGTTTAAAAATGTGCGGGTGGTATTCGAGTATATACGGTAGCTCCTAGTAGAAGCTGTAGAAGGCGACAACATAGGTATTAAACCTATTACAGTTGAAGAAGGTGCATAAAGAAACTGTTTTTCGTTGCACTGATGAGGCGAAGTTTGCACGCGAAGGAAGTCCATTTCACAAACATGTCGTTTGGAACATGAAGATTGTGATCAAGTCAGATCACGAAGCGAAGATGTCTTGGAGACATTAGAAAGTTTGAAGCAAAGCTTCTTGAAGCAGAACTACTATGTTACATTATAACAAGATGATTTTAAAGTCCGGTGTTTCAAGACTGGTGAACAGCACTGCGTCTGCATGAAAAATCACGAAAGGTTAAGACATGTTGTCTTTGAAGAATGACTATTTGCCATTCAAGAAAGTTTAAGTCCTGGACGGCATGTCTGAGGTATAGCAGGTTTGCCAATGGTGACCGAAGCAGACGTTCGTGGAGAAAATCACAGACTAGTTGTTCTGATGAAGTTTCAAGTAATCACGAAGAAGACAGCTTGACAGGCCGTTTAAATAGGCAACAGAAATATGTTCCAGTACTTTCTGCGGCACGTAATGAAGAAAACATGCTGTGATTGGCTGAAGCTTGGAGTATTAGATATATTATACATTTCAGGTTCCGTATTGACAGTAATCATTAAAATTAAAACTTACAATTTCCGCCTACTCAATACTATACTTTTTTATAAAATATTTCAAGGGTACATGTTTCAGGTCCCAATCTTTCTGGACCCTTCTTCAGCCCGTAAAATCACACATGGAGCCCATCAAATCACAAAAACATCGATAAACACAAACTGCACACACACAATAAATAGATAAAACACTGTAAAAACATCTAAGAGTCTAAAATCTAAAAATAACATGCATGTTTTACTGTCTTCAGGAACATGTTTTCACTTGTTCTTCATCTAAATAAATGTCATTTGACGCTGTGAAACACTGGGCACATATTTTGAAGTCTATGAGTGGCGTGCTGTAAGAACTTGCTGTATATCTTGTACTGTTTTTGTGGCTGAAGATGGGTTGGACGTCAATAGCTACATGTTACAAATTCTTGTTTTAAAATTTTATGCATTTGGCAACTTGTCTTAAGATAGTCTTCTGCCATACGGTATCTGAAATGATTGACATAATTAGTACTGAATGTAAGGAAAAAACAATTACGTAAGACGGCTCGAAAACGGATTACATAAAACTTACGGAAAAGTCAGAGAAGATTGATTGGCGTGTAGCTACATTTGAATCCTGAAGAAGACAAACGGTGCGAGTTAATAACAATGCATCTTACTTATAGCCCAACTTACTGGAACAAGAAAGAAGAAATTTGGTCGTATGAATTTAAGAAAACGTAAAAACTTACCGAAGTCAGACGAAAACAGCCCCGCGGCGACAAGTGGAGGTCAAGCTCCGCTCGGCTAGAGCAACTTACTAATACTGAGTGCGTGTGCCTTCTTCTCTGACTTTTCCGTAAGTTTTATGTAATCCGTTTTCGAGCCGTCTTACGTAATTGTTTTTTCCTTACATTCAGTACTAATTATGTCAATCATTTCAGATACCGTATGGCAGAAGACTATCTTAAGACAAGTTGCCAAATGCATAAAATTTTAAAACAAGAATTTGTAACATGTAGCTATTGACGTCCAACCCATCTTCAGCCACAAAAACAGTACAAGATATACAGCAAGTTCTTACAGCACGCCACTCATAGACTTCAAAATATGTGCCCAGTGTTTCACAGCGTCAAATGACATTTATTTAGATGAAGAACAAGTGAAAACATGTTCCTGAAGACAGTAAAACATGCATGTTATTTTTAGATTTTAGACTCTTAGATGTTTTTACAGTGTTTTATCTATTTATTGTGTGTGTGCAGTTTGTGTTTATCGATGTTTTTGTGATTTGATGGGCTCCATGTGTGATTTTATGGGCTGAAGAAGGGTCCAGAAAGATTGGGACCTGAAACATGTACCCTTGAAATATTTTATATATATAAAAAAAGTATAGTATTGAGTAGGCGGAAATTGTAAGTTTTAATTTTAATGAAGCTTGGAGGCCGACCAATAAGAGCATAGCTATGGCAGTCAGCCGGTCTTCAGCATGTTCGGCGTGTGGAATGAACGTAATGTTTCACTAAAACACTTGGAGAAAAGTCTTAAAAGTGAGCATGGCTTATGAAATAATACGTAAGTAATTTACAAAATACTTAATTTGAAGTAGAAGCACTAATACAAAATGAAAGATCACTACCACGTGGTGATCGTAACAGGTTTTCATAATCAACTCTGTCCGACTTACATAATTACGTAAACTTGACAAATTAATAAATTAATTTATTCGCAAATGTGAACACTCCGTACGCCTATGATTTTGGTGGGTGCCAACATGCAACGCCTCCAAATCTTTACTAGTTTGCCCTGGGTCTCCTGCGTCTTGTAATTTTAATATAACTTGCCACCTCAGGGTATAGGGGCTATAAAACTAGCTTTGAAAAGAATTCACAAAGACCAGGACACCGCATTCTCAAAATCCACAATTTATTTATAAAGGGCAAGCTTCCTTTACCTGCATTTCAGGCACATCAAACTAATAAATCCTCAACAGGCTCTCCGTTCAGCATCAATTATCTTCTATTTACAGCAACATTACATAAAATAATTTGCCTCCATCTTGCCTGAAATCTACTTCACAACAACTCATTCCCATGGCAACCATCATGACCTCACTCCTAGATCAAGGAACCTTTGACCTCATCTGCCAAGGCCACCAACCAGCAATAGCCAGAGCACCACCGAGAATCTCTATGACCCAAAACACATAAGACACTCAGCGGTGGTCCACCATTGTGGCCATGGCTGGCAACCCAACAAAAACAAAACGACCAAATAAACTAATTGAAAGAAACAAGGAGGAGCCTCTGTAACCCACAAATATTAGGTTGAACATAGCGAATATTGCAATTTTAGTCTCATCACAAAACTTCACCATTATACAGTTATTTATTTATTATTTGCTAATCGCCAACTAGGGACAACGATATGTTCCACTACATTCTGGCATTGATTCACAATTTACGATTGATCCAGTAGGTTTTCATTACCTTGCTGTGTCGAGCACAGCGTTCATCCGATCACTCAGAAAGTCCCAAAAGTCACGTTGCGTTTTCGGAAAAGGTCATGTTTGTGCGCATCATCGGGTCTTAGGCCCATTTCTTGGAGGTCTTTCTTGACGTTAACGTATTATTATTAATAATTATATCTTTTTGTGTTAGGCTGTTTATTTTCTAGGCATTCACCTAAAGAATAATATTTTTTAAATATTTTAGATAGTTACGAGGGACACATCATTACTAGTTTTTTCTTAATATTGGTTGTTGTGTCTGTAGACAGGTCTGAGTGGGAACGTGATCATCCTGACGGTGTTGTACTATGGCGGAACCATGGTGAGCGACCAGCACATCACCGTGGGCAGTCTGTCTGCCTTCCTGCTGTACGCGGCGTACATTGGCGTCTCTCTTGGCGGACTGTCCAGCTTCTACTCTGAGCTGAGCCGCGGACTGGGGGCCAGCACCAGACTATGGGAGCTCATGGACAGACAACCCCTCATCCCCGTGTCAGGTGAGTCCACCCTTTCCGTCACGAATTTGTCCTGTCCATCCATAACTGTTGTTCTTGTGTTTGAGGCCAGTTCTTATCTCTAGCTTCAATTTGCTTCTCCCACACATCGCGAGGTCTTCCTCTTGGTCTCTTCCCGAGGACACTCGAGGTATCCTGTGGGGAGCCATCCTCTTCATGTGACCATACGATCTCGAGTGTCTCCAGCAGGCTCCTTTCCAATCCCAGTTGTTGTCGGATATCCTCATTCCTTATTTTGTCCATTTTCGTCTTTTGAAGGCAAGAACGGAGGAACTTCATTTCTACTGCCTGGAGACAACTGTTTGTTTGTCCAGTAAGGGTTGCTGCTTCCAGTCCATACGTTAGGTATATCTTGAACAAACTAATCTTGGAAGCTTGTGGAAAAAAAGTGACAGTCAGTCTGAAAGACTAGACTTTGTATCATTTTAAATGCTACAAATGCTAGAAAGGCAGGAGGCTTCTCGCTTCGCTCGAAGCCAAAGACTCTTGACATGTTAGAAAATTATCTGCATAATACTTATCTTGCTTATCTTGTTTCAAATTACTCGCGAATGGCAAGTGCAAACCAAGGGCAAAGCAAGGTCACGCTCACCAGAGCGCGCGGGGACGTGCCCCTTCCATCCAGTCTAAAAACACTTATAGTGGGCGATGTATTGAAGATAGAGATATGCTCTCACGGACTTTTTTGTAGAACTTTTCATGCTGACCAATTCTTACGCTCGTAGTATATTTTCAACGGTTTGCCCAGCGTAAGCTTAAGAAGCGCACGGACGCCAAGTTTGTTTTCGACTTTTTCACTGAAATCGTTACTGCTTGGCTTCCTTTCATCATACATAAATTATTTTCTACAGAATCTTTTCCTCGAGATATCCTTTACAGAATGGTGAAAACCGCATCAAAATCCATCCAGTGGTTCTCGAGATTACCCGTGATTTCCTAGAATCGGGGATATTTGTCTTATACTAACGAAGTAGAGATTGTCGGGGAACACATGCACCAAGCGGTACTATGACGTCACACACCTCAGTGCATCTGGGTTCATTTCGTCCTGTCACCGTAACGTAACGCCAGACCCCAGCGTAACGACGAAGTCGACAAGATCATTTAAAATGATAAAAACTTTGTGAAATATGAAATGGATGGTGATATGTGTTGTTATATGAGCAATGAAAACAAAATCATGCATACAATGTGGAATGCTGTATGGGCACATATGGTAGTTTATACAATTTATTAAAAACTATGTTTCTTGTTTGTTGGAACTTGACTGTTCCTTGTCCATTTGATGGATTTGTGCTACATAATGCGTTAAACTTGCATTGGCCTGGGAAATACTTAGTTCTATAATTGATCTTCAGGAATAAAATGTGTTGTTCTTGGGTGATGCTTTTTAAAAGTATCTTGAAACAGTGCATGAAAATTAAAATTTCAGATGGTTCAAAGAGAGTCTTCTTATTGTGTTTGCCATTCGACCTCTGTGCGGCAAAACAAAATGAGGAGAAGTTGAGATGCGCTGCGTTCCCGTGAGACGACTGAATAAACCACTAATTAAGTACAGCATTGACTAGACGGAAACGTGTTTTAACTAAGCTGCTGTAATGTATTTGTATTATTGTGATCAGGAATGAGTGTTATTTGTGTGGTTGTAGGCGGCCTTGTTCCTAGCAAAGAACCCCGAGGACACGTCACCTTCCAGCAGGTGAGCTTCAGTTACCCTACACGCAAGTCCGTGCCCGTCCTGTCGGGCCTCGACCTTGATATACCATCGGGCTCCATCACTGCTGTGGTAGGTTCCAGTGGGTCAGGCAAGAGCACGCTGGCAGCCCTCCTGCTCCGACTGTACGACCCGGACACGGGACACGTCCTCCTGGACGGACATCGAGTGGATCAGCTGGACCCAAGTTGGCTCAGGAGTCACATCGGAACTGTGAACCAGGTAAGAGGCATTACCGCTGGTCAAACACTTGATGTTTCCAGAAAATATATAATAAAACACGTTATATTTGAAAAAATCGTGGAATTCGCATTTACCTAGCATTTTGTCGCTTTCTCAAAACACATTAAAAAGTGGTTGCCAGTGAAAATAAGGCGGTTCGGTGGCGTAGTCGGTAACATGCTGAGGTTCTATCTCCAAGATCGCGGGTTCAAACCCGGCCGAAGCTGTCGGATTTTTTAAGAGCGTTAAAAATCCCTCAGTATGCCTTCCTTGTGAGGGGAAGTAAAGCCGGCGGTCCCATGTCATAGATTTATGGCATGTTGAACAACCTTCCACTAATTACACCTGTGTGAACCTAAATTGTATAGCTTAGGAATGTAAACAACGCTCTTAGGTTGTTACGTTCGTTGCCAAGAGCCGACTGCGGTGGCGTCTAGTAGCTAAGTTCTGAACTTGGCCTAGTAGTCGGTGGCGTTTGGCGGCAAAAGTAGGAACTATTTGAAAAATTCAAAGTTGCAGTCCTTACTTGAATTAAAAACAGATAACACACACTAATACAGCCATCACAATTAACACAGGTTATCAGACAGATTCTACACACACCCAAAGTACACGGGGCTACATGACAGCATTGTCGCAGCCCCTAAACTGAGAAACCAACCAACCAAAGTGAAAATACAAGAGTACAAGTCTTAATGAGCATTTCACGCTTTATCGCATTTGCAAAACATTACCGCCCTGAATTGCCTACTATAGGTACGGATCCAAAATGGTGCGAATGTAGCCGCCTCCAAACTCCATAAAGGAAGACTAAATGCCATACACAGAAAGATGACCTCGACCTTGGATTGGATGTCCCGGCTCAACATCGCAATCCACGGGGAGAAACAGAACAACACAAAATAATCTTGGTGATCAAATTCAGTTCGGAATAACATATCAATTGTTTGGGAGTGGAAACGGGATTAATAAGGAGTAGACATAGTGGGCTATGTTATCATCGAACTCAATCCAAAAATTGCTCAACATGAAGGAAAAATCCTAAATTGAAATCGAACAAGTCATGTAAAAAACATCCACATACCGTATTTATTTCAACCAAAATCGAACATAATAAAAACAAAAATCCTCAACCTCCTGTCAGAGGCTTCTTGAAGTGCAAATCGAAAACTAAAAATTAACAAGGTCCAAAAAAAATTTAATGGGGACAAAAACCTCTTATCGTCCTATCATTAGATATTTTCCATGTTTAATTCTACGTTAGACTATATAAGCCAATTATTTCCAAGGTTTACAATGGTCGTAGTTTCCGATAATCACGAATGAGAGCTTCAAAATGAGACCAAGTTGCCTGCTGTACGTTTATTCTGGGCTGAGAAAACGTTACGTCAGAAAAAGTATAAGAACTTTTTATCGGGTAATTTAAAAAAATCGAAACTTGAGATTTGCACTAACAGTACTTGTGCCTATCACATATAAAAATTTCATTATCCTCAGCCGAGTAGTTTTCCATGTATATAGTTTTAAGTGAGTGGTTCCTAGAAAAGACGTCAAAAACTCGGACAATTTTTCATACAACCACAAATAAATAAATAATTAATAAACTTGAAAATAATTGGCTTATACAGTCTAACGTAGAATTAAACATGGAAAATATTGGTATAACTTGTTTTTCAATAAGTCTGTTGGTTTGGTTGTAATTAAGGCCTAAACTCGAGTATCCATAATAAAAAATCCTATAGTAGTATTAAACTCTTGTCTTTTATGAGCAAACTTTAGGCTCACCTACTCGGATATCCTAGCGAATAATTTTTAGACCATCTCAATGCAACTAAAATTGATAAAATGATCATATGTCTGGTTTACTGGCGACAACAGTGTTTATGCATTAATAGACGAATCTTTAAGCAAAATATTCTTAAATATTTGAACAACCTGGAGACCCATATTCAGTTCACAAAAGAATCCGAAGAGAACAAAATACTGAATCTCTTGGATATTACCTTGGCAATAGAAGACAACAAATTGTCATCTAATATGTATAGAAAACCTACGCAGACTCAAACAATAACAAAAAAAAAAAAAAATGAATCACCTCTCAGCCCTAATAATTACAAAAAAGAAATAAATATATTTTTCTTTAGCTGAAGCAATAACTACAGATGTAGATATATAATTAATATAATACATCAAATTAAAAGTAATCCATAAACAACCTTAGGTTAGTTGGTTCCTCAGTTTAGGGGCTGCGACAACGCAGTCATGTAGCCCCGTGTACTTTGGGTGTGTGTAGAATCTGTCTTTTTGACTCATCGAGTCGCCCATTTTTCTGTATTGACTTGCTGTAATAATCAAAAGTTCCGCCTCGTCAATACAATTTATTAAAATTTTGTGATATAATCACAAGCCACTTAATCTACATTGGTACATGTTTCGATGCCTATTTGCATTGGCATAATCATCAGCCTTTCAATGTATTGGCAGCACTTTGTACATTGGATGTGATCAAATGTTAACATAAAAACACACTAAATCACCTTAAAAGTTTTTAAAAATTATGGTAGGCACTCATTACAAAACCTTTCTATTTATCCTATTATTCAAATTTTCTTACTCCTAGCATCAGTGACATGTGATTATTTTAATAAATTGTATTGACGAGGCGGAACCAAGGAAATCTTTTGATTATTAGAATCTGTCAGATAACCGGTGTTAATTGTGATGGCTGTATTAGTGTGTGTTATGTATTTTTAAACAAAGTAAGGACTGCAGACGTTCGATTTTCAAGTAGTTTCAACTTTTGCTACCAAACACCACCATCAACGACCAACAAGTTCTGAACTTTGCTACTAGATGCAACCATAGCCAGCTCCTGGCGATGACCGTTGGAACCTAAGAGCATTAGCCAAATGTAACCTATAATATAGCTTCACACAAGTATAATTAGTGGAAGGCTCTTTATCATGCCATAAATCTATGACATGGGACCGCCAGCTTTACTTCCCCTCCGAAGGAAGGCATACTGAGGGATTTTTAACGCTCTTAAAAAATCCGACGACTTCGACCGGATTTAAACCCACGACCTTGGGCATAGAAGCTCAACCTGCTAACAACTACGCCACTGAAGCCACGAACCTTAACAAAGGATGCAATAAATAATAAGAAAAAGTGAAAGGAAAATGTTGAACAGTGCTTTTTAATCCTGGAAAAAGAGACATCACTTTGTGTATTTGTTTGCTTTTACTCAAGGTGTGGGAGTTTGTTCATTCGTGTTGGTTGTTTGGAGGCATTGTCTGTGAGTTTCTGTGGATGTTTGAAAAGGTCATCACCTTGGGTTCACTGGCTAAAGGTATCATAACATTTACTGTGTTTCCAGGAGCCGATATTGTTCTCCTGCTCGATCCGGGACAACATCCTGTATGGAGCTAACGACCCGTCGCTCGTGTCGGAGAGCCAGCTGATGGCTGTGGCCAAGGAGGCCAACGCCTACGACTTCGTGGTCACTCTGCCCAAGGGGTTCGACACGGAGGTGGGAGAGCGCGGCGTGTTGCTGTCTGGAGGACAGAAACAGCGCATCGCCATTGCTCGAGCGCTCATCAAGGTACGATGTATCTCCTAGCAGAATCCTGGCATATTTTCAGCCTAATGTTTGTGGGATTTACGATCAAGTAACTTGAACTCGTGGGAAGCATTAGATTGGAAGAAATGGCGGGCATTGTTCCAAAAAATGGACCCCATTCCTACGGGATGACGCTAAGAAGAAGAGGAATATTTGTGGGATGTAACAATTACGCAAAGATTATTTGAGGAGCTTGGTATCAAAGTTGGACAACAACTCCATTTTTGTCAGTTTTGAGATTTTGGTTCTCTCTTATGTGATTTTTTATGCTGAATGCGAATCCACAACTGTTTTGCTTCAACAAAAAAAGACAGAACTTAGGGAGAATAAAATGTATTTGCTCAGTTCATTAGACTCCATATTGGAATCCGTTAGGTTATGTTGAAAGCTTTCTATTAATCAATTGGACTTGGACATGGATTTTATCTCGATTTCTTGGTCCCCGGCCATTTGATACACCTGTGTTTGGAAGAGTAACGTCAGAAAATTCAAAGGACGCAATTTTAGTTAAATTGAGCTGAGGATCTCCATCATCGCTTGACAACCAGGCCCCCTTTTTAATTCAGAAGAATGAAACAGCTCAACATTCTAAGCTGTACTACACAATTTCAAGCTCACTTCAATATGAAACTATTCTTTTTGTGAAGTATATTATTAACCCTTTTGCTTTCAAGCTCTCAGCTGATGGATGTGTCAAAACTGACAGCCATACTTACCACACTATGCACACACTTCTTTTAAAATTACATGGAAGGCACACCAATGAAGATATCAACATGAAAGTTGATAAATTTATAGAGTATATATCACTTATTATTACTGTAGGTAAGTTGTGTCTCCAAACCAAAAGGGTTTAATGTTAATAAGTAATAAATATGAAATCAAAATTACAAGTTTCAGATTTTGAACGTTTGGAAGTAATTCTAGAAAATGGTATATACAACCCAAGTTTGTTATTCATGTCAGTAGGAAGGCTATAATATTGTTTACTAGCATAGTAAATATCAAGATTCTATGTGCATTAGATCCAAGGATAAATTAAAATGTTTAGAATGATGCAACACTGAAAAATGTCAGCCATTTTTGCATAAAACACAGATTTCTTGAAAAGAATATGTATCACTCACCAATGAAGATATTAGTGGATCATCATTATCCTCTACACTTTCCGATTCGGACAGAGAATCATCATCATCACTTGAATAATTATCAAGATATTCAGTGATATCATCTTCAGCTAAATGAAGGCTTTCCGCCATGTCACACACGGCAAATAACTAGGCCTAACACTTTGCTATGCACCTAATTACCTAAGAAAACTATTTAAATAATGAACTAACACGTTAACTAAATATATTTTGTACGATAGAACTTAATTTTACTATATAATAACGTACGAAACCACAGAGAAATGAACGCAAGTTTGCCGGCGACCCCGATGTAAACAAGACACAGAACTCCAGTGAGCACATGTTTCAGACTCTAAGAACATCGATCAATACGGATAGCCGGAAGTTCCCGCGGATTATAACATGAGATACAACTATACTCTTCTTATTCCGTGCAAAAATGCTGCTATCTGGCGCGTAAATAATGAACTAATAATAAAAAAGACGGGTAACGACGGATCGTTACCTTGAAAGCCAAAGGGTTAAGAAGATATTGAGTCATCAAACATGACGCCACTGAACGTACAGATGTTTTATAATGTTATTTGAAAGTGTTTTTTAACATGTGTTTGTTTAGTTTTAATGATATTTATGATGAAATGATTGTTGATATGTTGGGTGATCTTTGCATGCATGTTTTGACGTGATAGGGCTGGAGAAGGGCTTTTTGAGCTCGAAACATGTACCCTAAAGTGTAAAAATGTTATAATTATATAGTATTGATTGACAGAGTTCCTTGATATCTGTCATACGATAACAATAATTGCAGTATCTTCCCGGTCACCAGCAGATATTACAGATGTTTGAACTGGGTCATTTTGAAAAGTATAATAAAAATGTTCATGTTTGTTGCAGAATCCGAAGATTTTGATTCTCGATGAAGCCACCAGGTGAGTGACAATTCTAACCGCATATACCCAAATATTACTCGTCCGTGAATAATGGCCGCATTCTAATTTTCGGAAGGAAATTTTAAAAATACAGGGTGCTTCAAAAAATGTATACACACTTTAAACTATCGTAGTTTTCCCGCTCTACAAGGCTAATGTTATATTTCTTCGCCAGGTGCCAGCATAATCGTCCCTCTATGTTATATTGTCAGTTGGAATTTGTAATATCAACATGGCGGACGTACGTTTGAGTTTTGAAGAACGTAAGCAGGTTATTAAGTGGTACTGGAAGTTCGAGAATGTAAATGAAGTTCAAAGACAGTGGAGAAGGGAGTATGATACAGAACCACCTTCAAGATTAACAATTACATGCATACGAGACAAATTCGAAGTTCATGGAACAGTGTGTGATGTGCATAAAGGTCATTCAGTTCGACCTCGAACAGCTACAAGTGATGAGTCATCAACGGCAGTCTTGGAACTGTTTCAACGCTCTCCTAACAAATCTTCAAGGCAAGGGGCACGTGAAAGTGATGTAAGTGCTAGCAGCGTGCTACGCATTCTGACGAGAGGCAAGTATCGTGTTTACATTCCAAGGCTGGTGCAACAGCTAAGTGACGACGATCCAGATCGAAGGTTGCAATTTTGTGAATGGGTTCAGGAGATGGTGATACGTGAACCGGGATTTATGGGTAGCATCATTTGGTCGGATGAAGCCCAATTCAAACTTAATGGAACTGTCAATAGGCACAATTGTGTTTACTGGGGTGAAGAAAATCCTCACATTACAATTGAAAAAGCTGTAAATTTGCCTGGTGTAAATGTGTGGTGCGGTTTGTCTTCAAGGGGACTCATTGGACCTTTTCGATTTGAAGGCACTGTAACTGGTATAACTTACCTAACAATGCTTGCTGATTCCATATTTCCTGCCATTCGTGCATTATACGGTAATGATGATGGTGCCCCACCGCACTATCACAGGGACGTACGAGCTTACCTGGATCAAAATTTGCCGGGCCAGTGGATAGGACGCAGGGGGCCAATCGAGTTTCCAGCACGCTCTCCAGACCTTACACCACTGGATTTCTTCTTATGGGGCACAGTAAAAGATGAGGTGTACAAACGTAAACCACGTAACCTAGACATTCTTTGGAATGAGATTCAAGCCGTGTGTAGAGAAATCTCATTGGACGTTTTGATACGATGTACAGAATCAGTGGTGACACGTACTGAGAATTGTATTGATGCTGCAGGTCGCCAATTTGAACAGTATTAACATTTGTTATTTATGTTTCATTTACATTGGACTTTCAGCTTTCTAATTTCCTGAAATTTAACTTTGTAGAACGGTAAATAAATTTTCTATGGAAGTTCAAAGTGTGTATACATTTTTTTTGAAGCACCCTGTATATTTTTTATCAGTTTTGTTACTTTATAAAATGCTCCGTGTTGATTGAATTAACAATTGAAATAGTAATAATTAATCCATCAAATCAATACTAAATTTTTATGAAACATATTGAAAGTTTAATAAGTTAATGGGCATGTTTCGACCTAGGTATAATAGCAAATGGACACCCTTGCAAAATTTGTGATTTTACTTTTAAAAGTTTCTTATTAGAATGCAAACACATTTGCCATGGGGAACAAATGTCATAAATATCCGTATTGACAGTAGAATTAAAAGTTTATAAGGATATCCATTTTAGTACTATATTTCGTTTTATGTTCGACCCTGACTATTATATGTCAGAAAACTGTATCATAATGATGGTCATTATAACACTATTTTTCATTATGAAACAGTTTCTCCCACAAGAAACAGTTGTTTGACCAATAGCATATCACCTGTGCTGAGTTCCACAGCCTTCTAATTTATATTTCACTGCATGGCCTAGTGTCCTAGTGGGGTATAAGTGCCTCAGAACTAATTGACCCTTGTGTAAATCTAGTAGGGAGCTGAGAGAGTCTGTTTTTCTCAGCCTACTGGGTGGTGTCCGCTGCGTCGCCCGTCAATCGTCAGAAGTACACCGCGTTCCGTAGCAACTGTCACTCACACACGATAACAACCATTATTTATTTTGCTTGTTACAAACTGTATTAGAGGTGATTAGAACAATTAAATGACACTAATATGTGTAATGGAGTAGTGCGACAATATAGTAACGAAAATATTATGACTACAGTAGAACCTCGTTAACACTTTCCTCATTTGTACGTTTTATCGCATATCACGTCGTAATTTTCAAGTCCCGATTCTTATCTGATGACAATAATGTAAAAGTACCTCATTTATCACGTTGCACATTTTTCCGCGCATCGCTTAGTATGATCGCATTTTCGTCAGCCCTGAAAGCATTCTTTGTCCACCCCTAGTGGAACGCGAGACCGACCGCACTGAGATAACATTCCTTGCCAACAAGTGGGCGAGGGTTGCGACTTAACAGGTATAGGCGACTCTTAAAAGTAAGACAGTAGCACGCTCCGCGCCGCGGCACTTCTCATTAACCCTTTATTTACATTTCCCTTACTGATACAAATGAATGAGGTTTAATTATTATTTTCCACTCGTACGTTTTCCCGCTTTTGACGTTCAAATTTTTCAGTCCCTTGAAAAACGTACTAACGAGGTTTCACTGTATATGGTTCAGCAATGTACTATTGATTTATTAATAATTATAATTAATTAACCAAGAAAATGGAAATGCATTTTCAATCTTCACTTCAAAATCAATCAGCGGGTAGTCATTAATCATCTAATGGTTCGATTCCAGTCACTTTCACTGTCACTGCTGATGTTGCTGTCATTGTTTGCACTAGTTATTACGAGCAATACTATTCTCTCCTGTATAATTCCCTCTCGTTCATAACAAGGCTGTCTTGTTTTTTACTGTAAAAAATATGGTCACCGTAGGTATGGTGCGTTGTCAACAGCAAGGCAAGTTGTGTTCCAAATTAGGGATCAACTTGTATTTTAACCAAGCAACTGTTCATGTCTTTGTGGTAGTCATCACGTCTTGTATGTGACTGGTAAGTAAGTAGCATGTTGGGAGCTGGCTGACTGTACCTCTCTGTTATAAATCTTTCACAAGAAGCAGCCCTTCTTCCCGCCCCTCCACAACCCTCTTCCACATTGCAAGATGCCATTGAACTTCAGGTAGGCCCAGTGCTGGATTAACCATAAGGCACAATAGGCAATTGCCTGGGGCCCCGGCTCAAAAGGGCCCCAAAAAAATGAAAAAATCCACATAAAAACGAAAAAAAAAAAACCTTTTTTTTTTCTTTTGGGAGGGGGGAGTCAAATAAATTCTTGAAACAGAAGGCCATACTGGCGAAAGTTTGAAAACTCAAACTGTGAACTTCGTCACTGAAGATTGCGGTTTGGAAATTCAAGATTGTAGAGGTCAGTCCTTTAACAACGCTCCAAACATGTCTGGAACGTATCAGGGTCTGCAAGCCAAAATATTAGAACTGAATAAATATGTGATTTATGTTCCTTGTGGTACAACTCCCTCGATTTAGTTGGACAATCTGCTGTTAAAAGCTGCTTTTATGCAGTTGATTTTTTTTTTCGATAATGCAATCATTGTATAACTTCTTTTCTGCAAACCCTCACCGTTGGGGCTTGTTGAAAAATTTTGAAATCATTGTCAGATACGCGCTGGGAAGTACATGTTAATGCAACGAACGCGGTTTATGATTGGTTTCATAATATTGTCGAGGCTTTAGAAAGCATTGAAGATGACGAGTCGGAAAATAATGACATTCGGAATGAAGCGGGGTGCATCGCATACAGAATGCAGAAATTCGAATTCAGGTTCATGTTAATTTTGAAGGATTCAATTTTGACTTCTATCAGAATCAGACTCAGAATCAGAAATTTTAAGGAAAATCAACTTTGATGATGTTATTGAAACTTGATGCGAAACAAAATGCAGAAAAAAGTTATTCTGAAAATGTACATATGTATTTGTATATGTATTGTATTCATCACTCATTGTGAATTTGTAAATAAAATCTCTTTCAAAGTTATGATTGACTTTTTTATGAAGGGGGTAGGGGGAGGACGGGGGTTGAAAAAAGGGGGGAAAAGGGGCCTCAAATTAACAATTGCCTAGGGCCACTGTGAGTCTTAATCCGGCACTGGGTAGGCCCGTTGGCCAGCTTCACTTTATCACTCGGGGGCCAATTTGTTCCGAGGGACTTATAATCAAGGAGGCCATGGTCAAATACAAGGCATTCTCTGCGTCCCATGCGCTCTGTTCAGAACATAAAACTGGTGAAATCTCGACAGATATTTATGGATATTTATGTTCGAACATAAAATAGTTATAATAATTATCGTCGAACATAAACGGTCGTATGCAACTCGCCTATAATGGATATTATAAACATACTCGTGTGTTAATTATTGCCATCATAGGCTCGTTGCATAATGTACTATTATTGCATTTATTCTTTAACAACTTCACTTATTTAAATTTACGGTAAGTATACTGTATATATATATTATTTTTATTCTTAATTGATTTTCATTTATTCCAAGCAGAAGATGACCTCATGTCCAATATATAAAATATATATTTATGTAGTGTTGATTCGGTGTATAATTATAAACTTTTAGTTTCTTATTAATAATTGGTGCACCTAAAAATCGTTGCCATAGTTGCCATATCGCATTTCCCGACACAGGTTTAGTAAACTAACCCTGCACAGCACTTGCAGACCTTTACGACACCTTGAGGTCTCGCAACCTTGAACGATTTTTTCCCCCTCCTTCCCCCCCCCCCCCGTTTTCTTTGGGGCCTACCGTATTTGCACCGGTATATCTCGCACCCCATTTTTTAATTTAAAATTTCAGGGGAAAAGTACTCGCATATGTCTCATATTCATTTCTGATGCCGTCATATAAATGACCGTAATAACCTTGAGCTAGAAACACGTTCGATTTAGCGTGCCACAACAGTCATCAATACGCAATGTTATCGTTCTGGCGGCAGAGGTTTCCTTTATTGTTGTCCGACAGTTGCCTGGCTTCTGTGCTATACCACTCGCCTCAACATGCACGTATGTTTCAAATATTGTGAAAGTAGGCCTACAGTTACATCGCAGAGAAACACAGTTCAGTCTTCTCGAATCTCAGTGATTTTGTCTTTACGCGGCTTGAGTGTTAGCACGCGGTACATCGTTAGTTTTCGGCTCGTGCCTGTAGCGAGGAATCGATATGGAAGATGATCGATCGCTAAGCGTCTGCGCTCTAAATTCCTTATCTGCCTTGAATCATTCTTAACAAGCGTATGACGTCTTTTTCATAGCGTCTTCATGACGCATAACCATAACGAATAGAAGTAAATGGTGTCGACGGACATTGTTGTGAATAGCTTCTTGAAGACGTGCATCGCAAATGTGTTGGACGGAAGTCAGAATGAAGCAGTATGGGATGATGACCAGAATGATGCACGGTAGAGTACCTCGGAGATTGGCAGCAGTGACAATAAATAGGGCGAGTACCGTATGCCAGTTGCCTTGTTTCAATAATGCAAATTTTGTGTTTCTTCGGAAATACGATCATTCCCCGCGTATATCTTGCACCGAAAATGTTCACACATATTTTCGGTCAAAAAAGTGCGAGATATACGCGAGTAAATACGGTAATCCTTTTTTATTTCTCAAATGTATTAGTAGCACTTTTTATGATTTGCAGTTGCATTAGCTTCTTGTTGTTTTTGGACGGCCACTACCATGTGTGAAACATTGTAACGGATTGTTGTTGTAGTGCTCTGGATGCCGAGAGTGAGCACTTGGTGCAGGAGGCCATGGAGAGGATATTCCAGGGGCGCACGGTACTCACCATCGCACACCGCCTGTCCACCATCAGGCACTCAGGTTGGTGACATTCGTCTCACAAGTTATTACAAATTAGAAGGTTGTTCGAAAGTGAGGTGGAAGGAAGAAGGTCTGTGGGAAGATTAAGAGCAAAATCATGGCATTTGTAGGCTTAGAAAAGGCTTTTGATAATGTTGATTGAAGTAAGTTGTTTGACATTTTGAAATCGATTGGAATGAAGTACAGGGATAGGAGGGTGATATACAATCTATACAGAAACCAGACAGCAGTCATTCGAGTTGAAGGACATGAGAGAGACAGAAAGGTGTAAGGCAAGGCTGCAACTTATCACCCATACTGTTCAATGTTTACATTGAACAAGCAATGAAGGAAATTGGAGAAAAATTCAAAGTAGGAGTAAAGATTCAAGGCGAAATAATTTCAACTCTGAGATTTGCTGATGACATCGTCATCTTGGCCGACACGCCTGAGGATTTGAATGAGTTTTTGAATGGTATGGACTCCGTCTTGAGGAGAGAATTCATGATGAAAATTAATAAATGTAAAACAAAATAATTGGATTGCAGTCAAAATAAATTAGAAACCCGTATGGACATCAAATTGGCAGGTGAAAAGCTGAAGGAAGTTGGAGACTTTTGTTACTTAGGAAGCAGAATAACCAGTGATGGACGAAGCAAAGAGGACATAAAAAGTAGGCTAACTCAGGCAAGGAAAGCATTTCTACAGGAAAGGAATCTGTTGACATCGAATAAATCATTTTTTGTCTCGTACGGGCACAGCCGAAAAGAGGAGAATTGAAGCATTTGAAATGTGGTGTTACAGGAGAATGATGAAGATCAGATGGGTGGACAGGGTTACAAATGAGTGGGAGAGTAGAAATGTTTCTGGCGACTGCTAATGAAGAGAAGAGATAGGTTGGTAGGACACATACTAAGACACCCAGGAATAGCAAGCTTAGTTATGGAAGGAAGGGTCGAGGGCAAGAACTGTAGGGGTAGACCAAAGTTAGAATATGTTCAATAGATTGCCTCGGATGTAGGGTGTGGTAGCTATGTAGAGATGAAATAATTAGCTCAGGGCAGGGAGGCCTTGAGGGCTGCATCAAACCATTCAAAAGACTGAAGATTCAAACGACAACAACATATGAATAGATTGGTTTAGAATTCATTGTAGCATCTCCGTAGCTTTCAATCGATCAACTCAGTCACTGGATCACGTCTGATTAATATATACAGTGCACAATGCACACACTTCCACGAATTATCCACAGTTATGTTTTTTTAAGCCTAGTAAAATCAAAACTATGGTTAAAATATTGAAATGTATTTTATGAGCATGCAAAAAATAATTATAACCCTTTGTTACATTGCATAGTAAGACTCACTATACTAGAGGTGTGTGGATTATGCCTACTAAAACAAGATGTTCAGTAAAGAACATAGAGCCTACTTTCTCCTAAATGCATGGGTATTGTTATAACTCTTTGTCCTTTTCAAGGAGTCTAATTGAATGTTGGTTGTAGTAGCTTGTTGAAATACAACGTGCTATAGGGATATTAAACATGAATATGAGGTGCCCTTTGCTAGTGCTACCTCCGTAAAAAAAATGTCATTCAATTAGGTTTCACCGTGTTTCAATTGATAGGGGGAATCGAATTGCACACATACATGGCCGCCATCTGCAAATTATTGGGCTGATGACCTTGTAGTTCGGTCAAAGGATTCTTCGTACATAAAGGTATAATGTTGCGAAATTTGGTAAAGATCGGATGATTAGGTTAGTCGTAATTTGATTTAAGCTTTGAACATTTGGGTGGCCGTCATTATGTTTCCATCAAGATGGCGGCGATATAAAACATGACACTGAGGTGCCCTTTGCTAGTGCTACCTCTGTACCAAATTTCGTTCATTTCGGTTTCACCGTGTTTGAATTGATAGGGGGAATCGATTTGCACACATACATGGCCGCCGTCTGCAAACTATTGGGCTGATGACCTTGTAGTTTAGTCAAAAGACGCTCGCCATATAAATATAAGTTGTTGAAAAATTTGGTAGAGATCGGATGATTAGGTTAGTCGTAATTTGATCTAAGCTTTGAACATTTGGGTGGCCGCCATTACGTTTCCGTCAAGATGGCGGCGTTATAATACCAACTGAAGAGCCCAATTGCACACCAGGGCGAAACACTGTCATTTTGTTGAGTTATGCCGGAACATTTAGCACTATTTGTGTTTAAATAAAACATGACACCGAGGTGCCCTTTGCTATTGCTACCTCTGTACCAAATGTTGTTCAATTTGATTTCACTGTGTTCAAATTGTTAGGGGGGAGGGTGGGGGGATAGACATTCAGAGTACACACACACAGACTCACACACAGACAGACACCCAATTTTTCGCCCTGTGTTGATCTCATAAGTCTACCTTCATTTTTTGCAAAAATAGAAAGTAGGCTAAAAAAAAGACTGTCATCACTTTTTGTTTCTTAGATCGTGTATTTTTTCTAATATTAGATTGTATATTTTTGAAGAAAACAAAATATGATAACGAATATTCATGTGGAATTTCTATATAAGAGATAAATGTGACTTCGGACACACTAGTTTGACTGTGGGAAACTTTCGGGATTTCCGTTGGATCACTACCGCACTCGATGTCCATTTTCCTCACCGACAGTCGAATTCCGTACAACATTCTCATCACTTTCTGCATCTTGATATTCATCTAGGATTTGCCTTAATGTCATCGTAGTGAGACCCCTTTGCCCGTTAGAAATATCGTCGTCACAGGAGTCGGCAAACGCTTGTTTTTGTGCGAGTGTAGTAACGTGTTGACTGCATGAATATCAAGCAACAAACACGCACTCGGCGCGGCCTTGCTTAGGTTTGCGCCATCAGGCAATAATCGTTATTTTTTAGTGTAAGTTTCAAATTCTTTGCCGTCGGGATCTTACACGAGAGCTTTGAATTCTTTGCCGTCGGGATCTTACACGAGAGCTTTGAATTCATTTTCAACACCATCACTCATGTGGCAATAAAATGGAATTAACTCACTCAGGAAACAGATTTTTCCAAGACCCAAATATGCTCGAGACGAATTGTGCACTCTGTTATTTTTAGCCTACTTTTCACATTTTGCAAAAATGAGGAAAAAGTACACTTATGAGATCGATCCGGGAAAATGTGTGTCTGTCTGTCCTTCTGTCTGGTTGTGTGTGTGTCCCCCCTATCAGCTCCTAAACGGCTGCAGCAATCGAAACCAAATTTAGTATGAGTAAAGATGTATACCGGAATATCTCAAGCCCATATTTGAAAATGATGTCAGTGCTACCAACCTGCTGAAAAAATGCACTAGAAATTTGAGCTCCATGTTGAATATCATGGAAGGTATGCATGGGAGCTACCGTATTCCAAAATTGGCACACATGTAGATAATACTATTTCAGTTTAATTTCAAGGAGGCCATTCATGACAGTGTTGCCAAAATAATTTTAAGCCTTCTGATAGGTCCAATTTATAAATGCATATAACTTCTACAATATTAATTGGATTTCATCCAAATTTCGTATGTGCTATGTGTACCATAACAGATATGACTATAGGTATTCTTAAGAGCATTCAGGGCTGCCAACTGTTAATAAATGCTGTCTATATATTTTTTACCCTAATATCAATATATCAGAAAGTGTGCACGCCAACACGTATAGCACCTGACATTCTAGATTAATTTGGTGTAATTAATATAAGTCAGTGCTGCCAACATGATTCTATGCTTGCTGATAGGTCCAATTTTAAAATACATGTAACTTCTATACTAACAAATGGATTTCATCCAAAATTGGCACAACAAGATATCATAATATTTCCGATTATTTCTGACCAGCACACGCATGACATTGTTGCCAACATGCTTTTACGTGTGCTGATAGATCCAGTGTCTAACTGCATGTAACGTCCATTGGACTTCAACCAAATTTGTTATTCTGTACCTTAAGAGATGGACTAAGAATATATTCAGTCACCAGGGCTGCCAACTGTAGTCCTCTATTAGGCTACATTATACCAGGAATATTTCGAACTAATTAGACATTTCGATATTACCAACTTAATTTATTCATTATTCTAGATAGGTTTAGTGGTAGGCAACTCCTGGTTCCGGAAGAAAGAAAGCCACAAGGTAACGTGGTACAGCAGTGATTTAACAAAGAAATCTTTGGTAGATTACATGCTGTACGACTGGGAAATGAAGAGAAGTGTCAGAGATATAAAGGTAATACCATCAGAGGCCTTAGATAGCGACCACAGAATACTTGTAATGAACCTGGGAGTTGTTAAGGATAGCAAGAGGACAGAGTACCAGGAAAGGAGAATCAAAGTATGGAAAGTCAAGGAAGTATTCCAGAAGATAATAAGGGAAAGGATGCAAACAGACAATCCTAAAACAGGGGAAGAGGAATGGAAGCAATTCAAAAACACAATGGTAGAAGCTGCAGTGGCAGTATGTGGAAGAACAAGCAACAGAAAGCGGTGTAAAGAGACACCATGGTGGAATGAGAGAGTAAAAGAAGCTGTGGGAAGGAAGAACAAGGCTTTCAGAGTGTGGTTCCAGGAAAGAACTGATCTGACAAGGGAAGATTATAAGATAAAGAAGAAAGAAGCAAACAAGATTATCGCAGAGGAGAGGAAGAAGTGGATGGTAAAGTGGACAGAGATGATGGAGGAAGACAGCAGAGGAAATAAGAAAGTACTTTGTGGGATGGTCAAAAGTAAGAGAAGAGGTCTGCGAGAGGATGTGGTAATGATGGACAAAAACGGAAAAGAGGTACACAACAATGAGGCACTCAAGACAGTGTGGAAAGAGTACTTTGAGGATTGGCTGAATCCAAATGGTCATAGGGAGGAAGACAATGTATTGGAAGATGGAGAAGACAACACAGGAATGGAAAAGGCCCTGACTTGGAGAGAACTGGAGATGGCTATAGACAAGATGAAAGGAGGAAGGGCACCGGGTGTGGACGAAGTGAGTGTTGAAATGGTGAAGGCAGCAGGGGAGGTTGGGAAACAGTGGCTGTACCGTGTGATGAGGGTGATATGGAAGGAGAAAAAGACCCCAGAAGATTGGAAGAAAGGATTAATTGTCCCAATATTTAAGAAAGGAAGCAGAAAGGAGTGCAGAAATTACAGGGGAGTCACACTCGTACCTCACTGTGCCAAGATATATGAAAAGATATTAGAAAGTAGAATACGAGCCAAAGTGGAGAGAAAATTGAGAGAGGAGCAGTATGGATTCAGACCTGGGAGATCAACAGTGGATCTCATATTTTCAGTGAGACAGCTCCAGGAACACCACTACGAATTTGGAGAGGATCTGTTGATGGCCTTCCTGGACATCGAAAAGGCCTATGATAGTGTGTGTAGGGAGAAGGTTTGGAAAGCAATGGAAAACATGGGAGAGGAAAAAGGGATTGTGTGCAGAGTGAAGGAGATGTATTGTGGAAGTGTGAGTTGTGTGAAAGTTGGAGGGGAAAGAACAGACTGGTTCAGACAAATGAGTGGCCTGAAACAGGGTAGTGCGCTGTCACCCCTTCTCTTTATTGTGGTTATGGACGAGGTAATGACACGGATACCAGGAAAGATAGGAGAAGATAAGATGAAAGCAATGGTGTTTGCAGATGATCTCATGGTCTGGGGAAACAAGGAGGAGGAAATTCAGGAGCAACTGAAGGCTTGGGAAGAAACAGTGGGAGAGTACGGATGGAAGTTCAACATCAGTAAATGTGAGATCCTGTTAACGACCAGGAAAAAGGACAGACCAATGAGTGGGATAACACTTGGAGGTGGACAGCTGAAGAAGGTGGAAAGTCTCAAGTACTTGGGAAGTCTAGTGGAGGAAAATGGGAGAAATGACAAAGAGATTACGGAACGTGGCAGACAGGCAGAAGCATTTCTGAGAAGCAGTAGGAGCTTAGTGTGGAATAAAGATGTCCCACAAAAAAGCAAGGAAGTGTTATACAGAAGCTACTATATCCCGATACTGACCTATGCTTCAGAAACGTGGACAATGAAGAAAAGAGACATGAGCAGAATACAGGCAGGTGAAATGAAGTTCCTGCGAAGTAGGATCGGAGTAACAAGAAGAGACAGGGCGAGGAATGAAAAGGTCAGGGAAATGGTGAAAGAGGAGCCCTTGCAGGGTAGGATTGAGACATCAAGACAGAGGTGGTATGGACACTTAAAGCGAATGGATGAGAAGAAGATTCCCAAGAGGATACATGAGATGCAGATGCAGAAGAAACGACCAAGGGGAAGACCAAGAGATAGATGGCTGAAAGGAGTGGAGGAATGTGTCAAGAAGAGAGGCGAGGACTGGACCAGAGTGACAGCGGAGAGGTGGTGGGAAGAAAGAACTAAGTGGCGAGGCTTGTGTTCCAAACAGACCCAGCCTGGGGCTGGAAACTGTACAAGATGATGATGATGATGATTCTAGATAGGTTCATATACTGTAGATTAATCATTGGCATGAAAAGTAGGCTCTTTAGTTCATCACGGAACTTCTTGTTGTTATTTGTTCTGATATCTTATTAGTCCATTTGTTTGTACGTAGACCAGATTATTGTCCTGGACCAGGGTTGCGTGGCCGAAAGAGGGAGCTACCTAGAGCTGATGGCGAACACCAATGGCTGCTTCAGGAAGCTGGTTCAACACCAGACCTTCCAGGACGTCTCCTCCACGCCCGAGAATCGCGCTCAGATCGTCGGCAACTGATCCTCCTGTATATTGTTAGAACTGTTTTGTACAGATATGTGTGTGTATATCAAAGATATTTTGTAATTGAAAATGTGTTGTAAGACTGCTTGCTCCAGTTACCAGCTCCTTCTTATGTTGCAGGTGTACCAAGTTGGGCTCATCAGCAGACAGTTTATTGGCTATCATGGCCAAGGAATTATAACCCAGCAATTTTTTGTTTTATTATTTTTCGGTATTTTCTTATTGAGGTGACCACCTCTAAATTTTAAATTCAATTCAAAATTTGCATACTTTAATCTTTGACCTCGTACTTCTGCTCCTTAAAACTTCAATAATTAACCAACTACGGCACCTCCTACTTATGAAGTGTACCTGCGCTTCTTTACTGCAAGGGCTAAAAGCTCAAGCAGCCTTTCACCTCCTGATGAGCCAGCTTGGCATTCCTAGACGAAACCCCACACAAGACACGGTACAAACATAGAAAATTGCTGAGTTGGCCGTGAAAGCCAATATACCACCTTTTTGGAATCTTTATAGGGAGGTTGGTTGGTTGGTTCCTTAGTTTAGGGGCTGCGACAACGCGGTCATGTAGCCCCGTGTACTTTGGGTGTGTGTAGAATCTGTCTGATAACCGGTGTTAATTGTGATGACTGTATTAGTGTGTGTTATCTGATTTTTTAAATTTAAGTACAGACTGCAACTTAGAATTTTTCAAATAGTTCCTACTTTTGCCGCCAAGCCCCACGGTCAACGACTACTAGGCCAAGTTCAGAACTTAGCTACTAGACGCCACCGCAGTCGGCTCTTGGCAACGAACGTAGAAACTTAAGAGCGTTGTTTACATTCTTAACCTATCCAATTTAGCTTCACACAGGTGCAATTAGTGGAAGGTTCTTTTTAACATGCCATAAATCTATGACATGGGACCGCCGGCTTTACTTCCCCTCCGAAGGAAGGCATACTGATGGATTTTTAACGCTCTTAAAAAATCCAACGGCTTCGGCCGGGTTTGAACCCGCTATCTTGGGCATAGAAGCTCAGCATGTTACCGACTACGCCACCGAAGCCGCTATATAGGTAGGTTAAGGCTATTAGCTCTCGCAGTAAAGAAACGCAGGTACGCTTCATAAGAAGGGAGGTAGTGCACAGTTCGCTACTCTTGTTGGGGTCCGGGTACAGACACCAAGAACCCTGTTTTTTTGTTTTTTCTAAATATTGTATGGACTCGGGTGCCGGGTGCAAGCTTTGTTATTTGACACCCAGAGGGTAGCTTGCATGTCGAATTTCATTGGTCCTTGAATCACTATGAAAGTCAAGGAGGTTAGATATCTAAGCTCATGGAACACTATATCGCTTTCTAGTAGAGAAATGAGGAACTTTGTGTTGGCAGAAACTCCCGAGATTAATTTTGCCATCATGAACACGGCCTACTGAATTCAAATCGGTTCTTTGACATGCCAACATGGTATGACATGGTGTCGTGATTTGTCCGCCTTTCAAAAATGAGCCAGCTTGATGATCCTAGGCGGAACGCCACACAAGACACGGTGACAGTTGAAGCCTACCGGAGGGAAGAGGAAAGGGCTTGGGAATAGAAATAGATTTTTGGAAATAAGGAAGCGAACCCAAAAAAAACACCTTTTTTTATACAAAACAGGAAAGAATAGTTGGGGTAGATTAAGGCTTGTGAAAGCAAGGCGGGAAAGCAAATGCCAACCTTGATTTTTAATTGTTGATTAGGTATTTTTCAGAGAAGATTTGATTAGGGGAAAACTACTAAGAACTTGATAAATGAAACTACTAAAGAGAACACGGTCTTGCTTACGCATAGGGTAACCAAGGGTGTTTACAACCCAGTACTTGTAAACAAGTATAGTGATGCGAGCAAAGCTAGCTGAGGTTGCCGGCAAGCAGGCGCTAAATGCACTTTCCCTCCCGAGCAGGAATTCGGGTATTATGTGCGAACGCAGTTCACTGGGGAACAAATGTAGATAAGGGGAAAATGAATTATTTCTTTTCCTTGCAAAAAAGGCAAGATTTTAGGAAGCATTCTGAAATGCTGGAGAGATTTGAATTAACTGGGATAGTTTTATTCCCCGCTGAGGTTGGATCCCTAAGAGGACAGATTGCCCTCAATGTAGACAGAGCTAGAAAGCCCTTTAAGTTTTTGGTGAGAATATTGTAACTAGTAGAAGCTACTTCAAAGAAACAATTGTTGTGTTTAAGTTTGACCAAACTTTTATCCAGCAGAGTGCCGACTAAAAATTTAGAAAGGTTAAGGAAAACAAACCTAACTTTAGGCAAAACTACAATTCTGAGGTAAATTATAGGATAAGGCAAATTTGCCTCGAGTAGGAAGCTGGCTGAGCAAGCTATACTCGCCTTTAATAATTTACAAGAGATAACTAAAGTAAACTTAATGTGCAGTATTAGCAAGAGTTTTGCCATAAACACAACAAATGATTCAATCTGTATTAAGCTTGGTATTCAGTACTCGTGATTGTTTCTTCGAATGCAAGAAAAGATGGGAAAAGGAAGGCCATACTTACTGTAACAGCTCTTCGAGGAAATATCATTGAACTCCAAGAAATTACCGTATAGCAATTTTAATTGCCTCAACAATAATAGGATTTAGAACAACTTGTACAATTAAAAGCTCTGAGACCTATAAAAAAGAGTAACAAGGGTTTTCGAATAATTTGTACACTTAAGAGGTCTAAGACCTACAGTATATCACTAATAACAAGAATCCTTACAACGGTATAGATTCTTTGGTTAACTGGGTAGCAAGCAAATTTTGGAGTAGAATGCTTTCGTAATAAAGCGAAAAGAGCCTTAGAAAAATATAAATAGTTACAGTTGGAAATTCCTGAGCGTAGCAGGAAGACGATTAGAAAGTGGATTATAACTAGACCCCTGCGCGGATAAGGAAAACGTTATCCGCATTCGCACGTCGTTTGTTATTCGAATCTGCTGACAGTGCAATAATGTGTGTAATTAGATTAAGCATTAAAGCAACACATTTCATCCAGCCGTAAAAACCTTCAGCCACAAAGACTTACATCGCATCTCATCCCCGACCCCGTTGGAGAACGGGAATAATTATTTATTTAATAATTATTAGATACAACCATGAAAGGTCATTTTACAATAATATTTTAACAATTTCAAATAATTTTAACAACAACAAAAACTGTTAACAATTGCAATTGGCAGTGATGGCAACAAGGGACAAATCTCGGGAAAGACGCAGGGAAGATTGGGGTAGTGGGTGATTAGGAGGGTGAGGGGGTAGGAATTGAGGATGAAAGGGATTTTCTAATGTTATGTTTGAATGTTCTATAGGGAGAGAATATGTCAATATTTGGAAGGGAGTTGCTAAGGGTAGGTACAGCACTTCTGTACTTCAAGACGTGGGCGAGGTTTGTGGTGTAAATGGTTCTGACGTGTTGAACGGGAGGGAACATGGAGTGGGAAGTAGCTTAAGAGCATGTTACATTTGTGTAACCATTCAAAATTTTATGTAAGAAACACAGGTCAGTAAATTGTAGACGGCTTCTCAGGTCGAGTACATTGAGCTGATTCAGAATATCGGATTTGGCAAAGTGCCTTAGTGAAGGATTTCGAGCTTTGACTATTGATATGAAGAAATTAAAGACAATGTTCAATTTAGAAATGTTGGTTATAGCCGAAGTAGACCAAATTGGAGAAGAGAAATCTAGGATAGGGAGAACATATGTGGGGAAGCATAATTTAAGTACAGTGAGGTCTTTATTTTCTGTGAATCTGTATAGAATGCCGAGACTGCGCATTGCGCGAGATTTGATATCGTCAATGTGGGGAGGAGAATGTCGGTTTATCATCGTGAATAATACCTAAATCTCTTACCTGAGAAACCGTATCCAATTTATTTCCACATATTTTATAGTCTGCTTGATTTCCAGATTTCAGTAGTGAGGTCGGCCTTAGCCCGTCATGGGCTGGATAGTGCCAGGGGTTGACTTTGAGTAGTGAGAAAGACACATTGAAGCACTTTTTGGGGTAGATTTACATTAAAGCAACACATTTGAGGAGAAAGTCGTTCCCTTAGACCATGTGCTATTTTTAAAATAAATGTTAAACTGCCAGAATCGCAACCCTTTCCTCTTCGGAGTGTTAATTATGCTTAATGACATAATTTGAATGAGATAAGCTTAAATCATCATCGTACAATTTGTCATGAAATAGAAAACATAACGGTAAACATCCGGGTCCTAGTAATGATATTCAACAAGTTCGGATTGTATTTGAAATCTATCCACAAATTTACTCCAAACATTATCCGCTATCCGCACAGCCTTGTAAACTATATCTGCATGGCAATAAATGTTGTGGATATCCGCATCCGCGCAGGTCTTTAATTATAACCACTAATATTGAAGCAGAAATGCGTATATGTTAAGTACAATAGGGAGAGGTCACCTCAGTGAAACTTCGATTACATAAGAAAAAATACAAAATGTTTTAACAATTGGGAATTCCTGAACGCAGCAGGAAAATTAAAGTGCAGATTAAAATGTGGATTTATAACCACACAGAGTATTTACACAGAACTACGGAAGTGATACATGAAAAAATGGGAGGGAGCCTATTAATAGGCAAGGCCTTATAGAAAAGATTGCAAGAACATTATTTTAATTATGCTAAATTGTTAGTAATAGGAAAATTTTGGGGATATAGGAAATGGGGAATTAAAGTCTGGCCGATGTAACTGTTTAGAACGGAACGCGCTAACAGTTTTGTTTAGCATTGGGAGATTGTCACTATTGCAGTTTGTACTGAGATGAAAGTTAGCTGTAATTTGATGTTATAGAGTTTTGAGGTGGTAGGTCTATTGCACAATTTGAAATTTCACAAGTTGAAGGCAAAATAAATGGGGCAGAAAGCAAAATCCCACAATGAAATTGAAGAATAACTTTGTACAGATTCAAGATTTAGTAGAACAATCCCACGAAGAAGGAAACATGATTTTCAAGCTATAAGTTCAGCAAAATTCCCATGCTGGAGAGAAGTATCTCACTTTTAGGTAGATTTCATTAGAAAGCTAACTATTGCAATAGGCACCATGTTTCGACTTCCAGAAAATTTCAACATATCTTCGCGTTTCACATCCCTCAGACCCCTAAACCACCGTCAGTTGAAAAGTGTATATATAATTTATGTATATATATATTGTTACGTGCCACCCCCCTAGTGGCACTTTTGCTAACTGGATTACGGTGGGTAGAAAGCACAACGCCAATTACTGCTTTAAAGAGAAGTTAGCTTTATTGCTTGCAGGAAGATACACTACTCATCAGCAAATACAAGCAATTGGATCCTTACTCCAGTTTCCTCAAGTCTCTTGCTTATGGAGAGCCCTTGCCCTCTTTCACTTGTCAACAAACCACAGAAGTTAATCCGTCCTAATGAGTACGGTGGCCTTGACAGAAACTACCTGCTCCTCTCCCTTATGTACACAGACTACAGTTACTTACGATAACTTGCTGCACGCTGTTCACAAGCTGGGAAACAATGTCACTGGATTTCGTAACTCGCACGGCACTTCGCCACCATACGTCTGTCGCTCAGGATAAACACTCGCACTAGCTCGTAAAACACACACACTGCACTAAATGACAGGTCGCTCTTATATAGCAGGCCGGTGACTCAATAAATGCTTCTAGACCCTTCCAGGGTTCACGGCTTCTCGAGGTTTTCCTTCACTGGTTGAGTCACGAATATTCTGGACCATCCCTTTGTCCTAGCAGTCCTGATGCATAAGGCGTACGCAATACACTGAGGCAGGGCACAGCCCAGCCCTGGGGCAGTTGTGACTCATGCGGCGAGCGATGACACAAACTCACAGCCGTAACATGCGCCGATAAAGGTCTATTAATAATAATAATAATGCGCGTCAGAGTAGCAGTGGAAGAATAAAATCAACAAGGTCGCAAAATGGACAGGGGAAAAGACGTCTTGCTCGACCCGGTGCTGGGCCCAAGGTTTTCGGAGCGAGCAAAAGATGATTTCCAAAAAACCAAATGCAAACAAATAATTGCTTAATGGAATAATCAAAAGTGCAAAAACGAGATTCCCATAAAATTAATTAAAGAAATCCCAGAGCCGTGTTAATCGTGCCTTTGTTACGTCACAAAGACAAGATTGACGAAATCGAGATAAGGATAAGGATAAGGAAGGGGAACTTAAATGTAAGAAATGAAAAGACAAGGGAGCTATATTACTTAAAATATAAAAATGTATTAAGGATAAAAGAAAGAGCGTGTACACGAAATAAACATATTATTTAAAACAAAGAAAAAGGCAAGCTATGACAAGATCAGTAATACAAAAGAAACCCAATACCAAGAATAAAGAATTCAAAAACTTAAAAAAAACTGAAAAGCACGACAGAACCTGAGTACCGCTCAACAACATGAATCTAACGAAAAGATACAAACTTGAAAGAAAATAAAACGAAACTTACAAAAGTTAGAGAGAAACGACAAACTTGCAAAAAGTCAAACTTCGAACTGCTAAGACGCGAAGCTTTTCATGATGTTATGTAAACATACCGGAGGGAAGGGGGAGGAGTGAGGGGAGTAAAACAAAGGGGAGAGAGATCTCACGGAGATAGGAGGAAGGAGAAGACAAGGGGAATTATAATTAAGTTATGTAATACGGCGAAAATCGAAAGAGAAAAACAAAACAAAAGGAAAATGAGATATACGGAGATACATTACATTACAATTGACTTGGGACGAAAGAGACCGGTAAAAATCGAAAGCACGCTATAATAAAATAGGCTTATATTCCAACATAATGCCGCACCAACGCGACATATAAAAAAAAGAATAATATGACATCGGAGCTGGAGAAAATCCCAGTTAACCACCGTCACATATATTCTATAAACAAAAGGGACACGTATTAGTGGGACGTTGGACATCAGTCCCGTTACCTCACACATACTGTCCACAAACAAAGGTCCAATTGCTACCAATCAAATGAAACATTTGTGGTACAAAGAGACACCGACGCAAAAGACGAGCACTAAGGCCCGACAGGAAATATATATAAGCCAAGACGCAGAAACGCAATACTTTCGAATCTTACAGGTATTAACCAAAATAATAAAACTGTGAGAAGGGCACATAACAAAAGCAACAAAAAGAACTCCGCCGTATGACATTACGCAAGGTCCCGGAGATCTGGTTCAAGGATTAAAATACTAACAATAACATCTTGAAAAGGAAAGAGAATTAAGCAAAAGAAGGAACGTTTAACAAAAACAATTACATTGCGTTAGATAGAAATACATTGAGCCGTACTCACATTCCGCTGCGCCATGAGGGTGGGCCTTTGCCCGAATACACACGTTCGCCTTACATCTCGGCGCGTCTAAGACTGACCAAGCTTCTGTCCCCCCAGAGGGGAGAGAAGCCTCTCAGAAAAATCAAATGCGTAGTTTGGGAGTGGCCCCAAACTCGCGTCAAATATTGTCAGAGCCAATGGCAGAACGAATTGCACAACAAAATGCAAGGTAGCAACAACACTAGCCAATACGAGAGAACAAGGCAGTATGTAGCCAGGGGTTGCACAACGTTAGACAGAGAGATACATACAGACAAACTGCGCACTTTTAAACTCTCGAGGCGTAATATAGAGATGTCACAACACATGACAATAATAATAATAATAATCATGATGATAATAATAATAATTACAATAAATTCTGAAAAGTGGTTCAAATTCCACCGCTTTCTCCAAAAAAAATTCTTTTACATAACAAAGGCATAAAAGAATTTTTTCTTTTTCATAACAAAATTATATAAAATAACATTCTTCGATTAGATACATTTGAACAGGGTGAAGGAAAGAAGATTACATCATGTACACCAGATACACACATGAAAAATTAAGACATAATAAAATGTTCTCACATTTCTCTTATTCATAAGACGCAGCTTAATTAAACGTTCTTTGAACGTCATAACTTCCATAAAAGGCTTGACGAAACGCAAGTCTCTTTTCTCAAACACACATATATTTTCATACACACGTATTCACGAAGATGTTCACTGGTGAGGAAAATTTTTTCTTTTTTGGTACGAAAGAAAAAAAAGACTTTAAAATGAAATTAAAACAACAAAAATTGAAATTATATAAAGGATCAGTACAGCCGTGAAATAAAGGCGGATCCTACCTCTACTGCACGTCAATACGTCACACATATTAAAAATGGATGTACCAAAAAGAAAATAATGATAATAAAACGGTCAATCTTGAGCTAGACTCTGCCAGATGACGTGGAGAAAGCGAAGTCTTCTTAATGGCGACCTTCTGGAAATCAGCCAATTTTCTAATAATAAAAGAAAGAAAAAGGTTAAATCATGATCACAAAAAAAATATAAAGGGGAGCACCCTGTATACAAAATAAGGCTTGCGTCGGGGAAATATTTGGGGTTACATAAGCTCCGTAAGAGGGAAAGTGGATTCATTCTGCCAGCTGGAAAGTAAAAGTATGAATAGGCAGGGTCGTCAGACCAAATGAAAGAAGAGAAAACGAGCCGTGAACGGGGTCTAAAGGATACACCGGCCACTTCTCAGGTACTTGGAGACTAGCTATCGCTACCGGAAACACTCTCCAAATATATGACAGATACAGGAAAATAATACACATTATCTTAGAGAAAACATTAGATTGAAATGATTTATAAAAACATGATATCACAAAAACGTAAAACAGAAGTTACGATAAATAGTAAACAACTATATCAATAAACAAATCCCTGTCACTACAAGAAAAGAATGTAAGTCAACAGACCATCTCAGGCGCTGTCGAACAATAGCAAGTCGTGTCTGCAGCTCGGACAATGGGTCGGGCCGGCTCCTTACAACAAAAGCAGGCAGGTACTGGAAATTGCCTTAGGTAGAAGTATAGTTCAACACATCTTTCGAAATCCTCCGTGTAACTCAGGCGGCCACGGGTGTCTCCTGCCTAACTAGATACATAGCAGGAGTAAAGGGGAAAAATGTACTAATAACCTTCGTCAAATGACATTAGGTACTAACAAATAAAAAGGAATAATAACTCAAAGAAGCTGTCAAAATAAAAAATGCCATCCCGGACAGAGAACGAAAATCCAAATAATTACGTTACAAAATACCTTCCAAATAAAAGGAACAGACTGGAACCTCGCATAAAACCAATCAAGACCAGACATACAATCAATCAAACTCGAAACCCAATAATAAATATTACCAACCCACAAAAATAAAATGGTTACAGCGTCAATATACGGGCCGTAGACCTCAGAGGTACCGCATTAAAAAAAAAAAAAAAGACACAGAGGGTATGGCCTATCCCATACAAATATAAGAAAATTGGGTAATGCACGCCAGAGTAGTTCACACGAACATCAATGTCCCATAACACGGAAGCCGTAGACCTAAAATGGTTGGTATCTCTGAGTAATACTTATCGTATATTTGGTTTGCCAATAAAAACGAATAAATAGTTCGTACGTAATATATATATAGTTTAAATTGAATAGGGTATAAAATCAAAATTGAACTAAATTTGAAACCACCCACAAATAACTGTTGATAAAAATTCATTAAACTCATTGACACACACATTCATCTCAAAATACAACCAACAACAACAACACTACATACATACTCCTTCCCATAAACAAATCAAAATTTCCCCATTACATCAGAATGCTAATATGAGTCGTTGGAACACCATGGAAACTCAAATAACGGACTACAGGTCATCGTGACAAACTTCATCCCATACTAAAGATTGACGAATCGTGTGGAATCTATGTACATCCTAAGTGGGCGTCGAAGCCGTGGGACAGGTCCCAAACCCTAATTCCGACGGAGACCTCACCTAGCAGGTTTCCCAACGAAATACACACTGCCATACTGAACATATAGTAACATCAAGCTTACCGTATATAAACAATTTTAAATGAAAACCTACATTGAAATCCCCTGACAAAAATAAAACAATCACCCTCCCTAATTATGAAACAAACTTAACTCCCAATCATAACACACATAATAGCTCAACAGACCATTCATAACTGAGACAACAAACACTTTACTAACATCAAACGTTAGTATAATTACGCGAGGCTCAAGGTGGGTCGGGGTGACCGTAGGATTTAAAGAGACGGTTCCCATAAGTGGGCCTACCTTCATTGGGGAAAATTTCGGAGAAAGAGGGGCGGGGGTTTTTAGGCTGCACGGTAATGACAAGAAACCTGTCAGCAGCTGTTCCAGACCGAGACATATGAAGGGGTGAGGCGAGTTCTGAGAAATATCACAGTCAACTAAGCGACTATTTACAACAAAGGTAAGGACTCAAACCCTTGAGAGAAATGCATTTTCTACTTCACAGAAAGTAAAATAAAAACGTCCACAACACTGACGAAATGAAAAGGAAGAGAAAGCAAACAAAATTTCCTGTCGCCTTAAAATCACCGTTAACTAAACAAATGTCTACTAGAGGAAGCAAATACATAAAAGTAGGTTACAATACCGTGACGTGTCGTGTTCCAGCGATGCGATGTACTCACTGATATGTTGCCACTGTTCACCTCGAAGCTGGGTCTTTTGGATGTCTTGTTTACTTGAGGGACTAAACCACCTTTCCTTGGAGATGGGTTTCCTGGATGCCCGTAGTTCACACAGAAAGTAACTTCACCCTTTCTTCAGGGGTGGGGAAAAACAATTCACTGAATTCCTTAAACTCAAAGAAAAACAAATTTTAATACAATGTAAATGAAGAGAAAAATAATAAAAGGTTAATAACTTGAGAGAGGTGAGGAGGGAACGATTTCGCACGCAACCACGCGATCTGCTACCATTGCGCCGATAAAGGTCTATTAATAATAATAATAATGCGCGTCAGAGTAGCAGTGGAAGAATAAAATCAACAAGGTCGCAAAATGGACAGGGGAAAAGACGTCTTGCTCGACCCGGTGCTGGGCCCAAGGTTTTCGGAGCGAGCAAAAGATGATTTCCAAAAAACCAAATGCAAACAAATAATTGCTTAATGGAATAATCAAAAGTGCAAAAACGAGATTCCCATAAAATTAATTAAAGAAATCCCAGAGCCGTGTTAATCGTGCCTTTGTTACGTCACAAAGACAAGATTGACGAAATCGAGATAAGGATAAGGATAAGGAAGGGGAACTTAAATGTAAGAAATGAAAAGACAAGGGAGCTATATTACTTAAAATATAAAAATGTATTAAGGATAAAAGAAAGAGCGTGTACACGAAATAAACATATTATTTAAAACAAAGAAAAAGGCAAGCTATGACAAGATCAGTAATACAAAAGAAACCCAATACCAAGAATAAAGAATTCAAAAACTTAAAAAAAACTGAAAAGCACGACAGAACCTGAGTACCGCTCAACAACATGAATCTAACGAAAAGATACAAACTTGAAAGAAAATAAAACGAAACTTACAAAAGTTAGAGAGAAACGACAAACTTGCAAAAAGTCAAACTTCGAACTGCTAAGACGCGAAGCTTTTCATGATGTTATGTAAACATACCGGAGGGAAGGGGGAGGAGTGAGGGGAGTAAAACAAAGGGGAGAGAGATCTCACGGAGATAGGAGGAAGGAGAAGACAAGGGGAATTATAATTAAGTTATGTAATACGGCGAAAATCGAAAGAGAAAAACAAAACAAAAGGAAAATGAGATATACGGAGATACATTACATTACAATTGACTTGGGACGAAAGAGACCGGTAAAAATCGAAAGCACGCTATAATAAAATAGGCTTATATTCCAACATAATGCCGCACCAACGCGACATATAAAAAAAAGAATAATATGACATCGGAGCTGGAGAAAATCCCAGTTAACCACCGTCACATATATTCTATAAACAAAAGGGACACGTATTAGTGGGACGTTGGACATCAGTCCCGTTACCTCACACATACTGTCCACAAACAAAGGTCCAATTGCTACCAATCAAATGAAACATTTGTGGTACAAAGAGACACCGACGCAAAAGACGAGCACTAAGGCCCGACAGGAAATATATATAAGCCAAGACGCAGAAACGCAATACTTTCGAAACCAAAATAATAAAACTGTGAGAAGGGCACATAACAAAAGCAACAAAAAGAACTCCGCCGTATGACATTACGCAAGGTCCCGGAGATCTGGTTCAAGGATTAAAATACTAACAATAACATCTTGAAAAGGAAAGAGAATTAAGCAAAAGAAGGAACGTTTAACAAAAACAATTACATTGCGTTAGATAGAAATACATTGAGCCGTACTCACATTCCGCTGCGCCATGAGGGTGGGCCTCTGCCCGAATACACACGTTCGCCTTACATCTCGGCGCGTCTAAGACTGACCAAGCTTCTGTCCCCCCAGAGGGGAGAGAAGCCTCTCAGAAAAATCAAATGCGTAGTTTGGGAGTGGCCCCAAACTCGCGTCAAATATTGTCAGAGCCAATGGCAGAACGAATTGCACAACAAAATGCAAGGTAGCAACAACACTAGCCAATACGAGAGAACAAGGCAGTATGTAGCCAGGGGTTGCACAACGTTAGACAGAGAGATACATACAGACAAACTGCGCACTTTTAAACTCTCGAGGCGTAATATAGAGATGTCACAACACATGACAATAATAATAATAATAATCATGATGATAATAATAATAATTACAATAAATTCTGAAAAGTGGTTCAAACACCACCCCCTTCCTAAAAGGCTGATCGTTCCGATCAATCATTCGTCCGTCTGTGTCCCTCCGTAGGCTGCCAGGCGATCTCGATGCACGATCTTCATCTTCGCCCTCGGGCTCCGCTGGATCCTGTAGACGACATCGTTGATCCGTTTCACGACTCGGTACGGGCCCTCCCAGGACTTCTGCAGTTTGGGTGACAGGCCGTTCTTCCATAATGGGTTGAAGAGCCAGACTAGGTCGTCCTCGTGAAATCCGCCGGCATCCGTCTGCTGGTCGTATCGGATCTTCATTCGGTTGGTCTCGATCCGCAGTTTCCTCCTCGCGAACGCGTGCATGTCCTCCAGTTGGTCGACCAGTTCTTGACAATACTGGCTTACCGGGGCCAGATCATTCCCAGGTCGGCCGAAGGCAAGATCGACAGGTAGACGGAGCTCCCTCCCAAACATGGCCCGGGCTGGTGTGCACCCAGTGGCTTCATGCACGGCGGCGCGGTAGGCCAGGAGAAATAGTGGAAGATGTTTGTCCCAATCCCTCTGGTGCTCGCTGACGACTATTCGGAGATGGTTCTCGATGGTGCGATTGAATCGCTCTACCATCCCGTCGGACTGAGGGTGTAGCGGCGTTGTCCTTGTCTTCCGGATCCCCAGCAGCTGGCATAGGTTCTGGAACACCTGCGACTCGAAGTTCCTCCCTTGGTCGGAGTGCAGCTCCAGGGGTACCCCGTACCGGCTGACGAATTCCTTCACCAGGGTCTCTGCAATCGTCGCGGCTTCCTGGTTAGGGAGCGCATACGCCTCCGGCCATTTGGTAAAGTAGTCGCTGACGACCAATATGTAGCGGTTTCCTGCCTCGCTTAACGGGAATGGCCCAGCAACATCGATAGCCACTCTCTCCATGGGGCCGCCCACGTTGTAGGTCTTCAGTGGACCCCGCCGTCTTCGTCCTGGGCCCTTGCTGGCTGCGCAATCGTGGCACCTCGCGCAGTGGTTCTCCACGTCGGTTCGGCATCCGATCCAGTAGAACCGCTCTCTCAGCTTCTCCAGGGTCTTCTTTATCCCTAGGTGTCCACCAGATGATCCTCCATGGACTTCCTTCAGGACTTCCTCCGTCATAGCCTTTGGAACAACGACTTGTTCCCGAGATGTCTTCCCGTCGGTGCTCTCCCAGGCGCGGCAGATGAGGCCATCCCTTACAATCAGCGAGTCCCACTACGCCCAGTAGGACTTGAACTTTGGGCTGCAGTCACTCACAATGTTCCACCTGGGTCTGGGGACACAGGCCCTCTTCCACTCGGCTATCAGTCCCAGGTCATCATCTTCTGCTTGTGCCCGCGTGAAAGATTCGCGGCTCCAGTTCCCTTGAAGTTCCACAGTAGTCCGTCGGCACTGTATCCCGGTGTTCTCCTCCCTCCTAGTACAGAAGGTGCAGTCTTTGGGGCACGGTCTTCGTGACAGGGCGTCGGCATTAGAATGAGGTTGGCCTTTCCTGTGCTGGATCTCGAAGTTGTACTGTTGAAGCCTCTCTAACCACCGCGCGGGTTGACCCTCGGGCTGTTTGAAGTTCAGGAGCCACCGCAGGGATGTACGGTCGGTCCTGATGAGAAATTTTTGCCCGTACATGTACTTGTGGAAGTGTTCGATGGTCTTCACGATTGTGCTGGTATTACGTCACTATTTTACGATTGCTACGTCTTTCGATATGTTTAATTTTGATTGCCTGGTGTGATGACTTCGGTTCTCTGTTTTCCCGCTAGAGAGCTACACCGAAAGGTAAGAACTTATATTTGTCTTTCTACTGAATGCAGCTGATGTTCCGGTCCTGTGAGAGAACGCCGAGTTAGTTGTCATTTGTCTAACTATTATGTTGCATGTCAAGAACGAAGTGTGCCGAGATCTTGTAATATTTTGGTTAGACTTGGATCTCCATGGAAGAAGACTGTAGTTGAGTTTGCTGCTAGGCCTGTTATGTATCAAAGTGGCCTGAGATACGGTGATAGTTCGTTTTGGTAGCCTTAACCTTGGATGATGTATTGGAGTTGTTGCTGTTGGTTTTTGTTTTATGAATCTTCTGTTGGCAAACGGTAACAGTAGTCTTCCGTCAGCCGAGGAGTGAACAAGAGAAGTTCTCCGGAAGCCATGACAGGGCTTAGACGTTTATAAAATTTTGGCTGCCGAGGATAGTCGAGTATTATATTAAAAGATATGAATTACGACATCTTGACATGGTTTTAAGCATGTATATGTATCGAGCAGCTGATATTGATATTATGAAGAAGTTGAGTATTTTATGAGAGAGAGTGGACGATGGATTGATAATGTTTGCTTTGAAGGCCCTTGGATTATCGGAAGAGATAAATGTATTCAGGCCTACTAACATGCGTAGGAACATGAATGAGCTTTATATTGGAACTACCGACGACTTGAGGAACATTAGTAACAAGGCGAGTCGATGCAAGCGAAGGAAAGTCGTGAAAGATTATACGCCGTTGTCATTGCTTGTTTGGAAACTTGGATTACTGTGAATGTTGATTTGTCATTTAGAATATAAGGCAAGTACCAAAGAATCTTGTATTTTTCCTTGTCCTTTAAATGTCATGTAATGTATGTAAGTGTTATTGTTAATAGAAGTTGTTACCGCAGTTTGTATCAGTGTATTATTTCTAGATACTGTAGTCTCGGTACATTCATCTGGGTTATATCGCAAATGGGCTCGGTCGAATTCTGCTGTTAGGAGTAGGGGGGTGTTACAACGATGGCGAGCAGTTCCTTCCTGGTGACGCAGTAGTTCCTCTCTGGCTTTGACAAGGCTTTGCTGAAGTAGGCCACTACTCTCTCCTCGCCGTCCACTATTTGCGACAGGATTCCCCCTATACCAAAGTCGCTGGCATCGGTATCGACGATGAACCTTGTTCCAGGTCTGGGGTAGGCCAGAATAGGCGCGGTGCACAGAGCCTGCTTGAGTTGTTCGAAGGCACTGTGGCATTCTGCTGCCCATGTGAAGAGTTGGTCCTTCTCAGTCAGTCGATGCAGTGGTTTGGCGATGTCGGCGAATCCTCTCACGAAGCGACGGTAATAAGTGCAGAGTCCCAGGAAGCTTCGTAGTTGGGACTTGTCCTTCGGAACTGGCCACTCCCTCACAGCTTCGGTCTTTTCTGGGTCGGTGCGCACCCCTTCCTCGGAGACAATATGCCCAAGGTACTGGACCTGCTTCTGGAAGAGCTGACACTTCTTGAGGCTCAACTTCAGCTGGGCAGCCCATAGCTTCATCAAGATCTCCTTCAGGTTGCTGTAGTGCTCCTCGAAGCTTTTTCCCAGAACGATGACGTCGTCTAGGTAGACCAGGCAGGTCTTCCAGTGTAGTCCCCTCAGAATGGACTCCATTAGCCTTTCGAAGGTCGCAGGGGAGTTGCACAGACCGAATGGCATGACGGTGAACTGCCAGAGCCCGCTGCCCACAGAGAACGCCGTTTTCTCGCGGTCCTTAGCGTGGACCTCCACCTGCCAGTAGCCACTCTTCAAATCCAAGGTGGAGAACCATCTTGATCCTGATATGGTGTCCAGCGTGTCGTCGATCCGGGGTAGAGGGTAGCTGTCCTTCTTCGTGACGTCGTTCACCCGCCTGTAGTCCACGCAGAACCTGGTGGAACCGTCCTTCTTCTTCACAAGCACGACCGGAGAACTCCAAGGACTATGTGATGGCTCGATCACCCCTTGCTCCTTCATCTCTTCTACCATCCGGTCGACTTCGGCTTGTTTGGCGAGCGGGACACGTCAGAATGGGGCCCTAATCAGTGCGCTGTCCCCAACGTCGATTCTGTGTTGGAGCAAGCTTGTCCTGCCGAAGTCTTTACTCCCCACGGAGAAGACATCCTGGAATTCGTGTAGCAGGTCCCGAAGTTGGCGTGATTGTTCCTCGTCTAAATGGTCCTGGGATCCTTGGTACAGCTTCTGTAGTTCTTCTGGCAGGGCGCGTCTTCTTCGGTTGTCCGTCTGCAGGTGTCCGTCCTTCGTGTCTGTGATGCGGGCAATCCAGATAACGGGCTCGCAGACTCCTAGGTTGGTGTCCCGGTGAACCGTAATGTCGTAGTCGTTCAGGTTGGACAGGCGGACGTACGGACGAGACGTCGTGTTGATGAGGGTCTTGGCAACTAGCAATCCTTTTGTCTGGATGTCCTCATGACTCGATGACAGCCGCCACTCCCTCAGCAGTTCCGTCGACTATTACGGCGGCGCTGACTTCCGCCCTGGCGGGAACGATGACGTCCTCTCTCAGCCTTACTCGTCGTGCGGTGACAGCCTCGTGTGCTGGTTGCAAAGCAAGTTCCTCATTTCCGAAGTGCAGAGTGTTGGTACTCAGATCCAAGATGATGTTGTTCTGGTCCAGGAAGTCCAGTCCGATGATCACTTCATTTGATACGTCAGCCACAAGCACTGGATGCTTCACCGCCCGTCGACCAATGACGAACTCCAGTGATGCTTCGCCATGTACCGGTGCAGTCTCTCCAGTCGCCGTTATTAGTTGGAAGTTCCTTTGTGTTGTTTGCACTCTCCACTTCGGGATTACGGTGGGACTGACGATGGTCCTCGATGCTCCCGTGTCGATTAGCATGGGCCAGCTCTCTCCGTTGACGACTCTGTCGACCATCAGGCTGCTATTATCCCTCCGTAACTGCGTCACACGAACCGGGCTTGACGACTGTCACAAGCCAACCTTTGCCCCCCAAGGCTGGCTGATACTTGCTTTCCTGGGCCGCGCGGTTTCCCTACGACTGACTGTCCCGACGGAAACCCTTGGCGGCGGCGATCACCGCAGTCCTTGCTCAGGTGGCCTCTCTTACGGCAGGTCCAGCAGGTCGGTAGTCCTCTTCCGGGCCGCCTCTCCGGATGTCCTTCGGCTACGTTTTTGTTGGTGGTACTGCGACTCTTGAAGAACCGGCCTAGCGCCTCCATCAGTTCAACGGCCAGGGGCTTGGTCTTGTCGGCTTTGGCTGGTTCGTCGACGTCCACCTGACGCACCCGCGCGCGCATTCTAGATACCTGCTTTGCCGTCTCGAACTCAAGTGCGTGGCTCAGCGCATCTGCCAGGGTCTTATTGCGCGCGAGTCGCAGCGCCTGATGAGTGTCCGAGTCCCGTAGCCCGTCGATGAAGGTCTGCGTCGCAATCTGTTCCAGAAAGTCGGCCGGCGCTGTTGGATAGGCGAGCTTTACGAGGCGTGCGATGTCCATCTCGAACTCCTGCAGGGTTTCCGCGTTCTTCTGTACCCGGGTCTGGAGCTGCATCTGGTAGGCCTGCTGAAGATGGCTATCTCCATATCGGGACTCCATATGGGCGATCAGTGAAGCGTAGTCCTGGGATCCAGTCGGGATGGCCTGTAGGACGTTAAGGGCGTCACCTCTCAGCGCTACAATGAGAGCTGTAGCCTTTTCTGTGTTGTTCCAGTTATTTATGGAACAGGCCGCCTCGAACTCACGTAAGTAGGTGCTCCACGGGGCCTTTCCGTCGAAGGTTGGGGGCGTCACTCTGCTATGTCCCGTTCCTGATATTCCTGGTGTAACGGTGGGCGGGCGTTGGCGCAGCTCGGCAACTTCCTCTTGTAGAGCGTTGAATTTCTCTTCCACCCCCATCAGCGGGCGTTGGCGCAGCTCGGCAACTTCCACTTGTAAGGCGTCGAACTTCTTTTCCACTGCCGTGACTTCCTCACGCAGACCCAGTTCTAATTTCTTCAGGTCCTGTGTCAACTTATTCTGACCGTCTTCCATCTTCTTCTGGCCGTCCTCTATCCTCTTCAGGTCCTCCGCTAGCTTATTTTGACCGTCTTCTAGTTTGGCAGTTAGGTCCTCGGCTAACTTCTTCTGGCCGTCCTCCATCTTCTTCTGGCCGTCTTCCATCTTGGCTTCCATGCCACTTAACTTTTCTAGCAATGCTGCGAATTGCTCTTCCATTTTAGATGTTTGTCTTGTAAGGGGCATGCACTCACAGGAAAATTAAAAAAATGACCTGCTCGGGTTTTGAAACCAGGACCGTCAGGTGTTGTGCTTGTGCTTGAGTTCGTAATCCAGCTTCTGACACCAGTTGTTATGTGCCACCCCCCTAGTGGCACTTTTGCTAACTGGATTACGGTGGGTAGAAAGCACAACGCCAATTACTGCTTTAAAGAGAAGTTAGCTTTATTGCTTGCAGGAAGATACACTACTCATCAGCAAATACAAGCAATTGGAACCTTACTCCAGTTTCCTCAAGTCTCTTGCTTATGGAGAGCCCTTGCCCTCTTTCACTTGTCAACAAACCACAGAAGTTAATCCGTCCTAATGAGTACGGTGGCCTTGACAGAAACTACCTGCTCCTCTCCCTTATGTACACAGACTACAGTTACTTACGATAACTTGCTTCACGCTGTTCACAAGCTGGGAAACAATGTCACTGGATTTCGTAACTCGCACGGCACTTCGCCTCCATACGTCTGTCGCTCAGGATAAACACTCGCACTAGCTCGTAAAACACACACACTGCACTACTTGACAGGTCGCTCTTATATAGCAGGCCGGTGACTCAATAAATGCTTCTAGACCCTTCCAGGGTTCACGGCTTCTCGAGGTTTTCCTTCACTGGTTGAGTCACGAATATTCTGGACCATCTCTTTGTCCTAGCAGTCCTGTTGCATAAGGCGTACGCAATACACTGAGGCAGGGCACAGCCCAGCCCTGGGGCAGTTGTGACTCATGCGGCGAGCGATGACACAGACTCACAGCCGTAACAATATGTAGTACAAGGATTCAGCAGAAGAGAATCCTCATAACCTCGCCCCTCCAACACTGACCTGCATGTGATTTCCCCTGCTAAGCTGAGCAACCCAGTGGAAGGTTGGGTAATCAATCCCAGCGGGAAACTGGGTCAGTGAACAGACTAGTGTTGGGGGGACCGGAGAATACTCTTCTCAGTTCTCTCACCTTTCTGAAAAACATTCAGGATTGCAATTCGAGGATTTATCCTCCCCCTTAGATAGTCGACCATGAAAAGTCATTTGAAGAATAATTCCGCCGTCTGTAATGATAGATTACAGAAAAGACAGCATTAAGATACGGTGGGCTGTCATGCGGAAGATAATGATGAATCGGAGCATCTGAAAACTCATCAATTAGCAAACAAACAAATACTACAGAAAATCAAACCTAAACAAGTCTCATTCTCTTCTACACATAATGTTAACTCTCTGGTTCAAACTGGAAAATTGAAGATCATCACGGATATTGTTATACCCTGGTAACCCACAGGGTATATCTATAAATACATCTACAATTACTACCCCTCTATCCACCCCACTGCTTAGCACACTTCAGCCCCAAACCCAGAACAGCAGAGAAGGCAACAGCAACAAACACTCCATTACTTCAGAACTTCTACAACACACCTGTAGCATGGAGCAATTATTATGACATGCTTGCAACACTTCATTAAACATTAACCACCAGTGCTAAGTAGTACAGCTGTTTACCAACTATCTGTGTCAGCATTAGTAAAACTTATAAAAGCTCATGGTCTTGTCTGCCCAACTGCGAGCCCAGCTGACTGCCGAAGGCTACGAGCGTCTGATCTAAGGTGAGTGTGTGCTCTGGTATCTCCTAACACTGTTTCATTTCATCTACCGCTCCTAAAAACGTTGTAATCATCTCATAATTACTTGTGCATTGCTACTCACTAGAACATTGCTAGTGAAGCCTACTGTGTGCCCTAGAGGCATCTCATTAAACGTACACATTTCTCTATAATTGGCTGTCTGTTTTATTTCATTGAAACGCCTGCCACAACTTTCCATTTAGTGACAACATTTAGATTCCGCTGAATCAGAACTAGCTGCCTGCCGCCTGTTATCATTGTACTGCAAGCCAGGTTATTCGTACGCATGTTACTCAAGGTCGTCCCGCACACAATTTGTTAGCGGGTTCCACGCCGCTCCTTTCATTGTTTGATACCATTGCTCTTTATTGTAAACCCATCTTATATTAGCAAGCGAGCCACAGAGACCTTTCCACCCCCAACACACACCTAAATTATCTGCCACACGGAGAGATCAGACCTCGCATATTAACTTACACTGCCAAGTTCATCTTGACAACTCACCTCCCTCAAGAACACATTGTTATAACCACTTAAAATCACAACAATATCATAAGTCATAAAATTATGGCCCTTCAGGAAATTAGAAATAGTGATCAAGACCATCTGGAATCACAAGGGTACAGACTAGATAAAGGAATTCCAGGAAAATGGGTCCTGATAAATTGTCCACAATTTGGTAACGGATTCTTAATAGATCTCAGAATCATTGACTCGATAACAGAATTTAAATCTCAATCCTCCAGACTTACAACCCTAACTTTGAAATTGGCAAATAAAATATATACAATTATTAACGCACATGCTCCTACAAAAAAAAAAAAAAAAAACACCACCATTAAGGAAAGAGAAGAAATACAAAAATTCTGGGATCTTTTGGATCAAACTTTAATAAACATCCCTTCATCAAAGATCAAAATTCTTCTTGGTGATTTCAATGCGCAACTTGGACCAGAAAGAAGATATAGAGATGTCATTGGAAAATGGACAGCACGTAAACGAACCAATAACAAGTAGTTCCGTGAAGAACTATACAGCCTATTTTCATATATTCTACTTATGTTAACTGCCACTATCAACATACAAAATTTCAGTTTGATTGCTTTAATAGATTCGTAGATATTGAGAACCGACTAAATATTTCGGATGGTTGCCATGTTGGATTTTATATATGTAGGTCCTAGAGTTATGTACTACATGAAGATTATTGCGTACGTGTAGCATTCAAATTTCAATCGCATGATTAGGACACAAGAAGTAACAAGGAGATTTTAAAATTTCGCACAGCTGCCATCTTGTGGTTATGGAAACAATTGAAATAAATTAGATGCCAGTGGATTAACATTCGTATAAGGATTTATTGTACCATGTTTCACTGCACCAGGACGGTTAAATTGCGAGAAACGTCCATATGAATATTTATAATTCGCGTCACCGCCATGTTGGATATGTGATCACCAGGTTATGTAAAGTCCTATAGGTGAACGTAAGTTCATTGCCCCTATGAACATAAAAAAATCAGTTTGATTGCTATAATAGATTCGTAGATATTCAGAGCCGTCTAAATATTTCGGATGGTCGCCATGTTGAATTGTTAAGTGTATAGGCCATAGTCATGTACCATTAAAGGAAAATTATTGCGTAGGTTCATTATTCAAACTTTCACTTCGATCGCATGATTACGATACAAGAAATAAAAACTTAATTTTAAAATTCGCACAGCCGCCATCTTGTAGCTATGTAAACAATTGAACTAAGTTTGATACCAGTGCATTACAATGTGTATAAACATTTTCTGTACCAGATTTCATTGGGTTAGGAACATTAAATCGCGAGAAAGGTCTATTTAAAATTTTCAAATTCGCTTGGTCGCCATATCCGTTTTGTAGTCAACTGGATTTTGAAAGTCTTATAGATGAACCTCCAGTAGTGCCCTTTATTTCCGCACAACATTTCAGGGTGATAACGCTAATAGTTTCAGAGATATAGAAAGCCGGTGAAATATTTCGCACATCCGCTATCTTGTGGTTATGTAAACAATTGAATGAAGTTAGATGTCGGTGCATTACAATGTGTATAAACATATACTGTACCAAGTTTTATTGCGTTTGGATGGTTAAATCGCGAGAAACGTCTATTTAAAAGTTGCAAATTCGTGTGGCCGCCATGTTGGTTTTGTAGTTAACAGGTTTTCAAAGGTCACATAAGTGAACTTATAGGAGTTCCCTTTATCACCATACAAAATGTCAGGGTAATATCGGTAATAGTTTCGGAGATATTGAATGCTGGTGAAATATTTCGCACAGCCGCCATGTTGGATTGGTGAGTCGTAACAAAATTTGAAGGGCACGGTCGGGGTCGCCGGGAATAGTGCTATGAACTTACCGAGTTTCATTGAAATTGCTCCAGCCGTTTAGATTTTATTAGGGGGGGACACACACACACACGGACAAAAGGTGATCTCATAAGCCTATTTTTTCAAAATTGAAAATAGGCTAAAAATGGTCAAAGATTAATCAAAATTTGTAGAAACCACAAATTAATCTCTAAATCAACATGTTTTAAAAGACAACCCCATAAATTGAAAATTTGGAAACATCCTGACTTCAGAAGGGGTGAATGGCAGTTGGATCATCATGTCTGCATAGATAAATTTCACCATCGCGAAATTCACAACGTTAAGGTTCTAAGGGGAGTTGACTCAGGATCAGACCATTCCAATGGCCAAGAAAAAAACTAAGAACATTAGGAGGAAATTTGATCCATCGACCTTATTAAAAAATAGAGAGTACTGTGAAAAACATTGGACGAATTAATCACTAAATTAAAATCAATAGCAGAGGAGGTAGCACCAATAAATCCAAGGAAAAAACATGAATGGTGGAATGTAGATTGTGATCAAGCAATAGAGAAATGACAACAAGCATGGATAAAACATCAAGCTCTAAAGTCAGAAGAATCAAATTTAGAACTAACAAGACAAAGAAAATTAACCCATAAAATCATCAGACAAACGAAACGTAACCACCTTAAAAATACACTGGAAAAGATAGAAGACGATTTCAAGAAAAAGCAATCTCTAGATCATTACAAAACATTTGGTAAATATCTAAAACAATTTGAAGTTCCAACATTAATGTTGAAAAATCAAACAGGAAAGTTAGCACTTTCTAACCAACAAAATACAGAGATCCTTGCAGAAGCATTCGAGAAACTGTTAAATTGTGATGATCCACTGGAAACCCTGCAAGTAAACACTGATACACCTGTTTTTCCTCCAAACATTAATGAAGTAGAACTCGTAATTAAAGAACAAAAAAATTACAAAACTTGTGGCAAAGACTTTGTCTTCGCAGAAATCTGGAAAAAAGCTGATAAACCTGCGATTATAAATCTTCATCATCATCATCATCTAGTTAAAATGTGGATTACTGAAGAAATTCCTGCACACTGCACCATAGGAATAATCCATCCATTACAGGTCTGACGGTTGTTTTTGGCCGGTGCTTGCTTGTTGCGTAGAGGTCTCCGATCAGCCAGGAAGCCTTCTTATTGTGAGTATGCGCAGTAACAACTGCATGCACGCACGAATTATCTGAAGGAACGAAGGAGGTTGAACGATTAGCACAGTGGATGCGCGGATTTCACGGCCACCGGCCAAAAATAAACGTCAGACCTATATTTAAGAAAGGAGACAAAACGACCCCAGATAACTACAGAGGAATTACCATTCTGGACTGCACATATAAAATTTTCTCTCGCATAATTTACAACAGGATTAAAAACATTCTGGAACCACAACTTGGAGAATATCAAGAAGGATTTCGCCCTTACAGAAGTTGTCCAGACCAAATCCTTAGCCTGAAATTAATAATGGAATATTACAAAAACAGAAATGAGCAACTATTTTTCTCTTTTATAGATTTCAAGAAAGCCTATGATAGTATTCATAGACTGACACTGCTAAAAATCCTCAGATCATACGGTCTCTTTCCTAAATTGATAAAAATCATTGAATTAACATTAACAAACACAAATTCTAATGTTAAATTTAGGGGAGAGAAATCAACAGCTTTCACAGTAAAAACCGGTCTCAGACAAGGAGATGGATTATTCCCCTCTGCTTTTCAATGTGACTCTTGATTACATCATGAAGGTTTGGGAAAAGGAAAACCCTCCTAAGATCAAAATTGGAACAAAACCATCAATAAAAAAAATTGCTTAGGATTTGCAGATGACTTGGCTCTTTTAGCACTAGACAAGGAAGAGTTTTGTACTCAGATCACTAGTCTCCAAGAAATTGCTCAAAGGATAGGATTACAAATATCCTTTGAAAAAACTGAGATCATGCCTATGAAACCCTTAGATATAAATAAAATCTATATAAATGATCATAAAATTAATCTAGTTCCTCAATTTAAGTATCTTGGAGAAATTATCACACATAACTTAAACGAAAAAGTAACTTGGATAAATAGAACAAATTAAATGAAAAAGGCACAATCTCTAACCTGGTCAACATATAATAAAAAAAATGCCTATCAATAGCTACTAAGATCCAACATTATAAAACTGTAACTCTCCCAGAAGCCACTTATGCTTGTGAAACACTGTTCCAAATTAAAAATGAACAAAGAACTGATCAGCTCCTCAAAACGGAAAGAAGAATCATTAGAACGTGCATAAATAAAAAGTATCAGGTTGAGGGAGTCGGGAGGATTCTCCCAAATGAAACTGCCTATCTTGAGATTGAACCAATCACCAGCACACTGAAGAAGAAAAGAATTTCATATTTTTTTTCACATCTTACGGTTTCCAGAAAACAAAATTGTACGCCAACTAGTGATGAGTGATCTAGCAAAGAAAACTGGAGGAAAATGGATCCAAGAAATCCAACAAGATCTCAAAGCAGTTGGACTCAAGATAACAGATGCCGAGGAGTTAAATAAAATTAACACCATTCTTAAAACTCACAAATTTTCTGCAGAGATGACACATAGAAAGCCTATGGAGATTTCAGATGAGTTGAGAAAATCCCGATCTGCAAAAATGAAAAAGTAACTTACTGGAAAGAGCGCAAGAAGAAGTGATTGTGGAACGACTCAAGTGGTCCAATGTGACCAATCAAGATGAATAATAATAATATACTGTATGTATACAATGTGTACCCAGCATGCGTTGCAATGCCAATCAAAGAAAGTGTTGGCGTTGTAATTTTGTTTCTTGAAGTAGTTTTGGATACACAATATTTGTTTCAATTTCTGTTAACTGCCTCTAAACTATTGTAAAATGGATTAACTAATTTACAAACATTCGGGGTGACGTGCACAACAACCCACCAAAGTTTCATCGCAGTCGGATGAATGGCTCATGAACGCATACGGGACTTTGTTAAAACGATTCGCGTGCTGTCGCTCATTTGTTGAATCTACTCGTGCGCTACCTATTGTAAAATGCATGTAGTTAGCTAGCAATCTTCTGTGGAGTGTACACAACATCCCAACCAAGTTTCATCGCTATCGACGAATGGTATATGAACGCATATGAGACTTTGTTGAAACACTTCGCGTGTCGTCGCTCATTTGTTGAATCTACTCGTGGATTCACTAAGCTAGAAACCTTTCCGGAAATGTACACAACATCTCACCCACGTTTCATCGCTATTGGACGAATGGTATATGAAGGCATACGGGACTTTGTTGAAACGCTTCGCGCGTTGTCGCTCATTTGTTTAATCTACTCGTGCGCTACCTATTGTAACATGGATTTACTAAGCCTGAAACCTTCCCTCGAGTGTACACAACATCTCGCGTAAGTTTCGTCGCTATCGGTTGAATGGTATATGAACGCATACTGGATTTGGTTGAAAACACTTCGCACGTCGTCGCTCATTTATTGAAACTACTCGTGCCCTACCTACTGTAAAATGGATATACTAAGCCAGAAACCTTCCTTGCAGTGTACACAACACCTCACCCAAATTTCATCGCTATCGAACGAATGGTATATGAACGCATATGGGACTTTTTTGAAACGCTTCGCAAGTCGTCGTTTATTTGTTGAATCTACTCGTGCGCTACCTATTGGAAAGTGGATTTACTAAGCCAGAAACCTTCCCAGAAGTGTACACAACATCTCACCCATGTTCCATCGCAATGGGATGAATGGTGGGACTTTGATGAAACGAATCGCACGTCATTCTGTTGAAGCTACTCGCGCGCCATCTATTGTAAATGAAATTTACTATGCCTATAATTTTCCCGGGAGTGGGCACAACAACTCACCAAAATTTGATCGCAATCGGATGAATTGTATATGAACGCATCGCCAACATCCATTTGTTTAAACAACTCGCACGCTATCTATTGTAAATTGGATTAACTGTGTCTATAACCATCCCGAAAGTTTTCACTACAACTCACCAAAATTTGATCGCAGTCGGATGAATGGTTTATGAACGCATAAATGACGAACAGACAAACATTCTTTATATATATATATAAGATTTATATATATCAGTTTCTTGCGGACAAGATAACTGCCGTAATTTACACCAATCACGTTGAATTTTTTACATAACATGTATCCCTTTAAAATCTCGGTCGAGTTCGTTAATGGGCAAAATCGGTCGAAGTGGGTGTAAATGAGGGACCTTTTTCGAAAAAAATGAAATATCACTATAACTCTCTTAATACGTGAAATATCGAATCAACTCAAAGTTCATACTATGAGTCGGATAAGTGCCCAAACTTAATGTTTAAAAAGTTTTTTGATAGCACCAACAATTGACCAAAGGGGTGGAAAAAAGTGGGGTTTTCAGGAAACATTAATCATATCTCTCTTAATAGGCACAATATCAAAGCCGTACACAATGGTCAATATACCCCTAATAATTACCTAAAACTTTTGTCTGAAAGAATGTTTGATATGACCCACCATTACGCAAAGGGATGAGAAAAATAATTTCGGAATTATGAGAAAATGCCAAGAGCCATCAGAGGTTATCATGACGATGCTTCTAAATTGATGAGGGATGAGCCATCAGACGTTACCATGACAACGCCATTGCACGAGATCACATTCAGTTTTCCATCTGACTCTGTGGGAAGCGGCTTCGTTGGCGTAACTGGTAGCATGCTGAACTACTACGCCCAAGGTCGCGGGTGCAAGTCACCGGATGTTCTAAGAGCGCTAAAAATCCCTCAGTATGCTTTCCTTCGGAGGGCAAGTTCCAACGTTCGTTGCAAGGTGCTGGTTGTGGTGGCATCTACTTGCAAAGTTTACATCTAGGTGTCATTGACGGTAGTATTTGGTACCAAAATTAGGAACTACTACCGTACTTTAAATTGACCGTCTGCAGTTCTTAACTGAATTATTACAGACTAACAGATAACACACACTAATACAGTCATCACAATCAACACCGTTTATCAGACAGATTCTACACACTCACCCAAAGCACACGGGGTTACATGACCGCGTTGTCGCAGCCCCTAAACTGAGGAACCAACCAACATCTCTGCGTGAAGAAGTAACAGACTGTTAGATAGATCAGTTCCAAACCTTGCATAAGGACAGTGTTATTCTCTAGGAACTGGCATTCTGAACTGTGATATGAGCAGGGGCGGATCTAGGGGAGGGCGAGCGCCCAGGGCCCCCGCGGTCCAGGGGGCCCCGCACCCTGGATTTTTTAAAATTTAATTAATTAATGAATTATACTTTTCAAACCAATTTATAATTCACATTTTTTTTCAGTGCAGCAATGACCTCCCGTGACCGTTTAGCAAGCAGGCGCGGATCTAGAGATTGGCTTTGGGGGGGGGGGGGTCACAGAAATTTTAAAGAAAAATGGTATCACTAACAACGCAATCACAAAATAACCAAACGTACAAAACCAGACCAATTTTTTTGCAAGCTACATGGATAGAAATTTGATGTGTTTAGCAGACAAAAAATATTCGTACACATTGCAACGGTGTGTTTTGCGAGGTTTACATCGAGCTTCGAGAAAAGTATCAAGGTACGTTACAGTTTTGGCAAGTCGAGTTCGCACCGACAAAGGGAGAAAGTCACAGCTTAAATTGCCAACCAAGCTTGCAGTTTGGACGTCGGAAAAATTTGTTGGTGCGAAAAGTCCCAAATTCTTATCCGTGCATTGCTGCACATTCATCGTGACATCACTATAAACATCGATTCGGTAATCACAAGGTTTGCTAAACAAAATAGACGAGTTGATTTTGTTATATAAATAATCGTTTTTATATAACAGGTATGAAGTTGTAAATATGTACAGTTGTAACAGAACATAATAATTGCTATAAAGATATTTTCAGTATTGAATAAAATGAAAAAAACTGTTTTTCAGTTAAAATTCGTTAAGTTTTATTTGTTTGGTTATTGTGTTTTCGTTTTTTGAGTTTGCAAAAAAAAATTGGTCTCTTTTTGAGGGTGTGACCCCCCCCCCCCCCCCCCCCCCTTGAATCTGCGCCTGTTTGCAAGTTTAGATTTCAGTGAAATAATAGAAGACTTCAGCCGTAAAAGAGTCGCAAAGTAATATTTTAATATTTCATAGTTTACATAATCTTCTTCAAGGGGACTTAAAGGTTTCTTTCATATTATTAAAAAAATGTACTGTAGTGTATTCAGAATATTGCAACTATTTCTTATTTTATTATTACAAAACTATTTTCCATTTGATTTCATATTTTTGTATTTCCTATTGTTGTGGGTCCCACCTTATCATACTGCCCAGGGCCCCGCAAGGTCAGGACCCGCCACTGGATATGAGTTACATATTAGTATATTGCAGATTGTATGTGTTCAATATAATAGTAAAAGGGAACAATTTCCTTAGAGGAGTAATTTTTGTTGCAACAAACAAACTTTATTAGAGTCAAACTTCAGAATGAAATTTAGTGATAAATTGAAGTTTAAGTGGAAAAATTAAAATGTTGCCCAAATAATACAGACCAAACACCATCTGAATAAGCAACATTTACTCTCTATATAAAAGAAAGGCTTGATCTCCATCCTTTAATGGAATGACCCTATGGATGATTTGTTAATCGTTATATGCATAGGGGCGGATGACTTTGCTGTTCTGTCCCTTAAAACAACCATACCTAACTGTTTGTAGAGTACATGTATTTATATTTATAAGCGCCTGATGAAAAGAAAGCATGGAAGTTGCTCAAGTTTGCAGAAACATAGAAGATTGGAAATCAAAAGAGCTTAGAAGTTAATACCCAGCAAGCGATGCCGAAAACTACTGTAATAGCCTACTTTTTTCTATTAAAGCACGTGGTGGAAATTAAGATTCCCTTTAATAATATAATAATATCGTATTGCCTCGGGTGCCGGGTGCAAGCTTTGTAATTTGACACCCAGAGGGTAGCTTGCATGTCGAATTTCGTTGTTCCTTGAATCACTATGAAAGTCAAGGAGGTTAGATATCTAAGCTCCTTGAACACTATAGCGCCTTCTAGTAGAGAAATGAGGAACTTTGTGTTGGCGGAAACTCCCGAGATTAATTTTGCCATTATGAACACGGCCTACTGAATTCCAATGGGTTCTTTGACATGCCAACATCGTATGACATGCGTGTCGTATTTTTGCCGTCTTTCAAAAATGACACCACGGCCAGGAGCGAACCTGCAATCTTGGGGTTAGTAGACCGACACGCTATCCACTCACCCACCGTGGCAAGCTAGATTCCCTATAGGCCTATGTTATAGGGTTACCAGATTTCAAGAATTGAAAAAAGGAACACACGTCCCAAAACTTTTTTTAAAAAAATCAAGGTTGTTGGGCTAAAAGTTGTAATAAATACGGTAATACACATATGTACTAAATAAGCATTACAAATACACAATATTAAAACTAGATACTGCTGACATATCATACAGGCCTATGACACCAGCAACTTACAAATGCTTTCCATTTGAACGACCCTTTGCAAGGATTTTTTATTTGTAAGTACCGGGACCTTCTGATAAAATTCACTACAATTTTCGTCATAATTGTAATATGTGAACAATTCTTGTTTTATCAAACTAATAGAGCGTCTGTTTCTATAATCTCTCCATTTGATATTCATGACAGAAAAAACTCTCTCCGTAAAAGCATTGGAGGGCAAAATGCCGAGTATTAACTTCTCAAGGACTAAGATATTCCATAATTTTATTACCCCTAATAAATCTATAACATGTACCCATCTATCGGACACAGACATAGAAATCATTTTCTCTTCCAAACGTGCACGTGTATCACCAGAAAACAAGCAAGATATTACAATCAATAGAAGCGGAACCATGGAAGAATAATTCTTGATCCATGGCGGGACATTTGATAGATAGATTTTTATTAATTCCATTTGATCAAATATATGTATACAATACATATTTTGATATAGGACACGTCAGAACGTACATCTATAAAATAAAAGTACTAATAGGTATATAATACGAATACTATAACTATGTATAACTTATTATAATAACAGATCTTAAGAGATACAATCTTATTGGACAACTATTTACACCTTATTCTATTATCATAATATGAAAACTTAATTCTATAAATACAACAACTTACAGCTAGGTATTACAATTAAAATAGAAAAGTAAAATATAATTATAGATATCATCGCTCCTATACGCTAAGATATTCAACTACAGAGTAAAAGCAATGGCACTGCAGATAAGCTTTCAACATTCTATCAAAGGTTTTTATTTTTGGGGCAAGTTTTATATACTGAGGTAGTTGATTGTATAATTTAACTCCTGTGTGAAAAGTTCCTTTTTGATTATGCTTGTGTGTGTGTGTGAAATATGAATGTTTTGATTTTGTCTTGTGTTATGCCTATGAACATCATTGTTTGTTTTAAGAAAAACATCCTTATTCATTAAATTCTTTTTTTAAAAACAATACTTTCAAAGATGTATATGCAGGGCAGTGGGAGAATGTTTAAATCTTTAAACAGAGGTCTACATGATTCTCTAGAGTTTACATTTGCCATAATTCTAATCGCCCTCTTTTGTATCCTAAACGTGCTTAGTACATCTGGTGACATACCCCAAAATATGACCCCATATCTTAAGTATGAATGGAAATAAGCAAAATAAGTATTTCTTAATGTGTGCATGCTTGTGCAGGTTTTCAAAATACGTAACGCTAAGCACATCGAGTTCAATTTAGTATTCAGATATTGGTGCAAAATTGAATATATTGAAAAATTAACAAACAAACAAAAAATCGGAATATTTGGCGTTCCGTTAAAGATTAAAACAGAACGCGGAACAAATCAAGAAAAAGAAAACGGAATGTCTGGCAACCTCACTTTTCCTCCCCTATAGATTGTAGTCATTGCCGTGTTTTTGAAACAAAGAAATGTTGTAGAATGACAGCTTACACCAAATTTCTTCTTTTTCATTTGTAACAGCTCGTGATAACAATTTCCCATCAGAATTAGGGTGTTAGTAAGCCTAAGTAAGCATGCTTTCAACGAGCGCGCCCTGCGTCTTCAGCGTTGTTTGACCGCCAGGCAAATAATGTAACCGCAATGCAGCGAGGCATCCAGTAGTATTACAGAAATCAATGGTTTTAAAAGTATGATATTCGCATGCAGCGTTTGTTTGGTTTTCGTGGATGCAAGAAGCATATTGCAGTCAAAGCGGGAATCCACTGAAACGTAAACAAACGTCTATGATTTTTGTTTATATACTTTCCGCTGTTTATGTTTACAATAAACAAATGTTCACATCGATGCGATAATTACTCTTTGGCAGCCTACAATGTTTGTGTTGATGGCACGATGGGCAGCTTATGGGAAGATTAGCTCGAAGAGGATCCTTGTCTGAATTCTGAACACATTGTGCCTTTCTAACAATATAACAGTGATCTACTGTAATTGCAGTGACTGTTTCCTTCCAAAACAGCGACATACGGTACAGCAACTTTGCGAAGGCTTCGCATAAGGACTGGTGAGTCGAGATTTTGCTTCCGGTACGAGTGAGTTTGTTTTGTAGCATTTTGTATTGTCTGAATGAGCATTATTCCGAGTGTGGTTTTTGTTGTAACACTGAAATTGATCCTCGTATCATCATTTTTGTTTGAAGCTATTTGCCTCTGTTTCGAAGTGGACGAGTGTTACTCGTTGGTTAACTTCTGTTGTCGGTTTATCTTTTAAAGCTAGTTCACGATTGCAGCATATTTGGAGTGCCGTGGACTCTTACAAAATGTCCCAATGTTTTGTTTGGAATCCCGATCAACAGTTGAAAATGTGAATAACTTGTTCAGCATATTCTAATTTCCTTTCGTAACAAAATAATGTAGGACTACACCTACAAGAACTCTCACATTTGCAATCAAACGAACATTTAGTATATGTAGGGTATATTAAATATATTTCTACCATGAGCTGATTACTGTATCAGAATTCAAACTTTTAACATAATCTCAACTAATATTTAGGTATTGAGGTTTAAAGGCGCGGAACTGGGAGACAAATTGATGTACTTTTTCGAACATGAAATATACTCTTATAATGTGGTACCGTACATTTAGGAATTAATACTTACAGAGTTTACTCAGTGTGATCTAATCCGACATTTCGGCGAGAATGGCATTTCACTTGAATCAGGAATAGCGTCAAACCATTAACGTTTATCACAGTATAGGCTACCTCAGAAATATTTCAGAAACACAGGAGATATGATGTAATTTCGTACTATAACCCAAGGGAGAGTACGGTAATACAAATGAATTTATACTTTACCTTGAACCTATTCTTGACAATATTAGCAAATCAAAACACTAGGCTACTTATCGGTGATGATGATGTAGATTTTAGACAGTGTTATTCACAGGGCGCATACTAACCGTCTTTACTAAGTTGCCTTAGTTTTTAACCATGCAATAAAAGACTGCCAACAAGAATAACGCCTACATCTTCATCTTAGGCTTTCACGGCCGTCGTTCATAATTAAGTACAAGGTTTTCGGGCTTGTAGGCCGTAGGAGATATCCTGTCTGGACCACGGCCTACAAGCCCGAAAAACTTGTACTTAATCATATACGTTGTAATTTCTATTTGTATAATGTTATGAGTGACCTTAGTGATCATAATATTTTTATTCTAGAAATTACATAACAACAACAACAAAAATGTTTTAAAAAAATGAGTATTCCATTTAATAATCAATCGAATAGACAAACATTTATGAAAATAAGTTTATTTATTTATTTATTTACTTATTTATTTACATAGGTCCCAATGAGCCTGAGCTCGTGTTAGGGACAATCAAGTAACATAGTTACAGCATGGCATATATATAATTTTTGTAACATTATTGTTTAATTTAATAGTAACTTATATTATATTGCTAGTGACTAATTTTACAGAGATAATTCGGTATGATACATTGCATTGCTTAAGGCTATTGTACATGGGCTATTCATTCCTTAATAGGAAGTCTTTTGTTTTCCTCTTAAATGTTTTTATAGAGAAACTTTCCCTTATGCCTAATGGTAGCGAGTTGTATTCTTTTATTATAGAGGACATAATTCCTTTAGTTCCAAATTTAATGGATTGGGAATGGCTGGTGAATATTTGATTTACTCCTCTTGTTGCATAATGATGAATGTCATTTGCATGGGTAAAATGGATGTGTGTGTGTATCAATTTGTTTTCTAATTTGTATACAAATACTGTTGCTGACATAGCTATTTGTTTTTGCAGTGGCATAATTTTAGTTCTTGAGTATAATTCATTTGAGGGTGTGAGCCAAGGAAGTCCAAAGATAGATTTTATAGCACGTTTCTGGAGTATCTCAAGTTCTTTTATCAGCTCCTTCTTACAATATCCCCATATGAAATTCATGTACATTAGATGTGAATGTATCAGAGCAAAGTATATATTTTTCAATTGTTGGCTAGTAAGACAGCTATATCTTAATCTGAAAATAATACCAATTAAAGGGCTGATTTTATGTTTTACATTTTCTACATGATTTTCCCAGGTTAGTGTACTATCTAGTGTGATACCTAAGTATGTTGCCGATTTAACCCTTTCTATTTCTTTGTTGGCTATGTTGACTATGTTTGTGGTCTCAATCTTGTATGATGGTTTATGGAAGAATAAATATTTTGTTTTAGTGATATTGATAACCATTTTGTGTGCTCTCAACCAATCCACCAGCTTATTGAGATCATAATTAATATTTAGCATAATTTCCTGTTCAGATGTTCCCAGATAGAGTATAAAAATATCATCTGCAAATAGTTTAAGCTTGCCTTTCAATTCTAATAATACTATATCATTAATATAGGCCAAGAAAAGAATTGGTCCTAAGACAGAACCTTGAGGTACTCCTGTGTCAATTCTCATTTGAGACCCTTTTACATTATCGATTGCAACATATTGTTTTCTGTTAGTGAGGTAGTTCTTGAACCAATCATGTGCCACTCCTCTGATGCCTGCAAATTCTAGTTTATTAAGGAGAATCTTATGGTTAACCAGATCGAATGCTTTTTGAAGGTCAATTAGTACACCAGCAGCTAGTTTGTTTTCATCTAATGCCTTTTCTACATCAGTTACTACTTCAAATATAGCACTATCAGCTCCTCTATTTGGAATAAACCCATATTGGCAGTTTGCAAAGTAATCATTTTTCATGAAGAAATTCATAAGTCTTCGTTTAACAACGCTTTCTAGAACCTTGCTGATGGCAGATATAATATTAATGGGTCTGTAATTTGATGGGTGGGTTTTGTCTCCTTTTTTGTAGATCGGGACCACCCTAGAGACTTTACAGGCATCGGGGAATATACCAGTCATCAGTGAAAGATTTATTATTTTGACAAGATATGGTGTAAGGCCCTCAAGACACAATTGTAGCATGACATTAGTAGTGTTGTCCTCACTTATATTGTTTTTGTGTTTTAGGGAGTTTATAATTGATTGTATTTCATTAGCATCAGTAGGTAACATAAAGATTGTCTTAGTGCTACTAGTATTTTTATAGCTTGCAATGTCCGAGGTAGGACCGTTTCCTTGATTTTCCCATATACTGTTAGCAATATTGACATAATATTTATTAATTTCATCACATATATTTTCCTTTTTTTCGACATTTGTGCCATCGACTATAAGTTTGACAATTTCATTTTTCCCCTTCTTTGGCCTATTTAACATCTCATTAACAACACTCCACACTTCCCTCTGATTATTTGCATTTTGAATTTTTTGGTCAAAGTAGTTTCTTTGTAGGTTTCTCTTAAGTTTTGTAACTTGGTTGCTAATAATTTTATATTCTTCTAAAATTTCTGCAGATGGATTTTTAACTTTGGTTTTTGTATATATCTTATCTTTCCTGTGTATTAGTGCTAAAAGATCTTGTGTGATCCAGGGTTTTATTGGTGGGGCACTTGGCTCCTTATTCGTATATTTCATAGTACAGGCTTCTATTCCTTTATTAATAAAATCACAGAATTTATTGTAGTAGTCATTGATGTTAGTTTCATTGCATACAAATTCTTGAGTTATTAAATATTTATTAAGTTTTTTGTAGTTTATTTTATCCTTTTCTATTGGCCTATCATCACATATTGAGTTCCTGTTTATCTTTTTGTTTCTCATTTCACAGATTAGTAAATGGTGATCACTCAAATCATTATCAATATTATAGACATTACATATTTTGTCACAGTCGTTCACCAATACATGATCAATTAGAGTAGAGCTAGTTTGTGTTACACGAGTTGGATATTTTGTATTACATAAGACTAGACCGTATGATTTGACTAGGTTAATATAACTACTAGTATATCTGTCCCCAAATAATAGATCGATATTCATATCACCTAGTATTATAACAGGATTCGTTGAGTAAGAACTAATAATTACTTCGAGATCAGTTATAAAGTGTGGAATGTTGCTTTTATGAGGGTTATAAGCAGTGATTATATTGTATTCTTGATGGCCTTTTCTCACAGTAATGTGCAGTATGCTGTGGGTGGAATTTATTTCCTTTACAAGGGTACTGCTACATTTGTTTGAAATATACAAAGATACTCCCCCTCCAGCTTGTTTTCTAACTATGTGATATGCAACATATTTCTTAATATTGAAAAACATTTTTGTTTGTTCTGTTAACCAATTTTCTGAGATTGCTAGGACATCTACACCTTTGATTCTGTCTAACATTATTTGGATATCATCGAACTTGTTTTTTATGCTATGTGCATTTATGTGTACGCATTTTAGTGTACTGGTATCGGTTATTATGTGTTTACTGTCCTTAATTTTATAATAATCGCTAAGTGTATTACAGTTACACTCGGTTAATTCTAGTGTATTATTATTTGCATTACCTAAAAAATTTAATTTCTGTGATTCTAGTTCCATATGGGATAATACTTAGTAGATATCTTACTATTCCATAGATTTTAGTTTGAGAGGGCGAGTGAATCCAGTATTTCAGCACTTGATATAAGCTTTGAGGGTCCATTTTGATTTTTCCGAATGTATATTTTGCAGTCTCTGACCCAAGTTGCAAAGATTTTTCCCTGTTGTCTCAATTCACGGCACTTTTTGGCGATGGTTTCATTTCTTGGGGTCAGGTGTTCATTGATATATATATTACCACCATCACTGTAACCAATTTCACTTGTCTTCAGGGTCTTCTTTTGTCTTCTGCTACTGAGAATCTCTTCCTTCTTCCACCTATTATTTAATTTCACAATTATCGGTTGAGGCCCAGGCTTTGTTGACGGGAGGCGGTGAGCTGCGTCTATGTTTGCCCTGGTGATTTCAACTCCTAACGTCTTGCCAATGTCCGAGATTTTGTGAAATACATCCTCCTCTCTTTCAGTGGGTATTCCATACACTATCAAGTTGTTCTTGCGCTGGTACTGTTTTAGTTCCTCCAATTCATTGATAGCTCTAGATGCTGCCATTTCTGCGTCCTTGACGGTTTTTCTCTCTTTCTTCAGAGTTTCAATTTCCCGGTGGAGTTCATCATACTTTTCTGATAAGAAAGTTGCTAGTTTTCTTACCTCGTGGTTTTCTTCTCTCATCGCCGAAAGGGATTCCTCAAGTTTCTGGGAGAAAGATGCCATAACCTCTTTGAGGTTAGGTTGCGGGAGGCAGTCTTCACGATTGCATGACCATTTAAAAGTATCATCTTTCCGGAATTGTTGGTAAGTGTCTTTACTCATTTTCATGCATGTTACATGAAACCAGCGTCCACACTCACCATCACATCCTACAGCCTGCTGATTATTCTTGATCTTTTTGCCACATGGAGCACAGTTGACCGTCATGATATTAAATGTTATATGTCTTCTCTTTTAACAAGTTATGTATTGTATTTCTCCGACGTATTTTATCTACACTGTTCACACAATATTTAACACTTTAGTCACTCGCGTAATCCTCGGTAAACCTGCGAAATTTCTTAATTTTGCTTACGTTTAGAATATAAACCTTTTACATATCCGCCATTTTGTGATAGAGTTACGCTGAACTGAACAATTTCTTCTCAAAAAACAAATGTCCAAATTACTGATGTCAACGAAGCTTTGTGATTTTATTAGCGATGGACTAAGGACAGCTAAAGCTAAAAACCCTACTGAAACAATTGAATAATAAGGACGTAACTAGCTGAAAATGTTAGGTATTACGGTGTAATGAGAGTAGGGGATGCGATGAAAGGCAGTAAATCAAATACCTTGTAGACCTCATAATGCACGAAACATTGCCGAAATCGAATATGAAAACGTCCAATACACCGCTAAACTAGATATATGCAAAGCGTTTGATATGTACTTCATAAATGTCGAAAACTTTCTTAAAGATCTTGCTCCATTTAACCAAAATTTGCTATCGAACCATACGATCTGTAACTCGCTTGTTACACAGCTCGTTCAAGCCCTTGCGAACAAAAATAATGGTAGCGGTGAATGACGCATGACTTCCTCATAACTTTTTTAGAGTACAAAAATTAACCAAAATACCTGTAATAATCGTCGGGAAAATATCTGGAGATGATGTAGTAATAGATGTTTACTCCTCCGCTGGCTATATTGTCGAAATGAAAGCGAAAAGTAAAAAGAGTTATAGTCTGAAAGACTAGACTTTATATCATTTTAAATGCTACAAATGCTGAAAAATGCTGGGTGAAAGCCTCATGATCATGCATCAAAGTCCGTGAACTCAAAGTCCATTAGCAAGTGCAAACCAAGTTCAAAGGAGGTAGCTGGCTGGATGACGTCACGCTCACCGGAGCGCGCGGGGAAAGGAGGGAGCTCAAGCGGTACTATGACGTCACACACCTCAGTGCATTCTCGGTACATTTCGTCCCGTAACGTAACGCCAGACCTCAGCGTAACGACGAAGTCGACAAGATTATTTAAAATGATACAAACTGATATGTCGGGCACAATTAATAAAATTATTACACAGACAATGGAATAAATACCAAAACTTACCCCTTAAGAGATATGCTAATTATTTAGCTGCTTTGCTTGTCGAGGTAATTAATTAGTCATTTCAAACAGGAGTAAGCAACAATTCTGGAAATAGTAATAAAAGAATAGGTCTTGAATTTCCGTACGAAAAAAAAAAAAAAACTTCTTCAAATTTCAGTACCGGTACGGCGCTTCATTCCCAAATATAGCAGTGTCACTTGTACAGTAGGCGATAAAATAGCAACAGGAGCTAAGGCGTTGAACACCGATAACCACATCTTGCTGCTAAAGAAACTATCAAATGCAGGAATTAGATGAATAACCCTTGAGGAAGCACTACGGTGTGTTAATATTAATAGAACTAAAGGGCCCATTTCTGAGGTTAAATGCGGTGTCCCACAAGGGTCAGTGTTTTGACCATTGCTGTTCGTAATATTTATTAATGATGAAGGTTATCTCGAGTTCACTCGTAAAATATTTTCATTTGCAGATGTTATATTACTACTTTACGAGAGCACCTGTGAACAATAGATTATGAAGCATATGCAAAAAGATCTAAATATACTAACAACAAGGCTTTCAAGAAGTAATTAAACATAAGCATCTGAAAAACAAAATAGGCGTATATGCTATTCCATAAACCAGCTTACAGTTCAAACAGTTGCAACATAGTTAAAGTTGGCAATAAACCCATTGAACGGGTGAAACAATGTATGTATTTAGGCCTCATTTTCGACAATAACCTAAGTTGGAATAAGCATGTCACAAATGTGAAAAATAAAATGTTAGTGAAATTGGTGTTCTAAAATGATTAGATGTTTTTGAAATAAGCAATCAACATGTAAGGAGCATACAGTAAACTCCCGATTATCCGCGGAATTGACTGGCGCGGATACCGCGGATAATCAATTTCGTGGATAAGCCGCAAAATTGCTGGTAATGGTTAAACAAAGGTCAAAGGCACTAAAAAAACACACAAGTTTATTATACAATGAAAGGACGTACGTGATAACAATAGTCAGTCGATGTTATTTATGTGTGTTATTAAAAAGTCTTGTTTACTGTTTAACAAAAAAAATCGGTCATTTGCATTTGCTTTTTCGTAGCGAAACACCTTTTCTTTATTTGTGATTTGAGTTTTCTCATCACTATCTTGTCACAAAGTGATGCATCGTCTTGCTCTTCAAGGTATTGAAGGATCCTGCCAATGTGTCCTAATGCTGCATCATGAGTAACCGATATATAGTACAGTACTGTACAGTAATACTGAACTACTGTACACGTTTTGTACTGTACATTACTGTATTTGCGATTTACGATTTTTATTACGTTTAAGTATTTAGTAAATTTAATTCAATTTTTGAGAAATAATTTTCGGTTTCAAAACCTTCCTTTTTATAAAAATGTTCTCCTACAGGCACCGTGGATAATCCGCAAAGCGGATAAACCGCCTGCGGCTAATCGAGAGTTTACTGTATTTACCTATCTCATTCATGAAGAAACAAATTGGATATTTTGCGTAATCTTCGTCGAGTTCCTGATGTTCTTTTCACTTGATGGTGGTTGTTTCAATAATGCACTGTTATAAAACAAAGTAGCTAAAATAATAATTCTATTAATCACTTGCTGCAGCTTCAGTTTAAACAATTACATTAAGTTATATATTTACTCTAATGTGTTCAATCTTCCAAGTGGCATCGTAAAATAGTCATAAGTCTGTTTTCAATAAGTCAATAGGAATTTCGGATATTCCTTGTGTTTCTACTGACGATTTTTTGAGGTTTTACTGTGAAACCAGGGCTGGATTTACCAATAGGCCCCAAGGGGCCCGGCCTAGGGGCGCACCATGCTGAGGGGCGCAAAATCAATCCGCAAATTTTGTTGATTCAAATTAAACTTTCCAAAATTTTGACACTTTTCCAATTTATATTGTGGCCATTATTTGGCAACAAAATATTTTTCAACATCAGATTTTCCGACTTCAGCTTTACAGCAGGAATGTTTTTTGATTTATTAGGAGACAATTATTTCTTGAATATTAATATCAGTTTAATTTGAATAAATTATTATGCATAGTTGTGGGTAGGCCGCATGATGTAGTAAGTGTATAATGAGTCTTAAATGGTTTAATATCTCCTTGGCATATTTATTTACAGTCTATTTATACACATTTAGAAACGGTCGATTCTCTCGTTATTTTAATATATTAAATTGATTTTACTTCACGATACATTAGAATAAAATAAAAGAAATACCTTCACACAGACCTTTCTGAGGTCAAAATTCTCTCTCCTTCACTATGGTATGAAGAGGGGACGGCAAAAATCCACGGGCTTGGGAGCGCATAAAATCTAAATCCGGCCTCGTGTGAAACACAATATTATAATATTTGTATAAAATAATTTTTCTGTCTGTTTGTAAGAATATCCATTTCGATTGATTATTTATTTCAATTACAAATTTATTCCCGTATATAGTTTTTTTAAAATGCCTAGACATAAACCATTCTGAAGATGGTATTAACTATTATCCATGATGACTGAGGATTCTCGTTATTGCCACATTACATTCATTCACTTGTTCAACTTTTCATGCACTGTTTCATGATATTACTTAATTGATTTTCTCAAGTTATCACTTCATTACGGTTGGAATAGCAATGTCTAGGGGCCGTATTTTTGGTAATAGCGATACGTGTGAAATTTTTCCGTATCTTGTAGGTACTTAAAGTAGCGTATTTTAGCAAAATGAACTCGCGAAATATCACGAAATCTGATTTATTGCGCGAATTGCACAAATAATCACGAAATATACTCCAGTTGATACGAAAATGCTAAATATTATCGAAAAAGCTCTCCAATAAACGTTGAAATGTTTCCGAGGAATTGACCATCATGGTTTCCTTCTCGTTTGATTGATAATGCCTCTACACAACTGCCTACAAAGCCGGAAGTATGTGTATTCAGTTCCACGATCTCTAAGGCTATCGATGAAAATCGATATCTGCTGTCGATTACATCAAATGGCGTTGTGGTCGTAGATACAGCAGTGTGAGCTCGCGACTGATAAAACTATCGGCAAACATTCAGCATTTACGTATAAAAATGCCGAAAATTAAAATCACAACAGTTTTTTCGAGGGCCGAGGAATACAACAGTGAGGGGTTCTGTGTATTTGACGCTGCAAGAAAGATTCTAATGTGTAAATACTCCAATGTTCGTATTCAGTGGGAACGAAAAGACAAACACTGCAGGGATTCAGCAACGCATAAAAAGAGGAAGAAAGAAGTAAATGAACCTAATTCTACGCGGCAAATAACACTCGGCGATACTCGACACTTCGCAAAGAAGTTGAAGAACCCCCTTATCACATAATTTGTTAGATTTACCCCATACTATAAGGAAGATTTCAGAAGAAACATTGATCATTATGACAATTTATTTCGCGAAATACTCACCGAAATAGCGTCTTTTTTATCACCGAAATCAACGGTTTTATTTCAGCAAAAAATAAGGCCCTTAGCCAATGTCCAAATATTTCACACATGCTATAATTATATTATAATTAAGGCCCGGAAGTTCATGCACTATTAAACGAATAAATATGCATGCAAAAATGCACTAATTATCGTTTAAATATGCATCACGTTTCAAAAAAAAGCACTATGAAATAACTACGGCAATTACGATCACTCCGTATTCTTTACCGTTTCTATTTCGAATATCAAGAAAATATGAACAGACTGACATTTAACTACACCTTTTTAAACATATCTTAACTAAGAAACAGTTCTAAATAGTAAGAAATTTTATTTTATGGAACTAAAAGCGGTGTTGACCATCAATAATTATTAGCCTACTTTCGATTTTTGCCAAAAAATGAAAGTAAATTTATGAGATCTACACAGGGCCAAAAATTGTGTATCTGGCTGTGTGTGTGTAGGCTACTCTGAATGTCTGCCCCCCCCCATCAATTCGAACACGGTGAAACCAAATTGAACGAAATTTGGTACAGAGGTAGAACTAGCAAAGGGCATCTCAGCGTCATGTAATATATCGCCGCCATCTTGACGGAAAGGTAATGGCGGCCACCCCAATGTTCAAAGCTTAAATCAAATTCCGACTAACCTAATCATCCGAACTCTACCAAATTTTGCATTAACATACCATTTTGTGGGAAGCATCTTTTGACGGAACCACAAGCTCATCGGCCCAATAGTTTAGAGATAGCGGCCATGTAGCCTATGTGTGAAAATCGATTCCCCGTATTAAATCCAACCCGGTGAAACCGAATTGAATGATTTTTTTTACAGAGGTAGCACTAGCGAAGGGCATCTCATATTCATGTTTAATATCTGTATAGCACGTTGTATTTCAAGAAGCTGCTACAACCAACATTCAATTATACTCCTTGAACAGGACAAAGAGTTATAACAATACCCATGCATTTAGAAGAAAGTAGGCTATATGTTCTTTACTGAACATCTTGTTTTATTAGTATACATTTTAATTATAACGTATGTGCAATTTTAATAGCCATTGAATTCTTAAAGATGAAAATGATTGTACAATATTTACTTAGTGAATGCTGAATATTAAGTTGCAAAAAGGACTGAAGCGTTCTTGGTATTAAAATAATGTCAGTATTATTCTGTGATAGACTCTCTGGTCCGAATCTAAACATACGCCTTTAAGAACATGAAGTTACAAAAAGCGCTTCCAAACAACAGGAAATTATAATATACGCCCTTCTGAAGGAGAGATATGCACTTAAACAGGCAAAAGAGAAAAATATGAATTCCTCCACATGACAAGGAAGGCGGGTTTGAGGGACGCTGAGGAAGATCCTTCGCAAGGTAATGGGCTCAAAGTTTGTGGACGGTCAATATAGGTTGCGAGGAAGGGAGGAACTCTACCAGAGCAATGAATGGCTGATGGAATCGATGAGAAAACGGAGACTCAAATTCAATGGCCATTTATTTCGAATGGAAGAGCGGAGACTTACGAAGAGGATTTTTAGAATACTCGACAGTAGACCTAAGGTGTCTGACAAATGGTTCAGGGAGGTGCGGAAAGATCTTCATCAGTTTGGACGTAAGTCGGAAGACATTTCAAACCGCGCTAAGGTTAGGTCAGTTATCGACAAAGTCCAAGGATTCCACGACGAACCAAAAGTGTACAGGGGTTGGACGGAAGAACGAAGACAGGCTGCCAAAGAAATAATGCGAAGATTTTGGGCGGCTAAAGGCTCGGTCAACAGGACGCGGGCTGCCTGCGCCAACGGAACGACCGCAGCCTGCCGCGGACTGTGGTGGTCAAACTTAATACGGGCAAGTCAAGGCGAACCAGTGTAAAAGGAATCGCGATCAAGTGCATGCCATAGTGTTTTCTGTACGTGGTGTTAATTCAACATGTCCAGCAATCCCTCGGACGAAGAATTGCTTCTTCTGTACCCTCTGAGTCAAGCGAGACGAAATAGAAAATGGGTGCATGATAGACTACTAATGAAAAATGACAGGAGTTGGGCGAGTATCACAAACTATGCTGTGAGTTGAGGTCATTTCCAGACCGTCGTTTCGTATATTTTCGAATAACTGTAGAACGCTCTCGCGCACAAGGTCTATAACTTCTCCGTTTCGTCAGCCATGCTTCCAGCCCGCGCGGTCTTTTTGGAAAATCACAACTGCTCACTTGCCGGCCGCGAACTAGATTGGTCCGCCGCGGTAGACCGCCTTCTGTTTAACCAAAATGATGCAATATTACACGATACAGAGTTCGCAGCGGTCGGGTGGGCTGGTTCGCTCGGGCAGCCCGCTTCCTGTTTGACCGAGCCTTAAAAAGGCTTTCAATAATGTGTAATTGTTCCCTAACTTGGTCTTTAAATGCCTTAAACGAATATATATACTCTTTGGTGGCAGAAGCTTGTCAGCCAGCAATATCCGCAGTAACGGCAATGGCACTTCTGGTATACTTCCTCCATTCCTTCTACTGAGCCAAATGGTTGAAGGTTTAATAAGATCACCGAACGATAGACTTCTACCCCAACACTGAAGGAATGGAAGTCGTCTTTCTCTATCTTATGCGTGTGCTTGCCTTATTCGAGAAATTCTTCTTCATGGTTCTTGGCGACGAAGCCATTGATCCATTACAGGCCATATTTATTTGAATTATTCCGAAGACATACCACGCTCCACTGCGTCATTCAAGGAAAGTGAGAAGATCTCTGCACTTTCATTTTCTTGATATGGAGGGTATCCACTTATTTTAGGTTTCTTTATTCCCGCCTTGCTAACAAGAACTCATTTGCTCGCGCACATTCAGGGTATTTTTATTGTGTAGAATTCAAGGATCATCCGTAACCTGTAGGTTGAGGGATCTCTAAGTTATCTCCATTTTATAGAGCAACACAATCCATACCGTAAACAAAAGAAATATTAACAAATTCGTAAGTGTACTCGCAAATAGATAGTGGTTGTAACGCGATTTTGAGTACACGTAACTTCTTCCTGCATAGAAAGAGCGTTTCAACCCACTTATGTATGTGTTTCTGACCACTGATCAGACCAATCCTGACATAAAACATGCGCTCACATACATTGCATTGGATGGTTGGGGCGGGGTTGTCGCTTGTCGCTTGGCCTCTCCATGTCTGCGACGTTCTTCAAATAAGTTGACAGCGGTCGATGTAGTGTTCCGCCACGGTAATCGGATCGCAGCAGATGTTTCCCATGATTGGATACTTATATGTATACCAGTCGTCATGATGTATGTTAGCTAGTCTTTAAAATGCTTTAATGGGGCCCCATGAGGTCCAGTGCCGGAGCAAAGTTCACCATAAAGGAATTGACGTGGAAGCCTGGTATCACTCATACGGTGAACATGGCCTAACCATCTTAGTTGATGAGCGATGATGGTTGTCTCAATGCTACTGATATGCGCTTTCTCGAGAACTGCAGTGTTGATCACGTAGTCCTCCCAGTTTATATTCAAGATGTATGTCATCTTTTGTTGGTGGAAACGCTCAAGTTTCTTGATATCACAGCGATAGAGAGTCCACTTTTCACAGCCTTACAGTACGACAGCTTTGGTATGCATCCCTAGGTCTTTATTCATGAAGACTCTGTGCATTAACCGGCCAAATGCTTCATGGGCAGCCCCAATTTTTTTGTCAACATCATGTTCGCAGGTGCACCATTTAGACAAGATGCTTCCAAGATATGAAAAATGATCAACCTGCTCCAGTGTTGTGATGGAGATATTGAACTCAGGAAGAGGTAATTTTGGGGCAGGTTGTGCAAGTACCTTAGTTTTCTTTCCATTGATGGTAAGACCAAAGTAATCACACGCAGTGCTAAAACGATTGAGGCGGCTTCGGTGGCGTAGTCGGTAGCATGCTGAGCTTCTATGCCCAAGATAGCGGGTTCAAATCCGGTCGAAGTCGTCGGATTTTTAAGAGCGTTAAAAATCCCTCAGTATGCCTTCCTTCGGAGGGGAAGTAAAGCCGGCGGTCCCATGTCATAGATTTATGGCATGTTAAAGAACCTTCCACTAATTACTCCTGTGTGAAGCTAAATTGTATAGGTTAAGAATGTAAACAACGCTCTTAGGTCGTTGCCAAGAGCCGACTGCGGTGACGTCTGGTAGCTAAGTTCTGAACTAGTAGTCGTTGACGGTGGCGTTTGGCGGCAAAAGTAGGAACTATTTGAAAAATTCAAAAGTATGCAGTCCTTACTTGAATTAAAAAACAGATAACACACACTAATACAGTCATCACAATTAACACCGGTTATCAGACAGATTCTGCACACACCCAAAGTACACGGGGTTACATGACCGCGTTGTCGCAGCCCCTAAACTTAAGAACCAACCAACCGAAGTGGTTGACTGATTGTTATAGCTCTGTAGGTGTCAGAGCAGGAGATGCGGTGTCATTGGCAAACTGCAGTTCTGTAATCGGGGTAACTTGAGATGTCTTTGTGAACGAAGTCTTGTCAGATTGAAAAGCCTCCATCGAAGCGAAACTTAATCACCATGCCTGGGTTGTTGGAAGATGATTCATTCATCATGGCAGCCATGTACAATGTAAAGAGTGTTGGAACTAGCACACAGCCTTGTTTCAAACCCTGAGTGATTGGAAACGGATCGGATACAGAGTTACCGCGAAGAACCTTCCTAAACATTCCATCATGAAGAGCTGGAACTAATTCCACATAGCGATCCGGATATCCGAAGTGCGCTAATACTTCCCACATAGCAGATCTTGGTACTGAATCAAAGGCTTTTTCCAGGTCATAGAAAACTAAATACAGAGTCTCCTGTTACTCTCTGAATTTTTCCTAGAGTTTTCTGGCACAGAATATCATGTCTGTTGTGCCCTTGGAGGTTCGGAAACCACATTGAGACTCAGGCAAATCCCTCTCTGAGATAATTTGGAGCCGACTTAGTTGAATTCTTGCGAGAACTGGCATACAACTTGGGTGTAATATCGGTATGGTGTTCCCCCTCCAGAGAGGTTTCGTTGTTTGGTGTTGTGAACCAGCGAGCAGTGTTAAATTTAGCAAGCAGATAGTTGTATGGCTACTGAATCAAAACAAGAAGTTCCGTGACGAACTAAAGAGCCTACTTTTCTTAAAATTTAAGATTCATCCCAATGATTAATCTATATGGATCTATCTAGAATAATGACGAAATTAAGTTGGTAATATCGAAATTTCTAATTAGTTCGAAATACTGTATACCTGGCATAATATAGCCTAATAGAGAACTACAGTCGGCAGCTCTGGTGACTGAATATATTCTTGGCCTTAGAAAACACAACTTAGAGTAGCGTGTTTGGCGAATAACCGCAGCCGCGAGGAAGACTAATATTTGAAGCCTTGCAAGCCCAATGCCAATATATAAAAACCGAGCCTGACATTTGTCGCATATGATGTGTATCATCTTACATGTTATCCTACTATGAAATTGATATGAAATGTATGTGAAGTCATTTTTCTTCGGTTGTACTCCTGCAATTTTTAATTTTTATCACGTGTCTCTTGTCGTTAATTTCGCATATATTCTGCTCTGGATTTACCCATCTCTGCAAATCACAAAATAATGAAAAAAAAAGGTTCGTCCTAGTCCTATAAACCTCATACAAGTCTCTAGCATTATTGGTTTGTGAAATACTACCAAAAAAAAAAGCTGATGACCCTTTAGTTTTGGGTCCCTTGTTTAAATTAAGAGGGGGATAGAAAAACGTGGTGCGTCATCCCGACTCCTAGGACACCTCATACAAGTCCCTAGCATTATTGGTTTGCGAGATATTAAAAAGCCGATGACCTATTAGTTTTGGATGCTTTGGTTAAATTAAGGGTGCTATAGGGAAAAAAGGGGGTGTCACCCCGAGTTCTAGGACAACTCATACAAGTCCCTAGCATTATTGGTTCGCGAGATATTAAAAAGCCGATGACCTATTCGTTTTGGGTCCTTTGGTTAAATTAAGGAGGCTATAGGAAAAGAGGGGGCGTCACCTCAAGCAAAATGGGTTGGCCCCATCTCACAGCCATCTCTCCCCCACCGCGCGCGCTCATTGGTCAAATCAAATAGCGCGCGGTCCCCCGGTTTCCTGTTACACATTTCCGTCCTTTTTGCAAAATCACTCCCACCAAAAATTTCCAGCAACCCAGAGGCAACACTATGTTGGTCGACAATACGTCGTGGTACCAATTTCCGCCTCTGCGCGCTGGCCGACAGTACGTCGTAGTACCTATCTTCGCCACCGCGCTCATTATTTCCTGTTACACATTTCCGTCCCTTTTCGAAACTCACTCGCACAAAAATATCCAGCAACCGGGAGGAAAGATGTTACACATCAAAAATTTAAAAAAAAAGATCATTTGGAATGTAAATGAGAGACTTGGCAATTGGCAAGGACGCACTGAACATATTACTCGGTTTGTATGAAATAAAATAATTCTAGGCAATGGTGAGCTACAATAAGATCAAGAGAAGGAATTTGAAGGACGATTATTTAGGCAGAGCTGGGAGTTGAAGCTGAGAAAAGGCATCATTTAGATTAGTTAGTGTGTGAAATGCTTGTTTACACTGGTATAATGCACTGATATACTTCCTCTTCACTCTACACAGGTTGGACATGTCATGGAGCGAGACCCAGCCGTTGGACATGTCATGGAGCGTGACCCGGCTGTCAAGATTGAAGCCGTCTGGATAGAAGAAGAGGAGGCTGCAGAGCAGGTACTGTACTTCAACACTTTTAGTGAAATGAATACTTTCCGTAGGAATCGTTTAGCAAGCTCACCATGAAAATTTGGGAAAGTCTATGGACCGTTCAGAAAACCCGAACCACAATATCCACTCCTTGACTACCCATACCTTCCATCCCTGACCTCCTCCATTATGTGTTCGGCCATCTCCCATGAACCAGTAGATTACTTGCTCACTGAGTGTTCGGCCATCTCCCATGAACCAGTAGATTACTTTCCCACTGAGTGTTCGGCCATCTCCCATGAACCAGTAGATTACTTGCTCACTGATTGTTCGGCCATCTCCCATGAACCAGTAGATCACTTGCCCACTGAGTGTTCGGCCATCTCCCGTGAACCAGTAGATTCACTTGCCCACTGTGTGTTCGGCCATCTCCCATGAACCAGTGGATTCACTTGCCCACTGAGTGTTCGGCCATATCCCATGAACCAGTAGTTTCACTTGCCCACTGAGTGTTCGGCCATCTCCCATGAACCAGTAGATTCACTTGCCCACTGATTGTTCGGCTATCTCCCATGAACCAGTAGATTCACTTGCTCATTAAGTGTTCGACCATCTCCCATGAGCCAGTAGATTCACTTGCTCACTGAGTGTTCGGCCATCTCCTATGAACCAGTAGATTCACTTGCTCATTAAGTGTTCGGCCATCTCCCATGAACCATTAGATTCACTTGCTCATTAAGTGTTCGGCCATCTCCCACGAACCAGTAGATTCACTTGCTCACTCAGTGTTCGGCCATCTCCCATGAACCAGTAGATTCACTTGCTCATTAAGTGTTCGGCCATCTCCCATGAGCCAGTAGAGTCACTTGCTCACTGAGTGTTCGGCCATCTCCCATGAACCAGTAGATTCACTTGCTCATTAAGTGTTCGGCCATCTCCCATGAACCAGTAGATTCCCTTGCTCATTAAGTGTTCGACCATCTCCCACGAGCCAGTAGATTCACTTGCTCACTGAGTGTTCGGCCATCTCCTATGAACCAGTAGATTCACTTGCTCATTAGGTGTTCGGCCATCTCCCATGAACCATTAGATTCACTTGCTCATTAAGTGTTCGGCCATCTCCCATGAACCAGTAGATTCACTTGCTCACTCAGTGTTCGGCCATCTCCCATGAACCAGTAGATTCACTTGCTCATTAAGTGTTCGGCCATCTCCCATGAGCCAGTAGAGTCACTTGCTCACTAAGTGTTCGGCCATCTCCCATGAACCAGTAGATTCACTTGCTCATTAAGTGTTCGGCCATCTCCCATGAACCAGTAGATTCACTTGCTCATTAATTGTTCGGCCATCTCCCATGAACCAGTAGATTCACCTGCTCATTAATTGTTCGGCCATCTCCCATGAACCAGTAGATTCACCTGCTCATTAAGTGTTCGGCCATCTCCCATGAACCAGTAGATTCACTTGCTCATTAAGTGTTCGGCCATCTCACATGAACCAGTAGATTTACCTGCTCATTAAGTGTTCGGCCATCTCACATGAACCAGTAGATTCACCTGCTCATTAAGTGTTCGGCCATCTCCCATGAACCAGTAGGTTCATTTTCTCATTAAGTGTTCGGCCATCTCCCATGAACCAGTAGATTCACTTGCTCATTAAGTGTTTGGCCATCTCCCATGAACCAGTAGATTCACTTGCTCATTAAGTGTTCGGCCATCTCCCATGAACCAGTAGATTCACTTGCTCACTGAGTGTTCGGCCATCTCCTATGAACCAGTTGATTCACTTGCTCATTAAGTGTTCGGCCATCTCCCATGAATCAGTAGTTTCACTTCAGTAGTAATCTAACAGCAATTTTGCAATGCATCCCTCCTCGTATAGGTCTTTAATTTAATATCTCTTGATCCAATGATCTTTTTTGGACGTTTGAGGTATCGTATTACTCGGAGCGAAGTCCCCTTTCCTTTGGCTCACTCATTTTGCCAAAATACCCAAAACTAAAAGGTCATTGTCCCCCCCCCTTAATAGCTTTGGAATCCCTAAGTTTGGAAAGGCGTTTTAGGACTTGTTTTAATAGCGATGACGCCCTCTTTTGTTATGGACCACTTATTTTTTGTTTTTGACAAAGAGCTTAACAATATGCGAGGGTGCCATTTTTATTTGCAGCGGCGATACCTCGTTGAGCTACGGGACTAGGGGGAAGCCTGTGGCGTTTTTTAAAATAATTATTTTGTTAGTTGATGAACCATGGATGTTTTTACCAATCCACGCAAAGGGCTTATTGAGATGCGTAGGTGTTATTTTCTACGCTATGGTACTCTGCTGTGGCCATGTGACTAGGGGGCGAAGCTGTGTTTACAATGGATGGTGGTAGTGACCCACGCGAATGGCTCAAGGTCACGGTTATCTTTAACAAGAATGAACCTGTCCTGAGACCGTGGGAAACCTGTCACCCGAGACTGTGAGATAGTAGGGCTGTTAGGTTACAGACAGGCAAAGACTTGTTTACTGTGAGTGATGTAACATAGCCAAGCAGGTAAAGAATTATTACAGGCTACAATTATTGCAACTGGCAAGTCTTTAAACATTTTAATTCGTTTTAGGTGTGAGTGCAGTACAGATAGGCCTCGGCCGACCCCTTTCCTAATTCGGGAATCATGAGTTGAGGGGCCTGAATGAATGAAAAACAAACGGGTTGCACTAAATCCGATGTATTGATCCGGAAATTAAAGCTATGGCTAAACCCCAGCCATTTGACATACAATTTGTTACCATTTGTTTTTAACACTTTTTCTACAAGGTAATATTTTGGAAACGCTGTTTTTTAGAGTTCTTGGAGATAAAACCGTCTTTTTATAGGCTGATGGTTGAGGTCTTGCAGTAAATACGTTGCTGGGCTGTCGAGGTTGACTTGTCGAATACGAAATATTTCTGTTCCCCTATTCGGCGTGTATTCTTTGTCGAAAACAGACTTGAACTTGCTGACACGGCCATAATCGCCGATTTTAAGACGATGGCGTTTAGGATCGGCTGTTTTGATGGTATTAAAGAGTTTATCCAGCCGTGGAATATTCTTTGTCACAAGTCGCGGCTTTCTTCCAAACGTTCTGTGTTTGGTATCATTGAAACGTGACACTAGCTCAGGTATTAAGAACCCCCGAGCCATGAACTATTTCCACATATTTGTTTTTAACGTTCGATTAAAACGCTCTACCACACTAGCTTTTAGATTAGTGTACGTGGTGTAATGGCGAATATCCAATGATTAGAGGAAGCTAAAGAAATCCTTGTCGAAAAAATATTTGCCCTGGTCCGTTTGCAGAAGCTTGGGTTGACCTAGATTGTTGAAGACCTGACTTGCAACTCACAGGTTGAACAAAGGCCATTTTGGAATTTATTTATATGGCGCATGATGCTACACAACACAGGAAAAAGATACAGAATGCAGTACCAACAACAACAAACACAGTATGCTCACACTGAAAGTTACACTTTTACATCTAATCCGTTGAGCCAACACACCGCCTCTGGAGTAGATGGGTGCAGGTCCTCCAAACTACCAGGGAAGGCATGGAGAGGACAATCCACCACTATGTGTTTCGTTGATTGTGGGATGTCAGCACAATCACAGTGTGGAGAATCTATCCAACCCCATTTATAAAGAACCGAAGCGGTTCTTCCCAAGCCACACCTGATGGGGTTATGTCTACACCAAACATTCTTTGGCAAAGTGAAACCATTTAATTTCACAGTTGGATTTGCGATTTTTATAATGCCATGTGGTGGGGGAAGAAATCCACTAATTCCGCCTAGTGTCTTTAAGATTGAATTGCTTGGTTATCAGTTCCAAGGCAGTTTTACATGCAGGTTTGCGGGACTTCAGCCTGGATGATCCTAATTGACTCACATCCTCATGAACTGGGAGTGTTGTGTTCTTGAGCATTCTTGACCACAGATGAACAAGATGTTTTTGTCTTCTGATGTGAGTAGGTGGTATGTTGCTCAACACTCGGAGCCACTGAACTGGAGTGGAAAGCAATGTTCCAGTAATTATACGCACACTGTGACGGATATGAACATCCACCAGATAAGTGTGGAGGCTGTTAATCCATACCGAAGAGCAGTACTCTGCTGAAGAATACACAAGTGCTAAAGCAGTCGTACGTAATGTGTTGGCATCTGCCCCCCATGATGTTCCAGCTAGGCGCTGAAGAAGGTTATTGCGGCTCTTCAGTTTCGCAGCAGATTTACGTAAGTGGGCTCTGCATGTTAGGGTTCTATCTACGCATGACATACGATGTTGGCATGTCAAAAAACCCATTTGAATTCAGTAGGCCGAGTTCATAATGGCAAAATTAATCTCGGGAGTTTCCGCCAACACAAAATTCCTCATTTCTCTACTAGAAAGCGCTATAATGTTCAAGGAGCTTAGATATCTATTATCTAACCTCCTTGACTTTCATAGTGATTCAAGGAACAACGAAATTCGACATGCAAGCTACCCTCTGGGTGCAAATTACAAAGCTTGCACCAGGCACCCGACGCCATACGATATTATTATTGTTATTATTATTCCCAAATGTGTAGGGGTATCATTGTATGGTAGTGCTTTGCTGATAATTTGCGTGTCTATTGTCCAGGTGAAAAGCAGTTACTTCACTTTTGGGTTGTAAGCGCCATTTCCTAAGGTAGTCATCCAGAACTAGAAGGTCTTGAGTTAGAATTTTCTCAGCATCTGCTAAATTGGTGCACTGAACTGTGAGGTTGATATCATCTGCATATATGAATTTGCGGGACACTGTTTTAGGAAGATCATGAGTGTACAAATTAAACAACTGGAGAGAGAACCGAACCTTGTGGCAAACCATTGTTCAGTTTGCGGAAACGACTTCTTTTGTTCTCAGAGTAAACTTGGAACAGTCTATTACTTAGCATATTATATATCAACTTTATTATCTTCAGACAAGGAACAGCCTTGATCAGTTTTAGAAAAAGACCTTCCTTCCACACAGTGTCGTATGCTGCAGTGAGATCTAGAAACACAGAGACGCTCTTCGACCTCTTCTCGAAACCAACTTCCACAAAGATGGTGAGGGAAAGGACTCGGTCACTGCAATCACGGCCATGATGGAATCCCGCTTGTTCGACTGGAAGTATAGCTATTCTATTCAGGATCAATCTTTCTAGAAGTTTGTATGTAACAGAGAGCAAGGCTATTGGCCGATAACTTTGAGGTAATTTGGGATCTTTTCCTGGCTTTAAGAGTGCAATGATTTTAGTCTTCTTCAATATAGAGGGTAACTTTCCTGTTTCCAGTATTCTGCTGAAAAACAGTGCTATCCATTGTTTCGTAGCAGGGCCACACTTCTTTAATAGTTCTGGGTGAATACCATCTAAACCTGCTGCCTTTCCATTCTGAAGTGAAAGTAAACCTTGTTCAACTTCTTGTACGAAGAAAGGTCTTGAATATGTATCAAGAGGTTGCTCTGTCTATATGGCTTGCCTGAGTTGGGATTTTACTAGTTTAGTAAACTTCTTGTCCTTTGGCATCCTAGAGGTAGTAACAAGATGGTTGGCTATTGCATCAACATTAACAGATGTGGGCTTCTTCGATGGTGTGGAAGCAGAATCTTGTTTCCGTATCAGTGGCCATGCCTTCCTACTGGAATGGTTGAAATTTAAACTTTCAACAGTATCTATCCACCTCTCTCTTCTAGCTTTGTCAAGTGATTGCAACAGTTCAGTAGCTTTGTCTTTGCTACTGTTTTCATCAAACTCCTTTCTTAACCTCCTCATTCCAACCTGGCATGTATTCCTTACGGAATCCTCTTGGGATAGATCTTTTGGCTGCTGCATTTATTAATCCTACAAATTTCGAGTAATTCTCAGGTATCGGTTGAATCCACCGGATGTTAGCATCAGAGTACTTGGCATAAGACTCCAAATCTGCCTTTTGGAAATTCCAACGAGGTCTAGGTGTGGAATGCATAACTGGCATTTGAAATCCAATTTTTGTATATAACTGGTCTATGCTGACTATGAGGAAAATCTTGAAGCACTTTTATATGTACCCTAGGGACTGGTGTTACAAAGCCAGATGAGACGAAGCATAAATCAGGCGTGTAATCTTGTATCCATCTAGCAGATTGAAAAGTACCCCTATCTTTAGGATCATATACCTGGGTGAGGGATTTACTTCAGACCATTCTACCGGCGAAATCCCGTTAGTATCATTCTGACAATAACCCCATGAAGTATGATGACTATAGAAATCTCCCATTATAATATTTTCATTGGTAGGTACAACATCTATATGATCAAGCCAAGATGAGGAAGGAGGTTTGTAGATATTTGTAATCACCGTATTGTCTACTTTTACAGATGTAGAAATGAAAGACTCTTTCTGTGAATGGAATTACACTGCACTGGCATAAATAATTCTTAATGTGGCAATTCCATACTGAGCATGGGGACGAGTTGCCAGTATTTTATATCCAGGAATTCTACCTCGAGCTAACAGCTGTTCGTCGCTTTTTTAGTATGGGTGTCTTGCAATACAACAACGGCGACTTCATATTCCTCTAAGATTTTAGCAAGGTAATCACTCTTGATCCTGCTTATGCCCTCAATGTTCAATTGGCATAAAGTTAGTTCTGGGCCTATTGTCCGTGTTTGGAACTGTACGTCCTTAGAAGGACTATTTGGTGTTTTCATCATGTTGTGGCCGTGAGGCCCAGAAGGGCGGTACGGCGGCATCTGAATCACTGTTGCTTACTTAGCACCACCCGGGGGACACGTGTAGGGTACTTTAAGGTTGAACATATGGACGTGAAGCAACGCTTGACACCCCCCCCCCCCCCATAAACATTAATGACGGTGAGCATATAGCGAACACTATCGTTAACGCTAGCATAGGAAATCATTTCCACCAAATCAGCCTGCCAAAGCTCATCCACACCACGTGAAATAACTTTGAGCCGCTGATAGTTACGCCTGTCAGGGGTGTGCAACTCTCTAGCTATTTCCACTTTGATTGGTGAAGGTTTAAACAATGATTTTCGCATTTCGAAGTTCTTGTTCAATTTCTTGGATTTCCCAATCGTGACCAGTATGACCAGCTTGTCGTGAAGCATACAACAGTTGTAAGCGTTTGACTAGCTTACTGGGATTGTGACAGTAGGTGACATCAGCGATGGTTTTCAAAGGTTCAAAGGTAACCCTCGAAGCCGAACGTCCACGGCGAATACTGTCTGTGGCTGGAAATAATTTTGAAATGACGGTTTTATAATTGAAACTTTTATTGGCATTGACTGGTTCGGATCGTTTATACCCCCTTTTGTGGGCACTCGTTGCCATTAGGATGGATTTATACGTTTGTAGATCATTATGGGTATAGTCTTCGGAAAGCGGAGTTACTTGAAAATAACAGCTCTAAAAGACCCGATGCTAATTTATAGTTGGCTTGATATTGGAATTACCAATCCGGAAACAATCATTGTCATAGTACACACTATAGCTGGTATCTTGTCTGTTTAGTAAGTGGATCTTCGATGTAGGCTGACACTAAACCGCCGTATTTGTTTACCAGTATGCCTTTTAACTGGGTTTTATACTCAGGTGTAAAGATTTCTGACAAAGTAGGCTGTTTGGAAGTTGTAGGTGTTTCGGCACTCATTGAAGTTTCCAGAAACTGAGGAAATGGCGATGGTTTTGCTGGTGGAAACACCTCTTCCGCTGATTTTTCTCAACATCACTAGCACTATCCAGTTCCGTTTGTTCCTTTTCCACAGGGACCTTCTGCATAGTCTGCGTTGCTTTTGAAACTGCTGACAGCTTTCAGATGGCTTGGAAGATGTCTTAAACATGGCTTTTAGAGGAGGCGCTAAATGGTGCTGAATAAACAAAGCATTATTCGCACGTGATCGTTTCAATTGACGAAACTTTTGGCGAATATTATTTTTTGACATAATAATATGCTTTTTCAATTGACTCCCTGCTGTTGACATGGTGTCTGTAGAAATGACACACGGGGAAATGAGGCAGCCCCTTAAAATATGAATAAAATAATCAAACCCTAAGTGATAACGCCCCTGGTTAATACCACTTTGTTTGTCAATAACAAGACAGGTATGCCGCTGAGTGTTCCAACACTTGGCACACAATTGAGTAAAGGTTTGAAAGGTCATATCGGGATTGACATGTTCGTTGTAAATGTGACGTATATTCCTCTCATCCTGGCGATATTAAACAATGACGGTGACATTATCACGAATGCGTTGTTTGGACATTTTGGAATAAGTTTGTCCAAGATAAAAGCTCTGGCCGAAAATGCGGTTAAGGAGATCTGGCAACATGTTCCGACATCGTGGACTCAAGACACTGTGTTAAGTGAATTGCAACCCTGTGATAACTTCGAGCACACCGTCTTGCGCCCTGTTTGGATGTCACATCCTCATGGAGGCATGTGGGAGGCTATCAGTATATTTTTAGTACTGATACTTCCAATACACCTCTGGTGTCACATCCTGCATCTGGTGACGTATGTGCTTGCTATCATGTGTCCTCATGGGGGCATGTGGGAGGCTATCAGTATATTTTTAGTACTGATGCTTACAATACACCTCTGGTGTCACATCCTGCATCTGGTGACGTATGTGCTTGCTATCATGTGTCCTCATGGGGGCATGTGGGAAGCTATCAGTATATTTTTAGTACTGATGCTTGCAATACACCTCAGGTGTCACATCCTGTATCTGGTGACGTGTGTGCTTGCTATCATGTGTCCTCATGGGGGCATGTGGGAGGCTATCAGTATATTTTTAGTACTGATGCTTGCAATACACCTCTGGTGTCACATCCTGCATCTGGTGACGTATGTGCTTGCTATCATGTGTCCTTGAAACGTCATTGTGAGAAATAAGACTTGACTGTTTCTATGCATTATGCAGTGTGGGTAACCGCTGGAACGTTGACTGTTCGCAGGCAAAGCAAGAGCTTAACCGCCGTGCAGGGGTCGTCCCTACAACTGTTTTGGTGCCGCCCTTGCCCCCGAAGTATAGGCGGCCCCCTGCGAAAGTCAAGAAGAGAAGACTGTCGTGTGAGTGTGCCGCCAGGAAGAAGGATGTGTGTAGTGAATACGACAAGCTCAAAGTAGAACTGATCAAGACTGAAATATATTTACGAAAGCTTCAAGCTCTTAAGTTGGAGAGGGAACTTGGCCTGTTGCCGTCACCCTTCACGGAACAGATCTGTGGTCTCGGCTCGGACGAAGAAACTTTGAGTGCCCCCAGTCCCATCATGTTCCCCGACGACCTCTGATACGCTGTCCTGTCTACTGTGGTAGTGGGCAGTACTCTCTCCGACTGAGCCACGAAGGTGTGGATGCTCACTGAACCATTTGATTACTACCGTACCTAAATTGGAACGACACATGTTCGTTTTCACACATCACAGTTGTTGAGCGACTATCAGAACCCTCCTTGTGAGCGCAATGCTGGCAACTGGAGACAGAATTTCAGTTTAGTTTTTTACACTAAACTTAAGAACAGGTGATAGTTCCGCAGTAAACTGGTCGTTTTTTGTTGATTTATTTAATAATGGTTACAACCCGTGTTTCACCTACAGGAATATCACGGGATATTTGCAGTTTTAAATGCAAAATTAACATGAATTATTGAAGTGAGTGGATTTTTTTTTATAAATTTTCGACAGAATTCCAGTGGTGTTTCATAATAGTATGCAGTAGTAATGATCGTAGTACAGTTGGTCGTTCTCCCGAGTACGTGGTGCATTCAGGCAACAGGTGACGAGCCGTCTGTTGAGATTTTTCCTGGCAGCTGCAAATTGGTGAATCAATAATGTTCACTTTATGAAGATAGGATTTGTAGCGACCATGATTTGTGATACACTGGGTGGTTATGAAGTTGGGCCAGAGAGATGAGGAAAGTCTGTGTGGTATATTAGGAAGGAATAATTTTGTATGTAAGGAGTCTTCTGAATTGGTATATATGGAGTTCCAGATATTTGTATAATGCAGTTAGTACTTTTTTTTTTTGCTTGGTTTAGGGGTGGTGATTTATAACCTATTGCAGTTCTATGGCTGGCAGCAATCCTGGGGGGATAGTCAGCTCTCTCATTCCCCCAGAGTCCTGTGTGTCCTTTAATCCATTGAAAAGTAATCTTGTTCAACTTGTTAAGGGCAATACAGTAGAGTCTCGGCCAACCTGACAGGAGAAAAAAATCATGATATTTGTTAGTTTTTGTGTTTCCGCACAAAGCGTTACTGTGTTTTCTTTCGTCTTCTCCGTCAATGGAATTATCGACAGTCAAATACTACGCGAAACAAGTTGACCTACAGTACATAGTAAGAAGAGTAACGACGACCCGATAAATACAAGTAATGTACAGTAAATGCACAAACTGTTGGCGGTAAGAAGTAAACAAACGGCTCTGCGCAGAGCGTTGTATTTATTTGATTGCGCATTCTGTTTCTTCGCCGTCTTCGTGACGAGGCTTCAAGAAACAGGTTTCAAAGCGAAAAGCAAAAGTAAATGGTAATTCTCTTTAAGTGAAAAAAAAAACTATTTGCATACGGGAATTGTTTTGTACATATACTGTACAGTGTACATATTATAAAAACAAGAAGTTCCGTGAAGAACTATACAGCCTACTTTTCATGCCAATGATTATTCTGCAGTATATGAACCTATCTAGAATAATGACGAAATTAAGTTGGTAATATCGAAATATCTAATTAGTTGAAAATATACCTGGTATAATGTAGCCTAATAGAGCACTACAGTTGGCAGCCCTGGTGACTGAATATATTCTTAGTTCCACCTCTTAAGGTACAGAATACAAAATTTGGTTGAAGTCCAATGGACGTTACATGCAGTTAGACACTGGATCTATCAGCACGCGTAAAAGCATGTTGCCAACAATACCATGCGTGTGCTGGTCAGAAATAATCTGAATTATTATGATATCTTGTTGTGCCAATTTTGGATGAAATCCATTTGTTAGTATAGAAGTTACATGTATTTTAAAATTGGACATATCAGCAGGCATAGAATCATGTTGGCAGCACCGCCTTGTATTAATTACTCCAAATTAATATAGAATGTCAGGTGCTATACGTGTGCAAAGTATAGAGCTGTTGGCTTGCATACTTTCTGATATATTGATATTAGGGTAAAAAGAATATAGACAGCATTTATTAACAGTTGGCAGCCCTGATTGCTCTTAACAATACTTATAGTCATATCTGTTATGGTACACATTGCACATACGAAATTTGGTTGAAATCCAACTGATAGTATAGAAGTTAGATGTATTTAAAAATTGGTACTATCAGCAGGCTTATAATCATGTTGGTAGAACTGACGTATATAAGTTACTCCAAATTAACCTAAAATGTCAGAATATACGTGTGCATAGTTTAAAGCTGTTGGCTTGCATACTTTCTGATATATTGGTATTTGGATTTTAAAAAAATAGAGAGAGCAATTATTAACAGTTGCCAGCCCTGGTGGCTCTTAAGAATACGCTCAGTCATATCTGTTTATGTACAGATATTACATACAAAATTTGGTTGAAATCCAGTTGATAGTGTAGAAGTTATATGCATTTAAACATTGGACCTATCAGAAGGCTTAAAATTATTTTGGCAACACTGTCATGGTTGGCCTCCTGGAAATTAAACTGAAATAGTATTATCTACATGTGTGCCAATTTTAGAATAGCTCCCATGCATACCTTGCAAGATATCCAACATGGAGCTCAAATTTCTAGTGCGTTTTTTCAGCAGTTGGTAGCACTGACATCATTTTCAAATATGGACGGGAGCTATTCCGGTGCACATCTTTACTCATACTAAATTTGGTTTTGATTGCTGCAGCCGTTTAGGAGTTGATAGGGGGGGGGGGGGGGGGGGGAACACATACACAGCCAGATAGACAGACGGACAGACACATTTTCCCGGATCGATCTCATAAGACTACTTTTTCCTCATTTTTGCAAAATGTGAAAAGTAGGCTAATAATGTGTAGGCCTAGTTTTTGTAAGTTTTCTTTTATGATTTACAGTAATTGTTTCCCTTGATTCTTATGCAGTACAGTACTGAACTATATAATCAAGTACTGTAATTGTAGTGTCTTAATCGTTTTAAAACTTGTGTTTCTGTTATAAACAAATAAATGTACTGCATTTCATTACATTTAAATCAAAACAAACAGCTTATTTCTTCTTTTTAACACATTTCCCGATAACCCGGCATTTTCGCGAACTCTGCCACCCTTCGGTCCACATTAGGCCGAGTTTACGAGACTCTACTGTACTTGAATTGTTAATTAATATTTTATTGTCACATGGACAATCTTTATCAGTTATTTCATGCGGAGTTTGTTTCTCATTTACAATTCACTTTACAAACTGTCCTTTTGATGCGTTCCCAGCTGAAGAGTTCTTATTGGGGAACAGCAGTAGCCAGTATTCAAGCTGAACATAATGACGATTGAGTTGAAATGGATGGTGACAGTAAAATGTGACATGATAAAAGAAGTTAAATACCACTGAAAAATAAGGGGAGTTAAGCAGAGTAACGATTTGTTACATTTCAAAAAGGGGGAAGCCTTAAACAAATTTCAAGATTGCAAAAATAGAAGAAAAAAAGATAACAGGTTAAGTAATATGTTTTTAACTAACCGGGTGTCATTGAATGGGGCAAGTAGGATGGAAGGATTGGTTTCACTAAAAGTCAATTGTTCCTTCTTGAAAGTTTGTGGAGTAGAAAATAGCACTTTGCAACATTTAAAAGTTCATAAGCAGGGTTCGATCGCAATGCTATAGTTCTGTTTTCTTAAGAGAGTCAGAGTAGGGGGTTCGGGGGATCTAAACGCACCGGGTGCTCAAAAAAGTAAGTACCATTGCTTTGCTTATCGATTAACATGCGACATGTCGTAGGACTTGGGGTGATGTCTTTGCTATGGACTACTCGTTGTATTTAAAAAAAATGCTTTTGAAAGGAGGAGATATTTCCAAAACCAAACATGATAGAACGTTGTGCAATGGTTCAAACGAACGAACAAAACTTTTTATTTTTTTACATTTTTTTAAATGTCCAATTTTGAAATTGGCTATTTTGGAAACTAAGAATTTTACAAAAAAGTTTGTTTGACGTAAATACATGGTCTTTACCCCTCTACCCCCAAAATCAGTTTCAAGTCCCTAGGACACAATAAATAATAGGGGAGCAGTGACAGTTGAAACCCATAGCCTACTTTCTTCTTGAGTTTGTAGATATTTCGCGAACCCATGGTCGGATTTGGACAAATGAGGTCTCATATAGGTAAGAAACGGGGCATACTATACTTTTGGCTACCGAGTTTCAGCTACTTTTCGAGGTCACTCTCTCAAACATTGCCGGAGACTGCCGAATATTAACGATTGGAACTCTAACAAGATTTATCTTGTCGCATGACGTAACGAAAAGTTAAATGACGTAATTGCATGAGAATGTTGCATTACCTAAAATTTAACACCATGCAAGTGTTTAACATTTTACAATCGGCTCATGTATTGATTTATGTGTAGACTTTTGTATTGGCTTTTTTGTTGTCTTTTATGTTGGCATTTATGTATTGGCTTTTGTATAGGCTTTTAGGTACCGATCTAAACCCACCACCACCACCACTCCTTCTGACGTCACATCACCCCCCCCCCCCCCACTGTTATTTTTGTCCTAGAGACTTGAAACTTAGATTGGGGGTAGAGGGGGTAAAGACCATCAATTTAAGTCATACAAACTTTTTTGTAAAATTCTTAGTTTCCGAAATATAGCCAATTTCAAAATTGGACTTTTTGGGAAAGAATGGAAAAAAAAGTTTTATTATAACAATAATGGACTCAAAACCATTATTTTAAGCCTATATAACACTTTTTTGAATGTTTGGTTCTAAAAATATCGCCTACTTTCAAAATTGAACTTTTTTGATTTTTGTCCTAGAGACATGGGACTTGGTTTGTGGGTAGAGCGGGTAAAGACCATTCATTTACGTCAAACAAGATTTTTGTTACATTCCTAATTCTGGAAATGTAACCCATTTTCAAAATATTTTTTAGAAAAAAATAAAAATACAATATTATTTTTGACTGAGAGTGGGATAGAGGTAAATGTAAGAGTTGAGAGTCAACATTAACTTAAGAGTACTCTGGATTTTTTGAATTTTAGTGTGTTGTTGTTGCTTACAAACATGGTGGTAAGCATTATGCTGCCATAAAAAGGGCTGAGATACTTTCCAAGACAAAGAGAAAAATCCACTAAATACATTGTCAAAAATGACTTGTCAAATAAGCCAACACAAAAGCCAATATACAAGCCAACATATAAGCCAACACAAAAACCAATACCAAAGCCAACACAAAAGCCAACACAAAGCAAAAAAAACAACATAAAAGCCAATACAAAAGCCAACACAAAGCAAAACATAAAAGCCAACACGTAGGCCATTACATAAGTCAACATATAAGCCAATACAAAAGACAACATAAAAGTCAACACAAAAGCCAACACAAAGCAAAACACAAAAGCCAACATAAAAGCCAACACAAAAGCCAATACAAAAACTCAACACAAAAGCCAACATAAAAGCTAACTTAAAAGCCAACAGAAGTCTACACATAAACCAATACATAAGCCAATATATAAACCAATACGAAAGCCAATACAAAAACCCAACACAAAAGCCAATATATAAGCCAACACAAAAGCCAACACAAAGCAAAAAATAAAAGCCAACACAAAGCAAAACACAAAAGCCAACTCAAAGCAAAACATAAAAGCCAATGCAAAAGCCAAAATAAAAACCAACTTAAAAGCCAACACAAAGAAAAACATAAAAGTCAATACAAAAGCCAACACAAAGCAAACCCTAAAAGCCAATACAAAAGCCAACACATAAGCCAACACAAAGCAAAACATAAAAGTCAATACAATAGCCAATACATTAGCCAACATAAAAGCCAATACAGAAGCCAATATATGAGCCAATACAAAAACCAACATTAAAGCCAACGTAAAAGCCAATACAAAAGCCAACATAAAAGCCAACACAAAAGACAATACAAACAAGATGTTCAGTAAAGAACATATAGCCTACTTTCTCCTAAATGTATGAGTATAGTTATAACTCGTTGTTATTATCAAAGAGTATAATAGAATCATTTCTTGGTTGAAGACCTTAGAAAATATTTACCTCTACCAAACGCCACAACCTAGAAAAAAACTACTACCATCATTGAAGAAAGATAGATAAGTATATCAAGAATGTTATGGATCTGGAGAAATAATCGACCGGACTGGCTGCGTGGCTCAGCGGTAACGTTCTCGCTTGCTGGGCCCTAGGTTGCAGGTTCGTATCCTGGCGCAGTCAGCTGGCATTTGAGGGTGCACAAATGCGAGGGAGCCGTGTCAGTAGATTTACTGGCACGTTAAAGATCCCCTTCGGGCCAAAATTCCGGCACCCCGCCGTATCTAAAAGCTGTAGTAGTTAAAAGGGACGTAAAACAAATAACATTATTATTATTGTTATTATTACATAATCGACCTGCCGTGGGCAACATCCAACATTGAGTTGAGGCATGTCTTTACACGTCTGGTTGTGCATGGCTTTCACAACCCTAATTGAATTAACAAATCTTTCCATGACCCTACAGAGATGTGTGTATACAAACTATGTGGATATTTTCGATTGCTATTTGCCTGAAATAAAAGTATTAATTAATAACCTGAACTAGCACCAGCGGCTAGAATTCAGTTACTATGTGAAATCGTTTTGTTCTTTACTTCAAATAACATTTTCAAATAACGCACAATAGGCTGTTACAAACCCTTTAAAACAAAAAGTAAAAATTTATCGTAGTATCATCTTGCCATTCTTCAAGTTCGATGCGCATAGAATGCCAATGGTATACGGTACTAACAAATGGAGTCCCACGTAGACCAGTCGTGACATCTAGTGGAGAAGTATCGAACAATATAACCCTAACAGGGCGAGTGCATTCTAGTGGCCATAAGAAGAAACTTTACAATAAAATGTTGAAGTTAATAAGTAGGCCGGCGTGCAGTTACCTTTTTGGCTACTAGATGTCTCGAGAAAATTTGCTGGTGAATTATGTTTTAATTAAATATATATTTTCCACCGTAATATGCAAAATATAACGCTTAGTTTTAAAACGTCTGAATCATTACAAGACAATAAATATATAAAATGTCAAGCAAAAAAAAACTCTGATGGGGTTTGAACCATAGGCATATGAGTGATAGGCCAACGCTTTACCACGGAGCCATTTGTGCCAACGAACATCGTTCTATATAAAATGACTTACATATAACTTGTTAGCAAATAATGATTTAGACTAAACGATTGCATCAGTGGAGTATATTATTTATTTATAAAGCATTTCATACAAAGTTTATTTATTTTGTATCAGTACGCTATATTGCATGCAATACTCAAATTAGTGAAATATAAGTCAGGCACAAGATATCCGCTGCCATCTTGTCTTCTTACCGAGACGGCTCAGCTTTTTAAAATCACTTCTGCACTATAGTATTACAAAATAAACTTTTAATTTCGAACGTGCCTCTTCCTTTAGAACAGTTAAATCGATTCTCGGCTCGATAATCGGAACTGGTGGGTCCCATGATATGGATTATAAATTTTGCATAATTCGCACGGCCGCCATCCTGAAATGGTACGGGGGATGACCTTGTAGTTTGGTCACAAGACGCGTCCTATATGAAGGTATGTTGTTACCAAATTTGGTAGAGATCGGATAATTTGGTTAGTCGCTATTTGATTTTACGTTTTGAACGTTTGAGTGGCCGCCATTCAGTTTTGGTAAAGATGGCGGCGATATAAAACATGACACTGAGGTGCCCTTTGCTTGTTCTACCTCTGTACCAAATTTCGTTCAATTCGGTTTCACCGTGTTCGAATTGATAGGGGGGCAGACATTCAGAGTACACACACACACACACACAGACAGACTCACACACACACACACACATACATACACACAGACAGACACACAATTTTTGGCCCTGTAGTGATCTCATAAGTCTACTTTCATTTTTTGCAAAAATCGAAAGTAGGCTAAAAACCAACACAAAAGCCAATACTTAAAACATACAAGCCAATACAAAAGCCAACATAAAAGCCAATATATAAAGCAACGCAAAAACCAATACATAAGCCAACACAAAAGCCAACATAAAAGCCAACACGGAAGCAAAACATAAAAGCCAATACAAAAGCCAACATAAACCAATACGTAAGCCAACATATAAGCCAACATTAAAGCCAGTACAAAAGTCAACACGAAAGCCAACATATAAGCCAATATATAAGCCAACACATAAACCAATACGAAAAGCCAACATAAAAGCCAAACACACAAGCCAACTCAAAGCAAAACATAAAAGCCAATACAAAAGCCAACATAAAGGCCAACACAAAAGCAAAACATAAAAGCCAATACAAAAGCAAGCAGAAAAGCCAACATAAAAGTCAATACAAAAGCCAACACATAAGCCAATACAAAAACCCAGCACAAAGGCCAACTGAAAAGTCAGTACAAAAGCTAACATAAAACCAATAAAGAGCCAACACATAAACCAATACAAAAGCCAACACATAAACCAATACATGAGCCGATTGTAAAATGTGAAACACTTGCATAGTGTTAAATTTTAGGTAAAGCAACATTCTCATACAATTACGTCATTTAACTTTTTGTTACGTCAAGCGACAAGATAAATCTTGTTAGAGTTCCAAACGTTAATATTCGGCAGTCTCGGGCAATGTTCGAGAGAGTGACCTTGAAAAGTAGCTGAAACTCAGTAGCCAAAAGCATAGGATGACACTTTTCTTACCTATATGATGCCTCAGTGGGAGAGAGGTTGGCAGCCCTGATCGTGATGAGTGCTATGAAAGGAAAGTTAATGATGCGTGGACATGAACATTAAAAAAAGGAATTGGTATTTCTTTGTATTGTATTTTTGCTATGAAATAAAAACAAGGTTTACCAGTGCACGATGTTTTTTAATTTTTTTAAATGATGATAGTCATTTGCTCATTCTTCATTTTCACATATTGCCATTTGTCAATTTCCAACTTCCAGTTTTTAAAAATGTCAGTTTAAAGTTTTTGAAATTCATGATATGGAAACATGGATTTTCGAATTTGTTGTCCCATGTCATAGATTTATGGCATGTTAAAGAACCTTCCTCTAATTGCACCTGTGTGAAGCTAAATTGGTTAGGTTAAGAATATAAACAACGCTCTTAGGTTTCTACGTTCGTTGCCAAGAGCCGACTGCGGTGGCATCTAGTAGTTAAGTTCTAAACTTGGCCTAGTAGTCGTTGACGGTGGCGCTTGGCGGCAAAAGTAGGAACTATTTAAAAAATTCTAAGTTGCAGTACTTAAATTAAAAAAAAGTCCTCTCGGCACGCCGGAAGGCGGAGGTAGATTTCACCGGACAAACTTGGGGATAGGCGAAAATAGGCAGAATATGCAGGTTTTCGTAGAAGAATCAGACCTCATTTATTGCGAGAAGGTATTTTATAATTGTAGCTTAATTAACTTTGTTTTTCGTCATTTTATGCTTATTTTAAACATTTTATTGTCTTATGGGAACGGTAACCTTCTTGTCATTTGGGGTCCATTTTTATACTTGTGGTCACACTGTCCTTATGCAAGGTTTCGACACTGATGTGTAACTATGTAACGGTCTGTTACTTCTTCACGCAAAATTATATCTCCCGCAGAGATTTTGGTTGGTTCCTCAGTTTAGGGGCTGCGACAACGCGGTCATGTAACCCCGTGTACTTAGGGATGGCTGTATTAGTCTGTAATTCAGGTAAGGACTGCAGACGGTCAATTTCAAGCAGTAGTTCCTAATGTTGCTACCAGGTACTACCGTCAACGACACCTACCTGTGAACTTAGCTACTAGATGCCACCGCAGCCAGCAACTCGCAACGAACGTTGGAATTTCCCCTTCAAAGGAAAGCATACTGAGGGATTTTTAGCGCTCTTAGAAAATCCGACGACTTCGGCCGGCTTTGAACTCGCGACCTTGGGCATAGACATTCAGCATGCTTGCTACCAGTTACGTCACCGAAGCCGCTTCACACTTAGTCAGATGGAATTCTGAATATGATCTCGTGCAAGTGCGTTATCTTGGCAACGTCTGATGGCTCATCCCTCATCAATTTAGTAGAGTTGCCATGGCATGCACTGATAGCTCTTGGCATTTTCTTATAATTCCGAAATCATTTTTCTCATCCCTTGGCATAATGGTGGGTCATATCAAAAATTCTTTAAGACAAAATTTTAGGTAATTATTAGGGGAATATTGTCCATTTTGTACGGTTTTGAGATTGTGCCTATTAAGAGAGATATGATTAATGTTTCCCGAAAAACCCACTTTTTCCCACCCCTTTGGTCAATGGTTGGTGCTATAAAGAAAACTCTTCAAACATAAATTTTTGGGCTTTATCCGACACATAGTATGAACGTTGAACGGATTCGATATTTCACATATTAAGAGAGTTATAAATATTTCACTTTTTCGAAAAAAGCCCCCCATTTTCACCCCCTTCGACCGATTTAGCCCATTAACGAACTCGACCGAGATTTTATAGGTATACATATTCGGTTAAATATTCAAAGTGATTGGTGCAAAATTACGGCAGTTATCGTGTCCACAAGAAACTGATATATATACAAGTATACTTTTGAACTGACGGTGGTTTTGGGGTCTGGGGGATGTGAAACGCGAAGATATGTCGAAATTTTCCGGAAGTCGAAACATGGTAGCCTACCCATTGCAATAGTTAGCTTTCTAATGAAATCTACCTCTGGTTGGTTCCTCAGTTTAGGGGCTGCGACAACGTGGTCATCTAACCCCGTGTACTTTGGGTGAGTGTAGAATCTGTCTGATAAACGGTGTGAATTGTAATGGATGTATTAGTCTGTAATTCAGGTAAGGACTGCAGACGGTCAATTTCAAGCAGTAGTTCCTAATGTTGCTACCAGGTACTACCGTCAATGACACCTAGCTGTGAACTTGGCTACTAGATGCCACCCCAACCAGCAACTCGTAACGAACGTTGGAACTTCCCCTCCAAAGGAAAGCATACTGAGGGATTTTAGCGCTCTTAGAAAATCCGACGACTTCGGCCGGCTCTGAAACCGCGACCTTGGGCATAGACATTCTGCATGCTACCAGTTACGTCACCGAAGCCGCTTCCCACTTAGTCAGATGTCAAAGTCAACCCCTGGCACCATCCAGCCCATGACGGGCTAAGGCCGACCAAGCGACCGCTGCCCAGCCATTTGGCCTGCAGATATTGGGGTGGCGCGTGATCAGCGCGTCGGGTCCCCTCGGCCGTTAATAATGGTATTCGTGATCGGGGTTCTGTCTCACTGTCAGACAGCTACTCAATTGTCCTCACGAGGCTGAGTGCACCCCGTTCCAACCCTCACGTCAGTTTTAAAATCCCTGACGGAGCCGGGGATCGAACCCGGGAACTCCGGGTGAGAGGCAGGCGCGCTACCCCAACACCACGGGGCCGGCTTAGTCAGATGGAAATACTGTATCTGATCTCGTGCAAGTGCGTTGTCATGGCAACGGCTCATCCCTCATCAATTTAGTAGTGTTGCCATGGCAACCTCTGATAGCTCTTGGCATTTTCTTATAATTCCGAAATCATTTTTCTCATCCCTTGGCGTAATGGTGGGTCATATCAAAAATTCTTTCAGACAAAAGTTTTAGGTAATTATTAGGGGAATATTGTCCATTTTGTACGGTTTTGATATTGTGCCTATTAAGAGAGATATGATTAATGTTTCCCGAAAAATCCACTTTTTTCCACCCCTTTGGTCAATGGTTGGTGCTATCAAAAAACTTATTTGACATAAATTGTTGGCACTTATCCGACACATATTACGAACTTTTAATGGATTCGATATTTCACGTATTAAGAGAGTTATAGCGAAATTTCAATTTTTCGAAAAAAGCCCCCCATTTTCACCCCCTTCGACCGATTTGGCCCATTAACGAACTCGACCGAGATTTTATAGGGATACATATTATGTAAAAAATTCAAAGTGATTGGTGCAAAATTACGGCAGTTATCGTGTCCACAAGAAACTGATATATATATATATATATATATATATATATATTAGATAGATAGATACATACATATATACATAAATTATAAATTATATATAAACTTTTGAACTGACGGTGGTTTTGGGGTCTGGGGGATGTGAAACGCGAAGATATGTCGAAATTTTCCGGAAGTCGAAACATGGGACCCATTGCAATAGTTAGCTTTCTAATGAAATCTACCTAAAACAGATAACACACACTAATACAGTCATCACAATTAACACCGGTTATCAGACAGATTCTACACACACCCAAAGTACACGGGGCTACATGACCGCGTTGTCGCAGCCCCTAAACTTAAGAACCAACCAACCAACTAAATGTCAGTTTAAAGTTTTTGAATTTCATTGATATGGAAACATGGATTTCCAATTTGTTGTTTACACATATTTCATTTTGTGTATGTCGAAAGTTAATTTTAAGTTTTTGCAAATTATGTTAATGCGAGTGCTTGACCATCATGATGGTGCAGTCAGTCTATGTGTTTTTTTTGCAAAAACGTATAGGCCTACTACTACTACTACTAAAGTGCGGGACAAACCATTGGAAGTCTGAAGGTCAACTGGCTCTCCGCTCCGCGCCCGGCGGTGTTGCAATGCTATTGCATCGTACCTTCAGTCGCGTGCTGCATGCGAGAACGTACAAGACAACAGCGCACCGACTACCCGTGACCTTCAGGCTTCCAATGGTTTGTCCCGCAGGTAAGACTGTTTTTCAAAAATAACGCCTATCTACCGCTGCATTTAATGAAACAAAACTATTCATCATCATTTGTCTTCTACTCCAGTTGCCCGGGTGTAGTTTACGAGCGCCCTCCACTTGCGTCTGTCCATGTACCATTCTTCTTTCAGGATTCTATCCCAGCGAACTCCCCTTGTTCCTATGTCCTCCTTCACCTGGTCTTCCTACTGGCCTTCTACCAACCACATCTGTGCGAAGTCTTTGTTTTGCTATCCTCCCCTCGGCCATTAGCTTGACATGGCCAAACCATCTCAAACGGGTCCTTGTCACTTTTTCTTTCAAAGTTGGGTACACTCCAGCTTCTTCCCTAATTTGTTCATTTCTTACCCTATCCCTCCTAGTTTTTTTGTACCATTGTTCGTAGAAACTTCATTTCTACAGCTTGTAGTTTGCTGTCTATCTGTCTGGTTGTTGGGCAGGTTTCTAGGCCATATGTTATTATGGGGGTAAAGTATGATTGAAAGAGCGTCTGTTTTAATCTCAAGGGGAGTTGTTCGTTCCAGAGTAGGTTCCGAACTTGATGGTAGAACTGGGTTGCTTTTTGGGTTCGGCTATTGATCTCATGCTGTACCCTGTTATTGCTTGAAATAATGCACACAAGATAGTTAAACTGGTCTACTGTTTCAAGCCTTTCTTGTTCTGTCTGTTGACTGACATCGCTACCGTTTTTGATTTGTTTATTGTTAATCCGTGTGCTTTTAGACAGTTATTCCAGGTGGCCAACCTCTCCTGTACATCTTTCTCTGTATTACCCCAAATTACTACATCATCTGCAAATGCAAATGCGCTGATTTCTGTGTTGTTGTTATGCCTTATTCCTTTCATAACCTCGTCCATTACAGTGATTAAAAAGTAATGGCGAGAGGGCACTGCCCTGTTGAACTCCTTTAGTTGTTTGGAACCAGTCAGAATTACCATTTCCTATCTGAACACAACTGTGGCAACCTTCGTAAAGCATTTTAACTTTCTGGATTAGCCCCGCGGGTACGTTTTTCTTTCTTAGGCATTCCCTTATAGTCTTTCTTGGGACGTTATCAAATGCTTTTTCAAGATCTAAAAATACAAGTGTTAGGTCTCTACCCTTCTCCCAGTGCTTTTCTAGCAGCATTCTGAGGGAAAATATGAGATCTATAGTTGCACGGTGTTGTCTGAATCCATACTGCTCTTCCTGCAGTTGCGGTTCTATTATTTTCCTAAGCCTTTTCTCAAGTATTTTTTCAAATATTTTCAGGCCATGAGACAATAAAGTGATCCCTCTATAATTGCCACATTTCTTCCGGCTTCCTTTTTTGAAGAGAGGTACTATTATTCCTTTTTTCTAATCATCTGGAACTTTTCCATCCTTCCATATTGCACCTATTACTCTATGAAGCCACTGTATTCCTAGTGGACCAGCTGCTTTGATCATGTCCGCACTGACTTCATCATATCCTGTCGATTTTTCTTTGGGCATGCTATTAAGGGCTATTTCTACTTCCTTCCATGTTGGTGGATTCTCTTGATCTAGTTCATCATTACAGCATAAACTGACCTTTGTGGTTCCATCGTTGGGGTCTACTCCTGTACTGCTGTATAATTTTTCGAAATAAGATTTCATGACCTTTCTTACTTCTGTCTCTTCCCTGACTATGTTGCCATCTGGTTTCTCTATTGCTGTTATGTATTCAAAGTATCTTCTTATTGTTCGGTACAATATTTTAGAGTTGGCTTTGCTGTCCTGTTCCAGTTTATCTGTGAAATCAGTCCAAGTTTTATGTTTCTCTTCGGCCACAATTCTTTTAACTTGTAGCTTCAGATCTCTGTATTTCTGCTGTAATTCATTCACACTGGATTCATTTATTCCACTTCCTTTTTGCATTTCTTTATCTCTGGCTTTCCTGGTTACATTTTTCTCTTTTACGGCTTTCTTCACCCTATCGTTCCACCAAGGGGTTTCTTTTGCCTTTATTTTGTTGCTAGACTTGCCACATACTTCTACAGCAGCTCCGACAGTACTTTCTTTAAATCTAGTCCATTCAACATTTCCTTCCTGTAACGAGTCTGATGGTAACTTATTGCCCACATTCTTCATGTACTCTATTTGTTTCTCTGTCTTCTTTAATTCCCATGTCCTAATTTTTGGTTTCCTGCATTTCTGAGGTTTATGAACTACAATGTTTTTAATTGTTGCAAGGAGCAATCTGTGGTCACTGTATAGACTTTCACTTGGTATAACTCGAACATCACAGATGATCTTCACTGCTTCATAGTCTGATATGATATAATCGATCACAGTCTTAGATTCTCCGTTCCAGCTATATCTTGTTAGTTTGTGACTTAGCTGTTTCTGAAACCAACTATTGTTTATTCTCAATCTACTCCTTAGACACAGATCTAGGAGATTTTCACCTTCTTGGTTCCTATTGCCATAACCATGTGGACCCAGTACGCTTTAATATCCTAGTCTATCTGATCCAGCTTGGACATTCAGATCTCCTATTATAATTACATTTTCTTCTCTTTCTATAGTTTCTTCTAGATCAGTTAGGAATTCTTCTTTTTCTTCCTCACTGCAGCCTGTCTGTTGGGCATATACCTGAACTACTGTCAGCACTTTCTTGTTTAGTGATATATCCAGTTTAATAATTCTTTCATTCACGTATATTACCTCACTAATAACATCTATGTCTTCTCTTAGTATAAAACCTACACCATTTTTGGCTTCCGTTCTATGACCATTCCAATGCAGTTTATATCCTTTCCTTACTTTCCTTATTCCTCTGCCTTTCCACTTCGTCTCACTCAGACCAAGAATACAGAGGTTTCTCCTTTCCATCATACCTATTAGTTCTTCGGTTCTACCATTCAGAGTCAGGATATTTAATGTTCCAATTCGTTGTTTAGGGTTCTTCACGTTGGGTTTCTTCTTCTTAGAACATCGTACATGAGCATCAGCCTTACGGTCATCATACGTTGTACATTGTAACGTGTTTTTCGAGGGGTTTTCATGCCACTGGCATAAGTCAGTAGGAAGCCATTCTATATTTATTTACGCGGCAAATTGTTCAGCCAAGAGAATTTTTCATGTTAATTTATTATTATTATTATTATTAATTTATTATAATTATTATTAAGGTATTTTTTCGGAGCATTTTATAAAATTATAAGCATACAGATAGGTTTTCTATGTCTTAGAAAACACTATCAAGCAAATTATTACGAACGACAATATCATAGAAAATTATCTGATTACGGAATTTAACGGAGTTTCGTCAGTTAGGGTATATTGAGAGACATGACTCACTGGGAATTCAAATACAGGCTGAATCTTGTCGGGAAGCATGACGCAATCCTGCGTTGCAGCTTAACGAAAAGGCGGATGTATTGAACGGAAAACGACTTCACCCTCCCGCGGAGTGTAATGAGCCAGAGTGGGGATGTAGCGCATGGGGAGCAGCCAATCAGTGGAGACCACGTAAACTAGAAGTCGGCTGAAGAGTGGGGATGCGACGAGTGCATATATGATTGGCACGCCGTGGAAACAGGGACTATCGTTATACAATTTAACCAGTATCGTTGCACGAGTGAGTGGCTCCGATGTTCAGTGGAGTTAGCGACTACCTTTGTGAAACTTAACCGTTGTGCTTGTACGTGTTGGTTCCGATGTACGGACCATAAATCTTCATATCTACAAATATATCATCAACAACGAAGAAGATGACGACATCTAGGAGGCTATGGGAAGCTCACTTCAACATCCAGTACGAGGGAAATGCTTCAGCAATTTCCAGTGGTAAGCGCGAATTACACATAACAACGCATTCTCTCGTCTTTCTTTGTTTCATTTTCAGTAATTCAGTAAATTCATAGCTTGGGAATAAGAGTAAAATCAGTAATTTATCCGACTCCGTTTTCACGTAATTTTCTAGCGGTAACATTCAAATCGCAACGCTCCAATTTAAATTCAAACTTATTATTGTTATTATTATTAATTTTGCTATACTTGTTTTTTATACAATAAATTCATTTCTTTTACAATGCAATCTTTGTTTTCAGTAGGTAGTATTAGATATAGACCAATTCCTTCTCCTGATACAATTGTTTTTTGGGTTAATGATCCAATCATACTACGATCTGAGAGTAAAGATTCTTGAAGGTGTTCTACCAGAGCTAGGTGTTGTTAAATACAAATTTAGATTTCAACATAGCGTTGAGGTCTTGGCGCCCATTAAAACAACATTTCTTAGTAGAAAACAGTATATTTGTCACGCAACAGTGAGGGCTATAGAAAATATTACACGTGTACGCTCAACGTGGAGCAAAGTAAATACCGTTTCACTTGTCATCTCAACGTAAGCGGAAACCATTACATTTGTCGGCACCAACAAGGGGCATTAATGAACGCTACATTTGGCGCCCAACGTGGGGAATTAATGAACGCTACATTTGGCGCCGACAACTTGGGGATGAAAACCTAATAACATTTGTGGAAGGAGAAGGGTATATATTTCTGTGCCTGTATTTTGGGGGTTATTTGTCTGTATCAGTGTATATCATTATGGGGGATGAGAAAGAAAGACAGATGAGGTTACGTAGTGGTCATCAACTGGAGAGTGATGATACGAGCAGTATGTCGAGTGATGGTAGTACCGGGGTAGCGGAGGTAAATCCCGATACTGAAACAGGGAGTGTAGGCGGCCAACCAGAATTAAAAACTTTACTTCTCGAGTTCATGTATCAGAACAAAGTTAGTAGTGATGCCTTAAATGCAAAATTAGAACAGAATAATGCAAAATTAGAACAAAACAGTAGGGAAAATAAAGAGAGTAATAGGGAATTGAGTGATAGTTTAAACGCCAAATTAGAACAAAACAGTAGGGAAAATAAAGAAAGTACAGACGCTTTAAATGCAAAACTGGAACAAAACAACGCTAAACTAGAACATAACAGTAGGGAAAATAGAGAGAGTACTGAAACTTTAAATGCTAAATTAGAACAAAACAGTAAGGAAATTAGTGTGAAAATGGAGCAGATTAGAGGAGAAATCAGAGGAGTAATGGAAGAGAAGGTTAAAGAGATCATTGCAGATGTAGACAAGAAATTAGGAAAAGTACAGGAGGAGTTGGAAAGTAGAATCAGCACACAGGCTGAAAATTTAAAGGAATTAGTTAAATTAGAAACACTGCAGGTTAAAAAGAAATTGGGGGGAGAAATTGACAAGATTCAAGTATCAACTAAAGAGGTTAAGGAACAGCTGGGGGGTAGAATTGAGAAAGTCCACTCACAAATAGTTGCAGAAGTAAATGATTTAAGAGAGAGTAATTGAGAGAGCATTAGCAAGATTGAGGAGAAACAAGCAAAGCTATATGATAAAGTAGAAGAATCAGAAGGAAACATTAAATTAACAGTAAACAGTATTGAGAGGAAGGCTGAGGAGAAAATCGCAGAATTAAGAGTTAAAATTAAAAGCTAGGATCAGGCAAGAAAATAGTCAGAATAGGCCAGTTTTTGTGAATAGCACACACAGGGAGGTAGAACTGGGTAAGTTCAGCAATCGACAGGGGTGCCCAATGGAGTTCATGAACACTATAGAAAATAAATTCGGGAAGAGGTTGGAAAATGGTAGTATTGAGTGGTGCCAGGTAGTTGAAATTTTAGAACAAGTGTTTGTGGGGGAAACGAGGAATTGGTTTGCTGTCTACAGAGACAAGTTTACTGATATCAATGATTTTAAAATGAAATTCTGTGAAAAGTTCTGGAATGAGGTTATTCAGTCGCAGCATCGTGAGGGAGTAGTGTGTGGTAAATATAACCCTAAAGGAAGCTCCACCATGACCGAATACTTTTTAGGGCAGGTATTAGTGTGTAAATATCTGGATGGCTTGAAGGAGGAAAGTGATGTGGTGAGGTTGCTACTTAGGCACTTTCCCTATAGGATCAAGGAGGCTGCTTGTATCCAGAATGTAAAGACAATATCACAAGTAGAAAATTTGTTAAGCACATTTGATGCACTAGGGAGAGGGGGTTATGAGGACAATTTCAATCGGAACCAGGGTAATAATAATAATAGACCTAATGAAGCCAGGCATCAGGAAGTTCAAGGGAACGGTGGCGAAGGGGCCAACGCTCAAAATAGAAATAATAATAATCAGCTAAATCAGAACAGAGGAAATGGCTATGGTAATCAGTATCAAGGGAGGAACAATGATTTCAGGGGAAATCAAGGGAGGAACAATGATTACAAGGGAAATCAAGGGAGAAACAATGATTTCAGGGGAAATCAAGGGAGAAATTATAATGACAATAATTACAACCAGAATAGGGGTCAAGGAAGAGGACAGCCTAGTGGTAGTAATATACAGCCAAACAATGACAACACAGCCCAGAACAACCAGACCAGTTCAGTAGTTAGTAGTACTACGGCCAGCTGTAGCGGTTCTTTAAACGCGAACCAGGCTGCGAAGTAAGGTCAGAATCTCAGTCTGTAGCATGCCCTGTCCATACAATTATACAGGAACCCTATGACCTAAATGTAAGAAATGAATTATTACATGGACTAAATGATGAAGGTATTATTCAGGAAGTGGTTAGTAAGAGCCCCATAGTTAAATTTAACGTGTCCGAGGCGTACACAGATGTTTTAATTGATAGTGGTTGTATGAAGAGTTGCATAAGTAGTGCATTTTATGATAAAATGAAAGGAACTGGAGTAAATTTTGAGGAGATGCCAATTAAAAGCACTTTTGTTATCACAGCTGTTGGACAGAGGTCTAAAGTAATTTCTAAGCAAGTTTTAGTAGACATTAAAATTAATAATCATATAGAAAAGCAGATTTGTCTTGTAATTCCAAATTTAGTATTCAGTGTTATCTTGGGTTCAGAGTGGCTAAGTAGAGTGTCTGGTAACTTATGTTATGATGTAGGGAGTTTGAAATTTAAATGGGGAGATTCTGAAGTAGAAGTAGCGTTCAATGACCATATTCAGAGAAGTAGTATTGTAGGTGTGATTTGTACTTTAAATGAGATATCGCCAGCCGTAGAGCGGGGTTCTCCATGTTTTGTGGGCAGTGTGATTACGAACGGTAGTCTAAAGGACTCGTTACGTGATGCTGCATTTCAGGGAAATATAGAGGATGAACAGTGTGTTCGGCTCTATGATGTGTTATTGTGTAATAGGAGAGTGTTTGAGGATCTCATTGGTATGGCCAATTGCTATACACATTCATTGAACGTTATTGATAGGTCAGTATTCACAGGACATAGATATCCTGTACCTTTCGCTTATCAGAGTGCAGTTGAGGCACAAATTAACCAGATGCTTGAAGATGGGATTATTGAGCACTCTAACAGTCCATATGTTAATTCTTTGATCACGGTACCCAAGACCGACGGCACAGTTCGTATTTGTTTAGACGCTCGTTTGGTTAACAGTAGAATTATTTCAGATCAGCTGAAATCTATGTCAATAGAGGAATTAATGCAAACATTTGAGGGGAAGAAGTATTTCACTTGTGTAGATTTGAGTTCCAGTTTTTGGCAAGTGCCACTTATGTACGAAGATAGACCATTTACAGCTTTTAGTCATAAATATAACCTTTATCAATTTTGTAGAACACCTTATGGGTTAAAGAGTAGTTCAGCAGCTTTAATTAGGGCTTTAAACATCGCATTAGGGGATGACACAGGAGAGTTTGTAACCATTTACATTGATGATATGGTAATTAGTTCACGCAGTTTTGAGGAGCATCTACGTCATTTAAATATAGTTTTTCAGAAGTTAGATCAGGCAGGGTTCACTTTGAAGCTGTCTAAGTCGTCATTCTGTCAGTCAGAAGTGACATTTTTAGGTCATAGAGTGTCGAGTAGAGGTGTTACACCAGAGGAAAGTAGGGTTAGCATGTGTGGACAGTAGCAACAGGGCATCGTTACATACACTGAGAAATAGGTAGGTAGAGCAACGTGATGACGTTCATTTAAGGGAGCCACTTGCAAGGTTGGAAGCAGGTGACGCAGTAACATTTATAGTTTCCAAACGTATTGGCAAAACAGCATATGTGCTGGAGGATAGTAAGGGAAACAGATTATACGGGACGTATAATATACATAGTCTACGAAAATATGTGTCATAAAGTGAGTGTGTTTAGCTGGCGAGCCAGCCTATCAAATGAGTAAGTGTGGTATTTGGTGCGTGGGAGGAGATGGTCTTCCAGGCAGGCGTTTCAGAAGTCACACAGGGGGTGGTGCATTCTTGGAATACACGGTACCTGAGATTATAATTTTCAATGTTTTTGCATGTTCTTTCCTTCCTCTTTGTCAGACACCAACAGTGATCTTCTGTTCTCTCTTAGGGGTTCAGGTTGCTTATATTTTGTATGAGTCTGTTCCAGATATATATTCTATGACCCACCTAGCGTCGTATAGCAACGAATCTCTGAAGCTCTTCAACTCTTCCTCGCGCAAGAGGAATTCCATATCCATTTGGCTACCAGATCCTGTTACCATCGTCAGCTATTTTCTCTTGGAGCAAGAGGACTACGTCCACTTCTTTACTCACCATGCTGCGCTAGTATCAACTGTTATCAACTCTTAGAAGACCGGCTCAGCAAGAGAAGATAAATTTTTTGTTTTCAAGTTGGCAATGTTTATATGTTCTCCTTTTGTCTCCTACCCCCCTCTCTTTCCCCTTTTCTTGGTCCCTCCGTGCTCCGTTGAGCTGCTCTCACTTCTCCGTCTGCAGTTGACTCGTTCAGTCAAAGCTCCGCTCGAGCTTCCCTCCTCAAACCAAGAGGCTCACCCTCTTTTACGCCATGTTGGCTAAGTAATCATCAACGGAAACTTCGACTTCAACATGAAATCAAGATAAGTACCATTTTAAAAGTTTTAACCTCATCTTCATGGTTTTAACTTCCACGTGCTTTTAATTATAATTTATAGACAGTGTGAAATTATTTACTTTGGGGCAATAATCATTCTTCGTGGGATTTGCCATGTTGAGCTTTTGCTTGTATAAGCCAACCTTACTAAAAAAGAGCTTTTCTTAAGCTATTCAAACGAGAAATCCTCTCGCTACGTGGGATATTATCTAATACCCGCTGTCTATAATTATAAAGCTAGTTCCTCCGTTGGATTTTCTCAACCCCATTTTCTGCTAAGGTCGTTCTGGAACCTTCGAGATCTTGTTCTCTATCTGCGAGTCTTGCCGTCAAGTATTGTTCACGCACTTGTGAAAATGCTAGTTAAAATGAGGAATCTTCCTTACAAATTTTTGCAATAGCTAACTTTCCTCCACCGCTGGAACCTCTAGAACATTCTATGGCGCCTTTAATTGTAAATCACAACTTTTTCAAGAAATAGACTCTCACCTATATAGTGCAATCAGTTATTTCCATAATTGCAATAACTTTTTTTCTCATAAACTTCAGTGTTTCTATAGTGAACTTTGCATCCATCTTCATAGACTACAGTGATAAACAGTGCTTGCTCCACGTTTCTACCGCGTCGCGATCGTCCGGTTATATTAAATACGGCCATAAACATTGATCCTATATCCCAATGATCTTTCCTCAACCTTCTACTAACAACCATTATTAATAAAATTGAAACTTTTCTATAAGGTGTCACTCACGAGGTGCCCTTCCAACTTTGCTAGTTTAACATTAATTAAATTCTGCATAATTGCTTGTGTGATACAAGTTTTAAATTCACGTTGTTCCTTTCCCATAATCAGGGAAAACAATTCTCTAAACTCTTGAGCGAGTCATGTTCAGGTTTCACGAAATGGAAACTGTCCCATTTGGCGAGTGATTCCTGCTCAAACTTGGGAAGTCTAGAACTTTCCCTTTCTTCAGGTTTCACAGTAAGTGACCTGCCCTCTTTGTATAATTCTCATATATTAATTCTGTATAAATATAAGAAGTTGTAGGAACTTCTATCTTATTTTTCATGTTGTTATTATTGTTATTTTCAAAGTTGTCACTTTCTCTAGAACATTCTCTCCAGAATTTCTTAAGGTGCACTTTTTGTACTCCAATTCACGTTCAAGCTTTAATTATTTCATTGCTCATTTGTTTAAATCTTATAAAGATTTTAGAAACATGTAAGGTTTGAAACCTTGTAAATTGTCAATTGCCTGGAGCAACCGTTTAATGTTGAGAGGTCTGCGACCCTATTTGTTAAAAAGTTCAAATGAACTATGTTTGTCCAAATTATATTGCATAATTGTTAATTTCCTCAAAGTTCTTTGCATTGTCAAATAAATTAAATATTTGGTTTTGGATTCATCATTTCTCTGATACTACAGTTAGGCAGGATCCTGGCTTTCCTAGCTCTTCCTAGGTTTATGCCCTCGTTCATGCTCAATAAAGCCTTTACTATCTGTCTGGCCAGACCATCACCCTTCCCTATAGTACTTTTATTCGTGCTTGGGAGGAAATACACTAAAGCCTTTCTCTGGCAAACTGCCCAAGTCTTAGCTGCGGTTCCCGTCAGCTTCGACCAAGCTCGTACCCACTTTAGATATCCGAGCACGGATTTGCGGTGGCAACCACCTTTAAGTGTATTGAAAGTCAAACTCATAACTTTTGTGGGACTCTCCTCCTATTTTTCTATCCTTCTTTTCCAATCCCAAATCTACTTCCTTCTCTTAATCATCTTCCCTTGGTGGGTGGGTTATTCCTCAGCCAATAAACTATCCAGGGGGGTAGTATGTAAGTAAATGAGAGTTTTTAAGGTACAGGGAAATATGACGGGATTGTCGGATGCTCTTGAGCATTAAAATGTCTCGATACACCAAGGCCAGAATTTGGTAGCGCTGGTGAATTCCCATTTGCCTCCAAGAGATGGGTGAGCGCTTGAACAGGGTATTTTTGCTTAAAGCGTCCACGAGGCAAAAGATGGGCCATCAGAAGGCGAGACAGTCCTTCATGAAACTCATACATAACAGCACACGTGATTTCTGTTTACGGCCTCGCCATGTAAGATTTGTAAGTGTGTAATTTAAGGTAATTTGTACAATGGTATTATTTGTGTGAGGAGAACTGGTCTGTGTTGAGAACTAGTATTAAGTAGAATATGGTCTATGGGAACTTAACAAGACAGGGGGATTACGGCACAGAAATATTTGGTGTTATATGTAATGCGCATTTACTGTTTTTTTTCAGAAGTCAATATTAATTTAATCTACTTTAAAGAGAGATTAAGTATTATGGTCACGAGGCGCTGCCACAATAGTGTGATCGTGTGCTCAGTGATAAGTGGGATTAATTTTACAATAAGGAAGGAACCTCCAGTGAAATTAGGAAGTTCTAGGGAGATATACATATATCTGAACACCTTGATGCGTGTGATGTGACATCTCCTATACATAGTGCTCACACAGTAATGATGTCTATTTTTCCAACATAGAGAAATTTGAGAGGCGGAAATATCCGTGGAACACTATTCTATATGAAAAACATTGGACTGGTTGAAAAGTGCAATCCATAATGACAACAAACTTTGACGCAAAGTGCGTAAAGAAAAATTATGAGTGTATATATCTGTAATTTAGGGTGATTTCATTTATGTAATATGTATTTTGGATGGGGATTATTAACGTGTCTGGGATAACCGGATAATGGACCGTCGTCACGGTAAATCATCCGATGATCCGAGGCGAATATGTAACGTGTTTTTCGAGGGGTTTCCATGCCACTGGCATAAGTCAGTAGGAAGCCATTCTATATTTATTTACGCGGCAAATTGTTCAGCCAAGAGAATTTTTCATGTAAATTTATTATTATTATTAATTTATTATAATTATTATTAAGGTATTTTTTCGGAGCATTTTATACAATTATAAGCATACAGATAGGTTTTCTATGTCTTAGAAAACACTATCAAGCAAATTATTACGAACGACAATATCATAGAAAATTATCTGATTACGGAATTTAACGGAGTTTCGTCAGTTAGGGTATATTGAGAGACATGACTCACTGGGAATTCAAATACAAGCTGAATCTTGTCGGGAAGCATGACGCAATCCTGCGTTGCAGCTTAACGAAAAGGCGGATGTATTGAACGGAAAACGACTTCACCCTCCCGCGGAGTGTAATGAGCCAGAGTGGGGATGTAGCGCATGGGGAGCAGCCAATCAGTGGAGACCACGTAAACTAGAAGTCGGCTGAAGAGTGGGGATGCGACGAGTGCATATATGGTTGGCACGCCGTGGAAACAGGGACTATCGTTATACAATTTAACCAGTATCGTTGCACGAGTGAGTGGCTCCGATGTTCAGTGGAGTTAGCGACTACCTTTGTGAAACTTAACCGTTGTGCTTGTACGTGTTGGTTCCGATGTACGGACCATAAATCTTCATATCTACAAATATATCATCAACAACGAAGAAGATGACGACATCCAGGAGGCTATGGGAAGCTCACTTCAACATCCAGTACGAGGGAAATGCTTCAGCAATTTCCAGTGGTAAGCGCGAATGACACATAACAACGCATTCTCTCGTCTTTCTTTGTTTCATTTTCAGTAATTCAGTAAATTCATAGCTTGGGAATAAGAGTAAAATCAGTAATTTATCCGACTCCGTTTTCACGTAATTTTCTAGCGGTAACATTCAAATCGCAACGCTCCAATTTAAATTCAAACTTATTATTGTTATTATTATTAATTTTGCTATACTTGTTTTTTTATACAATAAATTCATTTCTTTTACAATGCAATCTTTGTTTTCAGTAGGTAGCATTAGATATAGACCAATTCCTTCTCCTGATACAATTGTTTTTTGGGTTAATGATCCAATCATACCACGATCTGAGAGTAAAGATTCTTGAAGGTGTTCTACCAGAGCTAGGTGTTGTTAAATACAAATTTAGATTTCAACATAGCGTTGAGGTCTTGGCGCCCATTAAAACAACATATCTTAGTAGAAAACAGTATATTTGTCACGCAACAGTGAGGGCTATAGAAAATATTACACGTGTACGCTGAACGTGGAGCAAAGTAAATACCGTTCAACTTGTCATCTCAACGTAAGCGGAAACCATTACATTTGTCGCTATCAACAAGGGGCATTAATGAACGCTACATACGGTCATCATACGTTGTACATGTTTGAGAAGATTTGTCAGTTCGGTGTTTTTGTGTTCCGAGGCTCGTTTTATTGTTGAAAGCAATTAACATCTTTACTCATCTGCTGTCTTCTCTTAGTATAAAACCTACACCATTTTTGGCTTCCGTTCTATGACCATTCCAATGCAGTTTATATCCTTTCCTTACTTTCCTTATTCCTCTGCCTTTCCACTTCGTCTCACTCAGACCAAGAATACAGAGGTTTCTCCTTTCCATCATACCTATTAGTTCTTCGGTTCTACCATTCAGAGTCAGGATATTTAATGTTCCAATTCGTTGTTTAGGGTTCTTCACGTTGGGTTTCTTCTTCTTAGAACATCGTACATGAACATCAGCCTTACGGTCATCATACGTTGTACATGTTTGAGAAGATTTGTCAGTTCGGTGTTTTTGTGTTCCGAGGCTCGTTTTATTGTTGAAAGCAATTAACATCTTTACTCATCTGCTGGCCTGCTAAGCCTAACGCGTCTGAGGATTTTCTTTCGGGGTTTACTCCCTTAGCCTTTGAAGATCCCTCTTCACCACAAGTCAGTGGTTTCCTCTTCTAATTTTCCCCAGAGAGGATGGGTTGCCTCGTCCACCATCTCCGCCTTTCCAAAGGTCTCCTTCTCTGCCGAAGATGCTGTTAAGGTCTTCACCCGTAACCCTGGGCATGTGTTCCACGTTATACCCCGTGGGACTGGGTCCTTGCCTGAACTTAGCTCTCCTTACACACCGGCCTACTGATGTGGAGGATACCCACCCCCGCAACGTGGATGCGCCAGACACGAATTACTCAAGTGGAGGATAGGGAAGGTGACCCTATCTCCCTTGAGCCGGGTTAATGGTTGCGTATGATGCCACAACCAAAGGCTGAAACAAAACTATTGAAGAAAGAAAGAAAGAAAGAAAGAAAGAAAGAAAATAACTATTTACCATTCATGTATAAGTGTTGATGCTCTGGTCATACGATAAATGCTACCTACACACGCACAAGCTTTCTTTTTCTCTCTATAGTCATACATTCACACAACCATGCCTGACTTTGGAAACAAACACAATCACTCTATTTATTCCCAAAGAACTTTCTTGACATGTACACTCATCCCAAAGAACTTTTAGTTAAAAATTTAACATTTACCATTACAAAATATATATATACAAAAAATAGCACCTTTGTACAGCCTAAAAAAAACAATTATTTAACATTATCCATTTTCAAATTCCCAACTCAGTCAAAATTTAAAAAATAGGGTTGCATGGGGCTTTAAAGAGCAAAGGGCGTAGGTGGTTCCACTATTTACAATTATAAAAACAAATATTTACAAAATACAAATCTACTACTACAAGTTACAAATAGCTATGTCTCTAAACAATAAAACAGAAAAATCACTCCTCCTCCTCGTGGTCATAACCCAATGGCAGGATGGTAAGCAGGTCATCCGCCCACACACGTTTGTTATCCATTGAGGCGAGAGTGCGTTTCCTCTGTTCCACAAGATACAATTTATGGTTGCTGGATTGTATTCTGCACTTTTTATGCGACATACCTTTGCCAGTTTGTAAAACCGTTAGGTAGTCGTCTACACGTAACGATTTTACAACAGCTCTACCTACGCCTATTGCTCTTTTGGCTTCCTTACAGTCTAGTGTGCGATAGGCATACATTTTGGAAACCAAACCAACGAATTCCGTCTTGATGGACTCACCGCATTCATCTTTTAAAACACCCATTTCCTTCTTGATTTTTGGGGCAGCTGAAACACGTTTTCTGCGTTATAGGAAGAGGTGTCGAACCAGTCACTATGCTGCCTCATCACGACATAGAGGTTGCAGTGGCGAATGTGATAAATGAATGAGTCCGTATCCATATACAAAAGAGAGACGTCCTCAAAATGTTGTTTGGCAAACTCGCAGTGGAATCGATGGTCTTACTCATTTCAATGGTAGCCAAATTCTCATTGATAATTTTAATGGATTTGAAATTTGGCTTGGCAATGTACCGCCGGGCACCGTAACGTCCTTCCCAGTCATTGACCAATTTAATGTCGCGGTGTTTGCGGACATTTTCCATTGACTTGCCATAGATGCCGTTGTTCATCAATTTAAAAAAAAAAATGATTTCAAACTGCTGTGTTGCCATTTGTCGGTGCTCCGTGTTGAGTTGCATGTATGGCTTGAGCCATGCCTTTTGAGCAAAATAAATACCCCTGTGGATTTTATTCAACACTAAGCCTTGGGCTAGGCATTGTACCAACTTTTGAATATGTGGCACATACCGATTTTTGTTGTAAAGTGTGCCCATCAATTTTTCACTTTACTGTTAGGGGGAACCATTCGCTCTAGGCAGAATGGAAAATCAGCGTGTTCATCATACAAGGATGAGAGATATTCAACATCCACTTCTAAAACATATCCGCGGCATGTTTCTTGGCTGGCCATGTTCACATCAAATTGTGACACTTGTTTCTCTGTCAGTCAAGCAAAATCCCCACAGGGTAATGGCTGGCTCATGGCATAACCATACAAATTATTCAACATGATAGTACATTAAGTACGATTCTGGTTTGTCTTGTGAATAAGAGGGCATGTATGGATTATTCGCTTCGGCATGGCGCTGGTTAAGCGACAAAAAGCCGCCGCGAATGCTCTTTTCAAACAATAAGACCATGTCTACATCCGTGAGTAAATCCAATTCCACTTGTGTGTATTTCAAAGCTGCATCAAACGACAGCCCAGGAATCGTATAATAGTGAGCAGGGTCAAGGTCATAGATGTGTTGACACAACTCACGGAATTTTTCAAACACATCTGTCAGCAGCAATACATCAAGTTTTAGGTAATGCATATCATATTCACCTAGCGTCTTTATATCAAACGTTCGCCAAACTTGCCATGCAAGTGCATAGTCTTCTTCGGAAACGGTACAGCGTGTCAGCTTTGAGTAAAATTTATCTTGTGATGGGAGAGTTTTCTGATTTAACACGTCCCAACTTGCACAGAAATCATAGGGAAAAATACCTTTCCGAATGTACAATTTAAAATGCTCACGATTTTCAAAATACATTCTGGTGTATTTTAATTCGTTCTCATCCAAGCCGTTGACTAGCCTGTCTAGGGAGGATGCCATAAACTTGAAGGAATCTAGAAATCGAATGCAAAATTTGCCCAATCGCCATGTCAAGGCTGTAAAACGTTCATGGTTTTGGGGGATAATTGAAAACGACCCCTTGCTGACATGACCCAATTCACGAATCAGAAACTGAATATCATAATTTGCCAGATTGTTGAAAAATACACTAATAAATCGAGGAGCTGGGTACTTCAAATTGCATTCGCTATGGGCGGCTCCTCGAAATTCTCCCGTAAAGTGTGAGTGGTCTCTAACTTTTTCCTCTGCGCCTAAAATAGGCTTTTCACAAATGATATGTGGTTGCATGCTCATACTGTTGCTGCTGTTCTCGAGTTAGGCTCATGGGTACTGGGTTGTCCAGTAACTGTTGTACATGATCAGCCAACTCGACAAGTTGGTTCAAAAACAATCTGGTTTGTAATAGGATTTTGTGGGGTCATAGGCACACACCACGTTAAATCCCATAGCAAAGGGTTTATGTTTTTGAATTGGTGTGGTTGAGCTGATGGTGGGATCTGGTCCACATCCCGCCATGGGTGTGATGAGAGCTTCAAAATCTGCATAGACCACAAAAGGCACTATGTCACGCTTATGAATGTTCTTAAACTTGAACACAGCATTGTCCCCTTGTGGCAATACCAGTGTCACCGCTTCCTGAGATACACAATCAACCCTATGTCGTTCCAAAAGCGTAGGGCTAACAAAACATTGCAGACAACGATCACAAATATGTTTTTACCATCATGTTTCGACACTTAACTGCTTTTTTTTTGTCGAGTGACCTCCTGAGAGGCCGAGTGCAGGTCTTTCTAGTCGACGCCCGTGGGCGACCTGCGCGTCGGGATGAGAGATGGAATGGATGAAGATGATTGAATGAAACTGGGCATGGATGTGGAAGGAAGCGGCAGTGGCCTGTCAGAAAGTACCGTCTCAGCATTTTCCTGGTGTTGAAAATGGTAAACTACGGAAAACCATTTCAAGGACGGCCGACGGTGGGGCTCGAACCCACGCGTCTACCGAGTCGGCAGAGTGCTTGGCCCCATGGCCTAACGCTGCGCTTTAGCTAGCGTAGCCACTACTGTCGGTACTTAACTGCTAACCAATCTACTCAAATTCTTATGAGGCAATAGTGATTCACGAGCTGAAAAAATGTAAACATTACATCAAAAGACCGGGTCTTTCATTCAAAGTGCGGCCGGCCCAGCGCTCTATGTAGAACGTGCAGCTATAAAGGTCAGACGAGCAAATCGCAGCGTGCTGCTGTCACAGCATATGTCATAATTAAGATAAGGAAGGACGTGCTGTTGGATTGATGCTTCAGACTCGCGACCCTAAGCTCAGCGAGCAGCCTCTTTGCGCCGCGCTGCCGGTCGCACTTTGAGTGAAAGACCCTGTATTATCTACAAAACAATTGACATTTATAATAAAATTACATTACATTTCTTACTGATGAATAGTTTTTACCGCAGTTTCAAAAAAAAAGGAGATCAGCATTAAAACGGTAATTAAGGGTCGGGTTCACCATGGTTCGTCAAAATGTTAACAAACCAATTAACACATAATAATAATATCGTATGGCCTCGGGTGCCGGGTGCAAGCTTTGTTAATTGACACCCACAGGGTAGCTTGCATGTCAAATTTCGTCGTTCCCTTGAACGCTATGAAAGTCAAGGAGGTTAGATATCTAACCTCCTTGACACTTCAGCGCTTTCAAGTAGAGAATGGAGGAACTTTGTGTTGGCGGAAAATCCGGAGATTAATTTTGCCATTGAACACGGCCTACTGAATTCAAATGGGTTCTTTAACATGCCAACAACGTATGGCATGAGTATCATGAATTTTGTCGCCTTCAAAAATCACTTACCATGGCCAGGGGCGAACCTGCAATCTTGGGGTTGGTAGTCCGACACTATAACCACTCACCCACCGTGGCCAGCAATTAACACATGACAGAACCAAACCTGGAATTCCCATCTGAGATAGCCTAGGCCTATGTACCTTTCCTTATTTATGTGTAATACCGTGTGATGCATTACGGTGTAGCACATGTAGTTAATTTAACAAAAACACCTAGACGTCACAACATCAGTCCTCTTATTTCTTTTCACGTGTAATATCGCATACCGTACGTACGTTATAAACATCCTAGTTAATTTAATAAAATAATTTAACAAACGTTACAGCATCAGTCCTCTTATTTTCAACGATTTCACGATACTCATCCACCAAGTAGATAAGGGTGGATAGTTATGTTTCTTTCATTTAACGAAAATCATCATTTATGTTTGTTTTTAACCAAGGAGTATGTACCTTTTAAGCTTTTTCAGTTAACGGCCTGCTCGATTACACCAAAGAATAAACTAATCCCGCCACAATCATCATCTTTCAATGAGGTTTGTACAGCCCTTAAGCATAACGCTTCGTTTGCTAATGCCAATCGACGAATATGCTGGTGAAACGCCAACGAAGTTAATGCCGACGTTGAAGTTAACGCATTTACTAACGGCCTGTTAACGCTGCGTTGGTGAACCCGGCCCTCAATCAGCTAGCAATAACATTAATGTAATTAGATATTATAATTTCTAGGAAGAAGCTGTATTCGGGAAAATGAGCCAACTTCTCCAACAGCACATAACACATGTACTTCACCTGGGGAAATGCCTGTTCATTCTACTCCCAAAAATCACCTCATGCAAGACCCTTTAAGCGAAGTAACGATAAATGTGATTCTGTGTTAGAAACAATTGAACAACATTTTTAAAAATCTGAAGCCGAAAGAAGATAGATATGTTTTTTTTTTGTTGTAAAAATGTGGCTCTAAAAATGAGAGATATAGCAAATAACGAGTAAAGATTGCTAACAGAAAAAATAATTAATGATACTTTATTTATGGCTGAAATGGGTCAGTTGACTACGGTGAACACTCGGTCTACACCACCATCTCCTGTGGGTTTTTCCACATCTCAGCATTATAATAATAACGGTCATTTTTCTCAGTCTCAGGAACCATCATATTGTCTCCTGTAAACGTGAATAGCGACAACTCCAATCAGTGAATCACTTCGTATGTTTCAAGTTTCAGCGATGCCTAATTTCGTTTGTGTATCTCTCATGTAAAAATTTCAAGTGTTAATAAATTATTTCAATACATCAAGCGCTTCACTTACCTTCAAGTAATCCCTTTTCAGCACCTCGTAAATAGCATGTCAGCTTTCAGTAACTATGTACGGTAACTCAGAGCCTGTGGTGAAATTATAGTTCAATATTTAATAATAAACTTTATTGCGCACAATGTGCATAGAGGATACAGAAAAATATAATATACCGGTATAACAACGTGACGACCAATGAGCTCTCAATAAGTGTTTGTTAATCCTTGATAAACTCACTAATCGAACCTGACCTCGAGGAACACTTCTGGATGTGATATCTTCCACATATCTGGTCACATAGCCTGCACACACAGTTTGTGTTTGGTTCATGGAAACCCTTGTTTTTACACATCTTGAAATGGAACCCGTTTCCATCCATTTCCGATCCGTCATGGCCTCCGTTGAATAGAAGTCCCCCCAAATGTCCCTCCTTTTTTCCCTTAGCTTATGCAACAGCCTATCATATGCTGATCCTCCTGGTAGAATAAGATTGCATCTCAGGTCCTCGATCAGGAAAGTCTCCCTCGCGAGCTCATATACGAGTCGGGATCTTGTAGTTTTTGATACACTCAGGACTCGCTTCAGGTATCTGGATTTAATCTTTTCCAGGTCTTCTAGTTGCTTTGCACTCAGGAATTTGCCTATGATTTCGAGTCCATAGGTTTAATACTGGTAGCACTTTAACTCGAAAAAGCACCATGGCTGTCTCTACTGCAATTTGCGCGACGTTATCGATGTCATTCATTGCTTTCAGAGCTGCAATCATTCTAGTTTTTATGTGGATCCTGAAGCTGCTGCATGTGGTCTGCAAGGTCACGCCTAGGTATCTGAAGCTGTTAGTTCTGCGAAGGCGAACGCCATTGCACGTTATGTGCTCTGCTTCCCTTAGTTTACCTCCTTTCCTGAATACGATTAGTTCAGTCTTCTCCTCATTAATTTTCATTTCGTTCCTCTTTGCCCAGTCCGCTAGTAGGTTCATTGCACGTTGTAGTTCTATTATGTCCTCAGCCACGATTGCCATTTCATCGGCATACAAGTACATTTCTGTGTCTGTCTTTTCCTTTATCTCTGCCCCTACATCGGAGGTGAAAGCGTTGAATAATATAGGGCTGAGTGGGTCACCTTGGAGGACTCCTATTGTCTGTGTCATCCAATCTGACAAACCGATGCCATCATCCACCTGTATGTAGTTCTCAGTCAACAGATTCGATATGAGTATTGTGACGTTAGATGTTCCGATTAGTTTCTCCAGCTTATCTATGAGTAGCCGTCTGTTTACCCAATCGGGGAGTAGTCAATGAATGCCACAAATAATTTACCTTTTCTAGGGCAAGATGAATGTGTTTCAGTAGATTCTCCAGTGCCATCGTTGTCGATCTTTTCCGTCTGAACCCAAATTGCTCCTCTGGTAGCAATGGGTCCAGTTTGTTCATCACTCTCTTTGTAAGGATCCTTGGCATGAGTTTCAAACCTGTTTGTTCCATCGCAATCCCTCTGGAAGCATTCGGGTCATCGTCATCTCCTTCCCCCTTGTACAGCATTCGGATTGTTGCTTTCCTCCAGTCTGTTGGGACCTTTCCAGTTTCAAGACATTAGTTCAGTAGAGCACTCTATACCGGTAGCATTTCCCTCACCGTCTCCTTTAGATGCTCATTACTGATACCATCTGGACCTGGTGTTCTATTGCTTCTTCCTTCGTTGATGGCCTGGATGATTTCGTTTTCCGTTATGACCTCTGATGGTTCTGTGTATTCAGGGTACCTGGGAGTTGGTCTCGTGTCTCTTGAAGCAATTGTTTTGTTGAGGTGTAGTTTCCATGCTTCCATGTCGATATTAGAGTGTATTTTGCTCCTTTTCGGTCGTAGAGCCTTGTATGGGTCCGACTCAGCTTCTTCTATGGCCCTTTTCTGTTGTTCCATCTATGTACTGGATGTTTTTCCTCTTCACGAGCTCTTTGTACTGAACTCTCTGTTGCCGGTACTCTTCAAGGTTTTCCATGTTCCTTCTTTCTATTGCTCTGTTCAGTTTTTCTAAGGTGCTTCTCCTTGCCTCACAACATTGTTTGTCGAACCAAGGTTTTGACTTTCTTGTCCCCAGCCTTAAAGGGGCTGCTTCTTCATAGCAATTTTCTATCCACCGTGCTGCGTAATCTATCATTTTCTTCACCTGATCGATCTGGCTCGTCTTTGCTTTCACTTTGTTTATGTCTATGTTCTTTCTGATTTTGACTCCTTTTCTTGGATCAGTTGCTTCTTCTTTCTCCATGATGATATCTGTGCTCACTGGTAAGTGCTTTCTTACAACGGCGCCTTCTTTGAGGACCAACTTTGTTGATCCCGATGTTATGAGACCCCTTGAAAGCATTAGATCTATTGTGCTGCCAACATTTGGTCCTACATATGTCCATTCCTGTTTTTTGTTTAGTAGCACGAATCAACTGTGTCTCAGGTAGTCCAGAACTTCTTCAGTTTTCCCACTGTGTTTATCTACTGGACAGTTTAGGTCACCAACGATTAGCACCTTTTCTTCTTCCTCTATCACATTCAACGCATTTCCAAGCGCATCAACTATGTCTACTGCAGTACGCTCAGGTCTGAAGTATACCGCCATGATCACTAGAATTTTCGTTCGTAATATCAACAGGTTTTCATCTTTCAGCAGTTCAATATTTGAGATCTTCATAACTCCTTCCGGTCGCAATGTTGCTGTTAATCTTTCGTGAGCTGTTATGGCTTCTCTCATGATCGTATTCTTCTTTTTAATTAAAGGTGATACGAGTGACCTATGCCAATCACGCGGATATACTGTATCTTCAATTCACTCAGTAAATTAAACGTGGGAATAGGTAGGCCTATTTCTTTTCAATAACCACTCTTTGCAACTTTTTTTGCGTTTTCCTTGTGTGGACAAGGCAAACGGCAGCCAAAGCGAGTGCATCGTCGTCCGAGCTCGTCGTAATGCAACCGCCAACTGCCGCTTGTTCAAGCATAGGCTACTTGTACCGTGTGGTGTCGTTGGGAAATCTTGCATTCCTGTACAAAAAGATTGATCATCCAAGCTTGTCAAGCTTACCGGTATAAACATACAATATATGTTACAAGAAGAATTTACATATGGTAAGAATATATAATAATATGATAAATGCATTTCTAACCTCCTCATAAATCACAACAGATCACTTTATTTATCAATTCTTTCTTTATTCACAGTTTTATTCAAGAAGATACATCCATGACCGTATATTATTTGCTACGTACGAGGAGGTATTGATGCCAAAATGTTGTTGCAAGGGTCTCGTTTCATTATACAAAACACGGTTAAATTCAGAATTACCAATTGAATATATGTATATATTGGCATTCACTCGCGATCTTATGTGAATTACGGTAAGTTATACTGATGTTTCCATCTATACAACACGGTACGTGATACAGTACCGTACTAAAATAATATTATATTAAGTAGATATTTGTCACAATTCATATGCAGACTAGTTATTTTCTATCGTATAAATAAAAAAATCTCCTCTGATACATTTTCCAATCAATTAGGTTGACAATTCAAACGACGCACTAACTGGTTGGCACCTGATACAAAATTCATACTCCTTATTTCGGAAGAAAATTTGTTTTATTCATTTCAAGCTCTGAGTCAAAATATTTGTTGATATTCGGCACTTGATTTTCTAAATTATTTAATTGCCTATACCGTATTTTTGAATTTTTAATATGAAGTCCAATATTTTATTTACACATATTATTACATCATTTCTTATTTTGCTAACTGTATTTTGAAGAATTAATGTGACGCCCAATATAATATTTTATTTATTTACATTTAATATTTCATTGCAAGGATATCCATTTTTATTATTTTATTTCATTCTTTTAATCACAATTTATCTCATAAACATTTTCCACATCAAACAAACATTAGGCTTGAGTACATCTATAGTATTTGATCTTTATTCTTAATTGAGTTCGTTCTTATTTGAGCTGAAGAAGACCTCAATGTCAGGTCGAAGCATATACAATGTATAATAGAAATATTTGTGTAAGCCGCTTTGAATACAAGTAAGATTTTCCGCACATGTATGTCATTATTTTGGGTTCCTTTCAATTTGATTTATTTCTCGGTCCCCCCCCCCCCCCCCCCCGGTGTCCTAATCTCAGTTTTCCTTTTTCAGTCTTCAATGGGACTTGATTGGATTTTTTGTAGTTCCTTGCTTCAACGGGGGCACGTCTTGGAAATCCCAAAGCCGCCTATATAACGACTGTAATGAATAACGAAATATACCCGTACGCTTTTATATGGTGATAGATTTAACCCAGATTGCAATCAACGTTTGAATATGGCCTGCTTGACTAAGGTATGGTAACCCTATCAGAAAAGTCCCTGGTCCTCCAGGTTGGGGGTTGTGCTTAGGGTTAACAACCCTCTCATGTAAAAAGAGAATTGTTACGAATCTCTCACTTAAGCCTCGGAACGATTTAAGAATGGATACCCTACGAAGACATGGCAAAGGAAATGAGGACTTACGAATTGGTACATGGAATGCACGGAGCTTATATAAGGCTGGACACATTCAAAGATTGAAAGACGAGCTCGAGAAGTATAAAATACAATTTGCTGCTATTCAAGAAACAAGATTTCCAGGGGAAGACATACAGAACTTCGGAGAGTACACTATGTTTAACAGTGGAACTCAATCCGGAAAGCATGAATTTGGAACAGCATTCCTCATATCAAAGGAATGTGTTGAAACAGTAATCCGGTTTGAGGCAATCAATGAAAGAATGTGCTACATACGAGTGAAAGGCCGATGGTTTAATATATCCATTATCAATGTGCATGCACCTACAAATGATAAAGAAGATGTGGTGAAAGACAGCTTTTATGAACAGCTGGAGAGGGTGTATGAAGGCCTACCACAACATGACATCAAAATAGTACTAGGAGACTTTAATGCCAAGGTAGGAAAAGAAAAGCACCTACGACCGACGATAGGTAATGAAAGCCTTCATGAGGAAACCTCTGAAAATGGGCTTAGAATGATCTCATTTGCAGAATCAGAAAGCATGAATGTCAGGAGTACGACGTTCCCACACAAGGATATACATAAGGAAACATGGTATTCAGCAGATGGAAAGACGGCAAACCAAATTGACCATATACTAATTTCAAATCGACACAGAAGCGCCATCACTGATATTCGTGCTTACCGGGGAGCTGACATAGGCTCTGACCACAACTTGCTGGTTGCATCCATGGAGGTGAAACTGAAAACTCACCACAAACAACAACAAGGGCGCGCAATACAATATGATCTACAAGCATTAAAGGAAACTCCTCAAACTTGTCAGTACCAAGTGGAAGTGAACAACAGGTTTGGCGTACTTGATGAAGTAGGAGAAGAAGTGAATGAAAGTGGAACTACAGATATTAATAGATTGTGGAAGGATATCAAGAAGGTGATTCAAGAATCAGCTAAAAACGCATTACCAAAAGTGGAACGAAAGAAGAAATGGTTTAATGGTACATGCAAAACAGCAGTAGCAGCTAGCATCTCAGCAAGGAAAGCATGGCTTCAGGACAGGAGAAATGAAGAATTGGAACAGCACTACAGGGAAACACGAAGAGAAACAAGCATAACCTTACGAAAAGAAAAGAAGCTTTACCTTAAACATATGTTAGAGAGTATTGAGAATGACCAGAAGGAGAACAACATCCGTAAAGTATATGGGACGGTGAATAACATTAAGAAAGGTTACCAACCGCGATCAGCAGTTCTCCACGACAACAATGGTAACATCATTGCAGGAACAACCCACATATTACAGGCTTGGAAAGAGTACTTTGACCACTTACTGAACTGCCCTGAACCAGACAACAAATTGGAGAGAACCACTCTTTCAACGGTAGAACCTTTCATAAATGATCCTTCATATGAAGAGGTAACCAGCAGTCTGAAGAAACTGAAAAACCACAAAGCTGCTGGATCTGACGGTATACCAGTTGAATTGCTGAAATATGGGGGTGAGAAGCTTCATGAAAAACTGCATAAACTTATCCTGAAAATATGGCGCGAGGAACAAATACCGGATGAATGGAAGGAAGCAATTATTGTTCCAATACATAAGAAAGGAGATAAACATAACTGCGGAAATTACAGAGGAATATCCCTACTTGTCACAGCTTACAAATTACTGTCGCACATAATATTACAACGTCTGATTCCATACACCGAAGATATAATAGGAGACTATCAGAATGGTTTCCGTAAAAACAGATCAACAACAGACAATATATTTTGTATTAAGACAATCAATGAAAAAGTTTGGGAATATAACAAAAACGTCCATTACCTATTTATTGACTTCCAAAAGGCCTATGACTCAGTCCACAGAGAAACGGTGTGGGAAATTATGGCAGAGTACGGAATCCCACAGAAACTTATCAGCCTGGTCAAAATGTGTATGGAGGAGACAGTGAGCAAAGTGACACACTGTGGATCCGTATCAGACGGTTTTGAAAACAGAACAGGACTAAAACAAGGTGATGCGCTCTCCCCACTTCTCTTCAACATCGTTCTGGAAAAAGTAATTCGGGAAACCAAAGAAGCTGCAACGGGAGACCTAGCAGATAACAAACACAACATCCTGGCATATGCAGATGACATTGTATTAATAGGAAATAATGGAGGAGAAATTGAAGCTTTATTCAGGAAATTAAAAGAAACTGCTGCAAAAATAGGTCTAAAGATTAATGAAGAGAAGACAGAATACATGATCATACAGAGAGAAAACATGACTACAGACCAACGCAACAACCTTCATATAGGCAATTTTACCTATAAGAACACGCCAAACTTCAAATACCTTGGGGTAAATATAAATGACTGCAATAGAAGACAAGTTGAACACCAAATTAGATTGCGGAATGCAAACAAAGTTTACTTTTCCCTGCGTAAATTACTTTCCTCCAAACTTTTGACCAGGAAAACAAAACTAAAACTATACAACACGATCATCAGGCCGGTACTGCTATACGGAGCCGAAACATGGAGTGTGACCAAAAGGGAGGAACGCCAACTTACAGTCTTCGAAAACAAGATATATAGAAAAATTTTCGGCCCCATCTTTGACCAGGAAACACAAAGATGGGTTCTCAGATCAAATCATGAGCTGTACAAGTTGGCCAATCAACCCAGAGTAGTGGACGTCATGAAAGCGAAACGGCTGCAATGGGCAGGGCATGTTATCAGAATGGACGCTGCCAGAATAGTTCGCCAGGTGTATGAGAAGAAGATCGAAGGCTCGAGACCCCCTGGAAGACCTAGGAGTAGATGGCAAGATGAGGTGACCTCTGACTGCAGACAAATGGGCATTACTGTATGGGAGAATACTGCGCTGGATAGGAGGAAATGGAGGCAGATAGTGAGAGCGGCACGGGATCGTCACGTCCCAGAAAAGCCAACGGAGTGAGTGAGTGAGTCTTCAATGGGACCTTTTCTGGTGACCTTGCCTGTCACGGACGATTACTCTTTACTCCATGACTTTTGTGTTTCTTGTTGTTGAGAGCTTTGATACACAAGGCAGTGAAATGTTATAATGGTGGTTACCAGAATATAAAGTTTTCTAATGAGAAGTCTTGAGCGTTTCATTCAATTTGTTTTATTGGTTTATATCTACACCGGGTAGGCGTAGGTCCCTAACAAAATATTGGCGACATTGCCAGGATGACGTATTAATTCAAACAACTTGAAGATTGTGCTGATTTAAAGACCGCGTGTTCCTGTTCTGTGTTCGTATTGGAAATGGAGAAGTTAATGGAAGCCGGTAAGAGCGACTTTTACGATGACGTACAATGCGTTTTTGCAAAACTTAAATCAAGAAATTCAAGACGGCGTGGACGACGACACCTTACAGTCCTTGCTAACCAAATTGGAAAGGTTAGGGACGGAGCTGGCACCGTTGGACGAGAAAGTTTTAAGTATGTTGCTGGAAAAGGAAGGGGACGAGTATGACCGTGAGTACGAATATGCAGACAGTTTTGATGATGCAAGACAGAAGTATGCTCTACGATTGCAGGCTAATTCCAATGTATTAGCAGTGGTGTCAGCAAGATCGGTCCTATCAGATGGGAATAAAACCAAAAGGCAGTTGAAACTACCTAAAATAGAACTCATGAAATTCGATGGGGAGATTAAAAATTGGTTGGAATTTTGGGGACAATTTCGGCGCATTCATGAGGACTCTGAAATTGAGGACGAAGACAAATTCCAATACTTGATCCAATCCACGAAAGTTGATAGTCGCGCTAGAGAATTAGTTGCCAGTTTCCCCCCTACTGCTGAAAATTACCCTAAAGCAGTGGAATCTCTTCAGGGTAGATTTGGAAGGGAGGATTTATTGAGTGAGTTCTATGTAAGGGAACTCATAAGTCATGTAGTGAAAAATGTTTCTCAAACAAGGAAGAAGACTCAACTTGCTAGTCTATATGACAAGTTGGAAGCACAACTGAGAGCTCTGGAGTCTATAGGTGTTACCCGAGATAAGTACGGGTCAATGCGTTTCCCTCTAGTAGAATCCTGCTTGACTGAGGAAGTGTTACGTGTCTGGATGAGTTCGTCAACGGCTATGAGGGATCAAGACAATGGACATGCCGACTGCATTACTTGGTTTTCTGAAGGGTGAAGTAGAGAGTGAAGAGAGGATTACATTTGCTCAAGCTGGTTTTGGAGTTTCTAGTGAATCAAGGAGTGCTAAAGTTAAAGAATGGAAAGAGAGTAGTTTAGCAACTGCTAGTGTTCTCTTTCCTGGTAAAGGTGAAGGAAACAGTTAAACGTGTGTCTTCTGTAAAAAAAAAAAAAAAACACATAACAGTAAGGGGTGTTATCTTGCTCAAGAAATGAACTTAGGGGACAAACGTAAAAGTCTGTCTGAAAACAAGGCTTGTTTTTTGTGTCTGAAGGTTGGACATAGGGCTGAAAATTCAACAAAAAAGTCAACCCCTGGCACTATACAGCCCATGACGGGCTAAGGCCGACCAAGCGACCGCTGCCCATCCATTCGGCCTGCAGATATTGGGGTGACGCGTGATCAGCGCGTCGGGTCCCCTCGGCCGTTAATTTTGGTTTTCGTGATCGGGGCGCTGTCTCACTGTCAGACAGCTACTCAATTGTCCTCACGAGGCTGAGTGCACCCCGTTCCAACCCTCACGCCAGTTTTAAAATCCCTGACGGAGCCGGGGATCGAACCCGGGGCCTCCGGGGCCGGCATAGGGCTGCAAATTGTATTACGAAACTGAAGTGTCTTGTGTGCGGTAGTAAACATGAAGCTATTATGTGCCCAAAATTAGATGTAAATATGGGGGGATTATAAAGGTGAGGGGAAGCACCAGGAAAGGGGCTCAAAATTGCCTGGTGTCCGAACTACAACCCTTAATACACAAAGTAGTGATGTTTCGGAAGTACTGCTGCAAACTCTTGTAGTTAGAATGGTTCATCAAGGGAGGGAAAAAACTGTACGGGCGTTGTTTGATACAGGCTCGCAGAGATCCTATCTGTTAGAGAAGATTGCTGTGGAAATGGGGTATATTCCATCAAAGACTGAAAAAATTGAACACAGGCTTTTTGGGGGTGCTTCAATCAGTGCCAATGATCATAACCTATATGAGATAGATATAGACGACCTACATCATTCATTTTCTCGAAAAATAAAGGTGTTGGGACAAAAGGAAATTTGTGGTGTAATCCCACGGTTAAACCGGGGCCCTTGGATCGATGAGATCAGAGAAAATAAAATCTGGCTCTCTGATTTTGGCCCAGAGCCATCGGAGATTGGACTACTAATCGGCGCAGACACTGTGGGTAGTTTATTGACCGGGGACACAATCAAGTTGAAGTCTGGATTGGTTGCTGTTAGGACTACATTTGGTAGGACAGTGATGGGTCAGCTTCGAAAGACAACTGAAAACGATAGCGCCGTGTCCATGGTGAACTCTCTGTTTATGAGAACTGCTGCTTTGGGTGAACTGTGGAACCTGGACACCATTGGAATTGGTGATCCTGCTGAAACACTATCGAAGAAGGAAATTGAAATTGCAACATTGAAACATTTCCAAGAAAATGTCAAGATGAATGAGGAAGGAAGGTATGAAGTCGCACTTCCGTGGAAAGAAGATCAGCAGTTATTGTCAGGCAACAAGGAAGTTGCGTTAAAAAGACTGGTTTTTGTAACACACCGTTTGATCAAGGAAGACAAATTTGAGAATGACCAGCAGGTGCTTCAGGACTGGGAACAGGAATGGATAATCGAAGAAGTTGGTCAGGAGGGCTCTCAGGATGTTGGGTATTATTTACCACACCGAGGAGTTTTCAAGGAAGGATCGAGTACAGCGGTGAGGCCGGTGTTTGATGCTTCATGTAAATCGAAAGGAGGACTTTCACTCAATGACTGTCTGGAAAAGGGTCCTAATTTCTTGGAAGTAATTCCTTCTATTTTGAACCGGTTCCATTTAAACAGGATAAGTGTGATCGCAGACATTAAGAAGGCTTTTCTTCAAATTTCAGTCTCTGAGAATGATCGAAACTTTCTGAAATTCCTGTGGTGGGAGAAATTCACTGAGGGGACTCTTAAAATATACCACCACAAACGGTTCGTTTTCGGAGTGAACTGTAGTCCATTTTTACTTGGAGTCATATTGGACAGTCATCTGAAAAACAGTACATGCTTTACTGAGACAGCAGATAAACTAAGAATCTCACTATATGTAGACAATTGCGTCACTTCCTTGAACGCAGAGGAAGAACTCAAACAATTTGTGGATGAGTCTAGGGTGTTACTGTCGCAAGGAAAATTTGACCTCCGAGGATGGGAGCACACCAGATTGAGTCTGGAGGATGAGGTTCCCGAAGTGACACCCGTTTTGGGCTTGTGGTGGGACCCAGTAGCTGATACTTTGGCTTGTAAAGTAGCAAAATTAAATGAATCTGATGTTCTCACAAGGAGGACAGTTTTGTCGGTAGCTCAAAGTATCTTTGATCCAATTGGATTTATTTGTGCCAAAGGGTTTGCTTCAGGAAAGTTGGAGAGAGAAAATAAGTTGGGATAGTCCTCAAAGTGAAGACGCCCAAAGCAAATTCAATAAATGGTTACATGAACTGTCCTCTATTGCTGAGATTAAAGTGCCTAGAAGATTTTTTAATTGTGAGGACAGATCCTCTTGGAGTTTGCATGTATTTTGTGATGCTAGTCAAGTGGCTTATGCGGTTGTTATTGTCTTGAGATCATTCAATAGTATTGACTGGGCGGTAACAATTGTTTATATATACGTAATTTCACAATTTTCAATACGGAACCATGTATGACTTGTAGAGTTCAGTATAAGTATTGATTGGCTTATGATGTGAGCTTGTCCTTGAGTGTTGCAGGAGGCCGAGGAGGGTTCCACGGCGGTGAAGCGCGGTCGCAAGAGCAAGGAGGAAGACCTGTCTCGTTTGGTGGAGCGCCACTTCCCAGCTCACGTTCAGCCCAGCAAGAAAAAGCAGAATCCCACGAGGAGGTGTGCGGTGTGCGCCGTGAGGAAGATCAGGAGGGAGTCGCGCTACCAGTGTGACGAGTGTGGGGTGGGACTGTGTGCGGTACCCTGCTTCAGAATCTACCACACCTACAGGGTCCTTGACTGACTTGTTTTGGTTGATGTACTAGTACCGTATTTTTGGCGGTTCTTTTCGGGGTTAATGTCCTGTCTTCTCACCAGATACTGTTTTTAGAGGGTCGACTACGTCTGGCAGTGAACAGGAGCTGCCAGCCACGTAATGACTCCCACAGTCCAGCAATCCACAGAGGGGAGAAGGCAACTACGTGGTTCTTGTGGATCGACTGCCAACAACACATAGTATCCAATGATATATTGGGAATTTCAAATTCCATTGGGCCACAGAATTGTCAAGTTTTCCGTTGAAGATAGGTTTCTGGCAAACGGAGGTAGGCCTATGCTAAACCTCGAACATGCATACTGTAAAAAATAAAATGGTATACATACCCATCGCCGTGTATAATTCTCAAGCTGTGTCATTACACTTGGCAACGCCGCCCACCTGGCATCTGGGAGGCCTAACGCAAGCACATGGTAATTGCTTATACCGAGTTAACGCATAGATTTTAACGCGAAATGTTTCCGGAAATACAATCAAACATAACGTCCGCCAATTCTACAAATCATCATCTTCTTTGCATTTTCCCACTTATGTGGGGTCTGCCTTCCTGCAATGATTCCTCCACTTCAATCGATCCATAGCGTCTCGACGGTGGAGTTTAGTGATTCGCATGTCATCTCCCACCCTATCCAGCCAGCGTGTTTGAGGCCGCCCTCGAGATCGACGCCCATCCACGTTCAGTTGAAAGACAGTCTTTGCCACTGAGGTTTCACTGCTACGGAGAATACCACCGCAGACGTGATTCACGCATTTTCTCTGTGATTGGGGCAACCTTGAAATCCTTCCACACAGCATCATTCCTAATATGGTCCAGTCGAGTCAAGCCATTGGACCACCGCAACATCTTCATTTCCATTGCATGAAGCGCCTGTTCGTGCTTCGATGTTGTAGGCCAGCATTCACATCCATAAAGGGCCTCCAGTTTTGACATCAGGAATCGTGCATGACCCAAATATCACAAATCATCATCATCTTGTACAGTTTCCAGCCCCAGGCTGGGTCTGTTTGGAACATAAGCCTCGCCACTTAGTTCTTCCTTCCCACCACCTCTCCGCTGTCACTCTGGTCCAGTCCTCGCCTCTCTTCTTGACACATTCCTCCACTCCTTTCAGCCATCTATCTCTTGGTCTTCCCCTTCGTCGTTTCTTCTGCATCTCATGTATCCTCTTGGGAATCTTCTTCTCATCCATTCTCTTTAAGTGTCCATACCACCTCAGTCTTGATGTCTCAATCCTACCTTGCAGGGGCTCCTCTTTCACCATTTCCCTGACCTTTTCATTCCTCACCCTGTCTCTTCTTGTTACTCCGATCCTACTTCGCAGGAACTTCATTTCACCTGCTTGTATTCTGCTTATGTCTCTTTTCTTCATTGTCCACGTTTCTGAAGCATAGGTCAGTATCGGGATATAGTAGCTTCTGTATAACACTTCCTTGCCTTTTTGTGGGACATCTTTATTCCACACTAAGCTCCTAATGCTTCTCAGAAATACTTCTGCCTGTCTGCCACGTTCCGTAATCTCTTTGTCATTTCTCCCATTTTCCTCCACTATACTTCCCAAGTACTTGAGTCTTTCCACATTCTTCAGCTGTCCACCTCCAAGTGTTATCCCACTCATTGGTCTGTCCTTTTTCCTGGTCGTTAACAGGATCTCACATTTACTGATGTTGAACTTCCATCCGTACTCTGCCACTGTTTCTTCCCAAGCCTTCAGTTGCTCCTGAATTTCCTCCTCCTTGTTTCCCCAGACCATGAGATCATCTGCAAACACCATTGCTTTCATCTTATCTTCTCCTATCTTTCCTGCTATCCGTGCCATTACCTCGTCCATAACCACAATAAAGAGAAGGGGTGACAGTGCACTACCCTGTTTCAGGCCACTCATTTGTCTGAACCAGTCTGTTCTTTCCCCTCCAACTTTCACACAACTCACACTTCCACAATACATCTCCTTCACTCTGCCTACAGTCTCTTTTTCCACTCCCATGTTTTCCATTGCTTTCCAAACCTTCTCCCTACACACACTATCATAGGCCTTTTCGATGTCCAGGAAGGCCATCAGCAGATCCTCTCCAAATTCGTAGTGGTGTTCCTGAATCTGTCTCACTGAAAATATGAGATCCACTGTTGATCTCCCAGGTCTGAATCCATACTGCTCCTCTCTCCATTTTGGCTCGTATTCTACTTTCTAATATCTTTTCATATATCTTGGCACAGTGTGGTATGAGTGTGACTCCCCTGTAATTTCTGCACTCCTTTCTGCTTCCCTTCTTAAATATTGGGACAATTAATCCTTTCTTCCAATCTTCTGGGGTCTTTTTCTCCTTCCATATCACCCTCATCACACGGAACAGCCACTGTTTCCCAACCTCTCCTGCTGCCTTCACCATTTCAACACTCACTTCATCCACACCTGGTGCCCTTCCTCCTTTCATCTTGTCTATAGCCATTTCCATTTCTCTCCAAGTCAGGTCTTTTTCCATTCCAGTGTTGTCTTCTCCATCTTCTAATACATTGTCTTCCTCCCTATGACCATTTGGATTCAGCAAATCCTGAAAGTACTCTTTCCACACTGTCTTGAGTGCCTCATTGTTGTGTACCTCATTTCCGTTTTTGTCCATCATTACCACATCCTCTTCTCTTACTTTTGACCATCCCATAAAGTACTTTGTTATTTCCTCTGCTGTCTTCCTCCATCATCTCTGTCCACTTTACCATCCACTTCTTCCTCTCCTCTGCGACAATCTTCTTTTATCTTATAATCTTCCCTTGTCAGAGCAGTTCTTTCCTGGAACCACACTCTGAACGCCTTGTTCTTCCTTCCCACAGCTTCTTTTACTCTCTCATTCCACCATGGTGTCTCTTTACACCGCTTTCTGTTGCTTGTTCTTCCACATACTGCCACTGCAGCTAGTGTTTTTGAATTGCTTCCATTCCTCTTCCCCTGTTTTAGGATTGTCTGTTGGCATCCTTTCCCTTACTATCTTCTGGAATTCTTCCTCGACTTCCTTTTCCTTGAGTTTCCATACTTTGATTCTCCTTTCCTGGTACTCTGTCCTCTTGCTATCCTTAACAACTCCCAGGTTAATTACAAGTATTCTGTGGTCGCTATCTAAGGCCTCTGATGGTATTACCTTTATATCTCTGACACTTCTCTTCATTTCCCAGTCGTACAGCATGTAATCTACCAAAGATTTCTTTGTTAAATCACTGCTGTACAACGTTACCTTGTGGCTTTCTTTCTTCCGGAACCAGGAGTTGCCTACCACTAAACCGTTTCTCTTGCAAAAATCCAGCAACTTTCTCCCTTCTTCATTCCTGCTACCCCATCCTTCTGCTCCCAATAAATTTTCATATCCTTGCCTTTCACTTCCTACATGTGCATTCAAATCTCCCATGACAATGATGATCTGCCCATTCAACTGCTGTTGTAGCTCCTCCTCAAAGTCTTCCTTCTCTTGAGCTGTACATCCAACTTGAGGGGCATATACCTGGGCTATCTCCAGGCTTCTTCCCTTTACAGTTACTCTGATCTTCATGATCCTGTCCCTTATTCCCTTTACATACCTGCCAACCTCTCAAAGTAAAAAATCGGGAGATTCGACGCGGCGACGGGGGGGGGGAGGGGGGGGGGGAGGGGGGGGAGGGGGGCGAGGACGCTACATAATACATACATAGGCTAAGACATTGCAGCAAATATGTATCGAAGATCATATTATTGGTCATTGTTGCAGGTGACTGAGGCTGATTTTGCCCTCTTCAAAAAGGTCTTGCTATATTCTTGCTCAAAACACTTCTCTTTCTGAATCGACTTCAGAGTTATAAGTTTGTCCAAAGTCTTGTCAGAGAGAGATGACCTGAACATCCTCTCACACTCTGCATTACTATGCGGAATGGTCAGAATGGAAAGCATAACTTGAGTACCCCACCACTACATATCATTTGGCCTACCAGTGCCCACTTCACATCAATTCTCTCCTCTTCTTCAATAGATGTCACATCCTCAAGTTGGAAGTTACAAAATTGGGAATGTAAAGCATCCATTTCCTCATTAAAATTGTCTTGAGTGTCTGTTAACATGCTAGGAAATGTATTTACAAAAAACTTAATTTTGGAAAATGAAATGTCCCCCTTTCCAATATGCGAGATACTGAAATCACACCTACAGACACTACAAAATGCAAATGTTGCGCCTCTTCCTGACTCAGTTATATGCGGAATCAGGGTGTCTACTGTTAAGGATGAAGTAAAAATTAGTTACTTTTTAGCTACCTTTTAGTTAATTTTAGTTACCTTTGAATTCAAGATACGTCTGCGGTCTGCAAGCAAATGGGCTCATCACGCGGTGGAGAAAGAGAGCAATGAACTGTGTTTAAAGCGGTAAATACAATTCACTTAGGGAGTTACAACAATTTCAAAAATAATAAATAAATACTAGAAATTTATTATCAAATGAGTTGTTTCAGCTAATATGTCGTCTTGTGCACAAGGCGTTTTTATAATTGCCAAGAGGTTGCTCTGCTCTTGACCGTGGCGAGATTTCCTTTGTCCCCGCGGTAGATCACGACGAAATTTATGGGACGTTACATGATTGTAACCGAATTCTGTCTTCACAGTCAAGTACGGCGAAATTTCAAGATGTTACACGATCGGTGCTGGTCTCACCCGTTTGTCAAGATTCCCGTTGTTTTCGCGATAGAACACTGATAAATATCGCGATTTAATAATCGGTGTCACTTTTAGTCGTTCGACGAGATTTCCATTGTCTTTGAGGTCGGGCGCGAGGAAATATAGCATTATTATGCAATCGGCGCCACTTGCTGTCCGTTTGACAAAAATACAGTTGTTCTCGTCATTGAATGCGGAGAAATATCGCGATGTATCGCAATCGCTGCCGCTCTCAGCCGTTTTACGAGATTCAAGTTGTCCTCGCGATATTATGCATACCGCGCCGCACCCGGCCGCTGAACGATTGTTTATTCGTCCTCACAGATTGGTGGATGCAAGCTCAGGGTTGGGCATGGTTAAAATTCACGAGTAGTTATGGACAAGTTGTATGGCCGGCGCCGTGATTCCCGCTGTCCCTATGCTGTGGTTGGGAGCTCATCAGTTCAGGGTAGATCACGAGGAGAAATTAGTATCGCGACGCTACGTAGGCTGTCATTTCTAAGTGGGTAGATGCACTTCTCGCTCCCCGTACGCTTTTAAGTATACGGTCATGGGAAAAGTAGCGAGTAGGTTTCGGAATGTTTCGTGATTGGTGCCCAATCATCTTTGACGGGATTCCCGCAGACCTCGTGGTCACAAGTTCACGATAGGGGACGGGTTTTTTGATTTTACGCTACTGACGTCGATCTCGGTCCATTTGACGAGATTCCCGCAGGCAAGTCGTGCGGTCAGCCGGCCGTCTTGAGTATGAATGTTCGAAGTAGGTATCAAATATTAAGAATTATTCGGAGAGGATTACACGAATAATACGACTAGAGGACACGTTTTCTTTCAAATCCGAATCACGAATTATAAAAGTTATACAAGTTTTCGAAATAACCGGTTAGATTATAATATATCCGATGGAACCCAAGTTAGAAGGAAAAATCGACATATAACGGAATTTCGAATTAACCATACTGGATGTCGCAAATTTACGAGACAGATTTTTAAAATAAGTTACAGCCTACGTATTTCGAATCTTTTTCAAAACGGTAACATTTTGCAAGATCGCGACATTAAATTATTTAGCGTTATTTCTGGACTTCAATTTAATAGTCTCCAAATAAATGCGAAAAATACGAGGTTTCTGAATAATTTCAGAAGTTTTCACGAATAAACGTCTCGCGAAAAGTCAGGCTTCCTAATATAACACATAATTATTTCACACAAAACTAAAAGTCATCTTGATGCCGACGATATACGCTGAACGATGTATACCACTAAGGGTATCCTCAGTATGCATTTCCTCGAGGTCGGGAACGGGGAAATATAGCTTATGCAATTGGCGCCGCTTGCGTGAAACTCGCTCCATCGCAATCTCTGAGCTTAGAGGCGCGAGTTTAAATGATTCAATCCGCCTTCGGAAAATTTTCGTTACCCGTATGTAAAATTCGTTACTTTTCCGTTACCCATTTGTAAAATTCGTTACTTCCGTTACCGGTAGACACCCTGGGAATGTTATCTTTGTACACACTTTTAAATGTCACATATCTTTTCGCCTTATTACCGACGAACCGACGCAATCACTCAGTTCGAAAAATCACAATAACCTACCGGCATATTAACGCCAACAACATCAAACTAAGTTATACACAAATCATATAATTTCACGTGTGAAACAGATACAATATTCCGCAGCGTACAACTACCCATCACCCACTGGTCATTATGCAACACATCTAGGAACAAGCGCTGAATTAACCTTCGACGATTTCAAACGAAGACTTATTCGAAGCCGATTTCAAACGAAGACTTATTCGAAGCCAACTTTTTATAATAGCAGGACGCGACGCGGGAGTTAGTACGCAGTTGTCGATTATCGATACAAAGCGAAACTGCGGTATCGAGATATAACTTCAAAACACGTAAAGTCGATCCGTTCGATAGACGACATATTAAATCCGAAATTACCCGTGAGTTTTTTGAAAAATCGGGAGATTTAATACGTTAAGCGGGAGGGCGGGAGAAATGGTCTGAAATCGGGAGTCTCCCGCCTAAATCGGGAGAGTTGGCAGGTATGCCTTTACCTCTTCCTCCATTCCATCTCTCACAACTACTCCTACTCCGCTGCTCCTTCCTTCACTGTTCCCACTCCAGTACAACCGGTACCCTTTCCTCAGTTCTCTGCGACCTTCTCCTTTCCATCTTGTTTCTGCCAAGCCCAGTACATCCAGTTTTCTTCTCTCCATCACATCTACAATCTCCTCCACTTTTCCTGTCAGTGTCTGTATGTTTAATGTCCCAACTCGTAGTCCATTAGCATATCCGGGTCGTCGTCGTTTGCATTCGTCCTTTCCTAGGCCTGTTCCTGGTTTGAAAGCAAATATGATATCCACTACTGGCTTGCTAGGCCTATCGTAGCTTCACCAGAGCCCCGTCAGCCGTCACTTTTCAGGGTTCCCATAGAGCCTTCACAGCTACCGTAGCGGTCCCGGGGCACACAAAGTCCCCACTGTACTTCACCCCTACAGGCAATCCCCTACTTCATGCCGTTGCCCGTCTCCCACCACGTGGAGGAGGGGTTGGACTTAATCAAATAAAGGATACATATTATCATGCTATGTACTGTCGATTCCCGATAAGGTAATAACAAAAGGCTGTACTGTAGCTCAATGTCCCAATGTCTGAAGTTTCCTTTTATTGCTACTATGCTCACTGCCGTCATTGATGCACTCAGAAAAAAAAAAAAAAAGAGAGACACTATACTGATGAATAGGGCCAGGATGTTGATGCCGTAAAAAAGTTAAAAAAATGCACTTAAAATTTTCAAAAATGACTGTAATAAATGTCCTAAAAATTTGAAAAATGGAGAACATGATCTTATAATAATAAACTCACCAATATATCAAAATTGACATCTGAAGCTCAAACTGAAAAGTCAATCAAAATAGATTTCTAGCCCTTAACAAAAGGTTGATGTTCACTTTAGTCTGAGTTGCACTGCACTACGAATGTCATTCTGATGTTGTCAAATGTAAATGATCTGCGGTTATCAGCCAAAAAGTTTTTATATCTCGAAAAGCTGCGTTCAACATCAACTGATGTGATCGGAGCGTACTTAAAGTGAGGAAGGTCGTTTGCTGCTAAATCCTCCTCAATCCCATCCGTGCAGTAGTTTTCACCAGAAAGAATGTCTGAGATTTTTCATAATGTTTTATACCCGGTGTTTTTGTCCGGCAATTTTTTCAGTTTTCATGCAATACCCGCAGCAATTTCGCCACGATTGTTGCTAAGACTAGTTTCCACCCGCTTGATTAAGGAAATGGAATCAATATTTCAAATTATCTTGTATCAACTATTAACTTCTTCTTAATTCTGAAGACGTAACTCTCTCATATAAAGCTGTGACATGACTAAATTGGGAAAGAATGACCTCAAAAGGCCGATTTCTCTAAAATAAGACCAAAAAATCTGTTGTTGTTGTTTGAGTCTTCAGTCTTTTGACTGGTTTGATGCAGCTCTCCATGCCTCCCTGTCCTGAGCTAATCGTTTCATCTCTACATAGCTACCACACCCTACATCCGAGGCAATCTGTTTAACATATTCTAACCTTGGTCTACCCCTACAGTTCTTGTCCTCGACCCTTCCTTCCATAACTAAGCTTGCTATTCCTGGATGTCTTAGTATGTGTCCTACCAACCTATCTCTTCTCTTCATTAGCAGTCGCCAGAAACATCTCTCCTCTTCCACTCGTCTTAATACCTCTTTGTTTGTAACCCTATCTACCCATCTGATCTTCATCATTCTCCTGTAACACCACATTTCAAAAAATCTACCAAACTTAAAAAAATGCTCTTAAAATAGAAAAATAGCAAAAAATAGCAAAAGATGCAAAAAAAATGACATATTTTAAGACAGGGTGGCCCGTCCGTTGTTTATATGTACTTCAGCATTGTTTCAGACAACTCGGTAAAAAGATGACATGTCGTCAACATCCGGGCCCTACTGATGAACTTAGAGACTGCCTTTGATAATGAATCCTTCACTTTTTGTCCACAGATGCACTCATCCTAGTCACAATAGGCCTCCAAACTCAATGTTGACAGTCTAACAATAACGTTCCACTGGTCACTTAATTTAAAAATAGGTACGTTTCTAATGAAATCTACCTAATAGCAATTGCCAACTGTGTACAGTTCATAATGTACTGGAATATAAAGGCCACATGAAGATATGTACCAAAACTAAATGACTAGGCACTGAAAGTCCACCTCGCTGTAGTGAACAAATCGTAGTGATATAACCAGCATACCTGCCAACCTCTCGAACTGAAAATTTGGGAGATTTTGAAGACGACCGATGTCTAATCATATTTCTTCGCATATTACCGAGGAACCAACAAAATCACTCAGATCAAAAATATCACAATAGCCTACCGGCATATTAATACCAACAACATCTAAGTTATACACAAATAATTTCACGTGTTAAACAGATACAATATTCCGCAACCTACAACTACCTCTCACCCTCAGGCTATTACGAAAGCTTCTAGGAACAAGCGCTGAATTAACCCTCGACTATTTCAAACAGAGAGATATTCAAATCCAACTAAGCAGTACGAGTAGTTATGGAGAATTGTCGATACGAAGAGAAACTGCGGTATCGAAACACACTACACACAAAATCAATCTGTTCGATGGACGACTGGAGTTTGTCATCACACTTTTAGTCCGAAATTACGCGTGGGATTTATGAAAAATCGATGTTAAGCGGGAGTGCGGGAGAAGTGGTGTAAAATCGGGAGTCTCCCGACTAAATCGTGAGAGTTGGCAGCTATGTAACCAGTTATTCTAATAGTGCTGCCATAATTTGGCACACAACACTTCCTAGGCATCTGAAATAGTTTAATAAAATATTAGTTAAGAATTCATTACCAGACATTGGTGACACACACAACTTGCTCTCATCTACAACTTGCAGCAGGTCTGATTTATTACGGGGAATTTCACGGGTGTTGAAATAGTAAATACCAATTGATTTTAATTCCTATCTTATCGAAATAAACAATATTTATTAACAAAAGTTAGCATGTTTACACACCTTAGAGCCTAGGTCCTGTGTTGCCAATTCTACTAACAGCACGGTTTGAGAATTAAAGACGACGATGTTTGTTTTTACATATTTCTGCTATGAATTGCAGTAAGAGCAAAACTTGCCACAAACACTGCACACTCGATTCATATATTTGTTCCAAGAGTCAGTAGTCTAAAACCCTCCTTGTTTCCTAATGAAAGGTAATTTCTATGAAACATGTAAAAAAACAAATTGCAGATTGGTTTTCAAGGCTGTATCAATAAAAGTATTTTAAAAAATCTACACATATTTGTCTTGTCAATGAATGATATACAGTGTGCTTCACCAAATCTATTGTTGCGCTTTTAAATGCAAGCAGGTGAACGTTGTGACACAGAAAAGCATTGGGCGAGCAGTAGAAAAAGACAATACTACTGCCAAGAATCATATTGAAAATACATCTAATATTTGACCGCTGTTTAAGACCCAACTTCGACAAAAGTTCAATATATCACCATAACGAATAGAATAAAAAGTGTGATCTCTTCTCCCACAAAAGTGAAATATATGTACAACCTCTTCAGTGACTGTAAAACCACCTCCGCCAGATGGCGTGCTGCAAAATCATTGGGAGTTGGTGCCAGTTCAGTCACAGATGTTGAGATGCCTGTCTCTGCATCACAATTAAATGAACATTACTCAAATGTTGCCTCAATTGGTGATGTATTAAGAGTATCAGAGACCATCACGAAATACACATCCATCCCTCCCCCTGCCCATGAAAAATTTTTCTTTATGTATGTTTACCCACACCAGATTGTGAAAGCCATCAAATCAATTCGTACAAAAGCAAGAGGCCCTGATAGCATCCCAATTTCTCTTATTTCTAACTGTCTTGAAGTATTTCTACCCCCAATTATCCATCTATTTAATTTCTCTCTACAAAGTGGAGTATACCCCTCTCTTTGGAAGTGTGCTAACATACGTCCAGTGCCAAAAAATAAAAACCCCACTAGCTGTAGTGACTTTAGACCAATAAATATCCTTTGTGCCCTTAGTAAAGCGCTTGAGAAAATAGTTCATGAACAAGTATGTGAATACCTAACTAAATTTAATATCTTCAATCCTTACCAATCTGGGTTTAAAAAGGGTCATAGTACCACCACTGCATTGTTAAAGGTCAGCGATGATATACGCTCAGCTATGGACAAGCGTCAGCTTACAATCCTATGTCTTTTCGATTTCAGTAAGGCTTTTGACTGTGTGAACCACAATATACTTCTTGCAAAGCTGAAATCTTTTGGCTTCTCTCAGAGTGCTCTTTCCTGGTTCAAATCCTACCTTTCCATGCGTACACAGAGAGTGGTCCTCGCGAATGGCTCCTCCTCAGACTGGAAATCGGTAGAAAGTGGAGTACCTCAGGGATCTGTCTTAGGTCCACTATGCTTCTCGCTATATATAAACGATGTTTCTAATGAATTCCGAAATAGTTCTGTTCATATATACGCTGATGACCTCCAAGCCTATTTTCACCTCACGCCTAACACTGCATGTGATCGTATAAATCTGTTTAATGAAGACATTGACAGGCTTTGTGAATGGGCCCAAAATCATAATCTTAACTTGAACATATCTAAAACACAACTTATATCCATTGGATACACAAAACTTCTGAATTCAGTAGATTTTAATTCACTACCACCCATCAAGATACTAGATAATAATATTAAATATAGAAACACTGTCAATAATCTCGGAGTGATATTTGATAGAACACTGTCGTGGGCAGAGAATACGTCTAATGTGGTAAGGAAGGTTGTATCAACTATGCATCTCCTGAAAAGAACTGTTTCTTACACCCCACCTAACATACGTAAGCTCTTCGTCCAAACTCTCATCTTTCCAATCATTGACTATGGCTCTGCTGTATACAATGATTTACCAGAAACACAGAACATCAAATTACAAAGAGTTCAGAATGCATGTGTTCGGTACATTCTGGATGTAAGGCGAGATGAACATATCACACCTTACTACGTGCAGCTGAAATGGCTGAAACTCCACGAGCGCAGGCAGTTATCAGTTGCCATTCTGACACATAAAATATTACATACCAAGACCCCGTTATATCTCTACAATGCCTTTACACCAATGCATTCTGTTCATAATCGAGAAAATAGATACACAAAATTAACACTCCAGATTCCTATACACCGAACCATGAAGTTCAATAAATCTTTTGTTTGCACCGCCTCACGCCTCTTCAACACCTTCGATTTATATAAGTTCGTCAACATTGCAAGCACTGCAGCTTTCAAAAGACATCTTTCATCCCACTTCTTGGAGCAGTATACCTCTCACATTTGATTACTGTATTATGTTAAAATACTTTTTTAAAGTTCAATTATAACACAAGGACAATAGCTGACAACCTGTCTACTTCAATAGCTCTTCTTGTACAGTATATGGTGTTTGTTTTTCGGGCTGATAGTCTGTATGCACTCTCACTCTTTTGTGTATAATTTTTCCATTATCATTAGTAATATTATTATTATTGTATTGTTACTATATTTTTGTTACTATAATTGTTAGACTACGATTATTTATATTGTAATGTAGGTGAAATGTTTTATTTTTATAAGCCCTAACTTTATTTTATGTAGGGCGCTACTGTAAAGGAGCTCTTAAGCTCTAAGTGTAGCAGTGAAAATAAATCAAATCAAATCAAATCAATAGCATGTAGTGAATACAGATCGTGTTGGCAGTCGCCGCTACGCAGCGCTACAGTCGACTTGAGATTGTTGATTTCCACATATGTTTATGTGCGATATATTACGTATTTAATCAGTCGGAGTGTTTTGGTGGTGTTCTTTTATTGATATACAAGTGCTTACACTATTACTTCATAGTATTAATACCTGAAATGCTATTGTAGGAAGCATTAACTGAAATGGAATTTAATTTCTTGTCGTATTTTGACGTTATCTTCGTGTGTTAATTTTATTGTTATTTAATGTAAGTAAACAGCAGTTTAGCCCTTACATTTTCATGAGTGCTTAATGTGAGTAGTGAAGATGCCTTGTTCTATTGTACCAGGATGCAGATCTAGCTGTGGGGACTGTAAAGATGTCAGACGGTTTTTCAAACCTCCTAAAGATAAGGAACGTTTTATCAAGTGCAAAGGGGCCATTCCAGGGAAGGATAGGGAACTTACTGAAAAGTCCTACATCTGTGATGCTCACTTTTCAGAAGATTTATTTGTTAAATTTGACAAATTTGTGATAGAAGGGAAGGAAGTACTTCTCCCAAGAACCAACTGGCGATTGAAAGACTATTCTGTTCCACATATATTTCCTAATTTGCCTAAGTATTTGTCCAGTACTGTAACTTGAAGGAAATCCCCCCAAAAAAGAAAATCGTCAGATAATCTTCTGGCAAAGACATTCCCCAAATGTTCGAAATTTGATTCTGAATCTGCCTGTGACATCAGCAATATCCATTTCTCCAACATGCCTAAATCCGATGATTCTCAATCTGAAGTGTTAGAATTAAAACAACAATTAAGGAACCTAAAATGGAAGTTGGCTAGGGCAAACAAAACGATTAAGTTAGAGAGGGCTAAACTTTCTGTTCTGCAAAGTGAACTTGGTAGGATGAAACACAGACTTTCAGGACAATGTGCCTGTCAGTGTAAAGAAGGGCTATCTAGGAAACAAAAAGTTATTGTGGACACTATGTTGCAAAAGGTTCAGAAAAAGAGCCCCAAAGGTATGAGGTATGACAGTGAGTTTCTTTTAGATAGCTTTTTGCTACACATAAAATCACCCAAGGGTTATAGACATTGCCTGAAACATGGTTTGCTGCCCCTTCCATCTGAGGTGCATTTATGGAGGTTGTTAAAGGGTTTAAAATGCTCATATGGTGTAAATAAAAATGCTCTTGATGCCATTAAAGACTGAAGTCATAGATATCCATTAAAGACTACTTCAGTGAAGAAAGGGATGAGAATAAAAAGACGGGGATCTTCATTTTTGATGAGGTGAAACTAATTTTTCCGTTCTTTTATTTTAATTTACCGATAGCTGGCAAAATTAATTGCATTTTGAACTTGCTCTCTGTCTTCGCTTATTGTCGAAACTGGACTATTACAGGAGACGACTTATTAAATTATAATTGGGCACAGTAAAGTAAGTGGAGATGTCGAACTTATTAGCGCCTTGCGGTGTTTTAACCTGTAAAACAGGTCGCAAGGTTTTCAAAGTCTCGTAAGCACCAATGCTAACTTACATCACAGATCGGAGCCAGCGCTGCGCTGCGGCGGACTAGGCCAGTGATCTCACTTCTTATTCTATTCGTTATGATACCATATAACAAACTACAGCTATCTTAAGGAGGCTTTGGTGCAGGTGTTGGCTAGTTACTGGGAGAGTGGAGCTTGCGGTCAAACAACAGGTATGCTGGGTAAAGAGAGTCTAGAAGAAAATTAACATTTTGGTTAGGAAAGCTCTAATGTGAGGAGGACACGTGGGACGCAGGCTCAGTTTTCCTCGAGTGTGAAGCTTGAGCCAGTGCACGCTGCAGTTTATAACACGATATTACAGTGAATCTTTTATCATGATTTGCTGATGAATTTACCATTAATTAATGTACTATGTTACGGTTTTTACCTGCGCACACTGCGGAAGGCAAGCGCGCCTAGTAGCTGGCCTCCCTCCAGCAAAAGAATCTCCCTGTATTAAGAAAGCTCACAAGTGTGCAGTAAATAAACTGCTTAGGATTTGCAGATGACTTGGCTCTTTTAGCACTAGACAAGGAAGAGGTTTGTACTCAGATCACTAGTCTCCAAGAAATTGCTCAAGGGATAGGATTACAGATATCCTTTGAAAAACTGAGATCATGCCTATGAAACCCTTAGATATAAATGAAATCTACCATACATAAATGATCATAAAATTAACCTAGTTCTTCAATTTAAGTATCTTGGAGAAATTATAACACATAACTTAAACAAAAAAGTAACTTGGATAAATAGAACAAATAAAATGAAAAAGGCACAATCTCTAACCTGGTCGACATATAATAAAAAAAATGCCTATCAATAGCTACTAAGATCCAACATTATAAAACTGTAACTCTTCCTGAAGCCACTTATGCTTGTGAAACACTGTTCCAAATTAAAAATGAACAAAGAACTGATCAGCTCCTCAAAACGGAAAGAAGAATCATTAGAACGTGCATAAATAAAAAGTATCAGGTTGAGGGAATCTGGAGGATTCTCCCAAATGAAACTGTCTATCGTGAGATTGATCCAATCACCAGCACAATGAAGAAGAAAAGAATTTCATATTTTTTCACATCTTACGGCTTCCAGAAAACAGAATTGTACGCCAACTGGTGATGAGAAATCTAGGAAAGAAAACTGGAGGAAAATGGATCCAAGAAATCCAACAAGATTTCAAAGCAGTTGGACTCAAGATAACAGATGCCGAGGAGAAAAATAAAATTAACACCATTCTTAAAACTCACAAATTTTCTGCAGAAATGACACATAGAAAGCCTATGGGGATTTCAGATGAGTTGAGAAAATCCCGATCTGCAAGAATGAAAAGGTACTGGAAAGAGCACAAGAACCAAGCAGTACTACCTTCAAAGAAGAAGTGATTGTGGAACGACTCAAGTGGTCCAATGTGACCAATCAAGATTAATAATAATAATGAATTATATTTCAAAAAATTGTGGTTTTCTTCTTTGAGCTTACACATTCTTCGCATATCGTCGCACCCTGCTTTTCTTCCACTAATTTTAGGCTAAAATGTGCGACGATTATGCGAGGAAATACGGTATATTTATAATAAATCGTCAAAGTCAAAAGGAAGGTTCTAGTTTAACGTGACCGTTAATCTCGCGATCATAAGCCACGGGACCTCCGTTTTACGTGGAATCCGAACCACAGGACATGGCATTTCACTTCGAAAATCTCACATGCATTGACTGGGAATCGAACCCGGTCCGCCTTGGTGAGAGGCATACAGCTTTACCGCTGCGCCACCACGTCCCCTTCGTCAAAGTCAATAAGGACCAAAAATGGAGGAAATAAATCCCACAAATACAATATATAGCACAGCTTTCCTTCCTTCACAGAATTTCTCCCACATCTTATTGACCGAGAGATAAGACGGTAAATACCCTCTCTTAGACTTTCAGACCTCTGCAGTTCAGTTCTGTTAGCCAGCTTGGCAGGTGCTTGAAACATGCCTTAGCCAGTTTCAGAATCTTCAGACTCATTATTCATGCTGTATTGGAGTGGAATAGCTCCTCACACAGTAACCTGTTTTAAACTTATCAAGAAGCGAGGTTCAAATTGTTCATAACAATGAGGGCTAACCGCGGGAATATTTGCCGCGCAGCTCCAAGAATAATGGTATATGGCTTTCCAGTGTAACACAGAGTCAACGCTTCCAATGATCAGTGAGAATGGCACGTGATTAATAGTTCATTGCATTTATCAACTTTTACATTAATTTTCCGAGCATGTATCGCCTTTTACAAAAACCTTGTGACTTCGACCAATTCTATACACGGCAAATATAGACTTTTGCCATAGACCATTGTACAGGATGGAAAATAAGATAGAACTGGTACCATTAGCATGCATAACTCAATTTTACGAATAATTGTTTTTCGTTTATTAAATATTGGAAAAAAAAAACCACTCCTTAATTAAGTCTGCTTGCCATCGCCGCTTCTCTCCGCCTGTATTAGCCTTTACTTGCGTGAGGGCCCTGGCACACACAAACTGGTTACAGTCATAATTAAATAACCCTAATGTATATTAGAAAAACTGATTTTTATTGAAATAGTGTACAAGTTTTGTTACATTGGCACGTCAATGCAAAAGAGTTTTGAAGTTATGGTATACCCATACATCAGGCTGTCAATAAAAAACCTAAGGATGACAAAGAAGTGCTACCTCGTATTCCACATTCCATAAAAAGTTCTGTAACTGGCTGTCGCTGTGAACATTTCTGCCTTCCTAGCCAATGTGATACATGAGTAGAACACTCATTGTGTTCCTTCCCAGGGTTATCATCCCTAATATGCTATCACACGGCACCTGCACCTTGGCTCGCTGGTGGACTCGTCTGAGTTTTGGCGATCTCTGTCTTCATATTTGCAATGGACTCCTTAGTCAACTTCAGTTTCTCCCTCACGTCAGCAATCTCTTGTTGGATTTTACTTTTTGCATTCAAAATATTTTGGAGAGTTTTTTCTTTCTTCTCCTCAACTGAAACAAAAAACAAAGTACTGCACCCATTTCCTGGATGAGATGCGATGGCCTGCCTAAAAACATCACAATTCACCAAGAAAGCAATACACACTGTTAAAAAAGAAAATATGTTTGCTTGAATCTAGTCTGGAACAAAATATAAATAGCACAGCAGGTTGGGAAATTAACGGAATTGAGGCACAGTCGAACCTGCCATAACGGACACCCTTATTCAGCGGACACCTCCCCATACGGACATTTTTCCTTGGAACCAATTGTATTTTACATAAGACAAGTGTTAATTTAGCCTCATTTCAGCGGACACCTTGAAGTCCGGACAGCGGACATCGCCATCTGTCCTGTCCACTTGACTTAAGCGGACACTCCACACGCTGCAGGACATTTTTTTACACCGGACCATACCATCCTTTCTTTTAAAACCATTCTGCACACATACGGAAATCCCTCTTGAATGTCAGTACTACACCTATTTCGAGTCAAAAGAAAGAGAGAGTGAAATGCAGGCTACATGGCAACGCTGTAGTAGCTGTAAAGTTAATTCTTCTATACATTCCTCTTTCCAAACCTTTCGTTATGGTGTTCTACCTACTGGTGTACATTCCGAGAATTCTAATTGCTGCCAGTGACTGTTTACTCACGAGTTACCTGGGGATTTTCTTCCCTGCTTGCATCATTCTATCCATAACTCAGATTGCCACGGATAAGGTCGAGCTCAGGTAGTCAACTCGAGAAGGAAAAGACTTGCAGTACATGCGCTAATTAGTGAGACAGAAATACCGTAGCATTTCAGTCGTCGAGTAAACATGAGTAACAAGGGACGAACGTGTTTAGACCTCAAAACAAGAAGAAATGTGATTGTAGAAAGTGACATCACTTGTAATAACTTCCAAGGAAATACTTAAACAGAAATGACTTAGAATAATCAAAATAAAGATGTTTATATTTAAGGTGGATGTACTTGGCCGTTAAAATGTTCATTTATTTTCACAAACTTGTATCAGCGGACACCTCTCGTAACGGACATTTTCCCTCTGAACCGACGGTATTTGAAAAAATATGGACTGAAAGAAAGTGCTACAAAAACTGCTGCAATGTCTGTTAACAGACAGAGTAAAGATAATATAATGCTGGAGGAAGTACAATTGGAAACAGTAAACCAGTATCAGTACCTTGGATGCTTAATATCAAGTGACAACAGAATACAGCTTGAATTAAATAACCGTATTCAGAAATCAAGTCAATTCTATCAGCAAGTTTGATATCTACTCTGGAATAAGCAAGTGCCACTAAGACCAAAACAAACTCTGTTTCGAACATACTTCGACCCTATATTGACTTATGGGTTGGGAACATGCACAAATACCAAAACAGATGACAGCAGACTTCAGGCTTCAGAAATGAAGTCTCTAACAAGCATGCTTCAAAAAACTAGAAAAGAGAAAGTAAAAAGAAGATTAGAGAACAAGCTGGAATAAATCAGTCCCTGAAGGAGACCATAACTAGGTCACGTCAAACATACGACAGAAGGAAGAATTGCAAAACAATGGTTACATACTGAGATTACTGGAAAGAGACTTAGGAGATGGCTGGACCAAGTGAAGGAAGATATCACATCCAAGGGAATCAACTGGGATGAAGTCTTGAAGGAGCAGTGGTACATGAATCGACTAAAATGGAGAGCGCTCGTAAACCACACCCGGGAAACTGGGGTGGAAACTTGATGATGATGTAGGTGTGACGCCTCAAACACAGAACATAAGGCAACATCGAGCTTCACGTACAGCCAAATCAAAGAAAAAAATCGAAAAGCTTAAAAATAAAATCCATCTGGTTTTATTTCCCATAGGCCTACCAGAAATAAATTTTACAGTGGGATATGCAGTCCTTCATAAATCCACTCATTGGAAAAATCAGAAGGGACAAAGTCCTATCAAATATCAGGAGATTTCCAAAGTTCAATGAACATGTCACTTTCAGTCACAAATTATTTGGTGATGTTTCCTGAGAACTCATAGTAACAAACAATTTAACTTTCTACAATCAAATCTCTTCCTGTCCAATTAAACTAACTAATAATAGTGTTATTGGTTTTACATCCCTTTAAACTACTACGGCTTTTAGAGAAAAGAGAATCCTTAACATTCAATTAAATCTAGACACGGCTTCCTCGCATTCGGGCACCCTCACATGCCAACTGATTGCGCCTATCTTGGGCATAGCAGGCAGTGAATTAAACAATTATTAAAACTCAGCAATATTTCTAGGTTTGAGCCATGTCTTGTGTGGGGACACCAAGCTGGCTATCAGCAGGCTCTTGGTGTCCCCGCCCAGACCCCACAGGAGTAGCGAACTGCACTTCATAAAAAGGGAGGTAGCGTGCAGTCCGGGTGGGGACACCAAGAGCCTGCTGATGAGCCAGCTTGGTGTCCTAGGCGAAACCCCACACAAAACATGGCATAAAGCTAGAAGAATTGCCGAGTTTAATTCACCGGCCGTGAAAGCCAATATCATGATCATCATCTTGCACAGTTTCCAGCCACTGGCCGGGTCTGTTTGGAATACAAGCCTCTCCAACGTCTTCTGTCTTCCCACCATCTCTCAGCCTCCACCCTTGTCCAGTCTTCTTCACTCTTTCTTCCACCCCCTTCAGCCACCTGTCTCTTGGTCTCTTTCCTTCCCACTTCGTCTCGTGTATCCTCTTCTCCTCCTTTCGTTTTACATGTCCATACCATCTAAGTCTAGATTTCTCTATACCATCCTGTAATGGTTCCTCCTTCATTAATTCTCTGGTCCTCTCATTTCTTATTCTGTCCCTCTTTGTAGCTCCAATACTGCTTCTCAAGAACCTCATCTCACTGGCCTGTATTTTGCCCTTCTCCCTTCCTTTCATAACCCAGGTCTCCAAGGCATACGTCAGGATAGGGTCATAGTACGTCCGATATATGATCTTTTTGCTGTTCTGAGGGACATCCTTCTCACACTCCTCCGAAATGCTTCTGCCTGTCTCCCCCGCTCATTTATTTCTCTATCGTTTCTTCCATTATCTTGTATCAGGCTTCCCAGATACTTGAAACTCTCCACTTTCTTCAGCTGTTCCCCACCAATTGTTATTCCAGTTGTGGTTCTTTCCATCTTGCTTGTTGTGATCACCATCTCACTCTTATTTATGCTAAATTTCATCCATATCGTTGCATTATTCCTTCCCACACGTACAACTTTTCCTGTACCTCCTCCTCCTTGTTTCCCCCAAATCATCAGCCAACACCATTGCTTTCATCTTTCCTATTGTAAATTCCTATTGTAAATTCTGCAAATTAGAAACCCAAGATAAGAGTTGGGCTCCACATATATGTTGTAAGACAAGTCTTTTGATTGGTTGATTCTATGCTGGATCCAACAAATCACACAGATGGCTCGTTCCAAGACTCGAATCCCAGTGTACTGTGCCTCACAAGTGATGAACTACGCCCTCCCACACGACTCAGACGAGCCTTATGATCCTGACAGTGATTTAGTGAGGGATCTGGCAGAGCTGTTAGCTTCCAACAACGGAAGTATCTTGCTGAAAAGGTGAAAGTGGAATTTGTTTCGTGACTCTCAAAACCTTTGAGACCTATTTTTCTACAAAAGTGTTTTGCCGAGATGTTAGTGGCTATCATTATAGTAACAATAACTGGGAACGTTAAACATGAACCTCTGGTGGAATCTGAAGAGATTTTAAATCCTCCGCTTCATATCAAACCTGGTCTCATCAAAAACTTTGTTAAAAGGTTGGACCAAAATGGACTGCCATTCAAATATCTAATTACAACATTTCTGAAAATCAGTGATGCAAAGTTAAAGGAAGAAGTTTTTGTTGGTCCACAGATTCTTCAACTTCACTGAGATGATACCTTTTGACAGAGAGGCATGGATTTCTTTCAGAGAAGTCACCAACACACGAGCTCGTAACCATAAGTGCAATATTACACTTTTTACATTGCCACCTGATTTCACGTGCACTCCATCAGTTATTAGGCATAAATATTGATTATCAAAAATGTGTTATCGTTACAAATGCAAAAGCAGCCATCCAAGCTGTCTCGTCAAATTTTAAAACCTGGTATTAAGTACTGGTTGTAACAATATATACAGGAAGGAAATACAAAATTAATGAAAGTATGGCATTTACATGACACAAAGTAATGTTTTTAACTTTCTTTACGGTATGTATTGAGTGTGTGGAAGCATTCAAAGCAAATGCCTGGATTGACCCTGATTGCTTCACATAATGTTATCGCCTACTCCATGATTTCTTGCGACGCCGATATCAATATCGTCACTTGAACCACTCACGGATATATCATTTTCATCGCCAGATTCAAAAATTGCATCGCTCTTATGGTCACTATCATCAAAATCAGCCGAAATAGACGCCCGGAACTCAGCTTCGGTCAGACTGTGCGCCGCCCTGTTGCTTCACCGCGACTGCTTTTCATGTCAAGGAAACGGAGCAGTTTTCCCGAGCAAAGAGAAACCAAAACACTAGTGTTTCGTTACTTTCGATTTCCGGGACCAGCACTTACCAAACGAAGTACAAAAGACCTGGCATGCCAGGTAACCTAGAAACGAGCGGCCGAACAATGTGTCGACTCAGGGTCGACACACGAGCTATAACGCCATGTTGTCTTACCGCGACTGCTTTCAATGTCAAGGAAACGGAGCAGTCTTGCAGAGCAAAGAGAATCTAAAGCACTCCTGTTCGGTTTCTTTGGGTTTCCGGAACCACACTTACCAAACGAAGTACAAAATCCCTGGCATGCCAGGTAACCTACAAACGAGATGCCGCGCAGCCATGTTGCTTCAGCGCGAATGCTTTCCATGTCAAGGAAACGGAGCAGTTTTGCCGAGCAAAGAGAAACTAAAACAGTCCCGCTTGGTTCCTTCCAGTTTCCGGAACAAAAACCCTGGCATGCCAGGTAACCTAGAAACAAGCGGCCAAACATTGTGTCGACTCAGGGTCGACACACGAGCTATAACGCTAAGTGAAGGCTGTCGACCTCAGGTCGACACACGAGCGGAAAAGGTTAAAACCGTAGAGGTTTCAGTCACATTGTAATTTAGGAACTGTAAATTGTTCCAAAAGCTAACAAATTAAAATTTTAAAAACCAGATCTGTTACAAAATGTGTTAAGAAAACATGAAAAAGTCTTGATAAAAACATCGTGGAATTAAAGAGATCTAAGGAATTGAAATGAGAAACAAAAACTAGTAAACAGAACAGAAAAAGATATAAAAAGACTAGAACACTTACGTGGATGTGAAAATAGTTAGGTTAACTGGTAGTTTGGTGTGTACAGTAGCCTATTTGTGAGGTAGAGACATCTGTATAGAGTGAAAAAGAAAAAGAATATAAGTATAGAATATTAGAATATTAAAACATGAGAGTAAGGATCACAGATAAGAACTTTTTTTTAATCGTAGGCTTTCACGGCCGGTGTCTAGTTTATCATCTAAGTTATTATCTTACATGGTGGCCACTATTCCCGGAAAATCTGGAAATTATTAGGTCTGGAAAACTCCTGGAAAATGACAAAAAAAATGAAAACTCCTGGAAAATAGTCACTGTTAATTAATTATAAAAATCTTTCCATCCTAAATCGTACTCCCGCTGTGGTTTTGGGTGAGCACTCGATCGTTAACGAAAGACATTTCCTCAGGCTACATGTTTCTGTGTGGGAGAACACGCGATAGTATTTTTGTAAAACATATTGAGTATAGAAAACTTCACCGCAATAAAATTGCAGGCGGTATTCTTTTTTTTTTTTAAGCGGACATTTGAGTCACAAAGGCTTTTTTTAAACAACAATGAAATCATTTGTGTGTAGGCTTGCGTATCAATAACGCAATCGCCACTAATGTTTGTCAACATCTGTATATGTAAACCAAACAACTGCTTTATTTTGGTCTTGAAGTAGGCAACCAATAAATCCCCCCCGGGACTCGCGCTATTTTTAAGTCTGGAAAAATGAGAATTACTCCTGGAAAACTCCTCGAAAATCATTGACCGATTTGAGTGGCCACCATGTATCTAGTTGAAATTGACAGACACCTACTCGTACCTACCCACGATTAAGGCTGCTGCAATGTCAGTCGAAACGACGGGAAACGATCACCAGTACACGACGCGGTTCCATCCTGTCAGCCTAGATTTAAACACAGATAAGAACTGTTACTCCGGCTTTAAATTCAATTCCGATGGCGACAAACATCACAACGCCTTTAAAAGCACCAATCATATCAAAGAATGAGTTATCGATTATCTGGATTCGCCTTCGATCAGCGCAGACAATCGATCGTAATGAACGGGGCGATTGTCGAATGTTAATGTTTCCCTTCGAGAAAATCAGCACCATATACCGGCAGCAAGAAAAAGTAATTTCAAGTTTTTGTCCGTAAAATCGTAAGATGACATAGCCGTCCGTAAAATACAGCAAATTCCGTACATTTTACAGATAAACCATAAAAGTTGGCAGGTATGACTGCATGCCTGTCAGAGGCACTCGGACCCCAGGCGAAATCTGTTATCGGTATGGCCTTGCCTGATGGGTGCGCCATGTATCCATAAACAAAGGTCCCTGCATGGCTGAATACTGATGAGCCATTTAGAACACGTCCATGCCAAAGTGTGTTCTGGGGGGATGATTTCCGGCATGCCTAGGCGCTGCAGGAATAAATTACAGGGCTAGCCCCTTAAAAAGCCGTCTCTCGAAGTTGGAAGACATTTCACCTTGGAATGAAGCACTCATGCACAATGCTCCTAGTTATCTGGTAGCCTCCAAAACTGACAGGGACGTTAGTCAAGTCTATTTGAGGATAAATATGGTGAGTTTGGCAGGATTCAAAAACTGCTCCTTCTCACAAACACTGGTACAGTTCAAACCTTAGCATTATGAGCTTCTATGACCAAGATCGTGGGTTCAAACCCGGCCAAAGTAGTCGGATTCTTTTAAAGAGCATTAAAAATCCCTCAGTATGCCTTCCTTTGGAGGGGAAGTAAAGCCGGCGGGCCCATGTCATAGATTTATGGCATGAAAAAGATCCTTCTACTAACTACGCTTGTGGAAGCTAAAATTTGTAGGTTAGTTTGATAACGCTATATTATTTCCAACTTTCACCACCAGATGCTGACTGCGATGGCATTCAGTAGCCACGTCCACAGCTAAGTGTCGTTGACGGTAACATTTGGTAGTGAAAGTAGGAACTACCTGAAAAAATTTATTGTCTGCAGTCCTTTTCCCTGAATCCCAGATAACACACACTAATACAGCCATCACAATTAACACCGGTTATCAGACAGATGCTACACACACCCAAAGTACACGGGGCTACATGACCGAATAGTCGCAGCCCCTAAACTGAGGAACCAACCAACCTGGATGAGACTGGAATGCGTAACTTCAAACCTTTCTCTAAGGATCAGGTGGAACGAGTTGTGGCCATCCTTGTCCACTCTAGCCTCTTTAGTCAAGAGGTACCGCTGTGCACTCGGCTAGAAGCCGTTGCCAGTAATGAACTCGGACCTCCGGGGCGACAGTCACAGCGCCATGAAACAGTGGCTAACCAACAACTCCAAGCCAAACCTACTTACAATCTGTTTCATGTTTCCAAGGTCCCATAGTCAGGGGCCGAGTATTGGTCAGTAGATTCTGCATGAGCGGCGATGGATCTTGAAACATAATCTCCTCGTAATACTCCGTGACGAGAGGTTTCTTGCTAGGGACAGCGTCCACCCCGGTCTGGAAGAGCTTCAGGATGTGATACAAGGTGACCTGCAACGGAAATATTGCCATTATACAAATAGACTGCATATCGCATATTACTAACAAAATGGGTGTCTTCAACTACTATGTGCGCCCCGATAAATACTGCAAACTAAGCTTGTTTTGACTGGCATAGATCGCAAGCGTGCGTACACAGTTCAGCCGGTGGTAAGCGAGCACTTTCACATTTTTACCAAACATGTTCAATAATGTGTACTACAGTGCTCTCTCTCTTGTAACACACACCTGACATATTCTGATGGAAGAATGGACAACAATCTCATCTAATTTTTGTTCTCTAAGAACACAACGTTGTCTGTTAACTTTTTTATCATTTTAAATGACCTTGTCGACTTCGTCATTACGCTGGGGTCTGGGGTTACGTTACGGTGACGGGACGAAATGTACCCAGATGCACTGAGGTGTGTGACGTCATAGTACTGCTTGGTGCATGTGTTCCCCGACAATATCCCCGATTCTTGGATGTCTCGGGTAATCTCGAGAACCACTGGATGGATTTTGATGCGGTTTTCACCATTCTGTAAAGGATATCTCGAGGAAAGATTCTTTAGAAAATAATTTAAGTATGATCAAAGGAAGCCAAGCAGTAACGATTTCAGTGAAAAAGTCGAAAACAAACTTGGCGTCCGTGCGCTTCTTAAGCTTACGCTGGGCAAACCGTTAAAAATATCAATATACTATGAGGGTAAGAATTGGTCAGCATGAAAAGTTCTACAAAAAAGTCCACGAGAGCATATCTCTATCTTCAATACATCGCCCACTATAAGTGTTTTTAGACTGGATGGAAGGGGCACGTTATCCAGCCATCTCCCTCCGCGCGCTTGACCTTGCTTTGCCCTTGGTTTGCACTTGCCGTTCACGAGTAATTTGAAACAAGGTAAAGTATTATAAAGCAAGATAAGTATTACGCAGATAATTTTCTAACATGTGAGTCTCCAGCCTTTCTAGCATTTTTCAGCATTTGTAACATTTAAAATGATACAAAGTCTAGTCTTTCAGACTGACTGTCACTTTTTATTATTTACGGAGCCTGTTTCCTTGAATCGTTTAGCGAGCCTCCTAATTGTACTGGCATTAGACACAGATCTTCCTGAAAACTTGATTCGAAATTTTCGTCTCGTTTCAGAACAAGACACTCTGCTTTTTATATACGAATTATGGATATTCACACGTTCGCGCAATGTGAATTGGTGTCTAGACACGACCAACAATGACAGTAATCACAATACTTACTAAAAGTGCTACACTAACGTTTAAGTTTTGCAGATACACGTCCATATGAATGACAAAACACGTGTGAACTAACGATATGAGTCAGCGGAGCACGCCATCCACCATCTGAATCGCATACGCGATCTGCGCCAGTCAAAGCTGGCTTAGCTTCCCGTGTTTACTCGCACTCACATACATAATGACCCTGTAGTAAGTTATACCATTTCAGATGCACCATAAATATAATATTGAAATGACAACACTATTTCAGCTGAAGATGAACTTATAAGCAGTTTCCAGAGACCTGTAAAATTTTAAAAGGCAACTTAAAAACATAGCTCCAATCACAGAGTTCAGTAGGCAGACAATATAGCCCAGGTATACCAAGTTTTAACCTAAAAAAATAATAATGTAAAGGTGAAATTTGGCATAGATGTTCCCTAGTACCAAATCCTGAAAAGTCCCCATCTCTGCGCCGTCCGCGTCATAGTTTTACGAGAGTCCAGAAGGGCTTAAATGGGGCCTAAGTGCCAAAAACAGCATTTTTGCTTCCTGCGTTCAAAATATTGATCCAAAATCAGTTCTAATGAGCTTTGCTATTAATAAGAGAAGGACTAGTTATATATAACGCTCTTATTGGTCCTAATTATTGCCATACATTTAAACAGATGAGTACCGGTAATCAGACATTTTTTGCTCAACTTTACTCATGAAAATTTAGCTAATTTGTCATTAGCCGGGACTTATCGTGCAAACAGCTGCTGATAGCGACTAAAGACCTGAAATAAAAGTTGTAAAGCACACTTGTAGCTTTAAAACGATACATTGTCCATGTTCATCCAACAAACAGCAGCAGAAGTACAGTTACAAATATAAAAGTGGAAGTGTGGCAGTCGCTTTCCGAACGAACGCCCATTTACGCTGGTGGGATCCATCTATTCACCTCTGCTGACACAATTTTGTATCTTTGATCAAGAACTTTTAGGATGGTATTCCTTTGAATCCAGGTAAACTAGCAGAAACAGTTTGCATAGAACAAAATGAGTTTAATGGAGTTAGCAGTTAAACGTACATTCATAATATGCATAATGGAAATAATAACAAAACAAAGCTTAAATCGGACTCAATCATCCTCCTCATCGTCTGAGCCATCAAATGTGACGTTGCCACATGCTTTTCCACTGCAGTGCCCACACATTAAGGAGCATGGGCAATGTATCGTTTTAAACCTACAAGTGTGCTTTACAACTTTTACTTCGGGTCTTTAGTCGCTATCAGTAGCACTCACACCGGCTGCCACAAGAGCTCTTGCAGTTGCAGGACAATAAATTGAGGAGATGATCTGGAGCAGCTGGAAGATGAGTTGTCACTGGTACTAAAGCTGAGTGTTGGATTTTCCATCCCCATTGGGTCGGTTCCAAAGAAAATCCTAACCATTCCTGAACCTGCAAATATACCTGCAGTGAATGATGTTTGCATGCCGCCGAAGTCGGCGGAAGTGAAGCCAGCAGAAATGACGCTGTGACCGGTTGTTTGGCAATTTTTTGTCTGTATTTCACTACCCGAAGTTCGTTGAGGCTTTTGCACTCCGATTTGGCACTATCGTAGAGACAAATGGCGAACTTCTCTCCAGCTGATATTATGGCCTTTTCATCTGAAGCCATAGAGACGAATACCTTCATTTCCTCACGTAAAGATGCGGAATCCTTCGATATTTTCCAGTCTTGCTGTTTGATGTACTTTACCCACAGCTTTCCTGTGCGAGATTTCTGGCTCATTTAACTAAATGTGTCATGAAGCGACTCTTTGAGACGTTGAAGGCAAGGATATGATAGCAAGTCGTTGGCGGTGCCTTCTTGGAATGCAGTAAAAAGCGCCTGTATTTCGTCCTTGTCATCCTTCAGCCCATCGTTCATGTTGAGTAACATTGTCCCGACAGCCTGTTTTGTCAGAAAATGTGCTCTGTGGGCCCTAGAACATGCACATTTTCGCGTTATTGATACATTTCAAATTGAAGGCATAACGTAATCATTTTTAAGAGCGAGCTTTGCAAGCCTACCTAGAATATGCGTGTCCAGACATCATGTGAGTCACTGACGATTTAGCGTATATTTCCGCCCAGAGCTCCTCCAAACCGCTTCCATTCATCACGTAGCCAATTGCCCCAAGAAACGACATTAGACTGTGATATCCGGCTAGACGAACAACCACGTTTTTGAGTTCCTCTGAAGTGTCCGATGCGACTATCTCTGCAGCTTTCGCGTATAGGGGCTGGTCAAAGGTTTCGAAACAAGTGCTTTGTTTCAGTTCCACGCACTCTCTTGCGGCAAACTTCAATGCGGAATAAATAGTTGATGGATTGCTCGGTTCCAAGTTAATGAATGGCAGTGCATCAACTGACGTCGTCTGGGGAACGGGTTGAGCATGAGCAGACAGTGAGTCTTCATAAAGCCGTTCCACGAGGCGGGTAAATTAATACCTGACCACCGTCCAGATGACAACAAGGAGTTCATCATCGACGCAATAGCCACAGAGTTTGGGGCTTCCAGAGTTAACTCCTCAATCTTGACGTCCTTTGAACCATGAGAAGAGGGCTTCCGATACCACGAAATGTTGAACTTTCCCATCGCAGCAATCACATCAGCATTAGGAAGTTCTCATGTACGTGGGAGTGGAGATATTTCACTGTCAGGCACTGGACCTGTGCATTTGATGCCTCCCATGCAGTGAAATGTGTTTCTCCCATCCAATGTCCTTGTGTTAAAGTTAGCGTTGTCAAAGCAAAACTGCGTGAACGCTCCAGCATTCGAGATTGGACGTTCTTCACGAAGCTCTGAAACTTCGTACCTGTGGACTTCCGCCAAATTTATTGAAAATCCAAGACTTTTTAGAAGCTGAATTAATTGTTTGGAGTATTGTTGGACTGCTCCGACAGGCCGAGCGCTGTCACCTAGAAATGCGATCGGTTGCCTTTTCAACAGCGGTTATGCTTTGGGACCGTAACTCGGGAACCGTTTCTCCCATAGACATGGGTAATGTGCCAATGTAAAGATAAAAGTATGCTTTATAACTTTTATTCTGGGCCTTTAGTCAATATCAGCAGTTGTTTAAAAAATAATGACCTGCTAATCACAAATTAACCAAATTTTCGTATAAAAATTGTGCTAAAAATGTTAAATTAGTAGTTTTTTCGTTCATCAATAGCAATAATTAGGCCTGATAAGTCCGTTGTCCTATTGGTTCATTTTTATTAATTGCTAATGCTCGTGATAACTAAATGTGGATCAATATTTTGAACGCAGGAAGCAAAAATGCTGTTTTTGGCACTTAGGCCCTATTTAAGCCCTTTTGAACCCTCAAAAAACTATGACGCGGACACCGCAGAGATGGGGACTTTTCAGGATTTGTTTCTAGGGTAGAAGGGAACATCTATGCCAGATTTCAGCTTAACATTATTTTTTTTGAGGTTGGCCGTGTTTTTTGCATATAATGCCTGGGCTAATAGTAGTGTCCACAAACAAATCATGGGAGGGATTAGAGCTGTTAGGTCAAGCGGCAGGCGTAATATAGGAATGGAGGGAAAAGAGAAATGGGCAGAGTGTTGGAGGCTCTAGGAAGATGGCTACAATCCTTCGAAAACTTGCTAAATGTTAACCCTAGGGGGGGAGGGGGCGTATTTTGTGCCCCCCAGTTCAATTTTTTACAGTTTCTTCATGGTATTTCTGTTCTACGCTCACTGTACACAAAGTTATTGTCTATTCTGAATCCGGTAACTTAAACACACATTTACTTTTTTTTAATTTTAATTCTTGTATTAGATATTAACAATTTTCTTTTGGTGGGCACGCCCCCCCCCCCCCCCCCCCCCCCCGTTGGTAGTTCATGTGCCTCGTTAAGCCCGGGAACGAGAAGCTAAAAGTAGTCCGGAAAGGCCAACGGGAAACATGGTCAAGTTTCATGTTTGACGTTCTCGGAGCTTCCCGGAGCCAATCAGAAACGTTGTACATGCACATGCGCAGTAGCCAGCGATCTAAACATAACCTGTGAATGCGCTCTCTAAACTTCCTTCTCTAAAGCGCACAATGTGTGTTTAATAAAGTTATTATAACTCTCTGAAGCATTTCAGTTGTGTAATTGGTGTTTATTAGTGGGCGTTTGCTGATTGCGCGCGCATGTACAAGTTCACGTACCCGGGCCAATTGTGAACCAGCCTTTATACTGTGCACTGTGGTAAGGGCAAAAGTACAACAAAGTTAACAAATCCACCATAATTTGTTCTGGTAGCCAGAGATACACAGTCAAGTACAGTAGTATGTTCCACCTGTGTTAAAGATGGCGATGAGTATGATCAGTGAATAATTTACTTTCCGAACTTCTCTTTCCATGGTGTTTTGATTTTGCTTGCAACTGTTGTTAATTAAGTTACACAGTATCTTCTTCTAAACTGAACCAAATAGTATCTTCTTCTACTTAGCGTTTTCCCGCAGGTGCAGGGTCCACTGTCGGATCTTGGCTCGCTACTTGTTACGATCGCGAGCATCATAAGGTGTTAGGCTGAGCACTTTCATATCGGCATTTATCGTATCATGCCAGTGCTATTTTGGTCTCCCACGCGGTCGTTGCCCATTGATTTCCAAGCACTGGGTGGAATTGGCTACTGTTTTTGGTGCAGCAAGTAGGACGTGACCGTACCATTGGAGACGTTTTTGCCGAGCCTTCTCAGTGATGGGTGAAATGCCCATTTGCTGGCGAATGATGTCGTTTCTTACATGGTCCAGGAGTGTGATGCCCATTGACCAACGGAGCATACGCATTTCCATGCTCTGTCAGTTGGTCGACATTCCGCGCCATACGAAGCAACAGGACATTCTATCATGCGATATATTTTGGATTTCAGTGGCATCCTTCTGTCGCAGAGTACACCTGTAACTTCCCTCCATCTCATCCAAGCTGCATTTATCCTGCTTTGAACTTGCTATTTAAGGTTCAAAATGCAAGATATGTTGGTTAATGGATGATGCAAATCACACAAAAGGAATTTATTATGGTGGTCAAAAAATACCCCCACTCCGCCCCGTGATGGATCACTGAACAATTCACAACCATCGTTTACACAGCGAAGTATGAATTAAAATTTTGCATGTGAAGGTGAGCTAGATCATCATCTACTTGCAATAGATACCATTTTTGAGGCAGTAGAACCATCCTACGTTCTCAGGAGTTACACGAAGGCACCCTTAAAATGTGGTGAGCGATAATAATAACTTTGTTGTTCGTAAATTCTAGAGAGTACCAGTTTAAATTAAACTAGCAGATCCGTGCGAGAACTCTCGCTGTGTATAAACCACCCGCCTGGCTTTACTGTTATGCGGGCTTCTATAAATATGTTTATTTGTTTAAACGCACTTTTAAACCAAATTGTTGATATTTATGAAATCAGAAAGCTGCTGGTTGCACAATGGCTTGTGTGTGCCCCATGTGTACAGACTACCCACCCGGCTCTAGTGCTGTGTGTGCTGTACGCGACACAGTTCTGCCAGGGGCTATCGTCTTGTTTATTTTTTTTTAAAGCAGTTTAATAATAAATATATTTCCGTTGACTTTTCATGAAATGCAAGATTTTTCCTGTACTATTGAGACGATTTGTAAGATTTTGGTATAAACCACACCTTCTAACTCCCTCTGGTTTAGGAGCTTGAGTTTTGTGAAACATACACCTTAGTGTATATAGATAAGAGTGGTTGTTAAATAAATTCCTGTTTGACAGAGAGGAAATGGCCACAATTCTTGAGTAATTATTAGAGGTGATTATTAATTAATGAATAAAATGATGTATTATGAAAAGTATAAACATTTGTAGAAACAGTTAATGGAATAGAAGACTGAGTAGGAAACTCGGAGGGTGCAATTCTGTATATTAGCTTCATTGTTGTTGTTTGAGTCTTCAGTCTTTTGACTGGTTTGATGCAGCTCTCCATGCCTCCCTGTCCTGAGCTAATTGTTTCATCTCTACATAGGTACCACACCCTACATCTGAGGCAATCTGTTCAACATATTTTAACCTTGGTCTACCCCTACAGTTCTTGTCCTCGACCCTTCCTTCCATAACTAAGCTTGCTATTCCTGGGTGTCTTAGTATGTGTCCTACCAACCTAACTCTTCTCTTCATTACCAGTCGCCAGAAACATCTCTCCTCTCCCACTAGTCTTAATACCTCTTCATTTGTAACCCTATCTATCCATCTGATATTCATCATTCTCCTGTAACACCACATTTCAAACGCTTCAATTCTCCTCTTTTCTGCTGCACCAATAGCTTCACTTCCACGCTGCAGACAAAGGCTTTCAAAAATGAATTCCTAGTACCTAAATCTATATTCGATGTCAACAGATTCCTTTTCTGTAGAAATGCTTTCCTTGCCTGACCTAACCTACTTTTTATATCCTCTTTGCTTCATCCATCACTGGTTATTTTTCTTCCTAACTAACGGAAGTCTCCTACTTCCTTCAGCTTTTCACCTGCCAATTTGATCTCCATAGAGGTTTCTGATTTTTTCGGCTGCATTCCAATATTTTTGTTTTACATTTATTAATTTTCATGATGAATTCTTTCCTCAAGACGGAATCCATACCATTCAAAAACTCATTCAAATCCTCAGGCGTGTCTGCCAAGATGACGAAGTCATCAGCAAATCTCAGAGTTGAAATTACTTTGCCTTGAATCTTCACTCCCACCTTAAATTTTTCTCCAATTTCCTTCATTGCTTGTTCAATGTAAAGATTGAAAAGAATGGGTGATAAGTTGCCTTACACCTTTCTGAATACCAGCTTCTCTCTCTTGTCCTTCAGCTCGAATGACTGCTGTCTGGTTTCTGTGTAGATTGTAGCTCACCCTCCTATCCCTGTACTTTATTCCAATCGTTTTCAGTTTGTCAATAATTGAAATTATAGCACTACCGTTATCAAATAGTTAAAGTACGGCCCGGATGTTGACGTCATGTCATCTTTTTACTGAGCTGTCTATAACAATGCTGAAGTACATAGAAACTCCGGACGGGCCACCCCGTCTTCAAATATGTTATTTTTATTTTGCATCTTTTTGCATTTTTGGCTCTTTTTCCATTTTAGGGAAGTTTGGTAGATTTTTTTGGTATTATTGTAGAGAAATCGGCCTTTTAAGGTCATTTTTTCCAATTTAGTCGTATCACAGTTTTATATGAGGGAGTTACGTCTTTCAGAGTTAAGAAGAAGCTAGTAGCTGATACAAGATAATTTAAAATATTGAAATATCGTTCCATTTCCTTAATCAACCGTGGAAGCTAGTCTTAGCAACAATCGTGGCGAAGTTGCTGCGGGTATTGCATCAAAACTGAATCAAGTGCTGGACTAAAACACAGAGTATAAAACATTCTGTAAAATCTCAGACATTCCTTCTGGTGAAAACTACTGCATGGATGGGATTGAGGAGGATTTAGCAGCAAACGACCTTCCTCACTTCAAGTACGCTCCGATCACATCAGTTGATGTTGAACGCAGCATTTCGAGATATAAAAACGTGTTGGCCAATAACTGCGTATAATTTACAGTACATTTGAAAAAAGGAAGATTGTAGTTTTACGTGACCGTGAATCTAGTGATTATAAGCCACGGGACCTCCTTTTTACGTGGAATCCGAACCACAGGACATGGCATTTCACTTCGAAAATCTCACATGCATTGACCGGGAATCGAACCCGGGCCGCCTTGGTGAGAGGCATACAGTTAGACCGCTGAGCCACCACGCCCCTCAGTACATTTGATAACATCATTGCAGTGCAACTCAGACTAAAGTGAGCACAAACCTCTTGTTAAGTGCTATAAATCTATTTTGATTGACTTTTCAGTTTGAGCTTAAGATGTCATGCTTGAAATATTGGTGAGTTTATTACTGTAAGATCATTTTCTCCATTTTCTAGTGCATTTTTCGAATATTTAGGTCATTTATTAGAGTCATTTTTGAAAAATGTATTCAAGTTAGGTTGTGGATTCACAATTACCCTGTGGGACGATTTCGTGATCGAGAGTGCAGCACTTCAAGGCGGCGAGTAGTCAGTCTCAAGGCGATTGCAGAGTGGCTGTGTTACGTTGTTTCAGTGTTGACTGGCGGCATGTGGTCATTATTACCCTTCGGCGCGCGGAACCATATACATATGCTCCGTTTTTTGTCCACCACGGGCGGAAACATATATGTTCTGTTCAAATATGGCGCTGCAGAGGTCAATAAAGTACAAGAAAGTCCTCATAAATGGTAAGAGCTGTATATTTCAACCTTACTCATGTGGGGAATCCCCTCAGCATATCGGTAAGATTTTTTTCCCTGGTAGTGACAGCTGATAATTACGTATGTTGCACAACGGAGTATTTTCATGTCGTGGTATTTGCCGTATTTTGGTGGTTTTGGGATATAATGGCATCTGAAAAACAAGTTAGTGATGTTGAGATAGTCTCAATACTTGATTATTCAGATGAAGATTTATCAGATTTTAGTTTTAGTGTCTCTGAAACGGAAAATTCTTCCTACAGCTCATCTGAGAGCAACAACGACATAAGCGACGAGTGTGCAGATAACTGGACAGACGTGAGTAATGGGGATCGCGGACGCACACAGAACATTGATCAAGGGCCAGTATTTTTATGTAGATACACACCCTGTAGATTTCTTTTAATTGTTTTTTTGATGATGAAGTAATTGAAGATATTCTTTATGAAACCCTGAATTACGTTTCCGTGGTTTCCAATTTTTAACCCCGGCAAATGCTAGGACGATACCATCTAATCGGCCACGGTTGCTTCCTTCTAACTCCTTGTTCAGTTTCACTTATTTTCATCCATTTCACCTTGCATTATCTACTCTTTGTGGTCTGTGTCAGGAAGGGTATCTGGCCGTAAAAACCATTCACCCCGTAAATATTCATCGCATTCCAACCCTGAACCCTGAAGGAATAGACATACAGTGAGCAAAATGAGATCTTCAAGTGCAGTGTCCCTTGTGCCGTTCTTCAATTGACAAACAGACACTCCAAATGTTGTATTGTCTTCAAACCTCTTCAACGATGGTTCTCCAATCCGGGGAAAGGTATGGAGATACTTTAAAAGCATATTTGCATGATTTTAGTAACTTTTGAACAATTCGTATGGAATTTGTTTTACAAAATAATGTGCCGCCTAAAGCCATAAACTACTGCTGCCCGCGAAGGGTTAAAGAGAGCAATGAGTTAACAAGCTGTGTTTTATGGTTTCTAAAAATGTTATGGAGAAAAGAGAGTGTGATCAAAATGCTTCCAATAACAAAAAGCGAAGGAAATCAATAACACTTGAAGAAAAGCTGGAAATTAATAAGAGATATGAACGCAATGAGCCCACTGTGCACATTTTCCGAGCTACAGGAATCTCAGAATCAACTCTCAGAACCATAAGAAGTCAAGCAGAAAATATTAACGAACGCTGCAAAAGTGCGACCAGAATGAAGTCGTCCAAGATAACACAAATGAAATGAAAATCCACAGCCTGTTTCCAGTCTCCGACCGGGTCAGGAATGGAATGAATGAAGCCCCCATCTAGCGGCGAGGATATGGACTGTGCCGGCTGCCGAGGCCTGACGCACTCCTCTGGGGCAATGATTAAATGAATGACAGATGAAATGAAATGATAGTGGAGAGTGTTGCTGGAATGAAATGTTGACAGGGAAAACCGGAGTACCCGGAGAAAAACCTGTCTGCCTCCGTTTTGTCCAGCACATATCTCACATGGAGTGACCGGGATTTGAACCACGGACCCAGCGGTGAGAGGCCGGCGCCAAGATAACACAAATAAGGACGCCAATTATGGAGAAAATGGAACGAATGTTGGCCCAATGGATTGAACATCAAACTAAACGTACTATCCCGATATCCACCATGGTTATTCAGGCTAAAGCAAAATCTCTGGTTATAGAACTGAAAGCATCTCATCCGGCCTCTGAAGTTGCAATTGTTTAATACTTATAGGCTTTTTATTTTTCCTTGAAATAGTCCCATCTCCTATCTGACCCATATTATAATACATTCACTTTACGTGATTTCGTATTACACTATGATTACTCAGAACGAATTCATTGCGTAAATCGAGGATAGCTGTAGTTGAATAAACTCACAAGAAGAGGTCGCTAAGTGGTTTACTAGAAAAGTGTTCAAGTTTGGAGGGTTTGCTCTTCATAAGAAAATATTTTTGTAGTGTTCGAGCGTTTTTGCCAATGGACCTTAGTGTGTTCAAAATTGAACGTTTAAAATTAATCCTCAAACTTTTGTAGTCATATTCTCGCACACGTTTCCGTGGCGTAGTTGCTAGCGCATTGGCGTGGGGTATTCAAGGTGTTGAGTTCGAGTCAGACCTTGGTCAGCACTTTTTTTTCTTTTTCTTTTACTGTTATTATCCATTTTTTGCAGTACCTTTATAATGGCCTCTGTAAAACTTTTACTCATAGGCGCTTTACGTGTGATATTTGACGGTGAGATAAGCTTGCGTAATTTTAGAGTCTGCATGCGTATCTGCAGTGCGTCTGTAATGTCGTGCCGTGAATAAACTCCAAGACCATCACATTTGTAAATATTGTAGAAGTAGGTGGAGGCGATCTCATTTTACCGTCGATGACCGTGCTTACCGCGTTCTAGATACTGTTAATTGTAGACAACCGCACACACGTAATATTGAATACGCATAAGCGTCAATCAAGACCTCCGACTTATCGAACCCGCTTATACGGCACTTGCGTGACGAAGAGTGTCCCGCGATGTTACTCACACGAGTTCCGTATCGAGTTTTCGATACAGACAGTTTAGCTTGATGGTAGAGCAGAGTGGGACAGCGGGAAGGGCTCTTGCGTTCCTGCATTAGACTCGGCGCAGTGCACATAAACGTAGCGTCGCCGGCCAAGCTGCATTTAAATTCTAACAAATTAAACTTACGACTCGTTCAAGCTTCAAGGACGAATAATAATCATGTTAGAATATTGTACATAGCTCCAAAACCGAAGAGACCACAGCCAATACATTATAGAAAACACAAAAGACAATAACAACAGTAAAAGAAAAAAAAAGTGCTGACCAAGGTCTGACTCGAACTCAACACCTTGAATACCCCAAGCCAATGCGCTAGCAACTACGCCACGGGAACGTGTGCGAGAATATGACTACAAAAGTTTGAGGATTGATTTTAAACGTTCAATTTTGAACACACTAAGGCCCATTGGCAAAAACGCTCGAACACGACCAAAATATTTTCTTATGAAGAGCAAACCCTCCAAATTTGAACATTTTTCTAGTAAACCACTTGGCGACCTCTCCTTGTCAGCTGAAGTGAGTAGATAAGGACTCCAGCAAACGGGTACTCACGGATGGGCGTTCGCTCGAGTCGTGGAAGAAGATCCTGATGGCAATCTCAAACTCGCCCCACCCAGTCTCTGTCACTTCGTATGGAGGTTTGGTGACCACACGGTTCTGATCCGGGTAGCTGTCGTGGAGTTTGAAGTGCACCTTCTTGATGTACGTCGACATGTCCTCGTTTTTATACGGCTTCACATATACCGTCCACTGATGAGTGTGGCCATCCTCCTCGCGCTTCTTGCCGAAGTAGCGAGCGATATTACCGTACACCACTGGCTTCACGATGGTCACCCCCTGAAATACACAAAGATTATTATTTAGATCGTGGGCTTTAGAGGCCGGTGTCTAGTTTATCATCTGGGCTTACAGGATAGAGCCACATCGTGTATCGGTGATTGTTTCGTGATGTTTCGGCTGTTAGCTATTGCAAACACTCCTGGTTTTTATCAAGCAGTGGGGAAAAATCTTTTTCATGCTAAATATATTAATTAGTCAGGCATCAACAATCCTTATCCAGGCTGATGGTTTTGAGTTTTCTTTCATTATTCACGTGTCGTGTGGTGTATTTTGTATCGGATATGTTGGCAATGGATATAACGTAGTGAACAACGTCAATGTGTCATGGTGGCGGTCATAAAATGAACAAGAAGGAAAATGATTTTTTTAGGTAATAAAAGAAATATTTCCAATGCAGCAGTGACAATTCAAATTCAAATCAACTTCTAACGGCTCCCTGAAAGGTTTGTGAATCATAAATAATACATCTGCCTTGTGAAAGTTGTGAAAACTGAAAGATTACTGTCCTAATTTTCTCCCCGAGAGCTTCCAAGATCTGAAAATTTAGGAAATTAAAGGTAAGATCTGTACCAAAACCTCTTTTTTGTTATTTTTCTGCCATCCGTAAGAAGGCGTAAAGGAGGCAGCGAGTGTGTTGCCGCACCACGCACACCCTCAATGATGAAGATAACCTAACATATAGGTTTGGTGGTGATGATGAAATCCGAACTAACTCACGAAAGCAGAGGGGAGAGAGTCTGCCGTGAGCCCTTGAGGCTGTAACACAACACACACCCACAGCCTTGTGTGACGCCATCAAAAGGAAAGAAGAATAAGAGTAGCAGAGTGGACTCCAGCACAAGTACTGTAAATGGTAGTAATGCCGGAATCAGCTGGCGTCCTGTGCTAGCCAATCCACATCCCAAAAGTAGTGAGACCCTGAGGGTGATCCACCCTGGAGGGCTCATGTCTAGGGAGTTGGCAAACCTGATGGATTCATGAGCTGGGTCTGGTTTTCCTCTTTTTACAGTGACTTTGGGGCAAATCGCTATCCTTCCCCTCCTTTAATGGCTCTACTTTCCTTTCGGGGACGGGGGGAATTTATTTTTCCTGTGTTTGTTTTTTCATCATAAAGCCTGGTTCACAATAGCCCGGGAACGAGAACCAGAACGAGAATGGAAGTTGAAATGCTCGCTACCTTATGGGTCGGTTCACAGGCAATCTCCGGGAAAGAGAAGCTAAAAGTAGCCCTGGAAGGCCAACGGGAAACATGGTCAAGTTTTATGTTTGACATTCTCGGAGCTTCTCGGAGCCAATCAGAAACGTTGTACCTCACATGCGCAGTAAGGAAGGAGTAGCCAGCGATGTAAACATAACCTGTGAATGCGCTCTCTAACCTTGCTTCTCTAAAGCACACAATTTGTGTTCAATCAAGTTATTATAACCCTCTGAAGTTGTGTAATTGGTGTTTATTAGTGGGCGCTTGCTGATTTAATAATATTACGCTATAGCTGACTGCGCGCGCATGCACAAGTTCAAGTTCCCGGGCCAATTGTGAACCAGCCTTTACTGGTCTATGTGAGTCTTAAGTTGTGTTTTCATTACGGGCAAATCCACCACCATTTATTTTCTTGATTTCTTTTATATTGAAAATTTGCACCGAGGTGTGCACCTACAGTAGGTATATACAGGATCTTTCATATTAAGTAAGAACGGCAAGCGTCAGTTTTGTTATCCGCAGCTTCGGTGGTCTTGGCCGAGCTTGTGGCATGCCACGGCCCCCTGCTGTAATATTGAAAGCGCGCGCATAGTACATATTTGACCTAGCAATAAACGTGCAGGTGTTCAGTCGCCAGTCTGAATCTCAGATGATAACATGGTGAGACAGTTATCAATACAACATCATAATTTCGTGTGTAAAACTTATTTTAAGTACGAGTCGGCTAGGCGGGTACGTGATGCATCAATAAAAAGCATAAAATTAAAAAAGTGACAATCAGTCTGAAAGACTAGACTTTGTATCATTTTAAATGCTTCGCTCGAAGCCAAAGACTCTTGACATGTTAGGAAATCATCTGCATAATACGTACCTTGCTTATCTTGTTTCAAATTACTCGCGAACGGCAAGTGCAAACCAAGGTCAAGCGCGCGGGATGCCGCACGCTCACCAGAGCGCGCAGGGACGTGCCCCTTCCATCCAGTCTAAAAACACTTACAGTGGGCGATGTATTGAAAATAGAGATATGCTCTCGCAGACTTTTTTGTAGAACTTTTCATGCTGATTCTTACGCTCATAGTATATTGACATTTTTAACGGTTTGCCCAGTGTAAGCTTAAAAAGCGCACGGAAGCCAAGTTTGTTTTCGACTTTTCACTGACATCGTTACTGCTGGGCTTGCTATGATCATACATAAATTATTTTCTACAGAATCTTTCCTCGAGATACCCTTTACAGAATGGTGAAAACCCCATCAAAATCCATCCAGTGGTTCTCGAGATTACCCGTGACATCCAAGAATCGGGGATTTTTGTCTTATACTAACGAAGTAGAGATTGTAGGGGTACACACGCACCAAGCGGTACTATGACGTCACACACCTCAGTGCATCTGAGTACATTTCGTCTCTTCACCATAACGTAACGCCAGACCCCAGCGTAACGACGAAGTCAACAAGATCATTTAAAATGATAAAATCAAAAAACATTACAGTGGCAGAACTCACTCGTGTCAGCCAGAATGTGGTTACCAGGTACAATGCCTGTATAACCCAGGAAGGACGACACTTCCAGCATCTTTTATAAGGTACGATTTCATATAGGATTGTGCACACGCTTAAAGCAGGGGGCCATGGCGCGCCACAAGCTCGGCCACCGCAGCAGCGAATAACAAAACTGACGCTTGCCGTTCTTATTTTATATTATGAAAGACCCTGTACTTTATCACCTCCGTTAATCTTGTTATTAAGCCTTGAAACCTAAGACTCCTTCGGTTCAACTATCTTCCCTTTTTAAAAAGATCACGGGTGGTTGGTGCTGCATCCTATCTGAGGGTTGAATGAGCTGGCAGATTACTGTTCTGTACCCTAGGGACGGTCTCTCTCATTTGATGACGTAGAGTGGCAGATGTATTTGGTTGGTTCCTCAGTTTAGGGGCTGCGACTTCGCGGTCATGTAGCCCCGTGTACTTTGGGTGAGAGTAGAATCTGTCTGATAACCGGTGTTAATTGTGATGGCTGTTTTAGTGTGTGTTATGTTTTAAATTCAAGTAAGGACTGCAGACATTCGATTTTCGAGTAGTTCCAACTACCAAACGCCACCGTCATCGACCAATTAGTTCTGAACTTGGTACTAGATGCCACTGCAGTCGGCTCCTGGCGACGAACATTGGAACCTAAGAGCGTCAGTCAAATCTAATCTATAATTTGGCTTCACACAAGTGTAATTAGTGGAAGGCTCTTTATCATACCATAAACCTATGACATGGGACCACCGGCTTTACTTCCCCTCCTAAGAAAGGCATACCGAGGGATTGTTAACGCTCTTTAAAGTCCGACGACTTCGGCCGGGTTTGAACACGCAACCTTGGGCATAGTCAGATGCATTTGGTGCTTCGATAAAATCACCTTCTATCCACATCACTAACAGTTGGTTCATTTAGGCTCCTGCTAACAATTAATATTCATTTTATTATATAATTGAACCCATTGCTGGATTACCCATTAGACCCAGGCCTAGGGCCCCCAAAATTTTATGCCGAAGATTTAGAAAAAATGAATCCTCCAGAACTGAGACAGTTCCAGTACTATATTAAATTACAATGTCCTTAAAAACTGAGTTCACTCATTCTGAACTTTACGAAATTCTTATACGAGACAAGCTTGAGTCTGTTTTCCAGAACGTTGAAATTGCTTTTCGGATTTTCCTGACCCTCATGATAACGAATTGTTCTGTGGAGCGCTCGTTTTCAAAATTGAAACAGATCAAAAGTGTGCTAAGAAGTATCATGTCACAAGAACGATTAGACATGCTACGTTTAATGTATATCGAGTCAGATGCTCTGTGGGAAATTGATTTTGATAACATTGTAGAAGATTTCACTGACTGAAAAAAAGAGGGAAAAAAAATTTTTTTGATTACATTTTACAGAAGTAAAAAATAGTATGATTTGTTAAATTGTTCATCAAATCATCTGAAATGTTTTCAAATAACGATGATCATTTCAATTGAAATGTATGTATATATGTAGGCCTATGTATGATTTAATAAAAAGTGTATTATTCATCTTGAGAAAAAGAACTCTTGTATATACTTTACTAAATGTACAGGTGCTAGAAAATATTTTTTTTTAAAATAAAGGGGTCCCAAAAATCTGAGGGACTTGGGCCTCATTTTACCTTAATCCGGCACTGATTGAACCGGTGAACTTAATCGTGCTTATTTTACCAAATTCTTTCAGGGGGATGTACGCCCCTGTTGCAAGTCTCTTGGTGCCCTGGACAGCAAGGTGGCAGTTAAGGTAATATTGTAGTTATGTGGAAAAGCATTAACTGGCCAAACGATTGGTCTGGATTAAGATTATTGATGTGTGACACAACCCAGGATGCATACATGGTAATTATTGGTCCAGGCAAAACCTGCGTGTTCTTATTGCACTGTTCTTACAGTACTGTATGCAGGTGGTTGGCAATAATCTATTTTTCCATAATTCACACGTATAATGGCAGACACAGCTGAAATTATACGATCTAACTCGTGATCTAAAAAGGGATGGTGGGCGGATATTATTACACCATTACAATAGGTCTTTGTGTTCCAGTCTCCTCTAGTGTGACTTTAAACACCAACCTAGACGTTGGTGTGCTGCTTTACTGCACCTTGGTCCTTAGCTGCCGCTTTATTTATTAAAACTGAATGAGACATCACTCCTCATTTCTTTTTCGCTTTCATTTCGATAATACAACCTGTGATCGAAAAGTTCGGTGAATGGGTCTATATTACGAATGGATTGTTGACTTACCTGAACCAGCAGTTACTGTCCTTCGAAGTAATCCCCGTGGATGGTTATGCACTTCTGAGAATGTCTGTACAAGTCCTGGAAACTCTTAAGGATAACCTTTAGTTGGGTCGTCACGTTACGTTGGATGTCCGGACACCTCTGGCCCTTCAGGGGTTTTCGGTGACCCTGGACCCCGCCACTCCTTACTTTGACGCCTGACTTCAGTGTCGTACCTCATACACCAGGTCTCGTCGCCCGTGACGATGGTTTTCAGATATTCCATTCCACAGAACATTCACCCGTCTCACTTCCACCCGCCAAACAGGTGTGCATGGTAGGTTGCATAAATTCATCCTTCTCAACACGCACTGTGTCAAACAGGTCTTACACGTTGCGTTGTGTGTCGCCAATGTTGCTAGGTCGACCTTTCTGACTTTATTCACCGAACTCAACGTGACGAACCTTTTGAACACTATCCCAAAGGGGGCCTTCTTGCAAAGTTTCCAGGACATGTATCGCCGATCTCAGCATTGCATAGTTACGGGAGGGGACTATTTCGAAGGACAATACGGTCACTGTCGTGCATTGTTCATCTATGTTGATAGTACAGGACTATTCACCGAACTTTATTGTCACAGGTTGTATATCATTTTCATACCTTGTTTCATCTTCTGGAGGGACATTACTAACCTTGATCACTTCTGCACCGGATATATGTGTTTTATTTATTGCTCTTTTCACTACGGTACCGTACCCATGTTCGACAGCGCACACTTGGACGTCACTAGTTGCCAACGTGTGGGATACAAAATACACCACGACTACCCCACTGTGCGTGACTAAAACCAGGGGCGTATGTATGGCTAACGCGTCAAAACCCATTGGATTGGACAAAATGAACAGCATGTCTACCAAAACCAACTAAAGGCTGGTTCATAATCGCCCGGGAACGAGAAGGAAGTTGAAATGCACGCTACCTAATTGGTCGGTTCACAACCAATCTCCGGGAACGAGAAGCTAAAAGTAGCCCGGGAAGACCAACGGGAAGCATGATCAAGTTTCATGTTTGACGTTCTTGAAGCCTCCCAGAGCCAATCAGAAACGTTGTACCTGACATGTGCAGTACGGAAGGAGTAGCCAGCGATGTAAACATAACCTGTGAATGCGCTCTCTAACCTTGCTTCTCTAAAGCGCATAATTTGTGTTTAGGCTAATAAGTTATTATAACCCCCTGAAGCATTTCAGTTGTGTAAGTGGGTGCTTGCTGTGTTTTAATATTATTACACTATAGCTGATTGCGTGTGCATGTACAGGGTCTTTCATATAAAGTAAGAACGGCAAGCGGCACTTTTGTTATTCGCTGCTGAGGTGGCCTTGGCCGAGGTTGTGGTGCACTCTGGCCCCCTGCTGTACTATAGTACATACGTGGGCTGTTTTCTTTTCAAGTTCCGTTGGACTGTATAACAATAACAGATTGACATACTTATCTGATTTTTCTACTAAATGTTTGCTTGTTTTATCCTTATGTAACATAATCGCCAAAATTATGGAAACAATTGTCGTATCGTTACTCCAGCTTTCCAATACCCTCGGCAAAACATTCTGCCGCCACTGAGGTGGCTTCATCTGGAGAGTCTCCTGAAGGTTTTCCTTCTTGGCGAGGCGTTGCCGCCCAACCATACCTTCAATTCTCGAAAAAGGTGAAAATCATTCACGACCGCACTGTACCAACGATACAATAGACTTTTTCAAAGAATTCAAGTGTGAAGTTTTCGACCATCTGCCGTTTAGTCCAAACCAGCACTGAAGGATTTTTCACCTTTTTCAAGAATTGAAGGAACAGTTAGGCGGCAACGCCTCGCCAAAAAGGAAACACTTTAGTCGACTGTCCAGACGTACCCACCTCAGTGGCGGCAGAATATTTTAGCGAGGGCATTGGAAAGCTGGTGTAACGATACTACAAATGTTTCAATCGTTTTGGCGATTATGTTGACATAAGAATAAAACAAGCAAAATTCAGTAGTAAAATCAGTTTGGTTTGTCAATCTGTTATTATAACAGTCCAACAAAACTTGAAAAGAAAAACAGCCCTCGTATGTATGATGCGCGCGCGTTCACTACTACAGCAGGGGGCCATGGCGCGCCACAAGCTCCACCAAGGCCGCCACAACAGCAAATAACAAAAGTACCGCTTGTCGTTCTTACTTTACATGAAAGACCCTGTACATGTTCTCGTTCCCGGGCCAATTGTGAAACAGCCTGTACAATTTCCCTGACAATTCCCTGATTTTTCCAGGATAAATCAGAAAATTCCCAAGTAACAGCAGCGACCACATTAAGCATATAAAACAGAGTTTGTACTTAAAGAGCATTTCAAAAGTGCTTGAACAATAAAGGGTAGCATGACAAAGTTGAAAAGACCAAAAAAAAAAAGGAAAATAATTTTTCTATATTTTGTCAATTTCAAAATTTTTCATCCAGAAAAATTATTGTACTTGCGAGCATTCAAAGTAGCTCATCAAAAGTAATGCTCTTAAAAATCATAGTTACACATTTATATACAAATACACATGTAATTTGTGTGCTCTCGTCAAATCAATGGCTAAAAATATTTACAGATGGCTCACAAGACAAAGAAAATAGAACTGGAGCAGGAATACATTCATCTCTCTTCTCACTCTACTTCCCAGTAGGCCAAAACAAAACAAACTTTGATGCTGAGATAAGAGCAATTTCACATACACTCCATCAGTTATTGGGCAGAAACATTGATTATCAAAAATGTGTTATCATTACCGATTCAAAAGCAGCCATCCAAGCCGTCTCGTCAAATTATAAGCCCCAAAATAAAGAACTGAAATAAATTTTTTTTGTATGATAAAAACCCTTCAAAGACTCCCCAAACAGATCTCATTTCAGTGGATCCCTTCTCATGTTGGAATAGCAGGAAACGCAGACAGATTAGCAAAAAAAGGTACCACACTACAACAACCTGTCAGTCTGACTGATTTTATGTCAGCAAAAAGGATCGTGAAAAATACTATCAAAAACAGGTATGAAGAAATGGCAAAGAAAACAGCAGAAACCAAATTATGGAAGGACATTGATGCTAAATGTGATCAATATAAATTAACCCCAAGAAGAGAAGCTGTAGCCTTTTTCAGACTTAACACTGGCCACGACTGCCTTGCAGCTCATCTGAAACGAATCAATATCCTGAGATCTGAAGGATGCACACTTTATCACGAACCTGGAAGTAAAATGGATAAGGGGCAGCTGCTACATTGCAACAAACTTGATGTGACTGCTAGAACTTCTGGAAACCTTACACAACTCTATTGGAACGCAAAAAAGCTGATGGATTGGAATCCGGGCTAGCCATAGGAAACAACAACAGTTTGCAAGAAATGAGAGCTTACTGATTTAACGTCAGTACGAACACACATCTACAACAATCACCAGAATATATCGGCGACTTCAATAGCCACCATACTATGTGGAATTACAATGAAGATGATGAGATTGGTGAAAGACTTGCTAATTGGGTTGAATCTAATAATCTAAGTCTGGTATTTAACTCAAAGGACAAAGGGACTTTTAGATCTGCGGCCTGGAAGAAAGACTACAACCCTGACCTTTGTTTTGTTAGTCAGAACTCTAAATGTCAACCTCTTGCCACAGTAAGGACAGTTCTTGGGGATTTTCCAAATAGCCAACATCGGCCAGTTTTAGTTAATGTAGGAATTCAAATACCTATAATCAGATCCATTCCAAAACCAAGATGGAACTTTAGAAAATCTAACTGGAGCAAGTTTTCCAATGAACTTGATAAAGGTATTAGGTGGATCCCCCCTGTGAGTGAAAATTATGAAAGATTTGTTGGAGCGATCTTATCAACGGCAAAAAAGTGCATGCCAAGAGGATTTCGCAAAGAGTACATTCCAGGATGGAACAAGGATTGTGAAGAACTATACCAGTCTTACATAACCACCAATGATCATGAAATTCCTACTGAATTGTTACAGAACTTAGATAAAGCTCGCAGAGAAACCTGGGTACAAAAGACAGAGAACTTAGACTTTACAAGATCAAGCAGAGAAGCGTGGAGCCTGCTGAAGAAATTGGGAGGATGCTCCCCACCTAACCGTGATGATCCACATGTTACACCAGATCAAATAGCCAGTAGAATAATTTCTTTGTCCAGGGCACCATCGCATAAGCAACATACAAGAAAGGTTAAGAAAGAACTAACCAACCTCAAGCAACAGGCAGTCTACCGGTCAGAATATGCCAATGACTTCACAATAGCTGAGATTAATACTGCGCTTAAGGATGTTAAAACAGGTAAATCGCCAGGGTTTGATGGCATTCATCCTGAATTCCTTGTCAATTGTGGGAACAAGACTCGTAAATGGCTTGCAGCTTTCTTTTCTAATATAATGATCACTGGTAAACTACCAAAAGCTTTCAAGAAAACGAAAATCATAGCTGTATTGAAACCTGGTAAGCCAAAGGATAAACCAGATAGCTATCGACCGATAGCTCTCCTAAGCTGTTGCTACAAACTTCTGGAAAGACTCATCCTTAACCGAATTGGTTCGAATATTCATGAAGTAACACCTATTGAACAAGCAGGCTTTAGACCAAGTAGAAGCTGCACAGATCAAGTACTAAGTCTCACCACTCATATAGAAGCAGGGTTTCAACAACAACTTAAAACATCTGTTGCTTTTGTTGACCTTACAGCAGCCTATGACCCGGTATGGAAGGATGGATTACTCTACAAACTGATGCGTATCATACCATGTCAAACTATGAACAAGCTTATAAACAATATGCTGTCTGAAAGATATTTCCAAGTGGTTCTTGGGACCAAAATAAGTAAGCAAAAGAAACTGAACAATGGACTCCCACAAGGTTCCGTTTTAGCTCCAGTGCTCTTTAACTTGTACACATCAGATCTCCCTTTAACGCAGTCGAGAAAATTCATTTATGCAGATGACCTGGCTTTGGCAACTCAACAAAGAACCCTTGAGAAGAGCGAACAAATTCTTTCCTCAGATCTAAGCATTATGAATGAATATATCAAGAAATGGAGACTAACACCGAATCCTAGTAAGACTGAAGTTAGTTGTTTCCATTTAAACAACAGGTTGGCAAATACAAAGCTGAATGTCATATTTAATGAGAAAGTCCTCCATCATCAACATTTTCCAAAATATTTAGGCGTTACTCTCGATAGAACTTTGTCCTTCAAGAAGCACCTGCAGAACACTGCAGCAAAACTAAGATCACGCAATAACATCTTGCAGAAGTTATGTGGAACCACATGGGGAGCTACAGCAACAACATTACGATCTTCTGCTCTAGGACTTGTCTATTCAGCTGCTGAATACTGTGCTCCAGTGTGGCTTAACAGTCCACATGTGAAGCAGATTGATGTCCAATTGAATTCGGCGATGAGGATAATATCAGGTTGCATCAGGACCACTCCTCTGTACTGGCTTTCACCTCTAAGTCATATTGCACCACCTGACTTACGTAGACAAAACTCTCTCTTGAGGGAATATCAAAAGATAATTTCCACTCCAAAGATTCCTATTCATTGTGACATACCTACAGTAAAGATAAGTCGCTTGAAATCCCGCCGACCACCCATCCTAACAGCGGAATATCTACAATTAAATACTTTTCAGATTGACAACAAGTGGTCTGAGGTATGGAATAATTTATTCCATGAGAAATATGGAAACTTCACTGATCCTATCAAGAAACCAGCTGGCATGGAACTACCACGCCATACATGGAAATCACTCAACAGAATTCGAACGGGACATGGGGTCTGCGCAGACAGCTTATTCAAGTGGAATAAGGCTTCCTCACCTCAGTGCGACTGTGGTTTTGAAAGACAGACCATCCAACATCAGGGTGTCTACTGTAAGGATGAAGTAAAAATTAGTTACTTTTTAGCTACCTTTTAGTTATCTGTTAGTTAATTTTAGTTACCTTTGATTTCAAGATACGTCTTCGGTCTGCAAGCAAAGGGGCTCATCACGCGGTGAAGAAAAACAACAATGAACTGTGTTTTAAGCGCTAAATACAATTCACTTAGGGAGTTATATAAATTTTAAAAATAATAAATAAATACTAGATACTGTATTTATTATCAAATGAGTTGTTTCAGCTAATATGACGTCTTGTGCACAAGACGTTTTTATAATTGCCCAGAGGTTGCTCTGCTCTTGACCGTTTGGCGAGATTTCCTTTGTCCCCGCGGTAGATCACGAATATATTAAAATAGGACGTTACGTGATTGTAACCGAATTCTGGCTTCGCAGTCAAGTACGGAGAAATTTCGAGATGTTACACGATCGGCGCTGGTCTCACCCGTTTGTCGAGATTCCCGTATTTTTCGCGATAGAACACGGATAAATATCGCGATTTAGATGATCGGTGTCACTTTTAGTCGTTCGACGAGATTTCCATTGTCCTTGAGGTCTGACACGAGAAAATATAGCATTATTACGCAATCGGCGGCACTTGTTGTCCGTTTGACAAGAATCCAGTTGTCCTCGTCATTGAATGCGGAGAAATATCACGATGTATCGCAATTGCTGCCGCTCTCGGCCGTTTTACGAGATTCACGTTGTCCTCGCGATATTATGCATACCGCGCCGCACCCGGCCCTTGAACGATTGTCTATCCGTCCTGACAGAATGGTGGAGGCAAGCTCAAGGGCATGGTTAAAATTCACGAGTAGTGATGGACATGTTGTATGGCCAGCGCCGTGATTCCCGCTGTCCCTATGCTGAGGTTGGGAGTTCATCAGTTCGGGGTGGAACACGAGGAGGAATTAGTATCGCGACGCTACGTAGGCTGTCATTTCTAAGTGGGTTGATGCACTTCTCGCTCCCCGTACGCTTTTAAGTATACGGTCATGGGAAACGTAGCGAGTAGGTTTCGGAATGTTTAGTGATTGGTGTCCAATCACCTTTGACGGGATTCCCGCAGTCCTCGTGTTCACAAGTTCACGATAGGGGACGGGTTTTATGATTTTACGCAACTGATGTCGATCTCGATCCATTTAACGAGATTCCCGCAGGCAAGACGTGCGGTCAGCGGCCGTCTTGAGTATGAATGTTCGAAGTAGGTATAAAATACTAAGAATTATTCTGAGAGGATTGCACGAATAATACGACTAGATGACACGTTTTCTTTCGAATGCGAATAACGAATTATACAAGTTATACAAGTTTTCGAAATAACCGGTTAGATTATAATATATCCGATGGAACCGAAGTTCGAAGGAAAAGTCGACATATAACGGGATTTCGAATTAACCATACTGGATGTCGCAAATTTACGAGACAGATTTTTAAAATAAGTTATAGCCTACGTATTTCGAAGCTTTATCATAATTCTTTTTCGAAACGGTAACATTTCGCAAGATTGCGACATTAAATTATTTCGCGTTATTTCTGACCTTCAATTTGACAGAGTCTCCAAATAAATGCGAGAAATGCGTAGTTTCTGATAAGTTTCAGAAGTTTTCGCGAATAAACGTCTCGCGAAAAGGCAGGTTTCCTAATAACACAGATACATATTTCACACAAAACTAAAGTCATCTTGATGCCGAAAATATACGCTGAACGATGTATACCACTCAGGGTATCCTCAGTATGCATTTCCTCGAGGTTAGGCACGGGTAAATATAGTTTATGCAATCGGCGCCGCTTGCATGAAACTCGCTCCATCGCAATCTCTGAACCTAGAGGCGCGAGTTTAAATAATTCAATCCGCCTTCAGAAAATTTTCGTTACCCGTATCTAAAATTCGTTACTTTTTCGTTACTTTCGTTACCCGTTTGCAAAATTCGTTACTTTTTCGTTACTTTCGTTACCGGTAGACACCCTGAACATATCGTGGAGGACTGCAGCCTATCATGGGAACCTCAAAGACTTTCATGATGCAACGCAGCCTGCTCTAGATTGGATTTCCAATTTAAATCTTACCTTGTAAATTTGAACTTTTTATCTATTGAATATGTGTCTCCTCATTCAAAATTTATTTTAATATTGTTCTTTTAGGCTAATAGTGCTGTCTTGGGTTTTTGTGGGTATCCACCCACATAATCTAACGGCGGTACTTTTTGAGGATCCAACCAGCCTTCGGGCTGACTACCTAACAGACAGACTAATGTATATGTTTAATGTGTTCTTTAGCTTGTAATTATGTAACCATGCCATACGCTAAATAAATAACCAGAATATATTTTTCCCCTCATCAAAATTTTAATTGTTAATTCCCAATTATTCAAGGATTATTCAGGATTTAAAAATTCCCCGAGTTTTCCAGAGAAGTGACACTCTGATACGCAGGTTAGGATGGTCGGGTTGAGGTGCAGGAAGCTAGCGGGGCACTGCTGACGACACGTTAGGCTGTAATCATTGACAAAACCACTGTTCCTTTCATATGGCGTGAACTAGGATTCCAACTCGCCGCACTGTCAAGTGAACTGGGCGCTACTTTGTTTTACAGCACTGCTTATATGCACTGTAGTACCGTAAGCGCGAGGTGGCAATTCTGTATTTGACGATAACTCACGTGCGTTATGGCGGGCTCAGCTGGATTTTTACTGGTATGAGTTCATATTAGACCATCCTTTGTACAAAAAAATTTAAAACCTGAAATTACCTGATTTAATAGTCGGGAGGATATCAGGAGAGGATTGAGTATTAGATGTTCACTCCTCCGCTGTCATAGACCCACCGTCCCGCCCAAATAGCTACACGACTTACATAGTTGAAATCCAAGTTCTGACCTCCATCTTTCTCACAGAGTCAGTACCACGCGTTTGGTACTATTTCGCACGTGATTTATGAAATCTGGAAAGTGTTTATTTATGTATTTATGTAGCCTCCGTGGCTTAGGCGGCAGCACGCCGGCTTCTCACCGCTGGGTCCGTGGTTCAACTCCCGGTCACTCCATGTGAGATATGTGCTGGACAAAACTGAGACAGACAGGTTTTTCTCCGGGTACTCCGGTTTTCCCTGTCAACATTTCATTCCAGCAACACTCTCCCCTATCATTTCATTTCTCATTCATTTAATCATTGCCCCAGAGGAGTGCGTCAGGCCTCGGCAGCCGGCACAGTTCATATCCTCGCCGCTAGATGGGGGCTTCATTCATTCCATTCCTGACCCGGGCGGAGACTGGAAGCAGGCTGTGGATTTTCATTTATGTATTTATAATGTTTTACATTACGAAGGGTTAAATGGCTGTACCAAAAGGATATACTTCTGATGATCGAAACAAATAGCGCGAAAACAAACTCAAGGGATTACTACAAAATTTTTAGCAAACAACTACAAAGATATGAACCTCCAACATTAATGTTAAAAGACAAAAATGGCGAGTTAGCTCATAGTAATAAAAGAAATACAGAAATTTTAGCAGAAACATTTAACAAGTTACTAAATTGCGAAGATCCACCAGAACTGCTTCAAATAAAATACAGACACCACTATTAAAACACCATCAGAAAACATAAATCCACCCACAATCCAAGAAGTCTACAAAGCGCTGAGAGAGCTCAAAAACTACAGTGGAGAAGATCAAACATTTGCAGAATTGTGGAAATATGCAGCAGAACCAGTAAAGATTTCATTACACCAATGCATAGTGAACATTTGGATCAAAGAAGAACTGCCAGAACATTGGACTACAGCTATAATACAACCATTACACAAGAAAGGAGAAAAATCAAATCCTGACAACTATCGAGGAATTTCCCTTTTGGATATCGCATATAAAATCATGTCACGAATTCTATATAATGGTGGTAAAGATCAATTAGAACTGGAAATAGGAGAATATCAAGGTGGATTTCGGCCATGGCGAAGCTGCCCTGAACAGATAATCACCTTAAAATTAGTAATGGACTACTACATCATCATCATCCTGCACAGTTTCCAGCCACTGGCTGGGTCTGTTTGGAATACAAGCCTCTCCAACGTCTTCTGTCTTCCCACCATCTCTCAGCCTCCACCCTTGTCCAGTCTTCTCCTCTCTTCTTCACGCTTTCTTCCACCCCCTTCAGCCACCTGTCTCTTTCCTTCCCACTTCGTCTCGTGTACTCTCCTGGGTATCCTCTTCTTCTCCATTCGTTTTACATGTCCATACCATCTAAGTCTAGATTTCTCTATACCATCCTGTAATGGTTCCTCCTTCATTAATTCTCTGGTCCTCTCATTTCTTATTCTGTCCATCTTTGTAGCTCCAATACTGCTTCTCAAGAATCTCATCTCACTGGCCTGTATTTTGCTCTTCTCCCTTCCTTTCATAACCCAGGTCTCCGAGGCATACGTCAGGATAGGGACATAGTACGTCCGATATATGATCTTTTTGCTGTTCTGAGGGACATCCTTGCTCCATAACATGCTTCTCACACTCCTCCAGAATGCTTCTGCCTGCCTCCCCCGCTCATTCATTTCTCTATCGTTTCTTCCATTATCTTGTAACAGGTTTCCCACATACTTGAAACTCTCCACTTTCTTCAGCTGTTCCCCACCAATTGTTATTCCCGTTGTGGTTCTTTCCTTCTTTCTTCCTTGTTGTGATCACCATCTCACTCTTATTTATGCTAAATTTCATCCCATATCCTTGTATTATTCCTTCCCACACGTCCAACTGTTCCTGTACCTCCTCCTCCTTGTTTCCCCAAATCATCTGCAAACACTATTGCTTTCATCTTTCCTTCCCCAATTACTTGTGCCACTCAGGTCATTATGTCATCCATCACCACAATGAAGAGTAACGGTGACAGTGCACTTCCTTGTTTCAGGCCGTTTCTCTGTTCCAACCAGTCCGATCTCTCTCTTCCCACTTTCACACAGCTCACGCTTCCCTTGTACATCTCCTTTGTCCACTTTATAGTCCATTTCTCTACTCCTCTATCCTCCAGGGACTTCCATACTTTGTTTCTGCATACACTGTCATATGCTTTCTCAACGTCCAGGAAGGCCATCAGTAGATCTGTTCAATACTCATAGTGCTGTTCTTGTAACTGCCTTACAGCAAAAATCAAATCCACTGTGGACCTTCCTGCTCTGAAGCCATGTTGTTCTTCCCTCATCCCTCCTTCTATCCTTGTCCTAATTCTCCTTTCCAAAACTTTCTCAAAGATCTTTGCACAATGACTCATCAGTGTTATTCCCCGATAGTTTCTGCATTCTGTTCTACTACCTTTCTTGAAGATCAGGACAATTATTCCTTTTTTCCAGTCCTCTGGGGTCTTCCTTTCCTTCCATGCTGTCCTCATCACTCGGTACAACCATTGTATCCCCACCTCTTCTGCTGCTCTCACCATCTCCACACTCAACTCATCCACACCCGGTGCCTTCCCTCCTTTCATCTTCCTCACTGCATCTTCCACTTCTTTCCATGCTAAGTCCTTTTATGTTTGCAGTTCATCTTCCTCTTCCCCGATTTCTTCCTCCTCCCCATGGCTTCCATTTGGGTTCAGAAGTTCTTCAAAATATTCTTTCCACATTTTTCTCCAGTTCTTCCCTATTTTCTATCTCTTGTCCCCTTTTGTTTACCATTCTAACATAATCCGTAGGATTTTTAGCATCCCATACAGGACCTTTTTTTGTACCTTCACTATCCTCCTTCATCATCTTTGTCCACTCTTCCATCCACTTTCTTCTACTACGAACGTAGACAAAAACAGCAATTCATAACCTTCGTAGACTTCAAAAAAGCTTATGATTGTATACATAGATCTTCATTGCTGAAAATACTAAGGAATTTCGGACTTCATCCCAAATTAATAAAAATTAAAAACTAACTCTAACAAACACCAAATCTAAAGTAAAATTCAGAGGAGAAATATCTGAACCGTTTACGATTAAAACAGGATTAAGCCAAGGAGATGGTTTATCGCCTCTACTTTTCAATTGTACGTTGGAATATGTAATGAGGGAATGGTACAGGGAAAATCCTAGGAGCATAAGAATTGGAACCAAGAAAGATCAAATAGCCTTAAATTGCTTGGGATTCGCAGATGACTTAGCGTTACTAGCTAATAATATTCAAGAAGCCAGAAATCAAATAATAAGCCTACAAAATATAGCACAAAAAATTGGACTTCAGATATCATTTGAAAAGACAAAGATAATGGTAGCAAATCCACTTGTAATCAATCACATAACAGTAAATAACAAGAAAGTTAAAATAGTGAAGCAATTTAAATACTTAAGAGAAATTATAACTTACAACTTGGATGAGAAACCTGCATGGCAAGAAAGAATTAATAAAATGATAAAAGCCCAAAAATTAACATGGTCTACATATAAACGAAAATGTCTATCAATCGCAACAAAATTAAAACATTACAAGACGGTGGTTCAACCAGAGGTGACATATGGAAGCATTTTTAAAGTTACTCAGAAAAACAGAATCGAAATAATTTTAAAAGTAGAAAGAAGAATAGCTAGAACATGCATAAATAAAAAATATCAGAAAGATGGACAGTGGCGGATAGTACCAAATGAAGTGGTATACAGAGAACTGGAGCCCATCACTGATACTATTCGGAAGAAACGGATTTCTTTTTTTGGTCACATCATGAGGACACCAGAATCAGGTTATCCTGAAAAATTGTAGTGTAACTTTGGAATATGAAACAACAAGTAGCATGGATTACGGAAATTAGAGAAGATATGAAAGAATTAGAAATAACCTTGGATGACTTGCAAAACAAAACAACAAAATTAAAAAAACTGAGAGATATAAAAATAAGATTTCAGGCTAAAATAGACAAACGTAATACAGTAAAAAGGGTATTTACAGATGAGGAACGCCTGAGAAGATCAGAGCGAATGAAGAGCTACTGGGCGACTCGGAAAGAAAACTTACTGAAGAAGAGGACCAAGAAATGATTGACTGAAGTGGTCCAGTGAGGCAGTAAAAGAAGAAGAAGGTTTTACATACAAAAGCAAACCTAACCTGGGGCTTACGCCCCAGACCTCCTTGCTTGTGGTACTAGCGTTAAGTTTCGACCAGGCAGTATACCTAACCTAGTAGCGGACATAAAAGACCCCCTTGCTTGTGGTACTAGCAGTAATTTTCCGCAAGACAGTACCTAACTTAGTAGCGAAGGCATGTGGTGAATTTCTTGATTGAAGTTGGTAACGTGGTCACATGATCGTTTTTCGGGTGTCACATGATTGTCCAAGATGGCGTCCGTAAGTGAAGGAAAATTGCATTATTTCGGTGAAATAACAATTATTGGGGTGCAGCAGTGGCTATTGAGTATGAAGAGATTGTGAAACGACTCCCAACAGCTCCCTGAAAAGTATGTGTATCATAAATGATATATTTTCAATAAGCTAAGGTGTTAAAAGTGTTTTTTTTTAAGCGTATGGCTTTTAGTGCCGGGAGTGTCCGAGGACATGTTCGGCTCGCCAGTTTTTGTAGCTGCTTCGAGACGGACACCCAATGGGTGAGCTACAAGTACCGTTGGGGAGGGAAGGAGGGAAGTTGGAATGTAAGGACGAGGAGTTGGAAGGTAGCGGCTGTGGCCTATAGTTAGGGACCAACCCCGGCATTTGCCTGGAAGGAAGATGGGAAACCACAGAAGACCATCTTCAAGGTTGCCGGCGGGGGGATTCGAACCTCCTTGCCTCCCGGATGTGAGCGACTGCCATCAGTCATGCCGTAACGACCACGGCTAACTCACCCGGTGTTAAAAGTGATGAAAAGAAAGGATAGTCTAAAGTGAACTATAAATTTTTTACTTTATAAGTCGTGATCAAAATAAGGGATGGCAGATGGGTTATGTAGCCCAGTAAACATTTATTACCGTACTCCATCATTCCCTGATTTCATCTTCGCATTTTGGCTAATTCCAGAAAATATTACTGTACAAGTGATGTCTCATTCAGTGTTAATATTTGCCAGGGCGCTGACACCTATACTCTGTGAGCTCCCAGAATGAAATTGACAGTTCTCGCCTCGCCATGTGGTCAGGGGACCAGGTTGCCAAACAGTTAGAACAACAAGCGATCACACTGTATAACGGAGCAAGTTAGACCTGAACCTTCCAATGCGCATGTGCATCATCCCCCCGCCAGGATTCTTTGTCAACCAGTGAGCGCATACTTCGCCACGCGCTAGTTAGATGTTGGCAAGTAGTCATTCTTCCCAGAACCTTGGCAGAGTACAGATGATGTCAAGGCATGTGATGCAAGACGGAGCGGTTCTGTTCTTTGACAAGACCGGCAACAAGCTTGCTGTCAGGAGAGTGTGAAGTAGGTGCGCTCTCAGTTCACCACGTGCTACCTTCTTTGAGTTGAGTTGTTACAGCAAAGAGGGAAAATCGCACGCGCCTAGTGATCCCACCACTTACCCTCCTTGACGAGACTCCGCCATGACAGGCCAGGTCCAACTTGCCACGCTATACAAACCACTGACAAAGCCAACCAAGCACTGACGCTCGTTGGGTGATATTGCAACGCAGAGTATTATAATAACAACTATGTGAACATGGATTGGTTAAGAGGCAGAGGGGTGATGACTGACTTGGAATTTCCAGCCAAATGTCAATAGCATTCTGGCAGCTCACAGAGTATACCCCACATCACAGTTGCCACAAAGTTATCAGTCGAAGTCCAAGACCATGACAACTAAGTTACAGGGTCTTCCACTCAAAGTGGGGCCGGCAAACCACTGCACGTAGAACGTCGAGCTAAAGGTCAGACGAGCAATAGCAACACGGAGCAGAGGCAGCAAATATCTTGAGGAAAGAAGTGTTGTAGGATTGATGAAATTAATGCTGTGGAGGAGCGCGGCAATTTGCGATGCTGAGACAGTTGATACGCGGTATTTGCCGAGTCAAGTTGACTTTGTTATTTCGTTTATAGCTTATTTTAAGTTATAAGTTTATAACGTGTGTAGTCCATACGCGTTACTGGTTATTGTTTACGACGTATACGTAGTGATGTGGGCCGGGTAAGTACCCAGTGGGAAGGTAAATATAAATTGGGTATTTACCCAGTGGTCATTTAAATACCCAAAATGAGGGTATTTTCAGTTTTTTGAGCTTTGTACAACACTTTTTGATGTGTTGATGAAGTGTTGGACAAACAAGGACTGAAACACAGGTACTTCATGCCTTAAATTGAAATCAGGAACAATATTGATACTTCAAAACTAAAAGAAAAGGAAAATGGACATACGGGCATTTTTGAGTATTTATATGTTTTGGCACTGTAACCATGTCTTTAAGTGTGTTTTTTCCTTAAACCAAAGTCAAATATTGGATAAAACCTTTTGGTTGTTTTGTGTTTTAAATTTTTAATAAATACAAAAATATTGCGAAGGTCAAGTTTTATGGTAGCGCGGTACACCGTGAGAACATGTGTATAAAAAAAATTGAGTAATTAAATTAGCCCAAGTACCTGTAGTAATGGTATCTGGAGATGATAAATTAATAGAAGTTGCCTCATCCGCTGTCATAGACCCACCCAGCCATCCCAAATAGCAACACTACTTATATAGTAGATATGAAGTCTCTAGGAGATATTTTTCTCACTAAGTCAGGAATGCTAACTCCACGCATTTGGCACTATCTCGCACCGGGTATACAAAGAAACAAAAGAGCGTCGATAATGTAATATACTATTGCCCCAAATCCAACTCGTCAGTCGTACTTTAACCATGGATTGTGCGACATGTGAAATTACTTCACATAAATTCTATCTTATTTTACATACAAAAACAAACCTAACCTGGGGCTTACGCCCCAGACCCCCTTGCTTGTGGTACTAGCAGTAATTTTCGGCCAGGCAGTACTTTACGTCTTTACATGTGAAATGCTGAATGGTGAATTTTGTGTGCGACATGTTGGTAACTTAGTCACATGTCTGTCTTTCGAGTGTCCAAGATGGCGTCCGTAGTGAAACGAACACGATAAAAATTCTTTATTTTCGTAAAAAAAACATTATTGAGGTGCGGCAGTTGTAGTTGAGATTGTGAAACGACTCCCAAAAACTCCGAGAAAGGTATGTAAATCATAAATCCTATATTTTCAATAATATACATCGTTAAAAGTTACGAAAAGGCATGTTCTCACGGCGTGCAGAATTACCAGTTTTATTACGGTACTGGATATCAGCAACAAAGATGTGGGTGGGAAAAGCTACTTTTGTAGTAATAAGAGTAAGTAAGCTATTTGCATAATAATTGCAAGTGTATGCCAAAACTCAAAAGGTAATAAAATATATTCAATAGAAAGTACATTTGAAAAAGAAAAATGCATAGTAAAAGTGCTTTAAGTTATTTTTCATTCAATTTTAAATATTAAAAAAATATTAATTTTTTAAATCATAGGCCTACTCTAAATAATATAAATGCATGTCAGGAAGTTTTTGTAGTAATGTGGGCTCTATAATAGGTGAAGATTTATGCCAGCAAGCATGTGAGTTGGCAACACTGCTCAGCTCATCCTAACCAGAATTCAAACTGACACAATACTTCCCTCCCATTTGCTATTCTTTGTTTTATGCCTACTGTACTTAACCTAACTTTTTCAGTGTAGTGGAGTTGTTTGTTTATATCTCCTGATCTAATTCCCAATTATCTAATGTTGTTACATTTCTAAAAAGTTAATGTAGAATAGTTTGCATACCGGTACCCTTTTTTAAGGTTCAACTTACCAGGACACAGGATTTTTGGATATTGGTTCACACTGCCGATAGCTGGAACCAATATTTTACGGGTATTTTACATCACTACGTATACATGGATATTGTTTAATTGTTATTGTGTTTTTAAATTTTATAACGTGTTATTGCTAAGTGTTAAAGCCTATTGTTTCAATAATGCCTCAACCTGCGTACACATTAGCACAAAATATCACGATAGAAATTGAGGCCATCTCGGTAGAAGAAATAAAGCGTGTGATGAAAATTCCTTACACGATGCCAGAAATGTGTGGATGTAGGTGGAGGAAATTTTCACCATCTTCTGTGACAAGGTAAGTGATTATTTTACTTTGATTATGTGTTATTTTGTGTGCTTGTAATTTACATGCGATTCGTAGGGCCGCTCTCTCGACCCCAAACTCAGGGAGTTGCCATGTGCTCGTCCGACTCGACGCGGGCGTTGCTTTGATTGAAAGACCCTGTATTAGCCTATACTAGCTGTAAACAAACCTTTACTCTTCCAGTGGTTTCTGCCGTGAACTCCGACATCTATCATTAACTTCGGTAAAACAACTGACGAAACTACAAGTTACAAATATTGACGTAGAACAAATACTCGCACAGTTAATCGCCGACGAACACAAATTAGCGGCCAAGCAAGCTTGCAAGCTACAGCCAAGGAGTTGCTCGTTGCTCCTTGCATAGAGTACACTTCAACAGCAAACACACGAGCGTCTAGTGCAGTCCAGTCCTTGCACCAAATAAGCTATTTGCTTGCACTACCCATATTCTTTGCCTTGCACCAGACTGAATGGGCGCATGCGCCAACTCTCGCCTCTTCTACCTGCGGTGACACATTCCCTTCCCCAGTCGCGCTAGAAATTTAAGAAAGAAATAGTTTTATGTATGTCTATATTGCTAATTAGCATTGCATTTCTACAAAATACTAGCTATTTAATAAACTTTCTGGTAAGATCGATATGACTTCTAATTTTTTGATTTATTGTAAGTGTATGAAGTACAGGTACTTCAAAATAATAATGCTGTAGTAAGTTTTACTGTTGGGGCGCGCATTTACTTATATTTTCCCTTGTGTTCTAAGTCAGTCGTTAGTTGGTATGACAAGTGAGAGCTAGTAGTTGATTCCTTTTAACGAGAAGTGACAATCGTGAACCTAATACTGTAAATGTTTGGACGCGTATATTTTCCCTCGTGATCTAAGTCAGTCATTAGTGGTATGACAAGTGAGAGCTAGCAGTTGATTGCTTTGTGATTACATAATGTTGAAGTGTTCCGAGTGTGATCGGCTGTATGAACATGCCCGAAATTTACACAGACATATTAAAAAGTGTCATCCTTCTGAAGTGAGTAAATTAGTACATAATACGATTAAATGTAAGGGAGACGGGGAACATGTGTGCAATTTATGTGAGAAACGGTTTGCTGACTTGTCAGGTCTTCGAAAACATCAACGAAGAATCCATCAGTTACTACTTCCCTCGTTGGTGATTAAGAATTTGAACTGTTGTATTTGCGATTTTACATCGCCTACAGACAAAGGCATGGTTCAACATCTCAAAGAGATCCATGATATTCACCTAGCCTCCGAAGAGAAACAGTTTACTTCCTTCACAGATTTCAGATCCTGGAAAGAATACGTTGAAAATCAAACGAATTCATCCTTCGTAAGGCGCACAGCGGTGAAAACACGTGTAGATGGAACAAAATTGTACAGTTACCACTGCCATCGTTCCGGTACATACATTTCACAATCTACGGGCAAAAGACAAGTTAAAATCCAAGGAAGTTGCAAGGTAAATGGATTTTGCCCAGCAAACATGAAAATGACACTGTCGCAAGATGGAACATGTCAGGTTTCTTTTATAAGTACACATGTAGGTCATAAAGGTGATCTGGCGCATTTACGACTTAAACGGCAAGAACGCGAAATGATAGCTTCTAAAATTGCAGCTCATATTCCAATGGATACGATTTTGGACGAAGTTCGAAATTCTATTGTAGACGAGGTAGACAGGAGATATCTTATCACTAAAAAAGACCTGTATAATATCGAACAAAGTTCCAAATTGAACAGTGATGTGATGTGACATCAAGATGATGGTATTAGTGTTAGTGCATGGGTAAAGGAAATGGAAGAAAGCGGCAACATTGTGTTATTCTATAAACAACCAGGCGAGGAGTAGGGTAACTGCCTAAGGTCAGCCAGCCCCCAGTAGTCAGCCATGTCGTGATATATTTCCCTGTAATACATTTTTTTGGAACCTAACTGTCAATTAATCAGAGTCCCAGTACTCAGCCACACTTGATTCAAATATTCAGACTATTAAACATTATTAAACAGGAATTAATTGACCTGGAAGCAATGCATGGTCAGTAAGGTATTTTGCTAGACAGAGGTCTAGATGTGATGTATCAACCAGCCATAGTGTTGGTGAGAAGGGTATAATGTTTAAGCTATATCATGCATATTTTAAGAAGTTCAGCTATAGTCTTCAACACTAAAAGAATCACTCGCTAATTCTAAGAACTGTGGCAGACACAGTGTACATACACTTACGTTGGTGAAAGAATACAGTAATTAGTTCGAAGTGCAAACAATCATTGGATCAGAAAAGGATACTGGCTCCCTTGCAGTGTGATAGTGCTTCCATATTTGTGTACCCCAACTGTGATTTCAATCTGAAGGTTTCTTTTTGTTTATATAGCCGATGCATTGCCTACATATTTAGTAGACTTTATCAAGTGCCCCCAAGAATTAAGCTGTTTACAAACTAAATGTTCAGCTTATACCCAATTATGTGCAATGGCTCAAGCTCGGCTGGAAATGGCTTCTACGGTATCTCAGTAATGAACCAATCCATCAAACGGTACTCATAAGAATACATGAAAGGAAAAAGATTGTAACCCCACGATTGGGCCTTGTAAGACTTGTCCAAGGATAATTGTTGCCCAGCTCATAGATTATACCAGATATGGATGACCAACACAACGATTCTCTCAGCCATATGACCTGGTTTTGTGCCATAGGTAAAACGTTTTCTTATCAAGCAGCTACTCCATTGCCCTTACGAGGCTGACAGAATCCCCTTCTAGAACTCGCGTCAGATCTCGGCCATAGCCAGGGATTGAACCAAGACCCCTCTTGATGAGAGGCAAATATGCTACCCTAAACCACTGAGTCAGCCATAATAGGAGTAAAACAAAAACATCTGTAGCTATGTAAAAATAAGCTATGAACATGTTATAGAAAGGATAGGATTGATAGGTCACTGAGTCAGCCATAATAGGAGTAAAACAAAAACATCTGTAGCTATGTAAAAATAAGCTATGAACATGTTATAGAAAGGATAGGATTGATAGGTCACTGGCAATCAAAATGATAAAGTAAAGAAAAGTTTTTTGTGGAGAAAACTTAAGGCTGGGATACGTAACTGTTCTGTATAGGCTTTCTAGTTCTTATTGTATTCAGTTCCTGAAATTCCATCTCTTTTTTGCCGTTTCATTTCGATGTCTTGTTGGAAGGTTCACACACTCTGAAGCTCTAAGTTATATAAGAAATTCTATCTTGTATTTTTATGTTAGGTATTTTGTGAAAAAAGTATACTTTTATATCTTTTTGTGTGAATATTGTTTTCATTCTTGTTCATGTTAAAAGCAAAATATTGGTATATCAGTGTTGGCATTGATGGGTTGGTCATTTGAAAGAATATTAAAGAAGCTAAGAGGTGTAAAATTGAATGTGAATTGAAACTTCTTTCTTTGGCTAGGTTTCAAACCTGATTTAGAATGAAAAATATTCAGACTATTTGAAACTTCCAAGAAGAGACTTGTTAGCTGCCTACCAACAACATGGCAGTTGAAGAGCATGTGCAGTTTTTGAACTAACTGCAGCCCATCGATTGAGAGGTCAGTATTATGCTTCCTTTTATCACAAATCAATCAATTATGGTTGTAATACAATAACAAAGGATGAATTTGAAGTTTTTTCGTGAAGCTGTTGTGTTTCTGTACAGTGAAACCCCTCAAATCCAAACCCCAGAAATCCAAAATCCCGGGTGATCCGAACGAGTTATTTTCGACAATTTCAAGTTTGAAAAAAAAAAACGCAAATAAGGGAAACTTATTTTAGTCATAAAACAATTATATATTCTACAATATAACGTTATTTTAAATAATTAGTTGAAAAATTAACAAAAGAAGTACAGTTAGCAAAGTGTAAATGTGCTAAGCTACATACTTATCTCATCCAGGATTGAAAAACGGAAAAGTTGGTTATTATAATTCCTTAGGTTAATCACTTTGCAAAAACAAATAAAATAACAATAGAAAAACACAAAATATCACTTAATCTTTCACTTAAAATCAGTTATCTTCAATTGTCGAAGCAACGAAAACATTTCCGCGGTGGCAATCGTCTGCCAGCGTCGCATGAAAATGACATCGTTTGGCGTGACCACTGCGTGTTGTTGTACGAAGCGCAATGCGATGTCAAGAGCAGATGCAGCTTCAGTATAAATCACATTGTTTGTCGAAGTTTCTTCTGGCTCAACGCACAGTCCTATACCGTAACGAGGGCTGATTATTATGTTATGGATATTTTCGGCCAATCCGAACAAATTGAAATCCGAACAGGCTACAGCCCCAATTAATTCGGATTTCAGGGGTTTCACTGTATTTCCTAACCTACAATTTCGGGAGGCTGACTATAGGGACAGAGGTAGCATCAAAATCCAGTGCTCAGCCTAGGAGGCTGAGTACTGGTGTTTGGGCTCATTTAAGATATTGTTCCATGATGTTCATTGGTTGGAAATCTGAACTGGCCCTTTTCTATAGTGTGAAGGATATGTGCATGCCACTCAATAATACCAGTAGTCAGCCGCATATTAAAATAACGGCTGACTACTGGTGTGATGTTAACCAGTAGTCGGCCATATTTCCTTTCGGCTAATTTCCTTTTTATTTACTATGTTTACATGGCGAACTCAAATCGATTTGAATACGATCCGGTTTTCAGTACGATGCCCGTTTACATGAGCAGTCTCAGTTCGTATTGAAATCGATTTCAATACGGTGTATAATTTAGGGTGGCCAACCTGCAGTCATGTTGGCTATCCCGTATTAAACTTCAAAACATAAAAGACGCGTAATTACAATCCGACGTGTTTTTGGCGGGTTGTTTGTCTTCGAAGTTTGTTTGTATTCAGGAATAATGGACATGCGGAAGATTTTGTTTGCTGTAACCCAATTTTTCTTTAATTTGTTCCAACTAACAGTCAAATGGGAGATGGAACGACTTGTGCGGCGAAGGAAGGCGATGCTTTTCTGGCAGCGATTAAATGCAGAAACTGCGGCCTACATGAATAGTAATCGGATGGTGATGAAAAGAAGGCAAAGGAGATACTGGGCGAAACAAAGGAGCCAGGATTGGTGGGAGCGAATTGTGCTGCAGACCTTCACAGAAGAAGATTGGTTAAGCAATTTTCGGATGAGTAGTGCTACTTTCAAGCTCATATGCGATCGACTTGAGCCGCATCTTAGGGCTAGTGAGTTCTGCGTCCGAAGGCCAACGTCCGTCGAAAAAAAGTGGCAATTGCTCTTTATAATCTTGCTTCTTGTGCAGAATACAGGATGGTGGCCAATCAATTTGGAACTCACAAATCTGTGGTGCACAAATAACTCAAAGATGTTTGCGATGCGATATACGTCGAATTTAAAGATGAATACCTAAGTCTCCCAAACGAAGTAGAAGCAATGGAAATTGCAGATGGGTTTGAAAGCATTTGTGGCATACCAAATGTAATTGGTGCTATAGATGGGACCCACATTCCCATTTTACCTCCTACAGTTGGTTACAGAGATTTTGTCAATCGCAAAGGCTGGCCATCATACAACGTCATGGCAGTTGTGGACCATATATATGTACAGGTATGTTCTTAGCTTGTTACCTGTTCCAATAATGAATATTATTAATTTCATGGATTTGAATGCTAAACAATACATTTTGCCTTCACAGATTCAGATATGCAACCTGCCGACATGTTGGGAGTACTCATGATGCCTCAGTCCTTAAGGATTCGAACCTGTACAGGTTATGTGACACAATGTTGCCAAACATAAGCAGGACAATCGAAGAGACTGACATCCCATACGTGTTGCTAGGAGATCCAGCCTATCCTCTGCTGCCATGGCTGATGAAGGGTTACAAGGGGGATGTCGACCCTGAAGAAGAGTCCTTCAATGTGTACCTGAATCGGGGTAGCGTGGTGGTGGAAAATGCTTATGGGAGACTGAAGGCAAGGTTTAGGTGCTTGTCGAAGAGGCTGGATATGCAGTACACTTCTGTGCCTCCAGTAGTTATTGCCTGCTTGATTCTACACAACATAATAGAAACGCGGAAGGATACGTTTCAACAAAGTTGGGTAGAAGCGATACAGCAAGCTGAAGTCCAGTTTCCTCCGCCGCATTGTGCAGTCGCTAGAGACTTTGATGATCTCGATGCTTCTCGTATTAGACACGCATTAAAGAACTACATGTTAAGCTACCCGCTGAGAAGATCTCAATTGCATTAACTTCTTTTTTTTTAAACTGCCATATTAAAATCTCCAAAATACCTAGTATGTTCATTAATTTTATTTTATTTTTCGCTTTCATTTCAATAATATATGATTTTCATACCTTATTTCATCTTCTGGGGGGACAGTTTTATCACTTGTAATTAATAGTGGTGGGCACTTTGGCACCGACTGCACCGGATTTATGTGCTAAATTACGTAAATATGTGGTCTTGTTTATTGCTCATTTAACAACGGCAGCCATGTTCGACAGCATATTTAGTACGTTAAACTGCCATCGAGGTGCATATATAACCCAGTGGTCTCCACAGTGCACGCGCTCGTCAATTCTGTTGTGCTGAGTGAATGCAAAGCATTGTTTTGCAGAAGGTGCCTTTATTGAAGATATGCGATTTGGAAAGGTTGATATAAACTACAGCCTATAGGCCCTAATGTTTATAATAATGGTTTTTTTCCCTGAGTAAATATAATTCCAGATAGGAAATAATTGTGCTGTTTTGGGTGTTTTAACATGAATAGAAAAAAAATCTGTGTTTTTTATAAGTGCAATTTTGAAATTATTGAATTAGATTCAAACATACTAACTTAACTTTTAACATTGCAAAATCACTTGTCTATTTCTTATGCAATTTTGGGCGAAGATGTTATAGGTCGCTGAACTTGTGTTGTGTGGGAGTTAGATGTAATGCCTGGACCAGATTTTTGTGTGCGAGTGCTCATATTGTATAAAAGTGTTTCTCATAAGAATGGGTTTCTAAATTGAGTACAAAAGGTGTTGATAATGAGTAATGAGGCTAGGATTTCGATGACTTTGCATCTCTTATTTAGTAAGCCCAATTCATTAATGAGTTTTATATAAATGTGTTTCCGAGTAAGAGGTGCTGAACTAAGCATACAGCACAGTTTATGCTACGGTTTTTGGCCGGTCAGTCCTGGTTTCACAGTCGATGAGCCTCATCATCATCATCATCATCATCTTGTACAGTTTCCAGCCCCAGGCTGGGTCTGTTTGGAACATAAGCCTCGCCACTTAGTTCTTTCTTCCCACCACCTCTCCGCTGTCACTCTGGTCCAGTCCTCGCCTCTCTTCTTGGCACATTCCTCCACTCCTTTCAGCCATCTATCTCTTGGTCTTCCCCTTGGTCGTTTCTTCTGCATCTGCATCTCATGTATCCTCTTGGGAATCTTCTTCTCATCCATTCTCTGTAAGTGTCCATACCACCTCAGTCTTGATGTCTCAATCCTACCTTGCAAGGGCTCCTCTTTCACCATTTCCCTGACCTTTTCATTCCTCAACCTGTCTCTTCTTGTTACTCCGATCCTACTTCGCAGGAACTTCATTTCACCTGCCTGTATTCTGCTTATGTCTCTTTTCTTCATTGTCCATGTTTCTGAAGCATAGGTCAGTATCGGGATATAGTAGCTTCTGTATAACACTTCCTTGCTTTTTTGTGGGACATCTTTATTCCACACTAAGCTCCTAATGCTTCTCAGAAATGCTTCTGCCTGTCTGCCACGTTCCGTAATCTCTTTGTCATTTCTCCCATTTTCCTCCACTATACTTCCCAAGTACTTGAGACTTTCCACCTTCTTCAGCTGTCCACCTCCAAGTGTTATCCCACTCATTGGTCTGTCCTTTTTCCTGGTCGTTAACAGGATCTCACATTTACTAATGTTGAACTTCCATCCGTACTCTCCCACTGTTTCTTCCCAAGCCTTCCCAAGCCTCAGGCATGTGCAATTGATATGTGAGCTTTCAGTTGCACATATCAATTGCACATGCCTGAGGTTCACCACCTGCCCTCTGTACGACTGCGCAATCGGGACTCACCGGTTAAAAACCGTGGTGTTAACTGTATATGTTGGGGTATTTTTCTCTAATTTTGTGGGATAAGGCATCTTTTAAGGGTTTTTATTGCATTTTATATGCACTTGAAGTATTTCCTGGGTGTACTTTACTTTTTTTAAAAATTTTTGAAGGGTATTCATGTATACCTCTCATTATTCCCGTTTGTACGGGATTGGGGATGGGATGCGATTAATTCATATGTGGCGGATGGTTCTTAAAGCCAGATGTCCTTCCTGACGCCGACCTAATGAGATGAATGTAACTGGGCGTGGTCGTGGTCTGTTAGAAGGTTTGGTCCTGGCATTTGAGTTGATCTGAAAATGGGAGATCGTGGAATACCATTTCAAGGACGGCCAACGGTAGGGTTCGAACACATTTGCCTAGTGAGTTCGGAGCAACCAACTACCACGGCCGGTTTCATCTTCTCAAGAGGGAGATTTCAGTTTTAAATTAAATTTCTTAACAAGTTATTTACTTTGTGTAGTTCTTAACTTATGGTAGCTTCATTAAATAAACTTTATCTTTACTAAACTATACTATTTTATTCTTGAATTATATTCAGAAACCAGAGATATCAGAGTAAATGTTTGTAATTTTAAGGGAATTTTATAAAATAAAGGGACTTTTTTTTTGTTGAGATTTTTGGCTCATAACAGCATTTTTCATGTTTTATATGGCATTAATTTTCTAGCCCTAATAATCATCACCATCAGTGTTCTGCCTTAGGACAGATTACTATTGAAGCCTGAATTTGGAGAGGAACATTTGAGCCTGGTTGAAGGAGGTACTAAGCGATGATTAAGATGCCATATTTTTAAATTATGGAGCGTGTGGGTGTTTGTAGACACTATATAATATGTTAAGTAAACCTTATTTTTGAGTGATGAGCACTGTATCATTATTTGTAAGTGGGGAATTATTACCCCATTGCCACATAAGAAAACATATGGTCAGGATCAGCCAGTGGGATAATAATTTCTCACCCCATATTTCATAAAATAGAATCCACACCCATAAAACAGTTCCATATTCCTACCTACCTATCCCTCTCAATTACAAATGAGCTAAAAAATTAAATTATCTTATACGCCCAGTCTGTTGCCCTATAAAGGGTTAAGGCATCTGATACTGTGTGGTATAGTAAAGCCATCATTACATCCGACTTGACGTTTCAGTGTTACCCTCGAGTTACCTAGCGGTCAGAAGGAAAATCATTTTAACTGGGCAATCATAGGCAGCCATTCAAATTGATATATTACGACAAATTGACTTTCTTTTGCGATGTCGTGATTTAGCGAACAAAACTCTAGCGTAGCGCTGAAACGTCAAGTCGGAAGTAATGATGGCTTTACTATAGTGATTACAACTGCTCTCAAGCACCCCTCCTTACAATAAACAGTGTGCAGAAAAGAAGACATATACTGGGACTTTGTTTTATATGTCACAGGGATTCTCGCTCGCCCGTCCCCCACCAAGCACTTCTTGGCGCCACAAGTTCCCCTACTTTGCAGTCTGCTGAGAGCTTTTAACAGCGTGAGGTTCAGCTTAGTCAATTGTTCACGTGGTTAGTGCTCAGTGTGCTGTTCCAATGCGATTTTCATTACGTGAACGTGTGTATAGCATCGGCTTTAACTCGAATCCGAGTATAAATCTTCTTCCTTCAGTCCAGTTTGTGGATGTGTTTACGGTGACTAAAGAGTCCAATCCTGGCATGGAACAAGCGACCACACAAGTCACATAGTATTGCTGGAGGAGGACGTGGTTGGGCTGCTCGAAGTTTCCTAGCTTAACTCTTGGCCTCTTCATGTGTGCGTCGATCCCTTTCAAACGTCTTTACAGTATCCGAGATGGTACGGCGCCAAGTTGAGCGGTCTTCAGCCAGCATGTCCCAGGTTTGTGAATCAAGACCTGTCAATTTCAGGGTCTGCTTAAATTGGTCCTTGCAGCGCCTCTTGGGACCACCATGAGGTCTGGTACCTTCATAAAGTACAGGAAATCTAGTGCGAAAACACGACGGAAATTCCGTCAGAAATTTCCAAACTGACCCGTGCTTAGTGTACAATAAAAAATCTAGCAAGAAAGTTCAAACAGACAGGTTCAATAAAGACTTAGAAGAAGACTTGTTCTTACAGAAGAGAAATTACTTTCAGCACCAGCTGTGAACTAGGTAAGTACAAATTCCTCTACTCAATGACTCAGTGCCAGGCAAAGTGCTTGGCGGGAGACAGGCTCGTAACGTGGTCGAGCGAAAATCCCCGTGAAATATAAAACAAAGTCCCTGTATCTGTCACACCTTTCATGTTGCTAACATGAAGTACCTTTTTGGATTGTCAGCCACTAGGCTTAGGCCTACTACTTTACCTGTTATGCGCTCCAGTTCTGCTGCAATGTTGATGGCAGTGTGGGTTCCATAAAACCTAGTTGTCTGCAAAGCGAATGATTTTAGCTAAAAGTTATCGGTGGTAGAATGACATGCACCGGCCATATACGATTCTGTTGACAAGATGTCCTCAGGCAAGTAGTCGAGCTCATGCTCCGCTTCTGTCTGGTATTTAGTTTCAATCTATCATATCTGGCAATGTTGATCATGTGTCATGTTATTGGGGCTAACCACTTTTAGGAAACACACTTTAATAAGGAAATGATCCACGTTTTCACTTTGCAGTAATAAACTGAAGAAAAAACACGTTGCTATGTTGGATAAGGCTTGTATCAGGCACTGCTGCCAACTTCACTTCACCTTGGACAAAAATTACTGATGTACATAAATGGGCGAGACGAAAGCAGTCTGTCGCTACTTGGTTCGACGCCTGTCTGGACGAAAATTACTGATTGTACCACAAGCAGAGGGATATTTGACAAATTATTTAGTAGTAACCTTTTCGAACAGCTCATGTAATGTCTAGTAGTGAAAGTAAAACATCGGCATTACTCAGCACACTTCTCAATAAACCAACCAATGAGAAGAGCAAGGTAATTTGAACAAAATGAATGAGAAACAAAACAATACGCTAATAGAAGTTAATTAAAAATGAACGCAGTGTACTCAATCAGATCTCGAGGGAATTTTGGATGTAACAATACATCATTTATCATTACAGGCACTCGGGAACAACAGTCGCCTCAATTCCAGTCAAGGCACAACTAAACATGAAGCTAGGAAAACGTTGAAATCAACGAGACAGAATGAGGGTGTAGGCCTGCCTGCCGCATCACGTTAATTAACAGCATGCATGACTGTGTCGCTGGGTCAGGTATTTCTTTAGTGTGTGACGAAGCTTCTCTCCCTGAAATACTTTTCAGGAACTTAGTTCACATTTTCTTTTTGTTTGGCAGCATATTACCTGTATTTTGGGATCATCTGAACAGTTTTCATGCAAAAATTAGGTTTATTATGGAGTCAGGAAGGTTAAAGGTAAAGGAGCGGTGAACCTCGATTCTACACGAATAATAGACTAATAATGATTTTCATATTCTGGGAGTCATTAACAATTGAAATTACCATCCATTATCACTACTGCACTGGAAATATGTGCTATATTTTGTAAATATGCATCTTCGTTTCTTGCTCATTCTACGTTTGTCAGCAACATGAAGTCTCTTCGACTGTTACCGATACGCACACATTGTCGTAATTTTATTGTTACAAACATGTGGGATACAAAATACTCCTTGTAATTACGTGAGAAAGCATTATAGTAATTAGCAAATGATTGGTCTGGATAAAGATTGATGTACGAGTACTCCCACTGAGCGTTACAAAAACTAGGGGTGTATAGGTTCAGTAACGTGGTCTAGGCAAAATTCATTGTTCTGGATGAAGATTAGGCCTACTGACGAGTAGTACCATATGCACAGGGCTGGCAATATTCTATTTGTCCCATAATTCACTTGAATAATGGCAGACACAACTGGAATTTTACTATTTAAGCCGTGATCTAAAAAGCAGAAGGTGGGTTATGGACAGTTCGGGAGAAAATGTGTATTACCTCATCATTTCCACAATTAATATGAACCTATATCAAAAGTTATTTCAGTAGTTTGCAGAAGGTTCACCACTCATTTACAGTTACCGTATGGCAGTATGAAATGAAATCTAACAGCAATCTAGGGCATTAGGTTTAATTGACAATAATATGAATGAACAAAACAAATACAGAATAAAAACTAACCTAAAAAACAACAGGAATAATAAAAAGAAATGTAAATTAACCTATAAAGAAAAATAACCTAACCTAACAAAATTTAATTTTAAAGTAAGTAAACACACACAAAGATTTAAAAAAAGGAATGACAACAACAAACAGCACACTTTCTTCATTTTCTTCGTTGGTGGAGACTCGTCCTCCGACGACGAGGGGTCTGGCCGCCTTCCATGGCGGGGAGTCGATTGAAACCCAGAAGTACTGGGGAGGCTATCTGGGAAAGATTGTTGTGATGGCGGACTAGGGGAGGTGTGTGACAATTGAGGGGCAGATTGTGGGGAGGGGTGTAACATTTGAGGGGGGACAGGGGGATAATACGGGAAGGGGTAGGAGGGTGGCATACTGCTAATTTTTTCTATCACTGCTGAGAAGGAATCCGGCACAGCCTTCAGCTCCAAAGCCCTCTTTGCATCAGCAGCTGCCTCCAGCTCCCAATGCTCTGCGAAGAATTCCTTCATGAGGAGCCGTTGGTTATTGAGGAATTCATCCACGCCTCCCCTGGTGGGTCTGGATCTCCTCAACTGACGTGGAGGATCAGCACCATGCCTGTTCTCAGTTGGTGGTGGTGGTGGTGCCGGTGCCGGTGCCTCATTACTTGATGATGGGCTGAGGTATTCCCTCAGCTCCGAATCAGATAAGTTCACATCTACCAACACTTCTATTTCTTGTGTGTTCCCAATACTGTCCAGTCCTTCAACCGCAACTGAAGGTCTACTTCCTAATATCATGTTTAGCTGTTCAAAAAATTCACAGTCCTTCCTCCCACTTCCACTAACCCCATTTTCCCTCTTCGACGCGTTGTAGCTGCTTTTTAAGCTTTTCCATTTGTTCTTTATCTGCTCAGCAGTCTTAGTTACGCACCCCCTTTTCTCCATCTCAGAATGGATAAGTTTGTAAATTTCTGAATTTTTAAACCGCTTGCCACCGAAAAAACTAGTCCAAAGAATAATAACAAATGAAAATGGCCACAGAGTAACCAAACAATTATAAAATTGGGTAACAGATGACAGTAGATTAGTTCAAAAGTGTAACTTGAGAGTGCGCATAATCGCTTTCAATACGATACGCGTTTACATGTTCCTGAACAACAGTTTGGATACGATTCGATCCCACAATTTTACCGTATCGACCTTGAAACTCAATACGATCTGAGTCCCGTTTACATGATCGTATTCAATACGGTAAGTGTACTCAAATAGATTTGAGTTCGCCATGTAAACGCAGTAAGTATATCATGATCTCTTTCTGCATTAAATAACTGTACTTTTTCTTACAGGATATGTAGCACGTGCCTTTTATAAATATGCTAGGGACCACGAGGCCTATTCATCAGTATCCTGAAGAAATTTGAGAAAATGAAATGCTAATTAGAAACGCGAGCAGGAAGTTTGGTGTGCCAAGAGGGACTCTACATAACCGTCTTCATGATAGAGTTGCAGAGGAACCACGAAAAATGGAGCCTTGCACAATTCTGACTGAATTAGAGGAATTGAAGATAGTGAAATGGCCTGAGGGTTGGTTTTTGGGGAGGTCTGACAGTGGGTGGATGAAGAGTGACATCTTCTTTGAATACATTATTAATTGTGTAGACAAGTGGTTAGTTGACAATCTAATCCCAAAACCCATTTTGTTACTTGTTGATGGCCAACGAACATATCTCACGACGGAATTAAGTAGGGAATGTTCAGAGAGAAACATCATTCTCTACTGTTTACCACTGAACACAACGCACATCATGCAGCCAGCAGATGTTAGTGACTTTAAACCACTCAAATCGGAATGGAAAAAGACAACTCGTGAGTGGCAGAATGATCCTAAGAATGTCAATACCCTTCTGACGAAGTCAAACTTCTGCCCACTTCTATTCACGATCCTAAAACACGAAAGTCTCCCCACTTCAATTCAAAATGGATTCAGGAAATGTGGACTGTATCCATTTAGTCTTAGTGCTGTGGATTACTCGAAATGTGTTCAGAATCAATTGGAAAGCTTGGTTCACACAAACCCAGCCCAAGAAAAAGTGCTACAACTGTGTTTTTCGAGGGTATTTCACGCCACTGACATAAGTCAGTAGGAAGCCATTCAATGTTTATTTACGCGGCAACTTGTTCAGCCAAGATAATTTTCATTTAACTTATTATTATTATTAAGGTATTTTTGGAGCGTTTTTTTTTTAAGATTATAAGTAAACAGATAGGTTTTTGATCTTATAGAAAACACTATCAAGCGAATTATTACGAACAACATTATCGCGGAAAATTATATGATTACGGAGTTTTACGGATTTTAGTCAGTTAGGGTTTATTGTGAGAGAGATGAGTCATTGGGAATTCAGCTACAGGTATATTCTTGTCGAGAAGCGATGACGAAAACCGTGGAACACTTCCAGCTGGCTGTATCAAGAAAAGGCGAAATGGCCTGGTACGGAAATCGACATAGTCGCGCTGAGTAAAATGACCCTTATGTCGGAAGTATCGCGTGGTGGCTCAGCCAATTAGAGGAGACCGGGCGACTAGGAGACGGCTCCGGAGAGGGGATTCGGCGAGTGCATATATTGTTTGCGCGCCGAGAAGAAACGACTATTAACATTGTAAAACTTGACCTTTGTGGTTGCTCGTTTGGTTGGTTCCGGTGTGATCGGACCATAACTTTAAAATTTCTACAACAATCTCCACAACTGACGAAGAAGATGGCTACGTCCAGAAGGCTGATGGAAGTTCTCTTGAACCATCACGTACGAGGGAAATGCTACGGCAATTTCCAATGGTAAGCGCGAATGACTCAGAACTACATAATCTCTCGCTTCATTGTTTCATATTCAGAATTTCAGTAACTTCTTAGCTTGGGAATAATAGTAAAATCAGTAATTCATCCGACTCAGTTCTCACGTAATTCTCTAGTGGTAAAATTCAAATCGTTACGCTCCAATTTAAATTTATTATTATTATTAAAATTGCCACTACTTGTTTTTTATATAATAAATTCATTTCTTATACTATGCAATCTTTGCTTTCAGTAGGTAGCATTAGATATAGACCAAATTCCTTCTCCTGATACAATTGTTAGTTGGGTTAATGATCAAATCATAACACGATCTGAGTGTGAAGATTCTTAAAGGTGTTCTGCCTGAGCTAGGTGTTGTTAAATATAAATTTAGATCTCAACATAGCGTTGAGGTCTTGGCGCCCATTAATACAACGTATCTTAGTCAGAGAAAATATTACATTTGTCACCCAACAGTAGGGACACTAGTAGAAACAATTACAATTATCACCTCAAACGTGGGGATTGTTGTGGTTTTTCCACACGCTCCCCTGTAGAAACCGTTACACTTGTCGCTACCAACGTGAGGCCGAAAACCTTATAACATTTGTGGAAGGAGAAGGGTATATATTTCTGTGCCTGTATTTTGGTTTTTTTTCATTTATCGGTGTGTATCAGCATGGGTAGTGTTGAGGAAGAGATGAAGTTGCGTAGTGGTCACCAGTTGGATAGTGAAGATACGAGCAGTATGGCTAGTCTTGAAAATGAAAGCAGTACAGAGATGTCGGAGGTAAATCGCGATTCTGAGGGGGGTAATCAAAACAGTCAAGCAGGGTTAGAGAGTTTGCTTCTTCAGTTTATGCAACAAAATAAAATTAGCACAGATGTTTTAAATGCTAAACTTGAACAAAATAATGCTAAACTAGAACCAAACAGTAGGGAAAATAGAGAGAGCACTGAAACTTTAAATGCTAAACTCGAACAAAATAATGCTAAACTTGAAGAAAATAGTAGGGAAAATAAAGAGAGTACTGAAACATTAAATGCTAAACTTGAACAGAATAATGCTAAATTGGATCAAAACAGTAGGGAAATTAGTGATAAATTTGAGCTGATTAGAGGTGAGATCAGAGGGGTGATGGAAGAGAAGGCTAAAGAGATTATTGCAGATGTAGACAGAAAATTAGGAAAAGTACAGGAGGAGTTAGAAATTAGAATCAATACACAGGCTGAAAATTTAAAAGAACTAGTGCAACTTGAAACACAGCAGGTCAAACAACAATTGGGGGGAGAAATTGACAAAATTCAGGTAGCAACTAAAGAGGTTAAAGAACAGCTGGGGGGAAGAATTGATTAAGTTTATGCAGAAATAATCACTGAAGTCAATGATTTAAGGGAGAGGAATAAGGAAAGCATTAATGCGATTAATGAGAAACAAGCTAAGTTAAGTGGTAAAGTTGAAACATCGGAAGGGAGCTTTAGGTTAACTGTAACTAATATTGAAAGAAAAGCTGAGGTGAAAATTGCTGAATTAGAACAGAAGTTGAAAGCTAGAATTAGGCAGGAAAATAGTCAGAGTAGGCCAGTTTATGTGAATAGCACACACAGGGAGATAGAGTTGGGAAAGTTCAGCAATCGATAGGGTTGTCCCATGGAATTCATGAATGCAATAAAAAATAAATTCAGGGAGAGGTTGGAAGATGGTAGTATTGAGTGGTGCCAGGTAGTTGAGATTTTAGAGCAAGCGTTTGTAGGGGAGACAAGAAACTGGTTTGCTGTCTACAGAGACAATTTCGAGGACATTTCAGATTTTAAAGTTAAATTTTGTGAGACATTTTGGAATGAGGTAATTCAGTCTCAGCATCGTGAGGGAATTGTGTGTGGGAAATATAACCCGAGAGGTAACTACACTATGACCGAGTACTTTTTAGGACAGGTATTGACGTGTAAATATCTGGATGGTTTGAGGAAGGAAAGTGAATGTAGTCAGACATTTTCCATATAGAATCAAAGAAGCTGCCTGTATCCAAAATGTTAAATCTATTTCACAAGTGGGGAATTTATTAACTACATTCGATGCTCTGGGAAGAGGTGGTTACGAGGAGAATTTCGGTAGGAACCAGGGTAACCATAATAACAGGCCTAATGAGAATAGGAATCAGGAAGTTCAAGGGAACAGTGGCGAAGGGGCCAACGTCCAAAATAAGGGGAACCCGAATAATAATAATCGTCAGCAAAATCGGTACAGACGAAATGGGTATGGTACGCAGTACCAAGGTAGAAATAATGATTTCAGGGGAAATCAAGGCCGAAATAATGATTTTAGGGGTAACCAAGGGAGGAATAATAACAATAATAATTATAACCAGAACAGGGGTCAAGGAGGGGATCAGCCCAATGGTAATAACGGACAGAGAAATTCCGTTAACACAGCCCCGAACAACCAGACCAGTGCAGTAGTGAGTAGTACTACACCAAGCGGTACCGGTACTTTAAACACGAACCAGGCTGCGATGTTAGGTCAGAATCTCAGTCTGTAACATGCCCTGTCCATACACTTATACAGGAACCCTATGACCTAAATGTAAGAAGTGAATTATTACGTGAACTAAATGATGAAGGTATTATTCAGGAGGTGGTTAGTAAGAGCCCCATAGTTAAATTTAACGTGTCCGAGGCGTACACAGATGTTTTAATTGATAGTGGTTGTATGAAGAGTTGCATAAGTAGTGCATTTTATGATAAAATTAAAGGAACTGGAGTAAATTTTGAGGAGATGCCAATTAAAAGCACTTTTGTTATCACAGGTGTTGGGAAGAAGTCTTAAGTAATTTCTAAGCAAGTTTTAGTAGACATTAAAATTAATAATCATGTAGAAAAGCAGATTTGTCTTGTAATTCCAAATTTAGTGTTCAGTGTTATTTTGGGTTCAGAGTGGCTAAGTAGAGTGTCTGGTAACTTATGTTATGATGTAGGGAGTTTGAAATTTAAATGGGGTGATTCTGAAGTAGAAGTAGCGTTCAATGACCATATTCAGAAAAGTAGTGTTGTAGGTGTGATTTGTACTTTAAATGAGATATCGCCAGCCGTAGAGCGGAATTCTCCATGTTTTGTGGGCAGTGTGATTACGAATTGTAGTCTAGAGGACTCGTTACGTGATGCTGCATTTCAGGGAAATATAGAGGAAGAACAGTGTGTTCTGCTCTATGATGTGTAGGGGCGTGGTGGCTCAGCGGTCTAGCTGTATGCCTCTCACCAAGGCGGTCCGGGTTCGATTCCCGGTCAATGCATGTGAGATTTTCGAAGTGAAATGCCATGTCCTGTGGTTCGGATTCCACGTAAAAAGGAGGTCCCGTGGCTCATGATCTCAAGATTAACGGTCACGTTAAACTACAAGCTTCCTTTTTTCTATGATGTGTTATTGTGTAATAGGAGAGTTTTTGAGGATCGCATTGGTATGGCCAATTGCTATACACATTCATTGAACGTTATTGATAGGTCAGTATTCACAGGACATAGATATCCTGTACCTTTCGCATATCAGAGTGCAGTTGAGGCACAAATTAACCAGATGCTTGAAGATGGGATTATTGAGCACTCTAACAGTCCATATGTTAATTCTTTGAGCACCGTGCCCAAGGCCGATGGCACAGTTCGTTTTTGTTTAGACGCTCGTTTGGTTAACAGTAGAATTAGTTCAGATCAGCTGAAATCGATGTCAATAGAGGAATTAATGCAAACATTTGAGGGGAAGAAGTATTTCACTTGTGTAGATTTGAGTTCCAGTTTTTGGCAAGTGCCACTTATGTACGAAGACAGACCATTTACAGCTTTTAGTCATAAATATAACCTTTATCAGTTTTGCAGGGTACCTTATGGGTTAAAGAGTAGTTCAGCAGCTTTAATTAGGGCTTTAAACATCGCATTAGGGGATGACACAGGAGAGTTTGTAACGATTTACATTGATGATATGGTAATTAGTTCACGCAGTTTTGAAGAGCATTTACGTCATTTAGATATAGTTTTTCAGAAGTTAGATCAGGCAGGGTTCACTTAGAAGCTGTCTTAAGTCGTCATTCTGTCAGTCAGAAGTGACATTTTTAGGTCATAGAGTGTCGAGTAGAGGTGTAACACCAGAAGAAAATAGGGTTAGTAAGATACTTAACGGAGAGGTGCCACAGAATGTTAAACAGTTAAAAACATACCTGGGAATTTGCAACTTTTTTCAGATGGTTCGTTCTTAAATACTCAGGGTTGCTAGAACAATTCAGGGAATTGCTTAAAAGTGGGACTCGGTGGAGATGGGAGTCCAAGCATGATCAGGCTTTTAGAGCGCTGAAGGAAGGTTTTGAGAAAGCTGTAGTGCTGAAATATCCTTTGAAAGATAAGGAATATGTGGTTATGACAGATGCTTCGCATATAGGCATTCCTGGAGTATTGTGTCAGAAAGATGATGAGGATAATCTGTGCATTGTATCTTTAGCCTCGCGAGGACTGACAGCAGCAGAGAAAAGATACACGATTACTGAGTTAGAGCTTTTAAGTATTGTTTTCAGTTTGGGGAAATTTAGAATGTATTTAGTAGGGGGGAAATTTGAGATCCATACAGATCACCATGCATTACTGTATATGAGGACTTGTAAACTCAGTTCTAACAGAGTTAGTAGGTGCATTCTTGCTCTGCAGGAATACGAATTCACAGTAAAATATATTAAAGGTAAAGATAACATTCTTGCAGACATGCTATCAAGGGACACTAATTTATGTTGGGATTATCCTGTTGTTAAAGCAGAGGACGGTATTTTATTATGTGCATGTGTGGACAGTAGCAACAGGGCATCGTTACAGACACTGAGAAATATGCTAGTAGAGCAACGTGATGACGTTCATTTAAGGGGGCCACTTGCAAGGTTGGAAGCAGGTGACACAGGAACATTTATAGTTTCCAAACGTATTGGCAAAACAGCATATGCGCTGGAGGATGGTAAGGGAAACAGATTATACGGGACGTATAATATGCATAGTCTACGAAAGTATGTGTCATAACGTGTGTGTGTTTAGCTGGCGAGCCAGCCTATCAAATGAGTAAGTGTGGTATTTGGTGCGGGGGAGATCTGGTCTTCCAGGCAGGCGTATCAGAAGTCACAAAGGGGGGTAGTATATAAGTAATTGAGAGTTTTTAAGGTACAGGGAAATATGACGGGATTGTCGGATGCTGTTGAGCACTAAAATGTCTCGATACACCACGGCCAGAATTTGGTAGCGCTGGTGAATTCCCATTTGTCTCCTAGTGATGGGGGAGCGCTTGTACAGGGTATTTTTGCTTAAGGCGTCCACGAGACAAAAGATGGGCCACCAGAAGGCGATACAGTCCTTCATGAAATTCATACATAACAGCACACGTGATTTCTGTTTACGGCCTCGCCATGAAAGAGCTGTAGGTGTGTAATTTAAGGTAATTAGTACAAAAGTATTATTTAAGTGAGGAGAACTGGTCTGGGTGGTGAACTAGTATTAAGTAGAAGATGGTCTACGGGAACTTAGTAAGACAGGGCGATTACGGCACAGAAATATTTGGTGTTATATGTAATGCGCACTTACTGTTTTTTTCTTTTCAGAAATCAATGTTATTTTTTTTCTAATACACCGAGATTTATTTATCGTATGGCTTTTAGTGCCGGGAGTGTCCGAGGACATGTTCGGCTCGCCTGAGTCTGTAGCTGCTTCCAGCGGACACCCTAAAGGGTGAGCTACAAGTTCCGTTCAATTTCAAGTAGTTCCAACTTTCGCCACCAGATATCAATGATACCTAGTGGTGAACGTTGGAACTTGGATAGAGCGTTCTGACGAAATCTAACCGAACAAATTTTGCTTTACACAAGTTAAGTCTGTGAAAGGATCTTTTACATGCCATAAATCTATGACATGGGACCGCCGGCTTTACTTCCCCTCCGAAGGAAGGCATACTGAAGGATTTTTAACGCTCTTAAAAAATCCGACGACTTCGGCCGGGTTTGAACCCGCTATCTTGGGCATAGCAGTTCAGCATGCTACCGACTACGCCACCGAAGCCGCTAATACACCGAGAGATTAAGTATTATGGTCACGATGCGCAGCCACGTGATCGTGTGCTCGTGTGATCAGTGAGATTAAGTTACACCAGAAGAAAGCGACCTCCAGTGATATTAGGAAGTTCTGTGGTGATATATATATCAGAACACCTTTGATGCGTGTGATGTGACATCATGTGTACACAGTGCTCACACATTATTTATGTATATCTTTCCCAACATAGAGATATTTGAGAGGCGGAAATATCCGTGGAACATTAATCAAAATGAAAAACATTGGACTGATTGCATAGGGCAATCCAATATAACAACAGACTTTGACGCAAAGTGCGTAAAGAAAATTATGAGTGTATATATATGTAATTTAGGGTGATTTAATTTGTGTAATATGTATTTTGGATGGGGATTTTATGAACGTGTCTGGGATAATCGCATGATGTACCGTGGTCGCGGTAAATCATCTGATGATCCGAGGCGAATATGTAACGTGTTTTTCGAGGGTATTTTACGCCACTGACATAAGTCAGTAGGAAGCCATTCAATGTTTATTTACGCGGCAACTTGTACAGCCAAGATAATTTTCATTTAACTTATTATTATTATTATTAAGGTATTTTTGGAGCGTTTTTTTTAAGATTATACGTATACAGATAGGTTTTCGATCTTATAGAAAACACTATCAAGCGAATTATTACGAACAACATTATCGCGGGAAATTATATGATTACGGAATTTTACGGATTTTAGTCAGTTAGGGTTTATTGTGAGAGAGATGAGTCATTGGGAATTCAGCTACAGGTATATTCTTGTCGAGAAGCGATGACGAAAATCGGGGAACACTTCCAGCTGGCTGTATCAAGAACTGGCGAAATGGCCTGGTACGGAAATCGACATCGTCGCGCTGAGTAAAATGACCCTTATGTCGGAAGTATCGCGTGGTGGCTCAGCCAATCAGAGGAGACCGGGCGACTAGGAGACGGCTCCGGAGAGGGGATTCGGCGAGTGCATATATTGTTTGCGCGCCGAGAAGAAACGACTAATTAACATTGTAAAACTTGACCGATGTGGTTGCTCGTTTGGTTGGTTCCGGTGTGATCGGACCATAACTTTAAAATTTCTACAACAATCTCCACAACTGACGAAGAGATGGCTACGTCCAGAAGACTGATGGAAGCTCTCTTGAACCATCACGTACGAGGGAAATGCTACGGCAATTTCAATGGTAAGCGCGAATGACTCAGAACTACATAATCTCTCGCTTCATTGTTTCATATCAGAATTTCAGTAACTTCTTAGCTTGGAATAATAGTAAAATAGTAATTCATTCGACTCCGTTTTCACGTAATTCTCTAGTGGTAAAATTCAAATCGTTACGCTCCAATTTAAATTTATTATTATTATTATTATTAATAAATTGCCACTACTTGTTTTTATATAATAAATTCATTTCTTATACTATGCAATCTTTGCTTTCAGTAGGTAGCATTAGATATAGACCAAATTCCTTCTCCTGATACAATTGTTAGTTGGGTTAATGATCAAATCATACCACGATCTGAGTGTGAATATTCTTAAAAGTGTTCTGCCTGAGCTAGGTGTTGTTATATATACATTTAGATCTCAACATAGCGTTGAGGTCTTGGGCGCCCATTAATACAACGTATCTTAGTCAGAGAAAACATTACATTTGTCACCCGACAGTAGGGACACTAGTAGAAACAGTTACAATTATCACCTCAAACGTGGGGCTTTGTTGTGGTTTTTTCCACACTCTCCCCAGTGAAACCGTTACACAACGTGAACATTTCAACATAGCAAGAAAGTTATTCAGGAGTTGAGGAATGAATTAACTTCAAAAGGACAAGATGTTGATTCTTGAAACTGTTAACACAGTAATGGAAGGATTTACAGCTGAGAGGCCGGCCACAGTGTTAGACAGTCCAAATTGAAATTGATGGAGAGTTGCTTGATTTGATATTGAACTGGGGGTACTTCTCCCCCTGTCTACCCCCGGCCCATCAAGTTCAGTAAGTTTGTCAGGTAATAACTTGGCTGGCGCATCTCAACAAACACACACTTCATTTCTCGCCCTTTTTGAGGACGATGTCTACTTCTATTACAAGCAGAAAATTCTTATTGTGGACCCCTGATTCTTCCCCTTCCTTGTAGGTGTCGCCTTTCTCGTCATCAGGAACCACACCTACCTAATTGCCAAAAGATCCCCATTCGATAGTCATTTGTATTTTCCATCTCCTATTCCGAAGTCCGCTAAACCGAAGCAGAAGAAGGCATTAGAAAGTGGGGAGAATGCACCAAAGACACCTCCAAGGCAATTTCATCAATGGAGAGAATGGTATTCAGGCAAGGAACGGCAAAAGATAGAGAAAGAAGAAACTTTGCTCAAGAAAAGAGAGGATAGGAAGAAAATGGCAGAAGAAAGATGATTAAAAGGAAACAAAAAAGAAAAGGAACAGAGTTAAGAGAGGAAACACAAAATAGAGACACTAGTGATGCTGGTGTTATTAAGTGTAGGCCTACAGAATGTCAAGAAGAACTGGTTAGTGACATTGAAGATGACGATCTAAAAAATGTTGGTTTTGACAACTGCCCAAACTGGTTCCATTTAAAATGCACTAAATTCCAAGGTTTGTCATTTGACTCTTTATATGAATCACCATTCCAGTGTAAAAATTGTTTAACATAGGCTAAGAACAATAGTTTTTTTCCATGCCTGAAATTTTCAGGTGTGACTATTATTGCAGAAATGTGTTAATTGTTATTTTTGTATTATTTTTTCCAAGATTAAAAATATAATCAAATCACTTGCATTTTCAAATTACTAAACTTAAATCTCCAGAACAAACTGTGGCTGACTATTAGGAGTAGAAAGGCTGACTACTGAAAATTAATGGCTGAGTACTAGAAAAAGTGTCAAGTATATTTATAGCAGTTAGGAACAGTATTCATTTTGAAATTATGCTGAAAAAAAGTACATAACAGAAAAAATAATTTATCATTCTACCACCCAGTTACACATCTACTTTAAGTGCTTAAGGCAATGGCGTTCTTTAGGAGGAATAACCCACAAGTTTTGTTACCTGGCTGACTACTGGCGCATTTACCCTATAATACCCTGGGCTCAAGAAAGAAGACTTCGCTTTGGTGATAATGAACAATGCACAACGTTCAGTAGCATGCTTGAGAAATATGGAAGGGACTGCGTGTGCATGGATGGTACACATGGACTTAACAGTTATGGTCATGAACTTATTACGCTCTTAGTACTGGAAGACTTAAGGCAAGGATTTCCCTGCGCCTTTTTAATTTCGAACAGGTCTGACCAAGGTGTGTTGTCAATTTTCCTACAACATATTCGAAATGAAATGAACAAAATATCTCCCAATGTGTTTATGCCTGACATGGCAGATGCTTTTTATAATGCTTGGTGTGCTGTTATGGACATACCCAAGAAGAGATTATTTTGTACCTGGCATGTTGACAGAGCTTGGAGGAAGAACTTTTCAAAAGTGACAAAGAAAGAAAAACAAGTTGTTAAGAACAATAATGGAAGAAAGAGAATCGGCTTCATTTGATCTTATGTTAGATGCTGGCTTGGAAATGTTGTGTGAAGATCCGGACACGTCAGATTTTGGAAATTACTTTCGAGATTTCTATGCTCCAAGTAAAGAGATGTGGGCTTACTGCTATTGAGTGCACTGTGGTTTAAATACCAATGTGCATATAGAATCAATGCATAAGACAATTAAGTATATATACAGTATCTGCGTAAAACGCCTTGATAAATCGATACACGCCTGAATGACTTTTGTCAGGGACAAGATTATTGATCGACTAGTCATCATTCATAAAGGGAAAATATCTTCTAAGATCACAGATCTTCGGCAAAGGCACAAAGCAAGTACCGCAATGCCTGAGGAACTTGTCATGGAAAACGATATCAACTCAAGGGACGTGATCTCTTCTTCCTCGTCTACAAAGGAAATGTATAGGGTGAGGAAGATGGTGGAAACATGTGACTGCAAGATTGTGTGCAACAAATGCAACGCGTGCATTCACAAATACATATGCAGCTGTCCGGATTCCGCCATCAAATGGAATATGTGTAAACATATTCATTTGATTTGCCGCGTGCAGAACCAACAACGAGAGCAGTTCAAGGAAGATGATATGGCCGATAATCTAGTGAAGGACACAGGTGACGCACGTGAAAATGAAGCACACGTACTTACGGAGACATTGAGACAGCCTGAAAGTTCTACTGTGTCTGTATCTCTGCAAATGAAGACACAGCACCTGCTGCAGGCATTTACAAAAATCGTAAACGGTGCAGAGACAGACGAGGAAGTCAAGGCCATAGAAAAGCAAATGGCACCAATAAATGCCATACTGGCTGCTATTCGACAGAAGACGAATAGAGAACAACGCAGAATAAGCACCAGTACTGGGCCATCTAACAAAAACATACCCCGACAAAGACTGTTTCAAATAAAACAAGTAGTTCCGTGAAGAACTATACAGCCTATTTTCATATATTCTACTTATGTTAATTGCCACTATCAACATACAAAATTTCAGTTTGATTGCTGTAATAGAATCGTAGATATTGAGAACCGACTAAATATTTCGGATGTTCGCCATGTCGGATTTTATATATGTAGGTCCTAGAGTTATGTACTGTTACATGAAGATTATTGTGTACGTGTATCATTCAAACTTCAATCGCATGATTAGGACACAAGAAGTAACAAGGAGATTTTAAAATTTCGCACAGCTGCCATCTTGTGGTTATAGAAACAATTGAAATAAATTAGATGCCAGTGGATTAACATTCGTATAAGGATTTACTGTACCAATTTTCACTGCACTTGGATGGTTAAATTGCGAGAAACGTCCATGTGAATATTTATAATTCGCGTCGCCGCCATGTTGGATTTGTGATCACCAGATTATTTAAAGTCCTATAGGTGAACTTAGATTCATAGCCCCTATGAACATAAAAAAAATCAGTTTGATTGCTATAATAGATTCGTAGATATTCAGAGCCGTCTAAATATTTCGGATGGTCGCCATGTTGGATTGTTAAATGTATAGGCCATTGAGTCATGTACCATTAAAGGAAAATTATTGCGTAGGTTCATTATTCAAACTTCCTCTTCGATCGCATGATTACGACACAAGAAAAAAAACTTAATTTTAAAATTCGCACAGCCGCCATCTTGAGGTTATGTAAACAATTGATCTAAATTAGATACCAGTGCATTATAATGTGTATAAACATTTCCTGTACCAGAATTAATTGCGTTTGGAACATTAAATCGCGAGAAAGGTCTATTTAAAATTTTCAAATTCGCTTGGCCGCCATGTTCGTTTTGTAGTTAACCGGTTTTTGAAAGTCTTATAGATGAACTTCCAGTAGTGCCCTCTATCTTCGTACGAAACTTCAGGGGGATATCGCTAATAGTTTCAGAGATATAGAATGACGTTGAAATATTTTGCACAACCGCCATCTTGTAGTTATGCAAACAATTGAACGAAGTTAGATGTCTGTGCATTACAATGTGTATAAACATATACTGTACCAAGTTTTATTGCGTTTGGTTGGTTAAATCGCGAGAAACGTCTATTTAAAAGTGGCAAATTTGCGTGGCCGCCATGTTGGTTTTGTAGTTACCAGTTTTTTAAAAGTCACATAGGTGAACTTCTAGTAGTTCCCTTTATCACCGTAATAAATTGCATGGTGATATCGGTAATAGTTTCGGAGATATTGAATGCTGGTGAAATATTTCGCACAGCCGGCATGTTTGATTGGTGAGACATAACAAAATTTGATGGGCACGGTCTAGGTCGCCCGGGACAGTGCTATGAACTTACCGAGTTTCAATGAAATCGCTCCGGCTGAGTAGAAGTTATTAGGGGGACACACACACGCGGACAAAAGGTGATCTCATAAGCCTTTTTTGTTTTCAACATTGAAAATAGGCTAAAAATCTAAGAAAAAATCAGGAAAGAGTATTACAAGACCTACCACCCAAGAAGCACAAAACATCGCAGCAAATTTGGTTCTTCATGGTAGTGCTGAAATTGATGAAGATTACCACAATTTATTCATGTTAAATGTTTAAGGACAGAAATTCTTACATTCTGTTAGTGATGTCTCGAAATTAACTGCCATTTACGTGCGATAAACTATTTCTGTGGAACTTGATGGTTTTGTGATCTTGAGTGACAATCAAAACTAACCCAGTTGTATAAATGATAGTGTTTAGTGATAGTGTTAATGTTTAATGTGTTACTAATTTTATCAGAAAGTTATGGGAGCGATGATCATTCCTTCTTAAGACGCACAGCTGAGAAAACACATGTAAATGGAACAAAATTATGTAGTTCCCACTGCCATTGTTCCGGTACGTACGTATCAAAATCTACTGGCAAAAGACATATCAAAAACCAAGGAAGCTGTAAGGATGACCGTTTTAAAAATGTGAGTGAAATTGATCAAATTCATTAATTAAATTATATTGCTTCTAACTTGTATGTTTATCCCTCAGTCCCGTTTCCTGATACGAGGTCAGGGATGAGATGATATGAAATTTGTGTATGTTTTACGGTCAGACGCCCTTCCTGGCGCCAACCTCAGTCGAGGAGCAAATGAAAATTAAATGAAAGAGGGAGAATAAAATTGGGTAAGAAGGTGGAGGGAATTGGCTGTGGTCTATGAATACGAACTTTCCCGGCATTTGCCTGGAAGTGAAAATGGGAAACCTCAGAAAGCCATTCTCAGGACATCCGACGGTGGGGTTCGAACCCACTCTTCTCCCGATTGCATAGCTTGGCTCCATCGCCGTAGCACTAGGGGCGTATATAATGGGGGGTGCTGATTGGGGTCCAGCTCCCCCCCCCCCCCTGAAAAATGCCAATAAAAATTAAGAAAGTGTTGCTTTGGTAAGAGCATAAAATAATTGTAAATTTGGTTGTACCCTAATCTTAACTTATTGGCTAAGTTATAAACAATATTAAGATTGAAATTATACTAACTCGTGGTGTAGTGGCTAGCATTCTTCGCTGCCGCCACGGAGATCCGAATTCGATTCCCGGCTCTGCCAAGAAATTTTAATTCTATTCTGAGGGCTGGAACGGGGTACAGTCAGCCTAGTGAGGCAAAACTGTGAATTCCACAGTATGTTTTTTTGAGAAATACATGTAAAAAAACTGTTTACCTTTCTGCTTAGTAAATTGACAACTATTTAGATATTTACCATTCATACTCCATTAGCCATAATAGAAAATGCATCAAGTATAAAATGTTATTTGTGTGTTGTGTTGTATTTTACAACTTTTTTGTATTGCCAGTAATAATTACACAAAGTTATATGCTCTAAGGTATTGGTTGATATTTCTGGGTATTTTGCGGTGACAATCCCCTGAGAATACTCACAATTTTCCAGGATAGTCAGCCCCCCCCCCCCCCCCCCCCCCGATATACGCCCCTGCGTAGCACGTTAGGACGCGCGGCCACTCCGCTCAGCATTGCTTCTTACCTTTAGTACTTTTAAAAATATTATTAATCTGTAAACAAAATAGTGGTAACACGTGTACAACATGTCATTGTCATTAATTAGTTATAACCTAATTTTGGGTTCTCATTATTCTTTTCCTTGTGTATTTACGTTTAAATGCCCGTCAGCCGCTAATCGGCTGATGCAAGGCCGCACTAGATAGACAGGCCACAAGGCTCCCCCTCCACTTTGGTCGCTACGTCGCACATGTAGCCGGACGCTTCACTTCTCGCCACATCACCAGTGACTTGTAGGCTGAGATGAACCTCGCAGCAATGACGCATTTAATGGTATTTAATGATTGAAACGTGTGTGAATATAGTGAATTATGCCCACGTCGTGTTGTGTACCTGGTTGTAGAAGCAACTACAGTTCAAACCAACCTAATATGTCAATGTTTAAATTCTCTATTGACTTGGTTCGGAAACAAAAGTGGATCTTAGCCATCCATCGATCCGAATTTGTCCCTTCGGCAAGCTCTGTTGTGTGCATAAAACACTTCGACGAAAGGTTCATAATTAGAGAGGATTCTGTTAAAAGACCCGATGGGTCCATTTTAACTGTAAAACGTGACCATTTGAAACTCGCAAACGATGCTATTCCTACTAAGTTTGAAAATGTGCCAGCCTATCTGTCAAAAACTCTTCCAACACCGAGGAAAACTCCTATTCAAAGACAAAAAGAAATTGAAAAATGGGAAGAAGAAAGAAAAAAAAGCTGAAGAAGATGATGATAGGATCAAGGACTTCGAGGACGTTAAAGGTAATTTCAGTATTAAATGCAAATTAGATTTTGACCAAGTTTTTGTCAATTTTGACAGCCAAAGACTCTGTATTTTCAAAATTTATATGACTGAGGAAAATGTTCCGAAAATTGGTACTTCTTTAACATTAAATGAGACTCTTGATTTTAAAGCCGTAAAGCATGATATTTTGATCAAGGGTAACCCTATACGTGCATTAGGTGACAGAGGCAAGATCTTAAAATGGTCGACTTTGAGAAGTATCTGTAACTTCCTGTTTAGTCCTGCTTGTGACTCAAAAGTGACTGTCCACGACAAAGTAGAAACTGTGAACAAAATAATCGACGAAATTAAAAGTGAAGTTGATGACTGTGTAATTAGTGATAAAATAGAATTTTGCAAGGAACAGTTAAACTTAGCCTTTGCAAAGAAAGTGTCTTACTCCTGTATACTCATAACATGGTTCGCTTCAATATTTTTCGCATTCCCTGGGGTATATAAGAAGATAAGACAGTCAACGTTCCTTACAATGCCTCACCCTGTGTATTTACAGTCTTTTACTGCGAAACTAGGCACGGGAAATTCGGGTATAGACGATTCGCATTGGAATTACTTGAAAAAGAAACTAAAATTGTTAAGTGAACATGAAAGATTTTGTAACTTGTTGCTGGATGAAGTCTATGTCAAACCTGAACTTAACTATAAAGGTGGAAAGGTAGAGGGAGTTGGTCTTAGTAGTAAAAGTGGAGAAAATAACACTACATTAGCTACAACTGTACAAACTTTTATGTTGTCATCCATTCTTAAAAGAAATAAAGACGTTGTTGGTTTGTATCCGTGTAAGAACCTCACGTCACATTTCTTAGAAGAACTAACTTTGCAAGTCCTTAAAGTATTGTTACGGCTGTGAGTTTGTGTCATCGCTCGCCGCTTGAGTCACAACTGCCCCAGGGGCTGGGCTGTGGCCTGCCTCCCGTATTGCGTGTGCCTTATGCAACAGGGCTACTAAGACAAAGGGATAGTCCAGAATATTCGTGACTGGACCAGCGATGGAAACCTCGAGAAGCCGTGAACCCTGGATGGATCTGGAAGCATGTATTGAGTCACCGGCCTGCTATATAAGTGCGACCTGACAAACAGGGGTTGTTGTGTTTTACGAGCTAGTGTGAGCGTTTATTCTGAGCGACAGAAGTGTGGTGACTTGCGAAACCCCTAGTGTAGCGGCGAAGTGAGGAACATACAGGGGACTGCCGTGTTCTGAGTGGGTGTGCTTTCACTGAGTGTCAGATATTGTGGTGTCGAAATCCAGTGACATTGTTTCTCCCAGCTGGTGAACAGCGCGCAGCAAGTGCTCGTAAGTACTGTAGTAGGCGCATATTAGGAAGAAGTTGCATGTAGTTCTGTCAAGGTCACTAGGCTCATTAGCGGCAGGATTAACTTCTGTGGTTTGTTGACAAGTGAAAGGGGCAAGAGCTCTCCACAAGCAGGAGACTTGAGGAAACTAGAGTAAGGTTCCTATTGTCTGTAATTGCTGATGAGTAGTGTAATGTTCTGGCCGCAATAAAGTTAATTACTTTTTAAGCAGTAATTGGTGTTGTGCTTCCTACCCACCGTAATCCAGTTAACTAAAGTGCCACTAGGGGGTGGCACGTAACAGTATTAACAGATATAGGTTATAAGGTAACTTAGTATGCATAATTTCGGATAATAACAGTGTTAACAGGAAAATGTTTGAAAAGCTATGCAAAGACAATTTACAAACCACTTTTCAAAACCCATTTGACGAAACGCAAAAGATTTTTGTAATGTTTGATTCTGTTCATTTATTTAACCCTAGAACTGCGGACCGTCTTCCAGGAAGACGGTCTCGGTATTCAAATATAGTACTACTGTTAGCCATCAGATGGCACTAATTTCAAGTCATGCTGGTTCCCGATGCTTTTATCTTTCGTTGTGTTACTCTTTGGCAAACAAATGACAATAAGCAGGCTATTATTTGGCTGCAGAAGTGGAAGTACTTTCATGTTGACATTGAAGTTGCATTGAGCAAAATGGCAGCCAACAAGCCTATGTAGATGATTCAGAAATTGAGCGCTTTTTTAGTAAATAACAGGAATTATTTAAAACTGGTTCCTGAAATAGTAACAAAAAACTGTGAACTTTTCATTTATGATGTGTCTGACAATCATTTAACTTGGCAATATGTTCTTTTAGAGCAGAAAAGTCAATTTTATTTTTTATAAAATACATTTTATGATTAATTCAAACTAATGAGTCTGAATGATTCACCTCTATAAAAATAATATAGAACAGTCTTTCAGCTTTCTATTGATGTATGATAAGTTATAGGCCTATTCATGAACACAGTTTGCTTACCAAAAAGGCAGAAGGTGAATTTCTCATATAAGCTATGTGCATAATGGAGAAATGTCATATTGTAAAAATATTTTTTTTTTGTAAATAACAGGAATTATTTAACACTGGTTCTTGAAATAGTAACAAAAAAAACTGTGAAATTTTCATTTATGATGTGTCTGACAAACATTTAACTTGGCAATATGTTCTTTTAGAGCAGAAAAGTAAATTTTATTTTTTATAAAATACATTTTATGATTAATTCAAACTAATGAGTCTGAATGATTCACCTCTATAAAAATAATATAGAACAGTCTTTCAGATTTCTACTGATGTATGATAAGTTATAGGCCTATTCATGAACACAGTTAGCTTACAGAAGAGGCAGAAGGTGAATTTCTCATATATGTGCATAATGGAGAAATGTCATATTGTACAAATAATTTTCTTTTTTAGTAAATAACAGGAATTATTTGTAACTGGTTCTTGAAATAGTAACAAAAAACTGTGAACTTTTCATTTATGATGTGTCTGACAAACATTTAGCTTGGCAATATAGTTTTCTAGAACAGAAAAGTCAATTTTTTTTATATATATATATTTTTATAAAACACTTTTTATGATTAATTCAAACTGATGAGTCTGAACGATTCACATCTATAAGAATAATATAGAACAGTCTTTCAGCTTTCTATTGATGAATGATAAGTTATATTCATGAACACAGTTTGCTTACAGATACTAAATTCCCATAGTGTGTATTTTATGGGAATGTACTGCAGCATTTGACGGATAAACCTGCAGCAGTTCTAGGGTTAAAAGCTTAAGAAATAACTGGCTTAACCAAGCTGATAACTACAAACTTTTGTGTTTCCTGAGTTTGACAACCCTGAGTCAGACAAAAAATGTTTTGGTAGTATTGGTCACCTTAAACAGCTGCATAGAGGAGAAGAGAATAATGTAGTTAAGCTTGCTCCTGCCCTAAACCAAACAGTTTTGTACCCAACGTCTTTAGAGCGACAAAATGTAAACCTTTGTTCTAAACTGTTCGACGAGAAAAATGTCGCCGCTTTAAAACACTTTGACAAAATAAAAAATACAAATGATTTTAAAAGCACAGCTGTATTTTTAGAAATAATTCTTCAGTGGTGGAAGATTGTTAATGTTAAGCATGCTTTCAAAGGCGATAGATTTAACGACCCTCATTGTAACGCAATATTTTCAGTTCATGATGACAATGTTTTATTTCTGCGCAAGTTTTTAACCTGGTTAATTAGGTGGGATAATCTGCATGTTCAAGGGGAAATCAGACCAAAAAAAGAGACTCGACATGGAAAACTTACTAATGAAACTCAAACAGCTTTAGTTCACACTGTAAAAAGTATTTTGGAGTTGGTACATTTCTTGAAAACAAGTTTAGGATTCAAGTATGTATTGTTAGGAAAATTTCAGACTGATGAATTAGAAGAAAGATTTGGGCAATATAGGCAATATAGGCATATTTCAGTGAAACAAGTCCTTGAGTCAGAACGAAAATTAAAAGCCCTAACGGTAATAAAAGCATACTCTGCTAAACTCGCAGATATCCCTATTAGTGATACAAGTATGTGGATTGCAAGAGTTCAGATTGTAAAAGCTCCAAAACTACAGAAATTTCACATTTTGAAAGTGTGCAGGTTGAGTTTAATGATGTTATTGTATCTGAGAATATTTTGCTAGTCTAGTTTATATTGCAGGATATATTTGTAAAATAATTATGAAAAACTGTACATGTAGAAGTTGTCAAGATGTTTTATTGTTAAATAATGATAATGTAACGTCAGATGTGTTAAAGCCAGAAGAAAATTATTATTTCAATGTAATCGACAGGGGAGCTTTGAAGTATCCATCAGATTTAATTGTTAACATTTTGATCACACAATTTAAATTATTTAATATACTTATAAGTGATAAATATGAATCGATGTTTTTACAATGCGACTCTCAAAGAAACATTCTGATTTTGATTGTCAACAATGTTCTGGAGAATGAAAACGTGGTGTTTGAAACATGCAGTGATTGTGGAAGTAGTTCTAAAAATTTTGTTGGCAAATGTATAGGCATATTTTGTAATATATTAATAAATAACTATAGAAAAGTTATCGAAGACAAACTCATGGCTAAGAAGAAGAAATCCTCAAGTAAGGACACCCATAAATCTCCAAAGAAAAGAAGAATTCAAACCTTAGGGATTGTTAGATAAGTTTTAAGCAGAACCCTAATTTTTAAAGAAGGTTCCAGCCTATTATTGTGAATTCCTATCATGTATTTGCCTAGAAATATTAAAACTATTTTTATAGGTATTATGGGTTTTAATGTTTTACATGAAACTGTGTTCCGTTACAAATGGCAGTAGTTGTCAGCTCTAATTTACGTAAGGAAATGTCAATTGGAGGTAATATTGGTACATAAACTGCCCTGCCAATCCCCCCCGCATAAAACTCGCGTAGTACACAAGCCTAAATACAACTACATTTGAAGGCCTGTTCAAATACATCGATAAGGTTCAATAAATGAACAATACCATGGTGACAGTGAGAGCGGGCCGTGCTGTACGTGGGCCACTTCTGTGACGTCACGGCCTGTCTATCTAGTGCGGCCTTGGCTGATGCATCTCTCGTAGGAAGGTGAGAATGGAACAGCTCTCTCTGTCTTGTGGAAATATGAGATTTCTTCACGCAGGTAGAAGAGGCGAGAGTTAGCGCATGCGCACTCCCCGTTTGGTGCAAGGACTGGACTACCACTAGACGCTCGTCAGCAAACACTAGCGCTTAGAGACAGCCCAGCGGGGCTGACGAAGCGACCCGAATACCCACGACCACTACCGATCATCAATCCCCTGTCAGCTGTTCCTCGTTGAGGCAGACCAGCGCGCGGCGGGGCAATAAGAACGTAAGTTAACCGAAACTTCACAACCTAGACCGATCATTAGGGCTAGGATTTTATCATTTTAAATTATCTTGTCGACTTCGTCGTTACGCTGGGGTCTGGCGTTACGTTACGGTGAAGGGACGAAATGCACCCAGATGCACTGAGGTGTGTGACGTCATAGTACCGCTTGGTGCATGTGTTCTCCGACAATCTCTACTTCGTTGGTATAAGACAAAAATCCCCGATTCTTGGATGTCACGGGTAATCTCGAGAACCACTGGATGGATTTTGATGCGGTTTTCACCATTCTGCAAAAGATATCTCGAGGAAAGATTCTGTAGAAAATAATTTATGTATGATCAAAGGAAGCCAAGCAGTAACGATTTCAGTGAAAAAGTCGAAAACAAACTTGGCGTCCGTGCGCTTCTTAAGCTTACGCTGGGCAAACCGTTAAAAATATCAATATACTATGAGCGTAAGAATTGGTCAGCATGAAAAGTTCTACAAAAAAGTCCGCGAGAGCATATCTCTATCTTCAATACATCGCCCACTATAAGTGTTTTTAGACTGGATGGAAGGGGCACGTCGCCGCGTGCTCTGGTGAACGTGACGGCATCCTGCGCGCTTGACCTTGTTTTGCCCTTGCCGTTCGCGAGTAATTTGAAACAAGGTAAAGTGTTATAAAGCAAGATAAGTATAATGCAGATAATTTTCTAACATGTCAAGAGTCTTTGGCTTCGAGCGAAGCGAGAAGCCTCCAGCCTTTCTAGCATTTTTCAGCATTTGTAGCCTTTAAAATGGTAGCAAAGTCTAGTCTTTCAGACTGACTGTCACTTTTTAATGTAAATACATATTCTTTCCCTTTGCTTAGTCTATATATAACTAATAAAAATGATAAATGTCCATGTATTAGAATCATATAACTACATTGTATTGTTACATATCTGATCACAATGACATTGTTTTACATATTTTTAATCTAAAATTACATATTCTGTGATTTCACATATTTGATCAGAATGACATTTTTTTAAACATAATTTTCCTTCATTTTATTAAATCTGTCTCTCACTGTAAAAAAAAGTAATTTTTCGCAATTGAAATATAAGGAAATTCTAAACAGTCTGTATGACAATATTTGCCACTAGAAACTCAGGTGCGTGAAAGGGATTTTCCAAGCAATTCGTAAGCTGTTGAGAAAGTGCCAGGGAAGAATATCAAGAAATATATTAGTGGAGGAAAGGTCATGGGGATTCACGTAGCACCCTGTCGGAGACTCGGCTCAGTTGTCCAGTGAGTGCCTGAGACTCATAATAATATCAACATGCAAAATATGTACTTATTTATGTAATAATAGTAAGTGAAATATGTAATATTAATTTCATTTTTATATAAATGGTATACTGTACGGTACTACACATGATATTGCTTGAAGATTCCTCATTTCATTCATTACCGGTATATTTTTATGCAAAATAAAGTGTGGTACATGGCAGATAACCTTGCTGTTCCTCCCCTTAAAACAATAACAGTACAACAAAAGTGGTGTACAATAATTAACTAAGCATTAATTAACTATTATAGCAAACATAAATAAATTTCATTATGTCTGAGAAAATGTGTACGAACTCAAGAATAAGTATTGTTTGGAGCACTTTTTGTTTCCAAGGTGGGAGGTTTAACAGGTTGAAAAGTAGAGTCTCAGGCACTCACTGGACAACTGAAATAATCTTAAGTCCAGCCACTGAATTTCCGACAGGGTGCTACGTGAATTCCCATGCCCTTATCTCCACTAATATATTTCTTTCCTTGTCCTTTCTCAGCGGCTTATGAATTGCTTGGAAAATTCGTAACATGTAACTGAGTTTCTTGTGAACAAATATTTAACGACTGTTTAGAATTACTCTTTTTACCTATGTTATTTTTAGCCTATTTTCATTTTATAAAAAAATAAGCTTATGAGATCACATTTTGTCCGTGTGTGTATGTGTGCCCCCCTAATAACTTCTAAAAGGCTGGAGCGATTTCCATGAAACACGCTAAGATCATAGCACCATTCTGGTCGACCCCGACCGTGCCCTTCAAATTTTATTGTGTCTCACCAATCCAACATGGTGGCTGTGCAAAATATTTCACCAGCATTCAGTATCTCCGAAACTATTACCGATATCACCCTGAAATTGTGTACAATGATAAAGGACACTACTAAAAGTTTATCTATGAGACTTTCAAAACCTGGTAACTACAAAACCAACATGGTGGTAATTAAACTTGGTACAGCAAATGTTTATACACATTGTAATGCACTGGCGTCTAAGTTAGTTCAATTGTTTACATAACCTCAAAATGGCGGCTGTGCAAAATATTTCACTGGCATTCTATATATCTCCGAAACGATTACACATATCACCGTGAAATTTTGTACGGTGATAAAGAGCACTGCTACAAGTTTATCTATGTAACCATAGCGTATAGAAGGAAAAGTGACGCGACTTGTGGACTTTGTATGGTCCAGCCGCTAGGCAGCTCTAGCGTCGGCTAGCGCTGAGTGAGGACGGTATCAATAGAAGCAGTTGAATGTTATTTTTCAGCAACTGAATGTTATCAGCTTACACTACGTTGTAGTAGACAAGATGATCAAAATATAAAATTCTCCGCACTGAGTATATAAAACGCTGATGTCCGTTGTGTTAATTATGAAACATCAGATTACGTCATAGGTTCATACAATAAGGAAATTAAACATTCGGACGGGAGTCAAATGTAACTGAATGTGTAAAAATCGTAAAGCTACAGACCATTCACTACCGCACAAATACAGTAAATATAATATAATACAGTATAATATAAACTCACCCATGCAAATTATAGCTGTCAGTTGTCCGAAACTTTGGACAGCTTACGCGACGATTTTCCAGACTTAGAAGATGATTGCTCTTTCCTAATTTCTTTCGTACGAAAGAAAAAGCGGCACTTCATGAAATGAAAAACGAGTTTTCCAATAAGGTCCAGTTTATGTTCCATACAACATCCTAAATCACACGGCCCTAAAACAATCTCATCTATGCTGTCCAAACACTCATAAAATATATCACCCCACAAATTTGAAAGGGAAGCTAGTTTCTTTTCAACGACTACTTCGACCTGTAAAAGAATGTTGAAGACACTGTCGGACGGGTGAGTTAGGTAAGTAAGGACATTTATTGTGCCAAAGTCCTTTATGCTGGTGAAAGTTGCAGCTGTTGTGTCTGACGGTCTTTCACTTTGAAGGGTTGTTGCACACTTCACACAGCTGATTCGTTTCCTTAGTTGTTTGACAATGTACCCTGCTAGATAGTAAACCAAGCATTGTTTCGGAATGTTGTCTTCATAAGGAAGGGGAGGATCATTCTCCCAGTCCGTTATCACCACTTTGTCTCTAATTTTGTCCTCCACACACAACTTAACAGATTTGTTTTGTTCCTCGGTTTGCTTCGCATATAATCGCATTTGATTAACAAATGACGTGAGAGGTGGTTCTAACTTAGGTTCACAGTTCCCGGACGCTGATATAGACATCTTAATTGGAACATACACGCACTGTAACATATGCAAATGAAGAAAATCTACCGTTGATGGGTGATCGTCGCAACTTATGGACCTTAAAATTCCAAAATGACGTTCTAAGGGGTCTTGATTGAATTTCCCTGTCAACACGTACTTGAAGCCTTTGGACCATAAATAATGAGCGACTTCTAAGGTACTCTTTAGCGTGACTCTCAGAGATTCCATTGTCCTATTTGAGGCAAATGTGTTATTTTCTGAGCTAATGGTTTTATAAAAGTCCATTAATGTCTTGTACGAAGGAGAATCTTTGTACAGTGCGTTTGTTGGTATTCTGGAGTTAAGCGCATCTGATAGATTGTTCATGTCTCTCGTGAATAATTCTGTATTCTCACTGCCGCTAAAAATGTCGGGGTTAGTTTGCCGGAAGAACTTAATGGCATTCGCGGTCGCATTGCTGAATAATTGGAAAGCGAGTCTCGCGTTCATTCTTTGGAAAGACGTAGGGTTTATGTGTGCGGAAGTCAATTTTGGACAAGCTTTAAGACCTGAAAACTCGGGGGAAGTGTCCATGGCATAAACCTGTCCGTAGAAATTAAAATCTATTTCTTGATTTTTGTTCAGCAACTTACTTTTATCGTGGAGATAGTTCCTTACACATTTTAAGATATGTACAAAGTCTGAAAAGGCCCACAGTTTTCTCTCTTGATTAACTGGATTTCGGATACTACATTTCACATTTCCTGGTTTTCCGGTTATTCCTAAGTTTATCCAAGCCTTCTTATTCGACTGACTTCCATCACTTGTGAAACCTATCACTCTCGCTCCAGCTTGTTCCAGCTGTATAATAATTTGGATTAGTATTTTTGCCAAAATATCACCAGGTGTTGCATTTTTGCTGGCATAAACTGCTACCGGCTGGATCCAATTATGGAGGAGGGGAACAAACATGAATACCAAAGCATGGTTGGCTAAGGTATTCCTTTTATCCTCTGGAGTTAAATCACCTAAGTCCACAAAACCATCCAATTTGAGCGAGGAAGAATTAAATCGAATTTCCTCCCTCAACTTAACTTCATCGAATATCACTACCCCTAAACGTTGATTTTCGTCTTGTTCATTTTTAAATGCTTCTGCAATTGCATTTATAGCATTCGTGTTTGCGCCATACGAGCACTTAAATCCCTTGCAGAGGGTTCTTAAATGACTTTCAGAAGGGAGAGGTAGTAAGCCGTGCCTTAGGCAATGCCTGTAACCCTTGGGAGATTTAATTTTGAGAAGCAAACTCTCCAGAATAAATTCATCACTGTATCGCATGCCTGTTGGACTTGTTTGGCACTTCTTAAACATAGTGTCTATAACTAACGTTTGCTTCTTACTCAGGAAATTCGGCTTACATGTACAACGAGATTGGGATGGAATAACAGTCGCAACTTTCTTTTCCAACAATGTTACCTTTTCCCTCTCTTTCAGTAGCTTATTCTGTGTTCTCACTAAATTTCTATTAAGATTTTTTACTTTGCGTTTGAGACTGGCAATAACTTTGCTGGCATCGACCTCACTTTCTACACCATAAGAAGTACCAGGAACTACCATTGGAGAACCAACTGCCGAAATTTTGGTACAAGATTTCGATATGTCAGTCTTTCTCATAGTCCTCTTCAGAGGAGATTTGCGTGCTTTCTGTTGCGTAGTGAAATATTTCGGCAAGTTTGGAAAAATGTGTGGGACTGCACCAGGCTTCAAACTCCATCTCATTCTTGGCATTTCGACTGTCTTTCCATCTATTGTGAAAGTGTCCGTTTTAATAAGGAAATTATCGGAGAAATGTTTGTCACATAGCCTGCATATGACTTATTTGACAATTTAATGTCTTTCCTCGGAATGGCCTTTGCCCATTTAAATAAATCATCTTCGCCTTTTGGAGGTCTAAAAAAGTGCCTACCTGTTGCAGATGACTTGTCGTATCCAGATCGGCACCCGGGAACAAAACAACACGGCATATTTACTTACACAGTTTTGTTGGACGAATCTTACCAGGTTATAATTCACACGACAGCACAAATGTAAAAAAGTACCGTAATGTATAGGCTTACAAATACTAAACACACCAGTGTCATAACGTATGTATTATTTCACTATCGCTTCTTGATCACATACACTTTCAACACCAAGAAATAAGGACTAAACACGGCAGTATTTCTGTGTTTTCAAACTCGCTAGCGCTTAGAAAGTGACTCCTGCCAGCAACTATCAACCGCTACGCAGTCTACCGGCGGGCGCAGCAACTACCCATACTAAAGATACGGCAAATTCGGGAGTCGGCACACTTTCTCTTCTAAACGCTATGATGTAACTTTCAAACACCTGTATAGTACAAAACGAACATGGCGGCCAAGCGATATTGAAACATTATAATAGACTTTTCTTGTGATTTAACCATCTGAGCACAGAGAAATGTGGTACAGTAAATGATTATACATATTGTAATGCACTGGCATCTAATTTAGTTCAATTGTTTACATAACCACAAGATGGAGGCTGTGCGAAATGGTAAATTAAGTTTTTATTTCTTGTATCAAAATCATGCGATCGAAATGAAATTTTGAAGAATGAAGCTACGCAATAATTTTCCTTTAATGGTACATAACTCTATGGCCTATACATATAACAATCCAAAATAGCGAGCATGCGAAATATTTTGACTATTCTCAATATCTACGAATCTTTTACAGCAATCAATATGATATTTCTTTATGTTCATAGAGGCTATGCACATAAGTTCACCTATAGGACTTTCAGTTACCTCGTGAGCACAAATCCAACATGGCGGCGACGCGAAGTATAAATATTTAAAGAGACGTTTCTCGCGATTTAAACATCCGAGTGCAGTGAAACTTTGCACGTTAAATTCTTATACAAATGTTAATCAACTGACATCTAATTTATTTCAATTGTTTTCATAACCACAAGATGGCAGCTGTGCGAAATTTTAAAAACTCGTTTTTACTTCTTGTGTACTAATCATGTGATTGAAGTTTGAATACCACACGTACACAATAATCTTCATGTAATAGTATATAAATAAAATCCAACCTGGCGACCATATGAAATATTTACACGGTTCTCAATATCTACGAATTTATCACAACAATCAAACTGTGATTTTGTATGTTGATAGTGGCAATTAACATGAGTAGTATATTTGAAGATAGGCTGTATAGTTCTTCACGGAACTACTTGTTTTTAAATTATGGTCAAACCTTTAAATTGTCATTATCTCAAACTGTGCAATTTGTGACTTACCAACTTTTCGCAGTAAGCCGACGGTATGTTTCTATAACGGATTATTTTCATCTCAAACTCTGTGAGATTCTAGTTATTTGACCGGCAAGCAGATGCAGTGTATTACATATTTTTAGTTAAACGATATATTTTTATTTGATTAATACTACATGAACAAGTTAAATATCTTTAGTCCAATGTGTTTGGAACAATTACTATGTGTGGAAGGCTTGAGTGAAGTCTTGGATTTTTAAAAAAATACCAACTCCGTCGTATTATGTCCAAGTGTAGTGGAGAAACACACTGTTTTATCTTTCGTTTTATACTGCCTGGAATAGTTACTTGAGATTTCCAAGAGCTTTGAAACAAGCAATTCAAGATTGCATTGAGGCAATGTTTTGAAGTCGCTGCATTAGCATTTTGTGGAAGGAAATATGCGTGTGTAATTTAATGACAGCTGCTTAGGCCACAGCTAACTTGATTTTCATGTGTATACAATTTACAAGGCAGTGAACACGTGGTGTTGCTCCCCTGAAACCTGTTTTATTCTGCTAAGATGTGAATGATGTGCCAAGGTCAGACGCTATTTCTGAAATGATTACAATAAGCGAGACGACTGGATTATAACAGAAGGCCAAGCCTTGACTTGCAGAATGTCTTGGATTCGAAGGAATGAACCAGATCACGGCCAGCTTGACGCTGCAAATTTCATTTCATATCAGATTAACTTTGTCAATTTCTACTGTGAGCATAATGTGTTAAGAGGAGTCTCAGACCATGATTTAATACTACACTAAGTTATTTTCATTTTATGAAAAAATAAGCTTATGACATCACCATTTGTCCAAGCGTGTGTGTGTGTGTGTCTAATAACTTCTAAATGGCTGGAGCGATTTCATTGAAACTCGCTAACATCATAGCACCATTCTGGCCGACCCCGACCGTGCCCTTCTAATTTTATTTTTTAATGGTACATAACTCTATGGCCTATACATATAACAATCCAAAATGGCGAACATCCGAAATATTTTGACGGTTCTCAATATCTACGAATCTTTCACAGCAATCAAACTGATATTTCTTTATGTTCATAGAGGCTATGCACATATGTTCACCTATAGGACTTTCAGTAACCTGGTGAGCACAAATCCAGCATGGCGGCGACGCGAAGTATAAATATTTAAATAGACGTTTCTCGCGATTTAAACATCCGAGTGCAGTGAAACTTTGCACGTTAAATGCTTATACAAATGTTAATCCACTGACATCTAATTTTGTCATAACCACAAGATGGCAGCTGTCCGAAATTTTAAAATCTCGTTTTTACTTCTTGTGTACTAATCATGCGATTGAAGTTTGAATACCACATGTACACAATAATAATCTTCATGTAGTAGTATATAAATAAAATCCAACCTGGCGACCATCTGAAATATTTAGACGGTTCTCAATATCTACGAATTTATCACAACAATCAAACTGTGAATTTGTATGTTGATAGAGGCAATTAACATGAGTAGTATATTTGAAGATAGGCTGTATAGTTCTTCACGGAACTACTTGTTTGAAAGAGAAGTGAATTCTATGTCTGTGTCAGTCAGATGGGAACACGTTATAGATATTAGGGACAACAACATTAAGAAATATCTTTGTCCTAGTGAAGTTCCCCTCTAATGCTTTTACGAAAAGTTTTTTCTGTCATGAATATCAAATGGAGAGATGATAGAAACAGAATTTGTTTGATAAAACAAGAATTGTTTATATATTTCAATTATGACGAAAATTGTAGTGAATTTTATCAGAAGGTACTTACAAATAGAAAATCCTTACAAAGTGTCGTTCAAATTAAAAGTATTTGTAAGTTGCAAGTGTCATAGGCCTATATGATATGTCAGCAATATCTAGTTGTAATTTTGTCTATTTGATTATGTAATGTTTATTTTACACACATTTACTGTATATTATTTATTACAACATTTAACAACCTTGATTTTTAAAAAAGTTTTGGGACATGTGTTCCGTTTTTCCATTCTTGAAATCTGCCAACGCTATGTACAGAGGAATGTGTATCACCCCGCACTTCAGTACCAACCGTCGTAGCTCACTGAGTAGACTGCTGGGTCTTTAAACCCACATCCACCATGGAGCTACAGTTCGAATCTATGTCAGGACGTTTCTTCCCGCCGTTTATCTGCGTTTATAAGCAGGACATCATTTTTAAACATCTGTGAAGTGAACGTTGCTCGTAAGTGTACTTACCGGCTCTGTGAAGGTAAACACTGGACGTCAAACTAAGTACAGAATGGAATGATTGTGCGTAGCATAATGAGCAATGTAGTAAATTCGGTGTGGTACGTTTGTTTACCCGAGGGCTATGAACCATACGATATTATTATTACAGGTGACAGATGCAGTCTACTTGCGATACAGGCTGCAAGGCGTTCACAAGAGAGCTAGGGACATAAGTGAGAGACGCAGTCTTCTTGCGATACAGGCTGCAAGGCATTCACAAGAGAGCTAGGGACATAAGTGAGAGACGCAGTCTTCTTGCGATACAGGCTGCAAGGCATTCACAAGAGAGCTAGGGACATAAGTGAGAGACGCAGTCTTCTTGCGATACACGTTGCAAGGCATTCACAAGAGAGCTAGGGACATAAGTGACAGACGCAGTCTACTTGCGATACAGGTTGCAAGGCATTCACAAGAGAGCTAGGGACATGAGTGACAGATGCAGTCTACTTGCGTTACAGGTTGCAAGGCATTCACAAGAGAGCTAGGGACATAAGTGACAGACGTAGTCTACTTGCGATACAGGTTGCAAGGCATTCACAAGAGAGCTAGGGACATGAGTGACAGATGCAGTCTACTTGCGTTACAGGTTGCAAGGCATTCACAAGAGAGCTAGGGACATAAGTGACAGACGCAGTCTACTTAAGATACAGGTTGCAAGGCATTCACAATAGAGCTAGGGACATAAGTGAGAGACGCAGTCTACTTGCGATACACGTTGCAAGGCATTCACAAGAGAGCTAGGGACATAAGTGAGAGACGCAGTCTTCTTGCGATACAGGCTGCAAGGCATTTACAAGAGAGCTAGGGACATAAGTGAGAGACGCAGTCTTCTTGCGATACAGGCCGCAAGGCATTCACAAGAGAGCTAGGGACATAAGTGAGAGACGCAGTCTTCTTGCGATACAGGTTGCAAGGCATTCACAAGAGAGCTAGGGACATAAGTGAGAGACGCAGTCTTCTTGCGATACAGGTTGCAAGGCATTCACAAGAGAGCTAGGGACATAAGTGACAGATGCAGTCTTCTTGCGATACAGATTGCAAGGCGTTCACATGAGTGCTTGGGACATAAGTGACAGACGCAGTCTACTTGCGATACAGGTTGCAAGGCATTCACAAGAGAGCTAGGGACATAAGTGACAGATGCAGTCTACTTGCGTTACAGGTTGCAAGGCAGTCACACGAGCGCTAGTGACATAAGTGACAGATGCAGCTTTCCTGCAATACAAGTGACAAAATATTCACAGATACACAACACATCCGGGAATAACAGCTCATGCTTGCACATATTGCACTAAGGCCTTCTCGTGAAATTCCACCTGCTCGAGGTGCCCGAAGGATTCAGTACTCAGAATCTCGCTAAAACCTGGATGCATACTGTATACATGATTTAAAACTCGACTAACAAAAGAAACAACATGATAGCCACCCCTAAACTAGAAACCAAAGACGGGAGAAACGGAAAGCAAGAGCCCCCACTAGATACGACTCAGAAAGCTCTGAAGAAGAGAATTGGTGGACCTATGCACTTCTGACATTGTGAAGCCGTTTCTTCACTGGTGAAAATCAAATCAGGATTGTATCCTCGCTTCCAGCGTCCACTGTTGAAAGATGGCTCAAGTTTACTGTCATGAATTAAATGTAAGGTGTTGGATTCAGCCCACTGTATCACAGCTTCACCATTTTGATCATCTTCATCGTACCCCAGACACAGCTATGACTGCTAAAATCTCCCAAGATGAAATGGGTTTTCTGATTGTGCATATTAGTTGGTTTGTTAAATATGAATTGAGCTCCGTGTGGTTTGTAAACGCAGGTGACTATACAGTTGTTTAGTTCAACACACAGAATTTCAATATCATCTTCCTCAGTGAAAGCTCTAGAAAGTACTGATAACCCATGTTTAACAAATACTGCGCTACCATATTGGCGATGTGGCCTTTCAACTACAAGATTCATGCCCTGTACCTTAGGTCTCCTTTGAATTGTATCCCTGTGCGGCTCTTAGACACATAAGATATCACATTGATATTCTTGACACTTCAGTAATGGATGTGAAGAAAGGCCTGGTTTCAACTGGTAGACCGTAGCGACTTCTGTCCTTTATTGTGTCCTGTTGAATATTAAGTTCAGCAAGATGCTTCTCAATTTGTTTGATCCACAAGGACCCAGTGGCTTTACCCTACTTGGCTACCTTGAAGATCTTATCAGACAGCCTGTGGTGGAGTGGACCATTCTGTACAGGTGGCTGTAGAAAGCCAGGCGTCTCCTTCTGATGGATCGGTGAGGTGTTCCTGGTGTTTGTAGAGTTCGCAATTTGGTTTGTACCATCGTCTTCCATCTGGTAAGATCCTTGGTCCCACTATTTTCCGCAAGAATTCCCTTTCCTGTACCTCGAGGGCCCTTAGGGGGGTCTTCTTAGTTAGAAACAGGCACTCAGCTGCGTAGAGGATTGATGGTCTGACTACTGCATTATAGTGCAGATGTTTCGAGACGTACAGTTTTCTGCAAGCATAGTCTGCCCTGTCTAGTTTGATCCTCCTTTGTTTGAGAGACATTATTTCACTGAGATCTTCTGAGATCCATTCTCCAAGGTATTTTACTGTTTTCACTCTCTTGGTATGGGTAGTATGGTATGGTTGGTATGGTTAGTGTCTCCCACAAGTCCAACCCCTCCTCCACGTGGTGGGAGACGGGCAACGGCATGAAGTAGGGGATTGCCTGTAGGGGTGAAGTACAGTGGGGACTTTGTGCGCCCCGGGACCGCTACGGTAGCTGTGAAGGCTCTATGGGAACTCTGAAAAGTGACGGCTGACGGGGCTCTGGTGAAGCTACGATAGGCCTAGCAAGCCAGTAGTGGATATCATATTTGCTTTCAAACCAGGAACAGGCCTCGGAAAGGACGGATGCAAACGACGACCCGGATATGCTAATGGACTACGAGTTGGGACATTAAACATACAGACACTGACAGGAAAAGTGGAGGAGATTGTAGATGTGATGGAGAGAAGAAAACTGGATGTACTGGGCTTGGCAGAAACAAGATGGAAAGGAGAAGGTCGCAGAGAACTGAGGAAAGGGTACCGGTTGTACTGGAGTGGGAACAGTGAAGGAAGGAGCAGCGGAGTAGGAGTAGTTGTGAGAGATGGAATGAAGGAAGAGGTAAAGGGAATAAGTGACAGGATCATGAAGATCAGAGTAACTGTAAAGGGAAGAAGCCTGGAGATAGCCCAGGTATATGCCCCTCAAGTTGGATGTACAGCTCAAGAGAAGGAAGACTTTGAGGAGGAGCTACAACAGCAGTTGAATGGGCAGAGCATCATTGTCATGGGAGATTTGAATGCACATGTAGGAAGTGAAAGGCAAGGATATGAAAATGTATTGGGAGCAGAAGGATGGGGTAGCAGGAATGAAGAAGGGAGAAAGTTGCTGGATTTTTGCAAGAGAAACGGTTTAGTGGTAGGCAACTCCTGGTTCCGGAAGAAAGAAAGCCACAAGATAACGTGGTACAGCAGTGATTTAACAAAGAAATCTTTGGTAGATTACATGCTGTACGACTGGGAAATGAAGAGAAGTGTCAGAGATATAAAGGTAATACCATCAGAGGCCTTAGATAGCGACCACAGAATACTTGTAATGAACCTGGGAGTTGTTAAGGATAGCAAGAGGACAGAGTACCAGGAAAGGAGAATCAAAGTATGGAAACTCAAGGAAAAGGAAGTCAAGGAAGAATTCCAGAAGATAATAAGGGAAATGATGCCAACAGACAATCCTAAAACGGGGGAAGAGGAATGGAAGCAATTCAAAAACACAATGGTGGAAGCTGCAGTGGCAGTATGTGGAAGAACAACCAACAGAAAGCGGTGTAAAGAGACACCATGGTGGAATGAGAGAGTAAAAGAAGCTGTGGGAAGGAAGAACAAGGCTTTCAGAGTGTGGTTCCAGGAAAGAACTGATCTGACAAGTGAAGACTATAAGATAAAGAAGAAAGAAGCAAACAAGATTGTCGCAGAGGAAAGGAAGAAGTGGATGATAAAGTGGACAGAGATGATGGAGGAAGACAGCAGAGGAAATAAGAAAGTACTTTATGGGATGGTCAAAAGTAAGAGAAGAGGTCTGCGAGAGGATGTGGTAATGATGGACAAAAACGGAAATGAGGTACACAACAAAGAGGCACTCAAGACAGTGTGGAAAGAGTACTTTGAGGATTTGCTGAATCCAAATGGCCATAGGGAGGAAGACAATGTATTGGAAGATGGAGAAGATAACACAGGAATGGAAAAGGACCTGACTTGGAGAGAACTGGAAATGGCTATAGACAAGATGAAAGGAGGAAGGGCACCAGGTGTGGATGAAGTGAGTGTAGAAATGGTGAAGGCAGCAGGGGAGGTTGGGAAACAGTGGCTGTACCGTGTGATGAGGGTGATATGGAAGGAGAAAAAGACCCCAGAAGATTGGAAGAAAGGATTAATTGTCCCAATATTTAAGAAAGGAAGCAGAAAGGAGTTCAGAAATTACAGGGGAGTCACACTCATACCTCACTGTACCAAGATATATGAAACGATATTAGAAAGTAGAATACGAGCCAAAGTGGAGAGAAAATTGAGAGAGGAGCAGTATGGATTCAGACCTGGGAGATCAACAGTGGATCTCATATTTTCAGTGAGACAGCTCCAGGAACACCACTACGAATTTGGAGAGGATCTGCTGATGGCCTTCCTGGACATCGAAAAGGCCTATGATAGTGTGTGTAGGGAGAAGGTTTGGAAAGCAATGGAAAACATGGGAGTGGAAAAAGAGACTGTAGGCAGAGTGAAGGAGATGTATTGTGGAAGTGTGAGTTGTGTGAAAATTGGAGGGGAAAGAACAGACTGGTTCAGACAAATGAGTGGCCTGAAACAAGGTAGTGCGCTGTCACCCCTTCTCTTTATTGTGGTTATGGACGAGGTAATGACACGGATAGCAGGAAAGATAGGAGAAGATAAGATGAAAGCAGTGGTGTTTGCAGATGATCTCATGGTCTGGGGAAACAAGGAGGTGGAAATTCAGGAGCAACTGAAGGCTTGGGAAGAAACAGTGGGAGAGTACGGATGGAAGTTCAACATCAGTAAATGTGAGATCCTGTTAACAACCAGGAAAAAGGACAGACCAATGAGTGGGATAACACTTGGAGGTGGACAGCTGAAGAAGGTGGAAAGTCTCAAGTACTTGGGAAGTATAGTGGAGGAAAATGGGAGAAATGACAAAGAGATTACGGAACTTGGCAGACAGGCAGAAGCATTTCTGAGAAGCATTAGGAGCTTAGTGTGGAATAAAGATGTCCCACAAAAAAGCAAGGAAGTGTTATACAGAAGCTACTATATCCCGATACTGACCTATGCTTCAGAAACGTGGACAATGAAGAAAAGAGACATAAGCAGAATACAGGCAGGTGAAATGAAGTTCCTGCGAAGTAGGATCGGAGTAACAAGAAGAGACAGGGTGAGGAATGAGAAGGTCAGGGAAATGGTGAAAGAGGAGCCCTTGCAAGGTAGGATTGAGACATCAAGACTGAGGTGGTATGGACACTTAAAGAGAATGGATGAGAAGAAGATTCCCAAGAGGATACATGAGATGCAGATGCAGAAGAAACGACCAAGGGGAAGATGGCTGAAAGGAGTGGAGGAATGTGTCAAGAAGAGAGGGGAGGACTGTACCAGAGTGACAGCGGAGAGGTGGTGGGAAGAAAGAACTAAGTGGCGAGGCTTATGTTCCAAACAGACCCAGCCTGGGGCTGGAAACTGTACAAGATGATGATGATGATGGTATGGTTAGTATCACTGACTCGCATGGTTTTAGGGGCGTCTTAAATATTGGTAATGAACTCTGTATTTCCGATGTTGATCTACAGACCCATTTTTGCCGCTATTGAGTACAGTGTTTGGAGTTGTGTTGTGGCCTCTTGCCGGCAAGGCCAGGTGGTCAGCGAAGGCTACGCAAGGGATCCTTAGGTTATCTGCTTTGGTACCCATCCATGATCCTTAATTATTCTGTTTATTTTTTTTAATGTGGTGGTATGTTCACCTATACTCCGTCCAAGCAACCTGCGAAGTGCTAGTGTGAAAACACGTAGTCTGCGCGCACAGGAGTGACTCGGCTGACTGGTCCAATGAGGCGCGATGCTACTGAATAATTAGCGCAGGAGGGTGACGCGACCTTGGCTTCAACCAACTCTCGCAATGTCTGGGCTGCCAAGCTCCACCCATCGCATTCTCTATTCACTTGTTCCGTGTGACGTCATGCGCAAACCTACTTCACAGATCCCGTGGATGAGGTAAAGCCTACCTATGTGATATGTAATTTAATTATTTTAGGAGCTCCGTATTTATTTTCTTTATCTTTTAATTGTTTGATATTCTTTTTGACACGCTGAGTGCGTCTGTTGCTAGTGAGCTCTGTTTTTGTCAAAGGCTGTGTGAGTTGGTTGTACTGGAATGTTCGGGTGGGCTCGGTAGTGGCAGAACACGCCCCTCAGTAGCTCGCTGGCAGCCGGAGGCTTGACATGGTAAACTGTGACTGGGGTTTGAGTGAGATGTAGTTATTACCTGAGCCAGGACACAGTAACCTATACTCTGTATTGTTTGGTGCTTCCTTGCACTCTACGCTTGAATTACTGCAGTGAGCCCGGTAATCAGCATTCGGAAAACGCACAGGAGCCCCGCAATGAGCATTAAACATCGTCGATTGATATTGTTCTCTGCTCATCGTTGAGTTTCGGCAAGCTCTTCTTGCGGGTACTCCACCTAGAATTATGTTGTTATGGAAATTAATGTGGCAATATATTTAATAACAGTACTATTGTGGAAACTGAAGGTCTACTGATACGGAAGTAGATGTCCTGGAAAAAGAGTTGGAGGTCCCTTTGATCAACAGCTCTCGGTGACACAAGGATTGAGGAGTCTCGTTTAACAATGGGTAACACAAGGTACAGTCTGTGTCTCAAGGTACAGGTCTTGTAGAATAAATAAGCACACAATTAAATAAAAACCAACTTTATTTTCCATAACAAGTGAATGTGGTCAGTGACTTGTTTGCACCAATAAGAGTACAGTATTGCTCATTTCAGTTAAAGCATAACTAAATACATGGTTGGTGTAGCACTCCGACCTGCAGAGTGTGTTTACATCACTAGAGCTACCTTATTGCTACATTTTATCCTGTAAAAGCATCCTTTCCATAAAATAAGGCAATTAAAATTTTCCTATGGATTATTACAAAAAGAGTCTTGCTAGTTCTACAGATCAGCTTCAGTCAGATTAACTACAAGTAAATTGTCTCAATTTTCAAGACTGTTATCGTTATTTTAGGAGTATTTTTGCCTGAAGTGTTTTACCGACCTTTCATCGCGTGGGCGGATAAGGATCATCGTCGGTGTCAACTCCCCAAGGTTTTGCGCTTGCAATTTGCAGCCAGTCATTTATGTCTTACAAAATTTACAAAATCTGCGGTTATACAGGGTGTTTGAGAAATACTTTTACAAACTTTGAGGATTGGTTCCTTTCACCAAAACAAGAAAAAAAGTTCATAAACACATATGTCCTAAAATCCTTTGTTTTCGATTTATGAATGAAAGAACATTGTACAGTGACACATTAATTGACAGCCTGTTTGGAAGTGTTTAACACATGAACTCATATCAAAAAAGGTTCCTGGCACCACAGATTAAAGTCTAACGGACCGTGCAAGCCTCCTCTGCCCAACCATCTGTCCTGTAAGATCTCCGTCAGTGCAGTGCGAACTAGGTGACTAAAGTGTGCAGGAGCCCCATCATGTGTCGTATTTGCAGGGGCACATTGTCATGCAGTAAGTCTGAAAGGCTGTTCTGGATAAAGTCTCTGGAGACAGCACCTGTAAGACGTGCTGGTAGAACGTATGGACCTACAATGCCAGCCCACACATTAATCCTAAACTGGTGCTGATGGCGAGCCTGTCTGGAACACCTGTGCATTTGACAGTGTTTCCATCTGTCGGTGTCAGGAAACTTTTTTGATATGAGTTCATGTGTTAAACACTCCCAAACAGGCTGTCAATTAATGTGTCACTGTACAATGTTCTTTCATTAATACATCGAAAACATGGATTTTGGGACATATGTGTATATGAACTTTCTTCCTTGTTTTGGTGAAAGGAACCAATCCGCAAAGTTTGTAAAAGTATTTCTGAAACACCCTGTACAAGCAGAAGTCAATAGCTATGGAGATTCACCGAGTGTGATCATTCAGTCGGTCAACACTTTATTGTTCCAAATACTGGGACCGCGGAAAAAAATATTTTGAAAGAGATTACATGTGATTTTATTTATTTATCGTATGGCTTTAAGTGCCGGGAGTGTCCGAGGACATGTTCGGCTCGCCTGAGTCTGTAGCGGACGCCCTAAAGGGCGAGCTACAAGTTCCGTTCAATTTCAAGTAGTTCCAACTTTCGCCACCAGACATCAATGATACCTAGTGGTGAACGTTGGAACTTTGATAGAGCGTTCTGACGAAATCTAACCTAACAAATTTTGCTTTACACAAGTTTAGTCTGTGAAAGGATCATTTACATGCCATAAATCTATGACATGGGACCGCCGGCTTTACTTCCCCTCCGAAGGAAGGCATACTGAAGGATTTTTAACGCTCTTAAAAAATCCGACGACTTCGGTCGGGTTTGAACCCGCTATCTTGGGCACAGCAGTTCAGCATGCTACCGACTACGCCACTATTTGTTAAGGACTAGAGAATATCCCAACACCAGGAATGTAGATACGGAAACTTCGGCAATATATTTGGCGAGCTAACATATTTAACTGATTAAAGCTACAAGACAACAGGTTAATGTCCGCGCGAGAAAAGCCATCGCAAATGTGCCATGCTGGTCCATTAATAGCTGGTATATTCGCCAGACTGTTGAATGCAGGCATTGTGTCGAACAGGTGCCGGGTGTCAGCTTGTGGGATGGAGTTCCATGCCTGTTGCACTTGGTCGGCCAATACAGGGACGGTTAATGCCGGTTGTGGTTGACACTCAAATTGTCTTCCAATGATGTCGCACACGTGCTCGATTGGGGACACATTGGGGGATCGAGCAGGCCAGGGCAGCATGGGGGGCGTGCGTTATCCTGTTGGAAAACACCCCCGGGAATGCTGTTCATGAATGGCAGCACAACAGGTCGAATCACCAGACGGACGTAAACATTTGGAGCCAGGGTGCGTAGGATAACCACGAGAGTGCTCCAGCTGTCATAGGAAATTGCTCCCCAAACCAGAACGCCCGGTGTAGGTCCAGTGTATGGACGCCGCAGACAGGTAGATTGCAGGCGCTCACCTGGCCTCCTTCTAACCAACACACGCCCATCACTGGGCGGCTTTCACTGGAAAACACAACGGATCTCTACTCCATCCTCCAATTAGTTCCCGCTTGACACCACTGAAGTGGCAGACGTTGGTGTTTTGGGGTAAGTTGAATGCACGCTGCCTGGCTTGGATCTGTCCTTCAAGTAACCGATTTCGAACAGTTCGTTACGTAACTGTGGTGCCAACTGCCGCTCGAATTGCTGTTGCAGACGCTGTCCGATGCTCCAAAGCCATACGTCGAATACGGTGGTCCTCCCTCTTGGTGGTGCCACGGGAACGTCCGGAGTTCTGTGTTCTTGCCTTTTCGTGACCACTGCTGCCAGCTCGCATGCACAGTGGAGACATTTATGCCAAGTCGTTCTGCAATAGCGCGGAAGGAAAATCCACCTTCACGTAGCCCTAATACACTGCTTCGTTGAAACGCAGTGAGCAGTTGATATTGGCCTCTTCGTCATCGTTAAGTCATTCTTGTCCCACTCACAGTGCCCCGTCCCAATCTCACAGGAAGCACACGGTACAGCCCGTATTTAAAAAGCAAACCTGATGTGCAACGTCATGGGGCCACTACTAGCGCCCTGCTGATGCAATTTGTCAATCAACGTCATCTTTCAGATGTATAAACACGCCTACCAACGTTCATTAATCTAGCACAAGCCCTTCTTGGTGTTGGGATATTTAAATCTGCATACTTGAATCACAAAGGTTTTTATTTCATGTAATTAGAGTTGGCCGACTGAAACGTCGCAGTATCAATTGTCAATAAGGCAACACTGGAAAATGACTCTTAATCGGGATCTTCCTGGAAACACTGAAGCTCACCATAGGTCATTGGTTCCGAAAAAGTTATCCTATGTTATGTTGCACATCTGAACTCAAATTTCAAAGCTCACTAGTTCGGCCCCCTCGCAAAACTTGTAGATACTTTTATTTCCTACAGATCTTGGGGACATAAGTTTCCATGGAACTTAGTTATACCTGGATTTTGAGGACATGAGCTTCCCTGGAATCTAGTTATACCTGGATTTTGAGGACTTGAGCTTCCTTGAAACTTAGTTATACCTGGATTTTGAGGACATGAGCTTCCCTGGAATCCAGTTATACCCGGATTTTGAGGACTTGAGCTTCCTTGAATCTTAGTTATACCTGGATTTTGAGGACATGAGCTTCCCTGGAATCTAGTTATACCTGGATCCTGAGAACATGACTTCCCTGGAATCTAGTTATACCTGGATTTTGAGGACATGAGCTTCCTTGAAACTTAGTTATACCTGGATTTTGAGGACATGAGCTTCCCTGGAATCTAGTTATACCTGGATTTTGAGGACATGAGCTTCCCTGGAATCTAGTTATACCTGGATTTTGAGGACTTAAGCTTCCTTGAAACTTAGTTATACATGGATTTTGAGAGCATGAGCTTCTGTGGAATCTAGTTATACCTGGATTTTGAGGACATGAGCTTCCTTGAAACTTAGTTATACCTGGATTTTGAGGACATGAGCTTTCCTGAAATCTAGTTATACCTGGATTTTTAGGACATGAGCTTCCTTGGAATCTAGTTATACCTGGATTTTGAGGACATGAGCTTCCTTGAAACTTAGTTATACCTGGATTTTGAGGACATGAGCTTCCTTGAAACTTAGTTATGCCTGGATTTTGAGGACATGAGCTTCCCTGGATTCTAGTTATACCTGGATTTTGAGGACATGAGCTTCCTTGGAATCTAGTTATACCTGGATTTTGAGGACATGAGCTTCCCTGGAATCTAGTTATACCTGAATTTTGAGGACATGAGCTTCCTTGAAACTTAGTTATACCTGGATTTTGAGGACATGAGCTTCCCTGGAACCTGGAAGTGTTTCATTAATTCCTGTATATTTTCATGTTTGTCTTCATTGACATTGACGCCTTAATATCTCGTGGTTTCATACCAAATGTTGACTTGGACATTTAGGAAACGTTTGAGCGCACGAAAACATTAGGCCATCCCTGGTTGGTTACTCAGTTTAGGGGCTGCGTAGCCCCGTGTACTTTGGGTGTGTGTAGAATCTGTCTGATAACCGGTTTTAATGGTGATGGCTGTATTAGTGTGGGTTATCTGTGATTCAGATAAGGACTGCAGACGATCAATTTCAAGTAGTTGCTACTTTTGCTACCAAATGTTACCGTCAACGACACCTAGCTGTGAACTTGGCTATTAGATGCCACAACAACTAAAACCTGGCGGTGAACGTTGTAACTTAATAGAGAGTTAATTGAATTGAACCTACAAATTTAGCTTCACACAATTGTAGTTGGCGGAAGATTCATTTACATGTCATAAATCTATGACATGGGCCCGCCGGCTTTACTTCCCCTCCGAAGGGAGGCACACTACTGAATTATTATAATAATTTTATTAATGCAGCCAATGGCCATGTATTTTTCTTTTCAGGACGGGCCAGGGAAGGGATATTGGAAGGAAATCGGCCGTGGACCTATTGAAAGGAACCGTCCCGGCATTTGCCTGGTGGTGAAAATGGGAAACCACGAAAACCATTTTCAGGACGGCCGAGGTGGGATTCGAACCCACGCTCTACGGAAAGATTAAAATGTGTGATTGAATCATTTGCGTATTTCTCGTGAACCCCTATTTAAATCCCTCCCTGACCTTCGTAACACTTCGTAACGCACGGGACCGGTCGCAGTTTGTGGTACAGATGGGTGTAAAATAATGTTGATGTTTTCTGATAAGGCAATGTTATTTATGAGTTATGTCTGACATACAGAATCAAACTTGTAGGTAAACTTGTACGGTACACTGACTGGACGGGCCAATATCTGTACAATATAAAACAGAAACCACTGGGAAATGGTTATTCGTGTTGTTCTAAATTATTGTTAAAGACGTTGTACGAGAAGGTGTATTGAATAACCGAATTTACCAATATAATGGTGCAGAACCAAATGGTGATCGTGCACTTGTTGCCATTCGGATTCTTGCCACCAATATTAATTGGTGTTGCTCTAGCCTGTGCCAGGACACAATACAAATATTTACATCAGTGGAAGACAGCATCAAGCGGTGTGACGTGTATGAAGCGAAGGGCAAGCGTATCAGCTCGTTTGACGTCAGGCGAGAGCCTAGATCAACGGCGCTGTGCGTACGGACCTGGAAGGGTCGGGTCAGTCCTCTGTAGAGCTCTAAACATGGCTAGTGCAAGTACAATGCAATGCGGTGAAGGTGCAAAATGTTTAGTATGTGACAAAGAACTACGGAGTATGAAGCGCCATTATTCTTTGTGCCGCGCGAATGAATATGAGAAATAACATGAAGAAGAAAGGGCCGCAGTATTATTTGAATTAAAGGAAAATGCTGCTGTTGAGGACTTTAACAGTAGCGAAGAGTCTGTCCGTCTGAGCTACAGAATAGCTCTTCATATCGCCAAGAAAGTAAGATCGTTTACTGAAGGAGACTTTGAGAAAGAAGTTATTGTGGTGGCCGCTGAACTGAGTCCACATTTGGTAGAAGATTTTGACGAAGTCAGTTTGTCTCCTAAGACTATTAAGCGACGTATTCAGGGAATGGGTGCAGATTTCACGTACATTATTCCTTAATTGACGAGAATGGTGACGGACAGTTGAACATCATAGAAGAATTGTTAGATTTAGTTCCCCTTATGGGCGCCACCAACGCTGTTCAACGCGCTGTTGATGATGCTGGTGTGAGCTTGTTTCTGTTGCAACTGATGGTCGGTGTGAATGTGGTGTCATAACACGGGTGGAAGAACATATGAAACGTGTTGCTGGTGCAACAGATGATCTCATTGCATTCTTGATCAAGTGAATCTTTGCGCCAGGTGCATTCCAATGAACAATGTTATGGATACCGTGGTAAAGATTACAAATTCCATCCGGTCAAGAAGACTTACAGTACACATAGACAGTTTAAGACATTTCTTTCAGAGTGTGGCAGTGATCTCCCTTGCCATTGTAATGTGCGCTGACTGAGCAGGGGTAAGGTTTCTTTGAGTTACGAGATGAAATAGCATTATTCATGACTAATCACAATCAGCCTGTTTCTCAGTGACTTGGCGTTCCTTACTGATGTAACAGCTCACTCCAAGGCAAGGGCCTCATTATGACACATGCGGTATGTACTATAGAATTAATGCCTCTATGGGTGAATCAACTGCTGGCTGGAAGCACAGCGCCCGCTCCAGATAATAGTCTCACGGAAGAATACGTGCGTATTCTACGAAATCTTCGTCACCAATTTGAGTCTAAATCTCGAAATACCTTGTCAGATCACAACCTAACATGCAGCCTTCGATTACAACTTTCCCAGGCACTCTGTCCTAACATTGATAAACTAGTTCAAGAAAAACGAAACAGTGTCGGATAATGTCCCCGTGATTGTATTGTTCTCTATGGCTCTCTTCTAATGTGCAAGTAAATGGCGCGTAATGTTCAGTTCCATTTACGTTATAGCATGACTGTCCTTCAAATTAAATACTTTTGTTAATTAGTTTTTGATAGAAGAGAGCCGAAATGTCATTGGTGATAATCTCGGATCAATTGTCTAATTTGCAACAAGGAGAATTAATATTAAGCCATTCAAGATGTGTGATGCAAGTTTCTAACAATCCCAGCGCTACAAGCTCAAAGCTGGTTGTCATGGAAAATGCAGGGAGCTTCATAACACTCTCAGCGCTACCAGCCTACCAGCTCAAAGCTGGTTGTCATGGAGAATGCAGGGAGCATCTAACACTCTCAGCGCTACCAGCTCAAAGCTGGTTGTCATGGAGAATGCAGAGAGTTTCTAACACTCTCAGCGCTACCAGCTCAAAGCTGGTTGTCGTGGAGAATGCAGGGAGCTTCTAACACTCTCAGCGCTACCAGCTCAAAGCTGGTTGTCATGGAGAATGCAGAGAGTTTCTAACACTCTCAGCGCTACCAGCTCAAAGCTGGTTGTCATGGAGAACGCAGAGAGCTTGCAACACTCTCAGCTCTACCAGCTCAAAGCTGGTTGTCATGGAGAATGCAGAGAGCTTCTAACACTCTCAGCTCTACCAGCTCAAAGCTTGTTGTCATGGAGAATGCAGGGAGCTTCTAACACTCTCAGCACTACCAGCTCAAAGCTGGTTGTCATGGAGAATGCAGAGAGTTTCTAACACTCTCAGCGCTACCAGCTCAAAGCTGGTTGTCATGGAGAATGCAGAAAGCTTGCAACACTCTCAGCGCTACCAGCTCAAAGCTGGTTGTCATGGAGAATGCAGGGAGCTTCTAACACTCTCACCGCTACCAGCTCTAAGCTGGTTGTCATGGAGAATGCAGAGAGCTAGCAACACACTGAGCGCTACCAGCCCAAAGCTGGTTGTCATGGAGAATGCAGGGAGCTTCTAACACTCTCAGCGCTACCAGCTCAAAGCTTGTTGTCATGGAGAATGCAGAGAGCTTCTAACACTCTCAGCGCTACCAGCTCAAAGCTGGTTGTCATAGAGAATACAGAGAGCTTCTAACACTCTCAGCGCTACCAGCTCAAAGCTGGTTGTCATGGAGAACGCAGAGAGCTTGCAACACTCTCAGCTCTACCAGCTCAAAGCTGGTAGTCATGGAGAATGCAGGGAGCTTCTAACACTCTCAGCACTACCAGCTCAAAGCTGGTTGTCATGGACAATGCAGAGAGTTTCTAACACTCTCAGCGCTACCAGATCAAAGCTGGTTGTCATGGAGAATGCAGAAAGCTTGCAACACTCTCAGCGCTACCAGCTCAAAGCTGGTTGTCATGGAGAATGCAGGGAGCTTCTAACACTCTCAGCGCTACCAGCTCTAAGCTGGTTGTCATGGAGAATGCAGAGAGCTAGCAACACACTGAGCGCTACCAGCCCAAAGCTGGTTGTCATGGAGAATGCAGGGAGCTTCTAACACTCTCAGCGCTACCAGCTCAAAGCTTGTTGTCATGGAGAATGCAGAGAGCTTCTAACACTCTCAGCGCAACCAGCTCAAAGCTGGTTGTCATAGAGAATACAGAGAGTTTCTAACACTCTCAGCGCTACCAGCTCAAAGCTGGTTGTCATGGAGAATGCAGAGAGCTAACACTCTCAGCGCTACCAGCTCAAAGCTGGTTGTCGTGGAGAATGCAGGGAGCTTCTAACACTCTCAGCGCTACCAGCTCAAAACTGGTTGTCATGGAGAAAGCAGAGAGTTCCTAACACTCTCAGCGCTACCAGCCCAAAGCTGGTGTTCATGGAGAATGCAGAGAGTTCCTAACACTCTCAGCGCTACCAGCTCAAAGCTGGTTGTCATGGAGAATGCAGAGAGCTTCTAACACTCTCAGCGCTACCAGCTCAAAGCTGGTTGTCGAGGAGAATGCAGGGAGCTTCTAACACTCTCAGCGCTACCAGCTCAAATCTGGTTGTCATGGAGAAAGCAGAGAGGTCCTAACACTCTCAGCGCTACCAGCCCAAAGCTGGTTGTCATGGAGAATGCAGAGAGTTCCTAACACTCTCAGCGCTACCTGCTCAAAGCTGGTTGTCATGGAGAATGCAGAGAGTTCCTAACACTCTCAGCGCTACCAGGTCAAAGCTGGTTGTCATGGAGAATGCAGAGAGCTTCTAACACTCTCAGCGCTACCAGCCCAAAGCTGGTTGTCATGGAGAATGCAGAGAGGTTATAACACTCTCAGCGCTACCAGCTCAACGCTGGTTGTCATGGAGAATGCAAAGAGTTCCTAACACTCTCCTCGCTACCAGCTCAAAGCTGGTTGTCATGGAGAATGCAGAGAGCTTCTAACACTCTCAGCGCTACCAGCCCAAAGCTGGTTGTCATGGAGAATGCAGAGAGGTTATAAAACTCTCAGCGCTACCAGCTCAAAGCTGGTTGTCATGGAGAATGCAGAGAGTTCCTAACACTCTCAGCGCTACCAGCTCAAAGCTGGTTGTTATGGAGAATGCAGAGAGTTCCTAACACTCTCAGCGCTACCAGCTCAAAGCTGGTTGTCATGGAGAATGCAGAGAGTTCCTAACACTCTCAGCGCTACCATCTCAAAGCTGGTTGTCAAGGAGAATGCAGAGAGCTAGCAACACACTGAGCGCTACCAGCTCAAAGCTGGTTGTCATGGAGAATGCAGAGAGTTCCTAACACTCTCAGCGCTACCAGCTCAAAGCTGGTTGTGATGGAGAATGCAGAGAGCTTCTAACACTCTCAGCGCTACCAGCTCAAAGCTGGTTATCATGGAGAATGCAGAGAGCTAGCAACACACTGAGCGCTACCAGCTCAAAGCTGGTTGTCATGGAGAATGCAGAGAACTAGCAACACACTGAGCGCTACCAGCTCAAAGCTGGTTGTCATGGAGAATGCAGAGAGCTTCTAACACTCGCAGTGCTACCAGCTCAAAGCTGGTTGTCGTGGAGAATGCAGAGAGCTTCTAACACTCTCAGCGCTACCAGCTCAAAGCTGGTTGTCATGGAGAATGCAGAGAGCTTGCAACACTCTCAGCGCTACCAGCCCAAAGGTGGTTGTCATGGAGAATGCAGAGAGCTCCTAACACTCTCAGCGCTACCAGCTCAAAGCCGGTTGTCTTGGAGAATGCAGAGAGTTTCTAACACTCTCAGCGCTACCAGCTCAAAGCTGGTTGTCATGGAGAATACAGAGAGCTTCTAATACTCTCAGCGCAACCAGCTCAAAGCTGGTTGTCATGGAGAATGCAGAGAGGTTCTAACATTCTCAGCGCTACCAGCTCAAAGCTGGTTGTCATGGAGAATGCAGAGAGTTTCTAACACTCTCAGCGCTACCAGCTCAAAGCTGATTGTCATGGAGAATGCAGAGAGCTTCTATCACTCTCAGGGCTACCAGCTCAAAGCTGGTTGTCATGGGGAATGCAGAGAGCTTCTAACACTCTCAGCGCTACCAGCTCAAAGCTGGTTGTCATGGAGAATGCAGAGAGCTTCTGACACTCTCAGCGCTACCAGCTCAAAGCTGGTTGTCATGGAGAATGCAGAGAGTTCCTAACACTCTCAGCTCTACCAGCTCAAAGCTGGTTGTCATGGAGAATGCAGAGAGCTTCTAACACTCTCAGCGCTACCAGCTCAAAGCTGGTTGTCATGGAGAATGCAGAGAGCTTCTAACACTCTCAGCGCTACCCAAGGCTAGTAAACTACAGAGGTTGCCTCAATATGGAGCTCTACGGCGAGGGGATCGCGGAGGGAATGGAAAGGACGTGACGTCACACGTTTCCTCGTATCGCGCGAGGCGCGAGATATGCAAGGAAAGTTAACTTCCCCACACATTATATTGTATAGATTGCAGTGGTTCAAACACGTGTTTTAAGCCCTTTTGTTTATAATCATGCCAGGCCAAAGATGTGCTGTGGCAGTTTGTCACAGTTATTGATGACGTGTCGTTTTTCACGATACCTAAAGACGCATGCCTTCGCAATCAGTGGCTTGCTGCCTGTAAGCGAAAAGATCAATGCAACCCTCTATCGAGTAGGATATGTTCCCTCCACTTTAAGAGTGAAGTCTTCGAATTAGACTACAGGGCCGAATTGCTTAATATAAAGCCAGGATTTCCAAGGAATCTAAAACCAAATGGTAAGTGAGCCTAGCTGGCCTACTCTTAAGTTTTGATGACCTGCTAGGATGATTTTAAAGCTGTTAATATGTTTGACATATTTCGTACATGGTATCAGGGGCGTATATACAATTTTTTTCGAGGGGGGTGGGGCTGACTATCGTGGAAAATTGTGAGTACTTAATGAATTTTCTATTATAGCCTATGGAGTATGAATGGAAAATATCTAAATGGGCTACTTGTCAATTTATTAAGCAGAAAGGTAAACACTCATTTTCTTTTACAAATTGATAATTATTTCTTAAAAGTAGACTACTGTGAAATACATTGTATGTTGTACCCAAGTTGGCTTTTTTCGGGGGGGAATCTGGAGCCTCCTCAGCTCCAGATATACGCCTTATACACGCGCATGCATGGTATTTTGATTTTGGACAAGATGGAAAATTTCATGAGTAATTCTCTTTGCATTGGTAAAAATTCTTTGCAAATATTCCAGAAAGCAGTCATCATTTCAATAAAATCCCTTCGACTTCTGTACCAAGATTTGGCCCGTAGGCATAATACAAAGTACATTCTCACATATAGGCTAAATCAAAATATACTGGAAAACCTCTTTTCACAATTGCGAACTCGTGGTGGCTTACGCGATCATCCTCCTCCCCTTGACTGCATTTACAGACTGAGGATGATTATTTTAGGGAAAAATCCAGGAGTTGTTTAAAAGCAAACAAACACTGCTGATCCAGATTCAGATGAATATGTAGTTGCTAAAGCACTAAACAAAGCTGGCATAGTGTCTGAATCAAGTAACGTGCTTCCAGAACCAACCTTTGGGAACAACGTGTAACCAGAGCCCTTCATTGCCAATATCATGGGACAAAGTGAGGAGGATGGCAAAGCTTATGTTGCAGGTTATGTAGCCCACAAGTTCCAAGATAAATTTCCACTACTTGGGAACTTAACCTATGGAATGCAAACTCAACACGATTATGCATTACCAACTTGGATTAAACACTCGCCCTACGGTGGTATGACCGATCCCTTAGAAACTTGGCTAAACCAGTTCCGGCACATTTCAGCAAAATTCGTCACATTTCACGGAAAATACGAATTTTAACGAGGCAAGAACGTTCTAAGAAGAACGACAGATTTTGTGTCGAGAGAAGTTCCTGACGTACCGTCTGGTGGAGCTGAGGCAGCTGTGATAACAATTTTCTTCATCAGATTGAAACATTCCAATTCTATCTTGAATAAGAAGTGGTTATTGGAAGTCACTAACACCCACGATTCTGCTACCTAGTCTAGGCGAATTTCCAAGAAATTTAAGAAGATCAAAACTTAAAATGTAAGCAGGCTACATTCAGTTATTTTATCACCCATTTACAATAATTACATGAGAATAAACTGTTCTTTGCGTACATCCAACAGCTGATGTTGACATTTTCGTTACGTTCCTCACATGGCGCGTTTGGTATCTTGTGACGTCATCCGTCTTGCGAGCGCTGATTGGTGAGTGAAAATTGAGGCAACCTCTGTAGTTTATAAGCCTTGAGCGCTACCAGATCAAAGCTGGTTGTCATGGAGAATGTAGAGAGCTTCTAACACTCTCAGCGCTACCAGCTCATAGCTGGTTGTCATGGAGAATGCAGAGAGCTACCAGCACATAGCTGGTTGTCATGGAGAATGCAGAGAGCTTCTAACACTCTCAGCGCTACCAGCTCATAGCTGGTTGTCATGGAGAATGCAGAGAGCTTCTAACACTCTCAGAGCTACCAGCTCATAGCTGGTTGTCATGGGGAATGCAGAGAGCTTCTAACACTCTCAGCGCTACCAGCTCATAGCTGGTTGTCATGGAGAATGCAGAGAGTTCCTAACACTTTCAGCGCTACCAGCTCATAGCTGGTTGTCATGGAGAATGCAGAGAGTTCCTAACACTTTCAGCGCTACAAGCTCATAGCTTGTTGTCATGGAGAATGCAGAGAGCTTCTAACACTCTCAGCGCTACCAGCTCATAGCTGGTTGTCATGGAGAATGCAGAGAGTTCCTAACACTCTCAGCGCTACCAGCTCATAGCTGGTTGTCATGGAGAATGCAGAGAGTTCCTAACACTTTCAGCGCTACCAGCTCATAGCTGGTTGTCATGGAGAATGCAGAGAGTTCCTAACACTTTCAGCGCTACAAGCTAAAAGCTGGTTGTCATGGAGAATGCAGAGAGCTTCTAACACTCTCAGCGCTACCAGCTCATAGCTGGTTGTCATGGAGAATGCAGAGAGCTACCAGCTCATAGCTGGTTGTCATGGAGAATGCAGAGAGCTTCTAACACTCTCAGCGCTACCAGCTCATAGCTGGTTGTCATGGAGAATGCAGAGAGCTTCTAACACTCTCAGAGCTACCAGCTCATAGCTGGTTGTCATGGGGAATGCAGAGAGCTTCTAACACTCTCAGCGCTACCAGCTCATAGCTGGTTGTCATGGAGAATGCAGAGAGTTCCTAACACTTTCAGCGCTACCAGCTCAAAGCTGGTTGTCATGGAGAATGCAGAGAGTTCCTAACACTCTCAGCGCTACCAGCTCAAAGCTGGTTGTCATGGAGAATGCAGAGAGCTTCTAACACTCTCAGCGCTACCAGCTCAAGGCTGGTTGTCATGGTGAATGCAGAGAGCTTCTAACACTCTCAGCGCTACCAGCTCAAAGCTGGTTGTCATGGACAATGCAGAGAGTTCCTAACACTCTCAGCGCTACCAGCTCAAAGCTGGTTGTCATGGAGAATGCAGAGAGCTTCTAACACTCTCAGCGCTACCAGCTCAAAGCTGGTTGTCATGGAGAATGTAGAGAGTTTCTAACACTATCAGTGCTACCAGCTCAAAACTGGATGTCATGGAGAATGCAGAGAGCTTCTAACACTATCAGCGCTACCAGCTCAAAGCTGGTTGTCATGGAGAACGTAGAGAGTTTCTAATACTCTCAGCGCTACCAGCTCAAAGCTGGATGTCATGGAGAATGCAGAGAGCTTCTAACACTATCAGCGCTACCAGCTCAAAGCTGGATGTCATGGAGAATGCAGAGAGCTTCTAACACTATCAGCGCTACCAGCTCAAAGCTGGTTGTCATGGAGAATGCAGAGAGTTTCTAGAACTCTCAGTGGCGTTGCTCCAACATTGGACCCGTAGCAGGCCTTCTTGAATGCAGGTTCGATTCGTGACGTCGTCTCCTGATTGTCCACTTGGGAGGTGTGGTGGAGTCGACTTCCGATCACGCAGTATTTGCAACCTTATAAAGTGGTCGTTCCTGTGGATTATGGCTCTTTTGCAGCCAATGCCTCGCCTCCTACTGTAAGAGTTTGTTTCTCTAAAGCGCCTTACGGCTCTGTGGATGCTTCCAATTGATGCTCCAAGCTTTTCCGCAACGTAACGATAAGATCTTCCATCTTCGATCAGTGCAACAGCACTTAATGGCATGTTTTCGCCGCCAGAACTTCCTTGTGACTGAACTAAACCTACAGAATAAACCATTCCTCATTCTTTATTAAGCACAACAATGCCACCAGCAATGACAATATTGTTCCATTGTTTTGTACACAGCTGGTTCAAGATCAAACAATGCCCCCCCCCAACAGAATGTAATGTTTAGATGATTTTCAAAACACACTAGGATCACCATAAAGTGATAAAACTACCATTAAGTTTTCAATAGTATCTATTTGTGTTTGTAATTAATCAGATTAGTTTATTTACTTCAGTGTTCCACTATTTTTTGCACCCAGTGTATTTACATTTACTCCCAACAAAGGCAATTCTAAAACATGGAAAACGGTTATCTTAAATGTGTGCGAAAGTAACTGCCTAACCACAACATTTAGCTCGTCAGAGGGATAACAGCTTAAGATCGAAATTAGAAAGTGATAACCAGGGTCCACCGCACTTCAGGGAGCTCCGGTGTACACTATTGCACCAACAAATGAGAAATAACCCATTGGGAATTTACTAGATTTCTTCTTATAGAAAGGAAGTTGGTACGAACTCGTGGCCCATGCCAATTTTAAGTTACCATGGTTACAATGTAATCATGATGGGATGCGAGTGGACTCGCGAAGAATCTAGTCTGGAACCAAGACCAACTACAATACTCAGACCTTAATGCAGGTATCGAAAGTGTGAAAATGGCGTATGCGGAAGCCCTAGATATTGTTTGTTTACATTCGTTGCTGGGATACAATATTAGCTTTGATTAGTTTCGTTTGGTGAAAGTTGGGATAAACTATTGCTCATCTGTAATTTTTAGTGTCTTCAGTGTGTCTGTTAAGTCCAGTTCGCGTTAATGTACTGCAATCGTGTGTAAATATGTGATAATACGCTTATTATGGACTGGTTCGATTGTGTGATGATTTTTCAGTCGACCGATGGCATTGTGTCATTTACTGCAGATGTTGAAGTACCTAAGACTAAAGCATTAATAGAAGTGTCTCAAGAATATACACCGCAATGATTTGCTAGTTAGTGACAATATAATAATAGCTTAGTACACTTCAGTACCGGTAGTGTCAAACTAAAGTACGTAAAGGAAACGCAATGAGCATCTACGGCAAGACCAAACCGTTGACGCTATCTTGAACGCTCAGCTTCATGTGCCTCCTTAAATCCTTACCAGTCTGGCAGATGTTCTACACTGCCTTGTATAAACGCCAAATACGACAGTGAACTTCTGTTTTATTGGTTAAGAAAGATGTTATCCCTGTGCCAAACAGTGAACTCATTGTATTCCGTTATTATTCATACTTATGTGATTCTTACAGCTTGCAAGTTATTTTTTATTATGATGTGTGTAATAAAGTGCTGTGAGTAACTTGCCAATTATGTACTTATATTGCGAGATGGTGTGCCGCTATAATTCCGTGAGAGGGAGATGGTGCTTTCCTACCTACATTACTTTACTAAATCAACTATTTCCAGCGTACAACTATTCCAAACGGTAACAGCGAATGCTTAATAGGTTAGATGGTAACATATTATCGTGTCCTTTGTGTGTGGTAATCTCCATAATTATGTTCATATATCCACACGACGACTTCTTTGCATATTTCTATCAACTAATTCGGTGTGATGTTTTACCCGAGATTTTAGACAATTCCACGAGAGGCCTTAATTGAATTGTATCTCTATTGGCAACTCCAGCTATCTGATATGACATCTAGCGGTAAAAATGAGAAACTTACCAAGTAGGGTGCATTTGTCACGTGGTGACTGTTTGTATATGGTTTCTTGTATTGGTAAACAGATCGTGGTAAATTGTTCGTGTCTTTATACATAAGTAATAAGTTTTACTCGTTGATAGAGTGAAAAATGAGTAAAAGCAAAGTGTATTGCTCAGTTTACGGCTGTAAGTCGATGTATAAGAGGGCTGCGGACATACGTTTTCATCACTTTCCAAAAGATGCAAATAGCAATAGCCGAAATGTGATGATACCTAATAATACCTAATACCTAATAATAATACCTTTCCACCCCGGGAAGGATCTAACACTTGTCGAGGTAGACAGACAGACAGAAGACCTGCGACGTAAAGGCAGCGAAGGTTATTCAGTTTAAAAACAGCTGTTACGATGGGCGCGCTGGTAAGATTGAAGTTATTTGAATAATTAATTAAATAATTAATTATTGGCTGCTTGGTAGGGAGAAGGGAAGAGTTTAACTTGTATTAAAACTCGGGGGGCGACAGGAATTGCTTGATTTGGATGGTTAAAAGGTGGGTTTGGTGTTGAATATTTGAATGGTAGCGGAATCACTCATTCTACAGTGCCCATGGGGAGGCAAATTAGGCCTATATGACTCGTAGTGGAATAGCTCGAATATCGAAGAACTTAGCGATTACGAGGTGTAGGCTTGGCGGAAAGGCTGGCGGATCATCAGTTTGACATCAATTCACGATATAAGTCGGAGCTTGGAACAGTGGCATCTGGTTTGCGTGGATGCTAGTCTCGGAATGATAAAAGTAGCACAGCTTCGGTGTGTTATTTATTTGTTTATGTACCGTATTTCTCTATTTGAATGTCCTCGGCGTTGACTCAGGATCGACATTTACATTATATTGCGCATAATAGTACCGAAATAATGTCCGAAGTGTAGCCCTGTGTAAATTTGAATCAGCTGATCTACATCACCCATAAAAACTGATGCTTGATAATATGCAAATGACACCAAAAATCCAGTGGAACACACAAATTAGAACACGTGTATCGCACAGTTATACATATATACAATTAAAAATAACACTGTCATTACTTTAGAGACCACATTTACTGATTATAACCGAAAAATAAAAAGTGTTCCATATCAAACGCGTGTTATTGAGTATTTTAAACCCTACTTATTCAGACCGACCGCAGCGCCCCAAGTGTTAGTTTGAGTTGCCAATAGCGTTGGTTCGATTATTTCAGGCTAATATTCTCATTCCGATTGTGTACACAAATACTCTGCATGTGCTGGGACAGCACTTCAGTAACCGGGTACTTTCTTCTCTCCTACTTCAGAATCTGTTTGATTTTATTCTAATGATATTGATCTATAATTACTGAACTTAAATACAAATCGTGATAACTCGCCAAAAATCATCTTATTCAACCACAGAAACAGTGAGACTATTGTAGCTGCCCCTTGGGTGAAGACGAAGAAACCTATAATTCGAGGCCAGTACTATATAGATAAATTAGTTCAGGTAAGTCTAAACTATTGATGCATATTTCTTCGGAACCTAGTCTCGTCTTGTGATATCTTTAATGTTCTTAGGTGAGTTAAAATAATAATTTACATGAACTGTGACAACCCCGATGACATGATCTTAGCTATTGGTAGGACAACCATCGCCGCCATGTTTTTTCTACATTAAGGTCTGAGTATTGTAGTTGGTCTTGCTGGAACCGTAAAACTCGAGATACTCGAGTCCGGAATCGAGGCCGAGGGCGCTGTCAGCGTTATCTGTTAGCCATATATGGAAACAACACAGTGTATAGTAATGTCGGTACGCCTTGGCCAAGTATTGTATTCGTTTCCCATTAATACACAGTGATATAATAGAATATTCAAAATTAGAAACCGGCAAGAAGTGGACTGATGACAGAAAGAAAGAACGCAATACACTAAAGAGAAATTTCCTTCAACGTGATCATTTGCTAAGCAGTAGTAGCCTATGTATCACTGTTAATAACGCATGGAAACTTACCGTCTTCATTGGTTGAGTGGTTAACGGTGCTGACTTTCACCCGACGGACTGGAGTTCGATTCCCGGCGAGGTGGTATTTTTTAACTTGATTTTTTTTATTATATTTCTTTCTTTATCAATTCTCAGTCGTTATAATATGAAGCGTAGTGTGCATTTTGCAAACGATTTCTCTTATAAATCTCTAGTAGAAAATTCGTTTGCAAGTTTAGCGATTGTTGGGAATTTGGCCGCATTGTGCACTATATCGTAAGTACGGATCGTGACGTCACCGTCTCGAGTCCTTCGCACGGGTTACTCGTTCAGACTCGGAACCGCTAGACTCGATTCTCGCGAGTCCAAGCGTCACTCGCGCATGTTTCTCGGCCAAGATATCTCTTGAGTTGTTTACTGTGTGAACTTGGGTGTTGATTTTATATTATACAAGCTGTACCCGGCATGCGTTGCAATGCCAATCAAAGAAAGTGTTAGCGTTGAAATTCTGTTTCTTGAAGTGTCTTGGATACACAACATGTTTTTCAATTTCCGTTAACTGCCTCTAAGCTATCGTAAAATGGATTTTCTAATTTAAAATCATTCCTGGGAGCGTGCACAACTTTCAAAAGTTACACCTCAATCGGTTGAATGGCATATGAACGTATACGTTATTTTGTTTGAACGATTCGTGCGCTGTCACTCATTTGTTGATTCTACTCGTACGCTACCTATTGAGAAATGGATTTACTAAGTCGAAACCCTACCCTGGCGTGTACACAATAACTCATCAAGGTTTCATCACAATCGAAGAGGGTTATATGAACGCATAGGGGATTTTGTTGAAACGCTTCGCGCGTCGTCAGCCATTTGTTGCATATTCTCGTGCGCTACCTATTGTGAAATGGATTTACTAAGTCGAAACCCTTCCCTGGCGTGTGCACAATAACTCATCAATGTTTCATCGCAATCGGATGAATGGTATATGCACGTATACGGGGTTTTGTTTAAACGATTCGTGCGCTGTCACTCATTTGTTGAATCTACTCGTGCGCTACCTATTGAGAAATGTATTACTAAGTCGAAGACCTTCCCTGGCGTGTACACAATAACTCATCAAGGTTTCATCGCAATCGAAGAAGGTTATATGAACGCAATAGGGGATTTTGTTGAAACGCTTCGCGCGTCGTCACCCAATTGTTGCATCTACTCTTGCGCTACTTATTGTGAAATGGATTTACTAAGTCCCCTTCCCTGGCGGGTACACAATAACTGATCAATGTTTCATCGCAATCGGATGAATAGTAGGCCTATATGAACGCATACCTGTTTTTGTTTAAACGATTCGCGCTCCGTCACTCATTTGTTGAATCTATTCGTGCGCTACCTACTGTAAAATGTATTTACTAAGTTAGAAATCGTCACGTAAGTGTCCACAACATCTCACCCAAGTTTCATCGCTATCGGACTAATGGGATATGAAGACATAGGGGACTGTATTGAAACGCTCCGCGTGTCGTCGTTCATTTGTCGAATCTACTCGTGTGCTACCTAATGTGAAATGTATTTACTAAGCCAGAAACCTCCCTTGGAGTGTCCACCATATTTCACCCAAGTTTCACCGCTAACGGCAGAATGGTATATGACCTTATACGGGACTTTGTTGAAACGCTTCGCACGTCGCTCCTCATTTGTTGAATCAACTTGTGCGCTGCATATTGTATAGTGGATTTACTAAGCCAGAAATTTTCCATGACGTGTACACAACGTCTCACCCAAGTTTCATAGCTACGGACGAATGGTACATGAATGCATACGGGACTTGGTTGAAACGCTTCGCGTGTCGTCGCTCATTTGTTGATTCTACTCTTGCGCTACATATTGTAATATGGATGTACTCAGCCAGAAACCTTCCCTGGAGTGTACACAACATCTCACCCAAGTTTCATCGCAATCGGATGAATGGTATGTGGACGTATACGGGACGTTGTCGAAACGCTTCGCGCGTAGTCACTCATTTGTTGAAGATAAACGTGCGCTTCGTATTGTAAAATGGATTTACTTAGCCAGAAACCTTTCCTGGAGTGTACACAACAATTCACCAAACATTTATCACTATCAGACGAATGGTATATGACTTTATAGGGGACTTTGTTGAAACGCTTCGCGTGTCATCGCTCATTTGTTGAATCTACTGGTGCGCTACCTATTGTAAAATGTATGTACTAAGCCAGAAACCTTCCCTGGAGTGTACACAACATCTCACCCAAGTTTCATCGCTATCGGATGAATGGTATATGAAATTATATGGGACTTTATTGAAACGCTTCGCGCGTCGTCGCTCATTTGTTGATTCTACTCATGCTCTACCTATTTTTAAAGGGATTTACTAAGCTAGAAACCTTCCCTGGAGTGCACACAAAATCTCAGCCTAGTTTACTCGCTATCGGATGAATGGTATATGAACGCAAACGTGACTTTGTTGAAATGCTTCGCACGTCGTAGCTCATTTGTTGAATCTACTCGTGCGCTTACTATTGTAAAGTGGATGTACTAAGCCAGAAAATTTCCCTGCAGTGTACACAACATTTTACGCAAGTTTCATAGCTATCGGACGAATGGTATATGAATGCATACGGGACTTTGTTGAAACGCTTTGCGTGTCGTCGCTCATTTGTTGAATCTACTCGTGCGCTATCTACTGTGAAATGTATTCACTAATTTTGAAACCTTCACGTAAGTGTACACAACATCTCACCCAAGTTTCATCGCTATCGGACGATTGGTATATGAACACATACGGGACTTTGTTGAAATGCTTCGCGCACCGCCGCTCATTTGTTGAATCTACGCGTGCGCTACCTATTGTAAAATGGATTTACTAAATCAGAAACCTTCCTTGGAGTGTACTCAACATCTCACCCAAGTTTCATCGCAATCGGACGAATCGTATATGAACGCATAGGAGACATACATACCCACAGACAGACAAACTATCACGTAACATTGATTTTTATATATATAGATTATATATTTATATACCGAATAGTATTTATAATATGCCAACAAAAATATCTTCAACTTGATTAATGGCTACAAGACTGGCAGCTTGTGGCTTAATGAAGTGAAACAAGACTAGATTGTGATATTCTTGACCGTTCCAAATGTTGTGATAGTGTTAACTCCTTGTCCCCACCACCCAAAGTGATTAAGACCCGACCACCCCTCACACAGGAGAGGAAGGACAAGTTAAGTTATTAGTTGGACTGAGGAGATATTGGAGAACAAAGAAAGCATCGCAGAAGCACTAGTCATAAGCGCTCCTTAGTGACCTTAAATCACTAATAATAATAATGTTCGACCTGAAACGGGGGTTGGTCGAACAAGGGAGTGTAAGGGTAAGTGTAGAGGGTGGCGTTTGCTCAGCGTGAGTTTCAACATAGGTGCTGAAACTCCGAATGTACGTTGGAGAATGTGTAGAGTGATCGTAAGACGCTCTGTACGATCAGAGTTGTAAATCAAAGGGGTGTATTACTGATGAGGAGCTATTAGCTAGTAGGGCAACTAATGTTATGAACAATTCAGTATTCGCTGACCGTGCACTGTTATACTCGCCAGACGTGCGACCAAGCACTTCAAGGCTATGACACTGAAAATGTCTATACTGCTCGCACAGCAATTCCAAAGTAATGACACAGGCAGTTCAAGGTGTCGGGTAGGGAGTCAGGCGGTAAAGACAATGTTTGTGAATAAATGTTACAATGGATGTGTGGTGTTTGTGGTCACTTGTTTATTGGACCAGAAATGTTATGAATGCGTCCCTCTTTTTAGGGACTGTGTAGCTCAATGTAAATGTTACATTAAAGTAATTCAGGTGTCAAAGGGGAAGGATTGTAACTTGTAAAGTTCAGGAATCTGAGACACACTTACCTCGTGACGTCGTAACAGTTGGACAGAAACTCCGGCAAACACAGACAATTAGTCCCTTGGGGTCGGTCTTCTTAAACCTTTTGGAACTGCTGAGTCGAGTGTTTCCTCACTCTGTTGCTGTTCCAGTTATCACCCGTGTGTGTGTGTATGTGAATGATGCAAGCCTTGAGCAAAAGCTGAGGTTTCAACTCTGCTGGCTGTGTGTAATAGAACTGTGTGCCGGTTGTTGTTGCTGGTTCCTTCCTGAGGGTAGTTTTGGGGTGAAATTGGTGTAGTGGGTTGGCCAGATGCGTAGACGTGTTTTATGGGGTAGTTATAGATTATAGATGTATGAGTAGTTGTAGATTTTTATAGGTGAGTGTAGATCCAGTGGCGTGGGGCTGTCTCCCTCCTGGGGGTGCGTAGGGTCCCAAAGGGGTGTAGAGTCCCCATGGACCCTAACAATAATATGCCACACTTTCGGAAATGTCAAACACTGGGTTGCGATTCCTATTCGTACAAAGAAATGACCACTGCTCTCTTCAGGTGCTTTTGCTGCTAGTACCAACATGGAAAGGTTCAAGAAGGTATTGGAAAAGTATCTCTTTGTACTGTGAATTCTTTAAGTGCTATGTGAAAACATGTCCTAAGTGTGGGCAAAAGAGCGCCTTCAAGAATGGTTTACGAGTTAGTCAGGGAATCATTCCACATCGAAGATCTCCGATTTAAAATTCTATTACCATCTATCGGCCCATACGTTGAACTTTACGATGAATGCCTAAATAGCTGAAAATCAGCCAAAGCACGCCTTCCCTCTAAGAAACTTTATATACAGGAGTGACGCAACTAATTAAGTTATATGATCCTTGGTGATAACCATTGATCTTATGGCAGCTTCTCTTCCTTGTATTGTGCCAAAGATCATGATGAGTCTATCACTACATCAATACCATAGGGGTCAATGATCATGATGAAGCTGTAGATAAATCAATACCGTAAGAGTCAAAGATCACGATGAGTCTATCGCTACATCAATACCATAGAGGTCAAAGAACATGATGAGGCTATCACTACATCCATACCATAGGGGTCAAACAACATGACGAGACTATTGCTACATCAATACCGTAAGAGTCAAAGATCATGATGAGACTATCGCTAAATAAATACCGTAGGAGTCAAAGATCATGAAGAGACTATCGCTACGATATGTTCGTTAGTGGTCTCTGTACAGACCTGTGATGCGGAGCACGTCTTTCTCAGTCTTATCTTCACTCAGAGGTAGATAACCAGTTTTGCAATAATTTAGAACAGGAATTAGATGTGAATTGTGATCTAAAGGCCTGGTTTCAGTTCCTCTCTGCTACGCTCTATTGTGAGCGACGGATTTCTTTTTTCAAAATATATATCTACAATTTGGGCAAGATGCTCAGGTGACACCATGTACAAAAAATCCTCTCAAATTTTAATTCTGCAAAGAAAATACTTGGTGCTGGTTGCTTTCCTGATGAGAGTGGGAGGTGGCATTGTCAGCACAAGGAACCCTGTGGAGAGGTTTCAAGCTAAGGACAATGTGCAATAGAATTCCTTCTAGAAGGAAGCTTTATTGAGTGAAATAAAAGAAAACTTTGTAATTTTGAATAGCAATAAGGAAGGTCTCTGTTTACATCCCAAAAAGTTCCATAAGGTTCTTTGTGTTGTTCAAATGGACCACGGTAGGTATTGGACAGGGAATTACATCCAACAGTAAGAAATGGGTGCATTAATTTGAAGGGGATTGTATTTTGTATTGATAAAGGTTTCAGCTAAATAAGTGACGAGCAATTGAAGTTAATCCCCACCGTCAGCTGTCCTCAAATGGTTTTCCATATTTACTCCAGGCAAATGCTGGGACGGTACCTTCTAATATGTGCAGCCGCTTTCATCTCTTCACGTGAGGTAGGGCATACAGTCGCTTTGGATACGTCATGAGACGATCCGATTATGCTTGGAGGAACGACAGTATAGTGTAATGTTTACTCAACAGACCTCTAGGTAATGGTAAAGCCTTTCCCATTAGTACAAACAAAACTAAGGCCAAAGGGCATTCATTTCTCAAATGAGTTATAAAATATTGCATCACGCTGGAAGCACTGTCTTCAAACTGTGACTTGGAATTCTTCTAAAACTAGTTTTGTTTCAGATGATGCCAGCATCACTGATAATAATTATTTTCATTTCGTTTTAAAATATTTACAATGTTCTTCGTTCTTGCAAGAAGCACAACAACTGTTTATAGTAATGTCCATGCCAACACACAATATATACACTTGCTCTTTCCGATGTGGTGAAAACAGGGGTAAAAAGGCCCACCTTGTTACAGACCCTTCGATGTGAGGATTGCCTTCTAGACTCCTATAATAAGATGCTAATCTGCGAAGGGGATTTTGATTTTATAGGCTGTGCATTAGTGGTAACCGACACGATCCTTATGTATTCTAGCAGTTCATTTTATGTCCGAGTTACTGCCAAATGAGGTTCTTTTTGGATGTGAAAGTATTAATTTTCAAAGAATGATTTTGTTCTCATGACCTATTGCCTAAATTCTGTTATAGTTTCAAAATGCAACTCAATTCTCCAATGTTCCAGTCATTATACAAAATGTTAGATATCTAGGGATCAAAATGGTAATATTGCAGGGTCTTAGCACTGATACCCACAAATGTGGACAGTAGGTTTAATTCACCTTCAATGACAGTACATTAACTGCTGGGAATGATCAGAGATCCTACCAAGCTCGCTTCACTTGACTTAGCCTACTTGTATTTACGATTGACCCACCATTCTCTAAACTGTTATTCATTCCTCAGAAAGCGGGAATTATTAGATATGTCAGCACTTCCATTCTTCTTTGGTCTCTTTCATCAATGGAATATGATTTGCGTTAACAGTAGCACAACATCAAGACACAGTTTTGTTTGAGATCACTCAGTCATAGATCTCTTTCCAGACGTCTATTGGTAAAGATCTCTTTTTAGGGGCAGATGACCTCAAAGTTCCGCCCCTTAGAACCACAATAAATAAATAAATAAATACCTTAACTAAAGATCTCTATCGATCCATCTGTTATGAAAGATCACTTTCTAGACGCCTATTGGGAAAGATCTCTTTCCTGCCATCTGTTGGGAAAGATCTCTTTCAATACGGTACGTCTGTTGGGAAAGATCTCTTTCTAGCAATCTGTAGGGAAAGATGTTAATCCCAAGTAACGAACATGCGGAAGATACACTGTTTGTGGTTTATATGGAGGTCAAGTAACTCTGTCTAGGCGACCTGAATCTGCGCATAGCTGCTATATTGGCACCGAGAGAATCCCAAACACAAGTTTAAAGTCACTAATCAGTTTTTGTGGACTACAATCTCTCGTGTTAACTTTCTACAAACTTCTAAGAAGTGCATTAAAAGAAATGCTGTCGCCACTCCATTAATGTCATCTGTTCTGTGAAATCACTTGGTCTTCAAAAAGATTTCTCAAGCCTACAAAATAACATCAGAGGAGTAGAAATGGTGGTCATTAAAATGTCATGTGATTGGTGCAGGCTTAGCCAACCAATCCAGTGTAACGTTGCTCCAGTAAGCGACACTGCAGCGAGGCAGAAACCCTTGCGCACGTTCTTAGCTCTGAGAATTTCCACAAGCTATTTGTAAACCTTTTGATGTCCGTGACGACGTACACTGCACTTGAATAGGGTATCAGCCCACATCAGGTCTATACTAGGACCATTGTTGTAAGCAGTGTTGTTCAAATCTGTTGGAATCCATCCAGGATGCTGCGCGCTGAAGGGAATCTAATGTTGTATAGTTGGCAACCATCAGTTGTGGAAATCCACCAACTTGTGTTGGAAAACATGGTCCAACAGATAATGTATCTTCTGCATGTTCGTATGCTAGAATAGTAAGTTGGCAAAAATGTGCTTAAATGTACGTAATTTGCTGACTTAGATGGACTCCATCTGCTCCGTCAGCTCCAAGATGGGACTCTCGGTGAGGGGAGTACTCTGCCAAGAGCCGGCCACTGCACCCTGAAATATACAAACATACATGAATCAATTGGATGCAAATGCATAGAGAGGATCCAGGTGCCATTTCCTTGAATAATTACTTCAATCTTTTATTAAAACTACATTTTCAATATTCACTCCTAGCTCTGGACTTCATTGTGGCGCTTGAATCCTTTCTGTATAAATATTGTACGTCTAAATAAACAATCATTACGGCATATATTATATTATATTGTGTGGACGCTTGGACTTGAGGTTAAGGAAGAGTTTGGATTGTGGCGCTATACGGAGCCGAGACCTGGACGCTAAGGAAGGATGATGAAAGAAGACTAGAAGCGTTTGAAATGGGGTTATGGAGGCGGATGGAAATGATATCCTGGGTGGAAAGGATCCGGAATGAGGAGGTATTGGAGCGACTTGGAGATAATTGGAGGCTGTTACATACCATCCATACAAGGAAGAGGAACTGGCTGCGAAGAGAGTGTTTGCTGAGGGATGCACTCGAAGGATCAGCAAACGGAAAGAGAGGAAGATGACGGAGAAGGTACCAGCTGGTGGACAGTGTCAAGATAGCAGGAAATTACCAGCAAACAAAGAGAATGTCTGAAGACAGGACTGCATGGAGAGCTGCAGTGTGAAGACCTGCCTAAGGGCAGAACACGTTATTATACAGGATGATTCTTATTAACGTTTAAAACTCTCCATAGCGACGTAGATGGCATTGAGACGAGTAATTTGATACAGTACACTTGGCGTCGCAAGTGTCCGGAAATACCTTAAAAGTGAACCACAACTGTTAAACATATGACGTCATCAGGTGACGGCTACGCTCGAGCGGTCTGGCCCGTGCTCTCTTACTCACACCAAAGTATACGTTGAATGTCTTGTTCCGTGTCAGTGTGTGCGACTCGGGCGCGTGGGGTTCGAGGTTCAAATCCGGGGCCTATCCATCAGCTTTCTTTGTTTTCTCTCTTCTACTTTCAAGTGGAAGCAGATTGTTTGTTGACATTGAGACACGGTACCAGAGTGATATGATATTCAACGTTTGCTTTGGTGTGCGTAAGCGAGCAGTGTGCCAAGGCCAAGATATATACCGGCACAGGGGCTGATGGAGGACTCGAGTAGGGAGTAGACAGAGATATTTCCTTCTATACTGTATTGTTTGGATTTTTTCTCCTTGCAGACTTGCAGTGAACTAAAGAATGCATATTGTGAATGTATTTCTGTAATTAAATTTGATTTTTGAGTTGGTACCCTTGGGGCGTTGATGAGCAAGATGGAACAGGTCTTGAGTAACTGAATGTAATGGCTGGATAGTGATGCTCTTTGGGTACAATAAAAGTGATTGTTCTTGAATTGTAGACATGAGTTGAAGAATTGATTTGTAACAATGCAGTTGGGAGATATTCCAGTAGATGGCAGAAGCATTTCTACTCAGTATTTTATGGAATTCTTTGAAGATAATCCACATTATGTCCTTATGTTTGTTGCCTTTTGGATTTGTGTCAAGCTGATCCATTTTACATAAGGCCCACCAACAGTGTGCAGACGGCAGTCGGTAGTTACAGTCGGACGCTGGTAGTTGACAATTAGGCCATTCACAATGCGCAGTAGTGAAAACGAACGGAGTAAATAATATAGGGATTCATTCTTTATTCTTTGTACGAGTGGTCCATGATAACCTCTAATCGCTACGGTTTCCTCCAGTAGCGGTACCGCTTTCTAGCGGCCGTAATGCGACGGCGAATGACATAAAAAAAAACGTTCCCCATAGAAACAAAAGTGAGTGGTTTTCTAGGAATTGTTGACTACCACCGTCACATAAAGTTGCGGTGGCGTCATTCATATGACGGTCGTGAGTGCGGTAGCAAACAGTTCGTCAACGTTTTTGTACGGTGTTCGGTGCGTGCTGAAAGTAGTCATGACTAATAAGATGATATATTGGAGTATGGAAGAAAAGGAAATATTAATAGATTTCGTAAAGAATCATCAGGCATTGTATAATGTGAAGAATAAAGATTACGGACAAGCCCAACTGAAGCAACATCTTTGGCGTGAAATTGGCGGTATACTTAAGAAAACAGGTATGATATACCGGTAGGCTATATTTCTTTTTTAGGGTTATGTTGATACATTGAAATTATAATTGGCATATTCTAAAAATCACAACATATACCTTATTTATCGTATAATTACATCGTCCAACAAAATGACTGGCCTGCATTGTATTCCATGTTAAACATTAATTAATTAATTACGGTAGATTATAGGATGTTTACTAATGTTTTAACAGAATAAAATACACTTCGGTCACTCAACATCACCAGGTTAAATTGTTTGCAGTGAGTAACAATTAAGATTTCAAAAATGTGTTGCATAATTATTATTCTGACATTCAACACCAGGACCATTGAAATAGTTCTTAAATATTTCTCGGATTCGCATGGGTGAATTTCGTATGCGAACGTTATTTGCTGCTAGTGGGAACACATTTTCTGCAGGAAGTGGAAGTGCATTATCAACATGCACGTGAGCTGGAGGGGGTACTTTTGCTTCTCGTAATATGTTATGTAAAATACAGGCACATGCAATCAACTTATCGTCAGTTTCAGGGTCAGTAGCGATTGGCTGGAGAAAAAAAATCGAAAATAAGCGCATAAAATTCCAAAAGTATTTTCAGTCGTTCTCCTAGCTCGCGATAGTCGATAGTTATATACCGCTTTCGACGGATCACTCAAAGATTGCTATCTGGGGTAGGGTTTCATCATATGTTCGTGTAAAGCAAAGTCTTCATCTCCAACAATCACATGAGGTACAGCATTATCTGTTCCGGGCAATGTTTTCGGTGGGAGTATATTAAACTGATTGGCTTGAATGTTTTGTCCTAGTTTGCTTTTTAAGTAGATACCTGCGTCTCCTTCTCTGCCATAAGATCCGACATCTATTGCAATGAATTTGCAATCAGCATCGACAACCGCTAGCATAACTATTGAATAAAACGCCTTGTAGTTACAGAATGTCGATCCACTATCCTTATGTGTTCCCCGTCAATCGCCCGCACACAGTTCGGGAAATTCCATCTTGATAAATATGCATTAGCAGTTCTTTGTAGTTGTTCTTCTGTTGGTGATGGCATTTCTAAACCGAACTTAGTTGTGGTGATGCTGCGAGCAACTTCCTTTATTATAACACTTATCCAAGAATGGGATAGGCCTTTTCGAAATTGGAAAGCTAGTGATCTAAATGACTCTTCAGTAGCCAAGTACGGTACCTAAAAGAAAGAGAGAAAGAAAGAAAGAAAGAAAGAAAAACATGAGAAGTTTTTGAAATTTAAATGTAATTGTTTCTCCCTGCCCATGTCTTCTACAAATGTTGACTGCAGCAAGTGGTGGGCCTACATAAGAGATTATTATGTTGCACGCAGAGGAAAACTATTAACTGTCTCCGTTGGTGACGCAGCAAAGAAGAGAACTGGGCTTCTGTCATTCTTAGATGACTTCAGTTCATTGAAAAGAAGGTAAAGAAAAGGAACGTTAAATCGTAAATTATATAACAAAACTAAATAATACATTTTCAGTAGAACATATAGCCTACTTATTGGATCACTATTCGTGGGCTCTAGTGTTTATATTATCATATTATTCCGTATTTCAGCACTATTACCAATGTTGTTGGAGATAAGGGCTGTGAAGATGTAGATACGAACGGAACTCCTGCTGTAGAGGAGGATACACAGGTCTACAACGAAGAAAGTGACTTGACAAACTTGGAGGAAGGTGAGGCGGAGAACTTTTGTAAGGATGGTTCCTCAGTTTAGGGGTTGCGACAACGCGGTCATGTAGCCCCGTGTACTTTGGGTGTGTGCAGGGCCGTATTTCTAAATAGGCTAAGTAGGCTGCAGCCTAGAGCGGCAAATTTTCAGGGACGGCGGTTTGGCAATTTATTCAAAAGCTAAAATGACGTATTTCAGACGTTATTAATATTTTCCGAACGAATTAAAGAATACATGTTACTTAACATTTTTGTTTTAGTCCTTCTACATAGCCTACTTTCTAAAACTATAACATAATACAAATTCACAAATACAACAAAAACACTTTCATATGAGTACATTATTAACGAGTTTGCCATTAAGAAAGCTATGTAAATTTGAACATCAAGATTACGTGGGGTGAGTTGTCTTAGTGAAGTTTGTATATTTTTCAGCAAATAAACCAGTAATTAACTACATTTTGTGTAATTTCATTTCACCTGTAGGACAACTTAATTCAAATTGAACACAGTTCTTCAATTACGAAAAAGACAGTAGTTAGTATTAAAATATAAAAATATGTGTAAAATAGTGATCACTGATCTCCAAGAACAAATTAACTAATGACGTTTGAAACCCATTTCATTTTAACGAATCTTAAAAGAAGTAAAAAAAGAAAACAAGTAGATAACTAATTTCATTATACTGTATAATGCATTACGTAAAGCATTAAAATGGTCGTTATGATGGTAGTTTTATATAAACTAAATGAACTTTATGTTTAAAAAAGTTGAAAACGCCAATGTACTCTATCCCTTTGTTGTATAACACAAATGTCAACTCTAGAGGGGGCGGCATATTCTTAAATCCGGCCCTGGGTGTGTGTAGAATCTGTCTGATAACCGGTTTTAATTGTGATGACTGTATTAGCTTTTGTAAAGAGACGGAGCCACCAAGAAAGAGTAAAAGATCAGCGCACTCGGACGGATGACTGCAGCTGCTTAAACAAATAGCTAAGCGGAAAGTAAACTCTACTGCACAATTAGACGAAACAGAACATTTTTTCATGTCTATGGCGAAAAGTGTAAAAAAAAAAAATCCTCGACATGTACAAGTACAACTGAGGATGCAAATTTCCACGCTGGTTGGTAATGCTGAATTACGGCATTTATCAACCGAAAGCGAATACAACGACCCAACATCAAGAACATCTAGGCCTAGCAGCTGTCACAGTGAAAGTATAGGAGATGTAATGTATCCTGCATCAACCGGACAGTTGACATTTACAGAAAATGAGCAAAGCGAATTAACACACTCGATATTGTTGGTGAATGATATAACCGATGTGATTTAAAATAACAATAGTCAGAGATATATGAAAAAGCGAAATATTATACGGTATTGTTGTTAATTAATATACTAAACTAACCTTCAAAATACACAGAGTTTCTCTTCAGGAGATATTGGTCTTTTGTTTCTGTTGTACGGCACTGAAGTGATGTCATCCTTTATGTAATTCAGAACATAATCAAATAACACTGGTGAAAAAGTTAATATTCACTGACCCTTGGATATTGGAGCATGCACACCAGCATTTGAATTATCAGACCAAGAATGTGGTTTTGTGGGTGAGGAGTGTATATATGTTTCATCCATATACACTATAGGTCGATTGTTACTCCGGTACTGTTTGATTGATCTCAAATAGGCTAGTCTCTTTTTCCTAATGTCAGATTTTTCTATCAAAATTTTCCTGTTGTAACACGATTTCTTCCACCTAAAACCTAAAGTTTTCATTACTTGACTAAGGACCCATTTCGAACCTTTAAAATCAATTTTCTCCTTTAAAACTGGCAATAAAGCTCGTAACGTTGGACGTTGGCCATGACTGTCTTACATGGAATTCATTAATAGTTCTTCGAATTACGCATTTGTCAAAGTCATCTATTTCCGTTTTAACTTTTTTCTTATGGCGGTTTTTACGCGGCGTTGAAAAAGATTGCTCAGCCTCCAAATTAGTTTGGGTTTCTTTTAAAATCCTCTGAACACTTCTGCGGAATATTCCAGTTGCTTCAGCAACTCGTTTTTGCACTTCATTCAATAAAATTGGCCCTTCTTCTGCTTCTCGTTTCATAAAGTCATATATATTGCAAATAAGCTCTCTTGCCTGGCTGTGAATGATCTTCCCAGCAATCTTTCTTGCTGCCTTGTTTCTGACTAAAGAATAGATATACGGTACCAGTATTACAAAAATATTTCACGATAACACAATTCTAAAAAGTATTATACATCATGACAAATAGTTAAACCACATTCAAAATAGTTGCACTTGCGAATATACAACACACACACTTCCGAAGTTAACAGCGCGACGAACGTAAAGCCACTGGGACTGTTTCACCCCCCACCCTTAATACGTGGCTGGAAACTTGTGTGGCCTCCCCCTGCTGCTCGACCTTGAAGCGTCACGACATTCCTTCCAAACTATACATGAAACGGATTTTCCAAGCAATTCATAAGCTGTTGAGAAACGGCCGGGGAAGAATATCAAGCAATATATTAGTGGAGATAAGGGGATGGGAATTCACGTAGCACCCTGCGGGAGACTCCGCGGCTAGAATTTAGTTTATTTCAGTTGTCCAGTGAGTGCCTGAGAATTAACGCACAGAACAACGAATCAAGTGATTATTCACAGAACAAATTGTCCGTCGGTAAACGAAAGAAGAATGCCTGCCCAAGGATCATGCCCCGCTTGGTCTGTCTTTATAGTACGTGGAAGAGTTTGGCTGATCGGTTATATTCGTGAGCATTCGAGTCACTTCGTTAGCCCCGCTGGGCTGTCTCTAACATGGAGGAAAGAATAAGAGGAGATGCCCTGAGCTCGTTTGAGTGAAGGCAAGCGCTGCAACCAACGTGCGCGTAATCTTATCCTGTATTCGGTGTTCCGTGACTTGCACGAGGCATGGTGTTTTCCGAGTTATCCTTGCAGGATATATTTCCAGCCTTTTCTCGCCTTAACTCATGCTGGAGCAGTAGTGAATATATATATAAAACTCTTCAATTCTAATCTCAGCATGTTTACTCTAGATACCAAAAATGCCATTTCTCTGCAAATCCCAAATTATTAAACAGCTGTCGGTCAATAATACTCCTCATCTTGCCTAGTACGCCTCAATATAGCGCTGCCTGGGGATTTTGTGGGTATCTACCCACATAACCTAACAGCGGTACTTTTGAGGATCCAACCAGCCTTCCGGCTGACTGCCTAACAGACACAGAGAGGATCTTGTAGGTAATTTGTAACAAGGAAATACCCCTATAATTATTGAGGTCTGTCTTACTTTGGGGCAGATGACCTCGTAGTTCCGCCCCTTAAAGCAACAATAACTAACTAACTAACTAACTGGCTTACTTCCCTTCTTGTGGAGGGGATAAATCACAACAGACGTCCAACCTTCGGGTAGGGACTCTGTAGGTGTTTGTATTTACATAAGTTAATAATAACCACAAACAGTGCGTGTCATCAGTGTTTTTGAATGTGGTCCTGGCTCAACTAGCTTGTCACCGGCCATGGTGGCCGTTTCAAGCTGGTGGCCATTGCTTAACTTAACATAGCCTAACAAGATGGCTGCAGTAGCTTAACCTAACTTAAGCTAACCTAACCTAACTTATCCTAACTTCCCCTTTCCCGAGGGCAAGTCATTTTTACGTTGAGGGCCTAAGTGCAAAACTCGGTAGGTGGATGCTCCCAAGGGCATGTGGGGCATGATGGAGAGTCAGTGTACCCTAGCTGGGGTATCTTTCGTCGGTCGACCAAAGATGGTGGTGGTCATGTATGTGGCTAGGGAGGGGACGGTAGGGTAGCCGAGAGGAAATGTCTTTAGTTTTGACCTAAGATGGTGACGGTCAAGTGTGTGGGTAGGGAGGGGATGGTTAGGGTAGCGGGGTGGAGCATCTTTAGAAGTTGGTCATCTTAGAAGTCGTTTTTCTTGGTTGTTCCATGCAAATACCGAAGTCGCGGACATAACTTTAACCTTTCAACACCTAGCCTAAACAGAAAGAGATCTGTGAAGCGCGATCACATTGGAGGAGGAGGAGCTACGCAACAGGAAGCGAGGTGTAGAGTTACAGGAAGCAGGTTTGAGAAACATGATTCTTGCAGAGACAAACTGAATCCTGTCACGGGGTAGCACATGACGTCATAGAAAGCAACGTCAGCTATTTTAGAAATGACTTTTTCCGTGGTTGCTTTATGCAAATATCGGAATGGTGGTCATGTCCACCACCTTCCATTACCTAGCCAAAACTGAAAGAGATCAGTACATTGGGAAAGGACTGGGGAGTTGAACGAACAAGCTGACACAACAGGAAGCGAGGTGTAAAGTTACAGAAAGCAGGTGTGAGGAACATTTTTCAGAGACAAGCTGAATCCTGTCACGATGCAGCATATGACGTCATAGGAAGCAACACTAGCTATTTTAGAAGTAGTTTTTTCTGTGGTTGGTCTATGCAAATACCGTGATGGAGGCCACGTCCACCACCTTACATCACCTAGCCAAAACTGAAAGAGATCTGAGAAGTGAGTTCATCACGCAGGGGGAGAAGGAAAGGGGTTCTATGGGAAGGAAGACCACGTGACTGTGTGAACAAGTTGCTGTGACAGAAAGACAGGTGTAGAATTATCATGAAACAGCGAGTCATAGGTAAGGAGATGTCCGGAAGTGGGATCATGTAGCGAGGAGCGTGGTAACGTGACGAGAGGGGAAGAGGGACCGCGTGATAAGTTGAAACCTGTAGAGAAGCAGTTGGGACGTCACAGGGAGTGGCGAGCAGATAGGATAATAAATGACAAGGTTTATACTAAATCAGATTTATTGATCCATGAATTTTAAGCGGAGTTAAACCCTAGCAATTTTACAAAGAGATTTTTTCATGTGTTTTAACAACTTTTTTCACCAGGAAGTGTCTTGGAAACGCTGTCTTTTGTAATTCTTCCTCGTAGAAGGCCCCTTCTACAGGATGTCCAGTGTCATCTTGGAGTAAATAGGTGAGTGGATCGTGAAGTTGAACTTTCCGAATGCGAAAAATCTCTGCTCCAGTTGGGCCTGTATCCTTTGTCGAAAACACTCTTGTGTTTACTGATGCGAACATAATCAAGAAGAAAGCGATGGCATCGTGAATCAGCAGTTTTGATGAGGGTGAAACGTTTACCCAGCTGTGGAATATTCTTTGTTACAAGACGTGTTTTCATGTCAATGGTACCATGTTTTGGTATCATTATACTGTACCACTAAGCTGTCCACAAGATCAAGCCAGCCATAGGTTCCTCTTGCTGTAAATTCTCGTCTTTACCGTTCGAGTGAAACGTTCCACGACACTAGACTTTAGATTGGTTGGTTCCCCAGTTTAGGGGCTGCGACAACGCGGTCATGTAGCCCCATGTACATTGGATGTGTGTAAAATCTATCTGATAACCGGTGTTAATTGTGATGACTGTATTAGTGTGTGCTAACTGTAATTCAGGTAAGGACTGCAGGCGATCTATTTCAAGTAGTTCCTACGTTTGCTACCAAATGCAACCGTCAACGACACCTAGCTACGGACTTGGTTACTAGATGCCACCACAACTGGCACATGGCGATGAACGTTGGAACTTATAGAGCGTTAATAAGAATCTAACCTACAAAGTTTAGCTTCAAACAAATGTAGTTAGTGGAAATCTATGACATGGGCCCGCCGGCCTTACTTCCCCTCCGAAGGAAGGCATACTGAGGGATTTGTAACGCTCTTAAAAAACCGATGACTTCGGCCGAGTTTGAACCCGCGATCTTCGGCATAGAGGCTCAGCATGCTACCAACTACGCCACGGAAGCCGCCAGCCTTTAGTTTACTATATGTAGAATAGTGGTGGATACCACATGTTTTGAGAATGCTAGAGAACGTTGTGTTGAAAAACGCTTTCCCTTGATCCGTTTGGAGCAGAGGAGGTTGACGTTTGGACCGTTTAATAATATTCTTGAAAGCAGAGGTGACTAGAGGACCTGACTTACGACTTACCGGTTCAACAAATGCCATTTTCTAGTAGACGTCAATGACGGTGAGCAGATAACGTACACCATCGGTAGCGTTAGCATAGGGAATCATTTCAACCAGATCGGCTTGTCATAAATCATCAACACCTCGTGTGAAGACATGGCGACGGCGGTAAAGGCGACGAGCTGATCTATAACGTGCGTTCAAAAAGTAACGAGCCGGAGGCATAATTACTGAAACCAGTACCTGTATGTTAGAAGTATTGGCCCTGGCTGTTGAGGCACTTGTCCCACTGTGACACGAGGCGGTGAATGGCTGTCTAATAAAATTCCCTGGGCTGCGATGTGAACCAGTTCCGCACGTACAGCTAGACGTCGGCGTCCGAGGTGAATCGTTGGCCCCGCAGAGCCCTTTTCAGGGGACCAAACATGGCGTAATCACAGGGAGAGAGGTCTGGACTATATGGAGGGTGGCCGAGAACCTCTCATTTGAATTTCTGCAAGAGTGCCGCGACTGTGTTGGCCGTATGAGGTTGTGCATTGTCGTGGAGCGACCATGGCGGCTATGGTGTTCACTGACAGTCTGTCACTCGTCGGTCCTGGGTAATGAGTGCATCAACCAGGTGGACGGTGTCATCGGTAATGCAGGGGGGTGCCCCAGACCGGGCACCATCGGTTAACGACACCCGTCCTTCGCTGAAGCGCTTGTGCCACGCCTTGACCCCTGCAAGGGACATTCAGTGTTCGCCGTACACTTGTGACATTCGGCGATGAATGTCCGTTCCCCCTACTCCTTCCGCTGTCAGAAACCGAACAACACCTCTTTGCTCTTCGTTTGACGCCTCCATGTCACTGTTTGCAATGCGACTGGCAGCGTTGGACGATTGATGCATGCTGCTGCTCGCTTTGTATCGTCACGTGACGTGCACGCGTGCCCTCTAGCGACGGGCAGTGACCTTCCACGCTTTGATCGGAACCACACCTCGTTACACACGCCACGATTAGCCGATGTCTTCACCGGTTTGCGCATTCCAGCCTCCGGCTCGTTACTTTTTGAACACACCTTATATGTAACTCATAAACAATGGCCGTTTTAACAGACGAAGTGGTGTTCTCCCGTTGACCCATCACACAATAATACCAGCATGACGAAACTCCTCTTCTATTTCTAATAGTTCACCTTCCGGACCGGTATGACCAGCCTGTTTAGAGGCAAATAAGAGCTGTAGGCGGTTGACCAACTTATTAGGATCGTTGCAGTAAGTCACATCAACGAGTGGATTCAACGTTTAAAACCTAACCCCAGAGGCAAACACTCTCATAGGTAGGAAACAATTTTGATAAGATGTTTTTATATTAACACTCTTGTTAGCAATGACTGCTTCGGAACGTTTATAATATCGTCTAAAACCATTAGTAGCCGTCAAGATGGATTATACTTTTGGTATAGTCATCCTTAAGAGGGGAACAATGTCAATTTGTAGTGAACGTTCTGAACACTAAGAGCATTATTTTTCTATTTTCGAAGATTGACAATACCACGAACCAATCAATCATTTGACAATTTATGAGAAAACCAAACCAAAGTAAAGGTCAGTGCGCAACGGCTCTGGTGAGATCGAGTAATGGATAATTGAGTTCCTGGTGGTGTCTGTGTGTTACCAACTGTTGAGGGTGAAATTCCTTTGCAACATACATTCTGTGAGTTTGAATACACATTGTTTCCTCCCTCTTTTAAATTGTACTTGTTATGTCTATGGTGAAAATCTTAATGGTGGGTGGCGTTTGCGTGTAGACCTGCGCGGTATAACTGGAGTAGGTGTTTCCACGAATCACTTGTGGCATCCTCTCGGCTGGTGCTGCGGTAGCTCGTACTTGGAAGAACCGAACACGTCGTGGCCTAGGTGAAATTATGGTAGGTTCATCGCTGGTCGGTTCCTGGTTCTCTGTGTTTGGCCGTATTCCTGGAAATGGTCTAATTTGGTCGATGTGGCGCTTTATTCTCCTGGTGGTTGATCTCATAGTGAAGATCTCCGAAGCGGGCTACGAAGGTACAGGGGACCCACTTGTCCAGGTTTGGGTTGCCAGACAGGAAGTAAACTGACTGACCCACTTATAAGGTGCTGAATGTCTAATCCATTCCTGCTTTCTGTTTTTGGCAGACTCTAGTGCGAACGTCTTCGGGTCTCGCCAGGTTGAGACGCGACCGAAGTTCTCGTCCCAGAAATAGTTGAGATGGAGATTGTCTGGTGGTAGAGTAAGCGTGTTTTTTTAATTGGCAAAGGAACTCGGTCAGGTTGGTCTGCAGAGTTCCTTTGGTGGTTTTCATCGCGTAGAGGGCATCATTCACCGTTTGGACATACCGTTCTGCTTGGCCATTAGTTGATGGATGGTACGGCACTGTAAACTTGTGGTACTTCACACCACTGTTCTGCAGGAAGGCCTTGAATTTTCTGCGATGAACCGCCTACCAATGTCTGAAATGACGGTGACTGGGGTGTCGTGCGTTGTGAACAAGTCATCCATCAGGGCGATTGTTGCTGTAACTGTCGTGGAGGTCGTCGTCTTGACCTCGAGCCACTTTGCTGTAAGCGTCTACAACAATCAGAATCAAGTTGTCAGCTACTGGCAGCGCGTAGTCAATGTGAATGCGTTCCCATCGGGTTCTCACAGTGATACTTGCGGAACTTGGGTGGAGCGTGCGTATGGGTTGGGCATGTGGTGCAGGACTTTGCGAGCTTCTCGATGACGAAGTCGATGCCTGGCCAAAACACAAAGGAACGTGCCATTTCCTTCATTTTGACGATCCCCAGGTGAGCTGCGTGCAGGTCGTTGAGGATGGCATCTCGCAGTGCAGCATTTTCAAGGTTGCCGGCCTTGCTGAACCATATGGCGCAGAACTATAGTTTAGCCGGAACAGGACGAGGGCTTGGTAAATCCGCGGCAACACCGCACGGTCAGTCCCCACCCACGTAGTGCCACTAAGAAACTTCAGCATGTTCGGTTTCCTAAGACACGCCGTTTTTAGTTGCCGTATATGGTGCTGCCACGTCAATTTGCTGTCAAGATGGATCCCCAGGCAGCAATAAGTGTCAACCACCGGCAACGCAGCATCCCTATGATGTAGTTCAGGGTGTAAATGTAGCCTCCGGAGTTGACAAAAATGGACGACGGTTTTCGCTGCTGAAAATCGAAAGCCTCGGTCGTGGCCCACCTGTCGACCCGGTTAATAGCTAGCTGCAATTGCCGTTCCACGACTGCCATACTTCCAGAGCTGTAATGCAGAGCTAAATCGTCTACATACAGCGATGGAACTACCGTGGGCCCGGTGGCGGCAACAATGCCCTTGATGCCAATCACGAACAAGGTGACACTCAGCACAGAACCCTGAGGAACTCCATTCTCATGGGTATAATATTGCGATAATGTCCTACCGACCCTTACTCGGAAGAGTCGGACGAACATAAAATTCGCAATGAAAATCGGGAGATTTCTACGGAGTCCCCACTCGTTAAGTGTGGAAAGGATCCCGTAGCGCCATGTGGTGTGGAAGGCTTTCTCGAGGTCAATGAAAACCGTGACTAGGTGCTGCTTTCGGAGAAAAGCCTCCTGCGTGTCGCTCTCAAGCCGCACCAGATGGTCGGTGGTGGACCTATGAGAGCGAAATCCACACTGGTACTCAGGCAGGAGACCTCTCTCTTCCAAGAACCACACCAGTCGACGATTTGCCATATTCTCCATCTGCTTACATAGGCCATTTGCCAGACAAATGGCCGACAAGCTTGGGATCCTTTCCAGCCTTGGGAATCGGTATTACGATCCCCTCTCGCCATTGAGATGGAAACTCCCCTTCAATCCATATACGATTGAAGAGGTTCGACAGTTGTTTTAGACTGGAATCGCAGTTCACATTCAGAGAATGGTACATTGTAGGACTCCGAAGCAGCATTGGCAAAGGACAAGGGGTGAGCCTCTGCATCCCGCTTCAGAGTCAGAAATGTAGGATCGTAACTCCCAGAGCGGGAAACATCGGAGAAGTGCGATCCAATACTGTTGGCAATGGCGAGATGGTCTGTGATGATGTCTCAGTTGAATGATACTCCGGGAATCGACAATGATGTCGGGAGTCCGGAGATCCGGCGAAGCTTAGTCCACACTTGAGATGAAGGAGTATATGCCGTCATAGAAGACACATACTTTTCCCACGTCGTTTTCTTACTCTCCCGAATTAGATATCGGGCTCTATCTAGCACGCATCCTTTTGAAGGTAATAAGGTTGGCCATGGTTTTTAGCCTCCGATAGCATTTGAAAGCACGTCAACGATATTTAATGGCTGCTGCAATCTCGGCCGTCCACCAAGGGACAAGCTTCCGTCGGTGGTTGCCGGATGAGGAATGTATTGTTTCCTCTGCCGAAGCCAAGATGCCATTCATTATGTGAATGGTATGATCATCGACACTCTCAAAAGAATCGTGGTAACTCGATGGCTCTCTGGTTCGGAAGAATAACGATAATCGGGAAATGATCACTATTACAGAGGTCGTCGGGCACACTCCAGTGTAGCAGGGGAACCAGCGCACGACTGCACAAGGTGATGTCGACACCCGAAAAAGTGCCGTGAGCAACAGAGAAGTGCGTAGGTTCCCCTGTGTTCAACAAACACAGGTCCAGCCGCCTGATCAGTCTCTCCCTCTACCGATAGTGGTAGCGGAGCCTCAGATGGTGTTGTGGGCATTAACATCTCCAAGAATATAAAAAGGAGGGGGAAGCTGAGAGACTAGATCCACCAGCTGATTGTAATCCAGTTTAAAATGTATCATTTTTAAAGTTGTTGTTGTTGCTTCCTATGGCTAGCCAGGATTCCAATCCATCAGCTTTCTTGCGTTCCAATATAGTTGTGTGAGGTTTCCCGAAGTTCTAGCAGTCACATCAAGTTTGTTGCAATGGAGCAGGTGCCCCTTATCCTTTTTACTTCCAGGTTCGTGACAAAGTGTGCATTCTTCAGATCTCAGGATGTTGATTCGTTTCAGATGAGCTGCAAGGCAGTCATGGCCAGTGTTAAGTCTGAAGAAGGCTACAGCTTCTCTTCTTGGTGTTAATTTATATTGATCCCATTTAGCATCAATGTCCTTCCATAATTTGGTTTCTGCTGTTTTCTTTGTCATTTTTTCATACCTGTTTTTTTGATTGTATTTTTCAAGATCCTTTTTGCTGACATAAAATCAGTCTGACTGACAGGTTGTTGTATTGTGGTACCTTTTCTTGCTAATCTGTCTGCCTCTTCATTACCTGCTATTCCAACATGAGAAGGAATCCACTGAAATGAGATCTGTTTGTGGACAAAACATTTCTTTCAGTTCTTTATTTTGAGGCTTATAATTTGACGAGACGGCTTGGATGGCTGCTTTTGAATCTAAGAGTAGGCCTACCGAAAATTGCACTCTGAAACCACCGAATTTTCCACTTTAAAATACCGCATTCTTCACTCCGAAATCACCAAAATATTCCTATCCCCAGATTGCAGATCTTAAGTTTATCTGTCTGATCACCTAAAACGAAAAAAAGAAAGAGGTCTTCCTGGTAGGTAGGCAACCGCCCCCCCCCCCCCCCCTCTCGCACCCCAAACAGAATCATTTGACAGTGAGATCCTTGCCAGGGTGGGGCAATGTTACGGCCAGCATGTGAACTCGGGCTCCGTTGGGCAATGCCTTGGTAGCTTTTCTTTCTCTTACTCAATTTGCAATTTGTAACTTTTTAGCCTACTCTCTATTTTTGAAAAAAAAAATGAAAGTATACTTATGAGCTACAGGCCGGACGTTTGTTTTAGACGAGTGTAATCTTAATATAGTACCTGTGTTGTTGTCACCTGTCAGATGATTGACAAAACTATCTCACGCTACCGCTGAAGAACAGTCATTGGCAAATATAATGGCGTTCTGTTCCTAACTATGTAACTTAACGTCACTTCCACGTCACACACTACTTAGACGTGGACTGTACTGTTCTGAACGGTGCTGTCGTCACGTGCCCAAGTCTGGAATTCCATTACATCAAACCGGTGCACAGAGGGTCAAAATCGAAATCTAGGAGGACAAAATTATTTATTTTCATAATTAAAAGATTAAAATGTATTACTTCTACAGCATTCTCATATAATTGCCGCTCACTATTCTGGGATATAAACGCATCTTAGTGTAAATCTGTGACCACTGTTCGAGCAGTCAAAGTGGTTGTGGTTTGGTTGTCTTTGTGGTTAGTGTGAAGCTTTAAGATGGAACATGATCTTTGTTACGTGTTTCAGTTATTAATGGGCGTAATTGTTACGTAATGTTTGCTATATTTGCATTATATAATATTTAACTATTATTTTTAAAATTATATTTTCACTTAGATTTTTAGTATGTCGCGTCACTCTGCGTCACTTTCTACTTAATGTTAAAATGTAGATAAAGCCTTGTAGTTTACGCCTGTTATAAGATTTTTTGCATCTTTTTGCAACTTACTTAGTTATTTTACGTTTTAGAAGATGCTGCGCAACCAGTTCTCACGTGTTTACAACTGTTTGAAGCACTGGGCTCGACGATTATGTCAAAAGTGGAACTTTGTTGAAAGTAAATTAGAGGTAGAAAATTGTTCTGAAGAGATAACTGAATGCTCTATCCAACTCCTATTCATAGACAATTTCTTGCATGTGTAGACGTAGCTTAAAAAAGGTCTTAACTGATGTTCATTATGAAGTAAACAAATGATATACCGGTACGTTGCTTTCACTCTAAATTCATGATTAAAAAGTAAAAATAATTTTGTCCCCCTATATTTCGATTTTGACCCACTGTGCGGTGGTGACAACTGTGAAGCGAAAGGGCGAGAGAGTGACGGTGTACAGGCTCACCCGCAAGCTTCAAGGTCAAGGGCAACAAACGTCCGGCCTGTACACAGGCCCAAAACTTTGTGTACGGTACTCTGTTGTCTGCCCCCTCCCCCTATCAATTCAAACATGACGAAACCGAATTGAACCAAATTTGGTACAGAGGTAGCACTAGCAAAGTGCACCTCAGTGTCATGTTTTATATTGCCACCATCTTTACTAAAACTTAATGGCGGACACTCAAATGGTCAAAACTTAAAATTAAATTACGACCAAACTAAACATCGGATCTTTAGCAAATTTCGTAAAAACATACCTTCATATGGGACGCGTCTTGTGCCCAAACTACAAGATCATCAGCCGTACCATTTCAGGAGGGCGGCCGTGTATATTATGCAAACTTTATAACTCGTAAAATGGGACCCACCAGTTCCGATTATCGAACCGAGAATCGTTTAAACTCTTCTAAAGGACGTGGTCCGTTCGAAATTTAAAGTTTATATTGTAATATTATAAAAAGCTGAGCCGTCTCGGTTACAAGACAAGATGTAGAGCCGGGCAAAAAGCTCTTGAGTTCCGATCGGTCTCGTTGGACGAGAATAAAAAACGGAAATGCTGGTTCCGGAACTGGTATTACCGATAATGTGGGCTCGATAACGATAATTCTCGACATTATCGCTCGTTCTCGCTTGGGCAATATGGCGCTGCCTGAAGGCACTCTGAGGCTTGTTGTGTAAGGATTCAATGGAAATTGTTCATTCCGTTGACTGGAGTCTGCGAATTGGAAGACTCCACTCAACTTCAACGATATCATATTAACAGACTACCTAAGGTATATTGAGCATATCATCCTAATAACATACGGTATGGAAGGAGATTTTGATCGTCAGTCGGTATTTTTTTGTTCATTAAATTTCAGCAAAACAAAATTCTATTTGACGTGTAGGCTACATATTAAGATTTTTCATGTAGTGCCACATTCAAGCACTACCGTATGTAACTTTCTCGTAATAAAACCTGAAAATTCATGCACTCGCTATATTACTAAAGCCCCTGTGATGCAACTGTGTTCTGTCGTATCATTTTTGTAGTAAGATACTGGTAAAGTGGTCGACATAAACAATAAAACGTAACGAAACAAAAATTAAAATCACTTCCCCTACCGAGGATCGAGCCCTGGCCCTTTAATTCATGAGTCCAGCGCGTAGCCAATTCACCCACTGAGACTCTTATACAACGAGGGAAAATGTTAGAAACATACACAGTGAAAACTTTTGCGTTGGATACCTGACACTCTTTATCTCAAATGCTCCTACCAGTTTGAATAATATTCTCTAGTCGTCGGGCATACGAAAAAATAATGTTTACCTTCAAGAATAAGATTGATTTTATCTTTCGCCATAATGGCTTTGTCATATGCTTAAGCCACCGCCATTACAATCGCGTCCCTACGCACGTGCTCAAACGTTGCATCATGGGTAGAGAGAGCAACGATATTACCTTGTGATCGAACGAGACTTTGGAGTATCGGACGAAGTGACATTCCCGCGGTAATGAGTTGTTCTCAGTGCAACTCCCGTCGCGCTATTCTCACTCAAACTGTCATATCATTGGCATTTATGGACAAATCAGTGAGGTGTTTGCACTGACATGATTAATATACCGCATGCCACAAACTGGTATTGTTTTCAAGCACAATATTAGAGTTTTTAGTAGATGAAATTAGTTGAAACTTTTCAGCGTAAAATTTTCCAAGTGTATTTTCACCATCGCAGCCAATTCTTTCACTATAGTTGCCTCTAATTACAACCAGTTACAAGGTGGAGAAGAAGGTTGAAAGTATTCTTTAAAGCAAATTCCTAGTCAGTAGGGCTAAAAATTCTTGAGTCATACACGTGAGATTTTCTTGTAGCTCGTCTCTGCTACGCCAATTATTTGAGTTTTATTTTACTTTAGGGGCTACAACATCGTGATCATTTTTGTCTTCTTGTGTGTGTCAACTTTGTCTAATAACCTGTGTTATTATGGTGTCCGTAGTAGTGTGTGTATACAGTATTTGTAACTGAGGGTAGGAGTGGTAAGGAGGTGGCAGATGCGAACTCAATTCAATGTGATCTTCCTGGGGTGGATCACTTCATACTGCTTTAAATTTGTCAAATGTAAGAACGAGGAATGGTTTACATTCCGGAGTTATTACAGAAGGCTTTGACTTTAAGGTGGGTATACACTTGCGCTCCGCGCACTGCGCGCGGTGCATACGCGGCGCGTGTGTTGCTCGACCAGAATTATTATTTAAACGAACCTCTCGCGATCCATAGGAAACCCACGAACATTCACTAGTCAGTTTGGAGGGTGGTAAATATAATCATGTCTCCGCCGCACGAGGAAAACCTCGCGATTGCGGTGATGAGTGGTGCTGCTGTTGTAATGGCACGTTTGTGCAAAAAGATAAAGAAACGACGACGACGTTGGTGGTACAGTGACATGTTTAAAAAAAGGAATGGTGCGGAGCTAATGATGGACTTGAAGTCACAAGAAATAAGCGGCCAGTATAATAAGAATTTTACTCGAATGTCACCTTCTGACTTTGAGAATCTGCTGCAGAAGATTGGACCCCACATTTCCAAAGAAGATAAGTATTTCCGCCCTGGGATTTATTTTACTTTTCTCACGCCGGTAGGAAGACAGCAGAGATATCACCTTCTTCTTGCATTGGTCCGCAGATATATCCATCTCAGCTCCTATTTCTCTCCAGGCATCTGCTTTTAGTCTATTGGTTTCTTAAAATGATCCTTATGTTGAGGATCCCACAGAAGAGGCTTTTTGCGATAAGCATCGAAAATTTTATCACAGATTCGTCTGACCACTCCATTATCACCACTCAAAACGCACAAATATTGCAATCAGATGCGCGCGAGAAACAACGAACTTCTCACAATCCCGTCCAAATCTGAACTGCGAACACTCAAAGTGCGCGTGGAAAAAACCGCCAGGAGATGGATCGTCGTGCGCCGCGCGCGCGCAGTTTCGAAACCCCGTACTAATCTAGCGAATTTGCTGCGCGCGAGCGGCGCGGCGCACAAGTGTATACGCACCTTTATACGTGCAGCGGCTTAAGTGATTCGTGCAGCGGCGTGAGCGAGTCTGCTTTTTCCTTTAAATAGATACTGTCGATAACGCCGAGAAAAAAGGAGTTCCGGTATTATCGAGACTCCCACTCAGTACCGGTATTATCGAGACTTAAGATTCTCGTTCAGCGGAGAGACCTGGTCTTGAGTGCGGTTGGTGGGGGGCGATACTAGCCATGCGGAAACTTACGATCCCGATCGGAACTAGAACAAATTTGCCCGGCTCTAACAAGATGGCAGCTGATCTCTCGTTCTGACCCATATTTCACTAATTTGAGTATGTTGCATGCAATATAACATACTGATAGAAATAATATGAACTTGGTATGAAATGGGTTACAAAGAATATATATTCCAGTAAAGAAATCGTTTAGTCAAAGTCATTATTTGCTAAGACGTTGCATGTAAATCATTTGATAACATTTAACTTGGGAGGACATGTTTGGCTCTGTGGTTAGAGCTTTGGTCCTTCACCCGGCGGACCCAGGTTCAAAAGCTATCAGAGTTGTATAATTTGCTTGATTTTTTAAATTGTTGTTTTTTGAGTACCAAGACGTTATAAAATTGAGCGTTATATCGTGAATTTTGTGATGGAATATATATATTTAATTAAAACAACATTCACCACCAGATCTGCATGGGTAACATCTACTAGCAACCAGTTGAACTATGCAGGAGCTAACCACGGCCTACTAGATGCGAGCTGCGCTCTTTAACGGCCCAGCCTATGGTGTAATTGAAAAATGTCCTCTTGTTGCCGATAGAGCGCACTCGCCCCAAGGATAGGTGCGATTAAAAATTACCTGTGCAGTAGGTACTGTATATGAAATGTGTTTCTCCCAGTGATACGTTTAGACCAATGAAGTTTCAATTATTGTAAGTAGTCGGTGATCATCATCATCAACTAGAGCAGTTTCCAACCACAGGTTGGGTCTGCTTGGAGCACAAGCCTCTGTCCATCCAGCACTTCTCTTCTGTCACTGTTGTCCACTTAACTCCTGTTCTCTCGACACTTTTCTTCACCCCCTTTATCCACCTATCCCTTGGTCTTCCTCTAGGTCTTTTTCTTCCACTCCATTTCCAATATTTTCCATTGTATTCTCTCTTTTCCCATTCTTTTCACGTGTCCATACCACTGTAGCCTTGATTTTTCAATTCTATCCTGTAGGGGTTCCTTTAATATTTCTGTGACTATAATTTCTGACTCGGTCCATTCTCGTTACACCTACACGACTCCTCTGAAACTTCATTTCCACTGCTTGTATTCTGCTTTTATCTCTCTCCCTCGTCACCCAAGTTTCTGATCCATACGTTAGGATCGGCACAAAGTAAGTCTTGTACATGATCCCTTTACAATTCTGTGGCACATCCTTGCTCCATATCAGGCCTCTAACACTCTTGAAGAATCCATCAGCACACCTTCCTCTTTCATCTAATTCCAAGGCATTTCCCCCATTTTCTTCAATGACACTTCCCAGATACTTCAACTGCTCTCCGCCTAACTTTATCCCAGAGTATACTCTATCCTTCTCACGTGTTGTTATCACCACTTCACTCTTTTGCGTCGAAAACTTCATTCCATAGGATGACACTACTTCCTCCCATGCATTGAGTTGCTCCTGTACATCCCTTTCCTGGTTTCCCCAGTTCATCAAGTCATCTGCAAACACCATTGCCTTCATTTCTTCCACCCCAATATGCTGTGCTACCTTTTGCATCACTTCATCCATCACCATTACAAAGAGCAAGGGCGAGAGGGCACTTCCCTGCTTTAGACCATTAGTCAACTCAAACCATTCTGTTCTTTCCATACCGACTTTCACACAGCTTCTGCTTCCCTCATACATATCTTTCTTTCAAGTAGTCTGTGATAATATACTGAATTCCTACGTTGTTTGGAGTGTTTGCTGATGAAATTGTAAATTGCTGGGGTAAATTATAAACTATCCTTTGAACGCTGCTGCTCAAATCCAACGTGCCATTTTGTACTTGGAATAGGAAGAAAAGAGGTGATAAGGACAAAGAGTTATAACTATACCCATGCATTTAGGAGAAAGTAGGCTATATGTTCTTTAATGAAAATCTTCTTTCAATTGATATTACAGTGCTCTCTCGGTAATCCGGCAGATATCGGACCAGAGCACTGCCGGATTACCGAAAACGCCGGATTACTGGAAAATATTGAGAAAAAATCATTTGAAAATCAGTTTTTTGGTGCAACCGCCAAAATAAACCGCTCTCATCCGCATTGTAAACTTGGTCAGGAGTTAAATCCATTTCTTGGATAACCTGTTTGAACCTTCAACAGCGATTTCGTCTCTTAAAAGTTTCTCACCCGTTGTACTTAGCAGTCCAATTCCATAACGTTGTTTGAATTTCTGCAACCATCCCTTGTTGGCTTGGAAATCGTCCTTTTTTGTAATTTTCCGGTAAAATTCCCTAGCCTTTCCTTTAAGGATTTCACCAGAAATTGGTGTAGGCTATGCCTACCACGTTCTTGTAAAAACGAATCATAGAGGCTATTGTCAACTTTAGGATTTTCACCAGTTTTCAATGTCTGTAGTTTACTTTTGAAATTTTCATTCATCTTAAAAAACGACTTTATTTTATCACTGTTTTTTCATATGTCATGAACTGTAGCTCGACCAACACCGTATTCGTTAGCAACACTAGTTAACGTTTCGCCCTTTTCAAGCCGCTTTTCTCGCAATTTAACCATCCAAACGCAATGAAACTTGGTACAGCAGGATCTAACAAAGATAGAGTTTTATGCTTACGTCTGTTCTGCACGGATGCCATCTTTAACACAACACTACTACAATACAACTGTCCTACACTAAGCACCTGAGGGGGCGTGCGTGAGTCATCGCTTTTGGCGCCAATGCATTGTTTACTCAGACACTAGTCTTGTCGCTGCGTGGGAAACATTGTACAGTATTGGGGATGCATTATCAAATCAAGTGTTGAGCTCGTACTCGAATACAAAACGCTGGATTACTGGGAGTGCCGGAGAGCTGAGATGCCGGATTACAGAGGGAGTACGGTATAGTATTTTTTGAAATTAATTATCAATATCCTGTTCTTTTCCTTCTGTCCATCATCGCCCCTTGCTCTATCAGCCCAGTTACGGCACATATTCAGTATTAAGTAGGATTGGACGTTATCCAACACACAGTACAGAAAACAACTTCCGTAAAGTTTGCACTGGACTGGGGGATGGACTCTCCACTTTTCTTTTCAAGTCGATAAGGTCATCAGAGAGTGTGGACGCAAACCAGAGACATCAGGCCGTAAAAGTGGACAAAGTACCTCACCTGAGTAAACAGGCTACCTGACGCCACAGACAAACGAGAGTATGAATACAAAAGGCGAATCAATCACAAACTTTGCAAACACACTGAAAAAAAAATCACTGATTTTCCCGAAGAAAAAAAAAAAAGGATTCATTCTTGAAATATTTCAAGAATGAATCCAACTAGACCAGCGGTGCACAACCCGCTGCCTTCAAAGTCAGTTTATGTGGCCCGTGGGTATATATTTTATTCTATTCTTCTTCCTCCTCGCCTTTTCCCGTTATGCAGGGTCGGCTTTCTTAATCCTGAGGCGCCAGTCGTTTTGTTGTAAAGCATCATCAGCAGATAAGACCCAATACTCTCATGTCCCTCTGGACATTCGTCATCCATGTTGCTTGAGGTCTGCCGCTCCCTCTCTTTTGCGTAGTCATGGAAAGGCACATCTTCACTACATGATTCTCCGGTCTTTACATAACATGTCCAAACCATCTTAGCCTGGACTCTTAAAAGTTTCTCTGTTATAGGCGCTACTTTGAAACTGCCTCGCACATGTTCATTACGTATTTTATCTTTGAGGGTAACTCCACCTGCCCAATGTAACATGATATGTAGCTTTTGCTCATGTGCCTTTGCAGTAGCCCATGTTTCACTATCATAGAGTAGGATTGGTCTTATGGCAGTTTTATAAACTTTACCCTTCGTTCTTATAGCTATTTTCGGATTACATAAAACTCCTGTTAGTTCGCGCCATTTGCGGTTATCGTGCCATCTTCAGCATTGAGATATTTGAATTTTGTTACCCTTGATAAGGTTTCACCATCTAATTTAAGTTCCATATTTGTCATACTGGGTTTAATGTTGTGGAAGTCGCATACCATATATTCAGTCTTGGTTCTACTAATGCACAGTCCATTACACTCTAGAGGTCTCCTCCAGTGGTCTAAACTCTCCTGTAGGTCATAAATACTGTCAGATATTAGTGCCACATCGTCAGCGTACAAAAGATTGCACGGTAAGGGAAAACTTGTTTTATATATATTGTGAATGATGAGATTGTTGTAGGCTCTAGTTGAAATAAGAAAATATAAGAGCTCTTAATCACCGTCAGTTCATAGAATTCTTATCATGCTTTATAAACGGCAACATTGTTTGGAAGTACCTACTTATGCAAGCAATCGTTTTCTTTGATGAAACAAAGTCAAAGTGTCGTTCCCGTTTAAGTGATACACTATTGGAGTGTGCCATCTCTAACATTGAACCTGATATAGACAGACTATTGAAAAATAAACAATGCCAAGCCTCACATTAGGAGCATTCTACTATACTCTGATTTACAAAAGATGCTCGGTGAAAGCTGTCATCCGCTTGAGTGGAGACGAGAGGAGTAACGGTCACCATAGCAACAGCAAGCAATGTTGTAATGTATGCCAACACAGCAGTAAGCACATGGTTTGACTCAGTGTGTCTTCCTTCGTCACGGCTAACTTCCCCAGTATTTGTGTCTTCCTACAAGCCTCTTGGAATGTTATGAGTCATGATCTGCCTCAGTGGCAACGCAGCTTTGACAGCTGTCAGCGACCATTATTGGTAAATCAGAGTATTCTTGATTTGATGGCCGTTTGACGATACATTGATTTTCATTTTTATATACTTTGATGTTAAGAATTCTTTTTTTTTTTTTTTTAATAAAATGTTTACAACCTTGTGATAGTATTATTTTTTTATACCCCTAAACCTTTTGAATTAGGAGTAATTTGACAACTTAACGCAATTTGCCAAAAACTTCAAAAATGGATTTAAACGATTTAGAGGACACAAAAATGGTATTGAAACACATTTCTTGTCTGCTGGTGAAATAGGTTATTCAGATAATAGTAAAATTAGCTTTAAGGTACGGTTTGGCTACAGAGATGAGCGCTCGGCGCACTAAGTCAGAAAAGTGGTTTCCCTAGCCAGCGATCATCGTCTTTCATCCACTGCCTCCTACAACAGGATCACTTTCACTACTCAACAGCTCAGTAGCCTACTCTTTGCTTATACAGGTTCGTGGTGGGTAAATACTGATCAGCTGATCATAGTCTGAAATAATATAACGTTGCCAGAATAACCTTAAGCAGAATTACATCAGCGTTAATATTGCTTCTTTTAAAGGAGGAAGAAGAGATGATGATCGAATTAAGTATATGTACATGGAGCGAAAAAGACTCCAAACTAATAGTGGTGAGCGATGTTTGTAAAGGGCAGTTCCCCCTTGTTCTGTACCCAATAAATAAATAATAACGTGTACAAAACTAGGCGTACACTGATTCATAGACAGCTGCTTAATGACCAAATAAAATTTAAGGAATACTCAAAACCAGTGGCATAACTACGGGGAAGGGGGAGGGAGGGTGATCAGAACCAATTAATGAAAATATTAAACTTATGAAGTTTTTAAGTTTGAACAGAACCAACCTTTGGATTGATGACATCTATGAATAAGGGCTATGATTGTGATACATTATAATCTACGTTACCGTGGGTGTCTGAACTAATAAGCACACTTACTACCACGTTTCTGTGACAAGCAACATAATATGTTAGAAGATTAAAAATCATCAGTTTATTTTGAGAAATTGCAGTCTTTATGGAAGCCATGATACTGTTTCCCAAAGAGATGAGAGCTTTATCGTTATTCTTTCGTTGACGAAATGGCCAGCGATCATCGCTGCCGAAATGCAATGAATTGACACCAACGCAGATCGCTGTAGGGAAACCAGTCCCATTTGTTTACATGCGTTCATAAAGCAACGAAGATCGCCAGCGTACCCTTAGCGGTAGGGTTTGGCTAGCATCTATGTGGAAAGGTAACTTGCGGCCCGCCACTTATTATGTAAAAATAAACTTGGCCCCTGCTTTTAAAATGGTTGTGCACCCTGATCTAGACTGACCAATCGACTTCTCGGAACAACAGGTAGCATTGGCTAGCAGAAGTGGACCAAGACATGCAGAGACCGAAGCTCAGGATGAAGGGAAGGAAATGTCTTACAGGAAGAAGAACACCAAGTGCAGTAATTAGTTTATTAAGCTACATTACACAGACTAGAAGCTATTTAATTCATTTCCATCCAAAATGAAAACTGATTAAGGGCTGAAATGTCAATGCTCTTGGATCACCACAGCGCTGTACATGGGCGCCCGCAACACTATCACTACCTCACTGCGGACTTGTTCCTTTACGTCGTGTTTACCAATTGGATCATCTCGTCTAATTCTACGCCTTGTGCTGCAAAATGCTGTACATTGTTATTTTAAGGAGTGCAATAATACGGTGGCTTGTTTCTTGTGAACGAAGAGATTATTGCAGCCTGCCATCCATGTTGTAATATTACATCATCTGCAATCGATGCAATTTATAATAAATAAATAATCCCGGTAAGTACATGTTACTTAGTCGTCAGTAATATTGTGTTAGTTATGGATTTATATAACAGGTGTGTCAAGTGACACCAAACAGAAGACAACTTCACGTGGGCGGTGATAAAGCTAAAACTCAAGCTTCTGACAGGAAATGCATTGGCAGGTTCTAACTCAGCTAAATGCTTGCTACGATGGGCGAGTGGTTATCGTGACGGACTACCAATCCCAAGCATGTAGGTTTGCTCTTGGCAGTGGTAAATGATTTTTGAAAGGCAACAAAAATCACCGCATGCATGTCATACGATGTTGGCATGTTAAAGAACCCATTTGAATTTAGTAGGCCATGTTCATAATGGCAAAATTGGTCTCGGGATTTTTTGCCAACACGAAAGTTCCTCCTTTCTCTACTGTTTGAGTCTTCAGTGTTTTGACTAGTTTGATGCAGCTCTCCATGCCTCCCTGTCCTGAGCTAATCGTTTCATCTCTACATAGCTACCACACCCTACATCCGAAGCAATCTGTTTAACATATTCTAACCTTGGTCTACCCCTACTGTTCTTGTTATCGACCCTTCCTTCCATAACTAAGCTTGCTATTCCTGGGTGTCTTAGTATGTGTCCTACCAACCTATCTCTTCTCTTCATTAGCAGTCGCCAGAAACATCTCTCCTCTCCCACTCGTCTTAGTACCTCTTCGTATGTCACCCTATCTACCCATCTAATCTTCATCATTCTCCTGTAACACCACATTTCAAACCCTTCAATTCTCCTCTTTTCTGCTGCACCAATAGTCCAAGTTTCACTTCCATAGAGCGCCACGCTCCAGACAAAGGCTTTCTCTACTAGAAAGCGCTATAGTGTCGAGGAGCTTAGGTATCTAACCTCCTTGACTTTCATAGTGTTCCAAGGAATTACTAAATTCAACATGCAAGCTGCCCTTTGGGCATCAAATAACAAAGCTTGCACCCAGCGCCCGAGGCCATACAATATTATCATCCCCGAAGATTGTGACAGAAGAGCAATCGGGCATACCCTGGGCAACATCTGAAAATGATTAAAAATAATCTGACGGCTGATCCTTTCACTACCGAATCAATTAAACTGCAGTAGCCGTGCAAGGTCGTAGCTTTGAAGAAGTAGAACATTCTTTGTCCTGTGCTTTGGAAGAACTTGGTCGATACTATCACAGAAATAATTTGAAGCCAAATCCAGCCAAAACGTAAGTTTGTGCTTTCCACTTTCGAAATAAAGAAGCCAAGAGGACACTGAATATTAAGTGGCAAGGTGAAACAATCTTTCATTGTTTTACACCAAAATATCTTGGTGTCACCCTCGATCAAACTCTGTCTTTCAAGCAACCAAAAGTAAAGTATCTGCACGAAATAACATACTAAGATGCCTAACAGGAAGGACATGGGGTGCTCACCCCACCACTCTCAGAACTTCAGCCCTTGGACTGAGCTTCTCAGCTGCTGAATATGCAGCACCAGTTTGGCTTTCTTCTCCACATTCCAAAGAGGTGGATATAGCTCTGATTGAGACTTCCAGGATTGTATCTGGGTGTCTTAGACCAACACCACTTCAGAAGAATTGGAATTTCTCCACCTCATGTCCGAAGAATGGTAGCAGCAGCAGCATCTGAGAAGAAACGGCAAGAAACCAATTCAAGGCATCCACTTTTCGGCCAACAACCAGCCCGACAGAGACTTAAGTCCAGAAACAGCTTTTTGAGGGGAGTAACAGCCCTCGAAGGCTCACAAGAAGCTGCCGTGTGAAGATATGGAAGACAGAGATCACAGACCCAACTATTCCTCTATCAGAAAAAATGGCACCTGGTCACAACTTGCCAAATGGAATTTGGAAATCATTGAACAGGCTCGTCAACAATGATGAGTTCTGTGACTGCAGCGTGTTACAAGATCCAGAAGACCTGCTGATCTGCCCCTTGATGGAGGACACATGTTCAAAAGGCAATCTTATGGCTGCAAATACTAATGCTATAACTGTTGCTACTTGCTGGAAAAATCTAATTTGATTCGGACACGGAAAATAAATAAATAAATCATTAACTCAGGAAAATAACATGACGAGTTTCATGATTCTACTCGAGTACAGCCATTGGCAGTCCACATGGTGTGATAAGGCTGTGCATTGAGCTTGAGGGGTGTCTCCTCCAGCGATCCACTTCCCATACCTTGAATTATTAGGCAGGTTCAGATTTAACTTAGTAATAATAATAATATGGTATGGCCTCGGGTGCCGGGTGCAAGCTTTGTTATTTGACGCCAAGAGGGCAACTTGCATATCGAATTTTGTTGTTCCTTGGAATGCTATGAAAGTCTAGGAGGTTAGATATCCAAGCTCCTTGTTACTACAGCGCTTTCTAGTAGAGAATGGAGGAACTTTTTGTGTTGGCGGAAAATCCCGAGATTAATTTGCCATTGTGAACACAGCCTACTGAATTCAAATGGGTTCTTTAACATGCCAACAACATATAACATGGATGTTGTGATTTTTGTCGCCTTTCAAAAATCACTTACCACAGCCAGGAGCGAACCTGCAAGCTTGGGGTTGGTAGTCTGACAAGATAACCACTCACCCACCGTGGCAAGCATTTAACTTAGTGATTTGGGGATATCTGAAAATTGGCCAACATTGTTATTATAGTGAAATACACAGTTATTGTTCCTCATAGTTCGGCCCCTTAAAGCAACAATAACTAACTAACAGTTATTGTTAACTTCTTTGAAGAACTGATGAATCATGCTTCAGAGCAGCAACGCAGTGTTCATTGGCGCCCATGTCGCATGTACTAGCAGATAAGTTTAGTACTTGAGTTTGAATATAAGACAGTGGTTGATACGAACTGTGGTGTTGGTTCAGTTATTGTCCCATAACCTGTGTTACTGTCAGTAGAAACATATTTAACGGAGGAGGTGGCCGTGGCCTTAAGTTAGCAAGTATCCTGGAATTTCACTCAAACAAAGCACGGAAATCCACATGTACAGGGTGATTCTTTTGTTCGAGCGCGTGCGCCTTCCGCTGGCCAACCAAGCTCACACCGCAGATAGCGCGCAGGTGGAAACCGTAACAAAGTACATTAAGTACCGTCAGTGTCCTGGAGTTCGACAAACCGCCACCAACACACCGGACCATTGCTCGCATCAGATATAAATTTGAAGCAGGTGGAAACATTCACAACATTACAAGAAACGTTCTGGACGACCACGGACATCCACCAGTCCTAGAAAAGAAGAATAGGAGCAGGAAGCCCCACCGAAATCATTACGACAAACGGCTCGAGAGACACACATCTCAAAAGATAGCGTCCATCGCATCATGAAGCGTCTGCGATGCAAATCCTACATTCCAACACGAAATTGGAAATTGACAGACAATGTCATGAAATTCCAAATTAACTTTCGTAACGTTTGCGAATCCATTGCTTCGTGTTATCAGCTTTGTCTGGACACTGACGGTCATCAATTTGAACATTTGCGAACACGAGTCTTTAATTACAAGTCTCCTCAATAATTGAAGCCCTTAAACTTGTCTCTATGTTCATAAATAATCATTTTATGGTCATTCAAAGTGTTAGTACATTATTTTGAGACACCCTGTAATTAGCGTTTACACTTTGTAATTCCCTTCTGTTGTGAGGGATATCTGCTGCCATATATTGTTCTCCAGCTCCACTAGAGTACGAGTAATTATCTGTACACTTTGTATTTTAAATTACCTCACAATTGCACATCAAACAGGCTTAGGTCCGTTCTTCAATTAATTACAGTAAACACGCAGGGGGGGGGGGGTACAGGAGTAGCTACATAATGTTACTGTCTGTCAACTGAAGGAGAACATTTTTAGTATCTTCTGTGAAAAGATAAGCTCTAACCTTAGATTCCCAAGAAATAATAAAACATGTGTGCTTCTTTAATTAAATCCTGCAAGAAGCTGTTGTTTATGTTACGTTCTACACACCTCACACCCTCGTTGATGGAAGTTTAGTGACTTAATGACTTTAATGACCCGGGTTGGCTGGCGGAAGGTGCGCGCGCCAAGCAGTCGGCCGCCAGCTCCAACAAAAGAATCTCACTGTAGCATTCCAGCTTTGTGTGATGAAGCTGAGCATATCCCGCACCGGTCCTTGGCAGAGCCTGGACCTGCTTTGTCTGGAGATGTCTTATGCAAATGATGAAGGTTCATCTGCAGTTTCGCCCTCCAGATCTGTGTGGTAACTTACTGTGCTGGAAACATGTGAACCACTGGTCTTATATTCATCCCTACTTCTTCTACAGCTACTCTACTGGTCTTGGCAATGAAGAATCAAACCTCAACAAGATCTCAATGCTCAAGGATTTTCCTTCAATTTACTGATTTTCTTAAAATAATATTTGTTTAATTACTGAATAATAGGCTAGTCTAAACCACAAAATTATTTTGATGGCTTTGTGCTACTTCAGTAATGGTTCTGGTCTGGTCGGGAGCTGTCAACTTACACGGTGTTTGCTTTTACTTCCCTTGTCAACTGTCTATTGTCACCCTTTCGGCTAAGCAGAACAATACAACTCCTATCATCAGCCACCTTACAACAATGGGTACATAAAATGCTTCAATAAAATATTATGGGTCACAATTTGTGTATAGATTTATTTTTTTATCTGCTTGAGGTTGGAGGTGACCGCAAGGATCCAGTGAACAGCTCAACCATCGACTGCAGTATGCACATTAATCAAGACAATTCCGTAATTTCACAACTAAGTTAAGTGTGGTGTCCCACTTTTATTGCCTGCAATTGTTCATATTCGAACTCTAATGGACTGGGAAATGTTTGCAATCTAGATACAGTATATTGAGATTGTAGAACATTTTCAGCTCACTGCAAAGGTTTCGATTCTTCATAACTAGCACTGCTACTCGTGCGCTACCTGGTTCCAGGCCGGCGGCGGGGCAGAGTAAACGGGCTGCTGCCAGGGAGCGTTGAGCAAGCCGTCCCAGTCGGTGATCTGGCAAGCCGATGCCAGGGTACTGGGCAATAACTGCCAGTTCTCGCTGGCATCGCCCTCGATCCGTGGGGGCGACGGAAGTATGCGTCCCGTACCGGTTGTGGGCGGCGTCCCGTTGCCGTCCTCGGTGATGGTCTGGAATGCTAGCGGCTCGGCCCCCTCCTGGTGCGGCTGGGGCAGAGGCGGGAGGATCTGCGTCTGCTGGGCCAGCTTGTAGGACGCCTGCCGCAACATCTGCCGCCTACTCATGGCCAGCCCCTCTATACTCACGCTCGGCTGCTGGAACGCTCCCTGTTTCTGCAGGATTTGGCGCTTCTGCTGCAGCAATCGATGCTGCATCAGCTGCTGCTGCAGCGGGGCTAGCGGCTTGCTCGAGGCACTCGACGTGGGCGTGGGTGTGGCCAACTCTGGCTGCGGAGTAAAGCTCAAGTTCTCCGGAAGACTAATCCGCTTGGAGAGGGGCGGCGATGCGTCGCTCACCAGGGTGTGGTGATACTGCGTGTGCTGTATCTGCCTCTGTACCACTTCTTCCTGTGGAACTGAACTTTGATACAAATTCTTGAGAGCTTGGTGTTCCTGCTGGACAAGGTGCAGCTCCATCACTCCCTTGGTCTTCCCGGTCTCGTTGAGCCGCTGACTGTTGAACGCTACCATCACGTTTCCCCCGTTGCCCCCACCGGACGTGCCTCCCGGCCCTGCCGAGGCGGCCGCCACCCCTTGTTGTGCCACCAGCCCGTCCGAAGCTCGTCTCCCCTCCCTGAAGTCTACCGGCGACCTGGTGGTGTTCCGACTGAAGTGCACTAGCGGGTTATGTCTGCTGTTGGTGCTGACGTACAGACAGGGGTGGATGGCCACACTCTCGGCCAGCGCAGGCTTGTTTTCCACGCCGGGGTACGTACACGAGGGTAGGCTGGAGGCCAGGTCAGACTCGAACTGATAGTCCAGGCTGCTCTCGAAAGTGGAAAAGTTGCTCTGCAAGGACGACACGTGTGAAGACGAGCAAGAGGAGTCGCTACTCAGGCTCTTGTTGTTGACTCCTCCGCCACCCACGCCGCTGGAAGACGACGAACTCGCGTACGACGAGAGCCTCTGGTGTTGGTTCGGAGCTACGTCCTCCATGTCCGTTTCCACCCCCTCGTCTGTGGAACCGGAGCCCTGTGCCGTCACGGGCGGGTGGACGACGCCAGCCGATAAGGAACTGCCCAGCCCCATGGGACTGCTATACCTCGTGAACGCATACACGTCCGCCGTGGAACTCTGACTAGAAGCGTTAGTGTAATGGTGTTGTTGCTGTATTAAGTCTCTGAACGGGGGAGGATGTGTTTGTGTCTGCGGCAGGAGACGCGTGCTCTCGGTGACCGACGTGTAGGCGCGCCGGGCTGCCACGTCCGTGCTGAGCTTGCGCATGGCCTGCTCCGCGATGGTGCTGGGTCGCCGCCGCTGCACGGAGTCCAGCGAGTGTTTGCCATTGCCGGTACTGGTACCACTACCACTACTGCTGCTGCTGCTAGCGCTGGTCGTGCTCGAGTCCTGGCTCAAAGGAAAACTGCTGCGGTGTTGTCTCAGTCGCTCCAGCAGCAGGAAGTAGATAGCCGCATGGTGGTCGTAGCTCCCGCATCGCAGAGACTGCAACCACACAAGAAACATTTCAGCTGATAATGCACAGATTTGGCACATGCATCGTCCAACATCTGGGAGCAAGTTTCTCTATCTTCACACACTATTTATTTATTAATCATCCACATGTGAGCATTGCATTATCCAACCCTCCATCTTGCCTCAAATCCACCATAAACAGCCCATCCCCATGGCAACCATCCTAGATCAAGGCACACATGCCATAGCCAAGGCCACCTGGTCACTTTGCACAGCCAGACCACCACTGAGAATCTCTATGGCCAGAGGCCAGAGCGGCCCACCATCAAATGGCCATGGCTGGCAACCCGACAAAGCAAAAAATAACAAATACTACCAACCGCACCTAAGGGTGAACCATTGTTCGGTTACAAGCAAGTTCAGCTCTGTTTTGTAAAGTACCGTAAGCCCTCGATTCAACGGACAGAATTAGACCAACAAGGATTTCTTTTTTTAATTTTCACGCACCAACTTAAGCAAGTTTACAACGAAACGGAACTGCACGAGCGCCCCAAACTCTTGTTAGAAATGAATGATATTTATTCAATTAATTCCAAAGAGCCATAGGCTCGTACAGAGGAATTGTACAGTAATATGTGTGTTTACACACCAGGAAGAAAATTCTGAAGGTAACACAAATTGATGAATAAGGGCATAGGCCTATTAGTAAAGTTGATACTATATCTAAGATTGTTTAGACCAAGGTCTCTTAAAATGATAAGCACAGGATTTTTAAGCTTATTTGATGTATTACGATGCATTGAATTTTTCCCACAATACTTTCGTAGTTTTCCTCTTAAATACTGACAAAGATGGTGCACTTTTTACTTCATCGGGAAGTTTATTATATGACTGTGATGCAGAGAACTTGAAACTATTTCTACCGTATTTAGAAGAGTGAATGATATATAAGGCTACGTCCTTCGCATGCCTAGTTCCATAAGAATGATTGTCCGAGTTCAAGATGTAGGGAGAGCTATAGAGTATTGTGTTGTGTTTAATTTTGTATATTAGCATAGCTGCTCGGAGATCTGCACTTATGCCGAGGGGTAGAATTTTACTTCTGATGTACAGATCTTTTACTGGAGTGCAGTAAGGAAGGTTAAATATGTTTCTAATAGCCCTATTCTGAATAGTCATTAAATCATTCAGTGTGGATTTCCTGCAGTGAGCCCAAATAACATTTAAATATTGGAGCTTGCTATGTACAAGTGAATAGTAGATTTGTTTTACAAGGTTTAGGGGAATAAGATACCGAAGTTTCCTTAGGATCCCTACTATAGGTGAGAGTTTCTTAGCAATTCGTTCAACGTGTTCAATCCAGGTCAGGTGTTTGTCGATGATTAGACCTAAATACTTTGCCTGATTAACCTCTTTTATTTCAATATTATTTATATATATTTTGTCATGTGTGATTTCTTTCATGCTTTGCTTTGAAATTACCATGTAATTGGTCTTCTGTAGGTTCATTGTTAATTTATTGGCCTGGAACCATTGTGAGAGAGTATTTATATCTTGTTGCACATTTTGTATGATTTCAATTATGTCTTTCCCAGTGTAGAAGATATTTGTATCATCTGCATACAATTTGATATGCCCTCTCAAATTACATTCCACAATATCATTTATATAAATTAAGAATAATGTAGGTCCAAGTATAGATCCTTGTGGAACTCCATGAGTTATATATTTTCCTGAACTTATGCATTTATTCAAAGCTACATGCTGCTTTCTTCCAATAAGGTAGCTTTGGAACCATTTTAGTGCTATACCTCGGACACCAGCATTTTCTAATTTTGATAACAGTATTTTATGATCTACTGTATCAAAGGCTTTTGTGAGATCAATAAATAACCCAACTGCCATATTATTTTTGTCAACAGTTTCTTGTAGCATTGTTATTAGGTCAATAGTTGCTGCCTCAGTACTAGAATTTTCCCTGAATCCATATTGCATATTATGAAAGAATGTATTCTTGTTCAGAAATGAAAGCAATCTTGTTTTTACCACTTCTTCCAGAATTTTTGAAACTACCGATAAAATAGAAAAAAGGTCTATAATTATTTGGATTTCTTTTGTCACCACCCTTAAATATAGGAACTACTTTGGCCACTTTTAAGTCATCTGGTATCATGCCAGTAACTAAGGACTCATTAATCATTTCAACCAAGATTTTAATAAATGATTGTATATTGTTTTTAATGAAATTTGTGTTGATCCTATCTAATCCACAGCTCTTTTTATTCTTTAAATTTGTGATGATGGACTTGACCTCTGCTTCATCTGTCGGATATAAGTAGAGAGAATTTGACTGATTGTGGTCCTTACTGAGGATTTCCTTCTGTTCAGGAATAGCTTTTGCTAGACTTCCAGCAATGTTTGTGAAGAACAAGTTAAATGATTCACATAGTTCTTGATTGTCTGTGATAATTTTGTTGTCTATTTCAAGTGAAGTGCATGTCTCAACTGTTGGTTTTTTGTTGTGTATGATTTCTTTGATAGTCTCCCAAGTTTTATTAGAATTGTTTCCATATGTTCTGAATTTATCTGAGTAGTAATTTGACTTTAGTCTTCTTTTTAAGTTTGTTACATTATTCCGGCATCTACAGTATTCTTGGTTCATATCATTATTATTTCTGTGAAGGGGATTTTTGAGCTTTGCATGCAGAGTGTCTCGTTGTTTTATAAGTGTAAGGAGTTCAGCTGTGACCCATGGTAAGTTAGTAGTCTGTCTGTTATTGTTAGTATTGTTTGTTATTTTTCTTTGGCTATGCCTGTTCCTTAGATTCAATTGTTTGATGAAAGAGTTATATAGAGAGTTTACAGTACTATCTGCATCATTATGGGAATCTGCATTTATAGATATATTAGTTTCAGGAGTGTGTTGCCTATCCCAAGAGTCCTCGTGTGTTGTTGATTTTGTCGGCTTATGTGACAGAGTGTACGTGCTATAATTGGTCTTGGAAATATCAAGAATTAATATACTGTGATCACTAATATCATTGCTGACATTTGATATTTTATAACTTAATTCTGAATTGTTTAGTGACACGTGGTCTATTAAGGTAGCTGCAGTGTCACAAAGTCGTGTAGCATATTTAGTGTTGCATTGTTTAAAACCATAGCATGCTATTAAATTTAGATATTTCCTTCTTAATTGATCATCAGCTAGGATATCAATGTTGGTATCTCCGAGGAAGATGCATAATTTATTGTTTATCTGGCTAAGAAAACTTTCAAATGAATTTAAGAAGGGTATGGCATTGCTTCTATTGGGGTTATATGCTGCAATAATGTCAATGCTTTTGTATGTTGGCCTATTACTTTTAACATCATCTCTGAATACCTCAATCCACATCAAACTATGATTCATTTCACACTTTCTTTTAACGTTCACTTTCCATTTGTGTGATACATAAATACCCAGACCCCCACCAACTTTGTCATCTCTATGAGCAAACACGCTTGTGAAATTGTTGAAGTTATAAAAATCTGCCTCATTACTTTTCACCCAGGTTTCTGTAACTACCAATACATCTATCTGACCTATCATCTGCACGAGAATTTCAATGTCATCAAGCTTATTCCGAATACTTCTGCTATTAATGTACAAACACCTAACCTCTCCACCTAATTCTAATGAGTTTATGCATGCACTTATATTAGAGTCCTGTTGCATGAAATCATCCAAACAGTTGTACTTATGTTCACTGCACTGTACTTCACCTAGGTGTCCACTTGTAGTCAGCGCTTTCTTCTCTCTAAACAATAAAATGTCATCACTCGTTCCAGCAATTAGTTTTCCGAGAGTAAAAACTTGGCAACTCTGTTTAAAAGTTTTCCAAATTTCATTGTTCCTCTTCTATTGAGGTGGAGACCATCATAAGCAAGGTCCCTGTCTTGTAACCAAGAGTTCCCTTCTAAAAACATAATGTTTTTTTCACCACACAACCAATCCAGTGTTGAATTCACTGCATTAATGTATCGTGGGTCTATGTCACGTCTTTGCAATACACCACTAATACACACTTTTGCACTCGGAAAGGCACTTTTCACTTCGTCCACGAGCTTGTCCACGTCATTCATAATGTGAGTTGGTGTTGGAGAACTGTTCAAGCAATTGGTCCCTACATGAATCATTACCACCTCAGGGTCTTCACGAACCTCGTTTGCACATACCTTTCTAGTTAATTGCTCAGTTCTTATTCCTGGATAGCAATAGACTGCGGCATCATCAACTACTGGGCCTACATTTCGCAGAATTGAGTCACCCATGACAAGTACACGGGGACGTCTCCTTTTCTTATTAGTAGGGTTATGGATAGGTTTGTCGTATCTGGATGTCCCGTTTTCAATACCGGTATCTTGTCTTTCTTCTAATTGGGAATCGGAACGGCTGAGGATTTCAAATGGATTCTGGGAGATAAAGTTGTTAGGAATATTCCCAGATTTCACCAAGGTAGGCCTACGTCTTGGAAAGCGTGCATTCGTTTTAGACCTAACCTCTAAATAGTCTGCCTGAGTAGGCCTATTTACTACTAACGCACAGTAAATTCTATTTACAGTAAAACTTTGTTGATTCGAAGTGATTGGGATGGGAAAGGAGGACTTCGAATTAACCGAAGCAACCCCCACCGCAAAATATGACCAATGGAAACATGCAATTACCGATACTCCATTTATCAACTCTCGATTAATAATCTATCCAACAGCATCCAAATCATACTTAACCCTACAATACTAACATACATAAAATTTTCATGTATGAATAATTTAACTGCTTAGAATTCCCTCTCTATCTGTCCCCACCCAGCAGTGCTTCTACTGGTCTATGGTGGTGATGTCAATGCTTTTGGTATTAATGCGAATCAGTTCTAGAGGCATAATCATGGAGCAAAGTATTGTCAGGAAACTATCCTTGAATTTAACAACATATTGGTTTCTCCACGGCAATAACAAAGAGGTGGAGATATGTCACATTACTTCAGAGGGATTATAAAAACCATCTCATAAAAACCAGAGACAGTCCAGGGTCTTTCACATAAAAGAAGAACGGCAGGAGGCAGTTTTGTTATTCGCTGGTGCGGTGGCCTTGGCCGAGCTTGTGGCGCGCCACGGCCCCCTGCTGTACTATTGAAAGCGCGCATAGTACATAAGTTCCAATATATAAAAATAACAGATTGACATACCAAACTGATTTTACTACTAAATGTTTGCTTGTTTTATTCTCATGTCTCAACATAATCGCCAAAACGATTTGAAACATTTATCGTATCGTTACACCAGCTTACGAATGCCCTCGGCAAAATATTCTGCCGCCACTAAGGTGGGTACGTCTGGACAGTCTCCTGAAGTTTTTCTTTTTTGACGAGACGTTGCCGCCCAACCATACCTTCAATTCTTGAAAAAGGTGAAAATCATTCAGTGCTGGTTTGGACTAAACGGTAGATGGTCCAAAACATCACACTTGTATTCTTTGTAAAAGTCTATCGTAACGTTGGCACAGTGTGGTCGTGAATGATTTCCCCCTTTTTCGAGAATTGAAGGAACAGTTAGGCGGCAACACCTCGCCAACAAGATAACACTTCAGAAGACTGCCCAGACGTACCCTCCTCAGTGGCGGCAGAATATTTTGCCGAGGGCATTAAAAAACTGGTGTAACGATACGACAAATGTTTCAATCATTTTGGCGATTATGTTGAGGCATAAGAATAAAACAAGCAAACATTTAGTAGTAAAATCAGTTTGGTATGTCAATCTGTTATTTTTATACAGCCCATCAGAACTTGGAAAAAAAAAAAAAAAAAAAAACACACAAAATAACCAACACCCTAGCCCTCATATATGTACTACTAGCTGAAGTACCCGTGCTTCGCTACGCGTCATAAATAAATTAAAATGTGAAGGTGACAGTTAAAACAGGGGATAGGCGAGGTGCTGCGCAGAGGGAGATTAAGGATGGAACATTTTGTCCAACTACACCGCTCGGCGTTGACCGTGTTTTATAGCACAAATTTAGGTTTTACTCGCTAACAGTTGCAGATACCTTTCGGATAGAAAATGTAATTTTAAACCTCGCATATGCCATCAAAGGTTTGCTATTTCTTAGCGTTCTCTTTTTATTTGAAATGGAAATATGAACGTTTGAAACCAAAGGGTGTAGTGACGTCACTAAAATGGTCGCAATTTTAAATAGTGCAAAGTATTGAAATCAAAAGTAACCTATATGTTAACCAGGTAAATCAGCTACTTCCATGTAAAATTCACGTAAATCGGACCAGTGGTACTTGCGAGATTGATTAATACACAGACACACACCATCTCAATTTTAGCCTCGCATCGCTCGCGTCATAGTCGTATCATATTGTTTTTCAATGAAATGCAGGTTTAACCCCGTTAACACCACTTTAGAACCTGAATACCCAAAAATCCCTCCGTAGTAGACGTTTTCGACACACAACAAACAAACATATCCCCAAAATATCATTCTTCTAACTTTAATAGTTTTGGTTGGTCGATGAGAGCAAACATCCAAAAATCCTTCCTTAGTGGACGTTTTTCTTCCAGAAGTTCACCCCTCCCCATATGCCCCTAAAATGGCATTTATGAAAACACGGTCGAACACCTATTTATTTTATTTATTTATTCATTTGTTTATTTATTTTTAAGCTGATAGATTTCCTCCGAGTTTCAGACTCCTCCCTATGTCGTTTAAGAGATACACGCTCAGTTAGGAATCTTTCAACCCCCACTTTTCATCCCTTTCACCTCATAATATACACTACATCGAAAAACCATTAGACATGTGTCAGCTTATTTTTAATGATTAGTATATGTGCCAAGTATCACATCCCCAAATGAAACCACTCGTGAGATATTGTTATTCAATGGAAAGCACGTTTACCCCCTTAACACCTCTTTAGAACCTGAATATCCAAAACTCTTTCCTTAGTGGACGTTTTCGACATACAACGAACATATCCCCAAAATTTCATGTTTCTAACTTCAATAATTTTGGCTGGCCGATGATGAGTGAGTGAGTCAGTCAGGACATTTTCTTTCATTTATTTTTGATAATTTCACCCGTCCCCATGAACCCCTTAAATTGGATTTATGAAGCAAACGGTCAAACGCCTATTTACTTATTTAAAGCTGTTTTCCTCCTGAGTTTGATGAGTGAGTGAGTCAATCAGTTAGGACACTTTCTTTCCTGGTTTTTTTCCCCCAGAATTTCACCCCTCTCCAAGGGCCCCTTAAATTGGATTTATGAAAAAACGTTCGAACACCTATTTACTTGTATTTTAAGCTGTTTTTTCCCACCGAATTTCAAACTTCACGCCTATGTCGTTTCAGAGATACACGCTCCGTCAAGAATCTCTCAACCCCCAATTTTCACCCCTTTCACCTCATAATATACACCACATCGATAAACCCTTAGACATATGTCTGATTATTTTTAATGATTAGTTTATATACCGAATATCACATCCCCAAACAAACAACTCATGAGATATTGTTATTCAATGAAATGCACGTTTACCTCCTTGACACGTCTCTAAAACCCGAATAAACAAAAATCATTCCTTAGTTAACGTTTTCGACATACAGCGAACATCTTCCCAAAATTTCATGTTTCCAACTTTAATAGTTTTCGCTTGGCGTGATGAGTGAGTGAGTCAGACAGGACATTTTCTTTCATTTATTTTACCAGAATTTCACCCCTCCCCATGGGCCCCTTAAATTGGATTGATTAAAAAACGCTTGAACACCTATTAACTTATTTCTTAAGCTGTCTTTTTCCCCTGAGTCAGTCAGTTAGGACACTTCTCTCCTTTTTCCCCCAGATTTTCACCCCACCCCATTGGCCCCTTAAATTAATTTATGAAAAAACAGTCGAAAACCGATTTACTTACTTTTTAAGCTGATTTTTTTTCGCTGAGTTTCAAATTTCTCGCCTATGTCGTTTAAGAGATAGGCCTACACGCTCCATTAGGAATCCTTCAACCCCCACTTTTCAGCCCTTTCACCTCATAATAATACACCACATCGAAAAACCCTTAGACACATGTCTGCGTGTTTTTAATGATTAGTTTATATGCCGAGTATCACATCCACAAATGAAACCACTCGTGAGATATTGATATTCAATGAAATGCAGGTTTAACCCCCTTAAGACCCCTTTAGAACCCGAATATCCAAAAAACCTCCCTTAGTGTACGGTTTTGACATACAACGAACATATCCCCGAAATGTCATGTTTCCAACTTCAATATTTTTGGCTGGGCGATGATGAGTGAGTGAATGAGTCAGGACATTTCCTTTGAATTTTTTTTTCCTTCAGAATTTCACCCCTCCCGATGAACCCCTTCAATTTGATTGAAAAACTGTCGAAAAGCTATTTACTTACTTTAAAGCAGTTTTTTCCCGCGAGTTTGATGAGTGAGTGAGTCAGTCAATCAGTTAGGACACTTTCTTTCCTGTTCCCTCCCCCCCCCCCAGAATTTCATCTCTCCCCATGGGCCCCTTAAATTGGATTTATGAAAAAACTGTCATACACATATTTACTTCTTTTTTATGTTGATTTTTTTTCGCTGTGTTTCAAACTCCTCGCCTATGTCGTTTAAGAGATTCCGTTAGGAATCTTTCAATCCCCACTTTTCACCCCTTTAACCTCATAAACACATCGAAAAACCCTCAGACACGTGTCTTGTTACTTTTTAATGATAAGTTTATATGCCGTGTATCACATCCCCCAATGAAACCAATCGGGAGATATAGTTATTCAATGAAATGCAGGTTTAACCCCCTTAAGACCCCTTAAGAACCTGAATATCCGAAAATCCTCCCTTAGTAGACATACAATGAACATATCCCCAAACTGTCATGTTTCTAACTTCAATAATTTTGGCTAGGCGATGATGAGTGAGTGAGTAAGTGAGTGAGTCTGGACATTTTCTTTCAATTTTCTTTTTCCAGAATTTCACCCCTCCCCATGATCCCCTCCCCATGATCCCCTTAAATTTGATTTATGAAAAAAAAACTGTCGAACAGCTATTTACTTACTTTAAAGCAGTTTTTTCCCCCTGAGTTTGATGAGTGAGCCAGTCAGTCAATCAGTTAGGACACTTTCTTTCCTGTCCCCCCCCCCCCCCCCCAGAATTTCATCTCTCCCCATGGGCCCCTTAAATTGGATTTATGAAAAAACTGTCAAACACATATTTACTTCTTTTTTATGTTGATTTTTTTTCGCTGTGTTTCAAACTCCTCGCCGATGTCGTTTAAGAGACACACGCTCCGTTAAGAATCTTTTAATCCCCACTTTTCACCCCTTTCACCTCATAATATACACCACATCGAAAAACCCTCAGACACATGTCTTCTTACTTTTAATGATGAGTTTATATGCCGAGTATCACATCCCCCCATGAAACCAATCGGGAGATATTGCTATTCAATTAAATGCAGGTCTACCCCCTTAACACCCCTTTAGAACCTGAATAGCCAAAATTTCTCTCTTAGTGGGCATTTGCGACCCTTGAGGAAGCTCCATACCAGATTTCATTCCAATCCGTTTGGTGGTTTCTGAGATTTCGTGATGAATAAATGAATGAGTGAGTGAGTGAGTGGTATTTGAAAAATATATAGTAGAAAGAAGATAGTGTCAAGTCTTTGTTGTGCTAAACTCGGTTGACAGTGCTGTGTGAGCAGCTGAGTAACTAACGGGATTTCAAGTAAAGATGCTCATTTTCTATACCGGTAGTGCTGAGCGCAACTGGCATCAAGTCGGCCGTGTCTCGACTTGAGCTATGTTGCCATGGAAACTATCTGTCTTGCCATTCCTTCATGAGTATATTTTATGATTTGATTAGCCTGTTTTTGAGTGAAAAAGGGCCAAAATCAGAAGAATGAGAAAGACTATCGAAAATTCATGTAGCCAGCGGTTCCTTCTGGGTCCTAAACTATGTGTATGCAAAATATGGTTGAGATTGGTGGAACGGTGTAGATTTGTATACGGAACCAACATACATACATACATACATACATACAGACTTTCACTTTTATATATTAGATGTGCGCACTTTCAATAGTACAGCAGGGGGCCATGGCGAGCCACAAGCTCGGCCAAGGCCACCGCACCAGCGAATAACATAACTGACGCTTGCCGTTATTACTTTATATGAAAGACCCTGTATAAGAGGCTGGAGAGATTACGTACTGCTATTTACGTCAAAGTAAACGACTTCTCTATTTGTTGTATTTATGATGGAACTTAGTGTATTAAACTTCAAAGACCACTCAGGATTCATTATATATAAATAGTGATACATACGAACTCTATACTAATTTCAACCATTTAACTAATTGGTGCCTTAGCACAAAGTTCGTAATGTACGTAAATTTAGCGCATTATTAGTATTAAGCATCAATTGAATAATGTTAGTATTGTAGGGTTAAATGTGAAACATAACCTCTATCATATCGACAAACATTACAAAACAAGGAGAAATCCGTGGAGAATACAAAATATTATTCATCTAATGAAAATTACTTTTCAAAACGTATTTGTAATCATTAAGGTGAAGCGCGAGACGAAATTAGTGGCCGACATGATATAAACATAACCTTGCTGCTCTCACTGCAAAAGGAATAGATAAAACTGTGTGGAACATTCCTGTTTGACACAACCAAATGAAGCTACGAAATATTTTCCCCAAAAACATAGTCTTATCAGTCATAATTTTGGATGCAAGAACAATACAGCAATTTTTTGAAATAAAACACTTCTAATCGATCGTTCCGTAGACAATATCGTTGGATAATTCACAAATATCGATCATTCGTTGGTACAACGTCGATATTTTTATCAGCTGACAGCTGCGCATTTGAGGAGGATTCCAAAAATGCGGGCCAATGAATTTTGTAAGAAGAATCGTGTTTATAAGAATTTTTATAAACATTTCGAAAATTCGCGATTAAACGGACAAACCTCAGCCCAAATTACTCCGTACTTAATATGGGATGAATACACTGTGAATACAAGAGCCAACGCAAACATATAATTATTAACTAAAAATGGACACAAATTGTGCAAATTATAAAAGGTATTGAAAAGGTCAAGGAAATAGTGAAAGAGGAGCCCTTGCAAGGTAGGATTGAGACATCAAGGCTGAGGTGGTATGGACACTTAAAGAGAATGGAAGAGAAGAAGATTCCCAAGAGGATACATGAGATGCAGATGCAGAAGAAACGACCAAGGGGAAGACCAAGAGATAGATGGCTGAAAGGAGTGAAGGAATGTGTCAAGAAGAGAGGCGAGGACTTGACCAGAGTGACAGTGGAGAGGTGGTGGGAAGAAAGGACTAAGTGGCGAGGCTTGTGTTCCAAACAGACAAGATGATGATGATGACAAAAGATACAGGACAATAACGTGTGTATTGATCACTTAGTGCAGAGGACTATGATGGATTTTCCACAGTCTGTGTAGTTAATCACATGGTAGCATTCACATTTCTGGTCACAGAATTCACAGCTGCACATCGTGGAAGCATTTCGTCTTGCACATGAACTGGTGGTAGCCATGTTGCAAGTCTTGGTTCTCTTCTGTTCGGGCTCTATTTGTCACGGCCTCTGTTGAGTAGAACTCCATCCAAATATCTCCTCTTTTTAAGGTGCGGTCTTCCAGGTGCTCATAGATGGCAGCAATAACTTGTATCTCAAATCCTCTAATAGGAAGGACTCTGTAGCAAGTTCGCTTACCAGCCTTGAGAGGGTGTATTTAGAAACTCCTGCTTTTGACCTTCCCAAGTGTTGGAAATCTCCAACGCTTAGTTTGGGCCATACAGTACCTCAATCCCATAAGTGAGTACTGTTCTCGTAGACAATGAATGCACATCTCACTTTGTCACATTCAGTGTTATTAGGGGTACGAGAGCAGTCTGTACAAATATAATAGTCGTGGTTGACCGAGCAGCTATTGCACGGTGACTGAATTCTAGGAAGTGACAGTTCTTCAGTTTCAAGAATAGGTACAGGAGATGTTATGTTTTTCTTCATTAACGTGAGTTCGGCCGTTCCTGTGGCAGTCAAGAACAGGGGTTCTATTCCAGCGATGATAAGGACTGCTTGCGTAGATATTGTGCGATGGGCGCAAAAAATTCGAAGGACGGTTCCTCTCTGAATCTGCAGAAGTTGTTCCTTAGCCCACTGCTTTCCAAGTGCAGAACGAAATGAAGAAGCACAATACAGGATTAGCAGAACAAAGGTTGTGTAGTTTAATCCCCATGACGGCTTGCACGCAGTAGCAATGGCCTGAAGAAATTTATCTGATTTAGGCTTTAGTTTATTGAAATGTGGCCTGAAAGTTAAATGTTTGTCCAGTAGGATCCCCACTACTAATATCTTTACTTGTTTGTCAGGTATCCTCCTTAAGGTATCATCAATTTCTTCCCAGAAGGTGTTCACTGCTCCTGGATCCTTGCTGTTTTTGCCATTGGTCGGTGCATGCCCGTGTACCTCTTATTACTTGCTCTGAATGTTAAAGTCGATATCTTGTCTTACTTGCTCGTTACTTCAATTATTCCATCCTCATATCTCTTGTCCTTCTTCTGCCTCATTGGACCACTTCAGTCAATCATTTCTTGGTCTTCTTCTTCAGTAAGTTTTCTTTCTGAGTTGCCCAGTAGCTTTTCATTCGCTCTGATCTTCTCAATTAAACGTTTAAATTATACGCCAAATCAATACATAAACAAATATATATTTTATATATTAGTACATGTTTCGACCCACAGTGGGGTCATCCTCAGCCTAGAAAGAAAATCAATTAAGAATTGGAAAACTAAAATGGCATATGCACCTTAAATCTAAATTAAAATGAAAATTAAAGATAATAATTGATAAAATATAGTAATAAAAATGGATATCCTTACAAAGTAGTATTAATTAAATAAATATAAGATTGGTCTTTTAACAATAATTTTAAAAAAGTAGTTAGAAATAAGAACTATTAGACGGTGAGTGTAAGAATGTTAAGCTTTAAATTTTTTATCAAAATATACATAAAATAATTTAGAAAATCAATAAAATAATTCAGCTCGGCCCTTGAGTTAAATAACTTGAATCCTCTTCAATACGGAGACTATTAACGATTTTAAAAGGTGCCAACCAGTATTATGATGACATGAAATAACCTCGTTGTATGGGATGTAGAAATTGGGAAATTCGTACAAGAATTTGAGTTGAAATGCCCAATATGGATATGTGCCAGTCCGAGTACATCCAGTTTTCTCCTCTCCATCATATCCACAACCTCCTCCACTCTTCCCGTCAATGAAGTTATATTCAAAGTTCCGATTCGTAGTCCATTTCCATAGCCCGGTCTGCTTCCTTTAGATCTGTCCTTTCCGAGGCCCGTTCCCGTTTTAAAAGCAGTTTCATATCCACTACTGGCTTGCTAGGCCTAACGTAGCTTCACCATAACCCTGGCGAGGGGCCTGTTTTTGGTCCGCGAGAGGTATTTTATTTCCCTCAAACCCTCCGGACAAGTCCGGCGAGCCCCCCTATCCGCCACCTGGGACGCGCCCGATAGAGGAACAGGCAAACCCCCATGGGCTTAATCCATCCTACTTGTTTCATATTCCAAAGTTCTCTACAATATTTCTAGATAACCTGGTTTCCGGTGTCCTCATAATGTGACCAAAGAAAAGAAATTCATTTCTTCCGAATAGAATCAGTGATGTTCTCTGTATACCACTATAAATCCTGTGTGTGCTGCCCTTTTCCTGTTTTCTGTCTTCAGCACCAACAAACCTTCTGACTCCAGTGATTCTTCATCCTCGTATCTAGTTTCTTGCACTGCTAATATTCCGATATTCCTTTCCTTCATTTCATCTAGGATCTGTTTGAGTTTACCAGTCTTTGTCATTGTCTGTAGGTTAATGGGGAATATAACTTCTAGTGCTTGCATAGGAGGCTGTTTCTTTTTGCTAGAGCAACACAACAATAACAACAGAAGGCATTTCTTTTACGTTCAAAGATCAAAATGTGAACTGAATATTTGCGCCTCAAAACTAAGATCTAACAAACAGTCGTCCGCCCTGTTGCTTTGTATGGAGCCGAATGCTGGCCCAATACAAAGAAACATGAACAAGCCTTGCACTCAATGGAGATGCGGCCTACGATGGTCCTTGGGAATTACACGACTGGATCATATTAAGAACGAAGAAGTTCGCAACACTCTTGGAATTGCCCCTATTCCAGCCAAAATGAGGGAGACTCTGTTGCGTTGGTGCGGGCAAATACAGAGTCCATTGTAAGGAAGTCACTTGCTCACGAGCCTGATGGACAAAGACCTCCAGGACGACCAACAAGGCGTTGGATGGACGATATGCGCATCGTAGGTCTTCGTCCTATAGACGCAGCGAATGGAGAGCGAGGTGCCGAGTGGCGGACCCCAAAGAATAATTGGGAACAACGCCAGGAAGAAGAAGCTTGTTTATCAGGGTTATGTGTGTGATTGTAAATTTTTCTTCAAACAGCAAGGCTTCAAGTTTGGTTGGTTGGTTCCTTAGTTTAGGGGCTGCGACAACGCGGTCATGTAGCCCCGTGTACTTTGGGTGTGTGTAGAATCTGTCTGATAAACGGTGTTAATTGTGATGACTGTATTAGTGTGTGTTATCTGTTTTTTAATTCAAGTAAGGACTGCAGACAGTAATTTCAACTAGTACCTACTTTTGCTACCAAATGCTACCATCCACGACACCTAGCTGGCGGACTTGCCTACTAGATGGCATCGCAGTCACCACCTGGCGGCGAACGTTCAAACTAATGGAGCATTATCAATTCTAACCTACACATTTTGGCTTCACACAAGCGGAAGGTTCTTTAACATGCCATAAATCTATGACATGGGACCGCCAGCTTTACTTCCCTTCTGAAGGAAGGCATACTGAGGGATTTTTAACGCTCTTAAAAATCCGACGACTTCGGCCGGGTTTGAACCCGCGACCTTGGGCATAGAAGCTCAGCATGCTACCAACTACGCCACCGAAGCCGCCAGCTTCAAGTTTAAAGGATACGTAAAATTATTAGGAGATGCACGTAAAAACATTACAAAATATTGGTACATGTTTGATGCTAGTGCTCACCTCGCGAGTCTTGACCGCGTCGATGCCCAGACTCTGCATGAGCCTCAGGATCTGGTCGTTGGGCTCCGGCTTGTTGTCCCCGGTGCTGGGCAGCAGACGAGGTGCCTCCTCCATCATCCAGCGATGTCGCTTGATCTGTTCCACGGAAAATCGCTTGTTGGGGTCCAGCACCAACATCTTCCGGATCAGCGACTCGCAGTCTGAAACATTAGCAACCGGCTTAATCTCCAGTCGGCCCACACGGCCACTGGATTATGTGAAAAATAACTTTTAAATAAATTACAAGTGATTAAGATTAGATCTTTGAACAAAACAGATTCATCCACATATTATAGTGCCGCCATTGATACTTCCGACTTGACAGTTCACCGGCTGGCGATACAGTGTTGCCAGTCCACTAACGCGGATCAGCTGACGTACATGATTATAGCCGTAAAGTTAACAAAACACTCGTAATGTGAACAGACATGTTTACACACATCATACTCGTGAATAAATACATAGTAGCAGAAATTACACGTATACTGCGGTTAATAGAATATTTCTGATAATGAAGCAGAAAAAATTGTAACAAATAAATCACTCACCATTACCGCTCGCGTCCGGAGTCGAAGATAATCAGAGTTTGAGAAAACGTATTATAAAACCTATAAAGGGAACACACCGCTCATTTCGGAGTCACTATGGCCGTCTGACCCCACTCAATGAGCACATTCTTTCTTGCTGCCATTATTGGAGCTTTGTCGTGAATGACACTATGATACGGGGCATTGTCCATAACAATTGTGCTCGCACATTACTAATCATTTTCCGGGTTTGACTGCTTAGTGGAGTCCCTTGTCCTAAGGCCTTTCCTCTCTTGGCGCGTGGCTTCCTCGTGCTAGACCCCGGCATGACACTATCACACACACGCACGGCAGAAATAACATACTCACTGACCTAAAGCTAACCTACAACTACACGTAATTATACTACACTATGTCTAACAACAAACAAATACTAAGCTATTAAATAACAACAGACTAGATTAATATAAAATGAAAAATATACGAGATTACACAAAGACCGCCAATGGAACTAACACAATGCAAACAGCTGACAACAACATGTGAACGCAAGATGTTAGCTGGCAACATCGTCAGCGTAACTCGATTTATCTCGATATATCAATTTGAATGGCTGCCTGTGATTGGCTGGTTAGAGTGTAGCTGTGACGTAGCACTGACACTTCAAGTCGGAAGTAAGGATGGCTCTAGTATAGTGTACACATAGTGTGGGGAAGGAAGACTTCTGTTGATGGGATCGTTATTTCTAAGTTTGGCAGCATTAAAACAAACAGTTCAGTTAGTAAGTGCTTAATGCCTCAATATTCATCAGCAATAATTAGCACACTCACTAACTTTTCTGACAGGTTTTCTTGTATTATTTTTTTTTCTTTCTTTTTCTTTTACTGACAGCGGTGGCTACGCTTGCTAAAGCACAGCGCTAGGTCATGGGGCCAAGCTGTCTGCTGACTCGGTAGACGTAGGTTCGAGCCCCACCGTCACCATCCTTGAAATGGTTTTCCGTGGTATTCCATTTTCAACTCCACACAAAAGCTGGGACGGTACCTTCTGACAGGGTGCTTCCTTCCACATCCTTGGCCAGTTTCATTCATTGAAGGCAATGGCGGCCGGTAATAAGATTGCAGTGTTGCACAACGACCAGATTAATTCATGAAAAACAATTAATACCGTAATAATATTTTTAGTAATAAAAGCTGTATGTTTCCCGTTACATGTATAGGAATTCATAATTCTGTTCTTGAATAATTCAGGAAATCTTATAGAAAGTTACTGTGAACTGACTGAGAAAGCACAGCTCGTTAGTTTGGTCGTTGCCAGCCCCGAGCACCGACCAGATCTCAATAGTGAAGGGTATGGCGGAGTAAGTCCTGCTGACTGCAACAAGGAAGCCAAGGCGCGGACGGAGACATCCAAGATGCTCCGTCAACTGCCGATACTATGTCTTGCAATGTTATTTGCGCGTACTTGTGACACTCACAGTTCTTTCTTGCCATTGTTTATAACTTACGTTGTTTTGTTCTCGTGAGGGTTTTGATGTAGACTATTCCATTAATCTGATGAAAATGTGATGTTCTCTGAACTGTGGCATTCGTTATGAATGAAGTACATCCATTTTACCGCGCAATTGAATACAGTTTTCTCCGATATCAAACAGTCTTTTACCCTATCACCTCATGGGGGGGGAAAGGAAGGGACGTACCCGCCCCCCTGAAATGCCGATAATATTTCGATTGTTCATTGTCTCACCAGTTTATTTCATAAATTGAAGTTACTGATGGTTAACTGATTTACATGTAGGGATAATTCGACAGTTGTATTTAACTTAGTAATTTCGGATTATTTGAGAATATCTTCAGTTATTTAAAAAATCGGTGGACTGGATTAACATTACCATTTTAATGAACTGCTTGATTTTTATTTTTGTCGATAGGCCTACATGGTGATACAACTACTTTTTGCTTGTTTTAAAAAAATGAACATTATGACGATGATTCACAAAGAAAGGCGAACTCCAATGGACAAAAACTCTGAACTAAAAAAGTGACAGTCAGTCTGAAAGACTAGACTTTGTATCATTTTAAATGCTACAAATGCTGAAAAATGCTAGAAAGGCTGGAGGTTTCTCGCTTCGCTCGAAGCCAAAGACTCTTGACGTGTTAGAAAATTATCAGCATAATATTTATATTGCTTTATAATACTTTACCTTGTTTCAAATTACTCGCGAACGGCAAGTGAAAAGCAAGGTAAAGTGCGCGGGATGCCGTCACGCTCACCAGAGCGCGCGGAGGGAGATGGCTGGATGACGCGACCCTTCCATCCAGTCTAAAAACACTTATAGTGGGCGATGTATTGAAGATAGAGATATGCTCTCACGGACTTTTTTGTAGAACTTTTCATGCTGACCAATTCTTACGCTCATAGTATATTGATATTTTTAACGGTTTGTCCAGCGTAAGCTTAAGAAGCGCACGGACGCCAAGTTTGTTTTCGACTTTTTCACTGAAATCCTTACTGCTTGGCTTCCTTTGATCATACATAAATTATTTTCTATAGAATCTTTCCTCGAGATATCCTTTACAGAATGGTGAAAACCGCATCAAAATCCATCCAGTGGTTCTCGAGATTACCCGCGACATCCAAGAATCGGGGATTTTTGTCTTATACTAACGAAGTAGAGATTGTCGGGGAACACATGCACCAAGCGGTACTATGACGTCACAGACCTCAGTGCATCTGGGTACATTTCGCCCTGTCACCGTAACGTAACGCCAGACCCCAGCGTAACGACGAATTCGACTAGATCATTTAAAATGATTTTAAAAAATCTTCCCATTCATGCAATAACGATCATGTACCCAACGGTTTAAGAGCAGTCAAATAATATCATGAAGCAAGTAAGAAGTGAAACGAAAATTGCAGGGGGGGGATGGTGTGTACGCGTTTTAATAACACCTAGTGACATGTAGGTAATGAAATGAAAAATATTACTTGCATCCCTCCTAGAAAAAATCCTGCGGGTGCCCATGTACCACCTCCCCCCCCCCCCCCCCCCCCCCTTCTTAATGAAAATAGTGCAACACCCTGAACAATTATCCGCCAGCCTCCATTGGTTGGAGGTCATTTTCAATTTCGATGTAGCGTTTTCTGGCAAAATAAATGCAATATTTCCGTTTGTTGCTTGAACCCCTTAAGGGATAGCGGACTCTATATTAACCACCAGTCTTAAGGACAGTTTATGCTTTCAAAGATGCTGATAGTTGAATCGTTCAGCCAAATTTCGGAGTATTTTCATGCCCAAGTGCTAGTATTATAAAAGTCAAATATTCCTACGTATCTCCTAAAACTAAAAACATTAACAATTAAAGTGTAAAAATAACATTACAATAAGAAAATAAATATAAAATTTACATAATGAACCTAACTATAAAAATTATGAGAGTAAAAAAATCAATTCAAAATTGGTTAGTTAATTAATTCAATAAAAAATATCCAAATTAAATCTATAACAACATAAATTAAAAATTAATAATAAATATATAAACTTTAAAATTAGAGAAACAAAAAATAACATTATTAATAATTATTATAAAAATAAAAAATAGTTTTCCCTACTAAGGGTTAATTTTGGACACCAATGTATTTCTAATTCCTGTGAGGATTGGGGAGATGGCTGTGGTCTTAAGTTAGGAACATCCTAGCATCGACAAATAGGAAACCACTTCCAAGGTGACTGAGGTGGGAATCGAACCCACCTCATCTCAGTTATGCCTCACAAGGCTGAGTGTAACCCTGTTCCAGCCCTCACACTAGAATTAACTTTCTTGGCAGAGCCGGGAATCGAACCAGAATCTCTGGGCCGACAGCACCCATCTTAGCTGCTACTGATAAAGGTGTCTCGAGGTCTTGCAATGCCAAGTGAGTCAGTGCACTTCAGAGCAAGCACGTTGTTGTAGACCGTCAACAAGAAACACCACTCGTATTCAAAGTAAAGAAAGACTCACAAATACACTGACCGGCAAAATAAAATACCGACCACTTGAAAAATTCAACATTACTTTCATTCAATCATAAACATGAACGCTCTAGGTCTAGTACTGTACACACTGTAGTTATAGCATAACGAATAGAATAAGAAGTGATATCACTGGCCTAGTACGCCTGCTCCGCCGACGCGCAGCGCTGGCTCCGATCTGTGATGTAAGTTAGCATTGGCGCTTACGAGACTTAAAACCTTGCGACCTGTTTTACATGTTAAAACACCGCAAGATATCCTCATAGGCGCTTATAAGTTTGACATCTCCTCTTACTTTACTGTGCCCAATAATAATTTAGTAAGTCGTCTCTTGTAATAGTCCAGTTTCGACAATAAGCGAAGACAAAGAGCAAGTTCAAAATGCAATTAGTTTTGCCAGCTATCGGTAAATTTTAAAAAGGAACGGAACAATTAACCTCGCTATCAGAAAGGATTTCTTCACATTGTTACACATTTTACATTCCCTTAACAGACTTGCAACACAGACAAAAAAAAAGCCGTACGAACGCAACTTTCAACTTTACCGTAGATTACTATAAAATTCAATAATAACCATTAATTTCACTCCACAAACACCAAAATCAGTAAACTACCATCATTTCAGAAGAACTTAACATTAAACAGACATAGAAGGCATAGTCATGACCCCTTCATAGAGTAGGCTATTGTCTAAAACTGATCACGCCTCCTTCAGCATTACGGTACATATATGTTTTTAACTCATTGTCTTTTTATTCTCATCCCTTTCTTCACAGAAGTAGTCTTTAATGGCATCAAGAGCATTTTTATTTACACCATACTGGACAGATACTTAGGCAAATTAGGATTATATGTGGAACAGAATAGTCTTTCAATCGCCAGTTGGTTCTTGGGAGAAGTAATACTTCCTTCCCTTCTATCACAAATTTGTCAAATTTAACAATTAAATCTTCTGAAAAGTGAGCATCACAGATGTAGGACTTTTCAGTAAGTTCCCTATCCTTCCCTGATATGGCCCCTTTGCACTTGATAAAACGTTAGGAGGTTTGAAAAACCGTCTGACCTCTTTACAGTCCCCATAGCTAGATCTGCATCCTGGTACAAAAGAGCAAGGCATCTTCACTAATCACATTAAGCACTCATGAAAATGTAAGGGCTAAACTGCTGTTTACTTACATTAAATAACAATAAAATTAACACACGAAGATAACGTCAACACACGACAAGAAATTAAATTCCATTTCAGTCAATGCTTCCTACAATAGCATTTCAGGTATTAATACTATGAAGTAATAGTGTAAGCACTTGTATATCAATGAACGTTTGCACAGAACACCACCAAAACACTCCGACCAATTAAATACTTAATACATCGCACATAAACACACAAACATTAGTGGAAATCAACAATCTCAAATCGACTGTAGCGCTGCGTAGCGGCGAGAGCCAACCCTATCCGTATTCATTACATGCTATTGAGGGAGAAGAGATCACACTTTATATTCTATTCGTTATGGTTATAGCATGGAAGTGAGGTTAATTGGTTCCTGGACGCATTCAGGTCATTGTTTCACTTAACAATAGCGATTCATTGACATGATGCTATTCATTTATGGAAACACGCACTAACTTAGGCGTTATCTGATGTTCTTTTTCTTCAGAATATTTGGAGTTATTCAGCAATCCTTGACGAATAAGATGAGGTGTCAACTTGTAAATGTTCCTCATAAGTCTTTATTTTTATTTTTGATCTGGTTAGAAGATTTTATAAATATTAAGATTTTGGCATTTCAAATCTCTAAAACGTACGTCATTCGTTTCAGGAACAAAAACAATAGTAATGAATATTTCATAATCGATGCCACCGACCGTCAGCTAACCATCATCTAAGAAGTCCTGAATCGACTGTCTTCAATTCTCTACTAGCTATCAAATAGGACTGTTGTTGAGTGTCTAGACAGGAAGCACACTATCATCTGTTGTCCTACCTCAAACAACAGGTGTCCGTCGACACTCGGCAAGTTTTGGATGTTTTCAACAAGTTCTTACTACGTATGCAATAATCCCCATAGAATGGTTACATGTACTTTAGTGTTTGAAGACACTTTGAACAATTAAGTGTCTGTGCATAAATATTATTTTAATGTGTCTAATGACATAAATTAAACACAGGACTGAATGACTGAAAAAACACGCGAGGAGCATTACATGCTTTATTTATGTGTGTTGTTGAATTTTAACTAGTGTATTTCTCAAGCTCGTAGTTTTTTAATATGTTGTGGTTGTGCAATTGATGATGTGTGTCTTATGTTGTTTTATTGAGGATTTCGAGTGTTTTTTATGATGTTTTAGTACCATAAGAGGGCTGAGGAAGGAGACCGAGGGTCTCCGAAACATGTACCCATAGCGTTTTTCTATTAAGTAAAGTATTGATTCGGCGGAAAATTCAGGTCTTATTTATTATGATGCTGTTTCCCGCGGAAACATGTCTGCACCATCGCTATCATGTTTTATTCTTTGTTCTTTTGCCATTTTGTTATGTACCAAGCCTAGAGCAATCATATTTATGATTTAAATGTATTATTTATTTTATATATCGTATGGCTTTTAGTGTCGGGAGTGTCCAAGGACATGTTTGGTTCGCCATAGGCTGTAGCTGCTTCTAGCGGACACCCATGGGGTGAGCTACAAGTTCCATTCACTTTCAAGTAGTTCCAACTTTCACTAGCAGATGTCAATGATACCTACTGGTGAACGTTGGAATTTTGATAGAGCGTTTCAACAAAATCTAATCTAGAAATTTAGCTTCACACAAAAGGTTAGTCTGTGGAAGGATCTTTTTCATGCCATAAATCTATGACATGGGACCGCTGGCTTTACTTCCCCTCCGAACGAAGATATACTGAAGGATTTTATCGCTCTTAAAAAATCCGGGTTTGAACCCTCGATCATGGGCACAGCAGTTCAGCATGCTACCAACTATGCCACCGAAGCCACTTATGATTTAAATGAAAAGTAATGTTGAATTTTTCAAGTGATCAGTTTCTGCCGGTCAGTGTAGTTCCTGTGCATGGGCTTACCTGAGCTCATGAAGTAGGGGATGCGGAACCTGCCAGACAGCACGCGGTCTCGTAGGGATTGAAGCGTGGACCCATCGAACGGGAGAGCTCCACACACCAACACGTACAGGACCACGCCAAGACTCTGGAACAGAACACAGGGGTTTTTCTATTTGTTTTGTCGATTAATCAATGTATCTCCCACTTTTAACTACGCTCTCACAGAATCAACAAACTATGACACAACTTGGTTTCTGCAGTTTGGGCAGTCCCATGATTCTTTTAGGGGCTTTGCAACATCGTGGCCCCGTGTACTGTGGTCTGTGAATTATTTATTTTGTAACTGAACTTTACTAGGTTACAGAGCGTGCTTTTTTTGTTTTGTTGGTAGTAATTATTTTTGTTTTATCTGGTTGCCAGCCATGGCCGCCTGTTGGTGGAGCACCGTGGAGAATTTTGTGTGTTCAGTGCCCATTGGATTCTTTTGTGGTGGTCTACCAATAGGTGGCTTTATTATTTTTAGAGTTTTGACTTGTCGGATAACCTGTGTCACTGCGAAGTCTGCACCAGTGTGTGTATTTTTAATTCGGGTAGAATTTGGGTAGGAACCGACCGTGGCCTTAAATTAGGTAGGCCTACCTTCCCGGCATTTGCCTGGAGTAGAAGTGAGAAACCATGGAAAAGCACTTCCAGTATGGCTGAGGTAGGAATCAAACCCGCCTATCAGTTTTTCCTCACGAGGCTGTGTGTACCCCGTTCCAGCCCTCACACCAGAATTAAATTTCTTGGCTGAGCCGGGAATCAAACCCGGGCCTCTGTTGTGACAGCCAAGAACGCTAGCTTTAACTTTACTCCAAGGATTATCGTGTTGGCAGACCTTTTTCAGGCTTGTCTTAGTAATCGAAATTTAATGTTTTTCAGTCGGTCAACACGATTGTCCCCAATTTCGACTCGAAAGATATAAATGTGACGTCTAAAGTCAACACTTAGGCATGTTCGATAAAAACTCAATGATCTAATGATAGAGCAGTTATAAAAAGTGTGGTAAAAATAGGAAATCTTGTAAATGTAGCGTAAATATTGCAAACATTGCGAGAGACGAGCTGGACGTCTATCTTAAGAATTCACCACCTGACTGATATGTGATGTAATGTTTACCAGGAGATCTCAATGATTGTCTGGTCGCCAGTCTGGCATCAAAGCAGAATGTAGAGCTGATACTGAGTATTGTCTTCCATTCAGCACCGAAGAAGTAGCAACTGCCATAAAAGAAATAAAACCAGGGAAAGCCCCAGGCTTTGATGGCATTCACGCTGAATTTCTGTTGTACTGTGGCAAGTATGTGAAACAGTGGCTAGCTAAGTTCTTCACAAATATCCTGCAAACCGGCAACATACCTCATGAAATGAAACGCGCGAAAGTTATAGCCTTATTGAAGCCAGGTAAAGCAAATGACAAGCCAGAAAATTATCGCCCCATAGCATTACTAAGTATGTTGTATAAGCTACTGGAAAGAATGGTGTATAACAGAATCTGTCACAAGATCTTCAAATCTATACCGGTCGAACAAGCCGGATTCAGACCTAACCGCAGCTGCAAAGCCCCTAAAAGAATCATGGGACTGCCCAAACTGCAGAAACCAAGTTGTGTCATAGTTTGTTGATTCTGTGAGAGCGTAGTTAAAAGTGGGAGATACATTGATTAATCGACAAAACAAATAGAAAAACTTTTCTCTAACAACCTTCATAGAAGCAGGTTTTCAGAATAAAGAGAAGACATCAATAGCATTCATTGACCTAACGGCTGCATAAGACACTGTCTGGAGGCAAGGTGTCATACTGAAACTCCTTCAAGTGATACCAAGTATGAAAATTAGCCATCTCATCAATGAAATGCTCAGTAACCGATGTTTCCAAGTAATTATGAGCAACTGCATCAGCTCACAAATGAAGCTGAACAATGGCCTGCCACAAGGATCGGTCCTTGCCCCTCTTTTGTTCAGTCTATACATATCAGATATGCCTGAAACAAAGTCAAGGAAGTTAGGGTATGCTGATGACTGGGCCCTTGCTACGAGGCATAAAGAACTTGAAACAACTGAAACCATACTGACCAATGACTTATCAACTATTGGAGAATATTTCCGGAAATGGAGATTACAGCCAAGTGCCACGAAGACAGAAGTATCTACGTTCCACCTAAGCAACAGGCTGGCCAACAAAGAGCTCACTGTTCATTTTGAAGGAAAATTGTTGAGACATAATAGGAACCCAAAATATCTAGGGGTAACATTTGATAGAATGCTCAGTTTTAAGGAACACCTAACAAAAACAGCTGCCAAAATTAAAACTCGGAATAACATCCTTCAAAAACTGTGTGGCACATCTTGGGGATCTTTTGCATCAATACTGCGCACCTCAACTCTGGGTCTGGTTCACCCACTTGCCGAATATTGCTCGCAAGCTTGGCTAAACAGCACACACACTAAGCTTATCGACACTCAGCTTATCTATACAATGCGCCTTATAACTGGCACAATCAGACCCACGCCGACTTTCTGGCTACCCATACTTAGCCACATACAACCTCCATCTCTGCGTCGGAAAAATGCACTATTACGCGAGTACAAAAAGCTGTACAAAAATCCACACCTTACTGTGCATGAAGACATACCAAACATCAGAAGAGGTAGGTTTCGCTCTCGTCATCCACCCCTTGAAACCGCGAGAACTTTAGATGCCAACAACTTTAATACTGATGACTGCTGGAGGCAAACATGGCAGACTAACGCAACAGCAGAGCAATTGAAGATGCCGTGCATATCAACGAAGCCACCCGGTTTTGAATTACCACGCAAGGACTGGTCAGTACTTAATAGAATAAGAACCAACACTGGAAGATGTGCAGACCTTATGTACAAGTGGAAGAACAGAGAGTCTCCAAGCTGTGACTGTGGTGCTGAAAAGCAGACGGTCTTCCATGTTGTGCACGAATGTCCCTTGAGAGCTTTCGCTGGCGACCAATCAGAGTTCCTGGTGGTGACGGAGGGATCACTGGACTATATTCATGGACTTGATATTAGTTTGTAGTCTGTTATAATTATCTTTACGATTGTAATATTACTTAACTGTACATTTTGTGATTAAGCCATACGCTAAATAAATAAAATAAACCACCTGACTTGCATACTCATCCTTTTTCACAGGTGGAAAATGAATGAACAATATATCCAAGGCCCGCTAAACTAGCGAAAAAATACTCGATCATCCCTGCGACCACCTGCAGCGCTGAAGGAGTATTTTCAATTACTGGAAACATTGTGACTGCAAAGCGGAGCTGCCTTGCCCCAGAAAATGTTTACTTGCTAGTATTCTTGCACCAAAACAGGCCGTTAATTAATTGAAATATGTTGTAACATTTATTTTTAAATAATGCATCTTCTTTGTGAACTGTTGAAGCCATTCTTTCAGTGTTGCCTGTAAAAACTGTCAGTTGTAATTCTACAGTTGGTCAATACGAATTTGTCCAATGACTGTGCGAGGTACAATGTATACATTATATGAGCAATAAGTAAATAAACTCCTTTAAAAAATATATGTATTAGTAATGATCACAATGACCCCGGTAGGAGTTGGCAGGCGAGAGTGTAACAACTGTACGACCAAGGCTCCGCTGAGATATGTAACTATATACATAATAGAATTCAAGTGCATGCTCTAATTTTATTTTATTTATTATATTGTGTTATTCTAATTTGTATACACGATCGTAATACTAATACGTAATTCACAAACCCTTATTCATCATCATCTTGTACAGTTTCCAGCCCCAGGCTGGGTCTGTTCGGAACATAAGCCTCGCCACTTAGTCCTTTCTTCCCACCACCTCTCCGCTGTCACTCTAGTCCAGTCCTCGCCTCTCTTCTTGACACATTCCTCCACTCCTTTCAGCCATCTATCTCTTGGTCTTCCCCTTGGTCGTTTCTTCTGCATCTGCATCTCATGTATCCTCTTCCTTTTCCATTCTCTTTAAGTGTCCATACCACCTCAGTCTTGATGTCTCAATCATACCTTACAAGGGCTCATCTTTCACTATTTCCCTGACCTTTTCATTCCTCACCCTGTCTCTTCTTGTTACTCCGATCTTACTTTGCAGGAACTTCATTTCACTTGCCTGTATTCTGCTTATGTCTCTTTTCTTCATTGTGCACGTTTCTGAAGCATAGGTCAGTATCGGGATATAGTAGCTTCTGTATAACACTTCCTTGCTTTTTTGAGGGTCATCTTTATTCCACACTAAGCTCCTAATGCTTCTGCCTGTCTGCCACGTTCCGTAATCTCTTTGTCATTTCTCCCATTTTCCTCCACTATACTTCCCAAGTACTTGAGACTTTCCACCTTCTTCAGCTGTCCACCTCCAAGTGTTATCCCACTCATTGGTCTGTCCTTTTTCCTGGTCGTTAACAGGATCTCACATTTACTGATGTTGAACTTCCATCCGTACTCTCCCACTGTTTCTTCCCAAGCCTTCAGTTGCTCCTGAATTTCCTCCTCCTTGTTTCCCCAGACCATGAGATCATCTGCAAACACCATTGCTTTCATCTTATCTTCTCCTATCTTTCCTGCTACCCATCTCATTACCTCATCCATAACCACAATATAGAGAAGGGGTGACAGTGCACTACCCTGTTTCAGGCCACTCATTTGTCTGTTCTTTCCCTTCCAACTTATTAACGCTTATTAAACAAACTAAATTTATACTGTGCTCAAAAGAGTTTTGCATATTGTGATTTAGTAACTTGCTTAATTTGTTAAGTGTATGCAATCATATTATACACAATATAGAATACTACCCTGCCAGCGAATTGTTACCGGTGGCGGAAATCGGAACTAATGCGCTCCGTCCAGCCTCACGCCTGCGATTGACGTGCAGTCATCGCTAGCGAAACCTCATCGCATGTTTCGTGCTGGGCCGTGCGCTGTGCAGTGTGTTCTCATTGTATGACTGTACATGCGTTCCCCTTCTTGTCCCGCACCCGCCCTAGGCAGCCATAACGTGCATACACGTCTAGCGGTAACAATTCCCTGGCTGGGTAGTACAGCACGTACGTAGAAAAAGAACACACAATTTTCTGAGCAAAAGAGACAGAAACACACAAGGAATAGCAAAAGTGATAATGTGAGACATTAACGTCCTTTTCATATTTGGACATATGAATATCGAGCACCAACAAATCCAACATGGTTTGGGGCAGATTATCCCACCCTTGGACAGCAGATTCAATCAGTTGCTGAATGTTTGTTGGAGGATTGGGACAGTGCGAAATTGCCCTCGTGAGCTCTTTCCATGCATGTTCAATACAGTTCATGTCCGTAGAATAGGCAGGCCACTCCATTCTCTGTATGCCGTGCATCTGAAGGAACTGATTGACCATCCTAGCTCGATGGCACGAGCATTACCGTCCACTAGTGTAAAGCCCTCACCCATTGTGGCAGCAAATCCTGCAACAACAGGCTCAAGGATGTTTTCTCTGAACACCAGACCAGTCACCGTGGATAGGAATTAGAGGCGTACGTCGACCAAATATGATTCCACGCCAAAACATGACTGAACCTCCTTGCTGTTGGTGGCGTTCCTGGATGAAGGGCTCGTAAAATCTCTCACCACTCGGAGAATTCAAGTGTGGCGACGTATTAGTGATAGTGAACATAACTAACACATGTAATGTTTCCAGGAGTGTTATTTACTTATAATTCATATCATTTTATACATTGTGCTCCATCAAGTCATTGGGCAAATTCAAGTTCATCGACTGAAGAGTTACAAATGTCAGGTATTTGTGGAAACTAGACTAAAACCGAATTTTTAAAAAATGTTCCTGTCCTAAATTGTAAACAGCCTTCCCAATAAAAATTGAAAACTCTTCGTTTTCTTCTTCTGAAACCCTTCCCAATTTGATGTTTGTCCTGACTCTTATTTGGATATTGTTAACATAAACAAGGAAGAACACTTTGTATATTTTTAGGCAAAAAGTAACTTTCATAGATTTCTATACAACATTCCGGAAATAAGCGTAACTCAACTTAAGCGATGACCTCTCATTTAAAAGATTTTATGGACTTATTTTCTTATCTCGTGTCTACTAAGCAATTTATCGATTTTTCGGTTAACAGATTAATTGATTGAACGATTAGTCGTTCCGATTAATTTCGAATTAATCGATTGATCGACGATCGAAATTCTCGCGTAAAATAACAAGCATCCTTCACAGTTCTTAACGTGCGGACATTGCCACTGAATTATGGCCCACATTTTCCCGTGGAACTGAACATTAAACAATGCAAATACAGGATCTTGCATATAAAATAAGAGCGCCAAGCGGTGGCTTTGTGAACCGTAGCTGTGGTCACCTTGTGGCGCGCCACGGCCCCCTACTGTAGTATTGAAAGTGCACGCTTAGTACATACGAGGGTTGTTGTGTTGTTGTTTTTTTTTTGTATAAAAATAACAGATTGGCATTACCAAACTTGACCTTGCAATAAGCGTGCAGGTGCTCAGTCGCCAGTCTAAACCTCAAGTGCTAACATGGTGAGACAGTTATCATTGCAACATCGTATTTTTTTATGTAAAACTTATTTTAAGTACGAGTCGGCTCGGCGGGTACGTGATGCATTTGTTCAGCAATTTCCTGATGAAGTGCCACCTTCACTAGCACAGATTCACGTAATTGCAAATAAGTTTGACACTACGGGTCGGTGCTCAATAAAAAACATGCCCGCACACGAACAGTTTTAACAGAGGATGAGCTAGATGACATTGGCGAGAATCTTGAACGGTCTCCGAATAAATCAGTCACAAAATTAGCACAAGTAGGGGTTTCGGTTTCATCAAAAATAACTAACTAAAGTAAGATTTCAGCATTGTACACACGCTTAAAGCAGGGGTCCTTGGCGCGCCACAAGCTCGGCCAAGGTGAACGCAGCCGTGGTAACAAAGCCGCCGCTTGGTGCTCTTATTTTATATGAAAGACCCTGTAAGCTATTTTTCTCCTTAATATATGAGGTCGAGTTGGTGATGTTCGGTTAGTCCTTGAACTAACCCGTGGCAAATGCACATGACGGGATGAGGATGAACTCACTGCCATACGAGATTATCTACGAGAAATAAAAAGTAAGTGATGAGAAAAGCAGACATATCGTCCACGAGAGCAGTTTGATAAAAAAAAATAATCGTATGGCCTCGTGTGCCGGGTGCAAGCTTCGTTATTTGACACCCAGAGGGTAGCTTGCATGTCGAATTTTGTTGTTCCTTGAAGCAGTATGAAAGTCAAGGAGGTTAGATATCTAAGCTCCCTGAACACTATAGCGCTTTCTAGTAGAGAAATGAGGAACTTTGTGTTGGCAGAAAATCCCGCGATTAATTTTGCCATTATGAACACTGCCTACTGAATTCAAATGGGTTCTTTAACATACCAACATCGTATGACATGCGTGCCGTGATTTTTGTCGCGTTTCAAAAATCACTTACGACGGCCAGGAGCGAACCTGCAAGCTTGGGGTTGGCAGTCCGACACGATAACCACTCACCCACCGTGGCAAGCGGTGATGAACTAACCAGAGTGCTGCCTGACGAGGATGAACTCACTGCCATACAAGATTATCTGCGAGAAATAAAAAGTAAGTGATGCCAAAGCAGAGAGTTGTTTGATAAGCAAATATTAAACACGTAGCCTACAGATTGACGAGAATGATACAAATATGAAAAGGCACATACCGTACCAAAAGAAGGACTAGGAAGAAAAATCAGAGAGAGATACCCCAAAGAATGAGGGCTGAGGAACTTAGCCATAAAGGGTCAATGGAAAAGGGGCATGAAACAGATTCCTTAGGCCCTTCAGGATGTAAACTCACCCAGATATCGATTTCTGGCCCGGTGTACTTCTTGCCCTCAAAGACCTCAGGAGCAGCGTAAGGCGGGGATCCACACCAGGTGGCCAATTGCTCGCCCGGCGTGTAGTGATTACTAAAGCCGAAGTCTGCGATCTTGATGTTCATGTTGCTATCCATGAGCAGATTCTCCGCCTGAAAGAACAGGAGGAAGTCATCAAACCTCCATGAGCGGTCACGATGCTACACACTCGTGCCCGTGAACGATCAACTCACCTTGAGGTCCCGATGCACCACACGCCTGTTGTGGCAATACTCCACCGCAGACAGGATTTGCCAGAACTTCCGGCGTGCACCGCTCTCCGACATGCGGCCGTAGCGGGCGATGTAGTCTGCAACACAACACCACAGTATAAAACCAAGTCCACTGCCTCATGGAGAGACCAACCATTTCTCTGGCCAGTGTTATGGAGCGTCTAGAATTAAAATTAATGTTAAAAAATGTTCTGCCACTCTGTTTACGAAAAGAAAGACATTCACAGAAGTCCAGGATTTAAACTTCTTTGGTGAAGTGATCAGGAGGTCACTCAGCGCGCAAACCAAGCGTAGGGGATCTTGGCGCACCTCTCACCCTTATTAAGGGACCAGAGCTCACTAGATGTCTTTAGTAACCAACTCGCATACAGCACTATAGTGCGCCCAGTCATGGAATATGCCTGTCCAGCATGGGGGTTCGCTGCCCCCACTTCGATCAGGAAACTTCAGGTTAGTCAGAACAGGGCTTTGCGCACGATATCAGGCGCGCCCTGGTACGTACGTAACACCCAACTACACCAGGACTATCACCTCGAGACCATCAGTCAGAAGCAGGCAGGCAACCTATACAAATCAAGTACACGCAGCACCAACCCTCTTAATAACAGGTTGGGCGATACGGGGTGCCGCCATTAGCGCCCCCGAATTATCATTGAATAAACTCTGTACTTCACCTTCACAGCTACTATAGCAAATTAGATTTCTTTCCTTTCACTCTCTTAACTTCAAAAAATGTCTGTCTTATTTTTACTTTCATTTTAAGCAATTTCAAAGTGCCTTCTAGATGCAACGAGTATCGGCCTAAGCCAATAAGGTTGAGACTAGAATGATATCGAAGGTAGAAATTGGGATTACCTATATCAGTTTTAAAATTTTTGCATGTGCGTTTAGTAATCGTTTCCTTTATCATTAGCCTCTTAAGGGCAACTGACCTAGGTGTTACGCAGCTGTTGTTAAAAGGAACGTGAAACCAATAACATTATTATTGTGACGTATTTTACGCCACTGAGGTGACATAAAGGTATACCTAACCTAAGATATTCCTTCCTGCCAAATTTCACCCGTCCCTGTTTCTCCTGTTGAGGCGAACGCCTCATAAATTCCTTCACTTACCCAGAAATCTGAAGAAAATTATGGCCTGTGCTGACAGTCGCAATTTCGTCCTGTGAAGACCTTGTGAAATGAATCTTCATGTCTGCAACATCACTCTCGCAGTCCAAACACGCGAGGTACACTCTCGACCTGATGTGCACTAGTTCTGGAATTAATGTGTTCCCTAACCTCAAAATAAACATTGGATTTGCATATTTAAAATATGTCAACATTGCCTGTATCGATTGTTCCCAACTCTAAACATTCACCCGATGTATCGACAGCCGTAGATGACAAGTGACGTGCGTATGGCGATCGTCCAGGGATGCCAACTCTCACGGAAGCGAACACGGAATTGTCTTATGAACTACGTTCAAGAAGTCAGGGGATTCGTGTGTGCGTGTGTGGCGACAACAACTTGCTTTGTCACAAATCTTAGTGTATGATATATGTACTGAGTTTTAGCGTGGGTAAGCTCTCTCTTACCTGTTGACCATCAAGAAGGACACTGGCTCGGGGTCTCGGATCCCCCGAGGTCGAAAAGACAGGTATCAGTCACCAAGTCCGGTGGCTTTAGTCATAGTTCAATTTATTAGTTGAATAATGCAGTTGTATTTTGGGTGTATTCTGGGAAGCGTGATATTTTCGTTTTAACTGGTCAGTGGCAATATTTTGATTTGTGTTTCGGTTTTCCTCGTGTGTAAATTTTCGTGTTGTTATCGGCCTCGTGGTAATGGCGCGACAGGTTGTCCTTCGGTCGGATATTGGGTTGATGTCTCTCACTGTTTAAAATCTGAATTGTTCATCAATTTTTCCTTTTTGGAAGCTGTTTTCATGGTGGGAAATCTTTCTGGTTTTCAGGCGTGGATTATCTTTGTTGCGTAACCGTGTGGGTCCCTGTTTGGGTTCCAAATTTATTTATTTTTCCTTGATCACGCTCCTTGGAATTTTCCCAATTACAGCCATGTAGTATTTTATTATCTTAGTTTTAAGGGGCCCTGTTCCTGGTATTGCATCACCTTATGTCCACGTGCAAGTGGTAGGTTATGTGACGCTTTGCTTTGGTTTTTCCTCCCTTACGCCCTTGTGCGTTTCCCTTTTGAATTTCTAATCGCTGTATTTCTGCTTAACCTATGGGATTGGTTCAAATCCCAAATTTTGGGAGTAGCGCCCTTATGGTGCAACCAGCCGTGGCGTCCCGTTATGTGTCTGCCATTGTGCAGTCGAGTTCGCGTCAGGTCCCGTGATGGTAATGTGAGACTGTCCGCTCCGTTTTTCGGAAGTTAGTCATTTGTAATGTAGTTTTCTTTGATTTAGATTTCTTTTTCTCTTACGTAATTCCGGACGTGTTGGTATGTATGTTGGTAACTTATTTCCATTCCGTGTGTAACTTGTAAAATTACGTCGGTATTGCACAACCATTTGCCGTGGCTCGTAAAATTATTTGGCTAGGGATAATTCGTAATTGTAAGATATTACCTTTCTGTGTACCTGTTCGTTACTCAATTTTGTTCCAAAAAAACATGTTACGTGGTGTGTCGTACCACGTGACGTCAAAGACATTTACCATCCTCTCAAGTGACAATTTTTCATGTAATACTAGTCTGTAACCTCAAATTGTTCCTATTTTTTATATTTCTTACAATACAGACCCCTTTAATATATTGATTTCGGCTTCATTTTCCCTTTATGTCCAATCCCCACCCACAAGACAGCTGCGGTGGAATGAAACCTCACCAGGTAAGTCTTCCACTTTTCACCTAGTGGATAAAAGCGACATGCTGCCTCTCTTGTACATCCGAGGGGGTCCCCCGAGTGTGTCGTCAACTCCGGCCACCGAGGCAAGGCCATCAAGTCCCGCAAAGGATGTCTCGAGGCCGCCGTTGGTAAGTTTCTTTCAGGTTGGCAGGCCCTCTAAGAAGTCTGTCGAGCTGAGCGAGTAGAGTGTAGGAGTAGAGGTAGGGAGTGGGGGTAACAGTGGTAGCAGATCCGTGGTTTCCCTGTTTCCACTCGCTGCTGTCTAGGGGGGGGGAGTGTTTCCTGTAAAATCCCCTGCTAAGATTTTAAATCAGTTCATTTTGGTGGTAAAGATGTCCCGCCTATAACCTGTATTAATTAACCTGTAAATCTGTTTCATGCAAAAATGTCTGCTGCGAGAAGTGTGCAGTTTGCGGCTCATCTGACACGGGATGAGGCGAATTACGAGTTGACCATACGTGGCCTGCAGTCTTCAGGCGACCTGAGCCAAGACCGGAAAGTGCTAGAAGGTGCTTCAGAAATTCCAGTGTGCCCTCCGGAACTCACAGATGAAGAGCTTGATCGGGGTAAGTCCCTGATTGAACTTAAAGTGTGCCATTTAACGAATATGTGTAACTACTTACAAATTCATTGCTCTAGTAAGGGCGAATTAGCCCAAGTGCGCGCCTCTGTCCAACATCTGTTTGGGAGGGTATCGGACATGATTTCAGTCGCTGGTGACCGCAGCGTTACTGTTTTGGGAGAATTGATTGCCCTCCAGACCTCTCTTTGCGAATGTACCGTGAAGGTACGAGATTGTGAAATGTATTTTGAAGCCATGTCAGGGGAAGGCCCCCGTTCGGTTTCTGTACCTTTCAACGATAGTGCATGTAACGTAACTGCTGTATCTAGTCCTGCTTCTATGCATGTAAGCATCCCGAACGACTTGGCTCGAGGGCAACCGAGTGATGGTGCTATGGCCATGTTGAGTTTATCGAGCGAGTATCCTTCTGCTTCACGTCACTGTGAGTGCTCTGACGTTAATTGTCCCCTGTGTAATCCCTTCCAAAATTTAACATTGTAAGATCTGCCTGCAGCGCAATCCGGTAATCTGTCTGTAACCCACCCTGTTAATGCCCACGATGCCCTTCACGTGACAGATATGTCTTTGGCCATCCCTGTGTGTGACGGATCCATGTCTGGCGTATCCCTGCCTAGTGCGTATCTAGGAGGAAATATAGGGACGTCTGCCGCGGTATTGGTCCCCATGTGTCATCCATCCGCACCGGTATTGCCCACTGCGCCTATTATGTCCACCGGTTTCGAGCAGTATGTGGCATCTCAGTGTCAACCTTTCGGTGCTAGTAACGTGTCTAACTTGCCTATTTCTTCGACATTTAATGTGAATGCGACCCTGAGTGGGCAACGCATGTCGAGTACCAATTCCGCACCCTATTACTCGCATTGTATGTCTCGAGTGCCTGTCACCGTCTCGGCTTCTTGCGCTTCACGTTTTGTTAATTCTAGTGCGCTCCCGGCTGTTCATGAAACTCTTGCCATGCCTCGTTCTGAAAGGGACGTAACGATTCAACATAATTCTAATTTAACTGCTTCTCGCCCTCATGGGCACGTAGCTATTTCAGAACCTGTATCCAGGGCCAGATGCCCATCTTGTGAATGTGCGCATTCTTGTCATTCTTTAGCTGTTGGGCCAAACAACTTAATCGCCTTGCCCGAAAACCGAACTGTCGCTGTTCCCCGACCTGCGCCTGCCATTTCTGAGCGCTCAGTTCACCCAATTGGTGGTTTTGGTAACCTGAATCATCCTTTAAGCACATCGCTCGCAAAACTGAAGGAGTTCAACACTGATAGTGTGGATGGAGTCATACAATTTTTGAGGGAGTTAGTTAGGATTAACGAGTATGCAGCAGTGTTCGCCTTATCTGAAGGCCAGGTGTTTCAGTTATTGTTTCCCCACACGTCAGGTACCATGCGCGACAAGGTGGTCGAGGCCATGTCATCCGCTGTTTCTATCCAAAGTTTCCTTTGCGACGTTTTGGTCTCCTTTATTCCTGCCCGTCTCATGGGTTCGCTCACTCAAAGATACTTCTACCTAGTTCAGCGCTTCGATGAGAGTCTGAACGCTTATATTCAGGATATCAGGAACTATGCGAAGGTCTTCGCCCTCGACTTCTCCGAATGTTATATTGTGTCTTCCATTGTCGACGGAATATCGCCCGAATTCCGGTCTTATCTGAGTATGCAGACCCGTCCAACCACTTATAGGGAGTTAGGTGCTCTTGCCATATCCGCCGAATCTGTTCGTCACGGTGACTTACAGCGCGTCGTTAGTGTTCCTCCACCTGCGCCCCGCTTCGTGCGCCCCGCTCGTCCTGCCGGGTCCGGCAATAGTCGCTGCTATAATTGTAACGGCGTGGGCCACGTCGCTAGGTATTGCGGCCAGCCTAAACGTACCTCTAATTGACTGCCATTTGCCAGGAGTGGGGATGAGCCCTCAGAAGGGTGTACCGAAGGTCAACCTGTGGATGAGGTCCCGCATCCTGGCCCAAGTAATTCTGTGTCCGTTGAGGGTAACCTTCCGTTACCTGTCAATGTCGTTTGCGAAGGCGGTGAGCCTGCTGTGCCCAATTTATTTTTTCCCACGAGTAATGTCTGTGAAAGTAACGAAAGTGATGAAAGGAGTTGTTCCGAGCCTGCAAATGATTTTCGTGATGGCGACGAACCTGGTTGTGTTTCGTTTGGTGTAGCCCAAGATCCGGTAGGAAATGTTCTATGTATTGATTCTTGTAACAGGGTTTCTTCAGTTTCTCATTCTTCTCCGATCATAGGTGTTTTGATAAATAACGAGCCAGTCTGTGGCATTCTTGACTCCGGAAGTGTCGTGTCGTTATTGAGCGAAAAGTGGTACAATTCCATGAAGACAGTCTGTAATTTTCCTAAATTGAATCCGTTGCAAACCCGCCTGGTGTCAGCAAATTGCTCGCCTTTAGATGTCCTTGGTAGTATTTCGGTTAAATTTAGGATCCAAGGTTTCACTTGGAAATTTCCGGTGTGGGTAATTAGAAATCTCTCTTGCCCCCTTCTCATCGGTACCAATTTCATGTCGTCCGTTGGCCTGATCCTTGACCTCCAAGCGAGGTCTTTCAAATTCAGATTTCGACCTAAGCTTAAATTTAATTTCATTGAGCCTTATCCCCAGCCGTTGGGTAGTTCAGTCAATCAGACTTCTGATCCCGTCACCATTGATTCACTTGATTTGAGTAACTTAGACGATTCCCAGGCCGATATGATTCGGAACTTGTGCCGGGGGTATCCAGAGGTGTTCACTGACGAGTTGGGCGTGACCAAACTGCTTGAGTATAAGATCGAAGTCACCGACAATATCCCTGTCAGACATCCTCCCTATCGCTTGGCTCCGCCCAGGATGAAGGCTCTTAAGGAAATTATCGACCAAATGCTTGCTGATGGTGTCATTAGCCCTTCAACTTCTGCGTATTCATCCCCGATGTTTCTCGTACCCAAGCCTAATGGTGGTTTTCGACCTGTCGTTGACTATAGGCGACTGAATCAGAAGGTTGTACTTCAATCTATTCCCTTGCCTGACCTCCATTCTTGCTTTTCGTGGTTCCACAAGGCTAAATTCTTCACACTCCTCGATTTAAACCAGGCCTACTATCAGATTCCCTTGGCCGAGGAATCAAAACCCATGACTGCGTTTGCCACCGATTGGAATTTGTATCAATTCAATCGTGTACCGTTCGGTTTGTCAACAGGTGGAGCTGTGTTAAGCCGCCTGCTTGATAATGTCTTCTCAGGTATCAAATTTGAATTTCTATACCATTATTTGGACGATGTTGTGATCTACAGCGAGACGTTCGACGAACATGTGAAGCACATTCAGGAAGTCTTGGAAAGACTGAAGCGTGCTGGTCTTACTGTAAAACTATCTAAGGTCTCATTCGCGAAACCAGAAATTTCCTTCCTTGGTCATATTGTGTCAGCTGCCGGTGTGTCCATAGATCAGTCCAGGACTCAGGGTATCCGTGATTTCAAACCTCCCACTAATGTCAAGGGCGTAGCCCGCTTCGTCGGAATGGTCAACTTCTTCCGGAAATGTATCCCCAATTTTGCACAGCGTGCAGCTCCGTTGAACTCTCTCCGTCGTAAAGACCAGAAATTTAGTTGGGGTCCTTCTCAGAAGGCTGCTTTCGAAGACCTCAAACTTGCTTTATGTAACGCTCCCGTTCTTGCCATCCCTGATTTTTCAAAACCGTTCATTGTGCAGACCGATGCTTCGTGCTCGGGAATTGCTGGGGTCCTGCTCCAAGAAGGAGAATTGGGTAGGCAGCCCATTTCTTATGCATCTCGTTCCCTCTCTCCTGTTGAGGCTAAGTACTCGGTGTACGAGCTGGAGGGTCTCGCCGTTTTGTTCGCTCTTGAGCGCTTTAGAAATTATATTGAACACATTTCATTTGAGCTGGAGACTGACAATCAGGCTCTCAGCTGGGTTCTGGCTAAACCCCGTAACACTGGTCGTATTGCTCGTTGGGCGACCAGAATTTCTTCCTTCAGTTTCACTGTTCGCCACATCCGTGGAACCGACAATGTAATCGCAGACTCGCTGAGTCGAATGTTTGAGGAAGTCCCTAGGGATCAGTCTGGACCTGGCGAGGTAGAATCTCCCGTGTCTTCAGTTTCAGTTAATGCAGTGAAGCCTGTCCTTACCAACTCGCCTTTGTTGTTCCGTGATTTAGCCGAATATCAGAAAGAAGACCCTGTATTGGGACCTTTAATCACCCGAATGTCAGGTGGAGAACTTGTAAAGCCGTATGAATTGAAAAGAGGTATTCTGTTTTGCGTTGCTCGCCACGACAAGAGAAGTAAAATTGTGTTGCCTGCCGTACTTGTTCCTGAAATTTTCAAATACTTTCACGAGTCTCCTGTTGGGGGTCACCTCGGGGTGTTTAAAACTCGCCAAAAGATCAGAACAAATTTTATTTGGAAGTCAATGGATGGTGACATTCGTAACATGGTCAGATGCTGTAGGCATTGTAGTATCAGTAAACCCGCCGTCAATACTCGTGTTGGATTATTGTCTTCCGAGCCTGCCTCCCGCCCCATGGAGAGGATTTTTATTGATTTCGTCGGGCCGTTCCCTCGGTCGAAGTTGGGAAACCGGTTTGCACTAGTTTGTGTTGATGGGTTCACCCGTTTCAGCTGGATTTTCCCAACTAGATTGTCAACGACCCACACGGTCATCAGGTGTCTGAATTCTATCTTTACTTCATTTGGTCCATGCCAGTTCCTGGTATCGGACAATGCCAAAACCTTCACGTCTCACCTGTTCCGTAAGTTTTGTTTCGACTATGGTATCTTCCATGTGACTACGAGTCCATATTATCCCAACCCGTCGTTGGCCGAGCGTGTCAATCGGAACTTGCGTTCCGCATTGATCGCTTACCACCATGATGACCACGCCAAGTGGGATTCATCGGTCCATTGGCTAGCTTTTGCGTTCAACACTGCTGTCCACGAAACACATAACACTACTCCGTTCTCTCTGATGTTTGCTTATGTACCTAATTCTCCGTTGACGAACTTGTGGTCAATTCATGACCTCTTACCTGATCAACCGTCTGCCGACAAGGTGAAGCAGATCTGGAAGGAGGCCCGCAAGTCCATTCAGGTTTCTCACGAGCGACTAGCTCAAAGGTACAATCAGGGACGGAAGCCCGTCAACCTCAATGTGGGAGACATGATATATGTTCAGGACCATTCACCTAAGCTTCTAGGAAACAAAGTGTCAGGAAAATTGCGGCCACGATTTCGCGGTCCATTTAAGATTTTATCCTTTGTCAGTCCTGTTTCAGTGCTGGTGAGCGACCCCGAAAGGAAGAGAATCTTCAGGACTCACCTCTCACAGTGCAAGCCCGCACACGAGACGCCCGAGCGAGTCTCAGGGTAGTCGACAATAAACTGGTGGTATCCTTGCTTTATTTTATGCCCCTTTCCTTTCATAATTGGTATGTGATCTTTTGTAATGTTTCCCCCCCCAAAATCTACTGAGAACTTGCGTCTCTGGAGGCGTTGCCTACCCAAGATGTTGTGGGAAGCGTGTTGCACCTCATTGTATGAACCTCAGATCGTTTGTCGGTCTTTATGATGTGTGACAGGCTTTTCCCAAGATTGGTAAGACTTAGTTAATAGTAGAACTCTGTGTTAGATATTTGAAGCTAAGGTGACCTCGATGTGGAGGTGGTATGTAGTTATGCCTGCTTTGTCGAGGCAATATATGTTAGGCCCAGGATTTAGGATGCCGTTGGATATTGTAACTTCCCGTTTGGAGACATAAGGTGATTTATTTAGTAACGGGGGGGTCCCCGCCTTTAAAGGCAATAAAATTGTATGTTTAGTTTTTTTTTTCCTAAATCAAATGTGTGATGCACCACGTCTGATAATTATGACAACTTAAATAACCATGAAGTGAACTTAACTGGGCTTCTGTCAACTAGTTGTCGCACCATGAACTATCTGTCTCTCTCTGGTATGTCCTGCTACTCGTGTGCTTAGCATTTCAGTGCTTCGCCCGTTGGAAGTGGAGCTCCCTGAGGATGTATCGGACTGTGCTGTTTCTCCGCGGGATCCTGTGCAGTTCGGGGCGTCCAAGATACCCTGGTGGACATGTGGATGGTGGCGTAACTGGGAAACTGCTGGCGGGGACCTGGGCTCGTCATCGCCCGTTCTCCATCTGTAACTGGGTCATCAGGACATTTCTACCAAGACCCTTCCAGCTAACATGAGCAGCGGAACTATCACCGAGACAGTGCCATCCACTCAGCTCGTCGCTGTGTGAAATCATACCTTGAACATTCTGCCTGCCATTCAATGAAGTTATGCCCAAAATGCCTTCAAACATGTTGGGACATATGTAGATCTGCAGCCGTACATAAGAGGTGATCCTCTCCTAATCTGTCACTTCAACATTACGCAAATGCTGTCTACCCCGCAGTTTGCCTTGGGGGGGGGGGCGAGGATGTGACGTATTTTACGCCACTGAGGTGACATAAAGGTATACCTAACCTAAGATATTCCTTCCTGCCAAATTTCACCCGTCCCTGTTTCTCCTGTTGAGGCGAACGCCTCATAAATTCCTTCACTTACCCAGAAATCTGAAGAAAATTATGGCCTGTGCTGACAGTCGCAATTTCGACCTGTGAAGACCTTGTGAAATGAATCTTCATGTCTGCAACATCACTCTCGCAGTCCAAACACGCGAGGTACACTCTCGACCTGATGTGCACTAGTTCTGGAATTAATGTTCCCTAACCTCAAAATAAACATTGGATTTGCATATTTAAAATATGTCAACATTGCCTGTATCGATTGTTCCCAACTCTAAACATTCACCCGATGTATCGACAGCCGTAGATGACAAGTGACGTGCGTATGGCGATCGTCCAGGGATGCCAACTCTCACGGAAGCGAACACGGAATTGTCTTATGAACTACGTTCAAGAAGTCAGGGGATTCGTGTGTGCGTGTGTGGCGACAACAACTTGCTTTGTCACAAATCTTAGTGTATGATATATGTACTGAGTTTTAGCGTGGGTAAGCTCTCTCTTACCTGTTGACCATCAAGAAGGACACTGGCTCGGGGTCTCGGATCCCCCGAGGTCGAAAAGACAGGTATCAGTCACCAAGTCCGGTGGCTTTAGTCATAGTTCAATTTATTAGTTGAATAATGCAGTTGTATTTTGGGTGTATTCTGGGAAGCGTGATATTTTCGTTTTAACTGGTCAGTGGCAATATTTTGATTTGTGTTTCGGTTTTCCTCGTGTGTAAATTTTCGTGTTGTTATCGGCCTCGTGGTAATGGCGCGACAGGTTGTCCTTCGGTCGGATATTGGGTTGATGTCTCTCACTGTTTAAAATCTGAATTGTTCATCAATTTTTCCTTTTTGGAAGCTGTTTTCATAGTGGGAAATCTTTCTGGTTTTCAGGCGTGGATTATCTTTGTTGCGTAACCGTGTGGGTCCTTGTTTGGGTTCCAAATTTATTTATTTTTCCTGTGATCACGCTCCTTGGAATTTTCCCAATTACAGCCATGTAGTATTTTATTATCTTAGTTTTAAGGGGCCCTGTTCCTGGTATTGCATCACCTTATGTCCACGTGCAAGTGGTAGGTTATGTGACGCTTTGCTTTGGTTTTTCCTCCCTTACGCCCTTGTGCGTTTCCCTTTTGAATTTCTAATCGCTGTATTTCTGCTTAACCTATGGGATTGGTTCAAATCCCAAATTTTGGGAGTAGCGCCCTTATGGTGCAACCAGCCGTGGCGTCCCGTTATGTGTCTGCCATTGTGCAGTCGAGTTCGCGTCAGGTCCCGTGATGGTAATGTGAGACTGTCCGCTCCGTTTTTCGGAAGTTAGTCATTTGTAATGTAGTTTTCTTTGATTTAGATTTCTTTTTCTCTTACGTAATTCCGGACGTGTTGGTATGTATGTTGGTAACTTATTTCCATTCCGTGTGTAACTTGTAAAATTACGTCGGTATTGCACAACCATTTGCCGTGGCTCGTAAAATTATTTGGCTAGGGATAATTCGTAATTGTAAGATATTACCTTTCTGTGTACCTGTTCGTTACTCAATTTTGTTCCAAAAAACATGTTACGTGGTGTGTCGTACCACGTGACGTCAAAGACATTTACCATCCTCTCAAGTGACAATTTTTCATGTAATACTAGTCTGTAACCTCAAATTGTTCCTATTTTTATATTTCTTACAATACAGACCCCTTTAATATATTGATTTCGGCTTCATTTTCCCTTTATGTCCAATCCCCACCCACAAGACAGCTGCGGTGGAATGAAACCTCACCAGGTAAGTCTTCCACTTTTCACCTAGTGGATAAAAGCGACATGCTGCCTCTCTTGTACATCCGAGGGGGTCCCCCGAGTGTGTCGTCAACTCCGGCCACCGAGGCAAGGCCATCAAGTCCCGCAAAGGATGTCTCGAGGCCGCCGTTGGTAAGTTTCTTTCAGGTTGGCAGGCCCTCTAAGAAGTCTGTCGAGCTGAGCGAGTAGAGTGTAGGAGTAGAGGTAGGGAGTGGGGGTAATAATTATCATCCTCCTTTCTATCTGTCTTTGATTGTCCTCTCACTAAGGTGAACTGGGTTCAAATCCCGGTCAATGCATGTGAGATTTTCGAAGTGAAATGCCATGTCCTGTGGTTCGGATTCCACGTAAAAAGGAGGTACCGTGGCTCACAATCACAGGATTCATGGTCACCTAAAATTTCAATCTTTCTTTTATCTGCCTTCGTTTGGCATTGCAACGCATGCCGGGTATAGGCCTAGCACGTCACAGTGTCTCCCTGAACGTCTCTCACAACGCAAGGAGAAGTATTTCTAAGAAAGATGAACGTTATCTCTCTTATATAATGATCTAGTTTATAACCTGCGACCTTTTGCCACAGCAGACTGCTATTTAAAGGTCACACAGGTTTACTCCTCGGTCGAGTGAGTGGGTGGTTCCTGACAGATCACGCACACGACGTCCATTTTAGTGTCTCCATACAGAGGCTATACTTCCAATTCCAGAGGAAAGACGCGATGCGCCCTTAAAGAGGACCCAATAAGTCATGAACTTTGAAAGAATGACGGTTCAGGTTCTCAATTATCTTATTATATAATACGCTAAGGTGTATGTTTCACAAAACTGAAGCCCCTAAACCAGAGGGAGTTAGAAGGTGTGGTTTGTACCAAAATCTTACAAATCGTCTCAATAGTACAGGAAAATTCTTGCATTTCATGATAAGTCAACGGAAATATATGTATTGTTTATAAACTGCTTTGAAACAAGACGATAGCCCCTGGGAGAACTATGTCGCGTAAAGCCCGCTTAGCACTAGAGCCGGGCGGGTACACAGCCCACTACGCGAGAGTACTCGCACAGGTCCGCTAGGTATTATTATTACTTGTCGCAAGGTGTCCCTAGTGAGCGGCTGTCTGTATCACTTGTTTCCGTGACGTCAACTGTTCGCTTATCTCAGCTCCACCTGTGAAACTCCGGCCTGACTTGTGAAGTAATAGGTTCATTTGGAGGGTTTATTAAGTAGGTCACACTCGTATGGTTTAGTAGTGATCGAAATGATGGACTGAAGATAAAAATTCCAATCAGCCTGCGGGACTCCAGGTTACCAGAGGAGCACGTGGTCTCAGTGGCGCCGAATCTTTTTTTTTTTTCAGGTCTAGCAGACACCCACCCCTCTCGTTCTGTGGGACCCCCCCTTGTTAAACCGGACCCCTACCCCAATAATTACGTTTTTACAGCTTATTTCGCACAGTTCTCCCCTTCTCTTCTCTCTCCCTTCTTTCCTTTCCTCTTTTCCATCTCCTTCCCTTTCCTCCTCTATCCGTTACCCCCCAACGGAACCCACCCGCCAAGGGGACCGGGAGACCCACCCCCTCGTCAGGTCTAGCGGTCGCTAGACCTCGACCATGGATTCGGCGCCCCTGCGTGGTCTCAGCACCTCCTGTCAACTGCTATAAGAGCATCCAGCGTTTAGAAAAGACTGTGGAGTCTTATGGCGACAGTGTTGCTAACTCTAGGTAGAGGTAGCACTGACGTCATGCGTTATGTTTACCCGCTTCGAGTACTGTCCTTTCATAAGTTAGCGAGACAACACAACCCCAGCAGCTGCCTGAAGTAGAACACGCACAGGAAGGAGCAGTTTTTCAGGTGTTAACGGATTGGACCAGTTTTAAGGATACCGCACGCGAAGAGAACCAATAACGACATTCATTTCGTTGTGATATGACGCATTACTGATTGACAGATGTCGAGAGCACAACCCTTCCTTCTTTCTCGGATGTATGCTGACGATGTTAACAATTTTTACGTCAGCAATACTGTTGATCATCACTTTTTTGTTATTAGTTAGGCTATAATTTAGTTTCTTTCATATTTATTCTTGTTTTGTTTAGATTAATATTTGTAATATTGTAGTGAGTTAGCCGTGCGGTTAGGGGCACGCAGCCGTGAGCTTGCATTCCGGAGCTAGAGGGTTCGAACCCAACTGTCGGCAGCCCTGATTCGAACAGAAAATAAAACAGACACACAACAATGACGGATAGTGCTCCAGAACTTATGTTGCCGGCGGAACTGAGCACGTGCTCCACTCCGGACGAGCATGCAGCACAGGACGAGGCTCTTCTTTCCGGCGTGCTAACATCGAACATTTTTAAATTACTAGGACGTAATATAAACGATACTTGGATGCAATAACAAAGGTAATCAATTGGCAGATAATTGTAGGAAGCTATTATGACGAAAAATATATATGTTCAGAGTTCCTTCATGATAAAAGGTGAAGTAACAAAACCAGTGTAGGGGGGTTTCCGTTAAAAGTAAAAGCCCATCATACCCACAGTCTTTTCTAAACGCTGGATGCTATAACATAACTAAACTCGCTTCATTGCGCGAGCTCTCGCGGAGACAGCCTCTTTGTAAAGCCCTGCGCGGATGTGGAGATTTGCGGATATCCGCAAGATGTTTCGCCATGCGGATATAGTTTCCCCACGGTTGTGCGGATAAGCTGCGGATAATTTTGCGGTTAGTTTTTACAATACAATCCGAACTTGTTTAATATCAATGTTAGGATCCGGATGTTTATGACGTACCGGTGTCATATTTTACCGTTATGCTTTTCTCAAGACAAATGTAAAATGATGATTTAAGCTAATCTCATTCAAAACGAAACAAAAATATTGGAATGCAGCCGAAAGAAATCACAAACCTCTATGGACATCAAATTGGCAGGTGAAAATCTGAAGGAAGTAGGAGACTTCTGTTACTTAGGAAGCAAAATAACCAGTGATGGACGAAGCAAAGAGGATATAAAAGTAGGTTAGCTCAGGCAAGGAAAGCAAGGAATCTGTTGACATCGAATATAGATTTAGGTATTAGGAAGTCATATTTGAAAGCCTTTGTCTGGAGCGTGGCGCTCTATGGAAGTGAAACTTGGACTATTGGTGCAGCAGAAAAGAGGAGAATTGAAGCGTTTGAAATGTGGTGGTACAGGAGAATGATGAAGATCAGATGGGTGGATAGGGTTACAAACGAAGAGGTATTAAGACGAGTGGGAGAGGAGAGATGTTTCTGGCGACTGCTAATGAAGAGAAGAGATAGGTTGGTAGGACACATACTAAGGCGCTCAGAAATAGCAAGCTAAGTTATGGAAGGAAGGGTTGAGGACAAGAACTGTAGGGGTAGACCAAGGTTAGAATATGTTAAACAGATCGCCCCGGATGTAGGGTGTGGTAACTATGTAGAGATGAAACGATTAGCTCAGGACAGGAAGGCATGGAGGGCTGCATCAAACCAGTCAAAAGACTGAAGACTCAAACAAAAACAACAACAACATTCAAGTTATGTCATTAAGCATAATTAACGCTCCGAAAAGGAAAGGGTTGCAATTCAGGATGTATAACATAGCACATGGCATACAAAGCCTTGAGGAACGCCTTTTTCATCAACTGTACAAATATGTTGCTTTATTCTTTATCTAAGGCGGCTTCGTTGGCGTAGTAGGTAGCATGCTGAGCTTCTATGCTGGAGAGAGCGGGTTCAAACCCGGCCGAAGTCGTCGGATTTTTAAGAGCGTTAAAAATCTCTCAGTATGCCTTCCTTCGGAGGGGAAGTAAAGCCGGCGGTCGCATGTCATAGATTTATGGCATGTTAAAGGACCTTCCACTAATTACACCTGTGTGAAGCTAAATTGGATAGGTTAAGAATGTAAACAAAGCTCTTAGGTTTCTACGTTCGTTGCCAAGAGCCGACCGCGGTGGCGTCTAGTAACTAAGTTCAGAACTAGGTCTAGTAGTCGCTGACGGTGGCATTTGGCGGCAAAAGTAGGAACTATTTGAAATATTCTAAGTTGCAGTCTTTACTTAAATTAGAAAACAGATAACACACACTAATACAGCCATCACAATTAACACCGGTTATCAGACAGATTCTACACACACCCAATGTACACGGGGCTATATGACCGCGTTGTCGCAGCCCCTAAACTGAGGAACCAACCAACCATTCTTTATCGAAGTAAAAATATGATTGTAATATTCGTGGGAAAAAAGGTCATGCAAATAAAAGTTGTGCTGATGCGGACAACAGTTGTGCGGATGCGGGGCGGATGAGGGCAACAGTCGTGCGGATGCGGGGCGGACACGGATAACGTTTTGTTTACTCGTGCTTGGCTCTAAACATAGACTGTGCTCTCACTCAAGCTGAACTACCTATAATTTCTAGTTGGGATCACCTGGTCTTGTGTTGCTATAAAGAGATTCCAACTACACAAAGCATAGTAGGATATTTCCAATGTTGTCGAGTATGAGCAGCACTCACCTCTTCCTCCCAGAGTTCTTGGGAGGTGACATCGTTAGTGTTTAGTTTTCTGTAGATTGTGTTTAATATCAAGTTGTTGATGAAGATGATGATGATAATTGTTGTTTTAAGGGGCCTAACATCTAGGTTATCGGCCCCTAATGATCTGGGTGATAGCGAAAATGTTAATGAAATGCAAACCAGAACGAAAATTCAGTGAGACGGAAAATACTTACAAGAAGGAACTCCGATTGAAACAACTCACAGAAAGTTCTTACAAAAGGGAATTTAGACCGAAAAGATTCATAAAAAGAAAAATACCCACAAAATGTAGGCCAGGTTCAAAATACGTACAAAATGCAACGTAGAGTCGAAATACTTACAAAATGCAATTTAGATTGAAAATACTTGACAAAATGTAATTTAGATTCAAAATACCCACAAAATGCAATTGAGAATCAAAATATTTGCAAAATGCCTACCTAACAAAATGCAATTTAGATTTAAAATTCCGGCGAAATTTGGTTTTGGTTGAAAATACTTACAAAATGCAATTGAAATTCAAAATACTCACTAAAATGCCCTGAAACCTACATTGAAAGACTTACTAAAAAGCAATTTAGATTGTCAATCTTTCCAAAATGCAATTGAGGTTGAAAACAATCGCGAGAGGTAACTTAATGTAGATCGAAAAAAAAACTTACAAAATGCAACGTAGATTAAAAATACCTACAAAAAATCGCTAAAGGGAATTTAGATACACGGGGAGCCAAGTAACAAAAACAGTGCGGGAATCTTAAAGAGAAAAGGAAATATAATGAAAACAAGAGGTCTGACCCCTCGAAGGAGGAGGGATCAGGAAAGATGAGACAAGGGCCAATTAAGGCGGGAAAGTGAAAGACTCCCTAGGCCTCGGATACCCTAATACCGTCGGGGTCGGAAAAGAACAAGAGTTGACCAAGGGAGGTCGACAGGAAAGAAGACAGAGAGGAGCCCGGCACAAGTAAGTGGAAGCAATGCCGGACTCAGCTGGGGTCCCGTGGTCGCCAACCCACGTCCCACTAGATGTGAGCCCTTGGGGGATGTTGATGAAGATGATAAGGGGCGTAACATCTAGGTTATCGGCCCCAATTTAACCCTTTATAGGTTAGTGGTCTATATATTCACCACAATTTATATTGTGAATGATGCTGATGGTTGAATTTTGTGCCAAAGGGCCTAAATGTAGGGACTGCAGCGGGCTGTCCGAAATTTCAAGTGCACAGTGTTAATCGGCGGGTTCCAAAGTGTAAGTACGTGAATTTTGGTTCAGATCGGTGAAACGGTGTAGATTTGAGCCAAAAGGGCCTAAATGCAGGGAATGGAAACGGCTGCTTGAAACTTGTAGTAGACAGTATTACTTGTCGACTTTCAGAGGGTAAGAATGTAAAATTTGGTTCAGATCGATGAACCGGTGTAGATTTGTGCCAAAGGGCCTAACTACGAACATTGAGCTTTATATACCGGGTGGTCCACCAGCCCCTTGCGATCCAGTTTTATGCATCCCGTCACATGTATTACAATTCTGAAAGACATCGGTCCCTCTCCCTAAACTGGGGTAATATAACGAGATGTGTGTTAACGATCCAGAAGACAGCAGGAATCGTGAGCGCCACTATTACTTCAGTAAGGGGTACCTCGATTGAAACCGTAAAATGAGCACAGATACGCAGAACACGTACTTTAAAACAGGAGGTGCACGCACAGACTATCATTGACAGGAGGTCAGTGAAGCAAGGACGAGGACACACGGCCGTCACGGGATGCCACAGCTCCCACAAGAACCTGGCGAATTTGCCAAGTTTTAATTACTTTGCCTTGACAGCCAATGTGCCATATTGTTAAGTGCCTCAGGCCTGTGTACATAGGTTTGTCTCATAACCTTTGTTATTGTAGTGTCCAGTCACGCAAACCGAGGCTGACGGTCGTTTGGTAAAGAAATACAATGAGTCAGCGCACAACGTGTTCCCGGAAATCCAGAGATCCAGTTGATGCATGGCACCACTGGCAAAGGCGTTGCTTATAGTGGTTTTAATATGGACATGACGAATAGAAGGACCTAGTGTGAGGACTCCGCCATTATAGAACGGTAGTTCGTGGTCCCGCCGCTACAAGCACTGCAAGCGATTATGTCCAACACGTGTCCTGTTGTTCCGTCGAACCGGGTCATAGAAAAGTGCGGGGGAAGCTACTGTGTGAGATATTTGTGTGAATTAAATTGAATTGTCTTTGCTTTCAGTTCTTAAATTCTGTACATTGTGTCTTGTGTACATCAGCGTTCTATGTTTTGTGTGGGCCTACTTCAAACATAGGCTATTTCTTTGTTAATATTACTGTTTTGTGCTTGTCCCTCAGCGAATGGACGGTCTACCTTGACTCATATGTCCAGGAACTGAGGAGCAAAGCCATGGCGAATTACTGTTGAGAGATAATCTTATTCATATATATATATGTATATATATAATTAATTAAATTATATATATATCATTTCGAACAAATATATCCAATCAATCATTGCACCCACTGCCGACCTATCAAATCGGTACGGTGTAAAATCACTTAACAAATTTCACCTAAAACAATTCATTAAAATCAAAAATTTCACTATATAAAGGGGCGTAAGGAGCTCATTGAGAGCACCAGGTTCCCATTCTATCAGGCAATGCACGCATGCATGCAAGCTTGATTATCTCATTCCGAGTCCAGCATCCAAGCAACTGCACGCCACTGCTCCAAGCTCCGTCTTCTAACGCCAATTGATGAAATCGATGATTTGCCAGTCTTTCTACCAAGCCTAGGCCTCGCTATCGCCTCGACTTCGATATTTCAAGCCATTCCACTATGTTCCTATAGGCTTAATTTGCATCCCCCTTAGTAACAGTGCAGATTAAGTCACTCCTCTACCATTCAAATATCACCATACCCACCATGTAACCATCCTAGTCAAGCAACTCCTGTCTCCCTCGAGTTTTAATACAAGTTTAGCTCATCCCCTCTTCCTACTAAGCAGCCAATAATTGATTATTTAATTAATTATTTAATTAACTTCAAATTTCATCAGCGCACTCAACGTCATAGCTCCAACTGTATTTAAACTGGATAATTTTGAGTGACTGGTAAATTTGTTTTTCTCTTTCCTTATTCTCTGGTCGACCAAGGTATTTGACCACTATCTCTCATCACCTCTTACTCATTACACGCGCTTATAGTCTACACTCACGAACACAAACATGTCGCGCACTGACACTAAACCTCGCACATTAACGTACCAGGGCATAACATTCCTGATAACTCAGGACCCTGATGACTCTAAAAGCCAAAATTATACCCCTGTTAATCCAAAAACACTAATTCCGAGTGGGCCTACCCACAAAGGAGATGGTACACTCGTTCCACTTAAACCAGCTTCACCAAAATCAGATTCCTCACTCTCTAGCTCACCTCCTCCCTCACCGGGTCACGTCTCATTCCCGACATTTGATTTCGAGACGGAGCTGTGGTCCGCTTCACCCAATGGCAGTAAGCTTCAGAGCACGATGGTTCTTATCCACCCACCTATTGGTATTAGCCTTTGTAAATCAGTCAGGCAAACAGTAATTAACGCGCTCAATCCCATAGCCCAATTTATTTCCCTCATTGAGGAATTAGGTAATCACCACATAGGCATCACTCCTTCTGAGAATAGCCATCTCAACTCTGTCACTAGTGTTCTCAAGAGCCGCTCTGCCATTCCCCCATTTTCATTAATTAGATTCAGACCACAAATTCACCTTCTTTAGTCTCTCAATCTGAGGAAACTAAAATGCCACAACAAGAAACAACAAAAGTAACAGTCTGTACAGCCTACCGGTACTTCAGGAATCTGTGCTTTCCGTAACATGTAATTGAGACCGTAGTACTTATTTCCGTGAATTATATTTTCCATTGTGCCCTGACGTGTTATTTTAATTGTGATCGCTAATTACATTTTAAAAGAGTATCAGTTACAAAGTACGGTAATTCGTTTCCCTTGGCATTATCCCTAAGACCAGCTGACCGGCAGCGTGGAACTTGCCCACACTAGCGCTGCCGGGCGGGGCGCGCTTGAACTTGAGGAGTCCTCTCACTTTCTCTTTCATTCGTCATGATATGGACGTGTCGTCCACAAAATTCCGACAGCTAGAAACCTGAAGAAACACTCACCGAAAATCTCCCCCTGGCTGGCGTACTCCGAGACGATATAGATCATGTTCTTCGTCTCCATCACCTGCAACATGCACAAGAAGCGATATACTACCATTTCACTACAATCTGGGTCATCAAGTTAGTATTTCCTACATCAAACACGCGTTCTGGGCATTGAACATCTCGCTATCGATATCGACCCCATCAGTGTAGGATGACTACAACTCAGAGACCAGGATGGGATAGACAACAGCTAGCAATATTGGCTCACCCCTTAGTTACTAGAGAACACCTTGTGGTGTAGAGGCTAGCAATCCTCGGCAGTCCCTCCAGAGGTCAGGTTTATAAAACACCTCATGGTGTAGTGGCTAGCATACTTCGCAGTCACCCCTGCGCTCAGGATTATAGAACACCTTGTGGTGTAGTGGCTAGCATTCTTTGCAGTCACCCCTGAGCCGAGGGTTATAGAAAACCTTGTTGTGTAGAGGCTAGCAATCTTGGCTGTCACCCCTGAGGTCAGGGTTATAGAACACCTCGTGGTGTAGTGGCTAGGAGGCTTGGCAGTCACCCCTGAGGCCCGAGTTATAGAACACCCCGTGGTATAGTGGCTAGTATTCTTGGCACACACCCGAGGCGCGAGTTATAGACCATCTCGTGGTGTATTGGCTAGTACTCTTGGAAGGCACCCGAGGCGCGAGTTATAGACTATCTCGTGGTGTAGTGGCTAGTACTCTTGGCACACACCCGAGGCGCGAGTTATAGAACACCTCGTGGTGTAGTGGCTAGTATTCTTGGCACACACCCGAGGCGCGAGTTATAGAACACCTCGTGGTGTAGTGGCTAGCATTCTTTGCAGTCACCCCTGAGCCGAGGGTTATAGAAAACCTTGTTGTGTAGAGGCTAGCAATCTTGGCTGTCACCCCTGAGGTCAGGGTTATAGAACACCTCGTGGTGTAGTGGCTAGGAGGCTTGGCAGTCACCCCTGAGGCCCGAGTTATAGAACACCCCGTGGTATAGTGGCTAGTACTCTTGGCACACACCCGAGGCGCGAGTTATAGAACACCCCGTGGTGTAGTGGCTAGTACTCTTGGCAGACACCCGAGGCGCGAGTTATAGACCATCTCGTGGTGTAGTGGCTAGTACTCTTGGCACACACCCGAGGCGCGAGTTATAGAACACCTCGTGGTGTAGTGGCTAGTATTCTTGGCACACACCCGAGGCGCGAGTTATAGACCATCTCGTGGTGTATTGGCTAGTACTCTTGGAAGGCACCCGAGGCGCGAGTTATAGACCATCTCGTGGTGTAGTGGCTAGTACTCTTGGCACACACCCGAGGCGCAAGTTATAGAACACCTCGTGGTGTAGTGGCTAGTACTCTTGGCAGACACCCGAGGCGCGAGTTATAGACCATCTCGTGGTGTAGTGGCTAGTACTCTTGGCAGGCACCCGAGGCGCGAGTTATAGAACACCCCGTGGTGTAGTGGCTAGTATTCTTGGCACACACCCGAGGCGCGAGTTATAGAACACCTCGTGGTGTAGTGGCTAGTATTCTTGGCAGACACTCTGGCGCAGTCAGCTGGCATTTGAGGGTGCGCAAATGCGAGGGAGCCGTGTCAGTAGATTTACTGGCACGTTAAAGATCCCCTTCGGGGCAAAATTCCGGCACCCCGGCGTCTCTAAAAGCCAGTGTAGTTAAAAGGGACGTAAAACCAATAACATTATTATTATTCTTGGCAGACACCCGAGGCGCGAGTTATAGAACACCTCGTGGTGTAGTGGCTAGTATTCTTGGCACACACCCGAGGCGCGAGTTATAGACCATCTCGTGGTGTAGTGGCTAGTATTCTTGGCAGACACCCGAGGCGCGAGTTATAGAACACCTCGTGGTGTAGTGGCTAGCCGGCTTGGCAGTCACCCCTGAGGCCCGAGTTATAGAACACCTCGTGGTGTAGTGGCTAGTACTCTTGGCAGACACCCGAGGCGCGAGTTATAGACCATCTCGTGGTGTAGTGGCTAGTACTCTTGGCAGGCACCCGAGGCGCGAGTTATAGAACACCCCGTGGTATAGTGGCTAGTATTCTTGGCAGACTCCCGAGGCGCGAGTTATAGACCATCTCGTGGAGTAGTGGCTAGCTATCTTGGCAGTCACCCCTGAGGTCAGTTTGTTTACGTGATTTCCCCACGTCTACTCGAGAGGCAAATGGCTGGGTGGACCCTAACTTAGGTCCATGGCCACTTTCTTCAGTACAGACGTCACAATAACACACCCAAATACATGGGGCTATGCTCCCTCGATGTCGCAGCCCCCAAAATGAGCAACAATACATCGGTATTTATTTACCTTCTGTCGGCATAGATCAGAAACTTCAACTTTAAATAACAGATGTTAAGCGTCACATATCGACCTTGGCTCTCGACCTTCCAGATAACCTAGACCCACATCAGTGAGTCACTGAGTGTTTATGTGTCCGTACTTTAAGGTCTTTTGAAAGTATTCTTACTAGGGGACCCGTGCGACAACCTTCGCGTATTCTAATGGGTTGTGTGCGCCCCATGGGTCCAGACTACCCGCCCGTCCCTAGTGCTATGCGGGTTGTACGCGACACAGTTCTTTTAGGGGCTATCGTCTTGTTTATTTGTTTAATAGCACTTTATATAGGCCTGTTTGCCATCCCTTGATGAATGCAGTACATTTGCATTTGTCTGTTGGCACAGGCTAGAGTAAAAGGTGGCTTTTCACCGATGTCTCAGTCTCACTCATGGCTGTGATTATATGGAAGCTACTGAGGTATGGGTGGTGCTTAGTGATGGCATTCGGGGCACAGTCAGTGCCTGTGAATGCTGTGAAAGGTTTTACTCATAGGGTTAGGACTACTGTTCTGACTCAGTGAGGAAAGCAATGGCAAACTACCTCACTCCTCTTCTTGCCTAGAACACCTCAAAATAGCACTGCCTTGGGTTTTTGTGGGTATCTACTCACATAACGTAACGGCGGTGCTTTTTGAGGATCCAACCAGCCTTCGGGCTGACTACCTAACAGACAGACAGACAGACAGCACTTTATAAATAAACTAGCAGAAGTGCCCATTCTTCGAACGGTCTTCGGTATTAATAACCAGACGTAATCAATTGGGCTACTGTTGCAATGGTTAGAGACTTGGAACCTGTTTGTCGACAAAGAAAAATGATTAGTTAAAATATGCTCTGAAACTAAATTTACCTGACGTGTACTTCCTGACGTGAAAATAAAATTGAAAACCTCGTAGAAGAAACGCAATACACGTCAAATAAAACTGACCTTCACTGTTGTGTCAAGTCGCCATCCAAAGGAAGACCCCTTTAATAAATTATAAAGGCTTGTGGTGCATGAAAATTCAGGTTTTTTAGACTCCAATGGCCCAAATTCCTAAAAGAAAAAAGAACTATTTCAATTCAGGAATTTTTGAAAATAATGTTTCTGTTTGGTGATATAATAGACCTTCTGTACGACATAACGCACATTTAATTCGTGTGAAGAAAATCTAGGGTACCCCTTGAACCCCTTAAGCGCATTGATGAATTTTACAGTTTTAGTTGATTCCGTAATAACATTATAGCCATTTGCAAACATTCACAGAAATTTAATAAATGGCTTTACTTCTTACAGAAATAGATGAAAGTTGGATGTCACCTTTTGAGATACTGTTGTCATGGTTACTGGCTTGCATTCCTTCATTGGTTTATTAAATGAAATTAGTTTTCTGGGAATATCTCAGAAACTGTTGGTTTTAGAGCCTTTAAATGTAGTTTTCGGGGACCCTTTATGGCTATTTAGGGGCAACGAGTTTTGTTTGTGACACCAAGGGGCTGAAAATAAGCTTTGTCTCGTCGTTGTAGGCCGTAGTATAATAATAATAATTATAATAATAACAATATAGGGATAGTGATATAATAGACCTTCCGTACTGTGCCCAAATCTAGGAATGGGTATTCCAAGTTTCAGACACCTAGATATCAAGGGAAAGGCTGTAGCCGCTTTTGAAAGTTCAGATATTTGAATATCGCGCTACATTGCTTCTCGAAGCTTTTCGAAGGATTTTACCGATAGTTGGATGGCAAGTGACGTAGCGAGTCATAGCAGAGGTGGAGGCTATTTATTGATTAAATAGTTAACTATGGAGGAGAGACTTGAGACTGGGATCAGATTACTGGCACGGCCAAATGAAAGAGAATGTAATTAGTATCAAGTAAATCGGACCAGGGATTCAAGAGATATGAGGATTTCTAGATATCAGGCGATGACGCGTGACCCTGACCGTTTTGTATAAAAGCCAGCTGGAGTAGGCATGGTTAGCTCACTTCATCACAAGCACTTGCAGAGCAAGTTGCGTCTACGCTGAGCCAAGGCACATGGTTGCCGTATCTACGCAGAAGTACTTTTCAAATCGTGATAGTCACGAGAAGTACTACGCAAACGAGTTGGAACTTAGTAAGTTTCTGGTGAGGAGAATCACTGAGGTGATTGATTTTCGACAGACATTGGTGGAAATATTTATATTTCTAAAAGGACATATGCTAGACTCTGTCTAGAAAATAGTATTTTGTCACAGTCCTGTAGTAAATTAATACTTGGATGTTTAAATCCAATTGCAAGTCAGTTTTCATATTTTGTAACTATTTAACCACTTCGATCTGTCAGTACACTGAAGACTAGTCTATAACGGTGGCGTTCATTAGTCTACGCAAGGGAAACTGCAAGTTGTCTAGCGCATGGCAGATGGTGATATTAATAAACCATGCCCAGGGAACGATCTTCAGAACAGCCGTTAACTGCTTAGACTGTCAATGTTTTTCTTGTACTGATGAGATTACAGTGAGTTATGTTACAACTGACACATTTAAGAAGAGATCACTTAGATCTGACCCTATTTCAACAAACTGTTACGGCTTTGTTAGAAGCTCATATTAAAATGGAACCACAGTTTATTAAAACGTCGAAAGATACTCCACTATGTCTGACCAGACGATTTGTGGGTCTACAATGGCGGCCGATACAAGGATTATACGTGCTTGTCCGATAGGGCATGTTTACGGATAAATCTGGTACAGACCAGGTTTACTACACTTCAAGACCATCAAGAAATGTAAGCCACATTTGAATTATTTTATGCCTAGCTAATTGGAACAAACTATTTTTCTGCAGATGACCAACACATTTTTTTCGTCGTATTTAAAGCTTGTAATGATTTACGCAAGACTTGTTAGAGTTATTCTGAGTATTTTCAGCACTCAGAACAGTTTAGGATCGATGACCGAGCATTTTGAGCATTTATTTGAATTTTTCATATTTTTGGGAAATCACGGTAATCAGCCGATGTAACTGTAAAAGTTAAAATTTATTTTTGTTGAGGAATGGATATTTTTTCCATATTCGAAGGTTCGAACATGTGGATTCTCACATAATGAGATGATAATTAAACATACACACATCAAAAAAAGTTTTGCATCACCTCGGTTCCAAGAGTTCCGGAACATTTAAATACAAAGGGAATAGAGATCAACACAAACAACATTTCAGCTCGTTTTATTGCTCATGAGCCCCACACATTGCTTGTTGTACCATCATACAGCTAGACTTTCAGCATTTGTGGTCCAGATTGCAGTACACACCACTACCTCTAATACCCAGTAGCACGTCCTCTTGCATTGATGCATGCCTGTATTCGTCGTGGCATACTATCCACAAGTTCATCAAGACACTGTTGGTCCAAATTGTCCCACTCCTCAACGACAATTCGGTGTAAATCTCTCAGAGTGGTTGGTGGGTCAAGACGTCCATAAACAGCCCTTTTCAACATATCCCAGGCATGTTCGATAGGGTTCATGTCTGGCGAACATGCTGGCCACTGTAGTCGAGCGATGTCGTTATCTTGAAGGAACGCATTCACAAGATGTGCACGATGAGGTCGAGAATTGTCGTCCATGAAGACAAATGCCTCTCCAATATTCTGCCGATATGGTTGCACTATGGGTCGGAGGATGTCATTCAGGTATCGTAAAGCCGTTTCGGAGCCTTCCATGACCACCAGTGGCGTACGTCGGCCCCACATAATGCCACCCCAAAACATCACGGAACCACCACCTTGCTGCACTCGCTGGACAGTGTGTCTAAGACGTTCAGCCTGACCAGGGTGCCTCCAAACACGTCTCCGACGATTGTCTGGTTGAAGGCATATGCGACACTCATCGGTGAAGAGAACGTGATGCCAATTCCGTGGGGTCCATTCAGCATGTTGTTGGGCCCATCTGTACCGCGCTGCATGGTGTCGGGGTTGCAAAGCTGGACCTCGCCATGGACGCCGGGAGTGAAGTTGCGCATCATGCAGCCTATTGCGCACAGTTTGAGTTGAAACACGACGTCCTGTGGCTGAACGAAACGCATTATTCAACATGGTGGCATTGCTGTCAGGGTTCCTCCGAGCGGCAATCCGTAAGTAGCGGTCATCCACTACAGTAGTAGCCCTTGGGCGGCCTGAGCGAGGCCTGTCATCGACAGTTCCTGTATCTCTGTACCTCCTCCATGTCCGAACAACATCGCTTTGGTTCACTCTGAGACGCCTGGAAACTTCCCTTGTTGAGAGCCCTTCTTGACACAAAGTAACAATGCGGACGCGATCGAACTGCGGTATTGACCTTCTAGGCATGGTAGAACTACAGACAACATGAGCAGCGTACCTTCGTCCTGGTGGAATGACTGGAACTGATCGGCTGTCGTACCCCCTCCGTTTAATAGGCCCTGCTCATGCATGGTTGTTTACATCTTTGAGCAGTTTTAGTGACATCTATGAACAGTCAAAGGGACTGTATCTTGGATAAAATATACACAGTCAACGTCTATATGCCGGAGATCTGGGAACCGAGGTGATGCAAAACTTTTTTTGATGTGTGTATTTGAAATAATAATAATAATAATAATAATAATAATAATCCACTAATAATAATAATAATAATTTTCATAATTTTTCTAAATAATTCTTGGATATTATATTTTATAATAATCATATGTATTGAGAAAGAGCCTATGAAGTAGTTTAAACATTTCTAGTCTGGAACAGGAGATTTTACGAAGGAGAGTGGTTAGCGCAAGCCCGCATTCAACCAACATTTCAGTTCTGGTTGAACAGTTGATATTTGCTATGAGCAAAGTATATGTTTCATATAACACGGAGAGGCATGAAACGGGAAGCAATTGATATTTGTATCAAATAGGATATTGTTGTATTTATATAAAATCATGACGTAAATACACTTCGAAAGTGAAATAATGCTTTTCATAAGTATGGTAAATTCACGGGTTGAACTGAATGGTAAAATAAAATAAACTTGTAAGTTTATTAATCTTCCAGTGTTGATAACAAGCAGAGGCTTGATTTATTGTATAAATTTTGGGAAGATAATTTATGTGTGTGGAGTAGTTGAAATGCCATTCCCAGGTGCGCATGTTAAGTCGCAGGAATGAAGGTTTTTTCGAGCATCAATCAAATAGCAGGTTCGATGGCTCAGGTTTATAGAAGGAGTATTGGAGCCACACATTTCGTCGTATGAATAACCCGAAGGTTATTTCTTTGAAACCGTCAGTTCTTATTTCAACCTTGTTTACGAATTCCATTTAGACTTTGATTTTGCTAGAACCCGGATTTGTCATGATAGTAGTTTATTCTTCTTCAGAGGAAGACCTTTGCCGTTGTTGTTGTTGTTGTCGTTATAATATGGTGTTCATACACAAATAGTAGAATGGGCCACTGCCAATTTAAAATAATTCTTTAACCACGAATAATTTGAAGGATATTTTCAATCCTAGTGCCATGAACTAAATGAATTCATTATAAAACTACAATTCTTATTTCCGCATTCTGTCGAAGAATTGCAAGTTGTGAAAGTTGCTAGAAATGGCCATAAAAATAAATATTTTTATAATAATGATTCCAAGTGGATAATTGAATAGTTGAATGGTTCAACCATTTATTGATCAAGTTGATGATTCAGAAATCATATGTTTTGTTTGGAACTTGAAGTTCATAATCGAGTCACTTCTCGAATGTTTAATGTCAGAAGAACGATTAATTGTTGTTGTGCTTCGCACAGTTCTTCGATGCTATGCTCAATGGTCAAATTCTTTTCAGATGTTATCAATATGTGTTAATAATTTGTGTTGCTTCTATGATGATAATATTTTCGACGATATATTTTTTTGAAACTGGAAAACAAGTGAAAGTTTAAAAATTCTATAAACATTTATTCTACGAGTGTTAATATCATGTAAATAGTCAAACAGTGATCTACGTTATTTCCAGTATGAACAATTCATTTTGAGCTGGAATAATGTTAATAATTTTGGAACACAGTCCACACGACTATTAATCGGGCTTGTGTTTCCAAAAAGATTGTCAAATGTGTTTGGAAGATTTCTGTATATTGTGTGTATATAAGAGTGTGGATCGCCACACGTGGAGTGATGCTGCTTTGAGCATTCTTGCAGTCAGATTTTAACTTAAAATAAACTGAGATAATTTTACCAGATGTGTTTCACCCAATTAAATCTCCTTCTATCCTTATTGTTGCATTGAGCCAAAAATCAGTAAAGCATTTTTATAAATTTGATGTCGTTTTTGCGATTTGCTTTAACCCATCTGGCGCTCCGGGATATTTTGATTCTCGTGCTGACTGATTATTGGTAAAATGCATATGTGGTCGTGCGGACTCCGGTCTAAACGGGCACATAAAATAAGATAGAGAGAGAAATGGCTTCGAACGTGGGTCCCGATTTAGACATGGTCAATCGCATGCCGATTTGAAATTGTGATAATTTTTATAGAAATATTTTGGGAGTTGAGAGATGTCTGGTTTGGATGAATAAATTAGTAGGAAACCCAATTAGTGGGGAAAATTAAAAATTTAACTTGGTTAATAATTAGAATGGGTTTGATTATTTTGATAATGGCTTAACCATTAGGGCGTCAAGTAAATTCAGTAGTAAACGTTCGATGACTGGATATACACATTATTAGAATCCAGGTGGAGGATATTTGAGAACTTGCATATTTTTCTTGTGATATTATGGTAAATGTAATTCGTAAAAGTAGAGACTTTTGTTTTTCCATCACGTCGACATTAGGACAAATCTCATTTTATTATAGTGTTCCAATTAGCTATTCATATTTCTTGTTCTAGTTATAAGCTTGTGTTTGCCACTGTTGTATACCCCTAAGTTTTGAATAATAATTGAAATTATGGAAGAAATGATGAGGATGATGAGGAGTTTGGAGGAGAGTTCGAAACAGGCTGGACTGCGTGTAGCAGCCATTATGAAAGAAAATACTGAGGCTTTAGAAAAGAAACTTAAAGAAAATTCTGATTCTTTAGAAAATAAACTTAAAGAAAGTTTAAACGATAAACTTAAAGAAAATTCTGATTCTTTAGAAAATAAACTTAAAGAAAATTTGAATGATAAACTTAAAGAAAATTCTGATTCTTTAGAAAGCAGGTTAAAAGATAATTTGAAAGAAAGTTTAGATGAAAAACTTAAAGAAAATTCTGATTCTTTGGAAAATAAACTTAAAGAAAGTTCTGATTCTTTAAAAAGTAACTTGAAGGAAAATTTAAACAGTAAATTTAATTCAATGGAGAGTAAATTTAAAGAGAATTCTGAAATTTTGAAAATGACACTTGAGAGTAAGATGAATAAATTATGCGATAAAACACATGAGCTCGTAACGTCATTAGCTACTAACGCTAGTTTAATGGACGATAAATGTCGCGATGCCGATCTTCGATCCCAAAGCTTAGCTGATAGGATAGAACATGGTCTTAGGAAAGTTGGTGAAGACATGGTCAACCTGGAAGTCAGAGTGAAGAAGGAGAGTAAACGAGATGGGAATTCTAGTTGTTCAACGTTTAACGGAACAATTCAAGGAACTTGTCATGGGAGAAATAAGAGGAAGGTGTGATTAATGAGTTGCAAACTGAAATCAAAACCACAGTTGTCAATGAAATTAAAGACACACTCAAGCTGGAGAATCAAGAGGGAATCAAGGAGATTAGGGAATCTTTGTCATCCCACATTGAAGTAATTGCCAAGGATATTCAAGCAACTCAGAAGGACATATCAGATATGACAGGGTCATTGAAAAGTCATGAGGCTGTTATGAACCAGATATCCATTGATGTTAAAGACAATTGTAGAGAGACTGAAGCAATCAAGAAGATGGCTGAAGAAAACCAGAAGGAACTTGAGGTTATGAAAACTCAAATAAAGGATGAGAAACAGTCTGATCATCTGTTGAAAATGCCAAATGTAAGGGGAAAGGAACAGACACAGATAAATCTAGGAGGAGCTAGAGAGACTGAAAGACAGGATGAGGTTAGGACAGTATTTCAATCCAACCCCATAACTGTATTTAAGAATATAGAGGACAAGCCTTCTAAATTTTCAGGGCGAGATTCTGTAACACCCGTGGAATTTTTGAGAGAAGCAGGTGATTACCTGAAAGATTCTAAGATCCCTAAAGAAAGACAGATCCGAGTGATAGGGAAGTTCTTGGAAGGTCCTGCACTTTTGTGGTTTAGAGCATTTAGATCCACTTTAACCACTTTTGAGGAGTTTTCTCGTGGGCTATTGAAGAAGTTTTGGTCCCCGGAAACACAACAGCAAGTGAGAGCAGAGTTGTATTCGAAGAGATTCTCGACGTTACAACCTACTCGATACTCTACGTACTTTTCTGGACAGCTGTCTAAACTCCAACATTTAGATCCGCCAATGCCAGATAACGAGTTGATTACTGCATTGATACGTCAATTTCCAGCAGACGTCCAGAGGACTTTGATCGCTGCTGATATCTACAATATGGAACAATTTGATGAAGTATTACAGAAGCTGGATCATACAAACGCACAATTCTTCCATCAGAAGGGAGTAAAGAGTAACTACGCTGTGTATGCTGTTATGGCTGACAGTTATTCTCAGACACCTCGAGAGATTCGAGAGGAGCGAGAAGAAAAATCGCCGAGGGAAGATTCCAATAAGAGAGGATGGAACCAGTACAGTAACAGATACAGTTACAAACCATATGCGAGACCGGATGGTGGTAATCGATACAACACTCGATGGAGAAGACCACGTGATACTCAAGGAAGGTACCAGGAAAGAAGATCCTATGGTAGAAATAACTACAATAATAGAGGGAATGTAGATACTCGTCAGTCCAATGAAGAGTTTAACTAGGACACAAGGAAAAATTTGGAAGCAAGACACCAAGATAACTTGCAATTTGTGGAGCAGAGGTCCAATAATCCAGGTCCATCGGGAACACAACAATCCCGGGGGAATGGAAATGAAAAAAAAAACTTCGAATTCACAGTAGAAGATAGAATTTTGAATACTTTCACTTCCAGAATAATTAAATGGCAAGCAGAGGATGATGATTTAATTCAACAGAATGACGAACGAAAAGAAATGGGTACCAGAATTAGAATGCCAATCATTTCATGCGAAGTATTTGGTATGCCTGTCGATACTTTGATCGATACTGGGGCTATGCTTTGTCTGGTGAGTGAGAAGCTTTATATTCTGTGGAAGCTCAAAGAGAATTTAGAGGAAATTCCAGTATCAGGAATTAAGATCCAAGGAATAATACCCAATAAAATATCTCTGTGCAAAACACAATTGTACTTATGTATTACGATTGGAGGACATGATTTCCGACATGTATTTGTTGTAATGAAGGACATGGCTTTTGACATGATATTGGGAGCAGATTTCATTCAGAAATATCAAGCAGTGATAGATATGAAGACAGAGACGATCAAACTCAAGAATACCGAAGAGATTAACTTCGAGGGAAAAGAAGAGGAAGACATCGAGGGAGATGCTCAATGGTCTCTGATTTTTCATGAAGCTGAAGGAAGAGAAGTCGACACTGAGAAGGAGTCCCCAGAGCTAGGGAAGATTTTGGAAGAATATCACGATATTTTTGACATTAAGCCTGGTGAAATTAAGGATTTTGAATATCATATTCGTGTAAATGATGATGCACCTTTTCATGCTAAATTGTATCCAGTAGCAGAAAAGCATCGAGAAAAAGTAAAAGTGCTTATCAAGGAAATGGAAAGCAACAATGTGATTGAAAAGTACACCACATCTTATGTCAATCCATTAGCAGTAGTGTCTAAGCAAGATGGAAGTCTGAGACTATGTTTAGACGCGCGAAATTTGAATTCGAGATTACTGCCAGAGTATGACAGACCACCAATCATTAGGGAACTGTTGAGAAAATTCCAAGGCAAGGTCTGGTTCTCTAATATTGATCTCACTTCGTCCTACCATCATATTAGGCTTAGTGAAGATTCTAAGAAGTTCACAGGATTTATGTTTGACCAGCAGACATATGTATTCCGCCGTTTACCATTTGGAGTTAAAACATCTGGATCCGTTTTGATCAGAGCCCTAGAACAAAATTTGAGTCCTGAAGTAAAAGAGATAGCAATTCGTTATATTGATGATATCTTAATTGCATCTGAGACTAAGGAGGAACATTTGCTACACCTTCAAATGTTATTCGCAGATTTGAGAAAAGCGAACTTCAAAGTAAACCTTCGAAAATGTCAGTTCTTTCGAAAGGAAATAACATTTTTGGGTCACATTTTGGATGGAGAAGGATACCGTCCCAATGAGACGAAGATACAAGCAATTGCAAATTTCCCTAGACCTACTAGAGTGAAGAATGTCCGCAGTTTTCTCGGGACATGCCAATTCTTTGCAGGGCATTGTCCGAACTTTACCAAGACAGTTGCGCCATTGCAGGAGTTGTTAAATAAAGGAAATAAATGGAAATGGGATAAAGATTGTGAACAATCATTTCAAGATGCCAAGAGGTTATTGGTAAACAGTGTGAAATTGGAGTATCCTGACTTTACCAAGAATTTCATCATAGAATCTGATGCATCCACCGTAGGGATTGGAGCTATTCTACTTCAAGAGGATGAAGACCACAAGAGACATTACCTGGCGTTCATTAGCAGGAAACTTCGTCCATCAGAGAGAAATTATTACACCACAGAGTTAGAAGCACTTGCTGTAATATTCGCTTTGGAGTCATGGAAGAAAATGTTAATTGGACATTCAGTCATTGTGAGGACTGATCACCACGCATTGGAGTTTATCTTGAGAACAAACTTTGCCAGCGATAGAATAACTAGATGGTCACTTTTTATTCAGCAATTCAACCTAGTTATTGAACACACTCCTGGAAAGTTGAATGTGGGAGCTGATTTGTTGAGTAGAGCAGTGGAGTCTACATCTAAGGTTTTTCAAGTTAACCTGACGCAGGAAGACGAAGATACCTTGAGAAGGTTAAGGTTATTGCATTTATCCCAGAGGAGAGACCGACGTCTTAGGAACATTTTTCGTTTTCTACAGGGAAACATGGATCCCAATGATGATGATTTTGTGGAAACGGAAAGAATTTCAAGGGATTTTATGATGTTAGATGGTTTAATCTACAAGTTTGCAGATCCCGACCATACGAAGCTGAGAGTAGTGATACCTCCACGATTGCAAAAACCCATTATTTGGATGGCACATAGAATCGCAGGTCATGCTGGAGTAGATAAGACAGTCAACATGATTCAAGAGAAATTTTCGTGGGAGCGAATGCGACAAACTGTCAGAAACACTATTCGAGAATGCGACTTATGCCAAAGGAGTAAGCATAATTCTAGGTTATTGAGAGAATTACCAAGGCCTATTATTCCTTCTAAGCCTTGCGAAATCTTCGCGACTGATTTATATGGTCCTCTCCCAAAGTCTAAAAGAGGTAACCGATATATTTTGGTGACTATGGATGTTTTCAGCAAATACACCATGTTACATCCAATTCAGAAGGCAAACGCAAAGTATTGTGCGAAGAGAATTAGAGACAGCGTGATTCCGGAAGCAGGCAAACCGGAATTCCTTTTATCAGATCGTGGACCTCAATTCACATCATTAGAATTTCGAACCATCATGAATAATCTTGGGATTAGACAATTGTTTTGTTCTATTAGACATCCAGAGAGCAATCCAGCGGAACGCGTGATGGCTGAGATAGCAAAATTTTGCCGCCTCTATTGTCCAAATGAGCATTGGAAATGGATGGATGTTCTTTCTTTAGCATCCGAATCCATCAACTCTACTATTCATGAGAGTACTGGACAGATTCCTATGTTGCTTCATCATGGAACTAAACCAACACGATTATGGGATCGAATCATCTCTATTCCACCTGAGATTGAACCAAGTCGTCAGATGAGGGAAACTCTAGCTTTAGACAAGTTAAGGAGTCAAGCTGAGAAGAGAGAGCGCAGAGTGAGAGGAAAGCGTTTTCGCAGACCCTTGCGCGTAGGAACTCTAGTTTTAGTGAAAAGACCTACACCCTCTGACGTGCAAAATCGAGTGTACTCGAAATTTGCAAGCCTTTACGCTGGACCCTATCGTATTGTGGAAGTAAACAATAATGGAAGCTATGAAGTAGCCAATACACGAACTGGTAACATCGTGGGAACTTACAATGCATCGAATTTGAAGATCTATTATTCAAGAACCAGATGATTTAATGTGTAGATAGGAAAAATAAAAATTTTTCAATTTTTATTTTTTGCTAGGTGTGGGGTGGATGTGCCCAAATCTAGGAATGGGTATTCCAAGTTTCAGACACCTAGATATCAAGGGATAGGCTGTAGCCGCTTTTGAAAGTTCAGATATTTGAATATCGCGCTACATTGCTTCTCGAAGCTTTTCGAAGGATTTTACCGATAGTTGGATGGCAAGTGACGTAGCGAGTCATAGCAGAGGTGGAGGCTATTTATTGATTAAATAGTTAACTATGGAGGAGAGACTTGAGACTGGGATCAGATTACTGGCACGGCCAAATGAAAGAGAATGTAATTAGTATCAAGTAAATCGGACCAGGGATTCAAGAGATATGAGGATTTCTAGATATCAGGCGATGATGCGTGACCCTGACCGTTTTGTATAAAAGCCAGCTGGAGTAGGCATGGTTAGCTCACTTCATCACAAGCACTTGCAGAGCAAGTTGCGTCTACGCTGAGCCAAGGCACATGGTTGCCGTATCTACGCAGAAGTACTTTTCAAATCGTGATAGTCACGAGAAGTGCTGCGCAAACGAGTTGGAACTTAGTAAGTTTCTGGTGAGGAGAATCACTGAGGTGATTGATTTTCGACAGACATTGGTGGAAATATTTATATTTCTAAAAGGACATATGCTAGACTCTGTCTAGAAAATAGTATTTTGTCACAGTCCTGTAGTAAATTAATACTTGGATGTTTAAATCCAATTGCAAGTCAGTTTTCATATTTTGTAACTATTTAACCACTTCGATCTGTCAGTACACTGAAGACTAGTCTATAACGGTGGCGTTCATTAGTCTACGCAAGGGAAACTGCAAGTTGTCTAGCGCATGGCAGATGGTGATATTAATAAACCATGCCCAGGGAACGATCTTCAGAACAGCCGTTAACTGCTTAGACTGTCAATGTTTTTCTTGTACTGATGAGATTACAGTGAGTTATGTTACAACTGACACATTTAAGAAGAGATCACTTAGATCTGACCCTATTTCAACAAACTGTTATGGCTTTGTTAGAAGCTCATATTAAAATGGAACCACAGTTTATTAAAACGTCGAAAGATACTACCACTATGTCTGACTAGACGATTTGTGGGTCTACAATGGCGGCCGATACAAGGATTATACGTGCTTGTCCGATAGGGCATGTTTACGGATAAATCTGGTACAGACCAGGTTTACTACACTTCAAGACCATCAAGAAATGTAAGCCACATTTGAATTATTTTATGCCTAGCTAATTGGAACAAACTATTTTTCTGCAGATGACCAACACATTTTTTTCGTCGTATTTAAAGCTTGTAATGATTTACGCAAGACTTGTTAGAGTTATTCTGAGTATTTTCAACACTCAGAACAGTTTAGGATCGATGACCGAGCATTTTGAGCATTTATTTGAATTTTTCATATTTTTGGGAAATCACGGTAATCAGCCGATGTAACTGTAAAAGTTAAAATTTATTTTTGTTGAGGAATGGATATTTTTTCCATATTCGAAGGTTCGAACATGTGGATTCTCACATAATGAGATGATAATTAAACATATTTAAAATGATATAAATAATAATAATAATCCACTAATAATAATAATAATAATTTTCATAATTTTTCTAAATAATTCTTGGATATTATATTTTCTAATAATCATATGTATTGAGAAAGAGCCTATGAAGTAGTTTAAACATTTCTAGTCTGGAACAGGAGATTTTACGAAGGAGAGTGGTTAGCGCAATCCCGCATTCAACCAACATTTCAGTTCTGGTTGAACAGTTGATATTTGCTATGAGCAAAGTATATGTTTCATATAACACGGAGAGGCATGAAACGGGAAGCAATTGATATTTGTATCAAATAGGATATTGTTGTATTTATATAAAATCATGACGTAAATACACTTCGAAAGTGAAATAATGCTTTTCATAAGTATGGTAAATTCACGGGTTGAACTGAATGGTAAAATAAAATAAACTTGTAAGTTTATTAATCTTCCAGTGTTGATAACAAGCAGAGGCTTGATTTATTGTATAAATTTTGGGAACATAATTTATGTGTGTGGAGTAGTTGAAATGCCATTCCCAGGTGCGCATGTTAAGTCGCAGGAATGAAGGTTTTTTCGAGCATCAATCAAATAGCAGGTTCGATGGCTCAGGTTTATAGAAGGAGTATTGGAGCCACACATTACGCCGTATGAATAACCCGAAGGTTATTTCTTTGAAACCGTCAGTTCTTATTTCAACCTTGTTTACGAATTCCATTTAGACTTTGATTTTGCTAGAACCCGGATTTGTCATGATAGTAGTTTATTCTTCTTCAGAGGAAGACCTTTGCCGTTGTTGTTGTTGTCGTTATAATATGGTGTTCTTACACAAATAGTAGAATGGGCCACTGCCAATTTAAAATAATTCTTTAACCACGAATAATTTGAAGGATATTTTCAATCCTAGTGCCATGAACTAAATGAATTCATTATAAAACTACAATTCTTATTTCCGCATTCTGTCGAAGAATTGCAAGTTGTGAAAGTTGCTAGAAATGGCCATAAAAATAAATATTTTTATAATAATGATTCCAAGTGGATAATTGAATAGTTGAATGGTTCAACCATTTATTGATCAAGTTGATGATTCAGAAATCATATGTTTTGTTTGGAACTTGAAGTTCATAATCGAGTCACTTCTCGAATGTTTAATGTCAGAAGAACGATTAATTGTTGTTGTGCTTCGCACAGTTCTTCGATGCTATGCTCAATGGTCAAATTCTTTTCAGATGTTATCAATATGTGTTAATAATTTGTGTTGCTTCTATGATGATAATATTTTCGACGATATATTTTTTTGAAACTGGAAAACAAGTGAAAGTTTAAAAATTCTATAAACATTTATTCTACGAGTGTTAATATCATGTAAATAGTCAAACAGTGATCTACGATATTTCCAGTATGAACAATTCATTTTGAGCTGGAATAATGTTAATAATTTTGGAACACAGTCCACACGACTATTAATCGGGCTTGTGTTTCCAAAAAGATTGTCAAATGTGTTTGGAAGATTTCTGTATATTGTGTGTATATAAGAGTGTGGATCGCCACACGTGGAGTGATGCTGCTTTGAGCATTCTTGCAGTCAGATTTTAACTTAAAATAAACTGAGATAATTTTACCAGATGTGTTTCACCCAATTAAATCTCCTTCTATCCTTATTGTTGCATTGAGCCAAAAATCAGTAAAGCATTTTTATAAATTTGATGTCGTTTTTGCGATTTGCTTTAACCCATCTGGCGCTCCGGGATATTTTGATTCTCGTGCTGACTGATTATTGGTAAAATGCATATGTGGTCGTGCGGACTCCGGTCTAAACGGGCACAGTACCACATCTGCACGTGTAAATCGCGTGAAAAAAATCTAGAGTAAGTTACCCCTTGACCCCCTTAAGTGCATTATATGACATTGATGAATTTTACAGCTTAATTTGGTTCCGTTATAACCTTATAGCCGTTGCAAACTATCTCAGTAATGTAATAAATGAAATTGTATTGCGTCTTACAGCAATAGATGGACCTGTGAGATTCCGTTGCCATGGTTACCGGCTTGCATTCTTTCGTTATTGTATTAAATGAAATTAGTTTTCTGGTAATATCTTAAAAACTGTTGGTTTTAGGGCCTAAAAATGTGGTTTTCGAGTTTCGTTTCTCACATTGAGGGCTGAAAATGAGCTTTGTCTCACCCGTCTACGCCTATTTCAGCAAGTATTTTAAGGGGGTAGGCCCTCTTTTATGAGAGGTACAGAGAAGTGTTACATCAATGATTAGTGTCGTGCCTCTGAAGGATATCTGTACCAAATGTTACGTTGATCCACCCAGCCGTTCTCGAGTTATAAGGGAACACCTTTGTCCACAGACAGACAAACAGACAGACAAAAAAAATATTTTCGCGCGCATCCGCTTAAAACAGTCTGAAACGCGTAAATAACGCAATTTTCCGTAGAAACTCAGAAAAAAAAACAGACAAAATTTCATTTTTATATATAGAGAGATATATTTCCGTTGACTTTTCAAGAAATGCGAGATTTTTCCTGTACTATTGAGACGATTTGTAAGATTTTGGTACAAACCACACCTTCTAACTCCCTCTGGTTTAGGAGCTTGGGTTCTGTGAAACATACACCTTAGCGTATTATAGCCCCATAAAAAGATTTTACGTTAGCCCTGGAATAAACTCACTGATCGCTGAACTTTATTCAGTCCACCTTAATCGTTATTTATTAAACAAAGTAATGGCCCTTTTTCAGCTGATCATTGGTCTATTCGTAATGCCTGTTGTGTAAAATAACTACCAAAATCATTTTTATCAATCATCCATACAAGAAAATTGGATTTTGAAAATGTCCTCCTGTACTCGTATTGTTGTTCGCAATAACCAAATAGCAGTGCTCAGGCACCGGGTGAGTTAGCCGAGGTCGTTGCGGCATGACTGTTGGCAGTCGCTCACATCCGGGGGGCGAGGAGGTTCGAATCCCCCCGCCGGCAACCTTGAAGATGGTCTTTTGTGGTTTCCCATCTTCCTTCCAGGCAAATGCCGGGGTTGGTCCCTAACTATAGGCCACAGCCGCTACCTTCCAACTCCTCGACCCTCCCTTCCAACTTTCCTCCCCAACGGTATTTGTAGCTCACCCATTGGGTGTCCGTCTCGAAGCAGCTACAAAACTGGCGAGCCGAACATGTCCTCGGACACTCCCGGCACTAAAAGCCATACGCAAAAAAAAGTGCTCAGGCGCGGAGTCAAGGGGGGGGGGTCACCGGGGTCATGACCCCCCCCCCCCAAACGGAGACCAATTTTTTTTTGCAAACTCAAAAAACGAAAACACAATAACCAGACAAATAAAACTTAACGAATTTTAACTAAAAAACAGGGTTTTTTTTCATTTCATTCAGTACTGAAAATATCTTTATTGCAATTATTATGTTCTGTTACAACTGTACATATTTATAACTTCATACCTGTTATATAAAAACTATTATTTATATAACAAAATCAACTCGTCTAGGCCTATTTTGTTTAGCAAACCCTGTGATTACCGAATCGATGTCTATAGTGATGTTACGATGAATGTGCAGCAATGCACGGATAGGAATTTGGGGCTTTTTTCGCACCAAAAAATTTTGCCGACGTCCAAACTGCAAGCTTGGTTGGCAATTTAAGCTGTGACTTTCTCCCTTTGTCGGTACCAACTCGACTTGCGGAAACTGTAACGTACCTTGATACTTTTCTCGAAGCTCGATGTAAAAGTCGCAAAACACGCCGTTGCAATTTGTACGAATATTTTTGGTGCGCGAAACGCATCAAATTTCTATCCATGTAGCTTGCAAAATATTGGTCTGGTTTTGTACGTTTGGTTATTTTGTGATTGCGTTGTTAGTGATACCATTTTTCTTAACAATTTCGATTCTGTGACCCCCCAAAGCCAAACTCTAGATCCGCGCCTGACATTTCCGCTGCTTCCAGGCGTTGTATGTCCTGTTTCCTTAGAACCCAAGTTTCACGTCGTATAACAAATCACTCCAGACAAAAGTTTTGATAAACAATTTTCTAGTTTTAATGCTAATATGCCTGCCTGTTAGAAGCTGTCTCTTATTGCTGAAGGCCTATTTAGTGGAAAGTCGGTGTACTTAAATACTCCTTCCAAGCCACATACTGCTCGGGTCCAAGCTCTGTGAACTTGCGGGGTGAGCGAAAGGAGCAGGGAAGGGTCTGTCAACAGCCCGCCGTGATATCTGCTATCCAATACTGCTAACATAGGGCCATTGCTCAAACCACTGTGGTGTTACGAATGAGTGTGTCACCGACCAATGTATTTGGTCAGTGGCAAATCCAGGTCTTGCGTGGCCCTGGGCGATATGTTAAGGTGGGGTCCACAACAATAGGAAATTTATAAAATATCAAATCAATTGGAAAATAGTTTGGTAATAATAATAAAATAAAGAATAGTTACAATATTCTGAATACACTAGGATAGTGTACATTTTTAGCCTACTTTTCACATTTTGCCAAAATGAGGAAAAAGTAGACATATGAGATCGATCCGGGAAAATGTGCGTCTGTCTGGCTGTGTGTGTGCCCCCCCCCCCCCTATCAACTCCTAAACGGCTGTAGCAATCGAAACCAAATTTAGTATGAGTAAATGTGTATACCGGAATATCTCACGGCCATATTTGAAAATGATGTCAGTGCTACCAACTGCTGAAAAAACGCACTAGAAATTTGACCTCCATGTTGGATATCTTGGAAGGTATGCATGGGAGCTATTCCAAAATTGGCACACATGTAGATAATACTGTTGCAGTTTAATTTCTAGGAGGCCATACATGACAGTGTTGCCAAAATAATTTTAAGCCTTCTGATAGATCCAATTTTTAAATGCATATAACTTCTACACTATCAATTGGATTTCAACCAAATTTTGTATGTAATATGTGCACATAAACAGATATGACTGAGCTTATTCTCAAGAGCCACCAGGGCTGCCAACTGTTAATAATTGCTCTCTCTCTATTCTCTTTATCCAAATACCAACATATCTGAAAGTATGCAAGCCGACAGCTTTTAAACTATGCACACGTATAGTACCTGATATTTTAGATTAATTTGGAGTAACTTATATACGTCAGTTCTACCAACATGATTATAAGCTTGCTGATAGTACCAATTTTTAAATACATGTTACTTCTATACTATCAGTTGGATTTCAACCAAATTTCGTATGTGCTATGTGTAACGTAACAGATATGACTATAATTATTGTTAAGAGCAATCAGGGCTGCCAACTGTTAATAAATGCTGTCTAAATTTATTTACCCTAATATCAATATATGAGAAAGTATGCAAGCCAACAGCTCTATACTTTGCACAGGTATAGCACCTGACACTCTAGATTAATTTGGAGTAATTAATATAAGTCAGTGCCGCCAACATGATTCTATGCTTGCTGATAGGTCCAATTTTAAAATACATGTAACTTCTATACTAAGAAATGGATTTCATCCAAAATTGGCACAACAAGATATCATAATATTTCCGATTATTTCTAACCAGCACACGCATGACATTGTTGCCAACATGCTTTTACGCCTGCTGATAGCTCCAATGTCTAACTGCATGTAACGTCCATTGGACTTCAACCAAATTTTGTATTTTGTACCTTAAGAGATGGAACTAATAATATATTCAGTCACCAGGGCTGCCAACTGCAGTGCTCTATTAGGCTACATTATACCAGGAATATGTTGAACTAATTAGACATTTCGATATTACCAACTTAATTTCGTCATTATTCTAGATAGGTTCATATACTGTAGACTAGTCATTGGCATGAAAAGTAGGCTCTTTAGTTCGTCACGGAACTTCTAGTTTAATAATATGAAAGAAACCTTTAAGTCCCCTTGAAAAAGATTATGTAAACTATGAAATATTATTTCACTGAAATCTAAACTTGCTAAACGGTCATGGGAGGTCATAGCAGCACTGAAAAAGGGATATGAATTATAAATTACTTTGAAAAGTGTAATTAATTAATTAATTAATTAATTTATTAATTAACTAAATTTTAAAAAATCATGGCGCGGCCCCCTGACCGCGGGGCCCTGGGCGGTCGCCCATCTCGCCCTCCCCTAGATCCGCCCCTGCAATTTGGTTCTGTAGTGAGCCTCCGTGGCTTAGGCGGCAGCACGCCGGCCTCTCCCCGCTGGGTCTGTGGTTCAAATCCCGGTCTGTGCTAGACAAAACGGAGGCAGACAGGTTTTTCTCCGGGTACTCCGGTTTTCCCTGTCAATATTTCATTCCAGCAACACTCTCCACTATCATTTCATTTCATCTGTCATTCATTTAATCATTGCCCCCAGACGGGTGTGTCAGGCCTCGGCAGCCGGCACAGTTCATATCCTCGCCGCTAGATGGGGGGATTCATTCATTCCATTCCTGACCTGGTCGGAGACTGGAAGCAGGCTGTGGATTTTCACCAAGCATGGACCGATAAACCTAATCACTTGTCAACACCACTTCTCATAGTCCGCGATGCTCATTCCTTTCAGCTTAGTATTAGGGGCAAATGACCTCGTAGTTCCGCCCCTTAAAACCTCAATAACTAACTGATGAGGTGAGTCGGATGCAAGGGACGGCTGTTGTTACTACGCACGCTACTGTAACCTATCTCTTTCTTTCTCACGTGGACATAACCGTTAGCAACATTATACAGTATATCCAGGTGACCCGTTACTTTCCTTTGTAGCTATATTCACTTGCACACAAGTTCACGATTTATAACTTTGGTTATGTTCTGATTCAGGGGCGTAAAACACGGTTAGGGCAGGCATTGCCCCTCTCAAGTTTTACCTGTAAGACAACTTTCAATCATAGCTTCACTAATATGTAACATAGAATTATGAGAACTTACAATGTTATGGTCGATACATAGGGCTTATATATATAGGAGAACAGTATATAAAGTAACGAGTCACCTGGATATACTGTATAATGTTGCTAACGGTTATGTCCACGTGAGAAAGAAAGAGATCTCCGTTACGTAGGTTACAGTAGGGTGCGTAGTAGCAACAGCCGTCCCCTTTCATCCGACTCACCTCATCAGTTATTAGTTAGTTATTGAGGTTTTAAGGGGCGTGATTTATTGGTAGGAAAATATCTGTGATTTGTTAAACGTCATGAATCACAAAAAACACGATTTAACAAGAAATAACCGTCTGAATGGAATGTTTTTTCTTTCATATAAAGAAAACACATGAATACCGAGAATGAATCACCATTAATGCTAATTTGTCAATAGTATGTGTTTTAAAAGATATTTAATTTGTATTTCAAAAATAGTTTTTTGTTAAATTTTCCAAGTACGGTAGGTTATATCTTAATTATTTTTAATATCATTTTATGAATGAGGTTTATCCTCCGTATTCATGTGTTTTATTTACAGGAAAAACTTGGTGGTTTCAGCCTCGTAGAGAGAACTGGGTAGGTGACCCAATAAGTAATCATCGCGCCGGTGAAAAGCGTGCTCCATAATACAGAGTGGGTGGGAAGTAACTTGGTATTGAAATTGACGTATAACTTCCATGTTTGCAGAGTTATTTATTTGAAATTAATACAGTATGTACACTGTTATATGGGAACATAATTGCATACCATACAATCCCATTACATTTCGATATAGGCACCTGTGGTGTCGACCAATCTCGTCAAACGACCTGGAATGGAATCCACAGCTTTCTGCAGGAAGTTGTGTGGGACGTTAGTAAGAACTACCCAAATCCGTGCTTTCAATTCGTCCAATGTGCGAAGTTTCGTCCAGTACACCTCCTCTTTTGCCCAGCCCCATAAAAAAAATTACAGTCAGTCTGAGAGACTAGACTTCATATCATTTCAAATGACGCATGCTACAAATGCTACAAATGTTACAAGGGCTCAGGAGGGCTTCTCGCTTAGCTCGAAGCCCCAGGACTCTTTCAACAGACTCCATTACGCATTAACTTAGGCTTCCCGCGCGGGCACCTCTTTAAGGGTCACCCATTATTTGAATCTGATATCTTGCAAACCTCCTCAAGGGTCACCTTGTATTTGAATTGAATCTAACATACTGTACACCTCGTTAAGTGTCACTCTGTATTTTGCTTTGACATCCTGTACATCTCTTTAGGAGGCACCCTGTATTCTTATCTGGCATCTTGTATATCTCTTTAGGAGTCACCCTGTATTCTTGTCTGACATCTTGTGCACCTCTTTAGGAGTCACCCTGTATGCTTCTCTGCCATTTTGTACACCTCTTTAAGAGCCACCTTGTATTCTTATCGGGCATCTTGTATATCTCTTTAGGAGTCACCCTGTATTCTTATCTGACGTCTTGTACACCTCTTTAGGAGTCACCCTGTATTCTTGTCTGACATCTTGTACACCTCTTTAGGAGTCACCCTGTATTCTTGTCTGACATCTTGTACACCTCTTTAGGAGTCACCCTGTATGCTTCTCTGCCATTTAGTACACCTCTTTAGGAGCCACCCTGTATTCTTGTCTGACATCTTGTATATCTCTTTAGGAGTCACCCTGTATTCTTATCTGACGTCTTGTATATATCTTTAGGAGTCACCCTGTATTCCTGTCGGACGTCACGCACTCGCCGTCTCCGTAACGCATAACGTTGGACCCAAGCATAACGACGAAGTCGACAAAATCATTTGAAATTATAAAAACGCACAGAGTGTCAGGTGTGGACTTCTTGCAGGCCATTCACGAGATGCACGTCTCCCCAGCTCCACACGACATCTGCAAAGTGTCGGCGGTATATCGTGGGCCAGTCGTTATCCTGAAGGTAGCGTTCATTGTGTCACGCAGGAGATTGGGCCGTTATTCCACACCTCACGGTCACTTTTGGACGAGACTGTATCTTCTCCACCATCCTGTGCCACCCAGTAGCCTAATGGCAATTGACAAAGAACGATGCACTCTGTGCTCGTCAGGCGATCGGCCATCTTTGGTGCACCGCCTCTCGCGCCCACCGTCGCACAGTGGGTAAAAATCGAAATCAAAATCGAAATCTAGGAGGACAAAATTATTTTTATAATGAAAAAATCAAATTTTATTACTTCTGCAGCATTCTCATATAAATGCCGCTCACTATTCTGGGATATAAACGCATCCTAGTGTAAAACTGTGACCACTGTTCGAGCAGGCTGAATTGGAGGGTGAATGTAAGTGACTGTGGTTTGGTTGTCTTTGTGGTTAGTGTGATGCTTTAAGATGGAACATGCAGCTGAATTGTAACATGTTTCAGTTATTAATGGGCGTAATTGTTACGTAATTTTAGCTATATTTGCATTATATAATTTTCACTTAGATTTTTAGTATGTCGCGTCACTCTGCGTCACTTTCTACTTAATGTTAAAATGTAGATAACGTCTTTTGAGTTTACGCCTGTTATAAGATTTTTTGCATCTTTTTGCAACTTACTTAGTTATCTTACGTTTTAGAAGATGCCGCGCAACCAGTTCTCACACATTTACAACTGTTTGAAGCACTGGGTTCGACGATTATGTCAAAAGTGGAACTTTGTGACTTTGTTAAAGGTAAATTAGGGGTAGAAAATTGTTCTGAAGAGATAACTGAATGCTCTATCCAACTCCTAGTCATAGACAATTTCCTGCACGTGTAGACGTAGCTTAAAAAGGTCTTAACTGATGTTTATTATGTAGTAAACAAATTATATACGTTGCTTTCACTCTAAATTCATGATTAAAACGTAAAAATAATTTTGTCCCCATAGATTATGATTTTGACCCACTGTGCGTCGGCACTACGCGGCATGAGAAATCACTATCATATTTAATGTTCTGTATGTTTCCGCTATTTCCAATATTATTCCATCAATATTAAACACTTAACAGTCATTTAATAATACCTAGTAACTTCCCGACCACCCTCTACACCGCATCCGCACGACTGTCATCCTCCCCTAGGGGCTCACATCTAGTGGGACGTGGGTTGGCGACCACGGGACCCCAGCTGAGTCCGGCATTGCTTCCACTTAATTGTGCCGGGTTCCTCTCCGGCTTCTTTCCTGTTGACCTCCCTTGGTCAACTCTTGTCCTCTTCCGACCCCGACGGTATTAAGGTAACCAAGGCCTAGAGAATCTTTCACTTTCCGCCTTAATTGGCCCTTGTCTCATCTTTCCTGATCCCTCCTTCTTCGAGGGGTCAGACCTCTTGTTTTCTTTTCATTATATTTCCTTTTCTCTTTAAGATTCCCGCACTGTTTTTGTTAATTGGCTCCCCGTGTATCTAAATTTCCTTTAGCGATGTTTTTTTTTTTTTTTTTGCATCTACACTCCCTTTTGTAGGTATTCTCAATCTACTTTGCATTTTGTAAGTCTATTCGATTTAAATTGCATTTTACGAGTGTTTTCCAACCTCAATTGCATTTTGTAAGTATTTTCAACCTAAACCGCTATTATGCAAGTATTTTCAATTTAAATTGAATTTTGTATGCTGGCCATTTTCCAAGTATTTTGATTCTCAATTGCATTTTCTGGGTATTTTGAATCTAAATTACATTTTGTAAGTATTTTCAATCTAAATTGCATTTTGTAAGCATTTTGAATTTCAATTGCACTTTGTGGGTATTTTCGATCTGAAAAGGGCGTTTTTCAATCTAAATTGCATTGTGTATTTTCAATTTCAAAGTATTTTGAACCTCAATTGCATTTTGTACGCATTTTCAATCTCATTTACATTTTGTAATTATTTTGAATATCAATTGCATTTTGTAAGTATTTCGACTCTATATTGCATTTTGTACGTATTTTGAACCTAACCTACTGTACATTATGTGGGTATTTTTCAGTCTATTCCTTTTGTGAGTATTTTCGTTCTAAATTCCCTTTTGTAAGTATTACCGCTCTCCATTTTGTGAGTATCGTAGTTTCAATCTGAGTTCCTTTTTGTAAGTATTTTCCGTCTCAGTAATTTTCGTTCTCGTTTCCATTTCATTGTCATTTTCGCTATCAGCCAGACCATTAGGGGCCGATAACCTAGAAGTTAGGCCCCTTAAAACAACAATTATCATCATCATCGTCATCAGCTTTATCCGTGGATTATGAATAAGTTCAATGAAAGCGCACTATGAGAGGAGATCGAGTCAAGGCCATCACCACTACGTAAAGCAGTTCACGCAGCTCCATGGCCGGCCGGCTGGTGAAAGCGGAGGCGCGACCTTGGATCGAGTAGGCCAAGCACTTTCCTTCCCAGGCTGCTCCGATAGCGCATTGCCTCAGCCCCGATACAATGGCAGGTTATTGCACTTACATGGCCATTAAAATGATGCATTTCCCTGGACGAGTGATCTTTTACATACAGGAGGGTGTAAATATTCCGCCATATTGCATGAAGTTTTGCAACTCCTGAATGTGTTGTTAGTTTCTGTATCTTTAGTCTCTGAAACCTACAATAAGAGTAGGCCTACACATCTCCTTTTCTCTGATTGGTTCCTCAGTTTAGGGGCTGCGACAACGTGGTCATGTAGCCCCGTGTACTTTGGGTGTGTGTACAATCTGTCTGATAACCGGTGTTAATTGTGATGGCTGTATTAGTGTGCGTTGTCTGTAATTCAGGTAAGGACTGCAGACGATCAATTATTTCAAATAGTTCCTACTTTTGCTATCAAATCCTACCGTCAACGACATCTAGCTGTGAACTTGGCTACTAGATGCCACCGCAACCGGCACCTGGCGTCGAACGTTGGAACATAATAGAGCATTAATCAAATATAACCTACAGGGTAGGCACAAAGTCCCGTTACCCCTATACATTTCAGGAAATACATTGATTTTTTTAACATTTTCTGTTTCAGATATAATCAATGCCTGATACAAGTGACTATAGCATTGAAGAACGCATTGTCACAAGCACTTGGGTTCATGAGAGACCAAGAACAGGGAAAACGTTGGAACAGGTGCGTACTGACTTTGAGCAGCGATTCGGACGACAGCCTCCTCAAAAGACAACTCTTTGGTCGATATGGGTGCAACTTTAAGTCATGTTTTATGTGTTTGCTCAGAGTTGACCGGGGTATACCCAGTTCCGCGGATCGTTTACGAGTTGACTTCGTTGGTGATCTTTCCACCGACTCCGCGACTTCTCGGCATTGTTCCTCTCTTGTTGATGGTCGACCACTTCTTCGTTTGTCCTTCACGCTGCCTGTAGCGAACAGTTTCTTTTCCCAACACTCTCGACACTAAAAAGTCATACGCTAAATGAAAATAAACAATAAATAACAAGATAATGGAACCAGTATTCCGTATTGACAAAGCTCTACCAGATGGATTAGACAAGATATAATGTAATAAAACACTACAGATAGTAGGTCAAATCCAAAATAAACCAATATAATGTTAAGTGAAAACATTCGGTAATATTGTATAAAGAGAGCAGTGTCTAAAGAAAGAATATGCAATGCACTAGATTTAAGATATTGTACATAACGGTCTGGTTTAAATTAAGATACTGTTAAGCTGCGGTTTGCTCCAGTAGCGGTACCGAGAATGACGTCACAAAAACGTTTCGCAAAGAAACAAAGGCGAGTGGTTTTCTAGGAAGCGTTGACTACCACCGTCACATAAAGTTGCGGTGGCGTCATTCATATGACGGTGAGTGCGGTAGCAAACATTTCGTCAACGTTTTTGTACGGTGTACGGTGCGTGCTGAAGGTAGTAATGACTAATGAAAATCCACAGCCTGCTTCCAGTCTGCGACCGGGTCAGGAATGGAATGAATGAAGCCCCCATCTAGCGGCGAGGATATGAACTGTGCCGGGTGCCGAGGCCTGACGCACTCCTCTGGGGCAATGATTTAATGCATGACAGATGAAATGAAATGATAGTGGAGAGTGTTGCTGGAATGAAATTTTGACAGGGAAAACCGGAGTACCCGGAGAAAAACCTGTCTGCCTCCGTTTTGTCCAGCACAGATCTCAGTGACCGGGAATTGAACCACGGACCCAGCGGTGAGAGGCCGGCGTGCTGCCGCCTAAGCCACGGAGGCTCTTAGTAATGACTAATAAGATGATATATTGGAGTATGGAAGAAAAGGAAACATCTACAGGAAAACTCTACGACCTAAAATCGAATACACAGCTCAGTTGAAGCCGAGGATATGAACTGTGCCGGCTGCCCAAGCCTGTCGCACTCCTCTGGGGCAATGATTAAATGAATGACAGATAAAATGAAATGACAGTGGAGAGTGTTTCTGGAATGAAATTTGTGACAGGGAAAACTGGGAGTACCCGGAGAAAAACCTGTCTGCCTCCGCTTTGTCGAGCACAAATCTCACATGGAGTGACCGGGATTTGAAGCACGGACCTAGCGGTGAGAGGCCGGCGTGCTGCCGCCGAAGTCACGGAGGCTTACTTAATTTATATAAAAACAAATTTTGGCAAATTGCCTGCTGCGATAACGAAGTTGGAAGCTACAGGTGTCGAATCGTTAGCAGTCAAATGTGTTTGCAGTCATCGCGTGAACAAAGTTATCCTGAACATATTCTAGTTTTTGTTTGTTTGTGTCTCACCTGGTAGAGTTTGATGATGTGCGGGTGATCCAGCACTTTCATGATCTCCACCTCACGATACACCTTGTGTAGGTTGACCGCGTCCAGCTGGGACTTGTCGATTATCTTGATCGCCACCTGCAACAGAACACCACCGGTCAGGGCCGTGGAGAGAGAGTCCTCCATATTGCTTCGTCCTCGTGACATCGCGTAAATATAAAATGTGTTTTTTTATATTTTTAAAGCCCACTAAAAAAGTTGAATTTTTTAATTTACTTTCTTTTTGGAAAGTACTAATTTTGTTCATTAAAAATTTGCATTGTCGTTTCTGTTGTATCTGACCTAAAATTTTACTCTCCCTCATCACAAAAACAAGTTCAACGCCTTCCACAATCTTATGTACTAAACTTTGCCATAAATGTAGCTTCTAAGCGGTTATTAGTTGAAATGATTAGAAACTTTCCTCCCTACAAACAGTGGAAACTTCACTATTTCTCTGACCGCGAAGATATGAAGATAATGGTTATTTACCTGTTCTCATTATAGTATTTTGTAGCATATTCAATTGATTCCGATATACTGAATGCATAATAAAATGTCAAATTTGTAGGCAAATACGTAAAATTGGGTAAATTTGTCTAGTCTGGGGTTCTCTACTTTCACGGGCCCCGTTTGCTCCTCCCTCTCGCCGGGCCTGGCACCGATACAATGCTATGGGATATCACCTTAATGTTTGTCTCCTCGAGCGACTGCCTGTTATCCTCTACCAATAAGTGACATTTGCACTGCACAAAATGAGACACAGCGAACTACACAAGGTTACCTGCCTACAGTAACTAATGATTGAAACCTTAGCGGGTTCACTGCATTTCCACCAATGTTAGCTACATTGCTCGTCAGACTGCTTGTTACTCCTGATAGGTTAGTCTAGTGGTCAGTATATTAACCAAAGGACAATTTATATTGTCAAAGATGCAGATTGAGTAAATAGGTTGAAAGTTCCTCCTAATAAATACTTTTATTAAATAAAGATCACTGCGTGGTCATTGGTGGGACATGTTTCAAGGCCTAATTGCTATTGGCCCCTTCATCAGCCGATATGAATAAATAAATGTCCAAGACACAACAAAATGTATAGCGTAACACACTAACAAGTTCCTTGTTTAAACCTTATATGGTGCACCATAAAGAAAGATGAGACATTGAATGCTCAACACAACACAATGTGATGTGGAAAAACGTGGCTAAAGTCTTGAAAACAAACACACGCTTCACTATGGTCAACAGACGCCCATGAAACATAAAATGTATCAATGAACCTTTTACGTTCTAAAATAAAAGATGCAGATCGTTGAATCTTTCACTCATATTTCAAGTAATTCTTGTGGAAGTGTTAATGTTTCTGTACACCAAATATTATTACTTGTTTATCTCCTTGACCTACCGTGATAGATTAATGTTTTAATAAAAACAATAAAAAAGTAAAAAATAAGAAAATGATAATAAATAGGCCTACAATGCATTTTTATTCATTTTTATTATCGTAGTTTTCTTTACTTTATCATTTTAGTTGTTTACTATTTTTAATTCTTTAATAATGCTTAATTTGCCTCTAAATTTTGAAAATAAATAAACTTATAAAAATGAAATTTCTAATAATTTTACCAACCTACAGTCATTGTAAAATTATAAAAGTAATTATGAGCATTAAAATGTTAAAGAAAATAAAAATAAAAATGAATAATAATTAAATGTACATAAATACAAATACTAGTGAACTATTCCGCCCTATAAAGCATTAAGGTCACTTCCTTCATTAGCGAAAGTTATCGGACATGCAATAAGTATAAGGGGCTGATGTCTCAAGCTCGCACACTGTCCACCTGCACCAGGCCTCCTAGTAGGCCACACTGACAGCAGCAACAATTAAAATTGGCTTTTGGTCCATTGATTATTTTGTCAAGTGCATTTGTTTAGAAGTTTGTATCCTTCAAATGTTGGAAGAGGCGCCCCGAATAATCGATCCTCATGCTACAGGGCGGAGCTCGAGCCGGGCCAACCTCACACCGAGCCCCTTAACAACCACTACTATCACCAGGCCCGACTTCGAGAATCGGCTCTGCCTATTTTGTACTTTTATGTGTTTCTACATTTTAATTTATTTTAGTTAATATAATTATAAATAATATTGTATTTTGTTTCTCTAAATTTAATGTTAATATATTTATTTTTAATTTTCAAGTTATGTTCTTATAGATTTAATATTGATATTTTTATTGAAGTAATTAATTAACTAATTTCGAATTGGTTTTTAGATTTATCTTCATAATTCTTTTATAATTTTGTTTAATATTTTATTTTTTGTATTTATTTTATTATTGTAATTTTTTTTGTATTTTTATATTTTATTTTTACACTTTAATTGTTAATGTTTTTAGTTTTTATTTTATCCAACACATTACGTCAAGTAGACACGTAGGCTATATAATATTTGATTTTTAGAAATACTAGCACTTCGGCATGAAAATCGGATGAAATTTGGCTGAAAGATTCAACTGTCAGCATCTTTGAAAGTATAAACTGTCCTTGTGACAGGTGGTTAGTATAGACACCACTATCCCATAAAGGGTTAAGGTACTGGAACAGACAAGTCGCCTAAGGGGCGTGAATAAAGTACTTCAGGTTACAATAGAGCATTTTTTTAAATTTACCCTCAAATGTCAATTGGGGATATGTTAAGTCTGCTGGAAGAGGGGGGGGGGGGGGGGGGGTTCCTCCCGGAGACATAACACTGGAAAAGAGACCAACAACAATAATTTTTAAAAATCAAATCGATCATACATTATGTGAGATTCTTTTGCTGGAGCGGGGCCGGCGGGCGCCTTCCGCCAGCCAAACGAGCTCGGGCCGCAGGGTTGCGCGAGGTGGAGGCGAGCTAGCCAGGGTCATTAAAGTCATTAATTCACTAAACTTTCATCAGCGAGGGTGTGTAGTGTCAGCGCACAGATAAGAAGGTAACATAAAAAACAGCTTCTTGCAAGATTTAATTAAAGAAGCACATATGTTTTTTTTATTATTTCTTGGGAATCTGGATAACTTCACGTCACCAGTTAAAGGTTAGAACTTATCATTTCACAGAAGAAACTAAAATTGTTCTCTTTCAGCTGACAAACAGTAACTTTGGAAGTTACATCGTTACATTATGTAGCTACTCCTGTGCCCCCTTAAGCGTGTTTACTGTAATTAATCGAAGCACGGACCTAAGCCCGTTTGATATTCAATTGTGGGTTAATTTAACATTCAAAGTGTACAGATCAATTACCCGCACTCTAGTGGAGCTGGGGAACAATATATGGCAGCAGATATCCCTCACAACAGAAGGGAATCACAACGTGTGAACGCTAAATTATTTACACGGTACAGCGCCTGTCTGTCAGCTGACGGAGAACACTCTCAGCTTCTCTGGTTGGTAGGTAAGTTCTTTAATCATGATTTGCTGGTGAATTTACCATTAATAAATGTACTTTGTTACGGTATCCATCTGCGCGCAATCCGCGGTGTGAGCTCAGTTGGCTGGAGGAAGGCGCGCGCACCCGGCAGCCGGCCCCGCTCCAGCAAAAGAATCGCCCTGTATTATTATTGAAGTTTACAAGTTTTCTGTACAATTAGAACATTTCCAAGAAATATAACTTCAGTGAACTTAAAAAAAGATGAGTACCATGGATTTTGAAGCGAGTCATCTGGAAATTATCTTGAAATTGAGTTAACCCTTTATAGGTTGGGTGGCCTGTATATTAACCGCCTATCATAACAAGAGTTAAGTTAATATTATCAAAGGTGCTGTTTACAACGAAGTTTATTGTAGAAGTAATATTTAGGAAGAGCAAATGTTATTCTTTGTCTCCTTCTAACTGTGGTGCTGAATAAAATTTTAACTAATAAAGATATTTAAAAATATTCAAAATAAATATTAAAAATTAAACAGAAAAACACAAATTAAAATGAAACTTGTAAAACATTAAAATAACATTTCGCTATCGTTTTGCCCTCCAGGGTTGGCTTTTCCCACGGACTAAGCGAGGGATCCCACCTCTACCGCCACTGAGGGCAGTGTCCTGGAGCTTGAGACTCTGAGTCAGGGATACAACTGGGGAGTGTGACCAGCACTACGCCCAGGCGGCCTCACCTGCAAAGCGAACTGGGGGCCCGTTGAAGGGATGGGAAGAGTGGTCGGTTAGGCAAGGAAATGGGAAGGAGGCGGCCGTGGCCTTACAGTAGAAACCATCCCGACATTTGCCCGTAGACGAAGTGGGAAACCACGGAAAACCACTTCGAGGATGGCTGAAGGGGAATCGAACCCCCTCTACTCATTTGTGCCACCCCCGTTCCAGTCCTCATACCACTTTTCAAATTTCGTGGCAGAGCCGGGAATCGAACCCAGGACCTCCGGGGCGGCAGCTGACCGCTACGCTACGGAGGCGACCAAAATAACATTTGAATTTAAATAATTAAAATTATGATCATGAAACTATAAAATTAAAAATGATAATATAGTCTTAAAATATTTCTTAAAAATTATATAAATTAATTATTTTGAAGAATAATTAAAATTAAATTCATTAAAATCAATATTAAAATTTTGATAAATAAAATCAAAATTAGAGATAAAATGAAAATGTAAATAAAATAAAAAATTGCAAAAAAGAAAGTTCTTTTAATGTTTTAAAAGTTTCATTTTAATTTGTGTATTTCTGCTTCATATTGCAGCAGACTGCGCTGTCATTGTCACCGCAGTGATAGTTTTCACACGTCGCGTTCCCCAATGAAGCTATCACTACGCAAAGCAACCGTCTTTTTATACTCATCCGAGGGCTGGAACGGGGTACACTCTGCCCCGGGTTCGATTCATACTTCAGCCATCCTGGAAGTGGTTTTCCGTGGTTTCCCCACTGCTACACCAGGAAAATGCCGGGATGGTTCCTAACTTTAAGCCACGGCCGCTTCCTACCCAACTCCTATCTCAATTACACACTGGTACAGATATCAGACAAATTCTACACACACCCAAGTAAACGGCGCAAAAATGACCACGATGTGACAATGCTCTAATTTGTATCAGTTATGAAAACAATCCCAGTGCATTACAATGTGTATAAACATTTACTGTACCACATTTCACTGCACCTAGATGGTTAAATCGCGAGAAAAGTCTATTCAAAAGTTTCAATTTCGCTTGGCCGCCATGTTCGTTTTGTAGTTAAGAGTTACATAGATGAACATGTAGTAAAGCCCTTTATTAGCGTACAAAATTTCAGGGTAATATCGGTAATAGTTTCGGAGATATAGAATGCCGGTGAAATATTTCGCACAGCCGCCATGTTGGATTGGTGAGACGTAATTAAATTTGAAGGGCACGGTCGGGGTCGGCCGAAATGCTGCTTACCGAGTTTCATTGACATCGCTCCAGCCGTTTAGAAGTTATTAGGGACACACACACACACACACATACAAAAGGTGATCTCATAAGCCTTTTTTTTCCATAAATGAAAATAGGCTAAAAACTGACATCATCTAGTTTCCGCTGGGGAACTCACCTTAATAGAGGAGAAATTATTAGCAATTGTTTTGCAGCTTCTGAGTAAATTTGTAACTGTTTCAGTTTTCCAGCTACTGAGATGAAAGTACAGTTCCCGCCGGTGAGCTCGAGTTGCGAGCCTCTCCCTGCATCATTCCAACTCGGCCACTGCACTCTTAGGTACGTACTTTTAGCCCAAGTTCAAGTCGTGCGGGTATTTGAATAGGCCTATGCGTCTCTGCCGAAGCCTTTTGGACAGAGCATCATCGTGTATCCTTATACCCTGTGTCAATTGTATTAGCCTGTTTGTAAAGATCCTTTCCCGATCGACATCAAGCAAGTAACAATAACCACCGCCGTCAGCAATGAACAAGGGTCATTATCTATGTGCGCCCCGATAAACACGGCAAGCTAAGCCGGCTATGCCTTGCGCAGATCGCGGGCGTGTGTACACGGTTCAGCCGGTGGTGGCGCGCACTTTCACACTTTTACCAAACATGTTCAATAATGTGTACTTACAGTGCTCATAGCACCTCCCTCTCTTGTAACACACACCTGACATCTTCTGATGAAAGAATGGACACCATTCTGAAGTTCCACAGCAGTGATGGCTTCGTTTTCATCTCTTATGTACTGTTTAAGTTCAGTTCACAATAATCAAAATACTCACTAACGTCTAAGCTTTGCAGATACACGTCCATATGAATGACAAAACACGTGTGAACTAACTCGCTGCGCACCTGGCCAGCCGGCTGAGTGGACCGCGGCAAACTATTGCGTCATTTGGCTGGCCAGGTGCGGACCTCACTCCACCGACTCATATCGTTTAGTGAGTTGTCTGAAACAAGACGAAAATTTCGAATCATGTCTCCAGGAAGACTTACGCCTAATGCCAGTACAATTAGGAGGCTCGCTAAACGATTCCAGGAAACAGGCTCCGTAAATAATAATAATAATAAAAACTTAATAGAAAACAAAAAATAGATGAGATCGTTGTACATTCTTTGATCAGAAGATGTCAGGTGTGTTACACGAGAGGGAGGGCATTTTCAGCATCGACTATGAGTACTGTAAGTACACAGTATCGAACACGTTTGGTAAAGAAAATAAAAATGTGCGCGCCAAACACCGGCTGAACCGTCTACGCGCGCCCGCGATCTGTGCCAGTCAAAGTCGGCTTAGCTTGCCGTGTTTATCGGGGCGCACATAGATAATGACCCTAGTACAATGATAGTACCTAGAGAAACCTGTAACAGGGATATGAACACCGGTATCAACGGAGACCTGAGGGTTGTTGGATCTGTCCGAATGAGTAGCTGCTTGGATCGTGTTGCGAGTGCAGTGTGGGGGATACCAGCCAAGACCAGTATAGGCCACCGCCGACTCAACAAGGAAATACAGCATCTTGGCGACAAGCGAGGCCCTGTCTAAGAGGTTGGATGAACTATAATGGAGCATGTGAAATATTGGGGCGCTGTATATTCTCTCAGGATGGTAGAATGGGGAAGAAAATGCAGTAGAGGTTTATAAATTGCAATATGTTTTCAGTTTGTGATTCTGCAAGAAAGATGTGAGTGTAGTGACGAAATGTTCTCTACATCGCACATTCTTTAGACCGCCCTTGCTGTATGGAAGTGAACGATGGGCACATTTAAGATATGTGATACAAAAGCTGGAGGTATAAGGGTAGCATAAATGATTGCTGGGGTAACAATGCCAGGCGTGAACTCTATATAAAGCTGTTCGTGTGAGCCGACTTAGATGTTCTGAGCTTCTATGCCCAAGGTAGCGGGTTCAAACCCGGCCGAAGTCGTCGGATATTTTTAAGAGCGTTAAAAATCCCTCAGTATGCCTTCCTTCGGAGAGGAAGTAAAGCCGGCGGTCCCATGTCATAGATGTATGGCATGTAAACGATCCCTCCACTTGTGTGAAGCCAAAATTTATAGGTTAGAATTGATAACGCTCTATTAGTTCGAACGTTCGTCGCCAGGTGCTGCCTGCGATGGCATCTAGTAGCCAAGTCCGCTAGCTAGGTGTCGTGGACGGTAGCATTTCGTAGCGAAAGTAGGAACTACTTGAATTAAAACAGACAACACACACTAATATATAGTAAAGCCACCATAACTTCCGACTTGACGTTTCAGTGTTAGGCTAGAGTTTCGTTCGCTAAATCGCGACATCGCGAACAAAACTCAATATATCATGATATATCGATTTGAATGGATGCCCGTGATTGTCTAGTTAAATTGATTTTCCTTCTGACCGCTGGACAACACTAGGCTAACACTGAAACGTCAAGTCGGAAGTAATGATGGCTTTACTATAGTCATCACAATTAACACGGGTTATCAGACAGATTCTACACACACCCAAAGTACACGGGGCTACATGACCGCGTTGTCGCAGCCCCTGAACTGAGGAACCAACCAACCAACTGACTTAGATGGTGGGCTTCAGTGATGATAATGGAGGATAATAATAATAATAAACTGTGTACTCGAAAAAGTCATCCGGCAGTGGCGAAAAGTAATGAACATTAACAAGTCTGAAAATGGAGTCAGATTGGGCTACAAAAAACAGAACCTGATAGTTGACTGCCTAGCATTCGCAGATGACCTCGCAATTTTTCCAGACTCCCTCGATGCAGCCGCAGCGCAAATTAATGAACTCCAGATTCAAGCAGCAAAAGCGGGCCTTAAGATCTCCTTTGAAAAAACAGAATTCATCACTAATATCAAGCTAGCGCCAAAAGAGCTGGATGTAGGACAGGGGAAAATCAAGCAAACGAAAGCGTTCAAATATTTGGGTGAGTGGATATACCCCAATCTCTCCGAGAAGGCAGCTTTCGAGTCACGAATTAGGAAAATGGAAATGGCATACAATCTAACAAAGGCCATTTACAACAAGAAATCCATATCAACAAATGCCAAATACCAAACAGTCATCCGTCCAGAGGCTTTGTATGCTGCAGAGTGCCTTGCAATGCATCGCAAGGGACTAACAGAGAAGCTGGAAGTGAAAGAAAGAAAAATTCTAAGAAAAATCTTGGGTCCGGTAAAAGAAAATGGGGAATATAGGAGAAGGCACAACCACGAACTTTACACCCACGTGGAAAAAATAACTGATGCCATGAGGAAACGGAGAATTACCTTTTACTGTCATATAACAAGAATGAACCCAGCACGATTGACAAATAGAATTTTCACCTACTTCCTCAAAAAGAAAACCAAGGGAGCTTGGTTCATTGAGGTGGACAAAGATTTACAAGAAGTGGGAATAACAGGCAACGATATTTGGGAACGTGCCACACTTAAACAAAAACTAACAGCACACTGATGTTTTCAAGAAGAGCCAAATCTTCCAACTGGCAAGAAGTGGACTGCACAAAGGAAACTACAGCATCGAGAACTAATGCGAAAGTACTGGGAGGACGTTAAAGCTCGATGCAACAAGAAACAGTTGAAATGACGTGGTCCTTAGATGGCCGAATCGAAAGAAGAGAATAATAATAATATCGTATGGCCTCGGGTGCCGGGTGCAAGCTTTGTTATTTGACACCCAGAGGGCAGCTTGCATGTCGATTTTCGTTGCTCCTTGAAGCACTATGAAAGTTAAGGAGGTAAGTTATCTAAGCTCCTTGACACTATAGCGCTTTCTAGTAGAGAAATGAGGAACTTTGTGTTGACGGAAAATGCCGAGATTAATTTTACCATTATGAACACTGCCTACTGAATTCAAATGGGTTCTTTAACATGCCGATGCCTCCGTGGCTTAGGCGGCAGCACGCCGGCCTCTCACCGCTGGGTCCGTGGTTCAAATCCCGGTCACTCCATGTGAGATCTGTGCTGGACAAAACGGAGGCAGACAGGTTTTTCTCCGGGTACTCCGGTTTTCCCTGTCAAAATTTCATTCCAGCAACACTCTCCACTATCATTTCATTTCATCTGTCATTCATTTAATCATTGCCCAAGAGGAGTGCGTCAGGCCTCGGCAGCCGGCACAGTTCATATCCTCGCCGCTAGATGGGGGCTTCATTCATTCCATTCCTGACCCGGTCGGAGACTGGAAGCAGGCTGTGGCTGTGGATTTTCAACATGCCAACATTGTGCATATGCATATCGTGATTTTTGCCGCCTTTGAAAAATCTCTAACGATGGTCAGGAACGAACCTGCACGCTTGGGGTTGGTAGTCCGACACGATAACCACTCACCCACCGTGGCAAGCTACTATCGAGGGTGTAACGATTCGATCCCATAGCTGTTATATTTAAAGGGTTATTCATTTATTATCATGTTATTATTATTATTATTAACTAGTACATCCATGAGATGATTTTGATATCAGATAATTGTAAGCGGTTTTGATTATTATATTCAATTAGATTTTTATTAACAATTACTTGTAAAGAGACGAAGTATTATATATTGCAACAAGACTGGCGATATGGACTAACCCTGTGCGTCACAAACTGAACGACGTAGTAAGAATTTCACCACGGCAAACTGCGTCATTTTCCTGAGATGTTAAGAAACCCACTATGGTGTAACCAACACGCCATTTTCTACGGTATATACGCGTCAATATATATTGCAAGTTATGAGTCAAGAATGGAGAAGGCTAATAGAGAGGGAAGCTGTGACACCACGTGACAAGGAAGTCATTAGTATTTGTACCTGCAACATCGGACAAGAATGGCATTGATCTATAGCTATCAATGAAGGAAGGAAGTTGTAACCTTGCTTTCTGGGTCCTAATGGACTGAGCACCGAGAGTCGACACTGAACGATGTCTTGCCGACATCTATATCAATACATAATGGGTTATATCCCTGATCAAGAGTCTTTCTACAGATGGCAACGTACTTAATGAGGATATTTCATAGTAAATGAGATATCACATCATTTTTTTTAACATAAGCGACGTAACATCGAGATCATCGATCATTTCTTAAATATGACGAATCTTCGACTGGGTGAGCCAACAATTCAATAAAACTATCGTCTCTATTATAATTTAACTTCATTTAACTTTCAATTCATTTTAATATTCATTTTCTTTTAAATAATTAATTGCCGCATTGAGTAATTTTAAATTCAATTGTGTGACTATCACTATTATGTTTTATTAATATTTTGTTTTTGCATTTAATAAATTCATTCTCTTCAACGTAATGCCTATTTCTTTCATTGTAGTTAGTACTTTAAGGCAATCATACTCCTTGATTAAATACGGATTGGTTAGATGACTTTGTCTCACTACGGCCCGGGTAAGTGGTTTCGACTCTACTGCTGATAGCCGAGGTTAAATCAATAAATTTCGATTCACTGTCTTAAATAGGGATCTGGCGCTCAACAACTTATTATATTACACTATCACAGGTAAGGTCACACCACAGTGTATATTATTTATTCATATCATGTTTGTTTTATTGAACCACAATAGTCTTCAACCACGATGAAGGACATTATAAAAATGTTACATTTGGCGCCACAAAGTAGGACACGAAAACCATTCGGTATTTAGGAGAGGGGTATATGATTTCAGTGCAAATTGTCAGTGCTTTTGGGGGACAGTGAAGTGAAGTGAAATTTTGGAAGGGCTAATTGTTATACGGTGTACTTCGAGATGGCAGATAAGAATACAGAGGTATATCCTGAGACAAGTGGTGGTCAGGAGAAAGAAAAGTCTATAGAGGTTCCTGAAGGTGCACTAGCTGTGATTATGAGGATGTTGCAGAACAATAGTGAAGAGAATAAAAGAAATTATTTGGAATTCAATGGTAAATTTGAGAAATTAGATAAAGATGTGAATAAAAATAGTAAGGAGATGAGAGAAGAGATGGGTAGGCTAAATCAAGATATGAGTGAAAAATTAAATAAGCATAGTCAGGAGTTCAATGTTAAATTTGAGAAATTAGAAAAGAATTGTCAGGAGTTGAATTTGAAGCTTGATAAGAATAGTCAGGAAATGAGAGAAGAGATGGGTAGACAAAATCAGGAAAGTAGGAAGGAATTTAATGAGAAGTTTGAACAATTGCATAGAAATAGTAAAACGATCAACCAAAAGCTGGAAGAAAATAGTAAAAAGCTAGACAGTGTGGTTAAGGTAAATGAAGGATTGAGTAAGAAGTATGATATGCTACAGGAAAGTATTCAGGGGGTAAAACAGGAGATCAGAGGTGAAATTAAGGAAGTGGTAGAGAAGAAGGCTAAAGATATGGTTGAAAAAATAGATAAACAATTAGAAGCAGTAGAAAATCAAATTAAGGAAGTTGAGATAGAAGTTAATAAGAAAGTAGAATCAGTAAAGACAGCCTTTCAGGAGATTTTAGATGAAAGTAGATCGGAGTCCGAGGAAATTTTAGGTAAAGGTTTTAGCAAATTGATAGAAGCGGAAACTAGGCAGATGAGAGAAGATTTTGGGGATAAGATTAAGGTATTGAGAAATGAATTAATGGATAAAGAGAGTAATTTTCAAGAAATGGAGGCGAGATTAAAGAAGCAGATAAGGGAGGAAGGAAATAAGAATAGAATGAAGTATTTAAGTAGTATGAGAGAGACTGAACTGCCTAAGTTTTCAAACAAACAGGGGTGTCCTATGCAGTTCATGAATCAGGTGGAGGATAGATTCAAAGAAAGGCTAAAGGATGGTCAAATTGAATGGAAGATAGTAGTAGAGCTATTGGACCAGGCTTTTATAGGAGATACTAAGGGATGGTTTTTAGTATACAAGCATACCTTAATAAATTTTGAAGATTTCAAAAGTAAATTTATTGAAAAATATTGGAATGAGGATATCCAATCACAAATGAGACAGATTATTAATTCTGGCAGGTATCAATCTGGGGAAGGGAGTAATATGACTGATTACTTTCTAGAGTATGTACTCATATGTAAACATCTTGACGGAATGAATCAAGATGGGGATGTGGTAAGGCTTCTCCTCAGGCATTTCCCACCCAAGGTAAACGTGGCTGCTTGTATACAAATGATCACTACAATACAGGAATTAGAGGGATTGTTAAGCAGATTCGATGCACTCGAAGATTCATACGATATGCCCATATTACAGAATAATCCTGAAAATAATTATTATGATAATAATCAGCAGGATTATAATGGCAGGGGCCAATATCAGAATAGTAGATGGTAAGAACTGTGATATGCCAGAGAAAGTAGTGATGCAAATTTATATTAACGATAGTTACTCTTCCGTATGACTTAAATATGAAGTAATAAAGTTTTATATGATTTAACAGAGGTAGATAAGAAACCTGCTGTGTGTAATTTTAATTCAGTCGTGAAGTTAGGATGGTAAGGGGCGCGTAGTGCCTACGCTTATTGATTTAGATTGACTAAAATCATTTAATTTGGAAGACAGAGGTTGTCGTGCTATTGAGCAATTCAGGTAAGTTGAATGTGGGTCCTTAAGCCGCAGGTAAGTTGGAGGAAGTGAGGATTAAATTAAAAAAAAAAGTAGGAAGGTTATTACATAGGTAAGTAATCGAAAGAAAGTAGTAATAATTATTATGGCAACCATAATTATGAATATAATGGTAATAAAGATTTAATTCAAAAGTGAGTGAAGATAAGATGATACAATGGTAATAAAACGAAAGAGTTGAAGAATTAGGTATTGATTTAATAAAGAAGTTTCATTTTGAGGACAGCGAGGTCATCAGTGGATATATTTTGAGAAATTTATAAGTGGTTTAGAATTGTTAATGGTAATGCGTAGTATGAATTAACCAACATCAGGTTGAAATAAGAAAGTAGTAACTAATTAGGACATCTGATACTTGGTGACAGATATGTGTGTGTGTATGTGTGTATTTTCACGTAAATGGACGTGAGTTTGAAGAAGTAGGCCAACGAAGGTAATGCCGTTGAGCAAGGTGGTTTTAAAGTTTTGGTAAGATGCCAAATGAAGTTTTTTAAGGAGGAAGTTTTGGTAAGATGCCAAATGAAGTTTTTTAAGGAGGAAGTTTTGGTAAGATGCCAAATGAAGTTGTTTTTTGAGGAAGTTTTTGGTAAGATGCCAAATGAAGTTGTTTTTTGAGGAAGTTTTTGGTAAGATGCCAAATGAAGTAGGTTGGAGGAAGTTTTTGGTAAGATGAAGTAGGTCAGCGAGGTATATTCCGTTGAGCAATAATTATTTTTTTATGGTATCTACGGGACTACGTGAAGTTAATAAGGGAGTTTTTTTAAGTATATATGGATGTATGCACACAAGGTAATAAGAGATTACAAAGGTAAGATTGCCCAAGTTTTTGTTACAGTTACGCACGTTTTAAAGATATTACAAGGCTTGTTATCGAGCTAAACCACTTTGTAGTAAAAAGTTACTGATGATTAATAACGAATTAATGATGTGGTAGATCGTTGTCCTACACACAGGTTAAAATAAAGATGATAATAATAATAATTATATGGTTGGCATAATATTTTCTAGAAGTGAAAGGAATTTGTTATAATTCGATGTTTTGAGGATTTTAAAGATAAATCATTTTTTTTAGTAGACGAGAAATTAAGTTTTATTTATGTCATACGGAGTTAGTAAAGATAAGTTAATATTTTGAAGGAAGAATAAGTTGGTAAGATAAGTGTATACCTAAGGGGTAATAATGAAGTTACAATTAAAGGCAGGTGTAAGTTACGCATTTAATTTGATAGAGAAGAAAGTATCTGAACTGTGTTAGAACTCAGAACTTGCTTTATGAAGTGATTATGGGAGAATATTTGCGAATTAGGAGTGTCGGTGTTATTAACTATCAACTGGAACACTGTCATTATTTTAGGAAGACAATAGCTAGGAAAGCATAGTGTGATGTTATTATTCCAAGGAATTAGTCGAAGCATGTAAGATTTTTTTAGCTGAAATTTAGTGTGTTATTGGTCAGTAAGAGGTGACCTGTAACAATAAGAAGAAGTGGGATTATACCACGAATAGGGAAGTTTTTGTATGTGACGTGTGAAGTCACGATGAGTTTTGAGAGATTCTGGTATAGCAAGAGTGAGCTATAGTCCAGGCGGTCAGAACAAGTAGGAAGTGGTGTTTGGAGGACACGGTACTTAATTAAGAGTTTTGAGAGAAAACTAAGGGGGGTTTTTAGGTATTCAGCAAAAAGTCAAATCATGAATAGACTAAGTTCAAAGTATAAGAGCATTAATATTTTGTGGAACGAAATATTTATTCCGAGGAGTTTGTCATGTGTTTTTGTGAAATAGTTTAGTGATATACGTAATTCAGGTATTGAGTAGTATTTTGTCCAAGTCTTAATCATTTTGTTATGGTAAGTAAGGAATGACGTTACGGTAAAGTTATATCTTGACGCTAAGTTAAATTTTATAAAGTGAACGAGAAGTCAGATTTTATGTTTATTGGTGATTTTGAAAATTCAAGTTATTGTTTTCGAGAAGTAGTAAAGAGGAATTATGGTTTTATGAGAAGTTAAGAAGTCGTGGAGACTTAGGAAGTATTAATTTGGAAGGAGGCGGCCGTGGCCTAAGAAAGAATTAAGCCACGAAGGCAGGTGAGTAGTAACTTGGATATTTAAATGAACTGTTTAATAACTGCTTTGAGGTATTTCGATGTCATTATGTATTTGGGGAAATATTTACATGTATGACATATGCACTGAAATAGGAATTGCCTTAGGTATCTTGCTAAGTTATTTTTTTCTTCAATTATTGAAATTTTACTGCATTTGAGTAATCCCTTTATAAAGACGAAAGGAATATTGTATTGTTTGCATCCTATTATCGTGTGCTGTAATAGTTATTATGGGTTAATCAGCTGGTATTACAACAATATACTTCTACGCCAGACTGATATACAAAAACTACGTACAAAAGAGATGAAGCCAAAATTGTATGTCATGCATACGATCTCAGAAATATAAACGAGTGCAGCGTTGACATATATGTCAAAAATAAAAGTGAAGGGCATTTTATATGTATTTTTTTTACAGCATATAAAAAAAAATGAACATTATGAACATTTGGAAGAATGAGATGAATGAAAGTTAAAATATGATTTTTTTTGTGAAGAATACATTTATGTATATTTTTTTTACAACATATATAAAGAAGAATGAACATTATGAACATTTGGAAGAATGAGAAATGATAGTACAAATATGTAAAGTGAAAAGAGTATGTTCTTGTATATCTTTATGTATTGTTGAAGGGTATTATTTGTATGTTGTCGTTATGGGGGTATTAATATTTAAATTTGTATTCATTTATGTAGGATGTGTAGTGATATAAATAATGTTACATTTTATTTTAAATTATTTATATCAGGGGCGATTGTAACGATTCGATCCCATAGCTGTTATATTTAAAGGGTTATTCATTTATTATCATGTTATTATTATTATTATTAACTAGTACATCCATGAGATGATTTTGATATCAGATAATTGTAAGCGGTTTTGATTATTATATTCAATTAGATTTTTATTAACAATTACTTGTAAAGAGACGAAGTATTATATATTGCAACAAGACTGGCGATATGGACTAACCCTGTGCGTCACAAACTGAACGACGTAGTAAGAATTTCACCACGGCAAACTGCGTCATTTTCCTGAGATGTTAAGAAACCCACTATGGTGTAACCAACACGCCATTTTCTACGGTATATACGCGTCAATATATATTGCAAGTTATGAGTCAAGAATGGAGAAGGCTAATAGAGAGGGAAGCTGTGACACCACGTGACAAGGAAGTCATTAGTATTTGTACCTGCAACATCGGACAAGAATGGCATTGATCTATAGCTATCAATGAAGGAAGGAAGTTGTAACCTTGCTTTCTGGGTCCTAATGGACTGAGCACCGAGAGTCGACACTGAACGATGTCTTGCCGACATCTATATCAATACATAATGGGTTATATCCCTGATCAAGAGTCTTTCTACAGATGGCAACGTACTTAATGAGGATATTTCATAGTAAATGAGATATCACATCATTTTTTTAAACATAAGCGACGTAACATCGAGATCATCGATCATTTCTTAAATATGACGAATCTTCGACTGGGTGAGCCAACAATTCAATAAAACTATCGTCTCTATTATAATTTAACTTCATTTAACTTTCAATTCATTTTAATATTCATTTTCTTTTAAATAATTAATTGCCGCATTGAGTAATTTTAAATTCAATTGTGTGACTATCACTATTATGTTTTATTAATATTTTGTTTTTGCATTTAATAAATTCATTCTCTTCAACGTAATGCCTATTTCTTTCATTGTAGTTAGTACTTTAAGGCAATCATACTCCTTGATTAAATACGGATTGGTTAGATGACTTTGTCTCACTACGGCCCGGGTAAGTGGTTTCGACTCTACTGCTGATAGCCGAGGTTAAATCAATAAATTTCGATTCACTGTCTTAAATAGGGATCTGGCGCTCAACAACTTATTATATTACACTATCACAGGTAAGGTCACACCACAGTGTATATTATTTATTCATATCATGTTTGTTTTATTGAACCACAATAGTCTTCAACCACGATGAAGGACTTTATAAAAATGTTACAAGGGTACGAGATAACCCTATTAGGTGATGGTTAGAATTTTAATTCAGGTGACGAATCGAGACGAAGGCCACCGTGACCATAATTCGCCTGGAGTGGCCGTGCGAAACTATGGAAAACCATTTCCTGGTTGGGTGAACCCACCCGCCCTGTGGTAGGTGTAGTGTTTGGCAGTGAGTAAATTTAAGTGATTTAAGAGAATTTGCGTTAAATTTGGTGATTTGAGACAGGCTTGGTGTAACTGGGATAAAAGGATGGAGATTTCGGAAAAATCTGGAAAATTATAAATTTCGTGGATTTCAGAGGATTTTGATAGGTTTCAGGATAACTGAAAGCTGTTTGGGTTGTAAGGGAACATAAACTGACCAAGGGAGGTTGACTTAAAGGAGCTCACCACAAGCAAGTGGGATTAAATCTGTTGAATTTGGGTGCGAGTATGATAACCTGTGTTATTATAGTGTTTGTAGCTGTATTTGTTTTGTCGGTTTACCCTGCACGTTGGCTTTTCCCTCGGACTCAGCGAGGGATCCCACCTTTACCGCCGCCAGGGCAGTGTCCTGGAGCTTGAAACATAGGGTCGGGGGATACAACTGCCAAGCTTCCCATGTGACCATCCCGGCATTTGACCGGAGACGAAGTGGGAAACCACGGAAAAACCACTTCGAGGATGGTTGACTCATTTTGACCACCCGAGGCTGAGTAGACCCCATTCCAGTCCACATATCACTTTTCAAATTTCGTGGCAGAACCGGGAATCGAACCTCGGACGTCCGGGGTGGCAGCTAAGCACGCTGGCCACTATACCACGGAGGCGACATGTGTATTTGTAATTCAGATAAACATTGATTGGGAGGCGGGGGACGCGTTAGATTTTAGAAGATACCTAACGCCCCGGCATTTTGCTAGAGTAAGGGCGGAAAGTGACAAATGATGTGAGCGTCCACAGTTCACTCGCGGTGTATTATAGAAACTTGGGATAACTCGATCATCGGCTCCGCGTTATTGGTTGTGTATGAACTGTGGACATCTCGGTCATCAGCCCTATGTATTTGAATGTGTGTTGGGCGATTGCATCATCTCGGTCATGAGCATCGTGTGGTTATAAACTTGGGGACATATAAGTCATCAGCTCCATGATCTGCTTGTACTTCGGGTAATATGTACATGATATAGTGGTCATCACCACCGTGTGATGTGTATAGTGATGAGTCGCCACCAGTTTACTAGTATGTATCGATTACACAAGAATGGGTCGGGAAGCCCTAGATGTTGTCATACACAGCTGTCAAGACACTTCCATATGAATTTTAAGAGGTCAGTCGGTTACTGTAACGGTGTAAGTCTGACCATCGAGAGGTCATTTTCCAACCCGTCAAAAAGACTCCCTAGGCCTCGGATAATCCAATACCGTCGTGGTCGGAAGAGAACAAGTGTTGACCAACGGGGGTCGACAGTAAAGATGACAGCGATGGAGCCCTGTACAAGCAAGTGTAAACAATGCTGGTCTTTTGTGGGGAAAATCTGTTTAATTTTAGAAAAATCAGTTTGGAATTTGATGGAATTCTAGAGATGAGTTGATGAGGATGGGGTATAGGGTTTGAGCAAAGGGTGTAGGGATATTGTGTAGGTGGGCACATCTTGAGTCTCGTGAGGACAATTGAGTAGCTGCCTGGTCAGAGAGGTGACACAAACCAATATTTACGGCCGAGCGGACCCGCCGCGTTGACCACGCGTCACCCCAATATGTGCAGACCAAATGGCTGGGCAGCGGTCGCTTGGTAGGCCTAGGTCCAGGCCCGACGACAGGGAGGTGCAAGCGGAGCTGTAGCCCCAGGACCCGGATTTGCTGAGGGATCTGAGGCGGTAAAAATGACTTACAGTGGACAACTTTATTTACCGTAATTTAATATTAAAAGTTTATAATTATACGCCGAATCAATACTACATCAAAATATATTTTATATATTGGACATGTTTCAACCTTACAATGAGGTCATCTTCAGCTTAGAATAAATTAACATCAATTAAGAATTAAGATAAAATATAGTACTAAAATGGACCTCCTTACATTGCAGTATTAAATAAAATTCAATATTGGTCTTCACAATAATTTTCAAAAATGTAGTTAGAAAATAAGAAATATTAATGGTAAGTGTAAATAAATATTAAGCTTTACAATAATAGTTTAAAATATACACAAAATAGATAATTTTAAAAAATGCCAAAATCAATAAATAATTCAGCTCAACGCTTGAACGAGTAAGCTAAATCTTCTTCAAATACGGAGTTTAAATTTGGAATAGGTGACAACCTGTTGTTTCGTTGACATGAAATAACCTAACAGATGGGAAAATAAAATATGTCAGAAAAGATTTTATATAAATAAAAGAAAACATAATTAGCTAGCATATAAATGCGATAAATGTCTATATTATATTATCATCTACCGTGCCGTATAGGATGATTTTCATTTATTCTAAGCTGAAGATGACCTCATTTTAAGGTTGAAACATGTCCAATATATAAAATATATTTTTATGTAGTATTGATTCGGCGTATAATTATAAACTTTTAATTCTACTGTCAATACGGATATTTATGAAATATTCTGATATCACTCTGTTCGATGTAAATATAGCCAGTCAATAGTATCCAAAACATTACGAAGAGAACATCCATAGGCTATTTAATTTTATAAATAACCAGTGTGATTTCGTTTTTCTTCAGTGAAAATGGCATAGTTGCCAGAGATGTCCACATAATGTATGAAGTTCAAGAGTTCTATGTGAAGCATTAAGTTTCTAAATCAAACACAGAAAGAATTGACTCTTTGCTTCCTACAATTTGGAAGTAGTATGACTGGCTGCGTGGCTCAGCGGTAACGTTCTCGCTTGCAGGTTCATATCCTGGCGCAGTCTGCTGGCATTTGAAGGTGCGCAAATGCGAGGGAGCCGTATCAGTAGATTTACTGGCACGTTAAAGATCCCCTTCGGGACAAACTTCCGGCACCCCGGCGTCTCTAAAAAGCAAGAGTAGTTAAATGGTACGTATAACCAATAACATTATTATTATTATTATTGAAAGTAGTATGGTTTATTCTTGCGATGCCTGATTCAATCTAATTTTTAATGCACAGTGATCAAAATCTTGAAGTAAAAGAACAACCAGTCAGAGAACAAACGCTAAATTACATGGAGCTTGTTTTTCTTATCTTGGGGGAGAGGGTGGGGGTTAAATATTTGCAATGTGAACATCATAATTCCAAAATGATGTCACTGGTTGAACAAAAATTGAGGGGCTCGCAAGACCTTGTCCTAGGGCCCGTGATCGCTCTCTACAGCCCTGCCTAGGCCCTTCATGGGGTTTGGTTTTATATTGATAAAGACCGGACCAATGAAACCACGTGGACTACCGGCGCGCCAACCGGCCTGCCCACGTGTAGGCTGCTGCAAGCCCGATCGATAAACCAAACTCAGTCACGTGACAAAGCACGTCACTACTGACGTCATGCACCTGGTGTGCTCATGCGACGGCAATTTATGGTTCACCGTGCGTCAAACCGGCTACAGAATGCCCCGCAAGTCACCACAAGGCACCCTCAAGTATCTGTTCTTCAGTGTGCTGAACATAATAATAACCCTAGATTCTGACGAATGAAGATCTCTGTGAAGCAATGTTTATTATTGCAGCTGGCCATGAACATTGTTGTCGGATAACTTTGGTTGGTTGGTTCCTTGGTTTAGGGGCTGCGACAACGCGGTCATATAGCCCCGTGTACTTTGGGTGTGTGTAGAATCTGTCTGATAACCGGTGTTAATTGTGATGGCTGTATTAGTGTGTGTTATCTGTTTATAATTCAAGTAAGGACTGCAGACATTGAATTTTCAAGTAGTTCCTACTTTTGCTACCAAATGTCAACGACAATTAGTTCTGAACTTGGATACTAGATGGCACCGCAGTCCGCTCCTGGCGACGAACGTTGGAAACTTAGAGCGTTTGTCAAATCTAACCTATAATTTAGCTTCACACAAGTGTAATTAGTGGAAGGTTCTTTATCATGCCATAAGTCTATGACATGGGACCGCCGGCGTTACTTCCCCTCCGAAGGAAGGCACACTGAGGGATTTTTAACGCTCTTAAAAAATCCGAGACTTAGGTCGGGTTTGAACCCGCGATCTTGAACATAGAAGCTCAGCATGCTACCAACTACGCTACGAAAGTCGCTCTCGGAAACTTTGTAGCACTAATTTCTAGTAGAAAAATAAGATTATCCTCTTCAACATTTTATAACTACCCACTTATTCTGTATAGTAGGTGGCTTGGAACTTGAAACAGGGTACTGTACTATCGCTCGAGGGAGTGTTGATAGCTTGGCTTGATTCTCCTTGCCTACAGATAACGCCCGTCTCAAGCTATAACGGGGCACTGCAGTTTATCCAACATAAACAATTGATATTGTAATTTTAGCTCGTCAAGTAAGCATCATCAGATCCAAATCTATAAGCTCAACAAAATACTACCAGACTTAAGTGTCACAGCAACTGTCATTACTTCATTTAAGAAAGGTTTATTTAGCTTCATGTGTATTGTGAGTTTATTTTTGTAAAATTTCTCACCCCCAGTAACACCACCCTGACTACGCCACTCCGTGAGTGCGATCTTTCAACGCCCTTAAAGTTGCAATAGTGCCAAAATTTAATCGTTCTGACGGGTTTCAACTATTTACCTTTTAGAAATGTACTTTTATCTGCAGGTTGATTAAATATTGCTCTTCTGCTTGTTTTAGACGATTGCCCTTGACCGTGAAGCCTGCGGGTGAGCCTACACACAGTCACTCTCTCGCCCTCTCGCTTCATTGTTGACACTACCGGTCTGATGTAATGGAATTCCAGAATTGAGCACGTGACGACACCACCGTTCAGAACGGTACAGTCCACGTCGAAGTATTGTGTGACGCGGAAGTACACGTTACATAGTTACGAACAGAACGGCATTATATTTTCCAATGACTGTACTTCAGCAGTAGTGTGAGATAGTTTTGACAATCATCTGTCCGCATGGGGAAGGTGTATACAACACAGGTACTGATACTCCGGCCTGTAGAACTGAAGCTCCAATTCCCAGGACCCTAAAAAAGCAACTGTGAAGGAGAAAGAAAACAAAATATAAAATAAACATGTTTATTCAATATAGAGAAGCCTCCGTGGCTCAGGCGGCAGCACGCTGGCCTCTCACCGCTGGGTCCGTGTTTCAAATCCCGGTCACTCCATGTGAGATTTGTGCTGGACAAAACGGAGGCAGACAGGTTTTTCTCCGGGTACTCCGGTTTTCCCTGTCAACATTTCGTTCCAGCAACACTCTCCACTATCATTTCATCTGTCATTCATTTAATCATTGCCTCAGAGGAGTGCGTCAGGCCTCGGCAGCCGGCACAGTTCATATCCTCGCCGCTAGATGGGGGCTTCATTCATTCCATTCCTGACCCGGTCGGAGACTGGAAGCAGGCTGTGGATTTTCATTTCATTCAATATAGAAAAGGTTCAACAAAGTTCACCACACACTTGACTTCATCTGATATTCTGCGACATTTTACGGTACTTCACAGTATCTTGATGGCCCGAGTTCATGGCCTGGATACAACTTTCAGTGCCAGCAGCAGAACCTGGAAAGAAAAATAAGAAATATGTATTCTATATTTAAAGCAAAGAAAATTGCAATGGGAGGGGGGAAAATCAATTACAGGACTTAGGGGATGATGGTGATAATTGCTGTTTTAAGGGGCCTAACATCTAGGTTATCGGCCCCTAATGGTTTGGGTGATAGTGAAAGATGAGATGAGAATGTAAACTATAACTAATACTAACTACAGACTTACAAACTAGAAGAAGAAATGATAAACAAATAAAGGATAAGGCAAATAAAGGACAGGAAGAAAAGAAATGCCCTCAACCCTCGGAGAATGAGGATTGAGGGACTTGGAAGGAAGGAGAGCCATGAAAGGCAGATAGGAAAGGGGAAAGAGGAGAGGGCCACCCCAAGGTCAGAGGAAAAAGGGGACAAAACGGACCCAGCTCAGGAATCCCTCGGGGTCGCAACTCCCAAACTCACCAGCCGTGAGCCCCTGAGGGTGTAATAATATCCAGAGTGCACCAGAAATGGTGGGGCTACACACACCCTGCCTTCTTGAGGGCCTTGAGCAGAAGGCAGGAGATAACATGAAAAGAAAAAGAAGGCTGACCCATCGCAGAAGGAGGGTAACAGGAGAGATGAGACAAGGGCCAATTAAGGCGGGAAAGGAGTTTGTTATACTTAATTACAAAACGTCAGCACGGAACCTGCAATGGACTCTTCTTCGAATAAAGGAAGAGACTCCCTAGACCTCGGATACCCTAATACCGTCGGGGTCGGAAGAGAACAAGAGTTGACCAAGTGAGGTCGACAGGAAAGAAGACGGAGAGGAGCCCGGCACAAGTAAATGGAAGCAATGCCGGACTCAGCTGGGGTCCCGTGGTCCCCAACCCACGTCCCACTAGTTGTAAGCCCCTGGGGGGTACAGGATTTAGCTCTTTAAAACAACATAACAGTATCAAGATATGGACTTGGCTGGGCGAGGAAACATAAATGGTGCGTTTCCCAACTGCACAGGTTAGCGTAACAGGAGCCCATGTCCTGTCTGACAACACCTCGACCACCGGCACTCGTAACTGGAAACAGATGTTGCCAGACCACGGACACTCTCCACCTGCACGTCCGTCGCGTTGCGTCATCACGAGGATGAAATGAATCATCATCATCATCTTGAGCAGTTTCCAACCGCTGGTCGGGTCTGCCTGGAACATAAGCCTCTCCATCGTTTCCTGTCCATCCACCATCTCTCGTCATTTACTGTGTCCCAGCACACTCCTCTTTCCTCCACACTCTTCTTAACTCCTTTTGTCCATCTGTCCCTTGGTCTTCCCCTTGGCCTCCTTCCCGTCATTTCCATTCCAAACATCTTCTTCGGTATCCTCTCCTCTTCCATCCTCCTCACATGTCCATACCATTGTAGCCTAGATCGCTCTATTCTATTTTGCAATGGTTCCTCTCTTACCATCTCCCTGACTCTCTCATTCCTTACTCTGTCCATTCTTGTCACTCCTACCCTACTCCTCTGGAACTTCATCTCCACTGCTCGTATTTTATTCTTGTCCCTTTCCTTCATCACCCATGTTTCTGAACCATATGTCAAAATTGGCACAAAGTAGGTCTTGTAGATGATTCCTTTACATTTTTGTGGTACATCTTTATTCCATATCATCCCCCTAACACTCTTGAAAAATCCATCTGCGCACCTTCCCCTCTCATTTATTTCCATCCTATTGCCTCCCTTTTCTTCAATTATGCTTCCCAAGTACTTGAAGCATTCTACTTTCTGCAACTGCTGTCCTCCAAGTGTTATGCCCATATCCAGTCTGTTCTTCTTCCTCGTTGTGATGACCACTTCACTCTTTTGTGCTGAGAACTTCATCCCATATGATAACACTACCTTCTCCCACTCATCTAATTGCTCTTGTACTTCTTCCTCATCCTCTCCCCAAACCAGAAGGTCATCAGCAAACAACATTGCCTTCATTTTCCTTTCCCCAATGCTATTTACCACTTTTCGTATGATTTCATCCATCACCACTATAAATAACAGGGGTGAGAGGGCACTTCCCTGTTTCAGACCACTCTCCAGTTGAAACCATTCCGTTCTCTCTCTTCCCACCTTTACACAGCTTTTGCTTCCCTCGTACATTGCTTTCACTCTTGCCACTGTCTCCTTGTTCACTGCTTTTGCTCTCATTGCTTCCCATACCTTGTTTCTATTAATACTATCATATGCTTTCCCAATATCCAAGAAGGTCATCACCAGATCTTTCCCATATTCATAATGGTGTTCTTGTAGCTGTCTTACTGCAAAGATGAGGTCAACTGTTGACCTTCCTGGCCTGAATCCATACTGTTCTTCCCTCAGCCCATCTTCAACTTCTGTCCGAATTCTTCTCTCCAGTACCTTCTCAAATATTTTGGCGCAGTGGCACATGAGTGTAATTCCCCTGTAGTTCTTGCATTCCTTCCTACTTCCCTTTTTAAATATGGGTATTATTATCCCTCTTTTCCAGTCCTCTGGTATTTTCTTCTCCCTCCATATCACTTTCATTACTCGAAAGAGCCACTGTGTTCCTATCACCCCTGCTGCTCTCACCATCTCCACACTCACTTCGTCTATTCCCGGTGCCTTTCCCCCTTTCATCTTCTTTAATGCTTCCTCCACTTCTTTCCATGTCAATTCCTTCTCTGAAATGTCTTGGTCACTGTCTGTTTCTTCCTCCACAATGTCCACTACGCTGGTTTTAGTTGGATTTAGGAGTTCCTTGAAGTATTCTCTCCAGATAACCTTTACTTCTTCCATATTTTCGACCTCCTTTCCATTCCTGTCCACCATTCTGACATTCTCCCCTGTATCTCTTCTCTTTGCCTTTATCATTCCATACAACACTTTCTTACTGCCATCACAGTCCTCCTCCATCATTTCTGTCCATTTCTCCAGCCATTTCTTTTTCTCTTCCTTCACTACTTCTCCTGCTTCTTTCTTCCGCTCTTGGTATTCTTCCCTTGTTCTGTCTGTCCTCTGTTGGAACCATTTCCTGAATGCTTCATTTTTCTTTTTCACTGCTTCCTTAGTTCTGGGGTTCCACCATGGTGTTTCCTTCCACCTTTTCTTTCCACTAGTTCTGCCATACACGACTTCCGCTGCTTCTACCAACACGTCCTTGAACCTATTCCATTCTTCTTCACCTGTTTTCGGATCATCCTTCGGTAATTTGTTCCTCACTAATATCTGGAACTTCTCCTTATTTCCATCCTCCTTCAGCTTCCATGTCCTTATTCTTCTTTCTTGGTTCTCAGTTCTCCTCTTTTCCTTCAGTCCTCTCACCTTGGCGACCAGCAGACGGTGGTCACTGTCCAGGGCTTCTGAAGGTATTACCCTTATATCCGTGATACTCTTCTTTGTCTCCTTCCCGCATAGAATATAGTCCACCACCGATTTCCTAGTCAAATCCCTGCTGTACCAAGTAATTTTATGGCTCTCTCTCTTCTTGTACCATGTGTTTCCAACCATTAGCCCATTTATCTTGCACAGTTCCAACAATCTCTCTCCTTCCTTATTCCTGTTTCCCCATCCTTCACCACCAATCACTTCCTCAAAACCTCTTCTATCAGTTCCGACATGGGCATTTAGGTCTCCCATGACTATCAGGTTTCTCCCCACCAACTGCTTCTGCAACTCCTCTTCAAACTCGTCCTTCTCGCCTTCTGTGCATCCCACATGTGGTGCATAGACTTGCAGAATGTCCAGGTTTCTACCTTTCACAGTGATTCTGGCTCTAATTATTCTATCACTTACCCTCTTTACTTCCTCCCTCAGCCCTTCTCTCACCACCATTCCCACTCCATTCCTCTTCCCCTCCTCATTTCCTATCCAGTATAGCTGCAAGCCATTTCTCAGTTCTTTTCTTCCTTCCCCTCTCCATCTGGTCTCTGCCAGTCCGAGTACATGAATAATGAATAATGAAGGTTTAAACCCCCAATCCTCAAGCCCAGCTCAAGAGTGTTCCAGAAACCAGACAAAACCCGTTAAGTTGGTGCATGCCAGCAATACCGATCAGGATCTTGGCACAACACAGTTCACTGGAGTGAGAACCAACAATGCTTCATGAGGTGTACTTTTAAGTGGCCTGAAACATTCCTCTAAGCTCTAAGCCTGACTCTGCAAGTGGAAGCCAACTGAAACCAGACAGCACATCATTGATTATGAAAACCAAACTGTCCATACAATAACTAACCCGTCAAATAGCTGGAAACATTCAAAATAGTCTTTTTTTCTTTTTCTCTTTTCGTAGTCAGATTTCCCTCCAGGTAGGCGAGGGATCGCACCTTTACCGCCTCTACGGGCAGTGTCCTGGACCTTGACATCGGGTTGGGGATACAACTGGGGAGGCGGGACTGGCATCTCGCCCAGGCGGCCACACCTCATCCTGAGGGATGGGGAAAATGGGAGGGACAGACAAGGAAAAGGGAAGGAGGCGGCCGTGGCCTAACGGTAGGCGCCATCCTGGCATTTCCCCGAAGACGAAGTGGGAAACCATGGAAAACCACTTCGAGGATGGCTGAGGAGGGAATCGAACCCCCTCTACTCATTTGGACCACCCGAGGCTAAGTAGGCCCCGTTCCAGTCCTCATACCACTAACAAATTTCGTGGCAGAGCTGGGAATCGAACCTCGGACCTCCGGGGTGGTAGCTAAGCACCCTGACCACTAAGCAACGGAGGCGACAACATTCAAATTCACAAAGTCTTATTAATTACACAGCTTCAAACTAAAACTTCATACCATAGTTTCCTTCTTCCAATGGTAAAGCCTTCAATTTATACGTTACAAGTGGATAGCACCGTAGCATCTTTTGTCCCAAGATATTTTTAGCCTATTTTCAATTTTGAAAAAATAGGCTTATGAGATCACCTTTTGTCCGTGTGTGTGTGTGATTCGTGTGTGTGTGTCCCCCCCCCCCCCTAATAAAATCTAAACGGCTGGAAAGATTTCAATGAAACTCGGTAGGTTCATAGCTCTATTCCGGACGACCCCGACCGTGCCCTTCAAATGTTGTTACGTCTCACCAATCCAACATGGCGGCTGTGCGAAATATTTCACCAGCATTCAAAATCTCCGAAACTATTACCGATATCACCCTGGAATTTTGTATGGTGATAAACGGAACTACTCAAAAATTACTTATGTGACCTTTGAAAACCTGGTAACTATAAAACCAACATGGCGGCCAAGCGAAGTTGCGACTTTTAAATGGACGTTTCTCGCGATTTAACCAACCAAACGCAATGAAACTTGGCACAGTATATGTTTATATACATTGTAATGCACCGACATCTAACTTCGTTCAATTGTTTACATAACCTCAAAATGGCGGCTGTGCGAAATATTTCACAGGCATTTAATATCGCCGAAACAATTTATGATATCAACCTGAAATTTTGTACGGCAATAAAGAGCACTGCTACAAGTTTATCTATGTAACTTTTAAAAACCTGTAAACTACGAAACGAACATGGCGGCCAAGCGAAGTTGACACATTCTAATACATTTTTCTCGTGATTTAATCAATGAGCGCATTGAAATGTGGTACAGTAAATGATTTTGCAGATTGTAATGCACTGCCATGTAATTTAGTTCAATTGTTTACATAAACTGAAGATGGCGGCTGTGCGAAATTTTAAAATTAAGTTTTTATTCTTGTGTCGTATTCATGCGATCGAAGTGAAAGTTTGAATAATGAAGCTACGCAATAATTTTCCTTTAATGGTACATAACTCTATGGTCTATACATATAACAATCCAAAATGGCGAGCATCCCAAATATTTTGACGGTTTTCAATATCTAAGAATCTTTTCCAGCAATCAAACTGATTTTTTGGTGTTCATACTGGCTATGAACATAAGTTCACCTATATGACTTTCAGTAACCTGGTGAGAACAAATCCAACATGGCGGCGACGCGAAGTATAAATATTTAAATGGGCGTTTCTCGCGATTTAACCATCTGAGTGCAGTGAAACTTTGCACCTTAATGCTTATACAAATGTTAATCCACTGGTATCTAATTTATTTCAATTGTTTTCATAACCACAAGATGGCAGCTGTGCGAAATTTTAAAATCTCGTTTTTACTTCTTGTGTCCTAATCATGCGATTGAAGTCTGAAAACCACACGTACACAATAATCTTCATGTAATAGTACATAAATAAAAATCCAACCTGGCTACCATCTGCAATATTTAGTCGGTTCTCAGTATCTACGAATCTAACATAGCAATCAAACTGAAATTTTGTATGTTGATAGAGGCAATTAACATGAGTAGGATATATGAAAATAGGCTGTATAGTTCTTCACGGAACTACTTGTTGTAGTTTGAAACTCTAATGTACGGTGTACCACAGTACCCTTTCGGTTACATCAAAGCAAATGATAGCTTACTGAAGTTACTCTTAAAATAAAGAAACAGTGATAATTTTGCGGCATTCAAAAAAATACATTTAACTCATTTAATTGTAAACGAACATCCCCCAGAGGCGAATTCTGCGGTATGGTTAGTTTAGGCTCGCAATACAAATGCAACAGCGTTACAATATATATACTTAAATCTCTTACTCCAAAATTAATTTGTTTAACCCTACAATACTAACATACGTAAAATGTACGTGTATGAATAATTTAACTGCCTGTATATCTGTCCCCACCCAGCAGTGCTTCTACTGGTCTATGGTGGTGATGTCAATGCTCTTGTTATTAATGCCAATTAGTTCTAGAGCCATAATCATGGGGCAAAGAATTGCCTGGAAACTATCCTTGAATTTAACAACATATTGGTTTCTCCATGGCAATAACAAAGAGGTGTAGATATGTCACATCACTTCAGAGGGATTATAAAAACCACCTCATAAAAGCCAGAGACAGTATAAGAGGCTGGAGAGATTACGTGCTGCTATTTACGTTAAAGTAAACCACTTCTGTATTTATTGTATTGAAGATGGAACTTAGCGTATTAAACTTCAAAGACCACAGAGGATTCACTGTATATAAATAGTGTTACATACGAAATATATATTAATGTCAACCATTTAACTAATTGGTGCCTTAGCACAAAGTTCGTAATGTACGTAAATTTAACGTATTGTTAGTATTAAGCATCAATTGAATAACGTCAGTATTCTAGGGTTAATTCACCTATTTTTGACCGGGTCTGTTTCCCTCGTCGCTCTCCTGGTGTAGCGGCTAGCGTTCCTGAGGCATCATGGAAGTGGCTAACTTCCGCCTCCTTCCCAATTCACAAATACACACATTAGTACAGCCATCACGTTAACACAGGTTAGCATACAAATTACACATACCCATATACACGGGGCTCTATGGCAACGATGTCACAGTCCCAAAATATGCAACAAGAACATTTCGATTAGCAAATCAAATGTCCTGTGATTTTGAATTGCAAGTAAGGGTTATTGTCGGCCTTCAGATGGTGTAGCTAGGTAGAGTGCAATAGTAAATTTACTCGAATTACATCATAACAAGTAGTTCCGTGAAGAACTATAGAGCCTATTTGCCTCTATCTACATACAAACTTTCAGTTTGACTGCTGTAATAGATTCGTAGATATTGACAACCGTCTAAATATTTCGTATGGTCGTATATTTCGATTCGGACTCCGAGAGACTCGTGGTTGTTAGTCAAAACCTGAACATTTCCTTGTTATTGAGAAAAATGATTTCGCCTCCCATGAATCACCCAGAGTATTTGTACCATCTGCTAATTAGTAGCTAGGAGGAAGAACCAGATTTATTTCACCTTACTACCAGTTTACAGTAGGGTTCAGCTTATGAATGACCAGGAATTTCCAGAATATTACCTGGACCTATTATCTCAAATTCCGTAATTCGGACCTTCTGTGAACTGCCAAGCTGCTCACCGTCAACCACAGCAAGCACGGAGTTATGGCTCCATTAAAAGCTAACGACGTTGTTAAGTTGCGAAATTTTGTGAAATCATTTGGAAGTGAAATTTTCTCTACTGACGATAGTATCCTTTATTGTAAAATTTGTGAAACAAATGTAGGAAGTTTCTAGAAAGTTTTCAGTGACTCAACATTTGGAAACCGACAAACATAAGCGAAATGTAAAAAAGAAAGAAAGAAAGAAAGAAAGAAAAAAACAATTCAGCCATTGTCAACAAATTCTATTCGTTGCGCTGCAACCAAACTTCGTGAATTTTCTGATGACTTGTGTGAAGCCTTAATTACAGTAAACATTCCATTGTTGAAACTAGTTCATAGAAATGCTAAAGGATACGGAATGATCGTAATTGTCGTAGTTATTTCAGTGCATATTTATTCATTTAGTAGTTTATGAACTTCCAGGCCTTATTCATTACGAAATAGAAGAGAACACTTACTGTCCGTGTGTCACTCCGTCAAACCTTGTCATTTCCTCATCCGTAAGAGCATTCCCACTAAACATAGAATGTCTGTGCAGTTCCATGCGATATTTGTCCCAGAAATGTTGTGGCTCAAAAAGGGCAGCTGAGTAACACAATTGCCACAATTCTGCACCCATGGCCGGCACCTACAAAAAAAAAAAAAAAAACATGCACATTTCCATAAATCCTTGGTCCATACGTCAGTTATTGCAAGTTATTCGTAAATATGGTAGGCTATTGCATAAGGACCTCTCTCAATATGGATACCGGTAGCAAATGATAGGAAACAACGAAGAGAAGAAGAGATTCCTGAATGATTAGTTAACGTTGCCACTTACCTTGCAGGATCGCATAATATCGCTGGCTCTATAACAAGAACGATGTCATCTTCCCTGGAATCTTGTGCTTGATGTTCTGCAGGAAACGTTCTTCACTGACATCGCCGAGGTTCGCAGAGAAATGTGAATGTAGGAAATGAAGCTTCACACTCATGTTACATTCTAATTTAATGAAACCGTGCAACATTGTTTAAACCAGTGATAGCCAACTGGCGGTCTGCGGGCCATTTTGAGCAGCCCCCGTAATATTCCCTGTCTATACTATAATGTCATTATTTTCTTTTCCAAACTGCCCGCCTGTCCGCCCGATACTATGCTTCTATAGAAGAATAGAAGACAATACTTACAGGGTCTTTCATATAAAATAAGAGCGCCAAGCGGCGGCTTTCTTAACCTCAGCTGCGGTCACCTTGGCCGAGCTTGTGGCGCGCCAAGGCCCCCTGCTTTAAGCGTGTGTACAATGCTGAAATCTTAGTCTAGTTAGTTATTGTTGATGAAACCGAAACCCCTACTTCTGCTAATTTTGTGAGTGATTTATTCGGAAACCGTTCAAGATTCTCGTCAATGTCATCTAGCTCATCCTCTGTTAAAACTGTTCGTGTGCGGGCATGTTTTTTATTGAGCACCGACCCGTAGTGTCAAACTTATTTGCAATTACGTGAATCTGTGCTAGTGAAGGTGGCACTTCATCAGGAAATTGCTGAACAAATGCATCACGTACACGCCGAGCCGACTCGTACTTAAAATAAGTTTTACATAAAAAATACGATGTTGCAATGATAACTGTCTCACCATGTTAGCACATGAGGTTTAGACGGGCGACTGACAACACCTGCACGCTTATTGCAAGGTCAAGTTTGGTAATGTCAACCTGTTATTTTTATACAGTCCATCGGAACTTAAAAAAAACAGCCATCGTATGTACTATGCGCGCGCTTTCAATGCCACAGCAGGGGGGCCGTGGCGCCCCATAAGCTCGGCCAAGGTGGCCGCAGATGTGGTTAACAAAGCCGCCGCTTGGCGCTCTTATTTTATATGAAAGACCCTGTATTTGTCTACTAACCTGAAATCAATTATTGAGAACTATCCGTATTTCTCACTAGCTTTAGATGAGAGTGTAGACATAACAGACACAAATTAGCTCCTGGTTTTTATAAAGTTAGTTCAGAACGACTTTACCATCATAGAAGAATTGCATGGGACAAGTAAAGGACATGACATATTTTCCGCAGTTCAGTCAACAGCAGAAGAGTATGGCGGATTTAGTAAGTTGACTGCTGTAGTTACAGATGATGCTGATGCAAAGGTTGGATCTAGTACTGGTTTCATCGGTCTTTTAAAACAAAAACAAGGTAATGGTGCCAGCTTTCCATTGCATCGTTCATCAAGACGTCATGTCTGGAAAATCTGTGCAAATTATGTGAAACTACAGCGACTGTGACAAAAATCACAAGCGTAACTAAAGGGGGGAACCGGCCCCTAACGCATTTCTTTCTTAGAAGAACTTGACAGTGCTTACCGGGACTTGCTGCTTCATTCTGACATACGGTGGCTTAGTGCGGGGAAATGTTTAATACGATTTTGAGAATTGAGGCCTTCCTACAACAGCAAGTTCCTAACTCATTGGTCAGCTGATCTCCAACATAAGCTCAGAAACATTGACTGTATCCAAAACTTAGCATTCCTTTGTGCCATACACTAGAGTTGCTACATCACACATGGAAGTAGACTTCAAATCTCTGTTACAAAATTTTGAAAAACCACAATGTTCGCATTACAATAAAGTGTTTGTGTTTTTATTCAATAAATAATCCCTGAAAGCTTTCAACATTCGTAAATCATATATTTTTGTATTCCTACTTCTAAAATCACCACGTCAGATTTGAATAAATTGGGAGTTTTCGCCCGCCGACACGTTTCCGTCAATAATGTGGCCCTCAGCCCATACAAGTTGGTCACCACTGGTTTAAACCATTGTTTTATATTTTGAAATGGTTTTGGTACCCAAAAGGTTGGCCACAACCTCTTTAAACGAAACCCAATCCCTTCTTTCCACTGGATTCATTGTACAGGGTCATCATATTTGTGCGCCCCGATATACACGGCAAGCTAAGCCGGCTGTGACTGGCGCACGTACACGGTTCAGTCGGTGGTAGGCGCGCACTTTTACACTTTTACCAAACATGTTCAATAATGTGTACTTACAGTGCTCATAGCAAATGCTGAAAATGTCATTGTTGATAGAATTTCGCTTTTCTTCCTTTGTGATTCATCATCAAAATGTTCAGTTCATAAAACAGGTAAAAAATGACCAAATGTCATGACCAACAAAGATACAAATCAGGTAATGTTAATCCAGTTCGCCAATTTTCTAAATACCGGTTTCAAAAATTAATAAGTTAAATTAAACTGTGGAAATATCCCTGCCTATCTAGTTTGTACTCTGCTTCACAACCTATCAGGAATACTTCTTTGAATAATGAAACTTGTACGAAGTGATAAATGCGCAATGTACAATACTCAGGCACGGATCTAGAGTTTGGTTTTGGGGGGGTGAGAGAATCAAAATTGTTAAGAAAAATGGTATCACTAAAAACGCAATCACAAAATAACCAAACGTACAAAACCAGACCAATTTTTTGCAAGCAACATAGATAGGAATTTGATGCGTTTAGCGCACCAAAAATATTCGTACAAATTGCAACGGCGTGTTTTGCGACTTTTACATCGAGCTTCGAGAAAAGTATCAAGGTACGTCATAGTTTGGGCAAGTCGAGTTGGTACCGACAAAGGGAGAAAGTCACAGCTTAAATTGCCAACCAAGCTTGCAGTTTGGAGTCGGCAAAATTTTTTGGTGCGAAAAAAGCCCCAGTTTCCTATCCGTGCATTGCTGCACATTCATCGTGACATCACTATAGACATCGATTCGGTAATCACAAGGCTTGCTAAACAAAATAGACGAGTTGATTTTGTTACATAAATAATCGTTTTTATATAACAGGTATGAAGTTGTAAATATGTACAGTTGCAACAGAACATAATAATTGCAATAAAGATATTTTCAGGAGTGAATAAAATAAAATAAAATAAAATAAACTGTTTTTCGGTTAAAATTCGTTAAGTTTTATTTGTTTGGTTATTGTGTTTTCGGTTTTTGAGTTTGCAAAAAAATTTGGTCTCCGTTTGGAGGGGGGGGGGTCATGCCCCCGTGACCCCCCCCCCCCTCTGAATCCGCGCCTGACGTTACTCCTACATGGTTTTTTTTTGCCAAGTACATGGTTTTAGCAAGATTTGGTTTTGGAAATAAAATATTTAGGTTGATTATTACTGACCGCTAAGTAAAATAGAAAACTCACTAAATCACGTACTTTAAGTCACTTTGATACCGACATAAACATCGCGGGATCATTTAACTACAATAAATTCGTACTTAATGTCTCATTCTTTTTCATGAGTTAACAACCAGCCATTGTGTTTTCTGTCATTTTCATTCTTTCAGAAGCACATTGTTAACAATCCCCCGTCAACTTGGGCATTGATCCTTTCAGTCAATCAACATGAATAAATAAGGAAATGTTATACCACCACATGTGATTAAAACGAATTGATATGAGCTTTTCTTTTTGACTATTTAGTCTGAATGAATACCAGTTGGTATTTTACAAATGTATTAGTCAATAACTTAATATAACTGTACCTGTTCCGGCGGTGTTGTTCAAAGGAAACTAATTACGAGCAGTGCTTTGTTGAGAATACTTCAGATGGGTTTTCTATGAAAAATGTTATAACAATAGTTAAAAACAGATCTGTTACAAATGGGGGCCTTAATTTGATAAGAAAAATAATTTTGCAATCCTCTACGCACCTGAGTGTCTGTTTCTAACTAAGAAGATCCCCCTTAGGGCCCTCGAGGTACATGAAAGGAAATTCTTGCGGAAAATAGTGGAACCAAGCATATTTCCAGATGTCAAGCCACTGGGTTCTTGTGGATCAAACAAAGTGAGAAGGATCTTAATATTCAGCAAGACACAATAAATGACAGAAGTTCACCACAATGCGTCCAGGAAATGGTCCGATGAAAGTAAGATAGTGTTCAGCAAGAAAATGAAAGATTACTGGTCCAACAGAAAGGATCAGGATTCCAGCAAAATAGCAGCCGCCAAATAATCCACCAAATACACGAGAAGTGGCAGACAACAAGCACCGTGGTCTATAGGTGGTCCAAACGACCGAATATATATAAATAGTTTGTATTGTATATTTCTAGAAATTACTCTAAATATGTCTTTAAAAATACTTCGAAACTCATCAAGTCGAAAATGTTATTTGTGTGTCCATACACAATGCTATCTTGAGTGTGCTCTTTGTGAAATGGAGCCTGCAAGCAAAATGAGTTGCCGTAAAAAAAAAACGAAATATCATTAGTAGGCCTACATTCAGGGTAAGAAATGAAAGTATTAAAAGTTAGGGTAAAAAGGGAAATAAGAATTAATTCATGTAATTATAACTTGAGCCTCCGTGGCTTAGGCGGCAGCACGCCGGCCTCTCACCGCTGGGTCCGTGGTTCAAATCCCGGTCACTCCATGTGAGATCTGTGCTGGACAAAACGGAGGCAGACAGGATTTTCTCCGGGTACTCCGATTTTCCCTGTCAAAATGTAATTCCAGCAACACTCTCCACTATCATTTCATTGCATCTGTCATTCATTTAATAATTTCCCCAGAGGAGTGCGTCAGGCTTCGGCAGCCAGCACAGTCCATATCCTCGCCGCTAGATGGGGGCTTCATTGATTCCAATCGTGACCCGCTCGGAGACTGGACGCGGGCTGTGGATTTTCATTTTCAATTAAAACTTACATACTGTAGGTTGGACTGTGAATTTATGTTCTTGCTCCAATGCAAATCTTCAAGTGATCCGAAATGACAAAAAAAAACTGTTGTGTCAGTTGAGTTGAGTTTGATCCTAGAAAGAAAAGCCTGTCGACTGTCCTGTGTTCATGCGAACTATTCCCTGCGTGCGCTGAACCTTCACAGTCTCCCACGGCCGAGGTCAAGGACCAAATAAGCCAACAACCAGTCTCATGGACTCCACAACACCGCCCAATCTAGGTCTTGGGAGGGTTTCGACAATTTTAGCCTACTTTTCACATTTTGTAAAAATGAGGAAAAAGTAGACTTATGAGATCGATCACGGCAAATGTGTGTATGCCTGTCTGTCCTTCTGTCTGTCTGTGTTCTCCCTATTAACTCATAAACGGCTGCAGCTATCGAAACCAAATTCGGTATGAGTAAAGACCTATGCCTGAATATCCCGCGGCCATATTTGAAAATGACGTCAGTGCTACCAAATGATGAAAAATCACAATTCTAAATTGAGGTCTATGTTAGATAACTCGGATGAAATGCGTTGGAATTGTTCGAAAATTGACACATATATACTGTATAATATTACATCAGACTAATTTACAGGAGCCCATACATGAGAGTGTTGCCAACATGAGTATATGCCTGCTGATAGGTCCAATCTTTAAATGCATGTAACTTCCATACTATATAAGTTATTGGATTTCAACCAAATTTGGTATGTGACGTGCGCACCGGAGCAGATATGAATATGTGTGTTTTCTCTTAGTGTCAACAGGGGTGCCAACTGTTGAAGATGCATTGTGGTGTTTGAAGCCATATTTTCAGTGTTGCCTTAGTAAACAAGAGTTTAGTGCTTTTCAGTCGGTCAACACGAATGTACCCAAAAGAGATGGGTTATGCCCTAATCCTGAAATAAATTACATGAGATTAATAAAACACTAGGATGACCAGTTTCGATCGTCAAGCGATCATCATCAGATCCAATACACTTAGGCTACAAAATCTATGTTTGAAATACAGGTGAAAATATTTACAATATGTACAATTATTTAGTTGCAGTATTGGTACTGCAACTGTCAGTGTATGCTAAATGCGGTATATATGTTAGGTGAAATGCTAAATGGTGATAGCTATCCGTAGATTGTACTTTAGAGAGATTATATGGTTGTAAACTATGGTTAAACTATAAAATTTTAGGCTAACTACTTATCTGAAATTAGGGGGTTATTAATAGGTAAATGTTATCTGGATCAGGTGTACGATGTACTTTTCTTCTGCAATAAACCAAGGCCCATATTCGCGGCAGTATTAAAGGTGCCGGGACGCCCTCATAAGACCGTCAACGCTTAGTTCGAATGGGTTATGCTCCACGCGTGGCGAGGGCTAATCCACGGTCTTTAATAGTTGTAGACCCACCTCATTCAATAACATACATCTTATCTAGGTTGGCAACACCTCACATAAACACATCGCTATCACTCCCCACAGCACGTAGGAGCAGGGGGGAGAAAGCAGGGAAAAACCAGTCGTTAAGATAACCACCGCAGTCGACCGCACAGTGCGTTCCAGTGAGCACGAAAACTGCGAGTAGCTGTTGTACGGAAGACAATCAGATAAGTAGTTAGCCTAAAATTTTATAGTTTAACCATAGTTTACAACCATATAATCTCTCTAAAGTACAATCTACGGATAGCTATCACCATTTAGCATTTCACCTAACATATATACTGCATTTAGCATACACTGACTGCAACTAAATAATTGTACATATTGTAAATATTTTCACCTGTATGTCAAACATAGATTTTATAGCCTAAGTGTAATGGATCTGATGATGATCGCTTGACGATCGAAACTGGTCATCCTAGTGTTTTATTAATCTCATGTAATTTATTTCAGGATTAGGGCATAACCCATCTCTTTTGGGTACATTCGTGTTGACCGACTGAAAAGCACTAAACTCTTGTTGAAGATGCACTCTATACATTTTTATCCTAATCTCAATATATCAGAAAGTACGCAGGCCAACAGTTATAAAGTTTGAATACAAAAAATAGTACCTGCAAATGTAGGTTAATTTTTATTTTCAGTGACCGATATTCGACAGTATCTGCCAACATGATTCTACGCGTGCTGAGAGTTTTAATGTTGAATAATATGTAACTTCCATACTAATAAATGCAGTTCTTTCAAAATTGGCAAATATATAGGTCATAATATTTCAATTTTAAGTTTGAGCCTCCAATTTATGGCAGTGTCGCCAACCTGATTTTACGCATGCTGATAAATTCAGTATTTAAATACATGTAACGTGCATACTACCTAATGGATCTCAACCAAATTTCGCACTGCATTGTGGACCTTAGAGATGGAACTAAGAATATATTTAGAGTCGCCAGGTCTGCCAACTGTTGATATATGGTCTCTATAATTTAAAGAAAAGTAGGCTCTTTAGTTCGTCACGGAACTACTTGTTCTTTGTATGCTACCTCCCCCATTCCTTCTTCTTTAACCATGCCCATAAAGTAGCATAACTTCTTGCCGCCATGTTTATATCTCTACTTAGTATAAAACAAAGTCCCAGAATCTTGGATGTTACGGGTAAACTCGAGAACCACTGGATGGATTTGGATGCGGTTTCACCATTCTGTAAAGGATATCTCGAGGATGATTTCTGTAGAAAATAATTTATTTATGATCAAAGGAAGCCGAGCAGTAACGATTTCAGTGGAAAAGTTGAAAAATAAACCTGGCGTCCGAGTGGTTTGTAAGCTTACGTTGGGCAAACCGTTAAAAATATCTTAATACTGTGAGTGTAAAAATTGTTCAGCATGAAAAGTTCTACACAAAAAAGTCCGGGAGAGCATATGTCTATCTTCAATACATCGCCCACTATAAGTGTTTTTACGTTTTAATTTCTTCCAACCATGTCCATTCAACTACTGAAGCGACAGTTTACGAGCTAGCTAAGGGCGAGTCTATCATCCCTCTTACAACCTAGCTAGCGGGCGAACCTATTGCCCCAGATACAGCCAGCAGCAAACCGTTGAGTCGTGTTGAGTTAAGACTTCTGAGAAGGGTGGTTGTGTTTGGAGTTTCCCTGGAAGTGCAACTCGGGTTTTCTTCATTTCGCCTGTGAAACACAGTCAAGTTAAGATTGGACGGAAGGGGGATTTGAATGTCATTCACCTCGCCATTCCCTGGAAGTGCAACTCTCATTTCGCCTGTGAACTCTTCGTTCAGCAAATTTCACAGTCAGTTTAAGTTTGGACGGAAGGGGGATTATATTAAATTATACTGATTGGCGTATAATCTCTACTTAGTATAAAACAAAGTCCCCGATTCTTGGATGTTACGCGTAATCTCGAGAACCACTGAATGGATTTTGATGCAGTTTTCACCATTCTGTAAAGGATATCTCGAGGAAGGTTTCTGTAGAAAATAATTTATGATCAAAGAAAGTCAAGCAGTAACGATTTCAGTGAAAAGGTCGAAAAGAAACCGGCGCCCGTGCGCTTTTTAAGCTTAAGCTGGGCAAACCGTTAAAAATATCTATATAGGCTACTATGAGTGGAAGAATTGTTCAGCATGAAAAGTTCTACAAAAAGCCCGGGAGAGCATATCTCTATCTTCAATACATCGCCTACTATAAGTGTTTTTACGTATTCATTTCTTCCAACAATCTCCATTCAGTTACTCAGGCGACAGTTTACGAGCTAGCTAAGGGGAGTCTATCACCCCAGTTACAGCTTAGCTAGCGGACGAGCTTAGTGCCCCAGATACAGCCAGCAGCAAACTGTCGAGTCGTGTTGAGTTAAAAACTTTAGAGAAGAGTGGTTGTGTTTGGAGTTTCCCTGGAAGTGCAACTCGGCTTTTCTTCATTTCACCTGTGAACTTTTCGTTCCGCAAAATACACAGTCAAGTTAAGATTGGTCGGAAGGGGGATTTGTGTTTCATGCACCTCGCCATTTTTAAATTACGTCTGACAAGAATTTGTTGCACATGCATCTCCATGATAATATAATTAATAGTCCAGTCAGAGATTTTAACCCATCATGCCGAGACGTAAAACGGATATTGGTCGTTGTTCATTGACATTGGAAAAAAAAACGCTTATCACGTAATGCAGGCATAACTGTTCCCGGGCGAAGCTGGGTCGTGCATTGTCGTGGAGCAGAATGACCCCACGGGTGAGATTGCCTGGTCGTTTTGTTTTGATCGCTTGGCGAAGGGTGGTCAAGGTTTGCGAGTAACGCTGGGCATTCACTGTTGTCCCGTGCGGCATGAAGTGTATCACAAGAGGGCCATCTTGGTCATAGAAGAACGTCAGCATTACCTTTGCTGAACTCGTGTGTAGATGGCCTTGCCTTTTTTGGGTGGTGGTGACCCTGGATGCTTCCACTGGAGGCTTTGTCGTTTGGATTCAGGTTCGAAGTGATGACACCATGACTCATCTCCAGCCACCACTCGTGTAAGTGTGGAGTTAGTTCGCAATTAGTTGCGAGTTACAGCATCTTCAGGTAGCGTTACCATTCTTTCATTACTTTCCAAGATTTGGAACGGTTAATTCTAAGGTTTTAATGTAGTTTTTGTGGTCCGTTTATGATCTGCCTACTGACGGGGAGTCCAATCATTCTACGACAATTTCGATATTTTGCCGATCTTAGGCGACTGTCAATGGGCTGAAATGAGAAGAATATTATTATCTGCGAAATAACAGCAGTCCTATGCCTTTTCCGGGTGTATGAACTGTGTTGGGTAGTATTTGCGTGAAACAGTAACAGACCTATGTCACTAGAGCAAAAGTATAAGTTACCATCCTAATTTTTGAACAGAGGACACTGCGCTCGATGCTCTGGGAGGGTCTTTGTTCCCGCAGATCACGTCACGACACGACACCAGCACTGCATAACCATTGCATAACTTTGTGAAGCAGGCAAATTGCACCGCTGCCAAAGATTTAGTTCTGCAAGTAGCTTTCATCATTATGTACAAGGTTAGTTCCCCAGTACCGGCAACTGTAGAAATATGAGCTATTATGATGATTTTCATTAATATGAAGGACCGTGATGGCGGAACGGCTTCAGTTCCTGGAGTGTGAAATACTCGTGGTAAAATCTCGGGTCCAAAAGTTCAGATTCCACACTTGTACAACAATGTGCTGACTGCGATGCCATCTAGTAGCCAAGTCCGCAAGCTAGGTGTCGTGGACGGTAGCATTTGGTAGCAAAGGTAGGAATAACTTGAAATAATTGTCTGCTGACCTTACCTGAATTGCAGATAACACACACTAATACAGCCATCACAATTAACACCGGTTACCAGACAGATTCTACACACACCCAAAGTACACGGGGTACATGACCGCGTAGTCGCAGCCCCTAAACTGAGGAACAGTGCGGTCATCTGCCCCTATATAGTGTCACCCTCAGATCACGTTACTACCACGTATTCTTTTAATTCTCATTCGTGAGAACAGAATACAATAATAATAATAATATGTCGCAGGTGTTTCTGTCAGTGTCACGCTTGGAGCCAACCTTGTCACTGGTCTGTCCTTCGTCACGGCAACACTTTGTTTCACGATGGTTGGTTCCTCAGTTTAGGGGCTGCGACAACGCGGTCATGTAACCCCGTGTACTTTGAGTGTGTGTAGAATCTGTCTGATAACCGGTGTTAATCGTGATGACTGTATTAGTGTGTGTTATTTGTTTTTAATTCAAGTAAGGACTGCAGACATTCCTACTTTTGCTACCAAACGCCACCGTCAACGACCAAGTAGTTCTGAACTTGGTTACTAGATACCATCGCAGTTGGCTGCTGGCGACGAACGTTGGAACCTAAGAGCGTAAGTCAAATTTAACCTACAATTTAGCTTCACTCAAGTGTAATTAGTGGAAGAGTCTTTTACATGACATAAATCTATGACATGGGACCACCGGCTTTACTTTCCCTCCGAAGGATGGCATACTGAGGGATTTTTAACGCTCTTAAAAAATCCGACGACTTCGGTTGGGTTTGAACCCGTGACCTTGTGCATACAAGCTCAGTCTGCTACCCACTACGCCAGAAGATAGATGATTACATTTTTATAAAAATTCCACGCAAAGAAGCACCTCCATTTAAAGCAAAGGGTTGAAGCGCAGCAGGTGGGGGATACTAACAAACTCGCATGAATCCGAAAGAGTCACTATGCTGATGAGGGTCATTGCTGTTTTAAGGTCATCTGCCCCAATCGGAAATATCTCAGAAAATAATGTAAATCATGTGGGAAGAAGAGCGTCCACTAACAGTGGCAATTGTTTTCTTCTTCTTCTTCTTCTTCTTGGACATTATATAATGTGGTTTTCGGGGTCCGGGACCCTGGAGTATTGTTTCCCGCAATTAGGGAAGTAAAATGAGCTGTGTCCAGGCCCGACAATTTGTACCGTAATGATAATCTCATACCTGCCAACCTCTGGAACTCAAAAATCAGGAGATTTTTAAGGCGATCTATGTCTAATCATGTTTCTTCGCCATATTAACGAAGGACAGACAAAATCACACCAAATATCACAAATGCCTACCAGCATATTAAAGCCAACAGCATCTAAGTTATACACAAATAATTTCACGCGTTCAACAGATACAATATTCTGAAGCCTCTCACCGTCGAGCTATTATGAACATTTCTAGGAATACACGCTGAAATAACCATCAAGTATTTCAAACAAAGAAGTATTCAAATCTAACTTAGCGGGAATTATCTATAAATTATCGATATGAAGCGAAACTGTCGTATGGAAACACTTCACGTAAAATCGATCTGTTCGATGGATGACTGGAGTTTTAATTCGAATTTACGCACGGGTTTTTTGAAAAAAATCTGGAGATTTAATACGTTAAGCGGCAGGGAGGGGAAAATGGTGTAAAATCGCGAGTCTCCCGCCCAAAATTGGGAGAGTTGTCAGGTATGTAATCTGTTCCACAATTATAGTTCGTCCCATTGTACCTCGCTACATAGGAACATACCAAATGGAGAACGATCGCCCACGTCTCACTGCCTCCGAAAAGGGACAGCATCGTGCGTGACAAACAAAGTCGGAATGGAGATGCGAAAGAAGAAGGGAATGTCCGGCGTGGGTCCATCTTGGAATCAACAATCAACCGAGCATATGCACTCTCCATGGAGGTAGTAGGCTAGTCTATCATCCATAATAGAAGCCGTTGGGACTTCCTACTTCGTCTATTTTAAATCGGCATGTGGAAAATACAGAGACATCTTCTATTATATAAAACAAAGTGTCCTGACTGACTCATCATCGCCCGGACAAAACTACTAAAGTTAGAAACATCAAATTTTGGGGATATGTTCGTTGTATGTCGAAAGCGTCCACTAAGGAAGGATTTTTGGATATTCAGATTCTAAAGGGGTGTTAAGGGGGTAGACCTGCATTTCATTGAATAACAATATCTCCCGAGTGGTTTCATTTGGGGATGTGATACTCGGCATATAAACTCATCATTGAAAATAAGAAGACACGTGTCTGAGGGTTTTTCGATGTGGTGTATATTATGAGGTGAAAGGAGTGAAAAGTGGGGGTTGTAGGATTCCTAACGGAGCGTGTATCGCTTAAACGACATACGGTAAGCGAGGAGTTTGAAACTAAGCGGGAAAAAATCAACTTAAAAATACGTAAATAGGTGTTTGACCATTTTTTTATAAATCTAATTTAAGGGGCACAAGGGAAGGGGTGAAATTCTGGGGGAAAAAAACATGAAAGAAAGTGTCCTAACTGATTGACTGACAGACTCACTCATCAAACTCAGGGGGAAAAACTGTTTAAAAATAAGTAAATAGGTGTTCGACAGGTTTTTTTTCATAAACCCAATTTAAGGAGTTCATGGGGAGGGGTGAAATTCTGAAAAAAAGAAAATTGAAAGAAAAAGTCCTGACTCACTCACCATCGCCCAGCCAAAATTATTGAAGTTAGAAACATGACATTTTGGGGATATGATCATTGTATGTCTTAACCGTCCACTAAGGGAGGATTTTCGGATATTCAGGTTCTAAAGGGGTCTTAAGGGGATTAAACCTGCATTTCATTGAATAACAATATCTCCGGCTTGGTTTCATTGAGGGATGTGATACTCGGCATATAAACTCATCATTAAAAATAAGAAGACACGTGTCTGCGGGTTTTTCGATGTGGTGTATACTATGAGGTGAAAGGGGTGAAAAGTGGGGGTTGAAGGATTCCTAACGGAGCGTGTATCTCTTAAACGACATAGGCGAGAAGTTTGAAACTCAGCGGAAAATAATCAGCTTAAAAATAAGTAAATCGGTGTTGGACCGTTTTTTTTTTTCATAAATTCAATTTAAGGGGCCATTGGGGTGTGGTGAAATTCTGAAGAAAAAAAAAGAGAGAAAGTGTCCTAACTGGCTGAATAACTAAGTCACTCATCAAACTCAGGGAAAAAAGACAGCTTAAAAATAATTTAATAGGTGTTCGAGAGTTTCTTCATAAATCCAAATTAAGGTGCCCATGGGGAGGGGTAAAAATATGGTAAAAATAATTGAAAGAAAATTACCTGACTGACTGACTCACTCATCACCGCCCAGTGAAAACTATTGAAATTGGAAACATTGAATTTTGGGAATATGTTCGCTGTATGTCGAAAACGTCAACTAAGGAAAGATTTTTGTTTATTCGGGTGCTGAAGAGGTGTTAAGGAGGTAAACGTGCATTTAATAATTGAATAACGATATATCATGGGTTGTTTCTTTGTATATCGATATGGTGTATATTATGAGGTGAAAGGGGTGACAATTGGGGGTTGAAGGATTCTTAACGGAGCGTGTATCTCTTAAACGACATTAGCGAGAAGTTTGAAATTCAGCGGGAAAAAATCAGCTTAAAAAAAATAAGTAAATATGTGTTCGACAGGTTTTTTCATAAATCCCATTTAAGGGGTTCATGGGGAGGGGTGTAATTCTCAAAAATAAATGAAAGAAAATGTCCTGACAGACTCACTCATCATCGCTCAGCCAAAATTATTGAAGTTAGAAACATGAAATTTTGGGGATATGTTCGTTATATTTCGAAAACGTCCACTAAGGAAATATTTTTGGATATTCAGGTTCTAAAGGGGTGTTAAGGGGGGAAACGTGCATTTCATTGAATAACAATATCTCACGAGTGGTTTCATTTGGGGATGTGATACCAATATATACTAATATATCAATATAAACTAATCATTAAAAATAAGCTGACACATGTCTAATGGTTTTTCGATTTGGTGTATATTATGAGTGAAAGGTGTGAAAAGTGGGGGGTTGAAGGATTCCTAACGGAGCGTGCATCTCTTAAACGACATAGGCGAGGAGTTTGAAACTCAGAGGAAAACAATCAGATTAATAATAAATAAATAAATAAATAGCTGTTCGACAGTTTTTTTTTTCAAAAATCCAATTTAAGGGGCCCATGGGGAGGGGTGAAACTCAAAAGGAAGAAAAAAAAGCCCACTAAGGAAGGATTTTTGGATATTCACTTTCATCGACCAACCAAAACTATTAAAGTTAGAAGAATGATATTTTGGGGATATGATTGTTGTGTGTCGACCTGCTACTGTCGACCAACATATTATGTGTACTCGAGTTTGAAGGCTGTTTGTAAAGTAACCAATACACCTACATAAAATCCAATAACAGTTATCTATGTGCGCCAGATAAACACGGCAAGCTAAGCCGACTGTGACTGGCGCAGATTGCGGGCGCGCGTACGCGGTTCTGCCGGTGATTGGTGTGCTCGGCTGACTCATATCGTTAGTTCACACGTGTTTTGTCATTCATATCAACGTGTATCTGCAAAGCTTAGACGTTATTGTAGCACGTTTACTGAGTATTGTGATTACTGTGATTGTTGGTCATGCCTAGACACCAATTCACATTGCGCGAACGTGTGTATATCCATAATTCGTATTTGAAAAGCGGAATATCTTGTTCTGTAACGAGACGAAAATTTGATATTGTATAAGTTATATGCATTTAAAAATTGGACCTATCAGCACGCTTAGAATCATTTTAGCAATACTGTCATGCATGGCCTCCTGGAAATTAAACTGAAATATAATTGTCTGTATGTGTGCCAATTTTGGAATATCTCCTGTGCATACTTTCCAAGATATCCAACTTGGTGGTCAAATTTCAATTGCGGGTTTTCAGCAGTTGGTAGCACTGACACGATTTTCAAATATGGCCTTGAAATATTCAGGTATAGATCTTTACTCATACCAAATTTGGTTTCGATTGCTGCAAAATGTGAAAATTAGGCTAAAAATCAATGTTACGTGATAGTATGTCCCCTATGCGTTCATATACCATTCATCCAATTGCGATGAAACTTGGGTGAGTTGTTGTGTACATTCCAAGGAAAGTTTCTGGCTTAGTAAATCCATTTCACAATAGGTAGTGCACGAGTAGATTCAACAAATGAGTGACAGCGCGCGAATCGTTTCAGCAAAGTCCTGTATGCCATTCATCCGATTACGATGAAATTTACTGTAGGTGAGTTGTTGTGCACACTGCCGCAAAGGTTACTGAATTAGAAAATCCCTTTGATAGTAGGTAGCATACGAGTAGTTTCAACAAATGCGTGTTGGCCAGAGAATCGTTTCAGGAGAGTCCCGTAAGCGTTCATATACAATTCCGCCAATTGTGATGAAACTTTGGTGAGTTGTTGTGCACACTCCCACAAATGTTTCTGATTTTACATTAGATGGCACACGAGTAGTTTCAACAAATGAACTTCGGTAAACATTTCTGCACGCCCGCATAGGTTTCTGAATTAAGTTAGTAAGTTAAATTGATTTTGTTGAGTCGCTTCAACAAATGAGTGTATTTCATACATTTTTGGGTCAGTGCACGTGTTTTGTTTTTGTATGAGTGCGAATGTCTCTTCCTCCTCGCCTTTTCCCGTTACGCGGGGTCGGCTTTCTTAATCCTGAGGCGCCACTCATTTCTTTGGAAAGCATCGTCAGCAGATAGGCCCAATACTCTCATGTCCCTCTGGACATTCGTCATCCATGTTGTTTGAGGTCTGCCGCTCCTCTCTTTTGCGTAGTCATGGAAAGGCACTTCTTCACTACATGATTCTCCGGTCTTCGCATAACATGCCCATACCACCTTAACCTGGACTCGAAAAGTTTCTCAGGTATAGGCGCCCTCATGATTAATATAAAGATTGGCTTTCAATTTTACGGTCGGTTGCCACCTGACACCAAGGTCTTGATCTTCTTGGAAGACCAGAGGGCCGCCGTTGACCATATTGGTTCTTCCGCCGCCATCTCTAATGAACTCTAAGACCCAAAAGCTCATCACAACCAAGGACTTCTACTCAGATGATGTCGAAGAAACTCATTGACTGGGTTTTATAACGGAGTTTTCTCTCCGGAGCATTGGCTCAAATTATATATGGCAACCATATACGTTTTGCTCTTAGAACCCGAGCACTGGGTGCCCCTTCTGCCAACTACACTGTTCCGAAGTCCATCTTCTCCACTGCAGATGCCATTGAGGTCTTCACCGTAACCCTGGCAAGGGACCCGTACATGCTTGACAAAATTGAATTGAATCATTTACAGCGACATTTCAGTTCGTTGTGACATAATTTGCTTCATTCGTTAGTTAATAACTGTCCACAGGAGCGTATATATAAGTACAATTGTATTTCGGGGGGGGGGGGGGTCTGACTATGCTGGAAAATTGTGAGCGTTCTCAGGGTATGGTCACCGCAAAATACCCAGAAATATCAACCAATATATTAGAGCATATAACTTTGTGTAAATTATTAGAGTTAAGTTATGGCAATACAAAAAAGTTGTAAAATACATCACAAAACACACTGAAATTTTATACTTAATGCATTTTCTATTATAGCCTATGGAGTGTGAATGGCAAATATGTAAATATTTGTCAATGAATTAATCAGAAAGGTAAGTTAAAGAGTTTTTTACAAGGCTGAGTGTACACCGTTCCAACCCTCAAACCAGAATAAAATTTCCTGGCAAAGCCTCCGGGGCGGCAACCAAGAATGCTAGCCACTACACCACGAGGTAGTCTAATTTCAATCTTAATATGGTTTATAACTTAGCCAATAAGTTAGGATTAGGGCAAAACCGAATTTACAATTATTTTATGCCTTTACCAAAGCAACACTTTCTTAATTTTATTTGCTTTTTTCTGGGGAGGGGGGGGGGGGTGGCTGGAGCACCCACATATATACGCCCCTGATTGTCCATCTAACTTATGCCTCTAAACGGGTCATATGACCTCGCTGTATTGATTTGGGAGTATCTCAATATTTGAGCCATCCAATATTTTACATCAACATATTTCAACTAACATGAGCATTTCTAAATATAGATATTAGGTGTCACAACTGCTTGAGTCCAAGCTCTGTGAACTTGCGTGGTCAGGGGAAGGGCCTGTCACCAGCCTGCTGAGTTATCTGGTATTCCTGTTGCCTAAACCACTGTGGTGTTGCGAATGAGTGAGTGAGTCAGCGACCAATGTATTTGGAACGGGAACCCCACTAGTCTGTAATCATGGGCTATATCGTCATCCATGCGATCCACATTCCTCTCAGATTCACAGAGCTGGGACCCGAGCATTACGCCAACACCTCATTCTCTAGATGCAACTAGTATCGGTCTAAGCCAGCAAATAAGGTTGAGACTAGGAAGATATCGAAGGTAAAAATATGAATAACCTATATCAGTTTTTAAATTTTAGCATGTTCGTTTAGTAATCGTTTCCTTTTTCATTAGCCTGTTATTATCATTAAGGGCAAATGACCTAGGTGTTACGCCGCAGTTGTTAAAAGGAACGTAAAACCAATAACATTATTTTTATCATATAAATAATTCATGTTTTTTGGGGGGCTAATGCCGTGTGTATTTAAATTAGAACCATACGTTTCGGAGAAACCTTGCCCCTTTTTTCAATGGAATCAAACAATGTGGCCAAAGAAAGTATATCAATGAGATTACAAAAAATTACAAAAAATATAGATAAATTCCTCTGTTCGTCACCAGAGAGCAGCTGCCAGTAATTACTGTATGGACCATGGTAGAACGGCGGACAGAGTAGTAAGTAAGGAGAAGGTAAAGGGGGTGGGGTGTAATTTGTTTTCCCCACGTTGGGATGACAAATGTAATGTTTTTGCTCCTCGTTGAGCGTACAAGTGTAACGCTTTCACTGGGTTGAGTGATACTAAACCACCGCAAGTCTCACGTTTGAGCTGATTTTAATGTTTACTCTAACTAAGATACGTTGTATTATGGGCGCCAAGACCTCAACACTAAGTTGAAATCTAAATTTATATTTATCAACGCCTAGCTCGGGCAGAACACCTTTAAGAATCTTCACACTCAGACCGTGGCATGATTTGATCATTAACCCAACTAACAATTGTATCAGGAGAAGGAATTTGGTCCATATCTAATGCTACCTACTGAAAGCAAAGATTGCATAGTATAAGAAATGAATTTATTATATAAAAAAACAAGTAGTGGCAATTTTAATAATAATAATAATAATAATAATAATTTAAAAATGGAGCGTAACGATTTGAATTTTACCACTAGAAAATTACGTGAAAACGGAGTCGGATGAATTACTGAATTTACTATTATTCCGAAGCTAAAAGTAACTCAAATTCTGATTATGAAACAATGAAAAGAGAGATTACGTAGTTCTGAGTCTGTCGCGCTTACCATTGGAAATTGCCGTAGCATTTCCCTCGTACATGATGAATCACGAGAACTTCCATCAGCCTTTTGGACGTCGCCTTCTTCTTCGTTACTTCCGGAGATCGTTGTTAAAATGTTGAAGTTAAGTGCTTAATAGTGGTGGATCACAATCCGTCAGCCTCCTGTTCACAAGAGCTCGCGTATTTCTCATGACTAATGTGTCAGTTGAGAATAGCAGTATTGAAAAGTTCGCCATCGAACACGAGTACGTAGTCCGTAGACTATGCAAATACAATGTTCAAGTTACGGTCCGATCACAACGGAACCAACAAAGCAGTACGTCCACTTCGGACAGGTTACAAAGTAATCGTTCCTCACTTCACTGCGCGCCAATACTATATGCACTCGCCGAATCCCCTCCTCAGTGCCGTCTCCCAGTGGCCCGGACTCCCCTGATTGGCTGAGCCACCACGCGTTACCCCCGACATAAGGGTCATTTTACTCGGCGTGACGAAGTAGATTTGCCGCTCCAGTCCAATTCGCCTTTTCTTGATACAGCCAGCTGGAAGTGTTACTCGGTTTCGCCATCGCTTCTCGACAAGAATATTCCTGTATCTGAATTCCCGATGACTCATCTCTTTCGCAATAGACCCTAACTGACTAAAATCCGTAAAATTCCGTAATCATATAATTTTCCGTGATAATGTTGTTCGTAATAATTCGCTTGATAGCGTTTTCTATAAAATCGAAAACCTATCTGTATACTTACAATCTTTAAAGAAAAAGCTCAAAAAACATTAATAATAATAATAAGTTAAATGAAAATTATCTTGGCATAACAAGTTGCCGCGTAAATAAACATTGAATGGCTTCCTACTGACTTACGTCAGTGGCATAAAATACCCTCGAAAAACACGTTACAACTCCTCGAAGAATGTGGATGTCCAAAAGAAGAAGGGGGGGGGGAGAGGTGGGAGGGTTAGATGGATATAAGGAAACATAAACAAATGGGAAATGTATCTGAACGATACCTAACGTCATACACGCAACGGCGAGAAAGCAGATGGAAACTCCTCCAGTGACGAACAAAGGAGATCAAATCCAGGCTCTGTACCCATAGAGGAAAAAAGTACAATTTGAAATAGGTGAAGAACAGAGAGACTGAGAGGAACTATCTTCCTAGATCCTTAATAACTGGTAGCCAAGTCAACTCCTCTACTCCTATTGACAGTGGGGAGTTCTGACGGCCCCTGTTGTATTCCCGGACCCAGGATAATGCCCGTAGAAGAGGCAAATGTGGTATCCCTCGCTTACCTGGAGGCAGACACTACTTATTGTTTGTGTGCCAATTGAGAAATGTCTTTGGTGAGGCTAGCACAGTCGGTATACCACTTGGAGGATGGCTGAGGTGGGAATCGAACCCCCTCTACTCATTTGGACCAGCCAAGGCTGAGTAGACCCCGTTCCAGTCCTCATACCACTTTTCAAATTTCGTGGCAGAGCCGGAATCAAACCTCGGACCTCCAGGGTGGCAACTATGCACGCTGACCACTACACAACGGAGGCGACGAAATTGATGTAAGTAATCATGTCGTCGTCTGTTAGGTAGTCAGCCCGAAGGCTGGTTGGATCCTCAAAAAGTAGCGCCGTTAGGTTATGTGGGTAGATACCCACAAAAACCCAAGGCAGCGCTATATTCAGGCGTACTAGGCAAGATGAGGAGTGAGGTAGTTTGCCATTGCTTTCCTCACTGAGTCAGAACAGCAGTACTAACCCTATGAGTAGAACCTCTCACAGCACCCACAGACACTGACTGTGCCCTGAATGTCATTACTAAGCATCACCCATATCTCAGTAGCTTCCATATAATCACAGCCATGAGTGAGACTGAGACATCGGTGATACTCTAGCCTGTGCCAACAGACACTGACTGTGCCCTGAATGTCATTACTCAGCACCACCCATATCTCAGTAGCTTCCATATAATCACAGCCATGAGTGAGACTGAGACAGCGGTGATACTCTAGCCTGTGCCAACATACACTGACTGTGCCCTGGATGTCATTACTAAGCACCACCCATACCTCACTAGCTTCCATATAATCACAGCCATGAGTGAGACTGAGACAGCGGTGATACTCTAGCCTGTGCCAACATACACTGACTGTGCCCTGGATGTCATTACTAAGCACCACCCATACCTCAGTAGCTTCCATATAATCACAGCCATGAGTGAGACTGAGACAGCGGTGATACTCTAGCCTGTGCCAACATACACTGACTGTGCCCTGGATGTCATTACTAAGCACCACCCATACCTCAGTAGCTTCCATATAATCACAGCCATGAGTGAGACTGAGACAGCGGGGATACTCTAGCCTGTGCCAACAGACACTGACTGTGCCCTGAAGGTCATTACTAAGCACCACCCATACCTCAGTAGCTTCCATATAATCACAGCCATGAGTGAGACTGAGACAGCGGTGATACTCTAGCCTGTGCCAACAGACACTGACTGTGCCCAGAATGCCATTACTAAGCACCACCCATACCTCAGTAGCTTCCATATAATCACAGCCATGAGTGAGACTGAGACAGCGGTGATACTCTAGCCTGTGCCAACAGACACTGACTGTGCCCAGAATGCCATTACGAAGCACCACCCATACCTCAGTAGCTTCCATATAATCACAGCCATGAGTGAGACTGAGACATCGGTGATACTCTAGCCTGAGCCAACAGACACTTACTGTGCCCTGGATGTCATTACTAAGCACCACCCATACCTCAGTAGCTTCCATATAATCACAGCCATGAGTGAGACTGAGACAGCGGGGATACTCTAGCCTGTGCCAACAGACACTGACTGTGCCCTGAAGGTCATTACTAAGCACCACCCATACCTCAGTAGCTTCCATATAATCACAGCCATAAGTGAGACTGAGGCAGCGGTGATACTCTAGCCTGTGCCAACATACACTGACTGTGCCCTGGATGTCATTACTAAGCACCACCCATACCTCAGTAGCTTCCATATAACCACATTTTACTCTAGCCTGTGCCAACAGACAAATGCAAATGTACTGCATTCATCGAGAGATGGCAAACAGGCCCTACGTAATCATGTTTATTAAATACACACATCAAAAAAAGTTTTGCATCACCTCGGTTCCCAGATCTCCGGCATATAGACGTTGACTGTGTATATTGTATCCAAGATACAGTCCCTTTGACTGTTCATAGATGTCACTAAAACTGCTCAAAGATGTAAACAACCATGCATGAGCAGGGCCTATTAGACGGAGGGGGTACGACAGCCGATCAGTTCCAGTCATTCCACCAGGACGAAGGTACGCTGCTCATGTTGTCTGTAGTTCTACCATGCCTAGAAGGTCAATACCGCAGTTCGATCGCGTCCGCATTATTACTTTGTGTCAAGAAGGGCTCTCAACAAGGGAAGTTTCCAGGCGTCTCAGAGTGAACCAAAGCGATGTTGTTCGGACATGGAGGAGGTACAGAGATACAGGAACTGTCGATGACAGGCCTCGCTCAGGCCGCCCAAGGGCTACTACTGTAGTGGATGACCGCTACTTACGGATTGCCGCTCGGAGGAACCCTGACAGCAATGCCACCATGTTGAATAATGCGTTTCGTTCAGCCACAGGACGTCGTGTTTCAACTCAAACTGTGCGCAATAGGCTGCATGATGCGCAACTTCACTCCCGACGTCCATGGCGAGGTCCAGCTTTGCAACCCCGACACCATGCAGCGCGGTACAGATGGGCCCAACAACATGCTGAATGGACCCCACGGAATTGGCATCACGTTCTCTTCACCGATGAGTGTCGCATATGCCTTCAACCATACAATCGTCGGAGACGTGTTTGGAGGCACCCTGGTCAGGCTGAACGTCTTAGACACACTGTCCAGCGAGTGCAGCAAGGTGGTGGTTCCCTGATGTTTTGGGGTGGCATTATGTGGGGCCGACGTACGCCACTGGTGGTCATGGAAGGCTCCGAAACGGCTTTACGATACCTGAATGACATCCTCCGACCCATAGTGCAACCATATCGGCAGAATATTGGAGAGGCATTTGTCTTCATGGACGACAATTCTCGACCTCATCGTGCACATCTTGTGAATGCGTTCCTTCAAGATAACGACATCGCTCGACTACAGTGGCCAGCATGTTCGCCAGACATGAACCCTATCGAACATGCCTGGGATATGTTGAAAAGGGCTGTTTATGGACGTCTTGACCCACCAACCACTCTGAGAGATTTACGCCGAATTGTCGTTGAGGAGTGGGACAATTTGGACCAACAGTGTCTTGATGAACTTGTGGATAGTATGCCACGACGAATACAGGCATGCATCAATGCAAGAGGACGTGCTACTGGGTATTAGAGGTAGTGGTGTGTACTGCAATCTGGACCACAAATGCTGAAAGTCTACCTGTATGATGGTACAACATGCAATGTGTGGGTCTCATGAGCAATAAAACGAGCTGAAATGTTGTTTGTGTTGATCTCTATTCCCTTTGTATTTAACGGTTCCGGAACTCTTGGAACCGAGGTGATGCAAAACTTTTTTTGATGTGTGTACGTTAAGAAGTGCAACTCTAATTGGGCGCTACTCTCCTGCTAGCGACAGTGTCTTCTTCTACAGACGGCTAGACACAGGGGAGTAGTTCACCATCACGGTCATTGGTCAGCTATATAACACGCACGGCTACACATCAAGGTCTAACTTGAAGTCACGAGAGCTCGGTGCGTCACCAGTCACAGATAAACTCGACAAGCAGAGCCTCACTGGCTATGCTATGGCGTCTACAATCTTTCTAAAATAACACACAATAATTTGATGATGATGATAATTGTTGTTTTAAGGGGCCTAACATCTAGGTTATCGGCCCCTGATGGTCTGGGTGATAGCGAAAATGATGATGGAACGGAAACCATAACGAATTTATTTATGGTATGGTCTAAGTGCCGGGAGTGTCCGAGGACATGTTCGGCTCGCCTGGTCTGTAGGTGCTTCCAGCGGACACCCTTCGGGTGAGCTACAAGTTCCGTTCAATTTCGAGTAGTTCCAACTTTCGCTACCATATATCAATGATACCTAGTGGTGAACGTTGGAACTAGCTTGCCACGGTGGGTGAGTGGATATCATGTCGGTCTACTAACCTCAAGCTTGCAGGTTCGCTCCTGGCCGTGGTAAGCGATTTTTGAAAGGCGGCGAAAATTACGACACGCATGTCATACGATGTTGGCATGTTAAAAAGAACCCATTTGAATTCAGTACCGGTAGGCCTAGTTCAAAATAGCAAAATTAATCTCGGGAGTTTCCGCCAACACAAAGTTCCTTATTTCTCTACTAGAAAGCGCTATAGTGTTCAAGGAGCTTAGCTATCTAACCTTCTTGACTTTCATAGTGATTCAAGGAACAACGAAATTCGACATACAAGCTACCCTCTGGGTGTCAAATAACAAAACTTACACCCGGCATCCGAGGCCATACGATATTATTATTAACGTTGGAACTTTGATAGAGCGTTGCTACCAAATGCTATCGTCCACGACACCTAGCTGTGAACATGGCTACTAGATGCCACCGCAACCAGCACCTTTCGGCGAACGTTGGAACTTAAGAGCGTTAATCAAATCTAACCTAGAAATTTAGCTTCACACAAGTTTAGTCTGTGGTAGGATCTTTTACATGCCATAAATCAACGACATGGGACCACCGGTTTTACTTCCCTCCGAAGGAAGGCATACTGAAGGATGTTAACGCTCTTAAAAAATCCGACGACTTCGGCCAGGTTTGAACCCGCTATCTTGGGCACAGCAGTTCAGCAAGCTACCGACTACGCCACCGAAGCCGCTACCATAACGAAAATTAAGCTGGACTGAAAATACTTACAAAATGCAATGAAGATTCTAAATACTCAACAAAATGCAATTGAAATTGAAAATACAAAATGCAATTCGAATTCAAAATACTTACAAAATGCAATAAATTGAAAATGCTTACAAAATGTATGGTAGATTCAAAATACTCACAATAAGAATAATTTGACTTGCTTGTGGTTAATTATGAAAATATATTTAGCTATTTTTAATGTGTGATCGCCGTTCAAGATGAAAACACTAAGCTATGTAAGAAGTGTTTTATTTGCCTACAGTAAATCAGGTTTTCGGTAAGGAATATCTCGCAGGCCGTAGCACTGCAGTGAGCTGAACTTCCAGTTGATTATTTTTTGGGACTCGGGACATCGTGGTCATCAGTCCACTGAACCAGGGGCATATATACAAATTTTTCGGGGGGGGGGGGCTGACTCTCCTGGAAAATTGTGAGTATTCTCAGGGAATTGTCACCGCAAAATACCCAGAAATATCAACCAATATCTTAGAGCATATAACTTTGTGTAATTATTTTAGATAAGATTTAACTTAATTGTAAAATTGTAAGTTTATACAGCCTACAATTAGTGGCGATACAACACACTAATAGTTTTTTTTTTCTCAAAAGTACCGTACTGTGGAGCTCTCAGTTTTGCCTCACAAGGCTCCAGCCCGTTCCAGCACGAGGTAGTCTAATTTCAATTTTAATATGGTTTATAACTTACAAGGAGACCCTACGGCAATCGGATTTTTGTAATTTTCCCCGCTTCGGGTACGTAAAGTTCAGACCTCGAACAATAATTTCCCAAAGCCGTTCGATTCCATATTCATAAATTCTCGAGAAAATCGAGTTCGAAGTTTTCCGATATCCAGTAAATTACAGGTGTTACGGAGTTCGAGCAGGACGCGTGGCTCACCCGGCAACGTTCGGGCCCATTAATCGCCGGGACGCTAGTTCGAGTCTTACTTCGGGTGCTATTTTCTTTCTTGGTATTTCTTGGTACTGCAGGGTGAGTGAAAGCGAAGGCTAGGAAGCAATTCCTTAAGTTACATACCTTAGGTCGAAAACAAGGAGCGGTCAGTTTTCAAAGACAGTGTGTTTACTCGCTCATTATAGTTTGAAAAAGCGTTTCAGTGTTTGTGTAAAACAGCTTTTAATATTCTGTGTTAAAACTTGTGATTGTTTTACAGTGGTAGGCCGTCATTTTTATAGTTCAGCGATATAATGTTGTCTAATGCAATATAAGGGAGTAAGGTATGCCGTAGACGTTTTTGTTTACACTAGTGGGCGTGAGATATCTGTAAAAATATGGCACCGGGACTTGGGTCTAGAGATGACAGCGTGTGATATGCGGTATATTTGAGAGCAAAATATTAATTTTATTAGGAAGTCGTCCAACTCCTCAATTGAGTTAGGCCTATTAACAGGAAAGTGAAAGCTTGTCTTCGGTATTTTAACTAATCGTATAACATTTATCATTGATTTCAATTGAGATAGATTTACTTTCTAAGTTCAAAACATCCCAAACTTCTACAACTGGGTCTTCAATGATTTTGCGAAGAAAACCCATTGCTTACCCTAAGTAAAATTCCACAACACGCCACTGTCTGATATATATGTTTGTCAGCTGCCCTGTACACGCTAGCATTGAATATCTTATTATATAATACGCTAAGGTGTATGTTTCGCTATCGCTTTACCTTGCAGGGTCGGCTCTTCCCAAGGACCGCCGCTGAGGGCAGTGCCCTGGATTCACAAAACTCAAGCTGCTAAACCAGAAGGTGTGGTTTGTACCAAAATCTTACAAATCGTCTCAATGTTGTTTTTTGAGTCTTCAGTCTTTTGACTGGTTTGAAGCAGCTCTCCATGCCTCCCTGCCAATCGTTTCATATCTTCATAGCTACCACACCCTACATCCGAAGCAATCTGTTTAACATACTCTAACCTTGGTCTACTCCTACAGTTCTTGTCCTCGACCCTTCCTTCCATAACTAAGCTTGCTACTCCTGGGTGTCTTAGTATGTGTCCTATCAACCTATCTCTTCTCTTCATTAGCAGTCGCCAGAAACATCTCTCCTCTCCCACTCGTCTTAATACCTCTTCATTTGTTACCCTATCTACCCATCTGATCTTCATCATTCCCCTGTAACACCACATTTCAAACGCTTGAATTCTCCTCTTTTCTGCTGCACCAATAGTCCAAGTTTCACTTCCATAGAGCGCCACGCTCCAGACAAAGGCCTTCAAAAATGACTTCTTAATACCTAAATCTATATTCGATGTCAACAGATTCCTTTTCTATAGAAATGCTTTCCTTCCCGGAGCCAACCTACTTTTTATATCCTCTTTGCTTCGTCCATCACTGGCTATTTTGCTTCCTAAGTAACAGGAGTCTCCTATTTCCTTTAGTTTTTCACCTGCCAATTTGATGTCCATAGAGGATTCTGATGTATTTCGGCTGCATTCCAGTATTTTTGTTTTACATTTATTAATATTCATCATGAATTCTTTCCTCAAGACGGAGTCCATACTATTGAAAAACTCATTCAAATCCTCAGGCTTATCGGCCAAGTTGACGATGTCATCGGCAAATCTCTATAGTACAGGAAAAATCTTGCATTTCTTGAAAACTCAACGGAAATATATTTATTTGTTTATAAAGTGCTTTTAAACAAATCAACAAGACGATAGCTCCTGTGTCGCATACAACCCGCATAGCACTAAAGCCGGGCGGGTAGTCTGTACACATGGGGCGCGCACACAACCGATTATGCGAGAGTTCTTGCACGGGTCCGCTGGTACAAATAATGTTGCTTGCATTCCTCCAGTTTATTCGTTGTAAATTTTACATACCAGCATTCTGTCTCTTAGGTAGTCAGCCCGAAGGCTGGTTGGATCCTCAACAAGTAGCGCCGTTAGGTTATGTGGGTGGATAACCACAAAAACCCAAGGCAGACCTATATTGAGGCGTACTAAGCAAGATGAGGAGTGAGGTAGTTTGTCATTGATTAGCTTAATAAATTGATAGTACTGCTTATGCTATAAACTAGCAGAAGTGCCCATTCTTCGAACGGTCTTCGGTATTAATAAACAGCCGTTTTCAATTAAGCTACTGTTGCAATGGTAGAGACTTGGAACCTGTTTGTCGGCAAAGAAAAATTATTAGTTAAAATGTCCTCTCAAACTAAATTTACCTACCGTGTTCTTCCTGACGTGAAAATAAAATTGAAAACCTCGTAAACGAAACGCAATACACGTCACATACAAACTGACCCTAACCGTTGTGTCAGTGCCCAACCACTGGAAGACCCCTTTTATAAATTATAAAGGCTTGTGGTGCATGAAAATTTAGGTTTTTAAGCCTCCAATGGCCCAAATTCCTAAAAACAAAAAACTATTTCAATTCAGGAATTTTTGAAAATAATGTTGCTGTTTGGAGATATAATAGACCTTCTGTACGACATATCGCACGTCTAAGTCGTGTGAAAAAAATCTAGGGTACCCCTAGACCCCCTTAAGCGCATTGATGAATTTTACAGTTTTAGTTGGTTCCGTGATAACCTTATAGGCATTTGCAAACTTTCACAGAAATGTAATAAATTGCATTGCTTCTTGCAGAAATAGATGAAAAGTTCGATGTCACCTCTTGAGATACTGTTGCCATGGTTACTGGCTTGCATTCCTTCATTAGTTTATTGAATGAAATTAGTTTTCTGGAAATATCTAAGAAACTGTTGGTTTTAGAGCCTTAAAATGTCGTTTTCGGGGACCCTTTACGGCTCTTTATGGGCCCCGAGTTTTGTTTCTGACACCAAGGGGTTGAAAATGAGCTTTGTCTCGTCGTTGTACGCCATAATAATGATGATAATAATAATAATATAAGTTAACAATATAGGGATATAATAGGCCTTCCGTACCACACCCGCACGTGTAAATTGCGTGAAAAAATTCTAGAGTACCCCTTGACCCTCTTGAGCGCATTATATGTATTGATGAATATGTCAGCTTAATTTGGATCCGTTATAACCTTATAGCCGTTTGCGAACGTTCACAGTAATGTAATAATTGGAATGGCAATTCATCTTACAGCAATAGATGGCCTTCTGAGATTGTGTTGTCATGGTTACCGGCTTGCATTCTTCCATAGTTTATTAAGTGAAATTAATTTTCTGGGAATATCTCAAAAACTGTCGGTTTTAGGGCCTTAAAGTGTGGTTTGGGGGGCCCCCGAGTTTCGTTTCTCACATTGAGGGGCTGAAAATGGGCTGTCTCACCCTTCTACGCCTATTTCAGCATGTATTTTAAGGGGGTAGGCCCCCTTTTATGAGAGGTACGGAGAAGAGTTACATCAATGATTAGTGTCGTGCCTCTGGTGGATATCTGTATCAAATTTTACGTTGATACACCCAGCCGTTCTCGAGTTATAAGGACACAAAAAATTGTCCACAGACAGACAAAAATATTTTTTTTCGCGCATCCGTCATAAAACAGTCTGGAACGCGCAAATATCGCAAATTTCCGTGGAAATTCAGAACAAACATACAAACTTTCATTTATATATAGAGATGTAGCCTGAATTTAGTGGAATAAACATTTGAAATATTATTATTGCTTGCTGTTCTTATGTTATTGTAATTGATTTCGTTATGAACATTTTGTGGAAAAATGCCATAATATCAGTTTGTGCAAATTAAGGAGGATTATAAATTAATATTACAGAGTTTAGTGACAGGAGCCCGGGAGACTTCAGCCCCAGGGCGGTCCTTTGTTGTTTAACTTATTTTATGGGATATTGGTCTCTATATTAACCAGTTTATGCTTGCAAAGATGCTGATAGTCGAATCTTTCAGCCAAATTTCGGAGAATGCCGAATTGGTAGTATTAATTACGTATCTACTTGACGTACCGTAATGTGTTGGATAAAATTTTAAGAAATGTAAAACTAAAAAAAAATAACAATGAAGTTAACTTAAGGGGGGGGGGGCACTTACAGCTTAAGGAGCCACAACAATAACGAGTTTAATATTATAACTGTGCCTGCCACAAATCTTGTACAACAATGATATACATTCCCAAGGAAACACACACCTTGCTATTAGAAGCAAAGTTAAAAATGTTCAAAATTCAAATGATAATTATTTTTATCAATTTTTTTGAAAATTGGTTCTTGTTTTGTGCTGACCTTCACCGTTTCCCTGATATCTCCTGTGTTTATAGGGATTTTTGGAGTTTTCTTTTTTTAATGTGTGTGTTTACCCTTCTGCTACAAAATGAATCTCGCATATTTTCACATTATTAATTAATTAATTAATTAAGCGTCATTATTTCCATTTTTTATTCTGAGCAAACTCAAAAAGAATGTTTAAGTTTCATAGAAAGACTAATTAAAGTCAGAACGGTTTTGAGTGAGATTCATTTTGTAGCAGAAGGGTAAACACACACATTAAAAAAAGAAAACTCTAAAATTCCCTATAAACACGGGAGATATCGGGGAAACGGTGACGGTCAGCACAAAACAAGAACCAATTTTGAAAAAAATTGATAAAAATAATTATCATTTGAATTTTGAACATTTTTAACTTTGCTTCTAATAGCAAGGTGTGTGTTTCCTTGGGAATGTATATCATTGTTGTACAAGATTTGTGGCAGGCACAGTTATAATAAAATATGAATATAGAAATAAAAATATAATTACAATAACGAAAGAAATATAAAAAAATAACTTAAGTTAAAATAATAACTATAAAAAATACGAAAATAATTGTAAAATCAATTGGAAATAAATATTGGTTTAATTAATTAAGTTAATTCAATAGAACATTAACTTAAATCGATAAGAACATAGGTTGAAACTTAAAAATAAATATAAACATTAAAATTAGAGAGACAAAAAATAACATTAATAATAATTAAAATAAATTAAAATGTTTTTTTATTATTTAGTCGATTTACCCTCTAGGTTGGTGGTTCCCACGGACTCAGCGAGGGAACTCACCACTACCGCCTCTATGGGCAGTGTCCTGGAGCTTGGAACATCTGGCCAGAGGGGATACAACTGGGGAGGTGTGATCAGCACCTCGCCCAGGCGGCCTCACCTGCAAAGCGAACAGGGGCCTCAAGAGGGAAGGGAGGAGGGGAAGATTAGGATGGATAGGCAAGGAAGGGGGAAGGAGGCGGCCGTGGCCTTGAAGTAGGAACCATCCCCGCATTTGCCCGAAGACGAAGTGGGAAACCACGGAAAACCACTTCGAGGATGGCTGAGGTGGGAATCGAACCCCCTACTCATTTGGGCCACCCGAGGCTGAGTAGACCCCGTTCCAGTCCTCATACCACTTTTCAAATTTCGTGGCAGAGCCGGGAATCGAACCCAGTACCTCCGGGGCGGCAGCTAACCATGCTGACCGCTACGCTACGGAGGCGACTAAATTAAAATGTAAACGCACACAAACATGCCGAGTCCCAAAGGGCCGAAACCAGGAATGTATTATATATTTTGAAACGGCAATAGTCCTATGTTTTTCCGTGGCGCGTACATGAATTACAACTATGTTCATGCAAAATGTTGTTTTGGCGGCTTCGGTAGCATGCTGAGCTTCTATGCCCAAGATAGCGGGTTCAAACCCGGCCGAAGTCGTCGGATTTTTTAAGAGCGTTAAAAATCCCTCAGTATGCCTTCCTTCGGAGGGGAAGTCAAGCCGGCGGTCCCATGTCATAGATTTATGGCATGTTAAAGTACCTTCAACTATAATAATAATAATATCGTTTGGCCTCGGGTGCAAGCTTTGTAATTTGACACCCAGAGGGTAGCTTGCATGTCGAATTTCGTTGTTCCTTGAATCGCTAAGAAAGTCGAGGAGGTTAGATATCTAAGCTCCTTGAACACTATAGCGCTTTCTGGTAGAGAAATGAGGAACTTTGTGTTGGCAGAAACTCCCGACATTAATTTTGCCATTATGAGCACGGCCTACTGAATTGAAATGGGTTCTTTGACATGCCAACATCGTATGACATGCGTGTCGTATTTTTGGCGCCTTTCAAAAAAATCACTTACCACGGCCAGGAGCAAACCTGCAATCTTGGGGGTTAGTAGACCGACACGTTATCCACTCACCCACCGTGGCAAATTAACCTTCCACTAATTACACCTGTGTGAAGCTAAATTGGATAGGTTAAGAATGTAAACAACGCTCTTAGATTTCTACGTTCGTTGCCAAGAGCCGACTGCGGTGGCGTCTAGTAGCTAAGTTCTGAACTTGGCCTAGTAGTCGTTGACGGTGGCGCTTGGTGGCAAAAGTAGGAACTATTTGAAAAATTCTAAGTTGCAGTCTGTACTTAAATTTTAAAAAATAACAGATAACACAGACTAATACAGTCATCACAATTAATATTCTACACACACCCAAAGTACACGGGGCTACATGGCCGCGTTGTCGCAGCCCCTAAACTTAAGAACCAACCAACCAATGCAAAATGTTAGCTAACTGGTAAAGTAGTTTTTGAGTAAAATGGTATTACTAAACACAGGGTCCTTCTTATCGGTCTCTCCACTACGCATGCGCTACTACCGATAGAAATGACCCTGTATTTTGATACTGAGAACGGAAAGCGCTAAATGAACACCAGATTAAGAATTGCCTTCAATCCTCGGAGGAACTTGAAAGGAAGTGGAGCCATGAAAGGGTCAGCCTATATGTGTGCCAAGTTCAATTTCAGCAATGGCATAGCATTGAGATGTTCTGTTATAGAGCCTCACGCGGTTTCGACAGATGCAGCGGTGTCGGAGTTGATAGGGGGGCGGCAACTCCAAACTCCACTTTTACACCATTTTGAAAATGTGAAAAGTATACTAAAATACGGTCTCTTCTCTCGACAGTTAAAAGATAAAACCCCAGGGCCCGAATGCCGGAAGAGAACACCACAGAAACACATGCGGTCCAGGGTCAATGGAAGATATCGGTGTGAAGCATCTGCAATGCACGTGTCGTGAGTTATGACGCACAACGTTCTGAACTTAATTGGACATAATTGCTGCTCTGTCGCAAGACAACATACTTTCATTACCGAGATCGCCGTGCACCACCGACCAGATATCGATTACAGTCAACAGAAACCAGAGTTATCTTTCACACTGCTCTACATTTATTAATACGGAAGTTATCAACACGCGTTACAAAAAGCGTCTTATATCATGACATTTCTCTCGTTCAAGGAGAGCAGACGGCGTTAGGAAGTGTGTTTTCATACATTGATTTCCGATAATGTTGGAGTGAGGCGATAACAGCATGTTTACAAACTGAGCTCAAGGCATTACGTCAGCAACGGTAAGTATAATTATTAAAAATGTTAATTGCAAAGGAGTTGACTAAAATGTACCGTAAGTCAAGTCACACCGCCCTTGACGAGTGAGTAGGGACTGACAGCCGCAATGCTAAGATGAGAATTGTAATAGGCTAGCCTAGAATGGAAAATTCACACAGATGTGACATTAAAATGTCGAGCCGGGCTAGTGGAAGCACGCGTGGAGTCTTGTTTACGTCAGCGGCAAAGCTTATTATTAGAGACATAACTCACCTCAGTCTTGGTAATACGATGCCTGGCCAGTTTCACCACAGCGAAGTTCCCTTTACCAATCGTCCTCTCGATGTCATAAAATCCAACCCTTATAGGGGCCTTCTGCGTTTCCGCCATGACCATCCTCTACTTCACAACAATATTTCGATGTCTTTCCATCCCCTACGTTACTTCAGTTCATTTTAATAACTTAAATTCACCGACATGCTTGCACGTATCCATTCACACGCAGAATCACACAACTGACACACGCAAAAGAAAGAAAAGCCCTGCTCGTGTCGTCGATCCACACGGCACTGCCCCTAGCTGCCGTGAGCAACTCTCCGGTCGGACTGACAGTGGCGCGCTCATCGCGCAGGCGAGCAGCACTGAAGGCTCTGCTGACGCAAATACAATGACGTCAGCACTCGTCAATGTGGGGGCGGAAGGTGCATGTTGACAGTCAGAAATAGTTGCCGCTAATCTCGGGCCCTGCATGCCTCAAATAAATCACCACACTCTGCAACATTTCAATTATGTTTTCTTTAACTCTCAGTACCGTAGTTGCTGTCCATCTTAAGTTACGAATCCACGGATAATTTTAGACTTGGTAATATAAGTTGGCATTACTGTCAAGTGAGGTCCTTGGCCGTGATCGGTCGGAGGTGTCTTTCAGCCAGTTCGAACTAGTTGATTGAGTGGATGTTAGCATATCCATGAGTTATCCCACAACCTTCCTGTGACGTCAGACTGGGCTAAAAGTAGCCTCGTAGGCGCACACTTTTTATTCTTATTCAACATTTATTTATTTATTACTGGCTAAATAGAGCAGTTGCCTTGTGTTTGCGGAATCTAATCCAAGCGCAGTCGGTTGGCACTTGAACATGCTTAAATGCGACAAATCTTTGTCAGAAGATTTGGTGGCTAAAATGCCACTTTTAGGGTGAAATTTCGGCACCCCGGTGCCTATAGCCATGGTGATTAAGGGGAGTCGTAAATCCCTATATTCCCAATGTTAAAATGGCAATATTAATGCCCCATTTTCTCAGCATCTATTAGATATTATTATTATTATTACATCATTTTTGCCCTAATGGACAGTGTTTGAACTTAAATAAAGTATCTCATGATGTCACAATTTTCACTTCTTTCCCTTCTTCTTCTTCTCTTCCCAAAATCTCTTCATCCTTTGACTGTGCTCCTGTTTCCTTTGTTCCGTCAACAATGTGTTCCTTTCACTTACTAAAAATTTGGCTTTCTTAATTTTGTTTCTGAAAATTTATCTGTCTTCTATCATTTGCTTGTTGATCCCTAATTGCTTTAAGTCGTCTTCTATTTCATGATACCAATTTGTTTTCCTTCTTGAACTGTTTACTACATCAAAGATTTTCTTTGTAAGTCGTTTATTGTTCATTCTCTGTATGTGCCCGTAGAAAGTTAGTCTGCGTTTTCTAATCTGTGAGGCTGTCTGTGTGTTCATATAGCTCTTTGGTAGGTCTTTTCATCCATATCCCATCTCTGTGTACTGTTCCAAATATTTTTATCAGAATTTTACTTTCAAATTTTTCTGTTTCTATGATGCCAGATGCTCCAATTGTGGTCGTTTCTGACGCATAGAATGCTTCTGGTAATACAACTGTTTTGTAGTGTCAAGTTTGGCCTGTCTTGATATGATTTTCTTATTATAATGTGACCATGTAAGTTTGTATGCTTTCTGGAGTTTTTTTCGTTCGTCAGATATATGTTTTTTTTTTACAGACTGTTTATTGGCCTGGTTCTTCCTCAGTGTACTGATCCTCATTCATATGGAAAACTTAAATATATTTTTAGCCAACTTTTCGCATTTTGTAAAAAATGAGGAAAAAGTAGACGTATGAGATCAATCCGGGAAAATGTGTGTCTGTCTGTCTGTCTGGCTGTGTCGTCGTCGTCCCCCCCCCCCCCCCCCCCCCCCCGCTATCAACTCCTAAACGGCTGTAGCAATCGAACCCAAAATTGGATGAGTAAATATCTCTATCTGGATATCTCAATGCTGTACTTGAAAATGATGTCAGTGCTACCAACTGATGAAAAATCGCAATTGAAATTTGAGCTCCATGTTGTATATCTTGGAAGGTATGCAAGGAAGCTGTACTAAAATTGGCACACATGTAGAAAATAATATGTCAGTTTAATTTCCAGGAGGCCATACATGACAGTGTTGCCAAAATGATTCTAAGCCTGCTGATATGTCCAATTTTTAAATGCATATAACTCCTACACTATCAATTGGATTTCAACCAAATTTCGTATGTACTATATGTACACAAACAGATATGACTGTGCGTAATCTTAAGCACCACCAGGGCTGCCAACTGTTAATAAATGCACCCTCTATTGTTTTTATCCAAATACCAATATATCAGAAAGTGTGCAGGCCGACAGCTTTAAACTATGCACAAGTATAGTACCTGGCCTTCTAGATTAATTTGGAGTAACTAATATACGTCAGTGCTTCAAACATGATTCTAAGCCTGCTGATTGGTCCAATTTTAAAATACATGTAACTTCTATACTAACAAATGGATTTCATCCAAAATTGGCACAACAATAGATCATAATAGTTCAGATCATTTCTGACCAACACATGTATGACATTGTTGCCTTCATGATTTTACGTGCGCTGATAGGTCCAATGTCTAACTACATGCAACGTCCATGCTAACCATTGGACTTCAACCAAATTTTGTATTCTGTACCTTAAGAGATGGAACTAAGAATATATTCAGTCACCAGGGCTGCCAACTGTAGTGCTCTATTAAGCTACATTATCCCAGTTTTATTTCGAACTAATTAGAAATTTCGATATTCCAACTCAATTTCGTCATTATTCTAATTAGGTCCATATAGATCAATCATTGGAATGAATCTTACATTACGAGTAAAGTAGGCTATTTAGTTCGTCACGGAACTTCTTGTTTTAAATATTTATTTCATTGAACCTCTAATTTTTTCACTAAATATTTGGAGAATGTATTTGTTTTAAAACTATTTACTTGAACAAATTGACTCTTCGAGGATCCACTGAGTCGGTGTGCAATATGCACAGGGTTGCCAGACGTTTAGTTTTAATCTTTAACGGAACGTCAAATATTCCATTTTAGGTTAATTTGATAATATATTCAATTTGGCACCAATTTTCAAATGCCCCAATTCATAATTGATTGTAATATGTAGCTTGTTTTCTGGTGATACAGGTGCAAGTTTGAAAGAGAAAATGATTTCTATGTCTGTCAGATGGGAACATGTTATAGATTTATTAGGGGCAACAAAATTAAGGAATATCTTAGTCCTTGTGAAGTTAATACTCAGCATTTTCCCCTCCAATGCTTTTACGGACAGAGTTTTTCTGCCATGAATATCAAATGGAGAGATGATAGAAACAGAAGCTCCGTTAGTTTGATAAAACAAGAATTGTTCACATATTACAATTATAACGAAAAATGTGGTGAGTTTTATCAGAAGGTACTTACAAATAAAAAAGAGTGATTGTCAGTCTGAAAGACTAGACTTTATATCATGTTAGCTTGCCACGGTGGGTGAGTGGATAGCGTGTCGGTCTACCAACCCCAAGATTGCAGGTTCGCCCTTGACCGTGGTAAGTGATTTTTGAAAGGCGGCAAAAATACGATACGCATGTCATACGATGTTGGCATGTTAAAGAACCCATTTGAATTCAGTAGGCCGATTTCATAATGGCAAAATTAATCTCGGGAGTTTACACCAACACAACGTTCCTCATTTCTCTACTAGAAATCGCTATTGTGTTCAAGGAGCTTAGATATCTAACATCTAACCTCCTTGACTTTCATAGTCAAGGAAAAACGAAATTCGACATGCAAGCTATCCTCTGGGTGTCAGATAACAAAGCTTGCACCCGGCATCTGAGGCCATACGATATTATTATTATTATTATATCCTTTTAAATGCTACAAATGCTGAAAAATGCTGGGCGAAAGCCTCATGATCATGCAGCGAACTGCGTGAACTCAAACTCCATTAGCAAGTGCAAACCAAGGTCAAAGGAGATAGCTGGCTGGATGATGTCATGCTCACCGGAGCGGGCGGGGAAAGGAGGAAGCTCAAGCGGTACTATGACGTCACACACCTCAGTGCATTCTCGGTACATTTCGTCCCGTCGCCGTAACATTACCCCAGACCTCAGCGTAACGACGAAGTCGACAAGATCATTTAAAATGATAAAATCCTGGCAAATGGTCGTTTAAATGAAAATTTTCTGGTGTCATAGGTCTACAGGGTCTTTCATATAAAATAAAAGCGCCAAGTGGCGGCTTTGTTAACCGCAGCTCTGGTCACCTTGGCCGAGCTTGTGGCGCGCCAAGGCCCCCTGCTTTAAGCGTGTGTACAATGTTAGTTAGTTAGTTATTGTTGATGAAACCGAAACCCCTACTTTTGCTAATTTTGTGACTGATTTATTCGGAGACCGTTCAAGATTCTCGCCAATGTCATCTAGCTCATCCTCTGTTAAAACTGTTCGTGTGCGGGCATGTTTTTTATTGAGAACCGAGCCATTAGTGTCAAACTTATTTGCAATTACGTGAATCTGTGCTAGTGAAGGTGGCACTTCATCAGGAAATTGCTGAACAAATGCATCACGTACCCGCCGAGCCGACTCGTACTTAAAATAAGTTTTACATAAAAAATACGATGTTGCAATGATAACTGTCTCACCATGTTAGCACTTGAGGTTTAGACTGGCGACTGAGTACCTGCATGCTTATTGCAAGGTCAAGTTTGGTAATGCCAATCTGTTATTTTATTAAAAAAAACAACACAACAGCCCTCGTATGTACTATGCGCGCGCTTTCAATACTACAGCAGGGGGCTGTGGCGCGCCACAAGCTCGGCCAAGGTGACCGCAGCTGCGGTTACAAAGCCGCCGCTTGGCGCTCTTATTTTATATGAAAGACCCTGTGTATGATATGTCAGCAATATCTAGTTTTAATTTTGTGTGTTTGATTATGTAATGTTTATTTTATACATATGTGTATTATTTATCACAGCATTTAACTACCTTGGTTAAAAGAAACAATGTATTGGGACGTGTGCTCCGTTTTTCGATTCTTGAAATCTGGCAACCCTAAATATACTCTACGTTATAATTATGGCAAAATAATTGTGGAGATACCAAAAGTAGTTCCTGAGAAAAGCAAGTTCGTTCAGATATCTTGCTGCAGTTATCCAACAAGATGGTGGACTGGAGGAGGAAATAAAGAGCAGGATACGGTCGGGATGGTTCAAATGGAGGAAAACATCAAGTGTACTGTGTGACAAGAAGGTAGCAGAAAAATTAAAAGGGAAGGTACACAAGGCCATGGTGAGACCAGCAATGATATACGGGGCAGAAACCTGGCAGATAACAAGGAGATGGCCAGAAAAACTGGTCGTGTCAGAAATGCGTATGCTGAGATGGGCAAGCGGACATACAAGGTTGGACAAAGTGTGAAATAGTGATTAGGAGACGACTTAGCGTGGTGCAAGTTTCTAAGAAAGTCAGAGAAGCTGGCCTCGGATGGTATGGCCATGTTAAGAGAAGAGATCAATATTATGTGGGCAATAGGATGATGGAAATGCTTCCACCAGGGAAACGGAGTTGAGGACGACCAAAAAGGCGATGGATAGATAGCATTCAAGAAAGCATGAAACAAAGGGGGCTTGTGGAGGAAATGGTCCGGGATATAACTACGTGGAGGAGGAATATCCGCATCAGCGACCCCACATAAGTGGGATTAATCATGCTGGAGAAGAAGATAAAGAGTCGTATGCAACTCGCCTATAATGGTAATTAAGACACTCGTATGGAAATTATAAAACTCGCATACGCTCGTTTTATAAACATACTCGTGTCTTAATTATTGCCATTATAGGCTCGTTGCATAATGTTCTATTACAATTGTGATTGGTTATTTCCTAATTATAAAAAAGAAACACGTGAGATTAATAAATGCATTAATAAATACAGTTGGATGGCCAGTTTCGTCAAGCGATCATCATCAGATCCAGTGCACTTAGGCTATTAAATCTATGACTAAAGGTTTGGGTGAAAGTATTTAGTTGCAGTAGTAGCAGCAACTATATAAGTGTAATGTGCCCGTTAGACAGGGATGTCAGGGGACCATCGACCGCTGTCATTCTTCTCGACAGAATAGCCAACACTGATGATTTCCACAGCCTTCTAGACCAAACAGTTTGTGAGATATGCTGTTTATAAAACCTTGTAAGATTTTTTAAAGAAAAATTAGGACTACAGTAATGTTACGAATGCTAGACAGTTTCGTCGCCCGCGCGTGACTCAGGCCGCTCCAGGCTATCCCTGACTGAGTGTTGCCAGCGCCTTACGCAACGGGGCTGCAATAACTAGGACATAGACCAGAAGGTTCTTGGTCCGCCTAGTACTGGAAATCTCGAGAAGGTGTAAACCCTGGTCTACTCTAGAAACATCCACTGAGTCACCAGCCCCGCTATATATAAAGCGACCTGGCCAGCGAGGCACGGACTGTGTTTTTGAGGAGTGCGTGTTTGACTGTGCGACAGAAGTATTGAGGCGAAGTGCCGTACGAGTGTGTTCTTACCAGTGCGATAGAGGTGTTACGGTGACAATGAATTGCGAAACAGTGTGTAGTACCGTATTCAAGAACAGTGAATGACAGACTGTGGCTGGACACGGGTCTACCTAATTAGTGAAGGATTAACTGAAGAAGGAAGTGAAACACGAAGACAGACAGCTAATTGCTTCCATTTGCTTCTTGTGTGGTGTAACTTTCTAGACCTGCAATAAGGCTATATTTTTAAAGGACCACTTGTGCTGTGCTTTTACCCACTCGTAGCAACTGGTGTCAGAAGTGGGATTACGAACCCAAGCACAAACACAACACCTGAAGGTCATGGTTCAAAACTCGAGCAGGTCATTTTACCACAGTTCTCTAATTCTCCTGTGAGTGCATGTTCTTCACTAGACAAACAACTAAAATGGATGCGCAAATACAACTACTACTAGAGAAGAGTGGCATGGAAAGCAAGATGGAGGCCAGCCAGAAGAATTTAGCCAAGGACCTATCTTCCAAATTAGAGGACGGCCAGAAGAAGATGGAAGACGGTCAAAATAAGTTAGCGGAGGACCTGAAGAAGATATAGGACGGCTAGAAGAAGATGGAAGACGGTCAGAATAAGTTAGCACAGGACCTGAAGAAATAGGAACAGGGTCTGCGGGAGGAAGTGAAAGGGTGAGTGTCCTCCATAAGGGAGCAAACACGAAGAAAGACAGCTAACTGTTTACATTTGCTTATTGTGTGGTGTAACTTTCTGACCTGCAATAAAGCTAATATTTCTTTAAAGGACCAATTGTGCTGTGCTTTTACCCACTGTAATCCAATTAATGAACTTGCTACTAGGGGTAACACGTATCAGTAACATAATTTCAAAAAAAGTAACTATATGACTATTATAATAAAACATATATATATATATTATTAATGTGTAAAAAAGGGAAAATGTCAAAATTAACCGATTTGGAGAAGTCGTTGGAAAGTTGCCACAGACAGTTCCCTACACAACATCTTCCTAGTGGACATCATCTACCGCGTAAGCTCTGGACCACACTGAATCGGGTGAGAACAAATCATGGACGATGTAGGGACGCCCTTTATAAGTGGAAATATATTACATCACCGGAGTGCGACTGTGGCGCCTCTCAACAAACAATCCCCCATATTGTAAGTGAATGTGTGCGACGTTTCTACACAGGTAGGGTTGTATGGAACTGCGCCCAAGCTTCATTAATGGCCCTGGTCATTAGCATCAGCCTTCAAAAAGTGGCTGTGGAACTGCGCCCATTGAGAGCGGTCAGGTAGCTTCCCTCCCTCCACCCCTCTACCGAATTATGTTGTGTCGAGTGGTGTGAATTTGAAGTGACTCATTTCAAATCGATTGTGTCTTGCGAACAAGTCAAAAACCGTCCAGATTGCGAACAACTAAATATACCCTGTCCAGATTGCGGACAAGAGATTAGTGTTGGCCTGGGATACATAAAACAGGTACAGTTTTCAAAACTCACTAATATTTAATTTTTGTTCTAGCAATATTAGCATTAACTGGTACATTGGGATGTTTTCGACAACCTAACCATATTTTAAAAATAGTTTTGTTATTGCAAATGTTTAATAATCTAGTTTGAGGTAATCTTACCATATAGAAACTTCCTTGGAGACATTTATCATTGCAACATCGCAACTAGAGGGGTAGTTATTTAAGGTGGATTAGAGGGAGTTGTATTATTATTATTATTATTATTATTATTAGTGTAGCCTCCGTGGCTTAGGCAGCAGCGCGCCGGCCCCTCACCCCTGGGTTCCGTGCTTCAAATCCTTGTCACTCCATGTGAGATTTGTGCTGGGCAAAGCGGAGGTGGGACAGGTTTTTCTCCGGGTACTCCGGTTTTCCCTGTCATCTTTCATTACAGCAACACTCTCCATTATCATTTCATCTGTCATTCATTAATCATTGTCCCAGAGGAGTGCGACAGGCTTCGTAAGCCGGCACAATGCCTATCCTCGCCGCTAGATGGGGGCTTCATTCATTCCAACTCTGACTCGGTCCAATGACTGGAAAAAGGCTGTGGATTTTCATTATTATTATTATTATTATTATTATTATCATTATTATTATTATTATTATCATTATTATTCGCCTCTGTGGTGAAGTGGTTAGTGTGATTTGCTGCCACCCCCGGAGGCCCGTAGAACAGCTGCTTATCGGTACGGGTCTGCGTGTGCGAGTTGGACGCGTGAGGTTCGAGGTTCAAATCCGGGGCCTATCCATCAGCTTTCTTTGTTCTATCTCTTCTCCTTTCAAGTGTCCTATATCAAATTACTTGTCTCAATGCCATCTACGTCGCTACAGAGAGTTTTAAACGTTAATAAGAATCACCCTGTATGTATCTGACTTGTTGCCACACGCTAAATTAAATAAATAAATAAATAAATAAATAAATAAATAAATAAATAAATAACCAATCTGGACCTTTACGACTTACCTTAAGGGCGGAATACCGTGGTCACATGCCCCAGCATAGTAGGAGGGCCCTACCTATAGAACGCAGACTCGCAGATGCCGTGTGGCGGCAGAGCAGCAGCGTAGCGCCGAACAAGTTTAACACATTCACACTGTTTAACGTGTTTAATATAATCATTAGGGTTCGTAAGTTTAAGACGTAAAGAAATACAAAATATGCCCTAAAAACTAGCTAAATATGACTTAAAACTATAAAATATGACCTAAAACACTATGAAATATGACATGAATTTTTGGGATAGGTAGAGTATCACTAACATACAGTAAACGTCTAAGTGCCAAAACGTGATCAGCGATAATACACCAGACACGTTTAATCACACAAACTGACAGAGAGCTTCAGTACATTAACATTTTCAACATTCATTCAGTATCATATCCTTGAGATACAGTTCTTGCTCGGTTTTCTTGAAAGACATAACATCGCATTTCTTTGTTTGCTAATTGCTTCTGAGCTAAATATATCTACTGGAGTGACATCCTATTGGAAGGCGGAGGCACACTATTGTCATGTTCCATGATCTTGTGCGTTCAGTATCGCAATCTAATTTGTCCAGAAAGATGTGCTAAAAGACGTCCGTAGAGGAGCGCCTTCTTGGAATCAGGTCTTCTTAACCTGCTATCTGCCTGTTCTGGGAAAAGAAAGAAAAATGTACTGTATCTACTACACTATTCGGAAATCCTGTGTTTGAAACTCGACGCAGATAACACGTACCTTGTTAACGACGCCTCAATTTAAACAAAATTGCTGAACTTATATCACTAAAATATGACCAAGAGAATAAAAATGGCCGAAATATGCATTTATAGGCAACATCAAATTGCTTTAAACGTGGTCAGGGACCCGTCATTCAAACATATTTTTCAGATTTCAGGTAAAATGAGCTCAAGAAAAAAATGACTTTTCCTTAACATCCGAACCTAAATAATCATCATTACTTATATACATTTCAGAGTAGCTGCTGGAAATGCTAAACACACATTGCAGCAACGTAGGAAGTTTTGGTTAATCCGTTCTCGACAGCCTCCAGAGTACGCGGATTGTTTCTGTATAACTTTTGTTTGAGATTCCCCCACAAGTAAAAATCGACTGGCAGCGTGGCTCAGCGGTGACGATCTCGCCTGCTGTGCCCAACGTTGCAGGATCTTGTCCTGACGCAGCCAGTTGGCATTTGAGGGCGTGCAGTAGATTTACTGGCACGTTAGAGATTTCCTTCGGGGCAAAATTCTGCCACCCCGGCGTCTCTAATAGCTGCAGTAGTTAAAAGGGAAGTAAAACCTACAGCATTCTTCTTCTTCGTTTCGGCCAGCTGTGACCCATGTCACTACAACTGTTAATGGTTAATGGAGTCTGTTGAAAGAGTCCTGGGGCGTCGAGCGACCTGGGGCTTTGAGCGAAGCGAAAGGTGTACAAGATGCCAGATAAGAATACAAGGTGACTCTTAAAGAGGTGTAAAAGATGGCAGAGAAGAATACAGGGTGACTCCTAAAGAGATGCACAAGATGTCTGACAAGAATACAGGGTGACTCCTAAAGAGGTGTACAAGATGTCACACAAGAATACACGGTGACTTCTAAATAGATATACAAGATATACAAGATGCCAGATAAGAATACCAATACCTCCTAAAGAGGTGTGCAGGATGTCACACAAGAATACACGGTGACTTCTAAATAGATATACAATATATACAAGATGCCAGATAAGAATACCAATACCTCCTAAAGAGGTGTGCAGAATGTCACACAAGAATACACGGTGACTTCTAAATAGATATACAAGATATACAAGATGCCAGATACGAATACCAATACCTCCTAAAGAGGTTGCAGGATGTCACACAAGAATACACGGTGACTTCTAAATAGAGATACAAGATATACAAGATGCCAGATAAGAATACCAACACCTCCTAAAGAGGTGTGCAGGATGTCACACAAGAATACACGGTGACTTCTAAATAGATATACAAGATATACAAGATGCCAGATAAGAATACCAATACCTCCTAAAGAGGTGTGCAGGATGTCAGAGCAAAATACAGGGTGACACTTAACGAGGTGTACAGTATGTTAGATTCAATTCAAATACAGTTGTAAAAGATGTCAGAGTCAAATACAGGGTGACCCTTAAAGAGGTGCCCGCGCGGGAAGCCTAAATTAATGGGTCGTAATGGAGTCTGTTGAAAGAGTCCTGGGGCTTCGAGCGAAGCGAAGCCTTTCTAACATGTGTAGCATTTGTAGCTTGCGTCATTTGAAATGATATAACGTCTAGTCTTTCAGACTGACTGACATATTTTTTTTATGGAGAGGAAGCCGTTCTTGAATGTCCTCAAGCGAAATCCCTACTTGTGTAAGATCATTTTCTATCTCACAGAACCATGGTCCCTTGGTATTCTTGTCTACAAAGTAGGAACATACGCGGTTGGTCAGCCTCTGCGAGCACATGCATGTTATGTGGCCATAGAAACGAATTCTCATTTTTCGCATCAAGTCAGTTATCCTTTCCACACGTATGTAGAGTTAGTCGATATGTCGCCTCATGTACTGTCCATTTTCTCTGACTTGTCCTAGGATCTTTCTCAGGATTTTTCGTTCTTTGGGCTCTAACTTTTCAACTACACCCTTCTTATTCATTGCAAGGCATTCTGCTGCGTACAGAGCTTCTGGACGAATAACTGAACAACAATGTTTAATCTTGGCATTGATGGACACTGCTCGTTTATTGTGACATCTCTGGTTAGCTGGCACGCAGTCTCCATCTTGTTCATCCTTGATGTAAATGCTTCTTTCTCGGAGTTGTTTGGTTTATTATTACTATTACTATTATAGCTTGCCACGGTGGGTGAGTGGATAGCGTGTCGGTCTACTAACCCCAAGATTGCAGGTTCGCTCCTGGCCGTGGTAAGTGATTTTTTTAAAGACGGCAAAAATACGGCATGCATGTCACACGATGTTGGCATGTCAAAGAACCCATTTGAATTCAGTAGGCCGTTTTCATAATGGCAAAATTAATCTCGGGAGTTTCCGCCAACACAAAGTTCCTCATTTCTCTACTAGAACGCGCTATAGTGTTCAATGAGCTTAGATATCTAACCTCCTTGACTTTCATAGTGATTCAAGGAACAACGAAATTCGACATGCAAGCTACCCTCTGGGTGTCAAATTACAAAGCTTGCACCCGGCACCCGAGGCCATGCGATATTATTATTATTATTATTATTATTATTATTATTATTATTATTATTATTATTATTATTATTATTATTATTATTACTATTATAAGTAAGAGCCTCCATGGCTCAGGCGGCAGCACGCCGGCGTCTCACCGCTGGGTCCGTGGTTCAAATCCCGGTCACTCCATGTGAGTTCTGTGCTGGACAAAATGGAGGCAGACAGGTTTTTCTCCGGGAACTCCAGTTTTCCCTGTCAAAATGTCATTCCAGCAACACTCTCCACTATCATTTAATTTCATCTGTCATTAATTTAATCATTGCCCCAGAGGAGTGCGTCAGGCCTCGGCAGGCGGCACAGTTCATATCCTCGCCGCTAGATGGGGGCTTCATTCATTCCATACCTGACCCGGTCGGAGACTGGAAGCTGGCTGTGGATTTTTTCACTATTATAACTAAAATTTTCAAGGCGCTGAAACTTCTTGTGAAGATAAGGTTGCACATGTTCACGGGATACAGTACTTCACACCTTAGCACAACTAAGGCCAGCTGCGTATGTAATAAATGCTACGACAGCGTCCAGGGTTTCTCGGCCCGATGTTGGTATCGGTGCATGCTATAAATTTCGCGGTGACGCATTTCGCCCTGGCCGCGGTACGACCTCTGCAAAGCTCCGTTCCCTAGGGAAGCCCTCAATCTAGAAAGCGAATTTTAACGAAATTTACTTTTTATAAGACCGTAGGGGGCCGTGCACGTAATCCCCCCCCCCTCCCCTCTCCATGAAATCACGCGTAGTCATCACGTCACTATTTATTCGTAGAAATAAATGAAACAAGAAAGCCTGGAACTTGAATAACTGTAAGAAGAATAACGCACAAACAACACAAGAAATGTACGCACAATATTGACGAACATCCTACTTTATTTTTCACTAGCAACCCGACCCGGCTTCGCCCGGGAACAGTTATGAATGCATTACGTGATAAGCGCTGTTTTTTCGATGTCAATGAACAACTACCAATATCCGTTTTACGTCTCGGCATGATCACTGACTGGACTATTAATTATATTATCATGGAGATGCATGTGCAACGAATTCTTGTCAGACGTAATTTAAGAATAGTGGGGTGCATGAAACACAAATCCCTCTTCCGTCCAATCTTAACTTGACTGTGTATTTTGCGGAACGAAAAGTTCACAGGCGAAATGAAGAAAAGCCTAGTTGCACTTCCAGGGAAACTCCAAACACAACCACTCTTCTCTAAAGTGTTTAACTCAACACGACTCGACAGTTTGCTCCTGGCTGTAACTGGGGTGATAGGCTCGCCCAGTGCTTGATTTGTAAAAAAAAAAAGAAGAGGTTCCGGTACTGTGGGGTACTGGGTGGTGGTTGGAGGGGGGGGGGGGCTAAATGTAATATTAAAACATAGAGTTCTAAAAACGATATTTTTACGCTTTTCTGAACACCTTTAAAAATTAATCAGTGGGCAAGATAGCAATCTAATTTTGATTGCAATTGTAAATTAAATTGAGACTGCTGTAGCAACATTTTCCTTACCAAATTGTTGGCCTATATTAAATTTTAACGTAGGCCAGCGCTAGGCTACCATTCAAACAATGTACATTATTTATTTCATTTTTTTACGTAATTTAAAAAAATACTATTAGTTTGAAAATACACACAAGTTCACCAACAATCAAATTTCTGAGCGAGTCATAAAACGTTTACAACAAGTAACTTATATACATTTCCAAGGAAACACACACATCTTGCTATTAGAAACAAAGAATTACATGTTCAAAATTCAAGTTGTAACTATCTCTATCCATTTTTATTGTTTTATTATTTTGTCTATACAGTTTTCTGAAATAATTATCCAGTCAAAAACCAAGTTGACCTTGATTTACAACTAATGTTCCACAGTTCTAAAAATTATGCTATATATTCGACTTTTCCCCCGATCAGAGGTTTCGGTACGGCGTACCGGTACGTACCGTCACAGATCTAGCCCTGGGCTCGCCCCTAGCTAGCTCGTGAACTGTCGCCTCAGTAATTGAATGGAGATTATTGGAAGAAATGAAAACGTAAAAAAATCTTATAGTGGGCTATGTATTGAAGGTAGAGATATGCTCTCGCGGACTTTTTTTTTTGGTAGAACTTTTCATGCTGAACAATTCTTACACTCATAGTATATTGATATGTTTAACGGTTTGCCCAGCGTAAGCTTAAGAAGCGCACGGACGCCTGTGATTTTTCGGAAGTTTTCACTGAAATCGTTACTGCTCGGCTTCCTTTGATCATAAATAAATTATTTCCTACAGAAACCTTCCTCGAGATATCCTTTACAGAATGGTGCAAACCGCATCATAATCCATCCACTGGTTCTCGAGTTGACCCGTAACATCCAAGAATCGGGGACTTAGTTTTATACTAAGTAGAGATAAAGAACCTGTGACAATAAAGTTCGGTGAATAGTCCTGTACTAAAAACATAGATGAGCAATGCACGACAGTGACCCCACTGTCCCCTCCCGTAACTATGCAATGCTGAGATCGGCGATACATGTCCTGGAAACTTTGCAAGAAGGCGTCCTTTTGGATATTATTCAAAAGGCTCGTCACGTTGCGTTCGGTCTGACCGAAAAGTTCGGATTGTTGGTTTCCCTGAAACAGCAGTTACTGTCCTTCGAAGTAATCCCCGTGGATGGTTATGCACTTCTGAGAATGTCTGTACAAGTCCTGGAAACTCTTTAGGGATAGCCTTCAGTTGGGTCGTCACATTACGTTAGATTTCCGAAATGTCCAAAAACCTCCGGCCCTTCAGGGCTTTTCGGTGACCCTGGACCTGAACCCCGCCACTCCATACTTTGACGCTTGACTTTAGGGTCGTACCTCAGACACCAGGTCTCGTCGCCAGTGACGATAGTTTTCAGAGTCATTCCATTCCACAGAACATTCACCCTTCTCACTGCAACCCGCCGAACAGGTGTGCATGTTAGGTTGCATATATTCATCTTTCTCACTGCCACGCCCCGAACAGATGCTCATGGTAGGTTGCATAAATTCATCCTTCTAAACTCGCACTGTGTCAAACAGGTCTTACACGTTGCGTTGTGTGTTGCCAATGTTGCCAGGTCGACCGTTCTGACTTATTTCACCGAACTCAACGTGACGAGGGGCTTTTGAACACCATCCCAAAGGACGCCTTCTTGTAAAGTTTCCAGGACATGTATCGCCGATCTCAGCATTGCATAGTTACGGGAGGGGACAATAGGGTCACTGTCGTGCATTGTTCACCTATGTTGATAATAATAATATCGTATGGCTTCGAGTGCCTGGTGCAAGCTTTGTTAATTGACACCCAGAGGGTAGCTTGCATGTCGAATTTCGTCGTTGCTTTGAACGCTATGAAAGTCAAGGAAGTTAGATATCTAAACTCCTTGACACTACAGCGCTTTCAAGTAGTGAATGGAGGAACTTTGTGTTGGCGGAAAATCCCGAGATTAATTTTGCCATTGAACACGGCCTACTGAATTCAAATGGGTTCTTTAACATGCCAACAACGTATGACATGAGTGTCGTGATTTTTGTCGCCTTCAAAAATCACTTACCATGGCCAGGAGTGAACCTGCAATCTTGGGGTTGGTAGTCCGACACTATAACCACTCACCCACCGTGGCAAGCTACCTATCTTGATAGTACAGGACTATTCACCGAACTTTATTGTCACAGGCAGTGACGGGTCCAGGCCTAGCGGGGAACTGGGCGATATGATAAGGTGGGGCCCACAACAATAGGAAATTTAAAAAAATCAAGTCAAATAGAAAATAGTTTTGTAATAATAATAAAATAAAGAATGGTTACAATATTTTGAATACACTACGGTACATTCTTTGAATAATATGAAAGAAACCTTTAAGTCCCCGTGAAGAAGATTATGTAAACTATGAAATATTAAAATATTACTTTGTGACTTTTTTCCCGGCTGAAGTCTTTCATCATTTCACTGAAATCTAAACTTGCTAAACGGGCACGGGAGGTCATAGCTGCACTGAAAAAAGAATATGAATTATAATTAATTAATCAATTAGACTTAGACAACAGATGTTTGAGCAAACTCCCAAAGAGAGACAACCGGGAAAGAAGTGGACGGAGGAGAGAAGGACGAAGCATAGTGTATATATGAGAGGTTTGGGGGGAAAAGAACAAAGGGCCAGAATAAAACATGGAAATTGATTGTGTTGTAACGCTCTCCTTAAGGGGAATTAACGAATAAATAAATAATTAATCAATTAAATTTAAAACAATCCATGACCGCGAGGCCCTGTGCTGTCGCCCTCTTCGCCCTAGATCCGCCCCTGGTCACAGGTTGTATGGCAATATATGTTGTACATTAATGTGACCTTCCTCAGGGTAATTTAGGACATGTAAATGTGCAAGAACATACACTTAATATACATTTTGCCACAACAGATGACTCCATCATCATCATCATCATCATCATTTCCCCTTATCCAGCCCCTGCCAGGTCGGGGTATTTATGGCACTTCTCCACTTTCCTCTTTCCTTCCACAATTCTTCTTCCACGATCTTGTCCCAGTCCAGATTTCTTTTTCTCACGCTGTTCTTCACTGAATCAATCCACCTTGTTCTAGGTCTTCCTCTTGCTCTCTTACCCTTGCACTTTACCTCCAGCATCTGTCTTGGTATTCTATTTTCCTCCATCCTCTTTACATGTCCAAACCACCTTAGTTTATTCTTCTCAATTCTCTCATTTAGTTTTCCCATCCCAACTTCCTGCCTAACATCTTCATTCCTCACTCTGTCTTTCCTTTTCTTTCCTATCATACTTCTTAGGAAGTAGTAGAATGTAGTTTAATGTGGTTTAATCACTGCTTATACGTACATGTTTGGGTGTTCAATGACACCTTCGTCAGCGTATATAGAATTAAAATAATCATAAGACGAACTTTACAAAGATAAAAGAGAAAATGGATTCATATGTTTTCTAATGGTTTTGTGAGTATTCTTTTTATTTAAATTTCTAATAGTGTTTTCCAAGGATACGTGAACATATAAACTACATTGTTTAGTGTTTAACAAGGCGGTATAATACTATCAGTGAACACGGATAAGCAAATGTAAGGCAGAGTTCCTGAGCCTGAGGGGTGCTGAAACAGGTTTAAAATTGGCTGGAGTAGAGATCCCAACAGCAAGTTCATTCAGATATCTTGGTGCAGTTATCCAACAAGTTGGTGTACTGGAGGAGGAAATAAAGAGCAGGATACGGTCGGGATGGTTCAACTAGAGGAAAACATCAAGTGTACTGTGCGACAAGAAGGTACCAGAAAAATTAAACGGGAAGGTACACAAGGCCATGGTGAGACCAGCAATGATATACGGGGCAGAAACCTGGCAGATAACAAGGTGATGGGCAGAAAAACTGGACGTGGCAGAAATGCGAATGCTGTGATGGTCAAGCCGACATACAAGGTTGGACAAAGTGAGAAATGAAGTGATTAAGAGACGACTTAGCGTGGTCCAAGTTTCTGAGAAAGTCAGAAAAGCTGGCCTCAGATGGTATGGCCATGTTAAGAGAAGATATCAAGATTATGTGGGCAATAGGATAATGAAAATCCTTCCACCAAGGGAAGGGAGTCGAGGACGACCAAAAAGGCGATGGATGGACAGCATTCAAGAAAGCATGAAACAGCGGGAGGAGGAATATCCGCATCAGCGACCCCACATCATGCTGGAGGAGAAGAAGAAGAAGTCATAATGGTCAATGTTGACGCAATTTATAACAGAGGATTCTAAAAATATTCTTGTTCCAAAAGCTCACAAAATAAAATAAAAAAAAACAGATCTGTTACAAAATGTGTTACGAAAGATATGAAAAAGTCTTGATAAAACAGCGTGGAACAGAAGAGATGTGGATGTGAAACTAGATAAGTTGAAATAGTTAGGTTATAACTGATGTTAGCGAGGTAGAGAAATAATGGAATGAAAACGTTGGAAATAAGTGCTACGAGGTAATGTTGTGAATGGGCAAGAAATGTATTTTATTATAATTACATCGTCAATAAAGAATCAGGCTATCTTGGTCATTTCTATGCCATTTTATAATGTGTCTAAGTTAGGCGAAAAAAAAAATCAATAGAACACGTCTCAAGGAACAATTATTAGCATTTGTACCTGGTCTGAGAGCAGATAATTAATCAGGACGTGAAATTATGTTCAGTTTCGAAGGGGATGTTGGCGATGCTATACGCGACGCCTGTGCAATTAACACTTTAGTGATGGTATGTGTCTAGAACGGCAGTGGGTATATTACGAAGACAACTCTTTCAAGATTTTCCTAAATTTGATGGATGTACGTATGTTATTAGAGGGTCCCAATATCGACTTGGATGTCTCAACAGAAATACCTGGACATAATGCAGGATTATCAATTGCACAACTTATTAGAATCAACAGCACTAAGCTTAACAGAAAAGAAAATGTTCAGAGAATACATCATTCTCTGGAGAGCATGACGATGAATTGTAGACCCAATACCCAGCGTGGATGAAGTCACAAGTTTCTCTCTACCTTCTCCTTCATCACAAAACAGACACACTTTTTTACATCTGAACAAAATAATGATGATCTTGTTGTTAACTTTGATGTAGATGGAGTTTGATCTGAGCAATGAGGACGTCCTTTCTGTTTGTTTGTTTTTTAGCCGATAGTCTTTCCGCTTTTTGACTATCGTATTTATTTTTGAAAGATTTATGATATTTTGTTCCATGGGCTACTAATGTCTGTGAAAGACCTCGTCCATCGTTCAACTGGTCCAAACTTCTGACCATGTTCAGCAAAAATTTCAAGATTCTTCGCCATTGATATATACTCTTCATATTTTGGGATGATTAAGCGTTCTTTTGAATTCCTCTGGCATAACAAACACAGACTGTCCCATACGAACGGAGCCACCACTGGGTCAGTTGTAGCATCAACCAATTCATGTTTCATCTTCCTTGACATGATTGAGTAATTTCTATTATATACACGAAAGCAATAACTTCTTTACATGTTGAACTTCCTCACACAACGTCTGCCTGAAAAAGAAATACACATTTAGTATTACTGAATGACATCTTATGTATTATTACATTTTGCACGTTTTTAGAAGGTATTTCATTGTTATTATTATTATTATTATTATTATTATTATTATTATTATTATTATTATTATTATTTTACATATACATTAAAACACATTAATTGCATTTGCCACTAGTTAAATAGTTATTTAGACGCTCTATTACTTTTCGGGGCCGATATAAATTGCATAGTTATGATAACGACTCGTGAAACGCTACATTGCTTTGGCAGATTTTTAGCAACTGTTTACGATAAACCAGAGGTAATATATACCGTTGGAAAGGTAATTCCTTGATGAACAAAAAAAGTATAGGACACGTTTTCAGCTACATGTAACGGACTTCAAGTTATTTAGCAAGGTGCGTTGAAAAAATCAAAATAAATTATAAAATTTCAAATATTTTTTTAATTTATATTGTGAACCTAAACAATGAAATCAAAAATACCGTTGCAAAGTGCGTTTTCTCCTGATTCATAATCACTAGGGTTCGGGAGTTTAAGACCCAAAGAAGTACAAAATATGCCCTAAAAACTATGAAATATGACATGAATTTTTGGGATAGGTAGAGTATCACTAACATACAGTAAACGTCTTAAGTGCCAAAACGTGATCAGCGATAATACACCAGACACATTTAATCATACAAACTGACAAGAGAGCTTCAGTACATTAACATTTTCAACATTCATTCAGTATCATATCCTTGAGATACAGTTTTTGCTCGGTTTTCCTAAAAGACATAACATGGCATTTCCTTGTCTGCTAACTGCTTCTGAGCTAAATATATCTACTGGAGTGACATCCTATTGGAAAAGAGAAGCACACTATCGTCATGTTCCGTGACCTCATACGTTCAGTGTCGCAATCTAACTTGTCCAGAAAGATGTGCTAAAAGACGTCCGTAGAGGAGCGCCTTCTTGGAATCAGGTCTTCTAAACCTGCTATCTGCCTGATCTGGGAAAAGAAAGAAAAATATACTGTATCTACTACACTATTCGGAAAACCTGTGTTTGAAACTCGACGAAGATAACACGTACCTTGTTAACGACGCCTAAATTTAAACACAAATGCTGAAATTATAACCAAATATGACCTTATATCACTAAAATATGACAAAAAGAATAAAAATGGCCGAAATATGCATTTATAGGCAACATCAAATTGCTTTAAACGTGGTCAGGGACCCGTCATTCGAAGTTATTTGTCAGATTTCGGGTATAATGAGCTCAGGAAAAAAAATATGACTTTTCCTTAATATCCGAACCTTAATAATCACTAACTATTATGTTAATATCTAAAAGGAAAACTAAGTTATAACGAGGAATGTAGAAGCGTGTCTCAAAATGTTGGCGGCCATGTTCATTACGTCACCAACACCGTTAGAGGGCCAGAAAAATTTGTGTCCCGGGCTTTTTAGACTTGTCTATCCATGTACTGTCTGAATCCAAAAGGGCGCATTGGTTGCCAGATGTGGAAAATTTTGGAATAATTTTAAGCTAACTCACCCTACTAGTATGGTAGTAATGCACTGCAAGCTTATCCCGCAAACGATACTGAACACTATTAGCTTTCCCTCGATGTGACCACAGACATGCGAGGGAAACATATTAGAATTCAGCTAACTCACCCCACTATACGTCTCCCACAAATCCAACCCCTCGTCCTCGTCGTGGGAGATGGACAACGTAATTAAGTAGGGGATTGCCTGTAGGGGTGAAGTACAGTGGGGACTTTGTGTGCCTCAAGACCGCTACGGTAGCTGTGAAGGCCCTACAGGAACCCTGAAGAAATTACGGCTAACGGGGCTCTGGTGAAACAACTGCTGCCTTGTAGTTTGGAGTTGGTTCTTCAAAGGCTAAGGGAAGAAACCCTGACAGAAAATCAGCCTGGTGCCTCAGGCTTAAGGTGGCAGCCCCTCCAAGGCACTCGGAGGCAGTGGGTTAATCACTCGCTCCTCTTAAATAAACTGATTACGGAAACTGAAGCGAAATTACAAAACCGGACGGATAACCTGATGACGACTTTTGGCATGAAGAGGACTACAAAAATCGGTTTCTGGAATGTGAGGACCTTGATGGAGAAAACCAGACTGAAACAAGTGACACGGGAGATGAAGAACTATGGGCTGGATATCCTAGGATTGAGTGAAGTGAGGTGGCCAGGATTTGGTGAAATACAGACAACAGATGGAATTACATTTCTCTATTCTGGGGGCGATGATGAAGAACACAGGGATGGAGTGGGGTTGCTACTCAACAGAAATGCAAAGAGAAGCCTTATGGAGTGGAAGCCAATGTCTAGTAGGCTCATGTTTGCTAGGTTCAAGACAAAGATCAGGAATGTGATCATCATCCAATGCTATGCGCCTACAGAACAATCGGAGCCAGAGAAGAAGGAAGAATTCTACCAAATGCTGCGAGATGTCACAAGACAAACAAGTAAGAAGGACATTCTCATTGTTATGGGAGACTTCAACGCGAAGGTGGGCTCAAACAATGAGGGGTTGGAGCAGATCATGGGTAAACATGGCCTTGGTGAGATGAATGACAATGGGGAGAAATTTACGGAATATTGCGCCAGTCAGGATTTGGTGATGGGTGGCACGGTGTTTCCTCATAGGCGGTGCCACAAGGTCACCTGGGTGTCACCTGATCAAGTCACAGAAAATCAAATTGATCACATCGCGGTGAGCAGGAGGTTCAGAAGAAGCTTGGAAGATGTTAGGAACAAGAGAGGAGCGGACGTTGGTAGTGACCATCATCTTGTGGTTGCCAACTTCCGCATGAAGATCGTCGCAGTCCGCCGAAAGTTTAACACTCGGCACAACAAGTTTGATGTGGGCAAGCTTAAGAACCAGCAGAGATTGGACCAATTTAAACTGGAGCTCAGAAATAAATTCCAGGTGTTGGACTCCGAGACAGAGAAGGACGTGGAGACTGTGTGGAGCGAGGTAAAGAATATTTTCGTGGAAACCAGTGAGATGCAGCTTGGGTACAAGAACTACCTGCGGAAAGAATGGATATCCGATCAGACCTGGGACAAGATAAATTATAGGAAGGAGATTAAGGCCAAGCTCAACACCTGCAAGACTAGGCAGCAGAAGGCTCTCACACAAGCAAAGTATTCAACAGCAAACAGGGAGGTAAAGAGGAGTGTACGGAAGGATCATAGGAGTTGGATTGATGAGCAGGCGGAGAAAGCAGAAGAAGCGGCAAGAAGGGGGGACGTTAAGGAGCTCTATGGCATCACAAAGATGCTTTCGAAGAAAGGTTTTAATAAAACTAGGCCTGTGAAGAGCAAGACGGGCGAGATCCTCACGACGTGTGAACAGCAGCTGACAAGATGGAGAGAACACTTTGCGGAGGTTCTTAATAGAGATAGAGGACCAGAAAGTAAGCAGCGAGGAGAAGATGAAGAGGAAGCAGAAAGTGACCCAAGCATCAGCCTCGACTCCCCAACTCGGGGCGAAATACGGACAGCGTTGAAGCAGATGAAATGCGGGAAGGCACCAGGTCTGGATAATATCCCAGCGGAAGTACTGAAAGCAGACCTGGATATTACGATCGATCTGCTGCACCCGCTGTTGGAGAAGATCTGGAAGGAGGAGAAAATACCAATCGACTGGAAGAAGGGGTTGATAGTCAAGTTGCCGAAGAAAGGGGACACCACAAACTGTAACAACTGGAGGGGTATCACCTTGCTGTCCATTCCAAGCAAAGTGCTGGCGAGAGTCATCCTGAATCGTATAAAAGACTGCGTGGAAAAAAGGCTTCGGAAGGAACAGGCTGGATTTCGTCAACATCGCAGCTGTGTGGATCTCATCAACACCCTCCGAATCATCCTGGAGCAGAGTGTGGAGTGGCGGAATTCCCTTTACCTCACATTTGTTGACTTCGAGAAAGTCTTCGACTCCGTAAATCAAAGAATCATGTGGAAGACCCTCGAGGAATATAAAATTCCAACAAAGATCATCAGAATCATGGAAGAGATGTACGAAGAGTATGAGTGCCAGGTTCTTCACGAAGGCAAATTAACTGAAAAGATAAAGGTCAGTTCCGGAGTGAGACAGGGGTGTGTCCTTTCCCCCACTCTGTTCCTGTTGGTCCTGGATAGTGTGATGAAGAAGGTAATGGGAGGACGGAAGAGGGGTATTCAATGGGGTATAAATGACAGGCTTGAAGATCTGGATTTCGCAGACGACATTTGTCTTATGGCACAACGTTACCGAGACATAGAAGATAAGCTGGGGAGGTTGCAGAGAGAAGCAGAACGTGCAGGACTGATGATCAACACCAACAAGACCAAAGAGATGAGGATAAATTCTGACATCACGATTAGTTTGACAGTCAACGGAAAGGACATTGAGCGAGTTGAGTCCTTCCTCTACCTTGGAAGTATAGTCACAAATGATGGGGGAACAGAGGAAGATGTTCGAAGCCGTATCAGGAAGGCAAATGCTGCCTTTGTCCAGCTCTACCCCATCTGGAGAAATAGAAACATTTCCAGGAAGACCAAGCTCCGCCTTTTCAATAGCAACGTAAAGTCGATTCTTCTCTACGGCTGTGAAACATGGAAAGTCACAAAACCGATCAACAACCAGCTACAGGTGTTCATTAACAGATGTCTGCGTCGCATCATGAATGTGAGGTGGCCGGACATAATCTCAAACGAAGATCTTTGGACCATCACCAATCAACAACCGATTAGCATCCAGATCAAGGAGAGGAAATGGTGCTGGATTGGTCACACACTAAGGAAGCCGGACGGAGCTGTTGAGAGGGCGGCGCTAGAATGGAATACTCAAGGCGCCAGGAAGCGAGGTCGACCTAAGAAGACCTGGAAGAGGACGATCGAAAATGAAATTGCAGAGGTGGACAAGAACTGGAGTCAAGTGAAGAGAATGGCCAGGAACCGTACTGCGTGGAGAAATTTCGCCAAGGCCCTATGCTCCGGAAGGAGCGGCAGGAATTAACTAACTAACCCCACTATACGGGATAGGAATATCGATCGTTCTGATAACAACGCTAGTTGGGGTGCATTATTAGGGGCAGCTGATTCATCTGGTATAAAATAAACAGTAGTGATGGGAGTTTACAACCTTGCCTCACTCCTGTAAGAACCTTAAGCCAAGAACTCATCTCGCTGCAGCCTGTAGTCACGTCCTAGTTCGTGAACCATGGACAACGGATGAGTGGCCTAGTAAGTGGTCCTGGATACCATTTATCATGGAATAGGACTCAGGGGCCCTGTGTAAGTAAGGCTAGCAACCTGCTTCTCTTGCACCTCTTAAAACTGATTTAAAAAGTATTTTACCTTAGTTATTTATTTATTTATTTATTTATTTATTTATTTATTTATTTATTTATTTATTTATTTCTTCTTCTTCTTCTTCTTCTTCTTCTCGAATCACCCACTTTGGGGTACGTCAGATCAATCACTTCTTAGATGCTTGTGCTCTCCTTTTCTCCCAATACTTCTTCATTCTATCTGATCTCCTCTTTCTTTCCTCTTGTGATATCTGCATCGGTTTTCTGGAGACGGCTCTGACTTGGAACTTCTTGGTGTTGTCTTTGGTCACGGTTTTGGCTGTACCATTCATCAACATGATTTCAGTAATCTGAAGCTCTCGCAGGTCCTTTTCCACTTCCGTAAACCAATTAGGTTTGATCTTCTTTTTATTTATTTATTTATTTATTTATTTACTGTATTTAGGTCGCCTCCGTAGCGTAGCGGTCAGCATGGTTAGCTGCCGCCCAGGAGGTCCTGGGTTCGATTCCCGGCTCTGCCACGAAATTTGAAAAGTGGTATGAGGACTGGAACGGGGTCTACTCAGCCTCGGAAGATCCAAATGAGTAGAGGGGGTTCGATTCCCACCTCAGCCATCCTCGAAGTGATTTTCCATGGTTTCCCACTTCTACTTCGGGCGAATGCCGGGATGGTTCCTACTGTAAGGCCACGGCCGCCTCCTCCCCACTTCCTTGCCTAACCTTCCCACTCTTCCCATCCCTCATGAAACCCTCTGTTCGCTTTGCAGGTGAGGCCGCATGGGCGAAGTGGTAGTCACACTCCCCAGTTGTATCCCTGATTCAGAGTCTCAAGCTCCAGGACACTGCCCTCAGTGGCGGTAGAGGTGGGATCCCTCGCTTAGTCCGTGGGAAAGACCCTGGAGGATAAAACGATATCGAAAAGAAAAAAAAAATACTGTATTTATTTTCCTCCGCACTGTAAGTAACTAGAAGTAGGATGACCTCGTTGTTCCGTCCCTCTCTAGGTGTAGGCGACGCGCGCTGACGTCATTGTGACGGGGGCGTCTGGGCGATGACGCACGTGAGTGGCGCCCATATAATAACCGTGTATATCTGAGGGGGCGCCAAGCTGGGCTGCGCCAAGCTGGGGAGTCCAACGGGATCTTTAACTTGATACCTGTCACACTAGGTGATGATGAGACTTATCCCACTCTGCAATCTTCGTTTCATTTCTTATTTGCTTCGTGATATTCATTATTCGGCTGCTCTGAAACCGTTTGATACATTATCTTTAGGAGGAATATTTTTTGTCCATAGAAGTTCGCTTTTCTTAAACACGGGTAAAATGTAGTTGAATCACAGGTATCGACAAAAATAAAAAAGCAAGCGGTTCATTAAAATGATAACGTTAATCAAGTTCTGGCGGCTTCGGTGGCGCAGTCGGTAGCATGCTAAGCTTCTATGCCCAAGATCGCGGGTTCAAATACGGCCGAAGTCGTCGGATTTTTTAAGAGCATAACAATCCCTCAGTATGCCTTCCTTCGGAGGGGAAGTAAAGCCGGCGGTCCCATGTCATAGATTTATGGCATGATAAGAATGTTGGTTTGTTGGTTCTTATGTTTAGAGGCTGCGACAACGCGGTCATGTAGCCCCGTGTACTTTGGGTGTGTGTAGAATCTGTCTGATAATGAAAATCCACAGCCTGCTTCCAGTCTCCGACCGGGTCAGGAATGGAATGAATGAAGCCCCCATCTAGCGGCGAGGATATGAACTGTGCTGGCTGCCGAGGCAATGATTAAATGAATGACAGATGAAATGAAATGACAGTGGAGAGTGTTGCTGGAATGAAATTGTGACAGGGAAAACTGGAGCACCCGGAGAAAAACCTGTCTGCCTCCGTTTTGTCCAGCACAGATCTCACATGGAGTGACCGGGATTTGAACCACGGACCCATGAATCTGTCTGATAACCGGTGTTAATTGTGATGACTGTATTAGTGTGTTTTATCTGTTTTTAAATTTAAGTACTGCAACTTAGAATTTTTCAAATAGTTCCTACTTTTGCCGCCAAGCGCCACCGTCAACGACTACTAGGCCAAGTTCAGAACTTAGCTACCAGACGCCACCGCAGTTGGCTCTTGGCAACGAACGTAGAAACCTAAGAGCGTTGTTTACAATCTTAACCTATCCAATTTAGCTTCACACAGGTGTAATTAGTGGAAGGTTCTTTAACATGCCATAAATCTATGACATGGGACCGCCGGCTTTACTTCCCCTCTGAAGGAAGGCATACTGAGGGATTTTTAACGCTCTTAAAAATCCGACGGCTTCGGCCGGGTTTGAACCCGCTATCTTGGGCATAGAAGCTCAGCATGCTACCCACTTCGCCACCGAAGCCGCCTGTTAAGAATGTAAACAACGCTCTTAGGTTCCTACGTTCGTTGCCAAGACCGACTATGGTGGCGTCTGGTAGCTAATTTCTGAACTAGTAGTCGTTGACGGTGGCGTTTGGCGGCAAAAGTAGGAACTATTTGAAAAATTAAAAAGTCTGCAGACCTTACTTGAATTAAAGAACACATAACACACACTAATGCAGTCATCACAATTAACACCGGTTATCAGACAGATTCTACTCACACCCAAAGTACACGGGGCTACATGACTGCGTTGTCGCAGCCCCTAAACTTAGGAACCAACCAATCAAGTTCGACGATTTTCCAAATAACTGGAGATATTTTCAAACAATCCCAATTTAGGAAGTTAAATAAAACTGTGGAGTTATCCCTTCATCTAAATCAGTTACGGTAACTATCAGTAACTTTAATTTATGAAAGAAACTGGTGTGACAATGACGGGATCCTGGCTGTTGAGGCAAACATTTAGTAGTAAAATCAGTTTGGTATGTCAATCTGTTATTTTTATACAAGTTCACAGAGCTTGGACCCGAGCAGTAGGTCATGGGTAGAACTCCACAAAAACCCAAGGAGAAGTGAGGTGGTACTAAATTGAAACAAACTGTCGTACATTGAAGACCGAGGAGTGTATAACATTGAGAATTAAAAATGAATAAATTCATTCATTAGAAATGTTGCTAATTATGTGATTAAATAGAATTTGTAGGTTATTTTACATTCACCCGAAATTATGAAAAAAGAATTATCAATAATAACGATTTCATTTCCATATCTCTTACTTCAAAATAAACACAATAAGTTGGCACAGTTCAGAATGCTGATAATACCCAAAACATTCATCTTAGCGCCGGATCCAGTCCCCTTTTATTTTGAAACCGTTCAGCTTTTTAACGAAGTTAGTTTACCATTATTAATGAGTTGTCATGTATCCCCGTGTACTTGTGTGTGTGAAATTTGTCAGATAACCTGTGTTATTGTGATGGCTGTATTACTGTGCGTATTTGTAATTCAGATGAGGATTGGGAAGGAGGCGGCCGTGGCGTTAACTTAGAAACCATCCCGGCATTTGCCTGGAGTAGAAGTGGGAAACCACGGAAAACCAATTACAGGATAGCTGAGGTGGGAATTGAACCGGCCTCTTCTCAGTTCTGTTTTCACGAGGCTTAGTGTACCCCGTTCCAGCCCTCAGACCAGAATTAAATTTCTTCTACTTGTAAGACTGTCAATTCCCCCTTTTTCTCTCTTTCTGAGTAATTTGATCCTGTATTCCTTCTGATTTACTTTGAAGATCTTCGTATTTCTCCTTTCCCTCTAGGTAGCCTACGCTTCTGTCGATCTATTATGACTGGCCGTGATCGTCTATAGATAAGACCAAACAAGAGGATATAATAGGACATTGCCTTGTGTTTGGAAATACGATGTTGTATTTAGCGCTTCTTTTGAATTGGTTTGATGTTGCAAAGGCACCAACGTAACAAGGTTCCTAACATGTCATCCAATCTTGCTTCGAAGTAAACTATTTTGTATAAAAACCAACCAAGGTGAAATAACATTGACTTAAATCATTTTGAATATTCTTCAGTATAACAAGAACTATTAAATTTCACCAAATATACAATAAACGATTAATAACAAAACATTTATATATTACTGTTGATATGGTATTGGCGATCACTTTTGTTTACGGAAAAACAATTGCTAATATATAACCACTGACAACATGTCAAACTCGCTATTCAAGAGTCCATAATAGTTTTCAATGACAGTTTCGGCTCATGACGTACCTATGCAAGTAAATTAAAGGATGTCAGTTCGGGCTAAAATTAAATTGTGGATACTTTCATACATAATATCATTCTTCAGAATTATGCCCGATATTGACATTACATATGTTCAATGTTGGTATACTTGAATCTTGGAATGACTACGCGGATTTAACAAGATGGAGGAAATAGGAATAACACTCCCAGAAAAGGTATGCTTAAAATATATTTCATTTATTAAAATTTTGAAAGGAAATTGCTACATCTATACGTTGTTGTTTTATGTTAAGAATAGCTGATTATTACAATTTGTTTTCGTCTGATTTTAACGTGTTTGTAGGAGGAAGTGATTCAGGATCCCAAACCTCCCAGTGCTCCAGTTATAGGGACTGGCGATGATTTAGACGTGGAAGATCTGTACACACGGTACAAGGTGAGATGCTGTTTCTACGCTCTATATAATAGTTGCAGATATCAAGTTTTCTTGTTCAAGCTTAAATTCTTAACCATGATGTTTCAATTTTTGAATAAAGGTCACCGACCATTGTATTATTATTATTATGTGGTAGTGTCTCGGAGGATTCCAGTTGTGGAATCATGCTATCTACCGACACATAATGCAGCAAGGAATGTTTTTTGTTTATTTATTTTTGAGTTTTAGGCACCCTAACCTAAAGTTAAATAGGCCTACTCTTGGTTGAAATGGTGGGTACATCCAAGCAAACACGCTAACGATAATGGAACTTGTTTTGCAAAGGATATACACTAAAGAAAATATGTAATTAAGGTGAAATCAAGTGAAAATTTCCAAGTGCAGATGGACGACCAAACTATATTACAAGTCTGTAAAATACTCAACTGCGCATGCATCACATATGCAAAATTTCAGAGAATACCAACAATGTCTTATAGCTCTCTCTTAGCTCTTGACAGATTGTGATAATGCGTTTCATCGCACTTCCCTGTAGCGAGGTTAGACTGTCTGAACGAAAATACTGATGTACTAAAGTTGGGTGAGACGAAGCCATTGGTCGCTAAATGGTTAGGAGACGGTCTGGACAAATCCATTTGTCTCTACTTGGTTAGAAGGCTATCTGGACGAAAATACTGCTTGTACTACAAGCAAGAGGGTCTGGGGCGTAAGCCCCAGGTTAGGTTTGTGTTTGTATGTAAAGCCTTATTCTTCATTCGCCACTTTTGAAATAAGCGGCAAAACCAGCGCCAAACAATGTTGGCATTGGTGAATGAATGTAATAGCACCTGTATCTTAGTCACATTACCTATTCCTACTCCCAACAACTCCCAGAAAGGTATGTATATCATAAATGACATATTTTCAATAAGCTAAGGTGTTAAAAGTGAAGAAAAGGGAGGATGGTCTAAGATGCACTTTAAATGAAGAGGGTAGAGTTTCCGGTTTTGGTGTTGGCTGACACTGTATTCCCTCTCGTTTATTGTACTCTCGCAACATAAATATCTCAACTCTCCACAGAAAATTATATTGTGTTGGTATCTTCTCATCCCATCTGCTCAACTGGGTGTATGCCTATTGTCAAAGCTACGGACTTAGAGCCTAAATCCACTGCGAAAGTTTTTCCGAAGAGTTTGCAGGATTTGAAGAAATATTACTAAATTTTATCAATATACGAGTTTAAATGTACAACCTGCATCACTGACACTGCCCGTGAAGTACAGCGTACAAAACACACAACACAGGTAAAATTGTAATTATATTGTGAAAAAGCATTAATTGGCCAAACGATTATTAATCCTTCAGTAGAGGCACTTTTCCGTTTACACAACTTGGTTCATCTATAGCTTGCGATACACCGGCGTTTAGGGAATTTTTAGGGGCCTCTATGACGTCAGGCGCGCACGGCTGACTTATTGCTATCGGTAACGCTATTGGTTGCTTGGAGTTGTTTGTCAGCTGATTACTACATCAGTTCCGTGGTCAGTTCGCCGCAGGAATTTGCTGGAGTCGCTTCGCCATGTTTTGTATGGTCACTCGTTGGCGTTTTCTAAATGTAATATTAAAATAAATATTCCCTTGTATAACCTATAGAACAAGATTTTGATATTAGCAGTGTCGTGTGCTCGATTGTGTTGGGGATTTGTATCAAAATTGTTGAATTCCCGAAGTTGTTGAATTCAAATAAAATGTTGTTACGTGTGGGAACGTGTGGTTGAAAATTACTGCCTCTTTTTGTACATGTGGAATAATACGGCCTTTGGGATCTATAGGTGAGTTTTTTACGTTGTTCATATATTTATTTTGGTTGTTGCATTTAATAGGAGAGTTGCACTGTCCTCTTCGAAAGCTGTAGACAATGCCATTTGTCTAACCGATAATATTACGTCAGGCACGGTGTTGGGGAATTACGCCTGTTAAAATAGTAATGGATGGTTAAAATTTAGACAAATTGGCATTTACATGAACACTTGGAAAAGAGACGTTTCATATAGTACGTCTATGAGGCGTTATTAAACAGTATGTGAAGGATTGTGATTTCTAATTGAGACACAAGTATTTGCAGCCAATATTGGAAAACAAAAAAATACCAACCTAGGGGGAGGTGGGGTGGGGGGGCAGGCCCCCCAGCAAAAACAACATTATTGACCTCAATGTTTTGCTTTTTGGTTGGTTTTGCGGATGGCATTGTGGTTGTGTTTGCGTATTTGCAGCCAACTTTGGATAAAAAACGTAACTACACAAAACCATTTCTTGCTATGTGGTGGGGTCAATAACATTATTGACCACAATATTTTATAAGAATATTACAATGTGCCAGCAGCTAGGTTAGGTTTGTGTTTGCGTGGGAAATGTGTTAATGTATTGATGCCAACCGGCGATTATTACAGACCACGATCCTTTGTGCAGAACATTTTTATAAAAACAAATTGGCTGCTTTTGTGATGTTATCAACCACTTGACGAAATGCTTCTCTGGCAAAATTATGGGAAAAGCCGGTTGTAGTATATATCCCGAGTCCCGGGGTTTAGTGAGCTTTTGGTGATCTCAATGACGTCACCTATGACGTAAAAATACTTACCTGATTGGTGAGTTGAAATTCATTTTCTCGATTGTGATTGGCCAGCTCATGTGCGCCAGCTGATATGCGCCGTGCTTGTCAGGCGCCATTTTGAAATTTAGTCGCCGGGGAGATTTTGAAATGCTCGGTTGCGATACTTATGCGTTGCGAAAATAAATTAAAATAAGATTTAGGTATGGTATACCGTAATGTGGATGGTATATTTATAGTGATTGTGGTATTTTTGATGGTTGGTAGTGTGTATGTAAGAAGGCAGTGTCTGTGCATGTGAATTACACCTAATGAAGTTGCTGTTGGACTCCGGTGTCAAATGGGGTAAGTGTTGTATTTCTTCATATGCTTATTATAGTGCTTCTGGTAGTTGAAGGATCAACATCCCATGGATGTTTTGCTGTGTATCGCGATTGTTTGAAAATTAGGTGAAATGGAAAATTTTCGCCCACGCAGAAAAAGTAATGATCGGACAAATTTGCCATTTCTGCTAATTTTCAAGCAATAGCGCTACGTAGAAAAAAAGTAAAGAAGCTAGTGGGGCACTGTTCACACCAAACCATTGGTCTGGGCGGTTAGGCTGTAACCATTGTCAAAACCATTGGATTGGACGCAACAAAGGTTAGAAGTCTGTGGGTAGGTGTGCGGCAGCTAGTGGGGCACTGTTCACACCAAACCATTGGTCTGGGCGGTTAGGCTGTGACCATTGTCAAAACCATTGGATTGGACGCAACGAAGGTTAGAAGTCTGTGGGTAGGTGTGCGGCAGCTAGTGGGGCACTGTTCACACCAAACCATTGGTCTGGGCGGTTAGGCTGTGACCATTGTCAAAACCATTGGATTGGACGCAACGAAGGATAGAAGTCTGTGGGTAGGTGTGCGGCAGCTAGTGGGGCACTGTTCACACTAAACCATTGGTCTGGGCGGTTAGGCTGTAACCATTGTCAAAACCATTGGATTGGACGCAACAAAGGTTAGAAGTCTGTGGGTAGGTGTGCGGCAGCTAGTGGGGCACTGTTCACACTAAACCATTGGTCTGGGCGGTTGGGCTGTGACCATTGTCAAAACCATTGGATTGGACGCAACGAAGGTTAGAAGTCTGTGAGTAGGTGTGCGGCAGCTAGTGGGGCACTGTTCACACTAAACCATTGGTCTGGGCGGTTAGGCTGTAACCATTGTCAAAACCATTGGATTGGACGCAACGAAGGTTAGAAGTCTGTGGGTAGGTGTGCGGCAGCTAGTGGGGCACTGTTGACACTAAACCATTGGTCTGGGCGGTTAGGCTGTAACCATTGTCAAAACCATTGGATTGGACGCAACAAAGGTTAGAAGTCTGTGGGTAGGTGTGCGGCAGCTAGTGGGGCACTGTTCACACTAAACCATTGGTCTGGGCGGTTAGGCTGTAACCATTGTCAAAACCATTGGATTGGACGCAACGAAGGTTAGAAGTCTGTGAGTAGGTGTGCGGCAGCTAGTGGGGCACTGTTCACACTAAACCATTGGTCTGGGCGGTTAGGCTGTAACCATTGTCAAAACCATTGGATTGGACGCAACGAAGGTTAGAAGTCTGTGGGTAGGTGTGCGGCAGCTAGTGGGGCACTGTTGACACTAAACCATTGGTCTGGGCGGTTAGGCTGTAACCATTGTCAAAACCATTGGATTGGACGCAACAAAGGTTAGAAGTCTGTGGGTAGGTGTGCGGCAGCTAGTGGGGCACTGTTCACACTAAACCATTGGTCTGGGCGGTTAGGCTGTAACCATTGTCAAAACCATTGGATTGGACGCAACAAAGGTTAGAAGTCTGTGAGTAGGTGTGCGGCAGCTAGTGGGGCACTGTTCACTCTAAACCATTGGTCTGGGCGGTTAGGCTGTAACCATTGTCAAAACCATTGGATTGGACGCAACAAAGGTTAGAAGTCTGTGGGTAGGTGTGCGGCAGCTAGTGGGGCACTGTTCACACCAAACCATTGGTCTGGGCGGTTAGGCTGTGACCATTGTCAAAACCATTGGATTGGACGCAACGAAGGTTAGAAGTCTGTGGGTAGGTGTGCGGCAGCTAGTGGGGCACTGTTCACACCAAACCATTGGTCTGGGCGGTTAGGCTGTGACCATTGTCAAAACCATTGGATTGGACGCAACGAAGGATAGAAGTCTGTGGGTAGGTGTGCGGCAGCTAGTGGGGCACTGTTCACACTAAACCATTGGTCTGGGCGGTTAGGCTGTAACCATTGTCAAAACCATTGGATTGGACGCAACAAAGGTTAGAAGTCTGTGGGTAGGTGTGCGGCAGCTAGTGGGGCACTGTTCACACTAAACCATTGGTCTGGGCGGTTGGGCTGTGACCATTGTCAAAACCATTGGATTGGACGCAACGAAGGTTAGAAGTCTGTGAGTAGGTGTGCGGCAGCTAGTGGGGCACTGTTCACACTAAACCATTGGTCTGGGCGGTTAGGCTGTAACCATTGTCAAAACCATTGGATTGGACGCAACGAAGGTTAGAAGTCTGTGGGTAGGTGTGCGGCAGCTAGTGGGGCACTGTTGACACTAAACCATTGGTCTGGGCGGTTAGGCTGTAACCATTGTCAAAACCATTGGATTGGACGCAACAAAGGTTAGAAGTCTGTGGGTAGGTGTGCGGCAGCTAGTGGGGCACTGTTCACACTAAACCATTGGTCTGGGCGGTTAGGCTGTAACCATTGTCAAAACCATTGGATTGGACGCAACGAAGGTTAGAAGTCTGTGAGTAGGTGTGCGGCAGCTAGTGGGGCACTGTTCACACTAAACCATTGGTCTGGGCGGTTAGGCTGTAACCATTGTCAAAACCATTGGATTGGACGCAACGAAGGTTAGAAGTCTGTGGGTAGGTGTGCGGCAGCTAGTGGGGCACTGTTGACACTAAACCATTGGTCTGGGCGGTTAGGCTGTAACCATTGTCAAAACCATTGGATTGGACGCAACAAAGGTTAGAAGTCTGTGGGTAGGTGTGCGGCAGCTAGTGGGGCACTGTTCACACTAAACCATTGGTCTGGGCGGTTAGGCTGTAACCATTGTCAAAACCATTGGATTGGACGCAACAAAGGTTAGAAGTCTGTGAGTAGGTGTGCGGCAGCTAGTGGGGCACTGTTCACTCTAAACCATTGGTCTGGGCGGTTAGGCTGTAACCATTGTCAAAACCATTGGATTGGACGCAACGAAGGTTAGAAGTCTGTGGGTAGGTGTGCGGCAGCTAGTGGGGCACTGTTGACACTAAACCATTGGTCTGGGCGGTTAGGCTGTAACCATTGTCAAAACCATTGGATTGGACGCAACGAAGGTTAGAAGTCTGTGGGTAGGTGTGCGGCAGCTAGTGGGGCACTGTTGACACTAAACCATTGGTCTGGGCGGTTAGGCTGTGACCATTGTCAAAACCATTGGATTGGACGCAACAAAGGTTAGAAGTCTGTGGGTAGGTGTGCGGCAGCTCATCATCATCAGCTTTAACTCGAATCCGAGTATAAATCTTCTTCCTTCAGTCCAGTTTGTGGATGTGTTTACGGTGACTAAAGAGTCCAATCCTGGCATGGAACAAGCGACCACACAAGTCGCATAGTATTGCTGGAGGAGGACGTGGTTGCGGCAGCTAGTGGGGCACTGTTCACACTAAACCATTGGTCTGGGCGGTTAGGCTGTAACCATTGTCAAAACCATTGGATTGGACGCAACGAAGGTTAGAAGTCTGTGGGTAGGTGTGCGGCAGCTAGTGGGGCACTGTTGACACTAAACCATTGGTCTGGATGGTTAGGCTGTAACCATTGTCAAAACCATTGGATAGGACGCAACGAAGGTTAGAAGTTTGAGGGTAGGTGCAGCCTTTGGCTGTGGCCACAGAGGGGCACCAAAAATCAATTCCTCTAGGCAGGTGAGGCTGTAACTATTGACAAAAACCGTGTGTGTGTGTGTGTGTGTGTGTGTGAAATATTAAAATTGGACGGAAATGGCAAATTTGTAATGGGTATCGCGATCTTTATTTGCGTGGCGCGATTGCTTGAACATGAGTAGAAATGGCAAATTTGTGATGGGTATCGCGATCTTAATTTTTCATTGCGTAGCGCGATTGCTTGAAAAAGAGCTGTAATGGCGAATTTGCGATGGGTATCGCGATCTTTATTTTCCACTGCGTAGCGCGATTGCTTGAAAAAGAGCTGAAATGGCGAATTTGTGATGGGTATCGCGATCTTTATTTTTCACTGCGTAGCGCGATTGCTTGAAAAAGAGTTGAAATGGCGAATTTGTGATGGGTATCGCGATCTTTATTTTTCATTGCGTAGCGCGATTGCTTGAAAATGAGTAGAAATGGCAAATTTGTGATGGGTATCGCGATCTTAATTTTTCACTGCGTAGCGCGATTGCTTGAAAAAGAGCTGAAATGGCGAATTTGTGATGGGTATCGCGATCTTTATTTTTCATTGCGTAGCGCGATTGCTTGAAAATGAGTAGAAATGGCAAATTTGTGATGGGTATCGCGATCTTAATTTTTCACTGCGTAGCGCGATTGCTTGAAAAAGAGCTGAAATGGCGAATTTGTGATGGGTATCGCGATTTTTATTTTTCATTGCGTAGCGCGATTGCTTGAAAATGAGTAGAAATGGCAAATTTGTGTTGGGTATCGCGATCTTAATTTTCCACTGCGTAGCGCGATTGCTTGAAAAAGAGCTGAAATGGCGAATTTGTGATGGGTATCGCGATCTTTATTTTTCATTGCGTAGCGCGATTGCTTGAAATTGAGTAGAAATGGCAAATTTGTGATGGGTATCGCGATCTTAATTTATCACTGCGTAGCGCGATTGCTTGAAAAAGAGCTGAAATGGCGAATTTGTGATGGGTATCGCGATCTTTATTTTTCACTGCGTAGTGCGATTGCTTGAAAATGAGCTGAAATGGCAAATTTTTGATGGGTATCGCGATCTTTATTTTCCACTGCGTAGCGCGATTGCTTGAAAAAGAGCTGAAATGGCGAATTTGTGATGGGTATCGCGATCTTTATTTTTCACTGCGTAGCGCGATTGCTTGAAAAAGAGTTGAAATGGCGAATTTGTGATGGGTATCGTGATCTTTATTTTTCATTGCGTAGTGCGATTGCTTGAAAATGAGTAGAAATGGCAAATTTGTGATGGGTATCGCGATCTTAATTTTTCACTGTGTAGCGCGATTGCTTGAAAAAGAGCTGAAATGGCGAATTTGTGATGGGTATCGCGATCTTTATTTTTCATTGCGTAGCGCGATTGCTTGAAAGTGAGTAGAAATGGCAAATTTGTGTTGAGTATCGCGATCTTAATTTTCCACTGCGTAGCGCGATTGCTTGAAAAAGAGCTGAAATGGCGAATTTGTGATGGGTATCGCGATCTTTATTTTTCACTGCGTTGTGCGATTGCTTGAAAATGAGCTGAAATGGCAAATTTTTGATGGGTATCGCGATCTTTATTTTTCACTGCGTAGTGCGATTGCTTGAAAATGAGCTGAAATGGCAAATTTTTGATGGGTATCGCGATCTGTACTTGAGCAGGGGAGCTCAAGTAAAGATCGCGATACCGGCTTTTTTTAAAAAATGCGGTGAAATGTGGATCTTTTTCTGTGTATCGCGATTGTTTGAAAATGAGGTGAAATGGCAAATTTTTGATGGGTATCGCGATCTTGACTTGAGCGGGGGGGCTCAAGTAAAGATCTCGATACCCAGCCCGTTTTTCACGTTTTTTGTTGTTCCCCACCCAAAACCCCCTATTCCCCAGGCTTTTCCCGTAAGCTTGCCAGAGGAGTATTTCGTGACGTCATTGATGACGTCACGGAAGCCGCCATTTTGTTTTAGGGGAATTTGGTGCCGCCGGGACTCGCGATCTATACTAATCCCGAAAAGCCTTGGTTATAGGTTATTTTGGGCGGTGACAACTCAATAATAGAAATGAGCATTAAAAAACCTTCGAAACGCATTGTGTTTCGTCATCTGTAATTTATGTTTTGGCCTACGCCGTACATACGAAAATATTTTAATTTAGGGTTACATTTATAAGACATATTTTTAAAGTTCCGTTTCCGGATCTGTAATTCGCCTATATAGATGAATTACAGATGACGTTATGCGTCGTAATTAATTTAATTTTATATTGATAAGACATTGTATCAAAGCTGTAATTGACCTATATAGCTCAATTAAAAATTTTGATGCAATGTTTTATTAATATGAAATTATAATAATTACGATATGTATCATCATCTGTAATTGATCTACATAGGCTAATTATAGATTTCGATACGGAAATTTTAAATATATGACGTGAATTTGCGAAATTTTTATATGTTTCAGAATCTTTAAATGAGCTATATAGGTAAATTATAGATTTCGATGCCATGCTTTTTATTTACGAAATGAAAATAATTACGATGTGTTTCGGAATCTGTGATTGACCTACATAGGCCAATTATATATTTCGATACGGAAATTTTAAATATATGATGTGAATTTGCGAAATGTTTATATGTATCGGAATCTTTAAATGAGCTATATACGTCAATTATAGATTTCGATGCATAGGTAGTTTCGAAGGTTTTTGTGTTTCCCCACCCAAAAAAAAACCCTATTACCCAGGCTTTTTCCGTAAGCTTGCCAGAGGAGTATTTCGTGACGTCGTTTGATGACGTCACGCAAGCCGCCATTTTGTTTTAGGGGAATTTCATACGCGGCCGTATCGCAATGTATAGTAGTCCCCACAACTTTCACAAGGCATATGTATTTATGATTCACAAATCTTTCTGGGAGCCGTTAGAAGTTGATTTCAATTTGAATTGTCACTGCTGCACCGGAAATATTTCTTTTATTACCTAAAAAAATCATTTTCTTTCTTGTTCATTTTACGACCACCACCATGACATTGACGTCATACTTAAATGTCAACATGTCTGATACAAACTACATGACACATGGTTGGTTCCTCAGTTTAGGGGCTGCGACAACGCGGTCATGTAGCCCCGTGTACTTTGGGTGTGTGTAGAATCTGTCTGATAACCGGTGTTAATTGTGATGACTGTATTAGTGTGTGTTATCTGTTTTTTAATTGAAGTAAGGAGTGCAGGCTTGGAATTTTTCAAATAGTTCCTACTTTTGCCACCAAACACCACCGTCAACGACTACTAGTTCAGAACTTAACTACTAGATGCCACTGCAGTCGGCTCTTGGTAACGAAATTGGAACCTAAGAGCGTTGTTTAAATTCTTAACCTATATAATTTAGCTTCACACAGGTGTGATTAGTGGAAGGTTCTTTAACATGCCATAAATCTATGACTTGGGACCGCCGGCTTTACTTCCCCTCCGAAGGAAGGAATACTGAGGGATTTTTAACGCTCTTAAAAAATCCGACGACTTTGGTCGGGTATGAACCCGCGATCTTGGGCATAGAAGCTCAGCATGCTACCAACTGCGCCACCGAAGACGCCATACGACATGTGAATAATGAAATAAAAGGCAAAACCATTGGCCTGGATAAAGATTATCGATGCGTGACAAAAACCGGGGGTGTTATGTATTACCTAGCTACCTAACCATTATTGGTCTATGCGAAAACCATTGGTCTACCGAATGCGTGGGGTTAGTATTATTTACTCATTGACAAAAATGGATGCCAGAGCTGGAATTTCACCTATATAAGTCGTGATGCTATTCGGGATGGCTGGATGGGTCACAGAGGAAGAGTAAACATCTATTACTACATCATCTCCAGATACTTTCCTGACTATTAATTCAGGTAGGGCCTAATTTGGTTAATTTCAGTACTTGAAGAATTTTGGAGCGAAAAGTACCTCTTCTGAAGTCTTACCAAACGATTTGCATGTACAGTCGAACCTGCCCTAACGGACACCTGCCTATACGGACATTTTCCCTTGGAACCGATTTTATTTTGCATAAGACAAGTGTTCATTTCAGCGGACACCTTGAAGTCCGGACAGCGGACATCACCATTTGTCCCGTCCACTTGACTTAAGCGGACACTTCACACGCTGCAGGACATTTTTTACACCGGACCATGTCATCCTTTCTTTTAAAACCATTCTGCAGACATATGGAAATCCCTCTTGAATGTCTGTACTACACCTATTTCGAGTAAAAGGAGAGAGAGAGTGAAATGCAGGCTACATGGCAACGCTGTAATAGCCGTAAAGTTAATTCTTCTATACATTCCTCTTTCCAAACCTTTCGTTATGGTGTTCTACCTACTGGTGTACATTCCGAGAATTCTAATTGTCCAGGATTGCTGCCAGTGACTGTTTACTCACGAGTTACCTGGGGATTTTCTTCCCTGCTTGCATCATTCTATCCATAACTCAGATTGCCACGGATAAGGTCGAGCTCAGGTAGTCAACTCGAGAAGGAAAAGACTTGCAGTACATGCGCTAATTAGTGAGACAGAAATACCGTAGCATTTCAGTCGTCGAGTAAACATGAGTAACAAGGGACGAACGTGTTTAGACCTCGAAACAAGAAGAAATGTGATTGTAGAAAGTGACATCACTTGTAATAACTTCCAAGGAAATACTTAAACAGAAATGACTTAGAATAATCAAAATAAAGATGTTTATATTTAAGGTGGATGTACTTTGCCGTTAAAATGTTCGATTATTTTCACAAACTTGTTTCAGCCGACACCTCTCATAACGGACATTTTCCCTCGGAACCGACGGTGTCCGCAGAAGGGAGGTTCGACTGTATAAAGATTATTGATGCGTGTGTACTCCCACTGTGGGTGACAAAACCTATGGGAACATATATGGTTAACGGGGTCCGCTACCTAGTAATTATTGGTCTAGGCGAACCCCACTTGATTAAAAGAACAATACAGAGGAAAGCCGGATGGATGTTACCAATGACGACCAGGCAAAGTCAAAGGGCGATACATGGAACATGAGAGGCCTGGCAGGAGGAGGTAGAGCTGGTTAGGGAAATCAAGAAGACCAGAGTTCAGTTCCTGGGTATCACGGAAACCAAGAAAAATGGACGAGGATGCATGACTCTCGAAGACAACTACTTGCTTTTGTATAGCGGTGTTGCAGATATGAAGAATATGAAGAAAACTTGTATTTAGGGCAAAGTCAAGTAAAAATTTTACGGCATTCAAAGATAATTACTATTTTATCAATAAGTTACATGAGTGCACCTAACCCAACTACAGTATATGTCTGACAGTCATTCCCCACCCGCCCTCCCATTTTAGATCACGACTTATACAGCAAAAGTCCAGCTGTCTTCGCCATTAGGTAAAAGAAGCGAAAAAGATATGAGGTGGTAAATGTGGGAGAATAAGCTGTGGGATCCAGGAGCCCACCAACCCCCTCCCATTTGTAGTACTACCATGATGATGAGAAATAAATATTGGGGAATAGTGTGGATTTAGATACCTTACACTACAAAATTCCCCTAGACATAAAATGGCGGCATCCATGATGTCATGGACGACGGTAAAGGTTTAAACGATGCGTATATGTGAAATTCTGTGTGTTAATAACATGGTGGCCACTACTGGAAATCCTGGAAAACTCCTAGATTTTTATTAAGTCTGGAAAACTCCTGAAAAATGACAAAAAATTTGAAAACTCCTGGAAAATAGCCACTGTTAATTAATTATAGAAATCTTTCCATCCACTGCTAAAATTCACAGTCCGCTCTTTAGTCCTCAATGTCATGATATTGCGGATGGCGTAGCAAGGGGCATCTAGCGGTCGCTCTGTAAACCCTGCTCAGCTGCCATGCGCGCCTTCCCCCTCCCCTCATCTGCGCGGGGTGACTGCTGCATTCGTAGCACCCTCACTTAGGAGTGAAGGCACACATGCTCCGTGCTCATGCATTCGAGATGAAGATGAAATGCTGCTAACAGACGAGACTCATTCAACTAGGAGCCACACTAGGTGTCTTAACTTTATGAGGAGGCTTCATGAGGGCCGAAACAAGAACCTTGTCACATCAATGGGAGTTTCCATCATCCGTTTCATATGATGACTTGTGGGCTGGTCAAAATGATAGTCAACAGAATGTACATGACACAGCTCCGTTTGTTGTGTGTGTGGGGAAGTCAGAACGAAGTAACATCAACTTTCTATTGAAGAACATTAGATGGTTCCATTATATTAAGTTGTTAATTTTACTATAGGATGCGAAGTTTTATTATATGTCAATTTTTAATGCATGTTGTTTATTGTACTTATTTATGAACTTTGTATTTTTGGTGAGTGTTTTATTATGTTTGTGAGGGCACTTGGCTGATGATGAAACATGTACCAATAATGAAATAATATAATTTCAATAATAAAATTTTTGTATTGAATAGACGCAAAAAAAATTATCAGTCAAATAGGAGATCAACAAGTGCCGATCAAAGTTATCCACCAAAGATGTTTTGAATTTCCGCTCTTTTTTTTTAAAGCAGATATTTGAGTCACAAAGACTTTTTTAAAACAACAATAAAATCATTTGTGTGTAGGCTTTCGTATCAATAACGCAATCACCACTAATTTTTGTCAACCAAACACAACTGCTTTGTTTTGGTCTTGAAGTAGGCAACCGATAAAGCCTTCCCCGGGACTTGCGCTTATTTTTAAGTCTGTAAAAATGAGAATTACTCCTGGAAAATTCCTGGAAAACTCCTGGAAAATCGTTGACCGATTTGCGTGGCCACCATGTAATAAGGCTTGGCATACAAACACAAACCTAACCTGGAGCTTACGCCCCAGACCCTCTTGCTTGTAGTACAAGCAGTAATTTTCGTTCTGATATTGGCCTAACCTAGTAGTTTTTTTTTTTTTTTTTACCGTGGCTTCCTGAGAAGCAGAGTGCAGGTCTTTCTAGTCGACACCCGTGGGCGACCCGCGCGTCGGTATGAGAGATGGAATGGATGCAGATGAATGAAACTGGACAAGGATGTGGAAGGAAGCGGCCGTGCCCTGTCAGAAGGTACCGTCCCAGTATTTGCCTGGTTTTGAAAATGGGAAACCACGGAAAACTATTTCAAGGACGGCTGACGGTGGGGCCGAACCCACGCGTCTACCGAGTCAGCAGAGAGCTTGGCCCCATGGCCACTGCTGTCGGTTAACCTAGTAGTGAGCAATGGCTTTGTCTCGACATGACTTTAGATGTGTGCTGTGCAACTTTTCAATTGAATTGAACTTAAAGTAATTTATGAACATTTGTAACTCACGACCAACCCCCCTACTTGAACACCTGTGATTACAATCACATGTAACGAAGCACTGTTTGAAACCTCATTCAGCCGAGTAATATGGCGGCAATTCAGGGCACAGCAAACACGAACATCAACATTCGTACGTCATAGACTACACTAAAAATTCTCCTTGACACGTAAATATCGCTGTATATACTTGAACCATTATTGCAACCATTTTAGCTGTTCGTGGCAGCCCTTGAAAACTGTGGTGCATCGCGTGACCTACTCGCACTTGCAGCAGCATTCCATATGTTATGAATGTAAAGAGTGCAGTTTTAATATGTTTTTTATAGTGAAAGTATTTTTTTTTAAATCTTCATGATGGTTCTTAATAGATCCAATATACATTTGCACTCTGATTGATCATCATCATCATCTTGCACAGTTTCCAGCCACTGGCCGGGTCTGTTTGGAACACAAGCCTCTCCAACATTTTCGGTCTTCCCACCTCTCTCAGCCTCCACCCTTGTCCAGTCTTCTCCTCTCTTCTTCACGCTTTCTTCCACCCCCTTCAGCCACCTGTCTCTCGATCTCTTTCCTTCCCACTTGTATCCTCCTGGGTATCCTCTTCTCCATTCGTTTTACATGTCCATACAATCTAAGTTTAGATTTCTCTATACCATCCTGTAATGGTTCCTCCTTCATTAATTCTCTGGTCCTCTCATTTCTTATTCTGTCCATCTCAAGAACCTCATCTCACTGGCCTGTATTTTGCTCTTCTCCCTTCCTTTCATAACCCAGGTCTCCGAGGCATACGTCAGGATATTGCATCAAAATTTAAAGAAAATTAAAAAAATTGATCCAGTCATTTTGCTCTGCAATGACCTCAGTATATACCAGCCAGTGTCTTGGGGAGATGTTATGCTCGGGTCTAAGCTGCGTGAACCCGAGAGGAATGTAGATTGCGGACTATGAAAAGTGATGGTGACGAGTGATGAGGTTTCACGGTGCGTGCATAGTAACAGAACCAAATATATTGGTCGGTGACTCACTCACACATTCGCAACACCACAGTGGTTTGAGCAACAGTCATATGTTACAGTATTGGAATAGAAAGGAATACCACATATTACGGCGGGCTGTTACGGATCGTTCTCTTCTCGCCTGACCCTCCTCTGCCCCTTCCACTCACCCCGCAAGTTCACAGAGCTTGGACCCGAGCAGTACCATACCAATTGACGGCCCCAATGCCACACTCTGGCAAAACGCTGGCAAACCGATTGAGATGACTGGATCAATTTTTAAAATTTCTTTGAAATTTTTTGTCATTGTGCTTAATTGGAGCATCTAATTAACTTGGATCCTTCAGGAAACTGTTCATATTAATTATATTTGCCTAGTCTGGCAGTATGTCACATGCTTTTATAAGTTGTTGTCTGTTACAGAAACTTCAACGACAGCTGGAGTTTCTCGCCGTCCAAGAGGAGTACATCAAAGATGAGCAGCGTAACTTGAAAAAGGAGTACCTGCATGCACAGGAGGAGGTGAAACGTATCCAGAGCGTTCCTCTGGTCATTGGCCAGTTCCTGGAGGCCGTGGATCAGAACACGGGCATCGTGGGCAGCACCACAGGTACTGTGTAGTGTCTCCGTCGTTTCGATTCACGACTATGAGAGTCTAATATTGAATTAGAGCAAAAAATCCTCGGTATTTCTAGTCGTAGATTGTGAGCTTCGTCATCACATTTTTGTGAATGCTAGCCAAATTAATAGAATCTCAGCCACAAGTTGCCCAATGGAGTTTCAGTTTCTATTATAATAATAATGTTAGTTTTACACTGCTGGGCTTTTAGAGATGACATGCAGTTTCTATAGCAGACGGCACTGCAAAATGGAACTCCTAGATTGTAGAGTACGAGATGTTGTTTACCAGGCAGCCGAGGCCATACAATTATCATTCTTCTTCTTCTTACATTTTAGCAGTTAGTACAGCTTTTACACGTCTTACCTTGTTGTTGAACATAAAGTCTAATCAAAGCCTCTCAGGGGTAGATGATCTTACTGTTCCGCCCCGTAAAACAAAGAAAACTAGCTCTGTAAACCACCGGAGTTTATTAGCTTCCTACATTTGCAACACGTGACCACAACATCTAATTCTGCTCATTTGTAGTGTTCATTTCTGATTTGAAACCTTGTGTCTGTTCATAATACCATCGCTGTCTGCTATGCTCTTACGCCTTCCCATTCAACGCGACTCGTGTGCTAAGCGGCGATTATGCCCTGACACAGGCGTTTGTGAGCCTGTCCAAGCTTGGTCCAAGCGGGCAATTTCTAATTTTACTGTGTAACACCTTTCTTGTTTGTTACATGTGATGTGTAATGTGAGAAGTGTTCAATTAAGTGTTGGTATTTTGTATTACTTAGTCACAGCATTAATTAAGTACGACTCAACAATTTTGGCATGCCTGTGGAATACCGTATTTCCTCGCATAATCGTCACACTTTTTTAGCCTAAATTTCGTGGAAAAAAGCTGGGTGCAACGATTATGCGAAGAATATTTAAGTTCAAAGAATATACTGTATCATTATTTGCTGCACGGGCCAGTCATTCGCGTAGCGTGAGTCATAGCCTGCAGTCAGACAGGCTTCTTTCTTCTAACAAGGTCACGACAGGTTAAAGCTCGCGAAATGTGCTGATGAAGCTGGCCGTTCGCCTCGCGGTTCATAGCCTGTAGGCATAAAGACGAGATTACTTTCTCGTAACAAAATCACGCCCGATTAGGCATAAAAGCTCGCGGAATGTGCTAAGTGACTAAACTGGCCGCTCTCGTCACAGTTCATAGCCCGCAGGCTTAAAGACGAGATTATTTTCTCCTAAGAAGATCACGCCAGATTAATCCTATAAGCTGGTGGAATGTGCGATGGTCGCTCGCGTCACAGCTCATAGCCCGCAGCATAAAGACCAGATTACTTTCTCGTGACAAGATCACGCCAGATTAGGCCTATAAGCTGGCGGAATGTGCGATGGTCGCTCGCGTCACAGCTCATAGCCCGCAGCATAAAGACCAGATTACTTTCTGCTGACAAGATCACGCCAGATTAGGCCTATAAGCTCGCGGAATGTGCTAAGTGATGAGGCTGGCCGCTCGCGTCACAGTTCATAGCCTGCAGGCATAAAGACGGGATTACTTTCTCCTGACAAGATCACGCCAGATTAGGCCTATAAGCTCGCGGAATGTGCGCTGGCCGCTCGCGTCACAGCTCATAGCCCGCAACATAAAGACGAGATTACTTTCTGCTGACAAGATCACGCCAGATTAGGCCTATAAGCTCGCGGAATGTGCGCTGGCCGCTCGCGTCACAGCTCATAGCCCGCAGCATAAAGACCAGATTACTTTCTGCTGACAAGATCACGCCAGAATAGGCCTATAAGCTCGCGGAATGTGCGCTGACCGCTCGCGTCACAGCTCATAGCCCGCAGCATAAAGACCAGATTACTTTCTGCTGACAAGATCACGCCAGATTAGGCCTATAAGCTCGCGGAATGTGCGCTGACCGCTCGGGTCACAGCTCATAGCCCGCAGCATAAAGACCAGATTACTTTCTGCTGACAAGATCACGCCAGATTAGGCCTATAAGCTCGCGGAATGTGCTAAGTGATGAGGCTGGCCGCTCGCGTCACAGTTCATAGCCTGCAGGCATAAAGACGGGATTACTTTCTCCTGACAAGATCACGCCAGATTAGGCCTATAAGCTCGCGGAATGTGCGCTGACCGCTCGCGTCACAGTTCATAGCCCGCAGCATAAAGACGAGATTACTTTCTGCTGACAAGATCACGCCAGATTAGGCCTATAAGCTCGCGGAATGTGCGCTGACCGCTCGCGTCACAGTTCATAGCCCGCAGCATAAAGACGGGATTACTTTCTCCTGACAAGATCACGCCAGATTAGGCCTATAAGCTCGCGGAATGTGCGCTGACCGCTCGCGTCACAGTTCATAGCCCACAGGCATAAAGACGAGATTATCCTGACAAGATCATGCCAGATTAGGCCTATAAGCTCGTGGAATGTGCGCTGACCGCTCGCGTCACAGTTCATAGCCCACAGGCATAAAGACGAGATTATCCTGACAAGATCATGCCAGATTAGGCCTATAAGCTCGTGGAATGTGCGCTGACCGCTCGCGTCACAGTTCATAGCCCACAGGCATAAAGACGGGATTACTTTCTCCTGACAAGATCATGCCAGATTAGGCCTATAAGCTCGTGGAATGTGCGCTGACCGCTCGCGTCACAGTTCATAGCCCACAGGCATAAAGACGGGATTACTTTCTCCTGACAAGATCACGCCAGATTATACACTCGCGGAATGTGCTAAGTGACGAAGTTTGCCGCTCGCGTCACAATTCATAGCCCGCAAGCATAAAGGCGAGATATTTTTCCTCTGACAAAGTCTCGCCAGGTTATAAAGTCGCGGCAGCATGTGTAACTGACCGGCACACAAATAAGAATATGCTATGCGACGATTATGCGATGAAATTTTATAAACCTATTTTAGTGTTTGAAAAGTGGGGTGCGACGATTACGCGGTGGTGACGATTATGCTAGGAAATACGGTATGTGTATTTAATTCAAATTCCAATCTTATGCTGAACCGACATTATCTCTTGTGTCTAGAGCACGAATTGGTACTCTGTACTGTGACAGCGATATCAAGGAGAAGGAATGATTTAAACTGTCATGATTGTTAGCCATGGTGGCATACTACAAGAGTAAGAGCGAGAAAGTAAATGGTATTTAGTTCCATTAATTCCCATGTGATACGGAAATGGTTTAAAAATATATAAATATAAATTTGTACCAAATTTTTAGTCAAGAACTTCACATGAATGTGGACGTCATTTTCTTGTATCTGATTATCGCCCAGGGTTGAAAATAAATTGTCTTCCCCACAGTATTGGAAGATTATACTGCACTTAAAGTACCTAAATCTTGGAGAGAAGAAAGCTCATGGAACATGGCAGAAAGAATGGTAATAAAACATGGTGGCCACTACTCCTGGAAAACCTGGAAATCCTGAAAAACTCTGGAAAATGATGAAAAGTTTGAAAACTCCTGGAAAATAGCCACTGTTAATTAATTATAAAAATCAACAGACGAAGATGGGATATTTTGTCAACCATGGTTTAGGACCATATTTTTTCCACGAGCTCCGAAAACACCTGGAGGATTCCACTGACTACGTGACCATTGGCTTTGATGAAAGTCTGAACAAGGTCATCCAAAGAATTCAAATGGATTTACAGGTCCGATATTGGAGTAAGGAGAACAATGAAGTTACTTAGGCTGATTTTAGAAGGTAGAATAAGGAAAGATAAGAGAACGTTCATGGCTTTTGTAGACTTAGAAAAGGCTTTTGATAACGTTGATTGGACTAAATTGTTTGACATTTTGAAATCAATTGGAATAAAGTACAGGGATAGGAGGGTGATATACTATCTGTACAGAAACCAGACAGCAGTCATTCGAGTTGAAGGACATGAGAGAGAAGCTGGTATTCAGAAAGGTGTAAGGCAAGGCTGCAACTTATCACCCATACTTTTCAATCTTTACATTGAACAAGCAATGAAGGAAATTAGAGAAAAATTTAAAGTGGGAGTGAAGATTCAAGGAGAAATAATTTCAACTCTGAGATTTGCTGATGACATCGTCATCTTGGCCGACAAGCCTGAGGATTTGAATGAGTTTTTGAATGGTATGGACTCCGTCTTACGGAAAGAATTCATGATGAAAATAAATAAATGTAAAACAAAAATACTGGAATGCAGCCGAAATAAATCAGAAACCTCTGTGGAGATCAAATTGGCAGGTGAAAAGCTGAAGGAAGTAGGAGACTTCTGTTACTTAGGAAGCAAAATAACCAGTGATGGACGAAGCAAAGAGGATATTAAAAGTTGGTTGGCTCAGGCAAAGAAAGCATTTCTACAAAAAAGGAATCTGCTGACATCGAATATAGATTTAGGTATTAGGAAGTCATTTTTGAAAGCCTTTGTCTGGAGCGTGGCGCTCTATGGAAGTGAAACTTGGACTATTGGTGCAGCAGAAAAGAGGAGAATTGAAGCATTTGAAATGTGGTGTTACAGGAGAATGATGAAGATCAGATGGGTAGATAGGGTTACAAACAAAGAGGTATTAAGACGAGTGGGAGAGGAGAGATGTTTCTGGCGACTGCTAATGAAGAGAAGAGATAGGTTGGTAGGACACATACTAAGACACCCAGGAATAGCAAGCTTAGTTATGGAAGGAAGGGTCGAGGACAAAAACTGTAGGGGTAGACCAAGGTTAGAATATGTTAAACAGATTGCCTCCGATGTAGGGTGTCGGAGCTATGTAGAGATGAAACGATTAGCTCAGGACAGGGAGGCGTGGAGAGCTGCATCAAACCAGTCAAAAGACTGAAGACTCAAACAAACAACTACAAGATACTTGACATCGGTTTTTCTAGATCATGGGACTGCCTTAGATCTCCTCGCGGCGTTTGGAAGTTCTTTGGCTGATACTTTGCTGAAGAAGCTGTTGCAAGTCTCCATGGACGGGTCAAACATAGACCTTAAATTCCTGAGGGAGCTGCTGTCCAGACTGACGGAATTTCCCTGGACTTGGGGTCGTGTGGACTGCACATTCTACATGGAGCATTCAAAACAGGGTTTGACGTATCTGACTGGAAGCTAGTGCAGTTCCTCAGAGCCATTTACTACTTCTTCAAGAATTTTCCTGGGCGGCAAGCAAAGCTACCATCATGCATCGCTGCTTTGAATGATCAGTCAACAGGTGCAGGCAAACAGGGACAGACTCTGTGCAATGAGATGGTTGGAAAATGGCCCAGTTGTTAAGACAGGTGCCAGTTTGTTACCTACCCTACCAGCGTACGTGAAGAAGATGGAGACTGATAAAACTGTCCCTTCAAGCAAATGCTACAGGAAGTTTAAGCCATTTCTAGCTGACCCCCTGCTGCCAGAAAAACTTGCGTTTTTTCGTCAATCTGTGATCATACAGAACCTTTTCTTCGTGAGTTTCAGACTGATTCTCAGTTTGCCCCGTTCCTTTATGGGGAATTGCTGAAGTTACTGCGAACATTTATGGATATGTCGTTAAGGAGGAAGTTCTGAACCAAACTAACATCCAGTCAATAGACTTCGAGATGGAAGACAATTTGCTTACTGCGAAGCAAATCCATCTGAGTTATGCCGTGAATGACGAGATCAACAAGTGCCGATCAAAGTTATCCACCAAAGATGTTTTGAATTTCCTCCAAGATTGTCGCTCAGTGATGATTGCGATAGTCAAGAAACTTCTGGAGAAATCGCCTCTCAAACTTAAATTTACGGGATGGGTTGCATGCTTAGATCCCTCGGTGGTAGCGTCTGATCCTGTCGTTTGTTTGAATCGCTTGTTACTGTGCCTAAAAGAGCTGGTCAGTAGATGGTGGCTTTCAGGTGCTAAGGCTGGCAGGATTGACAGCCAATTCTAGAGGTTCATCCGTCGAAGTCATGTGATAGTCGCCGTGAAATCGTTTCGAAGAAGCTAGACGCGATTGGATCATCACTGGATGAAACTCCTTGATGCTGGAGGAAGATTTTATTGAAGTCAAGAGCCTTGTGCGATTGATTTGCACGCTTTCTCACGGCAACGCCTTTCTTGAACGAGGCTTTTCCGTTAATCGGGAATGCATGGTTGAAAACCAATCGGAGCAAAGCCTTGTAGTCCAACGCCGAATCTACAATAAGATATCTTCTGTCGGAGGTATCCAAACGTTTGAGATAACTAAGCCTGTCATACATGCTGTTGAAAATTCTCGTGCTAAGCATGTGGAATACCTGGATAGTGAAAAGAAGAAAAACCTGGCCATGAATGAGATGGAAAGAACGAAAAAGAGAGTTGCTGAAGAAACCAAAGAATTGAAAGATAAGAGAATGCGGTTGTTGGCGGAAGCCAACCGAGAGGCGGCATTGATTGACGAACAAATCACAAACCTCCGAAAATAGTACATGACGAAGAAACAGTAACAGGTATCACCATGAAATTTTGTACAGTGATAAAGGGTACTACTACAGGTTTACCTATGCAACTTTATAAAACCTGTTAAGTACAAACCGAACATGGCGGCCAAGCGAATTTGAAACATTTTAATGGATATTTCATGTGATTTGACCATCCGAGCGCAGTGAAACGGTAAATGTTTATACAAATTCTAATCTACTGACATCTAATTTAGTTCAATTATTTACATAACTTCAAGATGGCGGCTGTGTGAAATTTTAAAATTAAGTTTTTATTTCGTGTGTCCTAATCAGGCGATCGAAGTGCAAGTTTGAATAATGAAACTATGCAATAATTTTCATTTAATGGTACATAACTGTATGGCCTACGTAACAATCCAACATGGCGACCATCCTCGTATTTTAGTGTGGGAATCTGAACTAAGGCTAACAAACAAATTGTCTTATTTATTGAAGAATGTGATGTGTTTCAGGTTCCAACTATTACGTGCGTATCCTGTCGACGATAGACCGGGAGCTGCTGAAGCCCTCGGCCAGCGTGGCGCTTCACAAGCACAGTAATGCTCTGGTGGACGTTCTCCCACCCGAGGCTGACTCGTCCATCTCTATGTTACAAGCAGGTGAGAGCAACAGTCCCTGTGGTTTGCCAGAGACAGATGCACTTGTCCCATTGATACCTCTCTTTACAAGTACAGAGCTAGTTTCCAAAACTCACTAAGTCAAAAATGCTATTTTTCAGGACAGACATTTTTTGAACCGGAGCCTACTTTGGCAATATTACTTCATTATGAAATAAAGAGAAGTTTTTCAAATTAATATGAAGAACCATGATAACGAACCAAAACCCTATTTTGAAGTTATTAACGTTAAAATTCCAATTTTCCAAAAGTAAATCAAGTCACTTAAACTTAGCAGAGTTTGGAAGACATCACGGCCTGTCTTAGTACAGGTTTGGAAAAAAAAATACAATATCCTACGTTACAATTTACGATGACATAGTGAGTTCTGGAATAAAATATTAGTAACATAGGTATACACATTACGAACAGGATCCAATGGATTTCTCTATTTCGTCCAAAACTGGCTTGGTGAGTTTTGGAAACGAGCTCTTCAATTATGAATTGTCTTTTATAATCATTTTCCGTGTTGACATACTTATTATGTCCATTGTACAACACAACTTACTTTGCTTGAGGTGCTAACTACTCTTCAGGGACAAGCAGTCCATCATCAGCCTGGTTCAGTAAATTATGGTCTGAAATGATCACCTTGTCGGTGATGGTCACGCGAGTTAAAATGAATAAATGATGAAATAACACATATTGGTAAATGAATGAAAGTTCTTTTAAACGTAGATTAAAAGAAATTTAAAAGACGGGTATGAGTGTAAAAATACGTCGCTGTAGATATAAACCGCACTCGTTCCAGGTTCCGTATTGACCATGTTTACAAGAAGTATAACACAATTTTCACGCGCCAAATCAATACTTTACTTTACTAAAAATACTGTTAAGTGCCACCCCCCTAGTGGCACTTTTGTTAACTGGATTACGGTGGGTTGAAGCACAACACAGATTGTTCCTTTAAAGAAATAATTAACTTTATTGCGGCCAGAAAGATACACCACTCAACAGCAAATACAAGCAATTAGAACCTTACTCCAGTTTCCTCAAGTCTCTTCCTTGAGCGCTCTTGCCCCTTTCACTTGTCAACAAACCACAGAAGTTAAACCGTCTTAATGAGGTCGGTGGCCTTGACAGAAGCTACCTGCACCTCTTCCTCATGTACACAAACTACAGTTACTTACGATAACCTGCTACACGCTGTTTCGCTGTCCACAAGCTGGGGAAACAATGTCACTGGATTTTGTAACTCGCACGGCACTTTGTCACCACACTTCTGTCGCTCAGTGAAATCACACTAGCTTGAAAAACACACTGTCCTCAGAAACTCGGTCCCCTCACTGTTGAGGCCGCTTATATAGCAGGCTGGTGACTCAATGAATTCTAGAATCGTCCAGGACACACGGCTTCTCGAGATTTCCTTCACTGGCTGGGTCACGAATATTCTGGACCATCCCTTTCACTTCGCAGCCCGTTGCGTAACGCGCACGTAATACACTGAGGCAGAGCACACACAGCCCGGGGCAGCTGTGACTCAACGCGGCGAGGCGACAAAACAAACTCACAGCCGTAACAATACTATAGGTACATGTTTCCTTCTTCAGCCCATATGTTGGTGTGAAACATCATATGACATCGAAATCCTAACCAAAAATACAGTTCGTACTTTCTCTCTTGTTCTTCTTTTGTTGAGCCTGTGTCATTAGACATATTAATGTCAACCATGGAATAAGCATTTATTATTTGTGTCTAATATGACAGGCTCAACAAAAGAAGAACAAGAGAGAAAGTACAAACTGTATTTTTGGTTAGGATTTCGATGTCATATGATGTTTCACACCAACATATGGGCTGAAGAAGGAAACATGTACCTATAGTATTGTTAGTATAGTATTGATTTGGTGAGGGAAAATTGTGTTATACTTCTTGTCGCTGTAGATGTCCGGTGCAGCATAATTTGACGATGAGAAATTGCTGCAAGTGTGAGGAGGTTTGCACTGATCGTCTTCTAACGAGTGACTCGACAAGGTGAACATTTTTGACCATAATTTACTGAACCAGGCTGATGATGGACTGCTTGAAGTCCGAAACATGTCCCTGATGAGTAGTTAGCACCGCAAACAAAGTAAGTTGTGTTGTACAATGGACATAATAAGTATAGTAGATATATCACAATTATGTGGGATTTACTTCCTCCATTTTTGGTCCGTATTGACTTTGATGATTTATTGCAAATATGTTAGTCCGTCGAGCAATTCATGAAGTTGCATATGATTCAACAGTGGTACATGTTTCGGGCCATTAGATAGCCCTTCCTCAGCCACAATTTATCGAATCTAAAGAAACAATCTCATAACATCAAAGACACTGTAACAACATTAAAAACATGCATAAAACTTGGTAAAAACAGGTCAACAACGTGGAATAAAATGTATGTACACATCGTTAAAAGATCACTAAAAAGGCTCTCCAGCCCATGAGTTCGTGGAAAAGTGAGTAAGTTCACTTGGAATATTGTCACTATATGAAGCCAGCCAGTCACTGTTCATTTTTCCTGATATCAATGTGGCTTGAAAGAGTCTGAACATTTCTTGACATGGCCGCCTGGAGCGTCAAGTTGTGTTAATATGCGGTCGAAACGGATGAAAAATGGATCCCAAGAAACGTGGCCAAGTTAGCTCAAGCGAAGAAGCTGATGGTCCATAAGTGAAACAAGAGGAGCCAAAATCTTAAAGAGAAACAGAAAGCAAGGCCAAAAATTAAAGTGAGGACCCAAGAAACCAGGGAAGGCGAACCCGATCGTGTAGAAAACCAGCGAAGTCATACCTGAGGAGAGACCCAAATGGCCCGTACCACTGTTGAATTATATGTAACTTGATGTATTGATCGACGGACTAACATATTTGCTATAAATCACAATTATGGTCCAAAACTTTCCTCAACGCCGGGAGGGAAGAGGATGGTGTCAATGTCCCTCTGCCTTCCAGTGTTTGTAACATGTCCGTGTGTCCTCAGATGAGAAACCGGACGTTCAGTATGCGGATATTGGAGGCATGGACATGCAGAAGCAGGAGATTCGAGAGGCTGTGGAGCTCCCACTGACTCACTTTGAGTTGTACAAACAGATTGGTATCGACCCTCCCAGAGGAGTGCTCATGTACGGCCCTCCAGGCTGCGGGAAGACCATGCTGGCTAAAGCCGTTGCACACCACACCACAGGCAAGTCTAACATACTAGGAAGGACCAGATTTGGGATAACAGTAATTAAATTAAATAAAGTAATAAAATGGATAGTCATCATCATCTTCATTTCCCTTTTCCAGTTGACACTGGGTTGGGGCAAAAATGGTTCCTCTCCACTTTGTTCTGTCGTTCCAGTGCTCGTCTTGGTAGCCTTACTTCATTCATCCGTTTGACATGTCCAAACCATCTCAATCTGTTTTGCTCCAGTTTGTTATTTGATTTCTGTACTCCTAGTTCTTTCCGTATATCTTCATTTCTCACTCTGTCCCTCCTCGTTTTCTGGACCATACTTCTCAGGAATCTCATCTCAGCTGCTTGTACTCTGCTCTCATCCCTCTTAGTCATTGTCCAAGTTTCTGCTGCATATGTCATTATAGGAACATAACTTCTTTAGCCTCAATTGGTATATCCTTGTTGCATACTAGTCCCCGTACCTGTTGGTAGAAAGCACTCCCGAGTTGTATTCTTCTGCTAATTCCAAATCTAGTCTTCCATCTTCAGTCAGTTCACTTCTCAAGTATTTGAAGTGTTTCACCACTTCCAATTCCTTATCTCCTACTTTGATTACTCCTTTGCCTTCTTTCTTACCTCTACTCATCACCACTGTTTTACTCTTCTCCACATTTATCTTCAATCCCCATTGCTCAATATTTTCATTTATTACGTCTGTTCTTATACCTCCATCTCATCCTCGCCCCAGATCACAAAGTCGCCTGCAAACATTACCTTCATCTTTGCACCTACTATATTCTTTCATTGCTGCCTTCATGATGTCATCCATCACCATTACGAACAATAATGGTGACAACACGCTTGCTTTAGTCCAGTGACAATTCCGATGTCCCGACTCTAGTCTTCACACTACTGTAGCACTCCATGCACATTCCCTTTATCATGTCTCTCAGCTCCTTGCCTATCCCCCTATTTGATAAGCTTTCCCAAACTTTTCTTCTAGGGATGCTATCATAGGCCTTTTCTAGATCAATAAAAGTCATTACCATATTCCCAACTCTTTTCAATGTTCTGTCTCAGAATGAAATGGGTTCCACTGTTGACCTGCCCCCTCTAAATCCAAACTGCTCCTCCTCTATTTGGCTTTCTACCTTTACTCTAATTCTTTTTTCTAGGATTCTTTCCATTACTTTGGCAACATGCGAGATGATGGTGATTCCTCGGTAGTTACCACACACCTTTCTGTCTCCTTTCTTCAATACTGGCAATATTATTCCCTTTTTCCAGTCTTCAGGAACTTTCTTCTCTCTCCACACACTCCTGAGAAGTCTGTATGTCCACTGCAGTCCCACTGGTCCTGCCGCCTTGATCATTTCTATTGCCACTTCGTTGATTCCCACAGCTTTCCCCATCTTCATCTTCCTAACTGCCCATTCCACTTCAGCCATAGTAATGTCTGGTTCTTCTTCTATTTCTTCCTCCACCGTTTTGGCTGCTCGCGTAACTTCTCCGCATGCCTGGCGTCTCATCTTCAACAGCTCGCTGAAATATTCTTTCCATCTGTCCGTTATCTCTTCTGGTTTTGTCAATATTTCACCTTCTTTGTTTTTCACGAACCCAGTGTTCACCTTTTCATTCCTTCTGCTTTTTATAAATCCAAACAGCAATTTCTTTCCACAATGTAAATCCTCACTTATTTCCTGAGTGAATTCTTCCCAGCTTTTCTTCTTTTCCTCTGCACTTTCGTGCAATCTTTGTTTGCTTCTATATATTTTGCTCGACTTTTTTCAGTATTAATTGTAAATAAATAAAATAAAAATTAATATTGGGCTTTACAATAATTTTTCAAAATGCAGTTAGAAAAATAAGAAATTTTTAATGGTGAGTGTAAATTAATATTGGGCTTTATATTAAAAAGTCAAAATATAGACAAATAAATACAGGGTGTTTCAAAAAGAATATACGTATTTCGCATGCATATGTTTATTAAACTTTAAGACATACGAATGTGAAACTTTACACACATATTTATGAACCCCTCAAGTTAAGATTACAGATGTTCAATATGTCCTCCATCAGCGACACGAACAATATCACACCGATACTCAAATTCCTCCCATACTCTGGCAAGCATGTCCTTCGTCACTGATGTTATGGTAGTACGTAACTCTTCCAGGTTCTGTGGGAGTGGTGGTACATAAACGTTATCTTTAACGAAACCCCAAATGAAGAAGTCCCAGGGTGTCAAATCCGGTGACCGTGGAGCCCAGCTGAGATATGCTAAGTCGTCAGCTTCTTGACGACCAATCCAACGGTTCTGTAGAGTTTCATTCAGATATTCACGCACTTGGCGACTCCAGTGAGGATGTGCCCCGTCTTGTTAAAAAAATGAAGTTGTCTTCGTGCAGCCTCGGAAACAACCAGCTTTGTAACATAGCGAGATACTGCTGACCGTTAACCGTGTTTCCATCAAAGAAGAATGGGCCGTAAACAGATGATAGGGATATCGCACAAAACACATTGACTTTGGGCGAATCTCGTACATGTTCAATGACTGTATGTGGGTTCTGTAGGCCCCAAATTCGAACATTGTGTTTGTTTACCTGACCACTAACATGGAAAGTCGCTTCATCACTGAACACGATGCGTTTTGCGAAAGTGCTATCATTGTCAATAGCATCATGAATCTCGTTACAAAATGCCACACGTTTGCGTTTGCCATCAGGACGCAAAGCTTGTAACTTGTACTGCTTGATAACCAACCGACGTCTCGAAACACGCCAAATTGTTGTTGTAGGCAGTTGTAACTCCCAACTGGCACAACGAGTTGATTTTGAAGGACTACGTTGAAAATCAGTTTGAATTCGAGCAACATTTTCTTCAGAAACACGAGGGCGGCCAGGACTCTTCCCTTTACATACACATCCTGTATCTACAAACTTTTGATACCATTTGTGAATGTTCCACCCATTCGGAGGATCAATTTGGTACCTCAACCTGAAACGTATTTGCATTGTAATCACGGAATTGTACTTCGCAAACTCGAGGAGAGAAAATGATTTCTGCTGTGGAGTAGCCATTTTAAACATAAGACGGTTACCAAGCAAAACAGAAACAACTGTTATCTGGCGGCTATTAATATAAACTAGACTATGTATTAATTTCTCCAATAGCCGAGCCGTGGCGCATCGATCGATAGTTTGGACAAAATAATACTTTGTAATACGTATATTCTTTTTGAAACACCCTGTAATTTAGAAAATCAGGTGCCGAATATCAACAATACTTCAGCTCGGCGCTTGATATCAATACAGCAGTGTGAATGGTACTTGTCATATGCACCATACACTTCGTTGATATTCTTTCCTTGGAGCTGCTGACCTCGTAGGTCCGTCCCTTAAAACAACAATAACTGACTATTATGCTTTCAGAGTTTTTGTGCAATATGACATTTGGTGAGAGTACTTTTAGTGGCCGTGATTCACTTTTGGAGGTGAACAACAGCTTGGTATTCTGTGGGTGTCTGGGCTTGTCCAACTCTACTTGTAATTAAAATTTTTCTCGTCATCTCAATATCGCACTTGGTGGGCAATACAAATCTTTAAAATTTGGATGACTCAAATAAGACCCACACCCCAATTTTTCACGTCCGAATTTGTTTAAAAATGTGCGGGTGGTATTTGAGTATATATGGTAATTTAGCGCAAACCATTTTCCATTTTGAGCCATGCTATGGATCAGGGTGTTGACTACTCTGGAAAACAGGGAATACTCAGGGAATTTGTAAGTCCTGGAAAATCAGGTTATTTAATGACACTCGGGAAATTTTAGTTCTACAAGGTCCGACCTTGAATAATTGGAAATTAGCATTTAAATTTTGATGGAGGAAAGGTATATTGTGGTGATGATTGTTGTAGATTATGTTCGTATGCTCTCATTTCTTGCAAAATAGAGCACACAAAATAAATGTGTAGACTGTGTATTTGTATATAAATGTGTAACTGTATGAGAGTATTACTATTGACGAGTTACTTTCAATACTCGCAAGTACAATAGATTTTCTGGATGAAAAATTTAGAAATTGTCAAAATATAGAAAAACTTTGTCATACTGCACTTCATCGTGCAAGCACTTTTTGAAATGCTCTTTAACAGGGTGTCTAGCGAGCGGGAAAAGCGGGAAATGTATGGGAAATTTACTGTGCGGGAAATGTACGGGAAATTGCGGCGAGCGGGAATTTTTAAATTTTTGTCATATATTAAGGATTTAAAAATACGAGTGGTTATATTTGTTGGTACTGCGGAATTACCGGTTTGGTGGAAGTAGAAAAATCGACAGAGTCCGTCAAATATGCATTGACACAGTCAGATACGGTTTCTACTATTTAAATTCTCCCGCACCGAAGCAAGACAGAAGTCGGCCGGGCGGTGAGCCTAGTGTCTCCAAGTGACCGTGAGCGCAACGCGCATGCGCTGTCTTCAAGTCGGCAGCCCAGCAGGCAGACCGTGTTTCTGTACGCGTTAGACTAACAGTGTGGTGATGGGTTGCGAGTGGACTCGCGAAGTACTCGAGGCCGAGGTTGCGGTCAGCGTTATCTGTGAGCCATGTATGGAAACCACAGATGTATAGTAATGTCGGTACGCCTAGGCCAAGTATTGTATTCGTTTCCCATTAATTCACAGTGATATAATAGAATATTCAAAATTAGAAACCGGCAAGAAGTGGACTGATGACAGAAAGAAAGAACGCAATACACTAAAGAGAAATTTCCTTCAAGGTGATCATTTGCTAAGCAGTAGTAGCCTATGTATCGCTGTTAATAACGCAAGTATCCTTATCGAGATGTTTGTTGAGTGGATAACGGTGCTAACTTTCACCCAGCGGGCTGGGGTTCGCTTTGCGGCGAGGAGGTTTTTTTAACTTGATTTTTATTATTTTTCTTTCTTTATCATTACTCTAATATAAAGTGACAGGAATTCCGCCTGATCAATACAAAAACTTTTCAGTCAAGGGGCTATATTATACCCATTTGGATGGTACATGTTTCGAAGCCTTCCATGGCCCCTTCATCAGCCATACACATAAACATATTGTCAGTACAATCTTGGAGTAACATTGAAAAGGTTAAAACTAACATGAGAAAACTTGATGAAAATGATACATAAAAAACCATGAGGACAGTTGTGGTACAAATACATTGAGTAAAACTTATCCTAAGAAAACCTTACGAATATTACAAACGAATGGAAAAACACATTAAAAATAGTATGTTAAAATGCAAACCTAAAATGCAATTTATATGACTCTTGTAAATATCTTAGAGCTTTGATAAAATATAATAGCAGGATTCAGTGTCCGAAAATCTAGGGAATTCGACCCATAGAAAGAGTTAAAAGTATATTCAAAGCTGATAGTCATATAAAGACTTTGTTGACTTCATACGAAGGATCGTTGGTAGCAAGAACAATACATCGCCATGCATGAAAGTGAAATCGGCCAAGCTTGATGAAAGCCTCTTGAAATGGAGACAAAAGGAAAGTTGAGCATCTCGTGTTTAGGAAATCCAAAATTTCTTCTAGTAGACATATGGGCTTTAGGAGAAACCTAAAGGGGAGATAAATCTAGTATTAAGAAAATGAAAGCAATTAAATAAACTGCAAATGAAATCATGCTGTGAAGCTAGAGTTTGTAGGAAAGTACATAATGTACATTTCCTTTGTGTTCCAGCTGCCTTTATTCGAGTCGTGGGCTCGGAGTTTGTCCAGAAGTACTTGGGGGAGGGCCCGCGCATGGTGCGAGATGTGTTCCGACTGGCCAAGGAGAACTCTCCTGCCATCATCTTCATCGATGAGATAGATGCCATCGCCACCAAACGTTTCGATGCTCAGACTGGAGCCGACAGGGAGGTGCAGAGAATCCTTCTGGAGCTGCTCAACCAGATGGATGGCTTCGACCAGACCACCAATGTTAAGGTACCCTGTTCCTATTTGGTTTCTCGGTGAAACTTCACTTCAGTGTAACATTTGGATTTTATGAAATGAATATTCAATCATTTTTGGAAATTTCACTACAGTAAACTCCCAATTAAACATTTCTCAAATTAACGTTTACCCGCAATTAACGTTCTTTTCCGATGGTCCCGGCTATTATACCATATGAAGCAATGTATATCAGGCTTCGTTTTAACTTTTGCTGATTTTACGTTGAACCTCCATTTAAGGCTCAAATTTTTGGACCGCTGGAATAAAATCTGTGTCGATTTAACGTTGGTACAGTCCCAAACAATTTGCAAGTTAATATTTCCTCCCTTGCTACGTGAAGAGTATAACGTCACTCCCTCTGCGATGATGTAAGATTTAAAAATCACCCAGCCGTACCACAATTTGTTGTGAATGGGAACAAGCTTTTTAAAATAATGTAACGTTATTGCCGCACAACAGCGAGACAGAGGTTAACCACGCGCGTCCTGCGGAAAGTCATAACTGACTGAGGTAATACACGAATAGGTGCGTGTTTTCCCGCTGCCTTGATTTGGTGCCCGTCAGAACACTGAACATCCGCGAGAAGACGCTTTGTTATTGGCCAGTTAAAGGAAGACACACAGCGACCTTCAGAAACTGACCAATAACTGCAAGTGTGACAAGCTCAGTCGCATTTGTTTATAATCATGAGTCAAGTTAAAGAAACAGGGGACTAGTATATGAAAAATATATCAATTTGCTGGTTTTTAAAAGCTTTATCGTTTAGTAAATCCACCCCATTTGTCCAATTGTGAGTTAATGTCACGAAATGACAAAATGATATTTTGACGGCAAGGCTTCTTGTCTCGTACATTTGGCCGTACATCCCGCGGATAGGGCTAGCTTGACTTCGTTACATGCGTTATGAAATACACAGACTATTAGTTGATTACTTCGTAACAGATATTACGTACGGTACTCCTTTGAAATTAAATGTTAGCCTTTTGCAGGCCTATACTCAAACGTCAGATAACTTAATCTCACTTCCTTTATTCGAACAAGAACGTGTTCGTAATCGCTGCGTCAGCCTTCAATTTAATGTGTACATTCTACACCATCCACTCCAGACTGGGGGCTGTGGAGTGTTTGCCCTTTTCATATCCAATGAATGTTATATTGGAAACATACAGCTTGTTTATCCATAAGATGGCGATGTTAAACGCAAGTCACGAACGGTTATCTCTTGAAAATTGTTCCCAATCGAGTGATGTAAGTGTTCAATGTGATAACAATTCTTTATCCATTGAAGAGGTGTGTCTTAATTGTGAAGACAAAGCATGTAGTGGCGAAAAAATTGTGAGATGTGAAGGAAATCAACTGGGAAAAAAAGTACGAGTTGCCGCGAGCGGCGAGTGAATCTGAACTCCTCAAATTAGAATTGGCCTCCAAAGAGGAAGTAATCAAAATGCTTGTGGTTGATTTAAAAAAACGCACAATCTCAAATAAGTTTCCTTAAAGAAAGACTACAAGCAGAAGAAGATAGGCCTACTCAGGCAGACTATTTAGAGGTTAGGTCTAAAACGAATGCACGCTTTCCAAGACGTAGGCCTACCTTGGTGAAATCTGGGAATATTCCTAACAACTTTATCTCCCAGAATCCATTTGAAATCCTCAGCCGTTCCGATTCCCAATTAGAAGAAAGACAAGATACCGGTATTGAAAACGGGACATCCAGATACGACAAACCTATCCATAACCCTACTAATAAGAAAAGGAGACGTCCCCGTGTACTTGTCATGGGTGACTCAATTCTGCGAAATGTAGGCCCAGTAGTTGATGATGCCGCAGTCTATTGCTATCCAGGAATAAGAACTGAGCAATTAACTAGAAAGGTATGTGCAAACGAGGTTCGTGAAGACCCTGAGGTGGTAATGATTCATGTAGGGACCAATTGCTTGAACAGTTCTCCAACACCAACTCACATTATGAATGACGTGGACGAAGTGAAAAGTGCCTTTCCGAGTGCAAAAGTGTGTATTAGTGGTGTATTGCAAAGACGTGACATAGACCCATGATACATTAATGCAGTGAATTCAACACTGGATTGGTTGTGTGGTGAAAAAAACATTATGTTTTTAGAAGGGAACTCTTGGTTACAAGACAGGGACCTTGCTTATGATGGTCTCCACCTCAATAGAAGAGGAACAATGAAATTTGGAAAACTTTTAAACAGAGTTGCCAAGTTTTTACTCTCGGAAAACTAATTGCTGGAACGAGTGATGACATTTTATTGTTTAGAGAGAAGAAAGCTCTGACTACAAGTGGACACCTAGGTGAAGTACAGTGCAGTGAACATAAGTACAACTGTTTGGATGATTTCATGCAACAGGACTCTAATATAAGTGCATGCATAAACTCATTAGAATTAGGTGGAGAGGTTAGGTGTTTGTACATTAATAGCAGAAGTATTCGGAATAAGCTTGATGACATTGAAATTCTCGTGCAGATGATAGGTCAGATAGATGTATTGGTAGTTACAGAAACCTGGGTGAAAAGTAATGAGGCAGATTTTTATAACTTCAACAATTTCACAAGAGTGTTTGCTCATAGAGATGACAAAGTTGGTGGGGGTCTGGGTATTTATGTATCACACAAATGGAAAGTGAACGTTAAAAGAATGTGTGAAATGAATCATAGTTTGATGTGGATTGAGGTATTCAGAGATGATGTTAAAAGTAATAGGCCAACATACAAAAGCATTGACATTATTGCAGCATATAACCCCAATAGAAGCAATGCCATACCCTTCTTAAATTCATTTGAAAGTTTTCTTAGCCAGATAAACAATAAATTATGCATCTTCCTCGGAGATACCAACATTGATATCCTAGCTGATGATCAATTAAGAAGGAAATATCTAAATTTAATAGCATGCTATGGTTTTAAACAATGCAACACTAAATATGCTACACGACTTTGTGACACTGCAGCTACCTTAATAGACCACGTGTCACTAAACAATTCAGAATTAAGTTATAAAATATCAAATGTCAGCAATGATATTAGTGATCACAGTATATTAATTCTTGATATTTCCAAGACCAATTATAGCACGTACACTCTGTCACATAAGCCGACAAAATCAACAACACACGAGGACTCTTGGGATAGGCAACACACTCCTGAAACTAATATATCTATAAATGCAGATTCCCATAATGATGCAGATAGTACTGTAAACTCTCTATATAACTCTTTCATCAAACAATTGAATCTAAGGAACAGGCATAGCCAAAGAAAAATAACAAACAATACTAACAATAACAGACAGACTACTAACTTACCATGGGTCACAGCTGAACTCCTTACACTTATAAAACAACGAGACACTCTGCATGCAAAGCTCAAAAATCCCCTTCACAGAAATAATAATGATATGAACCAAGAATACTGTAGATGCCGGAATAATGTAACAAACTTAAAAAGAAGACTAAAGTCAAATTACTACTCAGATAAATTCAGAACATATGGAAACAATTCTAATAAAACTTGGGAGACTATCAAAGAAATCATACACAACAAAAAACCAACAGTTGAGACATGCACTTCACTTGAAATAGACAACAAAATTATCACAGACAATCAAGAACTATGTGAATCATTTAACTTGTTCTTCACAAACATTGCTGGAAGTCTAGCAAAAGCTATTCCTGAACAGAAGGAAATCCTCAGTAAGGACCACAATCAGTCAAATTCTCTCTACTTATATCCGACAGATGAAGCAGAGGTCAAGTCCATCATCACAAATTTAAAGAATAAAAAGAGCTGTGGATTAGATAGGATCAAGACAAATTTCATTAAAAACAATATACAATCATTTATTAAAATCTTGGTTGAAATGATTAATGAGTGCTTAGTTACTGGCATGATACCAGATGACTTAAAAGTGGCCAAAGTAGTTCCTATATTTAAGGGTGGTGACAAAAGAAATCCAAATAATTATAGACCTGTTTCTATTTTATCGGTAGTTTCAAAAACCCCCGTGTGGGTGCGGGATAGAATACACCCACGGTATGCCCTGCCTGTCGTAGGAGGCGACTAATAGGGCCGACATGGCCGAATAACTTGCCAGTTTTGATTTGTTCAGACCCCCTGTGGATGGGGAGGGCAGAATTCATCCACGGTATCCCCTGCCTGTCGTAAAAGGCGACTTAGAGGGGGCCTTATAAAGGTCGATTTTGGTTTTCTGGTCCCAGCTCTGGTTTGACCAATAGAAACAAACATGCATGCTGTTAGGGGAAGGGCCACCAGCTTGGCCATCTGGCCAGAAAGCCTAGACGGTATGCCCCATCCCGTCAGGTGGGTGCGCCATGTACCCTACAGTAGTATCCGCCTTACAACGAAGGTCCCTGCATGGCCGAATACTGGAGCTGAATAAATCCTGTGCATGCCGAGGGGGAAGTGCCTGTTCGAGGCACTGGGACCCCGGGCAATATCTGCTATGCCAGGTAGGTATTGCCTTGGCTGGGTGGCGCCCACAGTGATAGCCCCCGTTCGGAGTGGGCAGTATTCGGGGAGGATTTCGTCCGGGATGCCATCAAAGCGATCACGGACACCTGTACAGGGTGGCACCCTTAAAAAGCCGTCTCTGGAGTGTCGAGCTAATCCCAAGGTGTATACGCCTTGGGATGAAGCCTTTAACCAACGATTTGCGACAGACAGATCACCTCGCTACCTGGTAGCTACCAGGACTGACGGGGATGATTTCAAGCTCGTAAAATCGATCATTTTCGCTGAGGAAATCGAGGGGAAATTTGGTGATCTTAACGGGATTTCCAAGCTCCGGAACGGGCAGCTCTTGCTGCATACCGTTAGCCGGCAGCAAACCGAAGCGTTGCTGGAATGCACGCAATTCGGCGAAATCCCCGTTAAGATCACAAAGCACGAAACGCTGAATGAGGTCCGTGGAGTTATTTTCCATCGTGACCTCATTTTGAATAGCGATGCTGAACTGTTGCGGGATCTGGGGAAGAGAGGCGTCACAAAGATTAGGCGCATCACCCGAAAGATTGGGGAAAGGAGCGTCGATACCGGCGCTTTTATTCTCCATTTTGAAGGTGATGTTGTACCTAAGCAGGTGAAGGTCACATCGTACAACTGCGATGTGCGACCGTACATCCCTCCACCTATGCGCTGCTACCAGTGCCAGAGATTCGGGCATGTTTCCGCCAGGTGTACTGCGAAGGCCGTATGTAGAGAGTGTGGCAAGGGGACACATGAGGGTGACGAGAGGTGTACGCCTCCCCCGATATGTCCCAACTGCCAAGGAAGTCACTCTCCACGGTCAAAACAGTGCCCTGAATTCATTATGGAAGCCAAGATCCAGGAAATCAGGACTCTTGACAGGCTTTCATATCACGACGCTCGCAAGAGGTACCGTGATATGAATGCCCCCGAATTTCGGGTATCGTTTGCAGCTGCAGCGACGCCCTCAATCACCCCTGCCGTTAAAGTTTCCAGTGCAGTACCCTCGATGTCCTCTTTTAGTACGAGTTTGAAATCTCCCCTCGCTGTACCAGCGAGCACTGTCAGCCCGAAGGAGGTCCCAAAACCTTCTTCGGCCACGGTTAAGAAGGCGCCGGTTTTAACACCTAAACCGGCGAATTCGGAGAAGAAGTCCTCTTCTTCTCCGAAACGGTCGGCGAACAAGTCTTCCCCAGCTAAAGGGGGAAAGAAGACTTTGCCGACCAGGGCTGGTCCTTCTTCCAGCCCACCTAATACGAAAAATATAGGGGAGAAGAGGGAGATGGTTCGTCGCCGTCTCTCTCGTCCTCCTGCTGACGGGGTGGCTACTGTCTCTGCTGGCCTTTCTGCTCCCACTACCACCAAGGGGGCGAAGCCTGCTGAAGCCAAGCCCGTCCGTATGGAGGAACTCCCCTATAGAAAAGAAAATAGATCGGCGGAGGAGAGGGGAACGGTTCAGCGCCGTTTCTCTTCCTCTCCTAAAGGCAGGGCTGCTCACGTATCTGCTGGCCATCCCGCTCCCACCACTACCAGTGGAGCGGTGCCAGCAGGAGCGACCTTGTTTTATAAGGACCCGGCGTCTGTGGGGAAGGGACCATCTACTTCCCCAAACACACGTCGGCGCCGATCCAAGAAGAAATCTCTTCGGGGCGTGTCGGGGACAGACACCCAGTCTTCGGACCGGGAGAATGTCCCTCGACACCGCTCTCGCTCTTCCCCAAGAGCGAGACTCGTGAGGTCCGACGACGACCGCGCGCAACCCAAGAGAGCGCCCGCTCCATTTTCTTCGTCTTCGGACGGAGATGTGGAGATTGAGGTGTGCTCTCCTGCCCCATCATCTCCAACTAGAGATGGGGAAGGGTGGCAAACGGTCAAGCATAAGTAGAAGACCAACTTCTACTTAAGTCCACACCATGGCACTATTACAATGGAACTGTAATAGCTATTCTGTTCATCTCGCTGAGTTACGACAATTAATATCTTCGTTTTCGGCAACCATTGTCTGTCTTCAGGAATCCAGGTTTCGTCCTGGACATGAGACAACAATGCGTCACTTCAAACTCTTCTCTAGAGACCGGGTGGACGGAGCTGTGGCCGCTGGTGGCGTCTGCACTCTCGTCCACTCTAGCCTCTTTAGTGAAGAGGTGCCGTTGCGTACTCAGCTAGAGGCAGTTGCAGTTCGTACTTCGTTGCCAGTAATGGCAACAGTATGTAACGTGTACATCCCGCCTGATTCTCAGCCGGATTACGACCAGCTGGTGGATCTAGTCTCTCAGCTCCCCCCTCCTTTTCTCCTTCTGGGAGATGTTAATGCCCACAACACCATCTGGGGCTCCGCTACCACTAGCGGTAAGGGGAGAGATTTTGAGAGGCTGATCAGGCGGCTGGACCTGTGCCTGTTGAACACAGGGGAACCTACGCACTTCTCTATTGCACACGGTACTTATTCAAGTATCGATATTACCCTGTGCAGTCGTGCGCTGGTTCCCCTGCTACAGTGGGGTGTACACGATGACCTTTGTAATAGTGACCATTTTCCAATTATCGTTACTCTTCCGAACCAGAGAGCCATCGAGTTACCAAGTCGATGGCTTCTCCGTCGGGCTGATTGGCCAACTTTCACGGCACGCGCGGTGTTTGCCGAAGATACCTTTGAGAGTGTCGACGATCATACCATTCACATAACGAATGGTATTTTGGCTGCTGCTGAGGAAACAATACCTTCCTCGTCCGGCAACTCACGCCGGAAGCTTGTCCCTTGGTGGACAGCCGAGATTGCAGCAGCCATTAAAGATCGTCGACGTGCTTTCAAATGCTATCGGAGGCAAAACACTATGGCCAACCTTATCACCTTCAGAAGGATGCGTGCTAGAGCCCGATATCTGATTCGGGAGAGTAAGAAAACGACGTGGGAAAAGTATGTGTCGTCCATGACGGCGCATACTCCTTCATCTCAAGTGTGGACTAAGCTTCGTCGGATCTCCGGACTCCCGACATCACTGTCGATACCCGGAGTGTCCATCAATGGAGACATCATCACGGACCATCTCGCCATTGCCAACAGCATTGGCTCGCACTTCTCCGATGTATCCTGCTCCGGGAGTTACGATCCTACGTTTCTGACTCTGAAGCGGGAGGCAGAGACTCACCCCTTGTCCTTTGCCACTGCTGCTTCGGAGTCCTATAATGTACCATTCTCTGAATGGGAACTGCGCAGTGCGCTTGCACTGTGCAGGGATACGGCTCCTGGACCGGATAACATACATAATCAAATGTTAAAACATCTGTGCGATTCCAGTATAAAAAAACTGTTGCTCCTCTTCAATCGTATATGGATTGAAGGGGAGTTTCCATCTCAATGGCGAGAGGGGATCGTGATACCGATTCCTAAGGCTGGAAAGAATCCCAAGTTTGTAAGCAGCTATAGGCCCATTTGTTTGACAAATGGCCTATGTAAGCTGCTCGAAAAGATGGTGAACCGTCGACTGGTGTGGTTCTTGGAGGATAAAGGTCTCCTGTCTGAGTACCAATGTGGATTTCGCTCTCATAGGTCCACCACTGACCATCTGGTGCGACTTGAGAGCGCCATACAGGAGGCTTTTTTCCGGAAGCAGCACCTAGTCACGGTTTTCTTTGACCTCGAGAAAGCCTACGACACCACATGGCGCTACGGGATCCTTTCCACCCTTCACAAGTGGGGACTCCGTGGTAACTTACCGACTTTCATTGCGAATTTCATGTCCGTCCGACTCTTCCGTGTAAGGGTCGGTAGGACATTATCGCAGTACTATACCCAAGAAAATGGAGTTCCTCAGGGTTCAGTGCTGAGTGTCACCTTGTTCGCGATTGCCATTAATGGCATTGTTGCCGCCGCCGGGTCCGCGGTAGTTCCATCGCTGTATGTAGATGATTTAGCTCTGCATTACAGCTCTGGAAGTATGGCAGTCGTGGAACGGCAATTGCAGCTAGCCATCAACCGGGTCGACAGGTCCATTTTTGTCGGCTACGGAGGCTACATTTACACCCTGAACTACATCTCAGGGATGCTGCGTTGCCGGTGGTTGACACTTATCGCTTCCTGGGGCTCCATTTTGACAGCAAGTTAACGTGGCAGCACCATATACGGCAATTGAAAATGACATGTCTCAGGAAACTGAACATGCTCAGGTTTCTTAGTGGCACTACGTGGGGGGCTGACCGTGCGGTGCTGCTACGGTTCTACCAAGCCCTCGTCCTGTCCCGGCTAGACTATGGTTCTGCGGCATACGGTTCAGCAAGGCCGGCAACCTTGAAAATGCTGGACAGTATCCACCATAGTGGCGTTAGGCTGGCTACCGGTGCCTTCCGGACCAGCCCGATACCCAGCCTACTCGCCGAATCGGGTGTTCCACCTTTAAATTATAGACGCCAACATATGCTGTTAGCATATGCTGCCAATGTGCGTCAAATGCCGCAACACCCGACCTATCAAGCTCTCTTCGGTACCCAAAACCACCAGCCGGTTGGTATTAGACTTGATAGCTCGTGTACCGAAATAGGAGTGGCTGTAGGTCCCTGTATGATCCGGACATCTAGCGAGGTGCCTCCGTGGCAAGTCCCGTGTCCGGAAATTCGGTTAGATCTGCACCGAGGTCCTAAGGTTTGGCGGAGCTCCTTCCGGGCCCGGAGAGAGTCCGTCATTTTGTGTAGGCTAAGGATAGGTCATACAAGATCCACCCACTCGTACCTAATGAGAAGGGAAGACCCCCCACTTTGTACCTGTGGAGCCGTTTTCACCGTGGCCCACATTTTCACCGAGTGTGTGGGTTAAATCTAAATTTTCCAGTGAACTTTGTTTATGTTTATAATTTTTTTATTTTTTTTTATTTAATTGTTTGTTTTATTAATTTTTGGTCTTTTTAAATTTAGATGTCCACCTCAAAATTTTAAATCCAATTCAAAATTTGTATTCTTTAATCTGTGTTAAGAGGGGCAGATGACCTCGTAGTTCCGCCCCTTAAAACAATAACTAACTAACTAACTAAGTTTCAAAAAAATTCTGGAAGAAGTGGTAAAAACAAGATTGCTTTCATTTCTGAACAAGAATACATTCTTTCATAATATGCAATATGGATTCAGGGAAAATTCTAGTACTGAGGCAGCAACTATTGACCTAATAACAATGCTACAAGAAACTATTGACAAAAATAATATGGCAGTTGGGTTATTTATTGATCTCACAAAAGCCTTTGATACAGTAGATCATAAAATACTGTTATCAAAATTAGAAAATGCTGGTGTCCGAGGTATAGCACTAAAATTGTTCCAAAGCTACCTTATTGGAAGAAAGCAGCATGTAGCTTTGAATAAATGCATAAGTTCAGGAAAATATATAACTCATGGATCTATACTTGGACCTACATTATTCTTAATTTATATAAATGATATTGTGGAATGTAATTTGAGAGGGCATATCAAATTGTATGCAGATGATACAAATATCTTCTACACAGGGAAAGACATAATTGAAATCATACAAAATGTGCAACAAGATATAAATACTCTCTCACAATGGTTCCAGGCCAATAAATTAACAATGTACCTACAGAAGACCAATTACATGGTAATTTCAAAGCAAAGCATGAAAGAAATCACACATGACAAAATATATATAAATAATATTGAAATAAAAGAGGTTAATCAGGCAAAGAATTTGGTCTAATCATCGGCAAACACCTGACCTGGATTGAACACGTTGAACGAATTGCTAAGAAACTCTCACCTATAGTAGGGATCCTAAGGAAACTTCGGTATCTTATTCCCTAAACCTTGTAAAACAAATCTACTATTCACTTGTACATAGCAAGCTCCAATATTTAAATGTTATTTGGGCTCACTGCAGGAAATCCACACTGAATGATTTAATGACTATTCAGAATAGGGCTATTAGAAACATATTTAACCTTCCTTACTGCACTCCAGTAAAAGATCTGTACATCAGAAGTAAAATTCTACCCCTCGGCATAAGTGCAGATCTCCGAGCAGCTATGCTAATATACAAAATTAAACACAACACAATACTCTATAGCTCTCCCTACATCTTGAACTCGGACAATCATTCTTATGGAACTAGGCATGCGAAGGACGTAGCCTTATATATCATTCACTCTTCTAAATACGGTAGAAATAGTTTCAAGTTCTCTGCATCACAGTCATATAATAAACTTCCCGATGATGTAAAAAGTGCACCAACTTTGTCAGTATTTAAGAGGAAAACTACGAAAGTATTGTGGGAAAAATTCGATGCATCGTAATACATCAAATAAGCTTAAAAATCCTGTGCTTATCATTTTAAGAGACCTTGGTCTAAACAATCTTAGATATAGTATCAACTTTACTAATAGGCCTATGCCCTTATTCATCAATTTGTGTTACCTTCAGAATTTTCTTCCTGGTGTGTAAACACACATATTACTGTACAATTCCTCTGTACGAGCCTATGGCTCTTTGGAATTAATTGAATAAATATCATTCATTCATTTCATTTAGAAAATGAATGAAAATAAATTAATGTTTGTATTTTGGTCTATGCCTTTGGGCACATGTTATTGGTATATAGAAAATATTGTTTTAAAATATTTATGTGAAGAAAATCTCATTTGTTAAATAGAAAAACAATTGTTATTGCTCTAGCTAAGTAGATAAACTGTGAATCATCCAGTATTTGGACTCCATTGCAGGTCATTATGGCAACTAACCGAGCGGACACATTGGACCCTGCTCTACTCCGGCCGGGCCGGCTGGACCGGAAGATCGAGTTCCCCTTGCCGGACCGACGGCAGAAGCGACTTGTCTTCTCTACCATCACGTCCAAGATGAACTTGAGTGAAGAGGTCGATCTGGAAGACTATGTTGCTCGTCCCGACCGCATCTCTGGTGCCGATATCAATGCCATTTGCCAAGAGGTATGACAGCTCTTTCGAGACTATTGTGCACATTAGAATTCTTCTAACTAAACAGACAATTTACATTTAGGTTGTAGTTCAAAGTTCATTTTTCTAGGTCATGTCCAGCAATGGCAGGCCAAGTGCTTGTTCTGCCCCCTCTCAGGAGCTCAGTCTACTCAGCTAACCACCAAGTTTCTTAGAATGCTAGTCACAGTCATTTAAGTGACTCTCTCATTGGTCGACTTGAGTATGGTTTTTAGCCCTGATTTTCCACTCCTTCCATGCAAATGCTACCTAGAGACACGTCGATCACAAGGGACTTGAAGCCCATACCTTACCTTACCCATCGCGGAGAGCCCGGGCCTTCCCAATCGCATCATGGGCCAGTTGTTTCCATCCACTCCCCCAGGGGCTCATATCTAGTGGGATGTTGGTTGGCGACCATGGGGCCCCAGCTGAGTCTGGTATTGCTTCCACTTACTTGTGCCGGGCTCCTCTCCGTCTTCTTTCCTGTCGACCTCACTTGGTCAACTCTTGTTCTCTTCCGACCCCGACGGTATTAAGGTATCCGAGGCCTAGGGAGTCTCTTCCTTTCCCGCCTTCATTGGCTCTTGTCTCATCTTTTCTGATACCCTCCTTCTGCGAGGGGTCAGCCTTCTTTTTCTTTTCATGTTATCTCCTGCCTTCTGCTCAAGGCCCTCAAGGAGGCAGGGTGGATTTAGCCCCACCACTTCTGGTGCACCCTGGATATTGCTACACCCTCAGGGGCTCACAGTATCCCCCACCTTCTGCTCAAGGCCCTCAAGGAGGCAGGGTGTGTGTAGCCCCACCACTTCTGGTGCACTCTGGATATTGGTACACCCTCAGGGGCTCACAGTATCTCCCGCCTTCTGCTCAAGGCCCTCAAGGAGGCAGGGTGTGTGTAGCCCCACCACTTCTGGTGCATCCTGGATAGTGCTACACCCTCAGGGGCTCACAGTATCTCCTGCCTTCTGCTCAAGGCCCTCAAGGAGGCAGGGTGTGTGTAGCCCCACCACTTCTGGTTCACTCTGGATAGTGCTACACCCTCAGGGGCTCACAGTATCTCCTGCCTTCTGCTCAAGGCCCTCAAGGAGGCAGGGTGTGTGTAGCCCCACCACTTCTGGTTCACTCTGGATAGTGCTACACCCTCAGGGGCTCACAGTATCTCCTGCCTTCTGCTCAAGGCCCTCAAGGAGGCAGGGTGTGTGTAGCCCCACCACTTCTGGTGCACTCTGGATATTGCTACACCCTCAGGGGCTCACAGTATCTCCTGCCTTCTGCTTAAGGCCCTCAAGGAGGCAGGGTGTGTGTAGCCCCACCACTTCTGGTGCACCCTGGATAGTGCTACACCCTCAGGGGCTCACAGTATCTCCTGCCTTCTGCTCAAGGCCCTCAAGGAGGCAGGGTGTGTGTAGCCCCACCACTTCTGGTGCACCCTGGATAGTGCTACACCCTCAGGGGCTCACAGTATCTCCTGCCTTCTGCTTAAGGCCCTCAAGGAGGCAGGGTGTGTGTAGCCCCACCACTTCTGGTGCACCCTGGATAGTGCTACACCCTCAGGGGCTCACAGTATCTCCTGCCTTCTGCTCAAGGCCCTCAAGGAAGCAGGGTGTATGTAACCCCACCACTTCTGGTGCACCCTGGATAGTGCTACACCCTCAGGGGCTCACAGTATCTCCTGCCTTCTGCTCAAGGCCCTCAAGGAGGCAGGGTGTATGTAGCCCCACCACTTCTGGTGCACCCTGGATAGTGCTACACCCTCAGGGGCTCACAGTATCCCCCACCTTCTGCTCAAGGCCCTCAAGGAGGCAGGGTGTGTGTAGCCCCACCACTTCTGGTGCTCCCTGGATAGTGCTACACCCTCAGGGGCTCACAGTATCCCCCACCTTCTGCTTAAGGCCCTCAAGGAGGCAGGGTGTGTGTAGCCCCACCACTTCTGGTGCACCCTGGATAGTGCTACACCCTCAGGGGCTCACAGTATCACCTGCCTTCTGCTCAAGGCCCTCAAGGAGGCAGGGTGTGTGTAGCCCCACCACTTCTGGTGCACCCTGGATAGTGCTACACCCTCAGGGGCTCACAGTATCTCCTGCCTTCTGCTCAAGGCCCTCAAGGAGGCAGGGTGTGTGTAGCCCCACCACTTCTGGTGCACCCTGGATAGTGCTACACCCTCAGGGGCTCACAGTATCTCCTGCCTTCTGCTCAAGGCCCTCAAGGAGGCAGGGTGTGTGTAGCCCCACCACTTCTGGTGCACCCTAGATAGTGCTACACCCTCAAGGACTCACAGTATCTCCTGCCTTCTGCTCAAGGCCCTCAAGGAGGCAGGGTGTGTGTAGCCCCACCACTTCTGGTGCACCCTGGATAGTGCTACACCCTCAGGGGCTCACAGTATCTCCTGCCTTCTGCTCAAGGCCCTCAAGGAGGCAGGGTGTGTGTAGCCCCACCACTTCTGGTGCACCCTGGATAGTGCTACACCCTCAAGGACTCACAGTATCTCCTGCCTTCTGCTCAAGGCCCTCAGGGAGGCAGGGTGTATGTAGCCCCACCACTTCTGGTGCACCCCGGATAGTGCTACACCCTCAGGGACTCACAGTATCTCCTGCCTTCTGCTCAAGGCCCTCAAGGAGGCAGGGTGTGTGTAGCCCCACCACTTCTGGTGCACCCCGGATAGTGCTACACCCTCAGGGGCTCACAGTATCTCCTGCCTTCTGCTCAAGGCCCTCAAGGAGGCAGGGTGTGTGTAGCCACACCACTTCAAGTGCACTCTGGATAGTGTTACACCCTCAGGGGCTCACAGTATCTCCTGCCTTCTCCTCAAGGCCCTCAAGGAGGCAGGGTGTGTGTAGCCCCACCACTTCTGGTGCACCCTGGATAGTGCTACACCCTCAGGGGCTCACAGTATCACCTGCCTCCTGCACAAGGCCCTCAAGGAGGCAGGGTGTATGTAGCCCCACCACTTCTGGTGCACCCTGGATAGTGCTACACCCTCAGGGGCTCACAGTATCTCCTGCCTTCTCCTCAAGGCCCTCAAGGAGGCAGGGTGTGTGTAGCCCCACCACTTCTGGTGCACCCTGGATAGTGCTACACCCTCAGGGGCTCACAGTATCACCTGCCTCCTGCACAAGGCCCTCAAGGAGGCAGGGTGCATGTAGCCCCACCACTTCTGGTGCACCCTGGATAGTGCTACACCCTCAGGGGCTCACAGTATCTCCTGCCTTCTGCTCAAGGGGGCAGGGTGTGTGTAGCCCCACCACTTCTGGTGCACCCTGGATATTGCTACACCCTCAGGGGCTCACAGTATCTCCTGCCTTCTGCTCAAGGCCCTCAAGGAGGCAGGGTGTGTGTAGCCCCACCACTTCTGGTGCACCCTGGATATTTTTACACCCTCAGGGGCTCACAGTATCACCTGCCTCCTGCACAAGGCCCTCAAGGAGGCAGGGTGTGTGTAGCCCCACCACTTCTGGTGCACCCTGGATACTGCTATACCCTCAGGGGCTCACAGTATCTCCTGCCTTCTGCTCAAGGCCCTCAAGGAGGCAGGGTGTATGTAGCCCCACCACTTCTGGTGCACCCTGGATAGTGCTACACCCTCAGGGGCTCACAGTATCTCCTGCCTTCTGCTCAAGGCCCTCAAGGAGGCAGGGTGTGTGTAGCCCCACCACTTCTGGTGCACCCTGGATAGTGCTACACCGTCAGGGGCTCACAGTATCTCCTGCCTTCTGCTCAAGGCCCTCAAGGAGGCAGAGTGTGTGTAGCCCCACCACTACTGGTGTACCCTGGATAGTGCTACACCCTCAGGGGCTCACAGTATCTCCTGCCTTCTGCTCAAGGCCCTCAAGGAGGCAGGGTGAGTGTAGCCCCACCACTTCTGGAGCACCCTGGATAGTGCTACACCCTCAGGGGCTCACAGTATCTCCTGCCTCCTGCACAAGGCCCTCAAGGAGGCAGGGTGTGTGTAGCCCCACCACTTCTGGTGCACCCTGGATAGTGCTACACCCTCAGGGGCTCACAGTATCTCCTGCCTTCTGCTCAAGGCCCTAAAGGAGGCAGGGTGTGTGTAGCCCCACCACTTCTGGTGCACTCTGGATAGTGCTACACCCTCAGGAGCTCACAGTATCTCCTGCCTTCTGCTCAAGGCCCTCAAGGAGGCAGGGTGTGCGTAGCCCCACCACTTCTGGTGCACCCTGGATAGTGCTACACCCTCAGGGGCTCACAGTATCTCCTGCCTTCTGCTCAAGGCCCTCAAGGGGGCAGGGTGTGTGTAGCCCCTCCACTTCTGGTGTGCCCTGGATAGTGATACACCCTCAGGGGCTCACAGTATATCCTGCCTTCTGCACAAGGCCCTCAAGGAGGCAGGGTGTGTGTAGCCCCACCACTTCTGGTGCACCCTGGATAGTGCTACACCCTCAGGGGCTCTTAGTATCTCCTGCCTTCTGCTCAAGGCCCTCAAGGAGGCAGGGTGTGTGTAGCCCCACCACTTCTGGTGCACCCTGGATAGTGCTACACCCTCAGGGGCTCACACTATCTCCTACCTTCTGCTCAAGGCCCTCAAGGAGGCAGGGTGTGTGTAGCCCCACCACTTCTGGTGCACCCTGGATAGTGATACACCCTCAGGGGCTCACAGTATATCCTGCCTTCTGCACAAGTCCCTCAAGGAGGCAGGGTGTGTGTAGCCCCACCACTTCTGGTGCACCCTGGATAGTGCTACACCCTCAGGGGCTCTTAGTATCTCCTGCCTTCTGCTCAAGGCCCTCAAGGAGGCAGGGTGTGTGTAACCCCACCACTTCTGGTGCACCCTGGATAGTGCTACACCCTCAGGGGCTCACAGTATCTCCTGCCTTCTGCTCAAGGCCCTCAAGGAGGCAGGGTGTGTGTAGCCCCACCACTTCTGGTGCACTCTGGATATTGCTACACCCTCAGGGGCTCACAGTATCTCCTGCCTTCTGCTTAAGGCCCTCAAGGAGGCAGGGTGTGTGTAGCCCCACCACTTCTGGTGCACCCTGGATAGTGCTACACCCTCAGGGGCTCACAGTATCTCCTGCCTTCTGCTCAAGGCCCTCAAGGAGGCAGGGTGTGTGTAGCCCCACCACTTCTGGTGCACCCTGGATAGTGCTACACCCTCAGGGGCTCACAGTATCTCCTGCCTTCTGCTTAAGGCCCTCAAGGAGGCAGGGTGTGTGTAGCCCCACCACTTCTGGTGCACCCTGGATAGTGCTACACCCTCAGGGGCTCACAGTATCTCCTGCCTTCTGCTCAAGGCCCTCAAGGAAGCAGGGTGTATGTAACCCCACCACTTCTGGTGCACCCTGGATAGTGCTACACCCTCAGGGGCTCACAGTATCTCCTGCCTTCTGCTCAAGGCCCTCAAGGAGGCAGGGTGTATGTAGCCCCACCACTTCTGGTGCACCCTGGATAGTGCTACACCCTCAGGGGCTCACAGTATCCCCCACCTTCTGCTCAAGGCCCTCAAGGAGGCAGGGTGTGTGTAGCCCCACCACTTCTGGTGCTCCCTGGATAGTGCTACACCCTCAGGGGCTCACAGTATCCCCCACCTTCTGCTTAAGGCCCTCAAGGAGGCAGGGTGTGTGTAGCCCCACCACTTCTGGTGCACCCTGGATAGTGCTACACCCTCAGGGGCTCACAGTATCACCTGCCTTCTGCTCAAGGCCCTCAAGGAGGCAGGGTGTGTGTAGCCCCACCACTTCTGGTGCACCCTGGATAGTGCTACACCCTCAGGGGCTCACAGTATCTCCTGCCTTCTGCTCAAGGCCCTCAAGGAGGCAGGGTGTGTGTAGCCCCACCACTTCTGGTGCACCCTGGATAGTGCTACACCCTCAGGGGCTCACAGTATCTCCTGCCTTCTGCTCAAGGCCCTCAAGGAGGCAGGGTGTGTGTAGCCCCACCACTTCTGGTCCACCCTAGATAGTGCTACACCCTCAAGGACTCACAGTATCTCCTGCCTTCTGCTCAAGGCCCTCAAGGAGGCAGGGTGTGTGTAGCCCCACCACTTCTGGTGCACCCTGGATAGTGCTACACCCTCAGGGGCTCACAGTATCTCCTGCCTTCTGCTCAAGGCCCTCAAGGAGGCAGGGTGTGTGTAGCCCCACCACTTCTGGTGCACCCTGGATAGTGCTACACCCTCAAGGACTCACAGTATCTCCTGCCTTCTGCTCAAGGCCCTCAGGGAGGCAGGGTGTATGCAGCCCCACCACTTCTGGTGCACCCCGGATAGTGCTACACCCTCAGGGACTCACAGTATCTCCTGCCTTCTGCTCAAGGCCCTCAAGGAGGCAGGGTGTGTGTAGCCCCACCACTTCTGGTGCACCCCGGATAGTGCTACACCCTCAGGGACTCACAGTATCTCCTGCCTTCTGCTCAAAGCCCTCAAGGAGGCAGGGTGTGTGTAGCCCCACCACTTCTGGTGCACCCCGGATAGTGCTACACCCTCAGGGGCTCACAGTATCTCCTGCCTTCTGCTCAAGGCCCTCAAGGAGGCAGGGTGTGTGTAGCCACACCACTTCAAGTGCACTCTGGATAGTGTTACACCCTCAGGGGCTCACAGTATCTCCTGCCTTCTCCTCAAGGCCCTCAAGGAGGCAGGGTGTGTGTAGCCCCACCACTTCTGGTGCACCCTGGATAGTGCTACACCCTCAGGGGCTCACAGTATCACCTGCCTCCTGCACAAGGCCCTCAAGGAGGCAGGGTGTATGTAGCCCCACCACTTCTGGTGCACCCTGGATAGTGCTACACCCTCAGGGGCTCACAGTATCTCCTGCCTTCTCCTCAAGGCCCTCAAGGAGGCAGGGTGTGTGTAGCCCCACCACTTCTGGTGCACCCTGGATAGTGCTACACCCTCAGGGGCTCACAGTATCACCTGCCTCCTGCACAAGGCCCTCAAGGAGGCAGGGTGCATGTAGCCCCACCACTTCTGGTGCACCCTGGATAGTGCTACACCCTCAGGGGCTCACAGTATCTCCTGCCTTCTGCTCAAGGGGGCAGGGTGTGTGTAGCCCCACCACTTCTGGTGCACCCTGGATATTGCTACACCCTCAGGGGCTCACAGTATCTCCTGCCTTCTGCTCAAGGCCCTCAAGGAGGCAGGGTGTGTGTAGCCCCACCACTTCTGGTGCACCCTGGATATTTTTACACCCTCAGGGGCTCACAGTATCACCTGCCTCCTGCACAAGGCCCTCAAGGAGGCAGGGTGTGTGTAGCCCCACCACTTCTGGTGCACCCTGGATACTGCTATACCCTCAGGGGCTCACAGTATCTCCTGCCTTCTGCTCAAGGCCCTCAAGGAGGCAGGGTGTATGTAGCCCCACCACTTCTGGTGCACCCTGGATAGTGCTACACCCTCAGGGGCTCACAGTATCTCCTGCCTTCTGCTCAAGGCCCTCAAGGAGGCAGGGTGTGTGTAGCCCCACCACTTCTGGTGCACCCCGGATAGTGCTACACCGTCAGGGGCTCACAGTATCTCCTGCCTTCTGCTCAAGGCCCTCAAGGAGGCAGAGTGTGTGTAGCCCCACCACTACTGGTGTACCCTGGATAGTGCTACACCCTCAGGGGCTCACAGTATCTCCTGCCTTCTGCTCAAGGCCCTCAAGGAGGCAGGGTGAGTGTAGCCCCACCACTTCTGGAGCACCCTGGATAGTGCTACACCCTCAGGGGCTCACAGTATCTCCTGCCTCCTGCACAAGGCCCTCAAGGAGGCAGGGTGTGTGTAGCCCCACCACTTCTGGTGCACCCTGGATAGTGCTACACCCTCAGGGGCTCACAGTATCTCCTGCCTTCTGCTCAAGGCCCTAAAGGAGGCAGGGTGTGTGTAGCCCCACCACTTCTGGTGCACTCTGGATAGTGCTACACCCTCAGGAGCTCACAGTATCTCCTGCCTTCTGCTCAAGGCCCTCAAGGAGGCAGGGTGTGCGTAGCCCCACCACTTCTGGTGCACCCTGGATAGTGCTACACCCTCAGGGGCTCACAGTATCTCCTGCCTTCTGCTCAAGGCCCTCAAGGAGGCAGGGTGTGTGTAGCCCCACCACTTCTGGTGCTCCCTGGATAGTGCTACACCCTCAGGGGCTCACAGTATCCCCCACCTTCTGCTTAAGGCCCTCAAGGAGGCAGGGTGTGTGTAGCCCCACCACTTCTGGTGCACCCTGGATAGTGCTACACCCTCAGGGGCTCACAGTATCACCTGCCTTCTGCTCAAGGCCCTCAAGGAGGCAGGGTGTGTGTAGCCCCACCACTTCTGGTGCACCCTGGATAGTGCTACACCCTCAGGGGCTCACAGTATCTCCTGCCTTCTGCTCAAGGCCCTCAAGGAGGCAGGGTGTGTGTAGCCCCACCACTTCTGGTGCACCCTGGATAGTGCTACACCCTCAGGGGCTCACAGTATCTCCTGCCTTCTGCTCAAGGCCCTCAAGGAGGCAGGGTGTGTGTAGCCCCACCACTTCTGGTCCACCCTAGATAGTGCTACACCCTCAAGGACTCACAGTATCTCCTGCCTTCTGCTCAAGGCCCTCAAGGAGGCAGGGTGTGTGTAGCCCCACCACTTCTGGTGCACCCTGGATAGTGCTACACCCTCAGGGGCTCACAGTATCTCCTGCCTTCTGCTCAAGGCCCTCAAGGAGGCAGGGTGTGTGTAGCCCCACCACTTCTGGTGCACCCTGGATAGTGCTACACCCTCAAGGACTCACAGTATCTCCTGCCTTCTGCTCAAGGCCCTCAGGGAGGCAGGGTGTATGCAGCCCCACCACTTCTGGTGCACCCCGGATAGTGCTACACCCTCAGGGACTCACAGTATCTCCTGCCTTCTGCTCAAGGCCCTCAAGGAGGCAGGGTGTGTGTAGCCCCACCACTTCTGGTGCACCCCGGATAGTGCTACACCCTCAGGGACTCACAGTATCTCCTGCCTTCTGCTCAAAGCCCTCAAGGAGGCAGGGTGTGTGTAGCCCCACCACTTCTGGTGCACCCCGGATAGTGCTACACCCTCAGGGGCTCACAGTATCTCCTGCCTTCTGCTCAAGGCCCTCAAGGAGGCAGGGTGTGTGTAGCCACACCACTTCAAGTGCACTCTGGATAGTGTTACACCCTCAGGGGCTCACAGTATCTCCTGCCTTCTCCTCAAGGCCCTCAAGGAGGCAGGGTGTGTGTAGCCCCACCACTTCTGGTGCACCCTGGATAGTGCTACACCCTCAGGGGCTCACAGTATCACCTGCCTCCTGCACAAGGCCCTCAAGGAGGCAGGGTGTATGTAGCCCCACCACTTCTGGTGCACCCTGGATAGTGCTACACCCTCAGGGGCTCACAGTATCTCCTGCCTTCTCCTCAAGGCCCTCAAGGAGGCAGGGTGTGTGTAGCCCCACCACTTCTGGTGCACCCTGGATAGTGCTACACCCTCAGGGGCTCACAGTATCACCTGCCTCCTGCACAAGGCCCTCAAGGAGGCAGGGTGCATGTAGCCCCACCACTTCTGGTGCACCCTGGATAGTGCTACACCCTCAGGGGCTCACAGTATCTCCTGCCTTCTGCTCAAGGGGGCAGGGTGTGTGTAGCCCCACCACTTCTGGTGCACCCTGGATATTGCTACACCCTCAGGGGCTCACAGTATCTCCTGCCTTCTGCTCAAGGCCCTCAAGGAGGCAGGGTGTGTGTAGCCCCACCACTTCTGGTGCACCCTGGATATTTTTACACCCTCAGGGGCTCACAGTATCACCTGCCTCCTGCACAAGGCCCTCAAGGAGGCAGGGTGTGTGTAGCCCCACCACTTCTGGTGCACCCTGGATACTGCTATACCCTCAGGGGCTCACAGTATCTCCTGCCTTCTGCTCAAGGCCCTCAAGGAGGCAGGGTGTATGTAGCCCCACCACTTCTGGTGCACCCTGGATAGTGCTACACCCTCAGGGGCTCACAGTATCTCCTGCCTTCTGCTCAAGGCCCTCAAGGAGGCAGGGTGTGTGTAGCCCCACCACTTCTGGTGCACCCCGGATAGTGCTACACCGTCAGGGGCTCACAGTATCTCCTGCCTTCTGCTCAAGGCCCTCAAGGAGGCAGAGTGTGTGTAGCCCCACCACTACTGGTGTACCCTGGATAGTGCTACACCCTCAGGGGCTCACAGTATCTCCTGCCTTCTGCTCAAGGCCCTCAAGGAGGCAGGGTGAGTGTAGCCCCACCACTTCTGGAGCACCCTGGATAGTGCTACACCCTCAGGGGCTCACAGTATCTCCTGCCTCCTGCACAAGGCCCTCAAGGAGGCAGGGTGTGTGTAGCCCCACCACTTCTGGTGCACCCTGGATAGTGCTACACCCTCAGGGGCTCACAGTATCTCCTGCCTTCTGCTCAAGGCCCTAAAGGAGGCAGGGTGTGTGTAGCCCCACCACTTCTGGTGCACTCTGGATAGTGCTACACCCTCAGGAGCTCACAGTATCTCCTGCCTTCTGCTCAAGGCCCTCAAGGAGGCAGGGTGTGCGTAGCCCCACCACTTCTGGTGCACCCTGGATAGTGCTACACCCTCAGGGGCTCACAGTATCTCCTGCCTTCTGCTCAAGGCCCTCAAGGGGGCAGGGTGTGTGTAGCCCCTCCACTTCTGGTGTGCCCTGGATAGTGATACACCCTCAGGGGCTCACAGTATATCCTGCCTTCTGCACAAGGCCCTCAAGGAGGCAGGGTGTGTGTAGCCCCACCACTTCTGGTGCACCCTGGATAGTGCTACACCCTCAGGGGCTCTTAGTATCTCCTGCCTTCTGCTCAAGGCCCTCAAGGAGGCAGGGTGTGTGTAGCCCCACCACTTCTGGTGCACCCTGGATAGTGCTACACCCTCAGGGGCTCACACTATCTCCTACCTTCTGCTCAAGGCCCTCAAGGAGGCAGGGTGTGTGTAGCCCCACCACTTCTGGTGCACCCTGGATAGTGATACACCCTCAGGGGCTCACAGTCTATCCTGCCTTCTGCACAAGGCCCTCAAGGAGGCAGGGTGTGTGTAGCCCCACCACTTCTGGTGCACCCTGGATAGTGCTACACCCTCAGGGGCTCTTAGTATCTCCTGCCTTCTGCTCAAGGCCCTCAAGGAGGCAGGGTGTGTGTAACCCCACCACTTCTGGTGCACCCTGGATAGTGCTACACCCTCAGGGGCTCTTAGTATCTCCTGCCTTCTGCTCAAGGCCCTCAAGGAGGCAGGGTGTGTGTAGCCCCACCACTTCTGGTGCACCCTGGGTAGTTCTACACCCTCAGGGGCTCACAGTATCTCCTGCCTCCTGCACAAGGCCCTCAAGGAGGCAGGGTGTGTGTAGCCCCACCACTTCTGGTGCACTCTGGATAGTGCTACACCCTCAGGGGCTCTTAGTATCTCCTGCCTTCTGCTCAAGGCCCTCAAGGAGGCAGGGTGTGTGTAGCCCCACCACTTCTGGTGCACCCTGGATAGTGCTACACCCTCAGGGGCTCACACTATCTCCTACCTTCTGCTCAAGGCCCTCAAGGAGGCAGGGTGTGTGTAGCCCCACCACTTCTGGTGCACCCTGGGTAGTGCTACACCCTCAGGGGCTCACAGTATCTCCTGCCTCCTGCACAAGGCCCTCAAGGAGGCAGGATGTGTGTAGCCCCACCACTTCTGGTGCACCCTGGATAGTGCTACACCCTCAGGGGCTCACAGTATCTCCTGCCTTCTGCTCAAGGCCCTCAAGGAGGCAGGGTGTGTGTAGCCCCACCACTTATGGTGCACCCTGGATAGTGCTACACCCTCAGGAGCTCACAGTATCTCCTGCCTTCTGCTCAAGGCCCTCAAGGAGGCAGGGTGAAGTGCATCCTGGATAGTGCTACACCCTCAAGGGCTCACAGTATCTCCTGCCTCCTGCTCAAGGCCCTCAAGGAGGCAGGGTGTGTGTAGCCCCAACACTTCTGGTGCACCCTGGATAGTGCTACACCCTCAGGAGCTCACAGTATCTCCTGCCTTCTGCTCAAGGCCCTCAAGGAGGCAGGGTGTGTATAGCCCCACTACTTCTGGTGCACCCTGGATAGTGCTACACCCTCAGGGGCTCACATTATCTCCTGCCTTCTGCTCAAGGCCCTCAAGGAGGCAGGGTGTGTGTAGCCCCAACACTTCTGGTGCACCTTGGATAGTGCTACACCCTCAAGGGCTCACAGTATCTCCTGCCTTCTGCTCAAGGCCATCAAGGAGGCAGGGTGTGTGTAGCCCCACCACTTCTGGTGCACCCTGGATAGTGCTACACCCTCAGGGGCTTACAGTATCTCCTGCCTTCTGCTCAAGGCCCTCAAGGAGGCAGGGTGTGTGTAGCCCCACCACTTCTGGTGCACCCTGGATAGTGCTACCCCCTCAGGGGCTCACAGTATATCCTGCCTCCTGCACAAGGCCCTCAAGGAGGCAGGGTGTGTGTAGCCCCACCACTTCTGGTACACCCTGGATAGTGCTACACCCTCAAGGGCTCACAGTATCTCCTGCCTCCTGCACAAGGCCCTCAAGGAGGCAGGGTGTGTGTAGCCCCACCACTTCTGGTGCACCCTGGATAGTGCTACACCCTCAGGGGCTCACAGTATCTCCTGCCTTCTGCTCAAGGCCCTCAAGGAGACAGGGTGTGCGTAGCCCCACCACTTCTGGTGCACCCTGGATACTGCTACACCCTCAGGGGTTCACAGTATCTCCTGCCTTCTGCTTAAGGCCCTCAAGGAGGCAGGGTGTATGTAGCCCCACCACTTCTGGTGCACCCTGGATAGTGCTACACCCTCAGGGGCTCACAGTATCTCCTGCCTCCTGCTCAAGGCCCTCAAGGAGGCAGGGTGTGTGTATCCCCACCACTTCTGGTGCACCCTGGATAGTGCTACACCCTCAGGGGCTCACAGTATCTCCTGCCTTCTGCTCAAGGCCCTCAAGGAGGCAGGGTGTGTGTAGCCCCACCTCTTCTGGTGCACACTGGATAGTGCTACACCCTCAGGGGTTCACAGTATCTCCTGCCTTCTGCTTAAGGCCCTCAAGGAGGCAGGGTGTATGTAGCCCCACCACTTCTGGTGCACCCTGGATAGTGCTACACCCTCAGGGGCTCACAGTATCTCCTGCCTCCTGCTCAAGGCCCTCAAGGAGGCAGGGTGTGTGTATCCCCACCACTTCTGGTGCACCCTGGATAGTGCTACACCCTCAGGGGCTCACAGTATCTCCTGCCTTCTGCTCAAGGCCCTCAAGGAGGCAGGGTGTGTGTAGCCCCACCTCTTCTGGTGCACACTGGATAGTGCTACACCCTCAGGGGCTCTTAGTATCTCCTGCCTTCTGCTCAAGGCCCTCAAGGAGGCAGGGTGTGTGTAACCCCACCACTTCTGGTGCACCCTGGATAGTGCTACACCCTCAGGGGCTCACAGTATCTCCTGCCTTCTGCTCAAGGCCCTCAAGGAGGCAGGGTGTGTGTAGCCCCACCACTTCTGGTGCACTCTGGATATTGCTACACCCTCAGGGGCTCACAGTATCTCCTGTCTTCTGCTTAAGGCCCTCAAGGAGGCAGGGTGTGTGTAGCCCCACCACTTCTGGTGCACCCTGGATAGTGCTACACCCTCAGGGGCTCACAGTATCTCCTGCCTTCTGCTCAAGGCCCTCAAGGAGGCAGGGTGTGTGTAGCCCCACCACTTCTGGTGCACCCTGGATAGTGCTACACCCTCAGGGGCTCACAGTATCTCCTGCCTTCTGCTTAAGGCCCTCAAGGAGGCAGGGTGTGTGTAGCCCCACCACTTCTGGTGCACCCTGGATAGTGCTACACCCTCAGGGGCTCACAGTATCTCCTGCCTTCTGCTCAAGGCCCTCAAGGAAGCAGGGTGTATGTAACCCCACCACTTCTGGTGCACCCTGGATAGTGCTACACCCTCAGGGGCTCACAGTATCTCCTGCCTTCTGCTCAAGGCCCTCAAGGAGGCAGGGTGTATGTAGCCCCACCACTTCTGGTGCACCCTGGATAGTGCTACACCCTCAGGGGCTCACAGTATCCCCCACCTTCTGCTCAAGGCCCTCAAGGAGGCAGGGTGTGTGTAGCCCCACCACTTCTGGTGCTCCCTGGATAGTGCTACACCCTCAGGGGCTCACAGTATCCCCCACCTTCTGCTTAAGGCCCTCAAGGAGGCAGGGTGTGTGTAGCCCCACCACTTCTGGTGCACCCTGGATAGTGCTACACCCTCAGGGGCTCACAGTATCACCTGCCTTCTGCTCAAGGCCCTCAAGGAGGCAGGGTGTGTGTAGCCCCACCACTTCTGGTGCACCCTGGATAGTGCTACACCCTCAGGGGCTCACAGTATCTCCTGCCTTCTGCTCAAGGCCCTCAAGGAGGCAGGGTGTGTGTAGCCCCACCACTTCTGGTGCACCCTGGATAGTGCTACACCCTCAGGGGCTCACAGTATCTCCTGCCTTCTGCTCAAGGCCCTCAAGGAGGCAGGGTGTGTGTAGCCCCACCACTTCTGGTGCACCCTAGATAGTGCTACACCCTCAAGGACTCACAGTATCTCCTGCCTTCTGCTCAAGGCCCTCAAGGAGGCAGGGTGTGTGTAGCCCCACCACTTCTGGTGCACCCTGGATAGTGCTACACCCTCAGGGGCTCACAGTATCTCCTGCCTTCTGCTCAAGGCCCTCAAGGAGGCAGGGTGTGTGTAGCCCCACCACTTCTGGTGCACCCTGGATAGTGCTACACCCTCAAGGACTCACAGTATCTCCTGCCTTCTGCTCAAGGCCCTCAGGGAGGCAGGGTGTATGTAGCCCCACCACTTCTGGTGCACCCCGGATAGTGCTACACCCTCAGGGACTCACAGTATCTCCTGCCTTCTGCTCAAGGCCCTCAAGGAGGCAGGGTGTGTGTAGCCCCACCACTTCTGGTGCACCCCGGATAGTGCTACACCCTCAGGGACTCACAGTATCTCCTGCCTTCTGCTCAAAGCCCTCAAGGAGGCAGGGTGTGTGTAGCCCCACCACTTCTGGTGCACCCCGGATAGTGCTACACCCTCAGGGGCTCACAGTATCTCCTGCCTTCTGCTCAAGGCCCTCAAGGAGGCAGGGTGTGTGTAGCCACACCACTTCAAGTGCACTCTGGATAGTGTTACACCCTCAGGGGCTCACAGTATCTCCTGCCTTCTCCTCAAGGCCCTCAAGGAGGCAGGGTGTGTGTAGCCCCACCACTTCTGGTGCACCCTGGATAGTGCTACACCCTCAGGGGCTCACAGTATCACCTGCCTCCTGCACAAGGCCCTCAAGGAGGCAGGGTGTATGTAGCCCCACCACTTCTGGTGCACCCTGGATAGTGCTACACCCTCAGGGGCTCACAGTATCTCCTGCCTTCTCCTCAAGGCCCTCAAGGAGGCAGGGTGTGTGTAGCCCCACCACTTCTGGTGCACCCTGGATAGTGCTACACCCTCAAGGGCTCACAGTATCACCTGCCTCCTACACAAGGCCCTCAAGGAGGCAGGGTGCATGTAGCCCCACCACTTCTGGTGCACCCTGGATAGTGCTACACCCTCAGGGGCTCACAGTATCTCCTGCCTTCTGCTCAAGGGGGCAGGGTGTGTGTAGCCCCACCACTTCTGGTGCACCCTGGATATTGCTACACCCTCAGGGGCTCACAGTATCTCCTGCCTTCTGCTCAAGGCCCTCAAGGAGGCAGGGTGTGTGTAGCCCCACCACTTCTGGTGCACCCTGGATATTTTTACACCCTCAGGGGCTCACAGTATCACCTGCCTCCTGCACAAGGCCCTCAAGGAGGCAGGGTGTGTGTAGCCCCACCACTTCTGGTGCACCCTGGATACTGCTATACCCTCAGGGGCTCACAGTATCTCCTGCCTTCTGCTCAAGGCCCTCAAGGAGGCAGGGTGTATGTAGCCCCACCACTTCTGGTGCACCCTGGATAGTGCTACACCCTCAGGGGCTCACAGTATCTCCTGCCTTCTGCTCAAGGCCCTCAAGGAGGCAGGGTGTGTGTAGCCCCACCACTTCTGGTGCACCCCGGATAGTGCTACACCGTCAGGGGCTCACAGTATCTCCTGCCTTCTGCTCAAGGCCCTCAAGGAGGCAGAGTGTGTGTAGCCCCACCACTACTGGTGTACCCTGGATAGTGCTACACCCTCAGGGGCTCACAGTATCTCCTGCCTTCTGCTCAAGGCCCTCAAGGAGGCAGGGTGAGTGTAGCCCCACCACTTCTGGAGCACCCTGGATAGTGCTACACCCTCAGGGGCTCACAGTATCTCCTGCCTCCTGCACAAGGCCCTCAAGGAGGCAGGGTGTGTGTAGCCCCACCACTTCTGGTGCACCCTGGATAGTGCTACACCCTCAGGGGCTCACAGTATCTCCTGCCTTCTGCTCAAGGCCCTAAAGGAGGCAGGGTGTGTGTAGCCCCACCACTTCTGGTGCACTCTGGATAGTGCTACACCCTCAGGAGCTCACAGTATCTCCTGCCTTCTGCTCAAGGCCCTCAAGGAGGCAGGGTGTGCGTAGCCCCACCACTTCTGGTGCACCCTGGATAGTGCTACACCCTCAGGGGCTCACAGTATCTCCTGCCTTCTGCTCAAGGCCCTCAAGGGGGCAGGGTGTGTGTAGCCCCTCCACTTCTGGTGTGCCCTGGATAGTGATACACCCTCAGGGGCTCACAGTATATCCTGCCTTCTGCACAAGGCCCTCAAGGAGGCAGGGTGTGTGTAGCCCCACCACTTCTGGTGCACCCTGGATAGTGCTACACCCTCAGGGGCTCTTAGTATCTCCTGCCTTCTGCTCAAGGCCCTCAAGGAGGCAGGGTGTGTGTAGCCCCACCACTTCTGGTGCACCCTGGATAGTGCTACACCCTCAGGGGCTCACACTATCTCCTACCTTCTGCTCAAGGCCCTCAAGGAGGCAGGGTGTGTGTAGCCCCACCACTTCTGGTGCACCCTGGATAGTGATACACCCTCAGGGGCTCACAGTCTATCCTGCCTTCTGCACAAGGCCCTCAAGGAGGCAGGGTGTGTGTAGCCCCACCACTTCTGGTGCACCCTGGATAGTGCTACACCCTCAGGGGCTCTTAGTATCTCCTGCCTTCTGCTCAAGGCCCTCAAGGAGGCAGGGTGTGTGTAACCCCACCACTTCTGGTGCACCCTGGATAGTGCTACACCCTCAGGGGCTCTTAGTATCTCCTGCCTTCTGCTCAAGGCCCTCAAGGAGGCAGGGTGTGTGTAGCCCCACCACTTCTGGTGCACCCTGGGTAGTGCTACACCCTCAGGGGCTCACAGTATCTCCTGCCTCCTGCACAAGGCCCTCAAGGAGGCAGGGTGTGTGTAGCCCCACCACTTCTGGTGCACTCTGGATAGTGCTACACCCTCAGGGGCTCTTAGTATCTCCTGCCTTCTGCTCAAGGCCCTCAAGGAGGCAGGGTGTGTGTAGCCCCACCACTTCTGGTGCACCCTGGATAGTGCTACACCCTCAGGGGCTCACACTATCTCCTACCTTCTGCTCAAGGCCCTCAAGGAGGCAGGGTGTGTGTAGCCCCACCACTTCTGGTGCACCCTGGATAGTGCTACACCCTCAGGGGCTCACACTATCTCCTACCTTCTGCTCAAGGCCCTCAAGGAGGCAGGGTGTGTGTAGCCCCACCACTTCTGGTGCACCCTGGGTAGTGCTACACCCTCAGGGGCTCACAGTATCTCCTGCCTCCTGCACAAGGCCCTCAAGGAGGCAGGATGTGTGTAGCCCCACCACTTCTGGTGCACCCTGGATAGTGCTACACCCTCAGGGGCTCACAGTATCTCCTGCCTTCTGCTCAAGGCCCTCAAGGAGGCAGGGTGTGTGTAGCCCCACCACTTATGGTGCACCCTGGATAGTGCTACACCCTCAGGAGCTCACAGTATCTCCTGCCTTCTGCTCAAGGCCCTCAAGGAGGCAGGGTGTATGTAGCCCCACCACTTCTGGTGCATCCTGGATAGTGCTACACCCTCAAGGGCTCACAGTATCTCCTGCCTCCTGCTCAAGGCCCTCAAGGAGGCAGGGTGTGTGTAGCCCCAACACTTCTGGTGCACCCTGGATAGTGCTACACCCTCAGGAGCTCACAGTATCTCCTGCCTTCTGCTCAAGGCCCTCAAGGAGGCAGGGTGTGTATAGCCCCACTACTTCTGGTGCACCCTGGATAGTGCTACACCCTCAGGGGCTCACATTATCTCCTGCCTTCTGCTCAAGGCCCTCAAGGAGGCAGGGTGTGTGTAGCCCCAACACTTCTGGTGCACCTTGGATAGTGCTACACCCTCAAGGGCTCACAGTATCTCCTGCCTTCTGCTCAAGGCCATCAAGGAGGCAGGGTGTGTGTAGCCCCACCACTTCTGGTGCACCCTGGATAGTGCTACACCCTCAGGGGCTTACAGTATCTCCTGCCTTCTGCTCAAGGCCCTCAAGGAGGCAGGGTGTGTGTAGCCCCACCACTTCTGGTGCACCCTGGATAGTGCTACCCCCTCAGGGGCTCACAGTATATCCTGCCTCCTGCACAAGGCCCTCAAGGAGGCAGGGTGTGTGTAGCCCCACCACTTCTGGTACACCCTGGATAGTGCTACACCCTCAAGGGCTCACAGTATCTCCTGCCTCCTGCACAAGGCCCTCAAGGAGGCAGGGTGTGTGTAGCCCCACCACTTCTGGTGCACCCTGGATAGTGCTACACCCTCAGGGGCTCACAGTATCTCCTGCCTTCTGCTCAAGGCCCTCAAGGAGACAGGGTGTGCGTAGCCCCACCACTTCTGGTGCACCCTGGATACTGCTACACCCTCAGGGGTTCACAGTATCTCCTGCCTTCTGCTTAAGGCCCTCAAGGAGGCAGGGTGTATGTAGCCCCACCACTTCTGGTGCACCCTGGATAGTGCTACACCCTCAGGGGCTCACAGTATCTCCTGCCTCCTGCTCAAGGCCCTCAAGGAGGCAGGGTGTGTGTATCCCCACCACTTCTGGTGCACCCTGGATAGTGCTACACCCTCAGGGGCTCACAGTATCTCCTGCCTTCTGCTCAAGGCCCTCAAGGAGGCAGGGTGTGTGTAGCCCCACCTCTTCTGGTGCACACTGGATAGTGCTACACCCTCAGGGGCTCACAGTATCTCCTGCCTTCTGCTCAAGGCCCTCAAGGAGGCAGGGTGTGTGTAGCCCCACCTCTTCTGGTGCACACTGGATAGTGCTACACCCTCAGGGGCTCACAGTATCTCCTGCCTTCTGCTCAAGGCCCTCAAGGAGGCAGGGTGTATGTAGCCCCACCACTTCTGGTGCACCCTGGATAGTGCTACACCCTCAGGGGCTCACAGTATCTCCTGCCTTCTGCTCAAGGCCCTCAAGGAGGCAGGGTGTGTGTAGCCCCACCACTTCTGGTGCACCCTGGATAGTGCTACACCCTCAGGGGCTCACAGTATCTCCTGCCTTCTGCTCAAGGCCCTCAAGGGGGCAGGGTGTGTGTAGCCCCTCCACTTCTGGTGCACCCTGGATAGTGCTACACCCTCAGGGGCTCACAGTATCTCCTGCCTTCTGCTCTAGGCCCTCAAGGAGGCAGGGTGTATGTAGCCCCACCACTGCTGGTGCACACTGGATAGTGCTACACCCTCAGGGGCTCACAGTATCTCCTGCCTTCTGCTCAAGGCCCTCAAGGAGGCAGGGTGTATGTAGCCCCACCTCTTCTGGTGCACACTGGATAGTGCTACACCCTCAGGGGCTCACAGTATCTCCTGCCTTCTGCTCAAGGCCCTCAAGGAGGCAGGGTGTTTGTAGGCCCACCACTTATGGTGCACCCTGGATAGTGATACACCCTCAGGGGCTCACAGTATCTCCTGCCTTCTGCTCAAGGCCCTCAAGGAGGCAGGGTGTGTGTAGCCCCACCACTTCTGGTGCTCCCTGGATATTGCTACACCCTCAGGGGCTCACAGTATCTCCTGCCTTCTGCTCAAGGCCCTCAAGGAGGCAGGGTGTGTGTAGCCCCACCACTTCTGGTGCTCCCTGGATATTGCTACACCCTCAGGGGCTCACAGTATCTCCTGCCTTCTGCTCAAGGCCCTCAAGGAGGCAGGGTGTGTGTAGCCCCACCACTTCTGGTGCACCCTGGATAGTGCTACACCCTCAGGGCCTCACAGTATCTCCTGCCTTCTGCTCAAGGCCCTCAAGGAGGCAGGGTGTGTGTAGCCCCACCACTTCTGGTGCACCCTGGATAGTACTACACCCTCAGGGGTTCACAGTATCTCCTGCCTTCTGCTCATGGCTCTCAAGGAGGCAGGGTGTGTGTAGCCCCACCACTTCTGGTGCACCCTGGATAGTACTACACCCTCAAGGGCTCACAGTATCTCCTGCCTTCTGCTCAAGGCCCTCAAGGAGGCAGGGTGTGTGTAGCCCCACCACTTCTGGTGCACCCTGGATACTGCTACACCCTCAGGGGCTCACAGTATCTCCTGCCTTCTGCTCAAGGCCCTCAAGGAGGCAGGGTGTGTGTAGCCCCACCACTTCTGGTGCACCCTGGATACTGCTACACCCTCAGGGGCTCACAGTATCTCCTGCCTTCTGCTCAAGGCCCTCAAGGAGGCAGGGTGTGTGTAGCCCCACCTCTTCTGGTGCACACTGGATATTGCTACACACTCAAGGGCTCACAGCATCTCCTGCCTTCTGCTCAAGGCCCTCAAGGAGGCAGGGTGTGTGTAGCCCCACCACTTCTGGTGCACCCTGGATAGTGCTACACCCTCAGGGGCTCACAGTATCTCCTGCCTTCTGCTCAAGGCCCTCAAGGAGGCAGGGTGTGTGTAGCCCCACCACTTCTGGTGCACCCTGGATACTGCTACACCCTCAGGGGCTCACAGTATCTCCTGCCTTCTGCTCAAGGCCCTCAAGGAGGCAGGGTGTGTGTAGCCCCACCTCTTCTGGTGCACACTGGATATTGCTACACACTCAAGGGCTCACAGTATCTCCTGTTTTCTGCTCAAGGCCCTCAAGGAGGCAGGGTGTGTGTAGCCCCACCACTTCTGGTGCACCCTGGATAGTGCTACACCCTCAGGGGCTCACAGTATCTCCTGCCTTCTGCTCAAGGCCCTCAAGGAGGCAGGGTGTGTGTAGCCCCACCACTTCTGGTGCACCCTGGATAGTGCTACACCCTCAGGGGCTCACAGTATCTCCTGCCTTCTGCTCAAGGCCCTCAAGGAGGCAGGGTGTGTGTAGCCCCACCACTTCTGGTGCACCCTGGATAGTGCTACACCCTCAGGGGCTGACAGTATCTCCTGCCTTCTGCTCAAGGCCCTCAAGGAGGCAGGGTGTGTGTAGCCCCACCACTTCTGGTGCACCCTGGATAGTGCTACACCCTCAGGGGCTCACAGTATCTCCTGCCTTCTGCTCAAGGCCCTCAAGGAGGCAGGGTGTGTGTAGCCCCACCACTTCTGGTGCACTCTGGATAGTGCTACACCCTCAGGGGCTCACAGTATCTCCTGCCTTCTGCTCAAGGCCCTCAAGGGGGCAGGGTGTGTGTAGCCCCACCACTTCTGGTGCACACTGGATAGTGCTACACCCTCAGGGGCTCACAGTATCTCCTGCCTTCTGCTCAAGGCCCTCAAGGAGGCAGGGTGTATGTAGCCCCACCACTGCTGGTGCACACTGGATAGTGCTACACCCTCAGGGGCCCACAGTATCTCCTGCCTTCTGCTCAAGGCCCTCAAGGAGGCAGGGTGTATGTAGCCCCACCTCTTCTGGTGCACACTGGATAGTGCTACACCCTCAGGGGCTCACAGTATCTCCTGCCTTCTGCTCAAGGCCCTCAAGGAGGCAGGGTGTGTGTAGCCCCACCACTTCTGGTGCACCCCGGATAGTGCTACACCCTCAAGGAGGCAGGGTGTGTGTAGCCCCACCACTTCTGGTGCACCCTGGATAGTGCTACACCCTCAAGGGCTCACAGTATCTCCTGCCTTCTGCTCAAGGCCCTCAAGGAGGCAGGGTATGTGTAGCCCCACCACTTCTGGTGCACCCTGGATAGTGCTACACCCTCAGGGGCTCACAGTATCTCCTGCCTTCTGCTCAAGGCCCTCAAGGAGGCAGGGTGTGTGTAGCCCCACCACTTCTGGTGCACCCCGGATAGTGCTACACCCTCAGGGGCTCACAGTATCTCCTGCCTTCTGGTCAAGGCCCTCAAGGAAGCAGGGTGTGTGTAGCCCCACCACTTCTGGTGCACCCTGGATAGTGCTACACCCTCAAGGGCTCACAGTATCTCCTGCCTTCTGCTCAAGGCCCTCAAGGAGGCAGGGTATGTGTAGCCCCACCACTTCTGGTGCACCCTGGATATTGCTACACCCTCAGGGGCTCACAGTATCTCCTGCCTTCTGCTCAAGGCCCTCAAGGAGGCAGGGTGTGTGTAGCCCCACCACTTCTGGTGCACCCTGGATAGTGCTACACCCTCAGGGGCTCACAGTATCTCCTGCCTCCTGCACAAGGCCCTCAAGGAGGCAGGGTGTTTGTAGGCCCACCACTTATGGTGCACCCTGGATAGTGATACACCCTCAGGGGCTCACAGTATCTCCTGCCTTCTGCTCAAGGCCCTCAAGGAGGCAGGGTGTGTGTAGCCCCACCACTTCTGGTGCTCCCTGGATATTGCTACACCCTCAGGGGCTCACAGTATCTCCTGCATTCTGCTCAAGGCCCTCAAGGAGGCAGGGTGTGTGTAGCCCCACCACTTCTGGTGCACCCTGGATAGTGCTACACCCTCAGGGGCTCACAGTATCTCCTGCCTTCTGCTCAAGGCCCTCAAGGAGGCAGGGTGTGTGTAGCCCCACCACTTCTGGTGCACCCTGGATAGTGCTACACCCTCAGGGGCTCACAGTATCTCCTGCCTTCTGCTCAAGGCCCTCAAGGAGGCAGGGTGTGTGTAGCCCCACCACTTCTGGTGCACCCTGGATATTGCTACACCCTCAGGGGCTCACAGTATCTCCTGCCTTCTGCTCAAGGCCCTCAAGGAGGCAGGGTGTGTGTAGCCCCACCACTTCTGGTGCACCCTGGATATTGCTACACCCTCAGGGGCTCACAGTATCTCCTGCCTTCTGCTCAAGGCCCTCAAGGAGGCAGGGTGTGTGTAGCCCCAACACTTCTGGTGCACCTTGGATATTGCTACACCCTCAGGGGCTCACAGTATCTCCTGTCTTCTGCTCAAGACCCTCAAGGAGGCAGGGTGTATGTAGCCCCACCACTTCTGGTGCACCCTGGATATTGCTACACCCTCAGGGGCTCACAGTATCTCCTGCCTTCTGCTCAAGGCCCTCAAGGAGGCAGGGTGTATGTAGCCCCACCACTTCTGGTGCTCCCTGGATATTGCTACACCCTCAGGGGCTCACAGTATCTCCTGCCTTCTGCTCAAGGCCCTCAAGGAGGCAGGGTGTTTGTAGCCCCACCACTTCTGGTGCACCCTCGATAGTGCTACACCCTCAGGGGCTCACAGTATCTCCTGCCTTCTGCTCAAGGCCCTCAAGGAGGCAGGGTGTGTGTAGCCCCACCACTTCTGGTGTACCCTGGATATTGCTACACCCTCAGGGGCTCACAGTATCTCCTGCCTTCTGCTCAAGGCCCTCAAGGAGGCAGGGTGTGTGTAGCCCCACCACTTCTGGTGCACCCTGGATAGTGCTACACCCTCAGGGACTCACAGTATCTCCTGCCTTCTGCACAAGGCCCTCAAGGAGGCGGGGTGTGTGTAGCCCCACCACTTCTGGTGTACCCTGGATATTGCTACACCCTCAGGGGCTCACAGTATCTCCTGCCTTCTGCACAAGGCCCTCAAGGAGGCAGGGTGTGTGTAGCCCCACCACTTCTGGTGCACCCTGGATAGTGCTACACCCTCAGGGGCTCACGGCTGGTGAGTTCGGGAGTTGGCGACCCCGAGGGATTCCTGAGCTGGGTCCGGTTTTCCCCTTTTGTCCCTTACCTGTGGGGTGGACCCTCTCCTCTTTCACTTTCCTATCTGCCTTTCATGGCTCTCCTTCCTTCCAAGTCCCTCAATCCGCATTCTTTGAGGGTTGAGGTCATTTCTTTTCCTCCTGTCCTTTAATTGCCTTATTCTCCTTCAGTTTTCCATTTCTTCTTCTAGTATGTAACTTAGTAGTTAGTTTTAGTTTTATGTTTGCATTTCATTTTCATCTTCACGATCTCCCAAACCATCAGGGGCCGATAACCTAGATGTTAGGCCCCTTAAAACAACAATCATCATCATGTTTCCATCCACGAATTCCCAGTTGTCGTACATCATCGTCCATTTCTTCCAACCATCTCTTATGCGGGCGGCCTATTCGTCTTCTTCCCTCAGGATGCCGATGGAATACTTGGTGTGCTGCTAGTTTCACCTCCATTCTCTCTAGATGTCTGGCCCATCGGAGTCTACCTCTTCTAATTTCTATTGTTATTCGGGGTTCCCCATACAAGTTAAATAATTCTTTCAACCAACTCAAACATTTTTCACCCCAGTGTACCATTGGGCTCATCAGTTGGTATGCAATGGTACACCTCACCAAGACATACTGAGAAGACCACTGCAAGGCTCAAATTTTTTCAAACTTCTTTTTGAAGTTTTGTTGAAGTACAATTAGCTCATTCGGTAAATAAACATCCTGTATCCTTCGGGAACAGTTACTTCCATATAATTCTTTGTTGTATCTTGTTCGCCAAGTTCCATTTTCTTGGACTGGTCCATAGATTTTCCTAAGAATTTTACTTTCCCATATGTCCAACAATTCTTTGCCCCTTTTAGTAAGTACCATGTCTCACTACCACGAGTCACCACTGGTCTAATGACTGTTCGATAGACTCTCTTCTTGATCTAACCGGTTATTGTACGTGACTTGAGCATTTTAGGAGGCTAAAATAGCAGCGATTTCCTTGTGCGATTCTCTCCCTAATTTCGGCCATGGTGTTATCCTCAATGATCCTTGATTCCAAGTACTTAAAGTACGTAAAACCATTAGACTCCAATAATTGCTCAAGTTCGAAACATAACAAGAAAGGGACTTCTCTTTTTGCACCAATTAAAGATATCTATTTACCTTGAATATTTAGTATATTGACGTTCCTTTTTTGTTTCAACGATGTTATCACAAACGTGTTGTTTCAGGCGGGGATGCATGCGGTGCGAGAGAACCGCTACATCGTGCTGGCGAAGGACTTTGAGAAGGGCTACAAGAACAACATCAAGAAAGACGAATCTGAACACGAATTTTATAAATAACATGTTTTGTGTGCTTGTGCGGCTAACAAGAATACCTTTTCGAAATACAGAAACATCTAACATGTTGTGTTTTACTTTACTTATCATATCACAATTCTTGCTGAGTTATGCTTCCTATGGAGAAAAATACACTCCAGAGTCAAAGTGCTTAAATCTCTGAGGACACATATCCATTACATCCCAACACCTTCCCCCTCCCCAGCTTTTTATACTGCGAACAGACCTGTATGGTATCAAATATCTGTCCATGTAGCGTTCTTACCGCTTGACAAGTCGTTTCAAGCCAGCATGTTCTCACGCTTTCCATTTTGTTACCTCATATGGTATGTCATCTCACTTCCAGACACTTGTTCTAATGCAGTGTTTTCATGGTTTGGCTAATGAGATTGAGTTTTGCTGGCATGCGTGCACTTGCAATGCTCCAAATATCTGCTGATGTAGAGTTATGAACTCCTGCTTCGCGTGACTTCATACACTGCAAGATTCTGCTTGTTTTAGCAAAAGTCGTACGCTTGCTTCCTGTAACGCTACTGCCCCCGGGGCTCACATCTAGTGGGACGTGGGTTGGCGACCTCGAGACCCCAGCTGAGTCCGGCATTGCTTCCACTTACTTGTGCCGGGCTCCTCTCCGTCTTCTCTCCTGTCGACCTCCCTTGGTCAACTCTTGTTCTTTTCCGACCCCGACAGTACTAGGGTATCCGAGGCCTAGGGAGTCTTTCACTTTCCCGCCTTAATTGGCCCTTGTCTTAATCTTTCCTGATCCCTCCTTCTTCGAGGAGTCAGACCTCTTGTTTTATCTTCATTATATTTTCTTTTCTCTTTAAAATTCCCGCACTGTTTTTGTTAATTGGTTCCCCGTGTATCTAAATTCCCTTTAGCGATTTTTTTGTAGGTATTTTTAATCTTCGTTGCATTTTGTAAGTTTTTTCGATCTAATTTTTACCTCTCGAGATTGTTTTCAACCTCAATTGCATTTTGTAAAGATTGACAATCTAAATTGCTTTTTAGTAAGTCTTTCAATGTAGGTTCAGGGCATTTTAGTGAGTATTTTGAATTTCAATTGCATTTTGTAAGTATTTTCAACCAAAACCCCATTTCGCAAGAATTTTAAATCTAAATTGCATTTTGTTTGATGGGCATTTTGCAAGTACTGTAGTTTTATTCTCAATTGCATTTTGTGGGTATTTTGAATCTAAATTACATTTTGTCAAGTATTTCCAATCTAAATTGCATTTTGTAAGTATTGTCAATCCACATGAGTCCTTTGAATCTACCGTACATTTTGTAAGCATTTTCAATATCATTTTGTAAGTATTTTGAATTTCAATTGCACTTTGTGAATAATTTGTATTGGAACTGGGATATTTCAATGTGAATTGCATTGTGTATTTTGAATTTCAATTGCATTTTGTACGTATTTTAAACCTGGCCTACATTTTGTGGGTATTTTTCAATCTTATTTTTGTGGATCTTTTCGTTCTAAATTCCCATTTGTATGAACATTTTGTGAGTTGTTTCAATCTGAGTTCCTTTTTGTAAGTATTTTTCATCTCACTTAATTTTCGTTCTGGTTTCCATTCCATTAACATTTTCGCTATCACCCAGACCATTAGGGATAACCTAGATGTTAGGCCCCTTAAAACAACAATTATCATCATCATGTAATGCTACACCTCGCATCTGGTTGAGTCATCTTGTTCATTCTACTCCCACTCGTGTTCCTTCCACTTATTGTGTTTATTTTGACAACAATAATAATAATACTACCCTCACCGCCCCCTCCCTAGTCACCACCATCTTTGGTTGACCGCCTAAAGATACTTCCGCTCAGCTACCCTCCCGCTATCTTGAATGCTCTGCAATGCCTCTGACCTCCATCTTGAACGCTCTGCGACACCACGTGGGGGTGGATATGCTTCTTGGGGGTGTCACCCCTCCGTATAAGAGCAACCAGTCTCCGCGTTTTACACTAGGCCCTTGACTTGCCCTCAGGAAAGGCTAGGTTAGCTTAGGTTAAGTTAAGATATGACTGCCATCTTTATTTGAAAAGCGTGCCATCCATGTGGGTGGTTGCGCATGGCCACCATCTTGGAATTCCAGCGGAAGAGTGGTGGCAGTGGATATAGAACCCCTGCGAAACCACTACTCTCAGCATTCTGAAATCTGTCAACTTATTGTGTTTATTTTGAATTGAGGAGAGATATGGAAATTAAATCTTTATTATTGATATTTCTTTTTTCATAATTTCCAGGTGAATGTAAAATAACCTACAAATTCTATTTAATCACATTATTGTACTCTGATTTACCAATAATGAACGGTGACAGCTGTCAAAGCTAGCACGTGGGGAAAGGCTGCGTTGCCACTGAGGCAGATCATGACTCATAACATTCCAAGAGGCTTCCAGGAAGACACAAATACTGGGGAAGTTAGCCCCCCTGCCTGGCGCTCTAATGACCGTGACGAGTGAAGACACACTGAGTCTAACCATGTGCTCACTGCTGTGTGGGCATACATTGCAACATTGCTCGCTGTTGCCATGGAAACCGTTACCCCTCTTGTCTCCACTCCTCACTTCACCCTTCAAGTGGATGACAGCTTTCACCGTTCATCTTTTTAAATCAGAGTATAGCAACATTTGTAATGAATGTATTCATTTTTAATTTACAATGTTACACACTCCTCGGTCTTCAAAGTACAACAGTTTGTTTCAATTTAGTAGTGGCAAACCACCTTGGGTTTTTGTGGGGTTCTACCCATGACCTACTGCTCGGGGCCAAGCTCTGTGAACTCTCGGGGTGAGGTGAAGAGAAGGGCCTGTGTTATGTGGAATTCATGTCTCTTCCAATACTGCTAACCACTGTGGTGTTGCGAATGAGTGAGTGAGTCATCGACTACGCAAGGACCGGGAAACCTCTTCACTCCTCATAGTCCGCGATCCACATTCCTCTCAGGTTTGCGGATCCGACCAGCCTCTTGTTACCTTACCTGATTACCTTATGGTTCCAAATTGTAGTGAGAATGGTTTAGACCTCTTTTGTATTTTGTTGCTTAATTTTTAGGAGCTTCCAACATTATGGTCATCAGCCCCTTGTACTAGTGGGCATACTTGTAACTGGTACCTGGATTCGGAAGGAGGTGGCCGTGGCCTTGAGTGAGGTAACGTTATACGAGTTATTGCGCCACGTTGGTACGACAAATGTAACGGTAAGTCTTATAAATATAATATAATCCGGGAGGGCGCCAATTTCCATATAGTTTTGGAAATAATATTTTATGAGCACATATCTCTAGTCTCAGGTCGTGGCATAATAATAATATCGTATGGCCTCTGGTGCCTGGTGCAAGCTTTGTTAATTGACACCCAGAGGGTAGCTTGCATGTCGAATTTCGTCGTTCCTTTGAACGCTATGAAAGTCAAGGAGGTTAGATATCTAAACTCCTTGACACTACAGCGCTTTCAAGTAGAGAATGGAGGAACTTTGTGTTGGCGGAAAATCCCGAGATTAATTTTGCCATTGAACACGGCCTACTGAATTCAAATGGGTTCTTTAACATGCCAACAACGTATGACATGAGTATCGTGATTTTTGTCGCCTTCAAAAATCACTTACCATGGTCAGGAGCGAACCTGCAATCTTGGGGTTGGAAGTCAGACACTATAACCACTCACCCACCGTGGCATGAAAACAAATCACCAACCAGGAACACTAGGCAAAGGCAAGATACCATATTCCGTAATATAATTTTTTTAAACATAGAACAATCGAAACAAAAGCAACAAATTTAATAAAATACTGAGGTTAATCTAAAATGAATAAATAATTGGAATACAGTATAAACTTGTGCTAGGTTACGTATAAGCTCACCAATGTAGGTACCGGTAACATTTCGTTGGTTTCATAATATCTCCGAACTATGGAATTTTCATAAGAAGCAGCTTTATTACAGTGCTTTCATATACTGGCTGCGTTTATCAGAAACTTGTATATTATCTATCAGAAAAGGAAAGTGTGTAACATGAGGAATAACTCATCGAGTAGCGATTCAATTAGATTTTCTTTTTTACATCTCTGCAATACCATCAGAGGCCTTAGATAGCGACCACAGAATACTTGTAATGAACCTGGGAGTTATTAAGGATAGCAAGAGGACAGAGTACCAGGGAAGGAGAATCAAAGTATGGAAACTCAAGGAAAAGGAAGTCAAGGAAGAATTCCAGAAGATAATAAGGGAAAGGATGCCAACAGACAATCCTAAAACAGGGGAAGAGGAATGGAAGCAATGCAAAAACACAATGGTGGAAGCTGCAGTGGCAGTATGTGGAAGAACAAGCAACAGAAAGTGGTGTAAAGAGACACCATGGTGGAATGAGAGAGTAAAAGAAGCTGTGGGAAGGAAGAACAAGGCTTTCAGAGTGTGGTTCCAGGAAAGAACTGATCTGGCAAGGGAAGATTATAAGATGAAGAAGAAAGAAGCAAACAAGATTGTAGCAGAGGAGAGGAAGAAGTGGATGGTAAAGTGGACCGAGATGATGGAGGAAGACAGCAGAGGAAATAAGAAAGTACTTTATGGGATGGTCAAAAGTAAGAGAAGAGGTCTGCGATGGATGTGGTAATGATGGACAAAAACGGAAATGAGGTACACAACAAAGAGACCCTCAAGACAGTGTGGAAAGAGTACTTTGAGGATTTGCTGAATCTAAATGGTCATAGGGAGGAAGACAATGCATTGGAAGATGGAGAAGACAACACAGGAATGGAAAAGGACCTGACTTGGAGATAACTGGAGATGGCTATAGACAAGATGAAAGGAGGAAGGGCACCGGGTGTGGATGAAGTGAGTGTTGAAATGGTGAAGGCAGCAGGGGAGGTTGGGAAACAGTGGCTGTACCGTGTGATGAGGGTGATATGGAAGGAGAAAAAGACTCCAGAAGATTGGAAGAAAGGATTAATTGTCCCAATATTTAAGAAAGGAGTGCAGAAATTACAGGGGAGTCACACTCGTACCTCACTGTGCCAAGATATATGAAAAGATATTAGAAAGTAGAATACGAGCCAAAGTGGAGAGAAAATTGAGAGAGGAGCAGTATGGATTCAGACCTGGGAGATCAACAGTGGATCTCATATTTTCAGTGAGACAGCTCCAGGAACACCACTACGAATTTGGAGAGGATCTGTTGATGGCCTTCCTGGACATCGAAAAGGCCTATGATAGTGTGAGTAGGGAGAAGGTTTGGAAAGCAATGGCAAACATGGGAGTGGAAAAAGGGACTGTAGGCAGAGTGAAGGAGATGTATTGTGGAAGTGTGAGTTGTGTGAAAGTTGGAGGGGAAAGAACAGACTGGTTCAGACAAATGAGTGGCCTGAAACAGGGTAGTGTGCTGTCACCCCTTCTCTTTATTGTGGTTATGGACGAGGTAATGACACGGATAGCAGGAAATATAGGAGAAGATAAGATGAAAGCAATGGTGTTTGCAGATGAACTCATGGTCTGGGGAAACAAGGAGGAGGAAATTCAGGAGCAACTGAAGGCTTGGGAAGAAACAGTGGGAGAGTACGGATGGAAGTTCAACATCAGTAAATGTGAGATCCTGTTAACGACCAGGAAAAAGGACAGACCAATGAGTGGGATAACACTTGGAGGTGGACAGCTGAAGAAGGTGGAAAGTCTCAAGTACTTGGGAAGTATAGTGGAGGAAAATGGGAGAAATGACAAAGAGATTACGGAACGTGGCAGACAAGCAGAAGCATTTCTGAGAAGCATTAGGAGCTTAGTGTGGAATAAAGATGTCCCACAAAAACGCAAGGAAGTGTTATACAGAAGCTACTATATCCCGATACTGACCTATGCTTCAGAAACGTGGACAATGAAGAAAAGAGACATAAGCAGAATACAGGCAGGTGAAATGAAGTTCCTGCGAAGTAGGATCGGAGTAACAAGAAGAGACAGGTTGAGGAATGAAAAGGTCAGGGAAATGGTGAAAGAGGAGCCCTTGCAAGGTAGGATTGAGACATCAAGACTGAGATGGTATGGACACTTAAAGAGAATGGATGAGAAGAAGATTCCCAAGAGGATACATGAGATGCAGATGCAGAAGAAACGACCAAGGGGAAGACCAAGAGATAGATGGCTGAAAGGAGTGGAGGAATGTGTCAAGTAGAGAGCCGAGGACTGGACCAGAGTGACAGCGGAGAGGTGGTGGGAAGAAAGGACTAAGTGGCGAGGCTTATGTTCCAAACAGACCCAGCCTGGGGCTGGAAACTGTACATGATGATGATCTCTGCAATCTCCAAGTTTGTTCTTCCTTTTTCTCTTGTTATTAAATGTCCCCGAATAAATAAATATAGTAGCTCTCTTTGCTTTACTTGATGATCCAATTCTTATGTTCTCCAAATCACTGCTAATTTCAAAGCCACATCAGCCATCTTGCACATCTTAATAGCTTCTTGCACGTTCCGTATATAAAGTCTGTTCATGGAGTCTGTTGCGCATCCATTATAATACCTTCTCTAAAGTTTCATTACTCTGTGCTAGCAAGTCCAAGTGCTGTGAACAAGATACTACTACAAGTACATTTATGGATCTTCTTAGACATGCTACCCTTACGTATTTTTCCAACAACTCATCCCATTTGCACAAGTTCATATTTAAACGGTCCCAATCATGGTTTCTGCACCCGTTACACCGTCGGCGATCTATCTAACCCTCAGACGAAAATTTTCCAAATCCTTGGCATGGGAGCTCAAACAAATGATTTAATTTGTATCCCTAGACCTCGAATAAGTTACAATACCTGAAGAGTTTCGCCAAAGGCCTATCATTTTAGTCGCACGCTATACAACGTCTGCATACATAGTTCCTGGATTCTACCGGGTCATCAATTTGTCTCCCCTCCAATACCAATTGAGGCCCGGGAAGCTTTCGCACCGACACCCACTCGCTGGCTAAACTAGCACTTCACAATCTTACGACACCGGAGATGGTTGGTTCCTCAGTTTAGGGGCTGCGATAACGCGGTCATGTAGCCACATGTTTTTGGGTGTGTGTAGAATCTGTCTGATAACGGGTGTTAATTGTGATGACTGTATTAGTGTGTGTTTTCTGTTATTTAGTTCAAGTAAGTACTGCAGACTTTGAATTTTTGAAATAGTTCCTACTTTTGCCGCCACCATCAACGACTACTAGTTCAGAACTTAGCTACTAGACACCACCGCAGTCGGTTCCTGGCAACGAACTTAGGAACCTAAGAGCGTTGTTTACATTCTTAACCTATATAATTTAGCTTCACGCAAGTGTAATTAGTGGAAGGTTCTTTATCATGCCATAAATCTATGACTTGGGACCGTCGGCTTTACTTCCCCTCCGAAGGAAGGCATACTGAGGGATTTTTAATGCTCTTAAAAAATCCGACCACTTCGGCCGGGTTTGAACCCACGATCTTGGGCATAGAAGCTCGGCATGCTACCGACTATGCCACCGAAGCCGCAAATATTTTAATCTGTCAGATCTTAAGAGTACTAGGGTGATATATTAATATCGTATGGCCTCGGGTGCCGGGTGCAGGCCTTGTAATTTGACACCCAGAGGGTAGCTTGCATGTCGAATTTCGTTGTTCCCTGAATCACTCTGAAAGTCAAGGAGGTTAGATATCTAAACTCCTTGAACACTATAGCGCTTTCTAGTAGAGAAATGAGGAACTTTGTGTTGGCGGAAACTCCCGAGATTAATTTTGCCATTATGAACTCGGTCTACTGAATTCAAATGGGTTCTTTGACATGCCAACATCGTATGACATACGTATCGTATTTTTTCCGCCTTTCAAAAATCACTTACCACAGCCAGGAGCGAACCTGCAATCTTGGGGTTGGTAGACCGACACGCTATCCACTCACCCACCGTGGCAAGCTACTAGGGTGATAATTTCACATGTATTGGTTGTGTTTGAGTCTTCAATCTTTTGACTGGCTTGATGCAGCCCTCCATACCTCCCTGTCCTGAGCTAATAATTTCATTGCTAATTAGCTACCACATCTTAAATACGAGGCAATGTGTTTAACATATTCTAACCTTGGTTAGTGGTATGATTAGTTTCGCCGGGAGATGAAGTGACGTATTTATCACAAACGACAGTGGATTGTTGACATTGTTAGAACCTGGTGATGAGATCATTGCTGTCTTTCCTGCAATAGCAACAAGCCTTTTCAACCGAGGAATGATTGGCGTAACTCCTCCTTTTCTTCATGTTGGCAAGCTGATTGCTGACGAGGTCAGGACAAGTTCGCATTCATTTCCAAAGATGAATTCAATGAATTGAAATATACAATAATTTACAGATCCTTCTGTTTGAACTTCTGATTCATATTGCCGACATTGTTTATGTGTTCGGTCTGACAAATTAGCAGTTCCCTGTTATCCAAGAATAATAAAAAGAAAAATGAAGGCAAATATAATACCTTGGCAATAACTAAATATTTTGATTGACAATACCACAAACATTTAACTTTAATATAAACGCATTTAGCGGCGATATTTCTTGGCTGTTGCTCCAGAGATCCGGGTTCGATTCTCGGCTCTGCCAAGAAGTTTAATTCTGGTCTGATGGCTGGAACGGGGTACACTCAACCTCGTGAGGCAATACTGAGTAAAGATGGGTTCGATTCCCACCTCAGCCATCCTGGAAGTGGTTTTCCATTGTTTCCCACTTCTAACCCAGGCAAATGCTGGGATGATACCTAACTTAGGCCACCGCTGCCTCCTTCCCAATCCTCGCCCAAGGCTACTGCAGGCATCACATAATATAGGTTATCAGATCTAAGTACACGGGGCTGAATGACCACGATGGCCAACGCCCTCAAATGGAACAACAAACGCAAAAGGATACATTAAATATTTGTCAGATGTGAGGGGCTTTAATTTTATAGAATGTTCATAAGCTAGCCTGTAACAAATTTGGGTAGATAATACATGAAATAAAACTGTTCAATTTTATAAATATAATTATGCTCGCAAGTATTTCCACGGCCAGCTGGACAAGGGCAAAGCGTGACAACATTTCGCTCAGTGTCATTCTGTGAAATATACATACATATCCCACGTCGTTCCATCTATTAGATGAGTCGGCGAATGAGGCCCCTCCACCAATTTCTGGCTCTGTACTTCTCTTCTTCTTCTTCAATGCTGTCCAAGTCTTGACCCAATTGTTGGATGTCATTTCTCACCATGTCTGCTTATCTCATTCTTGGTCTTCGGTCATGAAGCTGCAGTTCATACATTTGTCTTGAAATCCATCCTTCGCATATGGCCAAACCACATGAGCCTTTTCAGTGTTATTTTATCCTGTAGTTTATCAACCTGAACCAATTCTGATATGCTCATTGTCTTACCAACCATGGCTCTGGCAAATCTCATCTCTGCTGCCTGAGTCCGTCTCTCATCTTTCTTCCTCATGGTCCAAGTTTCGCAGCCATAGGTCAAGATTGGCACATAATAAGTCTGATAAATTGCAGAGGCACTTCCTGGTTCCATATGATGTCTTGAGCAGCTCTATAAAATGTACCTCCAGCCGAAATCCTGTTGGTGATTTCCTCATCAATGGTACCTGTTGCTGATATCACACTTCCCATATATTTAAATTTTTGAGAAAATCTGAGCTGTCTGCCTTCAATTTCAATGGAAACTTCCGGTTGGCCGTTTCTCTGCATAACTAGCAGTAAGTAATTTGATAAATATGTAAGATATGTAAACATTCAACAATTTATAGGAATACACAATAATATAATGATTCAAAAGTTCTGTGCTTTTCAGTCGGTCAACACGAATGTACCCAATAGAGTTGGGTTATGCCCTAATCCTGAAATAAATTACATGAGATTAATAAATACACTAGGATGACCAGTTTCAATCGTCAAGCGATCATCATCATATCCATCACACTTAGGCTATAGCATCTATGTTTGAGAATACAGGTCAAAAATATTTACAATATGTACAATTATTTAGTTGCAGTGTTGGTAATGGAACTGTTGGTGTATGCTAAATGTAGTATCTCTAATGTTAGGTGAAATGCTAAAATGGTGATAAAAATCCGGAGTTTGTCTTTTTGGGGTGATTATATGCTTATAAAAAATCAACTATGGTTATACTGTAATAATACTGGGCAGCCCTTAGTTCGAATTGCTTTTTAGTCCACGGGTGGCGAAGACAGTTCCACGGTCTTGAATAGTTGTAGATCTTCCTGTATTCAATAACATACATTCTTATCTAGATTTGGCAACGTCACACAAATAAACATTGCACTGACCTCAGAAAGAGCATAGGAACAAAGGGGGGAGAAAGGACAAACCAGTTTCGTCCAGTTAACAACCGGTTCAGTCGACCAAAACTGGTGCCAGAGTGAACACGAAACTGCTCGAAGTTCCAGTCAGGAAGACAAACTGGATAAGTATCAGCCTGTGTTATTACAGTATAACCATAGTTGATTTTGTATAACCATATAATCACCCCAAACAGACAAACTCTGGATTTTATCACCATTTTAGCATTTCACCTAACATTAGAGATACTACGTTTAGCATACATTGACAGTTGCATTACCAACACTGCAACTAAATAATTGTACATATTGTAAATGTTTTTCACCTGTATTCTTAAACATAGATGTTATAGCCTAAGTGTAATGGATCTGATGATGATCGCTTGACGATTGAAACTGGTCATCCTAGTGTATTTATTTATCTCATGTAATTTATTTCAGGATTAGGGCATAACCCAGCTCTTTTTGGGTACATTCGTGTTGACCGACTGAAAAGCACCAAACTTTTGTTTACTTAGGCAACACTGAAAAATGGCTTCAAACCTCACAATATAATGATTAATGACACTTGGTAAGACGGTAGCGAAATAGACGTTTGCTTAATCAGTTCTGCTTTAAGCAGTCATCTTCTCGCTTCAATTCCCCCACTTTATTAACATGCCCACTTATGTAGAGATTTCCACCTCTTCCAAGAGTTGATTCACCAAAATGTGGGTGTCTAATTAGGGCCGTTTTCACCAATGTCAATCCTCTTAATTCATCAATAAAGGTTATTTAACTTAGCACGAGCATTTCACCAAACAGAAACGCTCGTTAACTTACCACTAACAAGGAATTACGTTAAATGGCCAAATCTCACCACTCAACTCTCTAAAGCATCTTTAAAGTGGCGGGAAAGAGTTGAACTGTGTCTTGCGCATTCCACTATGGCGGTTTCTTTCCGAGTTTCACACAAACTTTCATCTATATGAATATAAAATATGTGTATAACAATGAAATTATAAAAGATCTCACTCATTACTAAGATATAATACCAAGAAACACAAATACAAAAATATCTGAAGGGGGAATCTAACTCCTTCCAGCGCTGCATAATAAATTGAGTGTCTGCACCTCAACCACTTACACTGCAAAGACAACTGGGAGAGCGCATCCTATTAAGCTATGTATTCATACAACTGCCAGTCCTCCTAAATACTTTGTTCATATCATTTTAAATTTTTGCCACGAATAAGGTCTCCTGTATTTCTCTTCCTTTATAATTATTTTCCAGAAAGTCTCAAGGAAGCATCGCAAACAACGGTCAGTGCTAGACGCTTCTTATTCTGTCCGCCATGTTCTACAAGCTGAAACCGAGTCCACGCATGGGCGAGAGCCGTAAATCTTATTTAAGTAATTGCGAACCTGAATGGCCTCGTGCAATGCATCGAAGATAATCACCCATTAAATCTCGTATTTAGGTTAAATGGAAATAAACTAAATAATCGTTGGTGAAAAGGGCCCTAATCTGTAAAAAAAAATCTCAATTAAATTTAATCTCACACAAGGCTTTTAAAGGACTGACGTGGTTTGACTTGCACAGCCTTGTTTCACAAGCCAGCGCAGTACGGCGCCACTAGTCCTATACTGTATAGACTTGTGTACTTCCTTAACACTTCCCTCAGAATCTGTCAAAAGTCAGTCGTCAGAAACAGTAATTAAATGCAAAATCATTTAAGGGGGTAAAGATTAAAAAGTTTTAAAAAAAACTTTTTTTTTTGTAAAGTCTTTCAACGTTTATTTTAAGGAAACTTTTTTAGAAAAGTGTTTATAGACGGTTTGAAAAGTTTCGCAAAAACGTGAGCCCTAACCACATTCAACGCCACAAGCTCAGCCCTTCAAGTTTATCTTGGAAATACTTCTGAATCTGTGGATTCTATGCCCTTTTCGGTCCCTGGCGAGTATTGTTTCTCGCATTGGGGAACTGTATCTGATCTCTCTATGAAAATGTATGCATATGGCCCCTTAAAAAATGGAGTTCAAATTTGACCGATGGTTCCTGAGTTTATGGGCTGCGACAATGCGGTCATGTATCCCCTTGTATTTGGGGTGTGTGTAGAATCTGTCTGATAGCCTGTGTTAATTGTGATGGCTGTATTAGTGTGTGTTATCTGTAATTCAGCTAAGGACTGCAGACGATCAATTTCAAGTAGTTCCTACTTTTGCTACCGTCAGAATAATATTATCCATTTCAGGTCCGTATTGAATATGTTTACTAATAAAACTATCATTATTCTCCGTCTTTTCAATACAATATTAATAGTCTTTTTATGCAATTGGGTACATGTTTTGCACAAACGTTGGTGCTTCCTCAGCCCAAATATACATTAAGACATAAACAAATATTACGCACTTGGGTACCCAATTGTATAAATAGACTATTAATATTGTATTGAAAAGACGGAGCATATTGATAGTTTTATTAGTTAGCTACCGTCAACGACACCTAGCTGCGAACTTGGCTATTAGATGCCACCGACACCTGGCGATGTTAATCAAATCTAACCTACAAATTTAGCTTCACACAATTGAGTTGTTTAGTTGCAATACCAGATAGATCACTAAAACAAAATTTTTCAGGATTTAGAAAAAACGTTTCATTCCAATTCCTGAAAGGGCACAACTTTGATACTTTGGACAAGCATTACCCATTGGGATGAAGATGTAGTTGGACACCTGCAATTATTTCAGGACTGTGAGTAATACGAAGTACGTCCAGAAAGTAAGTTCCATTTGGTAATAACATTAAATTGTGTACAGATACAGAAAAATTATTTATTGCACAAAATTCTACAACCCTCAAACTACCTTTCCACATAACTGCCAAAATGTTGCAGGCATTTGTCGTAGCGTGGCACGAGTTTTTGTATACCTTTTTCATAGACGTGTGCCGCCTGTGTCTTCAACTAGTTGTACGTTCCGCTGCAGAGCAGTTCCGCATATGCGCAGTAGACGCTCTGTATCAAGGAGAAGAAACTTGCGCCATTTGGAGAGCGCTGTCAGCCACGTACGCATTGTTGTGCATGTTTACTCGTACAATGTCGGTGTTGATTGAAAATCCCGCCGCTTGTGAAATCAGATCTGTGATTCATTTTCTGAATGCTAGGAAAGTGAAACCAATTAAAATTTATCGGCAAATTTGCGAAGTGTATGGACAAAATGCGATGAGTGATTCAATGGTGAGAAGATGGGTCCGACAGTTCAATGAAGGACGTAGTGAAGTGCACGATGAAGAACGAAGTGGGCGTCCATCTTTGGTTACAGAAGAACTGGTTCACGCGATTGATGACAAGATCCGGGAAAACCCCAGGTTTACAATTAGTGCTCTCGCTATGGAATTTCCCCAAATTTCACGATCACTAATTCATGAAATTGTTACCGAAAAACTGAACTTTCGTAAACTTTGCCGACGTTGGGTACCAAAGATTCTTATGGAGCAACACAAAACAAAACGGATGGGTAGTGCACTTCAGTTTTTGACCCGTTGCAATTAAGGCGGCGAAGAATTTCTGACACAGATAGTCACAGGAGATGAAACTAGGGTTTCTTACGACACCCCTGAAATTAAGCGGCAATCAATGGAATGGAGGCACACTTCATCCCCAGCAAAGGTTAAGCCGAAACAAATCTTGACACCTCGGAAAATGATGTGCACAGTGTTCTGGGACTGGAAAAGCATCTTACTCATTGATTTCTTACCGTGTGGACAAACTCAACGCAGATGCTTACTGCGAGACACTTAGGAAATTGCGCCGCGCAATACAGAATAAGCGCCGAGGGTTACTGTCAAAAGGTGTTGTTTTTCTTCACGACAACGCATGACCTCACACTGCAAATGTGACGGAAAACCTCCTACAGGGATTTGGCTGGGACGTGTTTGACCACCCTCCGTACAGCCCTCACCTCGCTCCTAGCGGCTTTCATCTGTTCACACATCTCAAGTCTTTCCTTGGCGGTCAACACTTCAACAATGACGACGAGCTGAAAGAAGATGTTTCCCAACTGGTTGAGGACACAGGCGGCAAACTTCTATGAAGAAGGTATCCAAAAACTTATGCCACGCTATGACAAATGCCTGTAAAAGATCGGCAGTTATGTGGAAAAGTAGTTTAAGAGGTGTAGAATGTTGTGCAATAAATAATTTTTGTGTATCTGTACACAATTTAATTTTATTACCAAACGGAACTTACTTTCTGGACTTGCCTCAACTTACTTTCTGGACGTGCCTCGTACATTGTAAGATAATTGAGAATTTGTTTGTGATATATCTGGATTTGAAAGTTACCTGGTGGTCTGGTTTTGAAAATTCGTTTTTGCACTTATCTGGTTTTGAAAACAACACACCTTCCCTTGGACAAAGAAATTTAGTTGTACAGAGAAATTGTTACAGTATCATGAGCTTACCAACGTTGTTTCCTTCCACTGAAGAAAATATTAAATTGTAAAACATATTGCAGCAATGTAAATGTCAAGAAGTCAACATATGAAATTTAAACAACAAGGTCATCCATTCCAGAAGCATTCTCACACAAGCGACCTTCTGTAACCGTTCATTCTCACTATACCGGGGTTGTGGTTGATTATACTCACAATGAGGGAGAGCAATTAAAAAGAAACATCTCTTCCATTTATTCCTTTTCATTTAACACTAAGCATCAATCACTAACACTTCACTTCTCGGGATCTTATCACGCAATCCGACCAAGTCAACAGATACTCACATGGCCCATATGTGGATGTCACATGAAGTATGACAAGGTATATATGATAGGGAGATATTTCGTTCATTCTAGAGTAGACGAGGGTCCTGCCAAATTATATATATAGATGTGCGTTAAAAGAATACATGTCAACTTTTACCAGATACAGGTCTATTTTTTTAAGAGGTTACCAGTGCAGTAAGATGTGAATGTGGATTGCTGTTGTTATATTGCACAGGTGCTTAACCCCTACGAACCACTATTATTATAAGAGAAACGTAGGCGAGTTGAAAGGTTACAATTGACGCCGCACAGTGGGGCTCGAAGTGCGAGATAATAGCAGCAATTGCATTCACGGGTGCGTACACGCCAATACCCACATTAAAAGCAGTTAACACTGACGAGGGGGGCAGTAGTAATAACGATAAAGGGGGGAGGCATGTGAACAATAAGTTGCTCCAAATGCTACTAAGTAAATTCGCCGGTATGGAAGAGTCTTTAGAATCAGTAAGAGAGTCTTTAAGTACAAAAATAGAGTCAGTGAAAGAGAGTATGAGTAAGGAGATAGGAGAAGTTAGGCAGCAAGGAGAGTCTATGGAAGTGCAAATAGAATCTATAGGTAAGCAGGTAGAATCTGTAAAGGTGTACGTAAACGAAGCAGTAAAGAAGCAGGCAGAAGCAATTAATGTTAAGATTGAGGAGTTAAGCAAAGAAGTACAAGAACATAAATCTGTGATGAGTAGTAGTAGGTTGGAAAACTTAGAGAAAGAACTTAGCAGTAAGATAGACGAAAGGGAAGATGTGATGAGAGTTCGATGGTGATGAATCAAGAGATGTGTTTCGATGATGTAAAGAAACGGAGAAAATAGTATTAGTACAGAAGAAATTAGAAGAAAGGAATAATAATAGAGAGCAAGATGTGTGGAAAGCTATGTGTTATTTGTGAAGAAGTTAATTACAGAGACAATAGGGAGAATTGATTCTTTGGGAATGCCCCAATATTAGTAGAGAAATCCTACAAGCCAGCCGGCCATCATCGACAAGCAGCAAACTACATACATGGTCCATATGTGGATGTCACATGGAGTATGACAAGGTATATACGATAAGGAGAATTGATTCTTTGGGAATGCCCCAATATTAGTAGAGAAATCCTACAAGCCAGCCGGCCATCATCGACAAGCAGCAAACTACATACTTGGTCCATATGTGGATGTCACATGGGGTATGACAAGGTATATACGATAAGGAGAATTGATTCTTTGGGAATGCCCCAATATTAGTAGAGAAATCCTACAAGCCAGCCGGCCATCATCGACAAGCAGCAAACTACATACATGGTCCATATGTGGATGTCACATGGAGTATGACAAGGTATATATGATAGGGAGAATTGATTCTTTGGGAATGCCCCAATATTAGTAGAGAAATCCTACAAGCCAGCCGGCCATCATCGACAAGCAGCAAACTACATACTTGGTCCATATGTGGATGTCACATGAAGTATGACAAGGTATATATGATAGGGAGAATTGATTCTTTGGGAATGCTCCAATATTAGTAGAGAAATCCTACAAGCCAGCCGGCCATCATCGACAAGCAGCAAACTACATACATGGTCCATATGTGGATGTCACATGGAGTATGACAAGGTATATATGATAGGGAGAATTGATTCTTTGGGAATGCCCCAATATTAGTAGAGAAATCCTACAAGCCAGCCGGCCATCATCGACAAGCAGCAAACTACATACATGGTCCATATGTGGATGTCACATGGAGTATGACAAGGTATATATGATAGGGAGAATTGATTCTTTGGGAATGCCCCAATATTAGTAGAGAAATCCTACAAGCCAGCCGGCCATCATCGACAAGCAGCAAACTACATACATGGTCCATATGTGGATGTCACATGAAGTATGACAAGGTATATACGATAAGGAGAATTGATTCTTTGGGAATGCCCCAATATTAGTAGAGAAATCCTACAAGCCAGCCGGCCATCATCGACAAGCAGCAAACTACATACATGGTCCATATGTGGATGTCACATGGAGTATGACAAGGTATATATGATAGGGAGAATTGATTCTTTGGGAATGCCCCAATATTAGTAGAGAAATCCTACAAGCCAGCCGGCCATCATCGACAAGCAGCAAACTACATACATGGTCCATATGTGGATGTCACATGGAGTATGACAAGGTATATATGATAGGGAGAATTGATTCTTTGGGAATGCCCCAATATTAGTAGAGAAATCCTACAAGCCAGCCGGCCATCATCGACAAGCAGCAAACTACATACATGGTCCATATGTGGATGTCACATGGAGTATGACAAGGTATATATGATAGGGAGAATTGATTCTTTGGGAATGCCCCAATATTAGTAGAGAAATCCTACAAGCCAGCCGGCCATCATCGACAAGCAGCAAACTACATACTTGGTCCATATGTGGATGTCACATGGAGTATGACAAGGTATATATGATAGGGAGAATTGATTCTTTGGGAATGCCCCAATATTAGTAGAGAAATCCTACAAGCCAGCCGGCCATCATCGACAAGCAGCAAACTACATACATGGTCCATATGTGGATGTCACATGGAGTATGACAAGGTATATATGATAAGGAGAATTGATTCTTTGGGAATGCCCCAATATTAGTAGAGAAATCCTACAAGCCAGCCGGCCATCATCGACAAGCAGCAAACTACATACATGGTCCATATGTGGATGTCACATGGAGTATGACAAGGTATATATGATAGGGAGAATTGATTCTTTGGGAATGCCCCAATATTAGTAGAGAAATCCTACAAGCCAGCCGGCCATCATCGACAAGCAGCAAACTACATACTTGGTCCATATGTGGATGTCACATGGAGTATGACAAGGTATATACGATAAGGAGAATTGATTCTTTGGGAATGCCCCAATATTAGTAGAGAAATCCTACAAGCCAGCCGGCCATCATCGACAAGCAGCAAACTACATACATGGTCCATATGTGGATGTCACATGGAGTATGACAAGGTATATATGATAAGGAGAATTGATTCTTTGGGAATGCCCCAATATTAGTAGAGAAATCCTACAAGCCAGCCGGCCATCATCGACAAGCAGCAAACTACATACATGGTCCATATGTGGATGTCACATGGAGTATGACAAGGTATATATGATAGGGAGAATTGATTCTTTGGGAATGCCCCAATATTAGTAGAGAAATCCTACAAGCCAGCCGGCCATCATCGACAAGCAGCAAACTACATACATGGTCCATATGTGGATGTCACATGGAGTATGACAAGGTATATATGATAGGGAGAATTGATTCTTTGGGAATGCCCCAATATTAGTAGAGAAATCCTACAAGCCAGCCGGCCATCATCGACAAGCAGCAAACTACATACTTGGTCCATATGTGGATGTCACATGGAGTATGACAAGGTATATACGATAAGAAGAATTGATTCTTTGGGAATGCCCCAATATTAGTAGAGAAATCCTACAAGCCAGCCGGCCATCATCGACAAGCAGCAAACTACATACTTGGTCCATATGTGGATGTCACATGGAGTATGACAAGGTATATATGATAGGGAGAATTGATTCCTTGGGAATGCCCCAATATTAGTAGAGAAATCCTACAAGCCAGCCGGCCATCATCGACAAGCAGCAAACTACATACATGGTCCATATGTGGATGTCACATGGAGTATGACAAGGTATATATGATAAGGAGAATTGATTCTTTGGGAATGCCCCAATATTAGTAGAGAAATCCTACAAGCCAGCCGGCCATCATCGACAAGCAGCAAACTACATACATGGTCCATATGTGGATGTCACATGGAGTATGACAAGGTATATATGATAAGGAGAATTGATTCTTTGGGAATGCTCCAATATTAGTAGAGAAATCCTACAAGCCAGCCGGCCATCATCGACAAGCAGCAAACTACATACATGGTCCATATGTGGATGTCACATGGAGTATGACAAGGTATATACGATAAGGAGAATTGATTCTTTGGGAATGCCCCAATATTAGTAGAGAAATCCTACAAGCCAGCCGGCCATCATCGACAAGCAGCAAACTACATACTTGGTCCATATGTGGATGTCACATGGAGTATGACAAGGTATATACGATAAGAAGAATTGATTCTTTGGGAATGCCCCAATATTAGTAGAGAAATCCTACAAGCCAGCCGGCCATCATCGACAAGCAGCAAACTACATACTTGGTCCATATGTGGATGTCACATGGAGTATGACAAGGTATATATGATAAGGAGAATTGATTCTTTGGGAATGCCCCAATATTAGTAGAGAAATCCTACAAGCCAGCCGGCCATCATCGACAAGCAGCAAACTACATACTTGGTCCATATGTGGATGTCACATGGAGTATGACAAGGTATATATGATAGGGAGAATTGATTCTTTGGGAATGCCCCAATATTAGTAGAGAAATCCTACAAGCCAGCCGGCCATCATCGACAAGCAGCAAACTACATACATGGTCCATATGTGGATGTCACATGGAGTATGACAAGGTATATATGATAGGGAGAATTGATTCTTTGGGAATGCCCCAATATTAGTAGAGAAATCCTACAAGCCAGCCGGCCATCATCGACAAGCAGCAAACTACATACTTGGTCCATATGTGGATGTCACATGGAGTATGACAAGGTATATATGATAGGGAGAATTGATTCTTTGGGAATGCCCCAATATTAGTAGAGAAATCCTACAAGCCAGCCGGCCATCATCGACAAGCCGCATACTACATACTTGGTCCATATGTGGATGTCACATGGAGTATGACAAGGTATATACGATAAGGAGAATTGATTCTTTGGGAATGCCCCAATATTAGTAGAGAAATCCTACAAGCCAGCCGGCCATCATCGACAAGCAGCAAACTACATACATGGTCCATATGTGGATGTCACATGGAGTATGACAAGGTATATATGATAGGGAGAATTGATTCTTTGGGAATGCCCCAATATTAGTAGAGAAATCCTACAAGCCAGCCGGCCATCATCGACAAGCAGCAAACTACATACATGGTCCATATGTGGATGTCACATGGAGTATGACAAGGTATATATGATAGGGAGAATTGATTCTTTGGGAATGCCCCAATATTAGTAGAGAAATCCTACAAGCCAGCCGGCCATCATCGACAAGCAGCAAACTACATACATGGTCCATATGTGGATGTCACATGGAGTATGACAAGGTATATATGATAGGGAGAATTGATTCTTTGGGAATGCCCCAATATTAGTAGAGAAATCCTACAAGCCAGCCGGCCATCATCGACAAGCAGCAAACTACATACATGGTCCATATGTGGATGTCACATGGAGTATGACAAGGTATATATGATAGGGAGAATTGATTCTTTGGGAATGCCCCAATATTAGTAGAGAAATCCTACAAGCCAGCCGGCCATCATCGACAAGCAGCAAACTACATACATGGTCCATATGTGGATGTCACATGGAGTATGACAAGGTATATACGATAAGGAGAATTGATTCTTTGGGAATGCTCCAATATTAGTAGAGAAATCCTACAAGCCAGCCGGCCATCATCGACAAGCAGCAAACTACATACATGGTCCATATGTGGATGTCACATGAAGTATGACAAGGTATATATGATAGGGAGAATTGATTCTTTGGGAATGCCCCAATATTAGTAGAGAAATCCTACAAGCCAGCCGGCCATCATCGACAAGCAGCAAACTACATACTTGGTCCATATGTGGATGTCACATGAAGTATGACAAGGTATATACGATAGGGAGAATTGATTCTTTGGGAATGCCCCAATATTAGTAGAGAAATCCTACAAGCCAGCCGGCCATCATCGACAAGCAGCAAACTACATACATGGTCCATATGTGGATGTCACATGAAGTATGACAAGGTATATACGATAGGGAGAATTGATTCTTTGGGAATGCCCCAATATTAGTAGAGAAATCCTACAAGCCAGCCGGCCATCATCGACAAGCAGCAAACTACATACTTGGTCCATATGTGGATGTCACATGGAGTATGACAAGGTATATACGATAAGGAGAATTGATTCTTTGGGAATGCCCCAATATTAGTAGAGAAATCCTACAAGCCAGCCGGCCATCATCGACAAGCAGCAAACTACATACTTGGGCCATATGTGGATGTCACATGGAGTATGACAAGGTATATACGATAAGGAGAATTGATTCTTTGGGAATGCCCCAATATTAGTAGAGAAATCCTACAAGCCAGCCGGCCATCATCGACAAGCAGCAAACTACATACATGGTCCATATGTGGATGTCACATGGAGTATGACAAGGTATATATGATAGGGAGAATTGATTCTTTGGGAATGCTCCAATATTAGTAGAGAAATCCTACAAGCCAGCCGGCCATCATCGACAAGCAGCAAACTACATACATGGTCCATATGTGGATGTCACATGGAGTATGACAAGGTATATACGATAGGGAGAATTGATTCTTTGGGAATGCCCCAATATTAGTAGAGAAATCCTACAAGCCAGCCGGCCATCATCGACAAGCAGCAAACTACATACTTGGTCCATATGTGGATGTCACATGGAGTATGACAAGGTATATATGATAGGGAGAATTGATTCTTTGGGAATGCCCCAATATTAGTAGAGAAATCCTACAAGCCAGCCGGCCATCATCGACAAGCAGCAAACTACATACATGGTCCATATGTGGATGTCACATGGAGTATGACAAGGTATATACGATAAGGAGAATTGATTCTTTGGGAATGCTCCAATATTAGTAGAGAAATCCTACAAGCCAGCCGGCCATCATCGACAAGCAGCAAACTACATACATGGTCCATATGTGGATGTCACATGGAGTATGACAAGGTATATACGATAAGAAGAATTGATTCTTTGGGAATGCCCCAATATTAGTAGAGAAATCCTACAAGCCAGCCGGCCATCATCGACAAGCAGCAAACTACATACTTGGTCCATATGTGGATGTCACATGGAGTATGACAAGGTATATATGATAGGGAGAATTGATTCTTTGGGAATGCCCCAATATTAGTAGAGAAATCCTACAAGCCAGCCGGCCATCATCGACAAGCAGCAAACTACATACATGGTCCATATGTGGATGTCACATGGAGTATGACAAGGTATATATGATAGGGAGAATTGATTCTTTGGGAATGCCCCAATATTAGTAGAGAAATCCTACAAGCCAGCCGGCCATCATCGACAAGCAGCAAACTACATACATGGTCCATATGTGGATGTCACATGAAGTATGACAAGGTATATATGATAGGGAGATATTTCGTTCATTCTAGAGTAGACGAGGGTCCTGCCAAATTATATATATAGATGTGCGTTAAAAGAATACATGTCAACTTTTACCAGATACAGGTCTATTTTTTTTTTAAGAGGTTACCAGTGCAGTAAGGTGTGAATGTGGATATCTGTTGTTATATTGCACAGGTGCTTAACCCCTACGAACCACTATTATTATAAGAGAAACGTAGGCGATTTGAAAGGTTACACTTCCTCATTGGTACAATCAATTTCATGCAAGTTTTTGGAGCAGTCTACAATGTCCTTGTAGTATGACAATAAAAGGATTTCCAGTCATTGTCAAAATGTTTAGTGATCAAAGCTTTCACATCTCTAAATTTCAAAGATGACACTTGAACTCCGGGAAGTATTTTAGTTGGTGATATATCATCCACAACTTTCTTATTTTTCTTACACACACTCTTGTACTGCCCAATTTCACTTCTGTAGTGCACTTCTCCCTTGATTGCAACGTCGTCTCTCGTGCTGCTTATTTCAAAGAGGAACTTTTTACAGCGATTGAAATGAAAATGCCATTGTGCAGGTGGTCGCAGTACATCCGAGTTCTTCCAATCAAACATTTTGTCTGATAACGCTGTCACTGTCCCAAAGTGAGAGAAAATCTCCGCATATTCATTACATCTAGCTTTTTAATTTCCTTTTCAATTCGAGGAAATATCCTATCAGAAGGTAAGACAGAAAGTCCGACAACAGGAAACACATACTCGACATGTTTAATTGTTGTAGTAACCATTTGCTTATCATTCTACACTTGTATGCCATGATGGCATATTAGGTTCTGTGGAGGACTGACAGGGCCATATCTGAAAATAAAGTGATGTTATGGAAGTTTGAACCCGTTGAGATCATACAGTATAATAACGTAGGCTGCAAATTTATGTTTATCAACCCCACAACCTTGCACTAGCCTTGTGTAAATACTGTACAAGAAATATTAACAACTAATCCCACAATGCAACACAATAAATCTTGCTAATATTCACATCCTGTTCTAACATTTACATAAACATTCAAATACCTTGGAGCCTTGTGCACTTTGGGACCACTGAGATTCGACCCTTTGCTTTATCCGTGGTGTCCACTTGGAGCACAGTCCATTGTTTGGCACAATATCAAAAATGTCCATCAACAAAGGATGATGACATCCGTACTGCGACGCAAATAAACACCTTCTTCTAAGGGGGAGAACCTGTTGCGCAATGAACGTATAAACATCGCGTGTTGATGTATCTGGTTTTGATTCAGAAGTCCCCGCCCTTATCTGGTTTTGAAATTAATGTGCATCTTGTATGAAGGAAATTCGTAGGATGTATCTCATTTTGAAGCTTAATATTTGAGGAAAAGGTGTAGTATGTTATAAAGATTTAAAACATAGCAAAACTCCAAGTAAAAAAAAAATAAAAATGGATGTATCCGGTTTTGCAACTAAACTCAATCTTTATAAAAATCTTCGACATGGGCCCATCGACTTTACTTCCCCTCCGAAGGAAGGCATACTGAGGGATTCTTAACACTCTTTAAAAAAATCTGTTGATTTCGCCCGGGTTTGAACCCACGATCTTGAGTATAGAAGCTCAGCATGCTACCAAAGCCGCCAGTTCAAATTTTAACTTGTTAAAATAAGTAATTAATTATACGTGTGGATTTGTGTAAGTAGCAGTATTTATTTGCCCCAAGAGGCGCACAGTTATTTGTGAGAGTTCCTGGAGTACGGATCATCCCTGTTGACAAACATGCTCCCTTCGTGACGTGCTACCTCATCGTCCATACTGAGCTGCTTGCGCAGCATGGCGTAGAAGTCCGGCTCGCCATCTTCCTCCATGGGCGACTTGAGGGGAGGGTACCTGTTCTGCGCCTGGGGCTGTCTGCAATCATAATACAATAATAATATGATGATAATTGTTGTTTTAAGGGGCCTAACATCTAGGTTATCAGCCCCCACTGTAATACAGAGCACATACGGCTGCCACTAGTAATATTGGTTTATGCAGCCCAACGAGCACCTGTTGTCAGTAGTGGCGTACCGACGGGGGTGTGTTAGGGTTTAACCCCCCACCCCAGATACATTTCTTTACTTGAATCTTTATATTGTCCCATCTATCACTACCGCTAGTGAGGCTTCTTACTCCAATCATCTTGCAAAGTTTCCAGCCACTGGCCGGGTCTGTTTGGAACACAAGCCTCTCCAACGTCTTCTGTGTTCCCACCATCTCTCAGCCTCCACCCTTGTACAGTCTTCTCCTCTCTTCTTCAAGCTTTCTTCCACCCCCTTCAGCCACCTGTCTCTCAGTCTCTTTCCTTCCCACTTTGTCTCGTGTATCCTCCTGGGTATCCTCTTCTCCTCCATTCGTTTTACATGTCCATACCATCTAAGTCTAGATTTCTCTATACCATCCTGTAATGGTTCCTCCTTCATTAATTCTCTGGTCCTCTCATTTCTTATTCTGTCCAACTTTGTAGCTCCAATACTGCTTCTCAAGAACCTCATCTCACTGGCCTGTATTTTGCTCTTCTCCCTTCCTTTCATAACCCAGGTCTCCGAGGCATACGTCAGGATAGGGACATAGTACGTCCGATATATGATCTTTTTGCTGTTCTGAGGGACATCCTTGCTCCATAACATGCTTCTCACACTCCTCCGGAATGCTTCTGCCTGCCTCCCCCCGCTCATTTATTTCTAACCGACAGTAGTGGCTACGCTGGCTAAAGCACAGTGTTAGATCATGGGGCCAAGCTCTCTGCTGACTCGGTAGACGCGTGGGTTCGAGCCCCACCGTCGGCCATCCTTGAAATGGTTTTCCGTGGTTTCCCATTTTCAACACCAGGCAAATGCTGGGACGGTACCTTCTGACAGGCCACGGCCGCTTCCTTCCACATCCTTCTCCAATTTCATTTCACCTTAATCAATTCCATCTCTCATCCCGACGCGCAGGTCGCCCACGGGCGTCGAATAGAAAGACCTGCACTAGGTCTCTGAGGAGACCACTCGAAAAAAAAAAAAAATCTCTATAGTTTCTTCCATTATCTTGTATCAGGCTTCCCTGATACTTGAAACTGTCCACATTCTTCAGCTGTTCCCCACCAATTGTTATTCCCGTTGTGTTTTCTTTTTAAATGATCACGTTCGTCACTTTTAATGTCTTGCACTCTGCTCACACCGAGACTCCTCCTTCAGTGTTGGAGCAAGCCATGGATCAGTTTTGCTGTTAAAGTGTGCGATCGGTAATCTTTTTCATGTCGCTTCGGGTTGCTTTAATTGTGTGTCCGTTTTGGTAAAAATAATTCGGTACATGAGGATATTCTGCAATTTATTCCAACGAATGATGAAGATAAAGTTATCAAGAGAGTCAATAGTAATGGCACACATAATATCAATACCGTATTTTAAGCAACCACGTAACTATGGTCATGATGTTCCCACTGCATCTTTTCAGTTTTTATATTTAGTTTTTGTTTTTACATATTTTTAAGATATTTTTTCATTTTTTTTATTGTGCTGAAAGAAGAATTATAGTTCTAAAATAGTTTTCATGCAAATTCATTGTTGTTTATTATAAATATTAATCGAAATATCATTTTAATTGTGATGATGACTGTCGTTTTAAGGGGCGGAACAGAAAGGTCATCTGTCCCTTTAATAATGTACACAATTACCCTATTATATTAAGTAACCTCCCAGAAGGAAATCCTGCTTACGCCACTGGTTGTCAGGAAGGTCGATATTTCTCTGCCTGCATCCCGTGTGATACTAATGCACTACAAGCATATCCCGCAGATGGTTCGGAATACTATACAGGGTCTTTCATATAAAATAAGAACGGCAAGCGGCAGTTTTGTTATTCGCTGTTGCGGTGCGCCATGGTCCCCTGCTGTACTGTTGATAGCGCGCGCATAGTACATACGAGGACTGATTGCTTTTTTCAAGTTCCGATGGACTGTATAAATATAACAGATTGACATACCAAACTGATTTTACTACTAAATGTTTGCTTGCTTTATTCTTATGTCTCAACATAATCGCCAAAACGATTGAAACATTTGTCGTATCGTTACACCAGCTTTCCAATGCCGTCGGCAAAATATTCTGCCGCCACTGAGGTGGGTACGTCTGGACTGCGTCCTGAAGTGTTTCCTTTTTGGCGAGGTGTTGCCGCCCAACCATACCTTCAATTCTCGAAAAAGGTGAAAATCATTCAGTGCCGGCTTAGACTAAACGGCAGATGGTCCAAAACTTCACACTTGAATTCTTTGTAAAAGTCTATCGTAATGTTGGTACAGTGTGGTCGTGAATTAATTTCACCTTTTTCGAGAATTGAAGGTATGGTTGGGCGGCAACACCTCGCCAAAAAGGAAACACTTCAGGACGCAGTCCAGACGTACCCACCTCAGTGGCGGCAGAATATTTTGCCGAGGGCATTGGAAAGCTGGTGTAACGATACGGCAAATGTTTCAATCGTTTTGGCGATTATGTTGAGACATAAGAATAAAACAGGTAAACATTTAGTAGTAAAATCAGTTTGGTATGTCAATCTGTTATATTTATACAGTCCATCGGAACTTGAAAAAAACAATCAGTCCTCGTATGTAGCCTACTATGCGCGCGCTTTCAATAGTACAGCAGGGGGCCGTGGCGCGGCTCAAGCTCGGCCAAGGCCACCGCAACAGTGAATAACAAAACTGCTGCATGCCGTTCTTACTTTATATGAAATACCCTGTATTTTCGCCTCCTGTAGTCACATAGCGTATTAACGCAAAGTGGTATGCCGGGATGTAAATGAGTGTTTGTGGGTGATTGATATTCGTCTAATAAGCCACATGGAGCAAATTTATGGGTTGTGCGAGATGCGTTGGTCTGAGCAAGGTAGGCCAGAGTGAACAGGTAATTCAGTTGAGTCGGCCTTTGGTCCGATTTATCACTGCACCGAAAAGGGAGGGTTAGACCAAGCGCTACCCCATCCCTAATTGTAAAATGTATTTCACCACACGATCAGGGCCGTAGAGAGCGATCACGGACCCTAAGACAAGGTCTTTCGAGCCGCACCATGTTTAATCAACCTGTGACAATTTTGGAATTACGGTAGGTTATCAAGGTTGCACATTTTTAACCCCCGTCTAAAGGAAACTCCGTGGAATTAAGCCTGCCCAACTGAATATTAATTTACATTTTTTAGTTATTCAGCCACTCTGTCATTGGTGTTCTTTTACTTCAAGATTTTGATCACTTTGCATTAAATATTCCATTTTCATTGTATCTGAACGTCTTAAGGCACGATCCCTCTCAGAAATGAAAGAGGTAAAGAGTCATTTTTCTGAGATTGAATTAGACACTTTATGCTCCACAAAGAGCTCCTGAACAACTGTGGCAACTTTGTCATTTCCCCGGAAGAAAAACGAAAAGCACAATGGTTATTTATAAAATTAATTATATGTTTCTTTGTAATGTTTTGGATTCTGGTACTATTCACTCGCTGTGTTTACGTCTAACAGAGTCACATCAAAAAATTCCATAATAGTTTTGATTCAGGGGTATTGCGTCATTAAAGGACAAATGGGCCCTGCCCACCCAAGGCCGTTAAGCAGCATTGCAAAGAATTTGTTTAATTAATGTCTTTTAAAATTACTTTAAATTGTAGATACTCAACTTAAAATAAGTGTTTTACCCTTCTAGAATCTTTAAAAAGAATTCATTATAAACAACTCATCCCTAGCTTAAGATCCTGACAGTCTTGTACGGTGTATCGTCATAGCGAGGGCCGCTCCACAGCAAGTCCCATGTAGAGTACATAGCTTAATGGGCCGGGTGAGGAAACAGTGGACATAGCACTGTCTTGCACGCGAATTCTTCAGTGCTATGAAGTTAAGTTTCTCTCTCAAGGGCCAGCAGGTTGGACCCATACCGTTGCTTTGAAGCGAAATAGAAGATCTCTCCATTTCATTACCAGCTTCTGTCTCTGTTAAAACGGACTACGGGAAAAGGGTCCACCCCACCCCACGCCCTTAAACAGGTATTCAGGTATTGTTCGCAGCTTGCTGATATTAGACAAAATATATTTATTTATACATTTTCTGATGTTCCACCTGCAGTACAGGTGTGTTAGAGAGTTCTGTGGATGAAGTTAATTTCTACTGTATAAATATGTTTTTAACTTTTGTGGCATGTTACGTAGTTATTTAATTTGTCAATTGTATGCGACTTAGGAAAATAAATATGACATTTTTATTAACAAATCTATTTTCTTCTATAGCTCTGAACAAAAAGTTAGAAATTAAAAAAATAGGACCTAATTAGCCAAGCTGATGGATAAATATGCTTCATCCAAGCGCAGGAGAGAATACATTTACAGCTTTTAACGCATCAACTATTTATTAGAACTTGTTTCAAATGTTTTGTTGTGTGGAATTATGATAAAGGCAATATTGGCAACAATAAATGCCAAATATAAAACAATAATATGAAACAACAATAGTATCGTCTGGCCACCCTAGAATTTTAATCAGGAGCCGCCCCTGTATGAAATTAAATAATTGTGTCCACCGTAAGTCCTTTCACCACCTCGGGCCCCGGGGCTACAGCCCCGTTTACCCCTCCCTCTCGTCGGGCCTGCACACGTTGTATTAAGGTAAAGGTCCATTCCTGACACAAGTATTAAGCCAGGCGGTTAATCTCACTGAGGCAAATATTCAGGACCCGAAATCCGAGAGGAAATATGAATCAGTATCGTGATTGGAAAATTGGTACGGTAGATTTGAAGCAATATGACTCCATCATGGGTACAATATACTCGTATACAGGTTGTTTCAAAAATACTTTTACAAACTTAGGGGATTGGTTCCTTTCACCAAACCAAGAAAAGAAAGTTCATATGCACACATGTCCCGAAATCCTTCGTTTTCGATTTATTAATGAAAGAACATTGTAAAGTGACACATTAATTGACAGCCTGTTTGGAAGTGTTCAACACATGAACTCATATCAAAAAAACGTTCATGACACCGATGAAGGAAAAAAATTACAGTCAGTCAGAGAGTACACGTTATACCATTTCAAATGACGCATGCTACAAATGCTACACATGTTAGAAAGGCTCAGGAGGGCTTCTAGCTTTGCTTGAAGCCCCGGGACTCTTTCAACAAACTCCATTACCCATTAACTTAGGCTTCCCGTGCGGGCACCTCTTTAAGGGTCATCCTGTATTTGAATTGAATCTAACATACTGTACACCTCATTAAGTGTCACCCTGTATTTTGCTCTGACATCCTGCACACCTCTTTAGGAGGCACCCTGTATTCTTATCTGGCATCTTGTATAACTCTTTAGAAGTCACCCTGTATTCTTGTGTGACATCTTGTACACCTCTTTAGGAGTCACCCTGTATTCTTGTCTGACATCTTGTGCACCTCTTTAGGAGTACCCTGTATTCTTCTCTGCCATCTTGTACACCTCTTTAAGAGTCACCCTGTATTCTTGCCTGACATCCTGCACACCTCTTTAGGAGTCACCCTGTATTCTTTTCGCTTCGCTCGAAGTCCCAGGTCGCTCGACGCCCCAGGACTCTTTCAACAGACTCCATTAACCATTAACTTAGGCTTCCCGCGTGGCTGCATGACGTCACGCACTCGCCGTCCATTACCCATTAACTTAGGCTTCCCGCGCGGCTGCATGATGTCACAGTCTCCGTCTCCGTAACGCATAACTTTTGACTCAAGCATAACGATGAAGTCGACAAGATCATTTGAAATGATAAAACTGTCATATGCGCAGGTGTCCCAAAATCCCTCCCCCCCCCCTCCGGGAGGGACTGTTGAATACATTGGTACACTAACACTTCACCACACACAATTCACCACAAGTGCTCGAAATGTCCTCCCGTTGCGTCGAGACATGCATGAACACGTCTCATCATGGACTGCCGGACCCATTCCAAGACTCCGGGCTGGTGTCGCAGGCGTCCAGGATACGTCGATGAAGAGTTTCCACATCCGGGATGGCTACGGTATACACCAATTGTGTCAGGTCCCCTACAGATAAATGTCTAACGGATTGAGGTCTGGCGACCGTGCAGGCCATGGAACGGGTCCTTCTCTACCCAACCATTTGTCCTGGAAGATCTCCGTCAGTGCAGCGCGAACAAGATGTCTAAAGGGTGCAGGAGCCCCATCATGCATTCGCCACATAGGCTACGTTGTCGTATTTGCTGGGGCACATCGTCGTGCAGTAAGTCTGGAAGGGTGTTCTGGATAAAGTCTCTGTAGACAGCACCTGTAAGACGTGCTGGTAGAACGCATGGACCTACCAGACAATCACCTACAATGCCAGCCCACACAACTGGTGCTGATGGCGAGCCTGAACTACAGCGCGAGGATTACGATCCGCCCATACGTGTTGGTTTTGGAAATTGGTAATACCATCCCGCCCAAACGTTTCCTCGTCTGTGAACAATACGGACGAGAGAACAATGGATTGACTGTTTGAGCCACAGAGCAGCGGCACAGGTTCTCCCGTGGTGGATAATCGGCACTAGAAAGGTCCTGCACATGTTGGATATGATAGGGATACAGGAGCTGATCGTGAAGTACCCTCCATACTGTGCTGTGCGATATACCAGTTGCCCGAGCCACCTCTCTTCGTCGTGGTCCGGCGTACGAACAACACGTGGTCGTCGTCGATCACATGCCTGTGGTGCAACGGTTCCTGTCTCCGCAACACGACGAAAAACAGCCTCAAAGGTTGGATTACTCCGTTGTCGGCGGTCTGGAAACGCCCTCCGATATCGCCGTGCCGCTTCGCGTCCATTACCATTCGCGCGACCATACATACAAATTATGCCTTCCTGTTCACGGAATGAATATCCCGCCATACTGCCAGGGCCGTATTTCTAAATAGTGTTTTAGATCCCTTATTTGGGGGTGGATCTAAAAGGGAGAGTTGCTGTACTAATTTATGAGTTTGTGCCTAAATAAGGGTAGCTCCCCTTGACAGGGCAAGCTGACCAGTGTAGTGTGTTGTGGTGTGCTAGGAACTAGGGGGCGCTCCTATAAAGACTGTAAATGTGGTTTAAGGGATGTAGCCTTAGCACGCGGGTCGATGTACTAGTCGCCCAGCCGGCTGCTTATTATATAATCACCTTGCTAGTGTCAGCGGTTCGGCACGCACTTCACTTGAGCACGCGAGCCGCTGTGAGGAATACAAGGACGTCTGAGTTGGCGTTATTACTACGGTGTGTCACGTCCGACTGTGACGGGAGTAAGGAAGGACGTGGGGACGTGAAGAAGAGTGTAGATCAGTAATGCAAGTGTAAGAGACTGACCAAGTGTTTATTGGTCAGCAATGAGTAACTGTTAGTCCCTTTTAAGGGATCTTGTGATGTTATAATGTGAGTACAAACTGTGGGTGTTAGGTTACAAAAGTAGGATTCTGAACACTGACTGACTGACTCACCTCGGTTGACACTGTCGTTAGCCTCCGGCTGTCTCGTCGAAGCACTGGTGATGGAGAGGTTCTCGTGACCCACTTAAGGCACCTTTTATACCTTTAGCCTCTGTTCTGTCAGCGCGTTGTGGCATAGTTGAACCAGTTTGTAGTATGTCGCTGTGTGTCATAATTACGCAAGGGTTGAGCTGCTTTATGGAGTAGCCAGCTGCCCTTATAGTATTGATGGATATTGGGTAGGCTTTTAAAGGGTTGCCTTTTATGAGATTTAGACAGATGATGGGGGGGATGATCTCTAAGGGGTGCATACCCCTTGGGTATTGTACAATAGGCTAGAGCGGCAAATTTTCAGGGGCGGCAGTTTGGCAATTCATTCAAAAGCTAAAATGAAGTAGACTATTTCAGACGTTAATGATATTTTCCGTACGAATTTAAGAATAGAAGTTACTTAAAAATATGTTTTGGTCCTTATACAGTTCTTCCTGCCTTAGACGAGTTAAGAACTATCTGCGAACTACTGTAGTATTTCTGAAATACGGTTAAACTCACTTTCATTACTTTGTATTGAGGCAAATACAACAAAAACCATTTCATATGAGGACATTATTAACGAGTTGACCATTAAGAAATCTCGAAAGAAAGCTATGTAAATTTGAACATGAAGATGGGATGAGTTGTTTTAGAGAAGTTTGTATATTTTTCAACAAATAAACCAGTAATTAACTACATTTTGTGTAATTTCATTTCACCATTTAGGACAACTTAATTCAAATTGAACACAGTTCTTCAATTACGCAAAAGATAGTCATTAGCATTAAAATATAAAAATATGTGTAAAATAGTGATCACTGATCTCCAGGAACAAATTAATTAATTAAGTTCAACACCCATTTCATTTTTTAACGAATCTTAAAAGAAGTAAAAAAACAAGTAGATAACTAATTTGATTATAACATTTATTATGTAAGCCATTAAATTCGTAGTTTTATCTAAACTAAATGAACTTTATGTTTAAAAAAGATGAAAACGCCAATGATCTCTATCCTTTTGTTGTGTAAAACAAATGTATTAATCAAATATGAACAATTGAGGGGGCGGCAAATGGACTTTAGCCTATACGCAGAATACTCTAAAATCCGGCCCTGCATACTGTACTGCAGTGTAGTCGAACACGTGCAGGTACCGCACCAGTGAAACGGTGAAGACAGACCAATGCCACATGACTATGTACACACGTCGCCGTCTTGCGGTACGATACAGTCCAATGCGCCAAAGCCTCTCTCTCCGTGCACAGCGCAATGCCGTTGTGAGGTTGGAATCAAACGTACCTGATGAGTATGCCCATGTGTTGACCATTCCCTCCCGGGAGAACAAAGGGGTCGGGGACACATGGTCTTCTGTCGGTGTCAGGAACTCATCCCCGAAGTTTGTCAAAGTATTTCTGAAACATCATGTATATGTACAAACTGTGATACACAGTATATATTGTCCCCGTACACTTGCTTGAACTTCGCGCTAGATACAGCGCAACACGTCACTGCATCATGTCATTGTGTACAAGAAAGATTTCAGTGGAAATGCAGCACAGGCTGTGGAGTTAAGATCAGGGGACCAGTGGATCTAGTAAACTGCATCAAATTCCACCAAAAAGTAATTAGTATGAAAAGAATAAAAGGAGAGATGAAATACAACCAGAATTCCCCATGGTATACGGTAGTATTTTCTATTTCAGATGAAAATCTGAACTTAAGGAGATATTTTAGACCGAAAATGAAAAGAAGAACCTTGATCACGGGATCCAATGTGACTCACCTGGTGTGAGTTCAGAGACCCATGCTGTACGTTATAATACCATTACGAGGATTAGCGGGACTCGTCGCGTTCGTTGAAATAAAAGTTTCGGTACGAATCGCTGGTATTTAATGTGTGATCACATGGCAAAAGCATTGATAACATTAAAAATCTGTAATATTTGATCTCTTGCAAACTACTTAAATACTGTAACAAAGTTCAACGTTATAAACGTGTGTGTGGACAAATAGCTTAATATGATAATAGTGGAAACTCCCGCGAGAAACTGGCGACAACGATTGTGCGTGCCATCTAGCGGTTCGCATAGACAACTACGAACTCGACTTCAATCAGCTGGCAAGTCTATATGCTGTACATGTTAGAAGTGTAGCATTTGGACTATGTATGGGTGTTTTAATTACAAAATACAAAGTGATCCCAAGTAATTTTACTGATTTCCTCAAAACAAACAGCTGTGAGTCTACCTACTAATGTTTACGTACCTGTTTTTTTTTCTATTAAACTGAGCATAGGGACAGATGACCTCGTAGTTCCGCCCCTTAAAACAACAATAACTAACTAATCTGAGCATAGGCCTAGCATACTTTCTCAGGGGCGGCCCTAGGGCGGTGCGACGGCACCGGGCGTTGTCATATGGGAGGCGCAGAAAATGCAACAATAATTTGACAGCGCAAAACATAAAACCCAATCACCTTATTAGCATACTACTTAACCCTACCCGTCAAAATTAATTCTATATATACTGTAAGCGAGCTGGGGTGCGTGCATTTCAAAGATATTTACATATAACGCGACATTCGTACTTAAACACAACTCGTAAGCATTTACACTTACTGGTGTGTTACTTTTCGTGGTTTAACACTATCGGTACCTATCTTTACATGCGATTCAGAGGAATTATTTGTCTCATTAGCTCGAACCGCTAGGAGGTGCGGGGGAGCATTGTCGCTCGTTTTGGCAAGGAATTTCCGCTATCATCTTAATAAGCTATTTGCTATCACTCCCACAGGAACGCCTCTAGTCACCAGTCGGCTCTGTATTCTGGAGACGAGCCCTCGACAATTATAATGTAGACGTACCTTCCTTGCAGAGCTTGTCGGTAGACGGTGGGGGTTGTAGCTGTCATGTGGATGAGTAGGCCCACGAGCAGGAGATTATACGCAGCCATTCTCTCCTATAAGTTGTGTATCCATGGAAACTAGGCTCCTAGCAACCAGTGGCTTGCCGTCATTGTAGGAGCACAACATGAGCGTGTTAATAGCAACAAGAAGTTCCGTGACGATCTAAATAGCCTACTTTTCTTAAAATTAAGATTCATGCCAATGATTAATCTACAGTATATGAACCTATCTAGAATAATATCGAAATGTCTAATTAGTTCGAAATATACCTGGTATAATGTAGCCTAATAGAGCACTACAGTTGGCAGTCCTGGTGACCGAATATATTCTTAGTTCCATCTCTTAAGGTACAGAATAAAAAATTTGGTTGAAGTCCAATGGACGTTACATTCAATTAGACATTGGCTCTATCAGCACGCGTAAAAGCATTGTGGCAACAATGTCATGCGTGTGCTGGTCAGAAATAATCTGAAATAGTATGATATCTTGTTGTGCCAATTTTGGATCAAAACCAACTGATAGTATAGAAGTTACATGTGGGTCCTATCAGCAGGCTTAGAATCATGTTGGTAGAACTGACGTATATAAGTTACTCCAAATTAATCTAAGATGTCATGTACTATACGTCTGCATAGTTTGCATACTTTCTGATATATTGTTATTTGGATAAAAAAAATAGAGAGACCAATTATTAACAGTTGGCAGTCCTGGTTGCTCTTAAGAATACGCTCAGTCATATCTGTTTATGTACACATTACATACAAAATTTGGTTGAAATCCAATCGATAGTGTAAAAGTTATACGCATTAAAATTTGGACCTATCAGAAGGCTTAACATTATTTTGGCAACACTGTCATGTATGGCCTCCTGGTAATTAAACTAAAATAGTATTATCTACATGTGTGCCAATTTTGGAATAGCTCCCATGCATACCTTCCAAGATATCCAACATGGAGCTCAAATTTCTTTTGCGTTTTTTCAGCAGTTGGTAGTACTGACATCATTTTCAAATATGGGCTTGAGATATTCCCGTATACATCTTTTCTCATACTAAATTTGGTTTCGATTGCTGCAGCCATTTAGGAGTTGATAGTGGGGGGGGGGGGGGGGCGGACACACACACAGACAGACATTTCCCCGGATCGATCTCATAAGTCTACATTTTCCTCATTTTTTCAAAATGAGAAAAGTAGGCTAAAAATACACATGGAGACAAAATAACCTCACCGTCACCGCCTTGAAAGAACATACTGGATCAGTAGCTCGTCAACAATAGATTGACTAAGAAAGCCTCAATAAAGCTAGTCCAGAGTTTACGACATACAAAATCCAATCAACTCGAGAATTCTAGCAAGGCCCACAGAAGCATCGAAAGAATAGGAAAGGGAGGTTTTTCCTTCTTCATTGTTAGAGTGAAATGCGTGAGGAAGAACCTGCGTATCAGATTTTGAAAGTACGCATTCCCTGAGTTAACTTGGACAAGCTCAAAAAAATATTAAATGAGAATTTGGAGCTATTGAGGCTGTGATACTCACCCGATTATCAGCTGGCAGGAACAATTTGACCACTGGCGTGTCGGGGAACAAAGTTGCACCCTTCCAAACCATAATAAGGTTGATTGGGAGCAATAATAGGTTGATTTAGACAGGATCCAGTTCAATAACGCAACACAATGAAAGATTAATTGTCAAAATTATAATACATTTATTTAACAAACTATTCAATAATCTAACATTTGAAATTAATGCAAGTTTATAAATCCGGTCTTCATTAACACCCTGATCTTGAAAATTAATATCCTTCATATATTACAAGTAATGCAAAGAAGCAATTTTACATCTTGATATCCTACTTGAGATTAATAAGAGCTCATGACATGGGATGCGAGAATGGGGCAGGAGAGATTGCCTAAGAGGTTAATGAGTTCTACTGTTGGTTCTTAAGTTTAGGGGCTGCGACAACGCGGTCATGTAGCCCCGTGTACTTTGGGTGTGTGTAGAATCTGTCTGATAACCGGTGTTAATTGTGATTACTGTATTAGTGTGTGTTATCTGTTTTTTATTTAAGTACAGACTGCAACTTAGAATTTTTCAAATAGTTCCTACTTTTGCCGCCAAGCGCCACCGTCAGCGACTACTAGGCCAAGTTCAGAACATAGCTACTAGACGTCACCGCAGTCGGCTCTTGGCAACGAACGTAGAAATCTAAGAGCGTTGTTTACATTCTTAACCTATCCAATTTAGCTTCACACAGGTATAATTAGTGGAAGGTTTTTAACTTGACATGGGACCGCCGGCTTTACTTCCCCTCCGAAGGAAGGCATACTGAGGGATTTTAACGCTCTTAAAAAATCCGACGGCTTCGAACCCGCTATCTTGGACATAGAAGCTCAGCTTGCTACCAACTACGCCACCGAAGTATCAAATCACTATGATGCTTTGAAATATGTATTTCAGCGTAAGTTCCGTTCGCCTAAATGTTCAAAAGTAGGCTACCTCTTTTACTTGTATCTCGTCGTAGGTAGGTTCATCATCCTTGCGTAGGCCTATGTTGTCCTTTTTGATCCTAATTTTTATATTTTTTCGGGTTGTTCGTGTAGCATTCCCGCATAATGTGCGTAGTTGGTAGCATGCTGAGCTTCTATGCCGAAGATCGCGGGTTCCAACCCGGGCGAAGTCGTCGGAGTTTTTAAGATCGTTAAAAATCCCTCAGTATGCCTTCCTTCGGAGGGGAAGTACAGCCGGCGGTCCCATGCCATAGATTTATTGCATGTAAAAGAATCTTTCACTAACTACAATTCTGTGAAGCTAAATTTGTAGTTTAGATTTGATTAATGCTCTATTAAGTTCCAACGTTCGCCGCCAGGTGCAGGTTACATCTAGTAGTCAAGTTCACAGCTAGGTGTAGTTGACGGTAGCAAAAGTAGAACTACTTGAAATTGATTGTCTGCAGTCCTTACCTGAATCACAGATAACACACACTAATACAGCCATCACAATTAACACCGGTTATCAGACAGATTCTACACACACCCAAAGTACACGGGGCTAATGACCGCGTTGTCGCAGCCCTTAAACTGAGGAACGGACCCATAATCTACTCCAGTGCACAGTTAAAAAGAAGAGATGACAATCCGTCCCATTTCAAACCACTTTTTACCAAGAATGGTTCAGAAAATTGTCCTCTGAACTTAATTTTAGAAATTGTATTAGAGTAAGTTCTATCAATTTGATTAGTTTTGGGTGAAGTCCAAAATGTCTTAAAATTTTTAATATTGGCAGTCTGTGGATGGAGTTAGTTATTGTTGTTTTAAGGGGCGGAACTACGAGGTCATCTGCCCCTTTTAACACAGATTAAAGAATACAAATTTGGAATTGAATTTAAAATTTTGAGGTGGACACCTAAATTTAAAAAGATCCAAAATTAATAAAACACAAACAAAAAATTAAATAAAAATAAACAAAAATTGCGGAAAAACAAAAGATCATCATTCAAAAACGAACAAGTCGTTGAGTCAATTTACACTGGGAAATTTAGATTGCTGGCCTTAACCCACTCTCACTTATAAAGCGGATAACGCGATCAGCAGCCACCGCGTCATCGGCTAATATAAGTTTGAGTGTCATCTGCAAACCAAGGTTTCTTCGTAAGTCAGCAAGATCCACACACTGGGTTAAAATGTGGGCCTCGGTGAAAACGGCTCCACAGGTACAAAGTTGGGGGTCTTCCCTTCTCATTATCTGTGCATGGAGTCGTATGCTTTTCTGAAATCTATAAACGTTATCGAAAGGGGCTTGTGTCATTTTCTATAATATGCCATGACTAGCTTCAAAGTAATTATTTGTTCAGCGCAGCTCCTCCAAGGTCTGAAGCCACATTGGTATTCGCCTAACTCTTGACATCTTAGACAAAATCGTACATGTGCAGTCTAGTAGGGAAATACCTCTCTACATATTCCATGAACCTTGCCTATAGTTGTCTGGATTGCTTCTGTCACCTTTCTTATGAAGTGGGTTGAATGTAGTTGTTTGTCATTGTTCTGGGAGTTTGATCTTTTCAAATGATCTTTTCGACTTCGTCGTTATGCTTTGGTCTAACTTTATGCGAGGAGACTGTGACGTCATGCAGCCGCGAGGGGAGCCTAAGTTAATGGGTAAAGGACGGCGAGTGAGTGACGTCATGCAGCCACGCGGGAAGCATAAGTTAATGGAGTCTGTTGAAAGAGTCATGGGGCTTCGAGCGAAGCGAAAAGAATACAGGGCGACTCCTAAAGAGGTGCACAAGATGCCAGATAAGAATACAGGGTGACTCCTAAAAAGGTGTACAAGATGGCAGATAAGAATACAGGGTGACTCTTAAAGAGGTGCATAAGGTACCAGATAAGAATACAGGGTGAATCTTAAAGAGGTGCACACGATGGCAGATAAGAATACAGGGTGACTCTTAAAGAGGTGCACAAGATGCCAGATAAGAATACAGGGTGAATCTTAAAGAGGTGCACACGATGGCAGATAAGAATACAGGGTGACTCTTAAAGAGGTGCATAAGCTACCAGATAAGAATACAGGGTGACTCTTAAAGGGGTGCACAAGATGGCAGATAAGAATACAGGGTGACTCCTAAAGAGGTGCACAAGATGCCAGATAAGAATACAGGGTGACTCTTAAAGTGGTGCACAAGATGCCAGATAAGAATACAGGGTGACTCCTAAAGTGGTGCACAAGATGCCAGATAAGAATACAGGGTGACTCCTAAAGTGGTGCATAAGATGCCAGTTAAGAATACAGGGTGACACTTAAAGAGGTGCACAAGATGGCAGATAAGAATACAGAGTGACTCCTAAAGGGATACACAAGATGGCATATAAGAATACAGGGTGACTCTTAAAGATGTGCACAAGATGCCAGATAAGAATACAGGGTGACTCCTAAAGAGGTGTACAAGATGGCAGATAAGAATACAGGGTGACTCTTAAAGAGGTGCATAAGATACCAGATAAGAATACAGGGTGAATCTTAAAGAGGTGCACACGATGGCAGATAAGAATACAGGGTGACTCTTAAAGAGGTGTACAAGATGGCAGATAAGAATACAGGGTGACTCCTAAAGTGGTGCACAAGATGCCAGATAAGAATACAGGGTGACTCCTAAAGTGGTGCATAAGATGCCAGTTAAGAATACAGGGTGACTCCTAAAGAGGTGTACAAGATGGCAGATAAGAATACAGGGTGAATCTTAAAGAGGTGCATAAGGTACCAGATAAGAATACAGGGTGACACTTAAAGAGGTGTACAAGATGCCAGATAAGAATACAGGGTGAATCTTAAAGAGGTGCACACGATGGCAGATAAGAATACAGGGTGACTCTTAAAGAGGTGTACAAGATGGCAGATAAGAATACAGGGTGACTCTTAAAGAGGTGCATAAGCTACCAGATAAGAATACAGGGTGACTCTTAAAGGGGTGCACAAGATGGCAGATAAGAATACAGGGTGACTCCTAAAGAGGTGCACAAGATGCCAGATAAGAATACAGGGTGACTCTTAAAGTGGTGCACAAGATGCCAGATAAGAATACAGGGAGACTCCTAAAGTGGTGCACAAGATGCCAGATAAGAATACAGGGTGACTCCTAAAGTGGTGCATAAGATGCCAGTTAAGAATACAGGGTGACACTTAAAGTGGTGCACAAGATGGCAGATAAGAATACAGAGTGACTCCTAAAGAGATACACAAGATGGCATATAAGAATACAGGGTGACTCTTAAAGATGTGCACAAGATGCCAGATAAGAATACAGGGTGACTCCTAAAGAGGTGTACAAGATGGCAGATAAGAATACAGGGTGACTCTTAAAGAGGTGCATAAGATACCAGATAAGAATACAGGGTGAATCTTAAAGAGGTGCACAAGATGGCAGATAAGAATACAGGGTGACTCTTAAAGAGGAGTACAAGATGGCAGATAAGAATACAGGGTGACTCTTAAAGAGGTGCATAAGCTACCAGATAAGAATACAGGGTGACTCTTAAAGGGGTGCACAAGATGGCAGATAAGAATACAGGGTGACTCCCAAAGAGGAGCACAAGATGCCAGATACGAATACAAGGTGACTCTTAAAGAGGTGCACAAGATGCCAGATAAGAATACAGGGTGACTCCTAAAGTGGTGCACAAGATGCCAGTTAAGAATACAGTTACAGGGGACACTTAAAGAGGTGCACAAGATGGCAGATAAGAGTACAGGGTGACTCTTAAAGAGATACACAAGATGGCAGATAAGAATACAGGGTGACTCTTAAAGAGGTGCACAAGATGCCAGATAAGAATACAGGGTGACTCCTAAAGAGGTGCACAAGATGCCAGATAAGAATACAGGGTGACTCCTAAAGTGGTGCACAAGATGCCAGTTAAGAATACAGTTACAGGGGACACTTAAAGAGGTGCACAAGATGGCAGATAAGAGTACAGGGTGACTCCTAAAGGGATACACAAGATGGCAGATAAGAATACAGGGTGACTCTTAAAGAGGTGCACAAGATGCCAGATAAGAATACAGGGTGACTCCTAAAGAGGTGCACAAGATGCCAGATAAGAATACAGGGTGACTCCTAAAGTGGTGCACAAGATGCCAGATAAGAATACAGGGTGACTCCTAAAGAGGTGCACAAGATGCCAGATAAGAATACAGGGTGACTCCTAAACAGGTGTACAAGATGCCAGATAAGAATACAGGGAGACTCCTAAAGTGGTGCACAACATGCCCGATAAGAATACAGGGTGACTCCTAAAGAGGTACACAAGATGGCAGATAAGAATACAGGGTGACTCCTAAAGGGGTGCACAACATGCCCGATAACAATACAGGGTGACTCCTAAAGAGGTGCACAAGATGCCAGATAAGAATACAGCGTGACTCCTAAAAAGGTGTACAAGATGCCAGATAAGAATACAGGGTGACTCCTAAAGTGGTGCACAACAGGCCCGATAAGAATACAGGGTGACTCCTAAAAAGGTGTACAAGATGCCAGATAAGGATACAGGGTGACACCTAAAGAGATACACGAGATGGCACATAAGAATGCAGGGTGACTCTTAAAGGGGTGCACAAGATGGCAGATAAGAATACAGGGTGACTCCTAAAGAGGGGCACAAGATGCCAGTTAAGAATACAGGGTGACTCTTAAAGAGGTGCACAAGATGGCAGATAAGAATACAGGGTGACTCTTAAAGAGGTGCACAAGATGCCAGATAAGAATACAGGGTGACTCTTAAAAAGGTGCACAAGATGGCAGATAAGAATACAGGGTGACTCCTAAAGAGATACACAAGATGGCAGATAAGAATACAGGGTGACTCTTAAAAAGGTGCACAAGATGGCAGATAAGAATACAGGGTGACTCCTAAAGAGATACACAAGATGGCAGATAAGAATACAGGTTGACTCCTAAAAAGGTGTACAAGATGCCAGATAAGAATACAGGGTGACTCTTAAAGAGTTGCACAAGATGGCAGATAAGAATACAGGGTGACTCCTAAAGAGGTACACAAGATGACAGATAAGAATACAGGGTGACTCCTAAAAAGGTGTAAAAGATGCCCGATAAGAATACAGGGTGACTCCTAAAAAGGTGTACAAGATGCCCGATAAGAATACAGGGTGACTCCTAAAGAGATACACAAGATGGCAGATAAGAATACAGGGTGACTCTTAAAGAGGTGCACAAGATGCCAGATAAGAATACAGGGTGACTCCTAAAAAGGTGTACAAGATGCCAGATAAGAATACAGGGTGACTCGTAAAGAGGTGCACAACATGCCCGATAAGAATACAGGGTGACTCCTAAAAAGGTGTACAGGATGCCAGATAAGAATACAGGGTGACTCTTAAAGGGGTGCACAAGATGGCAGATAAGAATAAAGGGTGACTCCTAAAGAGGTGCACAAGATGGCAGATAAGAATACAGGGTGACTCCTAAAGTGGTACATAAGATGGCAGATAAGAATACAGGGTGACTCTTAAAAAGGTGTACAGGATGCCAGATAAGAATACAGGGTGACTCCTAAAAAGGTGTACAGGATGCCAGATAAGAATACAGGGTGACTCCTAAAGTGGTACACAAGATGGCAGATAAGAATAAAGGGTGACTCCTAAAGAGATACACAAGATGGCAGATAAGAATACAGGGAGACTCTTAAAAAGGTGCACAAGATGACAGATAAGAATACAGGGTGACTCCTAAAGAGGTACACAAGATGACAGATAAGAATACAGCGTGACTCCTAAAAAGGTGTACAAGATGCCTGATAAGAATACAGGGTGACTCCTAAAGAGGTACACAAGATGGCAGATAAGAATACAGGGTGACTCTTAAAGAGGTGCATAAGATGCCAGATAAGAATACAGGGTGACTCCTAAAAAGGTGTACAAGATGCCAGATAAGAATACAGGGTGACTCCTAAAGTGGTGCACAAGATGCCAGATAAGAATACAGGGTGACTCTTAAAGAGGTGCATAAGATGCCAGATAAGAATACAGGGTGACTCCTAAAGAGGTGCACAAGATGCCAGATAAGAATACAGGGTGACTCCTAAACAGGTGTACAAGATGCCAGATAAGAATACAGGGAGACTCCTAAAGTGGTGCACAACATGCCCGATAAGAATACAGGGTGACTCCTAAAGAGGTACACAAGATGGCAGATAAGAATACAGGGTGACTCCTAAAGAGGTGTACAAGATGGCAGAGAAGAATACAGGGTGACTCCTAAAGAGGAGCACAAGATACCAGATAAGAATACAGGGTGACTCTTAAAGAGGTGCATAAGATGCCAGATAAGAATACAGGGTGACTCCTAAAGAGGTGCACAAGATGCCAGATAAGAATACAGGGTGACTCCTAAAAAGGTGTACAAGATGCCAGATAAGAATACAGGGTGACTCCTAAAGAGGTACACAAGATGGCAGATAAGAATACAGGGTGACTCCTAAAAAGGTGTACAGGATGCCAGATAAGAATACAGGGTGACTCTTAAAGAGGTGCACAAGACGGCAGATAAGAATAAAGGGTGACTCCTAAAGTGGTGCATAAGATGCCAGATAAGAATACAGGGTGACTCCTAAACAGGTGTACAGGATGCCAGATAAGAATACAGGGTGACTCTTAAAGAGGTGCACAAGATGCCAGATAAGAATACAGGGTGACTCCTAAACAGGTGTACAAGATGCCAGATAAGAATACAGGGTGACTCCTAAAAAGGTGTACAGGATGCCAGATAAGAATACAGGGGGACTCTTAAAGAGGTGCACAAGACGGCAGATAAGAATACAGGGTGACTCTTAAAGAGGTGCACAACATGCCTTATAAGAATACAGGGTGACTCCTAAAGAGGTACACAAGATGGCAGATAAGAATACAGGGTGACTCTTAAAGAGGTGCATAAGGTACCAGATAAGAATACAGGATGAATCTTAAAGAGGTGCACAAGATGGCAGATAAGAATACAGGGTGACTCTTAAAGAGGTGTACAAGATGGCAGATAAGAATACAGGGTGACTCTTAAAGAGGTGCATAAGCTACCAGATAAGAATACAGGGTGACTCTTAAAGGGGTGCACAAGATGGCAGATAAGAATACAGGGTGACTCCTAAAGAGGTGCACAAGATGCCAGATAAGAATACAGGGTGACTCTTAAAGTGGTGCACAAGATGCCAGATAAGAATACAGGGTGACTCCTAAAGTGGTGCACAAGATGCCAGATAAGAATACAGGGTGACTCCTAAAGTGGTGCATAAGATGCCAGTTAAGAATACAGGGTGACACTTAAAGAGGTGCACAAGATGGCAGATAAGAATACAGAGTGACTCCTAAAGAGATACACAAGATGGCATATAAGAATACAGGGTGACTCTTAAAGATGTGCACAAGATGCCAGATAAGAATACAGGGTGACTCCTAAAGAGGTGTACAAGATGGCAGATAAGAATACAGGGTGACTCTTAGAGAGGTGCATAAGTTACCAGATAAGAATACAGGGTGAATCTTAAAGAGGTGCACAAGATGGCAGATAAGAATACAGGGTGACTCTTAAAGAGGTGCACAAGATGGCAGATAAGAATACAGGGTGACTCTTAAAGAGGTGCATAAGCTACCAGATAAGAATACAGGGTGACTCTTAAAGGGGTGCACAAGATGGCAGATAAGAATACAGGGTGACTCCTAAAGAGGAGCACAAGATGCCAGATACGAATACAAGGTGACTCTTAAAGAGGTGCACAAGATGCCAGATAAGAATACAGGGTGACTCCTAAAGTGGTGCACAAGATGCCAGTTAAGAATACAGGGTGACACTTTAAGAGGTGCACAAGATGGCAGATAAGAGTACAGGGTGACTCTTAAAGAGATACACAAGATGGCAGATAAGAATACAGGGTGACTCTTAAAGAGATACACAAGATGGCAGATAAGAATACAGGGTGACTCTTAAAGAGGTGCACAAGATGCCAGATAAGAATACAGGGTGTCTCCTAAAGAGGTGCACAAGATGCCAGATAAGAATACAGGGTGACTCCTAAAGTGGTGCACAAGATGCCAGTTAAGAATACAGGGGACACTTAAAGAGGTGCACAAGATGGCAGATAAGAGTACAGGGTGACTCCTAAAGAGATACACAAGATGGCAGATAAGAATACAGGGTGACTCTTAAAGAGGTGCACAAGATGCCAGATAAGAATACAGGGTGACTCCTAAAGAGGTGCACAAGATGCCAGATAAGAATACAGGGTGACTCCTAAAGTGGTGCACAAGATGCCAGATAAGAATACAGGGTGACTCTTAAAGAGGTGCATAAGATGCCAGATAAGAATACAGGGTGACTCCTAAAGAGGTGCACAAGATGCCAGATAAGAATACAGGGTGACTCCTAAACAGGTGTACAAGATGCCAGATAAGAATACAGGGAGACTCCTAAAGTGGTGCACAACATGCCCGATAAGAATACAGGGTGACTCCTAAAGAGGTACACAAGATGGCAGATAAGAATACAGGGTGACTCCTAAAGAGGTGCACAATATGCCCGATAACAATACAGGGTGACTCCTAAAGAGGTGCACAAGATGCCAGATAAGAATACAGCGTGACTCCTAAAAAGGTGTACAAGATGCCAGATAAGAATACAGGGTGACTCCTAAAGAGGTGCACAACAGGCCCGATAAGAATACAGGGTGACTCCTAAAAAGGTGTACAAGATGCCAGATAAGGATACAGGGTGACACCTAAAGAGATACACGAGATGGCACATAAGAATACAGGGTGACTCTTAAAGGGGTGCACAAGATGGCAGATAAGAATACAGGGTGACTCCTAAAGAGGGGCACAAGATGCCAGTTAAGAATACAGGGTGACTCTTAAAGAGGTGCACAAGATGGCAGATAAGAATACAGGGTGACTCTTAAAGAGGTGCACAAGATGCCAGATAAGAATACAGGGTGACTCTTAAAAAGGTGCACAAGATGGCAGATAAGAATACAGGGTGACTCCTAAAGAGATACACAAGATGGCAGATAAGAATACAGGGTGACTCCTAAAAAGGTGTACAAGATGCCAGATAAGAATACAGGGTGACTCTTAAAGAGTTGCACAAGATGGCAGATAAGAATACAGGGTGACTCCTAAAGAGGTACACAAGATGACAGATAAGAATACAGGGTGACTCCTAAAAAGGTGTAAAAGATGCCCGATAAGAATACAGGGTGACTCCTAAAAAGGTGTACAAGATGCCCGATAAGAATACAGGGTGACTCCTAAAGAGATACACAAGATGGCAGATAAGAATAAAGGGTGACTCTTAAAGGGGTGCATAAGATGCCAGATAAGAATACAGGGTGACTCCTAAAGAGGTGCACAAGATGCCAGATAAGAATACAGGGTGACTCCTAAAGAGGTGCACAACAGGCCCGATAAGAATACAGGGTGACTCCTAAAAAGGTGTACAAGATGCCAGATAAGGATACAGGGTGACACCTAAAGAGATACACGAGATGGCACATAAGAATACAGGGTGACTCTTAAAGGGGTGCACAAGATGGCAGATAAGAATACAGGGTGACTCCTAAAGAGGGGCACAAGATGCCAGTTAAGAATACAGGGTGACTCTTAAAGAGGTGCACAAGATGGCAGATAAGAATACAGGGTGACTCTTAAAGAGGTGCACAAGATGCCAGATAAGAATACAGGGTGACTCTTAAAAAGGTGCACAAGATGGCAGATAAGAATACAGGGTGACTCCTAAAGAGATACACAAGATGGCAGATAAGAATACAGGGTGACTCTTAAAAAGGTGCACAAGATGGCAGATAAGAATACAGGGTGACTCCTAAAGAGATACACAAGATGGCAGATAAGAATACAGGGTGACTCCTAAAAAGGTGTACAAGATGCCAGATAAGAATACAGGGTGACTCTTAAAGAGTTGCACAAGATGGCAGATAAGAATACAGGGTGACTCCTAAAGAGGTACACAAGATGACAGATAAGAATACAGGGTGACTCCTAAAAAGGTGTAAAAGATGCCCGATAAGAATACAGGGTGACTCCTAAAAAGGTGTACAAGATGCCAGATAAGGATACAGGGTGACTCCTAAAGAGGTGTACAAGATGGCAGATAAGAATAAAGGGTGACTCCGAAAGAGGAGCACAAGATGGCAGATAAGAATACAGGGTGACTTCTAAAGAGGTGCACAAGATGCCAGATAAGAATACAGGGTGACTCCACAATAGATATACAAGATGCTAGATAAGAATACAGGGTGACTCCACAAGAGATATACAAGATGCTAGATAAGAATATAGGGCGACTCCTAAAGAGGTGTACAAAATGGCAGATAAGAATAAAGAAGAAGAAGAAGAAAGAAGATTGTAGTTTTACGTGACTGTGAATCTTGTGATTATAAGCCACGGGACCTCCTTTTTACGTGGAATCCGAACCACAGGACATGGCATTTCACATCGAAAATCTCACATGCATTGACCGGGAATCGAACCCGGACCGCCTTGGTGAGAGGCATACAGCTAGACCGCTGAGCCACCACGCCCTCAGATAAGAATAGAGGGTGACTCCGAAAGAGGAGCACAAGTTGCTAGATAAGAATACAGGGTGACTCCTTAAGAGGTGCACAAGTTGCTAGATAAGAATACAGGGTGACTCCTAAAGAGGTGTACAAAATGGCAGATAAGAATACAGGGTGACTCCACAAGAGATATACAAGATGCTAGATAAGAATACAGGGTGACTCCTAAAGAGGTGCACAACATGCCCGATAAGAATACAGGGTGACTCCTAAAAAGGTGTACTAGATGCCAGATAAGGATACAGGGTGACTCCTAAAGAGATACACAAGATGGCACATAAGAATACAGGGTGACTCTTAAAGGGGTGCACAAGATGGCAGATAAGAATACAGGGTGACTCCTAAAGAGGTGCACAAGATGCCAGTTAAGAATACAGGGTGACTCTTAAAGAGGTGCACAAGATGGCAGATAAGAATACAGGGTGACTCCTAAAGAGATACACAAGATGGCAGATAAGAATACAGGGTGACTCCTAAAAAGGTGTACAAGATGCCAGATAAGAATACAGGGTGAGTCTTAAAGAGTTGCACAAGATGGCAGATAAGAATACAGGGTGACTCCTAAAGAGGTACACAAGATGACAGATAAGAATACAGGGTGACTCCTAAAAAGGTGTAAAAGATGCCCGATAAGAATACAGGGTGACTCCTAAAAAGGTGTACAAGATGCCCGATAAGAATACAGGGTGACTCCTAAAGAGATACACAAGATGGCAGATAAGAATACAGGGTGACTCCTAAAAAGGTGTAAAAGATGCCCGATAAGAATACAGGGTGACTCCTAAAAAGGTGTACAAGATGCCCGATAAGAATACAGGGTGACTCCTAAAGAGATACACAAGATGGCAGATAAGAATACAGGGTGACTCTTAAAGAGGTGCATAAGATGCCAGATAAGAATACAGGGTGACTCCTAAAGAGGTGCACAAGATGCCAGATAAGAATACAGGGTGACTCCTAAAAAGGTGTACAAGATGCCAGTTAAGAATACAGGGTGACTCGTAAAGAGGTGCACAACATGCCCGATAAGAATACAGGGTGACTCCTAAAAAGGTGTACAGGATGCCAGATAAGAATACAGGGTGACTCTTAAAGAGGTGCACAAGATGGCAGATAAGAATAAAGGGTGACTCCTAAAGAGGTGCACAACATGCCTGATAAGAATACAGGGTGACTCCTAAAGAGGTACACAAGATGGCAGATAAGAATACAGGGTGACTCCTAAAAAGGTGTACAAGATGCCAGATAAGGATACACGGTGACTCCTAAAAAGGTGTACAAGATGCCTGATAAGAATACAGGGTGACTCCTAAAGAGGTACACAAGATGGCAGATAAGAATACAGGGTGACTCCTAAAAAGGTGTACAAGATGCCAGATAAGGATACAGGGTGACTCCTAAAGAGGTGTACAAGATGCCAGATAAGAATACAGGGCAACTCCTACAGAGGTGTACAAGATGCCAGATAAGAATACATGGTGACTCTTAAAGAGGTGCATAAGGTGCCAGATAAGAATACAGGGTGACTCCTAAAGAGGTGTACAAGATGCCAGATAAGAATACAGGGTGACTCCTAAAGAGGTGTACAAGATGGCAGAGAAGAATACAGGGTGACTCTTAAAGAGGTGTAAAACATGGCAGATAAGAATACAGGGTGACTCCTAAAGAGGTGTACAAGATGGCAGATAAGAATACAGGGTGACTCTTAAAGAGATGCATAAGGTGCCAGATAAGAATACAGGGTGACTCTTAAAGGGGTGTACATGATGGCAGATAAGAATACAGGGTGACTCCTAAAGAGGTGTACAAGATGGCAGAGAAGAATACAGGGTGACTCCTAAAGAGGAGCACAAGATACCAGATAAGAATACAGGGTGACTCTTAAAGAGGTGCACAAGATGGCAGATAAGAATAAAGGGTGACTCCTAAAAAGGTGTACAAGATGCCTGATAAGAATACAGGGTGACTCCTAAAGAGGTACACAAGATGGCAGATAAGAATAAAGGGTGACTCCTAAAAAGGTGTACAAGATGCCTGATAAGAATACAGGGTGACTCCTAAAGAGGTACACAAGATGGCAGATAAGAATACAGGGTGACTCCTAAAGAGGTGCACAACATGCCTGATAAGAATACAGGGTGACTCCTAAAGAGGTACACAAGATGGCAGATAAGAATACAGGGTGACTCCTAAAAAGGTGTACAAGATGGCAGATAAGAATACAGGGTGACTCCTAAAAAGGTGTACAGGATGCCAGATAAGGATACAGGGTGACTCCTAAAGAGGTGTACAAGATGGCAGATAAGAATACAGGGTGACTCCTAAAGAGGTGCACAACATGCCTGATAAGAATACAGGGTGACTCCTAAAGAGGTACACAAGATGGCAGATAAGAATACAGGGTGACTCCTAAAAAGGTGTACAAGATGGCAGATAAGAATACAGGGTGACTCCTAAAGAGGTGCACAACATGCCTTATAAGAATACAGGGTGACTCCTAAAGAGGTACACAAGATGGCAGATAAGAATACAGGGTGACTCCTAAAAAGGTACAAGATGCCAGATAAGGATACAGGGTGACTCCTAAAGAGGTGTACAAGATGCCAGATAAGAATACAGGGTGACTCCTAAAGAGGTGCACAACATGCCCGATAAGAATACAGGGTGACTCCTAAAAAGGTGTACAAGATGCCAGATAAGGATACAGGGTGACTCCTAAAGAGATACACAAGATGGCACATAAGAATACAGGGTGACTCTTAAAGTGGTGCACAAGATGGCAGATAAGAATACAGGGTGACTCCTAAAGAGGTGCACAAGATGCCAGTTAAGAATACAGGGTGACTCTTAAAGAGGTGCACAAGATGGCAGATAAGAATACAGGGTGACTCTTAAAGAGGTGCACAAGATGCCAGATAAGAATACAGGGTGACTCTTAAAGAGGTGCACAATATGGCAGATAAGAATACAGGGTGACTCCTAAAAAGGTGTACAAGATGCCAGATAAGAATACAGGGTGACTCTTAAAGAGTTGCACAAGATGGCAGATAAGAATACAGGGTGACTCCTAAAGAGGTACACAAGATGACAGATAAGAATACAGGGTGACTCCTATAAAGGTGTAAAAGATGCCCGATAAGAATACAGGGTGACTCCTAAAGAGGTGTACAAGATGCCCGATAAGAATACAGGGTGACTCCTAAAGAGATACACAAGATGGCAGATAAGAATACAGGGTGACTCTTAAAGAGGTGCATAAGATGTCAGATAAGAATACAGGGTGACTCCTAAAGAGGTGCACAAGATGCCAGATAAGAATACAGGGTGACTCCTAAAAAGGTGTACAAGATGCCAGATAAGAATACAGGGTGACTCGTAAAGAGGTGCACAACATGCCCGATAAGAATACAGGGTGACTCCTAAAAAGGTGTACAGGATGCCAGATAAGAATACAGGGTGACTCTTAAAGGGGTGCACAAGATGGCAGATAAGAATAAAGGGTGACTCCTAAAGAGGTGCACAACATGCCTGATAAGAATACAGGGTGACTCCTAAAGAGGTACACAAGATGGCAGATAAGAATACAGGGTGACTCCTAAAAAGGTGTACAAGATGGCAGATAAGAATACAGGGTGACTCTTAAAGAGGTGCATAAGGTGCCAGATAAGAATACAGGGTGACTCTTAAAGGGGTGTACATGATGGCAGATAAGAATACAGGGTGACTCTTAAAGAGGTGCATAAGGTGCCAGATAAGAATACAGGGTGACTCCTAAAGAGATACACAAGATGGCATATAAGAATACAGGGTGACTCCTAAAGAGGTGTACAAGATGGCAGATAAGAATACAGGGTGACTCCTAAAGAGGTGTACAAGATGGCAGATAAGAATACAGGGTGACTCCTAAAGAGATATACAAGATGTCAGACAAGAATACAGGGTCACTCCTAAAGAGGTGCACAAGATGCCAGATAAGAATACAGGGTGACTCCTAAAGAGGTGTACAACATGGCAGATAAGAATACAGGGTGACTCCTAAAGAGGTGTACAAGATGGCGGATAAGAATACAGGGTGACTCCTAAAGAGATATACAAGATGTCAGACAAGAATACAGGGTCACTCCTAAAGAGGTGCACAAGATGCCAGATAAGAATACAGGGTGACTCCTAAAGAGGTGCACAAGATGCCAGATAAGAATACAAGGTGACCCTTAAAGAGTTGTAAAAGATATCAGACTCAAATACAGGGTGACCTTTATAGAGGTGACAGTGCGGGAAGCCTAAGTTAATGGGTAATGGAGTCTGTTGAAATAGTCCTTTCCAACATGTGTAGCATGCATCATTTGAAATGATATAACATCTAGTCTTTCAGACTTACTGTGATTTTTTCTGACATCCAAACCTTATTTAATACCATATGGATGAAGGTCTTAGGCGTACTGACGGCGTATTTCCACATCTGTACAAAAACCTGGTAGTTTTTCATTTTCTTAACCCTTTCGTTGTTGCATTTCCAGGCATGTCCCGAGAATTCACCCTATTATTTTAGAATATGAAGTACTGTGGACATGGGCATAAACTCTTGCACATAACATGGGAACTATATAATACAGTACATTTAAATTAAATTTTACATGAGAATTACCAACAGTCTTGCAATGACCCACAGTAAATCTCACTCACCTGGGGTCCTTGGTTTGAAGCCTGCCCTCATATGATCTGGCCACATAAACAATTATGAAACTAAGTTTACAAAAAATGGGTCAATAATGGAATTTGCACAGTTTTCACATACTTTACATTGTTTACTTTCCTGAGGTCCCTGGTTCAGAACCACTTCAGCATCTTTTTATTTCTCCCGGAATTAGTCACATTGGCCCATTCTACAAAAATTGCCAAATCAAAATTTTAATATGCTAATATACACATGCTCCATGGAGTCCTTAGTTGCCAATGTCTACTCCCATTGCCAGAACATACACGGGTGCTTTAGCAGGGAGCTGTGACTTCATATCAGTGCGTTTTGAGAAGGAAAGGATTAAGCGCTGTTTCAACTTCTTTTGCTGGGTTTATATTTTCTGGTTTAGTTTTTATAGGGGTATGTGCATCAATAAATAAAAACTTTTTAGGTTCATCACAGTTCAAGAGCTTGTTAAATGCCTCTGCCATCATCCTTTCTTCTGAACAATAGGGGGGTTGTATTTTTGCAATTGTCTACCAAAGGCTTTGTAATAATCCCTAGAATTGGTTTTGTAATAATTTTCCTCTATAGAGTTTATTTAATCTTTTCGATGAAAATCTACAGCCTGCTTCCAGTCAATCGACTGGGTCAGGAATGGACAGAATGAACCCCCCATCTAGCGGCGAGGATATGAACTGTGCTGGCTGCCGAAGCCTGTGGCACTCCCCTGGGGCAATGATTAAATGAATGACAGATGAAATGAAATGAGTGTGTTGCTGGAATTACATTTTGGACAGGGAAAACCGTAGCACCCAGAGAAAAACCTGTCTCCGCTTTGTCCAGCACAAATCTCGCATGGAATGACCGGAATTTGAACCACGGACCCAGCGGTGAGAGGCCGGCGGGCTGCCGCCTAAGCCACGGAGGCTTACAATAATTCTTCTAATGATTTTGGTGATTTCTTTTCTGATGTTCCTGGCATTTTCTTTTGTTTTGTTAGTTTGAAATTTCAACCAAGCTTGATGCCTCTCCTCAAGCATTTTGTGACAATCAGAGTTCACCAGGGATGTCTTTACCGTGGATTTAATGGGGCTAGATCTGCATTCTGTTTAAGCATCGGTATTTGTGCGACAAAATTGTCTGTTACTCTTGTAGCTCCTGTTCTTTTCTGGTACTGGTCATTCTGGATTAACTTAACTGTATATAAGCAAATTTTTGATTAATTTTTCGAAATCCTCATTACCTTATTGATGTTTAACATCTTTCCCCTCGGTGTCTGGACATTTTTGTGGGAGTGATTTTGGAAAAGGGACGGAAGTGGATGGGACGGAAACAATGAAGGCGCGTGTTGGCGGAGATCGGTACAACGACGTACTGTAGGCCATGGGGAATGTATATCACATACAGTTTAGCTCAAAGGTTTGGAGACCCCATTTAAGATATTCCTTCAATAAATCATCTTCAACTTGTCATTCTTTGGTGTGAAAATATTCATTATATCATCTTTGCTGAAAACAATTACGATTGATTAAATCTTCATACTTTTGCTGTCATCTTCATCATCATTTCCCCTTATCCAGCTCCTGCCGGGCACTTCTCCACTTTCCTTCCACGATCTTGTCCCAGTCCAGATTTCTTTTTCTTATGCTGTTCTTCACTGAATCAATCCACCTTATTCTAGGTCTTCCCCTTGCACTTGGCCTCCAGCATCTGTCTTGGTATTCTATTTTCCTCCATCCTCTTTACATGTCCAAACCACAGTTTATTCTTCTCAATTCTCTCATTTAGTTTTCCCATCCCAACTTCCTTCCTAACATCTTCATTCCTCACTCTGTCTTTCCTATCATACTTCTTAGGAATTTCATTTCACTGGCTTGGATTCTACTCTCTTGCCTGCTCGTCAGGGTCCAAGTCTCAGCTGCATAAGTTAATATGGGAACATAGTACACTTTATACATTACCTCCTTGCTTTTCCTTGGTACTTCCTTATCCCAAACAAGTTTTCTTACACTTTGATAGAATGCATTGCTCTGCTGTACCCTCCTGCCAATCTCCATGTCCAACCTACCAGTTTGCATCAATTCACTTCCTAGGTATTTGAATGTGTCCACAATTTCCAAACTCTGACTTCCAATTTTCACAGTGCCCTTTCCTTGTCTTTCCCCTCTTGTCATCACCATGGTCTTGCTTTTCTCTATACTGATTTTCAGGCCATACTTCTGAATATTTTCGTTCAGTGCATCTAGTTGTTTTTGCACTTCTTCGGTGTTCCTTCCCCAGACCACAATATCATCTGCAAATAACAGTAACTTCATTTCTTTATGTCCATATGCTTCCTTTGTTTCCTTTACAATTTCATCCATCACCTTTATGAACAAGAGAGGTGACAGCACACTCCCCTGTCTTAGTCCAGTCTTGTTCCTAAACCAATCTGACTTTCCAACTGGGGTCAGTACCCTGCTAACACAGTTGTTGTACATTGCTTGCACCATTTCTCTTCCCAGTCTCTTCTTAACCATGGTTTCCCATACCTTCTCTCTGGGGACACTATCATATGCCTTTTCTAGATCTATGAAAGTCATGATCAAATCCTCTCCATATTCCCAGTTCTTTTCCATCACCTGCCTCAAGCTAAAGATTGGGTCCACTGTGGATCTTCCACTCCTGAAGCCATACTGTTCCTCTTGCAACTCTCCTTCCACCTTTCTTCTCATTCTTCTTTCTAATATCCTTTCCAGTATTTTTACTATCTGTGATATGAGGGTGATCCCTCTATAGTTATCACACACCTTCTTGTCCCCCTTCTTAAACACTGGTATTATCAGCCCTTTCTCCCAGTCTTCTGGTACACATTTCCGTTTCCACACACACTTTAACAGTCGATACAGCCATTGCATACCAAAAGGTCCAGCAGCCTTTATCATTTCTACACTGATTTCATCCACCCCTGTTGCTTTTCCCATCTTCATTTTCTGTACTGCTAATTCTACCTCCAGCATTGTTATATCATCTTCTGTTATAGAGTCGTCAGGCTGTGTCACTTCGATCTCACCAGTACCATTGCTCACATTCAAAAGCTTATCGAAATACTCCTTCCATCGTCCCTTTATCTCTTCTGGGTGTGTTAACTCTCCATCTTCCTTTTTCACCAACTTTGTGTTAACTCTTTCTTTCCTCTTACTTCTTAGAAGCCCATACAGCATCCTTTTACTGCCACTTACATCTGTTTCCATTCTTCGTGTAAATTCTTCCCAACTTTTCTTCTCCTACCACTTTCTTACACCTCCGTTTGCTGTCATGATACTTCCTTTTGCTTTCTTCTGTTTGATCTCAGTTCCATTCTTTCCATGCAGACTTCTTTTCTTTCACTGCTTTCCTCACTTCCTCATTCCACCACGGTGTCTCCTTCTCTTTCACTCTTGTTGACGTCCTACCACAAGCACTCTCTACTGCACCAACAAATGCCTTTTTAAAGTGGGACCATTCCTCTTCTATGTTTTCCACTTCAGTAACTGGAATTTGTTGCTTCAATCTCTCCTGAAAATCTTCCTGTACAGTTTTGTCTTTCAATTTCCATACTTTTATTTTACTTTCTCTGATCTCCTTTAGATTTTCCAGCTTTTCCCATCTAAACTTTGCCACCACAGCTCTATGGTCCCCATCAAATGCTTCTCCTGGTAAAGCTGTCACATCTATCAGCTTTCTGCGATTAGTCCTTTCCACCAGAAAGTAGTCAATTACTGATTTTGTTCTTCTATCGCCCCAACCATATCTCGTAATTTTCCTGCTGTTTTTCTTCCAAAACCATGAATTACTCACTATCAGCCCATTCCTTTCACAAAAGTTTACAAGTTCCTCTCCTTCCCGGTTCTTTTCCCCATATCCATATGGTCCAATGACTTCTTCCTTTCCTTGTCTCTCGTTTCCGACTTGTGCATTCATATCTCCCATGATCACCACTTCTACATCTGAAATTACTCTCTACATCCTCCAGGAATACTTCAATATCTTCTTCTCTGTTTCCAGTCTGTGGTGCATACACTTGTATGAAGTCCATCACGTCATTTTTCATCTTCATTCTAATTTTCATTATTCTGTCACTCACACACTCGACCACTTCAACATACTCCTCCAGTTGTTTCGAGGTTATCAGTCCCACGCCATTTTTTGCCTCTTGGCCACCACTCCAGTATAATGTATATCCTTTCCTCAATTTCTTCCATCCTTTACCTTTCCATTTCACTTCACTCAGCCCCATCAATCCAACATTCTCCCTCTCCATGAAGTCTACCACCTCCTCCACCTTGCCAGTCAGGGTCATCACATTCATGATTCCCACTTTCATTTCGGTTACTGGTCGCCCATTTCTCACAGTTCCCCCAGTACCAAAAGAATTGCACGTCGCCTGCAGGGTACGCCCTAACCTTCTCCGAATCATTTGAAGTGCCATTTCCATTTTAGGCTATTATTACGATGGGGTCGCCACTCCCAAAGGCATTTTATGAAGCTACTGCCAGCTATTATACAGGCCGCCCCTAACATGGGAAACAGACGCCCTTGCAGCCGCCCCTAACCTGGGAAACAGACGCTGCCGATTGATGCTGTACTCATACTATTCCCTGAGTACTGGGTTGCCTCTTCCGCAATCTCCACCGTTCCGAAGTCCATCTTCTCCGCTGCAGATTCCGTTGAGGTCTTCGCACGTAACCCTGTGCACGGGGCCTATGTTATACCCCATAGGACTGGGTCCTCACCAGAACTTAGCCGGTACTGTAGTTCCATGGTATATTACAGTACCGTTGCCCACCCCTGCGACATGGATGAGCCTGGCAAGAATTATCCATGTTGGCAATTATAATTGCCTCATGGACCGGGTTAAGGAGCTGTCTAAATCCAGCCTCCAAGGCACTTTTGCTGTATTCTTATTTAATGTAAGCACTCGATGTACTGTCGGCCATGTGGCTATGTGGAATCTACATCGCATCAACAAACACTCCAAACAACGTAGGAATTCAGTATATTAACACTGACTACTAACAATACCGGTAATTGAAATTTCGTTGGTCTAAACGTATCACTGGGAGAAACACATTTAATATACCTTCTGCTCACCTAATCGGCAAAAAGAGGCCATTTTCAATAACATCGCTGGCACGGGTTCACTAACTGGCCGGTATAGAGCGCAGCTCGCATCAAGTAGGCAGTGGATTGCTCCCACGTACCGTAGTTCAACTAGTTGAAGGTAGATATCACTACTGCAGATCCATTGGAGAACTTTGCATACAACATACTCAAATTAGTGAAATATAGTTCAGAACGAGAGATCAGCTGCCATCTTGTCTGCAACCAAGACGGCTCAGCTTTTTAAAGCCATTTCTGCACTATAATATTACAATATACACTTTTAATTTTCCATTGAAAAATGCACAATATGATATCAATCGATTAAGATACAACGTCTTAGCGAATGACAATTATGATTTATTACGGTCAGGATTTGGCACTGGAGCTTTACAAGTAGTTATTTTACTGACCAACAGAGTTCACAGTTAACTAGGGATTTGCGTTCCCGCGACACACATAGTAGGATAACATGTCACATGTTACACATCATATGCGACTACTGTAAGGATCGTATTTTTTTCCCATCATATTGTACTAGCTATACCCGGCATGCATTGCAATGCCAATCAAAGACAGAAAGAAAGAAAGGAGGATAATAATAATGTTATTGGTTTTACGTTCCTTTTAACAACTGCAGCGTAACACCTAGGTCATTTGCCCTTAATGATAATAACAGGCTAATGAAAAACGAAACGATTACTAAACGAACATGGTAATATTTTAAAACTGATATAGGTAATTCATATTTTTACCTTCGATATCTTCCTAGTCTCAACCTTATTTGCTGGCTTAGACAGATACTCATTGCATCTAAAGAATGAGGTGTTGGCGTAATGCTCAGGTCCCAGCTCCGTGAATCTGACAGGAATGTGGATCGCATAGCCCACGATTACAGATGTGTGGGGTTCCCGGTCCTTGCGTAGTAACAGACCAAATACAGGGCGCCAGGGAATGTTCTCCGCGAGAGGTAGCATCAGCAGCTATGTTGGCAGCATGGCCGTTTGCATCAGCTGGTAACTTTATAAGGAAACAACTGAAGCTTGTCTCTTACAGCTTTATGTGCCGTTCATTTAGAGATTCCTGTTTCTTGAGCTAATTTGCGTGTTGATTTCCTTGGACTACGCAGAATTATATTGGAGATTTCATCAAGATTTTCGTCTGTTAAAAGCGTAGGCCTGCCTGTTCCCAGTACATCATGAACTGAGCCTGTCACACGAAATTTACTTATCAAATCCCGAACGGTATCACGGTTTGGACAGTTTGAATTAGGAAACCACGCCTGAAATTTTAGTGTTACATTTTCTGTAAACCGATTGCCTTCGCAAAAACATATTCTACCAAAGAAGCTCTCTTCAGTAGTAAACATTACCGCTGAACTCTATCTGAACGCTCGCCTACTGCAATACACCCTGACAGCCCACACGAGCCCCTGTACATTGGTCGGTGACTAACTCACTCACTTTCAAAACCGCAGTGGTTTAGGCAATGGCCCTATGTTGGCAGTATTGGAACAGACAGGAATACAAGATAACTCGACGGGCTGGTGACAGGCCCTTCTCTCGACCACGCAAGTTCACAGAGCTTGGACTCCAGCAGTTGTGACACCAAATATCTATATTTAGAAATGCACATGTTGGTTGAATTATGTAGATGTAACTACATTTCTGAGAAGCATTAGGAGCTTAGTGTGGAATAAATATGTCCCAGAAAAAAGCAAGGAAGTGTTATACAGAAGCTACTATATCCCGATACTGACCTATGCTTCAGAAACGTGGACAATGAAGAAAAGAGACATAAGCAGAATACAGGCAGGTGAAATGAAGTTCCTGCGAAGTAGGATCGGAGTAACAAGAAGAGACAGGTTGAGGAATGAAAAGGTCAGGGAAATGGTGAAAGAGGAGCCCTTGCAAGGTAGGATTGAGACATCAAGACTGAGAATGGATGAGAAGAAGATTCCCAAGAGGATACATGAGATGCAGATGCAGAAGAAACGACCAAGGGGAAGACCAAGAGATAGATGGCTGAAAGGAGTGGAGGAATGTGTCAAGAAGAGAGGCGAGGACTGGACCAGAGTGACAGCGGAGAGGTGGTGGGAAGAAAGAACTAAGTGGCAAGGCTTATGTTCCAAACAGACCCAGCCTGGGGCTGGAAACTGTACAAGATGATGATGATGAACTGGTAATAAATATTGAGATACTCCCAAATCAATACAGCGAGTCATCTGCCCTGGTTAGAAGCATAGATGGAAAATTATTAAGTAACGAATTAAGCAAATTATGTTACACACGAATTGACCCAAAAATGTATGAAATACACTCATTTGTTGAAGTGACTCAACAAAATCAATTTACTAATTATTTAGAAACCTATTCGGGCGTGCTTAGCTCTACCCGGCAGGTGTTGCAAGGCCAATCAAAGACAGATAGGAAGATAATGATAATGTTATTACAGTCCAGCCGGTGAGTGTCCGGCTCTGACGTTTGGCGATGGTGGGAGAAGAGGGGTAAAGGGAACAATATAGCCAACTTAAGGCAATGAGAAGCTGTTAGTAGAATCTTGAAACTTGCCATCATTGTAATTCTTCTGGAGCGTCTTCACTATGTAACGCGGAAGTCCCACACCCTATTTGCAATTTTATGCATCATTTTGTTATTCCGACATTTTGCGGCTACAAAACCTAAATTCTTCGATCGCAGTGGAATTCCGCGCATGTTGGCGAAGTGGCTTACTTCCATGAAGAATGTTGTCACCTGTACCAATCAGAGGTTTTCCCGGTAATAAGCCGGCCTTTAAATTTAGCTCGATGTTGCAAGGGCCCTCTTCTGTTGCTCTTTGTGCTAGTACAGGTTTGTTGTTTTATGGTCTTGTGTATGCACAATACCTGTTAACTGTGTGTAAGCATATTACTTTAGTAATATGGTCAGAGGTTCGTCAGAATTCATTTAAAAACATGTGAAATATTTTATGTAGTCCACGTTGTTTCATATTTCACGATACACAACCGGCAACGCTGTCTCCCTCCCTCGTGAGAAATGTCAGAGCTGGACACTCTACTATAGTCTCGCGTCCCTTTTAACAACTGCGGCTTTTAGAGACGCCGGGGTGACGGAATTTTGGCCCAAAGGGGATCTTTAATGTGCTAATAAATCTACTGACACAGCCCCTCTAATGCCAACTGGCTGTGCCAGGATTCGATCCTGCAACCTTGGTCCCAGCAGGTGAGAAAGTTACCGCTGAGCCACGCAGCCAGCCCACGAAAGAAAGAATAAAAAGAAGTGTTGGAATTGTAATTTCGATTATTGAAGTGCCCTTGGATAAACAATATTCTTCTTTTTTCTGTCTGGTGCGTATATAAATAAAGCCGAAGGCTTTTCGATGCGTGAGCACGCCACATACAGCTGACCATGTGAGCATTTGCTCATCTAATGTAAAATGGATTTACTTATTCAGAAACAATGGTGGGAGTGTGCACAACAACTCACCAAAGTTTCATTACAATTGGCGGAATTGTTTATGAATGCTTACGGGACTCCCCTGAAACGATTCGCGTGCCATTACCGTATTCGAACTGACAGCCAACTTTGGTCCTATTTCTATTAGCTTTAATTAACTTCAGACAGTTACTGAAGGAGGCCACAATGTATAACCAGGGCCACCGACAGGATTTAAGGGCATTTTTTTTTTCTCGGGCCCCCTTGAAATACTTTAAACTTAATTATTAGTATGCACTACCTGCTATGACAATGCCATTTTGAGAATAGCAGCTGATGCTCAGTCATAATTAAAATAAACATACAGATCTTTTTGCATAGAAAACTTTTTAGTATTTATTTTATACAGTTAACGTGCATATTCACGTTAATTACCGGTACGTGATGAAAAGAAAGGAGGATTTTAAAACTCCGCATTAGTTTGATAGCAGATTCAACACTAAATTGTAGTAGATTATTCTTAACCAGTTATAACTCCCAACTCACAATTTAATACTCTTCTGGCGTAGAATAAGATACACTAGTGGCCATAATTCTGGAAACTTAGTATGAAATATATTAATTTTCATTTAAGCACACGAATCACTTTCGCCCAGTCATCATTAATCCAAGATTTATGATTTTTATCTCAGTTCTCGCAATTTTGTCGTTGCCTTTTTTTGTTTTGAGAAATGGCTTTTATCTGGATGATCTTGTTGTTAGGCCATTTATGAACAATTTTCTTGTAACACTTATTGCAGAAACATGAACTACCTGGATGAAGCTTAACATAAATTGACAAATTTAAATACTCCAGTGCTAATATTCCCACCAGGAGTCAACAAAGTACTAAATATATTCAAGAGCACTAACATATCAACAAATTCAACATTGATGTGAGTGGATAGTAAGATGCACCAAAAGGCATTTCCTCTTTTCCTATTGTAATTATTTGTAAATATCAAAGACTAAGGGCCAAATTAACTTTAAATCTATCACATTTAGCTTTACATTTACTAATGAAGTATTAAATTTTGTTAACCTGGTAAGAAACACAGTGTAAATTCAAATCGTATCAAGAATTATGGCCACCAGTGTACATTAAAACTTTTTTTTTTTAAATTTTCAGAATCAAGGAACTTCTTTTACCAAATGAATGGTTTCTACCAATACTTTCGCACTGTCATATACAGTTTACCTCTGGAGTGTTTTCTGCGTCATTTCTCTCGACAGTTAAAAGATGGTAACATGAGATATCTTCTGCAGAGCTGTATAGTTTCAGTGATACCCTAGAGTTATCTAGCGGTCACAAGGAAAATCACTTTAACCAGACAATCACAGACAGTCATTCAAATCGATATATCACGACAAATTGAGTTTCGTTCGCTACGACGTGTTTAGCGAACGAAACTCTAGCCTAGCAGTGAAACGTCAAGTCGGAAGTTATGATGGCTTTACTATAGATATCCTTACTCTGCTAAGCCTCGGACAGGTTGTAAGGTATAGACAACATTTCACATCATACCAAGGTAGCTACAATAAACAAACTAACATGCCGTCATTGCTTACGGGCCCTATGCATTTGTCCCCCTTGCCCCTCCCTCTCGGCGGCCCCGACTATAACGTATACTTTTTACACTATTATTGACTAAGGTGTACCAATATAATAAATACTTATAGTATTTCACCTCCTTATATATCAAAATGGTACTTACATAAAAAATAAAAAAAATCCGTGTGTGCAACTGCGATATTTGAGCGTGACTACTTACTATCGGACTGATTTGTTAAAACTGTCGCTCTTGCGAAATTTCAGCTTCGTATATTTTTAAATTATGTATATTGCGGAACGGAAAGTTCACAGGGGAAACGAAGAAAAGCCAAGTTGCACTTCCCGGGAAACTCCAAACTTCCCTGAAGTTTTAACTCAACACGACTCGTCAGTTTGCTGCTGGCTGTATCTGAGGTAATAGGCTCGCCTCTAGCTAGCTCGTAAACTGTCGCCTCAGTATTTGAATGGCGATTTTTGGAAGAAATGAAAACGTAAAAACACTTATAGTGGGCGATGTATTGAAGACAGAGATATGCTCTCCTGGACTTTTTTCTAGAACTTTTCATGCTGAACAATTCTTACACTCATAGTATATTGATATTTTTAATGGTTTGCCCAGCGTAAGCTTAAAAAGCGCACGGCCGCTAGGTTTATTTTTTCGACCTTTCCACTGAAATCGTTACTTTGATCATAAATAAATAATTTTCTACAGAAATCTTCCTCGAGATATCCTTTACAGAATGGTGAAAACCGCATCAAAATCCATTCCAAGGTTCACCCGTGACATCCAAAAACGACAGTAGACACACTCGAGCGCAGCAACAGAAGAGAGATAAAACGATATCACCTTTCACTGTAACACTTTTTAATGGACGTCACTGTATTCCAACAATTTACTTGACGTTCTCTGGTAAAGCAGTTTGGTTATAAGAAAGGAGAAGAAGAACATAGGGATGTTTGAAAATAAATTAAGTTTACAGTCAGAATAATGGCACATTCCAACACTATCTATCTGTCATCAACTTTTGTTTTCTTCCCAAAACGTAAGGCGTAAGGTGCCTTTACATTTTTCTCAATGAGTTTAAGCTACCATGCTCTGTGAATACCACTCTTTTGGAACGGCCTCCGTTGCTAATCCTTGGGTGAAGGAACTGCAAGAGTTACTAAACTGGGAAAATTAAGTGGCTACACTGTGTTTGATTAAACACTGGAACACCTTCAAATAGCTTTTCGTTGAGCAATAAAAGTATGTGAACTTGACTTGGACTATTCGTCACTTCATTTCATAGCAAGTTCCAACACTTTTAACTCCTGGAAGATTTGGTCAATGCTCCTACTGAGTACAGGACCAGCTTGCAAGTTTTAATGGAACAAGAGTTCAAGGTCTTATAGCAAAGCCATCATTACTTCTGACTTTGACGTTTCAGTGTTACCCTAGAGCTATCTAGCGGTCAGAAGGAAAAGCACTTCAACTAGACAATCACAGCCAGCCATTCAAATCGATATATCATGAGAAACTGAGTTTTGTTTGCGACGTCGCGATTTAGCAAATGAAACTCTAGCTTAGCACTGAAATGTCAAGTCAGAAGTAATGATAGCTTTACCATAGACAATTACAACCAATAATTTCTGGTCTTTGTTCTGGTGATCAGCTGGTCTTTGATACAAACTTCATTTCTGCATTGTCGCTCCCGGATTCATATCAGGGATGATTGCAGTTACTATGAGCGCATGTTGTCCGACAGAAGAGCTAGAGTTTCTCCACAGCGAATATGTCACAGCCCGTTCTTCTGGCCTGCAGTTTAGCCTCTTCAGGTGAGAGCTTCTCCTCATCGTTTGGCTCCAGAGAGTTCCCGAGGGCATCCAGCTTGTCATTCTTAAGATCTTCCAAGATCTTCTTGCTGTAGACTGCATCAAACAAGTCCCTTGCCGTGAACTCGGACTGCACCACCTCGGGGACTTTGTAAGACACGTACGGCTTCAACTGGAAACAAAATACAGCAAATTAAGGTAGCACTGAATGGGACAGAGGATTGCAAGGTAAATAATGGGAGTACAGTGCAGCGTTCACACAGTGATCTCTGGTTGCATCAGACTGTACCAGGTAGAAAGCTCATGGTTTCTTAGTGCAGACTGTACATGCTTGTTCACGGTCATCTTATTTCACCATGGCCTTCACACCAGTTGTTCATGGGCACCTTTACAAGACTCGTACAAGTAGAGCAATAATGCCAACATCATAGCTTTGATTTCTGGCAACAAAGTCCAAGTTGTATGATCACTAGAGACCGGACTTTTTGAAAATGCATATGCAAATGCATATTTTGAGGGTGTATTGGATGTTTGCATATTCTGAACATAGCAGCATATTGTAGCATTTACAGTTGAAATTAAGTACAATTTAAAACATCTTGAACAAAATAGGTTGGACATCCCTTGTAAGCAACTTTCTGAGAAACAGATTAATAACTAATATTTTACGTAAGCATGTTGCCTGGCTGTTTGAAGAAGGGAATGGAGTGGGACATTCCTTTCAGCATCTCGACAGCCAGTAGCCTGGGGTTAGTTTTGTGAGGAGTTTCTATGTGTTACTTTATTCTTATTGTGCATATCAACTCAAAGAGAAGAGCAGCAGGTAACTGACGGCAGGGACCAGACATTTATGAACTGAAAACAATTAAAATACACGTAATTTCTCTCCTGAAAACATTGAAAAACTTGCAATTATCGGTTCAACTTCACACGAGGGTTTCCTTTGTATCAAATTTTTTGACTACTGAAATTAACGAATTCACCTGAATCAACAGTCGGGAAAATATCTGGAGATGATATAGTAATAGATGTTCACTCCTCCGCTGTCTGAGACCCACCCAGCCATTCCAAATAGGATCATGACTTACATAGTTGAAATTGCGACTTTGGCATCCATCTTTTTCAAGGAGTCAGTAATGCCAAACACACGCATTCGGTACTATATCACATCCGGCAGACCAATGGTTTAGCCCAGACCAGTGGTTCTTAACCGGTGGTCCGCGGGGGGAAAAGGGTCAACCAGCACGTATAAAAAAGTGGCCAATAAATGGGGATTTCGAAAACTATGTGCGTTGAACGAGAATCGACCGATTGTATTCGCGGCGATGACTATCAGGTTTTGAATTGAAATATCTTTAAAATAAGTGTTATTGAGGAACGGTCACAACTGATAAGGTGTATTGGGGGAGGGGGAGGACGGTTGGTCCGTACATGATTCAATTTCACGCTGAGTGGTCCGCAGACTCCTACGGGTTCTGAACCACTGGCCTAGACCAATATTTTCGTCCAGACCAATGGAGGATTGATAGCGCTGATAACACCCCTGGTTTTTGTCACGCACAGTGGGGAAGTCACGCATCAATAATTTTTATCCAGGCCAATAGTTTTGCCTTTTATTTCTTGTCGTGTGGTGTATTTTGTATTGAACATGTTGGCGACATTGACAACGGGTATGACGTGGCGTGTGACGTGAATGTAAGTTGGCGCGGATCTCGTAAGAATTAACTGTTATCGGTAGTAAAAGTAATTATTTCCAATGCAGCAATGCTGATGCAAATCGAAAATGAACTCCCATAAGCTCCCAAAAGGTATGTGAATCAAATTATATATATATTTTCAATATTTAGCCTTCTAAAAGTGATATAAAGGAAGGACACCCTCTCGTAAAGAATTAATCAATTATCTATTGTGATGCTTCTTTCTGCAGTGATGCGGCTTCGGTGGCGTAGTGGGTAGCATGCTGAGCTTCTATGCCCAAGATCGCGGGTTCAAACCCGGCCGAAGCCGTCGGATTTTTTAAGAGCATTAAAAATCCCACAGTATGCCTTCCTTCAGAAGGGAAGTAAAGCCGGCGGTCTCATGTCATAAATTTATGCCATGTTAAAGAACCTTCCACTAATTACACCTGTGTGAAGCTAAATTGGATAGGTTAAGAATGTAAACAACGCTCTTAGGTTTCTACGTTCGTTGCCAAGAGCCGACTGTGGTGGGTCTAAATAGTAGCTAAGTTCTGAATTTGGCCTAGATGGTGGCGCTTGGCGGCAAAAGTAGGAACTATTTGAAAAATTCTATGTTGCAGTCTGTACTTAAATTAAAAAATTCCTCTCGGCACGCCGGAAGGCGGAGGTAGATTTCACCGGGCAAACTAGGGGATAGGCTATAATAGGCAAAATATGCAGGTTTTCGTAGGAGGATGAGACCTCATTTATTGCGAGAAAGTATTTTACAATTGGAGGTTAGTTAACATTTTGTCGTCTTTCTATGCATACTTTTAACATTTTACTGTCTTATGGGGATGGTAACCTTCTTGTCATTTGGGGTTAATTTTTATACTTGTGATCACACTGTCCTTATGCAAGGTTTGGAACTAATGCGTAACTATCTAACAGTCTGTTACTTCTTCACGCAAAATTTTATCTCCCGCAGAGATGTTGGTTGGTTCCTCAGTTTAGGGACTGCGACAGGGAGGTCATGTAACCCCGTGCACATTGGGTGTGTGTAGAATCTGTCTGATAAACGGTGTTATTTGTGATGACTGTATTAGTCTGTAATTCAGGTAAGGTCTGCAGACGGTCAATTTTAAGTAGTAGTACCTAATTTTGTACCAAATACTAACGTCAACGACACCTAGCTGTGAACTTGGCTGCTAGATGCCACCGCAACCAGCAACTTGCAACGAACGTTGTAACTTCCCCTCCGAAGGAAAGCATGCTGACAGATTTTTAGCGCTCTTAGAAAATCCGGCGACTTTGGCCGGCTTTGAACCAGCGACCTTAGGCATAGAAGTTCAGCATGCTAACAGTTAGCCGCTTCCCTCATAGTCAGATGGAACAAGAAGTTCCGTGACGAACTAAAGAGCCTACTTTTCTTAAAATTAAGATTCATGACAATGATTAATCTACAGTATATGAACTTATCTAGAATAATGACGAAATTAAGTGGGTAATATCGAAATGTCTTAATTAGTTCGAAATAAGGTATACTAGGCATAATGTAGCCTAATAGAGCAATACAGTTGGCAGCTCTGGTGACTCAATATATTCTTACTTCCATCTCCTAAGGTACAGAATACAAAATGTGGTTGAAGTTCAAAGGACGTTACATGGATTTAGACATTGGATCTATTAGTACACGTAAAAGCATGTTGGAAACAATGTCATGCGAGTGCTGGTCAGAAATAATCTGAAATATTATATCTTTTTGTACCAATTTTGGATGAAATCCATTTGTTGGTATAGAAGTTACATGTATTTAAAAATTGGTCCTATCAGCAGGCTTAGAATCATGTTGGTAGAACTGACGTATATAAGTTACTCCAAATTAATGTAAAATGTCAGGTAATTTACGTGTGCATAGTTTAAACCTGTCGGCTTGCATACTTTCAGATATATTGGTATTTAGATAAAATAATAGAGATAACATTTATTGACAGTTGGCAGCCCTGGTGGCTCTTAAGAATACACTCAGTCATACCTGTTTATGTACACATATTATATACAAAATTTGGTTGAAATCCAATTGATAGTGTAGAAGTTATATGCATTTAAATATTGGACTTATCAGAAGGCTTAAAAATATTTCGGCAACGCTGTCATGTATGGCCACCTGGAAATTAAACTGAAATAGTATTATCTACATGTGTGCCAATTTTAGAATAGCTCCCATGTATACCTTCCAAGATATCCAACATGGAGCTCAAATTTCAAGTGCGTTTTTTTAGCAGTTGGTAGCACTGGCATCTTTTTCAAATATGGGCCTGAGATATTCTGGTATACAACTTTACTCATACTAAATTTGGTTTCGATTGCTGCAGCCGTTTAGGAGTTGATAGGGGGGGGACGACTCACACACACACACAGCCAGACAGACAGAAGGACTGACAGACAGAAGGACAGACACATTTTCCCGGATCGATCTCATAAGTCTACTTTTTCCTCATTTTTGAAAAGTGTGAAAAGTAGGCTAAAAATGAATGTGATCTCGTCAATGGCGCTGTCTTGGTAACCTCTGATAGATCATCCCTTATCAATTTAAAAGCGTTGTTATGGTAACCTCTGATGGCACTTGGCATTTTTTTAAATTCCGAAATCATTTTTCTCATCTCTTGGCGTAATGGTGGGTCATATCAAAAATTCTTTCAGACAAAAGTTTTAGGTAATTATTAGGGGAATATTTTCCATTTTGTACGGTTTTGATATTGTGCCTATTGAGAGAGATATGATTAATGTTTCCCGAAAAACCCACTTTTTCCACCCCTTTGGTCAATGGTTGGTGCTATCAAAAAACTTATTTGACATAAATTTTTGGCACTTATCCGACACATATTATGAACTTTGAATGGATTCGATATTTCACGTATTAAGAGAGTTATAGCAAAATTTCACTTTTTCGAAAAAAAAAAACCCATTTTCACCCCCTTCGACCGATTTTGCCCATTAACGAACTCGACCGAGATTTTATAGGGATACATATTATGTAAAAAATTCAAAGTGATTGGTACAAAATTACGGCAGTTATCGTGTCCACAAGAAACTGATATATATAATATATATAGATAGATACATATATACATAAATTATAAATAAACTTTTGAACTGACGGTGGTTTTGGGGTCTGGGGGATGTGAAACGCGAAGATATGTCGAAATTTTCCGGAAGTCGAAACATGGTACCCATTGCAATAGTTAGCTTTCTAATGAAATCTACCTAAAACAGGTAACACACACTAATACAGTCATCACAATTAACACCGGTTATCAGACAGATTCTACACACACCCAAAGTACACGGGGCTACATGACACGTTGTCGCAGCCCCTAAACTTAAGAACCAACTTTCTGCAGTGAATGATGATGATGATGATAATTGTTGTTTTAAGGGGCCTAACATCTAGGTTATCGGCCCATGCAGTGAATGATGAGTGCATAATGTCCGGTCCCTAACGATCACATTTGATGCTAGTACAAACATGTGGCTACAATATTACACCAATTCCTTTTGTTCCACATAAAATAGGTTTGACATAGAGTACTGTACCTTGAAGTCTGTCAAGTCAGGGACTACAAGTTCAGGCACCATTTCCGGCACGTGGACGAATCTATTCCCGAGCGTGTATCCGGTAGGTCTCACGCCATAATCTGGAACAAACAAGTAGAGAGGGTTCACCCCAAAGTCACTGGAATAAGAGAAAACAGACCCAGCTCAGGGTCTTTGGGAGGTATACAACAAGGGCATATCCTTGTCACCTACCACTGAACTAGTTTATTTATATTCCAGAATGTGGCTTCATTCAAGTTTGAATCCTCCCTTTTCATCACTTTTAACAACATAGCTTATTGAAAATATATAATTTATGATTAAAATACCTTTCTGGGAGTCCTAGCGAGTTCATTTGTTTGAATTCCCACTGCCTATACCTGAAACCATCTCAGGGGTGTCTAGTCATGTGTCTTCTGCTTTGTCAACTGAATACACACAATATTTCCATGAAAGAAGTATGAAGAATCACACTACGCCATACCCACGTAACACGTTGCCAACATGAATAATGAAATAAAAGCCCAAACCATTGGCCTGGATAACGATTATTGATGCGTGACAAAAACCAGGGGTGTTATCTGTTAGCTCTCCAGATATTCTCCCGACTATTAATTCAGGTACTTTCAGTTTTTAAAATGTTTATACAAACACGACCAAAAATGCTTACTTTACGTAAAAAGCAATAATTATATTTCCAGTTTAGGCAGTTGGAATTGAAACAAATGAACTCGCTAGGACTCCCAGAAAGGTATTTTAATCATAAATGATATATTTTCAATAAGTTATGTTGTTAAAAGTGATGAACAGGGAGGATTGACTAAACTGCACTTTCAATAAATCCTCTCCAGATATTCTCCCGACTATTAATTCAGGTACTTTCAGTTTCTTAAACTTTTTATACAAAGGATTGACTAAACTGCACCGCCACAGGCATTTCAGCAAATTTCAGAAGTTTAAGAATTTTTTTTCCGCAAGATCTGGTCAAAGCAAGTTTATACCAAAAACATCTATCACATACAAATGTATCGCAGCTTATCCCCGGTTCTGTTGAAATGGGAGTAATGAAGGGGTAGACGTTAGTGATGGACAGAAAAACGCCCAACTGTTTGGAGAAAACAGTTGTCCGATGAAAAACGAACGAACTGTTTTTTAATGTTACACCAAACAGTTTTCCTTCAGTCTTATTACAATTGGTTGGAACGAATCCACTGTTTGTCTTGCACTGTTTGCTACTCACTGGCACTGCTGTAACCTTGAATGAATAGCTTCGCCGGAGCTATTCGGCTGAGGTCGTCATTATTCGACAGTTAACCACTCCCATCCCCTCTCTGTCAAATCAACTGTTTGTCCCGTATTATTATTAGCAGCCAGGATACAAGAGCTGTTGGGAAAAGCAGTTCTTAGCCAAACTGTTCTTCTTCAACGTTTTCGCTTATTGCTGTTTGCGAGCTGTTGGCTGTGTTCTTAAATCTCCTCAAAGCTCTCGCATAGCAGCATGGGCACCCGCCCGCAGGGGTTCGGGGGTTGGGGAGAGGTAGGGGGTGGATTACCGAGAATATTTACATTCTTAATTTTCACACCAGTTTATTACATAAATTGAAGGAAGAAAGATTGTAGTTTAACGTGACCGTGAATCTTGTGATAATGAGCCACGGGACCGCCTTTTTACGTAGAATCCGAACCACAGGACATGGCATTTCACTTCGAAAATCTCACATGCATTGACCGGGAATGCTTGTTGGCGAGAGGCCAACAGCTTGACCGCTGCGCCACAAGGCCCCTATTACAAAAATTGAAGTTACTGATAGTTAACTCATAATTCCACAATTTTATTTAACTTAGAGAAATTTGGAATTATTTGAAAATATCTGCAGTTATTTAGAAAATCGGCGAACTGGATTAACATTTAACATTACCATTTTAATGAACTGCTTGAATTTTAATCTTGTTGATACATGGTGATACCACTAAAGAAATGAACATTATGACGATGATTCACAAAGAAAAGCGAACTTCTAAGGACAAAAACTCTGAACTAAAAGAAAACAACTATTCTTCCCATTCATGTCATAAAGATTATGTACCCAACGGTTTCAGAGCAGCCAAATAACGAATATCACGAAGCAAGTAAGAAATGAAACGAAAATTGCGGGGGGCGATATGTCCTAGTGACAGCTAGGTAATTAAATGAAAAATATGACTCTCCCCCCTGGAAAAAAAAAAAGCCTGTGGGCGCCCATGCATAGAAGGTCGCGTGGTGTCTGAGAGACACCTCTAGCATTCTGAGAAATGTATTTAATTCCAAGTTTCATGTGAGAATTTAAATTAATTCCTGGCTGCGGCAACGCAGTCATGTAGCCCCGTGTACTTTTTTGTATACTTTAATCTGTGTTGAGAGGGGCAGATGACCTCGTAGTTCCGCCCCTTAAAACAACAATAACTAATTTGATTGCATTGACTTTGCCTAAGAGTGGAGTCTCACTCATCTTCCCGTTCTACCCGTGTAGCCTTTATACAAGTATTTTGTCAGCCATCAGCTTGTGTTGCCTGTCAGTGTCTAATAATAATAATAATAATAATAATAATAATAATGTTATTTTTACGTCCCTTTTAACTACTCTGGCTTTTAGAGACGCCGGGGTGCCGGAATTTTGTCCCAAATGGGATCTTTAACGTGCCAGTAAATCTACTGACAAGGCTCCCTCGCATTTGTGCACCCTCAAACGCCAATTGGCTGCGCCAGGATTCGATCCTGCTACCTGGGGAGCAAGCGAGAACGTTACCCCTGAGCCACGCAGCCAGCCTCAGTGTCTACTGTGTAGATATTACGCAACGAATCAAGTTACAGTGAAAGGTGGAGAAATATATTTCCTATCTCACAGCTCTTGTGCGTGTGACTCACTCGTCTATCACCGAGTCCCGTTATGAAGTGTCAACGAATGACCTGTTGTCTTCAAACTGTTTGCGAAAACATTACTGCGTTGGTAAAACAGCTTCTGCCGTGCTGTCTTGTGAACGAATTTTATAACCTGTTTTTTTCAAACTGTTTGGGAGAACAGTTGTTTTCAACAAACGAACAGTTCGTTGGCGTTTTCCTAAAACAGCAGAAATGACCATCACTAGTAGACGTACATAATTAGAGCCTCCTAGGAATGTTAATTGCCATTTTAAGGCAGGTTTGGTATGGTACAGTATCGTATACGAATGAAGCATCACATTGTACGGCTATACTTTGAAACTCGCGTTTTTACAACCTTCCTGTGGGACGATTTACTATTGGGTCAGTAGCTAAGTACGAGTTTTCACCCGGAGGGAAAAATCCTATAGGCTATAATGTATGGCCTACAGTACTTACGGTATACTGGAACATCAGGATCGGGGTCAGTCATTTGTTGTTCTTTGAATATTCTAGTACCCCTCTTATTGTGAAGGAGAAATTTTCTGAAATTTCTTTTTCCTTTGCATGCAGCGGATGTGAAAATGGTCCTATGACACTGGAAAGAAGACGAATATTTTAACACGTTAGCCATTTTATATGTTTACATGTGCGCTCCAAAGAAGTGCGATCACATATATGCGCGGCAGTATAGCCAATTCCTAGGTCCAACTCTCCCCAAGATCGTTTCTAAAAATCCCTCTGAAAGAGTAAAGAAAAAAGATTAATAATTGGCAACTCAAACTATCACTTGGGGCGCTGCGGTCGGTCCAACATGGCCCGGATAAGTAGAATAAAAAGACACATGATTGTTATGGAACACTTTTGTATTAACCTGTTATTATAATCAGTATAAGAGAAAATGGTACAGGAGATGTTAACTGTCAGATAGTAAGCAGCTCATTCGGTTCTCAGCTTGCGCAGCGTACAGTTGGGCAAGCTTTAGGTCCTGCTTACTCGTCTTCGAGTCGGTCGTGCGTGTGTGTGTGGTTTAGGTGATTTGATTTTGTGTCATTTTCACTGAGTGTATAGTGCATTGAACGGTAAGTGTGATGGGCTCTACGAGTGATGGGACGGATTCTGGCCGTCCGCCGGACCGTGTGCAACTGATTGAATATGACCCCCCAGTATCAATGGAGGGCATGATACTGGTCCCTGCGACCGGCATTGTACCGCCCGAGACATCAACAGCGACCAATATTCAGACTTCACAGAACACTGAGGTTACTGCTCGCCAGCCCATGTCATACTATCCCCATCATACGGGGCCATACAGTGTCTTTGTGCAAGGACAAGGGGAACAGAGACTCGGAAATTTACACCCCATGGCTTTGGGACGAATCTTTTTTGAACAGAAAAGTCCTGGCATTCAATCCATTCAAAGAAAAGGACGTAACAGGGTGCAGGTGGTATTTGACACACGCTTGCATGCCAACTCCTTTTTACGACACCCCATTCTCCAGGCTAAACAGTTAGATGCATTTATTCCGTCTGCTAACATACAGCGTGTGGGGCTTATACGGGGCGTGGATACTGCCCTAACGGAAGCTGAAATTTTACAATACTTACAATCCCCCGTCCCGATCGTTCGGATTCAACGGTTTTACCGAAAAAAGGATAATAATGGCGTCATGGATCGTATCCCTACTGGGACAGTTAAAATCCACTTTGAAGCCCAACGTTTACCCGAGTTTGTTTCCATCTTTAATGTCCTGCTTGAAGTGCAATTATTTATATTCTCTCCAACTCAATGTGTGAAGTGCCTTCGCTTTGGACACACCCAGCAACATTGCCGTGCGCGAACCCCTAGATGTGGTCGCTGCGCAGGTCCCCATGATACGACTGGCTGTCAGTCTGTTGACTTAAAATGTGCCAATTGTGACAGTAATCATCTTGCGACATCATTGACTTGTCCGGAACGGCTTAAACAGGAAGCAATAAAGAAACAAATGTGTACGGAGAATAAATCCTATCACGAAGTGATTAACAGTATGAGACCCCCCCCCCCTTTCCAGCCTCAAAATTTGCCACAACAGTTCCCCCCACTCACTCAATTCCCTCTGCCACCTCCCATACAACCACCCCGTAAACGTAAATTCACGGAGATGATCGTTCGTTCGCCCAAAACATATCAACCATTGGGATATGATAGGCAGGCGTATAATGCCCTCATTTCGTCTCCCACGGCCAGCCGGATAACGCCCAGTGCGCCGCCTAGCCCTGTTGCGCCATCAACTTCTTTCCCTTCAGGCAGTAGAACAATTTCTGCGAATGATGAATATACCTCAATCTGTGAAGACTTTCATGCCCTCATACAGCTATTGGGTAACAATGCCCAGTGGAGTTCCAAGTTACAGGCCTTACGTGCCAAGGTCTTACCGTTATTACCGCCTCCAGTGACTCCCATAACGATGGGGTCCATATTAGCTCGTCCCACGCCGGAAGAAATGAACTGACCTGAGCTTTTCGGTGGAAAACATTCGTGAATCAGATTGTTCGATCTTTTCCCAATCCTTCTTCCTCAAATTATCATTATCACAACCCGGTGCATAGTCGTCCTTGTTGAATTAATTCCCTTTATTACCCTGAATGTTATTGCTCCAGTGGAATTGTAGAAGTATCTTAAATAAAAAACATGAATTGCTGCAGTTAATTCACGAATATGATCCGGACATCATATTCCTACAAGAAACATGGCTTCGGTCCTCGTATAAATTTCAGATTGCTAATTATCAGGTGGAACGTCAGGATGGACCCGGATATCGAGGTATCATGACGTTATTCAAAAATACTTTACGGTACACCCCCCTTTCTACTAATTCTTACATGCCTCATACTTATCATCAAACGTTCCTTGTTCAAGATCTCCATATAAGCCATATTTACTGTCCGCCTGGTATACAAGGCTCACGTAGACAATGGTATTTATATTTTCAGTTTATAAAGACATTTTCTAAACATCTTACATTGGGGGATTTTAATGCCCACCACCCCTTGTGGGGTAGTGGTCGAGTTAACCCGAAAGGACGGCACATCATTGCGGCTATTCAGGAATTACAACTACATTTATTAAATGATGGGTCACCCACCCGCCTTACCCCACCGAATAGTCCACAAAGTGCGGTGGATTTAAGTATCACTACTGTAGATATAGCCCATAAGTTGTCATGGCAGACTGTGAAGGACACGTATCAAAGTGATCATTATCCAATTATAATGGAATATGATGTCTCGAGTAATCGACATATCTCGCAGAACGTCTTTCAAGTTAAGAGGAATTTTCGGCATTTTGATTATGATTTGTTTAAACACTTTTTAGAGGACAGGCTTTCGCGGCCATTACAAAAGTCTGATAACGGTTATAATTTTTTACTAAATAATATCCGTGATTATTTTAATACATATCACCCTTATATTACAAAATCATGTCCTCCAAATAATCGTTCTGCCTTACCCTCATGGTGGGATCAAGAATGTAAACACTTAGTACGACGTCGCAAAGCGAGTTTAAAAGCTTTTCGGCACTATGGTACTTCCACCTCATATTTGAGATACAAGAGTCTCACCGCTCAACTCCAACGTGTCTTTAATCATAAACGACGCGAAGCGTGGAATTATACATTACCCAATTAAGTAGTAATACGTCCCTAAATAGTATTTGGTCAGCGATTAAACATTTTACGAATACCCCTCCTCGACCCTCTCCCTCTCAATTTTCGGCGCAAGGATACCATGACTTGTATCATACTTGGACACCCGACATTGTTATTCGTATGCCTACATCATGTGCCTCTGGTTCGCTGGACCGTTTTTCCAGTTTAATGCAGCCTATTATGCGCAGCGAATTTTTACAAACATTCAGACACAAAAAATCAACAAGCCCAGGAATTGACGAAGTGACTTATACCATGATCGCTAGATTCCCCGTAAATGCTCAGGACATCATCCTTAAACTATATAATTCGAGCTTATGCACAGGGACATTTCCAGAAGATTGGAATGTTTTTCAAACTGTCCCTATTTTGAAACCCACAAAAGATGCCCGCTTAGCGAGTAGTTACCGAGGTATCCAACTTGGCTCCTGTTTCCGCAAAATTTTTCAAAATGTACTTCTCCGACGGATGCAATGGTGTCTAGAATATTATACCCTGTTTCCTAAAACGCAATTTGCATTCAGGAAAAATCTCGGTACATCTGATCCATTAAACATTTTCTTCACCGATTTACTCCTCGCAAAAGGACAGAAAATGCATACTATAGTGATTTTCCTTGACCTAAAAAATGCGTATGATTCTGTAGATCCATTTATTCTTATTAATACACTTCGAGATATGCAATTCCCACTTCCATCCCGGTGTTTAATATATAACATGCTATGTCATCGTAAAATCATTTTAAAATCCCCAGTCGGTGTATTTGATTCCCGATACACCTCTCACGGTGTCCCGCAGGGAGATGTTTTAAGTGGGATTTTATATTTAATTTATACTCGTACCCTAGAAACAGTCATATTACCGCACGCTCGCATCCTTCAATACGCGGACGATATTTTAATATATTGTACAAGGGACGATTTATTCGCATGTCGTCGGGATATATACACCGCCTTATCTAATGCTCATGACTGGTTTCATCAACACGGCTTTGAAACTTCTGTCGGAAAAAACGCTGCGATGATATTTACTAACAAACGACGTTACGACAGTTCTCCTATATTATATCGTCAAGGCCAAATTCCGGTGGTGACGAATGTAAAATACTTAGGAATTTACATTGACAGGAAAATGCAAGGAGAGAGACATATACAATACCTTAAGAGTCATCTTACCAGCAAAATCAATGTTCTAAAATCACTTACTCGGCGTACTTGGGGAGCAGACCCGGAACTATTATTAATAGTATATCGTAATATAATTCGTTCTGTGCTGGATTACAATTCCTTTTATTTTGATATAATGTCAAGTACTAGGCTCCTCCGTTTAGATCGAATACACTTTACTGCTTTGCGTCTCATAATAGGCGCGCTGACATCTACTCCCACAGGAGCACTTTTAGTTGAAACGGGAGAAATGTCGTTACATTATCGGCGTCAACACCTTGCATGTATGTACCTGTTGCGTAAAATGATGATAGCGGTATCACCTATCGTTCCTAAATTACAATTATTGGAAGACTATTATACTCGTCGATTATTGCCCACAGCTTCTGTTCCCGCCTTGCTGGCCGCATATTCCATTCTTAAACAGTACCGCCATAATATATTAAAAGTTAGTCGCCTGCCTTTATATAATATTCCGTATTCCGTAGCTCATTTTCAACCGAATATCCTCCAGCATTCCTTACCCCAAATACATCAGACTTTTCCACACAACCCAGTAATCATTCCTCGTATGTTTCACGAAATAACGAGCCATTTGGCATCTTGCATTCCTTTTTATACAGATGGGTCTAAAATGGTTAACCCCTCACGTGTGGGAGCAGCCTTCTTCTCTCCCGATTTACATATTTCATGTCAGTATACTTTACCCTCTGACGTCACGATATTTACAGCCGAAATTTTTGCAATTCGTCAGACGTGTCTTTATATTAAACAACATGGTATTCGCCATTCGCTAATTTGTACAGACTCTATGAGTGTCGTTCAATCACTTCAAAATGTTCTCGGGGCTGATAATTGGTTTTTATGCCAGTTAATGCATCAATTGTATACTTTACATACTGAGGGTTTTGATGTCAGTATCATGTGGATCCCCGGCCATTCACATATTGAAGGTAATGAAATCGCTGATAAACTCGCCAAAGAAGCGGCTAATGGTACAGGTAAGGCTTATAATATCGCTATACCCATTTCTGATTTGCGTTCTATAATTCGTTCGAAGATCCAGAATGACTGGCAGGTCACGTGGACTAACTACGCAAAAACGAAAGCCAAACATTATTTTGGGATACAACCGACTATTTTAAGAAAGCCCTGGTTCCAGGGTGGTAAATACACACGACGACATACTATTACAATTATTCGTCTCCGCTTTAATCATGCATTAACGCCGGTGTATTTATTCCGTATAAAACAACGTAATGATGCCTTGTGTTCGTGTTTGCAAATGGAGGGCTCTATAAATCATATTTTATTTCAATGTCCTCAATATGACTTTCACCGTGCAATACTGTTGCGCGATTTATATTCCCTAGGGTATACACTGCCTTTAAATGTTGCCACATTAGTTTCTAATCCTACCATTCCACTGGTCAGTAGCCTAGTATCCTTTTTTGACAACATTGATTTTAGACCTTGAACTGGTATTCCTTTTACCTGGTCCATAATCGTGACCCGGTCATGTAGCCTACGTCTCTATGTCAAAGTCACCAAGGTGGGTCACTTCGGTGTGAAGAGTCAAATACCAATTGTGTCCCAGTCTCGTTTCATCTGTTTTCATGCCCCTTTTGTCTCCACGTTACGTCACACCTTTGTTTGGTATAACCTGTTCCTCACTGGTCTTACGCCTTTTCTCGGTAGTCAATGTTTACCTCAAGATACGTACTTCTGAACAGTAGCAATTGGGTAAAGAGTTTACTATGCCCACTACCGTAACGCGAAGGAGAAGAAGAAGCAGCTCGGAGTCCAGTCGAGCCTACAAAGTAGGGGTTCCACTAGATGCTCTCCAAGATGTAAACAATAGTAACTTCTGGCCGAAGGATGTAATCTGTCGTCCTTTTCGAGCTCCATGGAGGTTCAGAGGACTCAGGGAATAAGATTTTTAAGTGCTCAATATTAGTATGGAACATAGAGGGTCTATTAAGTGTCATGAAAACGATCCCAAGAGACATCCTACGAAATTATTCAGTAGCAATTCTAACAGAAACATTTTTAACTCGAGAATGGTGTGAATATAATAGGTATACCATGCACACGTTTGCTTTACAAGGTGAAAGAGGAAGACCCAATGGTGGGATAACATGTATAGTAAACCCAGAACTTGCACCAACGATAACGTTATATAGCAGCTCTAATGTTATAATGATTGAAACAAAATTTTTAGGAGTGATCGGTGCGTATTTTCAACCGGACTATAAACAAGAAGACATCATAGAGGAACTGGACTTTGTGCTGCGGAAAGCAAATAGGAGCGGAATGATCATCTTAGCGGGGGACTTCAATTGTCGGATAGACCAGGTCACTAACAAATTGAGAGCTGTGTTGAATTTTCTACAGGGTGAAGGCCTATCACTTGTCAATGATCCACATATGAAAACTTACATATGTAGCAATGGTAGTAGCACCATCGATCTCATCTTTTCGAACATGAAACGCACCAAAGTCATTAATACAAAAGTGAGAGATGACGTTGTTATAAGGAAGCACATGCCAGTGGAAGCGGAATTTGAAATAGAAGCTTGGAGTGAATCGCCAAACATCAAGAAGCATAATCATCTGATCAGGAAGATAAACAAAGAAAAACTTCACAATGCTGTAGTGGAAACATTGGGAGCACCCTATTGCCAGGAAGATGATGACTTAAATATGGCTTTAGAGCGTATAGAGTATATAATTAAAACAGCAGCAGAACCGTACTGCCCATCCCAGAGACGCGCAAATCCTTGGTTTAATGTGGAGTGTTACAAAGAACGGAAAGACGCACTGAGAGCGTTGCAAGGCAAAACCAGTCAAAAGAGGCTTTACTAAAATATGGAGAAAAAAGGAGAGTATATAAAGTCATACTGACAGATGCAAGAATTTCATTCCATAAGAAGGAAGAAGCAAAAATGTTGGAAGAAGCAAAACGACACCCCTTCAAGGCTCTGAGTGAACGGCAACCACGATTTCCCAGAGACCTCTCAATGGAGGATTGGGAAAAGCATTTTACGAGAGTGTTGCAAGCAAATGACACAAGACCAGTTTACAATGGCGAATACCAGAGTAGTAGTGTAATTGTTCCCTTTACAAGCGGCGAGGTCGAATTGGCTGTGCAACAGTTGAAGAACCAAAAAGCATTTGGTCCTGATAGGATATTTAATGAACACATTAAAGGTAGTTTTGAAGAAATGAAAGAAGACTGGTTGGCCCTTCTCAATCAGTGCTTAATACAAGCGAATATACCGGACAAGTGGAGGCACTCCACAATTAAAGTTTTGTATAAGGGAAAAGGAGATGCAGGTAGTCCAGATGCATACCGAGGCATAGCTCTGGAATGCTCAGGATTTAAATTGTTAACAAAACTACTAACATTGAGACTGACAGATCTAACGGAACACCAAATTCCAGATGAACAATTCGGATTTAGGAGAGGCAGGTCAACTACACATGCAATTACATGTCTTCAAGGTGACATTGAGGAAGCCTTATGACACGGAAGAGGCAAGTTGAATGTGGTATTTATCGACTATTCGAAAGCGTTTGATTCAGTAAACAGGAAGAAGATGTTGGAGAAGCTAGATTCACTGATAGGACACCAGCACTATATAACGAGACTGATAAGAAATATCTTAACCAGTAACCAAGTACGAATTGATGACAACAGAATGGAATCGCATTGCATTGAACAGACAATCGGCGTGCTACAGGGGGACCCACTAAGTCCTCTCCTGTTCAATATTGCAACCGTGGATGTGACCCAGATTATAGAGGATCAAGATGTCTCCATATACATGTATGCGGATGACATGGTGCTAACATCCACATCACTTGAAAGGTTACAGGAGACTTTCAACAAACTAGTAAACTGGGCGGACGAAAATAAACTTAAATTGAACGAAAACAAGTCAATGTTCATGGCCTTTAGAAAAGGAGGTAGACTGTCAGTCAATCATCATTTGGAATATAAAGGCAAAAGATTACAATTAGTGAACAATTTTAAGTACTTAGGAGTAACATTCCAAACACAGGGAGTTGTATTTACGAAGCACATACAAGACAAAGTTGACACAGCAATTGTAGAAATGAATGACATAAGACAACTCGGAAAATTGTCCCTTGATACAGGCATGGCGTTATTTAAGCTCAAAATTACTCCCATAGTTGCATATGCATTGGAAAATATCTGGCAACACCTGACAAAGAATGACCTGAAGAAAATGGAAAGAGTGAAGGCAGTATACTTAAAAAAGTTACTCAATCTTTCAAAATACACATCCTCTCGCCTTGTATATGTATTGACCAAAGAGCAATTTTATATCGAAGATTTAAGAAATCAATGGCTGCTGCCCGCCACTGGATCATATGATGCTTTACTGAGTGAACTTCGTGACAAGAGGAGACATATTTGGAGTGACTTCTACTGTACAGATGCCATGACGACTAGTGAGTGGATGAACCCGAATTATGAACTCCGTCATATGATGACACGAATGGCAGTGCACGGTTTTCACCATAAAGTTTGCACTGAAAAGAAGTATCACCAGCCAAACTTAAACTGCGTGTGTATTTTATGCAAGAGGCAATGTGAGAGATATCATGTATTAACATGCGGTGAACGTCAGATGTCTATTACAAAATTTTGCATTGAATGAACTTGTATGGTATTCCTACTATTATGGCCATTGGCTGAAATAAAATTTATTATTATATAATCAGTATATGTGACCCCTGACAGTGATATATTAGATTAGATGGCGACAAGTAACAAATCAACCAAGTGCGGCCAGTGTGAGAAATGTGTAACTGATAATGAAGATTACATAATTTGTGATGGGGAATGTGGTAAATCATACCTCAGAACCTGTGTAAACATAAAGAAAAAAGTTTTTAACCAGCTTTTGTCCGACAAGGCCAAGCAATGGTATTGTGTCGTGTGCAATGCAAAGAGTAATAAGTCAACTACGGACGAGGTCTCTAAAATCGCCTCGCCAGACGAGAATGTAAGTAAACCAGATTTACACGATCTTGTTTGTGAAATCAACCTCCGACTGACAAAACTCGAAAACATTGAAAAGACTCAGAATGGCATGCTTAAGTCCGTGACATACTTTTCTGATTGTTTTGATGGTATGAAAAGTGACATTTCAACTGCCGCACAAACTCTGAAGCAAGTCTTGTCAGAAATAACAAAGCTCAGCCAAAGAGTTTGTGAGTTAGAGAAGGATAAGAATATCGTCTGCAGTGAGGTCAAATTGTTAAAGAAAGAGAATCTCGAGCTTCAACAGTACGTTCGGCGAAACAACTTAGAGCTTCATGGCGTGCCGCACACTTCAAACGAAAACCCCGTTCAAATTGTCAAGACTATCGCTGACCAATTGGGTGTCACAGTTGTTGAGTCCGATATATACGCCTGCCATCGGCTACTACACAGCAGAGAAGGTCTTCCACCTCCTTTACTAGTAAAATTCTGCAGCCGGCTAAAAAAAAGGCGCAATTCTAAAAGGCAAAAGATCCAAACCCAACCTGAACTCAAGTGATGCAGGAATCAATGGAAGGGCTAGGCCTATCTACATTAACGAGCATTTGATGCCAGCAAATAAAGTACTACACAAACAGGCAAGAGACCTCCGTAATTTAGGTTTTAAGTACGTCTGGATCCGGGACTGCAAAATATTCGTCCGTAAATCAGATAGTGACAAGGCTGTCAGGATCAGCTCACCAGAAGACATTGATAGGCTAGTAAGAGACTCTTCCATCAACAAGGCTCAGCCATCCCATTCACAGTAATAATAATGAATTAAGACATGGACCTACTAGTTGATGTTGACTTTCATACATCAATTGATGAGCGTAAATATGACTGTATCCACGACTACATAGCAGACACTAAAACTGAGGTAATCCAAATCAAGTGTCTTTACCTGAATAGCAGAAGCCTAAAAAATAAACTAGAAGATATCGAGATACTAATACATATTGTGGAAAATCTAGATGTCATAGTGGAAACCGAGACTTGGGTAAAAAGTAATGAAGCTAAATACTTCAACCTAAACAACTAGCCTATTCTGTTGCATTTGTACACAGAGATAATCAGGATGGTGGAGGTGTGGGAGTTTATGTCCACAAAAAATGGAATACAAAAGTTCTTAACCTAGTTGAGAGTAACCATAGCTTGATCCAGTTAGAGCTTATAAGAAATGATACTGTTCGTTTCAATAACCTGCATACTATTAATATAATTGCAGTATATAATCCTAACATAAATAACGCAACAAAATTCATGCAATCTCTAGAGCACATTCTCTCGAAAAACAATGCCAATCTTTCCTTATGCATTGGTGATACAAATATTAACTTATTAAACAAAAATAATGTAACCAAATCATACCTCAATCTACTATCAAGCTATGGTTTCACGCAAGGCAATACTCGCTATCCAACAAGAATAAGTGAATCAACAAGTACACTCCTTGATCAGGTGGCCACTAATAATTGTAAATATGCCTATAGAATAAGCAATATAAATAGTGATATTAGTGATCATAATATTCTTGTAACTGAGATTTTCTGGTCAAACTACTATCCAGGCAAAAGCCCAATCTCGAACATGACATTTAAATACGCCCCCAACAAGCAAAGGTCTAGTTCAAAAAACGTGAATAAAAATTACCGGTACATGAACAAAAACAAATTCTCTAATGATCCCAATCAAATAGACTGCTTAGATGATCTAAACGAAACTTACATCGCCATGAAACACAAAATCTTGACACAGACACCCAACAAAGAAAACACTGACTCACCTTTGAAGGAAATACACCAGAACCACAAAAACCCATGGATAACAACAGAATTAATTCAACTAATAAAACAAAGGGACCTACTACATGCTAAACTTAAGACTAACATTCACAAAAACAATAACCTCTTAAAGGAAGAGCACATAATATGTAGGAACAAAGTGACAGCTTTAAAACGGAAACTGAAATCCTCATACTATGAACATAAATTAACATTGAATGCCAATAGCATAAAAGATACTTGGAAAGTAATCAATGAAATGATCTACAACCGCACAACTGAAAACAAAGATGGTCCCAGTGAGATAATAATTGACGGTAAATCTTTCACAGGAAAAGAAAATATTTGCAATGCTCTAAACACTCACTTTATAAACATAGCACACAAATTAGCCATAAACATCCCCCCAGGGAAGAAAGTGAATGAAATTAATGTCAACACAGATTCCATATTTATGACCCCGACTAATGAGATGGAAATTCGCAATATTATATTAAGCCTTAAAATGAAAAGTAGCCAAGACAAAGATGGTATGTCAGTGAAATTGTTAAAAAACTCCATTGACATGCTAAGTAGCCCACTAACTACTTTAATAAATGCATCGTTAGAGACTGGTCTGCTGCCTGATGAACTAAAAATAGCACGAGTCATACCAGTCTATAAAGGAGGTGACAAAAGCAATCCGGACAGTTACAGGCCCATTTCCATCCTCCCACCCATATCCAAGATACTCGAAACAGTAGTAAAAAACCGAATTGTTAATTTCTTAAATAAAAATTATTACTTCTACAAAGGGCAATATGGATTCCGAGAAAACTCAAGCACAGAAATAGCCACAATTGATATTATATCTAACTTGCAGGATGTCTTAGACAATAAGATGACAGCGAGTGGCGTTTTCATAGACCTGAGAAAGGCGTTTGATACTGTTGACCATGAAATTCTTTTAGGGAAACTTGATAAAGCAGGTATCCGAGGAGTAGCTTGGACATGGTTTAAAAATTACCTATCTAATCGTAAGCAGTCTATTGAAATAAATGGCTACAGAAGTGAGGAAGTTAATATTACCCACGGTGTGCCCCAAGGATCAATACTGGGTCCTTCCCTCTTCTTAGTATATATTAATGACATAGCAACTCTCAGTTTTCATGGTAATATAACGTTGTTTGCAGATGACTTAAGCATCTTTTACAATGCGTACACCACCAACACGCTGATTACACACATGCAGGAGGACATGAATACCATACTTGGCTGGACCCAGTCAAATAAATTAACAATAAATGAAGATAAAACAAATTATTTAATAATATCTAAGCGTAGAACAAAGTTAGACATCACTCAGAATATAATGCTGAATGGAAAACCAGTTAAAAGGGTCTCATCTGTCAGATACCTAGGCTTAATAATAGATGAAAATCTCTCCTGGCAAAAGCACATTGATGCATTACTAAAAAAAATATCACCTGCCGCTGGGATGATAAAAAAAATTGAGCTACTATATCCCAAAATATCTACTCAGGAAAGTGTATTTTTCCTTAATCCATAGCCACTTACAATATTTGAATACAATTTGGATAAAATGCTCAAATTACCTAAAAAGGAAATTGAGGTAATTCAAAATAGAGCCATAAGAAATATTTATAACTACCCTTTTTTAACACCAACCAAACACCTTTATATTACGAGTAAAATTCAACCAGTAGCCCTAAATGCAGAAATCAAATCAAATGTCCTAATATACCAAATCCTACACAACAGAATCCACACAAATTTAAACTTCACTAAACAATCTGATTTACACGCTTACAAAACTAGACATGCAGATGACATAACACTTTTCCATATCAATTCCAAACAATATGGCAGTAATAGCATTAAGTATAGTGCCTTTGTAAAATTCAATGGACTACCCGAAAATATAAAAATTGCACCTAGCCTACCAATCTTTAAAAGGAGGCTAAAACAGTTTATGTGGAATGATTATAAAATGTCAGTTTGAAGAAATTTCATAATCTGAGAAGACAAAAGAAGAACACATTGTGTACAAAAATTTATGAAAGCTACAAAATGTTGTGTATATTTTCATACGGAAAACTTTGTAAACTAAACATTGTATTGTAATTTGTCGCCAACAAGATAAAACTGTACAATTCCTTTGTATATGAGTCCTTGACTCGTTAAGGGATTAATAAAATGCATTATTATTAATGCACTATACAATTGAAATTCATTTGATCAATTATATGCATATGTTACAGGGAAAGTCGATTCATAGTAAGAGTTGACTCTCCCCAGGCCGCCTCAACTCTCACTAAAAGTATCAGTATCAGCTATCAGTTGATTGAAAACAAACAGGTCAATTTTTCCTAGGAAGAGTTAACTATGCCTGCTGTGGTTTAGTAAAAGTTGTTTCGCAGATGCTGCTCTGATGCAAGACCACAACACATCAAAATGGAGTGAAGCTTAAAGTTTATATACCGGTAACTTATGAAAAACAGTCATTGCATAGTGGGACTAAAAGATCCCCGTATGAGGCAATGTTCGGTTGCCCCCCGAGGCACAGCTTAAATAGTTCAAAACTACGAACTGAGGTACTGGTAAATTTAGAAACAGAGAGGATCTTCAATGCGCAGTTGATCAAATTCAGCAACAACAAGAAAATATTGAAAGTAACGGGAACGGAAATCCTGATGAAAATGAAACATACCACAATTTATCAAGTGGTGAAAAGTTCGTAATATTGATTATCTCCTCACTGTTCTGGACAAGTCTACACGCTTAGTTGAATGGCTTTTTAGTCCACGCGTGGCAAAGACAGTTCCACGGTCTTTAATAGTTGTAGATCTTCCTGTATTCAATAGCATACATTCTTATCTATACTTGGCAACGGCACACAAATAAACTTTGCACTGACCTCAGAAACCACATAGGAACAAAAAGGGGGGAGAAAGGGAAAAACCAGTTTCGTCCAGTTAACACCCGGGTTAGTCGACCTAAACTGGTGCCAGAGTGAACACGAAACTGCTCGCAGCTCCAGTGAGGAAGACAAACCGGATACGTATCAGCCTGTATTATTACAGTATAACCATAGTTGATTTTGTATAACCATATAATCACCACAAACAGACAAACTCCGGATTTTTATCACCATTTTAGCTTTTCACCTAACATTAGATATACTACAATTAGCATACACCGACAGTTGCATTACCAATACTGCAACTAAATAATTGTACTGAACCCTTGCGAAGAAGCATATGAGACTCGATTTCGGGGGTGTAACGGTCCATTTCGTAAAGTTGTTGTTAAGCGCTTCTTATAACATGCAGGGTAACATATAACAAAATAACATGCAGGAAAAAGTGAATACCAGGATTAAAACAAATGAATTTAATTAACAGATCAACAAATTTACACTATTTACAATAAAAAACACAAGGACTCCCAAATGACACCCACTTGAATTAATAAAAGTGCCAAACTAGGCCTGATCTCAGGAGAGATCGTTAACCTCCGGACCAAATGTCCCAAATTACTGCAATGACATGCGCGTGTGCGGTTTTTCTACATGCGGTACGATGTGTACATTTAATGCGAGATTCGTTACCATCCAGTAAACTTTCAGGGGACGAATCTGCATTGTCTTAGAGCTAGACAGAAACTAGGAACACAATCTAAACACTAATTAAACTAATCCGACACTTCCTACACTGAATAAGACAAATAATAATTTCCGCATGAAATTGGAATAAATGAATTGCCGTAGCAATCAACACTAACGCCTAAAAACTAGGACTTTTAAAATCAACACAAGTAAATCAACACGTGACCAATCAAGAAACAAACACAGATGGCCGCTTGCCATCTTTACATGAAATACAAAATACACCCAACGGTGTCACAATAAACCAAAATATAACATATATGCAAATGAAATGAGTCACAGAAATCACTAGGCTCAAGCCAACATTTACATCATAACAACAAATATTTCATTTCATACGATATGCGGTAATTCGTAACTGACATGGCGAACTCCCAATTTAATATTATGATCCAAAGATCATTACAAGAACAGGGTTGCTACAGATAGCTTAAGGGGTCAGTCGGTCGTAGCTGGACTGCCTACACGATGAATCACCAGACATAGACGGGCGCAAAGTGGAATCTGCAACATCTGTCAACCCACATGTCAAATACCTCGACCTGCCGTAGCAATGGCTCGAGTCTCGAAGAAGCGTGCTCCCAATAGCACATAATATACGTGTGTGTGCCAAATAAAAATATCTTAGCATTTCCCACGGAAATCCAAGAATCAGCACCGGACAAGGTAAGGTAGCCTCCCAGAGCGCTCCCCCTTTCCAATCAAAAATACCATCAATATTTGAGGGCAGTAGACACATTCTACCCCTCATCACGAAGAACCAATACACACACCTTGACACAATACACACACCAGACTCACACGTATGGGTTTGACAGAAACCTGAAATAAAAAACATAAATATTTCCACCGACTTGCGTTCCCAGTCTAGTCCGTGACTGAAGATCCTGAAAAGGGATATAAAAAAACTCAAAATATAGAACTAAGGTGTTCTACAGTGACATCTTAACGTGTTGCGCTCGGCAACCCTAGTATGAATAAAAACCTGTTCGTAAAACATCTAACAACTTTTACCCTTTCTCCTGATAAAAATGAATTTGAATTCAGCACCATTTATCATCCATGACGAACTTCGCATTCGCATGAATAAAATCCCAATGCACGCGCCGTGCATACTAATAATGACTCATAAGAAAATATACAATCAAACAAAATTTTGGCCATGTGCCAACGTACATTTAAAAGATAACAGTGTCGGTGCACGAAATCTAAAAATACACAAGAAAAACTAATAAACAAAAAAATATTTACAACATTCCCGCGTCTAATCTAGCTACATATTGAATAAATCAATGGTTTGTACATCACCGCCCAGCTTGCAGAAAATCAACCTCCATCCCAGAGCATTCCCCACGGGAAATTTACTCCGTCATCGTCGACATTCTGGTAGAGGCGTAGCACATGATCCCACCAATCGACCTTGCTGTAGACATCTTGGCGTGGCTTCTTAAAAAGAAATGTTCAAAATTAATATTCTACCCTGCTAGAATCGCTATGAGCTACTGACTTTCACTCAAGAGTCCTGGGCGATTACCCCACGTAGAACTGGCCCTATCTCAGCATTCGCTTGATTCACACGCACATATACATCACAAAATATAACACAAAATATTACAGAAAAATATTACAGTCTAGCCAGCCACGCAGCTGGCATTTAAAGTCTATCAAATTACTTATGCCGAGTAGAACGTATCTCAACTAGAGATCTCTACTCTACTTGGCGTGAACTCTGCTCCCAAGAGCACAATAAAATGTTCGTTCAAACTGGCGTGAACTTTGCTCACCAGAGCCCCTTCAAAATGTGTCTCAAACTGGCGTGAACTATGCCTATCGGCGCCTGATCAAATTGTGTCCCAAACTACTCATCACCGATCAATTTATTAGAAACTGGCATAATGGAGTGGGGTGGGGGCAATCTATGAAAATAATCTGTAGTTTTCAACTCACGGACCTGGGACTGGTATCAGACTTCTTCTTTTTATCTGAACGTCTCAATGCACTCATGCGGAATCTTATCGGATCGGCGGTTTTTCATACACGTGTTTTCAGCATCTTTTTTATAGCACGCACATCGCCGCGTGGGTCAGGCGTCCAATCTTCTGATTTGATGATTCAATCGGGTATCGGTTGGAAATTCACCTCTGGCACGCCCATAATGACGCCCCAATTGTATGCGCGTTCACTCTGAGTTTGGCCTTGAACTCGGCTAACTAGGTCGTCCCCAGGAATAACTATCACGCCACCTCTATCGCAAGCGTTGCAACACACTACTTGCCCTCGGTAGCTTACTTCAACATGCACTGCCTGGATATAAGTAATAATAATAATACAAATCATGAAGACTTATTGATCGGCAAATCAATAAGGGTTCAGTACATATTGTAAATATTTTTCACCTGAATTCTCAAACATAGATGTTATAGCCTAAGTGTAATGAATCTGATGATGATCGCTTGACGATCGAAACTGGTCATACTAGTGTATTTATTAATCTCATGTAATTGTGGTGTTTGAAGCCATATTTTCAGTGTTGCCTTAGTAAACAAGAGTTTAGTGCTTTTCAGTCGGTCAACACGAATGTACCCAAAAGAGATGGGTTATGCCCTAATCCTGAAATAAATTACATGAGATTAATAAAACACTAGGATGACCAGTTTCGATCGTCAAGCGATCATCATCAGATCCAATACACTTAGGCTATAAAATCTATGTTTGAAATACAGGTGAAAATATTTACAATATGTACAATTATTTAGTTGCAGTATTGGTACTGCGACTGTCAGTGTATGCTAAATGCAGTATATATGTTAGGTGAAATGCTAAATGGTGATGGCTATCTGGAGATTGTACTTTAGAGAGATTATATGGTTGTAAACTATGGTTAAACTATAAAATTTTAGGCTAACTACTTATCTGATTGTCTTCCGTACTACAGCTATTCGCAGTTTCCGTGTTCACTTGAGCTCGCTGTGCGGTCGACCGCACAGCGAGCTCAAGTGAACACGGAAACTGCGAATAGCTGTAGTACGGAAGACAATCAGATAAGTAGTTAGCCTAAAATTTTATAGTTTAACCATAGTTTACAACCATATAATCTCTCTAAAGTACAATCTCCAGATAGCCATCACCATTTAGCATTTCACCTAACATATATACTGCATTTAGCATACACTGACAGTCGCAGTACCAATACTGCAACTAAATAATTGTACATATTGTAAATATTTTCACCTGTATTTCAAACATAGATTTTATAGCCTAAGTGTATTGGATCTGATGATGATCGCTTGACGATCGAAACTGGTCATCCTAGTGTTTTATTAATCTCATGTAATTTATTTCAGGATTAGGGCATAACCCATCTCTTTTGGGTACATTCGTGTTGACCGACTGAAAAGCACTAAACTCTTGAATCTCATGTAAGTTATTTCAGGATTAGGGCACAACCCAGCTCTTCTTGGGTACATTCGTGTTGACCGACTGAAAAGCACCAAACTTTTGTTTAGATACAATCTTATTGGACAACTATTTACACCTTACTCTATTATCACAATATGAAAACTTAATTGGGGCAGATGACCTCGTAGTTCTGCCCCTTAAAACAACAATAACTAACTGAAAACTTAATTTTATAAATACAACAACTTACAGCTAGATATTACAATTAAAATAGAAAAGTAAAATATAATTATAGATTTCATCGCTCTTATATTCAACTACAGAGTAAAAACAATGGCACTGAATATAAGCTTTCAACATTCTTTCAAAGGTTTTTATTTTGGGGCCAATTTCATATACTGGGGTAGTTTATTGTATAATTTAACTCCTTTTTGATATATGCTTGTGTGTGTGAAATATTAATATTTTGATATTGTCTTGTGTTATGCTTATGAGCATCATTGTCTGTCTTAAGAAAACCTCTTTATTCATTGAATCATTTAAAACAAGTAGTTCCGTGAAGAACTATACAGCCTATTTTCATATATCCTACTTATGTTAACTGCCACTATCAACTTACAAAATTTCAGTTTGATTGCTGTAATAGATTCGTAGATATTGAGAACCGACTAAATATTTCGGATGGCCGCCCTGTTGGATTTTATATATGTAGGTCCTAGAGTTATGTACTGTTACATGAAGATTATTGTGTACGTGTAGCATTCAAACTTCAATCGCATGATTAGGACACAAGAAGTAAGAAGGAGATTTAAAAAATTCGCAGAGCTGCCATCTTGTGGTTACGGAAACAATTGAAATAAATTAGATGCCAGTGGATTAACATTCGTATAAGGATTTACTGTACCAAGTTTCACTGCACTCGGATGGTTAAATTGCGAGAAACGACAATGTGAATATTTATACTTCGCGTCGCCGCCATGTTGGATTTGTGATCACCAGGTTATTTAAAGTCCTATAGGTGAACTTAAGTTCATAGCCCCTACTTACATAAAAATCAGTTTGATTGCTATAATAGATTCGTAGATATTCAGAGCCGTCTAAATATTTCGGATGGTCGCCATCGTGGATGATTAAATGTATAGGCCATAGAATCATGTACCATTAAAGGAAAATTATTGCGTAGGTTCATTATTCAAACTTTCACTTCGATCGCATGATTACGACACAAGAAAGAAAAACTTAATTTTAAAATTCGCACAGCCGCCATATTGAGGTTATGTAAACAATTGGTCTAAATTAGATACCAGTGTATTACAATGTGTATAAACATTTCCTGTACCAGACTTCATTGCGTTTGGAACATTAAATCGTGAGAAAGTTCTATTTAAAATTTCAAAATTCGCTTGGCCGCCATGTTCGTTTTGTAGTTAACCGATTTTCGAAAGTCTTATAGATGACCTTCCAGTAGTGCCCTTTATCTCCGTAAAAATTTCAGGGTGATACCGCCAATAGTTTCAGAGATATAGAATGCCGGTGAAATATTTCACACAACCGCCATCTTGTGGTTATGTAAACAATTGAACGAAGTTAGATGTCGGTGCATTACAATGTGTATAAACATATACTGTGCCAAGTTTTATTGCGTTTGGTTGATTAAATCGCGAGAAACGTCTATTTAAATGTCGCAAATTCGCGTGGCCGCCATGTTGGTTTTGTAGTTACCAGTTTTTCATAAGTCACATAGGTGAACTGCTAGTAGTTCCGTTTATCACCGTAAAAAAAATCCAGGGTTATATCGGGTATAGTTTCGGAGATATTGAATGCTGGTGAAATATTTCGCACAGCCTCCATGTTGGATTGGTGAGACGTAACAAAATTTGAAGGGCACGGTCGGGGTCGTCTGGAATAGTGCTATGAACTTACCGAGTTTCATTGAAATCGCTCCAGCCGTTTACAATTTATTAGGGACACACACACACACACACACACACCTCACACACACACACACACACACACACACACGGACAAAAGGTGATCTCATAAGCCTATTTTTTCAAAATTGAAAATAGGCTAAAAATATATAATACTTTCAAAGATAATATGAATGCAGGGCAGTGGGAGGATGTTTAAATCTTTAAGCAGAGGTCTACATGATTCTCTAGTGTTTACATTTGCCATAATTCTAATCGCCCTCTCTTGTATCCTAAACGTGCTTAGTACATCTGGTGACATACCCCAAAATATGACCCCATATCTTAAGTATGAATGGAAATAAGCAAAATATGTATTATTTAATGTGTGCATGCTTGTCCAAGTTTTCAAAATACGTAACGCAAGGCACGTCGAGTTCAGTTTAGTATTCAGGTATTGTATATGTTTATTCCATTTCAAGTCATGTTGTATCCATAGTCCTAAACACTTTGTTTCTGATTTATTTTCTAATTCATTCATTCATGTTCTCAATCAGTAGATTGGTCGGCAGCAATCCTCCTCTTCCATTCTTCCCTGTCACCAGTCAGTCTCTTCATGTCCCTGTATGAATGGACATTAACATCTGTTATGATCTATTTGATGACCATTTAATGTTATATTGGGCGTCGCAGGATTCCTATTCTGTATAGTGTGGAAATTTAGAGATACTGTTTTTTATAGTTTATTATGAGGCGATGTGCTTGTAACCATTTGGTTAACACTTCTGTAACAGAGTCAGCAGACTGCTGTAAGACCTGTTTAGTTTCACCTTTTATCACCAGTGTTGTATCGTCCGCAAACAAAATTTCCTTATGAAAATCAATGTTCTGTGTTATATCATTGATATATAGAAGAAAGAGTAGTGGGCCCAAAGCTGATCCCTGGGGCACTCCAAATTTAATAATGTTTCATTGAATAATCTGTTTCCATCATCCTTGCGTCTGAAGCTTACTATTTGTTTACGCCTTCTTAAGTAAGACTGTATCCATTTATTAGATAGACCGCTAATTGATTTAATTTTGTAAGGAGGATTTTATGGTCAACAACATCAAACGCTTTCGACAAATCCAAGAATAGGCCAGTTACATGTTCCTTATTGTCAATTAATTTCGCCCAATTGTATGTGTACTTTTATCATAGGTATTTAGGTAGGCTAAATAGGTTTTGTGTTATGTCAGTGTGTTTAATATATCTAATTTATTTTAGGCTGTGTCCCAATACTCAAGTTGTCTGCTATTGACTAGCTGCTAGCTACTATGTGCTATGCACTACGGCATGGTCGACTCTAGAAAGGTCGGAAGGTTCGACCTGACAACACTGTAGCTACGGTTGTTGTCAGTCATACTTCGTCTCGAGCGCCTGAACAGCTGTTTGCTGGGAAGGGAGGCGACAAAAACTACGGAATTAATATTGGACACAAAGTTTAGTAAGACATCTGTTTATTTATTTTTATTATTTACGTATGACCAGTGTTACAATCGGAAATAAATGAATAGCGTACATATGATCGTGAAAAGTTGTTATAAGAGCCAAGCAGCTGGCATTAGGCGTGAATGACACGGAAATAATTTACCAACATAAATGTGTTAAGCAAAATAAAGAAAATTCTTTTATGCTTCTATTCGTATTTTACTACTCTGAAGTACGGTAATAAAAACATTGCCGGTATTATAATAATAATATGGAGTAAGTAGATGCAATTGAGGGTTATGTGGTGCAAAAATGTAGGCTATCTCCCGTAACATCTTTACACTGTAGGCCTATAAACCCTAAATTCCGCCACACATGTACCGTATGTAGATAATTTACTACCACTATAGAAATACTCTGTTGTGCTGGTATTTCATAAATATATCAGATTACTTATGTTTCCTTCCTCAAGTGTCTGCAACTTTCTATTCCCATAACCAAGTTTGCTGACATCAACAGCATCATTCCTAGCCTGTGAATAATTCTTTAGCAATACATTGGCAATAACTGAAAGTTACAGCTGGGGACAAAACATTTATCTGGCATTGTTACTGTGCCGAAACATTCCTGGAAAATCAAAGTTTAAAACATGAAGTACGTGTGATAATTACATGTACCGTACAAGCACACTCGTCAGTGTGTCCTCGATTAGGGATTACAGTTAAAATCTCACTTGGAAGGATAGTATGAACGCTACTATAAAGCGTATGAACGTACAAAGCATAAGAAACAAAATATAGAAGGAAATATCCCTGTGAGATAAACGAGAACACCTTTCAGACTGAACCAAAGACTGAACGTTTCCTTCGTGTTGCCGCCTGACAAGCGTAGGCCTATGACTGATGAACATGTTGCCAAGTCTCAGCCTTCCGACCTATCTAGAGTCGACCGTGACTACGGAGATTTGGGACATGACTGCTTGATCACAGCCTCCTTCATAGACTTGTGTTCTGAAACGCACTGGACTTACATGCTGGTGCCAACCAAACCAACACTCAAGATGGCGGTGATCTGCTACTCCTTGTAAGCTCTTTGCGCTTTCATCAGCTGTTTTAAATATACAATACCTGAGCGATACGTTCATGGATGCGCCAAGAAGATAACTTTTTAGCCGAGCCCTAATTATGGCTGATTAAGAGAATACAGTTCAGGAGGAAGAGAAGAAGGGCAATCATGATAATAAGGCAGCGGCAAATTGACAATTTGAGACGAGGCCCTTATTGTGCGCTGGAGACCATGAACCGAGTTGTCGTTGCAATTCTCAGTCGTGATTACCACAGAACCAAACAACATATTCGCGTGAAAATAAGGCTGTGTCCCAATAGTACAATTTCAGCCGTAGTGGACTAGATAGTCGACTACTTTGCCGGATGTGACGTCAGAAGTCGTGATCCAATACTGCTTAGCACCAAGTCTGTAGTAGCTAGTCAACGAAAGTGCTTGCTTGATTGGCCGACTTGTCGACTTGTACAAGGAAGTTATAGAAATTGTGGCTTATCGGAATTGTAGGTTATGTAAATTGTAGGTTGTCTTTGACTTTAATCTAGTTTATGCTTGGCCTATATTCTTTGCCAAATTCGACGCTTCAAACCACAACCCACGAGGGAAGCATAATATCTTGTTCTGTTATGATAATTATTTTCACGCGAATATGTTGTTTGGTTCTGTGGTAATCACGACTGAGAATTGCAACGACAACTCGGTTCATGGTCTCCGGCGCACAGTAAGGGCCTCGTCTCAAATTGTCAATTTGCCGCTGCCTTATTATCATGATTGCCCTTCTTCTCTTCCTCCTGAATTGTATTCTCTTAATCAGCCAAACACAAACCATAATTAGGGCTCGGCTAAAAAGTTATCTTCTTGGCGCATCCATGAACGTAATCGTTCAGGTATTGTATATTTAAAACAGCTGATGAAATTGCAAAGAGCTTACAAGGAGCAGCAGATCACCGCCATCTTGAGTGTTGGTTTGGTTGGTACCAGCATGTAAGTCCAGTGCGTTTCAGAACACAAGTCTATGAAGGAGGCTGTGATCAAGCAGACATGTCCCAAATCTCCGTAGTGCATAGCACATAGCACATAGTAGCTAGCATCTAGTCAATAGCAGACAACTTGAGTATTGGGACACAGCCTAATTATCACAACAGAACAAGATATTATGCTTCACTCGTGGGTTGTGGTTTGAAGCGTTGAATTTGGCAAAGAATATAGGCCAAGCATAAACTGGATTAAAGTCAAAGACAACCTACAATTTACATAACCTACAATTCCGATAAGCTACAATTTCTATAACTTCCTTGTACAAGTCGACAAGTCGGCCAATCTAGCAAGCACTTTCGTTCACTAGCTGCTACAGACTTGATTGCTATGTGCTAAGCAGTATTGGATCACGACTTATGACGTCACATCCGGCAAAGTAGTCGACTATCTACAAGGCTAGTAAACTACAGAGGTTGCCTCAATATGGAGCTCTTAGGCGAGGGGATCGCGGAGGGAAGGGAAAGGACGTGACGTCACACGTTTCCTCGTAGCGCGCGAGGCGCAAGATATGCAAGGAAAGTCAGCTTTCCCACACATTATATTCTATGGATTGAAGTGGTTTAAACACGTGTTTTAAGCCCTTTTGTTTATAATCATGCCAGGTCAAAGATATGCTGTGGCAGTTTGTCACAGTTATTATAAAGTTGTCGTTTTTCACGATGCCTAAAGACGCATGCATTCGCAATCAGTGGATTGCTGCATGTAAGCGAAAATATCATTGCAACCCTCAAACAAGTAGGATAATTATGTTCCCTCCACTTTAAGAGTGAAGACTTCGAATTAGACTACAGGGCCGAATTGCTTAATATAAAGCTAAGATTCCCAAGGAATCTAAAACCAAATGGTAAGTGAGCCTAGCTGGCCTACTCTTTAAGTTTTGATGACCTGCTAGGATGATTTTAAAGCTGTTAATATTTTTGTCATATTTCGTACATGTTATCAGGGGCGTATATACAATTTTCTTCGAGGGGGGGGGGCTGACTATCGTGGAAAATTGTGAGTACTTAATGACTTTTCTATTATAGCCTATGGAGTATGAATGGAAAATATCTAAATGGGCTACTTGTCAATTTATAAAGCAGAAACGTAAACACTCATTTCTTTTACAAATTGATACCGTAATTATTTCTTAAAAGTAGACTACTGTGAAATACATTGTATGTTGTACCCAAGTTGGCTTTTCCGGCACATTTCAGCAAAATTCGTCACATTTCATGGAAAATACGGATTTCAATGAGGCAAGAACGTTCTAAGAAGAACGAAAGATTTTGTGTAGAGAGAAGTTCCTGATGTACCGTCTGGCGGGGTAGAGTCAGCTGTGATAACAATTTTCTTCATCAGAATGAAACATTCCAATTCTATCTTGCATAAGAAGTGGTTATTGGAAGTCACTAACACCCACGATACTGCTACCGAGTCTAGGCGAATTTCCAAGAAATTCAAGAAGATCACAACAAAAAATGTAAATAGGCTACATTCAGTTATTTTATCACCCATTTACCAATAATTTCATGAGAATAAACTGTTCTTTGCGTACTCAACAGCTGATGTTGACAGTTTCGTTACGTTCCCCACATGGCGCGTTTGGTATCTTGTGACGTCATCCGCCTTGTGAGCGCTGATTGGTGAGTGAAAATTGAGGCAACCTCTGTAGCAGGCGCGGGACACTATGTAGCATACACACAAGAGAGTGAGTAAAATAAATTAGCCTTATGTCACAATTTCTAAATCCATTCTCATAATGCATTTTACTTAATAGTCAGTTCCTATTTGAGTACAGAGACCTAACCTGTCTCCTGAGAGAAAATCATAGCTCGTTTGACAAAAGGAAGTCAAGGATGGAAATTTTGGTGTTGGATTAGTTGAAGCATGGACAAAATACAGTATGTGCATACAATAATTGTCACAAAATGTTAATACTCAGGCATGTTGAGATACCGTAAGTGAAGGAAATAAAGGACAAACTGGGTAAGTGCTACGGTATGTTGAAGAGTGCTTAATTTTCTCTCCTTGTGTAAGAAAAGAAATGTATATACAGTATATATATATTATATCTTGAGTTTCAGTGCATAATCATTCCCAGCTTCTTGATGTATGGTACTGGTAGCCTACTGCAGTGAACATTGGCTATTGAGCATGCCCAATTATAGCCAATGGTACCAGTACGGTAGGTAATATTCATTACATTGAAAGGCATGTGGATGTTTAATCTAGACCTGAACAGCAACCGAGAAGCAAGATAACTGTTAAGATAAGACTGCTAATGCCATGAAAAGAAAAGTAGCCTAATGGTTACTGGTACTTGAAATGCTTACCAAGGGAAGCTGGTTTCTTTCAAACATAGAAACATATTTATAGGGTAGGGCCTATACATGACCAAATTAACTTCATTCAGTCCAAGCTGAAAGCCAGGGGGGGGGGAGGCTAATCTAGACCTAAACAGCATCCAAGAAGCAGGAGAACTGTTAATATAAGTCTGATAATACTATGAAAAGAAAAATACTGATAGGCTACTAGTATTTCCCAGTCATTACATTCTGATCAGCCAAACACTCAGTTTTCTATTGGAAGAATCACCTAATAATGCAGGCACAGACAGACCTACGGTAATTCTTATATCCTATTGCATACTAATCCTTAACCCATCAAGTACCGGTATCCTACGGTATTGAAATTGAAATTCAGAATTTGGGGTAGGCCCAGTACAATGCAGGTATTTTTTATACAGTACCGGTAGCCTATGCTTGCTCCAAATGAAAGGTATTTTTATACAGTATCGGTAGCCTAGAAGTTTGATTCTCTCTATACTGCCTACACAACAATATATTCGTCGAGGTACAGTATTTAGCCCAAAGCATAGGTTAAAATCGTATTTTCAGACCAAATTACCCCAGACAAGTGATGAAAAAACGCTGAAACATTGATTTAAAAACTTTAAAAATGCACATTGCCACTAAAAAGAAAACCACACACCTGAATTCATATAATTTTTAATACTTGGAACAAAAGAAAAGCTGTAACATCCGATATATCAGGTTATGTTGTTTCACACATAGGTTAAAATTTGTCGCAACTGCGGTCCGTAAATCGGAATAAAGATATATCACGAATTAAACACAATGCAGGTCATTTTATAGGCTATAGAGGGACCGTGATGTTGTGTTCTTCATTATTATTTCAGTATTCATCAGTTCAGGAACTATTTTGAGCGATTTCCACAATGTTTACATTTGTTTTCAAATCTACTTCATGCTATACGCCATGTTGGTTTTAAACGTGTTCCGTGGATGGAGCGAAGTTTTTCTACGCTCCATAAAATGGCGTCCTGACTATATGGCGATATTTTACAAACTGGGAATTCTCGTCTGGTTATATGACAGATCCAAGTGGGAGTATTTCAAGATGACGTTGTATAGATGAGACAATAAAACGTTAATTAAAGTAATTAGTCATACCGCGGACTGACATGCGCAGAGCCCACGGCAGATCCTTGGTGACACTATATTTAATTATCGAGGATACAGAGGTGTGGAGTGTAGCTAGAAACAACTCCATCATGGTGTTGTACAAGTTGCACCCATGTTAGTTTCATAAGTTTCTAAGGATAAATAAATGTTTCCCTCACTTCAAATAGGTGAATTTAATAGTTTTCATTTGGAAAAGATAAAAGCGAATAAGGTTGATCGTCAACGGTCACAGGCGTGTAGGATTTAAACATCAATATTCTCAGTATGATGTAAAAGTGAATATTTAATCGTGTGCAATCGGTTTCTTTTCATAATGCGAAATTATTTAATGTTTAATATAAACGTGATTTTGTTACTGTGTGGATATGTGAAGAAGTTCGATGGTTATGTTATGGTTATGTTCGGAACTCTACACGTGGTATCACTCATTTCCGTGTCGGGTTACTATTGGATTTTAACGTTGTGTCTTATGTAAAAGTGAATATTTAATCGTGTGCAGTCGGTTTCTTTTCATAGTGCAAAATTATTTGATGTTTAATATAAACGTTTAATGTTCGGAACTCTACACGTGGTATCACTCATTTTCGTGTCGGGTCACTATTGGATTTTAACATTGTGTCTTATGTAAAAGTGAATACTTAATTGTGTGCAATCGGTTTCTTTTCATAGTGCAATCTCATACTAAAGATTATAAGGTAAAGATGCAAGAAATCCTTAGCCAACCTGTGCTATCTGGTGGTAACACTGAAGACAACGAGACGTGCCCGATATGTGACAAGAAAATAGATGAAAATGAAAACTCTGTGGAATGCGATGGCCCATGTCAAAGATGGCATCATGTAACTTGCGCTGGATTACACCAAGGACAGTTCAATGCTTTAAAGGCAACGAGGAAAAAGAAATCAAAACTTCTCTGGCTCTGCACTATTTGCGAGGGAGACTTCGCCTTGTATAAAACAGGGAAAAGTATACAGAAGGAACTACAAGAGATGCGAAAAGAGGTAACTGACAAAATTAATAAGATATCCGAGAAAATGTCATATCTGAATGAGCGACTTAGAGAAAATAAAAACGTAATACATGATATCAATAACACAAGAACACAAAGACAAACATACAGTGACGTAATAGAAACAGACAACCAAACAAGAAGAATAGCTCAATCCACAATTCACAATGAAGTAAAGGACAAGCCAGCAATAGAACAGAATACTATGAGCAGTGAGAAAAATGAAATAGGCGAAATCAGTAGTGGAGATTTCAGAAAGAAAAATCAAGATATTGACGTAATTTCAATAAGTCAAGAAACTCAACAGCATACTCTGGAAAAGGAAATGGATGGGTTTATACCGGTAGTAAACAGGAGATCCCGTAATCTGCAAAGAAATTCTTTTATTATGGGAACTGCGGCAGACGATATAATACGTGCGGGTGAAAAATATGCATGGCTACACGTAGGACGAGTATCAGCAGAAGCGACAACAGAAAAGATCACCAGTTATCTTCGGAAAAGAGGCATTACAGGGAATATAATATGTGAGGAGTTAAACACTCAAGGAGAAAGTAAATCCTTTAAACTAGGTATTCATATGACTCATCTGAATGATTCAAAAAATCCAGACTTTTGGCCCCGGGGAATAGTTGTGCGGCGTTTTCGTTTCAGAAAAGGGCCAGGTAACAAAGAAGAAAGAAATCAATACGGTTTTTAAGGAAAACCCGAATTCTAAAACACTGCACGAACAAAATAAATATGGCAAAGGTACAGGCCTATTATGGAACGTGGAAGGTATTAAAGGTGCAATGTCTTTGGCACCAGTTGACTTTGTAAGCAATTATGATCTCGTAATTTTGACAGAAACATTTCTTCTAGAAAACTGGCAACATCCAAATTTCTATTGCAGTCACCTCATGGCAAAACATGGGGATTTAGGAAGACCTTCAGGTGGCGTATCCATCCTTGTGAAACCAACTTTTACTCCGATAATAAGTATATCCCAAACCAATAATACACTGGCAATGGAAACAAATCAATTAATCATCATTGCAGTATACTTTCAACCTCAATGCAGTGCTTTAGAAATAATTGAAGAACTTTGTGAAATAATTAATATTAACAAATATAACAAACCTACAATGATAGCTGGTGATCTCAATTGCCGAATCGATAAGGAAAACTACAAATCAAAAATCGTTATCGAAACGTTAGAAAAACAGGGTTTCATTCTCATCAACGATACACATACACACACTTATATTTCTCACAACGGCAAGAGCTCAATAGATCTCATATTCCTAAAAGGTCAAATTCAGGGAATAGTAAACCCGATATGGTCTGATTCAGTGACCCCCATAAGAAAACACATCCCGTTGAAATTCATCTTAAAGTTACCAATGAATCAACAACTAGAAAAATCTCTACCAAAAATCTCTAGGAAATTAAACATTGAGGCATTAAAAGAAAGATCTTATGAAATAAAAAATATAGAAGAATTAATAGATGAAGCTGAACTATCACAGGCTGCAAATCTCATGCAAGAGCTGATTATAAATAGCACGGTAAAAATCACTGCAAATACTAGAATTGCGAAAAAGTGGTTTGACAAAGACTGTTATATCAAAAGGAAACAAGTACTAGATATACTACATCAAGTAAGAGGAAACCTCCAAGACACAACAATGTTAAACACGTATGCCTACGTAAGAAGACAATATAAAGAAATGATCAAATTGAAAAAGAAACTCCACAACGAAAAGGAAGCGAAACAGCTGGCAGATGAAGCTGAAAAGGACCCCTACATTGCCCTTCGACCTAGAATACGCCCAACTACACACTACATCAGTTTACAAACGTGGGACAACCACTTCAATACCATATTAAATAACAAAAGCGACACTAAACTACCAAGTATGGAAATGAAAGAAACAAAATCTATAAACAAATATAAATGGTCAGAAATAACAACAGAAGAGGTTCGGAAAACAATAAATAAAGCTAAGAACAAAAAGGCTGCTGGACCGGACAATATTTTTAATGAACATATGAAAGCATCTACTGAAATACTGCTCCCAACTTGGACCATATTATTCAACAAGTGTTTAGAAACAGGACAAATTCCCGAGCAATGGAGAAACTCCACAATTAAAGTGTTATTCAAAGGAAAAGGAGATCCTGAGGATCCCAACAAATACAGGGGCATCGCATTGGAAAGTAATACTTTCAAGATATTCACTAACATAATAACACAAAGACTGAAGGAACCTATCGACAAATCACTCCCCGATGCTCAATTCGGATTTAGAAACAACAGATCTACGTTAATGGCTGTAGAATTACTATTAAATAACATCAAAGATGCACTTAAAAAGAAAGAAAAATTCTATACTGTATTCTTAGACTTCACGAAGGCTTTCGACCTACTGGACAGAGGACTAATAATATCGAAGCTGGAGAATACCTTAGGAATTGATAAAATCTGGATTGAAATTATTAGATCTATACTCACCTACAACACCATACAAATATCGGATGGCCTTTCTACATCAGATACAATTCTACAGACTAATGGTGTACTCCAGGGAGACCCTATGAGCCCTTTACTATTCATTCTTACATCTGAAGAATTAATAGATAGATAGATAGATAGATTTTTATTAATTCCATTTGATCAAATACATGCATTCAATACATTTTTGATATAGGACACGTCAGAATTTACATGCATAAAATAAAAGAACTAACAGGTATATATTACTAAGATTATAACTATTTATAACTTATTATAATAGCAAATCTTAATAGATACAATCTTATTGCACAACTATTTACACCTCACTCTATTATCATAATATGAAAACTTAATTCTATAAATACAACAACATACAGCTAGGTATTAAAATTAAATTAAAAAAGTAAAATATAGTTATAGATTCCATCACTCCTATACGCTAAAATATTCAACTACTGAGTAAAAACAATGGCACTGCAGATAAGCTTTCAACATTCTATCAAAGGTTTTTATTTTTGGGGCCAGTTTTATATACTGGGGTAGTTTATTGTATAATTTAACTCCAGTGTGAAAAGTTCCTTTTTGATATATGCTTGTGTGTGTGTGTGAAATATGAATGTTTTGATTTTGTCTTGTGTTATGCCTATGAACATCATTGTTTGTTTTAAGAAAAACATCTTTATTCATTAAATTCTTTTTAAAAAACATAATACTTTCAAAGATATATATGCAGGGCAGTGGGAGAATGTTTAAATCTTTAAACAGAGGTCTACATGATTCTCTCGAGTTTACATTTGCCATAATTCTAATCGCTCTCTTTTGTATCCTAAACGTGCTTAGTACATCTGGCGACATACCCCAAAATATGATCCCATATCTTAAGTATGAATGGAAATAAGCAAAATAAGTATTTCTTAATGTGTGCATGCTAGTGCAGGTTTTCAAAATACGTAACGCAAAGCACATCGAGTTCAGTTTAGTATTCAGATATTGTATATGTTTATTCCATTTCAAGTCTTGTTGTATCCATAGTCCTAAAAACTTTGTTTCTGATTTATTTTCTATTTGATGACCATTTAATGTTATATTGGGCATCGCAGGATTCCTATTCTGTATAGTGTGGAAATTTAGACATACTGTCTTTTTATAGTTTATTATGAGGCGATTATCTTGTGACCATTTGGTTAACTCTCCTGTAACGGAGTCAGCAGACTGCTGTATGACCTGTTTAGTTTCACCTTTTATTACGAGTGTTGTATCGTCCGCAAACAAAATTTCCTTATGTGAATGAACGTTCTGTGTTATATCATTGATATATAGAAGAAAGAGTAGTGGGCCCAAAACCGATCCCTGGGGTACTCCAAATTCAATAATTCCCTCATTGGACAATGTTTCATTAAGTAATTTGGTTCCCTCATCCTTGTGTCTCAAGCTTACTATTTGTTTACGCCTTGTTAAGTAAGACTCTATCCATTTATTAGCTAGACCTCTAACACCATATTGATTTAGTTTGGTAAGGAGGATTTTATGGTCAACTACATCAAATGCTTTCGATAAATCCAAGAATAGGCCAGTTACATGTTCCTTATTGTCAATTAATTTCAGTATACTATTACTACATTCGTAAATTGCTGTCTGTGTAGATTTTTCCGTTCTAAATCCATGTTGTGAGTTTGATAATATTTTATTTTTTTCTATGAAACTTATCAGTCTCTTATACATAATTTTTTCCACAATTTTTGCAATACCAGTTGGTAAGGTAATAGGACGATAGTTATCTAATTCATCTTTTGAACCGTTTTTGTGCACTGGAATTACTTTTGATAACTTCAAAATATCCGGGTAAGTTCCTGAGAGAATTGAACTGTTTATTAAGTGCGTAAGTGGATTTATTATATTTTCGGCACATTTCTTTAAAATTGCATCAGGGATGCCATCAATGCCAGCACAGAATTTATTTTTTAGCTCTTTTATAACTATTCTTACCTCTTCACTTGTGACATGATTTATAAATAAAGAATCACTGCATATATTTATTTTATTATTAGAATTTAGTGTATTTACCTGTGATTTATTTAATAATTTTTGCGGAATTTCCAGAAAATAGTCATTAAAAGTGTTTGCTATTTCCTCTGGATTATTAATCACTTTATTATTTCTGGTCAGTGTAATGTTCCTTTGTATTTTAGCATATTTTCCAGTTTCTTTCTTTATTACGGACCACATAGCCCTGTTTTTATTAGATGATTGGGAAATAAAATTATCATTATGCATTTTCTTTGCTAGTCTTATTACCTTATTTAATATGCTAGTGTATTTTTTGTAGTATAAATTGAATTCAGGTGTTGTGTGGTATTGTTTATATAATTTGTGTAGAAATTTCTTTCTTTGACATGAATTTATAATCCCTGTTGTTATCCAATTGCTAGTTTTGTTATTTTGAACAGTTCTTCGTTTAAAGGGGAATGCTATTTCAAAATAGTGTTTTAGGGTACTGTTAAATGCATTAAATTTATCATTTACATTTTCTAGTTCATAAATTTCTGACCATGTTTCCTTATTTAATAAGTCATTGAAATATGTAACATTTGCTTCAGTGAATGACCTGCACTTTGATTTTACTCCATTATCATTATTATTGATTACTTCGGATACTTCAAAACTCAGTATTTGTCCATGGTGGTCACTAAACCCGGACAATAGACTTCTATTGAATGGTGATATTTATCTGTATTTATAAAAATTTGATCAGGAGTGGTTTTACTAAATTTTGTTATTCTTGTTGGTGTATTTACTGTAGGTTTCAGTCCATAGGAAATTAGTAACTGGTTTAATAATTCACAATTTCTATCAAGTTTTAAGAAATCCACATTTACATCCCCACAAATTATTATATCGAAATTTACTTTGCTCATGTTATTGAGTAACAATTCTAGTTTATCTATAAATAGAGGAAACTTTCCTGACGGAGAACGGTATACGCATACAATTATTAACTTAAACTGCTGAATTTTTACGGCAGAGAATTCAAAATCCTGTTCCATAATTAGATAATCATAAGCTGTTATCTGTTCATGATCTAAATTATTTCTTAAGAAGATGCAAGTACCACCATGGCTAATATTAGATCTAGAGTATTTACTAGCTTGTATAAACCCTGGGAATTGAATTAATTCAAGTTGTTCCTCTTTCAGCCAATGTTCTGAAATACATAGTGCTGAGATGTCTTTAAGTTCATTTTTAAGCATTAGATTTATGTAATCAATTTTATTATAAAGAGACTGGACATTCTGGTGGTAAATTTTAAATTTGTTACTTTTGCAAGCTTGTGTTGGTGATTTATTTACATTATTATTATCATAATTGTTATTATTATTGTTGCTAGACAAATCCGAAATACCATTGTTGCACTCCGTTAAATTTGACTTCAAAAGATGTGAATGCCAAACCTCACGTTTGGCTTCTTCTACCAGTTTCCCTGCTTCCACTCTAATGATATTACTGTCGAATTATTCTCACCATTTGAATTTACAATTTTGCAGATTTCATCACTAAGATACTCTTTTCCTAATCTATTTAAGTGTAGGCCATGCCGAGTGTGGAACTTCCTGTCTAATTTACTTACATCTACAATTTGGACATTTGGAAAACTCTTACAAATTTTATGAATTTTTCCATTTGTAGCCTCTATTTCTATATTTACACATGACTTGGGAATTAAATCGTGTCTCTGCGGAATGTTTACAATAATGACATTTGTTTTTTGCATGGATGGCAATGTACCCATTAAATCTTTGATTACCTTTTTACTCTCATTTCTATAGACGTCGTTTGCTCCAGCGATGATCACTGCGTAGTCCTTTGCAGTAAGGGACGCACACTCTCCTATCATCCCGTTCGTGACTTCTGCAATCTGAGCTCCTGGCTTCACTGTCGAAGTGACCTCCATTTCTCGGCTTCTCTCCAAAACGCTTGCTGCTACATCTCGCCCGTGGCTATCCGCAAATATCCGCATCTTCCTGGATTTTCTCTTTATCACTTTCTTCTTTTCTTCTTGAGGAAAGTCATCATTTTCTTCGACAAGCACTCCAAATGAATTTGAGACGGGAATTTCAGTTACATGTACTCCATTTATAGGCCTAGGCTTATTCAATCTTACCTTACCAGCAATCACTGTCGACCAAGTTTCCTTGCTTTCCCCTCTGTTTCCTTTTAATTTATTCAACTCTTCCATTAACTTAGCAATATCTTCCTTTAGCAGCTTTATAATTTCGTCTTTTGAGGACAGTTCGTTTCTCAGGTTATGACATTCGCATGACGGTAGCGGTAGGCCTACATTACGACAATCGGTTTCACTTTTCTCCTCATTCAATTTTACCTGAGATCTTGTGATGATTTTATTTGCATTTTTTACTTTTATTTTGCACGACGAGCATAAATCCGTTACGGTTACACAACCTGACGAGATACTAACACTGTTGACAGTCGTCATACTAGAGATCTAAGTGAGCCTAGATGTTTACACCAAATTACACTAAATTTAATTTAATTATTACTACCTAATAGAATTAATCTAATAACCTACCAATAAAGAAGAATGTGAAATACGTATATCTTCCAATCGGGTGAAGTCTCGTAAAAGCACCACTGCTCTACTTGGTTCAAACAGTGATTGAAGAAGTCACCGAATCTTTGGATACACGTTCCCACAACTTAGTTTAAGTTTATTAAATTATCAACAAGAATTTTTAATACTATCAATATTCCGTATTACACTTGATCTAAGGAAAGTAACTTTATAGATTTTAAGCCTCTGTTATAATATTTTACCACTTTTATCAAATATTTACACTAGCTGCTATTTCACTACACTTTCACTGTGACGCCATCCTGCGGGTGAGCCTCATCCAAGACAGAAAGGATATTTACATTTATGCTTACGCTGACGACATAGCAGTTAGCTCTAGTAACCCGCACATATTGCAAGAGGCGGTCGATGTTATGGTTAAATGGTGTCAAGAAAACAGTTTCTACATAAATCAAACAAAAACAGAAATGATGGTCTTTAGAAATGGGGGCAAAATACCGTCCGGTATACAAATCACCATAAATGACTCTGCACTTAAAATAGTAAATGACTTTAAATATCTAGGTGTCACATTGCAACCAAGTGGCAAGTGCTTCACCAAACATACAACAGAAAGAGCTGCCAAAGCAATAATTGCAATTAAAGATATAAGAAACTTACAAACACTAAGCCTCGAAACGGCTATGAGACTATTCCAAGTGAAAATACTACCAGTACTAACTTACGGTATAGAAGTTATCTGGCCTGATCTTACCAGAAATAATCTATATACACTGGAGAAAGTTAAAGCATATTTTTTAAAAAGAGTATTGGGGGTATCTAAAACAACCAGATCTCGCACAGTATACGAGCTGTCTAGAGAGCCGTTCCTTATTGAAGAACTTCGAATGAAAATGCTCTTGCCATCTAGTGCCAGCTACACGCAAGCGCTTGCTGTGCTGCAGCGGAAGAAGGAAGATATATGGAGCGAGTTCTACGCTACAGATGCTATGATGACACAGGATTGGACACAAGCAAACTACGAGCTGCGTCACCTGGTGACCCGATTAGCAGTACACGGTTTCCATCACCGCCTATGCTTGACTAAATCGTATCACACACCGTGCTCAGAATGCGTGTGTAAGCGTTGCAACAATTTCTGTGAACGATATCATGTGCTGAAGTGTCCATACAGGAGAGAGACTCTAACACGGTTCTGCTTGGATGATTACTAGTTATACCAATGCACATTGCGATTTTTTTTTTTTTTACGTTATAATTCATGTATTTAGGTATTAAGTTAGTATTTATGTTCTTTGGCCATTGGCTGCATTAAATGTTTATTATAAAATGGCGTCCGCTCCATGGAACATGTTTAGGGAGCGCTCCATCACACCGCGTTCACAGCGTACTTTCTTCAACTGTTCATCAACTGTTTGCTACCGTGAACGCAACCACTGTTATGGGCGATTCGAATCAAAACAAAGACCGCCATGTGTGTTTTGTTTACTGTTTGGGCCCGCATGCCGACATCTGTTGCAGTATACTCCATTTTTAGTGACTTAATCTGTATTATGTTGGATCCAATACTAATTTGAATAACAAGTGACTAGCGGTGTTATTAGAAATGGCGACAGCTACGTTCGCTCTAAACGTGGGACAACATAATTGATATGTAGGGTAGGTTTTAAGTGCTAAGATGTAAGCCTTTGTCATAGTTTCTGTCGGTATAATTATACTGACTAATCATAATTTATGGATTTACTTTTATTTGTTTGTTTTTCGCGTACCGTAAAAATCCGAATATAGGTAGGATAGTCTTGTACATATTGGACAATATGTAATTTATTCATTAAAACTACAGGAGAGGAGACCGAGCCGTCGTAACATTCAACAAGGTATATTACTGAAAATATAGTATTTATGATTGACAAACCTTTCTCGGAGATGTTGGGAGTCGTTTTACTTTCTCAATTGCCACTGCTGCACCGGAATAATTCCTTTTAATTGATTATTTACGAAAATAATGCTTTTAGCATTGTCTTCATTTAACTATGGACGCCATCTTCGACACTACGTCATACGTCATGTGACACCCGAGAAACGAACATCTGAGTACGTTACCAACATGTCAAATACAAAATTCACCATAGATAGATAGATAGATAGATAGATTTTTATTAATTCCATTTGATCAAATACATGCATTCAATACATTTTTGATATAGGACACGTCAGAATTTACATGCATAAAATAAAAGAACTAACAGGTATATATTACTAAGATTATAACTATTTATAACTTATTATAATAGCAAATCTTAATAGATACAATCTTATTGCACAACTATTTACACCTCACTCTATTATCATAATATGAAAACTTAATTCTATAAATACAACAACATACAGCTAGGTATTAAAATTAAATTAAAAAAGTAAAATATAGTTATAGATTCCATCACTCCTATACGCTAAAATATTCAACTACTGAGTAAAAACAATGGCACTGCAGATAAGCTTTCAACATTCTATCAAAGGTTTTTATTTTTGGGGCCAGTTTTATATACTGGGGTAGTTTATTGTATAATTTAACTCCAGTGTGAAAAGTTCCTTTTTGATATATGCTTGTGTGTGTGTGTGAAATATGAATGTTTTGATTTTGTCTTGTGTTATGCCTATGAACATCATTGTTTGTTTTAAGAAAAACATCTTTATTCATTAAATTCTTTTTAAAAAACATAATACTTTCAAAGATATATATGCAGGGCAGTGGGAGAATGTTTAAATCTTTAAACAGAGGTCTACATGATTCTCTCGAGTTTACATTTGCCATAATTCTAATCGCTCTCTTTTGTATCCTAAACGTGCTTAGTACATCTGGCGACATACCCCAAAATATGATCCCATATCTTAAGTATGAATGGAAATAAGCAAAATAAGTATTTCTTAATGTGTGCATGCTAGTGCAGGTTTTCAAAATACGTAACGCAAAGCACATCGAGTTCAGTTTAGTATTCAGATATTGTATATGTTTATTCCATTTCAAGTCTTGTTGTATCCATAGTCCTAAAAACTTTGTTTCTGATTTATTTTCTATTTGATGACCATTTAATGTTATATTGGGCATCGCAGGATTCCTATTCTGTATAGTGTGGAAATTTAGACATACTGTCTTTTTATAGTTTATTATGAGGCGATTATCTTGTGACCATTTGGTTAACTCTCCTGTAACGGAGTCAGCAGACTGCTGTATGACCTGTTTAGTTTCACCTTTTATTACGAGTGTTGTATCGTCCGCAAACAAAATTTCCTTATGTGAATGAACGTTCTGTGTTATATCATTGATATATAGAAGAAAGAGTAGTGGGCCCAAAACCGATCCCTGGGGTACTCCAAATTCAATAATTCCCTCATTGGACAATGTTTCATTAAGTAATTTGGATCCCTCATCCTTGTGTCTCAAGCTTACTATTTGTTTACGCCTTGTTAAGTAAGACTCTATCCATTTATTAGCTAGACCTCTAACACCATATTGATTTAGTTTGGTAAGGAGGATTTTATGGTCAACTACATCAAATGCTTTCGATAAATCCAAGAATAGGCCAGTTACATGTTCCTTATTGTCAATTAATTTCAGTATACTATTAATACATTCGTAAATTGCTGTCTGTGTAGATTTTTCCGTTCTAAATCCATGTTGTGAGTTTGATAATATTTTATTTTTTTCTATGAAACTTATCACTCTCTTATACATAATTTTTTCCACAATTTTTGCAATACCAGTTGGTAAGGTAATAGGACGATAGTTATCTAATTCATCTTTTGAACCGTTTTTGTGCACTGGAATTACTTTTGATAACTTCAAAATATCCGGGTAAGTTCCTGAGAGAATTGAACTGTTTATTAAGTGCGTAAGTGGATTTATTATATTTTCGGCACATTTCTTTAAAATTGCATCAGGGATGCCATCAATGCCAGCACAGAATTTATTTTTTAGCTCTTTTATAACTATTCTTACCTCTTCACTTGTGACATGATTTATAAATAAAGAATCACTGCATATATTTATTTTATTATTAGAATTTAGTGTATTTACCTGTGATTTATTTAATAATTTTTGCGGAATTTCCAGAAAATAGTCATTAAAAGTGTTTGCTATTTCCTCTGGATTATTAATCACTTTATTATTTCTGGTCAGTGTAATGTTCCTTTGTATTTTAGCATATTTTCCAGTTTCTTTCTTTATTACGGACCACATAGCCCTGTTTTTATTAGATGATTGGGAAATAAAATTATCATTATGCATTTTCTTTGCTAGTCTTATTACCTTATTTAATATGCTAGTGTATTTTTTGTAGTATAAATTGAATTCAGGTGTTGTGTGGTATTGTTTATATAATTTGTGTAGAAATTTCTTTCTTTGACATGAATTTATAATCCCTGTTGTTATCCAATTGCTAGTTTTGTTATTTTGAACAGTTCTTCGTTTAAAGGGGAATGCTATTTCAAAATAGTGTTTTAGGGTACTGTTAAATGCATTAAATTTATCATTTACATTTTCTAGTTCATAAATTTCTGACCATGTTTCCTTATTTAATAAGTCATTGAAATATGTAACATTTGCTTCAGTGAATGACCTGCACTTTGATTTTACTCCATTATCATTATTATTGATTACTTCGGATACTTCAAAACTCAGTATTTGTCCATGGTGGTCACTAAAACCCGGACAATAGACTTCTATTGAATGGTGATATTTATCTGTATTTATAAAAATTTGATCAGGAGTGGTTTTACTAAATTTTGTTATTCTTGTTGGTGTATTTACTGTAGGTTTCAGTCCATAGGAAATTAGTAACTGGTTTAATAATTCACAATTTCTATCAAGTTTTAAGAAATCCACATTTACATCCCCACAAATTATTATATCGAAATTTACTTTGCTCATGTTATTGAGTAACAATTCTAGTTTATCTATAAATAGAGGAAACTTTCCTGACGGAGAACGGTATACGCATACAATTATTAACTTAAACTGCTGAATTATTACGGCAGAGAATTCAAAATCCTGTTCCATAATTAGATAATCATAAGCTGTTATCTGTTCATGATCTAAATTATTTCTTAAGAAGATGCAAGTACCACCATGGCTAATATTAGATCTAGAGTATTTACTAGCTTGTATAAACCCTGGGAATTGAATTAATTCAAGTTGTTCCTCTTTCAGCCAATGTTCTGAAATACATAGTGCTGAGATGTCTTTAAGTTCATTTTTAAGCATTAGATTTATGTAATCAATTTTATTATAAAGAGACTGGACATTCTGGTGGTAAATTTTAAATTTGTTACTTTTGCAAGCTTGTGTTGGTGATTTATTTACATTATTATTATCATAATTGTTATTATTATTGTTGCTAGACAAATCCGAAATACCATTGTTGCACTCCGTTAAATTTGACTTCAAAAGATGTGAATGCCAAACCTCACGTTTGGCTTCTTCTACCAGTTTCCCTGCTTCCACTCTAATGATATTACTGTCGAATTATTCTTACCATTTGAATTTACAATTTTGCAGATTTCATCACTAAGATACTCTTTTCCTAATCTATTTAAGTGTAGGCCATGCCGAGTGTGGAACTTCCTGTCTAATTTACTTACATCTACAATTTGGACATTTGGAAAACTCTTACAAATTTTATGAATTTTTCCATTTGTAGCCTCTATTTCTATATTTACACATGACTTGGGAATTAAATCGTGTCTCTGCGGAATGTTTACAATAATGACATTTGTTTTTTGCATGGATGGCAATGTACCCTTTAAATCTTTGATTACCTTTTTACTCTCATTTCTATAGACGTCGTTTGCTCCAGCGATGATCACTGCGTAGTCCTTTGCAGTAAGGGACGCACACTCTCCTATCATCCCGTTCGTGACTTCTGCAATCTGAGCTCCTGGCTTCACTGTCGAAGTGACCTCCATTTCTCGGCTTCTCTCCAAAACGCTTGCTGCTACATCTCGCCCGTGGCTATCCGCAAATATCCGCATCTTCCTGGATTTTCTCTTTATCACTTTCTTCTTTTCTTCTTGAGGAAAGTCATCATTTTCTTCGACAAGCACTCCAAATGAATTTGAGACGGGAATTTCAGTTACATGTACTCCATTTATAGGCCTAGGCTTATTCAATCTTACCTTACCAGCAATCACTGTCGACCAAGTCTCCTTGCTTTCCCCTCTGTTTCCTTTTAATTTATTCAACTCTTCCATTAACTTAGCAATATCTTCCTTTAGCAGCTTTATAATTTCGTCTTTTGAGGACAGTTCGTTTCTCAGGTTATGACATTCGCATGACGGTAGCGGTAGGCCTACATTACGACAATCGGTTTCACTTTTCTCCTCATTCAATTTTACCTGAGATCTTGTGATGATTTTATTTGCATTTTTTACTTTTATTTTGCACGACGAGCATAAATCCGTTACGGTTACACAACCTGACGAGATACTAACACTGTTGACAGTCGTCATACTAGAGATCTAAGTGAGCCTAGATGTTTACACCAAATTACACTAAATTTAATTTAATTATTACTACCTAATAGAATTAATCTAATAACCTACCAATAAAGAAGAATGTGAAATACGTATATCTTCCAATCGGGTGAAGTCTCGTAAAAGCACCACTGCTCTACTTGGTTCAAACAGTGATTGAAGAAGTCACCGAATCTTTGGATACACGTTCCCACAACTTAGTTTAAGTTTATTAAATTATCAACAAGAATTTCTAAATACTATCAATATTCCGTATTACACTTGATCTAAGGAAAGTAACTTTATAGATTTTAAGCCTCTGTTATAATATTTTACCACTTTTATCAAATATTTACACTAGCTGCTATTTCACTACACTTTCACTGTGACGCCATCTTGCTTGCAGATCTATGACACGTAAAGTTTGAAATTGTTACAAATTTCCACTAAGTTAAGCACTGTCTTGCGGAAAATTACTGCTAGTACCACAAGCAAGGGGGTCTGGGGCGTAAGCCCCAGGTTAGGTTTGTTTTTGTATGTAAAACATTAATAAGATAGAATTGATGTCCGCTACTAGGTTAGGTACTGCCTGGTCGAAAATTACTGCTAGTACCACAAGCAAGGGGGTCTGGGGCGTAAGCCCCAGGTTAGGTCTGTTTTTGTATGTAAAACATCATAAATACATAATTTTTCATTACATTACTTTATCGATGCTCTTTTGTTTACTCGTTCTATACCCGATGTGAAATAGTACCAAATGCGTGGGGTTGGAATTCCGGAATTAGTGAGCAACATGGCGCCGAAAGACTTCATTTCTGCTATATAAGTCGTGTATCTATTTGGGACGGTTGGGTGGGTTTATGGCAGCGGACGAGTCAACATCTATTATATTAACGTCAATCCTAGCCATGGGCGATGAAGTCGACAAAGAATGTTTGTTGGCTCTAGAAATATATGTTAATATTGTTTAGAAGATATTAATACAGATACCCTCCAGCAAAATAGTAGTAGGCTTTATTGGCTACTTTGTTATCTTCCCTCTGGTCCTCTATTATGCTTAGCCTAGAGCCTGCAAGGTGTAGGCCTACTACATTGTTGGATGTAAAAGCCTAGGAGTACAGTAGGGCTTCATTCAGTAGTGTACGTTAGCCCATAGCTCCTTTTGAGTGCTGCTTCATTGTAGGTTTCAGTCTTATGTGTTAGTAATCATCATTTTATGTATGCAGCATGTCAAATTGTACCTCCCTATTTGATGGTGGAGCCTGCTAACATGCATTTTATAGCTGAGAGAACAAGGGTTGTTCTGGCATCGTAGGGACATTATTCTTCCCCTCAGGGTTAAAGTTCTCTTGGCTTGATCACTCGCAATATGTAAGAAAGTTAGCATTGTATTCCTGTGCATGACAATGGAGTTCAGTACCTAGTATTTGTTCTAGGTGCTGAATAGCACCCAAATCTGTAATGGGTACTTTTCAGTCTAGCTGGAAACTGTTCTCAATGAGTAAATGACAGTTTATAGTTCCAGGAAGAAAGGCTACCATGTTTTCAGCTCCCCTATACCTTGTAGACACACAACTCCCTAGTCTTACCCATTAGGCCTATATACATGCCTGGACACTATTCTTGTTTGACCACCTCGTGTAGCATTCTCGGTTCTTTCCCCAGAGGTCTGGGTTCGTTTCCTGGCCCTGCCCATAAAAGTAATTCTGATCTGAGGTCTGAAACGGGGTATGCTAAGCCTCATGTGGCAATCCTGAGGCGAGGTGGATTCGAATCCCAACTAGGCCATCTTGGAAGTGGTTTACCACGCCTACTGCAGGCAAATGCCAAGATGGTTCCTTATTTATGGCCACGGCTGCCTCCCTCCCAATCCTCACCTAAAGTACAAAGACACACTAATACAGTCACCATATCAAGAACTACTGCGAGAGCATCATCAGAAGAAAGCAGACAGAGATTTGGAGCGATTTTTACTCTACTGACGCTGTGACGCTATGATAAACAGAGTGGTCAGTTGCCAATTAAGAATTGCATCCTCTTGTTACCCGATATGCGGTACATGGTTTTCGCCACAGAGTTTGCCGCACATTACAGTTTCACACACCTGATATAAACTGTGTTCGTTCTCTCTGCGAGAAAACATGTGAGCGTTATCACCTTGCTACTTGCATGAAGAGGAATAAGTCCTTGAAGAAAATTTGTTGTGACTAGTTATGTAGTTATATTTCTTATTTTGGTTGCTTTGGCCATTGGCTGTAATAAATATATTATTAATACAGTCACCATATTACAACATGTTATCGTAAAAAATACACACACCTAAGTACATGGGTCTCAATGACCACCATGTCCAAGCCCCTTGAATGATAAAAGCAACAACAAAATAACTTGTGTTAAAAGTGGTCGTGCTACAGTGTTGAAAACTTCTGAACTATAAGAGACCCCTGGCCAAACTTTTCTGTTCACAAATCTGTTTCAGCTTTATCACATTCGCCATTTGAGACCTTCTCTAGCTTCATGAAGATAAGGGGTAATAAATGAAACAAGTATCAGGCGACCAGCCTACACTAGGACTGGGCAGAAGAGCAACTCACGTGTGCTGCTCCTCTTCACAGTCCTACTGCAAACAAACATTCCCCCCCTCTGCTTCTGCCATATTGAAAGGCGGATTACCGACCATTTGCATATATGTGGTGTTGATTTGCAATAATACTACTACATGCATTGCATTTATCTGTGTAGGCCTACATTGAAATTTAATTTTTGCTTCGACTTGTGCTTTGGACATTTTCAGTTTATCTTCCACCCGGGGCTGGTCCAGTTTTCCAAAGAGGGTTTCCGAGGCTGGAGTTGGCGGTCGGGTGGCTTAAAACAGTGTGCCATCAACCATCCAAGTAGCCTACTGACCACGTTCAAGATCTCATGTGTTTGTGTTCTCATCTAGCTTAACCATTGGTATTCACATCTCTGAAGGTTGTTTTCAGCTGCACAATCAAATGTAAAATACAAAATGTAAACATGCAGAAAGCGGTATTCAAATAAATGAAATCTGTCTTTCACAAAGTAATTATCATTCCTCGAAACCTACTCCTCATCCTGAATCCACATTACTATATAGAATATTGAGGTTATATTGATCTCATGCGGTAGAGGAGGGTGGGGGTAGAATTTATGGGAGAATGAAATATATGAACATAGCATTTCATTGCAGCTGCATTACTGGTGAATAAAGTGCAGCATGGTTGGGGGCGAGGAGGGGTTGTGAATGTTTTGAGGTTATGATGGTATAATGAAGCAAACTCTAATTACTCTCGATTATATCATTTTTAACAGCCTTTAGTCATTATTAAGAACATTTATATTGTATTAAAAGCACCGGTAGGCTTTCAAATAGGCAAATAAATGGAAAAATAGCTCTCGTAGATTTGGAAATCATACCAACATGTCACACTGAAACTCATCATTGGTATTTCGTTTTTGGAACGATATCGCCTCCTGAGGTGCAATAACGAATGCTTTTGATTCAATGTCAGACACTAAAAATCGGTTCCGAACGTAGTAATGTGCGTTCGTAATGATCACAGTCAATCGTACTTACTTCATATGCGAGATTGGTAGCCATTGTAGCCCAAACATTGCCACGTGGACCTGAAATTCTAGCCAATATAAGCGTCCAGAAAATTAGCATTGAGTGTCGTCTCTCTTTTTATATGCTCCTTGCTCTGTAGTTTATAAGCCTTGGCCTTGGGGGACGTTTGTGGTGGGAATTGTGTTGTGATTGAGCCGAATTTAATCATGTGATGCGACGTGACCTTCGTGAGATTTTGATATTTATATCCCATTGTTGAATTATATTGTCTTTATTGTCTGATTGTTAACGGTCTTTACCAAATTATTATTATTATTATTCAGAATTAAAAGGTAAATTAGTCATTGCATTCATTATCGAGACGTTGGTATATAAGTGTTTGCGAAAGGGATAAATATCGCTGCTGTGCCCATAAAATCGACAAAAAGGAGAAAAAGCGAAACTGCCATGGTTAAAAAAACCGCGTGAATTTCGTGTCCCGTGTAGCAGTCGATTTATTAGGAATTCCAAAAGTCGCATGGCTACGAAATTAATCATATCTAATGAATAAATGGATGCGTATTGACTGTTGAATCTCAACACCTTAAAGAGGTAAGAAAAACATATTTATTCGTCCACCTATTAGCTGAACACTAGTCTTCCTCAGCTGGATTTACTTACTATAATGGTGAAAATATAAAGCAAATTGAGAGCACATTACGGTACTTATATGCTGTAAATGCTAGGCAGTGGAAGGTTAGAAACCTTAGAAATGGAAGTGGATTGGTTGAGGTTGGATTTGGTTGGGATTAGTGAAATGCACTGGCAGAAAGAGCAGGACTTTTAGTCAGGAGACTATAGGGTTGGTTGATTCTTAAGTTGAGGGGCTGCGACAACGCGGTCATGTAGCCCCGTGTACTTTGGGTGTGTGTAGAACCTGTCTGATAACCTATGTTAATTCTGTTGACTGTATTATAGTGTGTGTTATCTGTTTTTAATTTAACTACCGCAACTTAGAATTTTTCAAATAGTTCCTACTTTTGCCGCCAAGCGCCACCGTCAACGACTACTAGGCCAAGTTCAGAACTTAGCTACTAGACGCCACCGCAGTCGGCTCTTGGCAACGAACGTAGAAATCTAAGAGCGTTGTTTACATTCTTAACCCATCCAATTTAGCTTCACACGCAATTAGTGGAAGGTTCTTTAACATGCCATAAATCTATGACATGGGACCGCCGGCTTTACTTGCCCTCCGAAAGAAGGCATACTCAGGGATTTTTAACGCTTTTAAAAAATCCGATGGCTTCGGCCGGGTCATTAGCACTAAATCAAACAACTGCTATGCGGGGGTAGGTCTCATATTAATTAGGAAACTTGGACAGCAGGTGGAATATTCTGAGCAATAGTGTGAACGGATTATTGTAGCTAAAATCGATACAGTACAAAACCTACGTGCACCACAGTGGTACAAGTCTATATGCCTACCATTCAAGCTGATGATGAAGATATTTTAAAGGTCAACGAAGAAATAGATGAAATTCTGAGGTACCGGTTTGTCTAATTAAAACCCCTAAACAAAATTCAATGGGCATTTCTGAAGAATGAAATAACAAAATCTGCAAAGAAAACATTGTTAGGAAAGAAAGAATAGGTGGATCACTCAGGATATATTAATGGATGTAAGGGGGTAACACAAGAACGTAAGAGATGAAAAGGGGAAAGCAGAGTACAGATGTCTGAAAAATGTGGTTTTAAAACAAGAAGTGCAAGGAAGTGAAGGAAGAATTGTTGAAATAGAAATGTGCAGGTATAGAAAATTGTCTGAAATTAGGAAATGCAGACACAGCTTATCGAAGGATTAACAATACTTTGGGGAACAGAAGACTAATTGCTGTAATATTAAGGACACAGATGGAAAGCTTCTAACAGATAGGGAAGAAAAGGTTGAGAGATGGAAAGCTTACATAGTGTTTGTATAAGGGAAAGGAGATTGAGAATCATATAATGGAAAGGGAAGAGGAAATTGATGAGGAAGTGAAAGGAGATTTAATATTGAGATCAGAATTTGACAGAGCATTAGAGGACTTAAGCAGGAACAAAGCACCAGGCATAGATGATATACCGATTAAGTTGCTACGCTGCATAGGAGATAAAGGTCTGATCAGGTTATTTCACTTGGTGTGTAGGATTTATGAGACAGGTGAGGTACCCTCTGATTTCAAGAAGAATGTTATCATCCCTATACCGAAGAAAGTAGGAGCTGACAGATGTGAAGATTACCGTACAATCAGCTTGATTACTCATGCTTTAAAGATCCTGTCTAGAATAATTTACAAGAGGATGGAAAGCCAGAGAGAAGCAGAGTTGGGTGAAGACCAGTTTGGTTTCAGGAGAAATGTAGGAACAAGGGAAGCTGTACTACGTCTTAGGCTGATTTTGGAAGGTAGAATAGATAAGAGAACGTTCATGGCATTTGTAGACTTAGAAAAGGCTTTTGATAACGTTGATTGGGCTAAATTGACATATTGAACGATTGGAATAAAGTACAGGAATAGGAGAGTGATCTTCAATCTATACAGAAACCAGACAGCAGTCATTCGAGCTGAAGGACGTGAGATAGTACCTGGTGTAAGGCAAGGCTGCAACTTATCACCCATACTATTCAATCTTTTAGCAAGCAATGAAAGAAATTGAAGAAAAATTTGAGGATTTGAATGAGTTTTTGAATGGTATGGACTCTGTCTTGAGGAAGGAATTCATTATGAAAATGAATAAATGTATAACAAAAATATTGGATTGCAGCCAAAATAAATCAGGAACCTCTATGGACATAAAATTGGCAGGTGAAAAGCTAAAGGAAGTAGGGGACTTCTGTTACTTAGGAAGCAAAATAACCAGTGATGGATGAAGCAAGGAGGATATAAAAAGTAGATTGACTCAGGCAAGGAAAGCATTTCTACAAAAGAGAAAAACTGTTGACATCGAATATAGATTTAGGTATTAGGAAGTCATTTTAAAAGCCTTTGTCTGGAGCGTGGCGCTCTATGGAAGTGAAACTTGGACTATTGGTGCAGCAGAAAAGAGGAGAATTGAAGCGTTTGAAATGTGGTGTTACAGGAGAATGATGAAGATCAGATGGGTAGATAGGGTTACAAACAAAGAGGTATAAAGTCTTGTGGGAGAGGAGAGATTTTTCTGGCGACTGCTAATGAAGAGAAGAGATAGGTTGGTAGGACACATACTAAGACACCCAGGAATAGCAAGCTTATTTATGGAAGGAAGGGTCGAGGACAAGAACTGTAGGGGTAGACCAAGGTTAGAATATGTTAAACAGATTGCCCCGGATGTAGGGTGTGGTAGCTATGTAGAGATGAAACGATTAGCTCAGGATGAGGAGACATGGAGGGCTGCATCAAACCAGTCAAAAGACTGAAGACTTAAACAACAATATCTGTAAATAACCTTTTATAATTCCAAAACTATGTTGGAAAGGTAAACAATTTTTTCATATCTTTGTAAAGTGTTGTGAGTTTGTGCACAGATGATGGTTACTGTAGGTTAATTCTTATGACGTTCTCCTTTTTTTTATTTAGATCTATATTGCGAGGATGGAGAAATACAACATTGCGCCAGTGAAAGAAGAGGAAGTTGATTCCTATGGCTTGCAGAACCCCGTGAGTATAACTACTGAGCTCTCCACTGCCATATTGTGCCACTTTTCAATAATTAGTAATTTTAAAATACCGTATAGCAAAACGTTCTTGCATTTCAATTTTGTGAACAGAAACTCCTACAAAATTGCTAATTTTTCAAAAAAAAGAGGAATCAAAGTAGCATTCAGAACGAACAACACAGCCGGTAAGCATCTTCACAATCACAATTTAAATAAACAAAATCCATACTCAAAATGACGAGTGGGTACTTTCATGCCAAGAAACGGGATGTGGATCTTAACACATTAAATCAAATGCGAGCAATGTAGGCCTAATACAAATTCATCGAAATGTTTTAGACAAATTGGAAACGAATAACCTAGGAAAAATATCTTAACAATCAAAACCAATAAAATCAGATCTGTTACAATTCTTCATCATCATTATTATCATCATCATCATCTTGCACAGTTTCCAGCCACTGGCCGGGTCTGTTTGGAACATAAGCCTCGCCACTTAGTTCTTTCTTCCCACCACCTCTCCGCTGTCACTCTGGTCCAGTCCTCGCCTCTCTTCTTGACACATTCCTCCACTCCTTTCAGCCTCTCCATCGTCTTCTGCGATGTGTAGCAGTGAATGGCGAACATTTTCAGCACCTGCTGTGAACTAGGTAAGAACAAATTCCTATACTCAATGACTCGGTGCCGGGCGGGCGCCGCATTACGACAAAGTGCTTGGCGTTAGACAGGCTCGTAACGTGAGCGGGCGAGCGAAAATCCCCGTCGCATATAAAACTAAGTCCCTGAATTGATTTGGATTGTCCATCCCAACTATCATCATCATCATCATCATCTTGTACAGTTTCCAGCCCCAGGCTGGGTCTGTTTGGAACATAAGCCTCGCCACTTAGTTCTTTCTTCCCACCACCTCTCCGCTGTCACTCTGGTCCAGTCCTCGCCTCTCTTCTTGACACATTCGTCCACTCCTTTCAGCCATCTATCTCTTGGTCTTCCCCTTGGTCGTTTCTTCTGCATCTGCATCTCATGTATCCTCTTGGGAATCTTCTTCTCATCCATTCTCTTTAAGTGTCCATACCACCTCAGTCTTGATGTCTCAATCCTTCCTACCTTGCAAGGGCTCCTCTTTCACCATTTCCCTGACCTTTTCATTCCTCACCCTGTCTCTTCTTGTTACTCCGATCCTACTTCGCAGGAACTTCATTTCACCTGCCTGTATTCTGCTTATGTCTCTTTTCTTCATTGTCCACGTTGCTGAAGCATAGGTCAGTATCAGGATATAGTAGCTTCTGTATAACACTTCCTTGCTTTTTTGTGGGACATCTTTATTCCACACTAAGCTCCTAATGCTTCTCAGAAATGCTTCTGCCTGTCTGCCACGTTCCGTAATCTCTTTGTCATTTCTCCCATTTTCCTCCACTATACTTTCCAAGTACTTAAGACTTTCCACCTTCTTCAGCTGTCCACCTCCAAGTGTTATCCCACTCATTGGTCTGTCCTTTTTCCTGGTCGTTAACAGGATCTCACATTTACTGATGTTGAACTTCCATCCGTACTCTTCCACGGTTTCTTCCCAAGCCTTCAGCTGCTCCTGAATTTCCTCCTCCGTGTTTCCCCAGACCATGAGATCATCTGCAAACACCATTGCTTTCATCTTATCTTCTCCTATCTTTCCTGCTATCCGTGTCATTACCTCGTCCATAACCACAATAAAGAGAAGGGGTGACAGCGCACTACCCTGTTTCAGGCCACTCATTTGTCTGAACCAGTCTGTTCTTTCCCCTCCAACTTTCACACAACTCACACTTCCACAATACATCTCCTTCACTCTGCCTACAGTCTCTTTTTCCACTCCCATGTTTTCCATTGCTTTCCAAACCTTCTCCCTACACACGCTATCATAGGCCTTTTCGATATCCAGGAAGGCCATCAGCAGATCCTCTCCAAATTCGTAGTGGTGTTCCTGGAGCTGTCTCACTGAAAATATGAAATCCACTGTTGATCTCCCAGGTCTGAATCCATACTGCTCCTCTCTCAATTTTCTCTCCACTTTGGCTCGTATTCTACTTTCTAATATCTTTTCATATATCTTGGTACAGTGAGGTATGAGTGTGACTCCCCTGTAATTTCTGCACTCCTTTCTGCTTCCTTTCTTAAATATTGGGACAATTAATCCTTTCTTCCAATCTTCTGGAGTCTTTTTCTCCTTCCATATCACCCTCATCACACGGTACAGCCACTGTTTCCCAACCTTTCTGCTGCCTTCACCATTTCAACACTCACTTCATCCACACCTGGTGCCCTTCCTCCTTTCATCTTGTCTATAGCCATTTCCAGTTCTCTCCAAGTCAGGTCCTTTTCCATTCCTGTGTTATCTTCTCCATCTTCCAATACATTGTCTTCCTCCCTATGACCATTTGGATTCAGCAAATCCTCAAAGTACTCTTTCCACACTGTCTTGAGTGTCTCTTTGTTGTGTACCTCATTTCCGTTTTTGTCCATCATTACCACATCCTCTCGCAGACCTCTTCTCTTACTTTTGACCATCCCATAAAGTACTTTCTTATTTCCTCTGCTGTCTTCCTCCATCATCTCTGTCCACTTTACCATCCACTTCTTCCTCTCCTCTGCGACAATCTTGTTTGCTTCTTTCTTCTTTATCTTATAATCTTCCCTTGCCAGATCAGTTCTTTCCTGGAACCACACTCTGAAAGCCTTGTTCTTCCTTCCCACAGCTTCTTTTACTCTCTCATTCCACCATGGTGTCTCTTTACACCGCTTTCTGTTGCTTGTTCTTCCACATACTGCCACTGCAGCTTCCACCATTGTGTTTTTCAATTGCTTCCATTCCTCTTCCCCTGTTTTAGGATTGTCTGTTGGCATCCTTTCCCTTATTATCTTCTGGAATTCTTCCTTGACTTCCTTTTCCTTGAGTTTCCATACTTTGATTCTCCTTTCCTGGTACTCTGTCCTCTTGCTATCCTTAACAACCCCCAGGTTCATTACAAGTATTCTGTGGTCGCTATCTAAGGCCTCTGATGGTATTACCTTTATATCTCTGACACTTCTCTTCCTTTCCCAGTCGTACAGCATGTAATCTACCAAAGATTTCTTTGTTAAATCACTGCTGTACCACGTTACCTTGTGGCTTTCTTTCTTCCGGAACCAGGAGTTGCCTACCACTAAACCGTTTCTCTTGCAAAAAGCCAGCAACTTTCTCCCTTCTTCATTCCTGCTACCCCATCCTTCTGCTCCCAATACATTTTCATATCCTTGCCTTTCACTTCCTACATGTGCATTCAAATCTCCCATGACAATGATGCTCTGCCCATTCAACTGCTGTTGTAGCTCCTCCTCATAGTCTTCCTTCTCTTGAGCTGTACATCCAACTTGAGGGGCATATACCTGGGCTATCTCCAGGCTTCTTCCCTTTACAGTTACTCTGATCTTCATGATCCTGTCACTTATTCCCTTTACCTCTTCCTTCATTCCATCTCTCACAACTACTCCTACTCCGCTGCTCCTTCCTTCAGTGTTCCCACTCCAGTACAACTGGTACCCTTTCCTCAGTTCTCTGCGACCTTCTCCTTTCCATCTTGTTTCTGCCAAGCCCAGTACATCCAGTTTTCTTCTCTCCATCGCATCTACAATCTCCTCCACTTTTCCTGTCAGTGTCTGTTTGTTTAATGTCCCAACTCGTAATCCGGGTCGTCGTCGTTTGCATCCGTCCTTTCCGAGGCCTGTTCCTGGTTTGAAAGCAAATATAATATCCACTACTGGCTTGCTAGGCCTATCGTAGCTTCACCAGAGCCCCGTCAGCCGTCACTTTTCACTTTCAACTATACCTTGTTGTTATTTTGTGAGATAATTGTTTTTGAAACCAGGTGTTGTTTATTTTTAAGCCATTTCTCACACAGAAATCTAGAAGTTGTTCATCTTCCTGGTTCCTGGTACCAAAACCAGGCAGGCCATGCAAACAAGTCTGTCTGTTCCCACTTGTGCATTCAGATCACCCGTCACTAATACATTTACCACTCCTTCAATAGCTTCTTCCAGGTCAGATCGAAATTGCTCCCTTTCTTCTTCATCACATCCAGACTGTGGGGCATGTACCTAACACCCTGTTATTGAAGGGGACATCCAGTTGGATGATTCTGTCAGTTACATAGATCACCTCACTTACAGCAGGGCTGCCCAACCATTTTTAACTAAGGGCCACATTGTAAATAGTTGGGGGTCCTTGCGTGCAAATGACACTCCCGGGGGAGGGTTGAGGGGTATGTTTTTTTTTTTTTTTAATATGGAGTTGCAATATGGTGAGTTTTGTGGCTGTCTGAGCTTAGTTTTCTTAGTATTGTAGCCATTTTCTATATTTATCTGTAGTGGATAAAAAAATAAAATTAAATATTTTTGATAAAATTGAATATTACAACAACAGGTCAAATAATATCTTTATCTCATTCGTTGATTTTCAGAAAGCGTGTGATTCAGTGGATAAGGATACTGTTTTTGACACATTGAAGGAATACCAAGTTGATCAAAAAACCATAAATTTAATAAAACTTAATTAACTAATACGATTTCCAGAGGCAAATTTTTAAATGAAGTTAGCGAGCCCTTCGAGGTAAAAACTGGGCTAAGACAAGAGGACAGTCTATCACCACTGCTTTTCAATTTGGTCTTGGATAAAGTCATGAGGACGTTTTGGGAGAAGAACGATTCAAGTGCTAAAATTGGTACAAAGAATAAGAACCTCCAAGTCAAAGGTTTAGCATTTGCTGATAACGTAGCGTTGTTTGATGAATCAGAACAAGAAGCTATTAACCAAATTGATCAGTTAAAAGAAACGGCGGAAAAAGTGGGCTTACAGATTTCGTTGGTAAAAACAGAGATGATGACAAGTGATCGGAAATACACTAAGAAAATGATAAAAACAAATTATGGGAGCATCAGGGTCACTGACCGATTTAAATATCTTGGAGAAATAATTAGTAGCAATGGGATGGATAAATTGGCAATTGAGAACAAAAAAGGGAAATTGGAAAGATTAAATTTTTGTACAAAAAATATATACAATAAAAAGAATCTACCAATGCAAAATTACAACATTTTAATACAGTTGTTAGACCAGTCGTCTTGTACGGCCTGGAAACTACAAATATAACCGGAATGGAGAATTTGCTCAAGATAGAAAGAAGAATTTTAAGAAGGATTTATGGTCCTAGGAAAACACAGGAAGGTTATAGACTGAGATCCAATGCAGAAACTTATAGTAAAATCGACAACCTTGAAGTGATGATCAGAAAACGGCGACTTCAGTTCTATGGACATATGATCCGCATGGATTGCTCAAGGTTAAACAAACAAATTTTTGATAAAATCTGGACTATAAAGGGCAAGGAGACTATGTAAAACAAATGAAAGAAGAACTTCAAAAATTACTGAAGAAGATTGTCTAAATCGAATAGAGTAGAGAAAAAAAATTTGTCTCAAAATTCTTGTCGGGAAGAAGAAGAATCTCAACAGGAGAATGGACTGCTGAACTGCGCAATCAACCAGAATGAAAGACTTCTGGAAGACAAAGAAGGAAACTAGACCTATAAAGAAGTGATATTTGCGTGGTCCTTGTTGGCCTGCCGCGGTGTATATAAATCCCTTTAAAATAGAAGTACGATGATATTCAATACACTCATACGGTTTGAATGACAAAGAGTGAGTATTTATGTTCATTTGACACAATTAACAATCAAATTATGAAATAAAGTTCATGACAATTTAGTTAGTGCGACGACTGGAACTTGTTTCAAAGTTTTGGCGACACAGCGCCGGTCAGACAAAATAGTCTTGCGGGCCGTAGGTTGGGCAGTCCTGACTTAAAGCATCTATATCTTCTCTCAATACAAATCCGACACCATTCCTAACTTTGGTTTTGTTACCCATCCAATGAAGTTTATATCCTTTCCTCAGTTGTTTTACTCTTGTGCCTTTCCATTTTGTCTCACTTATGCCAAGGATGCAAAGTTTCCTACTCTCCATCAAATCCACCACTTCTTCATATTTACTTGTCAATGTATGGATGTTTAGTGTTCCAATCCAGTTTGATTTTCTTGATTTGGGATTTATTTGCATAAGGCCGGTATTACACTATCAAAGAAGTTTGTCAAAGAAATTTTATAAAATATTTTATAAAAGTTATACAAAGCAATAAGTTAATCACACCATTACACTACGTCAAATATTTTATCATAGTTCAGCAGAATGGATGAAGGACAGTTCCTTGTTTACTTGAGTGTTTTATGGTAGTTAAAATTCTCTAGTGGCAATACCGGTATATAAGAGAAACAGAAAGATAAACTAAACGTTTATGGGTTAAACCATGGGTAGCCGTGTGACAGGAAAGATACGAGTAAAATCTTGATGAACGAGCTGCAGTACGAAGACTTGAAAAATTACAGTAATATTTAATTATTAATAATTATGATGAAATTAATGTTGGTGTCGTTTGAAACAACCTCTGCCCGGGCAAATAAAATTGAAACATACGAAGTAAAAAAGGATGCATTGGGCGGGATTCGATCCCTGGTCCTTTCGGTCCGGGGTCGAGCGCTCAACTCGTTCGGCCAACTAGGCACATGCTTACGGAGGTTGGTTACATGTATTACATACTGGTAAAGATAAAGTGCTTGTTTACACTAGCTTGTAATACCATAAGTGAAATTAACGAATTATTTTATAACATAAAACACACTATTATTCACAGCTTATTTCAGCCTATTTAACTATTTAATTCCTCTTTATGTCCTGAAATGTGCGTCCTTTGTGTGCAGCGCTTATAGCCTCGGCTATTTTACCTACACTTTCTATCTGTTATTTATGTTTTACATTATATACCATTCATTATGTAACATTTCATTCATTTCACACTCGGGTATGAGCATCTTTGTTGTAGTAATATTCCAGCTGTTATGATCCGCCATTTTGGTTTGAATCTTTTATCAAAGATAGCATGAAGCTTTTATAAAAGAAATTTTATAAAACCACCATTTGTAAAAGATTTCCCCATTACACTGTCATATCTTTTATATCAAAGATCTTTGACAAATTTCTTTGATAGTGTAATACCGGCCTAACATTGTTAAAGATCATCAGCCTTTCGGTCATCATACGTTACAAATGTTTGAAAACAGGAAGCTTTTAGTTTTACGTGACCGTTAATCATGCGATCATGAGCCACGGGACCTCCTTTTTACGTGGAATCCGAACCACAGGACATGGCATTTCACTTTGAAAATCGCACATGCATTGACTAGGAATCGAACAAATGTTTGAGAAGATTTGTCAGGCCGGTATTTGTATTTCTTTCCAAGGCACATTTTAGTTTTGAAAGCAATCCAAATTACCTTTCAGCTGGCTTGCTAAGCCGAACACTAGAGAGGACTTTCTGTTAGGGTTTTCTCCCTTAGCCTTAGGCAGTCCCCTGCCACTTCTACAAGGCAGTAGTGTTGGCATCCTCTTCTAATTAAACCCAGAGAGGATGGGTTGCCACGTCCGCCATTCTGAAGGTCGCCTTCTCTGCCAATGGTGCCGTTATGGACTTCACCCATAACCCTGGGCAAGGGCTATCTCGTCCGCCATCTCCACTGTACCGAGGTCCATCTTCTCCACCGCAGATGCTGTTGAGGTCTTCGCACGTAACCTGTACACGGGGCCTGTTATACCCCATAGGACTGGGTCCTCGCCAGAACTCAACCGTTACTGTAGTTCCAGGGTATTATTTCAGTACCGTTGCCCACCCTCGCGCCTGGCAAGAATTATCCATGCAGTCAATTTTAATTGACTCCTGGACTGGGTTAAGGACCTGTCTAAATCCAGCCTCCAAGGCATATCTAATCGTATTTAGCACAACACCATTTACTTTTCTATTTTCTGAGGATGAACGCATGACCTTGGAAACATGTCATCCACTTAAGAAGAAGCGTGTTAGGTTGCTGGGTTGTAAATACTTGTTCCCCTCCCAATGTAACTGGCACGGTTTGTGTTGACCAACTGAAAAGCTTCCTTTAATAAAAATAACTAGAGGATCCGTGCGAGAAATCTCGCATGTTCATAAGCCACACTTTCCCCAATAGGCCTAGGTTTATAATAAGAGATTTAAGGAGAACGGTTCTTATGTTTTTATTTGAACCAAATAATTATAGAACACTATTTACGTTTCAGGCGACCCTACGGCCAAATGCGAACTGAACAGCAATGATGTCGCGTATTTTCCTACAGCAACAGTATTTGCAAATCGCAATGAAATTAGAATCCAATTCGTCACTGCTAATGTTATTTTTGTGCTGGGTCCATTGATTGACAGCCTAGCCGTAACACTCACCGGTTATTCGATATTTATGAAATTATATGATTTGATTCCTTTTAACTACTGTTCCTGAAATCCATGAAAAATGATAAAGACCTAAGAATGTTTAAATGACATGAAACAGGCGTCACAGCGGCCAAAATCTGAAGTCGACAGCAATTATGGAGCGTATTTTACTACAGCAACAGTATCTGCAAATCGCACTTTATTATAGATCCTGTCTGAGTATAAGTTGAACTCCTCTCTGTGTACTGATGTTGGATGTTGTTGCATTTCCCACTTTGATTTTAGAAGTCGGAGTTCGATGATCCGAGTGTCTTTACTGTCAAGTTGTATTTCTTGAAGGAATTCCATCAGCCTATCATGTTTGACTTTATCAAATGCCTTTTCTTAATCAATGAAGTAAGCAAAGACAGCCCTCCTTTAGTCACAGCATTTTTGAAGTAGTATATTCGTGCAAAACAAAGCTTCTCTTGTACCAAAGGCATTTTTGAACCCCATTTGAGCTTCGTCGAGATGAAATTCCCACTTGGTCCTAATCCTGGTGTGGATGATTCGTAGGAATACTTTCAGCCCATGGCTCATGAGGCTAATTAAACGATAGTCACTGTATTTCTGTGGTTGTAATTTTTTAGGAATAGCAACAAATATAGACTCGAGCCATTCCGAATAGCCTTGATAAATGGTCAATATTTCGTTCTCTAACGAGCTTCATCTGGGCCAGGAGCTTTCTTCCCTCTGGACCTCGTCTTTTGAAATTGATGGACCTATGAAATCATTTCCAAACCTAACAAAGTCAACTGGTCTCGTTTTGAAAATGGTCTGCTTTATTCAGAAATGTTTGAACCAACCATGACATAGCCGAACTTGTATCAGTGATTTCATTCGTTTCTATAAACTCTTGCCAACCCTGGAAGTGATGGAGATGTATTATTTTAATATTGGTATTTTTATTTCCAAGACTTCGTCGAGTGTTCAACGGAACTCGGTGTGCCAGCCGTCAGCTTGAAGGATGAGAATGATGCAAGTTATTTCATTAAATTACAAATATAACATACTCTAAACACAAATAAAACCAGAATATCTTCTAATCAAAACACTATTTATTATTCATTTTCACAATAAAGAAAGTATTCTTACTGAACTAGAGGAACATTATGGTCAATGATCATAAATTTCTCTGCATTAGGAGGTAATAGGTGATTTCACTTGTCTTTGTAAACAAGAAGAGACTTTCGCTATACAGTATACACTGCTGTGAGGCACTGAAAGATACATTCCGGTAAACTTTGTCAAATTCGGATCGTGTGCGTCATTAGCTGACCATTGTGATTGATTCGAACTGTCTTCAAATAATAGTCAATGTCAGTTGCAGTCGCATTGCATCACAACAAATCAAATAGTCCAAGTCATACAACTATTATGTCATTCACTTGCTTCATCTTGAACGACGATGCCCGATCTCCTGTTCCTTACTTTCGCAGGCTCACAACCGATCTTATCTATACGTTACAACACGCTCCACGGTAATCTTTTTCTTCATTTGCCGGCTCCAGTGATCTGGGTCGGGGTGTGAATCAAGGACCTCCATACTCTTCTGTCTCTCCACCACTCTCGTCCCTCTTCCAGTACATCCTCCACTTTCACTCCTCTTTTCTCAACGCTCTCCCTCACTGCATCCATCCACCTCATCCTCGGCCTTCCCCTTTGGCGCCTTCCTGTGACTTTCTCAGTAAATAATCGCGTTGGAACTCGGTCTTCTCCCATTCGCATCATATGTCCATACCATTTTAGCTTACTGATCTCGATTTTGTCTTGTAACTTTGGGAATCCTGTTTTCTTCCTAATTTCCTTGTTTCTGATTTTGTCTCTGCGGTCTTTCCAATTATACCTCTAAGGAACTTCATCTCAGTTGCCTGGATTCTACTTTCCTCCCGTTTAGTGGTTGTCCACATGCCTGCTGCATACGTCAATATAGGAGTGTAATATGTTGAATACAAGATTCTTTTACATTTCTTGGGAACTTCCTGGTTCCACACCAGACCCCTCACACTCTGGTAAAACCCATTTGCTTGTTGAATCCTCTTACTAACTTCCTCACTTATCCTTCCATCATCTGTTAGGACACTCCCTAAGTATTTGAAGCTTTTCTCAACTTGTAATGGTTTTCCATCTACTGCAATAACCCCCTACCATCTCACACATTTCTTGTCATCACCATCGTCTGACTCTTCTCCACACTGACTTTCATTCCATGCTCTTCTATCTCCTGGTTCCAAACATTTACTTGTTCTTGGACTTCAAATTCATCGCCCCCCCATATCACTATTTCATCAGCCGAATATGTGGTGTCAGGCCAAATAGCTATCCATTTCATCTCCTTGCATGTTGCTATTGCTTGCGTTGGGATGCTCTATAGACTAATGCTACTCAATTTTCACTACCTCTTTAAACACTTATAATGTGGCGTAGTGTGAGTTGTACATAATTGATGATAACAATGTTGTCCAGTAGACACCCTGACCTAGTATCTGTTCAGACATATAGCTCTCTTACTTTCTTACATTAAGCGGCAAGTCCTGTACACTGACCGGCATGAAAAACGCAACACACAATAAATGATGTGTAATCCTTGTGTAATTATCTATTTAATCAAAGTAAAGCATATAGCCTCCGTGGCTTAGGCGGCAGCACGCCGGCCTCTCACCGCTGGGTCCGTGGTTCAAATCCTGGTCACTCCATGTGAGATCTGTGCTGGACAAAACTGAGGCAGACAGGTTTTTCTCCGGGTACTCCGGTTTTCCCTGTCCATATCCTCGCCGCTAGATGGGGGCTTCATTCATCCATTCCTGACCCGGTCGGAGACTGGAAGCAGGCTGTGGATTTTCATTTTCATCAAAGTAAAGCCCTTCAACCTAATTTTTTAGACTGCCATTTGCGAGCAAACAATGAAGTGTCAGTTGTTGATTGCACTAGCCTCAATTATTTTTTCCCGCGCAACCTGGAAAATACATCACTGGATTGAGCCAATAATGTGTTCCCGCTCTTTTAGTGCTTAAAGTTGTACTTTGAAGTGTTTGCTTTTCAATCATACGTGTTTGTAGGATCTTTCTGTGACTGTCGTAATCGGCTTTCTGGAGCAAACATGCCCTTAAGCCTTGAACAAGCTGAAAAAGCTGTTGCTTTGGTGGAAGATGGTTGCATCATGCATTACGTCGCATAAGTGTTGGGGACTACACCTTCCACGATTTCCAGAACTGTATGAAGGTACAGGGAAACTGGAAGCTTTGCAAGGAGACCAGAAACAGGCCTGAGGAGAGATACATCGGAGAGAGATGACCGCTTCTTACAACTTAAAGTTCTTCGCGACCGTCACACCACTCCCATTGAAGCACGAAATCGACTCCAAGTTTGAGGGGTCGATGTTAGTGTGAGAAGCGTCTGAAGAAGATTGGAAGAAGCCAATCTTCATTGCAGAAGACCGGTTACAGGCCCACATCTCACCAGAGAACATCGCACAGCTCGACTACGTTTCGCAAGGGAACATCATGGCTGGACAGTACGACAATAGGAACAAGTGTTGTTCACCGATGAGTCATGATTTGGCCTCCGATCACCTGACGGAAGAGAGAGGGTCTGGAGAAGGCCAGGGGAAAGGTATTCCCTTTGCACATTCTCATCAAGGACGCCTTTTCAGAGTGGTTCTGTGATGGTGTGGGCAGGAATCACTACGGCTGCAAGGACGGATTTGGTCTTTGTGGAGCATGGGAGCCTTACCACACATCGGTATGTGGAGGAAATCCTTCTGGAGCATGTTGTGCCTTTCTCTCCATTTATTGGTGATGATTGCACACTAATGCAAGACAATGCATGCCCACATGTTGCGAGAGTTCTTGAGTGAAGCAGGGATTCATGCTTTGGTTTGGCCTGCTTGAAGCCCTGATTTGAATTCTATTGAGCACGTTTGGGACCGGCTGGGGAGAAGAGCCCGTCAGTGCTATCCAGACTCCCTACAGGACCTACGAAATGCCCTCCTGGAAGATTGGGAGATGATTCCTCAACAGGACATAATCAGGAGCATGCCTGAAAGGCTGAATGCCGTTATTGGTGCAAGAGATGGCAATACACGTTTTTGAAGATGCGAACCGAGGTCTCCGAGGTCTGTGAAGTAAAGTGTGAAGTGTATAAAGTCAAACCTTTATGAGCTTACTCAAAATTTCCTGCTCTTATAGCGCTCTTTTCTTGAAGTGTGCATCTCTGGCTTAATTTATTAAATTTGTTTATAATGGTCTTATTTTTTTTCATTGTTAGACACCTTTATGGGGCCCTACAACAATATTTCATCATCATATAGTAGATTAGTGTCATAAATTTAAAATAAATTTCAGTTTTTGTTAGAAATTGAAGTGTTGTGTTTTTCGTGCCGATTAGTGTATTTATTTGCTCATAGTATTTGACTGTTGTTTTGATTTTCCAGGACTCGGCTGATTGTTTACCGAGACGTGAAGCATCTGTTACCAGAGTGAAAATGGAGGATGAGGTGAGCATCATTCAGTAACGGAAAGGTGTATGTTTCACAAAACTCAAGCTCTTAAACCAGAGGGAGTTAGAAGGTAAAACACGCACACCCAAGTACACAGGGCTAAATGACCAAGAACAACCAGTTAGAACGTGTAGTTAATGCCCAGATCTTTCAAATCGTCGCAATAGTACAGGAAACATCTTGTGACTAGATCCAATGGTCTCACTATCACAGAAACGCACACACACACTCAACGGAAATATATTTGTTTAAAAAGTGTGTTTATGATCATAAAATTAACTTAGTTCCTCAATTTAAGTATCTTTGATAAATTATCACACATAACTTAAACGAAAAAGTAACTTGGATAAATAGAACAAATAAAATGAAAAAGGCACAATCTCTAACCTGGTCAACATACGAAGTACGTCCAGAAAGTAAGTTCCGTTTGGTAATAACATTAAATTGTGTACAGATACAGAAAAATTATTTATTGCACAAAATTCTACAACCCTTAAACTACTTTTCCACATAACTGCCGAAATGTTGCAGGCATTTGTCGTAGCGTGGCACGAGTTTTTGTATACCTTCTTCATAGACGTGTGCCGCCTGTGTCTTCAACTAGTTGTACGTTCCGCTGCAGCGCAGTTCCGCAGCAGCGCAGTTCCGCATATGTGCGGTAGATGCTCTGTATCAAGGAGGAGAAACGTGCGCCATTTGGAGAGCGCTGTCAGCCACGTAAGCGTTGTTGTGCATGTTTACTCGTACAATGTCTGTGTTGATTGAAAATCCCGCCGCTTGTGAAATCAGATCTGTGATTCGTTTTCTGAATGCTAGGAAAGTGAAACCAATTGAAATTTATGAACAAAATGCGATGAGTGATTCAATGGTGAGAAGATGGGTCCGACAGTTCAATGAAGGACGTAGTGAAGTGCACGATGAAGAACGAAGTGGGCGTCAATCTTTGGTTACAGAAGAACTGGTTCACGCGATTGATGACAAGATCCGGGAAAACCGCAGGTTTACAATTAGTGCTCTCGCTATGGAATTTCCCCAAATCTCACGATCACTAATTCATGAAATTGTTACCGAAAAACTGAACTTTCGTAAACTTTGCCGACGTTGGGTACCAAAGATTCTTGCGGAGCAACACAAAACTAAACGGATGGGTAGAACACTTCAGTTTTCGACCCGTTACAATGAAGGCGGCGAAGAATTTCTGACACAGATAGTCACAGGAGATGAAACTTGGGTTTCTTACGACACCCCTGAAAGTAAGCGGCAATCAATGGAATGGAGGTACACTTCATCCCCAGCAAAGGTTAAGCCGAAACAAATCTTGACACCTCGGAAAATGATGTGCACTGTGATCTGGGACTGGAAAGGCATCTTACTCATTGATTTCTTACCGCATGGTCAAACAATCAACGCAGACGCTTACTGCGAGACACTTAGGAAATTGCGCCGCGCAATACAGAATAAGCGCCGAGGGTTGCTGTCGAAAGGTTTTGTATTTCTTCACGACAACGCACGACCACACACTGCAAATGTGACGAAAAACCTCTTACAGGGATTTGGCTGGGACGTGTTTGACCACCCTCCGTACAGCCCTGACCTCGCTCCTAGCGACTTTCATCTGTTCACACATCTCAAGTCTTTCCTTGGCGGTCAACACTTCAACAATGACGACGAGCTGAAAGAAGATGTTTCCAACTGGTTGAAGACACAGCCGGCAAACTTCTATGAAGAAGTTATCCAAAAACTTGTGCCACACTATGACAAATGCCTGCAAATGTTCGGCAGTTATGTGGAAAAGTAGTTTAAGAGGTGTAGAATGTTGTGCAATAAATAATTTTTCTGTATCTGTACACAATTTAATTTTATTACCAAACGGAACTTACATTCTGGACGTGCCTCGTATAATAAACAAGTAGTTCCGTGAAGAACTATACAGCCTATTTTCATATATCCTACTAATGTTAATTGCCTTTATCAACATACAAAATTTAAGTTTGAAGGTTGTGATAGATTCGTAGATATTGTGAACCAACTAAATATTTCCGATGCTCGCCATTTTGGATTGTTATATGTATAGGCCATAGAGTTATGTACCATTAAAGGAAAATTATTGCGTAGGTTCATTACTCAAACTTTCACTTCGATCGCATGATTATGACTCAAGAAATAAAAACTTAATTTTAAAATTTCGCAGAGCCGCCATCTTGAGGTTATGTAAACAATTGGACTAAATTAGATGCCAGTGCATTACAATGTGTATAAACATTTGCTGTACCAGGATTCATAACGTTTGGATGGTTAAATCCCGAGAAAAGTCTATTTAAAAGTCTCAACTTTGCTTGGCTGCCATGTTGGTTTTATAGTCACCAGGTTTTTGAAAGTCTCAAAGGCGAACTTCTAGTAGTGCCCTTTATTAACGTACAAAATTTCAGGGTGATATCGGTAATAGTTTTGGAGATACTGAATGCTGGTGAGAAATTTTGCACAGCCGCCATGTTGGATTGATGAGACACAATAAAATTTTAAGGGCACAGTCGAGGTCACCCAGAATGGTGCTTTGAACGCCGAGTTTCATTGAAATCGCTCCAGCCGTTTAGAAGTTATTAGGGGGAGACACACACATCACAGACACACGGACAAAAGGTGATCTCATAAGCCTTTTTTTTTTTTTTAATTCAAAAATGAAAATAGGCTAAAAATGCCTATCAATAGCTACTAAGATCCAACATTATAAAACTGTAACTCTCCCAGAAGCCACTTATGCTTGTGAAACACTGTTCCAAATTAAAAATGAACAAAGAACTGATCAGCTCCTCAAAACGGAAAGAAGAATCATTAGAACGTGCATAAATAAAAAGTATCAGATTGAGGGAGTCTGGAGGATTCTCCCAAATGAAACTATCTATTGTGAGATTGATCCAATCACCAGCACAATGAAGAAGAAAAGAATTTCATATTATTTTCACATCTTACGGCTTCCAGAAAACAGAATTGTACGCCAACTGGTGATGAGAAATCTAGGAAAGAAAACTGGAGGAAAATGGATCCAAGAAATGCAACAAGATCTCAAAGCAGTTGGACTCAAGATAACAGATGCCGAGGAGAAAAATAAAATTAACACCATTCTTGAAACTCACACATTTTCTGCAGAAATGACACATAGAAAGCCTATGGGGATTTCAGATCAGTTGAGAAAATCCCGATCTGAAAGAATGAAAAAGTACTGGAAAGAGCGCAAGAACCAAGCAGTACTACCTTCAAAGAAGAAGTGATTGTGGAACGACTCAAGTGGTCCAATGTGACCAATCAAGATTAATAATAATAATACAAATACACATGTGTTTCGTGTGGAGCCCGCATGACGGTAAAGCTGGGCCGGACATCTATATCAGTCGCATCAACAAAGCAATGGTTACAATAAGTGAATAAAGTTAATTCTTACATTCACAGGTTAATAATAATAATAAATAGCCTTACAAATCCCATAAGGGCCATGGCCTCCTGCTTTGCAGGGAATTGCTCAGTTTTAACTCATCAGGTGAGCAAGTCCTGAGGAGCATTCGGGGTTATTCTTTCTGATTGGGCCTTCCATACAGATGTGCAGCTGATTAAAGATTAAGTAAATTATATTACGCTGGTATAACATTCGTTACAACAATCTTCATTTCTGAGTCTGGCGATATCAAGGCCTCAAATATCCATTAGTATTACGAAAATCATAATAGCCATCAACCAATATCGGGGAGCTTCCCATTGCCACTAAGCACAAAGCTTACCCTGTCTAAGCACTTGAACAATGACAGGAACTGCCAAGTCTTCACTCTTCAGTAAAATCTACGTATATTGAACCGTTTCAAATAGAAGGTCTTTTTAAAATGCAATACAAAACCTTACCGGTGGAGTTTTAACATCTAGTTTGGATGCAGATACCTATACACGTTCTTCCGGCAGGTCATAAACAGAAAACGTGCTCTACTACTCACTGTTGTGAGAGGCTAATTCACAACAACAACAATGTTATTTATATCTGTAGTAGCTTTATGATGCGAACTCGTGGCTTGATAACTCATGTCAGTATGGTCTGGATTCCGAGCAACGTACCTTCTACTCTAAGGTCCTTCAAGGTATTTCATCAATTTATGGATACTAGAATTCTATGTGCAGATGGATGACAGTACCAGTGGGAAGATCTCTTTGGTACAGATCTGGAGAGTGAAGCTGTGGAATTTGTGCTGCAGGATGCAAGACTGCACTTTCTTGTGTCTACCGATTCTTTGAGTTGAATTGCTTCATGTTTCCCGTAACATTCATTAATGTAGCAAATCCACGACCTTGTAGCTATATTGTATAACGTTGGCCCTAGAATCGTCTTCCGGATATGAGGGGTTGCAATATCACCTCGACCAAAGGTTACGCCACTTCCGTCTTAGCTGAGAAGCTCTTCTCACAGACTGTGTGGATCTTGGAAACCCTGGTCTGCATCTTAATGGATGGTCTATATCAGTTCACATTTCCAGACATCTCACATGAACAAGCAAATAAGATTCTAGCGGCTTCGGTGGCGTAGTCGGTAGCATGCTGAGCTTCTATGCCCAAGATAGTGGGTTCAAAACCGGCCGAAGCCGTCGGATTTTTTAAGAGCGTTAAAAATCCCTCAGTAGCCTTCCTTCGGAGGAGAAGTAAAGCCGGCGGGCCCATGTCCTAGTCTTATGGCATGTTACAGAACCTTCCACTAATTACACCTGTGTGAAGCTAAATTGGATAGGTTAAGAATGTAAACAACGCTCTTAGGTTTCTACGTTCATTGCCAAGAGCCGACTGTGGTGGCGTCTAGTAGCTAAGTTCTGAACTTGGCCTAGTTGTCGTTGACGGTGGCGCTTGGCGGAAAAAGTAGGAACTATTTGAAAAATTCTAAGTTGCAGTACTTAAATTAAAAAACAGATAACACACACTAATACAGTCATGACAATTAACACCGGTTATCAGACAGATTCTACACACACCCAAAGTACACGGGGCTATATGACCGCGTTGTCACAGCCCCTAAACTGAGGAACCAACCAAAACAAGATTCTAACACTTTATGTTGTATTGTAAGAGACACACGAGGAAAATTACAAAATGTTATGCCAACATAATATCTAACAAAAAGAATGTCATCACTTTTTGTTTCTTAGATAATTGTTCATTTTTTTTCTAATTTCGTATCTCTCAAGGAAACTGTTTGAGAACAAAAATATAAGAGTTAAGTGTGTATTGAGACACTAACTTGGCTGTGGGAAACTTTTGACATTTCCGTTGCATCACTCGCGCACTCAGTGTTATCTGACTTCCTCGCCAACAGTAAAATCCATACAAAGTCCTCGTTTTCATGTCTGAAACCTTGATCGACATCTAACCACTCTGTCTATGCTGCCCGTCTGTTTCTGGTAGCAGTGTGCAAGTACTGTAGAATGGTTTAGACTCCAAGCATCGTATCACATGAAAGTTCTTTTAAATGATGCCGAGATCACCGTATTTACTCGGCTATAGGACCCCCTTTTTTTCTAAATTTTTAGTTCCGAAATTGGGGGAGGGTACTATAGACACGAACTTCCAAAATCCATTATTTTGGGAAAAGGAGAGAATAAAAATAAGCTACTTTATTTTGATGCTACATAATATGATATATTTAATCAAATTAACACCACAACCTCCACGCAGGGAGTTCTGCGCACCGAAGATCATCATCATCATCATCATCATCTTGCACAGTTTCCAGCCACTGGCCGGGTCTGTTTGGAACACAAGCCTCTCCAACGTCTTCTGTCTTCCCACCATCTCTCAGCCTCCACCCTTGTCCAGTCTTCTCCTCTCTTCTTCACGCTTTCTTCCACCCCCCTTCAGCCACCTGTCTCTCGGTCTCTTTCCTTCCCACTTCGTCTCGTGTATCCTCCTGGGTATCCTCTTCTCCTCCATTCGTTTTACATGTCCATACCATCTAAGTCTAGATTTCTCTATACCATCCTGTAATGGTTCCTCCTTCATTAATTCTCTGGTCCTCTCATTTCTTATTCTGTCCATCTTTGTAGCTCCAATACTGCTTCTCAAGAATCTCATCTCACTGGCCTGTATTTTGCTCTTTCCCTTCCTTTCATAACCCAGGTCTCCGAGGCATACGTCAGGATAGGGACATAGTACATTGCTGTTCTGAGGGACATCCTTGCTCCATAACATGCTTCTCACACTCCTCCGGGATGGGCGTCGCCAGTAGAACATGCAGGCTGAATACAAAATCCCTACCTATGACACTTCTCTGTTTCGAAATACTCCACAGAGTGTAGACTGGCGTGAGTCATAGCCCGTACCATTGAATGGTATGGCCCAAGCAGCCAACATCTGGTTCCATGATTATTGCCAACCACCTCTAAAGATATCACACTTTCCCCGTTATAGCCGGACCATGTCTCAGTGCTGCCACAATCAATAACGATAGTAAAGAATTCGTCAATTTCCAAGAATGTTGTATTTTGACTCTGAATAATTAAGGAGGGGTACTTTAGCCGAGTAAATACGGTATTTCACTTAGCATGATGTTCACCGTAGTTGCTGTAAGAATTACTACTTAAAAAATACTCTTTGAGAACCACGAATTATCGGGAGAACACTGTACAGTATATTAAAAGCGATGAGTCTGATTAATGAAACTTATAGAGTCAACCAAGTGTTTTGAATTGTTTGTTTGGGATTCAGTACTTGTTCCCTGCTTTCGGCTGACTTGTTGATTAATAAATTAATGTTCATTTTTTCAGAATTTTGTTGAGTGTTCAACAGGACCCAACGTACCTGATGTCTACATTAAGAAAGAGATTGAGGTAAGCACAACTATTTCCTTTCTCTACCTGCTTATGTAATGTTCTTTGTACCGATATAGCCTTGACTGCTACGTGATGGAGCAATAACATTCTCGCTTGCGGTCAGTTGGCATCTGAGGGTACTTACAGTAAATGCCAGGGAGCCGTAGTGGTAGATTTACTGGAGCGGTAATGATCCCCTCTGTGACAAAATACATTAATTCATTAATCCTGGCTTTTACACTTCTACCTGGCTTATTATTGAAATTATATGATTCACATACCTTTCTGGGAGCCATCATGAATTGAAATTACTGTCATTAATTATCATTGCTTCACCGAAAATATTTCTTATATTATGTAAATAAATGTTTTTATTTCCTACTCATTCTACGGCAACCCTGTTTCCGAGGCACATGAGGTATCTTCAACTGTTACTAAGACGCACACATTGATGTCAGTTCATTGTTGCCAACACGTGCGATCATACAAAATACACCACACGACACACATAATATTGTAATTATGTGAAAAAACATTAATTGGCCTGGATAAAGATTATAGATGCGTGACAAAAACCAGGACTGTAAGAATCCCCGCAGCAATTATTGGTCCAGGCAAAAGCCATTGGTCTGGATGAAAAATATTGATGCTTTGTTGGGTAATTTCAGTCTTAGTGGATGGGAGGATATAGATCAGATGATGTTATTTAAATAAACTGGTGCACTTGGGTGTCTTGAGACTTTCGCTATACGGTGTACACTGCTGCAAGGCACTAAAAGATAAATTCCAGTAAACTTTGTCAAATTCGGGTCGTGTGTGACGTTAGCTGACCATTGCGATTGATTCGAACTCTCTTCAAATAATAGTCAATGTCGCTTGCAATCGCGCCACAGCAAATCAAATAGTCAAGTCATACAATTATTATGTCATTCACTTGCTTAATTCATGGACGATGATGTCCGATCGCCTGTACCTTACTTTCGCAGGCTCACAACCGATCTAGCTCTACGTTACAACATGCTCCACGGTAATGTTCAGCCGAATATGTGGCGTCAGGCCAAATAGCTATCCATTTCATCTCCTTGCATGTTGCTATTGCTTGCATTGGGATGCTCTATAGACTAATGCTACTCAATTTTCACTACCTCTTTATGAGTCGTACATAATTGATGATAACAATGTTGTCCAGTAGACACCCTGACCTAGTATCTGTTCAGACATATAGCTCTCTTACTTTCTTACATTAAGCGGCAAGTCCTGTACACTGACCGGCATGAAAAACTCAACACACAATAAATGATGTGTAATCATTGTGTAATTATCTATTTAATCAAAGTAAAGCCCTTCAACCTAATTTTTTAGACAGCCATTTGCGAGCAAACAATGAAGTGTCAATTGTTGATTGCAACCTGGAAAATACATCACTGGATTGAGCCTAATGTGTTATAGTGCTTCTTGTTGTACTTTGAATTGTTCGTTTTTCAAACACACGTGTTTGTAGGATCTTTCTGTGACTGTCGTAATCGGCTTTCTGGAGCAAACATGCCCTTAAGCCTTGAACAAGCTGCAAAAGCTGTTGCTTTGGTGGAAGATGGTTGCATCATGCATTACGTTCCAGAAGTGTTGAGGACTACACCTTCCACGATTTCGCGAAGGTACAGGGAAACGGGAGACTTTGCTTGGAGACAGGAACAGGTATGAGAAAGGCAACATCAGAGAATTCAAGTTCTCCGCGACCGTCACACCACTGCCATTGAAGCATGAAATCGACTCCACCTTGTTCAAGGGATCGATGTTAGGGAGAGAACCGTCCGAAGAAGATCGGCAGAAGACCAGCTACAGTCCCAGAACCCACCAGAGAACATCGCACATCACGACTACGTTTCGCAAGGGAACATCTTGGCTGGACAGTACAACAATGGGAACAAGTGTTGTTCACCGATGAGTCGCGATTTGGCCTCCGATCACCTGGTGGAAGAGAGAGGGTCTGGAGAAGGCCTTGCATATTCTTTTCAGAGTGGTTCTGTGATGGTGTGGGCAGGAATCACTACAGCTGCAAGGACTGATTTGGTCTTTGTGGAGCATGGGAGCCTTACCACACATCGGTATGTGGAGGAAATCCTTCTGGAGCATGTTGTGCCTTTCGCTCCATTTATTGGTGATGATTTCACACTAATGCAACACAATGCAAGCCCTAATGTTGCGCGAGTTCTTGGGCGAAGCAGGGATTCATGCTATGGCTTGGCCTGCTTGAAGCCCTGATTTGAATTCTATTGAGCACGTTTGAGACCGGCTGGGGAAAAGAGCCCATCAGCTCTATCCAGAGACCCTACAGGACCTACGGAAGGTCCTCCTGGAACAATGGGAGTTAATTCCTCAACAGGACATAATCAGGAGCATGCCTGAAAGGTTGAATGCCGTTATTGGTGCAACAGATGGCAATACACGTTTTTGAAGATGCGAACCGAGGTCTGTGAAGTGTATAGTCAAACCTTTATGAGCTTACTCAAAATTTCCTGCTCTTATAGCACTCTTTCCTTGAAGTGTGCATCTCTGGCTTAATTTGTTAAATTTTGTTTATAATCGTCTTTTTTCATTTTGAATGTTAGACACCTTTATGGGATCGTACTACAATATTTCATCATCATATAGTAGATTAGTGTCATAAATTTAAAATAAATGTCAGTTTTAGCAAGAAATTGAAGTGTTGCGTTTTTGGTGCCGGTCAGTGTATTTATTTGCTTATAGTATTTGAATGTTGTTTTGTTTTTTCAGGACTCGGCAGATTGTTCACTGAGACGTGAAGCATCTGTTGCCAGTGTGAAAATAGAGGATGAGGTGAGCATCATTCAGTAACGGAAAGGTGTATGTTTCACAAAACTCAAGCTCTTAGACTAGAGGGAGTTAGAAGGTAATACACGCACACCCAAGTACACGGGGTTTAAATGTCTAAGCCCCTGAAATGAAAGAACGACAAGTTAGAAGGTGTAGTTAAAACCCAGATGTCCCAAATCTTCGCAATAGTACAGGAAACATCTTGTGACTAGATCCAATGCTCACAGAAACACACACTCAAAGTCAACGGAAATATATTTGTTTAAAATGTGCGTTTAAACAAATACACAAGTGTTCGTGTCGAGCCCGCATAACAGTAAAGCCGGGCCGGACATTCACATCAGTTACTTCAATAAAGCAATGGGGATACTACCATAAAGTGGTGGATGGGCGTTGCCAGTAGAACATGCAGGCTGAATACAAAATCCCTACCTATAACACTTCTTTGTTTCGAAATACACCACAGAGTGTAGACTGGCGTGAGTCATAGCCCGTACGCACAGAAGGAAATACAGAGACTTCAAACACGAGTTTGTGGACGATTGAATGGTATGGCCCAAGCGGTCAACAGTGATCCAACATCTGCTATACAAAGACAAGTATATTCCATGATTATTGCCAACCACCTCTAAAGATATCACACTTTCCCCGTTATAGCCGCACTGTGTTTGTTCGACAGAATGTCTCAGTTCTCCCGCAATCAGAATAACGATAGTAAAGAATTCGTAAATTTCCAAGTATGTTGTATTTTGACTCTCAATAATTAAGGAGGGGTACTTTAGCCGAGTAAATACGGTATTTCACTTAGCATGATGATCACCATAGTTGCTGTAAGAATTCCTGCTTAAAAAATACTCTTCGAGAAATGCAAATTATCGGGAGTATACTGTATATTAACCCTTAGAGTGCCAGACAACGATATATCGTAGTTCGAACAGACCGCTCTTTTATACGTATTTAGTGCTGTTGGATTTTCCAGGAGGCGGCACCATACGCGTTCATTCCACAGAGAAAGAATAGTAGTTTTTAACTACATCGCTGGATGACACATAAGTTTCCTATTTCCGGTTCAGTGAATTTTAGAAATCTGTGTTCATCTGCGCCGAGTAACATCTGACACATTGAGTAAAATGGCGTCGAGCGGGAGAAATAAGTTTGTTGACGGCGATGATCTGGCTATGTACGTAAATAATTTGAGTGAAGAGGAGGATAATTACTCGGATGAGGAATTTAATCCTCCAATAGATGAGAAAGTGGAAAGTGAAAGTGATAGCGGCGGGATTGATGTAAACATCCGACCGCGTGATTTTAGGCCTAAAGTAAACAGCGATAGTTACAGTGATAATGACGACAACAATATCCAGCAGTTTCACGATTTCCGTGAAGTTCAGGTGGGACAAGATGCAAAATACCAACCCTCACCTGGGAGGTTAGGGGTAAATCCTGAAGCCTGTTTTCTGTGTGTTGTGTTTATCTTCAGTGAAGGTAACTCCCAAACTATTGTACATAATAAAGGGAATGGGAGATTACAGAGAAGTAAACATTACTCATCTGTGAGTTGAATTTCTAATTATATTTTGTTTCATTTCGTTTTTTTTCTTTCTATTTTTCGTGTTTTGAAAATGTTCCAAAAATATTTTTATTTTGAATAAACATGAGCATGATAATGTTAAAGTGTAGTTCAGAAGTAAGTGAGTTCTCTAGTTAGCATTTAGGGAAAATTTCAAGCCATTGTGTTGGTTATTGTGAATTATATAGCCCTGAGAGTGTGAACCTGCAAAATCCTCTAAATCAGTCTGGCGCTCTTGGCATACTGTGAGCACTCAGGCCTGGCACTAAGGGGGTTAAAAGCGATGAATCTGATCAATATAACTTTTAGAGTCAACCAAGTGTTTTGAATTGTTGGTTCCCTGCTTAGGGCCGACTTGTTGAGTAATAAATTAATGTTGTTGTTTTTTTTTTTTTTCTTCCAGAATTTTGTTGAGTGTTCGACAGGACCCGAAGTACCTGATGTCTACATTAAGAATGAGATTGAGGTAAGTGATAAGTGCTTGGTGATGTTGTGTGACAGGAAATACAGTCAAGTGTGGAATGTAGGGCTAAAGGGATGATTTATCTTCAAAGTTCCTTGCATGCAAAATAGAGGCTGCTATATTTTAGCTCAACTGACAAGGTTTTAATAGATTTATTGGATGTTCAAATAGATCGATGAATTTTGTTTGCAGATTTGTAGATTCATTTAATTATTTATCCCGTGGATAACTATGTATAAAATATGTGGGATGAGACACGTTACTCGCAGTACGACATTAAGGCGAAAAAGTTTGCTTACACGTTGCAAGAAGGCTGTACAGGATCATTATCTATGTGTGTCCTGATAAACACACGTCAAGCTAAGCCGGCTTTGACTGGCAAAGATCGCGGGCACATACACGATTCAGCCGGTGGTTGGCGCGCACTTTTACACTTTTACCAAACATGTTTAATAATGTGTACTTACAGTACTCATAGGCGATGCTGAAAATGTCCTCCCTCTCTTGTAACATACACCTGATGAAAGAATGGACATCAAACTCACCTAATTTTTGTTGTTTGTTAACTTTTTATTATTTACGGAGCCAGTTTTCTTGAATCGTTCAGCGAGCCACCTCATTGTACTGGCATTAGTTAGGCATAGGTCTTCCTGGAAACATGATTCAAAATTTTTGTCTTGTTTCAGACAACTCGTTAAATGATATGAGTCAGTGGAGTGGGGTATTGCGAGGTCCACACCTCGCCAGCCAAATGACCCAATAGTTTCCCGCGGTCCACTGACTCATATCGTTAGTTCACACGTGTCTTGTCATTCATATGGATGTATATCTGTAAAGCTTAGACGTTAGTGAGTATTGTGATTACTGTGAACTGAACTTAACAGTGCATAAGAGATGACATTGAAGCCATCACTGCTGTTGTCCATTCTTTCATCAGAAGATGTCAGGTGTGTGTTACAAGAGAGGGAGGTGCTATGAGCACTGTACTGTAAGTACACATTATTGAACATGTTTGGCAAAAGTGTGCGCCAATCACCGACTGAACCGTGTACGCGATCTGCGCTAGTCAAAGCCGGCTTAGCTTGGCGTGTTTATCGGGGCGCACATAGATAATGACCCTGTACTATCAGCTGAGTAGGGGATGAGAAACTTGTCGCCTGTCTCAAGAAGCAATCAGCTGTGGGTGGTATTTGCACACGTCTACCCTGTTCTGCGAGAACTGCTGTCCGTATGGTTTGCAACTGGGAACAGAAAAATATCAGAATGTAACTCTTATCCTAGTAGAGTGACGGTCATTAGTTTGTGGTCGGGCAGTGAGGAAGCAGGTACGCCAAGCGAACCACTGAGCAATTTGGGGGTTAGACGAGAGTACGCAGCACTTCATGTTACGTGCTAGAACTGGATATTATCACCCTTTCTCTGCAATGACGAATCACACAGGTTTTCGAAATAAAGCCACTTACATCCGAATGGAGCAACTTTCGAAGTAACTTTTCAAATATCACAATATTTCAATATTGAGTTCTGCTGTAACACAAGTACAATCCCAATGTGGTACAAGTCACTGACTGGCTGTGCCCCAGGTTGTAGGATCGAATCCAGGTGCTGTCATTTCGCATTTTAGGAGCAGAAGACGTCGCTGTTCTGCCCCTAACTAACTACAGTTGGCATTTTAGGGTGCAGAAATGCAAGTTGCAGTTGATTTACCAGCACGTTGGAGGCTAACTTCCGGCAGTAGTTAATAAACCAATAACATTATACAGGGCGCCCGAGAATGTACTCCGCAGTGGGTACGTGCAGCTGTGAGTGGTAGAGTCATGCGTTTTAGTTGGCTGCACTGCACTGTGTCCTTCAAAGCGGGACTTCCCCGTATGAGCTGTCGGTGTGCATCGCGATAAGCACGCGAGCCTGCATTGTCTTCAGCGTGTATTAGTCAAGTCAGCGAGCGTTCAGATAGATTATTATTGAAAGAGTGCAACAGTATACAGGCGGTAATGTTTACTCCTGAAGAGAGAGCTTCTTTGGTGGAATACGTTTTTCGCGAAGGCGATCGGTTTACAGAAAATGTAAAATTAAGATTTCAGGCGCGGTTTCCTAATTCAAAGTGTCCAAATCGTGATACCGTTCGGGATTTGGTAAGTAAATTTCGTGTGACTGGCTCAGTGCACGATGTACCGGGAACAGGCAGGCCTACGCTTTTAACATACGCAAAACTTGATGAAATCTCCAATATGCTGCGAAGCCCAAGTAAATCAACACGAAAATTAGCTCAACAAACAGGAATCTCCAAGTCGACAGCACTTAAAGCTGTAAGAGACAAGCTTCAGTTGTTCCCTTATAGTGGGCGATGTATGAAAGATAGAGATATGCTCTTGCGGACTTTTTTGCAGAACTTTTCATGCTGAACAATTCATACACTCATAGTATTTAAATATTTTTAACGGTTTGCCCAGCGTAAGCTTACAAAGCGCTCGGACGCCAGGTTTGTTATCGACTTTTCCACTAAAATCGTTACTGCTCGGCTTCCTTTGATCATGAATAAATTATTTTCTACAGATATCATACTCGAGATATCCTTTACAGAATGGTGAAAACCGCATCACAATCCATCCAGTGGTTTTCGAGTTTACCAGGAACATCCAAGAATCGGGGACTTTATTTTATACTAAGTAGAGATGATGCAAGCGGCAGCTGTGCTACCAACGTAACTGCTGTAGCTAGCTCTCGCAGATGCATGTAGGCGCTGCGGAGAACATTCCCGGACTCACTGTAGAAAGATAGCTTGGAAGCCATTTTTCAGTGTTGCCTTAATGATATTCTTGTAACTTTTGATCACATGAGATTTTTTGTAGGTTTTATCACATTGGGATTGTAGTAAAGTGAAATAGTTACCTGGGAGTCACTCAGGGATTTTAAGTTATATGTTAGACACCTCAAAATCAATAGTAAATCCTGGCCGAGTCCTTTAATAGAAATCCTGTGCAGGTGATATATCTGGCATAATAAACATAGGTTGGTTCCTGAGTTTAGGGGCTGTGACAACCCCTCATGCGGCCCCGTGTACTTTGGGTGTGTGTAGAATCTGTCTGATAACCAGTGTTAATTGTGATGACTGTATTAGTGTGTGTTATCATATATATTATTTCAGTAGTATAGATCCCTCCTGCGGCACTCGCAAGCGACCGATCGTGAAAATGGGCATTCAAATGAAGGAGAATAGAGACATTAGTAGTGACGAATTGCACTCAGATTCCATAAATATCAATAATTTCTTTAAAAAATGACTTTAAAAAATGTACGAAGTGTGTGATTTGCAGATAGGATTTGCAGATGTATGAAAATACCCTCCATAATTGCTGCCCACTTCACATTTTGGTCGCTGTGACGCCCGTTTCACGTCATTTTAACATTATGAGGTCTTTCCTTTTATCATTTTGCATGGATTTCAGAAACAGCAAATCAAAGGAATGAGTACTCATATCGTATAATTTCATAAATATCTAATAACCGGTGAGTGTTGCAGCACACTCGATGCACAAATGACATTATCGGTGACAAATTGCATTCTAATTTCTTAAATACCATTTTTTGTAAGAAGTGTTCTATTTGCAAAACCTATTGGGGGAAGTGGGGTTTATGAACATGCAAGCTTTCTCGCACGGGTCCGCTAGTCTGTTTTTAATTCAAGTAAGGACTGCAGAAATTTAATTTTCAAATAGTTCCAACTTTTTGGCTACCAAACGCCACCGTCAACAACCAACTAGTTCTGAACTTGGTTTCTAGATGCCACCGCAGTCAGCTCTTGGCGACGAATGTTGGAACCCAAGTGCCTTAGTCAAATCTAACCTTTCTTCGTAATGTGCTTTGTATTTAACATTTGAATGTGTACTGTTTCCAAGCTGCTATTGGATGCCAAGTTTTCAGGGTGTTTCACATTTCCCCATGGTGAGCCCCGATTGCGCAGTCGTACAGAGGACAGGTGATGAACCTCAGGTATGTGCAATTGATACGTGATAAGCTCGCAGACTGTCCTCTGTACGACTACAAACCGAGGCTCACCGGCCAAAATCCGTGGCGTAAATTGTAATCGTGTTGCTCTGCTTCCATTACTATGTTTTTGATACTGTCTGTGTTTCTTTAGGCCCATTGTATTATCCTGTAATCACCATTTAGTTGCTAGAAAAGGAATAATCAGCGTTAAAATGGAGCACGGTTCAACTTCAAAAGTTATCTAAAGAGGTCTGTTTCGTTGTTAATACAGGAGTTGCAATTCAAAAAGAATTATTTAACTGCACTTTCTTTGTTCATCATAATTGTCTAAAGGCCAATGCCTAGTCTATGCAACCACACTCTTCTGTCGTTGGTGGTTTGTTTCAGTTCCATGTAATTGTCACATCCCATTCTATTCTTGATGTCTTCCGATACTTCGTCCTAGGCCGTTCTCTTCCTTTCTTTCCCAGCATTTTCCCTTTAAGAATGTTAACAATGAAAGTGTTGTGTCTGATGACATGTACAGTAAATTTTGTTTTTCTTTTTCACATTTCCTTCATTAATCTTCTCCCTTGTTTGACTTCCCTTAAGACTTCCAGGTTGGTTTTTAGCCTACTTTTCACATTTTGCAAAAATGAGGAAAAGTAGACTTAAGAGATCGGGCAAATGTGTGTCTGGCTGGCTGGCTGTGTGTGTGTCCCCCCTATCAACTCCTAAACGGCTGCAGCAATCAAAACCAAGTTTAGTATGAGTAAAGATGTATACCGGAATATTTCACGCCCATATTTGAAAATGATGTCAGTGCTACCAACTGCTGAAAAAATGCACTAGAAATTTGAGCTCCATGTTGGATATCTTGGAAGTTATGCATGGGAGCTATTCCAAAATTGGCACAAATGTAGATAATACTATTTCAGTTTAATTTCCAGGAGTCATACATGACAGTGTTGCCAAAATAATTTTAAACCTGCTGATAAGTCCAATTTTTAAATGCATATTAATTTTAAACTATCAATTGGATTTTAACCAAATTTTGTATGTAACATGTGTACATAAACAGATATGACTGAGCGAATTCTTGAGAGCCACCAGGGCTGCCAACTGTTAATAATTGCTTTCTCTATTCTTTTATCCAAATACCAATATATCAGAAAGTATGCAAGCCGACAGCTTTAAGTATGCACACGTACAGTACCTGACATTCTATATTACATTGGAGTAACCTATATACATCAGTGCTGTCAACATGATTCTAAGCCTGCTGATAGGTTCTATTTAAAATACATGTAACTTCTATACTAACTAATGGATTTCAGTCAAAATTGGCACAACAATAGATCGTATTATTTCCGATTATTTCTGACCAGCACACGCATGACATTGTTGCCATTAGGCATTTACGCGTGCTGATATATCCAGTGTCTAACTGCATGTAACGTCCATTGGACTTCAACCAAATTTTGTATTCTGTACCTTAAGAGATGGAACTAAGAATATATTCACTCTCCAGGGCTGCCAACTGTAGTGCTCTATTAGGCTACATTATACCAGGTATATTTCGAACTAATTAGACATTTCGATATTATGAACTTAATTTCGTCATTATTCTTGATAGGTTCATATACTGTAGATTAATCATTGGCATGAAAAGTAGGCTCTTTAGTTCGTCACGGAACTTCTTGTTCTTTGTTATAAAGGAATTTAATTTCTTGGTTGAGCAGGGGTTTGTATATTTGGGGCACACATACTCTGTCCCCTACTACGTGAGCAGTCAATGGCTGAATGTCTATGAATATAAAACTTGCAATAGCTACAAGTGTTGTTGTTTTAAGAGGCAGAACAGCAAGGTCAGGGATTTGGGCTCCTACTCCGGTAGTTTGGTGCAGGAGGTGCGTGAAGGGCACATTTTAATGAACGTTGTTTTAACCCCTAGGCTGCCGAATTAAATTTTGATCTTGACTCTCAAAAGATTGAATCAAGCAGTGAAAAATTAATTTTTATTCTTACCTCAAATAACTTCATTTTCGGATTACATACATACTCAAGACCACTGAAAAGTACTATTATGACATAACGTAACTACTAAATCCGGGTCGTTGTTGTTTAGCACAATGAGGAAATCTTTTTATAATCAACAACTCCATTTATTTCATCATACCCAACACTCTTACTCAATTTCTAAAACAATCCCTTCTTCTTCCTTTCTCTTATCTTCTTTACCATCTCAACATCTCATCTGACTTTTTATCATCTTAACAAAACATAGCATATTCTCTTTAATCATAACCAATGTCTCCTTAACCCAAAGATCCTCAACAACTAGAATCAGAAACAGTACATTATTGTAAAAGGAAATATCTATACAGATTAGAACTCAATAAAGCATGTCAGAACAAATGAACTTCAAAAAAAGAAAATAAATACAGATGTGGAACTCAATTAGGCATGGCCCCCTCCTACGTTACTGCTGAACCATTACAAGGAATACCTAAGCTCAGGCCTGCAATGCAATGGCCCATCAGCAAAAGGTGGCCATGCCTCGAACCTTAACCCTATCCCGCCCGAAAGCGCCCGGTTGCATTATCTGCACACGTCTGCCATGTATGCGTCAGGTTTGTAGGTTTCTCAACTCTAAAGTGTTTATAAAGCATTTACGAATGTGCAGTACAATCCACAAGGCAGTGAAAACAAAACAATAGCGTAAATCTATCATGAACTTCCGTGCTCACTGATCAGGTGTTTCGTTCGTAAACATGGCGGGATTGACTAATGCAGATAATGAAACCGAGCTCAATATAGGCGAAGAGTGACGCAGAATCATTTAGTAGTGGTGAAAGTGAGTTTTTAGTCAGTGAAGAATGATGATAATTTCAATGATAATAGTGAAGTAAGTGAAAACGGGGACCAAGAAATCGGTCCTGACGGCGATGCTCCGGCATTTCAGGTAACTCAAACATTTTGTTTTTTTACTACGAATGAGTTTTTGGAGAAATTATTTTGTAGTTTCATTTGGTTGTGCTAATAAAAGGAATATTCCAATCGTTAGTATCGATTCTGGTTTGAAAGCAAAGGAAGGAAGAACAAGGCTTTCAGAGTGTGGTTCCAGGAAAGAACTGATCTGACAAGGGAAGATTATAAGATAAAGAAGAAAGAAGCAAACAAGATTGTCGCAGAGGAGAGGAAGAAGTGGATGGTAAAGTGGACAGAGATGATGGAGGAAGACAGCAGAGGAAATAAGAAAGTACTTTATGGGATGGTCAAAAGTAAGAGAAGAGGTCTGCGAGAGGATGTGGTAATGATGGACAGAAACGGAAATGAGGTACACAACAAAGAGGCACTCAAGACAGTGTGGAAAGAGTACTTTGAGGATTTGCTGAATCCAAATGGTCATAGGGAGGAAGACAATGTATTGGAAGATGGAGAAGACAACACAGGAATGGAAAAGGACCTGACTTGGAGAGAACTGGAAATGGCTATAGACAAGATGAAAGGAGGAAGGGCACCAGGTGTGGATGAAGTGAGTGTTGAAATGGTGAAGGCAGCAGGGGAGGTTGGGAAACAGTGGCTGTACCGGGTGATGAGGGTGATATGGAAGGAGAAAAAGACCCCAGAAGATTGGAAGAAAGGATTAATTGTCCCTATATTTAAGAAAGGAAGCAGAAAGGAGTGCAGAAATTACAGGGGAGTCACACTCATACCTCACTGTGCCAAGATATATGAAAAGATATTAGAAAGTAGAATACGAGCCAAAGTGGAGAGAAAATTGAGAGAGGAGCAGTATGGATTCAGACCTGGGAGATCAACAGTGGATCTCATATTTTCAGTGAGACAGCTCCAGGAACACCACTACGAATTTGGAGAGGATCTGCTGATGGCCTTCCTGGACATCGAAAAGGCCTATGATAGTGTGTGTAGGGAGAAGGTTTGGAAAGCAATGGAAAACATGGGAGTGGAAAAAGAGACTGTAGGCAGAGTGAAGGAGATGTATTGTGGAAGTGTGAGTTGTGTGAAAGTTGGAGGGGAAAGAACTGACTGGTTCAGACAAATGAGTGGCCTGAAACAGGGTAGTGCGCTGTCACCCCTTCTCTTTATTGTGGTTATGGACGAGATAATGACACGGATAGCAGGAAAGATAGGAGAAGATAAGATGAAGGCAATGGTGTTTGCAGATGATCTCATGGTCTGGGGAAACAAGGAGGAAATTCAGGAGCAACTGAAGGCTTGGGAAGAAACAGTGGGAGAGTACGGATGGAAGTTCAACATCAGTAAATGTGAGATCCTGTTAACGACCAGGAAAAAGGACAGACCAATGAGTGGGATAACACTTGGAGGTGGACAGCTGAAGAAGGTGGAAAGTCTCAAGTACTTGGGAAGTATAGTGGAGGAAAATGGGAGAAATGACAAAGAGATTACGGAACGTGGCAGACAAGCAGAAGCATTTCTGAGAAGCATTAGGAGCTTAGTGTGGAATAAAGATGTCCCACAAAAAAGCAAGGAAGTGTTATACAGAAGCTACTATATCCCGATACTGACCTATGCTTCAGAAATGTGGATAATGAAGAAAAGAGACATAAGCAGAATACAGGCAGGTGAAATGAAGTTCCTGCGAAGTAGGATCGGAGTAACAAGAAGAGACAGGTTGAGGAATGAAAAGGTCAGGGAAATGGTGAAAGAGGAGCCCTTGCAAGGTAGGATTGAGACATCAAGACTGAGGTGGTATGGACACTTAAAGAGAATGGATGAGAAGAAGATTCCCAAGAGGATACATGAGATGCAGATGCAGAAGAAACGACCAAGGGGAAGACCAAGAGATAGATGGCTGAAAGGAGTGGAGGAATGTGTCAAGAAGAGAGGCGAGGACTGGACCAGAGTGACAGCGGAGAGGTGGTAGGAAGAAAGAACTACGTAGCGAGGCTTATGTTCCAAACAGACCCAGCCTGGGGCTGGAAACTGTACATGATGATGATGATGAGTATCGATTCTTAAAAAAAAAATAGAGTAATAAGTTTATGCTTATACCGGTATTGGTTTGTATCGCGCCGGCCCTCATTTCTAGTATTTGACAATTATAAATAAAACTGAAAGGTACGTATTGTGATATGAATAGACAATGTTTGTTAGGCGGTCTGCTCACTTTGGGAAATGTTGTATAATATAATGAAAGTATTCTCTACTATGTGAGAGTTATAGGTTATGTTTACATGTTGTCTGGCGATTTCTCCAGTATCACCAAGATAGTGGTTTGAACCAACAACCTTAGGACTCCAAGAAGGGAGATATGGATGTGATGGTATGTTTTCTAATATTGTTTAAGAATTTGAATACATTATGGTCAGTCGTTTTCATTATATTATACTTTTTCTGAAACAATGTACTTAGGTTCATTTCTTTCTAAATAATGGGGTAAAACCTGGGGATAGGCAACCTGAAAATGTGGGCGGGAAAAGGTTAACCTATAAAAGTAATTCTGTAACCAAAATGGTTACAATAAATATTTCTAGTAGGTGCACATACACTGCAAAAAAAGACAAAACAAAAATGTAAAAGTGAAAGTTTTTTTTAATGTGTGTATAAATGACTTTATTGAATTTTTTCCCTTCTAATTGATCACAGTTTTTAGCCTATTTTCATTTATGTAAAAAGAAATAGGGTTATGAGATCACCTTTGCCTTTCCCCCTAAACGGCTGGAGCGAACTCGGTAGCGTCATAGAACTATTTTGTCCGACCCCGACCGTGCCCTTGAATTTTATTTAGTCGCACCAATCCAACATGGCGTCTGTGCGAAATATTTCACCGGCATTTTATTTCTCCGAAACTATTACCGATATCACCCTGATAAAGGGCACTACTAGATGTTCACCTTTGACGTCAGAAGAACGTTTTATCAAGCGGTTATAAAATTCTGAGGCCGTGGACAAAAGTCGAATACGGCAGTGGACGGAATGTGATTGCCATTGGACTACAGTCGAACATGCCAGCTTAGGGGTTAAGAAGTATAGCCCGACCCAGCGGTTTCTGCAGCTACATGACCGGACAGGCGTGGCTTGAGAACAGTGGGAGGCTGACGGCTCGCGTCACCGAAACGAAATATCACACGCACCGAGGGGTCAAGTTTGACACGATACGGCTTCTACATAAAAGTAGGATGAAAGGCAGCATTTTACTGAGTATATAGAAACTTGAATCACAATTCTACGCCCAGTAGTTTACTTTTTATGTTATTTTAAAAATAAAGAGCAAACTGCTTCGATATGAGCCGCTGCTGATTTGGGGAGCCAATGTAATGTTGCCAAATCATTGCACAATGACAAGAGGGCGAGCGAAGCTCTCGTCTACATTGCGTAGCATTATGTTATCACGACCAAGTCCAAGAAGATGTTGCTACATTGGGACTCGGGGAGTCAGGACGTGTCACGTGTGCCTGAGGAGGTGGGAACGAATTGAAGTGCGTAACTGCGTCGTGGCAGACATTCCTCGGTCGGGCTTTACCTGCATATTGTTGAGAATAAGAGAACAGATGTAGCAACAAGCGGCCATTGGAAGTCACCGAAACTGTGCTACCAGAACATGAAGAAATTAGCAGAGAAGTCCACAGCAAATGGCAAGGTACGTTCACTTGTTCTACTCTACTCAGAAAATGGTCTTATAAACTAGGCGAATCAGTTCACCTCTTTTTCTCAGTCTTGCTGCACATTTTGTTGTTCCATGGAATTGGCGACGGATCTACTGTGGAAGTGGTCAGACCAAGAAGGGAGGTGGATATTTTATTTTGTGATTTTAAAAAGTTCCTGTCTGTTGAGAGATGAATGTAATGAGCATGCTTGTAACTTGAAAACAGCCTGGAATTTGGAATCGCACACTTCTAGTCCAGCCTTCGCTGCAATCTTTGTAGCGGGAATGTGGGACGTCAACTTATTTCTTCCTATAATTTTCAGCTAAGCATTAGTGAAAGGAACACCCCTGTTTGTTTTTTCGGTCATACAAAGCCATGGACAAAACTGTTGGATCCAAGGGAGTGCGGAGACAGTGAGTTCACGTTTACATGACGGGTTGACTGTTGTACACTTCTCAGTTCGATATTGTATTCCTTTCAGGTTGAGGAGCACAAAGCTGGAGGTTATCACGAGTTAACAGCGCGGAGTGACGCCATCGATGGAGGAAACCCTGACTGTGGTAAGTTTGTTACGTTGTTGGTAATCCTGCGGCATGTCTTGAACTACTTCGGCCTAGCACATTGAATTGAATGTCTGTAGATGTATATCTGCCACTTTTCCTTTATTCACGGCCATGTATTATTCTTTGATTTAGTTTCGAAACATCCACTTTCTTTCTGCTGGTTCCGTCAATGACAAGATGGAGGGCTTGTGCAATGAGGTGATAAGATTTTATAAGAATTGGTTCAAATGGGCCAAGTTATAGTGAATTGGTGGAAACAGAATATGAGAGTGGGCACTGTAAAGTACCGTATTTACTCGGCTATAAGACCCCCTTTTTTTTTCTAAATCTTGAATTTATCGGGTATTATTAATTTATTTGTGTTTTTTTTCTTCCTATTTTAACATCTTGTTGTTTTATCGCCGTTAAGGGTTTTATTTTGAATTGTTTGTTTGTTTTTCTCCTCTAACTTCGTGCTTGGTCCGCGTGCTTTCCGGCTGTGTGCCGTTGTGTTATTTTTTTATTTTCCTGTAAATTTGGGGCGCTCCCTTGTGAACGAGTTTTCTTTATTTGTAAACGCTTGTCTTGCTTTGCCTCGTGCATTTGCCCGTAAATTTTGTGAGGGGTTTAGGTTTGTATTTCTTGTGTCCGTGTTTTTTCAATTTCCTGTGGGGTAAGTCCTAGCATGTTGTGTGTTTTTTTTCTTTTTCTCATTTCTTTCTGTACCACCCCATCCTTTCTTTGCCTTTGTTTATGTGTCTGTAATTTTATGTTATTGTTGGAATACACTCCAAGTCTTTTGAAAATTGTTTCCCAGTTTCTTTCTTCCTGTTTTTCCCCCTCTCCCTGTAGCAGTAGCACCTGAGGGCGACCCTTAAACTAAGTCTTCTCTCCACCTTTGGCCCATCAGGCAAGATCGGTACCCCTTCCACCAGTTTCTTTCTGGACGGCAGCCACCACTTATCGAACTACACTACTACTCAGGAAAGGTCGTTTGGTGTCGCGGTTGGTCAACATGCGATTTTTCGAATATGTCACAAGGGGCAACATCTACAACATTTTAAGTTAGGAGGTGACAGACATATTAAATCGATCACCTCTGTGACAAGACTTAAAAGCCGGAGATTGGGCTTGGGATCCGCAGTGCGGTCACATTATCAAGTCTTACTCAACAAATATGTCTGCCCTGTTATTATTATTATTATTATTATTATTATTATTATTAATCTTGATTGGTCACATTGGAACACTTGAGTCGTAGTACTGCTTGGTTCTTGGACTCTTTCCAGTATTTTTTCATTCTTTCAGATCGGGATTTTCTCAACTGATCTGAAATCTCCATAGGCTTTCTATGTGTCATTTCTGCAGAAAATGTGTGAGTTTCAAGAATGGTGTTGATTTTATTTTTCTCCTCGGCATCTGTTATCTTGAGTCCAACTGCTTTGAGATCTTGTTGGATTTCTTGGATCCATTTTCCTCCAGTTCTCTTTCCTAGATTTCTCATCACCAGTTGGCGTACAATTCTGTTTTCTGGAAGCCGTAAGATGTGAAAAAAAATATGAAATTCTTTTCTTCTTCATTGTGCTGGTGATTGGATCAATCTCAAGATAGGCAGTTTGATTTGGGAGAATCCTCCAGACTCCCTCAACCTGATACTTTTTATTTATGCACGTTCTAATGATTCTTCTTTCCGTTTTGAGGAGCAGATCAGTTCTTTGTTCATTTTTAATTTGGAACAGTGTTTCACAAGCATAAGTGGCTACAGTTTTACAGTTTTATAATGTTGGATCTTAGTAGCTATTGATACTAAGCTAGGGTTTTTTTGTTTCCAGGTGACATTAGCAGTGAGGAAGCAGAGAGTGAAGGTGAAAGTGAAAGTGAAATGGAGACGAGCACTTCGGGAAGTGATTCTGATGTGGCGGTAAGTCCACCCCTTCATAAGGCACAATATTAATGAAGATATTTTAATTTAATTTTAATTATACACTCACCGGCAAAAAAAGAAAAAACGCAATACTTGTATTTTTTAATTATTCTCATAATTTATTGCACTGAAATTATTCTTCTGTTAGAATTATGCATAATTAATTGTTGTTTAACACTTAGAGCGCGGGCGCCGTAATATTACGTTGATCGATTTCTCGCGCTTTGTGTTGGAGATGAACGTAATATTACAGCTCTAGCACTCGCGTGTGGGTGCCAGTAAGCATGAAGTTGCACATACTATCGCTAGATAGCACCACGTCACTGTTCAGCTGAAGAATATCGATCTGTTGGAAGGCAAGCGATGCACGTTCAAGTAGGTCAAATCTGATTTCCTTTCCCTTGTTTTTATTCTTTGTGGACAGATTTTTCTCTCGCAAAAACGTTGAGTTTATTCTATGACTAGTACAGTATATATATTTGGGGTTATAGTTCGCATTACAGATTCTGAATCTGATGCAACTGAAGAGACAGTTCTCCCTTCTACTTCTGCCAGCGTGCCCGCTCGTTCCAGGACGAGAGTGCGTGCAACTGCTGTTTATGGCATATATATTTTTTCAATTGAGTTGGATTTTTATTAAATTTGTAGTGTAAGGGTTCGGAAATCGAACGGACTTTTCAATTTATTTGTAACTCAAAGCACATTCTGTTTGTGCCATTCTGAACATAGCCAGCACACGGGAGAGGAGCAACATTTAAGGCGATCAGCAGGGTAAGTGTTAAACATTTTAAAACCACTTCACATACAAAAATAATGCTTCTAATAAAAGAGAAGAGAGAAAGTGAAAATGTCTTAATTTTGGAGTAAATTACATAGTCGTTTAAAAATGTTGATCTGAGTTCCAAAATTAATCATTACAGAATTAATCCATTCCTTTGGGTACTGACACAAGAACTGAACACTTAAAAACGGGTATTTCCACCCCTAGCACAAATCACCTCGCGTAACCTCTCTGCCATACTTGCGATGGTTTGTGAAATGCTTTCCTGTGGGATGCGTTCCCACTCCTCATGCTGCATCTCCCGAAGTTGCTGGAGAGTCTCAAGAGCACGTTGCCGAACATTTCTGGCCAACATGTTCGATTGGATTGAGGTCAGGGGTCCTAGCTGGCCAGTCCAGTGCGTACAGTCCACCACATGGAGGTACTGCTGGACACACCGGGCAGTGTGTGCTCGTGCGTTGTCGTGCATCAGGCGAAATGGTACAACGTGGTTGTCAAGAACTTCCAGCTGGGAGAGACCCATTCTCAATTAGGTCAAGTTCAGTCCTACTGAAACCAATTTCTAACTTCTACAGTTGAGGTGTGTCGGTCCCTTCGAACTTGGAGTCGCAGATACTGTCTGATGTTGCCCTTCTGTGGCCTGACCCACTCCTCCTGGAGTATGTTCCAATTGGGCGGCTTCGGTGGCGTAGTCGGTAGCATGCTGAGCTTCTATGCCCAAGATAGCGGGTTCAAACCCGGCCGAAGCCGTCGGATTTTTTACGAGCGTTAAAAATCCCTCAGTATGCCTTCCTTCGGAGGGGAAGTAAAGCCGGCGGTCCCATGTCATAGATTTATGGCATGTTAAAGAACCTTCCACTAATTGCACCTGTGTGAAGCTAAATTGGATAGGTTAAGAATGTAAACAACGCTCTTTGGTTTCTATGTTCATTGCCAAGAGCCGACTGCGGTGGCGTCTATGAGTTAAGTTCTGAACTTGGCCTAGTAGTCGTTGACGGTGGCGCTTGGCGGCAAAAGTAGGAACTATTTGAAAAATTCTAAGTTGCAGTACTTCAATAAAAAAATAGACAGATAACACACACTGATACAGTCATCACAATTAACACCGGTTATCAGACAGATTCTACACACACCCAAAGTACACGGGGCTACATGACCGCGTTGTCACAGCCCCTAAACTTAAGAACCAACCAACCAACCATGTTCCAATTGGTATGTCCTTTGGATGGTCGAAACATTGACATAACTGTTTTGCAACGTATCGCATGCTTCTTCCGTCTTCAATCAAGGCTACAGCTCTTGCAGCTTCTTCTCGTGTAAGAACCATGTTTCCTTTGCGAGATGAACTAAACTACTGATGAGAAATACATTTTATCAAACAAAGCTAATTTTGTTTGTAAGAGTGAGACTTATCAATCAAGCACTTCAAGTTTATTGCAGGAAATGAACTAATGGAAATGGAGGCTGACTGGGGTAGATAGCGAACATAAATGAAACTTATATCGATAATTTATAGGAAATGGATGGTAAACAAACGCTCTGAACAAAGAAAGGTCTGATAATAGTATAAAGTGACATTATGCAGCTAATACGCAAGTTTTAATTTTTAAAATCAAGTATTGCGTTTATTTTGCCGGTGAGTGTATTAATTAATTAATTAATTAAATTATTAATTTTAATTTTTTTTCTTCAGCATCTTAATGTTCATAATCATATTTTTTTTATAATTTCCATTTTTATCTATTATTTTTATAATCTCAAATTATTATCTTTTTTTTTTACTCTTTAATTTTAAATGTTATTATTTGAGAAGTAATTTTATCAAGCAACTTAGGTATACTGTTTGGTTTTCAGAAATAAACACTTTCAAAATAATAATAATATAACGTAATAATAATAATCATCAGCATCATCCTGAACCAACTCCAGTTGCGCGGGTGTGGAATATGAGCCCCCTCCATATCACCGTGTCCTTGTACCACTCCTCCTCCACCAACTTGTCCCAATCATGACTTCTCTGTAGTGCATATAACGTAATAATATTAATAATAATTCGTTGGTATATGACTGAAAGATTCAACCATCAGCATCTTTGACAATATAAATTGCCCGAAAATGTTCTCCGCAGTGGGTACGTGCAGCTGTGAGTGGTTGAGTCATGAGTTTTAGTTGGCTGCACTGCACTGTGTCCTTCAAAGCGGGACTCTCCCGTGTGGGCTGTCAGCGTGTATTGGTCAGCGAGCGTTCAGATATATTGAAAGAGTGCAACAGTATACAGGCGGTAATGTTTACCACTGAAGAGAGAGTTTTTTTGGTGGAATACGATTTTCGTAGTGGTATGGGGTTGCACAGAAAATGAAGTACAGCAGAATCTAAATGCTTGGAACCACCAATTTAAGGAGTTTGGCCTCAAAATCAGTCATACAAAGACAGTAGCAATGGCAGTCAGCAGACAGAGGTTGCCTACAAGCATTGAGCTGGATGGAGCGAAATTAGAACAAGTCGATTATTTCCAATACCTCGGTAGCATTATGACTGAAGATAACAGATGTTCTGCTGAAGTCACCAACAGAATCCAAAAAGGAGCTCAGTTTTATCACCAGGTCAGGAACCTCCTTTGGGACCAACAAATTCCTTTAACATCCAAGAAAATGATGTATCAGGCCTACTTCTTACCTATAATGACGTATGGACTTGAAACTTGTACTATCAACAGAAGAGATAGTAGCAGACTTCAGGCTACAGAAATGAAGTTCCTGAGAACAATGCTTCAGAAGACCAGAAGAGACAAGATCCGAAATGTGAAGATTCGTGCAGAGATTCAAGTGAAACCACTTCATGAAGCAATAGCAACATCAAGGTTGAAATGGTTTGGTCATGTGAAGAGGATGAATCCAAGCAGAACGGCAAGAGTATGGCTTGAGCAAGATGTGGAGGGCAAGAGACCAAGAGGCAGACCACGGACACGCTGGATCTCCCAAATAAAAGAAGACCTGCAGGGAAGAGGTGTCGATTGGCACCAGGTAGAGGAGGAGGAAATATACCTGAATAGACAAACATGGAGAGCGCTCTTATACCGCACCCGGGAAGCTGGAGACGGTTAATGATAATGATGATGACGATTTTCGTGAATGCGATCGGTTTACAGAAAATGTAAAATTAAGATTTCAGGCGCGGTTTCCTAATTCAAAGTGTCCAAACCGTGATACCGTTCGGGATTTGGTAAGTAAATTTCGTGTGAGTGGCTCAGTGCACGATGTACCGGGGACAGGCAGGCCTCCGCTTTTAACAGACAAAAACTTGATGAAATCTCCGGTATAATGCTGCGTAGTCCAAGTAAATCAACTCGAAAATTAGCTCAACAAACAGTGGACAGCACATAAAGCTGTAAGAGACAAGCTTCAGTTGTTCCCTTATAAAGTTACCGTGGTTCATGAATTAAAACAAACCGATTACAAAAAAAGCGTGATGTACTTTGAATGGTTCCAGCATCTGTTATGAATGGCTGTGGTGAGTACAAAGTTTACTGTTTGTTTGTTATTATGCAAGAGGCAGCCGTGCTACCAACGTAACTGCTGTAGATAGCTCTCGCAGACGCATCTAGGCGCTCCGGAGATCATTCCCGGACTCGCTGTAGTATAGACCTCTAGTCTACAAAGGGTTAACAAGAGGCGTAAAACTCCTCGCAAATGTCGGGGGTCAAATTTATAAACTGCGGTTGCCTAATGTTTTTTCAGTTTAAGGTTTTAAATCTTGACATAACACGGTAATGTGGGCCTAACACTATATTAAAGAAAGGCAAAGATGATTGTTATTCAATATTTCAAATTAAAATAGAAAATGGAATCGGAATATGAACACAAAACATCTTTTGTCAACGTCTAGCAAAACGCCCGTACTCTGACTTACCTCAGTTTTAAACCAGCGCTCAGAAAATTTCTAATAATAGCTCGAAAATGCACCTTTTCAAATTGTCGTAGTAAGGGGACAAAGCTCAAAGCGTCTCGGCTAAGTTGGTGTCTCAGCGGGAAATGGGGGAGGGGGAAAAAACAGAATGTTTGTTCGGTAGGAAAGAAATTACGACTAAGCAAAGCAAGGTGGCTTTTCCAATTTTCCGTCCAACGTAGTACCATATTAAATCGTTTATGTCGAAATGTAAATATTAAACGTCAGAAAACTGTATAATAATGGTCATAATAGTACTGTTTTTCATTATGAGGCAGTTTCTCCAGCCAATCAGAGCTCATTCATTGTCCAATTAGGTAAGGATACCTTCGCTCAAAATCCAACATGTCGGATATGAATTACATGATTTGAAAGTTCAAATTGGATATCGGATCAACCATTGTAGTTACAATCCCAAACACAAAGACAAAATCAGCACGAACCTTTACGGTAACAAGAAAATACTATGACATGTGCAAGAAATTTATGACTCTACAGTCGGACACTTAAGTCTACATACACCCTAAAATTAACACATAAAAGTCACAATCAATCAAGAAAATATTCTGTATTCACTTTCTGTGACATAAACACGGTATCTTAGGAACGAAAAACAGCAAATATACTTCATACTGAATAATAGTTCCATATACTGACATCTTGAGCATACAAATGGAACATCGGTCTGGTACCAAAGTAAACATACACTGTAATATTGTTCACTTGCAGGCACGATTTAATATTTTGTATTGCCGCCCTTTGCTTCCAAACGGCGAGGCATCGATTCCGCCAATATTTGTGTGTCCGCAGCTGTGAAGTTCCGCCACTCTTTTACTAAGGCTGCTTTCAAATCAGCTGTGCTTTTGCTGTTGTATTTTTTTATCCTACGCTTCAGTTCTCCCCACAGATGTTCAATTGGGTTGATGTCTGGTGACTGGGGAGGTGAATGCAACTGTTTTGGTACATTGTAAAGTAGCCATTCTTTTACGACAATGGCCGTGTGCTTCGGGTCATTGTCTTGCTGTTCCGAGTCCCAGTTTCTCCGCAGATTGTTTCAAATTCTCCTTTAAGATAGTCAGATACTTCCATTTATCCATAATGTCCTCAATAAATACTAAATTTCCAACCCCACCTCCAGACATGCAACCCCACACAAGAATGTTTCCACCACCATGCTTCACTGATGGGACAAGATTTTTCTTCTTCAAACTTTCGTTCCTTTTTCGCCGCACCTTTTGCTTTTGTTGAACTTACTCTCATCCGTGAAAAGCACTGTATTCCAAAATGTGGAATCTTTATTTCGATTCTGTTCATTGACCCTGCTTATGAACGGTTACTTCCTTGCTGTTCTATAAACTCATGATTGCGTAGAAGTCTTCGTACTGTGATGGGATGAATGATATTTCCACTAGTAATTTGCGACATCTACCGCCAACTCCGTAGCTGTAATTCTGGGATCTGCATTCACTTTTCTAATGATGTGTCGGCGCTCCTTGTTAGATAATTCAGGTGGTCGTCCAAATCTAGCTTTGTCTTCTACACTTCCTCGATCATTATAGTTTCTTATTTCGGTTTGGACACTTGCATGGCTCCTTCTAACAATTTCCCCAATTTTCCGCAGTGAAAAACCCTTTTTACTGAGCTCAATGATATTTTTCCTCACCTCCACTGGTATTTCAGTTCTCTTTGGATCCATGTTATGCGATCGAATTATGTATTGCAATACACGTCTACTGTATCAACAAACCACACCACTTTGACTATGTTCACTGCAACGGCTATCTTACAACTGATGACAGACTCGACGTGTATGTTGACTTATGTACCGCAGTAAACACACACTGTTGCATCTAGCACGCTTGTAGTGCACGATACTGGTCTGAAGACCTTGGTTTATGTTGTTGTGGACGTGGACGTAGACATAGGTGTACGTCCACCTCTGTGCATCCAAGGTTGTACACAACATGCTACAAAAAGGGGGTGTATGTAGACTTTAGTGTCCGACTGTACATCCAGAAGTTAGCAACACAGCATCCTTCTACATAAATTACCGACGTGGAAAGTGCACCGTCCCATTTGTTCGCTTAAATAAACGGGTGAATATGAGACAAAAAATAGCACTGTACCTTAATATCCCCAACACTAATTTCTACACAGCGCATTGCTTTCAAACGACTTCGGTGACAATATTAGTGAATGCTAGTTCTGATCGGCACTAGACATCATGCAGGCTGTAAACAATAGCATTGCCAAGCAAAGCAAATGGTCTCTGCTTTCGAAATGCTTTGACCCACGCATGCGCTCTGTTCAGTCAGCAAAGCCAGCGCGTCCTGTTCACTAACTGAAGTAACTGAATCCCACAGATATTTATGAATATTTATGTTAAAACATATAATAAAGTTATAATCATCGTCGAACATAAACAGTCGTATGCAACTTGCCTATAATGATATTAAGACACTCTTATGGAAATTATAACACTCGCTACGCTCGTTTTATAAACATACTCGTGTCTTAATTATTGCCATTATAGGCTCGTTGCATAATGAACTAGTATAGAATAGTTTCGTGTTATCTTATGCCCGTTGCTCACGGTAAAATGTTTCTTAAAATTTATTTTACAACTAATTTTATAAAAATTTGACGAAAGCAAGCTGTGTTGTTCACGGTAAAATTATTTTATAAAATCCGTGGATGTATCAGGATCTCCATCTACCAATAAACATCTGAACCAAGAATCAGCTGTTCAACACACATTGGTTTGAGAATATGGCTCCAACAAACAAAGCAAAAATTGCTGCTTTAGCTACATTTACATGTCGTACAGTGGTAAAAAGGAAGAAAAGAAATGCTAAGAAGTTCTGGACTCGGGAATAAAGAAGAGAAGAGTAGAGGAATGCCGTCCTTGGTCGAAAATGAGTTGAGGTTAGAAGATCAGAATTCATATAGGAATTTTCTAAGAATGGAGGAAAGCAGTTTTAAATAACTCCTAGATCTTGTTGGTCCCAAAATTATTTGACAGGACTCTTAACATGAGGCAAGGCATTTCTCCTGAAATAAGACTGCAAGTGAGTTCGAAGCCCGTTTATCTTCGCCTTCACATCAGCCTGGCTTGTGTTCGGTCGAATTTGTGAAACATATTCGGCAATTGAGATTTCTGCCTCCCTTCTTGCATTTCTATCGTGGTATATGGGCGTTTTAACCTCATACAAACACTGATATTTCTGGTACTCGTCCAGTAAAACACTAACAGCTTCCTTAGTCCAGCCGGAGCCTGCCATTTTCGAAGTGTTTGTTTACAAGAGTTTAGTGATTTTCAGTCGGTCAACACGAATGTACCCAAAAGAGATGGGTTATGCCCTAATCCTGAAATAAATTACATGAGATTAAAATCACTAAACTCTTGTTTACTAAGGCAACACTGAAAATATGGCTTCAAACACCACAATGTTTGTTTACAAGCGAGCTTCACAATCTTCTCGCCACGTGGCGCCAGCATCATCTTCATGTCAGCTTCCCTGATTGGTTCGTTTCGTAAAATTAATTTTACGGAATAGAACATGTCCTATTTTATGGAAAGTTTTATCAAAGGTTTTATAAAACTTGAATTTGACCGTGAGCAACAGAAATCTTATAAAATTAAATTATTGTACAATAAATTTGAAGGAAAATTTTACCGTGAGCAACGGGCAGTACAGTAAATTTTTCTTTGTTTTACTTAAAAATTTTGTCTTGCACATAAACCTAGAGGCCGTGTTTTACGACCAGCGCAGGAAGGTCCACAGTGGATTTGATTTTTGCTGTAAGGCAGTTACAAGAACAGCACTATGAGTATGGAACAGATCTACTGATGGCCTTCCTGGACATTGAGAAAGCATATGACAGTGTATGCAGAAACTAAGTATGGAAGTCCCTGGAGGATAGAGGAGTAGAGAAATGGACTATAAAGAGGATAAAGGAGATGTACAAGGGAAGCGTGAGCTGTGTGAAAGTGGGAGGAGAGAGATCAAACTGGTTGGAACAGAGAAACGGCCTGAAACAAGGAAGTGCACTGTCACCGTTACTTTTCATTGTGGGGATGGATGACATAATGATCCGAGTGGCACAAGTAATTGGGGAAGGAAAGATGAAAGCAATGGTGTTTGCAGATGATTTGATGATTTGGGGAAACAAGGAGGAGGAGGTACAGGAACAGTTGGACGTGTGGGAAGGAATAATACAAGGATATGGGATGAAATTTAGCATAAATAAGAGTGAGAAGGTGATCACAACAAGGAAGAAGGAAAGAACCACAACAGGAATAACAATTGGTGGGGAACAGCTGAAGAAAGTGGAGAGTTTCAAGTATCTGGGAAGCCTGATACAAGATAATGGAAGAAACGATAGAGAAATAAATGAGCGGGGGAGACAGGCGGAAGCATTCCGAAGGAGTGTGAGAAGCATGTTATGGAGCAAGTATTTCCCTCAGAACAGCAAAAAGATCATATACCTGACGTACTATGTCCCTATCCTGACGTATACCTCGGAGACCTGGGTTATGAAAGGGAGAAGAGCAAAATACAGGCCAGTGAGATGAGGTTCTTGAGAAGCAGTATTGGAGCTACAAAGATGGACAGAATAAGGAATGAGAGGACCAGAGAATTAATGAAGGAGGAACCATTACAGGATCGTATAGAGAAATCTACTTAGATGGTATGGACATGTAAAACAAATGGAGGAGAAGATACCCAGGAGGATACATGAGACGAAGTGGGAAGGAAAGAGACCGAGAGACAGGTGGCTGAAGGGGGTGGAAGAAAGCGTGAAGAAGAGAGGAGAAGACTGGACAAGGGTGGAGGCTGAGAGATGGTGGGAAGACAGAAGACGTTGGAGAGGCTTGTGTTCCAAACAGACCCGGCCAGTGGCTGGAAACTGTGCAAGATGATGTTGATGATGATTTACGGCAATCATCAATAATTTTAAATGTTATTTCTTTTACTGAGTTGCTACTCATTTTCTATTACTTTGATTGCTTCGTATGTTGATTATAATTAATCTTGTGCTAGATTTTATTTTTAATGAGCTTAGTTTGTTGACGTTCGTACGTAGTGTTTTTGACTGAATTGTCATTCAAGTTCTCTACCTTTTGTTTGGTAGCGCATCTGCTTCTACACTGACCGGCAAAAAAAGTGGAACAGTAAAAAAAAAAGTAATATAAATAGTATAAATCTAGCCTTGAAAAAGATTTAATCACATTTTGAAAGCTTTTCTTGCATTAGAACAAACATCTGAAACATCCGTGAATAGAAATTGATAATATGACATTTCTTAGGGTGGTTTATTACCACCAATTACCCCCAATCTTCGATGAGCCTATCTTAATGGCTTTATGGCGGGAAGCGGACTGGAAGCGTTTAAGGTTTATGAGTGTTGCCGCTCGCTTATTGTTGTTCTAGGGATAACAACTGGCAGTTGTTGAACACGTGTGAACCATTGTCACACATTTTAGCAAGTTATCCATTTGCAGTTCACACTAAAACATGCCTCTTAGCCGTGAAGAAGCTGCACAGGCAGTTGCATTGGTGGAAGATGGCTGCAGCTTCCGTTATGTTGCTGAGGTCATTGGATCATCTCTCGGTAGCATACATCGTGCAGTGCAACGTTACAGAGAGCTCTGAACATACGACAGGAGACGAGGGTCAGGCCGTAGAAGAAGCACAAGTGCCAGGGATGACAGATTTCTCACCCTCCAAGTTCTGCGTGATCGGCATACCACAGCAGTTCAGGCATGAAATCAACTGGAAAATGTCAGAAATGTGAGAGTGAGTGAGCGAACATTAAGAAGAAGGTTTGAAGAAGCTCATCTTTCGCCCAGGAGACCTGCACGTGGACCCGCACTCGAACGACATCACAGAGAGGCGCGTCTTCGCTTCGCAAGGCAGCATCTGGGATGGACCCACGAGCAGTGGGCCTCTGTTCTCTTCACTGACGAGAGTCGCTTTAACCTTAGATCTCCCGATGGAAGAGAAAGAGTGTGGAGAAGGCGCGGGGAGAGGTACAGTCCTGTTGCTTTCTCCTCGGGGACTCCATTTGAAGGTGGCTCGGTTATGGTGTGGGGTGGCATCAACGTAATGGCCCGCACTGAGTTGGTGTGCATCGATCACGGGACGCTCAATTCCCAAAGGTACATCGAAGAGATCCTGATGAACCATGTGATGCCCTTTGCGCCTTTCATTGGTCAGAATTTCTTGCTGATGCATGATAATGTCCGCCCCCATACTGCTCGCTATGTTGTACAATATCTGCAGGAAATGGGGATTCAAACCCTGGACTGGCCAGCTCGTAGTCCTGACTTGAACCCCATCGAACATGTATGGGATACGCTTGGAATGACAATTTTAATGGGTTAAGGGGTCTCCGCCCAATCAATACAACTTGTATTGATTGGGCGGAGACCCCTTAACCCATTAAAATTTGTATTGATTGGGCGGAGACCCCTTAACCCATTAAAATTGTCATTGTACACGTCAATACGGACCTTGCGAAATGGATAATCCTCCAATTAATCTTGATACGCTTGGAAGGAACGTCAGACAGCATGACCACACCACCTTGGCACAACTGAGAACATTGCTGCTGGAGGAATGGGATCGCATCCCGGCAGATGTGAACAGTATGCCTGAGCGTTTACAAGCTGTCATAGACGCTAAGGGTGGAAACACCCGTTTTTAGTGACCAGTGTTCTCTTGCAGTGCAGAGCAAACATTAATACTGTTTTGTTTGGCAATACGTTTGATAAACACCAGCCCAAAAGAGCATTACTAAAAAATAGAAAATTGTAAGATTTGCAAAATGTAACGAAATTTGTGAGTTAAAGCGTGTTGTAAAACATGATTCGGTATTTTCTGTTGCCAACCATCTAAAATTTACATGAATAATGCAAATATTGGAAAACCGATACATTTTAGTGGAATAAATTAAGAAATTACATAAAAAATTAAAGTGTTCCACTTTTTTTGCCGGATGTGTATATTAGTGAGACCGTGACCAGTGTCCATCTGCTTACTGGCGTCATAGTGTGTCGCTCCCTTACAGCTGGTGTCTTCCTATTCCCAATATCAAATGAGGTTTATTTATATTTTTCAATTGCAGAAAAATGACAATAATTTTCATAACAATATTTATTTATTCTCGTGTCGGGGACAAAAATATTACATTATGTACAAAATGGGCAACAAAAATGACAAGGTTCTAAATAATGCATGACCAGAGCCTCCATTAGGACACAGACTGCACTGAAGCAGATGACCCATAGTCTGTTCTTCACCGCAATCTCAAATAGTGATGTAAAATGTCTAGGCATTTATAAGTCGGGGCAAATGTCCAGGATAGATGCCCGGGCATTTTGGGCATTTACCTCTTTTAAAATCATTCATAATGCAATGCTTATATAAATATTGGTTTAGCCATGTATGCATTTACATATATGTATTCTATATATTTATCCATAAAAACAGTAGTTGAGGCCAAAATAGGATGTGGAAGTTGTTGTAGGAATTCACTGAAAGAACTTGATTTTGGTTCTGAGGCTGAGCTTGTGCTTGCTACTGCAGATTTGTTGTTGAAATCATCCACTTCAATTAGTAGTCTAAAGGTTCATAAGGAGGTTTTCTTTCGAAAAGGTTTTTCAACCACTGTAATTGTACCTAACTGAAGCACTTTTTTTAAGATCCTGAGGGCACTTAAAACTCTTCTTTGTGTGCTTTTCCATTTTGTTACAATGTGACTGTTAATAGTCCTTATTACAATATTTACAAGATACTCCTTTCCCTTTCAAATTAAAAAAGTTCCAAATAGGTCTTTTTTTCCTAAGCATTTTGTAATGATTTAATCTAACACTTAAAAATATAAATAGCCTGAAAAAGAAGTGAGGTTATCTCAGACTCAACCACTCAACAGACAGCTCTCGTCGTCGGCCAATACTCGTATCCGAATGTATGTTTCTTTCCTGCATTACTAATTTGTATTCACTCGATGGTGTTGTCGCTGGTGACCAATTCTGGCATAGAACATACGGCCGCACACAATTCAGATGATGGAAGGAAGCTCTACTTCACAACTAACTGGGCTGGGCTGCTGATGGTAGAATGCCCCACCAATCTCAAGGCCACAACCACCCTACCCCCACTCCAAGATCATAGCACAATGGCTGCCCAGGGCCTTGCCTATCCACCCTCCTCCCAAAGCCACTATTCACACCATAAGCAAACTCCTACCTAATTTTCTTAAATACACACATCAAAAAAAGTTTTGCATCACCTCGGTTCCCAGATCTCCGGCATATAGACGTTGACTGTGTATATTGTATCCAAGATACAGTCCCTTTGACTGTTCATAGATGTCACTAAAACTGCTCAAAGATGTAAACAACCATGCATGAGCAGGGCCTATTAGATGGAGGGGGTACGACAGCCGATCAGTTCCAGTCATTCCACCAGGACGAAGGTACGCTGCTCATGTTGTCTGTAGTTCTACCATGCCTAGAAGGTCAATACCGCAGTTCGATCGCGTCCGCATTGTTACTTTGTGTCAAGAAGGGCTCTCAACAAGGGAAGTTTCCAGGCGTCTCAGAGTGAACCAAAGCGATGTTGTTCGGACGTGGAGGAGGTACAGAGATACAGGAACTGTCGATGACAGGCATCGCTCAGGCCGCCCAAGGGCTACTACTGTAGTGGATGACCGCTACTTACGGATTGCCGCTCGGAGGAACCCTGACAGCAATGCCACCATGTTGAATAATGCGTTTCGTTCAGCCACAGGACGTCGTGTTTCAACTCAAACTGTGCGCAATAGGCTGCATGATGCGCAACTTCACTCCCGACGTCCATGGCGAGGTCCAGCTTTGCAACCCCGACACCATGCAGCGCGGTACAGATGGGCCCAACAACATGCTGAATGGACCCCACGGAATTGGCATCACGTTCTCTTCACCGATGAGTGTCGCATATGCCTTCAACCAGACAATCGTCGGAGACGTGTTTAGAGGCACCCTGGTCAGGCTGAACGTCTTAGACACACTGTCCAGCGAGTGCAGCAAGGTGGTGGTTCCCTGATGTTTTGGGGTGGCATTATGTGGGGCCGACGTACGCCACTGGTGGTCATGGAAGGCTCCGAAACGGCTTTACGATACCTGAATGACATCCTCCGACCCATAGTGCACCCATATCGGCAGAATATTGGAGAGGCATTTGTCTTCATGGACGACAATTCTCGACCTCATCGTGCACATCTTGTGAATGCGTTCCTTCAAGATAACGACATCGCTCGACTACAGTGGCCAGCATGTTCGCCAGACATGAACCCTATCGAACATGCCTGGGATATGTTGAAAAGGACTGTTTATGGACGTCTTGACCCACCAACCACTCTGAGAGATTTACGCCGAATTGTCGTTGAGGAGTGGGACAATTTGGACCAACAGTGTCTTGATGAACTTGTGGATAGTATGCCACGGCGAATACAGGCATGCATCAATGCAAGAGAACGTGCTACTGGGTATTAGAGGTAGTGGTGTGTACTGCAATCTGGACCACAAATGCTGAAAGTCTAGCTGTATGATGGTACAACATGCAATGTGTGGGTCTCATGAGCAATAAAACGAGCTGAAATGTTGTTTGTGTTGATCTCTATTCCCTTTGTATTTAACGGTTCCGGAACTCTTGGAACCGAGGTGATGCAAAACTTTTTTTGATGTGTGTATAAATGAGTAGGCCTGCAGGCCTAACTCAGTAATACAATGTTTTATTCAAACCAGATATACATAATTCCCGTTTAGATGTTATTGACAACATTGACACAGGATAATTAAATTATTATTAGCAATATTCAGGCATTACTAGTTTATCCATGAAATGTACCTTTGATTAATGGTTTTTATTATGTTTTAGATGCTCTAGTAACAATCACAAGTAGTAAAAAGTAAAAAAAAGAAGTTTTCTTAAATGCCCAGATTTTGGGCGCTTAAAACTGCTTTGGGCAAATGTCCATTTATAGATGTCCTGCCCACTGGGCATTTGCCCGGCCCACATCACTAATCTCAAAGGACCGAGTCGCAGCAAAAACCCCATTTATGAATGTTGGACTTGGATCTGCCAACCCCAGATCGCAATCTGTTGAGAGACTTCCAAGTTGTCCAAGCCTCCCGTATGTCCTGCTGGGAGCCTTTCAGATGCAGCCATCCACTGAGTAATGCGGGGGCTTCTGGTCAACCAAGATGTAATCCTCGAAAACCTGAGGTTTGTCAGTTAGGCACTCAGTTGTGTGAAGGAAGCTTCTTCTGGACTTCAGTCGAGAGTGGGCTGGTTGAAAGCTATACAATGGACGTGCTTGAGACACATGAACCCTAGATCTCTCACATTTAGCTGCATATCTGGGGGTGCAAGGCGTGGGTCTCAGGCAGCCAGTGATGCAGCATCAACCTGCTTGGTATGACACGACCTATACCACACAGGACATGCATATTCTGCAGTGGTACCAGATAATTTGTGAAGGAGGCAGTTTCTTGCGGATACCTTATTTTTGGTGTTTAGACAATGTCTTTCATACGTGAGTGCACGATCCAATGTTGTCCCTAACCAGTGATCCAACAGCATGACCTTGATAGTGGCGGCAAAGCAGTCATCTCGTTTTTTTTATCATTTTAAATGATCTAGTCGACTTTGTCGTTACGCTGGGGCCTGGCGTTACGTTACGGTGACGGGACGAAATGTACCCAGATGCACTCAGGTGTGTTATATATATTAGTTATTGTTGTTTTAAGGGGCGGAACTACGAGGTCATAGTAGCGCTTGGTGCATGTGTTCCCCGACAATCTCTACTTCGTTAGTATAAGACAAAAATCCCCGATTCCTGGATGTCACGGGTAATCTCGAGAACCACGGGATGGATTTTGATGCGGTTTTCACCATTCTGCAAAAGATATCTCGAGGAAAGATTCTGTAGAAAATAATTTATGTATGATCAACGGAAGCCAAGCAGTAACGATTTCAGTGAAAAAGTTGAAAATAAACTTGGCGTCTGTGCGCTTCTTAAGCTTACGCTGGGCAAACCGTTAAAAATATCAATATACTATGAGCGTAAGAATTGGTCAGCATGAAAAGTTCTACAAAAAAGTCCGGGAGAGCATATCTCTATCTTCAATACATCGCCCACTATAAGTGTTTTTAGACTGGATGGATGGGGCACGTCCCCGCGCGCTTGACCTTGCTTTGCCCTTGCCGTTCGCAAGTAATTTGAAACAAGATAAGCAAGATAAGTATTATGCAGATAATTTTCTAACATATCAAGCATTTTTCAGTATTTGTAGCATTTAAAAGGATACAAAGTCTAGTCTTTCAGACTGACTGTCACTTTTTTAACAAAGGAGCTGATGACCAAGGTGTCCCTAGACACTAAACATAGATCAACAAGAACGTGAGCTATGTGATTGTACTTCACTGAAATAGATGGATTTTCCCCCTTATTTTTCAATGATTGTTCCGACTAACGTCAGCCGAACATTGTCACGCGGACTGGCGCCATGGGTAAATCTGACCCGACCGTAAATAATATAGAAATAACTTGAGTGTTTACAAGCTAAGGACATATTCCTTTTACAGAGTGAAGTTCAAGGCTAGGAAGGAAGGTACTGCAAGCGACAGGAAATAAGGGCTGGCCAAAACGAAAATATGGAGCATTATTTAAGTCTCGGGTCGAATACCCATGTGCCAGTCCTCGCGGGTTAAGGTGCTGGATGTCCACAGGCAGGAAAAGTCAGGAATTTTGTTTTTGGTCAGGAAAAGTGTGAAAAAATGGTGTGAGTCAGGAAAAAAGGCGAAAAGTATTAGAAAGTCAGGAATATTATATTAACCATACAGTATTTTGTGTTTTACAGCCATACTTTGATGTTACTAGTCCAACTAATCTCTGAAGATAACAAGCAATAACTCACTGGACATTATGATAAGTTTCCATTTTTACAGTACATCACAGTATACCTATTTCTTGTACGCTCTTTTAGCGTTGGTGTAAGGATGTGGCGGCCCCATCGCCCAGCACATTGCACTTTATTGTGTATTTTAAATGAATAAAGAGGTGAGCGTTGGACAGCTATGGGGATGGTCGTGGCTGCAAATAATATATATATTTGTTTGCTCAATAAACCTCTTTTCCGATGTTACGATGACTTCACGAGTCAGGAATTTTGTAGAAAAATGATCAGGAAAAGTCAGGAAAATTGACATTGAAAATTCTGTGGACACCCTGTATTTTGATTCCTTGGTTTTTTTTTGAAATGATTATAATTTTGTTTGTGTTTCGTCATAGGTTTGCTTTGGTACACTCGACTGAAATGCAATTGTGTGTTTGTGTGTCAAGAAGGTAGTTAATAGTATCCTCTCATGTTGCAGGGAATGTCGGATATGTCTTTCTACAAGATGTCGTTGCAGTATTACAGGCAGAAATCTAGAATTACAAAAAGTGAGCATAAAATGAGGATGAAACTTTTACGATTGAAATTGAAATACCAAGTTAAAACTTTGGAATTGAAACGCAGAGAAGTGATGTATCAAGCGCAGCTGTTGAAGGCTCGCAATAAAGAAAGTACCTAAACTTGTTGTTTTATTCTCCTCCCCCCCTCCAGTAGAGGTGCCCAGCTCGGGACATTTGTGCATTTCCTAACCCTAATAAGTTAGGCTTCTTGCCTCATTGCAGGGGGGACCAAGTACAACACTCCCTCCAGGGTTTTATTATTTATCATATGGCTTTTAGTGCCGGGAGTGTCCGAGGACATGTTCGGCTCTCCAGAGACTGTAGCTGCTTCAAGTGGACACCCATGGGATGAGTTAAAAGTTCTGTTCAATTTCAAGTAGTTCCAAATTTTGCTACCAGATGTCACTGACACCTAGTGATGAACGTTGGAACTTTGATAAGAGCGTTTCAACAAAATTTAACCTGCAAATTTAGCTTCACACAAGTTTAATTAGTAGAAGCTTCTGTAACATGCCATAAATCTATGACATGAGCCGACTGGCTTTACCCTTCCGAAGGAAGGCATACTGAAGGATTTTAACGATCTTAAAAATTCCGACAATTTTGGTCGGGTTTGAACCCGCGACCTTGGGCTTAGAAGCTCAGGATGCTACCAACTATGCTTGGCAAGTCAAAGGCACCAGTTGAGAGACACAGTGCTCAAGCTGCTTGCCTCTCACCACGTCCTGTGCTTCGGAATCCAGGGAAAATGGAGGTCCCATGGCAAGATTAGTGGCCACGTAAAACAACAAGCTTCCTCTGAAACACACGACGATTATTGGACAATACTAGTTGGATCTCTCTTTTCTTCTCCATCTTATTTTTCATTCTTAGTCAATTACTGCATTCTTTCTGTGTGCAGACAGCCAGCACATTAGTTGCGTAGCATGAATCTGATTTAATCCTTTCCACTCATGTGTCGACCCTGAGTCAACACAATGTTTCTTTGCTTGTTTCTGGGTTACCTGGCATGCCAGGGCTTTTGTACTTAGTTTGGTAAGTCCCTTGGTGGTCTCTTCCGGAAACCGAAAGAAACCAAACAGGAGTGTTTTAGTTTCTCTGTGCTCGGCAAAACTGCTCCGTTTCCTCAACACGGAAAGCAGTCACGGTGAAGCAACATGGCGGCGCACAGTCTGACTAAAGCTGAGATTCTGGCGTCTATTTCGGCTGATTTTGATGATAGTGACCATAAGAGTGAGATGAAAATTTTTGAATCTGGCAATGAAAGTGATATAGTATATCCGTGAGTGATTCAAGTGAAGATATTGATATCAGCGTCGCAAGAAGTCATGGAGGAGGCCATAACATTATGTGAAGCAATCAGGTTTCCATCCAGGCATTTGCTTTGAACTCTTCCACACACTCAAGACATACCGTTAAAAGAGGTAAAAACATTATTTTGTCATATGTAAATTAATTAATTTTGTAGTTCCTTCCTGTATATATTGTTACAACCAGTACTTAATACCAGGTTTTAAAATATGAAGAATGATGACAGAAATAAATACAAGTTAGGAGAAATGAAGACTTATAATCATTCGAGTGGAAAGGGTTAACACAATAATTCAATGTTCATTTTAACTGCTAGCGTGTGACAGGTCTGACTGTGTGTTAGTGGGTGAGAGCACATATCATCATCATCTTGCACAGTTTCCAGCCACTGTTTGGAACACAAGCCTCTCCAACGTCTTCTGTCTTCCCACCATCTCTCAGCCTCCACCCTTGTCCAGTCTTCTTCACGCTTTCTTCCACCCCCTTCAGCCACCTGTCTCTCGGTCTCTTTCCTTCCCACTTCGTCTCGTGTATCCTCCTGGGTATCCTCTTCTCCTCCATTCGTTTTACATGTCCATACCATCTAAGTCTAGATTTCTCTATACCATCCTGAAATGGTTCCTCCTTCATTAATTCTCTGGTCCTCTCATTTCTTATTCTGTCCATCTTTGTAGCTCCAATACTGCTCCTCAAGAACTTCATTTCACTGGCCTGTATTTTGCTCTTCTCCCTTCCTTTCATAACCCAGGTCTCCGAGGCATACGTCAGGATAGGGACATAGTACGTCCGAGAGCACATCTACAGTAGTTTAACATTCCTTTGTAGGGGAACAGGAAAGAAGATTTTGAGTATGTCCAACACTGCAGGATCAAATCTCGGCAGGCAGTTGGGTTAAATGTGGGGAGACATGTCAGTAGATTTACTGGCACTTTGAGCCCTGTCATAGAAAGCTTTGACAACTAGCTCTTTGTACCCATTGCTGACACGTTTGCATTCTATGGGTAACAAAAAATAACTTTCTGGAGACTCTTGACAGGATTTAGCTTAGTTACGGCCAGACTGTCGGACCTTGCAATTCGCACCCAGTGCATTGTTCTGCTTAGAAAGGAAGGCCACTTATGGTGACATTAAACAGCTGATAAGAGAAATGAACTCGGCCAGGGTGAAAATTGTAACAAAATAACCTTTTTAGAAATACAGGGTCATTATCTATGTGCGTCCCGATAAACACGGCAAGCTAAGTCTGCTTTGACTGGCGCAGATCGCGTACACGGTTCAGTCGATGGTTGGCGTGCACTTTTACACTTTACCAAGCCTGTTTAAGAATGTGTACAACATTCTGAAGTTCCACAGCATCGATGGCTTCGATTTCATCTCTTATGTACTGTTTAAGTTGAGTTCCTATGCCCAACATAGCGGGTTCAAACCCAGCCGAAGTCGTTGGACTTTTTAAGAGCGTTAAAAATCCCTCACTATGCCTTGCTTCGGAAGGGAAGTAAAGCCGGCGATCCCATGTCATAGATTTATGGCATGTTAAAGAACCTTCCACTAATTACACCTGTATGAAGCTAAATTGTATAGGTTAAGAATGTAAACAACGCTCTTAGCTTTCTACGTTCGTTGCCAAGAACCGACTGCGGTGGCGTCTAGTAACTAAGTTCTGAACTAAGCCTAGTAGTTGTTGGCGGTGGCGTTTGGCGGCAAAAGTAGGAACTATTTGAAAAATTCAAAGTTGCAGTCCTTACTTGAATTACAAAACAGATACACACACTAATACAGCCATCACAATTAACACTGGTTATCAGACAGATTCTACACACACCCAAAGTACACGGGGCTACATGACTGCGTTATCGCAGCCCCTGAACTGAGGAACCAAACAACCACTAAGTTCAGTTCACAGGAATCACAATACTCACTAACGTCTAAGCTTTGCAGATACACGTCCATATGAATGATAAAACACGTGTGAACTAACGATATGAGTCAGTGGAGTGAGGTCCGCACCTGGCCAGCCGGCTGAGTGGACCATAGCAAACTATTGCCTCATTTGGCTGGCCAAGTGCAGACCTCGCAATACCCCATTCCGCTGACTCATATCGTTCAGTGAGTTGTCTGAAACGAGACGAAAATTTCGAATCAAGTTTCCAGGAGGACCTGTGCCTATGCCAGTACAATTAGGAGGCTCACTAAATGATTCAAGAAAACTGGCTCCGTAAATAATAAAAATGTTAACAGGCAACAAGAATTAGATGAGAGAGTTGACAGATATTCTTTTATCTGAAGATGTCAGGTGTGTGTTACAAGAGAGGGACGACAATTTCAGCATCGCCTATGAGCACTGTGAGTAAACATTATTGAACATGTTTTGTAAAAGTGTGTGCCCGTGATCTGCACCAGTCACAGCTTGCCGTGTTTATCGGGGCTCACAAAGATGATGACTCTGTATTTGTTGGCTTTTGGCCTCTTAGCCGTGCAAAACCAGCTCCAACTAATGTACTCTGAGGAAAATTATTATTATTCATTTATGCCCACTGAGGAGCACTTATGACTAGATGCTCTCTTTCGTTCCCAATATCTTTGGAGCCTGTGAGGGGTTTCAGACGCTTAGGACTTTGGGTGGTGGGGACCAAATGTTAACCCTATTACAAAACTTGGAACGATCTTGGACATCAAGATGAGAAAAATTCCGAGCGGGATCCAAGTCTTTATGGACTTCATTGAGCCACTGGCTTGTATCTTTTAACCAAGGAGAAGATACTCCTAGTAAGAGGAAAGATGATTGTAATGTATATTATTATTATTTTTGTTCCGGTGGTGTAGGGAGAACGAGCCACTTTCAATGCTTTGTCCTTTGCTGTTCCTCCAGTATTCCTTGATCATCTCACTATGTTTCCTCTTCCTTTCCTCGGACCATTTTGAGCCGGTTTTCTTTCTCTTCCTCCCTTGGAATCCTTCCATTTTTAGCACTTTTTGCCTAAAAATATCTCTCTATTGTGTATGTAGTATATAATAGAAATGATACCCATGACAGGATTGTAACCGGCAGCCGAGAGGAAGGGATTCATGGACAACTTGTGACTTCTTACAGGCTTTGTCGAGAGCAAGCATTAGAACTGTGCTGTAATATCCACAACAGGACATGGCAAATCGCCATTCTCACACCTGCCATTGCGGTGTCGAGAGAAGGGTAATAGGGTTACTGCGGGATTACTTGGGGACCCTGATTTATGGTACTGTAATATAAAAGGCTCCAATGCAGTGAAATACAAAAATAGTGACGGTTGAATAATGAATACATTTGGAGCAATAACAAACCATTTTGTGTTCACAACGTAAATACACCTGGATCGTCAAGCGATCATCATCAGATCCATCACACTTAGGCTATTAAATCTATGTCTAACAGTATGAGTATGGAAAAATGGGGAGAGAAAAACCAACTTTCCATCAATATGCAGAAAACCCATCAGATGATTTTCAGGAAGGGGGGGGGGAGAATATCACAAAACTTCATAATGACTCTCCACAATCAACCACTAACAATAGTAAATAGGTTCAAATACTTAGGCGTAACCTTTCAAACGACAGCGAGCTCGTTCCGATGCCACATACAGGACAGGACAGCAATATGCAGCACTATCACTGAAGACAGTCATGAGGCTCTTTGACACGACGATATCTCCCATAGTTACTTACGGACTGGAACTAATTTGGGGAAAACTGACCATCACCGACTTAGAACGAATAGAAAAGGTGAAAGCACGATTCATAAAATGTGCCTTCAGGGTTGGAAAATATGCGCCATCTTGACTTGTCTATGAACTTGCCAAGGAAACGTTTTTCATGGAGGATCTCTGATTACGCCTGCCTGAGGCTTCCATCAAACTACTGGAGCGTAGGTGGAAGAAAAGAGCAGAGATAGACATTGACTTCTATGGTTCATCAGCGATGATCGATCGCACCTGGACCAACACGAACCAGGAGCAAAGACATATCATCACGAGACTGGCCATACATGGTTAGGTTTCCACCACAAGATTTGTGAGAACAAGCTTTTCCACTCGCTGAATGGAAGATGTATGTGTGAATTATGCGGACGGAGGTGTATGCTGTATCACATCACGGTGTGCCGGAAGAGGACGAAATCTTTGTGAAAACTAATACCTATTCGGGTAAAAGATATTTCAGTATAATGTTAGTTATTTTAGCTTGTAATTAATGCTCTTTTGAGCTCACCTTAATAAATTATAAAGTATGGGTAAAAGTATTTACAATATGTACACTTCTTCTTTTCTTCTGCCTTATCCGATACGGACGTTGGCTACCACCATGGCTAACACTTTCTTATCCTGTGCAATCCTGAAGAGTTCCGTGGAAGACAACCCAAACCACATTCGTAAATTATCCATCCAAGTTATTCATCTCCTTCCTTGTTCACGCTGACCTTCAATTTTACCCTGAAGTATAACTTGGAGCAGACGGTATTTTGGATTCATCATCATGTGTCCCAAGTATTCCAATTTCCTCTTCTTAATTGTGTTTAACAGCTCAGGTTGGCTGCTCACACGCTGAAGAACCTCGGCATTACTCACATGTTCTGTCCACGAGATTTTAAGAATCCGCCGGTATATCCACATTTCAAAAGCTCGAATCTCCTTTTCTGTAGCTACGGACAAGGTCCAAGCTTCAACACCATAAAGAAGGGTGGAGACAACATAACACTTCACAATTCTTTTCTTAAGCGTCATACTGAGATCTCGACAGCATAGTAGATCAGCCTTCTCTATACGGCATCTTGTTTCAACCGAAGGATCCCAATTCTCATTAATATTCTGTCCTAAATAAACCAAACTCCTGACTCGCTCAATCTGATGTCCATCGACTAAAAGAACTTGTGACAATGTTGGTTTTCGCAATATTATGATATATTTTGTTTTCTTAATGTTTAGGTCAAGGCCATATTGTTTACTCTTTTGATACACCATAGTAACAATCTCTTTACAGCAAGTCCTTCAAAACTATTTGCAATGAATACGGTATCATCTGCATACCGTATATTATTACCATTTACCTTAATACCTTGTTGAATGCCATCAAGTGCCTCTGAGAAAATCTGTTCTGCATAGATATTAAAAAGAAGTGGCGAAAGAATGCATCCCTGTCTCACACCACGCATTATTTCCACTGATGTCGATATATGTCCATCAATTCTGATACAGTGGAACTTGGATAATTCGAACCTTAAGGGACCATTAAGAAAATTCGAATTAAGAAAGTTCTTTGAAAAGGGTTGAGAAAAGATATTGCACTGTAATACGTTTGCATAATGTTTTACATTCAACAAAGCAGATTAACTGACAACGGTGCTGTATAATGACTGTATTGTGAATAACCTCAAAAGTTTCAAATGATAAAATAAAACCAAAATGTACTATTCACCTATTTAACGACAGTAGTAATCCAGCAATCTAGTTAAGTCTTAGAGAAATCTACTGTTTTTCAAAAATGTTTGAGATTTTTACCTGTTTCCTACAATTAAGTCTCCCGTCCATCACAAAAAATCTAACAAATTTAAGGAACGGAAAACAGAACCACTTACGTTTTTTCTACTTTAAAAAAAACGCCTCAGTTCTGTGATGTGGTTTGTTGCTTGGGCTGCACTCGGAACAGTTTTTTCGGGAACCATCTTGTTTTTCGGAGATTTTACGCGTAAATACTTCGAATTATCCAGAATATAATTCGAATTAACCACGATTTTTTAGCATTGATTGTATATAAAATGCTAGGGACCATGAGAAACATTCGAATTAGCGACGTTCCACTGAACTAGCCTTTTGACCCCAGTATAAATTAATAATGATCTGAATGTATGTACCGTACACTTATTTAGTTAAGATAATGCAACTAGTCAATATCTGTTCGTTATAGTCTGTGATGTTTTGTTAAGGTAAGAAAGACCGGCCTATCTTGCCCATGTTAAATCTTCACATTTTTGGTACACTTGACTCAAAATCTGTATGAGTTAGCCCAGCGGTTCCCAAACTGGGGGGTCGCAGGCCGTTCGGAAAGGGGTCGCGAGATGTATACAAATAATGGTGAACTATGTACTTAAACTTAGATGGCCATCGGGAGTTTTAAATTAAATAACTTTGTACATTTACAAAATATCAATATATTTTACAGATTTTGTCAAAACAAAACAGAAACATTTAATAATTTTGATATGTAATTGTTAATACATTTCTAAGTAAAAAAGACTTCTTTAATGAGAAACATGGGCCTGTTTTTTGTCAACAAGTTTCTTAAAATTCGGCTTAGTTTTAGATACACATACAATATGGTCGTCTTCTATGTCCAGTCGATTTCTTGCCTTGGTTTTAATGTTGACCATTGTAGAAAATCCGAGTTTGCAGAGGTAGGATGTTGCAAAGGGCATGATGATTCTCAGAGCCACTGCTGTTAAGCTTGGATACTCAGCTCTTCTTTGTAGCCAGAACTTGTCAACATTTTGGGTGCTGAAGGACAGTTGCAAAGTCATGTCACAGGATAGCTCGATGAGTTTGTCATGAATCAGTGGGTTTAAGTCTGCCTCGTTCACAGCCTGCTCGTTGAAGGGGTTAAGCACCCAGTTCCAACCGGTGTGTTGATCCTCGGGAATGTAGCTAAGGATCTGCTCTTGTAGACCTTGCAAGTGAGTAGTAACCAGTTTGGACAGGTTGTCAATGTCGAGATAATATTCATCGCTTCGATCAAGGGATGTGATAAGCTCATTCGTCAGTTCAAAGTTTTCAAATGTATTCTTCTCAACCCTGGTTGACCAAGTGGCTAATTTCTTTAAAAACGAATTGACTTTGTCTTGTGCAAAAAGTATGGTTTTGTCTCTTCCCTGCAAGGAAACGTTGAGATCGTTCAAATGATGAAATATGTCCGCTAAATAAGCAAGTTTTAACAGCCATTCATTGTCACTCAAAAAACCGGCAAGGTCTTTGTTTGCAACTTGAAAAAATGTCTTAAGCTCAGAGCGCAAAGCGAACACTCGAGAAAACACCTTCCCTCGTGACAGCCACCTTGCCTCTGTGTGAAGCAAGAGGCATTTGTACTGTGCCTCCATTTCTTCGCATAACTGTGATAACAGTCGACACTGTAATGGCCGGCTTTTTACAAAATTAACCAACCTAACAGTTTCGGTCAACACTGTTTTTAGCTCAGTTGGCATGACCTTGGTAGCTAATGCCTGGCGATGCAGAAAACAATGAACCCAAGTGGCATTAGGCATGACATTTTTCATCCGTCTCACGAAACCGCTGTCTTGCCCAGTCATTGCTTTGTCACCATCACTGCAGATTGAAATACACTTTTGAAAGTCAATTTGAAGCGAATCGGTTGCAGACATGAACATTTTAAACATTTCCTCACCTGTTGCGTGGTCAGGCAAAGGTTTGCAAAATAAAATGTCTTCTTCCACACTACCGTCACCCTCAAAACGAACAAAGCACATAAACTGCGTCAAACTCGACACGTTCGTAGACTCGTCAACTTGAATGGAAAAGTACTCACTTTTCTGCAACTTATTTTTCAACTGATCCTTTATGTCTTGAGCCATCTCGGTAATGCGCCTCCCCACCGAGTTGTTCGACAGAGGAATGGTGGAAAGCTTCTTAGCTGCATCTGGGCTGATCATAGTTGAAACCATATCCTGAGCAGCAGGTAGAATGAGCTCTTCAGCAATCGTGTGTGGTTTACCTTTCTTTGCTATTCGTAAAGCCACTTGATACGATGCTAGCAAAGCACTTTTGCTCATATTATTTCCACTTAACTGAACTACTGCATTTTTCTGGTAATCTAAAGCAGTTAACTTACGTTCAAAAAAATCTACCGGCTTATCTTTAAATCTGGGATGTTTACTTTCTAAATGGCGAATCATCTTGGAAGGTTTCATACTCTCGGCCGATAACAACTCGCTGCAAATAACACACAGTGGCCGATTTCCGAGCACCGTAAATCCATACTTTATAACTGTCACTATACTTTCTCACCTTTACCCTCTTCTGTTCATGATCATCATGAGAAGTCGAAGGCCCTGCACGCTTAACAAACTTATCCATAGCTAGAACAAAATCAAACAATACGCGAGCGAACAAAACACAAGAGACGTACAGTACAAGCCAGGCAGCTTGAAGCGCGGCTGACGCATGCGCATACGAGCCCTTCTCCCTCCACACGTCACTAACGTCACAACTACAGTCGAGCTACTAGGTTCCTTTGTGACTATTTAAAAGCATTTATAAAAGTTAATAGCAGGTTATAGGCACTACTACTTTTCGTTTTTAAAATAATACCCTGGTAGTCTAAAAAGAATTACTACCATTTATTTAAATATCATTATACTATTGAACCGCCAAATATTATTTTTTGTGTCATATTATTTTACATTTAAGTTTCTCAGTAAACATCAAACAGGTCAGTAACATCAGAATAAGATTAAAATTTTAAAATCTGAACAAAGTAAATAAATAAACATTTAAACGAATAACCTACCGGTCACTTAAGTTAAATTCCAAAGTAATTGTATCCCTCCACTTTGTCCCCCCCTCACAGACACCTGCGCTAAAACGGGGGTCGCGGCTAAAACGTATGGGCTAAAATGGGTCACGGAAAGAAAAAGTTTGGGAACCGCTGAGTTAGCCAATTGAAACTTTCAGGGATTACTCTTTGGATCATTATCTGCAATAATAAGAAGGATTATTGACAAAAACGAAATACTTTTGCCAATATGAATTTTGTTTATGGTACTAAATTTTAATCCAAAATTATATCGAAAAATATTTATATTTCATTTTGTTTATTACTTAAAGGGAACTATTCTTTGTTGAAGACCTTAGAAACGATTTACCTCTACCAAATGCCACAACCTAGATAAAAACTGCTACCATCATTGAAGAAAGAAAGATAAGAAGTATCTAAAGAATGTTATGGATCTGGAGACATAATCGACCGGACTGGCGGCGTGGCTCAGCGGTAACGTTCTCGCTTGTTGGACCGTATGTTTCAGGTTCGTATCCTGGCGCAGTCAGCTGGCATTTGAGGGTGCACAAATGTGAGGGAGCCGTGTTAGTAGATTTACTGGCACGTTAAAGATCCCCTTCGGGACAAAATTCTGGCACCCCGGCGTCTCTAAAAGTTAAAAGGGACGTAAAACCAATAACATTATTATTATTATTATTATTACATAATCGGCCTGATGCGGGCAACATCCAACTTTGAGTTGAGGTATGTCTTTACACGTCTGGCTGCGTATGACTTTCACAACCCTAATTGAATTAACAAATCTTTCCATGACCCTACAGAGACGTGTGTATACCAACTATGTGGATATTTTCGATTGCTATTTGGCTGAAATAAAAGTATTAATTAATATCCTGAACTAGCACCAGCGGTAGAGTTCAGATACTATGTGAAATCGTTTTGTTCTTTACTTCAATTAACATTTTCAAATAACGCACAATAGGCTGTTACAAACCCTTTAAAATAAAAAGTAAAAATGTATCGTATCATCTTGTCATTCTTCAAATTCGATGCGCATAGAATGCCAATGGTATAGTAATCAATGGAGCCCCACGTAGACTAGTCGTGACATCTAGTGGTGAAATATCGAACAATATAATCCTAACAGAGCGAGTGCATTCTAGCGGCCAGAAGAAGAAACTTTTCAATAAAATCTGGAAGTTAATAAGTAGGTTGGCAGCTAGATGTCTTGAGTAAATCTGCTGGCGAATTATGTTTTAATTAAATATATATTTTACACCATAATATGCACAATATAACGCTTAATTTTAAAACATCTGAGTCGTTACAAAACAATAAACATATAACATTTCAAGCAAAAAACCTAGCTCTGATCGGGTTTGAACCATAGGCATTTGAGCGATAGGCTAACGCTCTACCACTGAGCTAATTGTGTCAACGAATAACGTTCTATTTAAAATGACTTACATAGAACTTGTTAGCAAATAATGATTTATACTAAACGATTTCATCACTGGAGTATATTATTTATATATAAAGCATTTCATACAAAGTTTATTTATTTTGTATCAGTACGCTATATTGCATGCAATACTCAAATTAGTGAAATATAAGTCAGGCACAAGATATCCGCTGCCATCTTGTCTTATTACTGAATCGGCTCAGCTTTTTAAAATCACGTCTGCACTATAGTATTACAAAATAAACTTTTAATTTCGAACGTGCCTCTTCCTTTAGAACAGTTAAAACGATTCTCGGCTCGATAATCGGAACTGGTGGGTCCCATGATATGGATAATAAAGTTTGCATAATTCGCACGGCCGCCATCCTGAAATGGTATGGCGGACGACCTTGTAGTTTGGTCACAAGACGCATCCTATACGAAGGTATGTTGTTACCAAATTTGGTAGAGATCGGATGATTTGGTTAGTTGTTATTTGATTTTACGTTTTGAACGTTTGAGTGGCCGCCATTCAGTTTTAGTAAAGATGGCGGCGATATAAAACATGACACTGAGGTGTCCTTTGCTAGTGCTACCTTTGTACCAAATTTCGTTCAATTCGCATTCACTGTGTTCGAATTGATAGGGGGGGACAGACATTCAGAGTACACACACTCACACACACAGACACACACACACACAGACAGACACACTTTTTTCGCCCTGTGTTGATCTCATAAGTCTACTTTCATTTTTTGCAAAAATCGAAAGTAGGCTAAAAATGTTAAATTGAGAAAAATGATGTTGAAGTTTTTATTACATTTTGTTACCTCTGACAATTCTTAGAACATTCCTGCCCCATAACTTGCATCATTTCGTCCATCACTGGTTATTTTGCTTCTCCTACTTCCTTTAGCTTTTGAATAAAAAAATAAATGAACAAATAAATAAGCAAATAAAAACAATATAAATAAATAAATAAAAAAAGAAATGCGTATTTCAACTTACCTGTTTGCAAATAAGTGGACTTGTTTCCCTCTTCAAATCAACCAATTAATAATTGGGGCAGATGACCTCGCTGTTCCGCCCCTTAAACCATAGGTCCGTGCAAAATCACAGTGATTATAATATTATGACGATGTTCAGTAACCACTCGTAACATAAATAATGCAGGAAGTTGTCATTGTTACCAACACAAAGTCTGCACTCAACAGAGCAGACAGGAAGTGAGATCTATAATAGTTCAGAAGTTATACGCATAAACATAAATCTTTGTTATAGTGGGCGTTGTCATTCATGGTGCAGCATAGTCAATTATATCTTATAAAATGACAATTTTTCATACTTTTTCGACTTTTTTGATAAATTCCTGTTCTCTACATTGTCTTCTTCTTCTTCTTCCTCTGCTTTTACGGCCTCATTGGACCACTTCAGTCAATCATTCCTTGGTCCTCTTCTTCAGTAAGTTTCCTTTCCGAGTCGCCCAGTAGCTCTGATCTTCTCAGGCGTTCCTCATCTGTAAATTGTATATAACTAAAAACACCAAAAAAATAATTTTTCAATTGTTTCGCCCCTTACCTTAGTGCTTAGTGTGAATATGAGTTGGTACAGGCTGCTCTCTTGACCACTTGCACATGTAATTCTTCCAGCAATTGGAAGTATTGTGTGTTGTTGACTGAAAGCTGCAATATTAATTATCAAAGTAAATTCAGGAAAAATACATATAAATATATTTTGTACAATTGACATTGTTATACAATTTTTATTGCATGAAAAATGGCAGAACGCTCCATCCAGGGAGAAAACCAATGCAGTATCGCTTACAGAAGCACTGCCTGTTTTCCCAACGTACAGACATCTCCAGAGAGATTGGGTATCAAAATGTAATCATACTAATTTCTCGCCAACCCCAATGCTCTACGCATTTCACGGAGGAAGACTATCAACCACTGTATCGAGTAAATATAATGACGAGCTGGAGCTGACCCTGGGCCCCTGGATGGAGTGTTAAGTTGTATAGCACTGTCACTTGTGCGTAAATGTATCTATTTTATCTGAATTCACTTTATAGTACTCGTAATCAAGAGCTACAGAAAGTTTGTTTAATCACATCTTAAAAAATGCCTACCATAAAAATGTTCCAAATATTTTTAAATTCACTAATTAATGGAAGTATTGTGGTTTTGCCGCAGTGGCTTTGCTGCTCGTCTTTCACCCGGACGGGGTTCGAATTCCGGTGACAGCGGGGTGGAATTATCACTTGAATAATCACGTGGTGTCAGGAAGGGCATCCGGCCTTAAATCCGCGGCCAAAACCAAAATGAGCCTGGTTGGCCGAAGGAAGACGAATAAGAATTCTGGTTGTTGCCCCTCAGTAGGCTGGAATCCTACATATCTTCAGGATATTGTTCTTGGATTTCTTTTACTACGCCATATTTGTTCCTACAAGAGTTCATGAATTGGCCCAGTACAAGTTTTATATTCATAGACATGCAGCCATTGACTGCTCACGTAGCAGTATGTGTGCCCCAGCCACAGCTCAACCAACAAATTAAATTCCTTTATAACAAAGAAAGTGCAGTTAAATAATTCTTTGTGAATTGCAACTTGTAACTCCTGACAAACATGCTGAGTATTAACAACGAAACAGACCTCTTTAGATAACTTTTGAAGTTGAACAGTGTCCCATTTTAACACTGATTATTCCTCTTCTACAAACTAAGTGGTGATTATAGAAAAATACGAACACAGACAGAACTAATGGACGCAGAGCAACACGATTACAATCCCACTGTGGGGAAATGTGAAACGCTCTGAAAACTTGGCATCCAATAGCAGCTTGCAAACAATACACCGTTGTTTCAGTCGTTTGAGTGGTTTGATGCAGCTCTCCTTTTATCTCTACATAGCTACCACACCCTACATCCGGGGCAATCTGTTTAACATATTCTAACCTTGGTCTACCCCTACAGTTCTTGTCCTCGACCCTTCCTTCCATAACTAAGCTTGCTATTCCTGGGTGTCGTAGTATGTGTCCTACCAACCTATCTCTTCTCTTCATTAGCAGTCGCCAGAAACATCTCTCCTCTCCCACTCGCCTTAATACCTCTTTGTTTGCTACCCTATCTACCCATCTGATCTTCATCATTCTCCTGTAACACCACATTTCAAACGATTCAATTCTCCTTTTCTCTGCTGCACCAACAGTCCAAGTTTCACTTCCAAACGGCGCCACACTCCAGATAAAGGCTTTGAAAAATGTCTTTCTAATACCTAAATCTATATTCGATGTCAACAGATTCCTTTTCTGTAGAAATGCTTTCCTTGCCTGAACCAACCTACTTTTTATATCCTCTTTGCTTTGTCCATCACTGGTTATTTTGCTTCCTAAGTAACAGAAGTCTTCTACTTCCTTCAGCTTTTCTCCTGCCAATTTCATGTCCATAGAGGTTTCTGATTTATTTTGACTGCATTCCAATAGGTTTGTTTTACATTTTCTATCACAAGTTAAATACAAAGTACACTGTTACAAATTGCCGTCAAGTACAACTACATCGTTGTTATTATTACTTACAAGGGGAGGATACGTTGCATGGGTCACCGATTCAAACCATCTTTAGTACACGTGTAGGGCATGACCAGGCGTATATCCGGTGCAAGTAGTAAGGTGCGCTTCTCAGCCGATTCCGAGATATTAATTATTCGTAATATTGCTGTACAACGTTCACGTGCGCTGTACGTTAACATGAAGCCAAGGAGCGCATGGTGCAGCGGTAAGAGCCCTGCTTCGTAAGCGTGGGATCACTGGATCGAATCCCACCGGTGAGCCTTTTTTTTTTTTTTAAACATAGGCAATTCGTACAACTGTAGGTGTCATGAATAATGTTCATTTTGCAGTCAACTGTAATAACGTGTTATGTGAGCGGGAAACAGGAGTCGGAATAAATCGTATAGGAGATTGATGAAAGAATACCTTTATTCACAGTATTTGCTGTTAGTACAACTGCCCACAGTTAACGTTAGTTTGTGTGCAGGTGACCTCGCCAGGTCCGAACACTTTCCAACCAATATCCATAGCATGAGACACTACTTGTGGGGTACGGGCTGGTCTGATGGTTCACTGACGTGCAATGAACGGAACAGACTGGGCCTTCAGTGTATAAACGTATGCATATAATAGAATACACCTGACCATGTATAATACCGATGTATTTGCAATGCCCAAGCTGTACATTATGTAATGTCACAAACATTCACCTCCATACGATAATTTCAGAATCCCTTTTCCCGCTCACAAAACACGTTATTACAATTGACTGCAAAATGAACAATATTCACTACACCTACAGTTGTACGAATTGCCTATGTTTAGAAAAATAAGGCTCACCGGTGGGATTCGATCCAGTGATCCCACGCTTACGAAGCAGGGCTCTTACCGCAGCACCATGCACTCCTTGGCTTCATGTTAACGTACAGCGCACATGAACGCCGTACAGCAATTACAAATAATTAATATCTCGGAATCGGCTGAGAAGCGCACCTTACTACTTGCACCGGGTATACGCCTGGTCATGCCCTACACGTGTACTAAAGATGGTTCAAATCGGTGACCCATGCATCGTATCCTCCCCTTGTAAGCATAATGTGTACAAAAAGAAAGAGATGTAATTATTGAATTAATAATAATATACTGATTTGTATCAGTGTTTAGCAAATATGCTGGTTGGTTGTGAGTTTCCAAGATGGTGACATTCTTTTCTATTGTGTTTGAAGCCATCTTTCAGTGTTGCCATAGTAATTGAAATTTAATGTATTTCAATTGGTCAACACGATTGTACCCACTTGTAAGGGGTGGATCTCTAATCCTGAAATACACTTGACTGATGGAAATTGAGGAAGACTTTGCAAAGAACAATACTAGAGACTTCCACAAAACGTTTAAGGAGGAAATAACAAAGTATAGTAGAGTGTCGATTATCCGACCTAAACTGGACCAGGAGTACTTCGGATAATACAGAATAACGTTGAAAATGAATTAATATAAATATGTAGGCTAGCCCCGGTACTCTATTTACATTGTGTTGAACGAAAACGTTCCAAATGCCTTTGCCTTAAGAAAAGAAACTTGTTAAGAATGTGAGGAGTTATGTGCTAAGTAGATTCTCTGTGGTAACCTAGCAGTGAGGTAACACTTTGTCCTTGCAACTTATTCCCCCCGTTCTCCTCCATAACTACATTTCGAAAGCCTCTATTCTTCTTTCCTAAGCGTCCAAGTTTCCACTCCATACATTGCTACACTCAAACAAAACATTTCACCAATGTTGCTAATTACAGACTATGGAAGAATAGCTACGGTTCAAAAATTAAAGTACTTAGGAGAAATACACACTTAAAAAAAAGTTTTGCATATTGGCTTGGAGCACAATGGGGATGAAAGTGAGGACGGACTTATTTATTAAGCAGTCTCTCTACACAATTGAGTTCTGGAGAATTGGCAGGCCGTTCCATTCTGTGAATACCATTCTCCTGATGATTGGCAGTGCCAGCTCTGTGCGGGCGGATGTTATCGTCCACGAAAGTGAAATTTGGGCCGAAATTGTCAGCGTAGCCTTTCCGTACAGGTGCCAGGATGGTATCCCTGTGATACGCCCTGGGATGTGCACAAGAGAGGTTCGCACCACCTCCTCCCTGTTGGTATTACGTTGACATACCTCATTGACACAGCCTATATACAGGCACACTCTTGGCTAGCAACATGCAAAACCTTTTTTGATGTGTTTAATTGAAATTAATGGACTTGACAAAGAGGCAAATAAAGCAAGAGCGAGGAAACTGGAACATAACTAAGCAAAGACACTACAATACGGTAATTAAGCCTGAATCTGCACATTGCATGTTCTCAGGAAAACTGGAGAAATAGAGAAAAAGGAAAGGAAAAAGTTAAGAGAAATTTTTAGACCTTTAAAATCTGAAAACAAAGAATCCAGATACCGGAGGAATGCAGACCTTGTAACCGAACTTTTGTAGTAGGATACAGACATAGCTTTCAGTTTTTTTTTTTTTGTTTTGTTGGTATTTTAGTTTGTTTTGTTTTATCGGGTTGCTAGCCATGGCCACGTGTTGGTAGGCCGCCATGGAGAATCTTGTGTGCTCTGCCTCGAGATTGTTTGATGGTGGTCAGCCAGTGTGTGGGATGCAAGGAGGCCTGCTGTCACGTTGATAAAGATGTATTAATAGTTTTGATTGCATGGAGAACATCTAGTAAAATAAAAAGAGTAGAAGAATATTAAAATATAGTGAAGAGCCCCTTTTTCTTCATAATAATTGTTGTTAATACTGCACAACAGATGCAGGTAATGGAAGCTTGCCTTTATTAATAAATAGTGAATTTTGTGAAGTTGGTGTCCTAGTCTTTGTGAATTCATTTTTAGCGAGTATAAAACCCCACCACTCTGAGGTGGCAAGTTTTATTTAAATTACAACCTGTACAAGGATGAAGAAACAGAAAAAATGTGACATACAATCAGCAAGAGGATAGTTCGGTATTTTGGTCACTTAATGAGGATGGATAATACCAGACTAACTAATCATGTTTACAAGTGAAGAATGGTAAACAGTGGATAAGGAAGGATATGGCAATAACAACAGACATAATACTTTAAGAAATTTAACACAAAATTTCAAGGGTTTCCAGGAGAAAGTAAGGAAAGAAGAAAACTACATCAGGATACAGGAAGAAAAAGCAAAGTGATGACAAACAAAAAAGGAAGCAGGAAATGACTACAGTGGATTATTTTACATGGTCCTAAGATGGCCAAGATCGAGAAACGAAGAAGAAATACACTTGGATGAGCAGTTTCGATCGTCAAGCGATCATCATGAGTGTGCCAGTTGCACTGACTAATCATCGAGTTACACTGTCGCGCTTCCTTCATTCAGCATGACGGATCATCGAAGCTTGATTTAATGGATAAGACAGTCAATATTCTCTCGCCTAATTGGAGATGTCGATGTGACTTTGTGTACAACGCCATATTTGATAGCGATCTGCACCTACAGCAGTATAGAATGAGTAATTAATGAAATTGTGGAAGAGGGACTCCTGGTACATGCAAGTAAAGAAATGAACTGTATTTGTAATATGTAATTAGTTGTATTCTTTGTAAAGGAAGCTCTGTGGTTAGTTCCCTTGGTTTGAATGTCCCGATATTAATTGAGCTGATGATGACGGCCGTATTGGAACAGATCAAACATTTAGACCGTGCGGTTATATACCTTTATCTTTGGGGCTCTTTTGATTGTTCTATGCATATTGATATCTTTGAGATGTTATATCTTTGGAATCTGATTGTAATAATGTGAATGTGAAGTCTGGAAGAAGTAAGATGATTGAATTACATGCTCCGATATGTTATCTTTCCTCTCCCATCCTTATAAGCATTGAGGGTTATTTTGATATAGCCCGTTACGTAAATGAAAATCATGTTCGAGTTCTATTAGATAACCGCACATCATCCAAGGGTAAATATGAGGAACACGTATTTAGTGACGTACCGGTATGTTCATATTGTTATACAGATTGCCAATATTAAAAATTCTGTGGTTCTAAGAATCATTACCGTAGTTAAGTTGAGTTTTGATTTGTTAAGGTGGGGTTTGTAAGATTACCCGTACTATCGGTAGAGAGGTGAATCGGTTCTGGGCGCTGGTCCAATTCCACTCAAGGAGCTAGTCTCCATGTCCTTTGCCCTAAAGAATCTATATCGTTGAGTAGCGATCGGTATTTTCGGGGGAAAGGGCGCTGGTCCGTTTGGGATTTCCTGGTATTTTCTAGGGGTATCGGTCGGGACAGTGAGATCCAGTACACGTAGTCTATTAAATCTGTCTACAAGTTTGGGTGATACATGTCCAGTACACAGTAACATACGCCATGCATATGTTACATATACGATGAACACAACCAGTTAGAAATGCAGGAGGGGGAAAGCCTAGGATATTCCTCCCAGTTGAGTGAAGGCAGTGCAGAGTAACCACTCGAGCAGCTAACAAGGGAAGTCTCTGAACCGGGGAATCGCGGATCCTGCTGGAACTTAGCAGATATGTTGCGTGAGCCCAACTAGGCAGAACCGTGAAGAAAAATATTTCGGAAATTAACTCCTACCCACCGTAGACGGCAGTAAATACAACAATTTTGAACTGTGCGCGCTGGTTAAGAGGGAGTGTGCCTCATGCCTGATTGGTAGCTCAAAAGATCACGTTCCAAACGACTGCCCTCCCGTACTTGCGCTCACAAGCTGCGCTGCGGCATGGGACATTCATGCTGCATCTTTACAATATATACATGTCCACGTTCATAGTACTGCTTTCTATACAACCAGTTATGAAACCTGTAAATATCAATAGCACAACAAATAAACACATTTGTTACAAGAGACGAACGCCAGAAAGCCAGATAGGCACAAAACCATCAACATACCATCCAAACTGTCCAACAGATCCTGTTCTTGAATGCTGAGACACCTTTCCATACATTTTCCATACTTTTCCTCCTGTTAACATGTCAAATGTTAACATTCATCATGCAATGCATGGGACACTCACCGTCTGTCACCCCTCATTCGGTGATTGTACGCAGTAGGCCGTGAACCACAGTACAGTTGGGATGCAACCTCTGACACAGCCAATGAAGCTCACGCTGCGTCGCTGGCGCGCCAATTTAAACGTATAAATCTTAATGTTTCATCTAGTACAAGGAGAAGTTAATTTCCGAAAGATTTTTCTTCACGGTTCTGCCTAGTTGGGCTAACGCAACGTATCTGCGAAGTTCCAGCAGGATCCGCGATTCACCGGTTCAGAGACTTCCCTTGTAAGTCACAATCCACTCTAATAACATCAATCACATCAAGCAAGCAAATGTGAAGTTCAATCACCACTTTCAGTATCTTAACAAAATATCAAATCTCGACTACTTGAGCTACTGCAACTAAGTGTATATATTGTAAGTACCGTCAGCCATACTAGATGATCAAAACAAGATGTCCAGTAAAGAATATATAGCCTACTTTCTCCTAAATGCATGGGTATTGTTATATCTCTTTGTCGTTTTCAAGGAGTATAATTGAATGTTGGTTGTAGTAGCTTGTTGAAATACAACGTGTTATACGGATATTAAACAAGAATATGAGGTGCCCTTTGCTAGTGCTACCTCTGTACAAAATGTTATTCAATTCGGTTTCATCGTGTTTGAATTGATATTGTGAATCGATTTGCACACATACACGGCCGCTATCTACAAACAATCGGGCCGATGACCTTGTCGTTTGGTCAAAAGATGCTTCCCACAAAAAGGTATGTTATTGCAAAATTTAGTAGAGATTAGGTTGGTCGTAATTTGATTTAAGCCATTAACATTTGGGTGGCCGCCATTACGTTTCCATCAAGATGGCGTAGATATAAAACATGACACTGAGGTGCCCTCTGCTAGAGCTACCTGTGTACCAAATTTCGTTTAATTAGGTTTCACCATGTTTGAATAGATAAGGGGAATCGATTTGCACACACATGGCCGCCATTCACAAATTATTGGGCAGATGACCTTGTAGTTTGGTCAAAATATTTTTTCGTATATAAAGGTTACAAAATTTGGTAGAGATCGGATGATTAGGTTGGTCGTAATTTGATTTAAGCTTTTAACATTTGGGTGGACGCCATTACGTTTTCGTCAAGATGGCGGCGATATAAAACATGACACTGAGGAGCCCTTTGCTAGTGCTACCTCTGTACCAAATTTCGTTCAATTCAGTTTCACTGTGTTCGAATTGATAGGGGGGGACAGACATTCAGAGTACACACAGTCACACACACACAGAGACATATACACAATTTTTCGCCCTGTATTGATCTCATAAGTCTACTTTCATTTTTTGCAAAAATCGAAAGTTGGCGAACTGTTCATCCAAGTGTATTTATTAATATCATTATAATTAAGTACAAGAAGACAGAGTATATGAGGTTCAATACACATCAAAACTGTGAGATCAGAATGCAAGGGGAAACGTTAAATAGAGCGGATGAGTTCAAATACCTGGGTTTGGTGGTGACTGGATGTGGAAGTGTCACACAGGATTCAGGTTGTTTTTTTTTTTTTTTTTTTGGCGTGTGGTCTCCTGAGAGGCCGATTGCAGGTCTTTCTAGTCGACGCCCGTGGGCGCGTCGGGATGAGAGATGGAACGGATGAAGATGAATGAAATTGGGCAAGGATGTGGAAGGAAGCGGCTGTGGCCTATCAGAAGGTACCGTCCCAGCATTTGCCTGGTGTTGAAAATGGGAATCCACGGTAAACCATTTCAAGAACGGCCGACGGTGGGGCTCGAACCCACGCGTCTACCGAGTCAGCAGAGAGCTTGGCCCCATGACCTAACGCTGCGCTTTAGCCAGCATAGCCACTACTGTCGGTAGGATTCAGGTAGGATGGATGAACTGGAGGAAAATGTCAGGAGTGCTCTGTGACCGCAGGATCAAGCCTAAGGTTAAGGGGAAAATATATAAAACTGTCGTAAGACCTGCATTGCTGTATGGCTCTGAAACATGGCCTGCACGCAAAACGCACACAAACAGGCTTGACGTCACGGAAATGAAAATGCTCAGGTGGATGAGTGGAGTGACTAAGCGTGATAGAGTGGAAAATGTCAAAATAAGAAGAACATTGAAGGTTGTGGAAATATCTAAGAAGATACAAGAAAAGCGACTTCAATGGTACGGGCATGTGAGAAGAAGGGAGGAAGATGCTAGACATGCAAATACAGGGAGTGAGAATGCGAGGCAGACCTAAACGAAGATGGATGGATTGTGTCCAGGAGGACCTCAGAGAAAAACAGTTGTCAGAAGAGGACGTGCATGACCGGGTTAAATGGAGGAGAGCTGTCAGAAACATCGACCCCACATAGGAGTGTGACCATTTTATGAGTGGCTTTGTGATCTTTCAACCTTGTGCATACTGGTCGGTTCCTCAGTTTAGGGGCTGCGACAACGTGGTCATGTAGCCCCGTGTACTTTAGGTGTGCGTTGAATCTGTCTGATAACCGGTGTTAACTCTTCCCGAGCGGAATACGGATATATCCAGAGTGTACTTTTCAGCCGCGAGCGAAAAACTGATATATCCGGAAAATTCCTACATTTAAATCTGGTGCCGTTTTCCATCAAAATAGTTCATGTTAAACCCAGGAGATGGCACCTCTATGCACACACATGTGCATTTTTGTAATCTTTATTTGGTGATGTGAGCATAATTTCACGGAGAAGGCTATGGAATGATGAAGATATAGTGTCTGCGTTGTATTTGAGTGATAGTTTGAAGTGTTTCCACACTTAATCATTAATTAATTAACTTGACAACCTTCAAACTTCAAGTATCAACAGGTAAGCGAAATATGTCACCGTCTGCTGTGGTGTCTACGTGCCCTGAGCTAAGATCCAACTGACGCACCATCCAGGGCACCCCCGAGTTAAATAGCCCCCAGGAGGGTGGCGTGTACCTCGGAGAGCACGGCCCGGGATGGCGCGTCAGCAGGGTTCTCAGCTGAGGCGACGCGATGCGTACGCCCTGCAGTGCTGCTTTATTGATTAGCTGCGTGTACAAATACATTATATGATATATGCGATACAACAAAGGGCTTCGGCCCGTACAAAGGGTATACCTGGTCACATTAGAGTCCGTGTAGGTAACAATACACTTCAATTGGTTGTCATCTGGAGCCAAGTCGGTCAATGCCCAGTAGGCGGTCATGATGGCTGCGACAAGCTCGGCCTCGTTTGGTGGAGGAGTAGTCAACAGCATCTTCGGCGTCATTTCCTCTTGCCACCCGCCGTGGCCCACCTGAGTGTGTCGGAGCATGCCACCTAAGGTTTCCAAGGACAAGGATAAGGTCACACCCAAGAAAACTCCAGACAAGGCTCAACGACCAGCTCGTGATACTCAAACCAGTGTCACTCAACATTTCAAAGAGGTCCACGCAGGATCCAGTGGCACCAAAGGGACACCTAAAACCACCACCACGAAGAACTCAGCATGTTCACGGACGCCGTCGCCAGCCAAGCGAATAGTCCCAGCTAGTCAACCTACTTCAGGGACGTCAACCACTTCTGATACGCATTCCATCACTTCTGCAGCAGCAATGGCAACTGCACAGCAAATGCAAGAACTCCTAGAACTTGTACGCGGAGTCGACCAACGGTTAAATTTTTTAGAACATGGCAATCCACAACACGAACCACCCGAGGAGGAGGAAGAAGAAGAGGACGACATCGCAGAACCAGCTCACCGACCGGGTTTCCATTGGCGAACACTGGCCCCACAAGACTATCCCAAGGGCCTTCCGACGCCCAACGATCAACGCGTCTGGAACCTCGCCGCAGCTCTCAAACAACAGTTGGTCTACATTCCCAGTGGTCGAGACCATCATGACACCCAGACCATCTTGTTCCTCCTCTCCAACTGGCGACATCTAGATCTGTGTCAGTGCAAATACGCATTCAACGGGGCCAATCTTTTGTACGCGGCTCTCACCAAGGGATGGTCCTTCGCCATTCAGATGGACAGTGGCGGCGGGGACGAAATTCTCGAGCTCCCCCCGAACTTCCAATACCAGCAGCCAGTCCGTCAGCCCGCGGTCACCCGCGGAGGGCTTCCGATGGGAGCCGGCTGAGGATGCGGACGAGGGGCGCCAGCCAAATAGTGATTCCCTTAGCGCGGTCCTCCCGGCGGATCGTGACCAGGGTGCGACAGAGGGACCTGTCGACCAGCTCCTTTCCCTGAAACTTGCCCAGGACCAGGTCCTGGCGTACGCTGTTCGATTATGAGGAAGCCCTGGCTCGCCACGGAGATGCTCATGCGGCAGCGGAAGCTAGTGGACCTTTTTTCGCTGAAGAATCAGGGGGCCCGGAGGAGTTGGAAATGTAGGGCAAAAGATTTATCTATGTTTGTGTATGTGTTTCTGTTTTCATGACCTTTTATGAAGGAATGGTTTTCTTTGTATTTTCATATGTATATATTGTTTGTAATTCTTCCAGTGTGGAAGTACCTCCTGTTATTATGCTGGCTTGTAAAATTTTGAAGTAATAAAGCCTTGGGCCTTCAGCTCGACCGCTCCTTCGCCGAACGACTGCGCCCGTGCTCCCGGCTTCGCCTCCTTTGTACACGCCCGGCTGGGATTGTGTATAAAGGGAGCGAGGTCGGGCAGCTGGGGAGCAGTCGTTTGGTGGAGGAGTAGTCAGCAGCCATTCTAATTAAATTTAGTGCATGAAGAAAATAATTACATATTTTGAATTTTAAAAAAAATTCCGCTCGGGAAGGGTTAATTGTGATGGCTGTATTAGTGTATGTTAACTGTGATTCAGGTAAGTAGTTCCTACTTTTGCTACCAAACGCCACCGTCAACGACAACTGAATCGGTGTTTTTTTGAAAGGGTGTAATCGACATTTTTTGACATTTTCACTTTTTTAGAGTTTTGTTTTCCTTTTGGATAGAGCCATCTCTTTCCTTTAAAAGGACGCCTGTGCAAGCATTCTTTCCGTATAAAACTCGTGTTCATAAATGTTGAGTGTTTTTGAAAGGGCGGACGTGTGTCACGCCCAAAGTACACGGGGCTACATGACCGCGTTGTCGCAGCACCTAAACTAAGGAACCAACCAACAATGACTTTCTTATGTTGTAAGTGTTTCCCTGTGCTTCAGATTTGTTGCAATTTTCGTGTGTAGCAAATCCATTCCATCTGAGCACAATGTCTGTGCTTTAGATTTGCACTAATTTCTTAGTATTGCAAAAAAAAAAAAAAAAATTTAAGTCCTTAACTGATATTCAACAATGATCCATTATATTTTGTGTCCATCTTTGCCATATATTTGTGTAAATATCTGTCCCTAGCTAATAGATTGCATTTTCGAACATTTTTGTGTCTAATTCTTTTTTTTTTTTTGAGAGGGCATAGTTGCATGTTTTTTTTTTTGCGCATATCTTCCGGACAAAAAAGTATACAATTATTTTAGAGAGTGGAACAAGTTAGTCACAAAATCCATTATTTAGTTTCCCAACAATTTCCTTTTGTTCACCTATGCCCTTTCAAAAAACACTGATTCAACTAGTTCTGAACTCGGTTACTAGAAGCCACCGCAGTCGGCTCCTGGTGATGAACATTGGAGCCTAAGAGCGTTAGTCGAATCTAACCTATAATTTAGCTTCACAGAAGTGTAATTAGTGGAAGGTTCTTTTACATGCCATAAATCTATGACATGTGTACTATGTACCTATATTAACTTATGCCGCTGAGACTTGGACCCTGACGAGCAGGCAAGAGAGTAGAATCCAAGCCAGTGAAATGAAATTCCTAAGAAGTATGATAGGAAAGACAAGGAAAGACAGAGTGAGGAATGAAGATGTTAGGAAGGAAGTTGGGATGGGAAAACTAAATGAGAGAATTGAGAAGAATAAACTGTGGTTTGGACATGTAAAGAGGATGGAGGAAAATAGAATACCAAGACAGATGCTGGAGGCCAAGTGCAAGGGTAAGAGAGCAAGGGGAAGACCTAGAACAAGGTGGATCGATTCAGTGAAGAACAGCGTGAGAGAAAGAAATCTCGACTGGGACAAGATCGTGGAAGAAGAATGGTGGAAGGAAAGAGGAAAGTGGAGAAGTGCCATAAATACCCCGACCCGGCAGGAGCTGGATAAGGGGAAATGATGATGATGATAATGATGAAATCTATGACATGGGCTCGCCGGCTTTACTTCCCCTCCGAAGTAAGGCATACTGAGGGATCTTTAACGCTCTTAAAAATTCCAACGACTTTGGCCGGGTTTGAACCCGCGACCTTGGGCATAGAAGCTCAGCACGCTCTAGTGTCAGGAGAGCCTGCCCTTCAAAGCTGTTGGGTAGATTCACACTTTTCATGCTTTCTTTGGTGTAGGCCTACATAAATACATTAGTAAACAAATCATAGCGTCTAGGCATACCTACATAATCACGAGAGTGTTTTTTTAAATTTTATTTTCATAGAGAGGCTGTCCTAGAGGGCGTGGCCCTATAGTAGGACTATACATTGTTATATATTGTCATACATGATATATATATATAATGCGTTTGGCCCTCTAAGGAGCACGTAGAACCATTAGTTAACATTGGTCTTCTTGTTCTTCTTATCTTCCCAAAACTTCCTCATCATTTCGCTATGTGCCTGTCTTCTTTCTTGTGTCCATGCAGCTTTAAGTTTCAAATTCTGTCCCGTAGGGATCTTGGGTGGAAACTTATACGAATTTACTTTTTGTCTATATGCAGTCCGCGTCGTTGTCAGTGGGTCAATATTGATTTCAGTGAGGTCCTTTTGGGTGTCTGCTAGCCAGCGTACTTTGGTTTGTCGGTTTCCATTGACTATGAGGAAGATTTTCTTGGTCAGTCGGGAGTTGTCCATTCGAGCTATATGTCCATAGAATTTCATGCGTCTTTTACGTGTGAGTGAGGCGAATCGTTCAGTCCGTGAATACAGTTCGTCTGAGCTTTTCCTCATCCAGATACCGTCCTGAAGCTTTGGTCCAAAGATTTTTCTCAGTAATTGTCGTTCTATCTTCTCAATGTATTTGATGTTGATGGTTAACGATGACGTCTCAATCGCATAGAGTGCCTCTGGGAGGATGACTGTGTGGTAGTGATGGAGTTTGGCTTTAGTGGAAAGTGATTTCTTGTTGTAAATATTCCAAGTGATTGTGTAAGCTTTGCGTAATTTTTCTGCACGTGTTTTGTTAGCCATTCTTTCGTTACCAGTGTTCCCGATAATTTCACCTAGGTACTTGAAGTGCTTAACTTGTGTGATGTCGCCATATTTGGTTGTGATTGATGCCAGGTTTGTGCTCTTGGAATCCATGTACTGTGTTTTCTCGTAAGAGATATGGAGGACGGTTCTGATTGATATCTCATGAAGCTTCTCGATAGCATGTCTGGCTTCTTCTGGAGTCCGGGTAATTATTGCTAGGTCGTCAGCAAAGGCGAAGCATTTTATGTTGATTCGTTGTTCTTTTGTTCCCATACTTATTCCAGGTATTTCTTTCTCCCATGTTCTGATGATCTTATCTAGTACCAGGTTGAATAGGAGTGGGGACAACCCATCACCCTGTCTTACGCCTGTTCTAATGTGAAAAGGTTCGGACACTTCACCCATAAATTTAACTTAAGAAGTTGTATCTGTCAAGGTCTGTTGGATTAATGTAGTTGTTTTGTTGTCCACACCATATTCACGAAGTATATTAAACAGAGTTGCGCGGTCGATTGAATCATATGCTTTCTTAAAATCTACGAAGGTGACAACTGTGCGATTCGACTGGCGATGTTGGAGTACCATCTTGAGGTTCCAGATCTGTTCTGCACACGATCGACGCGGTCGAAATCCCGCCTGATATTCACCGATCATGTGCTCTGTCTGTTGCTCCAATCTGGTGAGGAGGGCACGTGAGAGTACCTTGTAGGCGATTGGCAGGAGTAAAATGCCTCGGTAATTATTCGGATCTGTCTTGTCGCCCTTTTTGTGTAGTGGGTGAATCAAAGCAGTTTTCCAATCAACCGGTATGGTGTCACTCTCCCATTTATTAGCAATGATGTTTTGTAGTCTTTCAGTCAAGAGTTCACCTCCAATCTTGAGCACTTCAGCGATTACACCGTCTTCTCCTGGTGCCTTGTTGTTTTTGAGATGTAATATGATGTTTTGTATCTCATCATATGTTGGTGGTACTGAGTCCTGGTTTGGGGCAGTAAAGTGGAGTTGGAGATTCTCTGCAGGTGGTTCACAATTGTGAAGCTCTTCGAAGAACTGTTTCAGGATATCACAATTGGCCTTTGTGTTTGTCTCGAGTGTGCCATCAGGTCATATATATATATATATATAATATAATAAGAATATAAGATATTATTTAACAAACCAGAACAAAGTTACAAAATATTTACAATTACAGTTCTATTCAAGGTTTTATTAAGTTTATAAATTAGGAAGTATCAGAGTGTAGTTGTGAAGAATTGTTTGCAGGCTTTTTAAAATTTTAAGACATGATTTATTGCTTTTATATGGGCTGGGAGAGCATTATAATCCTTTATAGCCTGGGTAAATATGCTTTTGGTGCCGTATTGAGGTGTAGACCCTGGGAATTGCAAGGTTCTTGGAATTTCTGGTGTTATACTCATAGTTTTGTCCTTTTAGAGGAAACTTTATTGTGTCTTTATACGAAAGTTCTCCACTTTTATGTATGAATAGAGAAGCAGATACTTTTATACAGGTTTCTAGAAGGGGGATTCCTGATATTAGAACTAAGTCTGCTGTATGGGTGAGTATGGGAAGGGAATAAACTGCTTTAATTGCCCTTTTCTGGAGAGTACTTACTTGATTTAATAATGTGGTAGTGCATCTTCCCCAAATACTGCACATATGTTACCCGTATATGGCTATGTACTAGACTGTAATACAGTGTTTTTAATATGAGATGGAAGAACATGTAGTTGGTATATTGCTCCTATTGCAGGAAGAATTTTTAGCTTTACTTTGTAAATCTGTTCTTGCCAGCTCTGATGAAGGGGCAGATGACCTGGCTGTTCTGGTCTTTAAAACAAACAAGAGCAGCATCTTTATGACTGATGAAATGTGTTTGTTGCTACAGAAATACTCCTATAAAGAATTGTGACTTGTGGTCAGTGTGGTCCGAGCAGGGTGTACGAGAACCCTCAACAAACACAGCAAAACACCTTATGACACTCTCAGCTGATGTCACTTATTGTGGGAGGATTCATTAATGGCAAGAGACCAAGACAAGAAGATACTGGACTCAGAAACAACTAGGGACTTCGGTGGTGTAGTTGTTAGCACGCTGAGCTTCTATGCCCAAGTTCGCGGGTTCAAACCCGGCCGATCTCGTCAGATTTATTAAGAGCATTAAAAGTCCTTCCATATGCCTCCCTTCGGAGGGGAAGTAAAGCCGGCGGGCCCAAGTCATAGATTTGTAGCATGATAAAGAACCTTCCACTAATTCCCCTATGTGAAGCTAAACTATAGGTTATATTTGACTAACATTCTTAGGTTCCAACGTTCATTGCCAGGAGCCGACTGCAGTGGCATCTAGTAACCCAAGTTCAGAACTAGTTGTCGTTTGGTAGCAAAAGTAGGAACTACTTGAAAATTGAATGTCTGCAGTCCTTACTTGAATTAAAAACAGATAACACACACTAATACAGCCATCACAATTAACACCGGTTATCAGACAGATTCTACACACACCCAAAGTACACGGGGCTACATGACCGCATTGTCGCAGCCCCTAAACTGAGGAACCAACCAAGGTTTAACTTGCAGATCTACTGAAGTGGTACCTTGCCTGCTTTTCGTATTTGCTCTTGCAATTTATTTCTTAGCTGTGGAAACAAACATCAGACCGGCACCGGTATTGTCCGCCTTTCTCGGATTGCTTACTGTCGAACAGCAGTTGAGAATAGAGCGTCCTGGACACACTTTTCTGTGCAGTGCGACATCCAGTATTATGATAGAGAGAGCTGAGAACTCGTATTTCTTTCCCCTCACAACCATCCTGAGAGTATATCTAGTTCCTCCTACATGACATTCTACTTTCTTGTGTTTTTCCCTACCGACATAACCTTTGTTTGTGAAATGCTCATCTTCATACCATACTTCTAACATTTCTGTTCAAGTGCTAACATGTTGGATTTTAAGCTTTCGATGGAGTCTGCCATTACAACCAGGCCATCAGCATAGGCCAGTCTGCTTACTTCATTTCCACCCAGCCAGTTTATGCCCTTCAGTAAATGGTCCACATGAACAGTAGCAATGAGAGGTTACAGCCTTGCCTCACTCCTGTAACAACCTTGAACAAAGAACTCATCTCACTGCAGCCTGTCTAAACCATAATCCCTCAGGATGCTCAGCATCTTCACAATCGTAAGCTTTCTTTAGATCTACGAGGGGCAATCAAATATAAACGAGTTTTTTTTGGTTTCTGCGACCACCTGCACACAAGCGGTTTCACCTCGTTGTTGAGCGCCCTTCAGCGGCCTAAATCTGTGGAAGTCACACAATGACAAGTCTGGACTACAGGGTGGGTGTGGTTGGACAGTGTGCATGTTTGCTGGGTTAGTCTTCGGTTTGTGGACGGACGTCATTAAGCAGGACAGATCGGATTGGAATGCTTCGCCTTTTTGCCCAATAGGCAGTGCGCACCTTGCGAAGAAGATTGCAGTAATGGTCTGACGTTCTTCGAGGAAATCAACCAGCAGTACTCCTCTGTAGTGGCCAAGACCTTGCCTGCAGATAACCACGTCTTGGCTTTCACCGGTGACCTCTCGCCACGCCTCCGCCACTCCATACTGGCCATCTTTGACTGGGGAATGTAATGGTGGACCCAGGTGTCATCACACGTGACGATTCGTCGCAAGAAAGGGTCACCTTCTCTTCATGCCTTGTCAGAAACTCGCGAGAAATTGCAGGGCGTGCAGCCTTCTGCTCTTCATTCAGCAACTTCGGGACTCAACGAGCGGACACCTTTCTTAATCCCAGGTGCTTCCGGATGATTGTCAAAACACGCCCATAGCTGATCTGCAGTGCTTGGCTGATCGTCCATCAGCCGCAACGATGCTGGTGCTGGTGTGGTATGTTTTCAACTCTCTCACATCCGTCCTTGAACACCTTACACGAGTACTTCACCCAGGCCCAGGAGAGGATTCTGTCCCCAAACTGTGCTTGTAACCAACGATGAATGTCAGCAGCTTTCACATTTTCTCCGACGAGAAATTGATCACGAAGCGTTGCGCGGGTGCAGCATAGCCGAGACATCCCACAGACCCCTCCTTGCTTGCACGAACGGTCCCGAACCACACGCGCATCACAAAGGCTTGTTCATATTTGACTTACCTTTGTACGAAACACTCAATGGTAGGCACAACCCTTGGAGTTAGTCTGGATCAGACATTATCCTTCAAGATACACTAGATTAAGAGTGCTCAGGACGTACTTGGGATCTCTGGAAGCAAGGTGCCCAGTTGATTGTTTTTAACATAGCCATAAATAGTCTTTTGGTTGGTTGGTTCCTTAGTTTAGGGGCTGCTACAACGTGGTCAACTAGCCCCGTGTACTTTCAGGGTGTCTACTGTAAGGATGAAGTAAAAATTAGTTACTTTTTAGGTACCTTTTAGTTACCTTTTAGTTAATTTTAGTTACCTTTGAATTCAAGATACGTCTGCGGTCTGCAAGCATAGGCGCTCATCACGCGGTGAAGAAAAAAACAATGAACTGTTTTTAAAGAGGTTTTTTATTTATCGTATGGCTTTTAGTGCCGGGAATGTCCGAGGACATGTTCAGCTCGCCTGAGTCTGTAGCTGCTTCCAGCGGTCACCCTTAGGGTGAGCTACAAGTTCTGTTCAATTTCAAGTTGCTACAAGATATCAATGATACCTAGTGGTGAACGTTGGAACTTTGATAGAGCATTCCGACGAAATATAACCTAACAATTTAGCTTCACACAAGTTTAGTCTGTGGAAGAATCTTTTACATGCCATAGATCTTTGATCTGGGACCGCCGACTTTACTTCCCCTCCGAAGGAAGGCATACTGAAGGATTTTAATGCTTTTAAAAAATCCAACGACTTCGGCCGGGTTTGAAAAGGAAGGAAGGAAGGAAGCTTGTAGTTTAACGTGACCGTTAATCTTGAGATCATGAGCCACGGGACCTCCGTTTTACGTGGAATCCGAACCACAGGACATGGCATTTCACTTCGAAAATCTCACATGCATTGACCGGGAATCGAACCCGGACCGCCTTGGTGAGAGGCATACAGCTAGACCGCTGAGCCACCACGCCCCCAAGCCGGGTTTGAACCCGCTATCTTGGGCACAGCAGCTCAGCATGCTACCAACTACGCCACCGAAGCCGCTTTAAATGAAATTCACATGATGTTATAAAAATTTTAAAAATAATAAATATATACTAGATATTTAATATCCAATGAGTTGTTACAGCTAATATGTCGTCTTGTGCACAATATGTTGTTATAATTACGGTACCAAGAGGTTACTCTGCTCTTGACCATTTGGCGAGATTTCCTTCATCCCCGCGGTAGGTCGCGAAGAAATGTAAGTTACCGGTATGCGATGTTACGCGATCGTCACCGAATTCTGTCTTCGCAGTCAAATACGGAGAAATATCGAGATGTTACACGATCGGCGCTGGTCTCAGTTGTTTGATGAGCTTCCCGTAGTTTTCACGACAGAACACGGAGAATAATCGCGATTTAGATAATCAATGTCACTTTTAGTCATTCGACGAGATTTCCATTGTCCTTGAGGTCGGGCACAAGAAAATATAGCATTATTACGCAATCGGCGCCACTTGCTGTCCGTTTGACAAGAATACAGTTGTCCTCGTCATTGAATGCGGAGAAATATCGCTATGTATCGCAATCGCTACCGCTCTCGGCCGTTTTACGTTTTCCTCGAGATATTATGCAATCGTCGCCGCACCCGGCCGTTCAACGATTGTCTGCCTGTCTATCTGTCCTGACAGAATGGCGGAGGCATGGGCATGGTAAAAACTCACGAGTAGTTATGAACATGTTGTTCGGTTGGCGCCGTGATTCCCATTGTCCCTATGCTGTGGTTGGGAGTTCATCAGTTCAGGGTGAATCACGAGGAGGATTTAGTATTTCGATGCTACGTAGGCTGTCATTTTTAAGTGGGTTGATGCACTTCTCGCTCCCCGCACGCTTTTAAGTATACGGTCATGGGAAAAATGGCAAGTAGGTTTCGTGACGGGAACCCCGTGATGGGTGCCGAATCACCTTTGACAGGATTCTCGCAGTCCTCGTGGTCACAAGTTCACGATATGGGATGGGTTTTATGATTTTACGCAACTGATGTCGATCTCGGTCCGTTTGACGAGACTCCCGCAGGCAAGTCGTGCGGTCAGCAGGCCGTCTTGAGGATGCGATTTTGGAGGAGGAGGATGAACGTTCGAAGTAGGTACGGTATCGAATATTACGAATTATTCCGAGAGTATTGCACGAATAATACGACAAGAGCAACTGAGAACCACAAATTATCTACAAGTTATCGAAATAATCGGTTAGATTATATATCCGATGGAACGAAAGTTCGAAGGAAAAATCGACTTATAACGGAATTTCGAATTAACCATACTGGATGTCGCAAATTTATACATATTTTTTAAATAAGTTACGGTGTATGTATTTCGAAGATTTTTCGCAATTTTTTTTTTCGAAACGGTAACATTTCGCAAGATTGCGACATTAAATTGTTTCGCGTTATTTCTGGACTTCAATTTGACATAGTTTCCAAATAACAGAAATGAGAGATTTCTTTTAAGTTCGGAAGTATTCGCGAATAAACGTCTCGCGAGAAGTCAGGTTTCCTAATACAGTAACACAGAAACATATTTCACATGAAACTTAAGTCTTCTTAATGCCGAAAATATACGTTGAACCGATGTATACCGCTCAAGGTATCCTCAGTATGTATTTCCTTGAGGTCGGGCACGGAGACATATAGCTTAGTACTATGCAATAGGCACGGCGCCGCTTGCATGAAACTCGCGATCTCTGAGCCTAGCGGCACGAGTTTAAATGATTCAACCCGCCTTCAGAAAATTTTCGTTACCCGTTTGTAAAATTCGTTACTTTTTCGTTACTTTCGTTACCCGTTTGTAAAATTCGTTACTTTTTCGTTACCCGTTTGTAAAATTCGTTACTTTTTCGTTACTTTCGTTACCCGTTTGTAAAATTCGTTACTTTTTCGTTACCCGTTTGTAAAATTCGTTACTTTTTCGTTACTTTCGTTACCCGTTTGTAAAATTCGTTACTTTTTCGTTACCCGTTTGTAAAATTCGTTACTTTCGTTACCCATTTGTAAAATTCGTTACTTTTTAGTTACTTTCGTTACCGGTAGACACCCTGACTTTGGGTGTGTGTAGAATCTGTCTGATAACCGGTGTTAATTGTGATGGCTGTATTAGTGTGTGTTATCTGGGATTCAGGTAGAAGGATTGCAGACGATGAAGTTCTTCAAGTAGTTCCTACTTTTGCTACCAAATGCTACCATCCACGACACCTAGCTGCGGACGTGGCTACTAAATGCCATCGCAGTCAGCACCTGGCGGCTAATGTTGGTAGTAATATAGCGTTATCAAACTAACCTACAAATTTTAGCTTCCACAAGTGTAGTTAGTGGAAGGTTGTTTTACAAGCCATAAATCTATGACATGGGACCGCCAGCTTCACTTCCATTTCAAAGGAAGGCATACTGAGGGATTTTTAATGTTCTTGGGCATAGAGGCTCAGCATGCTACCAACTAAGTCACCGAAGCCGCTCATAAATAGTCTATCAACACGATATAATCCCCATTACTGGGAAATTGCAAACACCCTAAAAAAAAATTACATACAATTAAGAGTAATTGGTACAAGAAGGGGGAAAAAATACAGGATGCATGCTTTACTCGTCAAATCTACGAGGCAAAATAGTTGTACAAACACACTACCAAATACCCAATACACTGGCTGTGTATACAGATCATCGCATTTCACGACTAATGTTGGTGGTTTCAAAGCTTTCTATATCATAATGTTGTGTGGAATGTTTCAGGACGACATTAAACCAGACCTGAGCTTGTCAGAGGAGAGGAGCTTATTTGAACGGGAACTGCTGGTGCTGGCAGCTGCAGCCGAGAGGGCAGCAGATGCGATAGAGGAACCGCTGCGCGAGGAGATCACTGTCAAGGAGGAAGAGATAGACGAGATGAGCCCGCTAACGTGGGACAACAATAAGTTCTCTTCAGACAGCGAGCTCTCGGAAGGGTAGGTAGAGTCCCGCTCACCCCACATCCACTTATCCGACACTCATCAACATCAGTTTATCTGCCTGATGGTCGGTCTCTCCGGTCTTCAGCAGCACGTTTCATCAGCTCATAAGATTTATAGTCTTTCCGTTTGGCCATGATACCCAGAGGATTAAGAGACTTCTCGGAACTCAACTGACGTCACTCACTCAATCTCCCGACCCGCTCGCCGGTGGCGAACGACTCACCTACTGGCGCTGTCCCACACCACTAAAACTTTTCTTATTTCAAGTTTAAATTTACAGTCTTCAAGTATTTTGAATTCTACAAAAAAAAAAAAAAAAAAATGAGTCCAAACTCGGACTTCTTATTATTTAAACTGTCGTTTATTACATGTCATTTATGATTGTATTGCAGCTACTAGCACAAAATAAGTCATACGTTTTGACCGACTATCAGACCGTGGATATGAAGCATTTCAGTCGCATTTGGACTCATTTTCTTTAGAATTTTATGTACAATTCAAAAAAATTGAAAAATGTAAATTTAAACTTGAAATAAAATAAATTTTAGTCCTGTGGGACAGAGCCAGTAGGTGAGCCAATGTTTGCCACCGGCCGGTTCGGCAAGCAGGTCAGGAGGGTGATATAATAGATTAAGAATTCTCCTTTTTAGGTTCCGCCTAGTCAATACTGCAATCGTTGATTACATATTCTCACAAGTACATGTTTCGGGATTGGGTTGGTTCTTAAGTTTAGGGGGCTGCGACAACGCGGTCATGTAGCCCCGTGTACTTTGGGTGTGTGTAGAATCTGTCTGATAACCGGTGTTTATTGTGATGGCTGTATTAATGTGTGTATCTGTTTTTTAATTTAAGTACTGCTACTTAAAATTTTTCAAATAGTTTTGCCGCCAAGCGACACCGTCAAGAACTACTAGGCCAAGTTCAGAACTTAGCTATCAGACGCCACCACAGTCGGCTCTTGGCAACGAACGTAGAAACCTAAGAGCGTTGTTTACATTCTTAACCTATCCAATTTAGTTTCACAGAGGTACAATTAGTGGAAGGTTCTTTAACATGCCATAAATCTATGACATGGGACCGCCGGCTTTACTTCCCCTCCGAAGGAAGGCATACTGAAATACCCTTGCTAAAATATACATTAAACAAGTAGTTCCTTGAAGAACTAAAGCCTATTTTCATATATTCTACTTATGTTAATTGCCTCTATCAACATAAAATTTCAGTTTGATTGCTGTGTAATATTTATATATATTGCGAGCTAGCCACCTCAGGATAGTGAGGCTATAATACTAGCTTCAAATGAATCCACAAAGACAGTACACCAACTTCACAATTCACACACTCTTTATTAATAATAATCCTTATCCAAGGGGTTGATCTCTAGCAATCATTAACTTGCAATACCGGTACTTTGTTTGTCAACATATCAGCCAACTTCCATACTATATCCAATCAACACTCAATAATTCAATAGGAAAAGGGGCTCTTCACAATATTATAATATTTATCTACTCCCTTCCTTTCTTCTTGCATTTTCTTAAAAGTCTCTTTCTGTCCTTCTTCTTGCCAGACACCAGTTTCACTTCTCCAGATTGTCAACATACAACATTATCTCTTCAAAAGCCAGCCTCAATACCATATCAAATCAACACTTTCCATCATTCCCATCTTTCTAAAACCAACTGGCTTCCATTTCGCATGGAATTCTCAATACCTCTCCATGGAAACCTTACCCAGGTCAAAGCCACCTGGTCCACCCACTGGCTGCCCAATAGCAAGGCACTGTACACATAAGATTCTCAGTGGTGGCCATAGCTGGCAACCAGATAAAAATAAAAAAATAACAAACAGAAAGAAATAGAAGGAGTAACCTACAAATGTTAGGTTACAGAAACGCCCCCTCGAAAAATAATATGTAACTCAAAGTTAGAGATTCTTTCTCAATCAACACACAAAATAGACAAATAAAATACATGAAACAAACACTAACAAAAACAAAAAAACACAAAGTTACAAATATACATCATCTTCTCTTTCAATGGCGATAAAATCTTCAGAAAAACCATTGGCACTACCATTGCAGAAACAATTATTCTAGGTTCACCAGAATCACCAGCATAAATATTTTCTTCTGATAGAGTAGCCGAAGCTATCTCATCAAGTCTATCAGACATTCCTGCTCCATCGGAAAAATCCAACAATATCGTAGTCAGAAGGAACGGTAGAATCATCATCAGACCTGTCTGTACCGTTATCATAATCATCTTCATCATCATCATTTAGTCTTGGGGGGGCGTGGTGGCACAGCGGTTAAGCTGTATGCCTCTCACCAAGGTGAACCGGGTTCGATTCCCGGTCAATGCATGTGAGATTTTCGAAGTGAAATGCCATGTCCTGTGGTTCGGATTCCACGTGAAAAGGAGGTCCCGTGGCTCATGATCTCGCGATTAATGGTCACGTTAAACTACAAGCTTGCTTTTCATTAAGTCTTTTCCTTTTCTTCTTCTTTTGGTCTGTCTCCTCTGATTCAGTATCATCATATTTTCCTTTCTTTTTCTTCTTTTGTCATCTCCCTCCGCATCGTCTCCTTCTGCAGGTGCTTCTCCTGCTTCAATCTTGACTGCCTCCTTCTTCTTCTGTTCCAGTTTCTTCTGCTTCTCCCTTTCCTCCTTGTGTTCCGTGCTGCCCTCTGATGGCAGGGGGACCTGGTCCACAATCTCCACCTCCACCTTCTGTTCTTCTTGCTGCTGCTTGGTCTTGTTTGGCCGTATCCTGGTGCCGGGTCGAGGAGGCTTGCGGTCGCCCGTCGCAGGCAGTTCCATGCCTTGGGCCATGCGAGCCTGCAACAGGGCCTGAGCACGCGCACGGTCTGCTTTGTACTTGGGCGTCAGCGACTTGCCTTCAGCCTTCATTCTTTCCTTTCTCTTTCTTCATTTGCCTTATCTTGCTCAGCAATTCTTTTCTTCTCATCTCATCTTTTCTTTTCTCAGAACGTCTCATAATGTGTCCCAAATATGACAGCTTCAATGCTTCAAGAGACAGATCATAATGTATATAGAGTAGCATAAAACATGTCATTGTTTTAGTAATGCAGTCTAGTATTGATTTTAGTTCATTTTCAAAGTCATTCTGTATTGGCTTTCACCGTCAGTGAATTAAAACTCAGCAATTTTTCTAGGTTTATGCCGTGTCTTGTGTGGGGTTTCACCCAGGAACACCAAGTTGGCTCATCAGCAGGCTCTTGGTGTTCCGCGCCCGGACCCCACAGGAGTAGCGAACTATGCACTACCTCCCTTCCTATGAAGCGTAAAACAGTCGAGAGCGGCAATACATCGCGATATTTCTCCACATTCGATGACGAGGACAACTGGATTCTTGTCGAACAGACACCAAGTGGCGCCAATTACGTAATAATGCTACAATTTCCTGTGTCCGATATCAAGGACAATGGAAATCTTGTCGAACGACTAAAAGTGACACCGATTATGTAGATCTCGATTTTTCTCCATGTTCTATCGTGAAAACGACGGGAATCTCTTCAAACGGCTGACGCCAGCGCCGATCGTGTAACATCTCGATATTTCTCCGTACTTGACTGCGAAGACGGAATGTGAACGAATTTTTAGCCTGATTAAGAAGAACAGGACACAGTTCACGTTATCGATGTCCAATTGAACTTTGGAAGCCATTTCTATTTTGAAGACCAGAAGTTCTGAAACATGTTAGACTAGACAAACACATATTCCATTGACTTTCTGAAAAAAGCAAGCCGCAACTTAAGCTCTTAACTCAGACCCTTATAATGTCATCGGTTACTGTAGTGTTTTATATTAAGCTGTTTAACTCGTAATTTTCCGAAGTGAAGAAAATACATGAATTTTGTCATGTCAAATGAATCTCTGGAGTCTATTTTTATTTTGAATACCAGGAGTTCTGGTCCCTGTTATGCCAGCACCTTTTCTCCAGACTTTTTGCAGGAAGCTAAAAAAAAGCACAGCTATGATTTTAAAAGTGCAAGTAATTTCCAGTGAGTGATGAGTGTATTACCTAGGTAGGAAGTCCTGTTATATCTATGCTCCAAACCAAACTTCACCACAACTGCTTCTTGAGGGTCGTGCTCCTCTACTAATAATTGGCTTATGATGTAAGTAGATAAGATTTCATTGAAGTATCCTGTTTAAAGCATGGAATACTATATTTTGTAGCCCAGGAGGATTATTGGGGTATGTCAAAATTTGTTGGATTTTTTGGTGCGCGCGTATGCACCAACTGATGAGCCCAATGGAACACTGGGGTGAAACGCTGACAATACCGAATTGAGCTTACCAGATCAATTTTTGGAAACCTTTGAAATTTGATGGTGTTGATGATAATAATATCGTATGGTCTCGGGTGCCGGGTACAAGCTTTGTTATTTGACACCCAGAGGGTAGCTTGCATGTCGAAAAGCGTTGTTCCTTGAAGCACTATGAAAGTCAAGGAGGTTAGATATTTAAACTCCTTAAACACTATACACTTTCTAGTAGAGAAATGAGGAACTTTATGTTGGCGGAAAATCCTGAGATTAATTTTGCCATTATGAACTCGGCCTATTGATTTCAAATGGGTTCTTTGACATGCCAACATCATATGACATGGTGTTGTACATTTTTGCTGCCTTTCAAAAATCACTTACCACGGCCATTAGTGAACCTGCAAGCTTGGGGTTAGTAGACCGACACGTTGACCACTCACCCACCGTGGCAAGCTATGGTGTTGATGAAACATTGCTATTAATAATACAGTGCCTATTACTGTACAAGAGGTGTTCATGCGATAGCAGCGACTAATGACGGGTCTTATGTTGTCATCGCCTCTCTTCACAGGATATCTTACTGGAACACCCTGGTGAACATGGACTGGAATGCACCAAGGCGTCGCAGGAAGAAAAAGAAGAAGAAAGTTGTGCAGGCAGCGCAGACCGTCGAGGATTCTAAAGGAAATTCTGTTCAGACCATTGAGGACTCATTTGGAAATACTGTTCCAGAACAGAAGACAGCACAGACCGTTGAAGACTTGAATGGATATACTGTTCCAGAGCTGAGTGATGTCCCTAAGAAGAAGCGAAGAGCACCTTCGCTCAGAGGTAAGTTGTGAAGGCAGCACAGAGCAGGTGAAGAACAGCCCTGGTTTTTAGCTTGGCAAGAAAAAATAAAACAGACTTTTGTGGTAATTTGAACACAGAATTGTTAGGTTCTCTACTGGTCAAAAAAATGTAGATGGTTTTTGATGGCAATCCTTGCCTAGGAAGACATTTACTAGATGTGTACTCTCAACCTCCATAGTAGTATCTGGTGCAGAGGAAGGACTACATGTCGCAATACAGTCATATACAGGGCTTTATATTTGCTTGGCAAGAACATTCTCGCTCACGCGCTCTGCCAGTGACAGCTCGATTCCCGGTTGCCGCGCGCGCGTATAGACGGCAGAATACGGTGCCAAACATAATCGGCATCTCCTTATGAAGTTTCCGGTTTCTCCTGTTAATTTAGCTTCAGTAAGGAAATCTTCACGTCTATTTTTATTGTTTACTGAACCTGTACGTTTGAATCTCTTAGGCAGTTGTCGTATTGTCCGATTTATAGGAATGGGTCCCTCTGGAAATCTCACTCGAAACTTTTGTCTTGTTCTAGCGCACGATTTCCTGCACTTTATGTATGTATTGTGCAGATATACACGTTCAAGTAACGAATATTTCACATAAGGCATTACAGCACTATACACAATCACAATAAAACATTACACAATACGATATACAGTACCGGTACACAGTAGCTTTATAAAACACAAGACTGATACACCCAATTAGCTCAGAGCTCACACGTCAACAGAAGAGCGAGGGAATACCCGGGCAATACGGCTCGAGACCACGCGCCAACCTGGCCGGGGACAGGCGGCCAAGGTCGAGAGAAGGTCTGCACAATACGTGCCGTTCATAACGTGCGCTAGAACAAGACAAAAGTTTCGAATGACATTTCCAGGGAGACCCATACTATAAATCGGACAATAAATCAACTGGCTAAGAGATTCAAATGTACAGGTTCAGTAAACAATAAAAAATAGACGTAAATGTCGTTATTTCCTTACTGAAGCTAAGTTAACCGGAGTAAACATAAACTTCAGAAGGAGATGCCGGTAATGTTTGGCAGCGGATAGGGAACATTTTTATTCAGCATCTACTGTAAACATGGTGAGTAAAAATGCATGAGACTGATTTTAATCACCGTATTCTGCCGTTTATACGCTCGAGCGGTAACCAGCAACTGAGTGGTCACTGGCGGAGCGCTTGAGCGAGAATGTCCTTGCCAAGAAAACTAAAGACCCTGTATAACGTCCCCAAGCCCACATTGTGTTTTCCTTTTACCTTCCAATCATTGAGCCTCGAGGCTTGAAGTCCGCATAGATGGAGGGTAATTGACATACTATTTCAATCTTGTGTAAGAAAACAATTCTTGTTGTAGTGGCTGCAATGAAGCCGAGCATTCACAAGGACTGCCGCCAGGATAAGTTCACCTTCACAGATTATGCAGACATGCACCTGGTGTTTGGCGAGTCTGACGGAGATGCCGAGGTGGCAGTGTCGCTCTTCAGAGAGAAACATCCCAACCGTTGTGTTCCCACAGTCGAGACTCTGAAGAAACTGCACCATTCTCTGCGAACCACAGGCTGTGTTCCCCCTCTGGAGATTGAACTTGGACGACCTAACAGGGGTTGTTCCAACCACTGACAAGAGCCCTAATGTGGAGCACAGGCTGTGTTCCCCCTTCCTGGACCTAACAGGACTTTTTCCAGGCACTAGCAAGAGGTCTGTCCGAAATTCGATGTGGACAGTGTTACCCGCAGGGTTCCAAAGAATAGGTATGTAAAATTCGGGTCAGATCAGTGAAACGGTGTAGAAATAACAGACATTGAGCTATATATATATATAGAGATAAATACAATTTTTGTTCTTCCACTTTATAATAATACTTTTATTGCAGCCAAATGACCATAAAAATTTATTTACAATACAAATTATTGAAGCAATTTCAAGGATGAGTTCTGGTGCCTTAGTTTGCATATTCTGTAATTGATTGGGTTCTTTTTTGCACAATTCTATATGGTAGACTAGCATCCACATGTTTGCCCGCATAAGTTGCACTCACACGTCTCAGCTGGCTCATGGTATGTGGTGTGGACTCCGTGTACCGCCATTCTAGTAAATACATGCCTCATCTCAAAGCTGGTTGTGGTCCATGGTCCCCATCCCATATATCTCTGGGGGTATTTCTTCTCTTTTTGCTTTTAATGTTGATAAAAGATTTTCCGAGGCTCGACTGCTGGGAAGAGTCAAAAGAGTCCTTAGGTCCTTGATAAGGTTCTTCCACTTTATTAGAGCATATCTCCGTCTTTTTGGCACAGTAACGGAGTAAGTACTTTAGATCCCTTTCGGAACATCTACAAGTAACCAATCCTAGCAATCAGCATTCAGAATTACCCGGAGCAGGGCTCGATTTGAGGCGGAACGCTCTGTTTAGGGAAAAAGGAAACTATAGATAAAAATATTTATTGAAGAGTAAGGAGAGATCAAGAGACGAGAAGTATGATGATGTGTCGGACAATCTTTTAGGATGGACAGACAACCTAAACAATCCTAAAACTGAACTTGCTGCTTTTATTACTTTACTACAACCCATATTTGTACCACTTGTTTTGCAAAATAAAGTTTGGAATTATATAAAATGTTCCAGTTTATGTATAATATTGAGATTTCTTATTTTCTATCCAATAATTTGGAAACCTCCCACCACCACCACCACCACCACCACTACATCCCACAGCTCCGGTCCCTCTGTCTCTAGAGATCGAGCACTCATCATCATCATTTCCCCTTTTCCAGCTCACACTGGGTGGGGGGCAAATTTGGTTCCTCTCCACTTTGTTCTGTCGTTCCACCATTCCTCTTCCCACACGGTGTTCCAATCCAGGTTCCGTTTTCTAATACTATTCTCCACCGAGTCCATCCAACGCATTCTTAGTCTTCCTCGTACTCTCTTCCCTGTCATCCGTCGTTCCAGTGCTCGTCTTGGTAGCCTTACTTCATTCATCCGTTTGACATGACCAAACCATCTCGATCTGTTTTGCTCCAGTTTGTCATTTAGTTTCTATACTCCCATTTCTTTCCGTATATCTTCATTTCTCACTCTGTCTCTCCTCGTTTTCTGGACCATACTTCTCAGGAATCTCATCTCAGCTGCTTGTACTCTGCTCTCATCCCTCTTAGTCATTGTCCAAGTTTCTGCTGCATATGTCATTATAGGAACATAACTTCTTTAGCCTCAATTGGTATATCCTTGTTCCATACTAGTCCCCGTACCTGTTGGTAGAAAGCACTCACGAGTTGTATTCTTCTGCTAATTTCCAAATCTAGTCTTCCATCGTCAGTCAGTTCACTTCCCAAGTATTTGAAGTGTTTCACCACTTCCAATTCCTTATCTCCTACTTTGATTACTCCTTTGCCTTCTTTCTTATCTCTACTCATCACCACTGTTTTACTCTTCTCCACATTTATCTTCAATGCCCATTGCTCAATCTTTTCATTTATTACGTCTAACTGTTCTTGTACCTCCATCTCATCCTCGCCCCAGATCACAACGTCGTCTGCAAACATTACCTTCATCTTTGCCCTACTATATTCTTTCCTTGCTGCCTTCATGATGTCATCCATCACCATTACGAACAATAACGGTGACAACAAACTGATCGAGCACTGATGAGGTGTAATTGCAATCCCCAGTTCTCATGGTTGGGACAAGGTACAGTCAGCATCATCTGAACTGTCCTGAAAGTAGTTTCCAAACTTCTACTTCAAGAAAATGCCGAGATGGTTCTAGCCACACACACCATAACACAGGTTGATGTTGTAAAGCCCCTAAATGAAGCACTGTTAGGTTGGCACCACCTTATCTGGCAGGACAGCAGACGGAGATGGGCTGTTCTTTATAATAATAAAATTGAATCTAATTGGCTGAAAACAGACCCCACTAACGAGGAGATGAGAGTTCAATCATAAAATGAAAACACTAGTGCAATCTCGACACCCTAAGACGTGCTCAGTACTGTACTTGTGGCATACAGGAGAAAGTAAAGTAATTATTGAATGAGTAAGCTAATACTGATTTGTATCAGTGTTTAGCAAATGTGCTGATCGATTGTGATCTTTGAGCACAGTTTCCCAGATGGTACCGGGTTCTGTCAGTTTTGTGGAATCTCGGAATTGTACATATTTTACTATGAAAACCAAGTGCAGCTTGAAGACGTGACGTATCTTGAAGTTAGGTCTTTTCCATGCGTGATTCTTCATTGCTTCGGTATCTAAAAATTCTCTTGGAATTTGACGTGCTTTTGATTTCCTCTCTTCCAAGGCAGCCCTGTTGGGTAGCTTGAAGAGCGATTTGATATTTTCCAGAAAGAATGTTTCATTGCCAAGAAGATATGCTATTCGATTTTCTGAAAACTTGGAAAATAATGAACACAGTTTGGCAGTGAAAACATTAATTCTATAAGGGACCAGAAATATTTCAGTTTTACATGGTGTCCACAGAATTTTCAATGTCAATTTTCCTGACTTTTCCTGACCATTTTTCAACAAAATTCCTGACTCGAGAAGTCATCGTAACATCGGAAAAATGGTTTATTGAGCAAATATACAGTATATATAATTATCTCTCGTATTTGCAGCCTCCACCATCTCCATAGCTGCTCGACGTTTGCCTCTTTATTCATTTAAAATGCAAAATTATTGAATGAGTAAGCTAATACTGATTTGTATCAGTGTTTAGCAAATGTGCTGATCGATTGTGATCTTTGAGCACAAATATAATGCAGTAATAGGTAAATCAAAGTACTTAATAACCTAAACTACAGTGATGGGGTCGCCACATCCCTACGCCATCGCCAAAAAAGCGTACAAAAAATAGGTTAAAGAGGTTTTTACTATGATTTACTGTAAAAATGGAAGCTTACCATAATGTCCAGTAAGTTATTGCTTTTTATCTTCAGAGATTAGTTGAACTAGTAACATCAAAATATGGCTGTAAAACACAAAATAGACTACTGTATGGTTAATATAAAATTTCCTGACTATTCCTGCCTGTGGACACCATGTTTTATTAGAACATTGGGACACACTTCAGACTCGCTGATACAATAAGGTATATTAATGATAATCTGGGGAAACAAGGAGGAGGAGGTACAGGAACAGTTGGACGTGTGGGAAGGAATAATACAAGGATATGGGATGAAATTTAGCATAAATAAGAGTGAGATGGTGATCACAACAAGGAAGAAGGAAAGAACCACAATGGGAATAACAATTGGTGGGGAACAGCTGAAGAAAGTGGAGAGTTTCAAGTATCTGGGAAGCCTGATACAAGATAATGGAAGAAACGATAGAGAAATAAATGAGCGGGGAAGGCAGGCAGAAGCATTTCGGAGGAGTGTGAGAAGCATGTTATGGAGCAAGGATGTCCCTCAGAACAGCAAAAAGATCATATATCGGACGTACTATGTCCCTATCCTGACGTATGCCTCGGAGACCTGAGTTATGAAAGGGAGAAGAGCAAAATACAGGCCAGTGAGATGAGGTTCTTGAGAAGCAGTATTGGAGCTACAAAGATGGACAGAATAAGAAATGAGAGGACCAGAGAATTAATGGAGGAGGAACCATTACAGGATGGTATAGAGAAATCTAGACTTAGATGGTATGGACATGTAAAACGAATGGAGGAGAAGAGGATACCCAGGAGGGTACACGAGACGAAGTGGGAAGGAAAGAGACCGAGAGACAGGTGGCAGAAAGCGTGAAGAAGAGAGGAGAAGACTGGACAAGGGTGGAGGCTGAGAGATGGTGGGAAGACAGAAGACGTTGGAGAGGCTTGTGTTCCAAACAGACCCGGCCAGTGGCTGGAAACTGTGAAAGATGATGATGAATACAAGAAAGAGACCTTTATTAATTCCATAAAAAAGGCTTTGATAAATGTAGTCAGTGAGCCAGAAGACCAGTAATCACAGTGTGCACTATGCCTTGAAGGTTCTTTTACTGCAAACCATAACTAATTTGATAAAAATGATACTCGATTTAGATTTCCATCGCAGCAGGCACAAGTTCTATTTCTCATGTCTTGGCTTCTTGTGATTCGGCTGTAGTATGCTCAGTTGTAGAGTCCGATCGAGTCTCCTTCAACACGGAACTGGTGGTCGACTCTTGCAACTGGGTCGAGGCGAGTGTCCCCGCCATCTCCAAATACTTGTGAGCCCGATATTCTTTCCGAGCCTCGTCCAGCAGAACGTTGTGCAGTAAGTTCCGGTTGTGACTCGTGTCTGTCGTCAATGGGGGATATGGGTTCCCTGAAAACAAGCACAGCATGAGTTCCAGACCTCACCTCATGTTCTAAAATCCCCAATAGGTCTGGGAATCACAGGGCCAGCAAAAGATGCCACCAATCTCTCTAAAACTAAAAACAAGAAACTGAACAGCCCAAGAAGGCTAATGTTCTAAAATTCATGGAAAATGAAGCGTCTTCCACAAAGAGCAAGCCACAGGTATTATGTATATGAGGACATCGTCATTTCTTTGTCATTGTGTGCCAGTAATTTTTTTTTATGTTAAGGTCCTTGACAGAGGCAACTTTAGAAATGGTTGTTGATCTGTTATTGATGGCATGCTTTGGAATTTTGTTAAGATGTTGGTCTCAAACATGTTAGACAACTGTCTGGTCCAAACCATTGGTCGCTACTAAGTTAGACTGTCTGGTCCAAACCATTGGTCCCTACTAAGTTAGACTGTCTGGTCCAAACCATTGGTCCCAACGAAGTTAGACTGTCTGGTCCAAACCATTGGTCGCTACTAAGTTAGACTGTCTGGTCCAAACCATTGGTCGCTACTAAGTTAGACTGTCTGGTGCAAACCATTGGTCCCTACTAAGTTAGACTGTCTGATACAAACCATTGGTCACTACTAGGTTAGAAGACTGTCTGGTCCAAACCATTGGTCGCTACTAAGTTAGAAGACTGTCTGGTCCAAACCATTGGTCACTACTAAGTTAGAAGACTGTCTGGTCCAAACCATTGGTCGCTACTAAGTTAGAAGACTGTCTGGTCCAAACCATTAGTCGCTACTAAGTTAGAAGACTGTCTGGTCCAAACCATTGGTCCCTACTAAGTTAGACTGTCAGGTACAAACCATTGGTCACTACTAGGTTAGAAGACTGTCTGATACAAACCATTGGTCACTACTAGGTTAGAAGACTGTCTGGTCCAAACCATTGGTCGCTACTAAGTTAGAAGACTGTCTGGTCCAAACCATTGGTCACTACTAAGTTAGATGACTGTCTGGTCCAAACCATTGATCGCTACTAAGTTAGACGACTGTCTGGTCCAAACCATTGGTCGATACTAAGTTAGAAGACTGTCTGGTCCAAACCATTGGTCGATACTAAGTTAGAAGACTGTCTGGTCCAAACCATTGGTCACTACTATGATAGACGACTGTCAGTATGAAAATTACTGCTCGTGCTACAAGAAAAGGGGTCAGGGGTGTAAAGCCCCAGACTAAGTTTCTGTTTGTATGTAAAGCCTTATTAACACATAGAATTTAATAGGTATGCATCGTTTAAACCTTTAGTGTTGTCCGTGGCGTCAATGATGCCACTATTTTGTGTCTAGAGACATTTTGTAGTCGATGGAACCGCAATCTATACTACTCTCGACTACGAACTAAGTTACCAAGGTGTGTGCGTTTGTAACCAAGGCTAGGATTGGAAAGGAGGAAAACCAATTGTAAGATGACTGAGATGGGAAATGAACCTATTTCTCGTCAGTTTTGTCTCACAAGGCTGTGTGTATCCCATTCAAACCCTCCGAACACAAATTTCTTTGCAGAGCTGCTAACTGAACCAGGACCTCAGATATCATAAAAGTTCTCGTCTGTGGTAACCTATACACTGTACTGTTAACCCTTTCAAGCTCTCAGCTGATGATTGACTGAAAACTGGCAGCCATATTTACCACACTATGCACACACTTCTTTTAAAATTATAATGATGATGATTGTTGTTTTAAGGGGCCTAACATCTAGGTTATCGGCCCCTAATGGTTTGGGTGATAGTGAAAGATGAGATAGAATGAAAACTATAACTAATACTAACTACAGACTAGAAGAAGAAATGGTAAACAAATAATGGATAAGGCGAATAAAGGACAGGTAGAAAAGAAATGCCCTCGAAGAATGAGGATTGAGGGCCTTGGAAGGAAGGAGAGCCATGAAAGGCAGATAGGAAAGAGGAGAGGGCCCGCCCCAAGGTCAGAGGAAAAAAGGGAACAAAACGGACCCAGCTCAGGAATCCCTCGGGGTTGCCAACTCCCGAACTCATCAGCCATGAGCCCTCTAGGGTGCACCAGAAGTGGTGGGGCTACATACACCCTGCTTCCTTGAGGGCCTTGAGCAGAAGGCAGGAGATAACATGAAAAGAAAAAGAAGGCTGACCCCCCGAAGAAGGAGGGTATCAGAAAAGATGAGACAAGGGCCAATTAAGGCGGGAAAGGAAGCGACTCCCTAGTCCTCGGATACCCTAATACCGTCGGGGTCGGAAGAGAACAAGAGTTGACCGAGTGAGGTCGACAGGAAAGAAGACGGATAGGAGGCCAACACAAGTAAGTGGAAGCAATGCCGGACTCAGCTGAGGCCCTGTGGTCGCCAACCCACGTCCCACTAGATGTGAGCCCGTGGGGGGCTTTTAAAATTACATGGAAGGCACACCAATGGTGAGATCATCATGAGAGTTTGTAAATGTATAGAGTATACATCACTTATTATCACTACACATAAGTTAAGTCTCTAAACCAAAAGGGTTTAATGTTTAAAAAAAAAAAAGAAATGTGGAAACAAAGTTACACGTTTAAGATTTTGAAAGTTCGGAAATAATTCTCGCAAATGGCATTCACAGACCAAGTTTGTCATTCATGTCAGTAGGAAGGCTATATTATTGTTCACTAGCATGCCAAATATCAAGATTCTATGTGCATTAGATCCAGGGATAGATAAAAATGTTTAAAGTGATGTAACGCTGAAAAATGTCAGCCGTTTTTATATAAAACATTCATCGCTATGCATACTAACATCACTGTCTGGAGGTGCTGGATTATCATCATCTACACTTTCCGATTCAGACAGAGAAACATCATTATCACTTGAATAATTGAAGGGCTCCCCCGAAAAACGTTTTATAATCCATTTCAGTAATTTTACAGGAGAGGCATAAAACTAAATAATTCACCCAAAGTCACAGGTTTGGATGTTTTATTGAATAATTCACAATTACTGGTGAACAAAAACATTAGTAGTGTGCCACTCAATTATTTTACAAGTATTATGTGGCTACAGTGTGTGTCCAAAATAGGAAAAACGTTGGATATCCATACATCAATACTTTACTCACTTATTCACAAGGCAAATTGACGTAAAAGTCTCTGAACTGAGGTTCAAGGAATGCACACATGCTTAATAAGTCCTTTTTCTTCTCTTTCTTAATCGGCAAAGGCTCCTGGTTTACCGGGGTAAGGCTTGAAAGTGGGGCCACAATACATTTTTCGTTCGCCTGGCTTTTCCCACGTTGCCGCTTAGTGAGACGGTAACAGTTTCAAGGGTGAAGGACAGTATGACCTGCTCTCACTTGATAGACTGTAGGACTGTCTGCACAAATCCGCATCCACATCACCTCAGTTATTTTTAAGGCAGGATCTTTCCTCAGGTTGCACACAAGGTGAGTCACATCAAGAAAGTCACCTTGAGTCATTTTTACATCAAATGGTTTATTTGGGCATGCATTTTTGATGACTTCTTCCCACTGGAATGGTACATGAACTGTGGATACTCTCTTCTTCTTTTCAACTTGGGCAAATGCCCTGTCACACGGCAAAAAGCTGTGCCCACTACAAAGAAACTTTTGGTTCACCTGAGTGAAATACCTCGATGCAACCATCCACTGCATCAAAATAATCATTGTCCAGTTGTTATTCTGAGCTACACAACGATCAGACCACAGAAGGAGTGTGCGCTCCTGGTATTGCGAAAGAGGTTCATAGTGCGTATGAACGTAGTTCAGGACACATGATGCAATCTCAGTTGCCCCTCTTCGAGCTATGGATTCATGCGTTGCCTTTGTTGGTCTCACTGGATTAAAAATGGCAAAATTATATGTAGCATATTGCCTCTGATAAAAAATATTAGAATGTGTCAACGTAGGACAGAACAGTACTTGTTGAAGATCAACACACAATACAACTACATTGTCTTTTTCACTAGCAACAGCAATATCGTCCTTCATTGTTGTAAGCCTTTTTCTGCTTTCTGATGGTGACGTTCGTTTTCCACACTTATTTTGTTCCTTTCTTCGTCTGATTCTGCTGTAATCAACTTCACAAACAGTTTGTCATATGTAGCACAGCTGTCCGACCTTGGAAGCCCAAAACGTACATTAACATCTGAAGTGAAAATATCACGGTACAAATGCAACGAGACCCTAGAATTGGGGTGGTCATTCTGGAATAGCCTGTACATTGTAGCAACATTCAGGTCTGAACTAAGGCATTTTTTAGCGTTGCCTTTCCTGCTATAGTGACTCTCTTGAAAGGGGAAACAGACTGTTTGTCTTCATCCGGAACACGGTGTGGTCTGTTTTTATGGGATCCCCGGCCATCCTTGAAATCTGTTTCCCCATTTTTAATTTTTTGCTGTAAGATCTGCACTCTTCTTTGTGTAATCTGAAAAGTATCACAAAATGTTTTTTGGCAGACCTGAAGACGCTTCGCCTTGACTGGAATATAGTACCTGAACGAACACGATTTATGTGAAACAGCCTCTTCAACTCGACGACGTTTAGGTTCAGTTATGTCCATATGTAGAAGTTTAGACTGCCCATTGTAATTTAAAGCATAAAAATCACTGAAGGCATCTTTCTTCATGTCCACGGTAAGTTTTTTTGCAATCGCTGTGAAGACATGTACAAACACGGTCCTACACAGAAAGAGAAACACACAGTCACTTACTTTGTAAACATCCTCTACCTAAAATACCCCACTGTTACATTGCCTCCTCACTCACACATATATTATAGTATTATAACGTAAAGCTTTGCTTTGCACAATACACATGAAATGCCACCTTCAAAGCAACATACCTAACTTAACCTACAATATATGTGATATACAACATTATTCCACGCACCTCACTTGGAGGACATTTTCCAGGTTTTACCGCACCTTTCCTTGTTTCATACTCTTTACCACTATTCCTTTTACATTTACGCACATTATCCTTCCACTTGGTCATATTAATGGGTCGTTTTCTGCCCTTATTCACTCGTAATAACTGCGCAACAGATGGTAAACACAATTCTTCCTCCGCCATGTTGTCAGGATGTTCAACGTTTTTCCACGGAGCTCGTATTTCAAAGCTGGTTACCAAGGATACCAACTGCAATAGCAACTCATTTATTCCTTGATTTTATGAGGCATTGGATATCCAACGTAATTCCACCGAAAACACACTTTCGTTGAAATTGGATTATCCAACGTTTTTCGGGGGACCCCTTCAATTGTCAAGATATTCAGTGAAATCATCGTCAGCTAACTGAACTCACTTCACCATGTGGCACACGATAAATAACCAGGCCTAACCTAAGTGAACTATATCTATCACTTCACTATCACTAAGCACCTAATTTGTCTTAGAAAACTATTTAAATAGTGAACTAACAAGTAAACTATATAAATTGCATACGATACATCTTAATTTATAATCACAAACGAAAACGGAGAGAAATGAACGCAAGTTTGCCGCCAATCACGATGTAAACAAGACACGGAACTCCAGTGAGCACATGTTTCAGACTCTAAGAGTATCGATAAATATGGATAGCCGGAACTTCCCACAGAGTATAACGTTGTGCCCAACTCTAGGAATGGGTATTCCAAGATTCAGACACCTAGATATCAAGGGAAAGGCTGTAGCCGCTTTTGAAAGTTCAGATATTTGAATATCGCGCTACATTGCTTCTCGAAGCATTTGGAAATAATTTACCGATAGTTGGATGTCAAGTGACGTAGCGAGTAATAGCAGAGGTTGAGGCTATTTATTGATTAAATAGTTAACCATGGAGTAGAGACTTGAGACTGGGATCAGATTACTGGCACGGCCAAATGAAAGAGAATGCAATTAGTATCAAGTAAATCGGACCAGGGATACCAGAGATATGAGGATTTCTAGATATCAGGTGATGACGCGTGACCCTGGCAGTTTTGAATAAAAGCCAGCTGGCCGAAGCAACTTCAGCTCATTCTAACACAAGCAGTTGCCTAGCAAGTTGCTACGACGCTGAGCCAAGGCACATGGTTGCCGGATCTACACAGAAGTTCTTTTCAAAGTCGTGATAGTCACGGAAAGTGCTGCGCTACGAGTTGGAACTTAGTAAGTTTACGGCGAGGAGAATCACTGAGGTGATTGATTTTTCTACAGACATTGGTGGAAATATTTATATTTCTACAAGGACATATGCTAGACTTTGTCTAGATTTTAGTATTTTGTCACAGTCCAGTAATAACTTAATACTTGGATGTTTAAATCCATTTCAAGTCAGTTTTCATATTTGTAACTAGTTAACCACTTCGATCTGTCAGTACACTGAAGACTAGTCTATAACGGTGGCGTTCATTAGTCTACGCAAGGGAAACTACAAGTTGCCTAGCGCATGGTAGATGGTGATATAACAAACCATGCCCAGGGAATGATCTTCAGAACAGCCGTTAATTGCTTAGACTGTCAGTGTTTTTCTTGTACTGATAAGATTACCGTGAGTTATGTTACAACTGACATATTTAAGAAGAGATCACTTAGATCTGACCCTATTTAAACAAACTGTTATGGCTTTGATAGAAGCCCATATTAAAATGGAACCACAGTTTATTCAAACGTCAAAAGATACTACCACTATGTCTGACTAGACGAATTGTGGGTATATAATGGCGGCGGATACAAGGATTATACGTGCTTGTGCGATAGGGCATGTCTATGGATAAATCTGGTACAGACCAGGTTTACTACGCTTCAAGACCATCAAGAAATGTAAGCCACATTTGAATTATATTATGCCTAGCTAATTGGAACAAACTATTTTTTCTGCAGATGACCAACACATTTTTTTCGTCGTATTTAAAGCTTGTAATGATTTACGCAAGACTTGTTAGATTTATTCTGAGCATTTGCAGCACTCAGAACAGTTTAGGATCGATGACCGAGCATTTCGAGCATTTATTTGAATATTTCATATTTTTGGGAAACCACGGAAAACAACCGATGTAACTGTAAAAGTTAAATTTATTTTTGTTGAGGAATGGATATTTTTTCCATAGTCGAAGGTTCGAACATGTGGATTCTCACATAATGAGATGATAATTAAATATATTCAAAATAATATAACAAATAATAATAATAATCCACCAATAATAATAATAATAATTTTTATAATTTTTCTAAATAATTCTTGGATATTATATTTTCTAATAATCATATGTATTGAGAAAGAGCCTATGAAGTAGTTTAAACATTTCTAGTTTGGAACAGGAGATTTTCCGAAGGAGAGTGGTTAGCGCAAGCCCGCATTCAACCAACATTTCAGTTCTGGTTGAACAGTTGATATTTGCAATGAGCAAAGTATATTTTTCAGATAACACGGAGAGGCATGAAACGGGAAGCAATTGATATTTGTATCAAATAGGATATTTTTGTATTTATATAAGATCATGACGTAAATACACTCGAAAGTGAAATGAAGATTTTCATAAGTATGGTAAATTCACGGGTTGAACTGAATGGTAAAATAAAATAAACTTGTAAGTTTATTAATCTTCCAGTGTTGATAACAAGCAGAGGCTTGATTTATTGTATAAATTTTGGGAAGATAATTTATGTGTGGAGTAGTTGAAATGCCATTCCCAGGTGCGCATGTTTAAGTCGCAGGAATGAGGAGGTTGTTTCGAGCATCAATCAAATAGCAGGTTCGATGGCTCATGTTTATAGTAGGAGTATTGGAACTACACATTTCGTCGTATGAATGACCCGAAGGTTATTTCTTGAAACCATCAGTTCTTATTTCAACCTTGTTTACGAATTCCATTTAGACTTTGATTTTGCTAGAACCCGGATTTGTCATGATAGTAGTTTATTCTTCTTCAGAGGAAGACCTTTGCCGTTGTTGTTGTAATATTGTGTTCTTACACAAATAATAGAATGGGCCACTGCCAATTAAAAATAATTCTTTAACCACGAATAATTTGAAGGATATTTTCAATCCTAGTGCCATGAACTAAATGAATTTATTATGAAACTACAATTCTAATTTCCGCATTCTGTCGAAGAATTGCAAGTTGTGAAAGTTGCTAAAAATGGCCATGAATATAAATATTTTTATAATAATGATTCCAAGTGGAAAATTGAATAGTTGAATGGTTCAACCATTTATTGATCAAGTTGATGATTCAGAAATCATATATTTTGTTAGGAACTTGAAGTTCATAATCGAGTCACTTCTCGAATGTTTAATGTCAGAAGAACAATTAATTGTTGTTGTGCTTCGCACAGTTCTTCGATGCTATGCTCAAATGGTCAAATACTTTTCAGATGTTATTAATATGTGTAAATAATGTGTGTTGCTTTGATGATAATAATATTTTCGACGATATATTTTTGAAACTGGAAAAAAGGAAGTGAAAGTTTAGAATTCTATGAACATTTATTCTACGAGTGTTAATATCATGTAAATATTCAAACAGTGATCTACGACATTTCCAGTAGAGACAATTAACTTTGGACTGGAATTAATCATTAATAATTTTGGAACACAGTCTACAGGACTATTAATCGGACTTGTGTTTCCAAAAAGATTGTCAAATGTGTTTGGAAAATTTCTGTATATTGTGTGTAAATAAGAGTGTGGATCGCCACACGTGAGTGATGCTGCTTTGAGCATCTTTGCAGTCAATTTTAACTTAAAATAAACTGAGATAACTTTACAGGATGTGTCACTCCCAATTAAATCTCCTTCTATCCTTATTGTTGCATTGAGCCAAGAATCAGTAAAGCATTTTTTTAAATTTGATGTCGTTTTTGCGATTTGCTTTAACCCATCTGGCGCTCCGGGATATTTTGACTCTCGTGCTGACTGATTATTGGTATAATGCATATGTGGTCGTGCGGAATCCGGTCTAAACGGACACAACGTGAGATAAGACTGTACTAAAACTGTACTCTTCTTATTCCGCACAAAAATGCTGCTGACGCGTAAATAATGAACTAATAATAATAAAAAAGGAAGCTTGTAGTTTAACGTGACCGTTAATCTTGAGATCATGAGCCACGGGACCTCCTTTTTACGTGGAATCCGAACCACAGGACATGGCATTTCACTTCGAAAATCTCACATGCATTGACCGGGAATCGAACCCGGACCGCCTTGGTGAGAGGCATACAGCTAGACCGCTGAGCCACCACGCCCCTCTAATAATAATAAAGATGGGTAACGACGGATCGTTATTGTGCCAGTTTTCGCAGGACACGTGGGTACCGATGGATCGTTACCTTGAAAGCGAAAGGGTTGACACATTACTCTAGTATGTCATAAATGGAGTAGTACGTACCTCTGAGCTCAATGACGGCCCGAGATTGGGTGATACCTTCAACGTTGGGAGTACGATACATGCGGGTATAGGACACATTACAATTTTCGTAGCGAGGAACCAGCACCTTGAACAGTTTGTGAACCAGCTGTTTCTCCAGCAGCCAGAAGTCCGCCAACTCCATCGTGCTGCGGTGACAGTCGCCATACCTCCTGGCCTCCGAAATGAGCTGCAAATCAGTTTTACTTTCTCAGGATTTATATTACAGTATGATTACAACACACAGATTACTTTCATCCAGAATCTGTTGTGTTGTAAGAAATACCCCAAAATACACACAGAACTTTTCTACAATACCCACAAAACTAAACAAACAAAAGGCAAATGCGAGAAAGCAGGTTCAAGTAGGCCAATATACCGTGATACATGCGTATCTAGGAGAATCTTTGGTAACACTGGAGGAGACCAAGCCTTAGGGGAGAGGGGTGGGGGGGAATCTGCACTGAAATTAGCCAAAGTATTTTTGGTAAAGATAGAATATTATGAAAGTTTGGAGATGTCTATTACCCACCCGCCAACCCCTTTTTAGACCATGACATACAGATGAAATTCCCGCAGAGTCCGCCATTATTCACGAGATTTACAGTATTGCCAACCCGATGCAGTAGGCCTACTACTGTATAGCCGGTATTTGAAAAACAAAACAAAAAAAGCACTAAGTGAGCCAAGTTCCATTCAAAGATTGTGCGAGTTGCAAAATAATGCTTTTTAAAATAACATCTGATCGTTATCATCCCATCCGCTAAGACTGAAATTAGCCAAAAACACATCAATAATTTTCATCCTGACCGATGGTTTTTGCCTAGACCAGAAGGTAGCGCAGCCCTGAGGCCTAAATCCTGCTATCCCTTCTGATAAACTTTTTTTGAATAACTGTTTTAAAAACCTGAACTTCAGAAATGATTTCTTGTTGTAAGTTTTATCACAAGTTTTCCAAAAATCGAAACTTGTGACTTTCATAGGGAGGGAGACGGCGTATTGTTGAAAAGGGTGTGGTGTACGAGCAGGTTCAGGCACCTAAAAGTTTAGAAATTTAGTGCTGGACTTAATGTATTTTAATCAAAATGAGCATTGTCTTTTACATAATATGTCTTCATAAAAACTCTTTCATAACATAGAACTGTAGCCTACTTCGGGATCCGTCCTTCAACCAAACCCCCGTAGTTCCGCCCCCTTTAAACAACAATAACTACAACCTAAACACAAAATTAGTATATGTCGCATTCGATTCTCATATAAACATTGAAATAGTTAATGTTTAAATGATAATTGACAAGTTGATTAAGCAAATTCACTTCCTTCAGGCTAGCTTAACTTCTATTTCCATAAATCTCTGGTCTAATCCTAACCTCAAAATGCTATCGACTAGACAAATTCCCACAGCAAGGATTGTATCCCAAATGTTGAACATATATCTTACCACTTCAGCATATCCTCTAGCTTCATCAGCTCTATTGAAATTCAATTCTATTCTCTCGTGCTTAAAAAGTGCAGTAACAGTTTTCCGCAATTTAAGCAGCCTTCCTTCTGGCCCATCGACGTTTTTAAGATTTCTATGGCGAGGATTAACTTTTATCTTCAGTTGAGATATCAACTTCGTCACTACTGCTTGATTCATCCTGACAGACCTTTCAAAATTGGGCAGATTCTAAAAGAAAGCACATTTTTTTAAAATTACCCAAAAATCAAAACATAGGCATCCAATGTTCTTATTGGTCGTTAGTTTATGGGCTCAGGAGTAACGATATGGCCAACTGCTGCTTTCTTTTTTTTCTGCTTGGTACGGTAGTGGGTACAGTAATCTCTTTACCCAATTGCTACTGTGCAGTGGCACTGCCATCGTAATGTACAGGCCGTAAAGCCAGTATCACACGACACTCGCTAACATGGAAGCTGCTACCAGTACGGTTATACACGCTGGTATAGCCGCGTCTAGCGCCGTGTGATTTCTACCTTCTATACTGGATTCTGCCTTCTATGACAGCCTTCATGGCATCTCAGTAACTGGTCCGGTGCTATTTTCGCTGGAAGATTGTATGGAGGGTTCAGCACCTGAGCCAATCTGCCCTTGCAGAGATCCTAGCGGTAGCATCTCCAAGTAATCAGGACCTTCTATACTACCGGACCTGACACTGCAATCCAAGATGGCCGCCGTAGTTGGTGGTCGGACATCAAACGCATGACGTGGGTCAGAATCCAACACAACACAAAATAACATCATGACGTGATTTTGTCTGCTGTTAATCCATTTTATGGGCTTGGGACATCTTGGTCATCAGCCCCGTGCAGTTGGGTTTGGGTTGAATTCCTCCAATTACGTAATTATTGTAGTAGTGTGTGTAGCTGTGTAAGGGACAGGCATGGGGAGGTGCCCCGGGAGTTAAAATAAGGTACTACCGGAGTTCCATCAGGAAAGGAATAAAATAAAATAATGTTGAGGCCCACAGGAGAGATCTGTAGAATATCTTGGCTGAGTGAACAGGGAAAGCTGTAAATGATGATGTTGATGATAATTGTTGTCTTAAGGGGCCTAACATTTAGGTTATCGGCCCTTAATGGTTTGGGTGATGGTGAAGCTGATAATGAAATGTAAACTATAACTAAAACTAACTACTAACTTGTATACTGTACTAGAAGAAGAAATGGAAAACAAGAGGAGAACAAGGCAAATAAAGGACAGGAGGAAAAGAAATGCCCTCGACCCTCGAGGAATGCGGATTGAGGGACTTGGAAGGAAGGAGAGCCATAAAAGGCAGATAGGAAAGTGAAAGAGGAGAGGATCCGCCCCACAGGTAATGGATAAAAGAGGGAAAACTGGACCCAGCTCAGGAATCCCTCGGGGTCGCCAACTCTCGAACTCACCAGCCGTGAGCCCCTGAGGGTGTAGCAATATCTAGGGTGCACCAGAAGTGGTGGGGCTACATAAACCCTACCTTCTTGAGGGCCTTGAGCAGAAGGCAGGAGATAACAGGAAAAGAAAAAGAAGGCTGACCCCTCACAGAAGGAGGGTATCAGAAAAGATGAGACAAGGGCCAATTAAGGCGGGAAAGGAAGAGACTCCCTAGGCCTCGGATACCCTAATACCGTCGGGGTCGGGAAAGAGCAAGAGTTGACCAAGTGAAGTCGACAGGAACGAAGACGGAGAGGAGCCCGGCAAAAGTAAGTGGAAGCAATCCCGGACTCAGCTGGGGCCCCGTAGTCGTCGCCAACCCACGTCCCACTAGATGTGAGCCCCTGGGGGGAGTTGTATATGTTCCTGTAGGAATTTCAATCTCTTTTTAGTAAGTTACCTATTATTCTGGGCCTGTTTGCCATCTCTTGATGAATGCAGTACATTTGCATTCTTCTGTTGGCACTCTTGACTGTGATTATATGGAAACTACTGAGGTATGGGTGGTGCTTACTAATGACATTCAGGGCACAGTCAGTGTCTGTTGGCACAGGCTAGAGTATCACCGCTGTCTCAGTCTCACTCATGGCTGTGAATATATGGAGGCTACTGAGGTATGGGTGGTGCTTAGTAATGACATTCAGGGCACAGTCAGTGTCTGTTGGCACAGGCTAGAGTATCACCGCTGTCTCAGTCTCACTCATGGCTGTGAATATATGGAAGCTACTGAGGTATGGGTGGTGCTTAGTAATGACATTCAGGGCACAGTCAGTGCCTGTTGGCACAGGCTAGAGTATCACCGCTGTCTCAGTCTCACTCATGGCTGTGATTATATGGAAGCTACTGAGGTGTGGGTGGTGCTGAGTAATAACATTCAGGGCACAGTCAGTGTCTGTTGGCACAGGCTTGAGTATCACCGCTGTCCCAGTCTCACTCATGGCTGTGAATATATGGAAGCTACTGAGGTATGGGTGGTGCTGAGTAATAACATTCAGGGCACAGTCAGTGTCTGTTGGCACAGGCTAGAGTATCACCGCTGTCTCAGTCTCACTCATGGCTGTGATTATATGGAAGCTACTGAGGTGTGGGTGGTGCTTAGTAATGACATTCAGGGCACAGTCAGTGTGTGTTGGCACAGGCTAGAGTATCACCGCTGTCGCAGTCTCACTCTGGCTGTGATTATATGGAAGCTACTGAGGTATGGGTGGTGCTTAGTAATGACATTCAGGGCACAGTCAGCGTCTGTTGGCACAGGCTAGAGTATCACCGCTGTCTCAGTCTCACTCATGGCTGTGATTATATGGAAGCTACTGAGGTATGGGTGGTGCTGAGTAATGACATTCAGGGCACAGTCAGTGTCTGTTGGCACAGGCTAGAGTATCACCGCTGTCTCAGTCTCACTCATGGCTGTGATTATATGGAAGCTACTGAGGTATGGGTGGTGCTTAGTAATGACATTCAGGGCACAGTCAGTGTCTGTTGGCACAGGCTAGAGTATCACCAATGTCTCAGTCTCACTCATGGCTGTGATTATATGGAAGCTACTGAGGTATGGGTGGTGCTTAGTAATGACATTCAGGGCACAGTCAGTGTCTGTTGGCACAGGCTAGAGTATCACCAATGTCTCAGTCTCACTCATGGCTGTGATTATATGGAAGCTACTGAGGTATGGGTGGTGCTGAGTAATGACATTCAGGGCACAGTCAGTGTCTGTTGGCACAGGCTAGAGTATCACCAATGTCTCAGTCTCACTCATGGCTGTGATTGTATGGAAGCTATTGAGGTATGGGTGGTGCTTAGTAATGACTTTCAGGGCACAGTCAGTGTGTGTTGGCACAGGCTAGAGTATCACCGATGTCTCAGTCTCACTCTTGGCTGTGATTATATGGAAGTTACTGAGATATGGGTGGTGCTTAGCAATGACATTCAGGGCCACAGTAAGTGCCTGTGGATGCTGTGAAAGATTCTACTCATAGGGTTAGTACTGCTGTACTGACTCAATGAGGAAAGAAATGATAATCTACCTCACTCCTCTTCTTGCTTAGTACGCCTCAATATAGCTCTGCCTTGGGTTTTTGTGGGTATCTACCCACATAACCTAACGGCAGTGCCTTTTGAGGATCCAACCAGCCTTCGGGCTGACTACCTAACAGATGTGACCAACCAGGTGGTGTAGTTCTTGGTTATCACTTCTGGGGTCCAAGTTTGATTCCTGACTGTCAAAAAATCTTAATTCTAGTCTAAGGGTAAGAACGGGGTACACACAGCCTTTGAGGTAAACCGGTAAATGTTGGGTTCGATTCTCCGCGTAGCCACCCAGCAAGTGGTTTACCAAGGGGTCCCACACATACTGAAGATAAATGCCTAGGTAATTCCTATCATAAGGTCACGACTGCCTTCTGTAAATCTGTCAACAAGTAGGCTAGTCGTATTCATACATTCCTATTCATGAGATTAAATGGCACTCTGTCAAACGCATGACGTGTGTCAGAATCCAACCCAACACAAAAAATAACATCATGACGTGATTTTGTCTGCTGTTAATTCATTTTATGGGCTTGTGACTTCTTGGTCATCAGCTCCGTGAAGTTGGGTGTGGGTTGAATTCCCCTGATAGGAAATTAGAAAATAGGCACCAATGGCTTATCTTTATAATAATTGGATTTGCATCCAGTCACACAACAGTTTCAAGGCATATCACCACAATTTTAGCATAGCCTATGCATGAGTAAGCCTACTGGTAGTTTATTAAAACGGGATCCACACCAAGTACGTGATAAGATTGATATCCTCGAACTAGCAGGCGTATAATTGGATGAGAGAACACTGCAGTCAATTTAAAAAGTAGGTTATTTTCATACGTACGGTAATCAATTTTCAGATCTTCTTAGGCCTTAAATTGGAATATGTTAATTATTACTATGCTTGCTCATAATGAATAACCATAACTAATAATTTGTAAACCCTAAACAGAATAATATATAGGCCAGACTTACCCTCTGATTGGCAATAGTATTGATGGTATCACAAGCGTAACAGAGGTCACCGGTATCTCGTATTTATGAAGCACTAATGCAGACATTTACTTACACGAACGTGTAATATCATTAAGCAATAATCAATAAGCACAGATAATCAAAGGAAACGATTGCTAACTGAAATTCACACCACTATCACATCGTAAACAAAACGACTCAACTTATAAACAAAGCATGTAATCACCAACAGCGACAGCCATCTTTCATCTGTCCCGCCGCTAGTGTCAGGTCCGGTATTATAGAAGGTCCTGGTTAATCGTTTTCTCGAAGGCAACGTATTTCATCAACACAGGATGTCACGTCCTTGGCCAAATGAGGTTATTTCTTCGCTTAATGAAAGGTACGAAAGTAATCCATGCCTTTATAACACTAAACTGCCGGTGTATCAGACAATCAAAGATTTAAAGGGTACATTGCCATCCATGCAAAAAACAAATGTCATTATTGTAAACATTCCGCAGAGATACGATTTAATTCCCAAATCATGTGTAAATGTAGAAATAGAGGCTACAAATGGAAAAATTCATAAAATTTGTAAGAGTTTTCCAAATGTCCAAATTGTAGATGTAAGTAAATTAGACAGGAAGTTCCACACTCGGCATGGCCTACACTTAAATAGATTAGGAAAAGAGTATCTTAGTGATGAAATCTGCAAAATTGTAAATTCAAATGGTAAGAATAATTCAACAGTAATATCATTAGAGTGGAAGCAGGGAAACTGGTAGAAGAAGCCAAACGTGAGGTTTGGCAATCAGATCTTTTGAAGTCGAATTTAACGGAGTGTAACAATGGTATTTCGGATTTGTCTAGCAACAATAATAATAACAATTATGATAATAATAATGTAAATAAATCACCAACACAAGCTTGCAAAAGTAACAAATTTAAAATTTGCCACCAGAATGTCCAGTCTCTTTATAATAAAATTGATTACATAAATCTAATGCTTAAAAATGAACTTAAAGACATCTCAGCACTATGTATTTCAGAACATTGGCTGAAAGAAGAACAACTCGAATTAATTCAATTCCCAGGGTTTATATAAGCTAGTAAATACTCTAGATCTAATATTAGCCATGGTGGTACTTGCATCTTCTTAAGAAATAATTTAGATCATGAACAGATAACAGCTTATGATTATCTAATTATGGAACAGGATTTTGAATTCTCTGCCGTAAAAATACAGCAGTTTAAGTTAATAATTGTATGCGTATACCGTTCTCCGTCAGGAAAGTTTCCTTTATTTATAGATAAATTAGAATTGTTACTCAATAACATGAGCAAAGTAAATTTCGATATAATAATTTGTGGGGATGTAAATGTGGATTTCTTAAAATTTGATAGAAATTGTGAATTATTAACACAGTTACTAATTTCCTATGGACTGAAACCTACAGTAAATACCCCAACAAGAATAACAAAATTTAGTAAAACCACTCCTGATCAAATTTTTATAAATACAGATAAATATCACCATTCAATAGAAGTCTATTGTCCGGGTTTTAGTGACCACCATGGACAAATACTGAGTTTTGAAGTATCCGAAACAATCAATAATAATGATAATGGAGTAAAATCAAAGTGCAGGTCATTCACTGAATCAAATGTTACATATTTCAAGGAAACATGGTCAGAAATTTATGAACTAGAAAATGTAAATGATAAATTTAATGCATTTAACAGTACCCTAAAACACTATTTTGAAATAGCATTCCCCTTTAAACGAAGAACTGTTCAAAATAACAAAACTAGCAATTGGATAACAACAGGGATTATAAATTCATGTCAAAGAAAGAAATTTCTACACAAATTATATAAACAATACCACACAACACCTGAATTCAATTTATACTACAAAAAATACACTAGCATATTAAATAAGGTAATAAGACTAGCAAAGAAAATGCATAATGATAATTTTATCTCCCAATCATCTAATAAAAACAGGGCTATGTGGTCCGTGATAAAGAAAGAAACTGGAAAATCTGCTAAAATACAAAGGAACATTACACTGACCAGAAATAATAAAGTGATTAATAATCCAGAGGAAATAGCAAACACTTAAAATGACTATTTTCTGGAAATTCCACAAAAATATTAAATAAATCACAGGTAAATACACTAAATTCTAATAATAAAATAAATATATGCAGTGATTCTTTATTTATAAATCATGTCACAAGTGAAGAGGTAAAATAGTTATAAAAGAGCTAAAATAAATTCTGTGCTGGCATTGATGGCATCCCTGATGCAATTTTAAAGAAATGTGCAGAAAATATAATAAATCCACTTACGCACTTAATAAACAGTTCAATTCTCTCAGGAACTTACCCGGATATTTTGAAGTTATCAAAGGTAATTCCAGTGCACAAAAACGGTTCTAAAGATGAATTAGATAACTATCGTCCTATTACCTTACCAACTGGTATTGCAAAAATTGTGGAAAAAATTATGTATAAGAGACTGATAAGTTTCATAGAAAAAAATAAAATATTATCAAACTCACAACATGGATTCAGGACGGAAAAATCTACACAGACAGCAATTTACGAATGTAGTAATTGTATACTGAAATTAATTGACAATAAGGAACATGTAACTGGCCTATTCTTGGATTTATCGAAAGCATTTGATGTTGTTGACCATAAAATCCCCCTTACCAAACTAAATCAATATGGTATTAGAGGTCTAGCTAATAAATGGATCGAGTCTTACTAAACAAGGCGTAAACAAATAGTAAGCTTGAGACACAAGGATGATGGAACCAAATTACTTAATGAAACATTGTCCAATGAGGGAATTATTGAATTTGGAGTACCCCAGGGATCGGTTTTGGGCCCACTACTCTTTCTTCTATATATCAATGATATAACACAGAACGTTCATTCACAGAAGGAAATTTTGTTTGCGGACGATACAACACTCGTAATAAAAGGTGAAACTAAACAGGTCATACAGCAGTCTGCTGACTCCGTTACAGGAGAGTTAACCAAATGGTCACAAGATAATCGCCTCATAATAAACTATAAAAAAACAGTATGTCTAAATTTCCACACTATACAGAATAGGAATCCTGCGAAACCCAATATAACATTAAATGGTCATCAAATAGAAAATAAATCAGAAACAAAGTTTTTTAGGACTATGGATACAACAAGACTTGAAATGGAATAAACATATACAATATCTGAATACTAAACTGAACTCGATGTGCTTTGCGTTACGTATTTTGAAAACCTGCACTAGCATGCACACATTAAGAAATACTTATTTTGCTTATTTCCATTCATACTTAAGATATGGGATCATATTTTGGGGTATGTCGCCAGATGTACTAAGCACGTTTAGGATACAAAAGAGGGCGATTAGAATGATGGCAAATGTAAACCCTAGATAATTATGTAGACCTCTATTTAAAGATTTAATCATTCTCCCACTGTCCTGCATATATATCTTTGAAAGTATTATGTTTTTAAAAAGAATTTAATGAATAAAGATGTTTTTCTTAAAACAAACAATGATGTTCATAGGCATAACACAAGACAAAATCAAAACATTCATATTTCACACACACACACAAGCATATATCAAAAAGGAACTTTTCACACTGGAGTTAAATTATACAATAAACTACCCCCGTATATAAAACTGGCCCCAAAAATAAAAACCTTTGATAGAATGTTGAAAGCTTATCTGCAGTGCCATTGTTTTTACTCAGTAGTTGAATATCTTAGCGTATAGGAGCGATGAAATCTATAATTATATTTTACTTTTTTAATTTAATTGTAATACCTAGCTGTATGTTGTTGTATTTATAGAATTAAGTTTTCATATTATGATAATAGAGTGAGGTGTAAATAGTTGTGCAATAAGATTGTATCTATTAAGATTTGCTATTATAGTAAGTTAAATAGTTATAATATTAGTTATATATACCTGTTAGTTCTTTTATTTTATAGATGTAAATTCTGACGTGTCCTATATCAATAATGTAATGAATGCATGTATTTGATCAAACGGAATTAATAAAAATCTATCTATCTATCAATAATTGCCATATCAATGCATTACTTCCACAAAAAGAAAACTTTTCAGACGGAATGGAGTCGATTACTTCGCGTCGCAAAGCCGATTTCGAAGGATATGATCGCATGCGGCTGGCATTTTACAAAGGAGAATTATATATTAATAAATACAATAACCAGTACCCTACATTCTTCCCTGCACTACAAACTAGGCGACTTAGCAAGGTCGATTTGACAGCTGTTCTTCCCATGTGGCAAAAATTACTTTTAGGGTTCGCTTTATCGTAGGCCTACATGTGATCGTCTTTCTTTAACTTTCCCCATTGCTGCTTCAAATCTCTGAAGCTCTGGTCTTTTAAGTTTATAATCAGGCGCCTATTAAAAAATTAAAAAATCTTTATACGGTAGTCAACTTGTAGGCTATCCAGTTTCAACCAAGCAAGCAAGGTGAACAGACGTGCAGTGAAGTGTAAGGAAGAATGGGAATCACTATTCAGCAGTACCGGGCGGTCATCGACCGCTGGCAGGCTAGAGTGAAGTGCGATTTCGGTTTCGGGAAGGTGATAGTGGGCAACGTCACTGAACAGATGGGGGTTTTGGCGATGGGGATGGTAGCGCTGGTTGTGGCGACGCTACTATTAATTGGAGGAGTGGAGTCAAACCCAGGGCCTGGTCAGCTGGGATGGCAAGAAATGGAAAAAATAAGGGAAATTGTAAAGGAAGTGTCACAAAATGACCAGATCCGGGACATTCTTCGTGAGCAATGTAAGGAATTCAGGGAGATGAAGACATGTATAAGAGAAGAGATGGGAATAGTGACAGAAAGGCTGGCCGAGAATAGTAGAGAGATAAAAGACCTGAGAGAAAAGGTGAAGATATTAGAGGTGGAGGTAAATGAATTAAGAAAGACCAAGCTGGATGAGAGAAATAAAAAGTCTTCATTTACGGAATAAAGGAAGATGCCAAGGAAAGCACCGAGGATCTAACATCCAAGGTGCTCCGAGTGATTAGTGAAGGCATGCGGATAAACATTGGAGTCTCAGAGATTGACAATGTGACCAGGATAGGGCGAGGAAGGGGCACGAGGCCCGAGAAAGTGTCATTAGTTTCTTCGCTGATGGCTCACAGAATTCTGGCGAACACAAAGAACCTGAAAGGGGAGAGGATATGGGTAAGGAGAGAAATGAGTAAAGAAGAGGCAAGCGAGCAACGGACCTTGCAGTTTCATTTAAGGAAGGCAAGGAGCTCTGGTCTCAAGGCTTATGTAAAAGGTAATAGACTGGCGGTTAGCGGCAACAACTGGGATCGGATTTGGACAGTGGCACAACTCCAGGATATGGAGAAGCAACAACAACAGGAGACAGTTAGACCTAGCAACCAGGTGGAAGCAGTTGTCGGTTCAGAGGAAAGTGCGGTGATGATTCAACAGAGAGCATCGACCTCCAAGTCCAACACGGAAGTGGCGCGAGCAGGAACGACTAACGTCAGCGCCAGGAACACCGGACAAGTGCGTGGTTTGCAGAAAGGTGAGACTGGCAAACAACGAGTTACTAGTCTAAAAGAACTTTGGGGCAAGAAAACCTTGACAGGGCAGTTTGATGTGGAGAAGGAGGTCATTTCTTCTCCAGGTGGCAGTATACTAGAGTTAGAGAAAGCTAGAGTTACTAGAAGTAAAGCTACCGCCATCGAGGAGGGTAGGGGTAAAAAATAACTAAACTGGAATATTGCTATCGTAAATATAGAGGGTTTTTTAAATAAGAGAGGCAACGATGTAGTTTTGACCCTAATAGAAGATATGCAGATTGTAGGATTTGTTGAGAGTTGACTCCCTGTAGGTTGCGAGGTTAAATTAGATGGCTTCAATATATATACAAAACCTAAGATTAGGAAATCTCGCACCGGTAGGTTCCCAGGGGGAATTGTTGTTTTAATTAAAGAAGAGGTGAGGGAATTATCAGAATTTATTAGTTCAGAACTGGAAGAAGTAGTGTGGGTAAAAGCAGATATTAGGGGGAGGGGGAAAGGAACGGTATGTTTCGGCTTTGTCTACAACCCTCCGGAGAATTCCCCGTATGCAAGAGACAGCTTTTTCGATGAGTTAGCTATTGAAATAAACAGAATTCAAAATATATATGAAGAGGCAGAGATTGTGCTTTTAGGGGACTTCAATGCGAGGGTTGCAGACAGAAAGCCCCTTTACAGCAAGGGGGTTGCCGAGGCCGTATGTGGGGATAGGCACAGCAAAGACAAGGAATGTAACAAGAACGGAGAAAAGATTTTGGAACTATGTGGTGCAGAAGAGCTATATATATTAAATGGTGTCTGTGTGGGGGATGAAGAAGGTAACCTGACGTATATAACAGAGATTGGAGGAAGTGTAATAGATTTTGCAATATGTTCCAGAGGAGCACTAGCCCTAATTAAGAGGTTCACTGTTGAAGAATGGGGGGAATCACACCACCTACCAATTGTCGTCAACATGCAGGGAGCGGTGACAAAATCAAAAGGGAACCCACAAGTTAAAGCTATAGAGAGAAAAGTGAATAGATTCAGATGGAGGGAGGAAAACTGCAGAGTGTTCCAGAACTACTTCCAGGGAGAAAATTTTGAGCTGATAAAGGTAGGAATAAGTTTAATGATCAGTAATGATGAAATTGAAGGGGTAATACGTATGATTGAGAATGCAATTATGATGGCCGGGCGGAAAATGCGCGTGAAGGCTAGGGGAAAATTAGGGAGAATTAAAGGATGGTACGATGAATCTTGTAGAAGGAAGAAAACCGAAGTTATTAGGGCACTGAAGTTATACAAGAGAGGAGGGGATGATACGATGAGAGTAGAATTTTGTCGTCTAAGGAAAGAATATAGGGAACTGCTCAGTAAAATGAAAGATGAATGGCAGGGTAAGGAAGCAACAGCACTAAATAAGGATTCTAAAGCTAACGACTGTAGCAAAGTGTGGAGCAGGATAAAGTCTTACTGTAGGGGGAGCAGAAGTGGTGGGGGGAGCTCTATTAGTGATGAAATATGGATTGCATATTATGAGAATCTGTTAAATGCTGAAGATAATTGGAGGAAGAGGGATGAGTTTGGCGTCCCGAGGGGGCTGGAGGCCACTCTGCCTATGCTGGACCAAGTCATATCGATAGAGGAAATTAAGGAAGTAATGACAAAAAGTAAAGGAGGGAAGTCAGGTGCTATTTCGGGGATAACAAATGAATTTTGGCAAGAGTTGAGTAGCAATAGGTTCATGATGGACAGCTTGGTAAAAATCTTTAACAAAATCTTTGAAGGAGGTAGATTTCCAAGGGCGTGGCAGGAGGGGATAATTTGTCCAATATATAAGAAGCGTGGGGACAAACTAGACCCAGGCAACTATAGAGGCATAACTTTGCTTGATAATTTGAGCAAAATGTACACCGGGGTCTTATCCAAGCGTTTAATAGCATGGGCAGAGGGCTGTTCGGTGTTCTCGAGACTCCAGACAGGGTTCAGAAAAGGAATGAGGACCAGTGACAATATAATGGTGGTTAAAACGGTGATGGACAAGTACATAAGAAGGAAAAGAGGTAAGCTGTATATCACAGCTATTGATTTGGAGAAGGCGTTTGATTCAGTGAGCAGGGGAGCTGTCATGGCTAAACTGGGAAAAATCGGGGTGTCACATAAAATGATACGAGCAATTGAGAATGTGTATTCCGAAGTGAAATGTGCAATTAAAACTAAAGATGATGTAATTGTAGGAGAGATAACGTCTAATATAGAACTAAAACAGGGATGCAAATTATCCCCGGTGCTTTTTTTTTTGCTATTTATCAACGATATTTTCGAGTCAGAGGGCTTTGAGCAACGGTCCAACCCTTGCTTGGACAATTATAATATCCCGGGCCTAGCTTTCGCTGATGACATCCTTCTGCTTGCTCTAACACCCTATAATATGCAATATAGTATTGACGAGATTGTGAGATACTGTGAGGACTGGAACTTAAAAATTAACCCGAGTAAGACCAAAGTTATGGTCTGCAAAAAGGGAGTTAAACTGGCTAAGAATGAAAAGTGGGTCATGTATGGGTCTCAGTTAGAGACGGTGAAAAAACTTGAGTATCTAGGGACGATAATGGCGAGTAATGGTAAATGGACCGAACAAATTAAAAGGGCAAAATCGAAAGGGCTAGCGGCATTGGCGAATGTTAAAGTGTTAGAGCGTAGGTTACCGAATCTTGACTACAAAGTGTATAAGAATGTGTTCAACGCACTCATCGTTTCAAGAGCACTCTATGGAGTGGAAGTATGGGGTTTAGAGGAAGGAACGAAAACCCTGGACAGTATTGTAAGTAGGTTTGCCAAGATAATTTTGGGGCTACCTAGTTGCACGGCGAATTGTGGAGCGAGAATGTTGTGTGAGGATGTAAGCATTAGACAACATATCATAAAAAGGGTCATACAGTCTTGGATTCGTTTAAAAGCAGGTGGAGGGGGGGGGGGAAATGCTTAAGGTAGCCTACCTGCACCAAATGAAGCATCAGCAAGAGGGCTACTGGGTGGACGGGGTAAGAAGTGTACCGGAAAGATTAGGAATGGGTTATCTATGGGATAGGGACTTACAAAGAGAGGAAGGTAGGGTGTGTAAAAAAGTGTGCAGAAGGGTTAATGACGTAGAGTTGTAGGTGCTAAGGGAAGAGTGCACCAGTAGGAGAACCTTAACGGAGTTCTGCGAAATAAGGAACTTTATGAGCATAAAGCCTCAATGCCTAATGAAAAGAGAAATGAGAGGGATAATTTGGTGGTTAATGGGGGTGTATAAGAACAAAGCGTTGAGAGAAGAAGGAAAAGAGGACATTTGCCTGTTTTGTGGGAAGGTTATGGGTGCAGCGCACCTGATCAGGGAATGCAAGGAAATTAAAATGATAAGAGCAAAGTTTGTAGACAAAGCAGATCTAAACAGAATAGAAAATGAAAATGAGTATCACACTTTAATTAAATTACTAAAAAGGGAATGGGGGAAAGCAGGTCAATTAGCAAAATATTTTAATACCATCAGGGCAATGTGGAATAAGAAAGCGTCGGATGAGATTCAGAACAAAGATGCATGTAAATTAAGCATTCAAGTACAGGAGATGGCTTCCTAAGCTATAAATCTTGTTAAAGCCTAGGAGAGCCGATCTGTATTAACTAGGTAGCCTATACGATTACTACCGTACAGCCACATATTGCTGTCTGTAGATTTTTCCTGTGAGTTTGATGGTTTTTTTTCCTTACCACAAAACTTATCAGACTCGTACAGTCAGTAAGGGCTCGATAGGGAAATAAAAGTAATTCTTTCTGTGAGGTGTCTCCCATGGAGAACTGTCAAAAAATGAAGAACACTGTGTCCACATTTATGATTAAGAAAGATCTTTGTGCAGTTTCCATCAGAAAAGTTGCCCAGTGAGATTGTGAGTGAAGATAACTACTGAAAAACATTATTAAGTTTTGAAATAACAAGGAAGCTATGAAATGCCGAATGGACATTTGGTTTAATTATCTAACGCCATACTGTAAATTTATGTTATCTATGTGTTTATTGTCTGTATGTCACGATATGACTCTCTGAGTTAAAGTGTCAATTAACAAGTAGACTTGGTTTAAATAAATAAATAAATAAATAAAAACTTGTAGGCTAAGCTACAGTCGTTGATGTATTGACTTCGACAGTATTAGGCTACCGATATATCTTCCAAATTTAAATGTATCTACTTACTGAAGTATGTAAAGCAATGTACCGACTCCACGCTTATTAGGCCTACATTTTCCTGAAAAATATTTTTTTTTCTTGGCAACTGGTAACCGAATTTAATTTTGAATCGGATAAGGTACTCCTTTCGAATTACTAGTTTGTAAGCATAAAGCTTCAAGTATCATAAAATCTTCTGTTCCTATAAGGCATCCAACGTTTAGAATGAAGCACTGGTTAGATAGGGATATTCTTTTCTCTTTCTGTTACACGTGAGACATGTATGACGCTGTCATTTTCTAGCAATCCACTGTTGCCATATCAGTCAAACATTTTTCTTTTTCGAAACAACAGCATATTCGGGTAGAACTATGTTTTGCCGATCTTTTTTGGCCTATATTAGAACTACGTAAACTTGATAGAAATGCTAGAAAAATTAGATATCCATATTTAAAAAAAAACGATAAACTGTGTCCCCTTTTTAGTAAAATCGATCTTATATCATGTTGCATTGACTTTGTGATACCTATTTTTCACAAACGTGTAGCTAAATGTGCCGTCTTGATGATGGATTATTGAAATATTTTATACTGGCAATATTACAATTTTCATGTAGGTAACACTTCTGAATATTCTCTCATAACCGCATAGCAGCATTGAAAAAGTTCGTATGCTGCCAACTTTTCTATTTTTAAAGATAACCATGCCATGTCAGTTTGAGAGCTGTAGAGGAATGTTGGAACAAGTTTTCTACCTGCTTACCCAGAGTGTAGGTTTAACTGTTTACACAGGCCGGGCTGTTCATTGACCGCGGATTATATGAATGACGATTCGAAGGACAGCGGGGTGCAGCATGCTACTCACAGCTTTATTACTGTGCCCTTCGAGCTTGTATTTCAGTTGTTCAGCAGTCTCTATCTTGAGTTCTGTTAGATTTAACGTATTGTACAAAATTAATGAAATGGCTAAAGAAATGGGTCATTTAGTTCTACGCCTTCCACCTATCATTGCGAACTAAACCCAATTGAATTAATGTGGAGTCAGGTCAAACATCATGTTAAAATGAACAATTTGCACTTCAAGTAAAAAATATGGAGCAGTTGATACAGGAAGGATTTAATAATGTGACAACCGAAAAGTGGAAAGACTGTGTCGAGCATGTAAAAAAATCGAGTCTGAAATGTGGAAAGCCGATGAAATTCAGGATGACATTGAACCTATACTCATAAATCTGGGTGACAGCTCTTCGTCAGATACTGCATCAACTGACTGTGATGACGAACGGGATGCCTTCCTGCTGTCATCATGAAAGGTAAGCCAATGAGGAGTATTTTCTTTAATAATGACGTACTTCAACTTTAACTGCTGTCGAAACTTCACGCATTTCCTTGTGCTTTAATTATTTTAATTTGGTTGTTTTCTTTATACGTTATAATTAATTTAATTTCGTTGTTTGTGTTATGTTAGCCTACTCTTAGTATTATTATACAGTACTTAATTCAAGTCTTCGTCACTGCACAATCGCTGAATGTGCGGAAAGTGTACGCGAAGCGCTGTGTACTGCCTCCTCTCATGGAGTGGCAACCCTGTCGTAACGCGCCGTAAGACCAATGCTTCATTCTAAACGTTGGATGCCCTATAGCTCTTTTCCGCACATAATTATGTGCTTGGCGTCTAAAAATGCCTGCCCTTTAACAAGAGCCCGCCTAGAATTGACAACAACATTCAACACAATCATTAGGCTATATGAAGTCTATCACCCTTGTCGCGACCGACCTGCCTCCGACATTCGATTCAGTTCGCGAATATCCAGTAAATACAGAACGTGTCATATTATTATTATTATTATGGGATAAATTTTGAACTGTTTAAATTCTAACAGTTATCACGAATAGTATCCGCCATGGTTTTAAACAGTATTTAGGGAAAATAGATTTTTATGAGAAAAAAACATGTTTACTATCGTCCTCGTAGATCATGTAGACAAAACTAAGTTGCAATATTGTTGTACGACGTGAGGAGGATCTAATAAAATAATTAAAAAGAAGTAAAGATTTTCGCCGTTGGATAGACTTGAACCCGGGATCTTCAAAACAGTAAGCAGGCGCGATACCACTTACACACTTTTGTAACAGACGTTACCGCATTTTGTTACGCAACTTATTAGCGCGTATGGTTATATACCAATTATTACAGTTAGATCTTATATATTGATTGGAATGCATTCATTCAGTACCAGGCATGTTTTCAAATGTACTTAATGCAAGTTTCACGGCCGCTTTGCGTTAATAATGCGAATTGACTGTAAATTTTACCCCCAAACGACAACCGTCCTCCATGTTTTATTTCTTACAACTAGCGCACGAAATGCTAGCGTGTGATATACTTCAGCCATAAAAGCAGGTGTACTGGCGAGGATGAACAGAATCATACAATATTTTATACCAGCGATTACAACAGCTTTCATGCTAGCGAGTGTCGTGTGATACGGGCCTAAGGCTCCTACTGTGACGTCACGCCTAGGGTCGTTATAGTCACAGCAGCTAGTCAGATAGCTCCCTTCACACGCAGTCTCTTCAAACCTAATATAAATTACGCTCCCGCTTCAAGACGTAGAAAAATACCAATGCTATTTAGGGCTTATTGGCATTTCCATCCGTTACCACTACATACGCCTAATTATCGCTCCGCTTGTTCGAATCCGGCCGATGTAGCTGGCATTTTGAGAGTGAACAAAATGGTACATTGCCGGTACATTTACTAGGGCGTTGAAACAGACAAACAGGGCTAAATTGCAGTATTTTGACGTCGAGAATAAGATCTATCCTTGGCCATTTTCTCGTTGATCACCGCTTTGAAAAGGTTTATGGTAGATGCCTAAAAAAAAACCACACATCACTCTTGGCTATTCAACAGATCAAGTCCTAAACTGCTCGTGGATGACAAAGCACAATGTAACCTATCTCTAACTGTAATCAATGCACAGGCCACCCTCAAGATGACTTAAAGAGGTTATATCCTAACAGCACGTATTTTCTATGACTCAATCTAACTTGTTTCGTACATCAGGAATTTACAATGGGTTGTAATTTTGAAATCAGGTATCAATAACCTACAGTACATACACCAGGTGATAACAATCTCATTAATGTAAATACAGTGGCCTACACATATGCTGCCACGAAAACATTACCATATTCACTTGAGCTTGATCGAGAGACCATTCTCACAAATAATGTAACTTGGACTGACTTCAGTAGATACTGGATATCGCTTCTCTGATTTACATACGGTAAGTAACTTAACCTCAGCATTATCATATTAGAAATGTTTCCAGTCCTAGCATAGGCTGAAGTTTAGGTACTTCTTGCAATAATTGAAACCATATTAACTAACAACCTACCATCAAGGCGATTAGCTCTTCTCTCCCGAAGAATGGTATCTTACTTTCAGGGACAAACACTCCTGTATTCCCCGTAATGAAAAAATAATTTCTAGGAAAGTTGTGTATGCATTGCTTTCTTAAATTGTCGTGGTGGGGAAGGAGAAGCAAGCCACATTATCATTTCTTTCATAATAACGGTAGTTGCTATAAACAAACTTTTGACATACCTGCGACCTGGGAAAGAGGTTTCCTGAACTAACAACATTTTATTACCATCCAAAAAACCTTGTATGAGTCGAAATAATAAGTGATATAGAGGTCCTAACTAAAACATAAACTTCTGTGTGATGACAAACATGCAACGCAAAATTTGCGTAGATACAATAACCTACCTACCGTACAAAATGAAATTTGTTTCAGAAAATAAATAATCCTCATTCTGGATGACGTAAGTACAAGAGTTCTCAAGTATCACTTTTCACGTGGATACTCATTCATAAAAGAAATAAACAACACAGCACAAAGCAAAATAGTCGCCATCACTACCCCTACCGATCTGCTGATCAATCGTTAAGAGTCGCTGCATGATGGCCTGTACATTACGATGGCAGCGGCAGTGGTGTGTATCATTGATAACCGTGGACTACCGATAAGAGGCGTAAGAATATGGCCAACTGCTTCTGTAGGCCAAACCAAGGAGCAAGGATCATGTCTTCTTTCTTCTTCTTCTAAGGGGGAGGGGGGGGGGGGGGGCAGAGCGGAGAACTTTTTACCCAATAACGAGGTTCGGAACGTAACGAAAGGTTCAAGGCTCAGCTACCAAATGAAAGAATGGGGTTACCAAAAAGCGAATAAAGGGAAGTAAAACCAAGGAGACAGGGGAACTACACCCCGATTCTGTAAGAATGGTTAAGCTACAACAGGTCTTTAGGACCCGTAAAGACTGGTCAGCAGTCGAGTTGGTATTCTGTAACGCCAAATCGCATCCATGTTGTGACGTAGGTCTTACCGCTGAACTATCCACCGTAAAGGCATGTTCCGAGGGCTTGTTAGCCGTTTTCTAGTCAATGTGCAATTGTATTATAGGGCTGTTCGTAAGTCTTATATACTAGTTGCGTGTGGTCGAGATGGGACGTTAATGGGCAGTGAAGGGAATGTTGTCGTGGATGGTATTATACCTATGGAGGATATGTCAATAGTTCATGAGCAACCGATTATTTCAACCCCGGAGACAACGAAACCAATGATGGGATCCTCAACTGACCCAGTACGAACCCCGGCCACAGACTATCGTTATCCTAGTCATCATACTGGACCATATATTATTTTTGTGCAGGGGGAAGGGGCTCAGGTGATCGGAAATTTACAACCGATGGCCTTGGGTCGGCTTTTCTATGAAAGAAAAATCCCGGGCATACGAGAACTTCAGAAAAGGGACGAAATAGAGTACAAATACAATTCACAAATTATCGAGTTGCAAATACTTTTTTGGAAAATCCGATACTACGTGAGAGGAATTTGATAGCTTTTATCCCCTCCTCTAATGTCCAACGGGTTGGACTTGTGCGAGGGGTTGACACTTCTCTTACGAATGAGGAACTGCTCAAGTATATAGAGGCTCCTGTCCCCATTTTACGGGTACAGCGCTTCTTTCGAAACAAAACTGTTGATGGCCAAACGGAACACATAGCTACGGGGACTGTGAATTTTTTTTGGAGACTCAGAACTTACCACCTTATGTCAGCTTTTTTAATGTTATGCTAGAAGTTAATTTGCATATTTTCTCGCCTCTACGATGCACCAAGTGTCAAAGATACGGACATGTGCAGTTACATTGCCGGGCTCGAGCCCCTCGCTGTGGCAATTGTGTCGCTGAACACCTCACCTCGGGATGTAAGGAAGTTTTATCTAAATGTGCCAATTGTGCAGAGAATCACCCGGCAGGTGCCATTCGTTGCGAAATTCATCATCAGCAAGTTGAAATTAAACGACGGATGTGTGTGGAAAATAAATCGTATAATGAGATCATGAAAAGTCAAATGGGTCCCACGTTCAATCCATTAACTTTACCCCAACAATTTCCGACGTTAAGTTCGACTCCAAGTGTTATACAGGCTGCGCCGGCCCGAAAGCGCAAGTTTACGGAAATCGTTCATTCGGCCCCCAAAGTGGTTCAACCTCTGGGATATGATAGGAGTGCTTATTGTCAGCTTTTTAACCAACCGAGATTGGAAAAGGCCCCACCGGTCTTCTCAGTCAAGTAATCTACATAGTCCCGGGGCTGGTTCACGGTCGCCTGGATCGGAGCCAACAAAAATTATTTTGGCAGAGTTTACTAAACTTATGGAGTTGTTAGGGCATAATGCGCAATGGGCGCATTGCGTAAAAACATTGTTAGATAGGGTATTACCTTCGCTACCCCCGTTGGAAAAATCAACAAAGCATGAAAACCCGACCTTGAGTCACTAGTTTAACTTATTTTCTCTTTCCGTTTTTGAAGAGACGTGTGGTTCCTCCAATGGAATTGCAGGAGTATAGTCAACAAGCGGCATGAATTACTTAAATTAATAGATGACTTCCATTCGGATGTTATTTTTTTACAAGAAACTTGTCGATCGCCCCAATATCGTTTTCCGATCCCAATGTATAATGTTGTTAGAGAGGATGGTCCAGGTTATGGCGGTATAAGCACCCTTATTCGAATGGATATCCCTTTTTCAGTGATCCAAATTTCTTACCTTCTACCACGTAGTTTTCATCAGTGTTTTCGGATCGGCAATCCTATTTTTAGTAATTTATATTGCCCTCCCCATGTTCAGGGATCGCAACGCCAATGGATGATGTATTTCAAATATATTGCACAATTTCCTAAACATATTGTTCTCAGGGATTTTAATGCCCACCATGGACTCTGGGGCAGTGAGCGTGTCAACCCTAAAGGTCGCCATATTGGGCATGCACTTCAAACTTATGCTCTGAATATTCTTAATGATGGGTCGCCTACGCGCATAACACCTCCGGGACGTCCAAAGAGTGCGGTAGATTTGACTATTACAACAGCGGATATTGCCCATCAATTGCAATGGCGAACAATTGGGGACACTCATCAGAGCGATCATTTTCCGATTCTTATGTATTATGCGAAACCGGGTGAGAAGCTTGAGCGTCCATGTCATTTTACCATCAAAAGGAATTTACGGCATTTCGACTATGATATTTTTCAACACTTTATAAATGATGGATTTCGCGAACACCTCCGTATCAACGGTATTCTTCTTTATTACAGCTGATACAACGATTTCTTGATTGTTATCACCCCCAGCGCGCGATATCATCGTATTCGTTACAGCATCCGGGTGCGGTCCATTGGTGGGACGCTGAGTGTGCATTGCTTGTTCGTCGGAGAAAGGCATGTTTAAAAAGATATCGCGTTCATGGGACTGTTGATAATTATCTACGTTACAAAAGTCTCACTGCCCAGCTTCAGAAGACATTTAATGAAAAAAGGCGGATGGCATGGCAAACTTATATTAGTACATTCAATGCCCATACTTCTTTGAGCACCTTATGGTCTTTGATAAAACAATTATCGAATACTCGTCGTCCTTGTCCTAGTACGGGACTCACGCAGACCGGTTTTCAAATGTTTTATCATTCCCTCACGCCTGATTCAGTTTCCGGACACGCATTTGTACCACCTTATTTGACTTCGAGTAAGTTTCAGGTTTTAGAACAACCAATCACGCGCAATGATATCTCGACTGCGTTGCGTCACACTAAATCCACGAATCCGGGTATGGATTACATTACTTATGTAATGGTGGCCCATTTCCCTGACCCAGCACTGATAATCTTGATTGCGCTTTACAATACGGTACTGACAACTGGTAAACATCCCGCGGAATGGAATAATTTTGAAATTCTGCCGATATTAAAACCAATGAAAGATGCCAGAGACCCCCTAAGTTATCGTGGCATCAATCTCGGTTCGTGTCTAAGAAAATTATTTCAAAAAATGTTATTACGTAGATTGCAATGGTGTTTGGAGTACTATAATTTTTTTTCGAGGTCACAATTTGCATTCCGCAAGAAATGGCGTGCATTGATCCAAAAAGCGGACCCTGTTCCTACGGGATGACGCTAAGAAGAAAAAGAAGAAGAAGAAGAAGAATTTGCATTCCGTAAACGGCTAGGCACAATCGACGCTCTTACGATTTTTTTGACGGATATCTTATTAGCGAAAGCCCGCAAACAACACACGGTTGCAGTATGTGTGGATATTCAGAGGGCCTATGATGCGGTGGACCCAGTCATATTACAACATCGACTAGGGGAGATGCGTTTCCCATTACCTTTCATATGTTTAATTCGGAATTTTCTACACCATCGTCGACTATTTCTACACACCCCAACTGGTGTACTTGATAACCGTCAGACTTCTCGTGGACTGCCTCAAGGTGATATTTTAAGCGGTATTCTTTTTTCAATTTATACTCAGGCATTAGAATCAGCCATTCTTCCTTATGCACGAATCATTCAATTCGCAGATGATTTTCTTATTTATTTTTCGCGTGATACTATCCAGCTTTGTCGTCAGGATATATATGATGCATTGACTGCTGCTCATACATGGTTCCATAATCACGGTTTTGACACTTCGCCTAGAAAAAATTCTGCTATAATTATTACTCATCAAAGGCAGGTTGATCGCATTCCTATTTTATTTAGACAGGGAGCCATAGAGGTGGTTCGCAGCATCAAATAATTGGGATTACATATTGATGACCAATTACTGTGGTCGCGCCAGGTTTAAACACTCACTGTTCAATTTTTTTTAAAAAAAGACTACACGTTCTCCGAGCGCTAGCACGCCGGGGTTGGGGGGTAGATCCTCATTTATTGCTTACGGTCTATAAGAATATTATTCGTTCCCAGATGGATTATGGTTGCTTTTTCTACGATATGATGGCGAGTAGTCGGTTGGTCACATTCGACAGGTTGCAGTATCGGGCTTGACGTATTATTTTGGGGGCGTTTCCGTCCAGTCACACTTGTGCATTACTAGTTGAATCTGGAGAATTACATTTACACTTACGACGGAGATTTTTGGCCAGTAAGTACCTGGTTTCTAAAATGTCATTGTCGGCGTCACCAATTATCAGTAAATTACAGCTGCTTGTGGAGTGTTATTCGCAAAATCGCTTCGCACGTTCGCGTAAGCCGGCTCTGATATTGGCATATGAAGTCTTGCAACCCTTTCGGTCAGATTTATTGCAAACGCTCAAACCTTTACCATACACGGTTTCATATAGGGTCCTACAATCCCAGCCAAATATATTGCACACTTCCTTACCGGCGCTATTCTGAATGTATCAGCGTTTACCGAAAGAAATTTCACGATGCTTTAGTAGTAGGGCTAAGCCGGTCCTGGACAGATTTCAAGGTCATCCATGGTTTCTCGTGGTTACGTGCCCCCCCAGGCGTTCCCTGGGGGGCTTGGGGGCAGAGGAGGGGGGGGAGGGGAGGGGAAAGGGTGGAAGGTCTGGCTTGGAAGCAGACCCAGTTGTTAGCCGACCTGTGTTGGCCAGCCAACTGACTGAGCTGTTTTTTTTTTGTTTTTTTTTTTTCGGGGGGGCCCCGAAAAGAGTACCCGCACCCCCCGCGTGGCACCCGACCTTACTACTGGTGCCTCCGACATGCAGTTAATCTACGATAGTAGAAGAGAAAGCATAGGGGATTGGATAGAAAGGAGTCTTTTAGGACTTAGTGCCTGTCCCATCGCGGTCGCGATCTACCAGGCATAATGAATAGGTATTAACATTGGTATATATTATATATGAGCACATATAAATATGTACTCATATATAAGGGTAAGATTGTAGGGCCAGGGAAAACCGCATAGGCAGAAAGGAAAGATTGCCTACACGTAAAACCTGGCGGCTTGGTTATTGCCACATGCAAGGATAATGTGGGTATGGAAATGAGTAGGTAAGTTAGTTGGGAGAAGGTATCATGCACCAGATCCATGTCCGTCCTCTCGCCAGTTTGTCTCCGGGGAATCAGATAGAACTCGGCACTGCTGGGATCAGCGCGGGCCTTGCCGGCTACCGAGCAATGGTACAAGGATCCGGAGAACCTGCGCCACTACCCGATCTCCATGGGGTCCCTGGTACCGAGCCTCCGTCGCCGGAGAGTGGAGGGGGGGCCTCGCCTGCCGAAACAGGGGCCTAGTGGGCGGTCCATGGGAACGAGCCACCTTCCTCTCTGCTCTTGCCATGGACCTGTAGACGGGGCAACTGCGATGGGATGACGGATGGTCGCCCATGCAGTTGGCGCACACCGGCGCGTCCCGCGGCACCGTGCAGCCGGTGTGGTGGTGGCCACCTGAGCACCGGTTACAACGGACTGGAGAGCCGCAGGATCCCTGGGAGTGGCCCCATCTCAGACAGCGGAAACACTGTAAAAGCTGGCCTGAGCGGGGCTTCATACTACCTGGCTGTAGCGGCTGTCCCTGGCTGCGGCTGGTGGCCTCGCGGCGTCCTGGTTCCCCCTCCTGGGGGCGCTGCGGGCGATGGTCCTCTGGGCTGCTGCGGCGCTTCTTCTTCTTCCGCTGCTTTGGGGCCGTCCTGGTGGCCCCGGCCGTCTCTGGAGTCCCCTGCCTGGCGGTGGTGGCGGGCGCGAGTTGCCCCGCGAAAGGCCCCACCTGGGGCTCAGGTTGCTGCTCCTCCTGGATGGCGGGCGCGGGTTGCCCCGCTAATGGCACCGCCTGAGGTGCTGGTTGTGGAGCCAGGGTCGCGACGTCCGCCTGGGTTGCCGCGTCCACGTAGCTGCCTATCCTGGTGCTGAGGATCTGCGGAGGGTTCTCCGCCTGCATTCCTGGGATCACCACGATCTGCCAGGTGGTGCTCAAGGGCCCCATGCATCCCGGCAGGTATGGCCTGACCATGACCCCAGTAGGCAGGTAGGCCTCGATGTTCTCGCCTCGGCGTACTCCCGTCAGCCTGTAACGACAGTCGTCCAGGCACTGCTTGATGTCCTGGCGTTCATGTTCCTGGCTGCATTCAGGCCTGTAATAAATAAACAGAGCCAAGGAGCTGGGGTCGTAGCCACCTGCTAGCTCGAAGCCTGGGGAAGTGGCCCCAGGGTGCCCCTGCACTGTGTCCGAGCTAACATCGCTCGCCCAGCTGAACCTGGCTTCCGGGCTGCTGCTGATGTCCGGTCGCGGGGAGCTAGCCGGTCCTGGCGTCCGACTTTTCTCGGACTCGGCTAGCTCAGCGGGCCCTGGGGACGCCACTCCAGCGTTGCGTGCGCCAGCCGGGATTAGAGGCACCCGCACCTCTTCATCGGCTGGCGGCTTCTGCGCCGCTGACGTCTTCTCACCAAGGGCCCGCTGGCGCGCCCGCGTGCCCGGAGGTGAGGACCCTGTGGAGGTTAGCTCCCCTCTACCTCTCCGGGCGCGGTTGCGCCTGCTCAGGCCCCTGGCTGGCTCGCCGGTCCACCGCTGCTTCCTCCACTCGATGGTCCCGCTGCTCGTAGTCTCCATCCTGGTGAGCTGTTACAACAACTTAGGCTGGTTTGCTGCTGCCACTGGCAAGGTGTCCTTCCTCTAACGATTCAGAGACAACCTCTGACTGAGCTGGCTGGTGTGCATTGCCTATATAGCTTGTGGATGGAAGTGGGGGAGGGGACCGGTTCGGGCGACTGTCGAAGGTAGTCGAATGTGACCGAGTGTAACTTAGTAGTAGGGGGCTACTAGGAGTTCTGCCCCACCCCACCACCTCTCCCTCTGACGTCACATACTAACCCGCAATTCATTCAGGGGCAAAGTCGATATCTCGCAAACCCATGGTCCGATTTTGACAAATGAGGTGTCGTTGGACTCGGGCTAACGCCCTCATTCAAATGAACCACTCATTTCAACCCCTAAATAAAACCTACCCCTACTAAAGGGTGAAATTGTATTTTTTTAGTGAAAGTCTCTTTTCAAATGCGACATGTATAAGATGCGCTGCTAAAATGAACTTAAACGTGGTTGCTCATATCGCGCATGCGTTTGGCTGGCTGCCGATATGGATTAATATTTTTGTTTTTGTTTTTTACGCATGCGCACTTGGGATTTTTGTAAGAGGGCGAGCTCTTTGAAAAAAATGATTGATAAGAAGGGGTTTTGGTGGTGAGGAGAGAACCAGATAGTCGCCTACTTTCCTACGAAGTTTGCCGATATCTCTCGAACGCAAGGTCGGATTTGGACGTGTGACGTGTCAAATCGCTTGTCTCGAAGCCCTATACATGTTATTAATAGGTTAAAGTTTTGAGAATGAGGGAAACAGGCTTTTTGGGGGTAAAACCGTGATTTTAGACTTTTTCCGATATTTCACGAATGCCTGGTCGGATTTGGTCCTATGACGTGTCAAATGGCTTATCTCGAAACCCTTTTTATTTTTGTAATAGGTTAAAGTTTTTGAGAATGAGGGAAACAGAATTTTTTGTTGTAAAACTGTGATTTTAGACTTTCTGTTATATCTCACAAACCAATAACGCCAGAGACGTATACGAGGGGTCGTAGGACTCGGGGTGACGCCCCTCCCCTCTCCCCCTTTCGAATATAGTATTTATGTTTTAGAAAATGTGAAAGGGCCTAACGACACTTTTGTTGAATACATTTCAGTTTTTAAAACTTTTCTTAAATTTGTCTAAAATGTTCATGACGAGTGGTTGTAGATAGAATGAGACGATACCACTGGACACGTGTTTCAACGAAGCTATTACTGGCCACGGTGGTGATATACCAATACAGTATTCGCTGTTTCGATGAGACGGCGGGTCGAGGGTTCGTTTTCTGATTTTTCCTATGATGGAATTCCTAATTCCTAAACCCCCTGAAGGGGGTATTTAACGTGTAAACGATTATGAGTGACATGACAAATGACAATTACTTGATCCGATGAAGTTGGCTTTAGATAGAACAAACAGAACTTGGTTATATGTTGCTTGAAGTGAGTATAGAAAACAAACTTGCTGGGGCAGACTGACAGGATGTGAATGTTATTTGAGCTTATTGGAATGCATTGACTTGACTTGACAACAGGGCAATGAAAAAAAGCACAGAGATGCTGAGGACACTTGAAGGTCAAACGATATGGCAACCATGGTGGGAGGGGGAAGCTAGGATGATGTCGCCGATCATGTTCAATGTTCAATGGATGAATTTATATTTTGCGAAGCATTGTTCGGAGAGGGTCATGTGACGACTTGTTTTAAGGGTATTTATTTTTTCGATGTTTCCTATGGTGGACTCATTGATTGAAATAATCCAAAACTGCTAGGGCATGGCCTTGAGATTTTATAAACCGATAATGGGATTTTGACATACAAGATCCACTCAGAACTTGACATGATGTCATTCTTTTTATGGCTTATGAATTTCCCCAAAAAAGACCCAAAACAACAAGATCATGGACTTTTGCTTTTCTTAATATATTGCAAACCCATAATGTAAGATGTTTACTGTGAGTGACGAAATCTAGCTAGGTAAAGAAAGAATTATTGTAGGATATATGTATGGTGACTGACACGTATTTGACCATTGGAACTTGTTTTCAGTTCTGACTGTAGTACATAGGGAGTATAGGTTGTAGGCATGGATTGACAAACGGTGCACACAAAATTCAATTTATCGATTCAAGAATTAAGAGTAGACTATCATTAATTAATTGGTTAAAGAGTGTAGCTAAAAATAAAAAAATGGTGACTACATCAAACTAAACTGAACCAAGTCGAATCAAACCCAACTGAACCAAACCAAGCCTAAAGCAAACCAAACCTAATCAAGAACAAGCCAAGAGCTTAAGTGTAAAACTTGTGGGGGAATGCAGTCATTGGCAATGTCCAAAGGAAGGGATAACGCTCTACCTCTAGAGGGCAAGGTAAAGCTAGCGCATGGTGCTAATGCACATTCCCAAGTACATGAACCATACACACACAACTATCCTATGCGGTTTTTATGAGTTAACTGTTAAAACTTACTCAGTGGTTACTGAGCAAGATGGTCGCTACACACAACAAGCTTTAAATACTTGAGGCTAATAATCTATACACACATACACACACACACACACACACACGCTTGTTCTAAACTAAACTGTCTTGCTGGCAGTGCTCACACAGTAGGCAAATGACAGAAATGCTTGGCTAACAGAAATACAATCATTTTCGTTTGTCTAATGTTACCAGCTAACCATTACATGCTATAGTGGTGAGCACATGTGCCTCTTGCACTGGAGATCGTAACTCGATTTCTAGCTCTAAGGCCTAGAATGAATCAAACTAAGAAAGAAGGGTATGGTAACGCAGTGGTTAAACTGTTAGCCTTTCACTAAGGTAGACTAGGGTTTGATTTTAGGTTAATATACATGTCATAAACAAACAAACAAAAAAGCAGAGATAATGTTTAAAACTGATTACACTTGTCTCTTTTCAAATTATTACTTAGATTGCAAATACAAAGGTGGACTGGGTTTGATATACAGTTAATGCTGCCTATCGCATACTAGCTTGTAAGAAAGCCAAACAAGCAAAAGGCGTAGGTAGAGCAGTGGTAAAATCGCTATGTGTAGAGAACTACCTAACGGTTTTATGAACTGGCAATGGTATGTCGCATAAACAGTGCAGGATACAATCCAGCAACCATAATTTTTATCTTGTGGAGCAGAGAAAACATATATATAGAGAGAGACATAGAAAGCTTGTGTATGTATGGGTAGCATTGATTGTTTGACCAGAGAAAATACGATGAGGTAGGGTGGGGAGAGGGAGAATTAACACTTATATATGAATGAATGGTAAATAGTATTTTTTTTCAATAGTTTTGTTTTTCAAATGCAGTGGTAGATAGCCGTTATTTTGTAAAACATTCTTACTTGCAGTAGTAATAAGACTCTATGGTTCCGCTAACACATAGATAGACTGTATTATTGCCATGGTCAAGCACTCACATTAAGATCATTTACAAAATCATAAAAAGAAAAAGAAAAAATCTTGTTTTGGAAATATCGTTTTTCAACATACACAAAATAAATATATAAAAAATTTGTAAACAGCAAAATGGAAAATCCATGGTCAAGCACTCACATTAAGATCATTTACAAAATCATAAAATGAAAAATAAAAAATCTTGTTTTGGAAATATCGATCTTTTTCAACATACACAAAATAAATATATACAAAATTTGTAAACAGCAAAATGGAAAATCCATGTTTCCATATAGACAAAATTTAAAAACCTTAAACGGACATTTAAGAAAATATATGCAAATGGGAAATTGACAAATGTGTAAATATGAAAATGGAAAAATCCATGTTTCCAAATCATGAAATTGAAAAAACATCAAACTGTCATTTTTAAAAAATGCAAATGGAAAATTGACAAATTGCAATGTGTGAAATGTGAAATTGAACAAATGGCTATCATTATTAAAAAATAAAAAATAACATGGTGCTCAATGGTTGAGGTGTGAATCAAACCCTCTCTACTTATTTGGACCACCCGAGACTGAGTAGACTAGTTTTAGTTGTCATACCGCTTTTAAAAGTTTGTGTTAAATCGAGGAATTGAACCCAAGAGCTTGTTGGGGAGATCCAAGGTTATAATATGTTAAACAGATAGCCTTGAATGTAGGGTGTGGTAGCTATATATAGATGAGACGTTTCGCTCGGGGGAGGGAGTCATGGAGATCTGCATCAAACCAGTCAAAAGACTGACGACTCAAACAACAACATGTAGAGCTCACCAAAATAATGTTGTGTAACGGTAAATGTTAGTCAACGAACAGTAATGCATTACTAAAACCCATGACACGATACCTAAGAGCTTTTCTAAAATTATTTTAAAATGCCTTTAACCCTATATTAAACACCCAGTTCACAAGACTCATAACTGCAATGTTATGGTCAAAAAAAATCTATATTTCAAAACAAACAAGTGGTTTAGTCAATGTATACTGGAAAAAGTTTTATAAACACTCAAGTCCACAAAAATAATTAAATTAGTAACTGTCAGGTTGACCGAGTGGTTATGGTGTTTGACTTAAGTTCAAATTTTCTGTACAAGAAAGCAAGGGTTCGAATCCCTTACCTGATATAACTATTGCTTCAACATGGCTTGACCACACTGTATTATTGTGTACTCGGTACACAAACCATAGATAGAGTGTATTGTTTAAGGTCACTCTCTTTGCGAACATAGTCAGAGACTGTTGATGGTTAACAATTGCATTAATAGTGGGACATAGGGATAGCAATTAAGAAAAACAGACAATACACATACACTATTTTTATTTATTTAATGTAAGTACTTGTACAATAGTTATATACAAACTACAACTCTCTTTTGTCTATAACTATCTAGTCCTTTTCGATCCACTTGCATATCAAGGGCAGATGACTTTGTAGTTCAGCCCCTTAAAACAACAACAACACTACTTCTTGCATAGTCTGTGATGTTGATGACTCTTGAGGCGTGGAAGATGGATACAACATAACATTTACAACAGGGGTTAAACGTTGCTCAACAAACAATGCACTATGTTGGGTAGCAACATCTTTCTCTTATACTAACTTTTTAGCATTCTGATGATTTTTTTGTCAACACCATCAGTGTTTTGTCTGGAGCACTACATTGATGATCACTCACACTTAAAACCACACCATTTCTACTTTTCATATTGCCTCGACATTTTGTTGACCTCTGTTTTGAGCATTGCCAGAATATTATTCCTTTTACATTTTGTCGTCTATAGTTATAAGAGTAGCCTTTATAGAGTAAACGTTGTTTACCTCGGTAGTTGTAGTAAGTTCCAAAGTAGTAACTAACCTGTTAGTATGATTTGCACACTACAAAGGTTATCTCTGTTCTGGTAATAGAATTATTTAGCGTTGGCTTTTATATTTAATATGTACAGTTAAAAGTGATAGAAAAGTGGTAGAAATGTGGTAGCAAAGTGGTAGACAAGTGGTAGACAATTGGTAACATAGTGGTAGAAAAGTGGTAGCAAAGTGGTAGAAAAGTGGTAGCAAACTAGAAAAGTGGTAGAAAAGTGGCAGAAAAGTAGTAGAAAAGTGGTAGCAAAGTGGTAGAAAAGTGGTAGCAAACTAGAAAAGTGGTAGGAAAGTGGTAGCAGAGTGGTAGAAAATATTACATGTATTGTTAAGAAATAGTTTATGCGGTTACATGGATTCATTACACTATAATTTTAGCATTACGAAGCTCATTTTCTATATCCAAAAGTTCTTCCTCATATTTAGTATGACCAGCCTGTTTACAGGTATGCAAGTACTGAAGCCGCTGGATTAGCTTACTGGGATTGTTCCAGTAAACAAATTTAACAAATGATTTTTTTTGATGTAAACCATTATCATCTTCATCATCATTATCATGATAATCATCATCATCATCATGGTTATCATCATCAATATAATTATCATCAATATAATCATCATCACTATTACTATCTAATCCTTTTTGTTCATCTTGCAATGCAACAACCTTTGGCATAGTTTGTGTTGTCTTTGATAGTGTTAGAGGTTTCTTAGACGTTAACGACTGTCCTAACATGTCTTTTTCAGGAGATAATAAATGCTCTTTAACAAACAAAGCACTATCTTGAGCCACACTATTTTTTTCTTGGTCTTGCTTTTTTTACCTTGGTTAGAGTATTTTGTCCATTTAAATGAGTATTATTTTGAGATTTACAATGATGATCGATTGAAATAAGTATGTTGGAGCCTTTTGTCTTAATCATTCCTCGACACTTTTTAGATCGTTGTTTCGAACAGCACCAAATAACAGTTCCATTTTTATTAGTTCTTTTTACAATATATGCATATCCTTTATAGTAAGCACATGGCTTACCATAGCTAGTCGTTGATACTTCCATGCCAACTGTTAAGCATAAACTAATCTCTAGTAAAGTTAACTCGATAATAAAAATGATTGTTTGTACTATGTGCAGTTTAAAGTAAGAGCAAAAGTGAGAGTCAAATGGTAGAAAAGTGTTAGCAAAGTGGTGGAAGAGTGGTAGCAGTTTATAGTAGTCATGATCTTTTTTTTTACCAGAATGTGATTTGAGTAAATGTAATTTCTAATCCTTAGCAGTGAGTAGTCAGTTAGTCTTGGTTCAGACATGCGTAAACAGTTCTCCAATGAATCAGAGATCAAGATTTTCATTATGAAACAGTCGTGTAACCAATTAGGTATCGGTACTTGATAGCTTTACACATGAACAAAAATTCCAACATATCTGACATGAATTACATGATTTGAAAGTTGACAAAGAATATCCAATCAACCATTGTAGTTACAATGTCAAACACACAAAGACAAATTCAGCATGAACTTTTAAGTTACAGGAAAATTCTATGAAATAGACTATGCAGGAAATTTGGAAATACACATCAGAAGTTTGCAACACCATCCTTCTAGCCTATATAAATTATCGACATGGAAAGTGTGCACTGCCCCAAACATTAAACCAATTTATCAATAACACAAGTCAACAATCAAAACATTTTGTGTTGAGTCTATCATTTAATGCATATATTCTGTCTACATTGAACAGTAACACAAAAAAACGCCATTCATAATTAATTAAGTTTGCTTTAATTCTTTATGTAATGATATATACATATTTAAAGTTTTGGCTGACTGTTCAGGGTGAATCGACTTTGAACACATAAGAGAGGGAATATTTTAAGACTTAACCTCAGCTCACCTAACATAACCTAAATTTACCTAACCTAACCTTGTCATATAGGTAAGAAACGGGTCAAGCTATGCTTTCGACTACCGAGTTTCAGCTACTTTTCAAGGTAACTCTCCCAAACATTGCCGGAGACTGCTGATAAACACCTATGTTCGCACGGCGGCGGCGCGCAACGACTTACATGACGCGCTTTCCCCTTTTCATTGATTCCTGTTGATTTGTCCCTTTGGACTGGTCCCTGTTGACGCCCTTTTTGGACGGGCCCTTTTTGAATGGAGTAATTTTTGACGGGTCCCTGTGGACTGGTCCAAAGGAATCAGCCAAAAGGACCAGTCCAAAGGGACAAATCAACTGGAATCAATGAAAAGGGGAAAGCGCGTCATGTAAGTCGTTGCGCGCCGCCACCGTGCGAACATAGGTGTTTATCAGCAGTCTCCGGCAATGTTTGGGAGAGTTACCTTGAAAAGTAGCTGAAACTCGGTAGTCGAAAGCATAGCTTGACCCGTTTCTTACCTATATGACAAGGTTAGGTTAGGTAAATTTAGGTTATGTTAGGTGAGCTGAGGTTAAGTCTTAAAATATTCCCTCTCTTATGTGTTCAAAGTCGATTCACCCTGAACAGTCAGCCAAAACTTTAAATATGTATATATCATTACATAAAGAATTAAAGCAAACTTGGGGGCGTGGTGGCTCAGCGGTCTAGCTGAATGCCTCTCACCAAGGCAGTCCGGGTTCGATTCCCGGTCAATGCATGTGAGATTTTCGAAGTGAAATGCCATGTCCTGTGGTTCGGATTCCACGTAAAAAGGAGGTCCCGTGGCTCATGATATCGAGATTAACGGTCACGTTAAACTACAAGCTTCCTTCCTTTTTTTAAAGCAAACTTAATTAATTATGAATGGCGTTTTTTTGTGTTACTGTTCAATGTAGACAGAATATATGCATTAAATGATAGACTCAACACAAAATGTTTTGATTGTTGACTTGTGTTATTGATAAATTGGTTTAATGTTTGGGGCAGTGCACACTTTCCATGTCGATAATTTATATAGGCTAGAAGGATGGTGTTGCAAACTTCTGATGTGTATTTCCAAATTTCCTGCATAGTCTATTTCATAGAATTTTCCTGTAACTTAAAAGTTCATGCTGAATTTGTCTTTGTGTGTTTGACATTGTAACTACAATGGTTGATTGGATATTCTTTGTCAACTTTCAAATCATGTAATTCATGTCAGATATGTTGGAATTTTTGTTCATGTGTAAAGCTATCAAGTACCGATACCTAATTGGTTACACGACTGTTTCATAATGAAAATCTTGATCTCTGATTCATTGGAGAACTGTTTACGCTTGTCTGAACCAAGACTAACTGACTACTCACTGCTAAGGATTAGAAATTACATTTACTCAAATCACATTCTGGTAAAAAAAAAGATCATGACTACTATAAACTGCTACCACTCTTCCACCACTTTGCTAACACTTTTCTACCATTTGACTCTCACTTTTGCTCTTACTTTAAACTGCACATAGTACAAACAATCATTTTTATTATCGAGTTAACTTTACTAGAGATTAGTTTATGCTTAACAGTTGGCATGGAAGTATCAACGACTAGCTATGGTAAGCCATGTGCTTACTATAAAGGATATGCATATATTGTAAAAAGAACTAATAAAAATGGAACTGTTATTTGGTGCTGTTCGAAACAACGATCTAAAAAGTGTCGAGGAATGATTAAGACAAAAGGCTCCAACATACTTATTTCAATCGATCATCATTGTAAATCTCAAAATAATACTCATTTAAATGGACAAAATACTCTAACCAAGGTAAAAAAGCAAGACCAAGGAAAAATAGTGTGGCTCAAGATAGTGCTTTGTTTGTTAAAGAGCATTTATTATCTCCTGAAAAAGACATGTTAGGACAGTCGTTAACGTCTAAGAAACCTCTAACACTATCAAAGACAACACAAACTATGCCAAAGGTTGTTGCATTGCAAGATGAACAAAAAGGATTAGATAGTAATAGTGATGATGATTATATTGATGATAATTATATTGATGATGATAACCATGATGATGATGATGATTATCATGATAATGATGATGAAGATGATAATGGTTTACACCAAAAAAAATCATTTGTTAAATTTGTTTACTGGAACAATCCCAGTAAGCTAATCCAGCGGCTTCAGTACTTGCATACCTGTAAACAGGCTGGTCATACTAAATATGAGGAAGAACTTTTGGATATAGAAAATGAGCTTCGTAATGCTAAAATTATAGTGTAATGAATCCATGTAACCGCATAAACTATTTCTTAACGATACATGTAATATTTTCTACCACTCTGCTACCACTTTCCTACCACTTTTCTAGTTTGCTACCACTTTTCTACCACTTTGCTACCACTTTTCTACTACTTTTCTGCCACTTTTCTACCACTTTTCTAGTTTGCTACCACTTTTCTACCACTTTGCTACCACTTTTCTACCACTATGTTACCAATTGTCTACCACTTGTCTACCACTTTGCTACCACATTTCTACCACTTTTCTATCACTTTTAACTGTACATATTAAATATAAAAGCCAACGCTAAATAATTCTATTACCAGAACAGAGATAACCTTTGTAGTGTGCAAATCATACTAACAGGTTAGTTACTACTTTGGAACTTACTACAACTACCGAGGTAAACAACGTTTACTCTATAAAGGCTACTCTTATAACTATAGACGACAAAATGTAAAAGGAATAATATTCTGGCAATGCTCAAAACAGAGGTCAACAAAATGTCGAGGCAATATGAAAAGTAGAAATGGTGTGGTTTTAAGTGTGAGTGATCATCAATGTAGTGCTCCAGACAAAACACTGATGGTGTTGACAAAAAAATCATCAGAATGCTAAAAAGTTAGTATAAGAGAAAGATGTTGCTACCCAAAATAGTGCATTGTTTGTTGAGCAACGTTTAACCCCTGTTGTAAATGTTATGTTGTATCCATCTTCCACGCCTCAAGAGTCATCAACATCACAGACTATGCAAGAAGTAGTGTTGTTGTTGTTTTAAGGGGCTGAACTACAAAGTCATCTGCCCTTGATATGCAAGTGGATCGAAAAGGACTAGATAGTTATAGACAAAAGAGAGTTGTAGTTTGTATATAACTATTGTACAAGTACTTACATTAAATAAATAAAAATAGTGTATGTGTATTGTCTGTTTTTCTTAATTGCTATCCCTATGTCCCACTATTAATGCAATTGTTAACCATCAACAGTCTCTGACTATATTCGCAAAGAGAGTGACCTTAAACAATACACTCTATCTATGGTTTGTGTACCGAGTACACAATAATACAGTGTGGTCAAGCCATGTTGAAGCAATAGTTATATCAGGTAAGGGATTCGAACCCTTGCTTTCTTGTACAGAAAATTTGAACTTAAGTCAAACACCATAACCACTCGGTCAACCTGACAGTTACTAATTTAATTATTTTTGTGGACTTGAGTGTTTATAAAACTTTTTCCAGTATACATTGACTAAACCACTTGTTTGTTTTGAAATATAGATTTTTTTTTGACCATAACATTGCAGTTATGAGTCTTGTGAACTGGGTGTTTAATATAGGGTTAAAGGCATTTTAAAATAATTTTAGAAAAGCTCTTAGGTATCGTGTCATGGGTTTTAGTAATGCATTACTGTTCGTTGACTAACATTTACCGTTACACAACATTATTTTGGTGAGCTCTACATGTTGTTGTTTGAGTCGTCAGTCTTTTGACTGGTTTGATGCAGATCTCCATGCCTCCCTCCCCCGAGCGAAACGTCTCATCTATATATAGCTACCACACCCTACATTCAAGGCTATCTGTTTAACATATTATAACCTTGGATCTCCCCAACAAGCTCTTGGGTTCAATTCCTCGATTTAACACAAACTTTTAAAAGCGGTATGACAACTAAAACTAGTCTACTCAGTCTCGGGTGGTCCAAATAAGTAGAGAGGGTTTGATTCACACCTCAACCATTGAGCACCATGTTATTTTTTATTTTTTAATAATGATAGCCATTTGTTCAATTTCACATTTCACACATTGCAATTTGTCAATTTTCCATTTGCATTTTTTAAAAATGACAGTTTGATGTTTTTTCAATTTCATGATTTGGAAACATGGATTTTTCCATTTTCATATTTACACATTTGTCAATTTCCCATTTGCATATATTTTCTTAAATGTCCGTTTAAGGTTTTTAAATTTTGTCTATATGGAAACATGGATTTTCCATTTTGCTGTTTACAAATTTTGTATATATTTATTTTGTGTATGTTGAAAAAGATCGATATTTCCAAAACAAGATTTTTTATTTTTCATTTTATGATTTTGTAAATGATCTTAATGTGAGTGCTTGACCATGGATTTTCCATTTTGCTGTTTACAAATTTCTTATATATTTATTTTGTGTATGTTGAAAAACGATATTTCCAAAACAAGATTTTTTATTTTTCTTTTTATGATTTTGTAAATGATCTTAATGTGAGTGCTTGACCATGGCAATAATACAGTCTATCTATGTGTTAGCGGAACCATAGAGTCTTATTACTACTGCAAGTAAGAATGTTTTACAAAATAACGGCTATCTACCACTGCATTTGAAAAACAAAACTATTGAAAAAAAAATACTATTTACCATTCATTCATATATAAGTGTTAATTCTCCCTCTCCCCACCCTACCTCATCGTATTTTCTCTGGTCAAACAATCAATGCTACCCATACATACACAAGCTTTCTATGTCTCTCTCTATATATATGTTTTCTCTGCTCCACAAGATAAAAATTATGGTTGCTGGATTGTATCCTGCACTGTTTATGCGACATACCATTGCCAGTTCATAAAACCGTTAGGTAGTTCTCTACACATAGCGATTTTACCACTGCTCTACCTACGCCTTTTGCTTGTTTGGCTTTCTTACAAGCTAGTATGCGATAGGCAGCATTAACTGTATATCAAACCCAGTCCACCTTTGTATTTGCAATCTAAGTAATAATTTGAAAAGAGACAAGTGTAATCAGTTTTAAACATTATCTCTGCTTTTTTGTTTGTTTGTTTATGACATGTATATTAACCTAAAATCAAACCCTAGTCTACCTTAGTGAAAGGCTAACAGTTTAACCACTGCGTTACCATACCCTTCTTTCTTAGTTTGATTCATTCTAGGCCTTAGAGCTAGAAATCGAGTTACGATCTCCAGTGCAAGAGGCACATGTGCTCACCACTATAGCATGTAATGGTTAGCTGGTAACATTAGACAAACGAAAATGATTGTATTTCTGTTAGCCAAGCATTTCTGTCATTTGCCTACTGTGTGAGCACTGCCAGCAAGACAGTTTAGTTTAGAACAAGCGTGTGTGTGTGTGTGTGTGTATGTGTGTATAGATTATTAGCCTCAAGTATTTAAAGCTTGTTGTGTGTAGCGACCATCTTGCTCAGTAACCACTGAGTAAGTTTTAACAGTTAACTCATAAAAACAGCATAGGATAGTTGTGTGTGTATGGTTCATGTACTTGGGAATGTGCATTAGCACCATGCGCTAGCTTTACCTTGCCCTCTAGAGGTAGAGCGTTATCCCTTCCTTTGGACATTGCCAATGACTGCATTCCCCCACAAGTTTTACACTTAAGCTCTTGGCTTGTTCTTGATTAGGTTTGGTTTGCTTTAGGCTTGGTTTGGTTCAGTTGGGTTTGATTCGACTTGGTTCAGTTTAGTTTGATGTAGTCACCATTTTTTTATTTTTAGCTACACTCTTTAACCAATTAATTAATGATAGTCTACTCTTAATTCTTGAATCGATAAATTGAATTTTGTGTGCACCGTTTGTCAATCCATGCCTACAACCTATACTCCCTATGTACTACAGTCAGAACTGAAAACAAGTTCCAATGGTCAAAGACGTGTCAGTCACCATACATATATCCTACAATAATTCTTTCTTTACCTAGCTAGATTTCGTCACTCACAGTAAACATCTTACATTATGGGTTTGCAATATATTAAGAAAAGCAAAAGTCCATGATCTTGTTGTTTTGGGTCTTTTTTGGGGAAATTCATAAGCCATAAAAAGAATGACATCATGTCAAGTTCTGAGTGGATCTTGTATGTCAAAATCCCATTATCGGTTTATAAAATCTCAAGGCCATGCCCTAGCAGTTTTGGATTATTTCAATCAATGAGTCCACCATAGGAAACATCGAAAAAATAAATACCCTTAAAACAAGTCGTCACATGACCCTCTCCGAACAATGCTTCGCAAAATATAAATTCATCCATTGAACATTGAACATGATCGGCGACATCATCCTAGCTTCCCCCTCCCACCATGGTTGCCATATCGTTTGACCTTCAAGTGTCCTCAGCATCTCTGTGCTTTTTTTCATTGCCCTGTTGTCAAGTCAAGTCAATGCATTCCAATAAGCTCAAATAACATTCACATCCTGTCAGTCTGCCCCAGCAAGTTTGTTTTCTATACTCACTTCAAGCAACATATAACCAAGTTCTGTTTGTTCTATCTAAAGCCAACTTCATCGGATCAAGTAATTATCATTTGTCATGTCACTCATAATCGTTTACACGTTAAATACCCCCTTCAGGGGGTTTAGGAATTAGGAATTCCATCATAGGAAAAATCAGAAAACGAACCCTCGACCCGCCGTCTCATCGAAACAGCGAATACTGTATTGGTATATCACCACCGTGGCCAGTAATAGCTTCGTTGAAACACGTGTCCAGTGGTATCGTCTCATTCTATCTACAACCACTCGTCATGAACATTTTAGACAAATTTAAGAAAAGTTTTAAAAACTGAAATGTATTCAACAAAAGTGTCGTTAGGCCCTTTCACATTTTCTAAAACATAAATACTATATTCGAAAGGGGGAGAGGGGAGGGGCGTCACCCCGAGTCCTACGACCCCTCGTATACGTCTCTGGCGTTATTGGTTTGTGAGATATAACAGAAAGTCTAAAATCACAGTTTTACAACAAAAAATTCTGTTTCCCTCATTCTCAAAAACTTTAACCTATTACAAAAATAAAAAGGGTTTCGAGATAAGCCATTTGACACGTCATAGGACCAAATCCGACCAGGCATTCGTGAAATATCGGAAAAAGTCTAAAATCACGGTTTTACCCCCAAAAAGCCTGTTTCCCTCATTCTCAAAACTTTAACCTATTAATAACATGTATAGGGCTTCGAGACAAGCGATTTGACACGTCACACGTCCAAATCCGACCTTGCGTTCGAGAGATATCGGCAAACTTCGTAGGAAAGTAGGCGACTATCTGGTTCTCTCCTCACCACCAAAACCCCTTCTTATCAATCATTTTTTTCAAAGAGCTCGCCCTCTTACAAAAATCCCAAGTGCGCATGCGTAAAAAACAAAAACAAAAATATTAATCCATATCGGCAGCCAGCCAAACGCATGCGCGATATGAGCAACCACGTTTAAGTTCATTTTAGCAGCGCATCTTATACATGTCGCATTTGAAAAGAGACTTTCACTAAAAAAATACAATTTCACCCTATAGTAGGGGTAGGTTTTATTTAGGGGTTGAAATGAGTGGTTCATTTGAATGAGGGCGTTAGCCCGAGTCCAACGACACCTCATTTGTCAAAATCGGACCATGGGTTTGCGAGATATCGACTTTGCCCCTGAATGTATTGCGGGTTAGTATGTGACGTCAGAGGGAGAGGTGGTGGGGTGGGGCAGAACTCCTAGTAGCCCCCTACTACTAAGTTACACTCGGTCACATTCGACTACCTTCGACAGTCGCCCGAACCGGTCCCCTCCCCCACTTCCATCCACAAGCTATATAGGCAATGCACACCAGCCAGCTCAGTCAGTTGGCTGGCCAACACAGGTCGGCTAACAACTGGGTCTGCTTCCAAGCCAGACCTTCCACCCTTTCCCCTCCCCTCCCCCCCCTCCTCTGCCCCCAAGCCCCCCCAGGGAACGCCTGGGGGGGCACGTAACCACGAGAAACCATGGATGACCTTGAAATCTGTCCAGGACCGGCTTAGCCCTACTACTTGCTTTCGGGATATTGTCAATTGCTATTCCCGTTATACTATGTTTTATACAGATGGCTCAAGAATGTTGTCACCAGATGGAGAAACTACAATTATAATTGGTGTTCTTCTATCTACTAGGTCACCGACAGGCTATAGATTGTTACGTGAACTAAGTATTTTGAACCTACCACATCCCAAAACTTTGAAGACGTACGTAGGGTACTCGAAAGGAGAGACCGGCATCACCTCATTTATCAGAGCAAGATTGATGGCAGAGGAAAAGTCACTGGAACACGAGAATGCAAAAGTAGGCTCCCTTATCATTGACGGAATGGCTATAAAGCCTAGGCTTGTGTACGATAGGAATTTAGACATGTTTCTTGGCATGAGAGACGCAGACTTAGACGTAGTGGCAGATCCAGGCCTTGCGGGGCCCTGGGTGATATGATATGATAAGGTGGGGCCCACAACAATAGGAAATTTAAAAAATCAAATCAAATGGAAAATAGTTTTGTAATAATAATAAAATAAAGAATAGTTAAAATATTTTGAATGCACTACAGTATTTTTTTTAATAATATGAAAGAAACATTGAAGTCCCCTTGAAGAAGATTATGTAAACTATGAAATATTAAAATATTATTCGAATAATTCATGGTTTTTGGGCTAATGCCCTGTGAAAATTACATTTTATTTTATTTTTACACGGCATTAGCCCAAAACCCATGAATTATTTGAATAGTAATCCGGGCCGTGAAAGCCTTAATCAACATATTAAAATATTACTTTGCGACTTTTTTCCCGGCTGAAGTCTTTTATCATTTCACTGAAATCTACTGTAAACTTTCTAAACGGTCACGGAAGATCATAGCTGCACTGAAAAAGAATATGAATTATAAATTAGTTTGAAAAGTATAATTAATCATTTAAAACAATCCGTGGCGCGGGGCCCTGGGCGGTCGCCCTTCCCTAAATCCGCCCCTGCGTAGACGCTATTGGTATTGAAGACAAACTAGCCAACAAGTTACTTTGCATTCTTTTCAAAGGACTATCTTCTTCTTACAGAATTGCTGTGTCATTTTATTTTATTTGTTCTATTTCTGGAGCGCACTTGGCAAAATTGGTATTAGATGCTATGATGGTAGTCGAAGAAAGTGGTTTCAGAGTGTTAAGAATTGTAATTGACAACTGTCAAGCGAATGTTTCGAAGTTTGAAACGCTATGCGGGGGTCGTATGATGCATGAAATTAAACATCCTCTTGATGAAAATCGACCGCTTTTTATAAGTTTTGATCCCAGTCACATTATCAAGAATGTACGATCGCAGTACTTGTCTAGGGAGTTTTGTAAATGGCAACAATGTGACAAGTGATCATTTGAAGATCCTTTATAATCTTCAGAAAACTCTGGTGATAAAACCTGTCAGGAAACTCTCCAGGAAGGTGGTTTATCCTAGTAATTTGGAAAAGTTGAATGTTTCCAGGGCCAAAGTTATGTTTTCACCTGAAGTTGTCGCAGGCTTAAAAAGTATGGAAGTAGTATGCTCTGAAAAAATTAATGACAAAGGCAGTTTACTTGAGACTATTAATTTTATGGAACATTTTCAGAAATTGTTTGTCATCCATGATGTCTGCAACACATCCCATGGCACGCACTCCAGAAATGACAATAAGATGATGTTTTGTGAGATGGACGATGAAAGACTGCACTGGTTAACAGACGTATTTCTGCCATACATTGAGGACATTCAGCAACATCCCGGAAAGTTCAGGAAATTTACTAAAGAGACTTACCACGCTCTGGAGTTGACAACTCTCTCTTCAGTGGCATGCATACGATATTTAATGAGCATCAATTTCCACTATGTCTTAACGAGGAATTTATCCAGTGACGATGTCGAGCTCTTTTTCAGTCACCTCAGACGAAAGGGGGGGGGGGGGTTCATTGATATGATGAATGTGAGATCTAGTATCCATGCTACTGAATCTACCCTTCACTGGAATTATCGTAGCTTCGAGCCATGGAAACGTCGAACTAAGGAATGAAGACTTAGTATTCAACGTAAGGTCCAGGTTCTTTTCTAGGAACCAACTTCAAGGCCAGGTGAAGAAGGACATGTCACGGATTCTGCCTTCGTACCGGAGCTTTCCGAACACTTCCTTGCTATAGTTGGAAACCCCGTTGAAGGTACATTTATAACCTGCCCATTTATTTTCATTGCATTTTTTTTTATCTAAACACGATTACGGTATTTAACAATTTGGTTTTATTTTTAGGATATCCAGGCACTGCATCCAACATAGCAGTAGCAATGGTGGCAGGCTACCTAGTGCGCGTAGCAGAAGAAAATACCAGCTGTGAAGGTTGTTTGCAACATATTTCTCTTCCTGCTAGTGAAAGCCCGGTCCTCAGCATCATACGATTTCAAGATCGTGGAGGACTGAGGAACCCTAAAACATCATTTGTGGTGTTACTAGAGCAAATTATGCAATACGTATCACGTGCTGTCCAGTATCTGCCACGGAAGACAAACTGCACACTTTTATTGAAATACAAGTTCTGTCAAACAATTCAGTGTGACCAATGCAACGATTCTGAACTTCCGATTCTCCTTTTGAAAGTTCATGAAGCCGCTCCTGGACGACCTAGCATTCAATCGCACGAGCAGGAATAAACGATATTTACAGCTTCACAATATTCTGAACAGGAAAGTACTGAAGCTCTAAGAAAAGACTGCTTGTTTATAATATTCCGGTGAGTTATAGATATGAATGATAAACCACACTTTTGTAAATGTGCATGAAATATCCCCGGTATCCTCTCATCTCAATACTAAATTCATATAGTGCGCTCATATTGAGGGTGTTACAATGCGTTCCTAGTGGCAGAATGCTGAACTCAGTTGGCCCCTAGTCGCGGTGCGGCATCTCCCGGCCTTGTATTATAACGTAGGCAACGATTTCAACATTATACCGTAATGAACTGCCACCTGGCGGTTATATATGGTAACTAGGATAAGGCAGAAACTGTATTGCCAACACTCCCACTTAGGTTCTGCCTTTAAAAACATAAGTTACTTGGCAACAAAAGAGATTATTATGTTGCTACACACTTATTGCTGCCCTCATCTTCTCAAACCTATTCTTTGGCAACGGCTTGGTAAAGATATCTGCTTCATGGTTCTCCGAGCATATATTTCACGTGCAGTTCCTTGCTGTTGCAATTTTCAAGTATGAACTTGTACTTGATATCAATATGCTTTGACCTTGCATCAAAATTACCGTTTTTGATCCATGTTATCGCACTTTGGTTGTCCATGAAGAGAGTTGGACTTCCAGTTTGATATCCAACTAGTTGTGTCACTAGTTTGTTTAGCCAGACCAGGTTTGTTGTAGCGTGGCAAGCCGCCACAAACTCTGCTTCTGCTGTGGACAGAGCTACGGCCTTTTGTTTCTTGGCTCCCCAAATCACTGGTGAATCTCCGATCTTTAGCAGATAGCATGATCTCGACTTCCTAGACTTCGTGTCTCCTGCAAAATCAGCTTCCGAGAAACCGTTAGTTTCAATGCCTGTTTTCCGTACATGGAACTTAATTCCGTATGCAACTGTACCCTTGAGATACTTAAATATCCTCGACTGCTTTCCAGTGCATTAATTGTGGATTTGAGCAGTGTTGACTCACTCTGTTCACTGCCAGTGCTATGTCAGGGCGCGTGATCAACGATAAGAACAGTAAACTTCCCACCACCTCTCTGTAGGGCACTTTTGGTGACAGTTTTTGGCTTTCACTGTTTGCTGCTTGACTATTCAAGTCTTGGTGATCGTCCGCTGGTATGTGTACCGAGTTTGCTTCTAACATGTTGAATTTATCCAGTAGTTTCATAATGTACAGCTTTTGATCACCTTTTATTGGTCCATCGGATAGCCTGGCTAGGTTGATTCTAAGAACATGCCCAATGGTGACATTATTATCTCAACTTCCTTCCTCAGGTTATCAAGGAGTCTCTTGATCACGTCCTTTTTCATTCAAACAACTAGTCCATCATCCACGTGGACTGATTGATACTGCATTCATTTATGATGCCTGGTGATTTGAACACGCATGGATCAGCTTCAATTGGTTTAAGGTTAAACCTCTTAAGACAATTGGTGAACGTTTTATTCCAGCATCTCGGTGCTCGCTTTAAGCTGTACAGACTTTAAATCAGTTTACATACTTCGTCGCTGCCATTATCAAAACCTTCTGGTTGTTCCATGTACACCTCTTCTTCCAGGTCTCCTTGTAAAAACGCTGTCTTTACATCAAACTGCTCGACGTGCATCCCATGTGCTGCTGCTAGCGACAGTATAGCTCTCACTGAGTCATACTTTACAACTGGGCTGAATGTTTCATCATAGTCAACTCCAGCTCTTTGTTGGCATCCCTTGACTACCAATCTTGCCTTGTATCTAGATATTTTGGTGGCGCTGCAGAGTATGAGAACATGTGTTTAAAACATTGTAAGTAATGAAATTGGCCAAAATAACTGTAGTAATGGTACCTGGAGATGATATAGTAATAGATGTTCACTCGTCCGCTGCCGTAGACCCACCATCCCGCCCTAATAGGAGCACGACTTACATAGTTGAAATTGCTGCCCTGGCTGCCATCTTTGTGAAGGAGTCCACAATGCCAACCCCACGCATTCGGAACTATATCGCAAGTGGCAAACCAATGATTTTGCCTAGACCAATATTTTCGTCCAGACCAATGCACTGTGAGTCAAAATCGAAATCTAGGGGGACAAAATTATTTTTACGTTTTAATCGTGAATTTAAATTGAAAGCAACGTATGTAATTCGTTTACTTCATAATAAACATCAGTTATGACCTTTTTAAGCTACGTCTACACCTGCAAGAAATTGTATATGACTAGGAGTTGGATAGAGCATTCAGTTATATCTTCAGAACAATTTTCTACCCCTAATTTACTTTTAACAAAGTCCCAAAGTTCCACTTTTGACATAATCGTCGAACCCAGTGCTTCAAACAGTTGCAAACGTGTGAGAACTGGTCGCGCGGCATCTTCTAAAATGTAAAATAACTAAGCAAGTTGCAAAAAGATGCAAAAAATATCATAACAGGCGTAAACTACAAGACTTTATTTACATTTTAACATTAAGTAGAAAGTGACGCAGAGTGACGCGACATACTAAAAATATAAATGAAAATATAATTTTAAAAATAATAGTTAAATATTATAAAATGCATATATAGCTAAAATTACGTAGCAATTACGCCCATTAATAACTGAAACACGTTACAAAGATCATCCCTTCAGCTGCATGTTCCATCTTAAAGCATCACACGAACCACAAAGACAACCAAACCACAGCCACTTATACATTCACCCTCCAATTCAGACTGCTCGAACGCTGGTGACAGATTCACACTAAGATGCGTTTATATCCGAGAATAGTGAGCGGCAATTATATGAGAATGCTGTAGAAGTAATAAATTTTGATTTTTTGATTATGAAAATAAATAATTTTGTCCTCCTAGATTTCGATTTTGACCCACTGTGCAATGGTGGATTGATTTAGCTAATAGATAACACCCCTGGTTTTTGTCACGCACAGTGGGGAAGTCACGCATCAATAATCTTTATCCAGGCCAATGGTTTTGTCTATTATTTCATTATTCATGTTGGCAACGTGTCACGTGGGTATGACGTAGTGTCCGGGGTGAATGGAAAATGGCCGACCTTGTTCAAATGAACACGACCAATTATGCTTTATTTACGTTAAAGTTAATTATTTCCGGTGCAGCAGTGGCAATTGAAATTGTGAAACGTCTAGTATGTAAGTTAGTAGTTAGTTTTAGTTATAGTTTGCATTTCATTTTCATCTTCACGATCACCCAAACCATTAGGGACCGATAACCTAGATGTTAGGCCCTTTAAAACAATTATCATCATCATCACCTCATCCCCCTCCAGAAGCAAAGCCTTGTTACGCCACTGCTCAGCCCACTCAGTACACAACACGAACACAAGGACACAATAGCAGTCTGCTATTTCATTTATTCGTAACCAGCTGAGCACACACAACCTAGCTTTCAGCGTAACTGACATCTCACGTATCAGGCTTGTCGACTGTCCTCTGTATGACTGCGCAACTGGGGCTGACCGGCCAAAAATCGTGGCGTAAACTGTACTTCATTTCGTCCAAGCTATGCTATGCCTTAACTTTTATTGATTGTTTTATACAGGACACAAAATCTCATGCAGATTTCCTTTCAAAATCCCTTCCCTGACCTGTCCTGAAAAAAAAAAAAAAAAAAGACATGGCCATTGGCTGCATTAATTAAATTATAAAAATCTCTTGCTAGGAATCCCTCTAGCTAGTTCAGAGGAGAAATCAAATACCACAGTTCCAACGATAGAATCATTATTTTTGCTTTGCATTATAACCAATACCTCATTCTTTCATACATTATATTCGTAGCAGTAAATATGGCATCTAAACCTTTTTAATTGAGGTTATTCTAATAATTGTTCTATTTTTCAATTTTTTGTTGTAAAAAAATCAGTTTTGAGCCTGAATTAACACCTAAGAGCCATATTCGAAAAAACACTACGTTTCCAGCTGTCGAAAGTTCTTAGATACATCCGTAGGCAGAAAATGTCAACAAGAAGAAAACAACTGCACCGCAATTTTGGCGGGAACGCGCGTGATTGGGGGAGCGCAAAGGGAGGGCGTGAATACAAACTCAAACCTATCGCGTAACAGACTTCGAAGGAAAAAAGTAAACACCGCACAGGCAAACTTGAAACCTCACATTTCCAACAGTATGAAATAATCACAGACATACGCCTACAGAAGTCTGCAAATATAAGATAAACAGCGCGCCAATTGAATCGGCTTTGGCACTTTTGGCGCGAGCAGCGAGAGCCGATCTGATCGGCGCATGGCACTGAGAGGGTTAAGTTAATCTCATTCAAATTATGTCATTAAGCATAATCAACACTCTGAACTGAAAAGGGTTGCAATTCTCGCTTTATAACATTCATTTTAAACATAGCGCTTGACGTACAAAGTCTAAGGGAACGACTTTCTCCTCAAATGTCTAAATGTGTTGCTTCAATACTTAATGCTTTATCTAATTAGGTTAAACATATTATTGTAATGGCAGTAAATTCAGATAACAAACGTGCATAGAGTCGCGCAGAACTATGTCAGAGAACAGGGTCATGAGAAAATGAGCTCAACGTGTGTTTCACTTGTAAGCAGTTTAGTGGCAGACATTACACTCGTAACTGAAATAATACACGGTAGTCTGACTTTATAATTTCTGTTTATACAGGGTCTTTATTTTTGCTTGGCAAGGACATTCTCGCTCACGTGCTCCGCCAGTGACGGCTCAGCTGCCGCGCGCGCTCAATATAAGGCAGAATACGGTGCTTAAAATCAGTATCATACATTTTTACTCACCATGATAACCGACAGCAGTGGCTACGCTGGCTAAAGCGCAGCGTTAGGTCATGGGACCAAGCTCTCTGCTGACTCGGTAGACACGTGGGTTCGAGCTCCACCGTCGGCCATCCTTGAAATGGTTTTCCGTGGTTTCCCCATTTTCAACACCAGGCGAATGCTGGAACGGTACCTTCTGACAGGCCACGGCCGCCTCCTTCCATATCCTTGCCCAGATTCATTTGCCTTCATCCATTCCAACTCTCATCCTGACGCGTAGGTCGCCCACGGGCGTCGACTAGAAAGACCTGCATTCGGCCTTTCAGGAGGCCATTCGACCAAAAAAAAAACTCACCATGCTCACAGTAGATGCTGAAAATGTTCCCCATCCACTGCCAAACATAATCGGCATCTCCTTATGAAGTTTCCGGTTACTCCAGTTAATTTAGCTTCAGTAAGGAAATAACAACATCTACATCTATTTTTATTGTTTACTGAACCTGTACATTTGAATCTCTTAGCCAGTTGCTTTATTGTTCGATTTATAGGAATGGGTCTCCCTCGAAATTTCACTCGAAACTTTTGTCTTGTTCTAGCGCACGATTGCCTACACTTGGTGTACTTATTGTGCAGATATATACGTTCAAGTAACGAATATTTCACATAAAGCATTACAGCACTACACACACACAACTGGCTAAGAGATTCAAACGTACAGGTTCAGTAAACAATAAAATTAGACGTAAAGGTCATTATTTCCTTACTGAAGCTAAAATAACCGGAGTAACCGGAAACCTCATAAGGAGATGCCGGTAATGTTTGGCAGCGGATGGGGAACATTTTCAGCATCTACTGTAGGCATGGTGAGTCTAAAAATGCATGATACTGATTCTAAGCACCGTATTCTGACGTACATTGCGCGCGCGGCAGCTGAGCGGTCACTGGCGGAGCTCATGAGCGAGAATGTCCTTGCCAAGTAAATATAAAGACCCTGTATAAATCATTCACTTATTCACGAACCAAACAAAGAATGCATAGGCCTAAGTTCGCTTTTCTATAAGCTATGTGACATTACAGTACTCCCTCTGTAATCCGGCATCTCAGCTCTCCGGCACTCCCAGTAATCCGGCGTTTTGTATTCGAGTACGAGCTCAACACTTGATTTGATAATGCGTCCCCAATACTGTACAATGTTTCCCACGCAGCGACAAGACTAGGTCTGAGTAAACAATGCATTGGCGCCAAGAGCGGTGGCTCACGCACGCCGCCCTCAGGTTCTTAGTGTAGGACAGTTGTACTGTAGTAATGTTGTGTTAAAGATGGCATCCGTGCAGAAAAAACGTAAACATAAAACTCTATATTTATTAGATAAACATGAAATCATAAAGCGGCTTGAAAAGGGCGAAACGTTAACTAGTGTTGCTAACGAATACGGTGTTGGTTGAGCTACAGTTCATGACATAAGAAAAAACAGTGATAAAATAAAGTCGTTTTTTAAGACGAATGAAAATTTAAAAAGTAAACTACAAATATTGAAAACTGGTGAAAATCCTAAAGTTGACGATAGCCTCTCTGCTTGGTTTTTACAAGAACATGGTAAGCATAGCCTACACCAATTTCTGGTGAAATCCTTAAAGGAAAGGCTAGGGAATTTTACCGGAAAATTACAAAAAAAGATGATTTCCAAGCCAGCGAGGGATGGTTGCAGAAATTCAAACAACGTTATGGAATTAGACTGCTAAGTACAACGGGTGAGAAACTTTAATTTGACAAAAGCGCTGTTGAAGGTTCAAACAGGTTATCCAAGAAATGGATTTAAATCCTGACCAAGTTTACAATGCGGACGAAAGCGGTTTATTTTGGCGGTTGTTACAAAAAAAACTGATTTTCAAATTATATTTTCCAGTAATCTTGTGTTTTCGGTAATCCGGCAGTGCTCTGGTCCGATATCTGCCGGATTACCGAGAGAGCGCTGTATTTATATTATTAATCGTATGGCTTTTGGTGCCGGGAGTGTCTGGGGACATGTTCGGCTCGCCAGAGACTGTAGCTGCTTCAACCGAACACCCATATGGTGAGCTACAAGTTCCGTTCAATTTCAAGTAGTTCCAAATTTTGCTACCAGATGTCACTGATACCTACAGTCGGGGAAATAAGTATAGATACTCGAGTTTAGAGCTCAATAAAACCTTTACCCTTAGTCTTACAAAAGAACAACCTACACCAAAATTTTCCTTGTTTTATTTGTCGTTTAATGATATAGAGTAAATATTTTCATTGTATCTCGTTAAAATTTTATAGTAGATTGAACAAAAACAGTACCGGTTTTTCTTCTTACCAAGTTTACGGAGCGCTCACTTAGATAGATCATTACGTTAAAAGTATTGATCTGATCGTAACGAAACTTTAATACGTCTTAAAGGAACTTATTGTTAACGCCTATATGAAGTTTTAATCTGATCTGACGTTTCTTAAAGTAGTTGTTGTGAATTTTGTAAAACAACTTTTCCTCGGGCCTGGGTGGTCATAGCAGTGTGAAATATGGCTTGTTATGAGACTCATAGCAATGCAAGGCTTAACGTAAAACTACATTTTATCTACTTGTGATTATCGATTTTATATGGATTGATATTTAATCAGACCATTGTGGGCGGCGATAGTACCGTAGCAGCCTGGCAATGTTGCCAGTTGACTACCGTATTTCGAACTCGCTGAGCGCTCGTTCCTACGCACACCAAACTCTGACCTTTGTTCTTCGTTGAGTCATTAGCAACAAGCAGCAACTATCACTGTCTGTTTTACCTATTGTTTGCACATCGATCAAGATGCCAGCCAAACCGCAGTTAACGGAAGAGAGAATTTGCCATGATTATAAGTGCAATATGTTTTATCATTTCAAATGATATTGACGACTTCGTCGTTATGGTTGGGGTCCATCGTTATGCGTTACGGACACGGTGACGGACGTGACGTCATGCTCACGCCGGGAGCGAGAAGCAGACGCTAATGATTATTGGAGTCTGTTGAAAGAGGCCTGGCGTCGAGCGACCTGGGGCTTTGAGCGAAGCAAACACAAGAATACAGGGTGACTTCTAAAGAGATATACAAGATGCCATATAAGAATACAGGGTGCCTCCTAAAGAGGTGTGCAGGATGTCAGAGCAAAATACAGGCGAAGTGAACACAAGAATACAGGGTGATCTTGACGACTTCGTCGTTATGGTTGGGGTCCATCGTTATGCGTTACGGACACGGTGACGGACGGACAATGGGGCAAAAACACTCCTTTTAAGAGAAATAACAACTCCGCAACAAGATGCCATATAAGAATAAGAATACAGGGTGACTCACCAAGAGGTGTGCAGGATGTCAGAGCAAAGCATCGAACCAGTCCCAATATTCCATCCCTACTCTCACTCAAAATAGCCCCCCCTAATGTTCAGCCCGCCACTGCTCGCTCCCAGGTTCTACAACTCATCTCCCAACTCTAGATCGAACACAGGCCTGCCTGGGGCAAAAACACTCCTTTTAAGAGAAATAACAACTCCGCAACAAGCTTCACGAAAACCCAAATTAAAATCGAAAATTACATTCTACAAACACCAAATTCAGTAAACTTCCGTCATTTCAGTTACTCTATACTTTAAACAGACACAGAAGGCATAGTCATGACTCCTTCATGGAGTAGGCTATTGTCTAATCATGTTCACCTCTCCTTCACCTTTACCATAAATTTCATAAACTCTATTTAAAAATCAGAAACTCACTCCACAAATCTGTAAATCAGTATTCTTCCCTTATTTCAGATACACTATTCATTAAACAAACATATAAGGCATAGTCATGAGCATGACCCCTTCATGGAGTAGGCTATTGTCTAAATCTGGACACTCATACTACATCCTTACACTAATTCACATTTATGGCCAAATGATCCTTCTGACAGGGAGGCAAAGGTTTCCGCCGGCTTGCCTGGGATGATGGGCCACAAAACCACTGTCAAAAAGTACACAATTTACGCTTTATTCAACCAAACACATCTCTAATACAAGTACAAGAAACACATTTATTCATAATGTTGAATTTTGGGCTTATGCCGTGTTTTATTATACTAAAATTCGACGCGTTTCGAAAGAAACCATGTCTTTCATCGTCAGGATTAATCTGGAATACGACAATGTTGCTAAGAGAAAGCAACGAAGAACATATAGAAGGTGCCCAAAGATGGACGCCATTATAGCCCCATGTTAGGGACAACGGAAAGCAGCAGTGAATTACTTTCTCAGGGTTCTGATAATAGGTAGCCAGGATTCACTGAGATTGTAGCCGGTGTCGCGGCTGAAATTATCTGGGTGTTTACGTATTTCAATCGCCTCCCTGATGATTCTGGGACGATATTGCTTTATAGGGCAAGAACATCCACTCCTTGGAACATGACATCATGGCCAGGTGTTAAAGCATGATCGGCAACAGCTGATTTATCAGGTTGAATGAGCCTGATACATCTATTATGTTCCTTAATGCGAGTGCATATTGTTCTCGAAGTCTGCCCGATGTAAATCTTGCCACAAGTACAGGGAACTCTGTAGATACCCGGTAGTTGCAATTTAGGCAAACTGTTGGTCGCAGGAGTTGCCTAATCTTAACAGAAGTTCCAAATACAGTCCGTATGTTGTACCGACGTAGGATTTTAGCAATACGATCCGTTGTGTTATGTATGTACGGAAGGTAAGCAGTTCCTCTTACATCTCTTTTCTCAACTGACGTCCTATTATTATTTGTTGGTTTCAGAACCGTAGAAATCAAAGCCTTGCTATAACCGTTGCTCTCAAAGGTGGTTCGCAGGGTGTTAATTTCTTCTTGTAAAGAAGACACTTCACAAATCCTCCTAGCCCTGGTAGTTAGAGTTGTAAGGATACCATGTTTCTGGGCAGGGTGATGGTGAGAACTTGCGTGGAGATATCTATTGGTGTGTGTGTTGGCTTACGAAAAACGCTGTGTCCTAAAGATCCATCCTCTTTCTTGGTGACGAGAACATCTAAAAAAGGTATTTTGCCGTCAGATTCCTTTTCCATGGTGAAACAAATAGAAGGGTGCTGGAGATTAAGGTGATCCAGGAAATGGCTAAGAATTTCCTCATCTTCCGTCCAAACAACGAACGTGTCATCCACATAACGCCACCAGCGGATGCAGCGAAGACTCTCCTTCCAGGGGATGCTATTCCTCCGAGACTCTATGGTCTTCCTAAAATACATAAGGAAGATGTTCCTCTTAGACCTATTGTTAGTACGATTGGTTCTCCTACATATGCCCTTTCCAAATACTTAGGTAGACTACTTCAGCCGCTTCTGGGTACATTAAGGATTCCACACACTTCGTGGAAAAGTTAAAAGCTATAACACTTCAGCCGGGTGATATCCTAGTGAGTCTCGACGTGGTGTCTCTGTTTACGAGAGTACCTATTGATGGTGTTACGTCTCTCATTAATGGCTTTTTTCCTGAAGACAACACAAGACTTTTTTATCACTGCATGACCTCCTCCTACTTTCTATGGAATTGGAATTTTTATGAGCAGACTGATGGTGTGGCCATGGGTAGTCCTCTCTCTCCTGTTGTGGCTAATTTCTTCATGGAGAACTTTGAAGAGAAAGCTTTGTTACATATCTACCATTTCAAGGAACTACTATTTGTCATGAGCAGCTGATCACCGTCACCATCTGTTTCATTTCCTTTTATTCTGTTCTTATACCCTAAATTTTATGGTGCACCATATTAGGTTATAAATACGTTTCTTATTACTGTGCTATGCTTTGTTTTCTCAATAGCTGATGAAGGGGATAAAATATAATTAATCCTCGAAACATGTACTGAAACTGAAAACAAGTTAAATAATTAATTTTATCTGAATAGTATTGATTCAGGCGGATGTTCATTTCTTGTTAACTATTCCACATTTTGGACGGATTGTTCAAAGGCATAATTTCTCAGAAGGTTATGGTTTTGCAGCTTAGTACGAGGGCTATTTTTTAAGTAAGGGCCGTTTTTTTAAAGCCCGTAGTTAGTGCGCGCTACCTCCCGGCATCTTTTGCGAACACGCAGGCGTCAGTTGCAGCTGTGTAGCTAACCTGTACGCTGAACTGTGCATCTTTACAATGTTCAAGATTATTGATTCGCCCGCCGCGTTTGAGGTACGATCTGTGATACGTTTTTTGAGTGCAAGAAACATGTCGGCTGCAGACATTCATCGTCAGCTTTGTGAGGTGTATGGTGATAATGCAATGACGGAAGGTAAAGTGCGAAAATGGGTACGCGAGTTCAAAAGTGACCATGAAAATGTTCATGACGATGAACGCTCAGGTCTGTGATCACAGATGACTTGGTGACTGCAATTGACTCGAAAATTCATGAGAACCGAAGATTCATGATAACCGAAGATTCATGATAACCACTCTTTCAGTGGATTTTCCTCAAGTGTAAATTCTTGGTTGTCAGAGCAGGCGGAAAACTTTTATGCAAAGGGATTTCAGAACTAAGTTTTTTGACAAGTGCCTAAATAAACAAGGCAACTATGTAGAAAAATAGAGGAAGATATGTAAAACCTAAAAGTAAATGCGGTTTCAAAATAAAATGTTCGGTTAATTTATTAAAAAAGACGGCCCTTACTTAAAAAACAGCCCTCGTATAATAATAGTTCATGGAGTATGATTTGTAAACTGTGTTCAAGTCTTGAAATTAATAGCATTATAACATCAAAAACTCTGTGGTTATTTTGAATGAGCAATAAAATTGTTTTCCATTTAATTATTCTGGTACTTTACCATGTGATATGTTTCTGTAGTATTAATGTGTTTGTAAGAGAGATTTGGAACCTTAAGGAATTAATAGTAATAAATGTACAGAAAGTGATAACAGTACTAGCAGTATTTAAATGACAAGTACACTGTTCAATATTATGTATAAGTATAAAATATTTTTGGTCATTCTGTCTGCTATACTAAACCTTGAAAATATTTTTATTAATTTAGCAAATCATTTGATCAATATACATGGTGTCCACAGGCAGGAAAAGTCAGGAATTTTAGTTTTAGTCAGGAAAAGTCAGGAAAAAGTGTGAATAAATGGCATGAGTCAGGAAAAAAAGAGGCGAAAAGTATTAGAAAGTCAGGAATTTTATATGAACCCTGCAGTATTTTGTGTTTTACAGCCATATTTTGATGTTACTAGTTCAACTAATATCTGAAGATAAAAAGCAATAACTCACTGGGCATTATGGTAAGGTTCCATTTTTACAGTACATCATAGTGAAAACCTCGTTTACCTATTTCTTGTACGCTCTTCTAGCGTTGGCGTAGGGATGTGGCGACCCCATCGTCCAGCACATTGCACTTTATTTTCTATTTTAAATTAATAAAGAGGCGAGCGTTGGGCAGCTATGGGGATGGTCGTGGCTGCAAATAATATATATATTTGTTTCCTCGATAAACTTCTTTTCCGATGTTACGATGACTTCACGAGTGTCGAAAAATGGTCAGGAAAAGTCAGGAAAATTGACATTGAAAATTCTGTGGACACTATGAATATAGTAGTTCATTGATGCATTTCTGTTCATTAAGAACAATAACAAAGTTATTTGGATCATCATTTCTATGTATTTGCAAGATTTTCATTGTTTTGACAGGTAATAATCCAGAGCTTCAGGATTGTAAAGGAATGTCATATTTTTTAAAGTATATTTAGAATTTTTTTTAATATTCCTTTTAAGATTGATTATAGTTTTAGTTTCTTTTACTTATGTATGACCTTAATGTATTTGCTGCAGAGGAGAACTGGTAATACATGTGATATTTTGTTACATGGTTTGTTGGTAGACTTATTTTAATACCACGGCACATTATGTAGGAGGTAACTAAATACAACTAAAATTAAATTATTAAATAAATCAAATTAATTATTAAAATTTGTTTGTGATGTGTGGTGGGAAGGGAGAGAAGTAGTACACGCATATTCTAATAATAATAATAGTCTAATAATTGTTCAAAACCATGTAACGTGATTCGCGAAAACGTCAGATTACGTCTGATAAATTCACTCATCACTCGTATTTCCATTTCAACGAACTGAATCAGTGACAAGGAAATGTTTCTAGAAACGTCGACAAGATATCGAGAATGTTCGATGACGCTGTGAATGACATAAATAGGGATATTCAGAACTACAGTGCATACAGACATACAGATATTATTATGCAATTTACGGACTGCAGAAGTGTGTGAATAGAAGTTAAGAGTGTATTTATGGGTATACACGCATTATTATAATATGGCTAACGGGAAACAGGTAGTTTCATGTTTGACTGTTTATAACACGTGGAGTGGTTGTTGAAGTTATGTTACGTGTGCAATTGTTAACTCAGTTCATTTAATTTACTATGTTTACTTGTATGTTTACAAACGGCAATATCATTCAGCAGTTTAAATGAAGGACATGGGTGTTGTAGATATATTGTGTGAAGCCTGTGAGCAGTTAAAGTGGATGGCTGTCAATACGTTCGGTAGCAGTTCTAAGTGCAACCAGCCACAGTAAAGCGAGTGATTGTCATCATTCGCAGTATCGAGTCTAAAGACACCGTATAGTATTGCCGCACGCGAACAGTTTAAAACCCGCCGGGAGTGATAGTGAAACATACGTGACGCGAGTTCTCTACCGCAAAATCGTGTTTTGAAATTCTACGATAGCAAGTTCGGACATTGTATTGAGAATCCATTGTATTTGAACAGACAATCAAAATGTTTCAAGTTGTTTACTACAAAAATTTAACACACGAGTGTGTCTAGAGCTGTGAGAGCTAAGGGAGCGAATGATGTGGGGTTTGGTGGAGTTGGTATCACTGCTCCACTCCACCGTCAGCTGAAAACACAAAAACAGATTTGTTTTTATCAGTACTACACATTTATCAGTGAACATTTGAGAACAAGTGAAAAGTGAATGACGTATGACGTGTTAATGTACATAATAATCGTGTCGAACTCGAATAACAGAGAATACAAAACAATTTAAAGTGTAACTAATACTCTACTATAAGATTGCAGAATTGTATGTACCATCATCCTGTAGATTTGGTATAATAATACATTGTAATAACATAAGGTTAGTATCAAACTAAACAGAAAATCTTCAGCCAAATTTACTAAATTACGTAATATTCGAGACCAACGAGAGAAAATATTCTCCCGTATCCCGCGAATTGTTGTTGACAGTAACAACCGAGAGTATCACTAGGTACTAATTTCTAACGTATCCCGCGTCATTTTGGTAACTCATAATGGTCAATGAGCAAATAACCGACTTAGCTCAATGTAGCAGTTGCAACATGAGAGTAAATAATAAGGAAGACGCCATAGAATGTGAAAAATGCCGTAAATGGCAGCACTTAGAATGTTGCGGGCTGACAAAGGGTGAATTTGACGTAATGAGACGGAAAACTTGCAAGCTCACGTGGTTATGCTCCGAGTGTAAACCAAAACTCCTTTACATGGCCGACATAGAAGAGAGAGTAACGACAAATGTATTAACGCAAATGAAGGCCATTATAGAATCGATGATGGAAGGCATCCAAGAAGCTATAAAGGCGGGAATTAAATCAGCATTGACCCCTAACATAATCAACCATACTGAACCACAAACAGTAAAGTCACGGGCTCCTAAGCCACCAATTCAGTCATGCGACGTTATGGCATATGAGGGAAACGATGTACATAACGTAATTATGACAGATCAACGTAAGAAGGAAGGAAGAACAATCTCATGTTCTCAAGTTCCTTGTGAAGAACCGGCCGATCGACCACCAAATGGTCAATGGACGGAGGCGGTCAAACGAGGGAGTCAACAAATGATAGGAACAAAGGAGAATACCAGGCTGAAGGCAGCACTGCGCAAAGCTTGGTTATATGTAGGAAGACTTGATGAAGAGACCAAAGCAGAAAACATTATAGCACATCTCCAAGAGGGGGGTATCGTAGAAAATATAACATGTGAAGAGATAGATATTAGGGGGCGAAACAAGGCTTTTAAAGTGAGTTTCAACTTCGATGATCTGGAAAAAACTAAGGACCCACTGTTCTGGCCGCGAAATGTGATAGTACGACCCTACCGCTTTCCAAGACAACGTCCAGGACTCATAACTACAAGTACAAGTGAGCCCACCCAATGACTTTTGGATACAAATTCAAGTCAAGTAAACTATATTAATCCAAGTATTAGCGAACTGAGAGATAAGACTAATTCAATCAGGTTACAGACATTACTATGGAATATTGAAGGAATTACTAGTGCGCTAGACCTTGCCCCGAACAACCTACTACAACGATACGACATTGTGATTCTTAATGAAACTTACCTCACAAAACATTGGGAAACGCATAATTTTTACTGCCTCCACAGGTACGCATCAAAGGGAGACAAAGGCAGGCCTAAAGGCGGCATTTCTTGCCTACTCAAACCGTCTCTATCACCATTCACAAAACCGTTTGAAACTGACAATGTGATGCTGGTGCTAACGAACAGGCTATCAATATTGTGTGCATACTTCCAACCAGACCTAACAGAAGTAGACATTATAGACGAATTAGGCACAGTAATGTCGATAGTACCTACCACAAATCCGATAATGATAGCCGGAGACTTCAACTGCCGCATTGATGTCCCATGCAGGAAAACAAACGCGTTACTTGAATACTTAGAAGAAGAGGGCTTTTCCTTAACGAACAAAAGTGATGAGAAGACATACATAGCTTTCAATGGCACAAGCACGATAGATCTCTTATTCATAAGCAACGACATATAAATATTGCATCAAGAAGTACTATCCAATGTTGTAGCAAGAAAACACCTCCCATTAGCAACCACCCTCTCAGTTAACATCAATATAAACATTCAAAAAAGCTCCAGAACCCCTATTTCGCGGAAAATAGACATGAACAAATTGAGCACTATAGACATGGAAGGAATCACGAACATAATCAAATCTGGAAACATAGACGCCGCGCTAACACTGATCGAGAATCATATCAAGGACGCAACTCCTAAGATAGGTCAAAATACAAGAAGAGCAAAACCATGGTTCACTACCGAATGTTACCAACGGAGGAAGGAGACGCTAGCAGCATTACACAAGATAAAAAGGGCAAGTACACATACAGCACTACAAGAGTATGTCGAGAAAAGAAGATATTATAAGGAGGTAGTTAAAAGAGCAAAGGAAAGCTATCAACAATTGAAGGAAGCTCAACTAATACAGGAGGCTGAAACAAACCCTTTCTCAGCCCTAAATCCCAGAAGACCCAAATTCCCAAAGGACATTCCTATGACAACGTGGATTCAGCATCTTACAGCAACCCTACAAGCGCGGGACACCAGACCTATTCAGGTTAGCAACCCTTCTCAACTACCAGTGCCGATCACGGCACAAGATGTCCTAATTGAGATAAACAACTGCGCAGAAAAGAAAGCATGTGGTCCAGATACTATTCACTACGAGCACCTGAAGATGACAGCTCCGCTGTTAAAAGGGCTATGGGCAGAGCTCATGAACGAATGTTTACTTCAAGGTCACATACCGTCAAACTGGAGAACCTCGGCTTTGAAGATGCTATATAAAGGAAAAGGTAATACAGGAGACCCAAATTCCTATCGTGGTATCGCTTTGGAAAACACAATCTTTAAGATCTTTACGAAAATACTCACTAGAAGACTCACAGATTTAGTTGACAACAAGATACCTGAAGAACAGTTTGGCTTCCGGAAAGGAAGGAATACACTACAAGCCGTTAACTGTCTTTTAACGAATGTAGAAGACGCGCTAAGACAGAAAAGAGGAAAGCTATATGCAGTATTCGTCGACTACACCAAGGCGTTTGATCTAGTGAGTAGAAACACTTTGCTCAGGAAACTTGAAAATATGATCGGAAAAGAACATTACCTTTTTGGGATAATAAGGGACATTCTCCACAAAAACAGCCTACAAATAGATGACAGTATAGTTCAATCAGAACGAATAGAACAAACAAATGGTGTACTTCAGGGTGACCCTTTGAGTCCGTTACTATTTAACATCGCTACAGCTGATGTCATTGAGGCTATTTACCTTGAGGGAGCGAAAATTTACATCTACGCGGATGATATGGTTGTGGCATCGACATCAAAGGAAACCTTGCAATCGTCCATTGATAAACTTACCACATGGGCTCAAGAAAATGATATGACGATAAACTGCACCAAGACAGTAATGCTGGCATTCCGTAAAGGCGGGAAACTATCCGCAGATGAGCATATACTACTAAATGGAGAACCCCTAGTCAATGTAAATCATTTCAAATACCTAGGAGTAGTAATGCAAATGCAAGGGAACGTATTCACGCGACATGTCAGGGATAGAACAACATCCGCCATAAAAGCAATGCAAGACATAATGCAACTGGGAAATCTATCTTTACAAACCGCAATGAATTTATTCAGAACGAAAATAACTCCAATAGTGACATACGGCATTCAAATAACTTGGGATCATTTGACAAAAAGTAACCTTCGAGAGATAGAAAGAGTTAAGTCTACTTTTCTAAAGAAAATTCTGCACTTATCAAAATACACGCCATCTCGTCTAACGTACGTACTAGCAAGGGAGACTTTCTTCATAGAAGACCTGCGTTTGGAGAACTCCCTACCATCAACAGTGCAATACCAGAGACTGATCGAAGAACTAAACCTCAAGCGTAATGACATCTGGCCTGATTTCTATTCCACAGAAGCTCTTATGTCGACGGACTGGATGAATGCCAACTTTGAACTGCGGCATACGATCACCCGTTTTGCAGTCCACGGTTTTCATTTTAAGATATGCACAGCAAGAGGATTTCATGACCCAGGCCCCCAATGCACCTGCTCTCTGTGTGGTAGTGCTTGTGATAGATATCACGCCATTTCCTGCGCCCAGAGGAAAGTATCGCTAACACGCTTCTGCTGCGAATAACTATATATATAGCAAAGAACCTGTCAGACACTTTGTATATAGACACTTTGATGAGTAAGATTTAAGTTATTAGTATTAGTTTTGTATCTCTGCATGGCTATTTGCTGCAATAAATGATTATTATTAAATACAACTAATATACATTTTTTTATTTTTTCAAATATTTTAATCATACATGTTTCGGACTCTTCCATCTTCCATCATTGAATCATTCTATTAAGACAACATCTTAGAATCTAGTAAAATAGAACGGTTGGTGGATGATGATGAAAATTTAAATTACTGTTAACATTTTAAAATGGGGTGAAAGATCTGGAAAATGAGAACAAAGCACTGTTAAAAAGATCATGTTAGAAACACTTTGGTTGGTTCAACATCTTCTGAAAGACTTATTATTAAACACGAACTAGGTGATTGTTGACTAGGTATAGTGAATGCAAGCAGTTAGGTTAATTTTTCTGGTCGTTGCTGGAAGTTCCCTGTTAAATACTGCTTGCGTATATGTTATGGTAACATTTGATATTATCTATGTAGCATGAGTTGATATCTGTTTTGGAATATCTCTTGTTGATTTTGATCAAGTTTTTTTTATGCTGTATTGAAGTTGCCAAGACAGATTCTTTATTTATGGAGATGAAAGTGCAGGAGTCTTGAGATGTCAAAATCTCTGTAACAATGACATATGGACTGCCCAATAGCTCATCATCATCGTTTCTTCACTTCAGCAAGCTGGGTGCGGTTATAAATGAGCCGTCTCCAATTTGTCCTGTCCATCCTGAACTGTTGTTCTTGTCTTATCTCTAACTTCAATATGCTTTTCCCACACAACACGAGGTCTTCCCAGAGACACTCTGGCCAAAGTACACTCGAAGTATCCTGTGGGGAGCCATCCTCTTCATGTGACCATACCATCTCGAGTGTCTCCAGCAGGCTCCTTTCCAATCCCAGTTGTTGTCGGATATCCTCATTCCTTATTTTGTCCATTTTCGTCTTTTGAAGGCAAGAACGGAGGAACTTCATTCCTACTGCCTGGAGACAACTGTTTGTTTGTCCAGTAAGGGATGCTGCTTCCAGTCCATAACTATCAATGGAAAATTACTTAAATTAGCCAAATAAAATTACTGTTTGAAAATGTGGAAATATTGTACAGAGTCTGACAAGGGATAGCCTACATGGGCTGAAATGGGAAGATCCAAATGAAAACATGATAATGCAAATCGTCGGTCACAGAAACTGTGGTAAAGCACAGATGCCAGGTGTCTGTTGTATGTGAAAAGTGCATTGCATCACAGTCCTGGTGTATGCTTGTTGTACTAATGGAAGGATTCTGTCTCATGGAAAGATCGCTTGTGGGCAAGAGTGAAAATGGTGGAATGTGGCACCATGGGGCACATTAATCCCATGGATGTAATAAAAATAATAGACGTGCTGATTATGGAAACATACTCGGAAGGACACCCAGTTCACAGATGTCTTCTTCTTCTTCTAATGCCCTGCCCAGTCTCCCGGACATTGGCGATCAATATGGATAGCGTTTGTCTATTGTACGGTATTGTTGTACAATTGTTTTTGTGCCAGTCCAGTCTTGAAGAATCCGCAGATGTCCTATATGACATGACAATGGAGAAGACACAGCAATGAGTGAAGATACGTTGGATAGGTGAAGGAAACAGTACGTACCTTCGAGCAGTGCAGAACATGTGCCCACAACCAGACGAGTTGGACTGAAAGTGAGTGTTAACTATTGCCACAGAGTAAGTGTAGACCTAGTGTCATAGATGTATCCTGACGCCACACTCTTGTTATTATGCCTTCCACTATAGTAACGTTTTATAGTAAGTACACTAAAAGTAAATCCAATTGTGAATTAATTTTGAATTACTTCAAGAAGAAATAAGAATGTTTGATCTTTAAGGGAAACAGGCAGTCAAACATAAAGCTAAATTGATATTGCAGATTGTTAGGGCAAGGGAATATGGTTAATATGTGCATTCTTGGCACATTCACCTGGCAGGTGAATTGATTTGATAAGGATCCAATGCCACAAGCCACTGGTAAATTTACACAATACAGTGGAACGTCGTTTATCCGGACTAATTGGGACAGAAAGTGTTCCGGATAATCGAACACGCGTTCATTTCACAGGAGAACCCCCAAACTTCTCATTTACCTGCAACTTTTTCTTACATACCGAAGGTCCAGAAATGGGATATCCCTTACGTATTGTCAGAATGAACCAAAAGTACGCCACTTCTTCCAATTTTTCATCCGTAGCTGATCCCATGGTTTTTCTCTTTTTAGACTCTTCTTCACTATCTAATTTCGATGCATAATTCAGAATATCACCTTTTCGGTTCGTCAAATCATAAATTGTGGATTTTCCACCTCTGTAAGTTTTCATTAGACACTGCACACTCTCACATTTATTCAGTTCTTTAATGATCTCTACCTTATTCTCAATCGATAAAAGCATTGCGATTTTGTTTTTCCTTTTTGCCATTCGTAGAAGCCATTTTCACAACGTAACACAGTACAGTTTTTCGCTGACTCACACGTTCAAACATTAAAAACAAACTGCTGGAGACAACAGAGACAACAATTGAAAACTAGAACCGACTCACTACGGTAGGCAGCGCGCACATCCGCATAACAACAGTAAGCGTGCGCTGTTCCGTCTTTTCTTTTTGCTCGTCCGGATAATTGACGTTCCGGTTAATGGACGTCCGGATAAACTACGTTCTACAGTTATTTCATCATTAAGCTGTACTCTGTGATCTACAATCAACCTCCCAAATGCCATAAAATAAACCAAGTTGATTTATGTTTGTCAAAAAATTAGATATTTCTTTTATTTCCACCTTATCAATACTTATACACTGTCTAAATTGAAGCATTGTACATGTTCAAGTTATTTTTAACTCGTCTTCATCTTTCACTTAAACATTTAAATGTTTACACAAAACATATATTTAAAATCCTCATACAAAACTGTCGCTTACAGTGACACGCGGTTCTCATCAGGAGGAAAAATCCTTATGGTATTAATTGTAAATATAAAACCAATGAGTACCTGGGAAGAGATCAAAGATACATTGGTTAAATCAGTGATAGGATTAGGTCAGCCACCAAGGAAGAGAAAACATTGGTGGTGGAATGCAGTATGTGATGCGGCACTTGAACGTAGACAAAGAGCATGGCAGCAACGGAATTAAAGAAAGAAGGAAGGTGATTGGACTAATTTTGTACCAATCAGGAAATTTACATCCAAAATCAATAGGGTAACTATGATGAGAAGCGACTGGAGAGTACTGATGAAGAATTTAAAAAGAACAACTCGAAAGAATTCTACGAGATATTCCGTGAAGAGATTCATGGATATCAGCCTCTGAACCTTCACTTCAAGGATACGGCAGGGGAATTTGTCACCAACAATCAAGACAACTGTCAGTTGCTTGCCAAATATTTTGAGGACCTTCTAAATTGTGAAGAACCAATAGAAAGATCAAGTTTCAAAGCACCACATCCACAACAGGTGAATCCTCCATCAACTCCACAGACATTACAGCAAGTTGAAGTGTATATTGAACAACTTAAAAACAATAAGGCGTCAGGTGAGGATGGGATGTACTACCTGAAATGTGGAAACTCGGTGGTAGAGTGGCAGCTCCAGCCCTCCATCAGGTTATCAATGATTGTTGAGAAAAAGGGACAATACCAAATGATTGGAAATAAGCTATAACCCACCCTTTACATAAGAAAGGGGATAGGACAAATCCTAACAATTATAGGGGTATTTCCCTTCAGCCAATAGCTTACAAAATCTTTTCCAAGTCATTGTTAAGCATTTTAGTTGAACAAGGGGATCACACTATTGGCGAGTATCAAGCCGGATTTAGGAAGGGTAGCGCTTGTCCAGAGCAAATTTTTAATCTTAAAACAATCCTTCGAATCAGAACGATACGTAATCTCAACACAGTGGTTAGCTTTATTGATTTCCAAAAGGCTTATGATTCGATTGACCATCAGTAGAGACACGATTTTATGGTGTATCGCGAAAATGCGAAATGTGTTTATATGTGCATCAAAGGTGTTTTAAATGTGTGTTTAATAATGTTTGATCATAAAGCACTGAATTTGTCCTCATGACTAAACGCGAATTTCCACCTTATTTGCGATGTACGTCCGTATTTGCGACATATCACGAAATCGGCTTGTTTATTACGTCTCTACACGATTTGGTGCGATATCGCGAGTCTTCAGTGGTTTTCACCTTGTTAGCATTGCTGGTAGAACCCAATTCAAATGTATTTTTAAGTGTTTAAAGCCTAAGCATATTCTAACATCATGTAGCAGGAAATTACTACACAGTTTCAATATTGGCTATCCTGTCGTACTGGGAGACAAGTGAGAGAGTTGGGCCGCGCATTGCTGATCACGTGGGTGCACTGTGATTTGTAGTTGAAATTTCTATTTCTAATGTGAATTCGCAATGCCGAAAATAACGACGTGTTTTGATAGGGCTGACGAGTTTAAAGACGAAGGCTATAATATTTTCGATGTGCGGCAGGAGATAGTTATGTGCAAATTCTGCAACATTAGACTAGATTGGAAGCATCGCGATTCATGTGTGAAACACAACTTAAGTGAAAATCACAAAAAGAAGAAAAGGATTTTGTCTGAAGGAGGTACCAAAAGACAGATATCAGTTCAAGAGGCGGTCGGGAATGCCAAAAAAAGTGAGAAATGACTCCGGCGAATTTGTAATGTCAACAGTGAAGGCCTTTTTTAGTGCCAACATTCCTTTAGAAAAGCTAGATCATCCAACAATGAAGGATTGGATGAACAAACATATACCAGGCGAGTTAATTTTTTTCGGGCACTTACCAGTATCCCGCAGCCCCACTTTTCGTAGCGATAAAAATAATAATAGGTGGAAAGACCTAGTTTTATATAACGAATTTTATCAGGGAGGGAAGGTAATTCTTTTACGATTGCCGAGAATCCACCAACCCGCCGTGACATTTACAGCTGAAAGTTTTGCAGCCACCATGGAAACGTGATGTGGGATACTAGAAAGTGTAGTAATGACTTAGTTTACTTTTAAATACTTCTAAGTTCATATCATAAACAACAAATAAGTCTGATTTATTAATATTTTAAATTAAAATGATTTGCTTGCTAATAGATTTTTTTCATTACACTGTTTTAGGAAGTGAAAATTTTCCCACAGCTGACTGGTTACGAAAGAAATATTTGCCCCTATTACATCAAGAAAAAGAAGAATCAAGTAGTGAGAAATTAAAGAATCAGCATGTTATTCTACACTGTGATTAAACCACAGATAGGATGGGTCGAGCCGTGTTCATTGTGCTATTTAGAACTCTTCCCAAGGGTAGTAGCGAGACTCCTAAAGTGCTATTAGGTGGTGTCCTAATGCTTCAGAATGTTAACTCGCAGGAATGTTCTCAAGCCATAGTGGAGGTTATTAAGAGACATAAACTTGAATACAAAAATATCATAGGTATTTCAACAGATGGTGCACGATATATGAAATAGTGTGTGCAAACTTGACAAGGTTTGATATCGGACAACCTTCTTCACACTGAGTGTTGGGCACACAAGCTTGATTTAGTAGCAGGAATCTGGCCGAAGAAACTTCATCGTGTGAATGAGTGTGTTACCAAAACAAAGCAAGTTTTTCTTAATACAAGAAAACGGAAGCATAGGTATATTAGGTTCTTGCAGCAGAAGTAGGGTGCAGGAGAAAAGGATATAAAGCTCTTTCCCTCACCAGTTATCACAAAGTGGAATACCTGGTTCACATCAGATTCCTACTTGGCAGACTATGTCATGGACTTGGTTCAGTATTTTAAAACAGTGGAGAGTGATGCTGAAAGTGTTAAATACTTTCAAAAATTAAGTGAAAGTAAAATCAATTTTGTGTGAGGCAATTTTTGTGAAAGAACACTGTGCCTCAACTTCTGAAAAGATACCTTGCTTCGAGGGTTCTAATTATGCTTTGGCACATAAAGTTGTTCCAATGGTAAATGAACTCATTTCTGAGTACACGGTTATCGAAAAACTAGTGATGAAACCAGACACATTGAAGGCATTGAATGAACTATCAAGCGATAGAAAGAAAAGTGTTGAAAATAGGTTCGTAGCCCTTGCCAATGCATGTCACACAAAACTCTCAGATATGCTGGCAAAAGACTCTGCTCGTGAGATTTTTAATTCACTCTCCTCACTGTTTCATCTGCCCCTGCTAAGAACTGTGAACATAGAGTCATCTCTCTTCAACAAGATAGAGAAAATCCCCCTTTTTTCTGGAGTGAATTCTCATGACTTTTTGAAGTTCTACATTCAACTGCAAATCACCTGTAAATCTTTTTCATGTAGTGACGGTAATATAGTTGGAAGATGTATTGAAGGGAATGTTAGAGGGATATCCTATAGCTGTGAAATTTCTTCAATCTCTGTACATTTCCATTTCAAATGTTGACAGTGAAAGGGCCCTTTCTGCCTACAATGATATTTTGTCTGACAAGCGTACCAACCTTTCAAATGATAACTTAGAAACATTACAGAGTTACTACTTCAACAGCAAATGAATACTGTAAACCAAGCCATACTTAGTGAGTTTGTTGTTTCCTTCATTGCAACATAAGGCAAAAGTATGTATATAGTCTAGTAAACCGTTTTTCTACACCGTAAGCAATGACATTTATTCACCGCTTTTATCCCGCTTTGCCCTTAGTTTTTACACCGCTATTGTGTTTTTTTATTCACCATAAAATCGTGTTTCTAACCATCAGACGCTTTTCTAAACACTATTGGAACTAGGGATTGATGAAATTACTCGAAAGCTGATTGAACAAACACTCACTGATAGATCCTCAAGAGTTAAGTTTTTGAATGAGATTTCAGACCCTTTCAGCATCAAAACTGGTGTGCGACAACGCAATGTGCTTTCGCCAATGCTCTTTGATTTGGTATTAAACAAAGTTATGGGAGACCATATTACGAGAGAAGAACATTTGGAACAAGGCCGAGGGAGATTTGAAGTGAAATGTCTCCTACTTTCCTCCTGTTTAGTTGTTGTCCACGCGCCTACTGCATACGTCAATATAGGTGTGTAATATGTTGAATACAAGATTTTTTACATTTCTCGGGCCTGTAAGTGGAATTTTTCCCTAGACTGAGTCGCATAACATTTTTGATTGAGTGCAGTAAGTAATAAATTATTTTGCAATGTTATGATGATACTGTTCAAGAGCAGCTGAGAACAATGTGCGAGAAATGACATCAAATATGTATTAAGTTGATGTACAAAATATTATATTTTATATCTTGTATGTTTTGAGGATAATTTCCTCTTCAGCCGTTTTATTTTATTTTCTTTGCCTCTACATCTTCATGACCACATCACTCATAGCATATCCATTTGTGTTTTCCTTACTATTTAAAGTTCAAAAGCTATGTCAAACGTATACCAGAAGCAAGATACTAACAAAAATATCTTCTTTTATATATTGACTAGGCTGGAAACAACCAATCACACTACAAATACATGAGTAATTTGTCAATATGGATCTATTTTTGATTTTGATGAATTTCATGTCTGGTGACTGTTATATTGTTTATTAGATATAGTTCATTGTTTTTTAGACAATGATGTGGGAGGGTCCATGTGAGTGTGCCTGGTGACAGACTGTTTTATTGGTAGTACAGTATTTTGTTGTTGGTAGAACTTTAGTTTTTTGGTTAGTATAATTTTGGTATTTAGTTGTTAGTAGAAGGTTAGTATTTTATCATTTCAAATGATCTTGTCGACTTCATCGTTATGCTTTGGTCTACCATTATGCGTTACGGTTACGGCGTGTATGACGTCATCATGTTACGGTTACGGCGTGTATGACGTCATCATGTTGTTCAGTGCATATGCACCTAGTCTGAGTTTACTCCTGGGATCTACCGTTATGCGATACGGAGACGGCGTGTATGACGTCATGCAACTGCGATACGGTGACGGCGTGTGCGTGACGTCATGCAGCAGCCGCGTGGGAAGCCTAAGTTAATGGTCTTTGCTCTCACCTCTGGATCGTTCGTTAAACTTACTTATGCTCTGCTCAAAGCTGTCAGCTCCAGCCTTTCCTGACATAGTCTTCTTATGACACAAGGTAAAGTATTATGCATCAAGGTAAGTATTTTCAGACATTTCCTAACTTATGCAGAGTCCTGGGGCTTCGAGCGAAGTGAGAAGCCCTCCTGCCTTTCTAAAATGTGTAGCATTTGTAGCATGCGTCATTTGAAATGATATAAAGTCTAGTCTTTCAGACTGACTGTAGTTTTTTTTTATAGTAGAATTGCTATTACTTTATCTTGAAAGGGAGTAGCAGCCTTTCAGAATAAATCAATTCTTTACTTGTCTTAGAGACGGTTAAGATATTGATAATATAAGCCAATTAATGGCACACTGCGTTCTGCTGCACGGCTGAAACCAACGAGAAACTACAGCCGTAATGCTATTCCCGAGGATATGCATAATTATGTGATGATGGCCTCCTCCCTTGTAAAATTCCAATCCAGAGGTAAACTAGTCCCCCGTTCGGATTTCCGGGTGAGGACTACTCGAGAGGGGGTTATTATCACAGAAGTGACAAAGAGGAAATGTGACATTCTGTGGAATGTTGGAAGTCTGTTAGGCAGTGGAAGGTTAGAAAGGGAAATGGATAGGTTGAGGTTGGATTTGTTTGGGATTAGTGAAATGTGCTGGCAAGAAGAACAGGACTTTTGTTCAGGAGACTATAGGGTCATTAGCACTAAATCAAACAACAGCTATGCGGGGGTAGGTCTCATATTAAATAGGAAACTTGGACAGCGGGTGGAATATTATGAGCAATATAGTGAACGGATTTTTGTAGCTAAAATCAATACTAAACCTCCGTGCACCACAGTGGTACAAGTCTATATGCCTACCATTCAAGCTGATGATGAAGATGTTGAAAAGGTCTACGAAGAAATAGATGAAATTCTGAGGTATGTCAAGGGTGATGAGAATGCTATAGTAATGGGAGATTGGAATGCTGTGGTAGGAAAAGGAAGAGAAGGGAAGATAGTAGGAGATTTCGGATTAGGTGAAAGGAATGATCGAGGAAGCAGGCTGATGGAATTCTGCACCGAGTATGAGTTGGTAATAGCTAACACGTTGTTCAATAACCATAATAGAAGAATATACACATGGATCAGACCAGGAGATACAGGGCGTTACCAAATCGACTTCATTATGGTCAAGCAGAGATTTCGAAACCAGATTTTGGATTGTAAAACATATTCCGGTGCTGACATAAACTCTGACCACAATCTGGTTGTTATGAAATGCAGATTAAAGTTGAAGAAACTGAAGAAAAGTAAAAAGCCAAAAAGTGGGCAATAGACAGACTGAAAGAGAAGGATTTAAACGAAAGATTCAAGAAGAGAATAAAGGAAGGACTAATGAAAAACCCTAAATAAACTTCAATTGCAGACGAATGGGCACTTTTGAAGAATGAAATAACAAAATCCGCAAAAGAAAACATTGGTAGGAAAGAAAGAATAGGTAGAAAACTGTGGTGGATCACTCGGGATATACTAGAATTGATGGATGAAAGGCGGAAACACCAGAATGTAAGATATGAAAAGGGTAAAGCAGAATACAGACGTCTGAGAAATGAGGTTAACAAGAAGTGCAAGGAAGCGAAAGAAGAATGGTTGAAAGAGAAATGTGCAGGTATAGAAATTTGTCTGAAATTAGGAAAAGTAGATGCAGGTTATCGAAGGATTAAGAACACTTTTGGGGAAACTAAGACTAAGTGCTGTAATATTAAGGACACAAATGGAAAGCCTCTAACAGATAGGGAAGAAAGGGTTGAGAGATGGAAAGCTTACATAGAGTGTTTGTATTAGGGAAAAGAGATTGAGAATCATGTAATGGAAAGGGAAGAGGAAATTGATGAGGAAGTGAAAGGAGATTTAATATTGAGATCAGAATTTGACCGAGCATTGGAAGACGTAAGCAGGAACAAAGCACCAGGCATAGACCAATTGAGTTGCTATGCTGCATAGGTGATGGTCTGATCAGGTTATTTCACTTGGTGTGTAGGATTTATGAGACAGGTGAGTTACCCTCTGATTTCAAGAAGAATGTTATCATCCCTATACTGATAGAAGTTAAGATTACAGTACAATAAATCAGCTTGATTACTCATGCTTCAAAGATCCTGTCTAGAATAATTTACAAGAGGATGGAAAGCCAGATAGAAGTGGAGTTGGGTCAAGACCATATTATTGGTTTCAGGAGAAATGTAGGAACAAGGGAAGCTGTACTAAGTCTTAGGCTGATTTTGGAAGGTAGAATAAGAAAAGATAAGAGAACGTTCGTGGCATTTGTAGACTTAGAAAAGGCTTTTGATAACGTTGATTGGGCTAAATTGTTTGACATTTTGAAAATGATTGGAATAAAGTACAGGGATAGGAGGGTGATCAGCAATCTGTATAGAAACCAGACAGAGTCATTCAAGCTGAAGGACGTGAGAGAGAAGCTGGTATTCAGAAAGGTGTAAGGCAAGGCTGCAACTTATCACCCATACTTTTCAATCTTTACATTGAACAAGCAATGAAGGGAATTGGAGAAAAATTTAAAGTGGGAGTGAAGATTCAAGGAGAAATAATTTCAACTCTGAGATTTGCTGATGACATCGTCATCTTGGCCGACACGCCTGAGGATTTGAATGAGTTTTTGAATGGTATGAACTCCGTCTTGAGGAAAGAATTCATGATGAAAATTAATAAATGTAGAACAAAAATATTGGAATGCAGCCGAAATAAATCAGAAACCTCTATGGACATCAATTTGGCAGTGAAACACTAAAAGGAGACTTCCGTTGCTTAAGAAGCAAAATAACCAGTGATGGACAAAGCAGAGAGGATAGAAAAAGTAGGTTGGCTCAGGCAAGGAAAGCATTTCTACAGAAAAGGAATCTGTTGAAATCGAATATAGATTTAGGTAAGAAGAAATTTAAATTCCATTCCAAATTTGTATACTTTAATGCGTGTTAAGAGGGCAGATGACCTCGTAGTTCCGCCCCTTAAAATAACTAACTACTACCCCCGACATCCAAGACAATCTGTTTAACATATTCTAGTAGGGGCATGGTAGCGCAGCGGTCTAGCTGTTGGCCTCTCACCAAGGTGGACTGTCAATGCATGTGAGATTTTCGAAGTGAAATGCCATGTCCTGTGGTTCGGATTCCACGTAAAAAGGAGGTCCCGTGGCTCATAATCATAACATTCACGGTCACGTAATACTACAATTTTCCTTAACATATTCTAAACTTGGTCTACCCCTACAGTTCTTGTCCTTGACCCTTCCTTCCTTAACCAAGCTTGCTATGCCTGGGTGTCTTAGTGTGTGACCTACCAACCTATCTCTTCTCTTCATTAGCAGTCACCAGAAACATCTCTCCTCTCCCACTCGTCTTAATACCTCTTCGTTTGTAACCCTATCTACCAATCTGATCTTCATCATTCTCCTGTAACACCACATTTCAAACGCTTCAATTCTCTTTTTTTCTGCTGCAACAAGAGACCAAGTTTCACTTCCATAGAGCGCCACGCAAAGGACTTCAAAAATGATTTCCTAACACCTAAATCTATATTCGATGTCAACAGATTCCTTTTCTGTAGAAATACTTTCCTTGCCTGAGCCAACCTACTTTTTATATCCTCTTTGCTTCGTCCATCACTGGTTAATTTGCTTCCTAAGTAACTGAAGTCTCCTACTTCCTATTAGTTCGCATATTTTCCGGGGCTTGTAGCGCTTTACTAATGTCTATTTGACAGTTTCGACCTTGATTATTAATGTTTTGGTCACAATTTGTCAATATTTAGATCGTAGGCTATCGCGGCCGGTGTCTAGTTTGAGTACGGACACCAACTCGTACCCACCCATGATTAAGGCTGCTGCAATGACTGCCGAAACGTCGGGAAACAATCACCGGTATACGACGCGGCTTTATCCGGTAAGCCTAGATGATAAACAATTTGTCAAGTCACATGGTAACGAACATTGTCGTCCTATAGCTCCCAGGTCAACCTAAGGTCCGGGTTCGAATACCGGCTCTGGCAAGAAATACATTTATGGACTGAGGACTGCAGCAAATGAACTCCTCCATGGCCGTCTCCTCAATACACACACTACTACAGATCAGGGGCGTATATAATGGGGGAGCCTGGGGGGGGACTCCAGCCCCCAAAAGAAAACAATAAAAATTAAGAAAGTCTTGTTTTGGTAAGAACATAAAATAATTGGAAATTTGGTTGTACCCTAATCTTAACTTCTTGGCTAAGTTATAAACAATATTAAGATTGAAATCAGACTACCTCGAGGTGTAGTGACTAGCATTCTTGGCTGCCGCCCCGGAGGTCTGAATTCAATTCCCGGCTCTGCCAATAAATTTTATTTATAGTCTGAGGGCTGAAACGGCACTCAGCTTTGTGAGGCAAAATTCCACAATACGGTACTTTTGAGAAATAGATTATCAATTTGTAAAAAAAAACTGTTTACCTTTCTGCCTAATGAATTGACAAATGTTTCGATATTTGCCATTCATACTCCACAGGCCATAACAGAAAATTCATTAAGTAGAAAATTTTATTTTGTGTTATGTTGTATTTTACAACCTCTTTCTTTTTATTGCCACTAATATTGTAGGCTATATAAACTAAGAATTTTACAATTAACTCTTATCTAAAATAATTACACAAAGTTATATGCTCGAAGATATTGGTTGATATTTTTGGGTATTTGGCGGTGACAATACCTACTCACAATTTTCCAGAATAGTCAGTCCCCACCGAAAAAAAAATGTATATACGCCCCTGCTACAGATTACACAATAACACAGGTTGTCACACACAAGCCCCTAATAGTATCATGCTATTTCCAGATACCGGCACTATAATCTGTATTTCAAAAGAATGAACGTGAAGGAAATGGCGGGAGCTTGGAACAGCTGACCACCGCGGGCTCCTATTGGCTGGATTTTGACAACTAATACCATACGTTGCCAGATTATTGTCATTCATTCAGTCGACTGCTAACTGTGTCGGAGTTTGTTTCATTGCCATCGTTTCGTTTACTTTAAGCATCGAGTCAATAAGTTGTAAATAGTACCGCAGGAAGAACGTGGGAAAATGCTGGATATACACTGGAGACCTCGCCAGATGCAATTTTCTTGTCGATTTCCTTGGCATAGGCATCGCGGAGGGCAACTGGTACGTCTCGAGCTCGGGCGAAAACAGGTGTGGCTCCAGCCTTCAGGTGCATCTTCGCTGGGGGCTCTGAGATCTTCCCGGGGGTGTCGCTGAACACATCCTGGTAGCGAGATAGAATGTTGTAGAGCTGCTTCTGTTGTTCAAGGTCAGAGCCTCCTTGTCTGAGAGCTTGTGGATTGGGTCGGGTTTTGCGAAGAGGTGACCAAAGTCGATCTCCCGTACAAACTCTGATATCCACTCTCGGCCAAAGAGCGATTCGACTTCATCGTCAACCACGTAGAGATTCAGGTTCCTGGTTGTGGTTCCGATGGTGGTGCACACTGACGTTTTGCCAATGCATTTAATCGGATGGCCAGTGTAACTGACGAAGTTACGATCGTTTCTCTGCAACACAAAACCTGGTTTGATCATACTTAGCTTTGATTTGCTCATGGTGTCGAGTTCCATTTTGACGGTGGTTCCCTCTATGTTGACATCAACCAGTGGCTTAGGTGCTGCGTTGACCGATCCGATGACCTCGATTTTGCTGAGGTAGTCCACAACGTCGAGGTTTTCTGCTGGAAGCTCTTCTTCGGTCACATGGTTTGTTGTTCGATGTTTCCTCGATTTCGATCGGCAAACTTTTCTGATGTGACCTTTCTTGCCACACTTCAGGCACTCTGCGTTCAGGAACCTACACTGACTACGAGGGTGAGCTTCACCGCACCCTGCACATGTTGATTGGTTGTCCTGGGATGCACTCTGGATTGCCTGGTGGGGCCATTGGTGCTGTCTGGTTAGGTTGTAAGACCCTTGACTTCGATGAGCTGACTTGCTGCGTGGCGGCTGCTGGTTGATGTTCTTCCTGGACAGAGGCTTCTCGTATCCAATCCGATTGGTTGATTCAGACTTAGCGGCAGCTGTTTTGACCTCGTCGGTGGTAATGCGAGTAGCTTCGAGTGCGTGCGCGATTTCATATGCTGCGGTGAAGTTCTCTGGTTGTTTTGCAATAATCTCATCGCACATATCTCGTGATTCCAAACCTGCGAGCATTTGTTCAATTAACATGCGATCAAGAAATGTGCCATACTCACAAAACGTTGCAGCCTGCCGCAGTCTTAAGGTGAAGCTAGCCATGGTTTCTCCTTGCTTCTGCATTACACTGCGAAATTTGTTGCTCTCAGCAAACTTGTTGCGTGTGGCGTCAAAGTGGCCTTTCAGCTTAGATTGAATCTCGTTGTATGACAGAGTTTCCGGATCATTAGGATTCACCAGGATCTTCAGGGCATCATTGAGTTCAGATCCCATGTAAACCCGTGCAAAATGTGCGTGTTGATCCGCGGGTACCTTGCTCAAGTTGAGCGCCCAGGTAAAGCGAGTGAAATAGTCGGCTACAGTCGTCCCGTCGGTTGTACGATACGGTTGCATTGTGAATTGTGGCGGTCGAGGCTGTGATGATGACGTTGTTGAACTTGTCTGTCGGATAGCGTCGGCGATGATTGCCGAGAATTGTTGGAGTTGCTCAGAGGTTAAGTCCGGCATGGTGAAGATGAGTGGAGAACAGTATATCTAACACGCACTTGCGATTAACTTAGTTCGGTGCAAACACTTGCGTTGAGTTAGAAAGTCACTCGGTTTCACAACGTTATTTATATTATCCCACTTCTGACACCACTGTTATGTCGTGGGAGATACAAGATAAATAACATAAAAAAAAAGTCAACCCCTGGCACTATCCAGCCCATGACGGGCTAAGGCCGACCAAGCGACCGCTGCCCAGCCATTCGGCCTGCAGATATTGGGGTGACGCGTGATCAGCGCGTCGGGTCCCCTCGGCCGTTAATCTTGGTTTTCGTGATCGGGGCGCTGTCTCACTGTCAGACAGCTACTCAATTGTCCTCACGAGGCTGAGTGCACCCCGTTCCAACCCTCACGTCAGTTTTAAAATCCCTGACGGAGCCGGGGATCGAACCCGGGGCCTCCGGGTGAGAGGCAGGCGCGCTACCCCTACACCACGGGGCCGGCTGATAAATAGCATACACTTGTTAATATAACACAACGGTTTATTAAACACTAGTCGATACACAATGTGAACAAACTTGAGCGGAACTATCGTCTACAGTCCGCGGGTGCATATATACATAGTAGCTGGAAAGTTCCAGAATCGAATGTTCCAGATTGGAATGTTCTGGACATAGTGACTAGAATGTTCGTGTTAACTCATGTAGCCTAAATACACAACACTGACTAGAATGTTCATGTTAACATAGCACTTTCTAGAATGTTCATGTAAATACACAACAATCATATTACTTTGTGTTTGTACTGTATTTTGTATTATATTTGCATAGCTGTCGAGTGTTTGGCCTCTTTCTCGTATTTATTGAATAACGGTGACAAAGGTAGCATAGCTTCCGTGTGTTATTTCTCTATTTGAATGTCCTCGGCGTTGACTCAGGATCGACATTTGCATTATATTGCACATAATAGTACCGAAATAATATCCAAAGTGTAGCCCTGTGTATTATTCGAATCAGCTGTTCTACATCAACAATAAAAACTTGGCAACACAGCTCAGCTGTTCCAAGCTCCCGCCATTTCCTTCACGTTCATTCTTTTGAAATATAGAGTGCCGAGTCCACGACGGACGTAGATTGGAGTAGTTTACAAATGGTAGGGTGCCAGGTCCTAGATCCATACCATAGCACACCATAGGGCATAGGCTACCACAACATACCATACTTTATCAAGAGGTTCTTTTCGCTCCAAAATTCTTCAAGTACTGAAATTAACCAAAATACCTGAATTAATAGTCGGGGAAGTATCTGGAGGAGAAGTAGTAATATATATTTACTCCTTCGCTGTCTGAGACCCACCCGGCCATCCAAAATATGAACACGACTTATATAGGTGAAATTCCAGCTGATTCATCAATTTTTAGCATCATGTACAATATTGCAAACTCCACGCATTCGGTACTATATCGCATCCGGCAGACCATTGGTTTTCGCCTAGACCAATAATGGTTAGGTAGCGCCACGTTAGCTAATATAAACACCCCTGGTTTTTGTCACGCATCGATAATCTTTATCCAGGTCAATGGTTTTGGCGACTTCGGTGGCGTAGTGGGTAGCATGCTGAGCTTCTATGCCCAAGGTCGCGGGTTCAAACACGGCGGAAGTCGATTTTTTAAGAGCGTTAAAAATCCCTCAGTATGCCTTCCTTCGGAGGGGAAGTAAAGCCGACGGTCCCATGTCATAGATTTATGGCATGTTAAAGAACCTTCCACTAATTACACCTGTGTGAAGCTAAATTATATGGGTTAAGAATGTAAACAACGCTCTTAGGTTCATACGTTCGTTGCCAAGAGCCGACAGCGGTGGCGTCTAGTAGCTATGTTCTGAACTAGTAGTTGTTGACGGCAAAAGTAGGAACTATTTTAAAAATTCAAAGTCTGCAGTCCTTACTTGAATTTAAAAACAGATAACACACACTAATAGTCATCACAATTAACACCGGTTATTGACAGATTCTACACACACCCAAAGTATACGGGGCTACATGACCGCGTTGTCGCAGACCCTAAACTGAGAAACCAGGAACCAACCAGGTTTTACCTTTTACCTTTTATTTCATTATTCACGTGTCGTGTGGTGTATTTTGTATCGGACATGTTGGCAACGGATATGACGTCAATGTGTCATGGCGGCGGTTGTCAAATGAACAAGAGGAAAAATGATTTATTTACGTAATAAAAGAAATATTTTCGGTGCAGCAGTGACAATTCAAATTGAAATTAACTTCTAACGACTCCCAGGCAGGTTTGTGAATCATAATAATACATTTCCAATAATCTACCTTGTAAAAGTTGTGAAAACGGAAAAGTGCCTCTTCTGAACAATTAATCTTAAACATTCCTTGGCAGAGCCAGAAAACGAACCCATGCTATGTAAAGTTGAACTGCCTTTGCTCACCGGTGCATATTCAGGCCTGAATTAAGTCCAGTGTTTACTTTGGGATTCAAACTTTCTTGTGGCCAATAAAAAAAGGTTATTTCTTTAATTTCGAACATCCTTACCAGTTTTGTTAAAGTTAATGCTCAGACGTATTACTCCAAACTACTAATGCCTTAAGATATGAAACCGCTTATCGAAATAAGAGAGAGTTGCGTGCTATGCAACATATCGTGAGATGTCACCTTCTTAGTATTTTACGTTGCGTCACTTAATTGCAGATGTCGTGCTGGTTTTTGTTTGCTGCAACATTACCGTGACGCGAATGATAAATCTCAGTGCGCCGCGCCGTGAGTTTGGTCATGGCCATCAATAACAACACAAAACAGAGCAATTTGTCTAGGTTGATGCCGTGTCTTGTGTGGAGTTATATATTTATAATCGAGTTTACCCTCTAGGTTGGTGGAACCCACGGACTCAGCGAGGGAACTCACCACTACCGCCTCTACGGGCAGTGTCCTAGAGCTGGCAACATCTGGTCGGAGTGGATACAACTGAGAAAGTGTGATCAGCACCTCGCCCAGGCAGCCTCACCTGCAATGCGAACAGGGGCATCATGAGGGTTGGGAAGGGAGGGGATGACTAGGAGGGATAGGCAAGGAAGCGGGAGGGAGGCGGCCGTGGCCTTACAGTAGGTACCATCCCGGCATTTGCCCGAATACGAAGTGGGAAACCACGGAAAACCACTTGGAGGATGGTTGAGGTGGGAATAGGACCCCCTCTACTCATTTGGACCACCCGAGGCTGAGTAGACCCCGTTCCAGTCCTCATACCACTTTTCAAATTTCGTGGCAGAGCCGGGAATCGAACCCAGGACCTATGCTCACTGCTACGCTACTGAGGCAACATTAATAATAATAATAATAATATCGTATGGCCTCGGATGCCGGGTGCAAGCTTTGTTATTTGACACCCAGAGGGTAGCTTGCATGTCGAATTTCGTTGTTCCTTGAAGCACTATGAAAGTCAAGGAAGTTAGATATCTAAGCTCCATGAACACTATAGCGCTTTCTAGTAGGGAAATGAGGAACTTTGTGTTGGCGGAAACTCCCGTTATTAATTTTGCCATTATGAACACGGCCTAGTGAATTCAAATAGGTTCTTTGACAGGCCAACATCGTATGACATGCGTGTCGTAATTTTTCCCGCCTCTCAAAAATCACTTACCACGGCCAGGAGCGAACCTGCAAGCTTGGGGGGTTTGTAGTCCGACACGTTAACCACTCACCATTCGCCACGAGGTTTCAAGGGGCGGAACTACGAGGTCATGTGCCCCTAAAGATATGTAATACACTATCGTTGCGGTTTAATTAAAAGACGCAAGAGTTAAAAGATGTTAAAACCAGCTCCAGCTCTGTCCATAGTAGGCCTATCCCTCAAACACTGAAAGACAGAATGTTGCTCTAGCAATTTTTTCTTTTCGTATGGCTTTTAGTGCCGGGAGTGTTCAAGGACATGTTCGGCTCGCCAGTTTTGTAGCTGCTTCGAGGCGGACACCCAGTGGGTGAGCTACAAGTACCGTCGCGTGAGGAGTGTTGTCTGCGGAGGAAAGTTGGAAGGTAAGGACGATGAGTTGGAAGGTAGCGTCTGTGGCCTATAGTTAGGGACCAACTCCGGCATTTGCCTGGAAGGAAGATGGGAAACCACAGAAGACCATCTTCAAGGTTGCCGGTGCGGTGATTCGAACCTCCTCGCCTCCCGGATGTGAGCGACTGCCAGCAGTCATGTCGTAACGACCACGGCTAACTCACCCGGTATTTTTTTTATTATAAGAACAACCGACAGGGGTAGCTACGCTCGGTAAGCGTTAGGTCATGGGGCCAAGCTCTCTGCTGACTCGGTAGACGCATGGGTTCGAGCCCCACCGTCGGCCGTCCTTGAAATGGTTTGCCGTGGTTTCCCCATTTTCAACACCAGACAAATGCTAGGACGGTACCTTCTGACAGGCCACAGCCGCTTCCTTCCACAATCCACATCCTTGCCCAGTTTCATTCATCTTCATCCATTTCATCTCGCATCCCGGCGCAAGATAGCATGATAAAAAAAGCACGAGATCACTCCAAATATAGGTTATTTATACGAATTCCTGGCAGTATGGCAACTCAAACTAACACTTGGGGCGCTGCGATCGGTCTGGATAAGTAGGGTTTAAAATACTTAATAACACGCGTTTGATATGGAACACTTTTTATTTTTCGGTTATAATCAGTAAATGTGGTCTCTAAAGTAATGACAGTGTTATTTTTAATTGTATATATGTATAACTGTGCGATACACGTGATCTAATTTGTGTGTTCCACTGGATTTTTTGTGTGAATTGCATATTATCAAGCATCAGTTTTTATGGTTGATGTAGATCAGCTGAGTCAAATATACACAGGGTTACACTTCGGACATTATTTCGGTACTATTATGCGCAACATAATGTAAATGTCGATCCTGAGTCAACGCCAAGGACATTCAAATAGAAAAATACGGTACATAAACAAATAAATAACACACCGAAGCTATGCTACTTTTATCATTCCGAGACTAGCATCCACGCAAACCAGACGCCACTGTTCCAAGCTCCGACTTATATCGTGAATTGATGTCAAACTGATGATCCGCCAGCCTTTCCGCCAAGCCTACACCTCGTAATCACCAAGTTCTTCGATATTCGAGCTATTCCACTACGAGTCATATAGGCCTAATTTGCCTCTCCGTGGTAACACTGTAGAATGAGTGATTCCGCTACCATTCAAATATTCAACACCAAACCCACCTTTTAACCATCCAAATCAAGCAATTCCTGTCGCCCCCCCCGAGTTTTAATACAAGTTGAACTCATCCCTTCTCTCTACCAAGCAGCCAATCATTAATTATTTAATTAATTATACAAGTAACTTCAATCTTACCAGCGCGCCCGTCGTAACAGCTGTTTTTAAACTGGATAACCTTCGCTGGCTTTACGTCGCAGGTCTTCTGTCTGTCTACCTCCCGGGGTGGAAAGGTATTATTATTAGGTATTATTAGGTATCATCACATTTCGGCTATTGCTATTTGCATCTTTTGGAAAGTGATGAAAACGTATATCCGCAGCCTTCTTATACATCGACTTACAGCCGTAAACTGAGCAATTCACTTTGCTTTTACTCATTTTTTACTCTATCAACGAGTAAAACTTATTACTTATGTTTAAAGACACGAACAATTTACCACGATCTCTTTACCAATACAAGAAACCATATACAAACAGTCACCACGTGACAAATGTACCCTACTTGGTAAGTTTCTCATTTTTACCGCTAGATGTCATATCAGATAGCTGGAGTTGCCAATTAGAAGAAACTCTTCTAAGACTGATCAACAAAAGTAAGCAAACCGTTATAACTTTTCAACCTGTGACCTAAGTTTGACATTACGGTGTTACAATAAGCTTAAATAAATAAATAATTGCCTTGGAGGCTGGATTTAGACAGCTCCTTAACCCGGTCCATGAGGCAATTTTAATTGGCTACATGGATAACTCTTGCCAGGCGCGTCCACGTCGCGGGGGTGGGCAACGGTACTGTAATATACCATGGAACTACAGTACCGGCTAAGTTCTGGTGAGGACCCAGTCCTATGGGGTATAACATAGGCCCCGTGCACAGGGTTACGTGCGAAGACCTCAACGGAATCTGCAGCGGAGAAGATGGACTTCGGAACGGTGGAGATTGCGGAAGAGGCAACCCAGTACTCAGGGAATAGTAAGAGTACAGCATCAATCGGCAGCGTCTGTTTCCCAGGTTAGGGGCGGCTGCAAGGGCGTCTGTTTCCCAGGTTAGGGGCGGCCTGTATAATAGCTGGCAGTAGCTTCATAAAATGCCTTTGGGAGTGGCGACCCCATCGTAATAATAGCCTAAAATGGAAATGGCACTTCGAATGAATCGGAAAAGGTTAGGGCGTACCCTGCAGGCGACGCGCAGTTCTTTTGGTACTGGGGGAACTGTGAGAAATGGGCGACCAGTAACCGAAATGAAAGTGGGAATCATGAATGTCATGACCCTGACAGGCAAGGTGGAGGAGGTGGTAGACTTCATGGAGAGGGAGAATGTTGGATTGATGGGGCTGAGTGAAGTGAAATGGAAAGGTAAAGGAAGGAAGAAATTGAGGAAAGGATATACATTATACTGGAGTGGTGGCCAAGAGGCCAAAAATGGCGTGGGACTGATAACCTCGAAACAACTGGAGGAGTATGTTGAAGTGGTCGAGTGTGTGAGTGACAGAATAATGAAAATTAGAATGAAGATGAAAAATGACGTGATGGACTTCATACAAGTGTATGCACCACAGACTGGAAACAGAGAAGAAGATATTGAAGTATTCCTGGAGGATGTAGAAAGAGTAATTTCAGATGTAGAAGTGGTGATCATGGGAGATATGAATGCACAAGTCGGAAACGAGAGACATGGAAAGGAAGAAGTCATTGGACCATATGGATATGGGAAAAAGAACCGGGAAGGAGAGGAACTTGTAAACTTTTGTGAAAGGAATGGACTGATAGTGGGTAATTCATGGTTTCGGAAGAAAAACAGCAGGAAAATTACGAGATATGGTTGGGGCGATAGAAGAACAAAATCAGTAATTGACTACTTTCTGGTGGAAAGGACTAATCGCAGAAAGCTGATAGATGTGACAGCTTTACCAGGAGAAGCATTTGATGGGGACCATAGAGTTGTGGTGGCAAAATTTAGATGGGAAAAATTGGAAAACCTAAAGGAGATCAGAGAAAGTAAAATAAAAGTATGGAAATTGAAAGACAAAACCGTACAGGAAAATTTTCAGAAGAGATTGAAGCAACAAATCCCAGTTACTGAAGTGGAAAACATAGAAGAGGAATGGTCTCACTTTAAAAAGGCATTTGTTGGTGCAGCAGAGAGTGCTTGTGGTAGGACGTCAACAAGAGTGAAAGAGAAGGAGACACCATGGTGGAATGAGGAAGTGAGGAAAGCAGTGAAAGAAAAGAAGTCTGCATGGAAAGAATGGAACCGAGATCAAACAGAAGAAAGCAAAAGGAAGTATCACGACAGCAAACGGAGGTGTAAGAAAGTGGTAGGAGAAGAAAAGAAGAAAAGTTGGGAAGAATTTACACGAAGAATGGAAACAGATGTAAGTGGCAGTAAAAGGATGCTGTATGGGCTTCTAAGAAGTAAGAGGAAAGAAAGAGTTACTACAAAGCTAGTGAAAAAGGAAGATGGAGAGTTGTTAACACACCCAGAAGAGATAAAGGGACGATGGAAGGAGTATTTCGATAAGCTTTTGAATGTGAGCAATGGTACTGGTGAGATGGAAGTGACACAACCTGACGACTCTATAACAGAAGATGATATAACAATGCTGGAGGTGGAATTAGCAGTACAGAAAATGAAGATGGGAAAAGCAACAGGGGTGGATGAAGTCAGTGTAGAAATGATAAAGGCTGCTGGACCTGTTGGTATGCAATGGCTGTATCGACTGCTAAAGTGTGTGTGGAAATGGAAATGTGTACCAGAAGACTGGGAGAAAGGGCTAATAATACCAGTGTTTAAGAAGGGGGACAAGAAGGTGTGTGATAACTATAGAGGGATCACCCTCATATCACAGATAGTAAAAATACTGGAAAGGATATTAGAAAGAAGAATGAGAAGAAAGGTGGAAGGAGAGTTGCAAGAGGAACAGTATGGCTTCAGGAGTGGAAGATCCACAGTGGACCCAATCTTTAGCTTGAGGCAGGTGATGGAAAAGAACTGGGAATATGGAGAGGATTTGATCATGACTTTCATAGATCTAGAAAAGGCATATGATAGTGTCCCCAGAGAGAAGGTATGGGAAACCATGGTTAAGAAGAGAATGGGAAGAGAAATGTTGGAAATGGTGCAAGCAATGTACAACAACTGTGTTAGCAGGGTTCTGACCCCAGTTGGAAAGACAGATTGGTTTACGAACAAGACTGGACTAAGACAGGGGAGTGTGCTGTCACCTCTCTTGTTCATAATGGTGATGGATGAAATAGTAAAGGAAACAAAGGAAGCATATGAACATAAAGAAATGAAGTTACTGTTATTTGCAGATGATATTGTGGTCTGGGGAAGGAACACCGAAGAAGTGCAAAAACAACTAGATGCACTGAACGAAAATATTCAGAAGTATGGCCTGAAAATCAGTATAGAGAAAAGCAAGACCATGGTGATGACAAGAGGGGAAAGACAAGGAAAGGGCACTGTGAAAATTGGAAGTCAGAGTTTGGAAATTGTGGACACGTTCAAATACCTAGGAAGTGAATTGATGCAAACTGGTAGGTTGGACATGGAGATTGGCAGGAGGGTACAGCAGAGCAATGCATTCTATCAAAGTGTAAGAAAACTTGTTTGGGATAAGGAAGTACCAAGGAAAAGCAAGGAGGTAATGTATAAAGTGTATTATGTACCCATATTAACTTATGCAGCTGAGACTTGGACCCTGACAAGCAGGCAAGAGAGTAGAATCCAAGCCAGTGAAATGAAATTCCTAAGAAGTATGATAGGAAAGACAGAGTGAGGAATGAAGATGTTAGGAAGGAAGTTGGGATGGGAAAACTAAATAAGAGAATTGAGAAGAATAAACTAAGGTGGTTTGGACATGTAAAGAGGATGGAGGAAAATAGAATACCAAGACAGATGCTGGAGGCGAAGTGCAAGGGTAAGAGACCAAGAGGAAGACCTAGAACAAGGTGGATGGATTCAGTGAAGAACGGCGTAAGAAAAAGAAATCTGGACTGGGACAAGATCGTGGAAGAAGAATGGTGGAAGGAAAGAGGAAAGTGGAGAAGTGCCATAAATACCCCGACCCGGCAGGAGCTGGATAAGGGGAAATGATGATGATGATGATGATGATGATGATGATGATGATGAAATAAATAATTACATCTTTCTCCCAGGAACCAGTTTTACTGTAATACCACGTCTCCTATCTGGAATGAGCGGGGTTTTCCCATCAAAACCTTAGGTCTACTTTTAGGTTGGACAACCAAACTTAATCTAGCCCTCTAACTTCTACTACAGTAAACATAAGCATGGGTCTTGTTTGACCTGTGGAAGCATGTTCAGCATTACGATAAGCAAGCAATCAACCAAGTATACAGTTTATCTACGGTATTTGCTGGCTTTTAATGCATGCTTGCAATTTTGGGCATCTCTCTCTTTGCCTGTCCATTAGAGTTTGGATGGTAAGGGGCAATTGTGAGATGTCTAATACTATTTATGGCACAAAACTATTTAAAATCCTCACTGGTTAATTGGGGTCCATTGTCAGACACGATAACTCCAAACTGAGCAAACAAAGGAATTAAAGCATCAACCAAGGCTGATGATATTTTGATAACTTCTGGCCACTTACTAAAATCAAGTACTTACAAGGGGAGGTCGGCAAGTGGTTTACTAGAAAAGCGTTCAAAATTGGAGGGTTTGCTCTTCATAAAAAAAAAAAAAATTGGCCATGTTCAAGCGTTTGTGCCAATGGGTCTTATAGTGTGTTTAAAATTGAACGTTAGAACTTTTGTATAAAAGTCCCGCACACATTCCCAGCTTGTCTCCGTAGCGTAGTCGCTAGCGTGTTGGCGTGGAGAATTGAAGGTTACGATTTCGAGTCAGAGATTGGCCAGCACATTTTCGTTTCTTTTACTGATACATCCCTTATTGTCTTTTGCGTTTTCCTACAATGTATTTGCTGTGGTCTCTTCGGTTTTGGAGTTATCTACAATATTTTAACATCATTATTCGCCCATGACGCTTGAACGTGTTGTAAGTTTTATTTGTTAGAATTTGAATGCAGCGTGGCCGGCGACGCTACGTTCATTTGCACTGCGTCGAGTCTAATGCAGAGCCCTTCCCTCTGCTCCTCCATGAAGCTAAACTTTCTGTATGTAAGCAATACCGTAAATATTAATTTATTAATATTGTAAATAGAAAAAGCAACAACAAATAATAAAGTAATCTTGCAACTTAGATATAAAACATAAAATAAAAGAAAAAAATTCAAAGAAAGATAAAATAATTTAAAAAGATCAAGGTAGGTTCCGCCAACACGCTAGCCACTACGCCACAGAGACGAGCCGGGAACGTGTGCGGGAATAAGACTACCAAAGTTTGAGGATTGATTTTAAAAGTTCAATTTTGAGCACACTAAGGCCCATTGGCACAAACACTCGAACAGGGCCAAAATATATTTTTATGAAGAGCAAACCCTCCAAATTTGAACGCTTTCCTAGTAAACCACTTAGCGACCTCCCCTTGTTAGCCTTAGAATATTCTGCCAAGACGATAGGCCTATGGAATCTCTCCCTGGCGCTTTCTTGCACCAACGTGTCTGGCCTTTGATTTGTAAATATTAATGTAAGCCAAGTTGGAGTCATCACTCAGCTGCATAAGGACCTTAGCTTAACACAAAATAAGAAGCTAAGCTAGAAACTTGACTCTTGCAGTACACACATTTCTCATGAAAGATCTCGCAGTCGACTTTCTCATCAGGTAGCCCAGTTTAACATATCATACATCTACTTTCACACGGCGGCCTACCAACACAGCCGTGCGTGGCAAGCGGGGCTGTAGCCCAAGGACTTAGAGTGGACAACTTTATTTAATTTAATGTTGTCGTTGTTGGAGTCTTCAGTCTTTTGACTGGTTTGATGCAGCTATCCATGCCTCCCTGTCCTGAGCTAATCGTTTCATCGCTACATAGCTACCACACCCGACATCCGAGGCAATCTATTAACCTTGGCTTGCTGTTCCTGGGTGTCTTAGTATGTATCCTACCAACCTATCTCTTTTCTTCATTAGCAGTCGCCAGAAACATCTCTCCTCTCCCACTCGTCTTAATACCTCTTCGTTTGTAGAGAATGATGAAGTTCAGATGGGTAGATACCCATCTGAACTTCATCATTCTCCTGTAACACCACATTTCAAACGCTTCAATTCCCTTCTTTTCTGCTGCACCAATAGTCCAAGTTTCACTTCCATAGAGCGCCACGCTCCAGACAAAGGCTTTCAAAAATGACTTCCAAATACCTAAATCTATATTCGATGTCAACAGATTCCTTTTCTGTAGAAATGCTTTCCTTGCCTGAGCCAACCTACTTTTTATATCCTCTTTGCTTCGTCCATCACTGGTTATTTTGCTTCCTAAGTAACTGAAGTCTCCTACTTTATTTAGCTTTTCTCCTGCCAATTTGATGTCCATAGAGGTTTCTGATTTATTTCGGCTGCATTCCAATATTTTTGTTTTACGTTTATTAATTTTCTTCATGAATTCTTTCCTCAAGACGGAGTCCATACCATTCAAAAACTCATTCAATTCCTCAGGTATTAATGTCAAAGCTATTATGAAATGTTCTGATATGACTCTGTTCGATGTAAACACAGCCTAGCCGGTACCCAAAGCATAATAAACATTGTTTTTTGTGTTTCTTCCAGGGAAAAGGAAAATATGCCAGAGTTGACCATTGAATTTATAACGCGCTTAAGTTTAAGAGCTCTTTGAGGAGCGTAAAGTTTCTAATTTCAATCTCAGAAAAAATGACTCTTTACTTCATACATTTCTGAAAGGAGTTTGGGGAGGGGGGGCTGAACACGTTCAGATACAACAAGTAGCCAAGTTCCGTGAAGAAATATACAACCTATTTTCATAAATCCTACTTATGTTAATTGCCTCCATCGACATACACAATTTCAGTTTGTTTGCTATAATAGATTCGTAGATATTGAGAACCGTCTAAATATTTCGTATGGTCGCCATGTTGGATTGTTATATACGTAGGCCATAGAGTTATGTACTGTTAGGTGACGATTTTTGCGTAGGCTCATTATTCAAACGTTCACTTCAATAGCATGATTAATACACAAGAAATAACAACTTAATTTTAAAATTGCGCACAGCCGCCTTCTTGATATTATGTAAACAATTGAACTAAATTATATGGCAGTACATTACAATGTGTATAAACATTTACTGTACCAAAGTTCACTGCGCTCAGATGGTTAAATCGCGAGAAAGGTCTATTTAAAAGTTTCAACTTCGCTTGGCCGCCATGTTCGTTTTGTAGGTAATACGTTTTTGAAAGTCTCATAGGTGAACTTTTAGTAGCGCCCTTTATCACCGAACAAAATTTCAGGGTGATATCAGTAGACTAATAGTTTTGGAGATATAGAATGCCGATGAAATATTTCGCACAACCTCCATGTTGGATTGGTGAGACGTAATCAAATTTGAAGGACACGATTGGGGTCGGCCGTAATAGTGCTATGACCTTACCGAGTTTCATTGAAATCGCTCCAGCCGTTTAGAAGTCATTAGGGGGAAGGGGCGGGGGGCACACACACACGGACAAAAGGTGATCTCATAAACCTATATTTTCTTCATAAAATGAAAATAGGGTAAAAATGGAATGTTAATGCACAGTGATCAAAATCATTAAGGGCCAGCTGTACGAACTCGGGTTATACCTCGGCTAAAGTTATCTCCGCAGTTAGCGCAGAATTGAGTTGTACGACATTGGTATAAGAGACGTGGCCGACGAGAAAGACAGGCCATGGCGCGGATCTGTGACGTCAGAGGAGTGGTGTCGCTCGCTCGCCGCATTGATTGCACCAAGGTATTCTCATCTATAGAAGCCTACCAATAGCCGAGTAATTTGTTATTGTGAATTTAAGGATACTCAAAAATAAAGTTAAAAGCTGTGGAAGAAATCCACCCCTATCACTAGCTCAAAACCTTAGAGCAGTAGAATATTAAGCAGTGTAATACAAACGTTGAATGGATGTTCCAGTTTATGCAGATATACAAAACTGTACATATTATCCTCTTATCTTCGTTCATCAATAAGTTGTTTCCATATATACCAGTTTACATGTGAGTTTAACTTTAAAAGCAGCTGGAATTTTAAAAAAAGAAGAAACAACCAAGCATTGCATTAGGAGAAAGTATTCAGTGCTTCATTTATTGCAAGGGAAGGGTCATTCATGCCCCAAAATAATAAAAACGAATATAAGAAATTTGAGCCTACACTCGTGGTTTTTAGCATTTTGCTTTTTTGAGAAGGCCTACCATAAGACAATCTTTTTCAACAACAAAAATTTAATGCATAGGACTACTTCAGATACATATATGAATTGCTGAGATTATACTTACCTCCTTTAGCAGAGAGCCTTTTATCTGACACCAATCCCCTACAGTGGCAGGTTTACTTCTTGTGGCAACTACCTTCATGTTGGACATGTTTAACGGTTCTCTCCCGTTCCCAGTTAGGCTTAGGTCAAATTTATGGTTTTATGGGCTCAAGATTTTTATAACGAAGTATATTACTACAAATGAAGGACCTTGGAAACTTATTCATTGTGAGTTAATCCAGTGGATTGAAATGTCGTGGATATCAGCCCCATGCACTTATGTGTGTACTGTACTTGTAATAGAAAAGGATATGGTAGTGGTTTTCAGTTAGCTTTTATTTACAGTTGAGTTGGGAAGACACTTCCAGGATGCAAGGAGTGGGATTCAAATCATTCTATCAAGAGCCTTTGTGCGAAGCTTTGAAGACTAAATCCTATATCAGGTTTCAAATACTCCTTCGCAAAACAGGTCATCTGGACAAGAAGCCACTTTACTTACCCCTACTCCATGTAGGTGGAACTGTTCCATTTATTAAAATTAAAGAAAGACCATACTTGCCATTGTAATTTGGATCTATGCTGGCTACACGGACATGGTATCTCCCTCCCAATAAGATGTCCAAGATCTCCACCAAATGTCAAACGAGACCCTTCAAATTATTCAAATGAAAGCATTCCTCAACTTTTAATTATTTTTTCTATTTTTTGTTTCACCCTGGTGGTCTAGGGATGAAGAATTTTATAACATACCCAGTCCCCCCCTTCCCCTTCCTCCCAGAAAATATCGCATAATCCTCACCACATCCATTCCCCCTGAAAAAGAACATGGGCATCCTTGCAGGCCACATGGAAAATAAGCAGTTAACAGTACTACACACTGGGTAAATCGGTTTGAAATGGGTAAATATAGAGCTTTAACAGAGAATTATGGATGTGGTGATTGGTAGGGCCCTGGAGTACAAAACTATGCCCGTATCTTCAAGAACACTAGCAAATTGCAAGTAATCTTCCTCCAATGACACAGTAATGTTTACACTAAATTATAATAAGCACACACAAAATGTATTACAGACATTATTTTATTTAGGATATTGGTTATAAATATAAGCATCTCAAGCACATTAACAAATTGTCTGGAAGAATCTTAGAATGTAGAAAATGAAGTTTGCAGGTTTCACCAAGTAGGCTATAAAGGTGATATCTTGCTGATCTTGGATATATTACTGACGATTATTAGGATCTAATATCCTCCAGCTATTAATATTCTCAAAAAATCCTGCACTGCACATAGGGCCTACAGCCATTATACCCTGCTGATGATTCATGATCTCTTCAGGATTTTAAATTTTTCTGACACCATTTCTCAATCTCACTGGAGCTTAGTGGGTTACAAATTCATCGTTACAAAGATGCATGAACACAATTTGAGGACTGGACATGTCTAACTTGATTCCAGCTGCCTTGCTACTGTTTCCTTATGCAGTACAAAATCACTATCAATTATATTGGTATCTTGCAGCCTTGGCAACGATAGAGTCTTGTATTAACTCTTGTACTATTTTCATCTCTAATTTATCTCAACAAAACAAGCCTGCCAACTTGTGTCAATAGCTTTAATGTGGACATGGAATGGAATTCACACTTACAAAATTCCCCTAGACACAAAATTGCATCTTCCATGACAACGTGGACAACACTTAGGGTTTAAACGCTGCATACATGTTAAATTCTATGTGTTATACTCTGATTTACAAAATATGAACGGTGCAAGCTGCCATCCGCTTGAATAGTGAGGTGAGGAGTGGAGACAAGAGGGGTAACTGTGTCCATAGCAACAGCGAGCAGTGTTGCAATGAATGCTGACACAACAGTGAGCACATGGTTTGACGCAGTGTTCTACTGTGAACTAACTCGTCACTGCCATTAGTAATATCCCGTGTATATATTGAAGTGCATTTGCTTATTCTTTCATAGGCTACAGTAAACGTTATCCTTCTGTTTTTGTTGGAAGCGTGTGTATATACAGATTTTGAGTTTATTTCTTTTATTTGCATCATCGTGTCTATTTTCGTTGTGTAAAAATGGCATCGGTACATGCTCGCGGAAGGCCCAGGATCCATTCTCTGCGACAGAACAACTTCAGGCCGTGGTGTGACTCTCCATAGCCAAGTAAAGGAGATGGTATGTGCGGTGAGGAATTTTATGGAGGAAGAAGAGGAAAGTATGCGCTTACGGGAGAAACCTCTGATTCCATTTGTTCAGGTGAGGAAAAGAATTTCCAAGACTCTTGGTGTGAGTGAAATCACTGCATACTGAGTGACGGAAGGGAAGTTCCTGTCTGATGATGCTGGCCCGTCTAAACTATCAACTCCAGGGAAGAAGAGGCATAGAGAAGGGGTGGTCACTAATTTAGATGGCTTTCAACAAGATGCTGTTAGACGGCATATTTATAGATATTATTTTAGGAAAGAAATTCCAACATGTCGCAAACTTCTTGTTTTTGCTAAGAGAGGCACAATTATTTCAAGGAAGCCTTTCTTCACTGAAAGTGTTGCACGATCTGGGATTTAAATATAAGAAAATTAATGGGGGGAAGGTGATCATGGAGAGGCCAGATATTGTGGCTTTGAGGTGTCAGTTCCTACATGAAATGGGGAGACCCTACTGAGTTGTAGGCCAAAAATTACAAACAAAAAACCAAAATCTGGTTTCATGCCCTAGAAGTTACCTTATCACTTGGGGCACTTAAATATACATTTGTTTTTTATGTACGGCCATTTTTAAATACCTTACGGGGGCTTTTAAAGAACACGTGCTTAGGTCTTGATATGGGCAACGCCTACTTCCTAGAACCAAAAACCCCCTCAATTTTGTTGTAATTTCATACTCTTGGCCAAGATTATCATGCCAATCAACTGAATACAAGCTTATGGTGCCATCTGTTGGTCAATTTATCAGTTATGAGTAACCTAGGCAATGTTTGTCAAGTGTGAAACTTTTCTTACCGTACATGTTATTTTCTTATCCCATATAATTTTTAGCTGTATGGCATTCACTAAAAGAATATCATTACTATACACATGCACATATTTAACATCGAACAGAAGTATTTTGGTTTGTAGTAAAGTATAGGCCATTTTGGATACATAGTGGAACCATGGGTCTTTGTTTATTTTGATGGTCAGTGGCTTTAGTGAAGTTTATTCGCAAGAATTATATTTTTATTGGTTTACTGTGAGTGGTGGAACTTGTGTAAGTTAATGGTATTTTAGAGATTTGTGTGCAGTTTATTAGATGTATTCTGTATCTAGTCGATGGCGTAAACCGAAAGTCTGTGAAACAAAGAAATGGAATAGTGCTATTTTGAATGTTGACAAACAGTGGGGTGATATTACATGTGAAGTTAAGTAATGCAAGTTCAACAGCTACAACTACTTCTTCTGCCAGTGTCAGAAAACTGGAATAGGCCTATTTTAGTGAGGAGAATACTGTTAGACCTAGTGTTAATGACAAGCACATTCTCATTCATATATGGGTGCCCTCCAAAATTTGTTTACAGAACTGTGTGGTGAATGTGGCAGTAAATCTTCGTGTCAACGTCAGGGAGAAAGATGGGTTTAGTAATAAGTTACCTCTGAAGTGTGGGAAAAGTGATTTGTCAACTCAGGGAAGTCTTGATGCAGGAAATTCCACTAAAATACTGTTTTTCTTAATAAAGTTAGGTTTTTCTCAATACTATATTTTTCAGCATTTTAAATGTTCCAGTTGCCTGCCTTTTGATCCCATTACCTTCAAACTTGTTTTGCACATACAACTTTGTGGTCTTAATAATGTGTGGAATCCATTTTGAAAAATATTAATAACTTTCAGAAATATTTAGGTTCAAATTTGAAAAAAATGACATATTTTAACAGAACAACAGGTCATTCTAAGAAAAAAACATTTTAATAATAAACCATTTGCACTGATTTTAAAAGTAATACCAATTTTTATTTGTAGACCATTGATGATCATTCCATATAAGTTTTAGATTGATAACTTTAAATTTGATTTACCTGGGACATTTTCAAAATTTGCATATTTATTACATAAAATGTTATAATTTCTAAATGACTGAACCAAATAGCTCCAAAGTTTAGAATTCCCTTAATTATGCTCACTTTAAAGAACCTTCAAAATTTGGTGAAAATTGGGTGAAAATAGGCTACTGGAAAATTCAAAACTTAAGTTAATAGGGCAAAAATGTTATCGATATTGTGTGGTTAGGTGAAATGAGGGTCAATGCTGGTCACACAGTATCTAAGGGTTGGAGTGACAACTCAGTTCAGGGGACAAGGAAGGGCCGTCAGGCAGAGGGGGTCGATTTATTATTCTATATGCCGGGCTATCACACGGCTTTGTTAATAATACACTTTTGCTCTTTAGGTCGAAAAGAACTCGTGATTACCATGAAGACATGGACTAAAATGGTTCCAGGAACAATTGTTACCCAACATCCCTGAACACAGTGTTATTGTAATGGACAATGCTTCGTACCACATAGGTCAGATAGAATAAGCTCCAACAACTTCAAGTACGAAGTCACGAATGTTGGAATGGCTAGACCACCATCGTGTAACCTACCATGCGACAGCTCTCGGACAAATGGAATCCTTCTCGGTAGTGCTGAATGAACATAGAACGAGCGATAACATTCTATATAATACATGAATTCGCCAAAATACCTTATAAAAGGATGAGAAATAAATCAGGAAGCAATGTTTTAATAGATGTTTCCTCCTCCGCCGTCTGTGACCCACCCAGCCATTCCAAATATAGCGAAAATTACAGCAGTGAGCGCCATTGTTCAAATCAATCTTCAAAAAAGTACCATAACAGTACTGCCAACCTCGCCCTTACGGTACTATGTGAAACAAAAAAGTGCCCAATTTACTCTCTAGTGGGCATCATTCGTTCGCTGCACTCAGTTCACGACTCTAATTATGCTAGTGTGTGCAATATTTCGCATCTCTGTACGGCTGAAATGAGTGTTTTTTGTTATCTGCTCTGTAATAACTATGCAGTATATCGCTCTCCTGTAATAAGTATGTGTATTTTTTCCCGCACAACTGTGGTTTTGACAAAGGTTACAGCCTAACGCGCCCAGATCAATGGTTTTGTGTCAACCATGCCCCGCTAGTAGCGCGCGGCCAAGGCTGCACCTACACCCGACCATTCTTACCTACACTTTGTCCAATCCAATGGTTTTTGACAATGGTTACAGCCTAACGCGCCCAGATCAATGAATTTTGGCAATGGTTACTGCCTAACGTGTCCCGATGATTCTTTTTTTTATCAACAGTGATTTTGCATCCCACTTCTTTCTATCAACAGTGATTTTGTATCTCACATGTGTGCCTCGGTGCGTGCTGCTAGAGTGAGCCTTGATGACGGTTAAACGAGATCAAGTGCTATCGAAGCATGGCTGCTGTTTTTAAAATAGCAAAAAACAAAAACACATATTTACGTACTTTAGCACATATATGAGGTTCAGTAGTAAGTTTTAATTAGGGTTCCTAATTTCAATACGTAATATCGCCCAAAAAATGAAACAAGGACACAAGGTATGTAAAAGTACATTCATGTCTGCTACAAGTGTATAAGCCGCGTTCCACTTTCATTCAGAATTAATATCCTTCTCAACCTTATACAGCAGCGCAAGCCTAAACCCATGTAGGCTACCACGTGGATGAACTGGCGAGAAAGCATGGCCATGAGATCATCACGCTGCCCCATATCATTGCCACTTCAATCCTATAGAAATGATATGGGGTCAAGTGAAGGGTTATCTAGCACGGCATAATAAGAATTTCACACTCCGTGAGGTTGAGAAGCTTACCGTTTAGGCTATTAGGGAAGTGACTTCATAAAACTGGAAGCGTTTTGTGTTAATAGTGCAACGAGAACTGGATGAGGCTACGAAACGTGAATGTATACTCGATGATAGGGTAGATTGGTTCATAGTTTCCCTGGAAAGCAATTCCAGATCCAATTCAGACACAAGTGACGAAGAGGGGGCGATGAAAGGAATAGACCCATAATTAAGTTAGTAGCAGCTAGAGCGATTAGGCAACTAAAAATTCCCCTAAACTCGCGTGCATCGCAATGTTTAATTGACCCTTCACACGAATACGGCTGACACACCACAGATCCCAGTATTTGTGTCTTCCTGGAAACTTCTTGGAATGTTATGAGTCATGATCTGCCTCAGTGGCAACGCAGCATTTCCTCACGTGTTAGCTTTGACAACTGCCAGTGCTCATTATTGGTACCGGCAATACAGAGTATTCTTTGCGTACAAACACAAACCTAACCCCAGACCTCCTTGCTTGTACTAGGCCTACTAACAATAATTTTGGTCCAGATAGTCGCCTAACCAAGTAGCGACCAATGGCTTTGTCTCGCCATGACTTTAGAAGAGTACAGTTCAACTTTTCCATTAAAATGAACTACGGTAAAAGTAATTTATGAACATTCATGATCTTTCAAGAAATTATTCTTCTTTAGACTGAGATAGGCTACTCAATACTCCCAATAATGTCAAAAGTACTCAAATCAAACTTACCAAGCAACTTTTGAAGATTTGATGGATGAGGCAGATAAATATGACCACTCCGATGTAACTTTTTGTACACTGTTGACAAGTGAACATATTATATGGAAGCTGCCAAGAGTAACGTGTCTCCACTGTACCTACGATTGTTTACCTAACATCTAAAAAATTAATTTGCTCTATTAAAAATTATGAGGGTGTGCAATCATCACTCGAAAAACTTCTCTGTAGGGTGTTCACAGGAGCATTCACTACTGACAACTTTCTTCCATTTTCATCGCACTCAGAATTTTCAATGAACTGAAGTAGGCTAGTTCATCAAATGAATTTTTATCAGTAATGCAAAGAAAGTTTTGTGGAACTTAATGTTTGGGAATCTGCAACCCATTGACTCAATGCTGAGGTTATTTAGAATACACACAGAACCTGTAATTATGGGCACTGCATCACTCAAATTCTTCAAGTACTTCACCAACTTGTCTTCTGTCTTGATATGTGTCCATTCCTGCTTAAATTTATTCCTGTTGGAGGAGAAGTGTTCAGATATATCCGATAGACTGTGCACAGAATTCTCTTCTTCGTAGTGTCTGAAGTCTTCCAAGCTCGCTTCTATGGCTTTATCCGAGATTTTCTACCTCTGCATCACACAGTCTTCTAGAAGAAGGCCCAGGAATGGATAGCTATTCTGGCAAATTCGAAAATATTGAAGATACTGCATCAGGATTCAACTTCGGGTAACTCCTAGCAAATGTCTTTATTTCCCCATCAACTTGCTCTGTCCTGAAAACAGAGCTATCAGGAAAATGTTTTATACAAATTATAGGCTTGCTCACTTTAGAGAAGTCAGTGGGAATTTTTCTAGGCCATATATTTCTTAATTTTTCGTCCTTTGGGAGAGAAAATGTAGAAACATTTTCATGCTGGGATCTGTAATTGTTCTTACAGCCAGCCACATTACAGCATCTTGGCATTTTGATTTCCTGTAAAGAGACACATTCATTAAATATCTAACTTTAACTCAGATAATTAACTTAGCATGCATTCTAATAGTCCTTAACATCCAGGGGCGGTTCTAGGCGTAGTGCCACCGTGCCATGGCACTGCCCTCTAAGAGAAAATAAATTATTCATAGTCCTGAAAGAATAATTTCGAACGCCTACGTTTAATACCGATATCTAATTAGTTTCAAATTACTTTGTAGTTAAAATATTCCGTCCGTGAAGTATGACCATTGATTCCATTTTCGCCCCAGTGATATCTTGAGCCGCGGTCTATACGGCACGGTTGACGCATGCGCAGTCCAATTTACGATCTTTTCCGTAGCTTCTCTCGTCACTCGCTATGAGGAAATATGCTGGTCTCCGTGCCGAATCAAGTTTGGCTCAAACCGGTACTGAAAGTGAAGTGCAATGCTATCTGTCGGTCATTACGAAATACTGGGACAGCGACATGCCTGTCACAAGCTGTCACAAAGGGAGGAAGGGAAGAGGGTGTGGGCCAAGGGCCTCATTGGCTGGAAGTAATTTGACTCATTGGTTATTGGTGGGGTGGGGCGTTGGTTGACACAAATTGACAACCAATCGCTCTCACACAAAGAGCATTAATTCTAGATTTCTCTAAAGGGGGACTCTGCGTCCAACAGTGAAATTTAAACTTGCCGTAAGAAATAGTGAAAATAATATGTATGTATTTATCAATTCCTTATTTGGTAAAGTGAATAACTAAGTGAATAAATAAAAGATAAAAAAGTAAGATCATGACTACCGTAGGCCTACATGTTAAAGCTTCTCGGATTACTCTCGGTAGCTAAATATTTATGGTTGATAAACCATCTGCAACTGTCAGGCCTGGATGAAATCGCGCGAATTCTTGTTTGTAGTCCAGTCCAGGTCTAGTCTATCTTCAGTTCTTGTTAGCGGTTCGTGGTTATTTTTAGTGAGTCGAGGTATTAAAGAGTCAAACATTGAGTTTGTGTTGTAGGCTATTAGTGATTGAATAGTTGAGTGCTGAAAAAGTTTCTTTTATATAGGCTACCGGTATTTTAATATATTTTCTTATCGTATATATTATATTCGGTAAGTCCCGATTTGAAATGTTGACTATTAAGATTAGTGTAGGCCCTATATATACATCGGAAATCGAACCCTGCTCTGATATAATGTTATGAAAATACCAATATTTTCATATTTTTTACTTGGCACTACCCCTTGTTCGGAACTGGAGCCGCCTCTGTTAACATCCACAATATTAGGCTAACGTAAGTTCGTACATAACCTGCACCACACTTGCGTTTGATTAACCTGTGTCATTAATGAGAAATAAAGTGTTAACACTTACCCTGTAGGCTACGTGATTATTGCAGCTACATGATGCACCACAACACAAGTTGGATGTAAAGTTGGACATGACACTTTATAAAACACTAACTATTCTCACACTGCTATTCACAAACAAGTCTTCTCAACCGGAGTCACTACTTCGCCTACGTCACAGACAAGATGGCTGCTCGCACTGGGGCCAGTATCTTTCGTGGGCCACGTATAAGAGATAATCCGGGTATAAACGACGGCATAGCTAACCGGGCTTGGAATGGCGAGCTATCTGCTTATACCGAGTATATATATGGCGGACGGGAGAGACCGCTACAACATCCGAAGTTAAATCATCGCAAACTCGTAATTTCAGTGAGCTATTCATAAATGTACATGAGAACGTATAATTGTAATAGCAGCACAATAATTACATACACATGTTTACAGACAAGATACCAAAGCAAGCCAACGACATTACAAATGTACGCATCATATGCATTGTCTTCAGCACTGAACGCCATGTCGCAGTGGTCCAATGGTTAGCGCGCCAGACTCACGACGAAAGAACGTAAATTTTGTGTCAATCCCACCAGTTCCAACTTTTTTTGCTTATTAGTTTTTGTTTCTATGTTATGCTTGGTGTTTTTGCATTATCTTTTATATGTAGCCTACCAGTAATCACTTGGGGTGATCCTAGGTTCAACAGGGTAATTAATAATAACTCCGCGTCAGTCGAGAGCATCATGATGGAGATGCCATTAATGTAGAAAGTGATGCAGAGGCTCATCACTTATTAGAAGAAGAAAAAACGAAGTTAAATCATCGCCAACTCTTAATTCGAGTGAACTATTCATATATGTACATGAAAATGTATAATCTTAATAGCAGCACAGTAATTACATACATATTGAAATGAAAATCCACAGCCTGCTTCCAGTCTCCGACCGGGTCAGGAATAGAATGAATGAAGCCCCCATCTAGCGGCGAGGATATGAACTGTGCCGGCTGCCGAGGCCTGACGCACTCCTCTGGGGCAAATGATTAAATGAATGACAGATGAAATGAAATGATAGTGGAGAGTGCTGCTGGAATGAAATTTTGACAGGGAAAACCGGAGTACCCGGAGAAAAACCTGTCTGCCTCCGTTTTGTCCAGCACAGATCTCACATGGAATGACCGGGATTTGAACCACGGACCCAGTGGTGAGAGGCCGGCGTGCTGCCGCCTAAGCCACGGAGGCTTCTAATTACATACATATTGAAAATGAAAATCCACAGCCTGCTTCCAGTCTCCGACCGGGTCAGCAATGGAATGAATGAAGCCCCCATCTAGCGGCGAGGATATGAACTGTGCCGGCTGCCGAGGCCTGACGCACTCCTCTGGGGCTATGATCAAATGAATGTCAGATGAAATGAAATGATAGTGGAGAGTGTTGCTGGAATGAAATGTTGACAGGGAAACCGGAGTACCCGGAGAAAAACCTGTCTGCCTCCGTTTTGTCCAGCACAGATCTCACATGGACTGACCGGGATTTGAACCACGGACCCAGCGGTGAGAGGCCGGCGTGCTGCCGCCTAAGCCACGGAGGCTAATTACATACATATTATTACTCATAATTATTCAAGAGAGCATTCATGCTGATGCAGAGGATCCATTAATAGAAATACTATTTCTGCAAACTAGAAAAGCAAAGAAGATCAGACAGAGGCCGGCTCATTTTCTGAACTGTGATGAAAATTAATTCTTTATACGGTTTAGACAGGAAAAATACACAGTTTTGAGTTTATTAGATAAAATTATCGATGGACTGGAACATATGACTGACAGGTAAAATGTATGATAATAACATGTAGTAGCCTATCCTGCACCTATCGGTACTTAATTCTTGGATATGCTATATTAGTTTGCATTATATTTACGTATAGCCTACTATTTATACCATTATTTGTAACCAATGCATGGATTTATCACGGTATGTTTGTCCACGGCCGTGGTTTGTTATTCTCACGGCCTCTCATGGAGTAGCGCATTGGTCAATTCGATATTCATCTGTTTCCAAAGAAATTCAAATTTCGTGTCAATATGTCCACAAAGTTAGCTCCGTTTGTTACCAACTTAGCTTGTCTCTCAGACAAACATGGAATAGCGAGCCCCGGAATAAAATCTTGTCGTACAACCCACCCTTGGAGATACTATACCAAGGAAGACGCTAGCCCAGGTATAGCTATTCCGATGGATAACCCGAGTTCGTACAACTGGACCTAAGTAAAAGAACAACCAACGACAGAGAGAGAGAGTAAGGAACTAATATTCGGTTGGGTAAGCTAAATTCCACGGAGCTTTGTACAATACAATCAAACACCACTCCAAAGCTGTGCACACGCTGAAAACCAATAAGCCCGTAGTGTTGGTTTAAATTCAACCAATGATGAGACTTGAGGATCTCAGTGGACGTCCTCAGAGCGCCATTAAAAAGACCAAACCTGCCCCTTCCCCCTCAAGGGCTCCCATACATTTCTAAAGCTATAAACACGTGTTTTGAGGATGCAAGGCTCCCTTCCTCAGCTTTCTACTCCGGGGGTTGAAGGCCACACTTCACCCATCTAGGGGTGAAATGTAGAACTAGTTACAAGTACTGACATTGACAGTGAGACAGAGCTTATCGAGAGGGCGCGCAAGGTAGCCCCAAAGACTATTTTACAAAACAATCAATTTCATTGTTTAAAACAGTTACAGCTGAGAGCTCACGTCCTACATGGAGGAATCTCCACTGGTGGGCTACACGACCTATGTTGTGATGAAGTATAGAGCAACAATTTCAAACTCAAAACTCAATCAATATCCATGAGTTGTAGACATTTCAGACAAGGAACATACAAATACCGTTACATTAAGAAAGCAAACTGGCCTTAGTGCATGTGCACTGGATGATGCTACAGCACTTGGTTACCGCGAGACAGGTTCAATAGAACACAGTGAACATGCCTATAATCCATAATTTACGACGTCTACAATAGAAAATTCGGGTAGATGAGCTTCGTCTTTTATCCCTTAAAACAATCTCCATCAACCTGATAACGTTGAGAAATTATGCTCTTAGAATTGGCAACTCCAGCTATCTGATATGACATCTAGCGGTAAAAATGAGAAACTTACCAAGTAGGGTACATTTGTCACGTGGTGACTGTTTGTATATGGTTTCTTGTATTGGTAAACAGATCGTGGTAAATTGTTCGTGTCTTTATACATAAGTAATAAGTTTTACTCGTTGATAGAGTGAAAAATGAGTAAAAGCAAAGTGTATTGCTCAGTTTACGGCTGTAAGTCGATGTATAAGAGGGCTGCGGATATACGTTTTCATCACTTTCCAAAAGATGCAAATAGCAATAGCCGAAATGTGATGATACCTAATAATAATACCTTTCCACCCCGGGAAGGATCTAACACTTGTCGAGGTAGACAGACAGAAGACCTGCGACGTAAAGCCAGCGAAGGTTATTCAGTTTAAAAACAGCTGTTACGATGGGCGCGCTGGTAAGATTGAAGTTACTTGAATAATTAATTAAATAATTAATTATTGGCTGCTTGGTAGGGAGAAGGGATGAGTTTAACTTGTATTAAAACTCGTGGGGCGACAGGAAATGCTTGATTTGGATGGTTAAAAGGTGGGTTTGGTGTTGAATATTTGAATGGTAGCGGAATCACTCATTCTACAGTGCCCACGGGGAGGCAAATTAGGCCTGTATGACTCGTAGTGGAATAGCTCGAATATCGAAGAACTTAGCGATTACGAGGTGTAGGCTTGGCGGAAAGGCTGGCGGATCATCAGTTTGACATCAATTCACGATATAAGTCGGAGCTTGGAACAGTGGCGTCTGGTTTGCGTGGATGCTAGTCTCGGAATGATAAAAGTAGCACAGCTTCGGTGTGTTATTTATTTGTTTATGTACCGTATTTCTCTATTTGAATGTCCTCGGCGTTGACTCAGGATCGACATTTACATTATATTGCGCATAATAGTACCGAAATAATGTCCGAAGTGTAGCCCTGTGTAAATTTGAATCAGCTGATCTACATCAACCAAAAAAACTGATGCTTGATAATATGCAAATGACACCAAAAAAATCCAGTGGAACACACAAATTAGATCACGTGTATCGCACAGTTATACATATATACAATTAAAAATAACACTGTAATTACTTTAGAAACCACATTTACTGATTATAACCGAAAAATAAAAAGTGTTCCATATCAAACGCGTGTTATTGAGTATTTTAAACCCTACTTATCCAGACCGACCGCAGCGCCCCAAGTGTTAGTTTGAGTTGCCAATAACAGTATGCTAGCGGACCCGCGCGAGAACTCTCGCATGGTGGGTTGTGTGTGCCCCATGTGTACAGACTACCCGCCCGGCCCTAGTGCTATGCGGACTCTACGCGATACAGTTCTGACAGGGGCTATCGTCTTGTTTATTTGTTTAAAAGCACTTTATAAACAAATAAATTATTTCCGCTGACTTTTCAAGAAATACAAGATTTTTCATGTACTATTGAGACGATTTGGAAGATTTTGGTACAAACCACGCCTTCTAACTCCCTCTGGTTTAGGAGCTTGAGTTTTGTGAAACATACACCTTAGCGTATTATATCCTATAATAAAATAGCTTTCAGTATCGGTGATTAAGATGGTATCTTTCTGTAACGAGTCACGGGAATTTATTTTAAGAAAAGTCAAATGCACGGCTTCTATGATTTACAAAAAGAAAGCTACAGAACTTTGTGATTATTATAATACATTAGCCCATCATAAGTCTTCTCTAATAAATAAAAGTTTAAAATGTCATCGAACTGATGCCATCTTGATTTTTTTGAAAACAATTGAACATCATTTGAAGTCTCCATGCTAAGCTCTGAATAAAGATACAATGTGCTAAGTTCCATTGTTCGTGGGATTAAATCGCCTGAAAAGTAATTTGAATAATTTGAAAATCACTTGGCCGCCATACTGTTTTTGTGTTTCTCAGGATTTTGAAAGTCACATGTAGCCTATTTTCCTTTTTGCGTGTGTATCCGTAATAGAAACTAAACGGCTTGATCGATTTCCCTCAGTATGCCTTCCTTCGGAGGGGAAGTAATGCCGGCGGTCCCATGTCATAGATTTATGGCATGAAAAAGAACCTTCCACTAACTACACTTGTGGAAGTTAAAATGTGTAGGTTAGTTTGATAACGCTATTTTAGTTCCAACATTCGCCGCCAGGTGCTGACTGCGATGGCATTTAGTAGCCACGTCCGCAGCTAGGTATCGTGGACGGTAGCATTTGGTAGCGAAAGTAGGAACTACTTGAAGAAAATCATCGTTTGCAGTCTTTACTTGAATCCCAGATAACCCACACTAATACAGCCATCACAATTTACACCAGTTATCAGACAGATTCTACACACACCCAAAGTACACGGGGCTACGCAGCCCCTATACTAAGGAACCAACCAACCAGACTTTCACGCAATTTATTCACCAGAACGCAATGAATCAATCATGGCATGTCATTTAATTCAATTGTTTTTAGAAATTCAAAATGGTGGCTGTGGAAAATGTTGAAATATGTTTTAATTTCTTGTGTCTTAATTAAGCGATCGAAGTGAAAGTTCGTATAATGAACCACCCTAATAATCTTCATATAAATACTATCTAATACAATATTTCACCAGTTCTCAACGTCATACAATATATCCAGTGGTTATACGGACTTGTTGATCATCAGCCCCGCGCACCTGGCCGTTAGATATTTTTTTAGAGGAAGAATAGGTAACTTATACATTTAGTTCCAAACGGCGATATCTGCCATGACCGTTAATATTAATAATAAGTTTAAATCACTGCTTGAATAGAGCCTCCGTGGCTCAGGCGGCAGTACGCCGGCCTCTCACCGCTGGGTCCGTGGTTAAAATCCCGGTCACTTCATGTGAGATTTGTGCTGGACCAAGCGGAGGCAGACAGTTTTTCTCCGGGTACTCCGGTTTTCCCTGTCACAATTTCATTCCAGCAACACTCTCCACTGACATTTCATTTCATTTAGTCATTGCCCCACAGGGGAGTGCGACTGGCTTCGGCAGCCGGCACAGTTCATATCCTCGCCGCTAGATGGGAGCTTCATTCATTCCATTCCCTGATCCGGTCGGTCGACTGGAAGCAGGCTGTGGATTTTCATTTCAATAATTTCACTGCTTGAATGATATTTGACTTGCTCAGCCATCTCACGGTTTACCAAAATTGAGATTCAAAACTGGCCTTCTTATCTTATCAACGTATCGTTTTCCAGTCAACTCCTATTGCGAAATAATGAGCCGGATAAGCTTCAATTGTAAGTAGTTTTTGAGTTATTTCCCTTTCACGAATCGATTGCCGGCGGTTGAGAGGGGAACTATTCTATGTTTACTTGTGTCACACGTCAGCCTGCTTCGTTGACAAGTACAGTTGCGCGAGTAGGATATGACTCAGCTCCAGTAGCCTCAGGCATCGTTTAACTGTCCGTGGAAACATGAGCTCCTGTGACGCGCAATGCTGCTTGACTTACGTGCCGAATGCACCAGGCGTGGATCTAGAGTTTGGTTTGGGGGTGGGGGGGTGGGGGAGGGGGGTGAGAGAATCGAAATTGTTAAGAAAAATGGTGTCACTAAAAACGCAATCACAAAATAACCAAACGTACAAAACTTGACCAATTTTTTTGCAAGCTACATGGATAGAAATTTGATGCGTTTAGCGCACCAAAAATATTCGTACAAATTGCAACGGCGTGTTTTGCGACTTTTACATCGAGCTTCGAGAAAAGTATCAAGGTACATTACAGTTTCGGCAAGTCGAGTTGGTACCGACAAAGGGAGAAAGTCACAGCTTAAATTGACAACCAAGCTTGCAGTTTGGACGTCGGCAAAATTTTTTGGTGCGAAAAAAGACCCGAATTCATATCCGTGCATTGCTGAACATTCATCGTGACATCACTATAGACATCGATTCGGTAATCACAAGGTTTGCTAAACAAAATAGACGAGTTGATTTTGTTATATGAATAATCGTTTTTACATAACAGGTATGAAGTTGTAAATATGTACAGTTGTAACAGAACATAATAATTGCAATAAAGATATTTTCAGTATTGAATAAAATAAAATAAAAAGAACTGTTTATCAATTAAAATTCGTTAAGTTTTATTTGTCTGGTTATTGTTTTTTCGTTTTTTGAGTTTGCAAAAAAAAATTGGTCTCCGTTTGGGGGGGGGGGGGGGTCCATGACCCCCCCCCCCCCTCCTCCTTGAATCCGCGCCTGGAATGCACTCTGTCATCGCTGTGTTCCCCGCTTCACCCCGCGGGGGCTGCTGCTACAATAAATAACAACACTGGCACAGCTATGCTCAGCGGCAATCAAATCTTAAATGCGTAATACATGCACAGACTTTCCCGTAAAATTGAACAATATTTAGTACACTTGAACGAGCACAATAGTTATTGTGAGCCTGAAAGCAGCAGTGGCGTGGAACTAAACTGCTCCCAGTGTTCCCAGCTGAAGAGATGCTATCGCCTCCGCTCTCATTCACAACTTTCTCTGCCAGTTTGACGGCCAGGAAATAGCAGATCAGTATTGCATGATTCACACCACAGTTGTCTGTCATTGACCTCTAAAGCTGATGCTCCGGACAATGTCATCTGCTCTAGCGTTTGCGTGTTCCTGTGTTTCTTGAACAAGCTGGTGCTGTTGTATTTAAAAAAAAGGTGTATTTTCCAGAGTTGGAATCTGACAGTTCGGCGGAGAACACTTGAACTAAAGGCAGCGTTGCCACGTATGCTACTGGCCACCACGTGCGTACTTCCACCCTCCCGTTCATTTCATCATGCTCATAATATCATTAGCACCGTTATTACAGGCCGGACGTTTGTTTTAGACGATTGCCCTTGACCTTGAAGCCTGCAGGTGAGCCTACACACACTCACTCTCTCACCCTATCACTTCACACTTGTCACCACCGATCTGATGTAATGGAATTCCAGACTTGAGCAGACAGTACAGTCCACATCGAAGTATTGTGTGACGCGGAATTACACGTTACGTAGTTACGAACAGAACGTCATTATATTTGCCAATGACTGTACTCCTAGCTGTAGTGTGAAAAAGCTTTGTCAATCATCGGATCGCTTGGGGCAGCTGATAACAACACAGGTACTGTAGTAACTCGCCTCCAGGCTTCCATTAAGATTTTTCACTCGTCTAAAACAAACGTCCGGCCTGTACATTTATTACATTTTTCCTCAGAAATGAAAATCCACAGCCTGCTTCCAGTCTCCGACCGGGTCAGGAATGGAATGAATGAAGCCCCCATCTAGCGGCGAGGATATGAACTGTGCCGGCTGCCGAGGCCTGACGCACTCCTCTGGGGCAATGATTAAATGAATGACAGATGAAATGAAATGATAGTGGAGAGTGTTGCTGGAATGACATTTTGACAGGGAAAACCGGAGTACCCGGAGAAAAACCTGTCTGCCTCCGTTCTGTCCAGCACAGATCTCACATGGAGTGACCGGGATTTGAACCACGGACCCAGCGGTGAGAGGCCGGCGTGCTGCCGCCTAAGCCACGGAGGCTTGCTACATTTTTCCTCAGATGGTTTTCAAAAATCTTAAACAAAGCAATGCTTAAAACTGTTCGGTGCACACTGTAAAATTGAGGAGAGGCCTAAAATATTGTAATGAATAGCAATAAAGCAGAAATGTTCAAAGCGAAACGACAACACGTGATTGTTTCCGTGTTATTTAGCAATTATTTATATCTCCTGTAGAATAAGTTTCAAGGCACAAGAAACACATAAATGCATTACAAAATATACGTTCATTGTATAGGCTATTAACTAACCCTTTAGAAGACAGAAGCTAATCACTGGGAAGAGGCTCTATCCCATCCACATCATCATCATCCCTGTCCTCTCCGTCACTAGATCCCGCACTGGTGGATGAGGAATCGCCAAGGGAAATTATGAGGTTGTCCACAGCTGTGTCAATAACACCTTCACGTTCCCGCGCTTCGCTTAATACATCCACATGCGACACCACCTTCGCCCAGTTTCCAGCTGTCAACACACTCATCCTAATCGCAACCTATGCTGCCAAGACCTGGTGGCGCAGTGGTCAAGCTGTTGGCCTCTCACCAAGGTGGACCGGGTTCGATTCCCGGTCAATGCATGTGAGATTTTCGATGTGAAATGCCAAGTCCTGTGGTTCGGATTCCACGTAAAAAGGTGGTCCCGTGGCTCATGATCGCGAGATTAACGGTCACGTCAAACGACAAGCTTCCTTCTTTATTTTTTCAAGACCTGTACCATGGAAAAAGTTGTCCAACCCCTCGCGTCACCACTCGCAAACAAAAAGAAAGCTACGGGTAACCTTTATCTAATTCACACGAACCTAAGCTTAAACTTCCACTATGTATGTATGTATGTATGTATGTCTACCCCTTATTATTCCCGTTTTCCAACGGGGTCGGGGATGAGATGCGATGGAAGTCTTTGTGGCGATGGTTTTTACGGCCGGATGCCCTTCCTGACGCCAACCTCATGAGAGGAGTTAATGAGAGATGAAATGAATGATGGTGAATGAAACTGGGCAAGGGTGTGGAAGGAAGCGGCCGTGGCCTGTCAGAAGGTAACGTCCCAGCATTTGCCTGGTGTTGAAAATGGGGAAACCACGGAAAACCATTTCAAGGACAGCCGACGGTGGGGCTCGAACCCACGCGTCTACCGAGTCAGCAGAGAGCTTGGCCCCATGACCTAATGCTGAGCTTTAGCCAGCGTAGCCACTACTGTCGGTAATTTAACCACAGTAGTAGTCAAATGGCCTGTTAGCCATGTCTTGATGAATGCAGTACATTTGCATTTGTCTGTTGGCACAGGCTAGAGTAAAATGTGGCTTTTCACCGATGTCTCAGTCTCACTCATGGCTGTGATTATATGGAAGCTACTGAGGTATGGGTGGTGCTTAGTAATGACATTCAGGGCACAGTCAGTGCCTGTGGATGCTGTGAAAGGTTCTACTCATAGGGTTAGTACTGCTATACTGACTCAGTGAGGAAAGCAATGGCAAACTACCTCACTCCTCTTCTTGCCTAGTACGCCTCAATATAGCGCTGCCTCGGGTTTTTGTGGGCATCTACCCACATAACCTAACGGCGGTGCTTTTTGAGGATCCAACCAGCCTGCATAATTGAATAACGGACACTAATGAATTATAAATATACGTTATAAATAAGTGTAAATCCTACACGAGAAAGTAATTAACTAATTAACTCAAAACAATTATAACGCAGCAAGGTCAGTATGCACTCGGGAGGCAACCAAACAAGCGACTGGTCAAGCGTCAAGCACGTGGCCAAAATAATAGCGTCATTCAAATTGGCAGCGCTGTATGGTTTCCATGGCAACAAGCCTTGCGTGTGATCTAGTCGTCAACTGTTTTTGCCCAGTGGCGCCGAACTGTCAGATTCCAACTCTGGATAAAACAACTTGTAGACATGCCGTCAGGGCCGCCGAGAGGGAGAGGGAACGGGGTCAAATGCATTAAGGGCCCGTAAGCAATGAGGGAACGTTAGTTTCAGTTTATTGGCTATAACTCACAACCTGTCCGAGGCTTTGCAGAAGATATCTCATGTTACCATCTTTTAACTGTCAAGAGAAATGAGGCAGAAAACACTTCAGAGCCATACTGTATATATGACAGTGCGAAAGTATTGGCAGAAACCATTCATTTGATAAAATAAGCTCATTCGATTCTGAAAATTACAAACAAAACAAAAAAGTTTTAATGTCGGCGTTCCCCTGTGCCAATCATTGAACTCAATTGTGTTTCTTACAGCTTGCAAGTTAACTTTTATTATGATGTGAGTAACAAGGTGTTATGAGTACCTTGCCAATTATGTACTTATATTGCGAGCTGGTGTGCCGAGATGGTGCTTGTCTAAATCAACTATTTGCAGCGTACATCTGTTCCAAACGGTAAAAGCGAATGGTTAATGGGTTAAATGGTAACGTATTAGCGTGTCCCTTGCGTGTAGTAATCTCCGTATGTTCTGATATCCACATGTGGTTTCTTCGCTCGTTTTAACTAACTAATACGTTGTGATGTTTTAGCCGAGATTTTAGACAATTCCACGAGAGGTCTCAATTGAGTTGGTTGGTTGGTTCCTTAGTTTAGGGGCTGCGACAACGCGGTCATGTAGCCCCGTGTACTTTGGGTGTGTGTAGAATCTGTCTGATAACCGGTGTTAATTGTGATGACTGTATTAGTGTGTGTTATCTGTTTTCAATTCAAGTGAGGACTGCAGACATTTAATTTCAAGTAGTTCCTACTTTTGCCGCCAAACGCCACCGTCAACGACTACTAGGACTAATTCAGAACTTAGCTACTAGACGCCACCGCAGTCGGCTCTTGGCAACGAACGTAGCAACCTAAGAGCGTTGTTTACATTCCTAACCTATACAATTTAGTTTCACACAGGTGTAATTAGTGGAAAGTTCTTTAACATGCCATAAATCTATGACATGGGACCACCGGCTTTACTTCCCCTCCGATTAATTGAGTTGTATTTCAATGGCGTTGATTCGATTATTTCCGGCAACTAACTTTCATCGATTGTGTACGCACTTGCTCTGCATGGGCTGGGACAGCACCGGGGACAGTTTCTTCTCTCCTACTTCCGAATCTGTTTTTTTTATTTTTTTTATTTTTTCTTAGTCGTTTACCCTCCAGGTTGGTGGAACCCACGGACTCAGCGAGGGAACTCACCACTACCGCCTCTACGGGCAGTGTCCTAGAGCTGGGAACATCGAATCGGAAGGGATACAACTGGTGAGGGCCTCACCTGCAAAGCGAACAGGGGCCTCGTGAGGGAAGGTAAGGGATGGTTAGGATGGATAGACAAGGAAGAGGGAAGGAGGCGGCCGTGGCCTTGAAGAAGGTACCATCCTGGCATTTGCCCGAAGACGAAGTGGGAAACCACGGAAAACCACTTCGAGGATGGCTGAGGGGGAATCGAACCCCCTCTACTCGTTTGAGCCACCCGAGGCTGAGTAGACCCCGTTCCAGTCCTCGTACCACTTTTCAAATTTCGTGGCAGAGCCGGGAATCGAACCCAGGACCTCCGGGGCGGCAGCTAACAATGCTGACCGCTACGCTACGGAGGCGACTCTGTTTTATTTCTTGCTAATAATATTAGTTAGTTAGTTATTGTTTTAAGGGGCGGGACTACGAAGTCATCTGCCCCTTTGCTAATAATATGTAGCCTACCTATAATTGTTGAACTTAAATACAAATCCTGATAACTCGCCAAAAAGCGCTTTATTCAACCACAAGAAGAGGGAGACTATTGTAGCTGTCCCTTGGGTGAAGACGAAGAGATCAGCAGTATATACAGTATACAGGTAGGTCTCAATTATTGATATTTCTTCGGAACCTAGTCTCGATTTGTGCTCTGAGGTGAGTCACACGAAATGTGCCCAGCCCGATGACATGATCTTACCTATTAGATGGGCATTTAACGCCACCATTTTTTTTTCTACCTTAAGATCTGATAGGATTAAAAATGAGATAGCTAGATGCTTTCAGTGGATTATGTCCTGTTGACGTTTATTTTAGCGTCATTGCCATGTTTAATGGAATAGCCTAACAAATCAAAGGACATCGGAACTGTGTCAATACTAGATGAAACTGGAATACGAAATGATTTAGGTGACATCACAAGCTTGTGACACTTGTGATCTCCCGTGTGCCACGCTACACATGGCTGTTGCGGTGGGCTCTGAAATGACGTGGTTAGCGAGTGCAGTCGGAATTGCAAACCGTGTCTCCTGCTGTCCGAGCTGGCGGAATGATTCTTAGGCTGAATCACCTGTCAAGTTTGTTGCCGATTGTGATTTAACTGAAGCACAGTTTGGTGTTTGCAGCCATACTTGTTGGTTGGTTCCATAGTTTGGCTGCGACAACGCGGTCATGTAGCCCCGTGTACTTTGGGTGTGTGTAGAATCTGTCTGATAACCAGTGTTAATAGTGATGGCTGTAGTAGTGTGTTTTATCTGTTTTTAATTCAAGTAAAGACTGCTGACGATAATTTCAAGTAGTTCCTACTTTTGCCACCAAATGCTACCGTCCCCGACACCTAGCTAGCGGACTTGGCTACTAGATGGCATCGCAGTCAGCACGTGGCGGCGAACGTTGGAACTAATAGAGCGTTATCAATTCTAACCTAAAAATTTTGGCTTCACACACGTTTAGTTAGTGGAAGGTTCTTTTACATGCCATAAATCTATGACATGGGCCCACCGGCTTTACTTCCCCTCCGAAGGAAGGCATACTGAGGGATTTTTAACGCTCTTAAAAATCCTACGACTTCGGTCAGGTTTGAACCCACGACCTTGGGCATAGAAGCACAGCATGCTACCAACCAGGCCAGTATAATAGCCTACTCTCAATTCTAAATACACTTCTGGGAATACAAATTATAAGAATTGGGCAGTTTGGGGACAAATATCATTGGGTGCCGTCACGGTGTCGGAAGAAAACACGAGTTGACCAAGGAAGATTGACAGGGGAGATAAAGGAATGCCGGACTTGGCCCTCAGAAGAGTCGAGTTGTTGTGATGTGTCACAACAAAGTGATGTTGCTCGGAACTTAGGTAATGAGGCTCACATTGTGTTATGCGGAACTTGTAGCAATGTCGTTACGAAAAGGAAAGCGAATGTCCCGCCCAAAGGAACGCGAGGCGGGCTTGGAAACACCCAGGCGTGGGTTCAGAAGGCTGTGTGTCAAAGCCCTTCGTGAGAAGAGATGACAACATGACTTCCTCCTATAACAGAAGATCAGATTTTACGAAATTCTCAATGGGTTCAAACCCGGCCTAAGTCGTCGGATTTTTAAGAGCGTTAAAATCCCTCAGTATGCCTTCCTTAGAGGGGAAGTAAAGCCGGCGGCCTCATGTCATAGATTTATGGCATGTAAAAGAACCTTCCACTAATTAAACTTGTGTGAAACTAAATGTGTAGGTTAGATTTCATTGTAACGCTCTATCAAACTTCCAACGTTGACCACTAGGTATCAGTGACATCTGGTAGCGAAAGTTGGAACTACTTGTAATTGAACGGAACTTGTAGCTCACCCCATGGGTGTCCGCTTGAAGCAGCTACAGCCTCTGGGGAGCCGAACATGTCGTCGGACACTCCCGGCACTAAAAGCCATACGCTAAATAAATAATAACCATACACCGCGATTTGAAGTCTAGGAGTGGAACATCGAGGTCATGTACTACTCGGGTCCAAGCTCTGTGAACTTGCGGGGTAAGGGTAAAGAGCAGCAGGGAAGGGTCAGGTGAGGAGAGAAAGGTCTGTCAATAGCCTGCCGTGATATCTGGTATTCCTTTCTATTCCAATACTGCTAACATAGGGTCGTTTCTCAAACCACTGTGGTGTTACGAATGAGTGAGTAAGTCACCAACCAATGTATTTGGTTGTGTACTATGCACGGATAGTCGCCTCCGTAGCGTAGCGGTCAGCATGGTTAGCTGCCGCCCCGGAAATTTGAAAAGTAGTACGAGGACTGGAACGGGGTCTACTCAGCCTCGGGTGGCCCAAATGAGTAGAGGGGGTTCGATTCCCCCTCAGCCATCCTCGAAGTGGTTTCCGTGGTTCGTCTTCGGGCAAATGCCGGGATGGTACCTTCTTCAAGGCCACGGCCGCCTCCTTCCCTCTTCCTTGCGCCTCCATCCTATCCATCCCTTACCTTCCCTCATGAGGCCCCTGTTCGCTTTGCAGGTGAGGCCGCCTGGGCGAGATGCCAATCCCACCTCACCAGTTGTATTCCTTCCGATTCGATATTCCCCGCTCTAGGACACTGCCCGTAGAGGCGGTAGTGGTGAGTTCCCTCGCTGAGTCCGTGGGTTCCACCAACCTCGAGGGTAAAGGACAAAAAAAAAAAAAAAAAAAAAAAAAAAAAAACTATGCACGGACCGAGAAACCTCATCACTCGTCAACACCACTTCTCATAGTCCGCGATGCACATTCCTTTCAGGTTCACGCAGCTTAGACCCGAGCAGTACTTATAATAATAATAATTGCTCCATGACGCAGTAGTCTAGGTTTCTGTACAGTGTGTATGTGTACGTCGGTCCCTTCACCCTATCAATTCACGACGTAATCGAATTAAACCAAATTAGGTACAGAGATAGCAAGCACTAACAAAGGAGACCTCAATGCCATGTTTTATATTGCCACCATATTAACCAAAACAAAATGTCGGCCATCCAAATGTTCAAAACTTAAATAAAATTACGACTAAACTAATCTTTAGATCTCTACCGAATTTTGGAAAAGTATACCTTCGTGTAGGAAGTGTCGGGCACCGAAATTACAAGATCATCAGCGAAATCGTTTCAAGATGGCAACCGTGCCAATCATGCAAACATTATAATCCATAACTTATGATCCAATGAATCAATGTTCACAGTATTTGGCATTCAGATAGTTTATATAACGACCCTATTTTGTTAACAACATGAGACTGTATGTTACGCGTATCTGCCATCTTGAAATCACAACATATAAAAATAAATAACTCCCAACACTTAATAGCTACTGTAACGAATAATAGTGACAAGGTAGGGCTGTATGTCCAAGACAAAAGAACAGACTCTCCATACATTCAATATGGCGGCTGTGCGAACTATTACAACATTAAAATCGACAACTCCGAATGAAATTGGATAATTAAGACGAATCTTGCTAAGAGGTGAACGTCGTGTAGAGTCTCTCACATGCGTTAGTCAGGATATTATCACACTGAATAAAGCGCATAGTGGCCATCTTGTTTTTTATAAATGAAAAACTTTTGGTATCCCAGAGATATAATAATGAAATCTAGTAATGAAATAGAGCCTTATAAGTCGTTTCGTAAACCCAAAAGTAAACGTCCAGTGACTCCATAGTTTCAAGATGGTGGCTAGCCATAATATTAATGTATAGAAATTAGTAACTCAGGATGTTACTGCACAACTAAGATAACACTTGGTAGAAGAGGAATCAGTGATGGATTTGTTAAGCCGAATATAGCGCGCAGCGGCCATCATAAAATTAAAAATGTAAAAATAAACAAGTCTTTGTTTTGGAACTACAATAACGAAAATAAGTGATCAGATAGAAACCTATAAGGAGTAATGTATGCCCAAAGAAAATTAACAGCGACTTTAAAATGTTAAGATGGCGGCCGGGCGTATTATTATGACGTAACGGTGAATCATTCAAAATTAAACAGTTAAAACGAAACTTAGTAAGAAAGAAGGGACCTTGCTGAAAAAAGAACATAAGAATAACACACTGAATACAACACGATACGTCCATCTTGAAAATAGAGAATATGATAATGAATATCTCAAAGTATTTCTAAGATACATCAACGAAAATTATCAATGATTTAGAACCTTGTAAATGTCTTCCTATGTCCAAGTCAAAGAACAGCTACTCCATACGTTCATGATGGCGACTGGGCGTATTCTCAAAACTTGAATATCATAACTCACGATAGCCTATAATGGCACAATTAACGTGGAATTTTGTTCGAGAAAAGACACCGCTACCATTAATCGTAGTAATGTGACACTACATTTAGCGCGCAGCGGACATCTTGAAATTATAAAATATACAAGCAAATAATTCTATTGGCCTATATTTTATAGCAGGCGTGCTCACGATGCTCTTTAAAAGCAATAAAATAACTCTTACTAACTTAAGTTTTGTTTTAATTGCGCAATTACATTCTGAATGATTCACTATTACGCCAGGCGGCTTCGGTGGCGTAGTTGGTAGGAAACTGAGCTTCTATGGCTAAGATCGCGGGTTCAAACCCAGCCGAAGTCGTCGGATTTTTTAAGAGCGTTAAAATTCGTCAGTGTGCCTTCCTTCGGAGGGGAAGTAAAGCCGGCGGTCCCATGTCATAAATTTATGGCATGAAAAAAACCTTCCAATTACTACACTTGTGTGAAGCCAAAATTCGTAGGTTAGAATTGATAACTCTCTATTAGTTCCAACGTTCGCCGCCAGATGATGACTGCGATGCCATATAGTAGCCAACTCCACAAGCTAGGTGTCGTGGACTGTAGCATTTGGTAGCAAAAGTAGGAACTACTTGAAATTATCGCCTGCAGTCCTTACTTGAATTAAAACAGATAACACACACTAATACAGTCATCACAATTAACACCGGTTATCAGACAGATTCTACACACACCCAAAGTACACGGGGCTACATGACCGCGTTGTCGCAGTCCCTAAACCGAGGAACCAACCACTGTTACGCCCGGCCGCCATATTATCATTTTAAAGCCGCTGGGGATCCGGCACTCCATATATGTTTCTAATCACTAATTTTCGTTCTTGTAGTTCCAAAACAAAGACAGTTATTTATTTTGAAATGTTGTGCTCGCGAGCCCAAACTCCCCTGAGATCAAAATTCTGTTGCACGAATCAGAATAATAGTGTTTCCGTGACAAGTTTTCACTGTCAGAAATTTTATCATTTTGTGAAATCATCATCATCATCATCATCTTCTTCTTCTTCTCCTTCTTCGTCTTCTTCTTCTTCTGGCACTACAGCCCGGTGTGAGCTTTGGCCTCGCCAAAAACACATTTCCATCGATCTCGATCTTGGACAGCTAATAATAATAATAGTATCGTATGGCCTCGGATGCCGGGTTCAAGCTTTGGTATTTGCGCCCAGAGGGTAGCTTGCATGTCGAATTTTCGTTGTTCCTTGACTATGAAAGTCAAGGAGGTTAGATGTTAGATATCTAAACTCCTTGATCACTATAACGCTTTCTAGTAGAGAAATGAGGAACTTTGTGTTGGCGAAAACTCCCGAGATTAATTTTTCCATTATGAACACGACCTACTGAATTCAAATGGGTTCTTTGACATGCCAACATCGTATGACATGCGTATCGTATTTTTGCCGCCTTTCAAATCACTTAAGGCTGGTTCACAATTGGCCCGGGAACGTGAGCTTGTACATGCGCGCGCAATCAGCTATAGCGTAATAATATTGAAACAATCAGCAAGCGCCCACTAATTAACACCAATTACACAACTGAAATGCTTCAGAGAGTTATAATAACTTTATTAAACACACATTGTGCGCTTTAGAGAAGCAAGTTTAGAAAGCGCATTCAAAGGTTATGTTTACATCACTGGCATCTCCTCCCGTACTGCGCATGTGCATGTACAACGTTTCTGATTGGCTCCGGGAAGCTCCGAGAACGTCAAACATGAAACTTGACCATGTTTCCCGTTGGCCTTCCCGGGCTACTTTCAGCTTCTCGTTCCCGACCCATAAGGTAGCGTGCATTTCAACTTCCTTCTCGTTCCCGTTCTCGTTCTGGTTCTCGTTCCCGGGCTATTGTGAACCGGGCTTTACGGCCAGGAGAGAACCTGCAATCTTGGGGTTAGTAGACCGACGATATCCACTCAGCCTCCGTGGCAAGTTATGCATGTCCATGGACAGCTGTTCTCCAAGGTCGTACTTTCATTGTTTGCAAGTCCACCTCCACTTCATCTTTCTAAGGCGTCGTCTTCTTTCCATTCTGGCTTCATATATAATCTTTGGTGTTCTTTTGTCTTACATCCTTTCAATGTGGCCCAGCCATCGTAGTCTTTGTGATTTTATATATCGAACAATGTCTTCGCTTTTAAGGATTTCATCTATTTCTTGAGCCTCCGTGGCTTAGGCGGCAGCACTCCAGCCTCTCACCGCTGGGTCCGTGATTCTACGAATGCTCTACCTAGGGAAAATTACTCTACAGTGTACACGCACTCAGTTTAGCTAGACTTGCTCTATCTAGGGAAAATCACTCTCCAGTGTACAGGCACCTTAAGGCTTGATCGCTAGCTTGTAAACTCGCTCCGAAGCTAGTAGCCTAATTTATTTTTCCACTAAATGGAGATTGTTGGAAGAAATAAAAACGTAAAAACACTTACAGTGGGCGATGTATTGAAGATAGAGATATACTGTCGGGGACATTTTTATAGAACTTTTCATGCTGAACAATTCTTACACTCATAGTATATACTGTAGATATTTATAACGGTTTACCCAGCGTAAGCTTAAAAGGCACACAGACGGCAGTTTTTCCTTCGACTCGATTCACTGAAATCGTTACTGCTCGGCTTCCTTTGGTCATACATGAATGTTTTTCTACAAAAACCTTCCTCGAGATATCCTTCACAGAATGTTGAAAACCACATCAAAATCCATCCAGTGGTTCTCGAGATTACCCGTGACATCCAAGATTTGGTACACAGGCAGTTAGCATTGATCTTCTTGTTATTCTTATCTTCCCAAAACTTCCTCATTCTTTCGCTTTGTGCCTGTCTTCTTTCTTGTGTCCAGACAGTTTTGAGTTTAAAATTATTATTATTATATTGGATTTAATGGTGCTCGGGTACGTGAGGGTGGTGTAGCGATATAATTAGCAATAATGTAGGACCATATGTTGTTGTTTGAGTCTTCAGTCTTTTGACTGGTTTGATGCAGCCCTGAGTTAATCGTTTCATCTCTACATAGCTACCACACCCTACATCCGAGGCAATCTGTTTAACATATTCTAACCTTGGTCTACCTCTACAGTTCTTGTCCTCGACCCTTACTTCCATAACTAAACTTGCCATTCCTGGGTGTCTTAGTATGTGTCCTACCAACCTATCTCTTCTCTTCATTAGCAGCAGCCAGAAACATCTCTCCTCTCCCACTCGTCTTAATACCTCTCCATTTGCATGGTGGACACTCAAATCGGTCAACGATTTTCCAGGAGTTTTCCAGGAGTAATTCTCATTTTTCCAGATTTAAAAATAAGCGCGAGTCCCGGGTGGGGTGCTTTATCGGTTGCCTACTTCAAGACCAAAATAAAGCAGTTGTGTTTGGTTTACTTATACAGCTGTTGACAAACATTAGTGGTGATTGCGTTATTGATACACACAAATGATTTAATTGTTGTTTTAAAAAAGCCTTTGTGACACAAATATTCGCTTAAAAAAAGAGAGGAAAGAATGCCACCTGCAATTTTATTGCGGTGAAGTTGTCTATACTCAATATGTTTTACAAAAATAGTATCGCGTGTTCTCCCACACAGAAACAGGTAGCCTGAGGAGATTTCTTTCGTTAACGATAGCGTGCTCACCCAAAACCGCAGCGGGAGTATGATTTAGGATGGAAAGAATTTTATAATTAATTAACAGTGGCTATTTTCCAGGAGTTTACAAATGTTTTGCCATTTTCAAGGAGTTTTCCAGGAGCTTTCCAGGCCTAATAAAAATCCAGGAGTTTTCCAGGATTTCCAGGTTTTCCAGGAGTAGTGGCCACCATGCTTTTGTTACCCTATCTACCCATCTGATCTTCATCATTCTCCTGTAACACCACATTTCAAACGCTTCAATTCTCCTCTTTTCTGCTGTACCAATAGTCCAAGTTTCACTTCCATAGAGCGCCAGACAAAGGCTTTCAAAAATGACTTCCTAATACCTAAATCTATATTCGAAGTCAACAGATTCCTTTTCTGTAGAAAAGCTTTCCTTGCCTGAGCCAACCTACTTTTTATATCCTCTTTACTTCGTCCATCACTGGTTATTTTACTTCCTAAGTAACAGAAGTCTCCTACATCCTTTAGCTTTTCAACTTCCAATTTGATGTCCATAGAGGTTTCTGATTTATTTCGGCTGCATTCCACTACCATATATGGGCTTTGTATGCCAACACCCCCGCAATATGTTGCCTGAGCATACTACTGAATTAAAACTTGGACTCGAGATCCAATTGCGCAATAAACACGAACAGTGCTATCATGCTTCCTGGTGCAGAATTTAAGGTGTCTGTACAGTGTTTATCATCTGCAAAAGTGGCGGGTAGCGCTGACCAATTGTAGGCTCTATTCTCAGAAGCCACTTGCTACTTCTATGCAAAACGTGATGCTTATCCACGCTTTATTAGTCTTAGTGTCTTTTCATCACTTTTCAAAGACTGCAGTAAAATTACGACCTTGCCAACGCCCTGTGCTAAGCTCTAATGCTTCCTTGCCAACGCCCTGTGCTCAGCTCTGAACATACAAACAGTACTCGTACTAAAACTCAGCAATTCTTCTAGGTTTGTGCCGTGTCTTATGTGGGGTTTCGCCTAGGACAGCAAGCTGGCTCATTAGCGGGCTATTGGTGTCCCCGCCCGGACCCCCACAGTAGTAGCGAACTGCGCACTACCTCCCTTTTTATGAAGCGCACCTGCGCCTCTTTACTGCGAGAACTGAAAGCTCAAGCAGCCATAACCTGCACTTCGAAGCGTACCTGCGGCTCTTTGCTGCGAGGACTAAAAGCTCAAGCAGCCGGGAGGTTATGGTTGCTTGAGCTTTTAGTTCTCGCAGTAAAGAAGCTCACGTGCGCTTCATAAAAAGGGAGGTAGCCCGTAGTTCGCTACTCCTGTGGGGGTCCGGGCAGGGGCACCAAGACCCCACCGATGAGCCAGCTTGCTGTCCTAGGCGAAACCCCACACAAGACACGGCACAAACCTAGAAGAATTGCTGAGTTTTTATTCACTGGCCGTGAAAGTACTCGTACTGTTGCTTTTTTCAGTAGTGTGTGCATCTGCTCTTTTCCTCCTACATGCATGTGAGATTTTCGAAGTGAAATGCCATGTCCTGTGGTTCGGATTCCACGTAAAAAGGAGGTCCCGTGGCTCATGATCTCAAGATTAACGGTCACGTTAAACTACAAGCTTCCTTCCTTTTTTTTCCTCCTACGAAGGTTTGCACTTTAACAGTCCTCTCATCTCGCCTATGAAATTCATCATCGTGTCGTCCTATTATAAACAAAACGTTATCTGCATCCGCGCAGGACTGTAGCTATTATGCACATTAACACATCTGCAGATTAAAACACGGGCCAGCCTTGTCGATTCATGCAACATAAACATCAAATCTGCGAACTATTAATTATAATTAGCAAACAAACAGGTACGATTGCTCTGGAATTCATTCTGAGTACAATTATTGTACTGTTTTGTTTCATTTTATTGAAGAACTACGAATGCGAATCTGCTTCCACTTGAAAGGAGGAGAGAGAGAACAAAGAAAGCTGATGGATAGGCCCCGGATTTGAACCTCGAACCCCACGCGCCCGAGTCGCACATGCAGACTCGGAACCAGAGTGATATGATATTCAACGTTTGCTTTGATGTGCGTAAGAGAGCACGGGCCTGACCGCTCGACCTGAAACGGTCACCTGATGACGTCATATGTTTAACAGTGGTGGTTCACTTAAAAGTTAATAAGAATCACCCTTTATATGCTCCCAGTTTCGCGCTAGCATGGCCACGTCGACAAGAAACTATGCAGAGCATCTTTGACGTTGCGCCGAGAAAACGCTCTCTGCTGCGTCTTTGTCGCCATGTCGACCAACCATGGCCACCTATATTTGAATCAATGTAACATACTAAGGCGACCGTGCCGTGGCATTTCTGACGCGGCTACAAAGTCGCAAGCTTGGCCTCAGCCATAGATCAGTGGTTCTGAACCCGTAGAAGTCTGCGGACCACTCAGCCTGAAATTGAATCACGTACGGACCACCTGCCCCTCCCCCCTTCCCCCCTCCCCCCCCCCTCCCGCCCCACAATACACCTTATCATTTGTAACCCTTCCTCAATAACCCTTATTTTAAAGATATTTCAATTCAAAACCTGATAGTCATCGCCGCGAATACATTCGGACGATTCTCGTTCAACGCACATCGTATTCGACATCCCCATTTATTGGCCACTTCTTTATACGTGCTGGTGGACCCTTTTCTCCGCAGACCACTGGTCTAGATAATCGCTCCAAATAGCTAATAAGATGGCTATCTGATCACTCTATTAGTGTTATCTCAGTGGGCCGTGAAACGGACGCAACACACCGTGCGTTTAACAATAACCCCATAACCACAGTGATTCTAATTCCATTGCGGTAGATTTGTTATGAACGATGTTTACACTGAGAGACTCGATGCCGTCCAACCTCTTTCCAAAAACAATGCCTATTCTTGCGGCCAATGGTCAAAAGAGCTTCAAACCAGTCGTATGGCCGTTCCCGATATGTTTTAGTGTCATTTGGAATATTTCATTGGTCTACAAGAACCAGCTGGCCTATGTGCCTGTCAGATTCAATATTTCAGTGAACTACATCGCCATCTGCAAGCACCAAGAAAGGGAGTTTAGTTATTATAGCTTTAAAGGGTGGAACAGCGAGGGCATCTGCCCCTATAAGAAAGAAAGTCATAAGTATTTTTGATGAGGTAACTTTCCAACAAAGGATCACTAAGTGTTGTGAGAATCGGTAGGCTAAGTGTCTGGTTTATTAACAGATATCATGTGTGTGTGTGCCATACTTGTAGTCTCGGTATGTCGCTACACGGCGCCATGTAAGTTAGGAGGTTATGTTCCCGTAATTGGACCCCCATTGGCTGTGAGCAGGCCCGACGAGGCTGTAACCCTGGGGCCCTTGTCTTGCCGAGGGACCCGCGTAAGTGGAAAACCACAAAGTAAACAAATTTAACCAATTTTACGTATTTGCAAACAAATTTGCCATTTTATTATATTCAATGTATCTGAATAAATTGAAAATGGCACAAAAACTATAATGATAACATGTAAATAACCATGATCTTCATATCTTTGCGGCGGCCAAAGAAATAGTAATGTTTTCACTGCTTATAGGGAGGAAAGATTCTAAATAACATTTGAACTAATATACCTAGCCACTAAGCTACATTTATGAAGCTTCGGAAAGTTTAGTGCATACGTTTGTGAAAGGCGTTGGAACTTCTTGTGATGAGAGAGAGAGTAAAATTTTTGCTCAGATACAACAGAAACGACATTGCAAATTTTCAATGAACAAAATTAGTACGTTCCAAAAAAAAGTAAATTAAAAACTTCAAAGTTATTTAGTGGGCCTTAAAAATAAAATTGCGAATTTTATATTTACACGATGTCACGGGGACGAAAGAATATGGAGGGGGCCTAAGGCCCGTACTCGCTCTCCACGGTCCTGACTGTGAGACTGCTGTATCCTTCAATACCCTAATGGGCAGTTTGTGCGGTTTGAAGTTCTGTTTTGACCTTCGGCCGCAAGAACAGGCATTGTTTTTGGAAAGAGGTTGGGCGGCATCGGTGGTCTCACAGGGTAAACATCGTTCATAACAAATCTACCGCAATGGAGTTAGTTAAATGACAATGTACAATCACAATGGTTATGGGCTTATTGTGTGTATTACTGTAAAAAAAATACCCTAGTGTACAATAGTTCGAGCTCTAGTGAATGGGTTAAGGTTGAATGAATATACCGGAGAATTCTCACATGTTTCAGCTAGCAGATAAACATCAACTCTGAGACACATTCAAATAAGAACAAGAAGATGGAAGGAAAGAGAGAGAGAGAGAGAGAGAGAGAAATATAAACTCAAGTGGAAATTGCTTGAAGAAGGAATAATCCAGAATACATACAAGAGTGAAGAATAAATACACTCTACTGAAATATTTAGAAAATAAAGTAACAACGCACGTGATTATAACTTCTTGGACGGCTCGTTATCTCCGACAAACAGCATAACCAAACGTTACGAGCAGTTTACAGCAGAACATATGCAGTTTCAGAAGGGAACGAACCCGAATTTCAATGTTGAAAACTTCAAATGCCACAGTAACCGTGGACTAGGCCTACCGGGGAAACCATGTTAAAAAAAACGCGCCACGTACTCTACCTCATGGTGGTGTGGAAAGGAGTATTCCTGTGCGGTGCGTACCGAAAATAGTAGGCTATCACTTAGCCTACGTCTCGACCGTATGACGGCCCTGAGAAACGCTCAACTTTATAGTAGAGTTTAAAACCCAGTAATGCAAGACACGTTTTCCGGTGGCGCTTGAGGTGTTGTCTGGTGTTACTTGAGGTGTTATCTTATGGTAGGTAATGAGGTGTGTTAATGTCAACAAACAATCTGCTTCCAATTGAAAAGAGGAGAGAGAGAACAAAGAAAGCTGATGGATGGGCCCCGGATTTGAACCTCGAAGTCCACGGGCCCGAGTCGTACATGCAGACTCGGAACCAGAGTGATATGATATTCAACGTTTGCTTGGGTGTGCGTAAGGGAGCACATGCCTGACCGCTCGAGCTGATGCGTCACCTGATGACGTCATATGTTTAACAGTTGTGGTTACTTTTAAGGTATTTCCGGACACTTGCGACCCTAAGTGTCCTGTTCAAATTACTTGTCTCAATGCCATCTACGTCGCTACAGAGAGTTTTAAACGTTAATAAGAATCATCCTGTATAATGTGAGGTCAGTTTGCATTTTGTGGTGGTGGGAGCGCTGCTAAGATTACATTAAAATTACAAATTGTAATGAGTGACGCAGTCTACCGGGGCGTGGCGGAACTGATCGGCACGACGCGCCGCGCCGGAAGGCGGAGCTACATTTCACCGGCCAAACAAAAATAGTTCCCTAATTCACTAATTTGCTAATTGTTGTACACTTGTTTAGCATTCGCCTTCTTGTAATTCCAAAAACATTTTGGCGTAAGGGTGGGTCATACCAAACATTCTTTCAGTTGAAAGTTTTAAGTAATAAAGGGTGCGGCAGAAATAACTGACGAATTTCAAACGTAAATAACACACAAACGTTTGGTGCTTTTCAGTCGGTCAACACGAATGTACCCAAAAAGAGCTGGGTTATGTCCTAATGACATTAATGAATACATGTAAATACATTCGTGTTGACCGACTGAAAAGCACCACACTTTTGTTTACTTAGGCAACACTGGAATGGCTTCAAACCTCACAATGTAAATAACACAGCAACGCAACACGATATTCACAAACTTATTGCGCAGTTTAAAAGATCAATGTTTGCCATTTGCATCATACACACATACACAATAGGTTTTGAAAATAATGTCATCCAAATGTCGACCGCCCCTTTCGATGCATTTCTGAAGCCCCTCCCTGAAGTTCCGCATGACCCTCCTAGTCATGTCTAGTGGTATTGCCTCGATTTCCTCACGGATAGCAACTTTCAGGTCTTGTGGTGTTCGCGGCTTACGTTGGATATCCCCAGAGAAAGAAATCGCAAGGGGCGAGATCAGGGGAACGGGATGGCCATGGAACGTCTCCCCGTATGTAGATCAAACGTTCTGGAAACATCTCTCTGCGGAGATTGCGTAAAGGCATGTCTCACTGCACGGATATTCTCTGGTGTTGTAACGCTACGAGGCCTACCAGGCGGTTTTGTTTTAACACTTGAACCAGTTCCTCTCAAATTATTCACCCATACCAGAATGGTATTCCTGCTTGGACCTTCCCATGTCTATGTAACCTAAAGTGTCTACGAAATAAACGCTGTGTTGTGGTAACAGAGTCAGCATTTTTGAAGTATACGTTTCAATCACGAAACCTCGCTGCTCACCACTCCATGCCATACTAGCCCTGACAAGGGGATGCACGTGTTCTCCCAGGCCGCGCGCACATCGACAATAGCACCTACTAAGCGCTGTGGCCAATACAGGTGTTAGATCTGCCGCTCCAATCTATGTAACAAAAATGGCAAACACTGCTCTTTTATACTGCGCAATAAATTTGTGAATATCGTGTTGCGTTGCTGTGTTATTTACGTTTGAAATTCATCAGTTATTTCTGCCGCACCTGTATTTAGAGGACTATCGATCATTTTAAACGATTTTGTTATTGTGCCTATTAACGGTGTGTTTCTATCTCCCAAAATTTTAATAATGGCGCCCCCGCGGCGTTAACGAACAGCTGATTCGTAACCGCAAGTTAAAACTCAGTGAGAGTGGAACGCGAATTATCATCCGCTGGTCACCGCTGGCTTGTTTATCACCAACATGGCGGCGAGAGAAGGATGATCTTGCTAGCAATTTAATTTATGTAGAAATCTATTCCAGTTCATGACAGTATGAAGTGCAATTCATTTATCGATGAGGAATTGCATGCGCGTGTATATTTAAATTGCAACGTGACACTGTTCATCAAAACTATGTGAAAATAAGAAGTACAAATCAACACTCTTGCTGATCAACTGAAAGTTTCTGCTACTTTGGATGCAAATCAAATGGCTGTCGTTTCCACCAGTTTCATTCACCAGTTCGAAATATAAGGTACATGCGCCAAATAAGGCCCACTTAACGTTTAAAGATTTTTTGCATTTCCACTAGAAGGGGATAAAATCTGAACATTGTCCTGGATTCAACTTGAAGGCAAGCAGTAATGAAAGCATGGGTTGATAATTAGAATCACTGGAAAAAATTGCAGTAAGAATACAATATTTAACATGCGATTAATGGGCCTTATTAGGAACACCCGTTCCAAATGAGGCCCATATGCAAATGAAAAGCGATAAAGAAATGCACATTAAGCGAAAAATATCAATTCAGTATATTAACCTACAAATCACATTCTTCGAAATAATAAACACCAGATTGATGCATGTTAAATTTCGAAAACATGAAGAAGGTTTATTAAAATACCTAGAAATAGTAACACACACACACACACACAAAAAAGCTTCCGAAGCCGTTTACTACTCGACTGAAGCGAACATCGCGGAACCGGTCGCTTCAATAGTTGTAATTTCCAGTCTAGCCGTTAAAGTCTATCAGAAACACAAAGAATCGTGTAGAATTTCGAATATTCTGCTAATAAAATGACAGATGGGCCTTATCTGGCTCAAGTACCTTAATAACACGTTGTGCACTATAAAACTACATTGCGTATTGTTGTTGCTATCTGAGCGGCTTCGGTGGCGTAGTCGGTAGCATGCTGAGCGTCTATGCCCAAGATCGCGGGTTCAAACCCGGCCGAAGTCGTCGGATTTTTTACGAGCATTAAAGCCGGCGGTCCCATGTCATAGATTTATGGCATGTTAAAGAAACTTCCACTAATTACACCTGTGTGGAGCTAAATTATATATAGATTAAACATTTGACAAACGCTCTTAGGTTCCGACGTTCGTCGCCAGGAGCCGACTGCGGTGGCATCTGGTAATCAAGTTCTGAACTAATAGTCGTTGACGGTGGCGTTTGGCGGCAAAAGTAGGAACTACTTGAAAAATTCAATGTCTGCAGTCCTCACTTGAATTGAAAACAGATAACACACACTAATAGAGTCATCACAATTAACACCGGTTATCAGACAGATTCTACACACACCCGAAGTACATGGTTGTCGCAGCCTCTAAACAATAATAATGTTATTGGTTTTACGTCCCTTTTAACTACACTGGCTTTTAGAGACGCCGGGGTGCCGGAATTTTGTCCCGAAGAGGATCTTTAACGTGCCAGTAAATCTACGGGCACGGCTCCCCCACATTTGCGTACCCTCAAATGCCAGCTGACTGCGCCAGGATACGAACCTGCAACCTTGGGACCAGCAAGCGAGAACGTTACCCCTGAACCACGCAGCCAACCAGCCTCTAAACAGAGGAACCAACCAACCATGTAGTAATACTAAATAGAGAGAGAGTTTTTAATGTTATCAGGGGAATATGGAATAGGATGAGAAACACAACAAAGTTGAGTGAAACAAATATCAGAGCACAGGAGACTATACAACTCTAGTCTAGGATAGCCAATTGAGTGTTTGAGTCTTCAGTCTTTTGACTGGTTTGATGCAGCTCTCCATGCCTTCTTCTCCTGAGCTAATCGTTTCACTTCTACATAGCTACCACATCCTACATCCGAGGCAATCTGTGTAACATATTCTATTCTAGGTTACCCCTACAGTTCTTATCCTCGACCCTTCCTCCATAACTAAGTTTGCTATTCCTGGGTGTCTTAGTATGTGTCCTACCAACCTATCTGTTACTATGAGGGGTGTTCAAATGAAAAGGTACTAAACGATACCGTGGGTACAATTTATTAGTTATTCAAGAGTAATCACCACAGGTGTCCCATGGCTTCACTAGCCACAGGATTCCCTGTTCCCAGAAATCTCGTGGTTGTGACAGGAGCCAATCCTTTAGTTCGTCGTCCGATTGGAAACGTTTTCCCTTGAGAGTTTTTTTTTAACGGACCAAACAGATGGAAGACGCAGGGTGACAAGTCCGGGTTGTAGGGCGGATGCTCAAGTTGCTCCCTCCTGAACGTGGCCAATACACCTTGTGTGACGTTAGAGATGTGTGGGCGAGCGTTATCATGGAGCAGAATCACTCCCTTCGTGAGCAGTCCAGGCCGTTTGTCCTTGATGGACTTGCGTGCGCTACGGAGTGTCCCCCTAATGTTTCCTTGTAGTTAGTAATGCCCATTTCATTAGGGACAGCTGTTACGCCCGTTACAACCAGTGGCGTACCGACGGGGTGTGATTTAGGGTTTAACCCCGCCCCCAGAGACGTTTACTTGAATCCATATATTGTCTCATCCATCGCCTTCTTTACTCCTGTAAATAGGCGGCTTCGGTTGCGTAGTTGGTAGCATGCTGAGCGTCTATGCCCAAGGTCACAGGTTCAAACCAGGCCGAAGTCGTCGGATTTTTTAAGAGCGATAAAAATCCTTCAGTATGCCTTTACTTCGGAGGGGAAGTAAAGCCTGTGGTCCCATGTTATAGATTCATGGCATGACAAAGAACCTTCCACTAACTACAATTGTGTAAAGCTAAAGTATTGGTTATATTTCACTAACGTTCTTAGGTTCCAACGTTCGTCGCCAGCGGTGGCATTTAGTAACAAAGTTCATAACTAGTTGGTCGTTGACATTAGGGACAGCTGTTACGATCGTTACAACCATTTTGGTAGCAAAAGTTAGAACTACTTGAAAATCGAAATGTCTGCAGTCCTTACTTGAATTAAAAACAGATAACTCACACTAATACAGTCATCACAATTAATTGTATTAATACAGTCAATGACCATCTACTTTTCTTTTCAGGACGGAAGGAAATCGGCCGTGGACCTATTGAAAGGAACCATCCCAGCATTTGTCTGTTAAGAGTAGTTCCTCGTAGTTCCTCCCCTTAAAACAACTATAACAACAATAGTAGTTGTCTGGTGGTGAAAATGGGAAACCACGAAAACCATTTTCAGGACGGCCCGATACCAGTGAGGTCGGTAGCCATCACAATTAACACCGGTTATCAGGCAGATTCTACACACACCCAAAGTACAAGGGGCTACATGACCGCGTTGTCGCAGGCCCTAAACTGAGGAACCAACCAACTCTGTATATGTTTTAAATGTGATCACGTTCGTCACTTGGTAAATGCCCTGCACTCTGCTTGCAGGGAGACTCCTCCTTCAGTGTTGGAGTTGGCCATGGACCAGTTTTTCTGTTGAAGTGTGCGATCGGTAACTTTCATCACAAGGCCCCGAAAATTTATTCTTGCTCCCCCATCTTCCCTGAGGTCACCTATGCACCTGCCCCTTTTAGTATTTTCCTATCTCTAGGTCCCTTTCCGAATGCTCCCTGTTAGTTTTCCCGCCTCTTCTGTAAAGCATAGTAATTACCCTCCAGGCCTGTGAGGCGCATTGCGTTCGACTTTGGAAGGTTCGTGTTTCCTTATTATTCCATCGCACAATTGCTTCTTTTCCTCATTTTATGAATAAGAAATACATAGATTGTGGTTATTTCGTGGAATAAACGGGTCAAAGGATGTCGAATTATGAATACTATGAATTTCACAAAGCAATCTGTCTGCCCCTTACAGACACAGTAAGACTTACCAACCTTGCACTTTACTGGGGCAATGTATCTTTACTGCTGAGCATTGCAACAGTGATTCCAAGTAAGACTGGCTCTATATGGGGTTTGAAGCCAGTTTCCAGTGTTGCCTTAGTAAACAGAAGTTTGGTGCTTTTCAGTTGGTCAACACAATAGTGTTAAGACTGACTCTATTGTGCTGTATCTTATTTTGTAATAAGAACATTATTTAAGTTTTGCTCGCAATTTTAATATTTATTTGAATTTTTCACATGAAAACTGAACGCCGTTTGGTGGTGGCTTGTAAATGCGAGCTATTATTTTAAAGTTTGATTGTGAGCAATAAATTATTGTATGTTTTTAAAAACCTGATGCTGAATAAACTCCCTATGTATATCCTAATGAATGCCACTTATCACTTAAAAAATAATTGCGTTAATTGAGTGTTAATGACGACTATACAACAAGGGCCTCGGGAGTCGCGGAGGTGCGCCCGACGGAGGGTTAATTGTGTGTGTCTGTTAATTCAGTACATGGGGAGTTTCTGCAATTTATTCCAATCAATGATGCAGACAAAGCCATTAGGATGGGCACATTTTGAAAGCCAATAGTAATGGCAGCAGGAACACGGAGAGCAAAACTTATTTTTCTCTCACATAATGTCAATATTATAGGCAATCACTTACGTACAGTACATGATACCACTGCATCATTCAGTGCTTTTATTTAGTTACTGTTTTCCTTGTTTTTTTCGTTATTGCGCTGAAAATATAATGAGGCCCAAAATAGCTTTCGTCCAAAGAGAATGGTTATTGAGTTATTGTTTTTTTATATACATCGAGTTGAGCCTCTATGGACTGCGTGGTAACAACCAACTTCACTTTAATGTCTAGGTCTTGTTCTTGTTCCGGCTTTGACTTCCTGCTAGTATCTTCTGACCCCAGCGACGAGTGCCTGTTTTCAGACAAAGGTCCTCTCCGTCTTCTGGAAGTTGATACCATTTTAAAACCTTGGTAGTTGTTCACCAATCTTCTAAATGTGTTCCTGTCAGGAATTTCTCGGTCTAGAATACCAATTTACCTGAGATCTTTTTCGCATTCCTCGAACCATCTCGGCCTTGTTACCTTAGACTTGATGAAACTCCATATTCTTTTGGTTAATCGATCATCATTCATCCTCAAAAGGTGACCGTAAAATAGTAGCCGAATCTTCTTAATTGATGCTGTGATAGGGTCTGTGTTAGCTCTCATTCGCCACTGTCCATCAAAATATTTTAATACCGTAATGTATGCTGATGAAGATAACTGTCGTTTTAGGGGCGGAACAGCAAGGTCATCTGTCCCTTTAATAGTGTAGGCCTACACAATTACCCTTCTATAGTAATGAACCTCCCAGAAGGAAATCCTGCGTACGCCACTGGTTACAACAACACCCACCTTCAACCCAGAATATGAGGGGGAATTGTTCTCTAGGATTAGCTACTGTACGTGTGTACAAGGAATGCAGCGATGTGATGTGATCTAGCCTTTTAGAGCGCGTGTTTCTCTTCTCCTTGGTCGAGAAAGTGTCTCCCCTCTTTCTCCGTGTCGTGCCGCTGTTATAAATAGTGGCGACTCGCCATAGCCTCCACACGCGCTCGTCCACCGCCTCCTCGATCATACCTCTCGTCAAACAAGGTAAGTTATCCAAATTCCACTTATATGCGTATGTTGGATTTCTTTGGGTCTATCTTTGACATCTAGATCTATGCATTCTACTTCACTAGAGACTCGTTGGAGTGTGTTGTTACCATGGCAACAAGTGATCGTCATCTAGGTCTATGCATTCTAGTTCAGTAGAGACTCGCCGGAGTGGGTTGTTACCATGGCAACAAGTGTTCGTCATCTAGGTCTATGCATTCTAGTTCAGTAGAGACTCGCCGGAGTGGGTTGTTACCATGGCAACAAGTGTTCGTCATCTAGGTCTATGAATTCTAGGTCAGTAGAGACTCGTTGGAGTGTGTGTTGTTACCATGGCAACAAGTGTTCGTCATCTAGATCTATGCATTCTAGTTCAGTAGAGACTCGTTGGAGTGTGTTACCATGGCAACAAGTGATCGTCATCTAGGTCTATGCATTCTAGGTCAGTAGAGACTCGTTGGAGTGTGTTACCATGGCAACAAGTCATCGTCATCTAGGTCTATGCATTCTAGGTCAGTAGAGACTCGTTGGAGTGTGGGTTGTTACCATGGCAACAAGTGTTCGTCATCTAGGTCTATGCATTCTAGTTCAGTAGAGACTCGCCGGAGTGGGTTGTTACCATGGCAACAAGTGTTCGTCATCTAGGTCTATGCATTCTAGGTCAGTAGAGACTCGTTGGAGTGTGTGTTGTTACCATGGCAACAAGTGTTCGTCATCTAGATCTATGCATTCTAGTTCAGTAGAGACTCGTTGGAGTGTGTTACCATGGCAACAAGTGATCGTCATCTAGGTCTATGCATTCTAGGTCAGTAGAGACTCGTTGGAGTGTGTGTTGTTACCATGGCAACAAGTGTTCGTCATCTAGATCTATGCATTCTAGTTCAGTAGAGACTCGTTGGAGTGTGTGTTGTTACCATGGCAACAAGTGTTCGTCATCTAGATCTATGCATTCTAGTTCAGTAGAGACTCGTTGGAGTGTGTTACCATGGCAACAAGTGATCGTCATCAAGGTCTATATATTCTAGTTCAGTAGAGACTCGTTGGAGTGTGTTGTTAGCATGGCAACAAGGACCAATAGGCGAATAGAAACATTTCCGAGTTTCGAAGATTCTCAGTCTATTTAATTATAGCTTTTTAAAATTTATTTTTATCATCAGAGAAATAGTTTTACATAAGAAAACAAGTTCTATTTATTGATATATATACAGTACAAGCTGTACCCGGCATGCGTTGCAATGCCAATCAAAGAAAGTGTTGGCGTTGAAATTCTGTTTCTTGAAGTGCTTTTGGATACACAACATGTTAACTGCCTCTAAGCTATCGTAAAATGGATTTTCTAATTTAGAACCATTCGTGGAAGCGTGCACAACAACTTTCAAAAGTTTCATCGCTGTCACTCATTTGTTGAATCTACTCGTACGCTACCTGTTGTGAAATGGATTTACTAAGTCGAAACCCTTCCCTGGCGTGTACACAATAACTCATCAATGATTCATCGCAATCGGATGAATTGTATATGCACGTATACGGGGTTTTGTTTAAACGATTCGTGCGCTGTCACTCATTTGTTGAATCTACTCGTGCGCTACCTATTGAGAAACGTATTACTAAGTCGAAGCCCTTCCCTGGCGTGTACACAATAACTCATCAAGGTTTCATCGCAATCAAAGAATGTTATATGAACGCAATAGGGGATTTTGTTGAAACGCTTCGCGCGTCGTCACCCATTTGTTGCATCTACTCTTGCGCTACTTATTGTGAAATGGATTTACTAAGTCCCCTTCCCTGGCGGGTACACAATAACTGATCAATGTTTCATCGCAATCGGATGAATAGTATATGAACGCATACCTGATTTTGTTTAAACGATTCGCGCTCCGTCACTCATTTGTTGAATCTACTCGTGTGCTACCTACTGTAAAATGTATTTACTAAGTTAGAAACCGTCACGTAAGTGTCCACAACATCTCACCCAAGTTTCATCGCTATCGGACTAATGGTATATGAAGACATAGGGGACTGTATTGAAACGCTCCGCATGTCGTCGTTCATTTGTCGAATCTACTCGTGTGCTACCTACTGTGAAATGTATTTACTAAGCCAGAAACCTTCGTTAGAGTGTCCACCATATTTCACCCAAGTTTCAACGCTAACGGCAGAATGGCATATGATTTTATACGGGACTTTGTTGAAACGCTTCGCGCGTCGTCCCTCATTTGTTGAATCAACTTGTGCGCTGCATATTGTATAGTGGATTTACTAAGCCAGAAATTTTCCATGACGTGTACACAACATCTCACACAAGTTTCATAGCTACGGACGAATGGTACATGAATGCATACGGGACTTGGTTGAAACGCTTCGCGTGTCGTCGCTCATTTGTTGATTCTACTCTTGCGCTACATATTGTAATATGGATGTACTCAGCCAGAAACCTTCCCTGGAGTGTACACAACATCTCACCCAAGTTTCATCGCAATCGGATGAATGGTATGTGAAAGTATACGGGACGTTGTCGAAACGCTTCGCTCGTAGTCACTCATTTGTTGAATATAAACGTGCGCTTCGTATTGTAAAATGGATTTACTTAGCCAGAAACCTTTCCTGGAGTGTACACAACAATTCACCAAACATTTATCACTATCAGACGACTGGTATATGACTTTATACGGGACTTTGTTGAAACGCTTCGCGTGTCATCGCTCATTTGTTGAATCTACTGGTGCGATACCTATTGTAAAATGTATGTACTAAGCCACAAACCTTCCCTGGAGTGTACACAACATCTCACCCAAGTTTCATCGCTATCGGATGAATGGTATATGAAATTATATGGGACTTTGTTGAAACGCTTCGCGCGCCGTTGCTCATTTGTTGATTCTACTCGTGCGCTGCCTATTGTAAAGTGGATGTACTAAGCCAGAAAATTTCCCTGCAGTGTACACAACATTTTACGCAAGTTTCATAGCTATCGGACGAATGGTATATGAACACATACGGGACATTGTTGAAATGCTTGGCGCATCGTCGCTCATTTGTTGAATCTACGCGTGCGCTACCTATTGTAAAATGGATTTACTAAGTCAGAAACCTTCCTTGGAGTGTACTCAACATCTCACCCAAGTTTCATCGCAATCGGACGAATGGTATATGAACGCATAGGAGACATACATACCCACCCACAGACAAACTATCACGTTACATTGATTTTTATATATATAGATTTTCAAACATGCTGGTGGATGTTGATGAAAGTCAAGGAAAAATACCCCTAGTTTCACGCGCGAACATGAGCCATGTGGAATGATTGGACGTGCCATTTCACATCGAAAATTCCACTTACATTATTAACCGGGAATCGAAACCAGCTTGATCATCGCGTCCCAGTGATATGTGAATGGAGTGCATTGTGATTATATTATATTTACTACCCATACTGAATTAGTTAATAGCTGTCATCTCTGACGCGAAACTGGGTTGAGGACCTGCAACGTGCACATTGACGTAGAGAACGTATACTCGTCAAGGAGAAGACTGGACTTTGTGTTTCCGTGTTGGGTTTTCTAAGTATTGTTTATCACTTTATTATAACTAACAATCTAGAAAGCGAATTTAGACCTAGAGCTGCTTAGACAAAAGAGGTTTGACCCCGCCAAAGCTTCACGGCTCTTTTATACATTCCATCAAATTAGGCGAACTTGCTTTTATTTGCCGCAAAATGTACGAAAGAGACTGACACAGAGTTTGATATTACCAATATTTGACTATGGATCTATAATTTACCATGATCTGGGGGAGGTCCTCAATACAAAATTGCAAAGAATGCAAAATGCTTGCTTGCGGTTTGTTCTCAATGTATCAAGAGAGTCTCATATAACTCCAGATTGAACGGCAAAAGTTAAAAGAACGAAGACAGTATGCCATGGCTCTGACTGTGATGCAAATTCTAAAATTCAAAATTCCGTCTTATATTTACTGCACACTAACTCCCATGCAATCAGTGCATAACCGTGCCAAAAAGGAAATATACGAGTATAATGCTTTCGGAAATAATTACTTCGAGTTATCGAAAGTTCTAGGTACCGGTATACAAATACTGTAAGCTACATGAATAAATGGGGTCCTATTATGGTAATTAGTCAACTGTTGCTACGTCATGCCATTAGGTCTACTTAAGCAAATATTGCACATAAAGTTCCATTAATTTTACTGAATGTATTGTGTGTTCCTTTCAAAATTGTGACTATAAATCGCACTATAAATCGTGTGTTTATTTTTCATAATGGTCGACAGCGTATTGCGAGAAATGCACAGCCCTACACAATTCCTATGTCACATCTAAAGATCGTAATTCAACTGCATTTTCACCCCAACTTCCAGTTAAAGACACATATTAGCCTACTTTCGATTTTTGCAAAAAATGAAAGTAGACTTATGAGATCAACACAGGGCGAAAAATTGTGTGTCTGTCTGTGTGTGAGTCTGTGTGTGTGTGTACTCTGAATATCTGTCGTCGTCCCCCCCCCCCCCCCATCAATTCGAACACGGTAAAAACCGAATAAACGAAATTCGGTACAGAGGTAGCACTAGCAAAGGGCACCTCAGTGTCATGTTTTATATCGCCGCCATTTTGACGAAAACATAATGGCGGCCATCCAAATTTTGAAAGCTTAAATCAAATTACGACCAACCTAATCATCTGATCTCTATCAATTTTTGCAACATTATACCTTTATGTATGAAAAATCTTTTGACCAAACTACGAGGTCATCAACCCAATAATTTGAGGATGGCGGCCATGTTTGTGTGCAAATCGATTCCCCCTATCTATTCAAACACGGTGGAACCGAATTGAACGAAATTTGGTACAGCGGGAGCACTAGCAAAGGACACCTCAGTGTCATGTTTTATATCGTCGCCAACTTGATGAAAACGTAATGGCGGCCACCCAAATGTTAAAAGCTTAATTCAAATTACGACCAACCTAATCTTCTAATCTCTACTAAATTTTGCAACAATATACCTTTATGTAATAAGCATCTTTTGACCAAACCTCAAGGTTATCAGCCCAATAGTTTACTGATAGCGGCCATGTATGTGTGCAAATTGATTCACCATATCAATTCAAACATGGTGAAACCGAATTGAATGGCATTTTGTACAGAGGTAGCACTGGCAAAGGGCACCTCATATTCATGTTTAATATCCGTATAGCACGTTGTATTTCAACAAGCTACTACAACCAACATTCAATTATTATTCTTCTTGAAAAGGACATAGAGTTATAACAATACCCATGCATTTAGAAGAAAGTAGGCTATATGTTCTTTACTGAACATCTTGTTTTATTTCGGGGGAATACAATTCGTATCATTCCAGTTATCGAAATATTCCAGTAATAGAACTTCGTTAGTTACCGTATGTTAGTTATTGTTGTGTAGAACTTCGCCGGGAAATTAAAATTACTTCGAGATATCGAAAATTTGAGATAGGATAAGTTCGACTGTATTTTGACTTTCGAGTGGAATCTTGTACAGGGGTCTGTACTGCAGCACCGCCCTATGAACTGTTATACTCTAATTTGTGGCTGTGTTCGTTAAATGGAAAATACTAGGACCATTTACCCAATTATTATGGTATATTTAGTCTATATATTATGCATAATTTTAATAATAATTTAAAAATGTAAAAAAGGAAATGTTACAATGTAAATAGCAATATCTGCGTTACACTACGAACGCTTACAATATACAGTACACCCTCTGTCTGAAAAGTTCCGTGAATGGGTCTATATTACGAACGGATTGTTGACTTATCTGAAACAGCCGTTACTACCCTTCGAAGTAATCCCCGTGGATGGTTATGCACTTCTTATAACGGCTGTACAAGTCCTGGCATAGTCTTCCCGAGGGATAGCCTTCAGTTGGGTCGTCACATTACGTTGGATGTCCGAAAACCTCTGGCCCTTCAGGGCTTCTCGGCGACCCTGGACCCCGATACTCCATACTTTGACGCTTGCCTTCAAGGTCGTACCTCAGGCACCAGGTCTCGTCACCTGTGACGATGGTTTTCAGGACCATTCCATTCCACGGAACATTCACCCTTCTCACTGCCACGCGTCGAACAGGTGTGCACGTTAGGTTGCATAAAGTCACCCTTCTCACTGCCACCCGTATATCAGGTGTGAAAAGCAGGTTGCATAAATTCACGCTTCTCTCTTGCTTTCAATTTAGTGTGTTGACGACCCAAACTGTAGGCTATTCCTAAAGAAGACTATGCCAGGAGTTTCCAGGACTTGTTCAGTGGTTCTCAGCCTACAGTAGTGTAATTAAGAGTTCATAGTGTCTCACTGCTGCACAATGTAAGTTTTCGAAACAGTGAAGAAACATGAAATCAGTAAAACAGCATTACAATTCTTGTAAAGACCATGGAACATCCTGTTTGGAAGAAGCACATTGAACCTTTTGCTTCCTCCAGAAATGTTCGTTCTAATTTAAGAGTGTACAATTATTGTAATGTCGACTTCAAATTAACTATCAGCAACTTAAAACTTCTCCACTATCTGTCATTCATTTAATCATTGTCTCAGGGGAGTGAGACACTGCGACTGCTGAGGATCTCCACTTCTGTACTGTTAGGCCACGCCACTTATTTCTCCAACGCGTCGTTCTATCAGAAAAGTGAATGGAACATAAAATACTCAACATTTTATTTCCAACAGTAAGTTAATTCTTGCCATATGCATTCAGATCATAAAACGAATCGTTGCGAAGATAAAGTCGTTTTACTGCAAAACTATTTCTAGCGTCGATTGGCGCCTTAATGACCTTGGACGTAAATATTCGAATGCAATGAGTAACGGCCGTATTTTTTGGTAATAGCGATACGCGCGAACATTCTTCATATCTTCTTTCTTGCATATATGGCCTTCTAGCTACTTAAAGTAGCGTATTTTAGCAAAATGAATTTGCGAAATATCACGAAATCTGATTTATTGCGCGAATTGCACAAATAATCACGAAATATACTTCACTTGGTACGAAAATGGTAAATATTATCGAAAAAGCTCTCCAAAACACGTTTAAATGCTTCTGAGGAATTAATCGTCGTGGTTTCCTTCTCATTTGATAGTGCTGCGCCGGAAGTGTGTGTATTCAGTTCCGCGATCTCTGCTATCGACCACATCAAATGGCGTTGTAGTTGTAGATACAGCAGTGCGAGTTCGCGACTGATAAAACTTTATTGGCAAACATCCAGCATTTAAGTATAAAAATGCCGAAAACTAAAGTCACAACAGTTTTCTCGAGGGCCGAGGAATACAACAGCGAGGGGTTCTATGTATTTGATGCTGCAAGAAAGATTCTAATGTGTAAATACTCCAATGTTCTTATTCCGTGGGTACGAAAAGATACGTGCGATAACCACTGCAGGGATTCAGAAACGCATAAAAAGCGGAAGAAAGAAGGAAATGAACATAATTCTACGCGGCAAATAACATTCAGCGTTACTGTCCACATCGCAAAGAAGTTGAATAACCCCCGTATCACATAATTTGTTAGATTTAGCCCATACTATAAGGAAGATTTCAGATCAAACTTCGATCATTATGACAATTTATTTCGCGAAATACCCACCGAAATAGCGTCAGTTTTAACACCGAAATCAACAGTTTTATTTCACAAAAAAATAAGGCCCTTAGCAATGAGCATTCAAAATTGAACAACCTCCACGTTCCTCTGGCATGAAACGCTTAGAAAACAAAAAATTATCTTGATTCTTAACGATGAGCAGACATAACTTAAACGTGATTAGTTCATGTGTCTCGTGCACCGGCGAGGGACAATAACAACTCGTTCTTCTGTGCCTGCATAATATCCTTCATTAGCCGACTCTCATAAATGATGCCATTGTGTTGTTGCCGGCACTTTCACTTCCCAGCGTGTGCTAATGTCTACGTGATCCTGTAACATGAGCCCCGTGTACTTGGGCGTGTGTCTGATAATCCACGTCAGTGTAATATAAATTCAAGGGCAGTCTACAGATTAGAGACATGGGTGGAGGAAAACAGCCTGCAGATAAACGAAGAAAAGACAATACAAATGACCTTCAGAAAAGGGGGGAAGTCAACACCCAAAGACAACATAACAATACACCAGAAGCCACTACAAAAAGTAAGAAATTATAAATATTTGGGAATAACTCTACAGACAACAGCAGCGTCTTTTGGTATACATATTCAAGAAAAAGCAGCAGCAGCTATCAGGGCCTCATAAAACATCCAAAGCATAGCAAACCTATCGACTAGCACGGCGATGGAACTATTCCAGACGACAGAAGCGCCAGTGATTGTGCGGGAATAGCTGAAGACCGGAGACCTGATGAGAATAGAAAGAAAAAATCAATGCCTCATTACGAGGCACAGGGGCGTCAACTAGAAAGACCTGCACTCAGCCTCTCCGGAGGCCACACGATCAATATCATTAGTGTTATGTCAAAGACATCAATAATGTTTATAGGGAAGCCTTTACATAACCCAATTAAAGTTTGTTTGTCAACGAAAACATGGCTACAAACCAAAACACTGTAATTTGTAAGTATTACAGGGCTCGGACGAGTACAACAGCGTCCTGTAGATACACCTCACTGGGACGGGTTACACTCAGCCATCCTAGAAGCGTTTTTTCGTGGTTTCCCACTTCTACCCCAGGCGAATGCCGGGATAAGGCTACGGCCGCCTCATATCGCCATCACAATGACATGGCCACAATGCCGCAAACCCCCAACAATCTCATAAAGGAATCGATTCTTGGTTATTGCATCGCGGTGAACAAAGAAAGCATCGCAGACGCACTACTGTCGACCAAAGTATTATGATTTATTTCTTGTGGATCATATTATTAACTCCACACCTGGAAACGTGCCATAAATATTGGGAAGATTGTAATTTTCGGAACATTGAAGTGGGCAGAGCATTTAGGACGAGAATATTTCGCGGAACGAGGGGAAGGGGTGGGTAGGCTACACGCACTACACGTCTACTAGTACGGCCGTCATACACCAGACAGCGCTGAAGTCTTTAGCCTAGTCCACACCAGCAATTTGTTTGCAGACTGTTTGAAAACGGTATGAAGACTGTATGTATACTACTTTGGAGTCTGGAAACAGTCTCTATACAAGTCTGCATACAGTATGCAGACTGTATTGAAACATTGTATCCGATACAAGTATGTTACGGTACTTGTTTTGCGTCCACACCAGAATTAGACCTCTAGTCCACATTCATACCTTTACCGCAGGGTGAATTCTTATAAAGTCTGCGAATGTGTAAATTAGGGGATCAAAGTGAAACGATCATGGTGGGAGGGGGATTGTGTTTAGATGTACCTCTTGTATTAGTCGACCAAAATACTCATTCTACGAATATTTCATATAACAACCGATATTTTCTTTTTGTGGGGAGGGGGTGAAATTTGACACCCCGCCGGTAGCCCCACTAAACTACATTTTGTGGCAATATAATGAGATCGCTGTGAGGTCATTGCTGGGACATGTTTCAATGCCTAATTAGTTTTGGTCCCTTCATCAGCCGATATGAATTAATAAATGTCAATGACACACGAAATGCATAGCGTGACAACAAAAAGTCCCTTGTTATTAAACCTTATATGGTGCACCATAAAGAAGGATGGGAAATTGAAACTAAATCAACACAATATGATGTGGGAAAACGTGGCTAGCTGGATGCGTCTGTGGTTTGTATCCGGTCTACAGTTTCAAAACACGTCCACACAGGAAGACTTGAGACACAATACTTGTTTCTTGTATGCGTGTTTTCCATTTCGTTGGAAAACAGAAAACATTGTATCTTGTCTCTTGAAACACGAGATTGGTATGCCATTTGTATGTCAATTGTATGCAAACTGTATGCAGACTGTTTCCAAACATCACTCGAGTCTCCCGATTGTATGTAGAATGTTTTCAAAAAGTAAGCAAACATCCCGCATACAAATGAGAAACATTTGGGAAACAGTCTGCATACAATGTTTCTGGAAACAAATCTGCCGGTGAGGACGAGGCTTTAGGTGCCAAGAATTAGCATGGCTGTCGGCCATCTGTAGTAAGGTAATCTGTGGTTCAGAGTTGCCTTCACTGATTACCTTACTGATTGGCTTGAAAACTTCCTATACAGTTTCACCCAGCCGCTGTGAACTATCGAAATACCTCCACACATTTCTAGTATGTCCAAAGACTACTATATCGTTTCGGCGAAAAATAATTATATCGTTCTAACAGTTTCATAAAAATAGACCATATAGTCAATGCTAAGTGCATTATGACTTTCAATTATAAACACCCGTATGTTTCAGATGAGTGTCGAGGTATAAGATAAGCAGATCAGAGTATTAACATTATCATAATAAGACTCATAAAAATATTATGATAAATTTTTGTAGACCAGGACTTGAGCCTGGTTAAGAATTATATTTAAAACCATGGGTTGGTTCAACACCAATGATAAAATGAACACAACTTTGTTTCTTGGACACACACAATTTTTAAATTAATAAACTTCCAATGTATATTGTGTTAAAATTTGGATTCGATCTGATAACGGGTTTTTGAGATAATAATTCTTAAATGTGACGCTTGGTTGAAACACGCTTAAAAACGGGCCCTTTTTTGTGTTCCAACTGCGATAAAAAATATTAAAATATAAAGTTTAAATTCCAAACCTACAAGAACTAACGTAAAATAGAACGACGAAAATGATGATGTGATTGGATTTTATGTAGGTCTATTGGGTACTCCACAAACAACCTTCATACTCGAGTGCACATAATACTTTGGTCGACAGTAGATGCCACCGTCCTTGAAAAGGTTCTCCATGGTTTCCATTTTCACCTCCAGGCAAATGCCTTCTAATAGGCATTAACTCATCTCCCGAGGTTGGCGTCCGGAGTAATGTTAGGGTTCAGACCCGCAACCTCAGCCCGAAAGTCTGGGAAGCATTCAATGACAATGGCAATGCTTTCTCTATACTCAGAAAGTAACAGGTGAAACAGTTCACTTCCATGAGAAAGTCTCTTTCAGATTATTTTAATGATCTGACCAGTTATTTTCTTGTCTCACACATGTTAGTGAAATCTTCGCACGCGAGAACTTCTCCCATGTGCTCTAGGTCAAGGTCAAGACAGTGCCCAGTGTTGCCAATACAATATTGCAATTAGTCCGTATTTAGCTTCCTGTTAGAGACAGTACTGCCAATGTTGTTGTTGTTGTTGTTGTTTGAGTATTTTGACTGGTTTGGTGCAATAATCCATGTCTCCCTGTCCTTGGCTAATCGTTTCATCTCTACACCTCTACACCTTACATCCGAGGCAATCTGTTTAACATATTCTAACCTTGGTCTACCCCTACAGTACTTGTCCTCGACCTATTCCTGGGTGACTTAGTATGTGTCCTACCAACCTATCTCTTCTCTTCATTAGCAGTCGCCAGAAACATCTCTCCTCTCCCACACGTTTAATACCTCTTCGTTTGTAACCCTATCTACCCATCTGATCTTCATCATTCTCCTGTAACACCACATTTCAAATGCTTCAATTCTCCTCTTTTCTGCTGCATCAATAGTCCAAGTTTCACTTCCATAGAGCGCCACGCTCCAGACAAAGGCCTTCAATAATGACTTTCTAATACCTATTTCTAGGCAGTAAGCTTATCCCCTCGGCCATCCAGACAACAATCCAGACTATATTCGATGTCAATTATTTCTTTTCTGTAGAAATGCTTTCCTTGCCTGCGCCAGTCTACTTTTTATATCATCTTTGCTTCGTCCATCACTGGTTATTTTGCTTCCTAAGTAACAGAAGTCTCCTACTCCCTTTAGCTTTTCACCTGCCAATTTGATGTCCAGAGAAATTTCTGATTTCTTTCGACTTCATTCCAATACTTTTGTTTAACATTTATTAATTTTCATCATGAATTCTGTCCTCAATACAGAGTCCATACCATTTTCAAACTAATTCAAATCATCTGGTGTGTCGGTTATGATGACGATGTCATCAGCAAATCTCAGAGTTGAAACTATTTCTCCCTGAATCTTTACTCCAACTTTGAATTTTTCTCCAATTTCCTTCATTGCTTGTTCCATGTGTTGTGTGATAAGTTGCAGCCTTACACCTTTCTAAATACCATATGCTCTCTTCAGCTCGAGTAGCTGCTGTATAGAATGCAGTACTGCCAATAGTTCCCTTAAAATAATTAACTCCAACAACAAGTCACTGAACGTTATGTTTTTGAATCTAAAGATGGCCGTAAAAGGAGGAAAACTTTTAAAAAGTACACTGATCTATTTAAAACATTAAGTTGTCTTCATATTGAATTAGCAGAATAGAAAATTGTTACGGACAAAGCTAGGAGTTGATTGGGAGAGGGGATTTGTGGCCCACTACGTGATTTCACTGATCATTAAATCTCATACGTTCGTACAAGGCGAAGGTCGTCCGCCTGGTGTAGGCTACCGGTATTTAGAATGTCTTTCTGTTACATTCCATTGTTGTCAGGAACGAATGTAAAACTGTGTACGAACGATGAATGAAAATGTATCATGAAGTCGGTTGTGCTCGAAATTAGCCTCACAAGCTGAAGAATGCCTAAACACCAATAGAAACTTGAATTTGGTGTAGGCCTAATTATCAATAATCAGTCCGCTGTCATTAGGATAATTCGAAGTTCCCAAGATGTTACTCCTTTGATAAAACTCCCACATCCTGACACCTGTATTCAATTTCATCAGTGTTTAAGCGTATTATTACGTCTTTCTTACGGAGCTAGCCTTGAGTAGGTGATTTCATATTTCTATTGGATTTTTATACGATAACCAGTGGCGTGTGGTGGAATTTTACTTAGGGTGAGCAATGGTTTTCTTCGCAAAATCATTGACGACCCAGTTGTAGAGGTTAGGAATGTTTTGAACTTAGAAAGTAAATCTATCTCAATTGAAATCAATGATAAATGTTATACGATTAGTTAAAATACCGAAGACAAGCTTTCACTTTCCTGTTAATAGGCCTACTCAATTGAGGAGTTGGGCGACTTCGTAATAAAATTAATATTTTGTTCTCAAATTTACCGCACATCACACGCTGTCATCTCTAGACCCAAGTCCCGGTGCCATATTTTTACAGATTCTCACGCCTACTAGTGTAAACAAAAACGTCTACTGCATACCCTACTCCCTTATATTGCATTAGACAACATTATATCGCTGAACTATAAAAATGACGGTCTACCTCTGTAAAACAATCACACGTTTTAACACAGAATATAAAAAGCTGTTTTACACAAACACTGAAACGCTTTTTCAAACTATAATGAGCGAGCAAACACACTATTTTTGAAAACTGACCGTTCCTTGTTTTCGGCCTAAGGTATGTAACTTAAGGAATTGCTTCCTAGCCTTCGCTTTCACTCACCCTGCAGTATCAAGAAATACCATAAAAGAGGGCATGTCACGCTATTGTGCAAGGAACTCGCATTAGGCATCAAAGAACGAAGTATGAATGGATTCATTAAAACAATACAGGACACAGAGACTGGAATATCACTATAACCAAAGTAAATAATTATTGTATCCATCATTACTTTACTTGGGTAAGCAATGCTTACCTTACATTCATGGAATACACGCGCCTGTCGATAGCATAGCAAGCAACGGGATATACGGAGTGTATTTTGCCATTCCAAGAAAAATAATATTGAGTGGTAATTGCAGTTTGATGCCAATAAAATCCAAGACTAGTTGAACTGGTTTACGGCTTCAAACATTTTCTTGCAGCTCAAAAGGGACGTGCCGTTTGGCTTGCACTAGCCAGCGCTGCGAAGGTTCTTTGTTCCATGGTCCTAGTTCTAGCAGTGAAGGGGGAATGCTCGTGCCTTAACACAATAACGTGTAATTCCAGATCCTGGGACTAAGGTTCGAATGTTCTTAACAAAACATGCACGTTCAGAAAGTGGAGTTGCTGGTTAATGAGGGACTTTTACTTACAGAGAGGAATGCTGTGAAGGTAAGAGGAGAATTATTGGGGCTTGAAGACACCACTCTCACCTCACCTCACAGATTCGCCCTGTCATTGCTCAACAAGACCCCTTCTCTTTCTGCGTGCAGACGTGATGGTGTTGGTAACACTTCTTGTGCCCCAGGAAGAGTTGATAACACAGTCGCGTGAGTGAGTGTGAGACAGAACTGACACTCGAGGCACAGAAATGATAAATAAATACAATTTAATTAGATTAAAAGTTAAAGCTTCATTGTTTCTTGATCCAGCCATCACAATTCTGTAAAATAACAGGTTTACACACACTCAAGTATACATGAGCCTATTCTACACTAGCCTACCATATTAAGACAACTACTGTGACACGTTTTTACCACCAACGTGGTTCTCCATCAACCAATAACAATAAATAATGGATGAAACGTCAAAAATTAATCTTAAAATCACATCAAAATATTGTGCACGAAGAACTACAGCCACTTTTCTTCTGGTGCTTGGTTTCTTAACTCCATTGAAGCAACTCCACAAACCGGTAGCTCTTTGTGGAATTGCGGAGCGGAACATTTGCTTGGTTTCCTTGGAGACTCGACACGTCGAGGAGGAATATAAAGCTTGCATTTATTACTTTATGTTCGACGATGTCGATATGTAAATATTATATGTCAGAAAACTGTATCATAATGGAGGGTGGGGCGTGGTGGCGCAGCGGTCAAGCTGTATGCCTCTCACCAAGGCGGACCGGGTTCGATTCCCGGTCAATGCATGCATGTGAGATTTTCGATGTGAAATGCCATGTCCTGTGGTTCGGATTCCACGTAAAACGGAGGTCCCGTGGCTCATGATCGCGAGATTAACGGTCACGTTAAACTACAATCTTCCTTTTCACAATGGAGGTCATTAAAGTACTACTTTTCATTATAACACAGTTTTTCCAACCAATCAGAGCTCAATATTTTCATTCAGTGACCAATTAGTAAGGATAGCTTCTGCCATGCACTCAAAACCCAACATGTCGGACATGAGTTACATGATTTGAAAGTTGAACGAGTGATGCCAGATATACTTAAAATTATACAAAAGTTTTCCAGGGAGAACACCGGACCCCTATTTTTTGGGCCCTCTATCTAACCCCCGGTTGGGCCCCACCAAAATAACACTCTATATACGCCTCTGAATTGCTAATAAGGTAACTCTGAAGCTCTCCGTTATCCTCGTATTGAACATTGTGGTCCAACATCGCTTCGTTGCGCACGGCTAGCATTCTTGGCTGTCCCCGGGTTTGATTCCCGGCTCTGCCAAGAAATTTAATTCTGGTCTGAGGGCTGGAACGGGGTACACTCAGCCTCTGAGACAAAACTGAGAAGAGGCGAGATCAATTCCTACCTCAGCCATCCTGGAAGTGGATTTCCGTGGTTTACCACTTCTATTCCAGGCAAATGCCAGGATGGTACCTTACTTAAGGCCACAGTCGCTTCCTACCCAAATCATTACACATACACGCACTAGTACAGATATCACAGTGACACAGGTTATCAGAAAAATTCTACACACACCCAAGTACAGGGGGCTACAGACCAAGATGTCACAAAGCCACTAAAAGAATCAACAACAACTCAAATCCCATAAAGTTCCACAAACGGTCTCACAAAGGTCTTTAGAGATCCCATTGAAGCTAGCAACTTACTATCGATAATATCGATCTTTCACATATATCACAGCTGACATATTTGTTGCCTGAACATAGTTCGTAGTTCCTTGTCTACGGTATATGCCGTGAGGGTGAGGCTTTCCCGTTTCCACCTTTATACGAGGGGCGTGGTGGCTCAGCGGTCTAGCTGTATGCCTCTCACCAAGGCGGTCCGGGTTTGATTCCCGGTCAATGCATGTGAGATTTTAGAAGTGAAATGCCATGTCCTGTGGTTCGGATTCCACGTAAAAAGGAGGTCCCGTGGCTCATAATCACAAGATTCACGGTCACGTTAAACTACAATCTTCCTTCCTTCCTTTTCTTTATATGACGGGGCTTATAACCTCGATGTTATCACCTTATAACAACAATCGTGCCGGTACCGGTAAGTGTAGCTACAACACTAATAATTATATTGGACATGAATTTAGCGGCCTACTGGATTACGCAACGATTTCACAGGAAAACGGTCGCTTCTGTTACGTTAGCAACATTGTTGTTACTGAATCTTACTGCACAGCCTACTAAACTAAACAAATACATCTCCCAAATCCGATTTGGACAAGGCCTCTTAAGGGACACTAGGACTGAGTTTTTAAGCAAAAATGACAAAATAACTGTTTTTTTTTCATATATATATATATATATTTTATGGACCCCTGCGGATAATTTCAGTAAAACAGTTTTCATGCACCGCCATTTTTAAAGGATAGCGGCATTTTTAAATCTCCTCCGCGTAAGATGATGTTGGAAGGCAAATCATATGAAAGTAGGCTATACTTTTAAAACTAGAAATCCTAGAAAGTCGTATGTTAACTCAAACGAACGGTCTTTATTCTCTTTATCTCTAGAACAAAACATTGTATTTTTCAGATTTTTTCCAAAAAAGTTTCATTAAGTGAGACAAGCTAGTTAATAGAACATTCGATTTTATAAAAATGCTTTTATCTTCAAAGAACATTTTTAGGTAATCAAAATGCTCCATGAGCATGAGATATTCGCCAATTTTACTCAAACAATTACTGGATATTCAGAAATTCATGTGTTGTAAGACAGTATTGCAATATCTCCAGTCACTTAGTAAATTACAGACCAAAAAAATAAAGAACTATGAAAAATTATCATAAAACATGATGGCACATTAAGAAAAATTAATTTGACAGCACGCATGTATCACTTTCCTGAAATGTCTCAATGTTATAATATTTAGAATACTCTTATGTACCGTATATGTAATGTAAAAATCAAACATTTTACACAATTTCTGCTACTTGTGGAGCAATTTGATCACATGGTATATTTTAATAGTAGTCTATAATTAGTAAGAAATCAATTAAATTTCATCCGATTGTTTTCAAATTTCGTATGTGACTTAATGTTACTATCCTAATTATGTAGTTTAAATTTCAACTCAATCTGATACAAAATGTAGAAGTTGAAAAATTCAGTCCTAGTGTCCCTTAATAGCACGAGTCTGGAAGGCAATGCTCGTGCCAGGGCCTCAATTCACTCTATCCTTGAAAAGAGCGAGTTTTTGTGTGTAGATATTCTGTGACATTGCTCAGTTTGGCTGAATACACTTTCCCCAGGTGCGTTCACTTTCTACACCGGTCCGGTCACTTTTACCGCCCAGGTCAACAGGTCTAGATTCTACGAGTTCTGGAGCACTTCTGATCAAGGCCTTGCTCTAATTGGTTGAAGAAGTTAATTATCAATGAAAGTACAGTATTATGACAGATGCTTTTAGCGGGTATTTCTGAAGCATGTTTCTTATTTTCTAATCCCATTTTGAAGTCACTGTCTACCAGATAATGTTATTTCTTCTCGGTTTGTTGGGACATTGGCACTTATGAGTAACAACGTTAATGTAGGGTGTTTTAGTGAGTTGTTGGTGTTGCTTATTTTAGGGGCTATGGCATCGTGATCATATAGCAACGTGTATTCGAATGTGTGTGGAATTTGTGTGATAACCCGTATTATTACAATGGCTGTACTAATGAGTGTATTTGTAAATTGGGATATGATTGGGAAGGAGACGGCCGTAGCCTTTAGTTAGGAACCATTTCAGCATTTGCCTGGAATAGAAGTCGGGGGGGATCACGGATAATCACTTCCAGGAGGGCTGAGGTGGGAATCGAACCCTCCTCTCCTCACGACGCTGAGTGTACCCCATTCCAGTCCTCACACCAGAATTATAATTTCTTGGCAGAGCCGGGAATTGAACCCGAACCTCAGGGGCGACAGCCGCTACACCACGAGACAGCAGGGTTGATCATACGGTGCCGTGGGTAACAATAAAGGTCACCATTCCAGGGGCGTATATACAGTAATTTTTTTCGGGGAGGGGGAGGGGGGGGGGGATGACTATCCTGGAAAATTGTGAGTATTGTCAGGGGATTGTCACCCCAAAATACCCAGAAATATCAACCAATATCTTAGAGCATATAGGCTAACTTGGTGTAATTATTTTAGATAAGAGTTAATTGTAAAATTCTAAGTTGATATAGCCTACAAATAGTGGGAACACAAAAATAGTTGTAAAATACATCACAACACACAAATTTTTATAATGAAAATCCACAGCCTGCTTCCAGTCGACCGACCGGGTCAGGGAATGGAATAAATGAAGCCCCTATCTAGCGGCGAGGATATGAACTATGCCAGCAGCCGAAGCCTGTCGCACTCCTCTAGGGCAATGATTAAATGAATGACAGATTATGATGATAGTGGAGAGTGTTGCTGGAATGAAATTGTGACAGGGAAAACCGGAGTACCCGGAGAAAAAACCTGTCTTCCCTCCGCTTTGTCTCATTTTGCTGTCCTGCTTAAAGTAAATTCCACACTGGTAAAAAAGGCTGATCACTGCCAGCTTCCTCTATTTGATTTCCGGGTCGGTCACCAAATGTCTAAACACACGCACAAAATAACAACCTATCCCGCCTCCATACAATAGCCTGCGTGCTTATAAGAACGGAGTGCTGAGTTGCCGACCAAAAGAAACTGATTCGACACATCGATTTATATCGAGAATTACTCGAAATCTCCTCCAGCTGTTGTGAACAGCGCGTTGACGCCAGCTGATCGATGAACTTTCAAGTCGGAAGTTATATTTTCCGGACCAGATACAAATATACCAATATTTTTGATGTGCAACATCTTTCCGCTCGGTTGCTGGATATTTTGTGTGGGGGTGATTTTGTAAAAAAAGGGACGGAAATAATGAGCGCGTGCGATGGCGAAGATTGGTACAACATCATACTGTCGGCCATGTGGCTATGTGGAATGTAAATCGCATATGGTTTACTTCAAGGTTTGGAGGCCCCATTACAGATATTCCTACAATAAATCATCTTCAAACTATCGTTCTTTGGTGTGAAAATATTCATTAAATCATATTTGCTGAAAACAATTATGATTTATTAAATCTTACTACTTTTGCTGTTTTCTTATTTAATGTAAGCACTCGAGGCACTGTCGGCGTAAATACAGCACTATTATATCATATTTGCTGAAAGGATTTGTCACTGGTGATAACACGAAGGAACCCTTCATGTTTGCTGGCACAAGGTAGCATAATGAGTTTTTTCTTTAAAAAAATGCAAGTAAGTAATATGGAATTATTTGAATAACATGTGAGTTAGCCGTGGTCGTTACGGCATGACTGCTGGAAGTCGCTCACATCCGGGAGGCGAGGAGGTTCGAATCCCCCCGCTGGCAACCTTGAAGATGGTCTTCTGTGGTTTCCCATCTTCCTTCCAGGCAAATGCCGGGGTTGGTCCCTAACTATAGGCCACAGCCACTACCTTCCAATTCCTCGTCCTTACATTCCAACTTCCCTCCCCAACGGTACTTGTAGCTCACCCATTGGGTGTCCGTCTCGAAGTAGCAAAAGAAAAAACTGGCGAGCCGAACATGTCCTCGGACACTCCCGGTACTAAAAGCCATACGCTAAAAAAACGAATAACATGTCAGATGTTACAAATCAAATGCGACTACTGTAGGGTTCGTAACTTTAATCACTTTAAATGATCTTGTCGACTCCGTTGTTACGTTGAGGTCTGGCGTTACGTTACGCGTACCCTCGCGTTACCCCTGAAAAAAGAAAAGTACTGCTCCAAACAGAGTTTGTAAATTGTACATCTGTATCAAAATGTTACTATGTGGTGGGTGGCGAACGTTATCTGAAAAATTAGAGATGAAATGACTGAAAGTGGTCGGTAGTTATAACCACGGAATATCGTGAAGGTGAGGACCGAACCCACTCGAGTCCAAAATACTGAGCCTTATCATCATCATTGGTCGAGAGACGAAGGTGAAAGTAGAGAAATTAAAGCTAAATACGGGCATTTGAAATGAAAGCAGGCAATTAGATTCCCGAAATGCGGGCAACACATCAAACATGAGGGACATCAACTGTGCGGGTCTCAATCGAGAATAGAGGTAATTTAATCATGAACATTGGGTGGTATCACAGCAACTAGCTGAGCGCTGAGTGTAGCTCCAAGGTTCGAATCCCGGCATCCCGAAATAGCCTACCGCATTTCAAGTAGTTCCAACCTCAGTTACCCAAACAGACCTACAATCATCATATATATTATTTCAGTAGTATAGATCCCTCCTGTGGCGCTCACAAGCGACCGATCGTGAAAATTAGCATTCAAATGAAAGAGAATAGACATTAGCATTGACGAATTGCATTTTAGTTCCATAAATATCAATAATTTCTTTAATAAATTACTTTTAAAAACCTGTACGAAGTGTGCGATTTGCAGATACTGTTGGTGCATGAAGACACGCTCCATAATTTCTGTCTACTTCACATTTTGGTCGCTGTGACGCCCGTTTTAACATTCTGAGGTCTTGACTTTATCATTTTGCATGGATTTCAGAAACAGTAAATAATAGGAATGTGTAGGCCCTACTCAAATCGTATAATTTCATAAATTAGCAGTGACGAATTGCATTCTAATTTCATAAATATCAAAGAAAGAAATCAGCCACAGCACGCTCTCATGCTGACGCTCCACTCGAAAAAGCGAAATTTCCCCTGTAGGTAACGTGGAAAGGAGTTTAGCGCACAGGATCGGGAATGCTGCCCTGCAGGCAGTGTGCGAAGGAGTTTAACGCTGATTGTTGCACTTAGGAACAAGGAAGCCTCACTATACGCTGCCGAAGTCAACGTCACTTCCGCTCCGTTGCTAAGCAACTGGAGCAATACAACATGGCTCCCTTGTAGCTTGCTTCAGTCTTTGAGCCGTCATTATTTCCTATTTGTATCGTATAAAACTGTACATGCATGGATGTCCAGAGGAAAGAAAGCATAGAAAAGTATATTTTCCACAGTAATTTAACATAGTTGTCCAGTAAAGTTGTAAAATATTGCGTACGAATGCACATTAAGTCTTAAAACATAAGTCGTAGAGATGTGGCCTAAGATATTTACCTTAAATTAACTGAAAACATGAAAATATAACATTTCTGGATATTGTGAATCACGCCCCGTATGAATGACCAATACTATGGAAAATCAAGTACCGTAGGCCCTACCAGTAAGTGACAAATAAAATGAACTTAAGGTCTATCAATGCATAAGGGAACAGTTTAAAATATTTGGATGAGAGTTTAGGCCAAATCTCATCAACAGCTGTAGAAGAAACAGAGACTGCATTTCAACACAATTTGTGTGTTTACCACAACGCCGCGTTTGTCTGAAAACGAATCAAACTAACAAAGCCTAACCTGTGTGCTCACTAACAGGTTAGAGAAGTCTACAGTTAAGGCCTATCATCCTACCTCATTCTAAATAATGGGGCACTTTTCGTATCCTAGCTCTAAATATAATCAAAACAATCACAACAAGACTTGCCACTCCATCACTTCAAAAATAAGCAGTACCGGTATGCATTGGCTTGAATAATGTCACTATATGGTACTGTAACTTTGTTGCAGGGTGTAGGCCTACATGATAATTGTTTTCTGAAAGTGCAAAAAATAAAATATTTAGGCAGAAATTTTCAGTCTGGGATAGGCCTAATTGTTATTAGGAAACACAATTCACTGCTTAAATAAATTAAGTGAAATATCACCACTCAGAAAAGTTATAGGATAAAACGTATTGGTGTTAGTGAATCAGCTGTAAGGTTATGTGGGTTGTCGTTTATAATACTTATACATACCTGCCAACTTTTGAAAAGGGCTATCAGTAAAACTCACGCGCGACAAAAAATTTAACGATTTTCGACATACCCCGGCTTGACGAAAATAATAATACTTCTGGGCTACAAAATACAATAATTCATGCTTTAAACAGGATATTTCAATGAAATCATATCTACTTGTAGATGAACATAACAATCAAGAAGAAATCCATGTTAATCAGCAGCAGGCGTGGTGAATATTGGTTTGGAGCATACATAACAGGACTTCCTTGATAAATTAAGCCGATATACGATATTTGAAAAAGGTTTTACACAATAAAACTTGTTTAACGTAACACAGGCAAGAAATAATATAATACACACTGCAAATCACATGCTAGTTCGACTTTAAAGTCATGGTTGTGGCCTTTTTAGCTTCCAGCAAAAAGTCTTGAGAAAATGCTTTGTCATAACAGGGACCAGAACTCCTGGTCTTCAAAATAGAAATAGACTCCAGAGATTCATTGGACATGGATGACCTGAACTGTGTTCTATTTTTCTTCACAAGGCTGAAAACACGTTCACATTCTGCATTGCTATGGGGTATGGTGAGAATAGAGAGCATTACTCTAGAAATTCGGTTATACTTAAGAAGTCCATCGGCTCCACGAATTCTTGATATTTGTGCCCAACTGGAATCACTTGCAGCATCTTGATGTGCAGCCAAAGTGTCATCTACCTGAAGAGCTGTAAACTGCCTCTGAAGCTCATTCACCACCTCATCGGTAGTTTCATTCTCTTCCTTGCATAACATGATAGGAAACTTTTCCAAGAAAAAACGAACGGAAGAAAACTGTGCATCTTCAATTTTGTCTAACCTAGCAACTTGAGCATTCTTTAGCACGTCATCCTTGAGTGGAAACTTGTTGATGATGTAGTCACAGGCAGTACAAAAGTAGTTTCTCACTGATGAAAAGAAAAGGGATTTATCTGTATCCTGGAGATCATTCACTATGTTCGAAGTTTGAATGCCAATAACTAACTCATCATCACTTCTTTGATTTTGAATCAAGTTGTACTCAACTTCAAGCAATGAGGAGCTTTTGACAATTTTGGGCTTAACAAACTTGGTGAACAGCTGCTTTAGCAAATCCATTAGAAGTTCTAATAACAAGTGAACTTGTGGGGAAGAAGTCTGAAGGGCAACATTCAATTTGTCAAATACAGGAATAGTCACATGAAGAAAAGTGCAAAAGGCCTTGTTCAAGTTTGAGGACAGGAACATAAACAATTTTTCCTCACGAGTTGTAGCAGAAGTCTTACTTTTTAGGATGGGTTTGTCACATTTGGAAGAATATGCTATTCTTTTAGGGGCATGTGTAGTAGCAGAATCAAGAATTCTCTTCTTCTGATACTCTTTGGATCCACTTTGTTCAACTTTAGGTATTCTGAAAGATGTCAAGCTTGTGGAAATGTTTTGGGTACATAATATTACTTCCTCCTTGAAGAAAGAAAGAAGAGGATCCCACTGGTCCAGTAGTCTATCCAAACATCTGCCTAAAGATAACCACCTAGTACATACATGCTTCAGAATTTTCTTTGCTTCCTTATTGTGCAAGTTCTGAAATTTCTGAAGGCGTTCTTTTCTCTTTACACTCTTCTCTAAGAAATAAAATATATCTACAAGGATCTCATCCACTTTAACTGGTAATCTTCCAGCACCTTTTTCAGCTGCTAGATTAATCAGGTGGCAAATGCACCCTATGATGGCAATACCTGGTTGAACTTCCTTCAGAACTGCTGAAACCCCATTTTTGTGTCCTATCATAACAGGAGCATTGTCGGAGCAGAAAGCCACACAGTTTTCAATTGGTATATTATGAGAACTCAGCTGTGATAACATCAGGTTACCTATGTTTCGCCCTGTTGAGTCCCCGTCCAACGCTGGTATGGATAGCACAGTGCTCACTACTTTTTCCTGCCGAACATCATAGAATGTAACAACAATAGGATACAACTTGGCATTCGTATCATTGCTTCCATCCGTTGCCAAAGAAAATGGTCCGTTCTGAAGGCACTTAACAACTTCAGATGATGCATTTTTTGCCATTTTATTTACAATGCACGTCGTTTTCGTGCGACCACAACTATATTTCTTTGCAACTTCTGATGTGGGAAACATCTTCTTAAATAAAGCGCCAGCATGATCAGCCGCACTTAAGGGCACATTGTGTTCCACCAAAAAGGAAGTAAACAGACACTCGGCCCTAATTACGTCACTGTCAACGTTACCAGCCTTGGCAAAAAAGGTGTTGATTTTCTTGCTATCTTCCTTCGATTTAACATAACTTATGTGTTTACCGCACTTCACATGATTACTTAAATCGTTTTTTCCACCATGAGCAATATTAATATCACACGCACATACCGTGCAAAAGGCAAATTTTTCTCCCTTTCTTGATTTTAGTATGCACGGAAAATCAACCGAGTATGATTCTTTAAATATCTGGAAGTACTGTTTCTTGTTGTATTTGTTCATTCTCGATATCTACTAAAACATCGAAAGGAACCTGGATCACTAAACGTCACATAAAATTATAACATAAATCGCATAAAACACAGCCCACACTTCATTAAAACAAGTCAAAGCACACAAGTCAAATGAACACGACGCCAACCTCGTAAAGAAAGAATATGCACATGGTAGAGAGAAAAAAACACACACGTGGAACGAATGTAATTAGTCCAAGGAATACAGGAAACTGCGAAGCACGAAGATATAGCACAAAAACTCGAACACTTCATTAATATATGCCATAACCTTAAAATACGAAAACATTCAAAGAACGCCAACTTCGCGAACAATAAACAACTCACGTGGTCAAAGAATATCGTTTAAATCGCAACGAGCGAACGTAGGGGAACAAAGAATTTGCGAAGCAGAGCGTGTTGACACCTAAGATTCACATGGAAGAACGGTTATCCCGGCTTCAAATTCAATTACAATGACGACACAAACATGACACGGTCAAAAGTACGAATCAACTCAAAGAACGAGTTATCGACTATCGCGGACTTGCCTTCGACCCACGCAAACAATCGATTGTACGGAAGTGGGAGGGATTATCGAATGTTAATTATCGTTTCAAATTTTTGTCCGCGAAATCGTAAAATGACACCGTTCATCCGTAAAACCGTAAAATGCTGCAATTTCCGTAAATTTTACGGATAAACCGTAAAAGTTGGCAGGTATGCTTATAGTACAAACCATATTTAATTACAACTACACTCCCCACATGAACCAAAAACCCCTTTATGTGACATATATGTCCTAAATATCTCTCTATATTAGATATACTCTATCCATCAAATGTTAAATATTTATAATTTGCAGTACCCGCCATGCAATTCTTGCCTCAGGAGTGAGGTCAACTTTATTCATACTATCTCGCAAAATTCTCGTACTTAATCCGTAAACTTTCACTTCTATTTTGTAGCTCCAACACTGTAGATGATCTTCACGGGAGGCGTTTGCCTTATTTCACGCTTATTACACATTATTATCCACAAAATTCAAGACGCTGCGCAGAGTTAATGCAGCTTCCTATGTATAAAAAACCTAGCAACCAGTTGTTTGGGTCCAATGTGGCTGCGCCCATGTGGTTGCTAGGCGCGTCACTTCGGCAGCGTATAAGAGGGGCGTGAGGAAGTTATCCAACGAGGGCTGTCCTAATGAGGGAGAAAGAGGCTCCTCAGCCAACAAGATAAAGCAGGAAATCTTGACAAAGATGCTTTCTGCCCGGAGTGCACCCAGAAGCAACAAAAAGGAATTCTGCCCGATATGTCAGAGGCAATGCACTAATGAGGACAGCACAATCGAATGCGATAGGTGCAGAGAAAAGACCCACGAGAACTGTACAGGCCTCATTGGTCAGGAAGACAGAGACCTTGAAAGAAAGAACAGGAAACTGATATGGCTGTGTGAAACATGTAAACCTGAGGCACTGGACATGAATAAATCCTGTAGGGTGGTATTAGCCATCCTTGCCGAAAAGGTCGAGAACCTAACACAATACCGTACATCAAAACCCGACTTCAGGAAAACATGGAAAATGAGATCAAAGAAGCAGTATACAATGCTCACAGAAAGAAACCATCTACAGCACGCTCTCATGCTGACGCTCCACTCAAGAAAGCGAAAGCACCCCTGTAGGTAATTTGCAAAGGAGTTTAGCGCTGAGCGCTCCCACACAGGACCGGGAAAGCTGCCCTGCAGGCAGTGTGCGAAGGAGTTTAACGCTGATCGCTGCACTTAGGAACAAGGAAGCCTCACTGTAAGCGGGGCGTGAAGAAGTTTTCTAACGAGGACTGTCCTGATAAGGGAAACAGAGGCTCCTCAGCCAACAAGATAAAGCAGGAAATCTTGACCAAGATGCTTTCATTAATATCGAGTAACTGATGAGTGTTATGATGATCGAATTTTCATAGATTGCCTTCTTGAGTTAGAGAACGTACAGCTTGGAATTCTGACTGAAATGAAAATGGTGTTCTATAATCATTTGGTTGAAATAACAACCTTTCTCCTTAAGTGTCTCATTATAAACCTATTGGGGAAAGTGTGGTTTCTCGCACGGGTCCGCTAATAACACATGTTGTTAGAGCAATCTCCTCTACAATCATTAAATAAATAAACGAGATAAATGGCTAAAAACAGTAGAATCCTTGGATCAACTCACTCCAGCAGAAAGACTTGGGCTTTACTTCGAAAACTGGACTCAGCAAAAAAATACCACGAGACAAAAATGTAATATCGAGCGGCTTCGGTGGCGTAGTCGGTAGCATGCTGAGCTTCTATGTCCAAGATTGCGGGTTCAAACCCAGCCGAACCCGTCGGATTTTTAGAGCGTTAAAAATCCCTCAGTATGCCTTCCTTCGGAGGGGAAGTAAAGCCGGGGGTCCCATGTCATAGATTTATGGCATGTTAAAGAACCTTCCACTAATTACACCTGTGTGAAGCTAAATTATAGGTTAAGAATGTAAACAACGCTCTTAGGTTTCTACGTTCGTTGCCAAGAGCCGACTGCGGTGGGGTCTGGTAGCTAAGTTCTGAACTAGGCGTAAGTTGCAGTCTGTACTTAAATTTAAAAAAAACAGATAACACACACTAATACAGCCATCATAATTAACACCGGTTATCAGACAGATTCTACACACACCCAAAGTACACGGGGCCAAACACGTGATCTCTACCACCAAATCAACAACGGATGCTTGCCACGGCGGGTGAGTGGTTATCGTGTCGGACTACTCACCCCCCCCCCCCGCTTGCAGGTTCGCTCCTGGCCGTGGTAAGTGATTTTTTCGAATGGCGACAAAAATCACGGTATGCATGTCATACGTTGTTGGCATGTTAAAGCACCCATTTGAATTCAGTAGGCCGTGTTCAAAATGGCAAAATTAATCTCGGGATTTTCCGCCAACACAAAGTTCCTCCATTCTCTAATAGAAAGCGTGATAGTGTCAAGAACCATATTTATCTAACCTCCTTGCCTTTCATAGCGTTCCAAGGAACGACAAAATTCGGCATGCAAGCTGCCCTCTAGGCGATATTATTATTAATAACGGATAAACATAATAAAATGGAAGTAACATAACTACTTAATGCAGGGAAACGGTTCGCACAACAGACATCTGAATTATCTTCCCCATTCCAACAAGAAGAGATTATAGAAGCCATGAAGAGCATGACATCAGGGAAAGCGGCAGATATCGATGGGCTCTACCCAGAATTCCTGTTACACTGTGGCCCAGCTATCAGATGACTGACTAGTTTCTTCTCCATCTTAGAAACAGGTAAATTACCACCTATTTTTAAGAAAACCAAGATCATTGCTATACTTAAACCTAACAAAGATCCTTAGAAAGTTGAAAACTATCGTCCCATTGCACTCCTTAGTGTCACACTGAAGTTTCTGGAAAGGTTAATTCATAACAGGATACCAACAGCTATCAACAAGGTTGTCCCTATAGAGAGTGGTTCTTAACCGGTGGTCCGCGAGTGCCTCGGGAGTGGTCTGCGGGAGAAAAGGGTCCACCAGCACGTATAAAAAAAGTGGCCAATAAATGGGAATTTCGAAAACGATGTGCGTTGAACGAGAATCGTCCGAATGTATTCGCGGCGATGACTATCAGGTTTTGAATTGAAATATATTTAAAATAAGTGTTATTGAGGAAGGGTACTACTGATACGGTGTATTGGGGGAAGGGGGGGGGGGGGTCCGTACATGATTCAATGTGGTCCGCAGACTTCTACGGGTTCAGAATCACTGCGTATAGAGCAAGCTGGTTTTAGACCAGGAAGGGGATGCAAGTAACAAGTGCTAGTAGAAAGAAGATGATAAGTATGGGTGTCTTTCTAGATCTAACTGCTGCCTATGATACCGTCTGGCGAGAGAAATTGCTACTAAAATGTATTAGTGTCATACCTTGTCGAAAGTTAACCATGATAATAGACAACATGCTGAATAATAAGTACATCCAAGTGTTTTCTGAGACCTCTCAAAGCAGAGTACATAAGATAAATGATGCAATCCCTCAGGGTTCTGTGTTGGCCCCACTTCTGTTTTAACCTATACACCTATGATCTACCAGAAATCAAATCCAGAAAATTTATATATACCGATGATATTGCCTTGTCACCCCAGGGTGTAAGCTTCCCTGAAGTTGAAGCAAAATTCACATCAGATCGGAACCAAGAACTACATTTTCCAACCACCCCGAGCCGAGAAAAAGTTACCTTACAAAAATAATAACAACTTTGTTTCTTGGACACACACAATTTTGAAATTAATAAACCAGTTATAAAACATTCCAATGTATATTGTGTTAAAATTTGGATTCGATCTGATGACGGATTTTTGAGATAATAATTCTTAAATATGACGCATGGTTGAAACACGCTTAAAAACGTGCACTTTTTGTGTTCCAACGGCGATAAAAACTATTAAAATATAAATTAAAAATTCCAAACCTACTTGACCTAACGTAAAATAGAACGACGAAAATGATGATGTTATTGGATTTTATGTAGGTCTATTGGTTACTTCACAAACAACCTTCAAACTCGAGTGCACATAATACTTTGGTCGACAGTAGATACACAGCTCTGGCTCTCTCGTACTCGGTCGCGGAATACTCTTGTTCTACCTAGCTTGAAAGTGCTCACACCAAAATACAGTAGTTAACACACAGCTCAATCAAACAATGCGCCTCATCACAGGATGCATTCGTTCTACTAATACTCAATGGTTACCGCTTCTAAGTAATATTCCACCACCACATTTAAGAAGATGTCAGTCGTTGCTGAACACCTACAAAATAATCAACACGAATCCACTATTACCAATACATGCAGAACGTCCAGTTCTATCAGCTCATCAGCCACCCGTCGCGTCGTGGCAAACAGCCGACTAACAACATCAATATCAAAGTTGCTTGGATTAATCAATCGCGGAAACAAACTACTCTGGCACACCCTGGATTAAGTAATTCTTAATCCCTGGGAAAGCCCTGCAGGGTTTCACTTAACTAGGCGTCACTGGTGCTTGTTGAAAGGAACTGGATTAGAACTGGCCAGGGCAAGTGTGGAGGAATACAACATCAATGTGGTTGGAAGTCCTCTCCAAATTGTGGCTGTGAAGAAGAAGAGAAGCAGACTATAGATCACATCCCCTCAGAGCCTTCAGTGGTACATTGGAATATCTACACAGGCTACCTCAAGAGGCTGTTGACTGGCTTCTTCATTTGGATTTGCAGCTGTACATTAATCATTTCAGACTACGAACTTGAGATTATGTATTACTGTATATATTGGTAGTCGGCTTCGGTAGCATATTTGGTAGCATGCTGAGTTTCTGTGCCCAAGGTCGTGGGTTCAAACCCGGCTGAAGTCGTCAGATTTTTTAAGAGCGTTAAAAATCCCTCAGTATGCCTTCCTTCGGAGGGGAAGTAAAGCCAGCAGGACCATGTTATAGATTTATCGCATGTAAAAGAACCTTCCACTAACCACACTTGTGTGAAGCTAAAATTTGTAGGTTCGAATTGATAATGCTCTATTAGTTCCAACGTTCGTCACCAGGCGCTGGTTGCGATGGCATCTAGTAGTAGCCAAGTTCACATCTAGGTGTCGTGGACAGTAGCATTTGGTAGCGAAAGTAGGAACTACTTGAAATTATTGTCTTCAGTCCTAACTTGAATTAAAAAAGTGACAGTCAGTCAGAAATACTAGACTTTGTGCTGAAAAATACTAAAAAGGCTGGAGGCTTCTCGCTTCGCTCGAAGCCAAAAACTCTTGACATGTTAGAAAATTATCTGCATAATACTTATCTTGCTTTATAATACTTTACCTTGTTTCAAATTACTCGCGAACGGCAAGGGCAAAACAAGGTCAAGCGCGCGGGGACGTGCCCCTTCCATCCAGTCTAAAAGCACTTATAGTGGGCGATGTATTGAAGATAGAGATATGCTCTCGCGGACTTTTTTGTAGAACTTTTCATGCTGACCAATTCTTACGCTCATAGTATATTGATATTTTTAACGGTTTGCCCAGCGTAAGCTTAAGAAGCGCACGGACGCCAAGTTTGTTTTCGACTTTTTCACTGAAATCGTTACTGCTTGGCTTCCTTTGATCATACATAAATTATTTTCTACAGAATCTTTCCTCGAGATATCCTTTACAGGATGGTGAAACCCACATCAAGATCCATCCAGTGGTTCTCGAGATTACCCGTGACATCCAAGAATCGGGGATTTTTGTCTTATACTAACGAACTAGAGATTGTCGGGGAACACATGCACCAAGCAGTACTATGACGTCACACACCTCAGTGCATCTGGGTACATTTCGTCCCGTCACCGTAACGTAACGCCAGACCCCAGCGTAACGACGAAGTCGACAAGATCATTTAAAATGATAAAACAGATATCACACACCAATAAAGTCAACACAATTAACACCGGTTATCAGACAGATTCTACACACACCCAAAGTACACGGGGCTACATGACCGCATGTTCGCAGCCCCTAAACTGATGAACCACCCAACCTTTATATTTGTAAATAGCTATGTATCACTTCATCATACGATAAATAAAATTGGTTTGGTTTTATTGCATACTGCCAGCCTCCACCTCATAGCAGCTTAACGTCTAGGTAATCAGCCTGCCTTGTTCCTAGATAGACTTGTGTGAGTTAGCGAAGCTGGTACAAACAATACATGTGCGTAGTGCGGACATTTTCTGTGTCTGTCCCTTTTTTATTTCCATATTTCATCACCCTATATTTGTAATGTGTTAGATGCACCATTTGATTGTATGAGGCTGGTCTATCGTTGCAGATGCGGAACCCTGCAGTGGTATTGATACTGGTGAGCCTAGCGGTGGCTGGAGCTGTGGAGAAACAGATCCGACTGGAGGATATCGAGCGAGATAACCTCAACAGCGCCAAGCAGAGACAGCAGTCGTCCGCGGCACCTCAGTCGCAATCGCAACCGACATACACATTCCAGCTGTCCCGCGAGCAACAACAACAACTGCAGCAAGCATACGCAGCGCTGCCTAGGGAGCAGACCGTGTACCAGCAACCGGTGAGTGGGGAGCACGTTCACGTATGAGAAACATTACTGTATTCATAATTCAACAACTTGTTGGTATGGATCCATCGTCAACCTCTCAGTTTCCATGTAAACTAATCTCTTTATTTTTTATTTTTGACCCCCCTCCGTTTGAGAATCTGAATTTTGTTCTGGATGCCTTTTATTCATAAGCCAGTACAACTGCCTCAACTGGTTACTTCGCAGGCCCAGAACGTTTGGCCCTGATCAAGGTAATTACTGCATGTTATCCCGAACAGCACTGAACCTCCACGGAGATCCTACACCCTAGAATCCCCGACATGCTCAATGGGGTCGAGATCAGGAGAGCGTGCTGGCCAACCGTTTCCACATCAAGCATGCTCACTGGGCTCGAAATCAGGAGAGCGTGCTGGCCAACCGTTTCCACATTAAGCATGTTCACTGGGCTCAAAATCAGGAGAGCGTGCTGGCCAACAGTTTCCACATCAAGCATGCTCACTAGGCTCGAAATCAGGAGAGCGTGCTGGCCAACAGTTTCCACATCAAGCATGCTCACTGGGCTCGAAATCAGGAGAGCGTGCTGGCCAACCGTTTCCACATCAAGCATGTTCACTGGGCTCGAAATCAGGAGAGCGTGCTGGCCAACCGTTTCCACATCAATCATGCTCAATGCGGTCGAGATCAGGAGAGTTTGCCGGTCAACAGTTTCCACTTCAAGCACATGTGGTATCACAATCTTGGCTTGGATTTGTTAGTTATTGTTGTTTTAAGGGGCGGAACTACGAGGGGATGAAAGGGGATGAAAAACATCACCTGGAGCTTTGGGGGAACTTATGGTGAAGGTTCTACGATTCGCCAGTATGTGTGAAGAGTTCGAAACTCCACATAGACCATCTTAGTCCCGATATGCCAGCCCAGTTAGTTAGTTGTTGTTGTTTTAGTTTTAAGGGGCGGAACTAAGAGGTCATCTGCCCCTCTTAACACAGAATAAAGAATACAAATTTGGAATTGAATTTAAAATTTAGAGGTGGACACCTAAATTTGAAAAGACCGAAAATTAATAAAACAAAAACATAGCCTAATTATAAAAATAAACAAAAATTACGGAAAAACAAAAATTCATCATTCAAAAACGAACAAGTCAAAGTTCACTGGAGAATTTAGATTGCTGGCCCTAACCCACTCTCACTTATAAAGCAGATGACGAGATCAGCAGCCACCGCGTCATCGGCTAATATAAGTTTGAGTGTCATCTGCAAACTAAGGTTTCTTCGTAAGTCAGCAAGATCCACACACTCGGTCAAAATGTGGACCACAGTGAATACGGCTCCACAGGTACAAAGTGGGGGGTCTTCCCTTCTCATCAGGTACGAGTGGCTGGATCTTGTATGACCTATCCTTAGCCTGCACAAAATGGACTCCCTCCGTGACCGGAAAGAGCTCCGCCACAAGCGAGTAGTTCCCTTGATCGCTCTCAGTTTACTGGGCAGTGGGTCAGCTAGCCACTGACGCTCCCAAAATGCCAGTACTTGTCGGCGTAACTGAGAGCGAATATCTCCATTGGTCATGGTGGTAGTGATACCGCCTCTTTTGCAGCTTGATCCGCCAACTTATTTCCTGCAATTCCCATGTGACTTGGAAGCTACAGAAAGGTGATTCGAGTGTCAGCGCGGCTCAACCCGGCTAGTAGAATAAAGATTATGTTCGACTTGATGCATCATCAAAATAACCAGTCGACCTACCGGGATGGATATTCAACAAATTCAAAAAGATATCCGATCAAGCATAAAGATCATAACTAGTTTGTGTCATAGCCTGGCAATTCTGGGAAGAAGTATTATAAATGAAGGACATAAACATGTATGTTATAGGCTACGGTCGCATGAGTACCGTAGTGCTTTTCTTTTCCAGGCATCCATCAAAAATCTGGAAGATCTGAACACCATAGATCTGTAATTTTGCCATAATATACGGTATCCAAAATTGACGTAAATATACTAGCCTACATTAGTGACAGAAAGCACAATCAATTAATGTGATCCTTAACCCCACCTGTGTAGCTGAGTGCCTCAATTTACGCTCCACGTTGAGAACTGGTTATCCGAATATTCAGAATTTGATTGCCAGCACTGACGCAGTGGCGGATCGCACATATCGCAGTTGGGAGGGGGGCTGCAAGCACATGCATTAAATTACCTTATTAGTAGATCAGCTCCAGGCGCCGAGTCTTGAACGTGATAAATTTTTCAATGACGGTGTTATTGAAATTCGGAATGCTGTTAATCAGATCCTTCTCAATAGACAACATTCCAAGTGCAGTAAGTCTTCCTTGTCCTATAGCATTCCTCAGGTATGGTTTGATCCTCTTGAGACACGGCAAGGAGCGTTCTGGTTCAGCGGTAGTCATAGGCAGAGATACGTAACAGTTTAACAACCTCTGTAAATGCCGGGCCTAAATTTTCAGTGAGAAGGAAACTTAAAAGTTTTACAGCTCCCCCGATATTTCGAAATTCTTCTCTTTGATATAATATAGTCAATTCGGTTTAGTTTGCCCGGCTCGAGCATCGGAAAGACACGTACGCTTGCTCGTTAGTCTCCTTCCGGAAAGGAGTTCTTATGTTCGGTATCTCAATGTGATGGGCGATCCATATTGGCCAAAAATTTCATCCAATAGACATGTTAACCTGCAACCACTGCATCGACAATATTCAAAAGATGAATTGGTCTAGCCTAGTCTATATGAACATGTTCCCATGCTGTATGATATGCGGTTATTCCCAATGGTGGGTCCTGTCAATTTTGGTGGTGACTTGTCGGCAAGGCAGTCGGGACAAGACTTAGCAAGATTTTCAATGTCAGTATCAATTTTAGGCCAAAATATTAGAGATAGTGCCAGAGATTTCGTTTTAGTGATTCCGATATGAGCTAGGTGAAGTTCTCTCAGAAGTGCAGACCGGAATTTTGATGGAATGACAACTCGATGACCAAGCATTTAACAACCATTACCGTACTCATTGTGTAATCACTTGCACTTCCTTTGTGTCCCAACCTCGTCGCCACTTTTATATTCCTCAATCAATTGTAACATATTGCACTAGACACAAAGAACTTGATTCACACCATACAACATGCGAGACTGGCCCGATGCATCAGAAAGCCAAACAAAAGACAAGCGAAATTCGCAAAATGACCATCGTCAATAGTCCTCTGGGACGGATCCCCAACATTACAATATTGTGGATATAACATTTATCTTGTAAAAAACTTTACGAACTTTAATATCCCCCAGACACTACAAAATTCCATAAATGTTTTTGAAACATATAATAGTGAAAGCAGTCCACATTTCAGAAAAAAAAACCAACAACAACAAGTAGTCCCGTGAAGAACTAAATAGCCTATTTTCATATATCCTACTTATGATAATTGCCTCTATCAACATACCGGTAGGCTATGGTACTACATTTCAGTTTGATTGCTAAAGGCCTAATAGATTCGTAGATATTGAGAACCATCATAATATTTCGGATGGTCGACATGTTCAATTTTTATGTAGGCCTTAAGAGTTACAGTATGTAGCCTACTATTAGATGAAGATTATTGCGCAGATTTGTTATTGGTGATTGGTGGTGAAGGATGGGGAAACAGGAATAAGGAAGGAGAGAGATTGTTGGAACTGTGCAAGATAAATGGGCTAATGGTTGGAAACACATGGTACAAGAAGAGAGAGAGCCATAAAATTACTTGGTACAGCAGGGATTTGACTAGGAAATCAGTGGTGGACTATATTCTATGCGGGAAGGAGACAAAGAAGAGTATCACGGATATAAGGGTAATACCTTCAGAAGCCCTGGACAGTGACCACCGTCTGCTGGTCGCCAAGGTGAGAGGACTGAAGGAAAAGAGGAGAACTGAAAACCAAGAAAGAAGAATAAGGACATGGAAGCTGAAGGAGGATGGAAATAAGGAGAAGTTCCAGATATTAGTGAGGAACAAATTACCGAAGGATGATCCGAAAACAGGTGAAGAAGAATGGAATAGGTTCAAGGACGTGTTGGTAGAAGCAGCGGAAGTCGTGTGTGGCAGAACTAGTGGAAAGAAAAGGTGGAAGGAAACACCATGGTGGAACCCCAGAACTAAGGAAGCAGTGAAAAAGAAAAATGAAGCATTCAGGAAATGGTTCCAACAGAGGACAGACAGAACAAGAGAAGAATACCAAGAGCGGAAGAAAGAAGCTGGAGAAGTAGTGAACGAAGAGAAAAAGAAATGGCTGGAGAAATGGACAGAAATGATGGAGGAGGACTGTGATGGCAGTAAGAAAGTGTTGTATGGAATGATAAAGGCAAAGAGAAGAGATACAGGGGAAAATGTCAGAATGGTGGACAGGAATGGAAAGGAGGTCGAAAATATGGAAGAAGTAAAGGTTATCTGGAGAGAATACTTCAAGGAACTCCTAAATCCAACTAAAACCAGCGTAGTGGACATTGTGGAGGAAGAAACAGACAGTGACCAAGACATTTCAGAGAAGGAATTGACATGGAAAGAAGTGGAGGAAGCATTAAAGAAGATGAAAGGGGGAAAGGCACCGGGAATAGACGAAGTGAGTGTGGAGATGGTGAGAGCAGCAGGGGTGATAGGAACACAGTGGCTCTTTCGAGTAATGAAAGTGATATGGAGGGAGAAGAAAATACCAGAGGACTGGAAAAGAGGGATAATAATACCCATATTTAAAAAGGGAAGTAGGAAGGAATGCAAGAACTACAGGGGAATTACACTCATGTGCCACTGCGCCAAAATATTTGAGAAGGTACTGGAGAGAAGAATTCGGACAGAAGTTGAAGATGGGCTGAGGGAAGAACAGTATGGATTCAGGCCAGGAAGGTCAACAGTTGACCTCATCTTTGCAGTAAGACAGCTACAAGAACACCATTATGAATGTGGGAAAGATCTGGTGATGACCTTCTTGGATATTGAGAAAGCATATGATAGTATTAATAGAAACAAGGTATGGGAAGCAATGAGAGCAAAAGCAGTGAACAAGGAGACAGTGGCAAGAGTGAAAGCAATGTACGAGGGAAGCAAAAGCTGTGTAAAGGTGGGAAGAGAGAGAACGGAATGGTTTCAACTGGAGAGTGGTCTGAAACAGGGAAGTGCCCTCTCACCCCTGTTATTTATAGTGGTGATGGATGAAATCATACGAAAAGTGGTAAATAGCATTGGGGAAAGGAAAATGAAGGCAATGTTGTTTGCTGATGACCTTCTGGTATGGGGAGAGGATGAGGAAGAAGTACAAGAGCAATTAGATGAGTGGGAGAAGGTAGTGTTATCATATGGGTTGAAGTTCTCAGCACAAAAGAGTGAAGTGGTCATCACAACGAGGAAGAAGAACAGACTGGATATGGGCATAACACTTGGAGGACAGCAGTTGCAGAAAGTAGAATGCTTCAAGTACTTGGGAAGCATAATTGAAGAAAAGGGAGGCAATAGGATGGAAATAAATGAGCGGGGAAGGTGCGCAGATGGATTTTTCAAGAGTGTTAGGGGGATGATATGGAATAAAGATGTACCACAAAAATGTAAAGGAATCATCTACAAGACCTACTTTGTGCCAATTTTGACATATGGTTCAGAAACATGGGTGATGAAGGAAAGGGACAAGAATAAAATACGAGCAGTGGAGATGAAGTTCCAGAGGAGTAGGGTAGGAGTGACAAGAATGGACAGAGTAAGGAATGAGAGAGTCAGGGAGATGGTAAGAGAGGAACCATTGCAAAATAGAATAGAGCGATCTAGGCTACAATGGTATGGACATGTGAGGAGGATGCAAGAGGAGAGGATACCGAAGAAGATGTTTGGAATGGAAATGACGGGAAGGAGGCCAAGGGGAAGACCAAGGGACAGATGGACAAAAGGAGTTAAGAAGAGTGTGGAGGAAAGAGGAGTGTGCTGGGACACAGTAAATGACGAGAGATGGTGGATGGACATGAAACGATGGAGAGGCTTATGTTCCAAGCAGACCCGACCAGCGGTTGGAAACTGCTCAAGATGATGATGATGATTTGTTATTCAAACTTCAATCGCATGATAGGAAAAAAAGTTTTAAAATTTCGCACAGCCGCCATATTGAGGTTATGGGAACCATTGAATTAAATTAGATGTCAGTGGATCATAATTTGTATAAGCATTTACCTACCAAGTTTCACTGCGCTCGGATGGTTAAATTGCGAGAAACGTCCATTTCAATATTAACATTTCGCGTCGCCGCCATGTTGTATTTGTGATGACCAGGTTATTGAAAGTCCCATAGGTGAACTTACGTTTTATAGCCTCTATCAACATACTACAAATTTTCAGTTTGATTTCTCTCATAGATTAGTAGATTTTGAGAAATGTCTAAAAATTTCGGGTGGTCGTGTTGGATTTTTATATATGTAGGCCAAAGTTATGTACTGTTAGATGACGATTATTGCGTAGGTTCATTATTATTCCAACGTTGACTTCGATCGTATGATTAGGACTCAAGAAATTAAAGCTTAATTTAACATTTTGCACAGCCACCATCTTGAGGTTATTTAAACAATTGAACTAAATTAGATATCAGTGCATTACAATCAGTGCATTCACGGCGCTCAGATGGTTAAATCGCGAGAAAAATCTATTTGGATGTTTCAACTTCGCTTGGCCGCCATGTTCGTTTTGTACTTAGAAGGGTTTTGAAAGTTGCATAGGTGAAGGTCTAGTAGTGCCCTTTATCACCATACAAAATTTCAGGATGATATCAACAATAGTTTCGGAGATAGTGAATGCTGGTGAAATATTTCGCACAGCCACCATGTTGGATTGGTGAGACGTAATACAATTTGAAGGGCATGGTCAGGGTCGGACAAAATAATACTAGGCTATGTCCTCACAGAGTTTCACTGAAATCGCTCCTGCCGTTTAGATTTTATTAGGGACACACACACACACGGACAAAACATGATCTCATAAGGCTAAAAATGTGACATATGATAACAAAATATTTTTCTTTGTGTTGACCTTGTAATGACTCTGTAATTGTATTTCTGAATTCAAATTTGTATTACATTGTACTTTTGTCTTACGGCACCCTCTACATAACGTAACAAAATCACACTCATTTACATTTCTCCTAAAGTGATATTGGCGGGTGCACTTCGATTTACATACCGTACTCTATTGTTGCAGCAACTCAGCGCTGAACAAGTGGCGTACATTCAGCAACAGCAGCAGCAGCAGCAACAACAGCAGCAGCCTGTATACCAACAGGTCGTGCCACAGAACACCCCAGCGGGCGTATCATACCTCGCCATTCCTCAACAGTCCTACCTCGGGGGCGGCATCTCCGTGCAGGGAGGACAAGGCCATCTCCAGCAGCAGATCCAACAACAGCTGCAGCGACATCTGCAGCAACAACTACAACAACAGCTACAATTGCAACAGCCTCAAGCTCAGCAACAGGTGATCGCGAGACCTGTGCAGTACCAGGTCCCTGTAGGAGGAATTGTGTACACCCAACCCGAATACGTGAGCCAGAAACAGGTTGTAGCGCAAGCCCAACCCGAGTACGTGAGCCAGAAACATGTCGTGGCGCAAGCCCAACCCGAGTACGTGAGCCAGAAACATGTCGTGGCGCAAGCCCAACCCGAGTACGTGAGCCAGAAACATGTCGTAGCGCAAGCCCAACCCGAGTATGTCTCTCCCAAACAATTCGCCGCATTCAGCGCTGCGCAAAGTCAGCCCGAGTATTTGACTCCCAAACAATTCGCCGCATTCAGCGCGGTGCAAAGCCAGCCTGAATACGTAAGCACCAAACAGATCGCTGCAGCTCGTCCGCAGCAAACACGACAGCAACATCAGCGTCAGCAGGAGCATGACGAACAGTTCATCTACCAGGTGAGAGAGTCAGTCCAATTAGGCTACTGCAAATAAATTTAGCTTGTGGTTTTCTGAGTTTTATTAAGTTGTTCTCAGCCGACTTGATGTATTGTTTAGATTCTATAGGAAGGAGCGAATGCACCGGGTCGGCTTTGATGTGTCACAAAGAGACACGTGAAAGCAGCTTGTGGCCTTCAGCTGTTTCTCAACAATGCTTATGTAATAATGGATATTCCAATCTCTTTGCTACATCAGCAGCGGATTGCCATGTAAGCTTTGGCACTCTTGTGAGTCTATGTTATGCCTTTGCCTACTAAGTCACAATATATGCTGTTTTTCTTTTTAAATAGGAAAATAAACCAGTCCATTTTACTGCTTGAGGTGCCTTTACATGCTCTATGTTAGCTTTGACAAGAGTATTGTGAATATTGCCTTCTAAACTCGGTATAATGAGAGGCTTTGACACAAGTATTGCCTTCTAAACTCTGTATAATGGGAGGCTTTGACACGAGTATTGCCTTCTAAACTCTGTATAATGGGAGGCTTTGACACGAGTATTGCCTTCCAAACCCTGTATAATGGGAGGCTTAGACACGAGTATTGCCTTCTAAACTCTGTATAATGGGAGGCTTTGACATGAGTATTGCCTTCTAAACTCTGTATAACGGGAGGCTTAGATACGAGTATTGCCTTCTAAACTCTGTATAATGGGAGGCTTTGACATGAGTATTGCCTTCTAAACTCTGTATAACGGGAACCTTTGGAATGAATATTGCCTGAACACCGTATAACAGGAGGCTTAGACACGAGTATTGCCCACACCAACAAAGGGATCATTGTAGAATACGCGTAAAAAGAAATTGCCGCAGGATCCTGCAATGTCCAGGTTGGCTCGGCTGTGGCGGAACACGCCCCCCCCACTTCGTTGCAGCAGTTCTGAACGGACCGTCTGTTCAGACGGAAGCTTCGCAGGCATAACTGTGAATGGGGTTCAAATGAGATCTCAGCGCGTGTATGTAATGCCCTACACAGTAGTTACAGTATTACCGTACCTGAGCCAAGACACAGTAACCTATATTTTATTGTTTGCCGTTTCCTTGCACTCTACGCTTGATTTACAGCTGTAGACCGCGTCTCGCAGCGAGCCCGGTAATCAGCATTCAGTAGACAACGGGAGCCTCGCAATGAGCATTAAACTACGCCGATTTTTATTGGTCTCTGCGCATCGTTAAGTTTCGGCAAGCTCTTCTTGCTGGTACTCTACCTAAGGCCGGTATTACACTATCAAAGACATTTTATAAAATATTTTATAAAACTGAACTTTTATAAAAGTAATACAAAGCAATAATCACAACATTACACTGCATCAAATATTTTTTCATAGTTCAGCAAAATGGGTGAAGGACAGTTCCTTGCTCATTTGAGTGTTTTAAGGTAGTTGAAATTCTGTGGTGGCAATACCGGTATGTAAAAGAAACACAAAGATAAACTAAACGTCTACGGGTTAAACCATGGGTCGCCATGTGACAAGAAGGATACGAGTAAAATCTTGGTGAACGAGCTGCAGTACGAAGACTTAAAAAATTACATTATTATTTAATTATTAATAATTATGATGAAATTAATGTTGGTGTCGTTCGAAACAACCTCTGCCCGGGCAAATAAAATTGAAACATACGAAGTAAAAAAGTATGCATTAGGCAAGATTCGATCCCTGGTCCTTTCGGTCTGGAATCGAGCGCTCTACTCGTTCGGCCCACTAGGCACATGCTTACGGAGGTTGGTTACATGTATTACGTACTGGTAAAGATAAAGTGCTTGTTTACACTAGCTTGTAATACCATAAGTGAAATCAACGAATTATTTTATAACATAAAACACACTATTATTCACAGCTTATTTCAGCCTATTTAACTATTTAATTCCCCTTTATGCTCTGAAATGTGCGTCCTTTGTGTGCCTCGGCTATTTTACCTACACTTTGTATCTGTTATTTATGTTTTACATTGCATACCATTCATCATATAACATTTCACACTCTGATATGAGCATCTTTGTTGTGGTAATATTCCAGCTGTTATGACCTGCCATTTTGGTTTGAATCTTTTATCAAAGATAGCATGAAGCTCATACATTTTATAAAAGAAATTGTATAAAACCACCTTTTAAAAAAGATTTTCCCATTACACAGGCATATCTTTTACCAAATATCTTTGACAAATTTCTTTGTTAGTGTAATACCGGCCTAAGTTACTGGCAGCGCCACCTCCTGCATAATGTTACTGCATTATATGATTCCTCTAACGGTTTAAACAGTTTAGATTCCTGCAAGAGGTGCATTCGGAATTGAGCCCTCGTGACTTGTGCGTCAAGCCTTGTTCAATCTTGTACACGAGATTAGTGCAGTGGAGTGATTTGCTATTGCTTGTTTTGCAGCAACTTGCTCAGCAGTACCAGCAGCAGCAGCCGCAGCCGGTAGAACAGGTGATCCAGTACAACCCATACAACGCGCTGGTCCATCAGCAACAGCCACAGTCAGCCAAGACTGTGTACGCTTCAGGGGTGAAGTCCACGCCCGCTCCTCCGTCCAAACCTGCCTCCAGCGGAGGGTTCGTGCCCAGCTCGACCATCACTGCCTCCACGTTCCAGCACCCCAACCAGGGCGTCAGTTACAGCCACTACCGGCGAGGTCGAGGCGGCTTCTAACTTAGATAACATCACATCATTTCACATTCCATTATAGCCTACATGTTTTTGGTACCGTACCCAGAATTTCAGATAAGTCTTGGCATTCCTCTCTCGAGGAAAAACTATTTTAACACTTAGGTTTCAAAGTAAGAAGCCATATTTCAGTGTTGTTTAGTTGTATTAAAGAAAACTTTCCAGTCGGTCCACTCAAATTACATTTGGTGGGAAACAAGTGGCCTATTTATACATCCTAGCCTGAAACAAATACTACATAAGATATTTATCACACAATATCACACTTTTATGTACCCCCTATTTTTGTACACCCACCAGGGGCTCACATCTTGTAGGACATGGATTGGCAACCACGGGACCCCAGCTGAGTCCGGCATTGCTTCCATTTACTTGTGCGGGGCTCCTCTCAGTCTTCTTTCCTGTCGACCTCTCTTGTCAACGCTTATTCTCTCCCGACCGTAACGGTAATAGGGTATCCGAGACTTAGGTAGTCTTTCACTTTCCCTCCTTAATTGGCCTTGCCTCATCATTCCTCATTCTTCGAGGGGTCAGACCTTTTTCTTTTCATGTTATCTCCTGCCTTCTGCACAAGGCCCTCAAGGAGGCAGGGTGTGTGTAGCCCCACCACTTCTGGTGCACCCTGGATAGTGCTACACCCTCAGGGGCTCACAGTATCTCCTGCCTTCTGCACAAGGCCCTCAAGGAGGCAGGGTGTGTGTAGCCCCACCACTTCTGGTGCACCCTGGATAGTGCTACACCCTCAAGGGCTCACGGCTGGTGAGTTTGGGAGTTGGCGACCCCGAGGGATTCCTGAGCTGGGTCCATGTTGTCCCCTTTTTCCACTGACTTTGGGGCGGGCCCTCTCCTCTTTCCTATCTGCCTTTCATGGCTCTCCTTCCTTCTAAGTTCCTCAATCCTCATTCTTCGAGGGTTGAGGGCATTTCTTTTCTTCCTGTCCTTTATTTGCCTTATCCTTTATTTGTTTACCATTTCTTCTTCTAGTCTGTAAGTCTGTAGTTAGTATTAGTTATAGTTTTCATTCTCATCTCATCTTTCACTGTCACCCAAACCATTAGGGGCCGATAACCTAGATGTTAGGCCCCTTAAAACAACAATCATGATCATCATATTTTTGTACATTTTGTGATATGTAATATTTGTGTCAGGTTGTTTTCCGCCTAATGTACACTGTGTGTTGAGCGACTGGAAAGCTATGTTGAAGATAATTGAAGACCTAGACAATGATGTGGACTGGAAAATGAAACGGGAAGCGACAAAACTAAAGATGATTGATTACACACAGCTGAGATACATCAAAGTCTTAGAGCATCCCATGGACTGTTAAACGAACCAATCATTGCAACCTGAAGGTGAAAGTACCGGTACCTTGGTAAAACTACACAATAAGAAAACACTGACTGGAAAAGTTTATAATTCAGTGAATGGTTGAGCTGAGCTAAGATTCAGCAGTCTGTAACAATCGCAGAAGTTGAGCCATTTGAGATGTTTCCCATCCTCGAATCCACTCCACATAGAGCGAGAGGGAGGCTTCTGTACCACTATCTCTGGTATTGCTGCCAAGCAAGGCCAGCACCAACTTTGTCAGCTTTGCGAATTGGAGAGCAGGAGAATGTTATTTTGATGACCATTAGGGGGTACTGGCTGTAAGGATGGACTCCTTAATCATCGACGAAGTCATGAAAATCCAATTCTTGATGTTATTTTGCATCTCAACATTCCGTAAAGCAAAGTTCGACTGATGATCTCTTTACCAGCTGTTGCGTTACAAGATCTGGGACTCCATTTTGAAAAAAATATTTATTAGTGTTCCAGTGCAATCCTGCTTTGATTCTTGTGAGGCAAACAAGGTACTAATTTGTTTTTAGCCCCCATCAAAAGTATTTCTCAGAGAGAGAGAAGGAAACCGCACCATTCCTTGTTTTCATACCATGCACTCGTTAGACATTCCACATCCTCTCCTCTTGCAATCAAGTTTCACTCAACACTAAATCCATCCTAGGACTGCTGTAAAATTTGCAAAATAATTTTGGTCGTACGATATGTCCTCTCAACAATGTTATCTACAGCCTAAAATGTTCAAAATGGTAACTAGGAACCTAAGTTACCATCCTGTTTTATCCTCATTCAAAATGCCAAAATAAAGGGGCTCAATTGTAATATTGTTGGACACTTCCAAGGTAGACGACAGCTTTCTCCAAGCCATCAGAAATATTTTATTTTCAATTGGACTACATTTTCTCGAAATATCCCTGATGTGGCATTATGAAGTCCAGTGCACAACATTTGGGGGTCCCCTGATCACCAATTTAAAGTATGCACAGAAAATTAAATCAATAGATTTAGAGTTGAGTATTTTCTATTATTCATTGCTTCTTTGCTTGAGCAAGAGCTTAGAAAGATGTCTCACATTGATTACTTCCTTCAACGAATGTTGAAATTCCCTGTTATTATAAATTTGTAAATATTTTCTCAAAACTCCATCATTAAATCTACAACAATGCAAGAGAATGTGAGATATTGCCAAACTAGTCTTTACCTGACCTTCATCACTCTTAGCGGCTTTAACAAAACAATCATCGTCTCCAGTCATGTTATAAACAAATGTATTCATATTTTTATAATAAAATGTGTGTGTGCTTAAACAGACTATTATTTTATCCCTTCAATGTTTTTCATCACAATTGCAGTATACTCTCGATTATCTGATTTGCGGATAAACCGTGCACGTTTTCGCCTAATTAAAGAAAAAAAAGAAAAGATTGTGAATGCAGTATCATCATTAACAGGCCACCAAGACCCAGGACAGACGATAAGAACATAAAACAAAAAATCGTATAAAAAAACAAGTAGTTCCGTGAAGAACTATACAGCCTATTTTCATATATCCTACTTAGGTTAATTGCCTCTATCAACATACAAAATTTCAGTTTGATTGCTGTAATAGATTCGTGGATATTGAGAACCGACTAAATATTTCGGATGGTCGCCATGTTGGATTGTTATATGTATAGTCCATAGAGTTTTGTACCATTAAAGGAAAATTATTGCGTAGGTTCATTATTCAAACTTTCACTTCGATCGCATGATTACGTCACAAGATATAAAAACTCAATTTTAAAATTCGCACAGCCGCCATCTTGTGGCTATGTAAACAATTGAACTAAATTAGATACCAGTGCATTACAATGTGTACAAACATTTCCTGTACCCAGTTTCATTGCGTTTGGATCATTAAATCGCAAGAAAGGTCTATTTGAAATTTTCAACTTCGCTTGGCTGCCATATTCGTTTTTTAGTTAACTGGGTTTTAAAAGTCTTATAGATGAACTTCCAGTAATGCCCTTTATCTCCGTACAAGATTTCAAGGTGATACCGCTAATAGTTTCAGAGATATAGAATGCCGGTGAAATATTTCGCACAGCCGCCATTTTGAGGTTATGTAAACAATTGAACGAAGTTAGATGATGGTGCATTACAATGTGTATAAACATATACTGTATCAAGTTTTATTGTGTTTGGTTGGTTGAATCGCGAGAAACGTCTATATAAAAGTCGCAACTTCGCTTGGCCACCATGTTGGTTTTGTAGTTACCAGGTTTTCAAATGTCACATAGGTGAACTTCTAGTAGTTCCCTTTATCACCGTACTTCCAGGGTGATTTTGGTAATAGTTTCGGAGATATTGAATGCTGGTGAAATAATTCGCACAGCCGCCATGTTGGATTGGTGAGACGTAACAAAATTTAAAGGGCACGGTCGGGGTCATCCGGGGTAGTGCTAAGAACTTACCGAGTTTCATTGAAATTGCTCCAGCCGTTTAGATTTTATTAGGGGGACACACACACGAATCACACACGCACACACAGACAGACACACGGACAAAAGGTGATCTCATAAGCCTACTTTTCCATAAATGAAAATAGCCTAATAACACAGGCACAGGGACTGAGACTCTTCACAAGTATCAGTCGCAGATGATCTTCCACCTTTCTCTGTCCCTTGCATCCTCCACAGTTGCTGTTGGTTCCACCTTTACCAGTGACATCCTTCCATCTTGTTCTAGGTCAGCCTCTCGGGTGTCTGTCAGTTGGTCTCGAGCTGAAAACACCATTGGATATGGGATCCTCGGCTCGAATGACAAGTCCCAACCATTGCAAACCCCTCCTCTCCAGAATCCGGTTGATACTCGTCTTCCCAAAGCGTTGATAAAGGTCTCGGTGAGATCTTCTTTCCCACCTTTCTGTTTCTACATTATATAGTGGACCATATATTTTGCGCAAGACCTTCCTTTCAAAAACGCAGAGACGTTCCTCAAGTGTTTGAGGCGTGGCCCAGGTCTCACCAAGGTCACGTAGATATGTGAATGCAGTATACAGTAAAAAATCTCTTTAATTGATACAGCATTGTGAATTGAATATGTTTGAATTTATTTTTCTTACATATTTTTGCAGTGTAGTGCCGGTGGGGGTAAGTTATTTTTGGTACAGTACTTTGTGACAGCTCAACGACTTGTTGCTTTGTCCAGTCTTATTTTGTAATAGCTAAGTCTAAGTTCCACGAGAAGGCGGGGGTAGGCTTATTTCGAAGTTGCTGGAAGCCAAGTGCTGTCTGCATTCCATTGAGGCTTTTGAGGGATCCGCTTAAATGGTCAACAGCTGTTGAGCAGATAAACAACCAAAAATAGAGAACCAATAAAGAGCACAACAATGTGGGTGAGTCATCATCATCCTGAACCAACTCAAGTTTCCCGGGTGTGGTATAAGAGTAATCTTTATAAATAGCTTGCCACGGCGGGTGAGTGGTTAACGTGTCGGACTACCAACCCCCAAGCTTGCAGGTTCGCTCCTGGCCGTGGTAAGCGATTTTTGAAAGGTGGCAAAAATTACGACACCATGTCATACGATGTTGGCATGTCAAAGAACCCATTTGAATTCAGTAGGCCGTGTTCATAATGGCAAAATTAATCTCGGGAGTTTCCACCAACACAAAGTAACTCATTGTGCTAATTTGTGTTTAAATATATAATGGCTCAACAGACAATACATATTTTTCTTTTGAAAATTATATATTCAATGCCAAGCCTCCGTGGCTTAGGCGGCAGCACGCCGGCCTCTCACCGCTGGGTCCGTGGTTCAAATCCCGGTCACTCCATGTGAGATCTGTGCTGGACAAAACGGAGGCAGACAGGTTTTTCTCCGGGTACTCCGGTTTTCCCTGTCACAATTTCATTCCAGCAACACTCTCCACTATCATTTCATTTCATCTGTCATTCATTTAATCATTGCCCCAGAGGAGTGCGTCAGGCCTCGGCAGCCGGCACAGTTCATATCCTCGCCGCTAGATGGGGGCTTCATTCATTCCATTCCTGACCCGGTCGGAGACTGGAAGCAGGCTGTGGATTTTCATTTCATATTCAATGCCAAGGTAAGGTTATAATTGCTTTGGAGTGGAGTTTCGACTCCCATAGTGCACTGGCTTTGCTCGTGACGTGGATATACATGTATCAAATACGTCTTGCAATGGCCTTCCCAGTGTGTACTAGACAGTGTCTTGGTGAGGTGTGCTTTAACCAACTGAAGAGCCCAATTGCATACCGGGGCGAAACACTGTCATTTTGTTGAGTTATGCCGGAACATTTAGCACAATTTGTGTTTAAATACAGATTAACTTGTCGCATGTCTTCTCTAAGGCGATCAAGCCACCTCTTCTTAAGTCGCCCACGAGGTCGTTTACCATCCGGGTTGAGGCACAAGGCAGTTTTAGCCACTGATTGTTCGCGACTGCATATGATGTGGCCATACCAGCGTAGACGAGCCTCCCGCATTTTATCCTGTATGGTCAAGTCGCATCAGACCAAGCACCGAGCGAAGCATTCGCATCTCCACAACATGCAGGGCTTGCTCGTGTTTAACAGAGGCCGGCCAGAATTCGGAACCGTTGAGGGCGACCGGGCTCACGACGGTCTTGTAAATCTTGGCCTTAAGATAGGTGGGTATCTTGCGGTCAAAGAGGACTCCAGTTACCTCCCTCCATTTGAACTAACTGGCACTCACACAAGCTCGGGCATCAGGGAGGGTGTCACCATCTGAACGAGTCAAGGAGCCAAGATACCTGAATTGGTCGACTCTTTGAAGATCTTGACTACCTACAAGGATGGTGCCAGGCGTCGGTGACCCACATTCCATAAACACGGTTTTCTGGACATTCAGCTTCAGTGTAGACAACGATTAATGAATACTCCCAAGTTGATGGCTAATGAACATGACATGCGAGGCAGTTTCAAAGTAGCGCCTATAACTGAGAAACTTTTTAGAGTCCAGGCTATGGTGGTATGGACATGTTATGCGAAGGGTGAAGAAGTGCCTTTCGATGGCTACACAAAAGAGAGAGAGAGCGGCAGACCTCAAACAACATGGATGACGAATGTCCAGAGGGTCATGAGAGTATTCAGCCTAACTGCTGATGCTGCTTTACAACAAAATGACTGGCGCCTCAGGATTAAGAAAGCCGACCCTGCGTAACGGGAAAAGCCGAGGCATATACCGTAGAATAGAACGTCGTTTATCCAGACGAGCACAAAAAAAAAACACCACTCCCCACTGAGCAGCATGCGATTACTGTTGTTATGCGGAGGTGCGCGCCGGCTACAGCAGCGAGTCGGTTCTTGTTTTCAATCGTTGTCTCCTACCATTTGTTTACTCTATAGCATTTCAACGTGTTGCAGTATGTGAGAGTGCGTATTACATTGTGAAAATGGCGTCTACGAGTGGCAAAAAGGAAAACCGAAATCGCAATGTTTTATTGATTGAGAAGGTGGAGATCATTAATGAACTGGATTAAGGTGAGAGTGTGCAGTGTCTAATGAACACTTACTGTCGACCAAAGTATTATGTGTACTCGAGTTTGAATGTTGTTTGTGAAGTAACCAATAGACCTACATAAAATCCAATAACGATGCATATTGTAGTACAATCCCATGTAGGTGTCTAACAATGGAAATAAAAAAAGACGATTATAAACAAATTAAGCCAGAGATGCACACTTCGAGGAAAGAGCGGGAAATTTAGAGTAAGCTCATAAAGGTAATGCACTTCTGTTTTGATTTTATACTCTTCACACTTTAATTCACAGACCTCGGAGACCTCTGTTCACATGATCAAAAGCGTGTATTGCCTCCTCTTGCACCAATGACGGCGTTCAACCTTTCAGGGATGCTCCTGATTAATGCTGTTATGTCCTGTTGAGGAATCATCTCCCAATCTTCCAGGAGAGCATTCCGTAGGTCCTGTACGGTCATTGGATAGCGCTGACGGGCTCTCTCCCCAGCCGATCCGAAAACGTGCCCAATAGGATTCATATCAGGGCTTCGAGCAGGCCAAACCATAGCATGAATCCCTGCTTCACCCAAGAACTCTCGCACATGTGGGCGTGCATTTTCTTGCATTAATGTGAAATCATCACCAATAAATGGAGCAAAAGGCACAGCATGCTCCAGAAGGATTTCCTCCACATACCGATGTGTGGTAAGGCTCCCATTCTCCATGAAGACCAAATCCGTCCTTGCAGCTGTAGTGATTCCTGCCCACACCATCACAGAACCACCCTGAAGACGTCCTGGATGAGAATGTGCAAGGGGAATACCTTTCCCCTGGCCTTCTCCAGACCCTCTCTCTTCCGTCAGGTGTTCGGAGGCCAAATCGCGACTCATCCGAGACCACTTGTTCCCATTGTCGTACCGTCCAGCCATGATGTTCCCTTGCGAAATGTAGTCGAGCTGTGCGATGTTCTCTGGTGAGTTCTGGGCCTGTAACTGGTCTTCTGGATTGAAGATTGATATCTTCCAATCTTCTTCAGACGGTTCTCTCACTAGCATCAACCCCTCAAACTTGGTGGAGTCGATTTCGTGCTTCAATGGCGATGGTGTGACGGTCATGGAGAACTTGAAGTTTTAAGAAGCGGTCATCTCTCTCAGATCTGGCTCTTCTCGGGCCTGTTTCTGGTCTCCTTGCAAAGCCTCCAGTTTTCCTGGATCTTCGTACGGTTATGGAAATCGTGGAAGTTGTAGTCCTCAACACTTCTGTAATGAAATGCATGCTGCGGCCATCATCTACCAAAGCAACTGCTTTTTCAGCTTTTTCAGGGTTTAAGGACATGTTTGCTCCAGAAAGCTAATTACGGCAATAACAGAAAGATCCTACGCCTGTGATTGAAAAGGGAACAATTCTAAGTACAACAATAAGTGCATTATTGGCTCACATCCAGGTTGCGCGGGAAAAACTAATTGAGGCTAGTGCAATAAAAAATCAACACTTCATTGTTTGCTCGCAAAGCAACGCCAATAACATACCCCGTCTAAAAAAAGGGGTTGAAGTGCTTCACTTTGATTAAATAGATAATCACACATCATTTATTGACGTCCGAAACGGGGGAGGAGCTTACGGTCAGCTGTTTGCAATATGGCGGCGATATAGTGACGTGAAGTAATTGGGTGTGCGTTTGTTATGGCTTCTAATTTATGATGGCAAAATACTACATGTTTCCTTTCATTGATAGAAATATTTTTATAATCAATATAAATGCAGTGCCTAATTACTACCAGTTAAAAATATTACCCACATGAAGATAGTTAATTTACTGTCTGCTGTTACATATATGAAGCCTGTACTTGGGAGCCTAGCGGTATCGATGTTTTTATTAATTTCACAATATATATATATCTCACATAACACAAAGGACGACTCCCTGATAATAAATTGAATCAAGCAACCCTGAATTTGCATGAATGTTTTGGGTTCAAAGAAGCGTTACTTGGGATGCTCAAATCATACTTCAATATTGCAAATATTGACCTACATACTTGATGTTCAAAGGCAAGCATGTTAATTTATTAATCTCTTGCCACAGGCAAGTTAAAATGGAGACATCCTCTTTATCAATATATTTAATTAAATATTTAAAATACAGATATTTAACAAAGCTGGAGTCTCCATTTGAACTTGTCATAAGCAAACGGAACAGATCAAAAACTACACTTTAAGCCAAACCAAATTCACTCCTCAGCTCGACATAAACCATAATACAAATTAAAACCTATACAAAACATACTCTCCTTACTGTTGTACAACTTTCAAACCAACTATTTGCACTCAAAACTGTAAAACCCTGAAATGGGAACTACTTAAAGTTAGAATAGCCTAGGCCGATCCGGTCTCCTGCTACATTACCGTATATGTATACTTAACATCACTATAACTTCAAAATTACGGCTAAGTGACCTATCTGCCTGAGTAGTATAGGTGTTACCGGCCTGCCTGGGATGATGGGTCACCAAACCGGTACTTAAAACTAAGATTTTACATTTTAATTAACTAAATTCAACAGTAGGGAGATCATAGCCAAAAACACAATTTAAGCCAAATCATACTTCAATGATCTACATACTTGCTGTTCAAAGGCAAGAATATAAATTCTCTGGCAAATTAAGGCTAGGAACAGCATTTTTCTTAAGTTTTCTAACCATTCGGCTATTGTCAATCGGAGGAACCCCTAAAATAAGTTTACGAAGAGCGGATTACATTCTTTGTGCGGCACGGAAGTAATAGGCTATAAGTTTATCAGTATTTTTGATGTAGCTAAATCCATGTGAATACAAATTAGAGACAATAACTATCAATAATCAACAGTACCGGTGGAAAGAAGTCGTCTTCACAAAAATGCAGACTGCACACTGTCATGTAACGTGTAACACGTTTTCCAATTGACAGCGCCGAAGCCCATCTTTCTCTCTGAACTTTTTGTACAGGAAAGTAGTGAAGATATTTCGTAGCCGTTTTATACGATTTGCAACCGTATACAGAGCAGTACCTCCTCGAATTTGACAAATTTCTTTCTGTTTCCATCACAACGTCAATGCTTCACCATCTAAATAAATCTCATCAGTCACAATGTTACAGCTTCAACATTCTGCCGCGTGGCTGCACCATCCAACTTTTCTGACGTCAATTGTGTGTGGCGTTTTTCGTGCCGGTAAGTGTGTATTAAAATTCAACATGGCGACCATCCGAAATATGTGGACAGCTCTCAATATCTAGGAATCTATTACAACAATCAAGTTAAATATTTGTATGTTGATAGAGGCAATTAAAATGAAGTATGAAAATATGCTTTAGTTCATCACGGAAGTACTTGTTTTCCTCTGAAATAAATGCATGTTTGATTATCCGGAACAATTTCTGTCCCAATTAGTCCGGATAAACGACGTTCTACTGTAATTCAATGCGAGACAGAAATCTAACATAACAATTGAAATGGTTATAAATTCTGAAAGTGGGGCTTTGTAACAACTTTAGGTTGATACAAATTCCAATACACATTATAGCCCTTTCGCAGCGACATTGCGCAAGATACTAGACACCACATTTTAATGGTTTGAACAACTTTACATTGGTGCAAATAAAACTGACTATGTGCCATAAACAGTGATTAAGGATAATTTTTGAAGACTTCAATTACAATTGAAGGGTTTTGATTACTTATGGCAGGTTGCTTCTGAAGGGTTAACAGGGCCCAAAACAGTAAGTTTTATTTCCAAATGAACTTGTATTGGCTGGGCAGAAGATTCAACCTAATGCAAGACGATACAGATAACGTACGGTATATAAACTTTGGGAGGTGCAAAATGACTTGGTCGATAGCTTACAAACTATTTGATGTGTTCAACCCTAAAATTGAGAAAGTAGGGTCCTGGGCCCCAACAATACATCTTCATTTTGTTTTGGTTCTATACTGAAAAGCAATCATTTTGGTTTCCGGTTCAATCCATGGTTAAAGTATTGAAACAATAAACCAAATTTTGTTAAATAACCCTGAAGGGTGTAGCACCACACAATTCCCTTGGAGCCTCCCTTCGACGGGAAATTTGTGGACAAGGGCATAATGGAAACTCGAAGTACAGAAATCTTGTGGAACTGTAGTGAAGTTGGGACACATTGGTGATGATGCTCAAGTGTGTAACTGGGATTATCGGGTACCCCAGTTCCCTGGCCAAAATCTCACTTTTCATTGAAGTAATCTTCAAATTTATTTGCAAATCTGTTTGTGATCTATTAAAGAAGAAAACAACACCTTTATCTCAATATAAACCATATTGGTTAGTTGGGAAGAGTTACTGCATGTAATACAGGGCCATTATCTATGTGCGCCCCAGTAAACACGGCAAACTAAGCCGATTGTGACTGGCGAAGATCGCGGCCGCGCACACCCGGTTCAGCCGGTGGTAGGAGTGCACTTTCACCAAATATGTTCAATATTGTGTACTTACAGTGCTCATAGCACCTCCCTCTCTTGTAACACACACCTGACATCTTCTGATGAAAGAATGTCTGTCAACTCTTTTATTATTTACGGAGCCTGTTTCCTTGAATCGTTTAGTGAGCCTCGTAATTATACTGGCATTAGGCACAGGTCTTCCTGGAAACTTGATTCAAAATTTTCGTCTCGTTTCAGAACAAGACTTTCTGCTTTTCACATACGAATTATGGATATACACACGTTTGTGCAATGTGAATTGGTGTCTAGGCATAACCAGCAATCACAGTAATCACGAAACTTGCAACACTAACGTCTAAGCTTTGCAGATACATGTCCATATGAATGACAAAACACGTGTGAACTAATGATATGAGTCAGTGCCAGTCACAGCCAGCTTAGCTTGCCGTGTTTACCGGGCACACATAGATAATGATCCTGTACATAGTAAAATCCACCTGTCAATATTTATTACACAACATAGTTGTGTGCATGTTTCAGGCCTACATTCAGCCCTTCTTCAGCAACTAGGCTAATATTAACCTTACAAACTAAGAAGAAATCTAATTAATTGTTGATAATAATAATAACTAGGGCTCGGATTCGAGCATATTTGCATATTTTTTTTCCTGAATAGTACACATTGAAAAAAGCCTTTCGGTGGTATTTTCACCTCTCTGGGACCAACCGAATTGAAATTTATCGAGCAAATAAATGCATAAAACCGCGGTTTTCAGAATAGAAGCATATAAATGCATATTCTTTTGGTTTACGTCAAAATAGTTTGTTCTTCTTTGAATCCCCCCCGAATTCGGGCCCTGACAATCCTTAAGGTTCGAAAACAGAAATAATTATTGAAAAGCCTATCTGTTGCGAATAATAGAACCGCAGGCTTTTAACCTTTTGTGAGGTGGTTCTAGGCATTGAAACTTTTATTGACTGATTTAAGAAAAGCATTCAAAACTGAAAACATAGAAAATTTCGTGTTGTACAGACCAATGCAGATCTACTTCATTGACTCGCCTAATTCTGAACATTTTGTAAATGAACTTTTAAACTGTATCTTTTATAAGAGCACTTCTCTTATCATCATCATCATCTTGCACAGTTTCCAGCCACTGGCCGGGTCTGTTTGGAACACAAGCCTCTCCAACGTCTTCTGTCTTCCCACCATCTCTCAGCCTCCACCCTTGTCCAGTCTTCTCCTCTCTTCTTCACGCTTTCTTCCACCCCCTTCAGCCACCTGTCTCTCGGTCTCTTTCCTTCCCACTTCGTCTCGTGTATCCTCCTGGGTATCCTCTTCTAATCCATTCGTTTTACATGTCCATACCATCTAAGTCTAGACTTCTCTATACCATCCTGTAATGGTTCCTCCTTCATTAATTCTCTGGTCCTCTCATTTCTTATTCTGTCCCTCTTTGTAGCTCCAATACTGCTTCTCAAGAACCTCATCTCACTGGCCTGTATTTTGCTCTTCTCCCTTCCTTTCATAACCCAGGTCTCCGAGGCATACGTCAGGATAGGGACATAGTACGTCCGATATATGACCTTTTTGCTGTTCTGAGGGACATCCTTGCTCCATAACATGCTTCTCACACTCCTCCGGAATGCTTCTGCCTGCCTCCCCCGCTCATTTATTTCTCTATCGTTTCTTCCATTCTCTTGTATCAGGCTTCCCAGATACTTGAAACTCTCCACTTTCTTCAGCTGTTCCCCACCAATTGTTATTCCCGTTGTGGTTCTTTCCTTCTTCCTTGTTGTGATCACCATCTCACTCTTATTTATGCTAAATTTCATCCCATATCCTTGTATTATTCCTTCCCACACGTTCAACTGTTCCTGTACCTCCTCCTCCTTGTTTCCCCAAATCATCAAATCATCTGCAAACACCATTGCTTTCATCTTTCCTTCCCCAATTACTTGTGCCACTCGGGTCATTATGTCATCCATCACCACAATGAAGAGTAACGGTGACAGTGCACTTCCTTGTTTCAGGCCGTTTCTCTGCTCCAACCAGTCTGATCTCTCTCCTCCCACTTTCACACAGCTCATGCTTCCCTTGTACATCTCCTTTATCCTCTTTATAGTCCATTTCTCTACTCCTCTATCCTCCAGGGACTTCCACACTTTGTTTCTGCATACACTGTCATATGCTTTCTCAATATCCAGGAAGGCCATCAGTAGATCTGTTCCATACTCATAGTGCTGTTCTTGTAACTGCCTTACAGCAAAAATCAAATCCACTGTGGACCTTCCTGCTCTGAAGCCATGTTGTTCTTCCCTCATCCCTCCTTCTATCCTTGTCCTAATTCTCTTTTCCAAAACTTTCTCGAAGATCTTTGCACAATGACTCATCAGTGTTATTCCCTGATAGTTTCTGCAATCTGTTCTACTACCTTTCTTGAAGATCGGGACAATTATTCCTTTTTTCCAGTCCTCAGGGGTCTTCCTTTCCTTCCATGCTGTCCTCATCACTCGGTACAACCACTGTATCCCCACCTCTCCTTATATATACTTGTAAAACTTGAATGCGAGTATATTGCAGTGTATCATACATACAATTAGAAAATAAAGCTCGTATATAAAGGTATGTTATTGGTTTTTTTCGTTTCACTTTCTTTTCTATAGCTTGTAACGATGTTTTCGAGCATATTCTGCATATTTAACCGCATATAATAGGGGTTTCGAGCATATAATGGGTTTATAATGTTTTTTCCGAGTATATAATGGATTTTTCGAGCATAAAACACATGGTTTTCGAGCATATCGATCCGAGCCCTAATAATAACAAATAAAATAGAGATAGCAGTTAATTATGAAATAAGTAAAGATTACTGTATTAAATAGTAACAATATACGTTGAACAAAGTTATAAAATCAAACGTTCAGAAAATGATTACAATGAAAGCAGAAAAATTCTTAAACAATTGTGAAACATATTTCATGAAATAAAGAAAAAAATTTGGATCTACAAAGAATTTGTAGGGTGTCAATTTGGAGAACTGGATGAAGTTAGAAGTGTGTGGCAGGCCACTAAAATGAGAACAATCGATGAAATGAATAAAGGTGAAAAACAAAAGATACCCCCACGAATAATAAGAAACTCAAGGCATTAAACTTATCACGTTAAATAAAATTCGTGAGAAAAATATGACTTGTTAACCACACACTGTGTGCAACCAATCATTGGAATAATGTCGTGTATGGCGTGGAGCTATTTGTAGGCTTAGAAAAGGCTTTTGATAACGTTGATTGGCTAAATTGTTTGACATTTTGAAAACGATTGGAATAAAGTACAGGGATAGGAGAGTTATCTACAATCTATACAGAAACCAGACAGCAGTCATTCGAGCTGAAGGACATGAGAGAGAAGCTGGTATTCAGAAAGGTGTAAGGCAAGGCTGTAACTTATCACCCATACTTTTCAATCTTTATATTGAACAAACAATGACGGAAATTAGAGAGAAATTTAAAGTGGGAGTGAAGATTCAACGAGAAATAATTTCAACTCTGAGATTTGCTGATGACATCGTCATCTTGGCCAACACGTCGGAGGATTTGAACGAGTTTTTGAATGGTATGGACTCCGTCTTACGGAATGAATACATGATGAAAATTAATAAATGTAAAACAAAAATACTGGAATGCAACCGCAATAAATCAGGAACCTCTATCGACATCAAATTGGCAGGTGAAAAGCTAAAGGAAGTAGGAGACTTCTGTTACTTAGGAAGGAAAATAACCAGTGATGGACGAATCAAAGTGGATATAGAAAGTAGATTGGCTCAGGCAAGGAAAGAATTTCTATAGAGAAGGAATCTGTTAACATCGAATATAGATTTAGGTATTAGGAAGACATTTTTGAAAGCCTTTGTCTGGAGCGTGGCGCTTTATGGAAGTGAAACTTGGACTGTTGGAGCAGCAGAAAAGAGGAGAATTGAAGCGTTTGAAATGTGGTGTTACAGGAGGATGAAGATCAGATGGGTAGATAGGGTTACAAACGAAGAGGTATTAAGACGAGTGGGAGAGGAGAGATGTTTCTGGCGACTGCTAATGAAGAGAAGAGGTAGGTTGGTAGGACACATACTAAGACAGCCAGGAATAGCAAGCTTAGTTATGGAAGGAAGGGTCGAGGACAAGAACTGTAGGGGTAGACCAAGGTTAGAATATGTTCAACAGATTGCCTCTGATGAAGGGTGTGGTATCTATGTAGAGATAAAACGATTAGCACAGGACAGGGAGGCATGGAGTGCTGCATCAAACCAGTCAAAAGACTGAAGACTCAAACAACTATGAAGAGCAGAAAACTAATAAGGAATAAACACTACAATAGAGCGTTACTTATCGATACTCAAGATACGTGCCAAGGTTCAATGTTAGCTTCATATAAACAACTAGCAGTAGTGCCCGGCTTCGCCTGGTGGATTTATTTGTTTTATGGATGATAATGAATACTACTACAGAACTGGAGCGCTCAAGGTTAAGGATCGGAAAGCACAGCTGATAACCTCAGTATCATCGCCCTTATACAGAGCCATACTTTTGGCATGATGATAACTGTTTTAAGGGGCATAAGTAATCTTTTTGCACTAATTACTCCCCGTGACTGCAATTTATAAGCAGCTCGCAATTCTGCACGAGAACTTTGGTTGAGGCGACGTGATGCAGTCTGCATTGCCAGGCAACAATAGACTTAGGTATTATTGAAGCTGTTCGGGAGCGCTTGATCTTCCAACCAACTGAACAAAAATCAATCTTTAAGGTTACCTGAGAGGTGTAGCCTAATGCTACACAGCCTAAACTATTCCTCTTGAATCTGGCTATCATATAGCCTACAAAAAGAATTTTTTGAATCCAACTAGTAATTCCAGAGATTAGTGCGTTTAAACAAACTCTTCAGCTTTATTATATTAGTATAGATAAAAGCTGTTGAAATTGATGGTTCCCAAAGCCATGGAATATGAATTCATAAACACACAAAGAGGAAAAAGAAAGCATGAAAGAAAAGCGATAGTCAAAGAGTTAAGAAAATTGTTGGGAAAATATCTGCTGCAACATTGTTAGTTGTTGCAAAGACTTTTGAAATGAAAGCTGAAAGCACCAAGAAAAAGGCTTAACCTGAATAAAGAGCATTTTATGGACGAGTGGTGTATTATCGTAGCATAAATTGTTGGTTAACTAAATGAAGAAATGAGAAAGCTTATGGAAATCAATGAAAATGAAAATCCACAGCCTGCTTCCAGTCTCCGACCGGGTCAGGGAATGGAATGAATGAAGCCCCCATCTAGCGGCGAGGACATGGACTGTGCCGGCTGCCGAGGCCTGTCGCACTCCCCTGGGGCAATGATTAAATGAATGACAAATGAAATGATAGTGGAGGGTGTTGCTGGAATGAAATGGTGGCAGAGAAAACCGGAGTACCCGGAGAAAAACCTGTCTGCCTCCGTTTTGTCCAGCACAGATCTCACATGGAGTGACCGGGATTTGAACCACTGACCAAACGGTGAGAGGCCGGCGAAATCAATGACGTTCACAATTTTATTGTTCTTACTATCAGGTTATTTTCATTGTAATAATTTCTAAAGAATTCGTTTTTAAAATTTTGTTGAATGTATATTCTTTCGAGATTTCATAATTTCAGTCTATATTTTATTTTTCGAAGGCATTATTCCAGTTGATAAGATTAATTTCAAGATTTAGATAATTAGTTGCTGAAGAAGGGCTCAATGTTAGCCTGAAACATGCACAAAATGTTTTGTAATAAATAATACTGATAAGACATATGAATGGCAGCCAATGGCCATGGCTGGGTATTTTTGATTGAACGCCCAAAGGCTTCTTAACAAGTTCAAATTCAAGAAGTTCCAACTTTGGCTACTAGATGCCACTGTCGCAAAATGCGAATTTGTGTTTAGATTTTCGTCCGCTTATAGCGGGCAGGGCGCGAAGGCCCGCTTGGTTCGACCAGGCCGGGCAGAGGCAGGTCGCACGCTATAAGCGGACGAAAATGTAAACACAAACACGCATTTTGCGAGTTTCATTTGGGCAAATACTGATATTTAGGTGGCTAATTCGACTAATCCGATGTCGCTCTTTCGACAGGTGATGCCAAAAAACCGAGTTGGGCAAAAAAGTTCCAAAACCGTGCTGCAAAAATCTGATTTGCGCGTTACGGGCAAACTTCACACAAAAAGCAACTAAACAAAAGTTTCAGAGCTTGAAAAGTACGTTCCAAAGCAAGTGTCAAAATTTAAATATCCTGAAAAACAAACAAGTTACAGCACAAAGTAGGGCTTGCTGCGAACACCCTGTATAATACTGACAGGCAGATTCTGCTATGCCATCGATTAAATCAAATGTCCATTCACCAAGAGCGGCTTCGGTGGCATAGTTGGTAGCACTGAGCTTCTATGCCCAAGGTCGCGGGTTCAAACCCGGCCGAAGTCGTTGGATTTTTTAAGAGCGTTAAAATCCCTCAGTATGCCTTCCTTCGGAAGGGAAGTAAAGCCGGCGGTCCCATGTCTTAGATTTATGGCATGATAACGAGCCTTCCACTAATTACACTCGTGTGAAGCTAAATTATAGGTTATCTTTGACTAACGCTCTTAGGTTCCAACGCTCATCGCCAGGAGCCGACTGCGGTGGCATCTAGTAACCAAGTTCAGAACTACTTCTCGTTGATGGCATTTGGTTGCAAAAGTAGGAACTACTGGAAAATTGAATGTCTGCAGTCCTTACTTGGTTGGTTCTTTAGTTTAGGGGCTGCGACAACGTGGTCATGTAGTCCCGTGTACTTTGGGTGTGTGTAGAATCTGTCTGATAACCTGTGTTAATTGTGATGACTGTATTAGTGTGTGTATCTGTATTTTTTTTAAATTCAAGCAAGGACTGCAACTTCAATTTTCCTACTTTCCATTGATTTCCACAACAACATTGTTCTCAAGAATAAACACCCTGAATAAACATTTTATTGTCACACATATAAAAATATTACAATATTACGAAGATAACATACAGCATATATATCACTTGTTTATGGGAATGTAACAATGCAGAGGAAGCATTTGGCACATTGCACATTGCCACAAACACCCAGCACCTTAAACAAGGCGCCACACTCGCATCCTATTTGCAAAAGGCACCAAAGGAATTTGGCAAAACACAGCCATGAAAGTAATTCAGAATAGTACAAAAGCAACACTTCAATTTATGAAGTTAATTCTGGTTTGAGGGCTTAAACAAGATTCACTCAGCCTCGTGAGGCAAAACTGAGAAGGGGAGGGTTCGATTCCCACTTCTACTCCAGGCAAATGCTGGGATGGTTCCTAACTTAAGGCCTTGTCTAGTACAGCCATCACACATCATGACCAGCAAGAGGGTTGGGGAACTACCCCCACCCAACATGACCCGAGCTTCAACTGGAAGTGATCTGATCAAGTTGTTGATAGCCAACTAATGAATCTCAGCTCCCAACCAAGGTAGGATGTTGAAAAAGGATGACTATTATCAGTGCTTTTTTTCTAGGGGTCCTCTCAGAAGTAGTCGACAAATCATCACGATCTTGCAATTTTCGGCAATTTGCAAAGACCGGTTATTTTTTGTGTTCGAATCATTAACTTTCAGCTTTTTCGATGCCTGGGTGGATGTTAAATAGTTCGTTATTTTCTTATTCTTTACAACTAACCACACGCACAAAATAACAACCTAACACTAGCCTGCGTGCTTATAAGAACGGAGTGCCGACCAAAGGAACCTGATTCGATAGATCGAGTTAAATCGAGGATTATTCGAAATCTCCCCCAGCTGTTGTGAACTGTGCGTTGACGCCAGCTGATCGATGAACTTTCAAGTCGGAAGTTATATTTGCCGGACTTAATGTACCAATATATTTTGTTAAACAGTTTTCTAAGGGGTACATGTACCCCGCGTCCCCCCGAAAAAAAAAAGCCACACGATTGAAAATGCAATGTTGTGAAATCAGCTGTTTTGCTGTGGTGCAAGGAATGTTATAAATTTATTACAATCAAGTGACGGAACAAAACGAGAAGTCTTGCCGTAAGCATCACACTGAACACTGAGACGAGCTCGTATCGCAGAAAATGTAATAGAAATCGGTCCTGAGGCACACGGACAAATATCATGTTGAATCTGTATCAATAATGCACTTTTCTCAGGCTGACATGGTTCTTCCATTTCTAGACCTGAGTGCAAATAACATGTTTTTAAAGCAAGAAAACAAGCCTGCTACAGAAATAAAATTATCTTTAGTAACAAAACAAGAATATGGATCAACCACCTACTATCTCACTTTGCGTACGTGAGCTTTTCCCACGATACTTTACAACTGTGGAGAACTAACCAAGTAATTACCTTGGATTACCAGTAGCTCCGCAATGTCTATGGTAAAGGCCCCACATAGCTTGCTGCAGAAGTGGTTGAACACCAGCCGAGGAACCAAAACGAAGGAATAAAACTTTGCCGAGGAAAGGGACGAACCGCCAGTCTGACAGGACCTCACCAGAGTTTCAATGAAACTACAGAAAAATGGCGACAAAACATTGCATGCAAGCCACATTGAACCATCACCGCTGCCAACAAATCATGGGGTGTGTGCATTATTTGAGCCAAGGTTGGAAACTCATTTGGATTAAGTTTGGTACGATCTCCCATCTGATGCAATAAACTGTGAAAAAGGACCTTATTGCCAGACGTGAACGAACCGTAAATCGTGTTATCCACTCTTGCAGAAGCTGAAACTGTTGATGAAAGTGAGTGGAACTAATGTTTCACTGGGGAAATGAAACTTTGAGGGGAGATAGTGGCCCCAGAACATTGTGATACCTGCTGTTTCAGCCACAACAACAAACCAAACGTTGCAGGAATTATTCACACAACCCTGCCTAAATGTTTTGAAGATGCCCTTTCCACAGTTCAATAGTGGAGGAAGGGTGCTCCAACACACAGCCATATACAAATACAGTGGAATCTCGCTAGCACGTTCTCGGTTACGACGTTTTCCCGTTTAACGCGATGATTTTCTCAAGTCCCATTCCCATTTCTACTAATTACATGTTGATATATCTCCTTAATACGTTTTCTATTCCCGCTTACGACTACCAAATTTCCGGTGTACTATTTGTTACAGAACAGGATTTTATTCTTATTTCATTAGAAAATTCGGCATCTTGAAAACATGATGCGATATTGCTTCCTATTCTCTGATAGTTATTGACAGTGTAGACGATTAGTGTGTTTTGACGGTGTGGAAGTGGCTTGAGGTATGACGCAACACAGAAGATAGCCGACGTGTCTTTTTTGCGCCAGTAGAACATGCTACCTATAACACGTTCTTTGTTTCGAAATACACCACAGATTGGCGTGCGTATGCCGGCCGACCACTAGTGTCTTGTCCTTCCGTGAATGTGGCAGCGTGCGTTTGACGACCGGCCGCCCCGTTATCCGTGCGTAGCGCGAGTTATATATCCCTTGAGCACAGAACCTTTAATCAAGGTCACGTTGCATATTTTGTCATGCATCGCTTTAGTACGATCGCATTTTCGTCTGTGCGCAGAATCATTTTCAATACGATATGCGTTTATATGTTCCTGAACACCAGTTTGGATATGATCCGATCCCACAATTTTACCGTATAGACCTTGAAACTTGATAAGATATGATTCACGCAAATACGCATTACACTACCGAAGAAGTGGTGAAACCTAGTGATAATTTTGTTGTGTAGTATTGAAATAATGGAGTTGGCACTCCAAAGTAGGAGAACCTTTGTATAATCCTCACCTTAAGTGCGTGGAGTTTTTTTTTTCTGTACAAGCGCGAGCATGTCTAACCTAAAAAAACTTCCGGTTATATCCAATCGTTCACACCAAAGAATACGGCACTTCTTTTCCACAGAATATCAAGAAAAACATGTATTTAAGCCGAAATCAATTATAGAAAACTAAATATTTCAACTCTTACTACAGTACTGTACTTGAATTAAGAGTTCGGTACCCGTATAGTAGGCTACATTTTTCTCTTGTTTTCATTGCTCTCGTTTCTCTGTGCCTTATAAATTAGTTCTGTAATATAATAATTCTGTAGGTTGTTTAAAATTATATATTCGATAGTACGTACTTCCGATTACCATGTTTTTTACGTTTCCCTCATTGAAACAAGTTAATGAGGTTTAATTATCATTTTTCATTAGTACGTTTTCCCGCTTTTTACGTTCAAAATTTTCAGTCCCTTGAAAAACGTACTAACAAGGTTCCACTGTAGTACAAATTGTCTTAAAGTGATCAAAACTTGTCAAACACACATTTGTTGGGGAATAATCGTCGAATACAGTCACTTTTCAAGCTGATGGACAACAAACAATTTTTGTCAATTATCCTAACAAACCCTATTTTTAAAACATCACAATGTGAGGATGTCTTCAATTTAACACAATTAAAATACAATGCTAAAAAACAATTCTTTTGTTCATGTTACATAAAAAAATATTGGAGTTTCCTCCAAAATTAATTTAAAATAACTGGAACCATATTTCTTCATAAATGTAACACTAAGTACAAAATATTCTCCATCTGTAAAAAAAACTTGATTCCAATCGGAATTTTTCAACGGAAAGCTCCAATTTTTCTACCAAAGACCAAAATTCAAAAAAATACATTATTATAATCGGAAAGAAAACTTACCGAAGAAGAGGACCAAGGAATGATTGACTGGAGTGGTCCAATGAGACCGTAAAAGAAGAAGAAGAATTATTATAAGTGTATACATGTCTCGCAGGTTTAAGTGTGAGGTGAGAAACAGTGACCCTGCTGAAGAGCCTCATCCTGCAACATGCAGGTGGAGTTCCTCGATCTCGCCTTGAGACATAGCCATGGAAATTCCAGTACAATCTTTCTTTTTTAGTAAACTATATCTCAATAAAAGATAAGGAAAGATGAAAGCAATGGTGTTTGCAGATTTGGTGAAACAAGGAGGAGGAGGTACAGGAACAGTTGGACGTGTGGGAAGGAACAAGGATATGGGATGAAATTTAACATAAATAAGAGTGAGATGGTGATCACAACAAGGAAGAAGGAAAGAACCACAACGGGAATAACAATTGGTGGGGAACAGCTGAAGAAAGTGGAAAGTTCCAAGTATCTGGGAAGCCTGATACAAGAGAATGGAAGAAACGATAGAGAAATAAATGAGCGGGTGAGGCAGGCAGAAGCATTTCGGAGGAGTGTGAGAAGCATGTTAACAGCAAAAAGATCATATATCGGACGTACTATGTCCCTATCCTGACGTATGCCTCGGAGACCTGGGTTATGAAAGGGAGAAGAGCAAAATACAGACCAGCGAGATGAGATTCTTGAGAAGCAGTATTGGAGCTACAAAGATGGACAGAATAAGAAATGAGAGGACCAGAGAATTAATGAAGGAGGAACCATTACAGGATGGTATAGAGAAATCTAGACTTAGATGGTAAGGACATGTAAAACGAATGGAGGAGAAGAGGATACCCAGGAGGATACACGAGATGAAGTGGGAAGGAAAGAGACCGACAGACAGGTGGCTGAAGGGGGGTGGAAGAAAGCATCAAGAAGAGAGGAGAAGACTGGACAAGGGTGGAGGCTGAGAGATGGTGGGAAGACAGAAGACGTTGGAGAGGCTTGTGTTCCAAACAGACCCGGCCAGTGGCTGGAAACTGTACAAGATGATGATGATCTCAACAATCAGTTTTCGGAACGAAGACTACAAAACTCATAAGAGGTTTGGGCAATGGACACATCAGTGGTGTCGTGCAAGACACTTATCAATAACATTCCTCCCAATTTTTCCAAATCCTCAAATAACTGAAAAAATATCAAGAAATTACCAAATTGCCAGATATAGGCAAAAAATATTTTGAAAAATTGGAAATGAAAAATGGACATTATCTGAGCCAAGGTTGGGACCCAACTCCTCTCAAGGTCCGCTAAACAGAATATACGGGGGAAAAAACTCTGACAATATCTCAGCAATCTTGCAACACCCAACTCCTGGGGAGTGACACAATGCTCGTATTGCTGTGGATTTTGTCTTAGGCTCGTGAGTGGCGTCAATCTTATTTCCAGGCAGTTTCGCGATACAACTCACCGTGAACTTGCACCTGCTCTCATCGCGATTTCAGCGTTGTGAGAACAACCATGATAAAACTAATTGTAGTAAAGTGGTACTGACACTAACTGGCTCTAGTTAGTCCAAGGATTTACTTAAAACAAAATATACACTGAAGGAAGGAGAGTGAACCCTCCCACTTCCCAGCAGGTCTTCGAGAAAGTGGTTAACTTTGATACTGTTCAAATCTATAATAGAACAGACAAGGAAGGAGGTGTGGCTGAAGGGAGAGATAAAAGGACAACTATTTTCACACCACCATCCTCAAAAGAAAATCAGATAAATGGTCCCGTACTGAATCGTGATCAGCCTTGCCAATACTTAGAAATGTTACCTGAATGAACGTGATATATACACTAGACGACTACTCACCATGATGGCTTATCAAAAGTTATTACAATTCGTAACAAATTCTCACTTAAATCACTTACAGATGCAACACATCTACTCTGAATGCCCCCCCTGGCCTTGCTTGTTCAGCGTAAAACTTTATACTAAAAACTCTGTTACAGCAAATATAATACAACAAGTATTCCAACTTAAAAGACTTATAGAGAGCTGTCGGCTTCCTTTGGTGACAGAGAATATATACAAAACTTTGCAAGAAAGAAAAAAAAAAAGTTTTTATAGAATGGTAATGATCCTATTCGGAAGAAACGGATTTCTTTATTTGGTCACATTATGAGGACACCGGAAACCAGATCTACAAAAGTTGTTGAGAAACTTTGTAAAATGAAACAACAAGTAGGATGGGTTAAGGAAATTAGAGAAGATATGGAAGAATTAGAAATAACCTTGGATGACTTGCAAAACAAAACAAAACAAAACACTGAAAGACATAAAAATAACATTTCAAACAAAAATAGACAAATGTCATACAGTAAAAATGGTATTTACAGGTGAGAACGCCTGAAAAGTCAGAGCAACTGAAAAGCTATTGGGCAACTCGGAAAGAAAACTTACTGAAGAAGAGGACCAAGAAATGATTGACTGAATTGAAGAGGCCGTAAAAGCAGAAGTAGATGAAGAATGGTAAATACTGAACAAAAATCCGTCCGGTAGTCCTTGAGATTGGCGCAGACACTGTCTATAGTGGCAACACTTCCAAGTATTGACAACATGGATCACTCAAATTAATACCATTTTTTCAAACAATTGTGAACTCAACACTGTACAGGGTGATTCTTGATGTTGTTTACAACTTCAATAACATGCAATTATTTATTGGAACCACTTACAGACTTAGTTTATATGTCATTATATTGCAAAACACTTCAAGTTTTGACTCACGTAGTTTGTAGTTGCACAGTTGTCCGCCACGCGCGACGCCTGTCACTTGTTGGAAATGAAGTCTTTCACTGAAGCGGAAAGAGCGAAGTGCGTGTTCTGGTTTGAAGAAACCAAGTCAGAAACGAGTTTACAGCGGAGGTTTCGCACAGAATTTGGCAAAGACCCACCCAGAAGACCAACAGTGTACAAATGGTACCAACATTTATGGAAACAGGTTGTTCTGTACGGCACAAAGGCTCCAGGCCGCGCACCTGTGACTGGCGATGTGGTGGAGAGGTTTGTGCGCAGTCTGGAAAAGTCGGCACGGCGTCTGTCACTCGAAACTGGTATCCCCCCAGAACGATTTATGCACTGTTTCGAGAGGAAAAATGTACGAACCTTTCTTCTTTACTGAGAGAACCATCACTGGCATAATTTATCTGGATATGCTACAGAAAGTCCTCATTCCGCAGTTGGATGAAGATGACCACGATGGGCGCATATGTTGGCAACAAGATGGCACCCCGCCGCATTACCTTGATCAAAGTTTCCCAGTTAAGTGGATAGGTCGTGGTGGACCAATTATCTGGCCGCCAAGATCTCCAGATTACACACCACCGGACTTCTTTCTGTGGGGCTTTGTGAAAGATACGGTGTACATCCCTCCCCTACCTGCAAATCTTGATGAACTGAGATATTGCATCACAACAGCCATCACTTCTGTTACTCCGCAAATGCTGGTCCATACGTGGCGGGAAATAAACTTCCGTTGGGATGTGTCCAGGATGACCAAATGGTGCACACGTTGAGCCGTAATGGATTTAGCAAAAGAAACTTGAAGTGTTTTGCTATGTAATGACATATAAACCAATACAGTACAATATATTTCCATCAATCAATACCAAACAAATTATGTTAAACTGTATTAACACTCACATTCGTGGGACATGTTTCAGGGCCATGGTCCGTAAATTCACCGCATTGACAGGTTCATGTTCCATTTTTCGTATCAAGCACTAGTCACTCCGTATTATGTACAGTGATTGATATCTAAGACCAAAACAGTCGATTGGACCAACTTCAACGTAGAAGAGGAATTATTATTTTACATGGACATGGTGACAGTCATTCTGAGTTTCGATCTAGTTGTATAAGTTTTTACACATGTGCATTTTTAGTATGGTATTTTTTAAGATTGTTTTTAATGTTTGTATGAGAATCTTTTATAATGAGATATCTTTGAGAACGATAACGTTGAGGAGATGAAGTGGCTGAAGAAGGGAGCAGCATGGCCCTGAAACATGTCCCACGAATGTGAGTGTTAATACAGTTTAACATAATTTGTTTGGTATTGATTGATGGAAATATATTGTACTGTATTGGTTTATAATCTCTTGTCAATACGGACCATGACGGAACTAAAGTAGAAGGAATGTAATGACATATGAACCAAGTCTGTGAGTGGTTCCAATAAATAATTACATGTTATTGAAGTTGTAAACTACATCAAGAATCACCGTGTACAGTATAAACGTCCGGTAATCTCCCTTCAACCACCAATCAGGGATTACACACTCAATTCGTTGGAATGGAACCTCGTCTCATACGCAGGGGGCGACTCATAGAGGCGACACTTTGATGGTGACCCAAAGTTCCTTGTCCTTGATAAAGTTGACAATGACGCCGAAACCCAGGCAGACGCAGTTTCCCGACTCGAATATGTCGCTGGGGCTGGCGGTGTCCTCGTGCACCAGGTTGCGGAACAGGACGCTGCGGAGGGCTCCCAACTCTACGAACTCAAACTCGTACTTGTAGAGCTGTGCATTCTCCGTGGGGCCCAGGTATTGCACTGCAGCCATGAGGCACTGCTTCTTGAGGTCGTAGCGCCGGTGCAGCACGAACAGCTCGCCCAAAGCCTCCATCAAGTCTGCGTGGGCACTCTCCTCAAAGTCTGTGTACACCTGCACCAGAACAAGCTTACGTTTGGGGAGCCTCTTATATTCAGGGTGATGATGATCATTAGGGCCCGGATGTTGATGCCATAAAAAAGTTTAAAAAATGCACTTAAAATTTTCAAAAATGACTATTAAATGACCTAAAACATCGAAAAATGCACAATAAAATAGAGAAAATGATCTTACAGTAATAAACTCAACAATATTTCAAAAATAACATCTGAAGCTCAAACTGAGCTACTAGCTTCTTCTTAACTCTGAGAGACGTAACTCCCTCTTATAAAGCTGTGACATGACTAATGACCATAAAAGGCTGATTTCTCTAAAATATGACAAAAAAATTCTACCAAACTAAAAAAAAAAAAAAAAAAGCTCTTAAAATGGAAAAATAGCAAAAAATGCAAAAAGATGCAAAATAAAAATGACATATTTGAAGACGGGGTGGCTCGTCCGGAGTTTCTATGTACTTCAGCATTGTTTTAGACAGCTCAGTAGAATGATGACATGTCATCAACATCCGGGCGCTAATGATGATGATGGTGATAATTGTTTTAAGGGGCCTAACATCAAGGTTATCGGCCCCTAATGGTCTGGGTGATGGCAGAAATGACAATGAAATGGAAACCATAACGAAAATCAAGCTGGTCTGAAAATACTTATGAAATGGAACTCAGATTGAAATGGCTCACAAAATGAACAATGGAAATACTTACAAAAGGTAAAGGTAATTTAGAAGGAAAATACTCATAAAAGGAATTTAGATTGAAAAACACACACAAAATGTGTTGTTTAGGCAGGGCTTCCATCCACTCACTCGTCCAAAAATAGTGAAATAGTGAGGGTTCTTCTTTTGAAAAAAAAAAAAAAAAAAGTGAGTTTTTGTATGAAAAAGTGAGTATTCGCATTTATGGCCGTATATCTGGTTCATAATTTTAACTTTCGTTGATATCTGTAGGCGCAATTAGGGGGGGGCTTGGGTGGCCAAGCTCCCCACAACCAACCATAGCCCCCAAAAAATGTCAACCAAATTGCACCTATGTTAATATCTCCGAGTACTGTTCGTGATTTCTCATGTAGTTAGAGAGGACACTTGGAAATAATGGATAGGGAAATCAATGCAACACTCAAGAAATTTAAATCATAAAACAAAAATATAAATGTGAACTTTTGTTACAAAAACGCTTTGTTAAAATTTTCGGCGATCGCTGCACGGCTCCGGCTGTGGTATCGCACCATGGAAGCTTTGCACCGGTGGCAGAAATATGAACTATCCATTCATCGGTATATTTTGGGTCGTTTCTAGCAATCTGATTGTTCACGAGACCATTTTTAACGCAGAATGTGACCAGTTTTGTAAAAAAAAGTGAGACTAGTGAGTAATTTTATCAAATAGTGAGAAAAGTTAGTGGGTGGAAGCCCTGCGTTTAGGTTCAAATTACTTACAAAATGCAATGTAGATTCGAAATACTCAACAAAATGTAATTGAAATTCAAAATATTTACAAAATGCAATTGAAATTGAAAATACGTACAAAATGCAATCAAGGTTCAAAATACACAATGCAAGTGAGATTGAAAAAGGCCGGTTCAGATTCAAAATACTCACAATATGTGGAAGCCCGTGATTCAAAATACTGTAGGCTACTTACAAAATGCAATTGAGATTGAAAAAACTTACAAAATGTGGTTGAGTTAATAAAAAAAATTAAAGAAAATAAAAACAATTCACAAAATGTAATTTACAGACACCGGGAGCCAATTCATAAAAACAGGGCAGGAATCTTAAAAGAGAAAAGGAACTAGAATGAAAAGAAGGCTGATCCCACGAAGGATGAGACAAGGGCCAATGAAGGCGGGAAAGGAAGAGACTCCCGAGGCCTCAGATACCCTAATATCGTCGGGGTTGGAAGAGTTGACCAAGAGAGGTCGACAGGAAAGAAGACAAAGAGGAGCCTGGCACAAGTAAATCGAAGCAATGCCGGACTCAGCTGGGGTCCCGTGGTCATATTCAGAGTGAAAAATGTCACCCAAGTTTGACGTTTTTATGTCAGATATAAGACCAGTGTTCAGGTAGGCAGTGGTGATTCTGAAGTATTTTATACAAGAGTAATCAAACTGTCGCCATTATTATTTATTATATTGATGGATGACATTTTAAAGGGTATAAAGCATAATGCTGAACAAACTACTGGGATAAATGCTTCAGTTTGTGCAGAAGATGTGAAGACTTGGGGACTAGAAAAAAAATGAAATACAAAGAAGAATGGATATTTGGAAAGAGAATTTTAAGGCGTTCGGAATGAAAATTAGTAAACAGAAAACTGTGGTAATGCACTGTGGAAAGGAAAATAAAGTTCGAATCCACTTTGATGGGGAACAGTTACAGAATGTGCAACAATTTACATATTTAGGCAGTGTTATTAACAGGAATAATGAAATTAATACAGAAATTAACAACAGATTAAGTAAAGGTACCTCATTTTACCAAGAAGTTCGACAACTGTTATGGGATGTTAAAAGGACCACGAAGAACAAAATTAACATCATCATACCTGCCAACTTTCAAAAATAGAAATCCAGAAGATCCCAAAGCGCAAAAATGTACATACGTTGCAAGGCCTTAAAAAATAGCCAGAAAAGACTACATGGAAAGAGATTAGAATCTCTTGGTGATGCGAGACTAATTCGTTGTGTCAGTTTCCAAACATATTGCAATTACATCAAGAACACACCATATACCGTATATACTCGAATACCACCCGCACATTTTTAAACAAATTCGGACGTGAAAAATTGAGGTGCGGGTCTTATTTGAGTCATCCAAATTTGAAAGATCTAAATTGCCCGCCGCGCGCAATATTGGGTGTTGCGAGTATCCGCTAGATGGTGCTAGCCTTCTTCCGGCTATAACTTGGTTTTACCGTAAGCACGCGGCGTCATACAGTCACGTTCTCCGAGTGTAAATATGAATGCTACGAAACGTTTGCGGTCATTTACTGTGAGTGAGAAATTGAAAGTTGTGAGGGAAGCTGAAGATATTGGAAATCGTGCCCGGTAGGAAATATGATATTGACGAGTCATGTATTCGTGATTGGGCGGGATGACATCTATGCTGCGTGAACCGCCCGTTCAAAGCAGCCTTGAAACAGCTGTGTATGGAGCGGATGGCGGCCGATAAGCACGCCCCGACTCCAACTGGTCGTATTCAGCGCCCGAAAGTTCAGCTGCTGTGTTCGTGGATTTTGACGGCATGGAATCGTATCTCTGGAGATCTCATATGGAAGAGCTTCAAGAAATGTAGTATTTCGAATGCTATGGATGGCTGTGATGACGACATTTAGTGGGAAAGTGATGGTGATAAAAGTTCCGAAGTTGGTACTTCTGATGACGATGAATGAAGTGTTTGTGTACTTTTATTTGTATTTTTAATCGTTTGATGTGTGTTATTTTAGGACGACTTCAAAACTGTTGGAAACTATTTTGGATAAATGCTATTCTTTTTATTTAGTTAAGATAGTAAATAATTTTGAGTAAAAATTCTTTTTTTAAAATTTTGTTCTTCAAAATCAGGGTGCGGGTCTTATTCGAGTAAATACGGTAATTTGGGAACAGTTCACACACTACACAAACATGAGCTTTTCTTCCCTTTGATCTTGCAAGTCACAGAACACTGGCTATATTCCATCACAGGTTGGAGAGGAATTAATGACAAAAGCACAGCAATAATCTGCGAGATGGGATTGTCGATAAACTTATCGGTCGACTTTGTAAAATTTCTAACACTCACACCTCAGAACAGCTACTATTATCGAAAATCAAAATTGAAATGCGATTTGGGTGCAGAGAACGGAAACAAGCCACGGAGTTGGAAATCTGGAAAAAAAATTATGTTAATGCGGACAACCGGAAAACACCCCAAAAATCCGGAAATCTTCTGGGAGAACTGGAAAACTTGACAGGTATGCATTATATAAACAACATTTTACCCCACTTGTAAGCTATGGCCTACTAACAACAGACAAAACAGTAAGATCGAGGCGACTGAGAACATCTCCCCAGAAGAGAGAAAATCCAAAACTCGAATATTAGGCAAGAACTTAATACAGTGTACTCCCAATAATTTGCTTTGCGGTTATTTCGCGGGTCTCCAAGAGTATTTCTTAGAGTAGAAATTCTTACAGGAACTCTTCATCACGTGAAGTAAAATAATATTTGTTGTTTAACCCTTTAGAGGTCCTATCTTCCACCATGTATTTATAGAACGGTGTTAGGGAGAGAATCTTCCCATCCCTTTCGTTTCAAGCAGTTCCACATGCATCCACAAGCTAGATGCAGAGAAATATTGAAAACCCATTAATTTGATGTACACTGTCATCAGAAACCAAAGGTGGGAAGCATCCACAGTGCACGTGATCGCCAGTTCGGTTGTGTTGAGTGAATGCAATGCATTGTTTTACAGAAGAAGGTGTTATTATTGAAGATAAGAGATTTGTAAACGTTGGTATATCAGTGAAATACAATGTTAATAATGGTTTTGGTCACTTGAGTAAATATATTTCAGCTAGAATGGAAATAATTATCCTGCTCAGGCTGTTTGCCATAGAATGGAAGATTTTAAAATTAATTATCTGTGTTTTTAGTAAATACTATTTTGAAATTATTGAATTATATTCGAATATACTAACTTTTAAGATTCCAAAATCACTTTTATATTTTTTTGTGCAGTTTTCGGCGAAGATGATATAGGTCACTGACCTTGTTTTGCGTGGGGGTTACATTACAAAAAAATATATAGAACGTGATTGGTGTTTTTATATATTATATCCTGTTATACAAACCTCATTATTGAGAGATAAACACAGTATCATCATAATTTGGATGTGGGAGATTACTACCCCATTACTCATTTAAGGAAAATACTGTCGGGTGTGAGCAGTGGGATAATAATTTCCCACCCCATATTTCCTAAAATAGAATCCACACCCATAAAATTGTTGCATATTCCTACTCATTTATCACCCCCAATTACAAATGTGCAAAAAGAATTTATACCTCCAGTCTTTTGCCCTATAAAGGGTTAAAAGAATTTTAACGCTATGCGACGAAATCATTGAGTTTCAGACTGAACTGTAGGCCTACTTGAGCACTGCTACCAGAATGCTGCAATCTTCGAAATATACGAGCATGTTGCCGCGGGCGGTATAGCACAGATGTATCTTTCAAGCCTTGACAATACAAGAGAAATATGCACTCTCCCTTTCCCAACGGCCACATCCCAAGGTCGCTAACCTGCAGCAGGCACGTGGACAACAACTAAACGGGAGTCCAGTAGCAGAGGTATAATTGGAAAGACTCACACAGACAAAATCAGAAACAAGGAAATAGGGAAAAACAGGATTCCCGAAGTTACAAGACAAGCTAGAGATCAGTAAACTAAAATGGTATCGACATATGATACCAATGGGAGAAGACACGAGTGCCGAAGCGATTATTGACTGAGAAAGTCACGGGAAGGCCGAGGATGAGGTGGATGGATTCAGTGAGGGTTGGTTGGTTCCCCAGTTTAGGGGCTGCGACAACTCGGTCATGTAGCCCCGTGTACTTTGGGTGTGTGTAGAATCTGTCTGATAACCGGTTTTAATTGTGATGACTGTATTAGTGCGTGTTATCTGTTTTTAATTCAAATAAGGACTGCAGGATTCGATTTTCAAGTAGTTCCAACTTTTGCTACCAAACGCCACCATCAACGACCAACTACTTCTGAACTTGGTTACTACTGTCGACCAAAATATTATGTGCATTCTAGTTTAAAGGTTGTTTGTGAAGTAACCAATAGACCTACATAATATCCAATAACATCATCATTTTCGTCGTTCTATTTTACGTTAGTTCATGTTGGTTTGGAAATTTTAATATTTTTTATCGCAGTTGGAACACAAAAAGTGCCCGTTTTAAAGCGTGTTTCAACCATGCGTCACATTTAAGAACTATTATCTCACAAGCCCGTCATCAGATTGAATCCAAATTTTAACACAATATACATTGGAATGTTTTATAACTGGTTTATTAATTTCTAAATTTTGTGTGTTCAAGAACGAAAGTTGTACCGTAAAGTGGGGTTACTTTGTAACAGTTTTGAGGGATTTATTTAAATAAAAGCTTAACTATTTGTTATTGCACTCTTTTGGTGACACTCAATCGAAACTGGAACCTTTCTCTTTAATCAAGGAAAATATGGTTGCATTTTCTCGCATGCATCACGAAATATTTTCAAAAGAAAATGTCACAAAGTTCAGGGTAACTTTGTGACACTTCAATTTTTCAAGGAAAACAATGAGATACAGCCTCCATGTCATAAAGTAAGGCCTTACTGGACGAATAGATATTGCAGGTACAGAGATAATGTTTAAAAAAAAGTTATGAAAAGATTATTATTGCCCAATATTATCAAATTATATCAAAGATTTTATCCAGTCCGCCCCAGGCAAATTATTCTTAAAACAATTGATCCTTCGTCCTCTGCGGTCAAAATATGATTTCACCACACATCGCAAGTCATATGTTGTGACAGGAAATCCAAATGTGGCCATAGCGAATGCAAATGCATTTTTTAAATCATCACTAAAGATGTTTGGTGCCCCGTGCGACATCTTATGTTTTTCTTTTAATTTCATCCACAGAGATGTCCTGTGAATAATGTTTTTTTTTTTCTGCAGCACTACACAGTCAAATATTCTTTTCTTTTATCTGATCTAAAACTTCCTCCAATGTTTCATCAGTGTAGTTCCTATAATTGCGGGCACCAACTCTGCGATTATACTTCCGCGGCATCTTCAGCACTGAAGGTGAACTATTTACCATTGATATTACAAAGTTATCTGAGAAATATCTTTGGATTCGACACTATGCATATTTACTGCTCTGTTTTATGTATAATTCTCTTTGAATTCTGTGCTATGAACTCATTGGGATCACTTTGAAACATTTTTCCGGTGTGGCATAAAGTTACCCCAGCAGGTGCCGGTTCCGAAAAAAACCTGTTGATTTCACTATTTACAAATTTCGCACGCGCTTCAAATTTACACATAAGAGAGCCAATTAGTAGTAATGCAATATATCGAACCAATAATCCACTACAACACAAATTTTCACAACAAATAAGAAACGCGGGATTTCAAGACTCACAGAGATTATATCTTTATTTAGAGTTAAGGTTATTACGAAGTTTGGAAAGTCGCTAATAGGTGGCAGAATATACTGTATTTAAGAAATTTTGGAGAAAATTGGCCCCAGGACATGATACCAACGTATGAAATTAAAATATACGAGTTGATGCCTCGCTGTCACAAAGTTACCCCGCTTTACGGTAATCATTTTTGTAAGGTAACTTTTTCTCGGCTCGGGGTGGTTGGAAAATGTAGTTCTTGGTTGCGTTGTAATCCTTATACATCAAAAGGTTATGCAGTAGGACTGTGAAATACGTAAATTAATTCACTTATTTTATATCGGTTTGTATTGGTACGGGGAATTAAAGACATGGTTCACCAGTTAGCCACTCCAATGAAAGCTGGACAACGTTGCCAAGATGGGCTCCATCACGCGTCATGGCGCGCCTCGCTCGGAAGTGATGGGCTCCAATACAGCAACGCTGTACAGCATTTCCCGGAGCATTTCTAAGTTACCTGAATTATACATCTCTGGCTAACAGACGAAAAATTGCAATTCTTGTTTTTGTCTTCAAAGTATTCAATAACCTTTTGTATAGTCCGTATTTAATATAACAGTTTAATTTACGTGTCCCACCTCCATCAACTCGACCTAAGTTTATTACATTTTACTGCCCAAGAACTAGAACTGAACAGCATAAACATTCCCCAATAATAAGTGCTATTCAATTATACAATGAACATTCAATAGCAAACAACCTCGACTTATTCAGTTACACATATAGTTCCTTTGTTTCTGTCTGCTGTGCGATCACATGAACTCGTACATTCCACCTACCAATTACCTGCACAGTGTTATTATATTTTCGTATTTAGTTGTAGAATTAATTTGCATTACAATCTCAGCATTATGTCTGTCAATTATATTATAATTTGATAGAATTGTGTAACCAAATGTACATGTGTTTCTTTTTATTAGGCATTTGCCTGTTAGAAGCACAATAAATCCAAATAAATAATAATAATAATAATAACCTTTTGATGTATAAGGATTACAACGCAACCAAGAATTACAGTTTCCAACTACCCCGAGCCGAGAAAAAGTTACCTTACAAAAATGATTACAACTTTCGTTCTTGAACACACAAAATTTTGAAATTAATAAACCAGGTTATACAACATTCCAATGTATATTGTGTTAAAATTTGGATTCGATCTGATGACGGGTTTGTGAGATAATAATTCTTAAATGTGACGCATGGTTGAAACACGCTTAAAAACGGGTACTTTCTGTGTTTCAACTGTGATAAAAAATATTAAAATATAAATTAAAAATTCCAAACCTACATGAAGCAACGTGAAATAGAACGATGAAAATGATGATGTTATTGGATATTCTGTAGGTCTATTGGTTACTTCACAAACAACCTTCAAACTTGAGTGCACATACTATTTTGGTCGACAGTAGATGCCACCGCAGTCTGCTGCTGGCGACGAATGTTGGAACCTAAGAGCCTCAGTCAAATATAACCTATAATTTAGCTTCACACATGTGTAATTAGTGGAAGGTTCTTTATCATGCCATAAATCTATGACATGGGACAGCCGGTTATACTTCCCCTCCGAAGGAAGGCATACCGAGGGATTTTTAACGCTTCCGACAACTTCGGCCGGGTTTGAACCAGCGACCTGGGGCACAGAAGCTCAGCATGCTACCAACTACGCCACCGAAGCCGCCAATCAGTGAGAAAAGAGGAGTAAAAGTGGAAGAAAGACTAGAGTAGTGACACTCACCAAACTAAACTTATCCTGGACCCAAACATGGGCCGAGTGAGCCTGTCGGGCATGCTCTGTAATCTGGTGTCTCCGTCCCTTCCACTCGCACTCCTGCAGCCCTCCCAGCATGCAGTGGTACAGTCGGCGAGGGCACACGGCCTGGTGAGCGTTGATCAGCTCCATGGGGTATTTCTCGTCGCAGCCGGCCAACCTGTTCCGACACGGATAGTGCAGCTCGCGAGCGATCGACTCCACGGTCAGGTTCCGCGTCTCGATGAACTCCTGGCGGCAGATGGGGCAGCACGTCATCTGCGGCCTGCACTTCTGGCAGGTGTTGTGGCCGTTGCAGCAGAGTCCGATAGGAGGAGTCATATAGTCCATGCAAACAGGACACTCCAGAGCACTCAAGAGGCTGTTGCCTATATCCATCGATGTTATCAGCACTGGAGCATCTTCGTCCTTGAACGACAGGGCGGCCACACATCCTGCCAGATTCTCCAGCGACGAGACGGGAGCTGACGGAGCAGTCATGATGACAGGCTGAAACACAAACATCATATTGCCGCTTTCAGTCGGTGTCAACACAAAATCATTCCAATGGAAAAATAACCTGAAATAAATTACATGTGATTAAGATTTATACACACGGGTTGTTTTTTTAGTTTTGGCACCTTAGCTATAACTGGATTAATAACTCGCTTAGATGGTTCCAAGTTTCACAGGCCCTCGATGCAGTCCCCACCTTTGCGTACAACGAGTTCCCAGCGATGCGGACGTTGTTGGATCCCGTTGGCACTGCCCAATATAGTGATGGTACGAAGAGAGCGCTCGGCAGCCTGCTTAACGTCTTCAATAGTAGGCCTACGGAAGCCCTCCCCGCGCATTGTCATCTTCATCTTCGGGATGAGATCATAGTCGCAGGGACTGATGTCGGGAGAATATGGGGGGTGAACGGTTTGCCCTCGGGAAATGATCACACCATCCCAATCATAGGCAAGAATCAACATTACCTTCACATTGGTGGGGGTTGGTCGAACTGTTTGTTTCCGTGGTGCCACCACTCGTTCGATTGGCGTTTTAACTGTGGCTCATAAGATCTGGCCCACGTCTCGTCAATGGTTATGATACGCCGTAAGAAGGCCTCTCCTTCGCGCTCATAACGCTGCAAGTTCATACGACAAGCATCATATCGCAGCCATTTGTGCATGTCGGTTAAGTCATGCGGAACCCATTTGGACGCAATCTTCCTCTTTTTCAGTAAGTCCTTCAGGATGAGGAGACAGTTGAATGCGCCAGTCCGGTATCTAGCTCTAATTGACGAATCGTTACGTTCTGATCCACCTCTACTAACGCGGACACCATCTGTACATTGTCATCACTTACTGGTGGGTGACCAGATCGAGGCATGTGCTCCACACGTTCGCGCCCATCTCGAAAGGCTGCAACCCATCTTGCTACCGTTCTGAACGGTAACGCAGCTGCACCACATGCTTCCTGCAATCCTTGGTGACACTGTTTAGCACTGCAACTGGTAAAATTTTAGAAAGAGTTAACGAATTCAAGTATTTAGGATATCATTTATCTTTTCAAGAAGAACGAGACATAACTGCAAAAATAACTAATTATACCAGAACAACAGGAATCATCAATCACGTCATGAAGCCATCTCTTGTCCAAAGGCATACACGCTTGCGTTTGTATAACACATTAGCCAGACCAACCCTATGCTATGGCAGCGAGGCATGGACAATAAGATCTCGGACATCTCCAGACTCACAGCACGCGAACAGCAGGCTATACTAAATGGGATCATAAGAGAAACGAGGATGTGCTGAAGGAACTAAAAGTGAAACCAATAACTACACACATTTGTGACTACCAAGAGAACTCGAAGCGTCATGTCCAAAGGATGGAACCTGGAAGATTACCAAAGGAGATGTTTCGCTACCAGCCACGGGGAAATAGATCGATAGGACGTCCGATGAAGAGATGGAGGGAAAGTGCAAGACCGTAACGGGACATTTGGCCCAATACTTGGAAGGAAGATGATGAGATGATGATGCATCTAAAATCTAAAGTATATCACACAGTGATCAGACCGGTGCCCTTTATGGATCTGAATGCTAGCCTACACATCGAAGAACAAACAGGCGCTTCATGCAATGGAAATGAGGATGTTGCGGTGGTCCAATGGCTTGACTCGACTGGAAGAAATTCAAGGTGCCCCATGCACAGAGAAAAAGTGTGGATCACGTCTGCGGTGGTATGGACATGTGCTCCATAGCAGCGAAACCTCAGTTGCAAAGACTGAATGTGGACCTCAAACACGCTGGCTGGATAGGGTGAGAGATGACATGCGGCTCACTAAACTCTGCCCTCGGGACGCTATGGATCGATTGAAGTGGAGGAATCATTGCAGGAAGGCAGACCCCACATAAATGGGAAATTGCAAAGAAGATGATAATATTTCCAATGAAATTTACGGATTAAAAAAAGAGCTGTAGAATAGCCTTCACAACAATTAACACAACAGGAAACTTAATTTACAATTTCAATTCCATAAACAAGGAGAACATTTTTAGTAAGTCAGGAGTATATCAACTTACATGCAACAATTGTCAATCCACTTACATAGGCCAAACTGGTCGTATATTTCAACGAAGATAATCTGAACATGGAAAACATTCCAGTATGGGTGAACACATCAATGAATCGCACCATTTTTTTTTTTTTCACTTCTATAAACACAGATTTAACGATACTTCATTTGAAAGACGTACTTGAAAAAATAGAAATTTACATCAGCCAAAGAATAAATGCTAATCATAGTCTAAATGAAACCATATAGGCTATGACAACAACCCCCTTTTATTAATGATCTTTAGCTTTACCCAATATAACCAGACTACCATCCACCATTACGATCCAATTAACCAATTTAATCTACCATCGTTGAAAATCCACAGCCTGCTTCCAGTCCCCGACCGGATCAGGAATGGAATGAACGAAGCCCCCATCTAGCGGCGAGGATATGGACTGTGCCGGCTGCCGAGGCCTGACACACTCCTCTGGGGCAATGATAAATGAATGACAGATGAAATGAAATGATAGTGGAGAGTGTTGCTGGAATTAAATTTTGACAGGGAAAACCGGAGTACCCGGAGAAAAACCTGTCAGCCTCCGTTTTGTCCTGCACAGATCTCACATGGAGTGATCGGGATTTGAACCACGGACCCAGAGGTGAGAGGCCGGCGTGCTGCCCCCTAAGCCATGGAGGATTTTTTGAAATGAAAATCTACAGCCTGCTTCCAGTCTAGATGGGGGCTTCATTCATTCCATTCCTGACCCGGTCGGAGACTAGAATATTGAACTACGGTATCTACCCAGTAAATATGGTCTACAGGCATGGAATAATTATTTTACATTTTTAAGTTTTAAGAAAGTGCTCATTCTGTATGGCAGATTGGAGAAAACGCATAACAGAACCAAGTGCCGAGCAATCTTTATAGCGAGGCTAAATCAGTGATTAGGGGCAGATGACCTCGTAGTTCTGCCCCTTAAAACAACAATAACAAACTAACTAAATCAATGATTAAATGTTTTGCATAACAGAACCAAGCGCCTTGCACATGAAGTTTTTATATTGCTCTTTTGATCGAATTGTCTTTTAGCCGTTTTGCAATGAATACGTTTTTTTAAAGTCGAATAATATTTTGTATAAAAGAGTAAAAGATTGTAAAAATAATGTACCAAAAGAAATAATTAAGAAGCGAGGCACACTGATAAAAAGAAAAAATATACCCAGAATACAGACCCCATTATCGACGTGGTTAGACAAAATGTTATTATTTACCAACAAATCCCGCTTTGAAGATGATGGTGGTTGTTTTAAGGAGCTTAACAGCAAGATCATCTTCCCCTAGACCACTTTCACTGTCATGCACCACATGTGAAAAGAGGAACACAGCAACTTTGTTTATAAACCAAGATATCAAGCAATTTTTGCCAGTAATTCTATTTAAAGAGCAACATGTGATCAAAAATCCGTCAGTATGCCTTCCGTCGGACATAACGTACACTAATACAGACATCACAATTAACACCGGTTACCAAGACAGATTCTACACACACCCAAAGTACACGAGGCTACATGACCACGTTGTAGCAGCCCCTAAACTAAGGAACCAACACGAGACCTACTAGACTGAAATTGTGAATTGCCATCAGCAACAAATGATGAAGAGTGAGAAAATATTGCAAAATAAAGACTGTAATTTGAACCTTGATATAATAGAAAACGCGTGTAATCGATTACATTGAAGGGTTTAAAGCTTCTATTCATTTTGAGGTTGTGAGTGAATGGAATGTAGATTTTCTGTTAGTTCATATGCACAGTTAATTTTGTATTCCACTACAGTTTCTAGTTCTATTGATGTGGCATAAAATGCTGAGAGAGGCATGGTTATATTTGGGAAACCTGACCCCGGAAACTAAGGAAGAAGACATAGAAAATGGAGTGGCTGGACGAATAAGCTGCAGAATGGTCAGTAACACCGATACCGGGAGAGCGTTCAAAATAGGCATTCCAATGGAATAACATGACAGTGTGTATGAGGGAGCGTTTTGGCCAAAGGACGTCACATGTCCTCCCTTTTGTGACCCCTGGAGTTACAGGGGAAGATCATAAGATGGAGCCATATCAAGTGAAAGTTCTCAACTGGAATGTTGAAGGACTAGAAGGTGTAACGAATCAACTACCGAGAGACATTTTCATCGATTTTGATACCTGTATACTGATAGAGACATTTATTACCCCGGAATCAAGATGTAACGTGAAAGGATTCTATGACATACACGCATTTGTGAGGAAAGGCGATAGAGGAACGCCTTCACGTGGGGTAACATGCCTAATCGATTCGAAACTTTCCCCCTTAGAAATAATTCTTAAGGAAGAAGACCAACTAGTGATTAAAACAAGAATAGGAAAGCTAGTATGCGTATACTATAGGCCTGGGTGCTGCGCGATAGACGTAGTGGATGGTATACAGAGAGCGTTGGACACTATTGAGGCAAATGAAAAGAGTGATATTCACGGGCGATCTGAAGTGCCCAGTGAATAAAACACGTCGCAAAGCGGAATTAGTTCTAGATTATCTGTTAGGGGAAGGGCTCACATTAGTGAATAACAAAAATACATTCACGTACATATGCCCAATGGAGGAAGCGCCATAGACCTCACACTCATTAGATGTTTTGATATACTGGATCACAATCTTCTGACAAGCAATGAGGCAGCGCTAATCAGGAAACACATTCCTGTAATAACGACGCTCAGGACAACAATGTCCACGGGAACACCAATGAAGACACAAATATACAAAGGATGATGATGATGATGATAATTGTTGTTTTAAGGGGCCTAACATCTAGGTTATCGGCCCCTGAAATATACAAAGGAGGTTGGAGCCACAAATACTTCAGGAGAATATTGGTAAGTTTCCACGCATACTCCATGATATTGATGGACAGCTGGAAGACGCCATGGCGGGAATAAAACTATTCATCGAGGAAGGAAACACAGCAATGGAGAGCATCCGGAAAGCTAAGAAAATGACAACTATGTAAACGAAAAGAAGCTTTTCATATTTAAGACATTCTTTTCTTGTATGACAATTGGCTGCGATCAATAAATATAAAATGCATAATACCGGTAATAATGATAGTAAAATGAATGAAAATCCACAGCCTGCTTCCAGCCTCCGACCGGGTCAGGAATGGAATGAATGAAGCAAGCCCCCATCTAGCGGCGAGGATATGAACTGTGCCGGCTGCCGAGGCCTGACACACTCCTCTGGGGCAATGAGTAAATGAATGACAGATGAAATGAAATGATAGTGGAGAGTGTTGCTGGAATGAAATTTTGACAGGGAAAACCGGAGTACCCGGAGAAAAACCTGTCTGCCCCCGTTTTGTCCAGCACAGATCTCACATGGAGTGACCGGGATTTGAACCACGGACCCAGCGGTGAGAGGCTGGCGTGCTGCCGCCTAAGCCACGGAGGCTTAATGATAGTAAAATACTATTTTGAATTTCGTGTGAATTTTTTCTATTGCATTTAAATGTCCTATCCACAAGGGATGTACTGTAGGTGACCTGTGCTAAAGGATCACTAATCAGGCGTCCTGAGCCGGTGTTAACATGCGGTAGGGTGGTCAGATCCTTTCCAATCTTCCCCCTGCCACAGCAACCGGCAGGTGCCCATTTAGCATCACAAGGCCAGGAGACCACGTACCAGAACATACCAAGACATTTTAATTGTTTGGCAGAGCCGGGAATCGAACCTGGGATCTCAGTGGCAGCCAACAATGCTATCCACTGCAACACGAGGCGACCGCATGACAATCAGCTGTGCTGTCTATGTAAACATTCATAACAGAATCAAGTGTCTGGTTCGAATTCAATTATTGTCTATGGTACATAATCAATAAAGCATAAAGGAACCAAGTGCAATTTTTAAGTACATGGGTTGGTTTTTTAGTTTTGGCACCTTAGTTATAACTGGATTAATAACTCACTTAGATGGTTCCAAGTTTCACAGGCCCTCGAAGCAGTCCCCACCGTTGCGTACAACATGTTCCCAGCGATGCGGAAGTCGTTGGATCCTGTTGGCACTGCCCAATCTATTGATGCTACGAAGAGAGCGTTCGGCGGCCTGCTTAACGTCTTCAATGGAACGGAAGCGCTGCCATACTGTTCCCCGAGGGCAAACCGTTAATGCGGCGTACTATTGTTCGTTTCTGCAATACCATCTCCGAGGAGCTCTGAGAAGAAAACGGCGCCACCAAATAGTTACACCGCCCATCGTTCTGCATGACAATGCTAGGGCACACAGCAGGCATTGTGTCGGCATTGTTGGATCGCTGGGGCTGGGAGGTCCTCTATCACCCCCCCATATTCTCCCGACATCAGTCCCTGCGACTATGATCTCATCCCGAAAATGAAGATGACAATGCGCGGGGAGCGCTTCCGTAGGCCTACTATTGAAGACGTTAAGCAGGCTGCAGAGCGCTCTCTTCGTACCATCAATAGATTGGGCAGTGCCAAAGGGATCCAACGACTTCCGCATCGCTGGGGACATGTTGTACGCATCGGTGGGGAATACATCGAGGGCCTGTGAAACTTGGAACCATCTAAGTGAGTTATTAATCCAGTTATAACTAAGGTGCCAAAACTAAAAAACCAACCTATGTATATTCAAGTAATTTACACAGGTAAATAAAGAAATGAAGTTACTGTTATTTGCAGATGATATTGTGGTCTGGGGAAGGAACGCCAAAGACGTGCAAGAACAACTAGATGCACTGAACGAAAATATTCAGAAGTACGACATGAAAATCAGTATAGAGAAAAGCAAGACCTTGGTGATGACAAGAGGGGAAAGACAAGGAAAGGGCACTGTGAAAATTGGAAGTCAGAGTTTGGAAATTGTGGATATGTTCAAATACCTAGGAAGTGAATTGATGCAAACTGGTAGGTTGGACATGGAGATTGGCAGGAGGGTACAGCAGAGCAATGCATTCTATCAAAGTGTAAGAAAACTTGTTTGGGATAAGGAAGTACCAAGGAAAAGCAAAGAGATAATGTATAAAGTGTACTATGTACTCATGTTGACTCATGCAGCTGCGACTTGGACCTTGACAAGCAGGAAAGAGAGTAGAATCCAAGCCAGTGAAATGAAATTCCTAAGAAGTATGATAGGAAAGACAGAGTGAGGAATGAAGATGTTAGGAAGGAAGTTGGGATGGGAAAACTAAATGAGAGAATTGAGAAGAATAAACTAAGATGGTTTGGACATGTAAAGAGGATGGAGGAAAATAGAATACCAAGACAGATGCTGGAGGCAAAGTGCAAGGGTAAGAGAACAAGAGGAAGACCTAGAACAAGGTGGATCGATTCAGTGAAAAAGAAATTTGGACTGGGACAATATCGTGGAGGAGGAATGGTGGAAAGATGATGATGATGATGATAATTGTTGTTTTAAGGGGCCTAACATCGAGGTTATCGGCCCCTAATGATCTGGGTGATAGCAAAAATGATAATGAAAAGGAAACCTGAACAAAATTATCTGAGACGGAAAATACGTACAAAAAGGAACTCACATGGAAACAACTCACAATATGGTCTTACAAAAGGGAATTTAGAACGAAAAGGTGCACAAAAAGAATACATTGAAAAACACCCACAAAACGTAGGCTAGATTCAAAATACGTACAAAATGCAATGTAGCATCGAAATACTTACATAATGCAACTGAAATTCAAAATACTTACAAAATGCAAATGAGATCGAAAATACGTACAAAATGCAATTGAGGTTCAAAATCAAAATACTTACAAAATGCAATTGAAATTGAAAATACACAATGCAATTCAGATTGAAATAAGCCCTATCCCAGTTCCAATCCAAATTATTCACAAAGTGCAATTGAAATTCAAAATCCTTACAAAATGCATTTGAAATTGAAAATGCTTACAAAATGTACGGTAGATTCAAACGACTCATGTGGATTGACAATACTTACAAAAAGCAATTTAGATTGAAAATACTTGACAAATGTAATTTAGATTCAAAATACCCACAAAATGCAATTGAGAATCAAAATATGTGAAAAATGCCCACCAAACAAAATGCAATTTAGATTCAAAATTCGTGCGAAATGCGGTTTTGGTTGAAAATACTTACAAAATGCAATTGAAATTCAAAATACTCACTAAAAGGCCCCGCAACCTGCATTGAAAGACTTACTAAAAAGCAATTTAGATTGTCAATCTTGACAAAATGCAATTGAGGTTGAAAACAATCGCGAGATGTAATTTAGATCGAAAAAACTTACAAAATGCAACATAGATCAAAAATGCCTTAAAAATCACTAAAAGGGAATTTAGATACACGGTGATTCGAGTAACAAAAACAGTGCGGGAGTCTTAAAGAGAAAAGGAAATAGAAGGAAAAGAGGAGAGGAGAGGGGAGGGGAGAGAGAAGAAGGTCCGCCCCAAAGGGAAGGGACAAAAGGGGAAAACGGACCCAGCTCAGGAATCCCTCGGGGTCGCCAACGCCCGAACTCACCAGCCGTGAGCCCCTGAGGGTGTAGCATTATCGACGGTGCACCAGAAGTGGTGGGGCTACATACACCCTGCCTCCTTAAGGGCCTTGTGCACAAGGCAGGAGGTAAAAGGAAAAGAACAAGAAGGCTGACCCCTCACAGAAGGAGGGTATCAGGAAAGATGAGACAAGGGCCAATTAAGGCGGGAAAGGAAGAGACTCCCTAGGCCTCGGATACCCTAATACCGTCGGGGTCGGAAGAGAACAAGAGTTGACCAAGGAAGGTCGACAGGAAAGAAGAAAGAGAGGAGCCCGGCACAAGTAAGTGGAAGCAATGCCGGACTCAGCTGGGGCCCCGTGGTCGCCAACCCACAACCCACTAGATGTGAGCCCCTGGGGGGAATGGTGGAAAGAAAGAGGAAGGTGGAGAAGTGCTATAAATACCCCGACCCCGCAGGAGCTGGATAAGGGGAAATGATGATGATGATACAGGCAAAATAAATATAGGTATATAACAGAGTAAAATATTTTCCCCTTGATGTAATTATGTTATTTTCAGATTCCACAAGAGTAATAGGAATTAAATATCGAAGGTTAACTCTGAGATCTCAGTTCCATCTTGATGGTGGTTGGTTCCTTGATGCAAAACAGGGTCAATTTATAACATGATATATAATAATTTATTTAAGCACAAATTCAATCAACAGTAAAACACCTTCTTTCTTATGAACTCAATTTTGTTATTTAAGTTTATTTTCAACACACCAATTCGTTTTCACCTCGTTAGATAATCAAGTTCAATCCAATTCAATCTTAACCAATTCAGTTGAAAGTTTTTCAAAATCATACTCTACATTGAAAACTTTATAGGTATCAAAATATGTTGTTTACTAAATACGTAGAGCACAAACAGCGCTACAACGGTTACTGAAACAACTACGGTACACCTAATACCATCTTCTTGTAGCATACAATACAACTTAGCTTCCTAGATCGTTCATTTCAGAATTTAATCATTTTAATCTGCTTACTCTTTTGTTGCCAAACGCCACCATCAACGACTAGGCCTACTAGTTCAGAACTTGATTACCAGATGCCACTGCAGTCGGTTCCTGGCGACGAACGTCGGAACCTAAGAGTGTTTGTCGAATGTTTAACCTATATATAATTGAGCTTCACACAGGTGTAATTAGTGGAAGGTTCTTTAACATTTCATAAATCTATGACATGGGACCGCCGGCTTTTTCTTCCCCTGTGAAGGAAGGCATACTGAGGGAGTTTTAACGCTCTTAAAAATCAGAAGACTTCGGCTGGGTTTGAACCCGCGATCTCTCAGCATGCTACCAACAACGCCACCGAAGCCGCTCATGCTCGCATGTATGCTTTGTTATATCCACCTATTTTTATTACCCTACTTGGTGTTATTCTCTCCCCTAAGGACTCACAACTTTTCCCATGAGATATTGCGTGGGGAGATTTTGAAATTGGAGATTCTGAGGGGCTCCTGAGCTGGGTCCGTTTTCTCTTTTGGCACTGACTTTGGAACGTGGCCTCTAAATCGGGTGGCTGGCTGCGTGGCTCAGGGGTTACGTTCTCGCTTGCTGGGCCCAAGGTTGCAGGTTCGTATCCTGGCGCAGTCAGCTGGCATTTGAGGGTGCGCAAATGCGAGGGAGCCGTGTCAGTAGATTTACTGGCACGTTAAAGATCCCCTTCGGGGCAAAATTCCGGCACCCCGGCGTCTCTAAAAGCCAGTTTAGTTAAAAGGGACGTAAAACCAATAACATTATTATTATATCTAAATCGGGCAATTTCAATCCATGGTCCACGAATCCTTGAAGAGTGGACCCTCAGTAATAAAATACACTGACTGACAAAAAGAGTGGAACAGTTAAAAAAGTAATATAAATAGTATAAAATTAGTCATGAATAGGGCTCGTATAGTTATGTGCTTAACTTTTCAGAAATATGTATTTATATATGTGCTTAAAAGTGGGAAAATATGTGATTAAGTTTCCAAAATATGTTCTTAAATTGCTATCGTATTTCAGTTACTCTAAAAATAGTAGAAACGTATAGTTGCTTCATTAACCCAGTCCACAGTACAAATATTCCCGCTTAACAGACTGGGTCTTGCCTCAATTTCCAAATCGTACATTACTTCCTGCAGATATGCGATACAAAATCATATATGTTCTGTTTTCGAATTTCATTCTAAACAACGGAACAAAAGGTCACTTATACTGATACTCGAGTGCGTAAATTTGCTCGATTGACGTGTAAAGTAAATTAAATGTCGTCCCCGGCAATCAGGCCACAGAAGCACCATAGCATTATTGAATGCTTTAGCTATTGTGTAACTGTCGGTTTTCTGAAAATGAACAGCTGTCAGTTAAAAATAACTGTGATGGATCGTATTTTAACGCACCAACTACAGTATGATGTTGGCTACGTAACGGCCAGCATCGTCGGTCGTCTCGTCCATCGCAATCCACACAGCGTTGTCGCCTGTTTCACTACGAATTCTGTTTACTCAAGAGTAAAGTTTAGGTAAATAGTTCTTACACAGTGTTGACTCGTCAGGGAGAGGAAGTATGACGTACTTTTCTAACTTTTCACGTAGCACTGGATTCTGCAATTTGTTCAGTGGTATATCAGCCACACGAAATGCGTGACAAATGTCTTGTGAGAACTAGCAGTTTGCTGGACCAGATCTCACATCCTGCATTTCGAGAAACCAACGTTGTGTTGACTTGTTTAAAAATGCACATTTCACGTGTTTCGCTATCGCAACATGTTGCGTAACTTGTGAACGCATGCCTGCCGCTATGGGTTTCTCACAAATGTTGCAAAATAAATTAGGTCCTTCAGTACTAAAAACGTCTCCGAACTCCCGCACTAAACGATTCAAAGTAACACATTTCGCACTTTAGGGACGCATCGTATTCGTTGAAACGACAACGCCACAAGCAGTATACTCACAAGTTATGCACACCACTGTACTTAATGACCGGGAAATTCCTGTCTTGAAATACGACTACCTATGGAGACAATGGAGCACTGACGAAATAGAGAAGCCACTTACTGGAATTTCAAAGGGTTGCAAATGTGGGCAGCAGCCATCCAAGAAGTACAACATACCACCTAATGTAGGAAATTATGTGCTTATCAATAAACACGCCAGAATATGTATTTATTTATAAAAACGGTAAAAATATGTAAATAAATAGAAAATATTTAATTAAATAACAAATATTTAAACACATAACTATCCGGGCCTTAGTCATGAAAAAGATGTTATCACATTTTAAAAGCTTTTCACGCATTAGAACAAACATCTGAAACATCCGTGAATAGAAATTGATAATATGACATTTCTTAGGATGGTTTATTACCACCAATTACCCCCAATCTTCGATGAGCTTATCTTAATGGTTTTATGGCGGGAAGTGCACTGTAAGCGCTTAAGGTTTATGAGTGTTGCCGCTCGCTTGTTGTTCTAGGGATAACAACTGGCATTTGTTGAACACCTGGGAACCATTGTCATACATTTTAGTAAGTTATCCATGTGCAGTTCACCTCTCGGTAGCATTCACCATGCAGTGCAACGTTACTGAAAACTCCAAATATACGACAGGAGACCAGAGTCAGGCCGTAGAAGAAGCACAAGTGCCAGGGATGACAGATTTCTCACCCTGCAAGTTCTGCGTGATCGCCATACCACAGCAGTCCAGGCACGACATAAACTGGAAAATGTCAGAAATGTGAGAGTGAGTGAGCGAACAGTAAGAAGAAGGTTTAAAGAAGCTCATCTTTCGTCCAGGAGACCTGCACGTGGACCCGCACGCGAACGACATCACAGAGAGGTGCGTCTTCGCTTCGCAAGGCAGCATCTGTGGTGGACCCACGAGCAGTGGGTCTCTGTTCTCTTCACTAACGAGAGTCGCTTTTATCTTAGATCTCCTGATCGAAGAGAAAGAGTGTGGAGAAGGTGCGGAGAGAGGTACAGCCCTGTTGCTTTCTCCTCCAGGACTCCATTTGGAGGTGGCTCGGTTATGGTGTGGGGTGGCATAAATGTTATGGGCCGAACTGAGTTGGTGTGCATAGATCACGGGACGCTCAATTCCCAAAGGTACATTGAAGAGATCTTGATGAACCATGTGATCCCTTTGCGCCTTTCATTGGTCAGAATTTCATGCTGATGCAGTGTGACAGTTTATTGACTGCCACTTATTTCGCCCCCAACCCCCCTCTCCTCCGGTTCTGTCATCCCCGGGGAGAGAGCTCAAACTAGGTAATTTTTCGGAACTTTGAAATTCCCGCTTCCCTTCCCCCTCTGCTCTAACCCATGATGGCGCCAAAAGAAGTTCGAGATTGTTCGCCATCTTTCGATGTTTGGAACAATACAACATCTACATGGAACTGTGATACTATTATCAAGCTACCACCCCAAAAATTACTTATCACTGCATTAACAGCACCGCTATGCATCGTCGCGCATTTCGTATGTATCAGTTGGTGTCGCGATCGTCATTTGTTGGCGATCGGGCACGTTCAGATTCCTTCGCGACCCGAAGAAGTGCATTCTTGGCATCAGACGCCATCAGTAGAACTTGGAACCAAGTAGGGTAAAGATGTATTCCGGTCGGCTTCGGATGCCGACCAACAGTGAAAATTAATTGGCAAATGAGCCAATTCCAAGGTACTGTGATCTGATTATTTCGACGCTTCTTGAGCTGATTATTTTGATACATTTCACTCCCGTCGGAGTTTTGTTTTGCTTAAATATGTTGGTTCCAGTGCGGGCGGGAACATTAACGTCCTTTAACTTTCTTATTTGGTACCACAAACCTAATATTTTTAATACTACAATTTTCATCTCTCGAGATTACTATGGAGAAACTTTGTCACGTCTTGTTTACTAAATTTTGAACTGCTTCGCCTGTAGCAAAAGCTACTTATTTGCCCAATACATGGTTGCCACATCCCATAATATGATAAGACGCCAACATAACTGTTTGCGATAATATTTAAGAAGTGATTCAACTTCAAAAGGACATTTAGCAATATAACCAAACTTGTAATTTTGGTGGGGAATTTAGTTAATTTTACGGCGACATTCCCTTCAATTGTCGCCCGCTTTGGTTTTTCCATTGTTGGTGTGTTATTTCACGCAGGCCATTGTTAGGCCTAATTTTGGTCCCATCATTGCCTTGCTTGCAATGTTTATTTTCAAGCCTTTGGCTTAAGTATACCTTCCTAGGTAATTTTTATCAAATTCATTCCCTTGGTTGCATCACTTGTTGTGATAGGCAGTGGCGTGCAGAGGATTTCCTTCTGGGGGGGGGGGGTGTTTCATTAATATAATAGGGTAATTGTGTATATTACCGGTATTACAGAGACAGATGACCTTGCTGTTCTGCCCCTTAAAACGACAGTCATCATCATAATTAAAATGATACATTGATTAATATTCATAAAAAACAAGAATTAAATAACCGCTCTCTTTGCATGAAAAATATTTTAGGTCTCATTTTTTCGACACAATAAAAAAAACGAAAAGAAATTCTAAAATATATGGACAAGAGTAACTAAACGATGCAGTGGTACCATCACGACCATAGTGTTTTGCTCTCCGTGTTCCTACTGCAATTGCTATTGGCTATCTTGATTATTTTATCTGTATCATTAATTGGAATAAATTGCAGAAACTCCTCTTTTACTGAATTATCTATAAGGAAACGGGCACACACAATTAAAGCAACCCGAAGCAACGTGAAAAGACTTACCGATCGCACACTTCAACAGCAAAACTGATCCATTGGTAGCTCCAACACTGCGAGTAGAGTGCAGGGCATTTATTAAGTGAGGAACGTGACCACACCTAAGGTGTATGCGGGAGTTAAGACGCCTAACGAGCGATGCCGTAAAACAGGTGATAGATGGGACAATATATAGATTCAAGTAAAGGAATATCTCTGGGGGGGGGGGTTCCAACCCTGAAACCCCCGTCGGTACGCCACTGGTGATAGCTATTTAACTTCTGTGGTTTTCTGACGCCCCATTTTGCCGCTTACCAGCCCTTCATATGGGCATTTTATTGAAGATATTTTGCTTCGCTCTCCTGAGCTATTTTACCCTCGGACCTCATGTTGCCCAGGAAAGACCAGTTCATTTCATTGGGACCTCCAACCTTTTCTTAGGACCAGTGCTCTATTTAAGTGTGCCCCCGCCTCCTGATGTAATCCCTTTATTTTAAATATACTACAGTTTTATTTCCTTTTTAATTTGATTACATGACTACTTTCTTTTGGCCAGTAACTGAAAACCACCCTCTAGGTTAACCTGCCCAGCCCTCTGCTCAATGGTCATTCTGACCAAGCCCCCCTCTTCCTTTGGTCTTCGGGCACTAAGGGGGGGGGGGTCTGTCCTGTCTTCCTTTCAGGGGAGTTTCGGGACATGCAGGATAATGCCCGCCCTCATACTGCTTGCTGTGTTGTACAATATCTGCAGGAAGTGGGGATTCAAACCCTGGACTGGCCAGCTCGTAGTCCTGACTTGAACTCCATCAAACAAGTATGGTATATGCTTGGAAGGAACGTCAGACAGCGTGACCACACCACCTTGGCACAACTGAGAACATCGCTGCTGGAGGAATGGGATCGCATCCCGGCAGATGCCATTCCACGAGTTGTGAACAGTATGCCTGAGCGTTTACAAGCTGTCATGGACGCTACGGGTGGAAACACTGGTTTTTAGTGACCAGTGTTCTCTTGCAGTGCAGAGCAAACATTAACACTGTTTTGTTTGGCAATACGTTTGATAAAAACCAGCCCAAAAGAACATTACTAAAAAATAGAAAATTGTAAGATTTGCAAAATGTATGAAAATTTGTGAGTTAAAGCGTGTTGTAAAACATGTTTCGGTATTTTCTGTAGCCAACCATCTAAAATTTATATGAATAACGCAAATATTGGAAAACCGATACATTTTAGTGGAATAAATTAAGAAATTACATAGAAAATTTAAGTGTTCCACTTTTTTTGCCGGTCAGTGTACTTGGAATCCTTGTGTGGCATTGTGCTTCAGCAAGGCTCCTCAATCACTGGAACATTCCCCCATGAGGAACTGTATTTAAGTCTGTTGGTTAACCTTTTCCAAAAATCCCAAGCAAACAGTTTTACTGCATTAAGTCATAAAAAGAAAAAATGAACTGTTGGAAAACTAGCATCGAGTCTAAACCTCTATAATTAGGAGGAAAATGAATTTTCTATTATTTGAGACAAGGATGTTGTTTATCACCTATTCTATTTAATATATACAGGGTCATCAAAAAATAATGCCAACATTTTTAAAAATGATAGCACCGAAACCCTTTATGTTAAACGTGCAATTCTTTCACTGAACGACAGCTGGTTAAGTTTTGTTTTGGAGGGGACGTGACCTTGCCATGCGCACACTAGATGCGCAGTAGCCAAGGTCGGCCGGGGGTGCGTGCACCAATGACTGCACCGCCCGACAAACTGCACCTGATTACAAAGCTGTCATTCGATGGTTTAATCAGTTTAAGGAAACAGGGATTGTAAAGAAAAAATCTAGGCCAGACCGACCACCAACATCAGCATTGAACGCACCCCAATGGCTGGATTGGTACGTGCAATCATTTCAGGAGTAACTGTCAAGATTGCGGCAGAAATTCGCTCCCGCAGGTGCTCCAAATTCCGAATTTTTTCTGCATACACAATGTTTTTAATGTACCCCCAGAAAAAAATCCAAAAGGGATGAGGTCAGGACTTCATTGGCGCGCGCGCCCCCGGCCGACCTTGCCTACTGCGCATCTAGTGTGCGCATATCAAGGTCACGTCCCCTCCAAAACAAAACTTACTTTAACCAGCTGGCGTTCAGTGAAAGAATAACACGTTTAACATAAACGGTTTCGGTGCTATCATTTTTTAAAATGTTGGCATTATTTTTCGAGGACCCTGTATTTAGAAGAAATTATTAAAGAATGTTTTGATGGAAAAAGAGGTGTATGCTTAGGAGGTAAAGGATTTGAGTGTGTTCGCTTAGCAGATGCTATGGTGGTTATGGGTGACAGTTAAAGACAAGCAACATGAATGTTGAAAGACCTAGATAAAATTTGTAAAATCATCACTATCATAATCTTCATTTCCCCTTTTCCAGTTGACACTGGGTGGGGGCAAATATGGTTCCTCTCCACTTTGTTCTGGCGTTCCAACATTCCTCTTCCGACACGGTGTTCCAATCCAGGTTTCGCTTTCTAATGCTATACTTCACCGAGACCACCTAAAGCATTCTTGGTCTTCCTCGTCCTCTCTTCCCAGTCATCCGTCGTTCCAGTGCTCGCCTTGGTGGCCTTTCTTCATTCATCCGTTTGACATGACTAAAACATATATGTGGGCCGGGTAAATACCCAGTGGTTGTTTAAATACCCAAAATGAGGGTATTTTCAGTTTTTTGAGCTTAGTACAACACTTTTTGATGTGTTGATGAAGTGTTGGACAAACAAGGACTGAAACACAGGTATTTGATGCCCTAAATTGAAATCAGGAACAATATTGATCCTTCAAAACTTAAAAAAAAAGGAAAATGGACGTCCGGGTATTTTTGGGTATTTATATGTTTTGTTGTGTTGTGTTTTTTCCGTAAACTTAAGTAAAATATTGGATAAAACCTTTTGATTGATTTGTGTGTTAAATTTTTAATAACTATAATTATAATAAACAAAATTTCAATTTGATTTGACCTAAGTTGTACTTTTATTACTCAATTGATATTTTTCATAGTAAATTGGAATATAGGCCTAAGCCTAAAGAGATTCATTATGTATGAACAGCCAAATACATTTGTTAAGCTTCATTAAACCTAAACAAAGTAAGGCCTCTCTTTTTAGAACGTTTTTAGTGTAACTGTTAATTTTCTATTTACTAGTCTTTTTAGGTATTTGATTATTTATTTTATATATGAATGATATTACAAACTGTTCTGAAAAACATATACAGTGTGTTGAAAATTGTATATTACACCTTTTGTAGAACTTGGCCAATGCTCTGAATAAATTTCCCGGAACTTTTATCTGAATGTTTACAAAAAGGCCTAGTTCAATTCTAACCCCGAGTTTTTCAGGTTATAACTATTGAATTTTATATCCTGACCTAATTCCCAATTCTAATTCTGTTTTTAAGTCCCAATTCTAATTAAATTTAATTTTATTACCTAATGTTTCATTTCTAAAAAGTTAATGTAGAATAGTTTGCATACCGGTACGGTAGCCTTTTTTTTAAAGGTTCAACTTACCATGACACAGGATTTTTAATGAAAATCTAAAATACCCGGGTATTTACCCAAATTGGGTATTTACCCAAGTATTTACCAGAGTATATACCCTGGGTATTTTACATCACTGCATATGAAAATGAAAATCCACAGCCTGCTTCCAGTCTCCGACCGGGTCAGGAATGGAATGAATGAAGCCCCCATCTAGCGGCAAGGATATGAACTGTGCCGGCTACAGAGGCCTGACGCACTCCTCTGGGGCAATGATTAAATGAATGACAGATGAAATGAAATGGTAGTGGAGAGTGTTGCTGGAATGAAATTTTGGCAGGGAAAACCGGAGTACCCGGAGAAAAACCTGTCTGCCTCCGTTTTGTCCAGCACAGATCTCACATGGAGTGACTGGGATTTGAACAATGGACCCAGCGGTGAGAGGCCGGCGTGCAAGCCACGGAGGCTTACATCACTGCATATATGGCATAAAAATAAATGAGAAAAAAAATGTATGGTCGTTGGCGGAAAAGGTGAAAAAATTACAATAAAATTAGAAGACTCAGGAGAGCCGAACATGTCTTCGGACACTCCCGGCACTAAAAGCCATACGATAAATAAATAAAATTAGAGGATGAAATTGAACAAGTAGATAGTTGTAAATACCTAGGAAGTTGGGTTACACAAGAAACGATATGCACTAACGAAATAAAAACAAGGATTGCAATAGCAAAAGAAGCCTTCAGTAAGAAAAGAAAATTATTTTGTGGACCAATGAAAGTAAGCCTCAGGAAGAGATTAGTGAAATGTTTTGTTTGGAGTGGAGCGATGTATGGAGCGGAAACTTGGACGCTTCGGAAAGAAGACGAGAGAAGAATAGAGGCTTTCAAAATGTGGCTGTGGAGCAGAATGGGGAGAATAGGTTGGAAGGACAAAGTGAGAAATGAGGAAGTATGAAAGAATGATGGTAAAGAAGATACGGAAAAGAAAAATGAATTGGATTGGACACTGGAGATAGTTTGGTGAAAAGTGCATTAGAAGGGACAGTCCAAGGGAAAATCCCAAGAGGAAGAAGAAGGTTTCAGATACTGGATTCCATCAGGATTGATAAATCTTATGAGGTGATGAAACGTGCTGCTGAAGACAGGATAAGGTGGAGAGACCGACCAAGAGGCAGATAAACTGATGATGATCCAAAATTATGTTAATCTCAAATGAGCTCTGTCCACATAACAAAATACTTACAGAGTCGTCTGCGCTAGTGTCGCTGTTCGACGAGGCGTCGGTAAAGGAATCCATTCCCAGGGACTGAAAAGTGAACAGAGAAATACGTTTGAAGACATGGAAGCAAATAAAACACAACACATGTTACTGAGAGCGACAGACACTCACCTCGGATGAAGACGAGAGGTTCAGAGCTCCTGAAGAGTCACTGTTCTCAGACGTAGACTGCAACACAAAGCAATTCCAGAAAATTGTAAATGAAATTTCATTAACTTGAAAGTAGTTAATGTACGAGTAGCTTGGCTAGTTCCTTAGTTTAGGGGCTGCGACAACGAGGTCATGTACCTCCGTGTACTTTGGGTGTGTGTAGAATATCTCTGATAACCAGTGTTAACGAGATGACTGTTTTAGTGTGTGTTATCTGTGATTCAGGTAGAAGGACTGCAGACAATTAATTCTTTGAAGTAGTTCCTACTTTTGCTACCAAACGCTACCGTCCACGACACCTAGCTGTGGCAAACGTTGGAACTAATATAGCGTTATCAAAATAACCTACAAATTTTAGCTTCCACAAGTGTAGTTAGTGCAAGGTTCTTTTTCATGCCATAAATCTATGACATGGGACCGCCGGCTTTATTTCCCCTCCGAAGGAAGACATACTGAGGGGTTTATAACTAGGGCTCGGATTTTTAGGTAAATAAATATTTTTTTAATGTGAATACATATTTTAAGCATTTTTCTACAAATACATAAATTCCTGCTTTCCACTTATTAGGAGACAATATTTATATTATTTTAAATCAGTATGCTAGATATTTTAGTTCATTGCGTGTTACTTCAACGGGGAAGAATCTGTGAGCCATCTAATCTTCATTCAGAGCGTATGTCAGCTTGCAACTGTGTTTTTCTTAACATGCCGCCCCGTGCCACTCACTGTGGAAGCTGGGGATTTCTTTGTCCACAGCCATATTGCACCACGTACTAGCCCCCCCCCCCCCCTACCTCCCAGCTACCTGGAACCAGTGTCACTCACATCAGATCATTTCTGGCACTGTGAAGTATAAAGGAAGTTCTACGATGCCTAAAGTAAAAACAACCACATGTTATCGTCTGTTGCAGAATTTAGAGATAATTTTACTTCCGATGGAGGCGTTCTGTTCTGTTCTGTCAACCATGTGCGAGAGCAACCATGCCTGAACAGTGATCTCAACTCACACAACGCCTCGAGAGCAATAAACATATTGCCGCAGTTTCGAGCTTTCAGAAGTGTTTCGCGATAATCGTCGTCATTTGTCATGGACAACCTGAAGATGTATCTCGTTGTGTATTGTAATGCTTCAGCAGTCAGTCAGGCATAGCATAAATTGCATTCGTGAGTGCTGCATATTATTATTCCCGATTATTCCCCTTCAGGAGAGCGTGAGAACATGAGCCAATCACAGCTTCACTTCCTTTTCCTCCCTTCTTTTCTTCCCAAGACTGTGCTTTTTCTTCCTTTCCTCAGTCCATTTTTTCCCTGATGTATCTTTCCTTGAAACTTGTACAATTTTCGTGTTTCTGATTTTATTTCTAAATTGTTCTCTGTCCTTAATGTCGTCTTCAGAGATTTTAAGTAATTCCATGTCTTCTTTAATCTAACTAGTCTTTAATTTACTTGCATTCACGATATTGAAAATCTTCTTAGTGAGTCTGTTCTCATCCATCCTATATATGTGTCCATACAACTGCAGACGTCTCTTCCTAAATTTGTCTATAATGGTGTCTGTATTTTCATAAAGTTCCTTTGTTGGTCTCCTGACCCAAATTCCATTACGGAAAACAGCGCCATGGATGTTCCTAAGAATTTTTCGTTTCTGTTTCTCAATATCATGAATTCTTGTCATTCCTCTAATGACAGTGGTTTCTGCCGCGTACATGGCTTCAGGCAAAACAACTGCGTTATAATGGCGCAGTTTTGCATTGCGAGATACTGCTCTTTTGTTATAATGATTCCATGTCAGCTTGTACGCCTGCATATTGTTTATATTCACATTAATAAACTAAATTATAATTAAATATTTTAATTTTCTTGTCATATATTTCAGGTATTTTTAATACATAAAAAATAAATATTTTCCTGATTTTTAGCACCTAAAACTCCGAGCCCTATTTATAACACTTTTTAGAAATCCGACGACTTTGGCCGGGTTTGAACCCGCGATCTTGGGCATAGTAGCTCAGCATGCTACCAACTACGCCACCAAAGCCGCTGACAAGTAGATTAAGGCTTTCACGGCCCGGTTATTATATAAATAATTCATGGTTTTTGGCCTAATGCCGTGTCAAATTAAAGTAGATACCAGACGTTTCGGAGAAACCTTGCCTCCTTTTTCAATGGAATCAAACAATGTGGCCAAAGAAAGTATATCAAAGAGATTTTTAAAAATTAGATAAATTCCTCCGTTCGTCACCCAAGAGCAGCTGCCAGAAATTACTGTATGGACCATGGTAGAACGACGGACAGATTAGTGAGTAAGGAGAAGATAAAGCGGGCGGGGTGAAAATATAGTGACACCTCGAAGAGGATGTCCAAATAAGGAGAAAGGGGGAGGAAGTGGGAGGGTTAGATGGATATAAGGAAACATAAACAAAAGGGAAGTGTATCTGAACGATACCTAACGTCATACAGGCAACGGCGAAAAAACAGATGGAAACTCCTCCAGTAGCCATAGAGGAAAAAAGTACAATTTGAAATAGGTGAAGAACAGAGAGACTGAGAGGAACATCTTCCTAGATCCTTAATAACTGGTAGCCAAGTGTCACTCAGCTGATATCCAGTGTCTCTGTTAAAATTATTGGGATTTTTACGAATTTCAACTGCCTCCCTTATAATTCTAGACCAGTTGTGCTTAACAATGGCAAGCGCATGAGCATACATCGTGCCCTGAAGACAGGGCATGTTCAGCTATAGCTGATTTGTCAGGTTGGTTTAGACGGATGTTCCTTTGATGCGAGTTGCAATGGACCGTTTTGTTTGTCCAATATAGACTTTTCCGCAGGTACAAGGGACTTTGTACACCCCAGGTTGTAGTATTGGGGACAATTTATCTTTGTTTAATGCTAAATGTTGACCAATTTTCGTCATAGTGCCCAAAACTGTTTTTATCTTGTGCTTGCGGAGAATCTTAGCAACACGGTCAGTGGTGTTGTAAGCAGTTCCCCTCACGTCGGAGCTCTGAGAAGGTTGTCTATCCCTCCTTCTGGGATGTAGGGACCTATTATAGTGGATTCATTATAGCCATTACCCTTAAACATGGTTTGTAACGCATGTAACTCTTCCTGAAGAGTTGATGCCTCACAAATACGTTCCGGTCTTTTGGCTAGAGTTGTTATAATTCCTTGTTTTTGTGCTGGGTGGTGTTGGGAGTCTGCATGTAAATAACGGTTAGTTGAGTTGGCTTACGATAGACGCTGTGCCCCATGGAGCCATCCCCCTTCCTCCTCACAAGAACATCCAAAAAAGGTAAGCATCCACCTGCCTCTAGCTCCATTGTGAAGTGGATTGAAGGATGCAGCTGATTTACAATCAGATTTTTTTTATTATGGATACTCGAGTTTAGGCCTTAATTACAACCAAACCAACAGACCTTTTGAAAAACGAGTTATACCAATATTTTCCTTGTTTAATTCTGTGTTGGACTATATAAGCCAATTATTGTCAAGTTTGTATGAAAAATTGTCTATGTTTTGACGTCTTTTCTAGGAACCGCTCACTTAAAACTATATACATGGAAAACTGCTTGGCTGAGGGTAATCAAATTTTTATATGTGATAGGCACAAGTATTGGTAGTGCAAATCTCAAGTTTCAATATTTTTCAATCACCCAATAAAACGTTCTTATACTTTTTCTGACGTAACGTTTTCTCAGCCCAGGATAAACGTACGGCAGGAAACTCGGGCTCATTTTGAAACTCTAATTCTTGATTATCGGAAACTACGGCCACTGTAAACGTACAGTGTGATGATGAATTTATGAAGAGTAATATTAATGGAGTCTGGTAATCAAAGAACAGGGTGAGCATCACCTTTCCAGCTCTTGGGATAAAGGGACGATGGACGACACCACAGCATCGATTTTGGTTCCCAGTGATGGCACCAGTAACAATGCGCTCCAGAAACGGGTTGCCTTCAACATTGAAACGCATCAGGTGCTAACAGCCATTCATTGTGCTTTTTGTTCAGCATTCAACGCCCTCAAATGGAAACTTTTTGATCACACCTTATATAGTGATGTAAAATACCCAGGTATTTATAAATCGGTATAAATACCCAGGGTATAGACTCGGGTAAATACCCAATTTGGGTAAATACCCGGGTATTTTAGATTTTTCATCAAAAATCCTGTGTCATGGTAAGTTGAACCTTAACCCTGGAGAGGGCGCGAAAGAATAATCACGTGAGGAGGCGCGCACGGTGTTTTCGACCGGGTCACGAAAAAATAACACAAATGACGCAAAAACTATGTTTATTGTTGCGAAACAAGTAAATAATAATGAACCAACTTATAAATAATGCTCAAAGTCACTTAAACAATAAAAGATTAACTGAAAAATAAAAGTAAAACTTAACTCATAAACACGCATACGTCATGGGGCGCGCCAGAAGGTTTAGACCGGGTCCGTTAAACAATGCATTCTGGCTGAAACTGAGGAGCGGGAGGGGTGAACTGTTACGCACACCGACAGTGGACGAGTCCAATGTAAGGTACTGAGGGGATGGAAACTAACGGCCCACTACGTTAAGAACTAGAAACATTTATCTCTGCACCCGGTCGAAAAGACTGTGACGCGCCCTCTCCAGGGTTAAAAAAGGGTAAGCTACCGGTATGCAAACTATTCTATATTAACTATTTAGAAATGTAACAACATTAGATAGTTAATCAAATTAAATATTATTAGAATTGGCACTTAAAACAAAATTAGAAGGGAATTAGATCGGGAGATATAAACTAACAACTCCACTACACTGAAAAAGTTAGGTTAAGTACAGTAGGCATCAAACAAAGAATAGAAAATGGGAGGGAAGTACAGTGTCAGCTGAGCACGTTTGCCAACCCATATGCTTGCTGGCATACATCTTCACCCATTATAGACCCCACATACTACAAAAACTTCCTGATATGCATTTATATTATTTAGAGTATGATTTAAAAAATTAATACTTTTTTATATTTAAAATTGAATGAAAAATAACTTAAAGCACTTTTACTAAGCATTTTTTTTTCTTCAAATGTGCTTTCTATTGAATTTATTTTATTGTATTACTTTCTGAGTTTAAAGTGGTTTAAAGTGGAAACAGGTCTCCGACAGGGAAGTGTATTGTCCCCCTTACTATTCATCATAGTCATGGATGAAATTCACAAGAATGTTAAACAGAGATTGGGACAAGAGGCAACAAAGGCCATGCTGTTTGCAGATGATATAGTGATATGGGGCGAGGATGAAAAGGAAGTACAAAAACAACTAGATGTATGGAATCAAGAAATAGAGAAATATGGGATGAAAGTAAGCACAGAGAAGAGCAAGACAATGGTAATGTCAAGAGGAAGGAAGGAAGGAAGAGGAAAGATAGAATTGAATGGGAAAATTCTAGAAGTGGTTAAAAGTTTCAAGTACTTGGGAAGTGTGATCACAGAAGATGGAAGGATAACTGAGGAAATTGGAAAGAGAATACAACAAGCGAACAGTTTTTACCAGAGCATAAGGGGTATTCTGTGGAACCGAGATGTCCCAAAGAAATGTAAAAATGTATTATATTCAGCCTACTACAGACCCATACTAACATATGCAGCTGGAGCGTGGACTACTACAAAAAGAGAGGAGAGTAGAATACAAGCCGCGGAGATGAAATTCCTAAGAGGTATAGAGGGCAAGACCAGAAGAGATAGAGTTAGAAACGAAGAGATTAGAAAAAGGACAGGAATCTTGAAGCTGCAGGACAGGATAGAAACAACAAAGTTAAAGTGGTATGGACATATGATGAGAATGGGAGAGGAGAGAGTACCAAAGAAAACTTTCTGTGAAAAGATGACAGGGAAGAGACCACGAGGAAGGCCACGAAAGAGATGGGCAGATACAGTGTGGGAGTGTGTAGAGAAGAGAGGAGGAAAACCTGAAGAAGTACTAAAAACAGGAGAGGAGTGGTGGAGAGACAGGAAACGTTGGAGGTCCTTAATTCACAACCCGACCCAGGAAGCTGGAAACGGGAAATGAAGATGATGATGACTTTCTGAGTTTTGGCATACACATTTCAATTAATATGCATATAGCCTACTCTTATTACTACAAAAGTAGCTTTTCTCACCCACATCTTTGTTGCTCATTTCCAGTACCGTAATAAAACTAGACCTTCTCAATATCTTAAAAATTTTAAACACAAAACAACCAAAAGGTTTTATCCAATATTTTACTTTAGTTTAAGGAAAAACACACTTAAAGACAGGGTTACAGTGCCAAAACATATAAATACCCAAAAATACCAGGTCGTCCATTTTCCTTTTCTTTTAGTTTTGAAGGATCAATATTGTTCCTGATTTCAATTTAAGGCATGAAATACCTGTGATTCAGTCCTTGTTTGTCCAACAGTTCATCAACACATCAAAAAGTGTTGTACAAAGCTCAAAAAACTGAAAATACCCTCATTTTGTGTATTTAAATGACCACTGGGTAAATACCCAATTTATATCTACCTTCCCACTGGGTATTTACCCGGCCCACATCACTAACCTTATATAATGGAGAGGCTGATCTTTGTTTCGATAGAGTTTTATCATTTGTATCAAGTCACGCTAGGACTTGTGGCGAGGCAGGATTAAATCATCTGATCGATTTAAATATGTTTATGTTGACTGCAGTTAGTCTGTCAATGGAACGTGGGATGCAACCACTCCAGTTTCACGTCCCCTTTAAATACTGCGGCTTTCAGAGACACCGGGGTGGCAGTAAATCCATTGACGTGGCTCCCTCCAGCAAAAGGGTCGAATATAAAATACTTTGGATTTCCACAAGACAAAGGTGTAGCATGCTGAGCTTCTATGCTCAAGGTTGCGGGTTCAAACCCGGCCGAAGTTGTCAGATTTTTTAAGAGCGCTAACAATCCCTCAGTATGCCTTCCTTCGGAGGGGAAGTAAAGCCGGCGGTCCCAAGTCATAGATTTATGGCATGTAAAAGAACCTTCCACTAATTACACTTGTGTGAAGCTAAATTTTAGGTTAAATTTGATTAACACTCTTAGGTTCCAACGTTCGTCACCAGGAGCAGACTGCGGTGGCGTCTAGTAACCAAGTTCAGAACTAGTTGGTTGTTGATGGAGGTGTTCGGTAGCAAAAGTTGGAACTACTTGAAAATCGAATGTTTGGAGTCCTTACTTGAATTAAAAAAACAGATAACACTAATACAGCCATCACAATTAACACAGATTCTACACACACCCAAAGTACACGGGGCTACACGACTACGTTGTCGCAGCCCCTAAACTGAGGAACCAACCAAAGAGGGAGGACATGGTAGGCTATGATATCTAAAACTAGTCTGCCTGTTGCGAGCATTTCGTAAGTAAGTTGAAACATTGTAATAGTTCTGGACACATTATCAAACTAAAATATTATAGAATAGAGAACTCAACAGTGGAAACTATTTTTGTTGTAAGGCAAACTATGGAAAAACGCTGGGAATATGGAAAGGACATGATATTGACCTTCATTGACTTAACCCTCTTAGTGCCAGGCGAAAAGGTAAAGGTGAAGTCTAACAGTGCCAGGCTGTTTTAATGGAAAATGTAGGCTTTCAGAAAAAAATATGTATATCCCCTGTTTTGAAAGATACGAAAGCGAAATTTAGTCAGGGAGTGCAAAACATAGCTATCTAAATTCAGGGAAATTTTCAGATCATTATGAAACTTATTTCTTTCTTTATTAATTAATTAAAATAATTTCTTCTGTAAAATAAAAATTAGAAAGTATGATTATTCCTATTACCACATGCTTACAAATGGAGTAAAATGAACACTGGAGAGCACACATACATAACAAAAGAACCAGGAAATGCAGTTTTTTTGTTTTAAAATATCAGCAGGGATGTCAAAAATCCTAAATTCTTAAATCTAGCATATTCATAAAATACCGTACACCAACAATGGCATTGATGATATAAATAAAATAAAAATAATTACAGTGAAAATAAATAAACAGAAGGGCAACCTGTAGTTTTATCTTTCACATTTGTGGTTGTGTAGCCTATGGAGGATTGTCCTCGTCAACATTCCTTTCTTCCCAGTCACTATTAGAGCAGACGCAAGAAAAGCTTGCCGAAACTCAACGATGCGCAGATACCATTATCAGTCGGCGTATTTTAATGCACATTGTGGAGCTCCTGTAATGCTGGTTACCGGGCTCACTGCTCACTCAACTCTTCAAGAACGCAGCTCGCTCTGAGACGGTCTACAGCTGTAAACCAAGCGTAGAGTGCAGGAGGCATCACACGTGTGTTTGTATTATTACTATTTTATGTATATTTCGTAGCTGAAAGTGCATTAGTTGAATACCTAAAGCCTTGAAAATTGTGTATAATATTCAGTGTACTTAGCAATGCCACCGTTTCGCTCTAAATTAGGGAGTGCCAAAACTTTACACAGTCAAACTAGGGAAGTTATTTATAATGTGTATACATTCATGAAAAACGAAACACGTCTCGCAGGAAACATGTGCGCAATTCAAAATAAAGTGGCTGAAGCAACAGGTGTGTCAAAAAGGTCGGTGCGGAATATAATACAATATAATACTGCTATTTTATGATTAGATAATTCTTAATCTCTTTGTTGTTTCCTGCATCTTCAACAGTATTTTTAGGCTATTACTGTGTAAGACATTACATACACGCGCTGAGATCTCACTTGAACCCCAGTCACAGTCAGCCTGCCAAGCCTGGGCAGACAATCCGTTCAGAACTGCTGCTAGCCAGCTACTGCCGGGAAGTGGGAGGGGCGTTGTATGCCACTACCGAACACTCACGAACACCCGAACATGGCCGAAGATCTGTGCACCTTTTTTCGGCAAGCTTTTCTTGCGTCTGCTCTACTATCAACATCATTGCCATCACTATCACTTGTTTGGTTATGTACGATCACATTCAACGCAGGTAATTCATTGTCCGAAGCGGAATCGGCACTTGATTCGTCACACAAAAGATCGCAATCACTGTCCACGAAGTCCAAGAGTTCACCACTTGACTCATCAATCATTAATTCTTCAATTTCTTCCTCTCTCAAACAATGCTTCCTTCCCTTGGACGCCATGCTTTTACGAGTCGCGCGTAAACAAGTCAAGGAACTTCAAATATCGCTCGAGTATATCGATAGACAGAAAACAAAACATGTTTGTCAGAAAATGGTAGCTAGAACTCTCTTTAATGGTCACGTCAAGTTTACGCCATTTTCGGTCTATAAGTCCCTCCAAGAATACAAAAACGAAGCGTCTCTCAGAGCGCCGCTGGCAAGTTTCGTTCATTTTATGAGGATCGCTCACAGCGACTCTGGCACTAAGAGGGTTAAACAAAAAGCATATTACGATATTGTCCCTATACTCTGTGAGCTGCCAGAATGGTATTGACATTTGGCCGAAAATTCCACGTCAGTCATCACCCCTCTGCCTCTTGACCAATCCATGTTCGCATAGTTGATGCCATAATGCTCTGCGTTGTAATATCACAGTCCTCGTGTGTCAGTGCCTGGTTAGCTTTGCCACTGGCTTGTACAGTGTGATCGCTTGTTATCCTGTTTGGCAACCTTGTTCCCTGACCACATGGTGAGGCAAGAAAAGTCAATCCCATTCGGGCAGCTCACAGAATATAGAGACAGAGTTTGGGATAGCCTTAAACAGAAATATACTGGAGAAGAATGATAAAGGCAACGTTCAGTAATTGTTGCAGCTGTACTGCTGGTGATATGGATGATATACTACAGGCAACAAAAAAGTGTACACAGCTACAAGAATGAACATCATATATATATTATTTCAGTAGTATAGATAAAGAACAACTTTGAGAAATCATGTGCGATGTAATAGGGGATTCCCAGCGTCAAATATCTCCTGTGAGTCGAGTTGTCTTGACGCGGTGAATTGCTTCTGCTAAGCAGGCACTCAAGTTAATTATGTAAATACATGTTATGTTCAGACATTTTAAAATGTTACAAGTGTGTGATATAGTTGGTAATTGTTTCTGTAACATATGCGATTTGCTATTTCGTGCTCACGTTCCTAGTTTGGTTAGAAATGCTAGTGACGAACACTGACAAAAAAAACGCACTTTACCAATGCCCGTCATTTCTCCTTATAAGACCTAACTAACAGCGGGGGTACTTATAATATACAGTAGTTCTGAAGCACCCTGCATTAATTAAATTGTAGTTTGATCATCGTGTCCAGTAGTCATCACAGCTCACGATCTTTAGACCACATGCGTGACGAACACTAGTGCACGATAATGTTAAAGTTTGCGTTAACATTTCAGAACCAATAAACATTTACAGTGTGCTGTTATTATGTAGAACTGACTTTTAGACGGCCGTATGTCTAAGCTGCAAAATAGCATCCAGTGCCTCTCAAAAGAATTGAAGAGGGACTCACCTTTCAAAGATGGGCGGCCAGGGAGGAAATGGTGTGAATCTTTCCTAAAAAGAACGGTAACGTTCTCGCTTGCTGTTGCAGGATCGAATCCTGGCGCAGTCATCTGGAATTTGAGGGTGCGCAAATGCGAGGGAGCTGTGTCAGTAGATTTACTGGCACGATAAAGATCCCCGTCGGGGCAAAATTCCAGCCCTCCGGAGTCTCTAAAAGCCGCAGTAGTTAAAAGGAAGGTAAAACAAATAACATTATTATTACGGTATCAGTAGGTCTAGGCCTAGGGTTTTTAGGTGTGCTCAAGAGGATTTTTTTAAATTGAGATGAATAATATATCCTAAGACTAAATCTTTGCTTTCAAGCAATATGTCGAAACGCACATTTCTCAATTAGCCTACGATATTCAGCAAATGGAAGTTGCTATTAAGGTCGTTGAGGAGGACGGCATGAGTATTACAATGGCCGCGGAGAGGAATGGTGTTCCGAGAAACGCCCTCTCGGACAAAATTAAAGGAAAAACTAGAGAGAGGAAGATGGGGCCAAGTTCCTTTTTAACAAAGGTTGTTAGTTCAATGGGTAATCTCACTAGGAAAAGCGGAGATCCCGGTAACAAAGGACGATTTGCAAAATAGCGTCCAGAGCCTCACAAAAGAATTGAAGACGGACTCTCCTTTCAAAGATGGGCGGCCAGGGAGGAAATGGTGTGAATCTTTCCTAAAAAGAAATCCAAGCTTGTCCTTACGAACCCCTCAAAATTTGACAGTAAACAGTGCTGCAATTAGAACATCAAATTAAAACCTACAGTTATTTGGTGGAAAAAGACTTACAGACTATCTTGTCAGACCCTCTGCGATTGTTCAACGCAGACGTTATGTTATGCCATGGTCTAGTCTCACTTTTTATGAGATTTCGCCTCCCATCTCCCGGCAAAAAAAAAAGAAAAAGAAGAAAGGATCACGGCATAACAGCCCGGAAAATGACCATTCTCTCTTGAACACCGGTCCTACATCAATACACGTTCTTGTGGATATATTGTTCGAATTTCAATTATTATTAATATTATTGTTGTACATCTAATGCACTTGAAATACAAAAATAACTTATAATTAATCTGTTTAGAGCAGAATTACGATCTTTTCATGCCCGTATGTCTACTCGCCATTCCCGATTTTTTGTCTTTTCCTTTTTTAATTAATTACTGTTACTGTATTATTCATAAATGTTAGCCTCCATGTCAATAAATTGATGCCTTACGCAACAATATTGACAGAAATGCATTATAAACAGCATTAACAAATTCACAAAGAAATTTGATACAATGGTCCGGTTAGCTCAAAACAGTTGCCAGCGTTTCGCCCCAGTGTACCAATGGGCTCTTCAGTTGGTTATGGTACACCTCACCAAGACGCGTGGCTAGTACATACTGTGAAGGCCGCTGCAAGGCACAAATGTTGCCACGAGCAGCGCCAATGTACTATGGAAGTCAATACTTCCTTTCAAAAATAATGTTAGCTTACCTAGCTAATCCATATTGGAAATATCTGTTCCCGTAGGAAACAGGATGGAAAATTGTCCGATTGAGCTATGTACATTAACAAATTCACAAAGAAATTTGATACAATGGTCTGGTTAGCTCAAAACAGTTGCCAGCGTTTCGCCCCAGCGTTTTCGTGGCAACATTTGTGCCTTGCAGCGGCCTTCACAGTATGTACTAGCCACGCGTCTTGGTGAGGTGTACCATAACCAACTGAAGAGCCCATTGGTACACTGGGGCGAAACGCTGGCAACTGTTTTGAGCTAACCAGACCATTGTATCAAATTTCTTTGTGAATTTGTTAATGTACATAGCTCAATCGGACAATTTTCCATCCTGTTTCCTACGGGAACAGATATTTCCAATATGGATTAGCTAGGTAAGCTAACATTATTTTTGAAAGGAAGTATTGACTTCCATAGTACATTGGCGCTGCTCGTGGCAACATTTGTGCCTTGCAGCGGCCTTCACAGTATGTACTAGCCACGCGTCTTGGTGAGGTGTACCATAACCAACTGAAGAGCCCATTGGTACACTGGGGCGAAACGCTGGCAACTGTTTTGAGCTAACCGGACCATTGTATCAAATTTCTTTGTGAATTTGTTAATGTACATAGCTCAATCGGACAATTTTCCATCCTGTTTCCTACGGGAACAGATATTTCCAATATGGATTAGCTAGGTAAGCTAACATTATTTTTGAAAGGAAGTATTGACTTCCATAGTACATTGGCGCTGCTCGTGGCAACATTTGTGCCTTGCAGCGGCCTTCACAGTATGTACTAGCCACGCGTCTTGGTGAGGTGTACCATAACCAACTGAAGAGCCCATTGGTACACTGGGGCGAAACGCTGGCAACTGTTTTGAGCTAACCGGACCATTATATCAAATTTCTTTGTGAATTTGTTAATGTACATAGCTCAATCGGACAATTTTCCATCCTGTTTCCTACGGGAACAGATATTTCCAATTATAAATAGCAGATAAGGACAACGAACAATGTGACGACAATTGGAGCAAACGGGTGACGAATATTGGAAAAATCTAAATAGCCTACATTGTGAAGATTAACAGTGCAAAAACACTTATTTTTAAATAGGACTACATAATTTTTCCTAAAACGAATACTTTCGACATTGAGAGTTTCCTAGTGTTTGAGTAGAGTTTGAGGTTAGGGGCAGATGACCTCATAGTTCCGCCCCTTAAAACAACAATAACTAACTAAGAATTTGAGGTTAGGTACAGTGGTCTTGTCGATTTAAATTACCGAAAGGTATAAGGTATATATATTTTCGGTAACACTTCGGGAGTGATGAACTAAGTAGAAAACTAGTTAAATTAGCCGAAATACCTCGTGTAATGATGAATAATAATAAAGGAGTGATGTGGTAATAGATGTTGTCTCCTCCGCTGACTATAACCCACCCACCTTCCCCAATTAATAACACGACTTATATAGTGAAATTTCAGTTGTGTCGTCCATTGTAGGCGTGGCTCATTTGACAAATAAGATATTGCCAACCCCACGTATACGGTAAACACGGCCGTGTGTTGTTTGTTTTGAGTGGAGTGAGCGATGTGAGCGCGCTCGCTTATTTCTGTTTCGATAGGGACATCCTGAACTAGCTGCAACAGATAGCGCACAGGTACTATGTGGAATCATTTTGTTCTTTATTTCAAATAGAATTTAACAAAAACACACAATTTGTTACAAACTATTTAAAATGAAAATTTACTGTATTTTCAACTCGTCATTCTTCAAATTCGATGTGTATAGAATTCCAACGGAAGGCAAATCAATTGAGTCCCACATAGAACAGTTACGCCATCTGGCGGAAAATTTTCGCATACGATATCCCTATTCTATGGTGTTGCGATTGTTGATACTCGTATTCGAAAGGCAAACCCTAATTCTATGTTATTAATGTTTTACATACAAAAACAAACCTAACCTGGGGCTTACGCCCCAGACCCCCTTGCTCGTGGTACTAGCAGTAATTTTTGGCCAGGCAGTACCTAACCTAGTAGCGGACGTAAATTCTATCTTATTAATGTTTTACATACAAAAACAAACCTAACCTGGGGCTTACGCCCTAGACCCCCTTGCTTGTGGTACTAGCAGTAATTTTCGGCAAGACAGTGCCTGAGTTAGTAGCGGACATAAATGGCAGTAGTATCTAGCTCCGCTTCGTAAGCCAATAGTTTTTCTCTTCGCTGGATTAACTATCTACGCTCCCGATTCGTAAGCCAATAGTTTCTCGCTTCGCTCAATTAACTCTCTACGCTCCCTTAGCTCACTACACATGACCTGTGTCGTGTATTTTGTGTACCATGCATTGGCAACAGTGAAATGACGTCTCGTTAATAATTGAACACGCCCAATGCGCATCCTTCAGTAGCAGTTGAGCAACGACAAGCCATGACAATTGCCGTCTTTCAATGAACAACAAATAACTACTTACATCACATATTTACGTGATTTTAGTACTTATTTCGTGAGCAGTATTGATAATGGACAGTAATTTCAATTGATAATGACTCCCAGAATATCAAATAAGGTATGAAAATCATACATTAGGTAAGTAACAGTGTAGGATCTTGGTTCATCACTCCCGAAGAATTACCTATATTTTCTTGACTAAATCAGTCTTAACATGACGACTATTGGTGCATTTACCATATGTACCTGTTGAGGGGAATTTTTCAGCGTAGTCAATGTCAATGACATCACGAAAAATGTATGGATGTTAATATTTGATTCAAGATCCAGAGTAGTGCATCCTCCCTTTTCGCAAGTTTTCAGAAGGTAGATTATTGAAAATACCGGCATTCACCCTGGGCTACATTTGATACATGCAGCATTCTTCTTTCATATTAGGCCTACAGACTACGGTATCTCTAAATCTAATGAAACATTAAAAAAACGAAGTAGGACTTCAACTTGGCAATACTGTCCAATCCAGTTTTGTATCCCAACCATAATTACGAAACAGGGTAATAATATTTTGATCATACAATTTCATTTTCCGACAATTTCTGACAATAGCAACTGCGCAATTACATTATCATCATCTTTGACATGATACAAAATTCTGACCAATCGTGACTAATAGCCTAGTGCATTTTATTTCGAGGTACGAAATGCCCGTTCTTGTCAAGTTGTAAAGTAATTACATCCGTTTACACGTAATCAACAACTTACCACAATACGTGATACACCATTAATCAAGGAAAAACAGACACCTGTTACTAACCAACATAACCTCAACATTGCACCACACCAATTCCTCAATAGTAAGATATTTCAACAAGTTTAATGTGATTTACCGCCATTCGTTGTCAAGAGTTTCGACGAAATTTCACTGTCGCAAAAATCAGAATCAGACATGTGATTATTAGCCTACCTCTTCCACGAGGTCAGGCTCGGACATAGCTCAACCATAGATGCGATGTAAACAGATAAATAGCAACTGCAATTGCATCATCTTCTTTGACATGATCAACAGATCCATCCGTCAAACTATGTATACGCAATACTAAAACATAAACACAGAAGTCCGTGATTAAAAAAAAAAAAAACTGTTGAACATTGTAATTGCACAACTTAAAAATATGCGAACATGCAAATTTCAAAACATACATACCGGTACCGTAAAATTCCGTACAGTACAATTACAGGCAATAGGCTATACACACATTGTCCTGCGTGTCAGAATCACAAAATAGGCCGAAATTATAACTGCAGCAAAAGTATATGCAACTAATCGACAAATTCTTTCACAATTGCGTTATCTCCGAACAGATACTGACCGATGACCGATAATAACGAAGAATGATTGGATCCGAATTGGCTCCAAAGAATACCCTAATTAGTATTTAGTCCACAACTGGCGCAAACTCGTCACATGACACGGTTATTCCCCAAACTAGAATCCCGTTAAAGAAAATAACAAAACAAGCCTATTAACGAACCTATTCAAAGTCTCCATTTGAAGTAATGTCTTCTCATTTTAAAAGGATTTCAACATTATAAAGTATTAACATACAAAAATCCATAAATAAATTCGGTTAACAAAAATGTGCAGGCTGAAGACAGCGTTTCGCTTTATTCCTAAAGATCCAAACACCAAAGAGCTCTCTATCTTTTTCGTTCTCAATTTTGCCACTAGAGCCGATGTTTTGATCTGCAAACTTCCGATTTGCGGCTTCGGTGGCGTAGTTGGTAGCATGCTGAGCTTCTATGCCCAAGATCGCGGGTTCAAACCCGGCCGAATTCGTCGGACTTTTTAAGAGCGTTAAAATCGCTCAGTATACCTTCCTTCGGAGGGGAAGTGAAGCCGGCGATCCCATGTCATAGATTTATGGAATGTTGAAGAACCTTCCACTAAATTATAGCTAAATTATAGTTAAACATTTGACAAAACAATCACTTTTCCCATAATTATGATTCAAGACATAAATCAAATTTCAAACTGCCCTGTCATAGACTAAAACTGTTTGAGAAAACTCCACATTAGGTAGGAATGAAGGTCTTCAACAAAATCGGGAGGAAATTCAGTAACATGTCCATTATGCAGGTGAAGAAATCCCTTCAAAAATTTCTGATTGATAAATGCTATTACAGCGTTGAGGAATTTGTTAATGATTCTGACGATGATGATTTATGGTGATTGTAAAATGTCCAGATGAGGATGTCATTCTGTTTTATGTGATTATTGTAAATATTGTTTTCTTTCCTTAAATTCTTATTTATTGTATTATTCATTTTGGCGGTAAAAGTAGGAACTACTTGAAAAAGTTCAATGTCTGCTGTCCTGACTTGAATTGAAAACAGAAACCACACTAATACAGCCACCACAATTAACACCGGTTATCAGACAGATTCTACACACACCCAAAGTACACGGGGCTACATGACCGCGTTGTCGCAAAGGATTCTGAAGTCTTACGAAAAATATTTTTACGGTACTAAAGGAGGAGCCTACAGCTATTTGAGCTACACATATTTCAAAACAGAAAATGAAGAATCTATATGAAGGTAAGGCTGCACATGACATTTCCTTAAATGATCTCACCGTCAGTAATGACTAAAAGTAGAACGGGGGCACAAAACCTCACATGCGCACTTTGTTTGTGGGTGGGTCCATGTGCTGCAGTTATCTTGTTCACTATCTACTCTCAACTGAGGGAAAGTTGAGAGTAGATAGTGAGCAAAATAACTGCTCTCACCAGGACAGCGCAAGACACCATCAGATAAGTATACAACCTGTATTGACCATTCAACCACAATCACATGTTCACTCCAAACAAGCAAGTTTGGAGATCAATCACCAATTCCAATACGGTATTTTAACAAAACATCACATAACTTAGACCACAACTAACACCAATACTGCAACTAAATAAGTGTACATATTGTAAATATTTTCACCCATATCTTCTGACATAAATTTTAGGGCCTAAGTGTAATGGATCTGATGATGATCGCTTGACGATCGAAACTGGTCATCCAAGTGTATTTATTAATCTCATTTAATTTTTGTCAGGAATAGGGAATGACCCGTGGTCGACTCTAGACAGGTCGGAAGGCAACATCTTGGCAACATCTTCATCAGTCATAGGTCTATCCTTGTCAAGCGGGAACACGACGGGAACGTTCAGTCTGGCAGGTGTTCTTGTTTATCTCACAGGGATATTTCCTTCTATATTTTGTTTTTTACGCTTTATAGTAGCGTTTATACTACCTTTCCATGTTAGTTTTAAACTGTAATCCCTAATTGAGAACACACTGACGAGTATGCTTCGTATCTGGCAAATATGGCACCGGTATTTTAAGTACGGTATATGTATATGGCATTATTACATGTACTTCATGTTTTAAACTTCGATTTTCTAGGAATGTTTCAGCACCGTAACAATGCCAGGTAAATTTTGTGTCCCCAACTGTATCGCAAATTATCCACGTAAGGGAGACTACACACCAGTGTTTAGGTTCCCAAGTGACGAAAATCTACGCCAGGCCTGGATTAGGAGAATTCCTCGGAAGGACTGTAAACCTTAGAAATGGTCTGTAGTTTGCATAAATCATTTTCAAGAAAGTTATATTATTATAGCAGAGAAATATAAGGACTCATCTGGAGAATGGAATAGATTGAAATTGGCATCAGGAGCCCTGCCTACAATTTTTCCAGATTTTAGCCGTCATACTTGTCTTTTCCTGAAACCAAGCCTGTTGGTCTCAGTGTTCCATCAGACCTAGAGTACCATACCACATTGCTAGCTGTGTCCTAAGTGCATTGATCTCCAATGATGCTAATGAAGACATGTTTTTAAAGTGTCAAGATCAAAACAGGGTGTTAGTAGTTGTGTCTAAAACAATTTTGTTTGGTGATCCTGGTTTCCCAAATGATGTGAGCCTTTGTGGAGTGGAAATTAGTCTAATAAGTGAAAAAAATACTTTTAGTTATTGCCAATATATTGCTAAACAATTATTCACAGGCAAGAAATGATGCTGTTGATGTCAGCAAACTTGGTTATAGGAAGAGAAAGTTACAGACACTTCAGGAAGGATATATAATTAATCTGATGCATTTATGGAATAGATAGATAGATAGATAGATAGATAGATAGATAGATAGATAGATAGATAGATAGATAGATAGATAGATAGTTTTATTAATTCCATTTGATCAAATACATGTATACAACACATTTTTGATATAGGACACGTCAGAATTTACATCTATAAAATAAAAGGACTATTAGGTATATACAGTAATAATAATACTATAACTATTTATAACTTATTATAATAACAGATCTTAAGAGATACAATCTTATTGGGCAACTATTTACACCTTATTCTATTATCATAATATGAAAACTTAATTCTATAAATACAACAACTTACAGCTAGGTATTACAATTAAAATAGAAAAGTAAAATATAATTATAGATTTCATCGTTTCTATACGCCAGTTAAGATATTCAACTACAGAGTAAAAACAATGGCACTGCGGATAAGCTTTCAACATTCTATCAAAGGATTTTATTTTTGGGGCAAGTTTTATATACTGGGGTAGTTTATTGTATAATTTAACTCCTGTGTGATAAGTTACTTTTCGATATATGCTTGTGTGTGTGTGTGTGTGTGTGTGTGTGAAATATGAATGTTTTGATTTTGTCTTGTGTTATGCCTATGAACATCATTGTTTGTTTTAAGAAAAACATCCTTATTCATTAAATTCTTTTTACAAAACATAATACTTTCAACGATATATATATACAGGGCAGAGGGAGAATATTTAAATCTTTAAACAGAGGTCTACATGATTCTCTAGTGTTTACATTTGCCATAATTCTAATCGCCCTCTTTTGTATCCTAAACGTGCTTAGTACATCTGGTGACATACCCCAAAATATGACCCCATATCTTAAGTATGAATGGAAATAAGCAAAATAAGTATTTCTTAATGTGTGCATGCTAGTGCAGGTTTTCAAAATACGTAACGCAAAGCACATCGAGTTCAGTTTAGTATTCAGATATTGTATATGTTTATTCCATTTCAAGTCATGTTGTATCCTTAGTCCTAAAGTCTTTGTTTCATGATTTATTTTCTATTTGATGACCATTTAATGTTAAATTGGGCTTCGCAGGATTCCTATTCTGTATAGTGAGGAAATTTAGACATACTGTTTTTTTATAGTTGATTATGAGGCGATTATCTTGTGACCATTTGGTTAACTCTCCTGTAACGGAGTCAGCAGACTGCTGTATGACCTGTTTAGTTTCAACTTTTATTACGAGTGTTGTATCGTCCGCAAACAAAATTTCCTTAGGTGAATGAACGTTCTGTGTTATATCATTGATATATAGAAGGAAGAGTAGTGGGTCCAAAACCGATCCCTGGGGTACTCCAAATTTAATAATTCCCTCATTGGACAATGTTTCATTAAGTAATTTGGTTCCATCATCCTTGTGTCTCAAGCTTACTATTTGTTTACGCCTTGTTAAGTAAGAGACTATCCATTTATTAGCTAGACCTCTAATACCATATTGATTTAGTTTTGTAAGGAGGATTTTATGGTCAACAACATCAAATGCCTTGGATAAATCCAAGAATAGGCCAGTTACATGTTCCTTATTGTCAATTAATTTCAGTATACTATTAATACATTCATAAATTGCTGTCTGTGTAGATTTTTCCGTTCTGAATCCATGTTGTGAGTTTGATAATATTTTTTTTCTATAAAACTTATCAGTCTCCTATACATGATTTTCCCCACAATTTTTGCGATACCAGTTGGTAAGGTAATAGGACGATAGTTATCTAATTCATCTTTTGAACCGTTTTTGTGCACTGGAATTACTTTTGATAACTTCAAAATATCCGGGTAAGTTCCTGAGAGAATTGAACTGTTTATTAAGAGTGTAAGTGGATTTATTATATTTTCTGCACATTTCTTTAAAATTGCATCTGGGATGCCATCAATGCCAGCACAAAATTTATTTTTTAGCTCTTTTATAACTATTCTTACCTCTTCACTTGTGACATGATTTATAAATAAAGAATCACTACATATATTTATTATATTATTAGAATTTAGTGTATTTACCTGTGATTTATTTAATAATTTTTGTGGAATTTCCAGAAAATAGTCATTGAAAGTGTTTGCTATTTCCTCTGGATTATTTATCACTTTATTATTTCTGGTCAGCCTAATGTTCCTTTGTATTTTAGCAGATGTTCCAGTTTCTTTCTTTATCACGGACCACATAGCCCTGTTTTTATTAGATGATTGGGATATAAAATTATCATTATGCATTTTCTTTGCTAGTCTTATTACTTTATTTAATATGCTAGTGTATTTTTTGTAGTATAAATTGAATTCAGGTGTTGTGTGGTATTGTTTACTTAATCTGTGTAGAAATTTATTTCTTTGACATGAATTTATAATCCCTGTTGTTATCCAATTGTTAGTTTTGTTATTTTGAACAGTTCTTTGTCTAAAGGGGAATGCTGTTTCAAAATAGTGTTTTAGGGTACTGTTAAATGCATTAAATTTATCATTTACATTTTCTAGTTTATAAATTTCTGACCATGTTTCCTTATTTAATAAGTCATTGAAATATGTAACATTTGTTTCAGTGAATGACCTGCACTTTGATTTTACTCCATTATCATTATTATTGATTGTTTCGGATACTTCAAAACTCAGTATTTATCCTTGATGGTCACTAAAACCCGGACAATAGACTTCTATTGATTGGTGATATTTATCTGCATTTTAAAGAAATTGATCAGGAGTGGTTTTACTAAATTTTGTTATTCTTGTTGGGGTATTTACTGTAGGTTTCAGTCGATAGGAAATTAGTAACTGTGTTAATAATTCACAATTTCTATCAAATTTTAAGAAATCCACATTTACATCTCCACAAATTATTATATCGAAATTTACTTTGCTAATGTTATTGAGTAACAATTCTAATTTATCTATAAATAAAGGAAACTTTCCTGACGGAGAACGGTATACGCATACAATTATTAACTTAAACTGCTGTATTTTTACGGCAGAGAATTCAAAATCCTGTTCCATAATTAGATAATCATAAGCTGTTAACTGTTCATGATCTAAATTATTTCTTAAGAAGATACAAGTACCACCATGGCTAATATTAAATCTAGAGTATTTACTAGCTTGTATAAACCCTGGGAATTGAATTAATTCGACTTGTTCCTCTTTCAACCAATGTTCTGAAATACATAGTGCTGAGATGTCCTTAAGTTCATTTTTAAGCATTAGATTTATATAATCAATTTTATTATAGAGAGACTGAACATTCTGGTGGTAAAGTTTAAATTTGTTACTTTTGCAAGCTTGTGTTGGTGATTTATTTACATTATTATTATTTTCATAATTGTTATTATTATTGTTGCTAGACAAATCCGAAATTCCATTGTTCCACTCAGTTAAATTTGACATCAAAAGATCTGAATGCCAAACCTCACGTTTGGCTTCTTTTACAAGTTTCCCTGCTTCCACTCTAAAGATATTACTGTTGAACTATTCTTACCATTTGAATTTACAATTTTGCAGATTTCATCACTAAGATACTCTTTTCCTAACCTATTTAAGTGTAGGCCATGTCGAGTGAGGAACGTCCTGTCTAATTTACTTACATCTATAATTTGGACATTTGGAAAACTCTTACAAATTTTACGAATTTTACCATTTGTAGCCTCTATTTCTACATTTACACATGATTTGGGAATTAAATCGTTTATAATAATGACATTTGTGTTAAGCATGGATGGCAATGTACCCTTTAAATCGTTGATTACCTTTTTACTCTCATTTCTATAGATGTCGTTTGCTCCAGCGATGATTACTTCATAGTCCTTTGAAGTGAGGGTTGCACACTCTCCTATCATCTCGTTCGTGACCGCTGCAATTGTAGCTCCTGGATTTACTGTCGAAGTGACCTCCATTTCTCGGCTTCTCTCCAATACGCTTGCTGCTACATCTCGCCCGTGACTGTCCGCAAATATCCGCATCTTCCTGGATTTTCTCTTTATCACTTTCTTCTTTTCTTCTTGAAGAAAGTCATCATTTTCTTCAACGAGCGCTCCAAATGAATTTGAGAGGGGAATTTCAGTTACATGTACCGGTACTCCATTTATAGGCCTAGGCATATTCAATCTTCCCTTACCAGCAACCACTTTGGACCAAGTTTCCTTGCTTTCCTCTCTGTTTCCTTTTAATTTATTCAACTCTTCCATTAACTTAGTAATATCTTCCTTTAGCAGCTTTATAATTTCATCTTTTGAGGACAGTTTGTTTCTCAGGTTATAACATTCGCATTACGGTACCGGTAGGCCTACATTACAGGGGCGAGGCGCCCATTAGGGCGCTGAGGCTCAGCCTATCCGTAAAAATACTTAAATTAGTTTTCTTCCGCTGTTATTGGTGCTTTTCGATTGATATTTCAAATATTATATATTTGAACTCGCGCTGTCTAGCGCTGTGTTTGCTCACAACCAAATCAGCCAATAGCTATTCACCTCAACTCAGCCTGGCGCGCGCAGATGCAGTAGCAACTACTTAAGTGGTGGGGTAAAGAGGGGGGTGTATCTTTTAAACGTGTGCGTTAAGGCTTGCCCAAGGACTCCTGGAGATAGAAACCCCACAACGATAACTGCTGCAATCTAGGGGTGTTTGGCAGAACTAAGACAGCACAGTATAATGAATGATACTGGTTCCAGTGTTGTCAACGACATTAAATGCAAGATGGCATAATTTTCTGACATGAAAAATTATTGAACATGGACTTAAATCTGAACAGGACCCAGACAAACGCAAAAAAAAAATGAATTTAAGATAAATCTCATTATGTGTTACTTTAAAATACATAACTTAACTTGCAGAATGATATTTGTTTTTAAATGTGCTCTTTCGACATGTTGGCAGTCCTGGTTACACGGTGAATGATACGAATCTGTGTAGCCTATTGCCAGTGTGAAATGTAAGTGCAGTGACGTGTGTTTCTATTAATCTATTTGTATCTTACTGTGTGGTGTGTTTGTGTTACAGTGTAGTTGAAAACAAATAGTAGGCATCAATACGCTAATCTACACGGCACATGCGTTTCAATGGATGCATTCAATACAACTCAAGATCCATTGAATTTTCTTATTGAAAATCCAACATTTTTTTCTCAACTCTCTTTGGAGGAAAAAATCCTGGTGAAAGAACGGAAGCCCACGCCAAGCTTGTCACTTCGGAAAACCGATGGAAAGTTTGTAAGACGGTTTCAGAGACAATGGTACGAGTCGAAACCATGGTTGAGTGGTAGTGCTACCCGAAATAGATTATTTTGTTTTTATTGTGTGCTTTTTGCTAAAGACAATTTAGAATGGGGCAAAAGAGGGGTTGGTGAGGAAAGTCTTAAAAATTTTCTTTCTAAGGCAAAAAAAACATGAGTGTTCAATTTCACACATCACAGCAGCTGTTAAATATAATCATTTAGGTACCGCTAGAATTGACCATGCAGTTTCCGAGGCGATGCGTCTTGCAGCTTTGAAACACAATGAAAAAGTCGAGCGAAATAGGAATATAATGAAAATACTGATTTCAACTCTCTGTTTCCTGGCGCGGCAAGAGTTAGCTCTCAGAGGTCACGATGAATCTGAGACGTCTTTAAACAAAGGCAATTATTTAGAATTATTGGATTTCTTGGCAGAGGAAGAACCGTATATGAAAGATCATTTATTATCCGATGGGGTATATAAAGGCACTTCCTCTGACACACAAAATGAACTACTCGAATGCATTACGGAAGTAGTTAAAGAACAGATTTTTAGTGAACTTGAAAATAGTCCGTTTATTTCTATACAGGCTGATGAAACCACGGATGTCTCAACTACAAGTCAATTGAGCGTTATTTTCCGTTATGCCAATAACGAATCGGGAGAAATTGAAGAGAGATTCGTCGGATTTTATGACGTTTTAAAAGACCGAAGTGCTCAAGGTATAGCCGCTGTTTTGCTTGACGTCCTCAAAACCTGGAAGATCTCGAAAGGGAAATTAATATCCCAAACGTACGATGGATGCAGTGCAATGGCAGGTAAAAATGCTGGTGTTCACTGTATTGTAAAACAAGAATATCCTCATGCCCTCTTCATCCATTGCTACGCGCATCAATTAAATTTGGTTCTACTTTATGCTTGTAAAACAATTACGCAAGTTAAATTTTTGTAGCAAACCTCGCAGGATTACATACTTTCTTTAGCCGTTCTAGTAAAAGAAGCGATCTTCTTAGAGCAAGGGGATTCAAATTACCAAGCTCATGTGAAACAAGATGGAACTTTCATTCGCGCGCTGTTGCAACAATTATCCTTCACTATGCGGAACTAAAAGCCTCATTTCATGATATTATAGACAATGATGGATGGGATGATAATTCCTTACATCAGGCAATTGGACTCTGCAATATATTGAATGATCTGACGTTTCTTTTTTTTTGCTGCTGCTTTATAATTTGATTTTTCAGCATACGGGTGTATTGTTTGACATCCTGCAAAGCAAAACCGTAGATATAAGACGTTGCAAGTACGAAATTGAAAATTGCACCAAGGCGGTTGATAAACTAAGATGTGAAGAAGTAGTTCTTGCCTGCATAGAAAAAGCTAACTCTCTACTAAATTCAGCAGGTGAACTTAAAACTACTCTAAATGAAGCAGGATCACAGAAATTGAAGAGACTTGCGTTTGAAATAGTTGACACTATAGTACCGAATATGGAAACCAGATTCCAGGACTTTCAGAAGCTAGATTTTACGGAATTTTTGTATTACAGTAGGCCAAATAATTTCCCGACATTTATTCTCGAAAAATTGTTTCAAGTGTATCCATTCTTCGATCATGAAAAACTGACAGGAGAACTTATGTTCGTTTATAGTAGTGAGGATAAACACCTATCGCCTAGGGATTTATTCAAATATATTATACACAATGGATTAAAAAATGTGCTCCCCGAGTGCGTGAAGCTACTTTCCTTGGTACTTGCAGTTCCGGCGACCACTGCTTCATGCGAAAGAAGCATGAGTACATTGAAACGTGTTAAAACGACATTCCGCAACACAATGAAGAACGATAGACTATCAAATTTGGCAATTTTGGCTATAGAGAAGAGAACTGTTAAATCTTCTTCCAAACGTCAAGAATTCATTTCTCGAGTTATCGACGTCTACGCCCAGAAAAAGGACAGAAGGATCGAACTTATCTGCAAAAGAATTTAATGGTGAGTGATAATGTATTAATTTGCTGATGCTCATTGTTGAATTAGATTTAATTATTTGAAATACCGTAACACATCTGCTCTATTATGACTGTGTAAGTGAAGAATACAATTTAGTTGAGATAATTGTTCTATTTTAATTTTTTCCATACATGGTATGAGTAACTGTGTGTGCCCCATTAAAGTAAAAAAAAAGGCCCGACCTCTGATTAGTTAAGGGACACTGGGGGTGGGGACACAGCCTTTCCAGTAGACTTAAGCTGTGCATTTTGAGGAGTTAGCACGTTTGTTACTTTCGGAATTCATTCAACTTCAGCCTACCCTACAAAAAATATCACGCTTCGCCACTGCTACATTACGACAATCCGTTTCACTTTTCTCCTCACTCAATTTTACCTGAGATCTTGTGATGATTTTATTTGCATTTTTTACTTTTATTTTGCACGACTAGCATAAATCCGTAATGGTTACATTACCTGACGAGACACTAACACTGTTTACTGCCGACATACTAGAGATCTAAGTTAGCCTTGATAATTACACCAAATTACACTAAATTTATGTTAATTATTACTACCTAAATGAATTAATCTAATTACCTACCAATAAAGAAGAATGTGAAATACGTATATCTTCCAATCGGGTGAAAACTCGTAAAAGCACCCTGCTCTACTTGGTTCAAACAGTGATTGAAGAAGTCACCGAATCTTTGGATACACATTCCCACAACTTAGTTTAAGTTTATTAAATTATCAATAAGAATTTCTAATTACTATCAATATTCCATATTTCACTTGACCTAAGGAAAGTAACTTTATAGATTTTAAACCTCTGTTATAATATTTTACCACTTTTAACAAATATTTACACTAGCTGCTATTTCACTACACTTTCACTGTGACGCCATCTTGCCGCAGGCCAGCAGCAACAGAGTGTTTCGGTAATGGAACGGTAGTAAATTATCTACATGTGTCGCGGAATTGAGGGTTTATAGGCCTACAGTGTAAAGATGTTGTGGGAGATAGCCTACATTTTTGCATGACGTAACCCTCAATTGCATTTACTTACACCATATTATTATTATTATTATTATTATTATAACACCGCCAATTTTTTATTACCGTAGGCTACTTCGAAGTAGTTAAATATGAAAAGAAACCTAAGAGCATTTTCTTTATTTTGCTGAACACTTTTATGTAGGTAAATTATTTCCCTAACATTCACACCTATATCAGCTGTTTGGCTCTTATAACAAATTTTCACGATCATTTATGCACGTTATTCATTTATTTCCGATTGAAACACTGGCCACATGTAAGTAAAAATAAACATGTTTTGCTAAACATGTACGTATGTTTGTCCAATATTAATTTCGTAGCTTTTGGCGCCTCCCTTGCTAGCAAACAGCTGTTCAGGCACTCGCGACGAAGTATGACTGACAACAGGCGTAGCTACAGTGTTGTCAGGTCGAACCTTCCGACCTGTCTATAGAGCGTCTCAACCTTAAAAGACAGTATAGGATTAAATGTAGTACTTGCCTCTCGCTCGCACTCATATGTCTTGCAATTACTTCGTCCTCTTCTACCCCGGCGATGTTGCCATTTCCCAATAATGCAAAGTGAAACATCTAAGAAAATGTTTGCGTGGTCTTATAGAGAATGTTCCGCCCTTTATGATGATGTAAAATTAAAAGCCATAAATAATTAACACATGGCCCAATTTTCACAATTACGATATTTTAGCGCGAATCTATTTTTATGCACATATAAAACTTATCACGCCATAGCTAATTAACTAATGATCACAACAGATTAAGAATTTATTTTTATATTGCCTGATGTTGGTAGAAGATATCCTGTTTCTCAGGGCAGTAATTTGTTTCATAATAAGAAAGTTTTTTTTTCTTAAACGTAACTTGAAATTTATAGGATGGTATCACATAAAAGTTGGCTTGCGAGAAACATTTTTGCTATTGACTTTACGTCGGTGACTAAGCGAGAAGAAATATTCATTAATGTTTGACATACGGTAGTTTTTAAAACAAACCACAGCTCGTTATCAGATAGCATTCATAAGTTATTGCACTTAGCGTGAAGTCCCCGCTCAGCACCAATTGACGCTGCGATATTTTGTTTATTCAGGCGGGCTCGTTATCTTCACGACTGCCTTTGATGAGTATAGGAAAAGATTCTGTGCTACCCCAGAGTTCAGTGTTATTAAATTTGTTGTGGTGAGAAGTTAAACTGTAAAGTAAAGTGGTCCTTGTGTTTTTTTATAAATTGAGTTAATCATTATTAAGTTATTATTATATTTATTATTGTAATATTCACTATGAATACAGCAAATAGAAGTGGCGTAGTATTGGCAAATTGCACAGTAGAGAACGGATTATAGTACTGAATATATTTAATTATTTCTTAAAGAACATGAACGTTACAGAGGCAGTTGAAAAGACAGCGGAAGCTACCGGGTGTTCAAAAAGTTTAGTATATAGAATAAGAAAAAAAAAAAAAAGGAAGGTCATCTGAGAACGCCAGCAAAATCAAAACCTAATCGAGCGAGTAAACAAAAAATTGCTAGGTTAATAAAGTATGATGGAATAGTACAAAGCGGAGTCCGTCGCATCGTTCATTCATTGTTTTTTCAAAACATACCACCAACATTAAATATAGTTTAGAGCAGGGTAAACAGTGATGATACACTGCCAAATTTTTCGAGGTCCACTTAAAATAGATAACTTCATGACATAGGGTTTGAATATGTAAGAAGAGCCAACAAATGTGCCCTGATTGAAAGGGATGATATAATCAGGTGGCGTCATACATATCTTAAGGACTTGAAAAGATTTAGGAATGAAGTCAAATCTATTGTTTTTACTGACGAGTCTTGGGTGAACACGGGCCACACCGTGACAAAAGAATGGAGAGATACTAAAATTAAAAGTGCTCGTCAGGCAGGAATTGAGGGTTTTAGCACAGGTCTTAGGGCACCTAGGGCTCGTGGGTCGAGGTTTGCCTTGGTTCATGCCGGGAATGAACAAGGGTTTGTTAATAGTGCCGAGTTAACTTTTCTGTGCCAAAAGAACACGGCAGACGCCCACGATTAAATGACAGGTGAACTGTATGAAAAGTGGTTTGCCGAGCAATTGTTGCCCAATGTTCCCGAAGGATCTATCCTAGTAATAGACAATGCAGGCTATCACAGTCGGAAAAGAGAACTTTTACCTACAACGTCATGGAGAAAAGACCGGATTGTAGACTGGCTCTCTCAAAAGGGGATCCCTTTTCGAAATGATATGCTAAAGTGGGAGCTTCTTTTTATTGTAAATCAAAACAGAGAGATATATGATAAATACATCATTGACGAGATGGCCAAATCAGCAGGAAAATATGTTCTTCGCTTGCCGCCATACCACTGTGAACTTAATCCCATCGAAATGGTATGGGCGCAAGTGAAGAACTATATACAATTGAACAACGTCTCATTCAATAAACAAGACATGAAGAGTGAAGACTTTAATTTCGGCTGCATACCACCACGTGACCACACAAAACTGGGCAAACTACGTGAAAAATACCGAAAGAATCGAAAGTGAACTGTGGAAAGCAGATGAGATTCAAGATGACGAGGAACAATTTTTGATACGCTTGTCATCTTCATCATCATCATCATCATCATCATCATCATCATCATCATCATCATCTTCTTCTTCATCATCATCTTCGTCTTCTTCCACTTTCGATGGATCGCCTACTGGTTCCAATTCGGCTAAAACTGGACCATCCAGGGTCTCGGAGGAATTTATGGAAGGGTTAACACCACTACAAGAGGATAGTGGGCAGACCTGAAGGTATGAAATATGTTTTTTTTTACTTTCAATTTTCTGATATTACATTCGTGGAAAATGTCATATTATCATTTATTTTAACCTACTGTATGGTATTCGAGAAAATGTAATATTATACCGGTAATATTAGAGGAAAGTGACCAATGTCGGACCCCCATTTTGTTTTTTACCTGTATTGTTATTAATTTCATCTTTTTAAATTTGAATTTTAGCTAGATGAGTTCTTTCATATGTTTTATAACCTTGTATCTGGTTCAGATTAACTTATAACAGCCCAGTTTTTCATATGAAATGTTTTCATTAAAAGTAACAAAAATGACGTCTGGAAAAAAGGATGCCAATGTCGGACCCCTCTTAAGAATGAACGTAAAATCACATTAAACCACTAGAAAAGTAATGAAGAACGGAATTTTTTTATTTTTACATTATATAATGTCTTGTTAGGAACACAACGTATTGTTATGACCACAAAATCCAGAAACCGACCACTCTGAGAGTTTCCCATTTTCTCACGCAAGGACTGATATTTTTTTGGGGGTCATCTGAAACAATATTTTGAACGGCTTAAATAAAAACCAAGAAATTTTAATTTGAATTTCAGGAGTCCAACTCAGGGTTATTAGGGGTCCGACTTAGGATTTTTAGGGGTCCTACTTAGGACATCTTGTACTTGATATTTTCGAGGCTACCGTATGAAAAAAAATGAATAGGTATTTCGACAGGCGAATACAACATTTATTAAGCGTATCGCTTACTAAAAACAGTACTGTAAACACAATGTGACTTACCCTCTTTGAAATATAAAACAATCACTATTCCATGAGCACGTGTAAAACATCCACTCACATGAAAACCAGTAATGGCGGAACTGACGGGATACTCCCCACAGTCCAGTGCTGCCACTTCCACAACATAACATTTCCTTTCATATCTTCTCATTCATTATTGTGCCACCATGCGGCAGCACTGTCCAAGCAAAATAATGCAGGGGTCCGACTTAGGGACTCGGGTCCGACTTTGGTCACTTTCCTCTATCATATTCATGAATAATTGAAAATTATAAATTATAATGTCTGCATTAAAATTGCGCTGTGAGGTTTGGAGTACCATATCTAAATTTTGTACCGTCGTTCGCTGCAAGGCATAATGTACAGTCATATACAACAAACAAATATTTCGGAAATTTCGAGAGTTTTGCGTAAAACCATGTCTGTATACGAGTTATGTTAACATCATGTGCCTGGCCTTGCAGAACTTACATGCAGCAGATATGGCATCAGCGCGCCCCATTTAATGCGTACCGTCTTTTAAGGTAGAGACGCACTATAGAGTCGACCGTGGAATAACCCATCTCTTTTGGAAAAAAAAAAACCACGTGTTTACCGACTGAAAAGCATCAAACGTTCTTTTAGTATTAAATTAAATGGCTTATAACGAAGGCATAATACACTGAAGATATATTTTATTCCCAGTCATTACTTGCTAATTAGCTCTATGTAAGGATCTTGATACTATAAGAACAACAGTGATCCGTTTAGTTCGAGTGGATAAAGTGACCTGTTGGGCCGCGTTCGATTCTCGGGAAGATGACATATTTTATCTTGAATGTTACCGGTAATATATTTATTGTTTTATACGAGGGTCACTTCGAAAGTTTTGAGATACACCAAAAGTATTTTTATTTAAATTATTCCGATTGTTGCACTTTCTCAAAGTACTCTCCACCACACTGTATACACTTTTGCATTCGCTGAAACCACTTCTGGAAGCACTCCTGCCACACGTTTCCTTCGATGGCTGCGAGCTCATCTTCGTAGGTCGTAACAGCTTCTTCAGGGGTTGAAAATCTCTTTCCACGGATGCGAATTTTTACCATTGGGAAGAGAAAAAAATCGCACGGAGCCAGATCAGGACTGTAAGGAGGTTGAGCCATTAGTTTGACCTCCGTAGAATCCAGGAACTGAATTGTCATGTTGGCCATGTGTGCAGACGCGTTGTCGTGATGGAGAAGGATCCCTCGCAGTCCCGTGCGCGGCCGCCGTTCTTGAAGTTTGGCAAAAATATTTGGCGGGCAAACCGTGGTGTACCAATTAGCTGTAACTGTCCTTTGTTCCTCCAGAGGAATGGTTGCCACATGACCACTCTTCGAGAAGAATGAAGCCACCATTTTCTTGCCAACACTTCGGGGGCGCTTCACTTTTGTCGGTGTCTTGTCATCAGGAAAGATCCACAGTGCTGATTGCCACTTGGTCTCCAGATCAAATTGATAAATCCAGGTTTCGTCACCTGTGACGATGCCAGAAACTCGTCTAGAGTCCCCCTCCTTTGAATCTAGTCAGCATTTCCTCACACCATTCAACACGGGCGTGTTTTTGTTCTTCTGTCAAATCGTGAGGCACCCATCGAGATGAGACCTTCCTCACACGAAGTGGCTCATGCAGGATTTTCAAAACTGCTGGCGTACCAATCTGCAATGCTGCCTCAATTTCCTTAAATGTTAGACGATTATTTTCGCGAAGCATTTTCTCCACAGTTGAGATGCTTTCCTCAGTCACCGCCGTTGCCGGAATCCCGCTTCTCCCCTCATCTTTCAAAAATTTTCGGCCCTTTTTACATTCCTGAAACCACCGGAAAACTGTGGCACGGGAAGGAGCTATCTCCCCAAAAGCCTGTTGCAAACGCTCAAAACATTGAGACTGGTTTAACCCACTTTTAAAATCGTTGAAAATCATTGCACAAAAATGCTCTCTTTCCAGCTCCATTGCAACAACTGACTACCTGCGCGCTGCGGCTTGTTCGACCTTGCACTGCGGGACTTCCCGGAGCGGGAGAGTCACTTCCTACTACCAGGTTACTCACAAAGGATGGGGCTTCCGCACCCTGCGTTCCATTCGTGGGTCAACCTTCACTTTCTCACATCTCAAAATTTCCGTAGTGACCTTCGTAATTACTCCGACGTATAGGTACCGGTATATACGAGCTATAGTCGTATACCACGTGCGTTTCGCCGACCGGACGCTTTTTTGGCTGGATATTTATTTTTCACCAGTTGTTGATAGATTTAGAAGTGACCTCGTGGTCATAGTCCCGTGTACTTGGGTGTGTGGAATTTGTCGAAAAACTCGTGTTATTGCGATGACAATGTTATTAGTGTGTGTAGCCAAACGGTATTTGTAACTCAGGCGAGGACTGGGAACGAGGCGGACGTGCCCTTTTCTTAGGAACCATCCCGGCATTTACCTGGTTCTATGCCCAAGGTTGCGGGTTCAAACCCGCCCGAAGTCGTCGGATTTTTTAAGAGGGCTAAAAATCCCTCAGTATGCCTTACCCATGTCATGTAAAAGAACCTTCCACTAATTACACTTGGTTCTAATGTTCGTCGCCAGGATACGACTGCGGTGGCATCTAGTAACCAAGTTCACATCTAGTTGGTCGTTGAAGGTGGCGCTTGGTAGCAAAAAGTTGGAACTACTAGAAAATTGAATGTCTGCAGTCCTTACCTGAATTATAAACAGATAGATAACACACACTAAACAGTCATCACAATTAACACCGTTTATCAGACAGATTCTACACACACCCAAAGTACACGGGGCTACATGACCGCGTTGTCGCAGCCCCTAAACTGAGGAACCAACAAGCTAACTGAATAGCGGACCATTTTGCTTGTAACGCTAAACGTTTTACGGGAGTGGAAACAAATGGTTCCAATCATTTGTCATCAAACTGAAGATTAGAATTTTTAAAATGAAAAACGTGATCAAGTTTCATATTTTCATTATTTGGCTCTGGGGGTGGGGGGGATTGTTCCCCCTGAACACCTCCCATAGTTACGCCACTGCCCGACTCGCACACCCTCAAATGCAGTGGTGGCTCTGGGAGGGTGGGGTTGATCCCTCGAGCAATTGAAATGGCCCAAGATGAAGAGTGAAGTTGGAAATAGGTGTAGGAGAACAAAGAATATATTTGGAAAGAGGGAAAGGCCAAATTTTTATTGGCAGTGAATAAATTATCACAATAACTTTAATGGTTATAAGAAAAAATAATGAAATGAGGGCTGCTATTTATAGCAATCATATTAAAATAGATTTTGTAAAAGTAGGAGACCTATGCAGCCAAGATTGAGCCACCAATAAAAAGAGTACCGTATTATAAATTACAAGCTATGCCACAAAATTCAAATTTGAAGGAATGTTTTTGCTAAGGCACAACCATAATAACAATGGAGGTATATTGGCTTTCACGGCCAGTGGATTAAAACACAGCAATTTTTCTAGGTTTGTGTCATGTCTTGTGTGGGGTATTGCCTAGGACACCAAGCTGGTTCATCAGCGGGCTCTTGGTGTCTCCGCCCGGACCCTCACAGCCGCTGATGAGCCAGCTTGGTGTCCCAGCCCGGACACGGCACAAATCTAGAAAGAATACTGAGTTTTAATGTAATAATAATAATATTATAATATCGTATGGCCTCGGGTGCCGGGTGCAAGCGTTGTTATTTGACACCCAGAGGGTAGCTTGCATGACGAATTTCGTTGTTCCTTGAAGCACTATGGAAGTCAAGGAGGTGGAGGAAATCGACAATAAGGATGCTGTATAAAGGAAAGGGAGATTGTGGGGACCCTAACGATATGGCACTAATTTCAACCAGTGAAAAGGGTTTACAGCAGGTGCAGTGGCATAGCTAGACCTGAAGGGGCCCCGGGGCAAGAAGTTGAAATGGGGCCCCCTCATTATATTTTGAAAACCTGACCTAACTGCAGGCCTCTAATATTACCGTAATAATATTTGATGATAAGAACTTATCAATGTGACTTTATGCAATTTTCAAATTCCTCCCCCCTTGCCACTTCCCATTTTCTAGAAATATTTAATTTATACTTTGGCTGTTGGCTCCATAAAATGTGCTAAATAATTATGATAAATAATAGCTATAGCTTTTCAATTTGTGAAATTGTGATATCGTAATAAGAAAACTACGTCTACACAAATATCAATTAGAAAGAGAAGAGAACTGCATGTGAATATATACTGTACACTGACCGGCAAAAAAAAGTGGAACACTTTAATTTTTTATGTAATTTCTTAATTTATTCCACTATAATGTATAGTTTTTCCAATATTTGCATTATTCATGTAAATTTTAGATGGTTGGCAACAGAAAATACCGAAACATGTTTTACAACACGCTTTTCTCACAAATTTCGTTACATTTTGCAAATCTTACAATTTTCTATTTTTTAGTAATGCTCTTTTGGGCTGGTGTTTATCAAACGTATTGCCAAACAGAACAGTATTAATGTTTGCACTGCACTGCACGAGAACACTGGCCACTAAAAACGAGTGTTTCCGCCCTTAGCGTCTATGACAGCTTGTAGACGTTCAGGCATACTGTTCACAACTCGTCGAATGGCATCTGCCGGGATGCGATCCCATTCCTCCAGCAGCGATGTTCTCAGTTGTGCCAAGGTGGTGTGGTCACGCTGTCTGACGTTCCTTCCAAGCATATCCCCTACATGTTCGATGGGGTTCAAGTCAGGACTACGAGCTGGCCAGTCCAGCATTTGAATCTCCACTTCCTGCAGATATTGTACAACACAGCGAGCAGTATGAGGGCGGGCATTATCTTGCATCAGCATGAAATTCTGACCTATGAAAGGCGCAAAGGGCATCACATGGTTCATCAGGATCTCTTCGATGTACCTTTGGGAATTGAGCGTCCCGTGATCGATGCATACCAACTCAGTGCGGGCCATAACGTTGATGCCACCCCACACCATAACCGAGCCACCTCCAAATGGAGTCCTGGGGGAGAAAGCAACAGGGCTGTACCTCTCCCCGCGCCTTCTCCACACTCTTTCTCTTCCATCAGGAGATCTAAGGTTAAAGCGACTCTCGTCAGTGAAGAGAACAGAGGCCCACTGCTCGTGGGTCCATCCTAGATGCTGCCTTGCGAAGCGAAGACGCGCCTCTCTGTGATGTCGATCGAGTGTGGTTCCACGTGCAGGTCTCCTGAATGAAAGATGAGCTTCTTCAAACCTTCTTCTTACTGTTTGCTCACTCACTCTCACATTTCTGACATTTTCCAGTTGATTTCGTGCCTGGACTGCTGTGGTATGGCGATCACGCATAACTTGCAGGGAGAGAAATCTGTCATCCATGGCACTTGTGCTTCTTCTACAGCCTGACCCTCGTCTCGTGTCGTATGTTTGGAGCTCTCTAACGTTGCACTGCACGATGTATGCTACCGAGAGATGATCCAATGACCTCAGCAACATAACGGAAGCTGCGGCCATCCTCCACCAGTGCAACTGCCTGTGCAGCTTCTACACGGCTAAGAGGCATGTTTTATTGTGAACTGCACATGGATAACTCAACCAAAATTGTATGACAATGGTTCCCAGGTGTTCAACAAATGCCAGTTGTTATCCCTAGAACAACAATAAGCGAGCGGCAACACTCATAGACCTTAAGCGCTTACAGTGCACTTCCCGCCATAAAGCCATTAAGATAGGCTCATCGAAGATTGGGGGTAATTGGTGGTAATAAACCACCCTAAGAAATGTCATGATATCAATTCCTTTTCACGGATTTTTCAGATGTTTGTTCTAATGCATGAAAAGCTTTTAAAATGTGATTAAATCTTTTTCATGGTTTGTTTTATACTACTCTTTTAACTGTTCCACTTTCTTTGCCGGTCAGTGTATTTTAAGTACACATATTTGTTCTTTTATTACTGACAATAATGAAGCTAGAGTAGAAAACGAAAGGGAACAGATAGGATCGTCTATGAAGTACTAGGCTTTAAAAATAAAATACCCACCAGTTCGAAAGCTCAAAATTATAAATGTATTGTAGAATAACTTGAAATAAAATAAATCTATGAATTTTTACTCATTGTTTATAAAAAGAATTGTTGAGTTATTATTATTAAACAAACTATTTAAAACAAATAAATTTATCAACTAACCTAATTTACACAAAACTTTTTTTTCCTACTCCTTGCATCTGCAAACATGTTAATTACATGTGAGAAGTTAAGTTTTCGAGCTCTTTCATTTTCAATCGATACAAGCGCCAACCCACTTAAACGCTCTTGGCTCATTGTGCTTCTTAGGTAGGACTTGGAAATTTTCAGCTTGGATAAAGATCTTTCTGCTTTAGCCACTGTGATCGGTACAGTCAAGAACATAAAACAAGCAGTACACACGTCAGGATAACTTGCAACCAGAATGTGATTTTCAATGTAGAGGTCTATTAGTTGCTTAACACTCGAAATTTTCTTAATTTTAGAGGATAAAGATGCACGCACGCTGGAAATTTGTGCAGGAAATTTTGGTGACACATGATCAGAAAAAGTCTCGGTGAACAATTTTGCCTCTTTAATCAGTTCGTCATCTGAAGCATTGTTCAAGAAATAAAGCTGAACCACATTGTAGGCATTAATAAACTGACTTCATGCCTTCAAATCTGCTGTTTAACTGAGCCATAATTGTATCAATCATGGGGTAAAACACAGTTACCCGAAATCTAGCTTCAGGATTGGGAAATCGGTGGTCTACACTCAGTTCATCAAAATGCTTTTCAACTTGCTTTAGTCTTTCCTCAGAAAACTCACAGGGTATTCCGCACATGGAGCCCATAGTTGAAGTTTCTTTTACAAGGTCCTAAAATGAATTTCATAGTTCTGTAACACCTAATAGATCAAAAGCTGAAACAATATCCATAGATTGGAGACATTTAGATACGAAGTTCAGTTGCTGCAAAATCTTTGTTTGTACAACTAACAGAAGCACAAATTCAAAATTTTCAATTTTATTTTTCAATCCTATTGCATCAATCCTTTCTTTTGCCTTATTACTTGTCAAAATAAGTTTGGATAGCTCTCCAAATACATCGCCAAACCTCTACTTTAAAGAAAAAACTGCTCCTTACCTTCCTGATCATCTTGATGGGTTGAGTGTTTTATACGGTGTCCAAAAATGTTGTAGACATTTTGAACATCCTCAAGAAAAAACGGCGATATTTCACGATTGGCTTCTACAGCGTCTTTCAACACCAGATTTAAATTGTGACTTGCACAATGTACAAAATATGCTTGTGGCATGAATTCATGAATCTTTATCTGCACTCCATTTTATACTCCACTCATTTCGCTTACGCTGTCATAACCATGGCCACGACATTTTTTTTCAATTCAAGACCTTTATCTTTATAAATTCCACTATTCTACTTATCGAACCAAAGGCACTTTGATCTTCAACTTTTGTAAAAGAAGTACACATCTCGATTTTTTTTTTTTTTTTTCATCATTTACCACTTTGACGTGTTCCTAAAAACTTTACTTAACTGATCAACGTTACTTATATCCTGAGTTGTATTCATAATAACAGAGAAAAAAGGAGGGCTCAGTATTTCATATTTTATTTCTTTCAGAACTTCATTTGCCATCAAAGAAATAACCTCATTTTGGATGCTAGGGCTTAATTAGTTTACACTTCCTGCTGGCTTTTGCAAAAGAGTTTTTGGTACAGGGTCATAGTCAGACAGAAGTTCTATTATAGACAAGAAATTTCCTTTATTTGGATCTTCCATTTTACTATTTCTTCTGCGGTAAGCAAGGTTACAGGTGGCCAAAGTTAAAGAAACATTAACTTTTCTTTCTAGAACGTTCCTCCAGTAATTTTTCCTTTCTTTTAACTGTTTTTCTAAAGCATCACTCATTGTTTCATCACTCCTCCATTTCTCAAATATAACACCAGAAAATATGTGGTCATTCGATTGTTCATGAGTTTTAAATCTATCATAAAGATGTTTCCAGCAGCCTCCGTGGCTTAGGCGGCAGCACGCCGGCCTCTCACAGCTGGGTCCGTGGTTCAAATCCCGGTCACTCCATGTGAGATCTGTGCTGGAGAAAACGGAGGCAGACAGGTTTTTCTCCGGGTACTCCAGTTTTCCCTGTCAACATTTCATTCCAGCAACACTCTCCACTATCATTTCATCTGTCATTCATTTAATCACTGCCCCAGAGGAGTGCGTCAGGCCTCGGCAGCCTGCACAGTTCATATCCTCGCCGCTAGATGGGGGCTTCATTCATTCCATTCCTGACCCGGTCGGAGACTGGAAGCAGGCTGTGGATTTTCATTTCATAAAGATGTTTCCAGTCGTTTAGTCCCGTACTACCGAAAGTGTTCTCTGAATGTTGTGGGAACAGCCAACATGGTTGACAGTAGACACGGTCTAACTTTTGCGAATAGCAATGCCAGAGTCTGTTACATTTCATCCCAGAACCTGATATAAAACTGTAGTAATTAGTTGAAAATGATATTTTACTTCCTCGTCCATCAGGATGATTTGGAGAGGAACCACGAGGTTGATAAGGTCCTGATGCTATGATTAACCTTTTCATTTCTAGATTATTGACAGGAATGAGAAATGGAATTTTGTCTGGCAAAATATAATTTTCAGCGTGTCCAGTTGCAGCAAAGCTTACTGCATCCTTGTTATTATCGACTGGCTGATCAAGACATGAAAGGCCACTATGAGTGGTTGGAACATCGATTTTATGTAGGCTACTTCAGACTGTTGATGAGCGTCAACATCTGAAAAAAATACATAAGTTAGTGAATAATATTGAGCAATAAAATTTAGTGTAGTGGTTTAGGTAGTTCATTGCAGTGTTTTATTTGTAGAAACAGATTCAACTAACTGTTGAATTAAGCCAACTAACTGATTGTTGGTTGGTTATAGGGACAAAAAGACTGTGCCACCAATGATAGTCGTCCGTTGAAACGATGCATACTGTATACCCGATACAGTGTGATTTTTAATGTGAAATGAAAAACAAACAAATGTACTCAGTCCAAGTGAATGAATCATCCGTCGCAATTCGCAAACCGCTTCATTGTTAGTTTTTTTTTATCACACACTCTATGCTTTTTATAATATTAACGTAATATGATATTAGTTATAAAATATTACGTCCTGACCAAATTGTTAATGGAACTCTTAATACAATAATTTTACTTTGCTTAACAACTTATAACACTTTTACAATATTGTTAACTTTGGTTTCTTCTTACCTTCCTTATTTTCATTTTCTTCGTTTTGGTCTTGTTTCTGCACCGAAACGTACTCTAAACCTGATTGAGTTTGAGGGTGCAACCACGCAGTTACCGTAACGATTTAGTACAAGCACGAACCGTCTCTTCGTATTTTTCTTTTATCCTTCCTACTTTAGCTCCACTTTCATAAGTAGGTTTCATAGGGTCGTTAATACTGTATGATAGCACAATGCAAGCCACAAGTTAACTTCAGCCACTTAACCGGGAACCGCTGTGGCGACGTACCAACTACCCTACTGCTACTACTCTGCTACTGCGCATTGCTGTGGTGTGATGTCGCAGTGGAGGGGGAAGGGGAGGAACGATGAGTCATGATCATGCGCTGAATGGGGAACAATGCATTATCTGTCCGGCGCCTGGGTTGGGCGCCCGGCTATCAAATAATACTCATAGAATATCACACAAATGGATGGATATATCTTACATACAGATTGCACTGAACGTGACTAGTTTCTATACACAAATTTAGACGCGTAGTTCCATACAATTGGGGCCCCTTGCTAAATTGATTTCTCAAATATGTTTTCTAGTATGTAAGTTACTACTTTTATTTATTACTTATTTATATATTTTTTTCTTTTAGGGTTTGGGGGCCCCCTGTCCTCGGGGGCCCCGGGGCGGTGCCCCACTTGCCCCATTGTAGCTACGCCCCTGAGCAGGTGTTTGACAGAGTTGCGGAGTGGGCGGAAGAGAATGAACTCTATCTGAATAAAAGAAAACCAGTTGCAATGAATTTCAGAAAAGGGGGAAGAGGAGCGACAATTCTCTACAAAAATAGACCGCTGGAATGTGTTACGCACTTCAAGTATCTGGGGGTGACGTTCCAGACACACGGAAACGTCTTCACAATTCACATTAAGGACAGAACAAACGCGGCTATAAAGGCCATGAGTGACATACGACATCTCCGAACACTGTCATTACAGACAGCGATGACACTTTTCTCGCTGAAGATAATTCCTGAGGTTGCATATGGTTTGGAAAGTATTTGGCATCACCTTAAATTTGGCCCCGAACACACGTAGCGACTTTTGACGCGACTGAGATGTCGCGCGACTTCTCTTGTAAGCTACTTGACTTGCGACTTCTCCTAGCGACACGTGCTTTCGTAGTTGAAGTCAGTATGCTGGAAGTGGAAGAAGTAGCTGCGATAGAGCATCTGGGCATTTTGCAAAAAAAGAAGAAGAAAGGAAGAGAAGGTTCTGGATCCATCCTATGATAAAAGAGCGAACATCAACGGGTTTATTTTATACAATGTTTCCTCGGCTGAGAGCAGATGCAGGAGAATTCTTTAATTACTGCAGGATGTCTATCACATCATTTCATAAACTGCATGAAATTCTCAAAGAAAGGCTGACGCGTGAAAACACCGCCATGAGACTGGCTATTCCCCCGGAAGAAAAGTTAGTCATTACTCTTAGGTAAGTCCTCATTATCTGTATTATTTGTGAGAACTTCTATTATAACAAATCAAAAAACTTGATACACTCGTGAAAATATTTATTTAATGAAATGATATGGTATGGGTAAAACAAGACATGATATAAAATTAATAACATTTCCCCCCCATAAAATTACGCAAAGTTGCCATTTGTTGTTGTTATTATTATTAAGTTATCATTACTACAGAGTGCATTACATCATTACATTAGATTACATTAGTACATACAGATGAATGGGAAGGGTACGTACAATCTACAGGAAATAATTTTTATTTAATATACAACTCTATTTAAAATTATTGTTCTCTGCTCAAGGTTGAAATAGATCTAGACTTACGTCAGATTCGTTACTCAATACTGAGAATGTCGAGTAAGGCGATGGTGCATGTGAATCCAGACCGATCATTGAAGTGCTGGGTTGAGGTTGATACATATTCACTTGCCAATTATCCACTCGCTCATATTGATTCTTTATAGGCATAGATACTGATTGGCTTGTCGGAAGTTTCCTTTGTTGTGACAACCGTTTGCAGAAATGAAAGTTGCTTGTAGTACACATAGACAGGTCAATTTTTAGACCCAGATCCCGTGTAAGTTTTCTTTTTTGCTTCTCGTGAACTTTTCCATATTTTCATTAGATTTCGACCTAGAAAATAAAATATAATGTTACAATTAGACCTAAGTAATTTAACCTTAGCAAGATATCTGTTTCACGTATTGTTTTAGGTATTTGGCAACTGGTTGCAGCATTGCAGACCTGCACTATTTGTTTTCTTTGAGAAGATCTACTATAGGCTACATTATAAGAGACGTTTGTATTGCAGTATGGGAAACCATGAACGAAAAGTGTATACCAAAACCCATGGAAGAGAGCTGGTTGAAAGTTGCAGATTTATTTGAGTGCAAAGCAAACTTTCCTCACTGCATCGGAGCAATTGATGGGAAGCACAACAGAGTGATAAAACCAAGAGACAGTGGTTCACTTTACTTTAATTATAAGAAATATTTTTCAATTGTACTACTAGCCGTATGTGATGCCAATTATGTATTTACTTACGTAGATATTGGATCATATGGAAAGTCAAGCGATTCATCCATTTTTAAGCAGGCACCATTCTACAGACGAATGACATATAATACCTTGAACATTCCTGCTCCAACAAATATATCAGAAACAGATTTTTCAGTCAATATAGTCCAAGCATGTTGTATCTTGTATAATTTCGTTAGAATGAGAGATGGTTGCAAATTTGAAGATGTTATAGTGACACCAGATTTTGAGATGATCGATAGAGATAACGCTAGTAGAGGGAATCGCCAAGCATTGACAGTGCGAGATAATTTTGCTAATTATTTTATAAGCAAAGAAGGTGAACTTGAATGGCAATATGATGCAATAAACAAGCAATTATAGTACATAGACCTACTTTGGCAAAATATGTCCGAATTATTATCTTAGTAGAGAAGACGTTGTATAATAATTAATAAATAAACACTTTACTTACCAAACTCAATCTTTTCGGCAGTTGTTGCTTCCTCCTTCTCCATGAATAGGGTTACTAGCTCCTCCCAGGCCATTCTCTTCATGTCAGTACTCATGTCCTATATTGCTGGACGCTTCTCTTCTTCAAAAATAAAATTTTCTGTGTCCATTTCAATAGAATCCATCATGGGTAGGTAGTACGACTGTTGTCCACGTCTGACTGGACAGTATCAATTCCGTTGACTGACTGTTGTCGCGCGACTCATCAAGACGCTCACGAGTCGCGCATGGTCGACGGTAGCGCTGCTCCGTGTCGCGCGTCACAAGTCGCTTCGTGTGAAGGGGGTCATTTAAGTATAAGCACCTCGTAGAGTTGGAGAAGGTGAATGCTACCTACCTGCGGTGGGTACTGTGTCTTTCGAAATTCACTCTTTCTCGCTTGGTGTATGAACTCGCGATAGAGCCTCCTTTTGTTGAAGAGCTCAGATTGCAGCTGCTCCTGCCATCTACATTGGGTTATGAGAAACTAATGCAGGAAATGAAGTTAAAGAGAGGAAGCATATGGGAGGAATTTTATATCACGGATGTGATGACATCGCGGGATTGGACGAGGGGTTTCTATGGGATGAGACAGTTGTTAACCAGATTCGCAGTGCATGGATTCCACTTCAGGGTGTGTGCAAACAAAATGTACCATCAACCGGATTGCTGGTGCGTGTGTGCCCTCTGCGAAAAAGCGTGTGACGGATATCATGTAATGCAGTGTGATCAGAGGAAGTTATCTCTGTCACAGTTTTTTACTAGTGATAAGTAATTAATTTCACTGTCATTCTGTGCAGAACCCAGTTAGAGGAATACATTGTCCTTCCTGCACAACTCGGTGCGTGATGATGGTCACATTGCTTCCCGCATAGGGCGCACATGCATTCCTTGTTTGGCGAGTGGTGCGTCTTCGTGGAGCATAGCTTGGGGTGAGATCCGTGATCAGCTAATCTGTCGTTATGTATCTTAATTCGTAGTTGGCTTCTTTCCACTTGTCGGTGGTCATCGCATCTGCGCTGTAGGAGTCCAGTCAAATTTCTGTTTTCTTTCTGTGATGATGATGATGATGATGTTCGAGAAAAAGATAAGTCATGTTTAATTCAATTGCATATTTTGTGCTCTAATAAATTTATTATATCTAAGCTCCTTGAACACTATAGCGCTTTCTAGTAGAGAAATGAGGAACTTTGTGTTGGCGGAAATTCCCAAGATTAATTTTGCCATTATGAACACGGCCTACTGCATTCAAATGGGTTCTTTGACATGCCAACATCGTATGACATGCGTGTCGTATTTTTGCCGCCTTTCAAAAAAAAACACTTACACGGCCAGGAGCGTACCTGCAAGCTTGGGGGCTAGTAGTCTGACACGTTAACCACTCACCCAATGTGGCAAGAAGTTTTAATGTAGTTAGTTTTTGACCATTGTTGCAGCCCCTAAACTGAGGAACCAACCGTAGTTGAAAAGGGCAGGAAGATAAGGAATTTGTTCACTGTAAAAGTTGGTCTATTTGTTGGGCATTTCGCACTTTAGCGTGTATGATGGAGCGTTTTCACAGTTTGAGTGTTGGTTTTATGTTCGACCCTGACTATTATGTGTTTGAAAACTGTATCATAATGATGGTCATTATAACACTATTATTCATTATGAAACAGTTTCTCCCACCAATCACAGCTCAAGAAACAAATTTTTTGACCAATTAGATAAGGATACCTTCGCGCATGCTCTCAAAATCCAACATGTCTATATAAATTACCGAAAGTGCACCGTCCAAATGTTCGCGTAAATAAACTGGAGAATATGAGACAAGAAATAGCACTGTACCTTAATATACCTAAATCCAATTTCTACTCGGCGCGTTGATTTCAAACGACTACGGTGACAGTTTTGCTGAATACTGGTTCACGATCTGCACATCTGGCATTGAATCACACAGAGCGCATGCGTCGGCCGGCCAGAGAGCTTGGAACAGGGAGATGTGCTACCTAGCGCACCACCCGATCACAAAATTCTAGTTACTGAACAGATATTTATGAATATTTATGTTAACACATGTAATAAAGTTATAATTATCGTCGAACATAAACAGTCGTATGCAACTCGCCTATAATGGTAATTAAGACACTCGTATGGAAATTATAAAACTCGCTAAAGCTCGTTTTATAAAGACACTCGTGTCTTAATTATAGCCATTATAGGCTCGTTGCATAATGTACTATTATGTTCGACCCTGGCTCATTATAGTACAAGTTTTCATTATGATACAGTTTCTCCCACCAATCAGAGCTCAAGAAACAGTTGTGTAACCAATTAGGTGAGGATAGCATCGCACCTGCGCTCACTTCCATGGCCCCCTATTTTAAATTTCACTGCGTGGCGAGTGTCATAGTGAGGTGTTTCAGGAGGCCATGGTCAAATACAAGGCATTCTCTGCGTCCCATGCGCTCTGTTCAGTACATAAAACTGGTGAAAACTCGACAGATATTTATGAATATTTATGTTCAAATATGAAATAGTTATAATAATTATCGTCGAACATAAACAGTCGTATGCAACTCGCCTATAATGGTAATTAAGACACTCGTATGGAAATACATGTCTTAATTATTGCCATTATAGGCTCGTTGCATAATGTATTATTGTTACAATGTAATTTTAATCTTGATGCACTTGCAAAATCAAGAGCAGAACTAGTGCAAAGTTTTTGGCCTAGTTGAATAGGACGAAGCGTGGGTCCCACGAAGGAGTTAATGTTATTAACCCAACAGAAAGTTGTATGAAGCAATCAAGATAAGTCCACGTCATGGCTTAAGATTTTAACCAATATTGAGTTAAATGAGGTGATGGAGGAGATCCCACTTTGGCTTACTTGACTTATTTCCGTGCGGAGCATAGGACATCCAAGAATGATTTCTGTGCCGTTTCTTTTAGGCACGCTGTACCCAGTATTCTTCTAAAGTACGCATTCCGTCTCGAGCGATGACAGTGAGTTGAAGTTACGTCGATTCTCACTAGGTGGCAGCTCCTTCCAGCGTGAAATGATGTATTTGTACAAATGCTCACTAGAGGGTAGCATAGTACTGAGAGAGACAGAAGATATTTGTCGTCGTCCTGTAATTAGCGCGCTGCGTTCCTCAACTGTCTTTGTGTAGAGTTGTCTACGAATCGTGTTTGCCAACTGAAAGGAAATAATTGTGCGGACCTTATTATGTATAGCACTGAGATGTAGCAAATGTTAGAAAGTATTTGGTTTCTTTTGCGTTTTACTTCTTTACGTCGGCACTTAAGTAAGATTTCCTAGTAACGTCAATATTTAGTCTGGGATTCACTTGATAGTATTTAAATTATTAGTGTATGGCATCAGTGCGATTGGCAGACACGAGATGTTCTGATTGGGTGCAGATTAAACATGGTTTCCCCGATGATGAACATGCCGAGAATATTCTATTTATTTATTGCTTCTATTTGTCGTTTCTGTAAGTTGTCGTTTGTTTGTTGTTGCCGTACGAGGTAAGTTTGTATTTTCCTTTTGTTTATTTGGGGAGATTATGATATATCTGGTACTAGTTACGAGCATCTCGGGTCAGCTATGCTCCTTGTTATTCTTTGATGTTTTTCATTTCTGTTTTGTCTGATGTGATGGGCAGAGATGATTATTGTCCAACTATGGTTGGAGATCAGATGTTTTTTAATTAAGAGAGATTTTGGGATCCATTAAGACGTGATAGACGTATTTTCTGGAGTGGTCCGTATTTAAAGATAGTCGACGATTGATGTTTTATTATGAAGCCTATATGATGATGTCGAAGTCGTGGGACGTTGTTTGGGAATTTATAATAAGTTGACTTCTTAATATTTTCTTTAAATATGTGCGGATCGAAACTCTTATGTATGCTACGAGATACTTGTCTTCAGTCTGTAAAATGGAATGCTGATCTCCTTAAATAATGATATATATATGATTGTACGACGTTTTTTTAAGAATATTAGTGTGACGTTTGAAGAAGTTCTGCCGAATTGCATGAAGATGTACGTTATAAATATTTTAACTATTGCATGTTGGATTTGTCGAGCAATGGAGCATAAATCAGGTTTTGATTTATTTAAAGGATGTATGTTGGGATTTTGACGATGCAGAATGGTACTTCAGGAATGCATGTAAGTTTGAGTTTCACACCTTAAGTTTTAAAAGTGCATGTTAATTAGGTTATGTGCATGTGTTTTTTATTATTGTAAAAATGTTTGTCAGAATAGATGATGTCGAAATTGGTATAAGTGTATCATTTCTAAGTATTAGTTCTCGATGACATTTCCAAAGATATTCCTCGGGTATGGTTTGCAGAAGCTCAGTGGCTCCACACACACATTATTATTTTACTTTAAGTAGTAAGGGGGGGGGGGGGTGTCAAATGGTAGCAGAGCGTGGTTTCGTGTTTAAACCACAATTAATTGATTTTGGAAGTGTCATTGAAGCTGTATTTGGGAATGGTACCAAACCTAAACTATAAAGAGGTGACTGTGCACTTATATATATGTTCTAATGAAATTGTACTTGTTTGTTTCATGTTCCTGTTTTATTTGAATGGAGGAGAGATCTTTGAAGGCTATCTCTTATTCAAAGAAAGATGAAGTTTCCTATGAGGTCATTATACGTGGAAAAGTACCATTTTTTCACCGAGATTTGGATTTGAATGTATTAAAAGACTTGAGAGCTGCCCCTATAATTTTACCTACTGAGGACAATTCTTATTGGATGCTAGGTAAGTTCACCATTGTACCTACTGTCTCCGATTTATTAAATATTTGTTCTTCGAGTGATGTTGGTAGTACTTCTGCGTCCAAGTTGAACAGAATCAGGTACCGTTCGTTACATTGGATCAATCGTTTGGATGATTTGGTAAAGGTCTGGTCAAATAGTGATGCTGAATTTTCTGAGAGATTATTTAACCTGCGTTGTAAGTTGGCCGAACAATACTCTAGGCTATTCCCTCGTGTGACTAATGATAATCCTGTGGAGGCTGTCGTGTGTTGTGATAGTGTTAGTGCTGAATCTTGTAATTCGTGTGAATTGAGGTGTAGAGGATAGCCTTATTAATGATTTAGAATCTGTATCGTTGAAGAGTATTGGATCGATCATGAATAGTTCTCAAGTTGTGCATGATTCTGATGTAGTCGGTCGAGCAGTGTCGTCAGTAATGTCACTAGTGGGTATTTCGATCTCAGATAATTTAGGTATTAATGACCAAGCAGGTAATGCTAATGAAAGATGTACCGTGATACCTACGTCCAATGTTAATGTAAGTGTGGGTCACGTCTCGAGTAACTTAGTGCCAGTTACTTCACAATGTTCTAGGTCTGTACAGACAGATAGGTGTTCATTTCAACCATTTAATGAGGTTGGCAGCAATGATGTGAGTGTTAGATTGAATAATGATGCCTCGTCTAATGTTGTTTGGCCTACTAATATCATGTCAGACTGTAATATCAAGTTTTCTACAGTACAGAATCCTCTAAATTTGATACTTAAGGATTTTAATCGGTGTAACGGTTCGGAAAATGATCTTTTGGTCAAGTTTTTAAGGAAATTGATAGAAATAAGGGATTGTGCTACTGTGTTCGGTCTATCTGAATTGCAAATTTGTAGGATTGTGTTTCCGTGTACTGAGGGCATGTTACGGGAGAGACTGTTAGTTTGTTTGAATGAGCATAATTCTCTGGAATGGTTTCATAAAGACATATTGAATTTCTTTTTCACTCCTTATGCTCTGTCAGACATGCATCGTATGTATGTATATCGACCGCAGCGTATGAATGAAACGTTGAATGAATATTTTCTTGACATCAAACTGTATGTTAAGGTCTTCGCGGTGCATCTGTCTGAGGAACAAATTGTAGCTTCGTTGGTGGGAGGAATTAATCCCATTTACCGTTCATTATTAACTATGCAAGCCAAACCGAAAAGTTACATTGAATTTAATGATCTGATTCTGACAGCAGAAAAGGTTAAGAAAGCCGATTCAGTCCGAATTTATGATTCTGCTCCAACTCGTAGCACTACTCAATATCCTCTAGGTTATGTTTCTTTGCCTAACGTTTACAGTGGGGAGCAGCAGATCAGTTGAGGAATCAGCATCAAGGTCCTATGAATGATGGAAATGTTTTATTAGGAAATGTATTACAGGGTAGGTCTGCTTTTGTTCCTGATTATGTGCCAGCTGTGGCTTGTCAGGGGAGTGAGATACAGCGATACACAGGAGGTATCACTAACAAAGGTAGGAGATGTGATCGTTGTGGGTCATATGCCCATATTAGTCGTTGGTGTGATGTTAAATATAGCAATAAATCTTTATCGTATGTAAACAAGACGTCATCAGATGATAAAATTTGGTATTCTAATGTGTCAAAAAAGAAATGTAAACGTTCATGTGACAGTAATTTTAATCGTGGTCTGGTCAAAAGTAAAAAGATGTGTAACCGCATCACTGATGTTGCTCATGGAATTTCTCCATTTATTGTCATTGATATTAATAACGAGCCGCTTTCTGCACTTATTGACTCTGGGAGCGTGAGTTCATTTTTAAGCTTAGAATGGTTTAATAATATGAAATCTGTATGTAAATTTGGAAAACTGATTGCCGAGAATAATGATGTGAGATCCGCAAATTCTTCTTCTCTGGATATTAAAGGGTACATAACAGTTAAGATCAGGATATTAAGTTTCACGTGGAAATTTAGGTTATGGGTCGTACATCGTCTGTCTTGCGATGTCATCCTTGGTGCTGACTTTTTGGCACATGTTGGGTTACTGATTGATCTGAGGGATAAATCATGTCAATTTAAGTTCAAGCCTTGTTTAAGGTTAAAATTTAATAATTATACTTGTGGTGTTGGTATTAATGCTGTTCAGAGTGGTGACAAACCTAATGATATTGAAGATTTGGAGCTGGGACATCTAAGGGAGGATCAAGCTAATAGTATTGGTAAACTATGCTCTGAGTTTACTGATGTTTTAACCAACAGGTTAGGTGTAACGAATATTTTGGAATATGAGATTGAGTTATCCGATTCAGTGCCTGTTAGGTCTTCTCCTTACCGTCTGGCTCCACCAAAGATGAAGGTTTTGAAAGATATCATCGATGAGATGATTGATGAGGGAGTAATTAGGAAATCTACTTCTTCCTATTCATCTCCCATTTTCTTAGTGCCCAAACCTAATGGAGAATTTAGACCTGTGGTTGACTACCGTGCCTTAAATAAGAAGGTTATCTTACAGCAAATCCCTCTTCCAGATTTACAGTCATGTTTTGGCTGGTTCCAGGGAGCGAATATATTTACCGTATTAGATCTAAACAAGGCGTATATGCAAATTCCTTTAGCAGAGAAGTCAAAACATGTAACTGCATTTACTACGGATTGGAATCTTTACGAATTCCAACGTCTTCCTTTTGGCCTATCTACAGGTGCTGCTGTTCTTAGTCGCCTGTTAGACAACATTTTTGATGGTATTAAATTCAAATCTGTCTACCATTATCTTGATGATGTGGTCATCTTTAGTAGAACTTTTGAAGAACATGTGGAGCATGTCAAGGAAGTATTGGGTCGTCTAAAAAGGCTGGGTTAACTGTAAAACCATCCAAGGTATCTTTCGCAAAGCCACAAATTTCATTTTTAGGGCATAGTTTCTTCTTCTGGAGTATCAGTCGATCACTCAAGAACTCAGACCATTCGTGATTTTAAGCCTCCCAAAAATGTGAAAGAAATTGCCCGCTTCATTGGAATGTTGAATTACTTTAGAAAGTTCATTCCTAATTTTGCCAATCGTGCTGCACCACTCAATGGTTTACGTAAGAAAGGCACCGAGTTTATTTGGGGTCCGTCACAGGAATCTGCTTTCGAAGATCTAAAGATGGCGTTGATAAATGCTCCGATATTAGTGATTCCCGATTTTAGTAAACGGTTTATAGTACAAACTGATGCTTCAAATCGAGCAATTGGAGCAGTGATTTTGCAGGAATATGACGGTGACAGGTTGCCTATTGCCTACGCATCAAGGACTTTGTCTGAAGCAGAGTCCAAATATTCAGTCTACGAGCTTGAAGGGTTGGCAGTTATGTTTGCGCTTGAAAAGTTTAAATTATACCTTGAACACGTTGAGTTTCAGTTGGAGACTGATAACCAGGCGCTAAGTTGGGTTCTAGGAAGGCCCCGGAAGACCGGACGCATAGCGCGCTGGGCAACGAGGATATCATCGTTTAAATTTAATGTAAAACATATCAAGGGGAGTGATAACGTAATAGCTGACTGTTTGAGTAGAATGTTTGGTGACGCTTCTGAGTCTTGTGACATGGTGGGTAGACAGGATGGTGCATGTTCGGTAGACAATTCATGTAATGTTATTTTATCCAACTATCCTCTATTATTTAGAGATGTATCAGGATATCAGAGGGAAGATCCTTTGCTTGGGGAAATAATTAAGAGGATTGAAGGTGGAGAGATAGTAAAGCCATACTCTATCAAGGGAAATATTTTGTGTTGTACGGCGCGGCATGATAAACTTGCTAAGATTGTACTACCTACTGTTCTGGTATCTGAATTATTTCGCTACTTTCATGAGTCACCTATAGGGGCACATTTAGGGGTTTTTAAGACAAGACGTAGAGTAAGAGAAAACTTTATCTGGAAAAATATGGATAATGATATCAGAAAGTTGGTAAATAATTGTAATGTGTGTAAGTTAGCGAAACCTGTAAATACCAAAGTGGGTTTATTATCCTCTGATCTTGCTAAGAAACCTATGGAAAAATTGTTTCTAGATTTTATTGGACCATTTCCAAGGTCTCGGTCAGGAAACCGGTTTGCCCTTGTTTGCACAGACGGGTTTACGAGATATAACTGGATCTTCCCAACCAGATCTGCGACAACGCAGACAGTAATCAAATGTCTAGAAAACATTTTTGCAGCGTTTGGGCCTTGTCAGTTTTTGGTCACTGACAATGCAAAATGTTTTACTTCTACTATCTTCAGGAATTTTCTATTTGAATTAGCAATATCTCACATAACTTCGACTCCTTATTATCCGAAGGGTTCTTACGCTGAAAGGGTGAACCGCAACTTGAGGGCAGCATTAATAGCATATCACCATAAAGATCACAGCTTGTGGGATACATGTCTTCCTTGGTTAATGTACTCTTTTAATACTGCTGTCCACGAGTCGCACAAGACTACTCCCTTCAATCTGATGTTTTCGTTCGTTCCGAATTCTCCCTTAGGCAATCTTTGGACAATTAATCAGTTGCTTCCAGAGCAATACTCTTTTAGTGATATCAAAACGATATGGAGGAAGGCCAGAGACAACATGAAAGTCACACACGAAAGGTTGGAAAATAGATATAACAAGGGACGTAAGCCTACTGCAATTCAAATTGGAGATGATGTATTCGTGAAGAATTTTTCTTTGAAGGAGGTTGGATCAAAAGAGTCGGGAAAACTAAGAGAGAGGTTTCGTGGTCCTTTTAAGGTTGTTAGTTTCTTGACTCCCGTTACTCTTCTGGTCAGTGATACTGTTAAAAAGAGAATTTTCAGGGTGCACCTGTCACATGTGAAGAAAGGTGCTAACGACATGAAATAGGGTATGTAAACGTGTATCTTCAAAATTGTGTATGATAATTGCATTACTTCTAGTGTGCATATTGTGTGCGTGCTGTGAGTGTGTTTTTGTCTGCACGTGTGATGCATTTTCTGTCGTGAGGTGCATATCTTCAAAATTGTGTATGATATTTCAGTACTTCTAGTGTGCATATTGTGTGCATGCTGTGAGTGTGTTTTGTCTGCACGAGTGATACTCAATCTTCTTGGTTGTGTAGTGACTCTGGGAGTTTGTGTTTGTGATTTTGGTTTAATTGTGTATTTTGGAGTGATTGTGAGTATTTAGCTTTGTTTTGTTATTGGGTGGGAGTTAGTTGTTTTCTTGTTTTGAAATAAGGTTAGGTTTTATTGTTATTAATTTGTAATATTATTTAAAACGAGTAGCCGAGTATATAATTGGGGTTTTCGTTAGAATGTCTATCTTCGACTTACGATCCTATTATATCAAGGTATGGGACTTGCGTTCTAGGTGACAGAAGTTGATTATGTATTTTGTGGTAAGTATTTACAAACAAGTTCCTTGTTTCTCCCTGTGGTGGATGATGACTGGAAAGTAAGTACTTATATTTGTGTTGGGATGGAAATCATGCTCGTGTTGAATTGCCAAACGAGTATGACATGGATTTCAGGTGTTGTTGTTGTCGTCGTCGTTGTCGAAGTGTTTATTTTAAGGGTATATATGTGTTTGTGTATGTCGATGTTTTAACGAGCTCTAATTATGTTCTGGCAATTTTGGGAATTTGTGGGTGGTACGTGTGACTATTTTTATGTGGGATTTGTGGTTATAAATGGAGGTTATGAATGTTTGTGTTTTTTGGGGTGGTTGGCTCATTTAATCTGGTATTGTTGGACTTGGTTTCGGTATGTTCTTTGTTTTATTTCTTGGCTGTTATTTTTAGTAGTTGAGTTTCTGGGATGATATTTTTTTCTTGTATTTCTTAGGATTTTCTGGTTTTCTCGTTAGTCTTCTTAGTAATGTGGAACAGAGGTACTGTGTTGAACAAATGCCTGCATTCACTGAGAGTTCATTTTATTTTTCTTCATTGAGTTAATAAGAGAGATAGTTTTCTGTTCAGTTAGTTATTTTCTAATTTAAATATGAAGTATGGGATTGATTTTATAAATTTATTTTCTTCCTGTCGAGCAATCGATATTAATTTGTAATGCTGTAACATTATGGTTTAATTTCTTATATTTTTGCTTTGTAAAGGTGTGAAACTTGAACATGGGGTAATATTTAATGAAAAACGTAGCTGATGCCATATTTAGTGTATTTTTGGTCATGTTTCTTGTTATTTTACTTGTTAGATATTAAGTGAATCCAAAACAAAATGCTTTCGGAGATGTGATTGTTCACAGCTCGATTTTCTACGTGGTGTTGTCTACATTGAGGTTACTGGCTGGGAGTGAAGATTTCTTGGAATGGAATTTGAAACGATCTACTTGACCCTTGTTGGATTGGAACTCTGCTGCGCACATCAAGATGACGTTGAAAAATAATTGTGGAAAACTCTGTATTGCTACCTGATTGTATTGTATACTGAAGTATGTGTTGAACTTGTATAAGCATGTGTATCTTCCGCTGTTGTGACATGGACTCCTATTGTTTGGAAAAGGTGGAGTGACTAGCATGTGTACAATGGTTTTTGGAATCGGAGATGAACTTTAAGCAGTGGGTCTGTTCTAAAAAAAAAAAAAAACTAATTGATGCATGCTTAAGAGAAACTTTTACTGATGTATTTGTATGGAGTGCATGAACTTTCCTTCCACATGTCACGTCGTCTTGGTCTTCAACCATCGACGAATTTCAGGAGGGGGTGATTGTGCCGTTTCTTTTAGGCACGCTGTACCCAGTATTCTTCTAAAGTACGCATTCCGTCTCGAGCGATGACAGTGAGTTGAAGTTACGTCGATTCTCACTAGGTGGCAGCTCCTTCCAGCGTGAAATGATGTATTTGTACAAATGCTCACTAGAGGGTAGCATAGTACTGAGAGAGACAGAAGATATTTGTCGTCGTCCTGTAATTAGCGCGCTGCGTTCCTCAACTGTCTTTGTGTAGAGTTGTCTACGAATCGTGTTTGCCAACTGAAAGGAAACACTTGTGCGGACCTTATTATGTATAGCACTGAGATGTAGCAAATGTTAGAAAGTATTTGGTTTCTTTTGCGTTCTACTTCTTTACGTCGGCACTTAAGTAAGATTTCCTAGTAACGTCAATATTTAGTCTGGGATTCACTTGATAGTATTTAAATTATTAGTGTATGGCATCAGTGCGATTGGCAGACACGAGATGTTCTGATTGGGTGCAGATTAAACATGGTTTCCCCGATGATGAACATGCCGAGAATATTCTATTTATTTATTGCTTCTATTTGTCGTTTCTGTAAGTTGTCGTTTGTTTGTTGTTGCCGTACGAGGTAAGTTTGTATTTTCCTTTTGTTTATTTGGGGAGATTATGATATATCTGGTACTAGTTACGAGCATCTCGGGTCAGCTATGCTCCTTGTTATTCTTTGATGTTTTTCATTTCTGTTTTGTCTGATGTGATGGGCAGAGATGATTATTGTCCAACTATGGTTGGAGATCAGATATTTTTTAATTAAGAGAGATTTTGGGATCCATTAAGACGTGATAGACGTATTTTCTGGAGTGGTCCGTATTTAAAGATAGTCGACGATTGATTTTTAATTATGAAGCCAATATGATGATGTCGAAGTCGTGTGACGTTGTTTGGGAATTTATAATAAGTTGACTTCTTAATATTTTCTATAAATATGTGCGGATCGAAACTCTTATGTATGCTACGAGATACTTGTCTTCAATCTGTAAAATGGAATGCTGATCTCCTTAAATAATTATATATATATGATTGTACGTCGTTTTTAAGAATACTAGTTGAACGTTTGAAGTAGTTCTGCCGAATTGCATGAAGATGTACGTTATAAATATTTTAACTATTGCATGTTGGATTTGTCGAGCAATGGAGCATGAATCAGGTTTTGATTTATTTAAAGGATGTATGTTGGGATTTTGACGATGCAGAATGGTACTTCAGGAATGCATGTAAGTTTGAGTTTCACACCTTAAGTTTTAAAAGTGCATGTTAATTAGGTTATGTGCATGTGTTTTTTATTTATTGTAAAATATGTTGGTCAGAATAGATGATGTCTCAATTGGTATAAGTGTATTATTTCTGAGTACTAGTTCTCGATGACATTTCCAAAGATACTCCTCGGGTATGGTTTGCAAAAAAGCTCAGTGGCTCCACACACATTATTATTATTTTCCTTTAAGTAGTAAAGGGGGGGTGTCAATTTCCATCGAGCTCTGTATGCTGCCAACTTCTTCACTTCCCTCCAAGTCTTTCCAGCTTTCCTGGCCTCCTCTTCAATGGTGCGTTTCCAGGTCTTCCTCGTCTCCGAGCCACTTGAGGATTCCAGTCCAGAGCTTCCCTTTCTACTGCATCATTCTGTTTCCGCAGAGTATGCCCAATCCAGCCCCATTTCCTCTGATTAATTTGGACTTCTATAGGTTGTTGGTTTGTGATTGTATCTGGCCATCGTATACCCAGAATTCTACGCAGATGATTGATGAATACTTGAAGTTGATGGATAATAGGATTGGTAAGTTGCCATGTTTCACATGCATAGGCCTACAATAAGACAGCGTTCACATTGGTATTAAAAAGTCTGATTTTCGTCTTCCCGGATATGTTACGGTTTCTCCAGACTGGATAGAGCTGTAAAAAAAGCCCCATTTGCCTTTCGTATTCTGCTATTTCATTGAATGTTTTTGTGGCTGGTTGATGCTTGGGACATTATGATCATAAGCTCTGTACGCATGTGTGTAATTTGTCTAAGACTCTTCCCTGAAGCCAGCCTCCATACAATAATATCAACACTAACTTTCTTCCAATCATACATAAAAACCAACTAGCTTCATATCAGCATGGCAGCATCAACTAAATCAACCTCATCACATTTTTTCTCAAACAACACCTCCCATCTTGCCTGAATTCCAGCACACAACAGCTCATTCCCATGGCAACCTCCATATGCCAAGGAACCTTTTGACCTATAAGTCAAGGCCACCTGATGCCACCAGCTGTAGACCACCAAAAAAAGAATCCTATGGGCACTGACCACACCGGACTCTCCATGTCTGGCAACCTGATAGAACAAGAAAAAAAATAACAGTCTCTGTAACCTAACAAAAGTTCAGTTTCATGCTCTTGACGTCCTCCTCAGCCCCTCCACTTCTCGTTACCTCACTTCCCATGTAAACAAATGTATCTCCCTGTTCTACATCAAGTGACGCCAGCCTGTACTGTCGAGTTCACTCTCAGCTCTTTTGTCTTCTTTGAATTTATCTTAAGTCCAACCTTAGCACCTTCAAGTTCTAACTCGAAGTCCCCACTGTATCTCTCTCTTCCTTCCTCTCCCCACCTTCCTAAGAGTATTATCAAGAACAATCAGGAACAAAGTGGGAGAAAGTATACCGTACATCCTTGTCGTAGTCCAGTCTGGCTGGGTTAGCTGACCCTCGTGAAGGACTTCACATTCGTAACGAGAATTCATCTCTCGTATGATGTTAACTATTTCACTAGCGGCTTTGATGGCGTAGTTGGTAGCTTGCTGAACTGCTGTGCCCAAGATCGCTGGTTCAAACATGGCCGAAGACGTCTGATTTTTTAAGAGCATTAAAATTCTTCAGTATGCCTTCCTTCGGAGGGGAAGTAAAGCCGGCGGTCCCATGTCATAGATTTATGGCATGTAATAGATCCTTCAACTAACTAAACTTGTGTGAAGCTAAATTTCTAGGTTAGATTTCATTGAAACTCTCTATCAAAGTTCCAATGTTCATCGCTAGATGTCAATGACATCTGGTAGCGAAAGTTGAAACTAATTGAAATTGAACGGAACTTGTAGCTCATCCCATTGGCATCCGCTTGAAGAAGCTACAGCCTCGGACACTCCCGGCACTAAAAGCCATACGCTAAATAAATAACTGTTTTGGGAGACGAGGAATATTAGTAACAACAATTTATTTCATTAGATACATGTACTGCATTAACAAATACAAAAATATATTGCCTACTACACTAACTACTAATACTGTGACACAGTTCAATACCAGTATTAAAGCTACCGGTATCGTAACTTAAAATGGGCTGATCATTGTTGTAAAGAAATCAATATCCGTCTCGTAAACGTAACACACATGTTTCACTGATTTGCTTTTTCTGGAGTCTTGGAACATTTAAAACGATGAGGGGTGTTGAAATGAAAAGGTACGAAACGATACTGTGGGTACAATTTATTCGTTATTCAAAAGTAATCACCACAGGTGTCCCATTGCTTCTCTAGCCGCAGTATTCCCTGTTCCCAGAAGTCTTGTGGTTGTGACAGGAGCCAGTCCTGTACGGTGTCCTTTAGTTCGTCGTCCGATTGGAAATGTTTTCCCTTGAGATGTTCTTTTAACGGACCAAACAGATGGAGGTTGGCAAGTTCGGGCTGTAGGACGGATGCTCAAGTTGCTTCCAATACACCCTGAGTGACGTTAGAGACGTGTGGGCGAGCGTTATCATGGAGCAGAATCACTCCCTTCGTGAGCAGTCCAGGCCATTTGTTCTTGATGGACTTGCGTAGGCTACGGAGTGTTGTACAATACACGTCACTGTTAATGGTTCGTCCGTGGTTTCCAATCAGACGACGAACTAAAGGACACTGTACTATGAGGATGGTTATGTAAATTATTATCGTGAGCTCTTAACAAGCGTCATAACAAGGTCCCTTACAGAATACCACTTTGAGCCTTACTAACCATGGGTTGTTATATCTATGGTTAAGATTATATGGTAACCATGAAGGTTGTTATGGAGTGAAGTTACAGAATTGGGTAGTCATAGCAACCAGCAAGAGATTTTTGAAATCTCCAAGCTCATTTTTATGCTATTCACATTCAGGGAGGGCATAACATCAACTATCCTCTGCTATATTTGTAAACCCTAAGAATTCAAAAAATTGTGGTAGGAAAATTCATTCCAATTCATCTCTTCAAAATTTGGTCACAAATTTGGAATTGTTCCGTTACAGAAGATATTGCTTGTGGTCGGACAGGCTCGTGAGGAACACCGTCTCTGCAGAAGCTGGAGATTCTGAAACAGAGATACAAGACACTTTACCACAAGGTTCATACTGCTTGTGGTTAGACAGGCTCGTGAGGAACACCGTCTCTGCAGAAGCTGGAGATTCTGAAACAGAGATACAAGACACTTTACCACAAGGTTCATACTGCTTGTGGTTAGACAGGCTGGTGAGGAACACCGTCTCTGCAGAAGCTGGAGATTCTGAAACAGAGATACAAGACACTTTACCACAAAGTTCATACTGCTTGTGGTCGGACAGGCTCGTGAGGAACATCGTCTCTGCAGAAGCTGGAGATTCTGAAACAGAGATACAAGACACTTTACCACAAAGTTCATACTGCTTGTGGTCGGACAGGCTCGTGAGGAACACCGTCTCTGCAGAAGCTGGAGATTCTGAAACAGAGATACAAGACACTTTACCACAAGGTTCATACTGCTTGTGGTTAGACAGGCTGGTGAGGAACATCGTCTCTGCAGAAGCTGGAGATTCTGAAACAGAGTTACCAGGCACTTTACCACAAGGTTCATACTGCTTGTGGTTAGACAGGCTGGTGAGGAACATCGTCTCTGCAGAAGCTGGAGATTCTGAAAGAGAGATAGAAGACACTTTACCACAAGGTTCATACTGCTTGTGGTTAGACAGGCTGGTGAGGAACATCGTCTCTGCAGAAGCTGGAGATTCTGAAAGAGAGTTACCAGGCACTTTACCACAAGGTTCATACTGCTTGTGGTTAGACAGGCTGGTGAGGAACATCGTCTCTGCAGAAGCTGGAGATTCTGAATGAGAGTTACCAGGCACTTTACCACAAGGTTCATACTGCTTGTGGTTAGACAGGCTGGTGAGGAACATCGTCTCTGCAGAAGCTGGAGATTCTGAAAGAGAGTTACCAGGCACTTTACCACAAGGTTCATACTGCTTGTGGTTAGACAGGCTGGTGAGGAACATCGTCTCTGCAGAAGCTGGAGATTCTGAAAGAGAGTTACCAGGCACTTTACCACAAGGTTCATACTGCTTGTGGTTAGACAGGCTGGTGAGGAACATCGTCTCTGCAGAAGCTGGAGATTCTGAAAGAGAGTTACAAGACACTTTACCACAAGGTTCATACTGCTTGTGGTTAGACAGGCTGGTGAGGAACATCGTCTCTGCAGAAGCTGGAGATTCTGAAAGAGAGTTACCAGGCACTTTACCACAAGGTTCATACTGCTTGTGGTTAGACAGGATGGTGAGGAACATCGTCTCTGCAGAAGCTGGAGATTCTGAAAGAGAGTTACCAGACACTTTACCACAAGGTTCATACTGCTTGTGGTCGGACAGGCTCATGAGGAACACCGTCTCTGCAGAAGCTGGAGATTCTGAAAGAGAGTTACCAGGCACTTTACCACAAGGTTCATACTGCTTGTGGTCGGACAGGCTCATGAGGAACACCGTCTCTGCAGAAGCTGGAGATTCGGAAAGAGAGTTACCAGGCACTTTACCACAAGGTTCATACTGCTTGTGGTCGGACAGGCTCATGAGGAACATCGTCTCTGCAGAAGCTGGAGATTCTGAAACAGAGATACAAGACACTTTACCACAAGGTTCATACTGCTTGTGGTTAGACAGGCTGGTGAGGAACACCGTCTCTGCAGAAGCTGGAGATTCTGAAAGAGAGTTACAAGACACTTTACCACAAGGTTCATACTGCTTGTGGTTAGACAGGCTGGTGAGGAACATCGTCTCTGCAGAAGCTGGAGATTCTGAAACAGAGATACAAGACACTTTACCACAAGGTTCATACTGCTTGTGGTTAGACAGGCTCATGAGGAACACCGTCTCTGCAGAAGCTGGAGATTCTGAAAGAGAGTTACAAGACACTTTACCACAAGGTTCATACTGCTTGTGGTTAGACAGGCTGGTGAGGAACATCGTCTCTGCAGAAGCTGGAGATTCTGAAAGAGAGTTACCAGGCACTTTACCACAAGGTTCATACTGCTTGTGGTTAGACAGGCTGGTGAGGAACATCGTCTCTGCAGAAGCTGGAGATTCTGAAAGAGAGTTACCAGGCACTTTACCACAAGGTTCATACTGCTTGTGGTTAGACAGGCTGGTGAGGAACATCGTCTCTGCAGAAGCTGGAGATTCTGAAAGAGAGATAGAAGACACTTTACCACAAGGTTCATACTGCTTGTGGTTAGACAGGCTGGTGAGGAACATCGTCTCTGCAGAAGCTGGAGATTCTGAAAGAGAGTTACCAGGCACTTTACCACAAGGTTCATACTGCTTGTGGTTAGACAGGCTGGTGAGGAACATCGTCTCTGCAGAAGCTGGAGATTCTGAAAGAGAGTTACCAGGCACTTTACCACAAGGTTCATACTGCTTGTGGTTAGACAGGCTGGTGAGGAACATCGTCTCTGCAGAAGCTGGAGATTCTGAAAGAGAGTTACCAGGCACTTTACCACAAGGTTCATACTGCTTGTGGTTAGACAGGCTGGTGAGGAACATCGTCTCTGCAGAAGCTGGAGATTCTGAAAGAGAGTTACAAGACACTTTACCACAAGGTTCATACTGCTTGTGGTTAGACAGGCTGGTGAGGAACATCGTCTCTGCAGAAGCTGGAGATTCTGAAAGAGAGTTACCAGGCACTTTACCACAAGGTTCATACTGCTTGTGGTTAGACAGGCTGGTGAGGAACATCGTCTCTGCAGAAGCTGGAGATTCTGAAAGAGAGTTACCAGACACTTTACCACAAGGTTCATACTGCTTGTGGTCGGACAGGCTCATGAGGAACACCGTCTCTGCAGAAGCTGGAGATTCTGAAAGAGAGTTACCAGGCACTTTACCACAAGGTTCATACTGCTTGTGGTCGGACAGGCTCATGAGGAACACCGTCTCTGCAGAAGCTGGAGATTCGGAAAGAGAGTTACCAGGCACTTTACCACAAGGTTCATACTGCTTGTGGTCGGACAGGCTCATGAGGAACATCGTCTCTGCAGAAGCTGGAGATTCTGAAAGAGAGTTACAAGACACTTTACCACAAGGTTCATACTGCTTGTGGTTAGACAGGCTGGTGAGGAACATCGTCTCTGCAGAAGCTGGAGATTCTGAAACAGAGATACAAGACACTTTACCACAAGGTTCATACTGCTTGTGGTTAGACAGGCTCATGAGGAACACCGTCTCTGCAGAAGCTGGAGATTCTGAAAGAGAGTTACCAGGCACTTCACTGCAGAGAGTTCAGTAATGCTATGCATAACTGAGCAGGTGCCAGGGTTCACTCAGCCTAGAAAGGCCTGGTCAAAATTAAATAGAATCCGGACCAATCACGGTGTATGTGGGGATCTCCTGCACAAGTGGAGGAAAAGATCTTCATCATGGTGCTGAAAGACAGACTGTTCGGCACGTAGTTCAAGAATGCCCACAAACATCTCACAGTGTTTAACTCGGAGACTTCTTCCTAGGGACACCGCAGGCACTTCATTACGTTTCTAACCTTGATGTCAACTCATAAATAATTTTCATGATTGCCATACGATAAATAAGATCTGATAGAACAATCTCTCCCTGATCTGTGCACGAAAGGAACGGCTTTCCTCAGAGTTCCCATCAATCTCCTACTTTCTGTTGTTTGAGGTTCAGTGTTGATACTTACGGATGTCATACCAGATGTCCTTGTTGCCCGCGTCCGCTCTTGCCGAGTCCAGAGCGTAGCGCATGGCAAAGAGGATGACACAGCTCATACAAAGAGGAGGCTCCCCGGTAGCTGAAACCAACAAGAGTACTTTCTTCACTGGGACAAGCAACAACAACAACAACAACACTGGACCCATTGCCACTCATAGCAGATATGAGTCGTCCAGTTGCAAAACCCGTTTAGTCCACTTGTGAATAAGAATCATTTTCATGAGAATCGTTTCTCTGGACTTTGCCTCACGTATCTTTTGTGTTTGTTGTTTTATACTTTTTGCTTTTTGCTTTGTGTTTTTGGTTTTGAATTTTACTTTTTGCTTTTCTTTCTTGGTTTTGGTTTTGTGTTTGTTTTCTGCTTTTGCCTTTTTTGAATTTTGCTTTTTGCTTTTGTGTTTCTTGTTTTTTGTTTTCTGTTTTGCTTTTGTGTTTGAATTTTTCTTTTTGCTTCATGTTTTGTTTTGTTTTTGGTTTTATGTTTGTATTCTGGAAAATCAAAATAATACAAAATAAAACGAAACAAAATAAAACAAAAAAACACAAAATAAAACAAAACAAAACAATATAAAACAAAACAAAACAAAGTAAAATAAAATAATGTTACGACATGATCCTTATTCACAAGTGGACTAAACGAGTTTTGCAACTGGATGACTAAAAAAGCCTATAGATAGGTTACAGGGAGCAAGAGCAGACATGGGCAGGACCAGATGCAATACTAAATAATCTAGATGGGCCAAAAAGAATAACAACACATGTTTATAGATAGATTATAAACTTATTATTTCTGAATGTTAAATCAGACAAAACTTATTGGCTACAATGGTAGAATACTTAGGAAAAACACTTTACGAGCCTTACAGTAGTCGCATATGATGTGTAACATATGACATAGAAACCTCACATGAAATTGTTGATACACCGGTATTTTATAATATTATTGGCACAAATATTAATCTATTGTAAAAGGGAGTGTTCTACAGATATTGTAGTTTATAATACGGAACTCATTTGTAGCTTCCACCAGCACGAGCCTAAATAAAGAATACGATATGGATCAACTAGATTAATAACCTTAAATTCCTTATAAATAGGCCAACTTGCGAGTAAATGCAATGTGCACAGCAGTAGATCATGAAAGGCTTGCCCAGTTCCCGGACCTCTTGATCCCCAGACAAACACGTAATTTCATATGGATTCTGTTAAAATGAGTCATATTGATATGATTAGCAGCAGAGTATCAAGAAGGCAGTGCGAGAACAATCAAGAAGGCAGTGCGAGAGTAGAAATATCAAGTAGGCAGTGAAGAAAAGTCTTGGAATTGTTATGTATTATTAGTGTGTTGATGAATGTCCAGGAGGGATACGATCCAGCTGGAAGTGCCTCTTACACACTTCCGTCCCATTTTTCAAAATCACTCCCACAAAAATATCCAGCAACCGAGTGGAAAGATGTTACACATCAAATAGAACACACCTTCATTATTTGTTAGAAGAGGAAGGAGTATGTGACAAGTGAAACTGTTACTGTGCTTCTAAAACATTGTCACAATTTGCTTGAAACTGGGATGAGCTGATTCTTAGTAGCACAGCTAAATGGGGGCCTGTTATCTATTTTTGACGCAATTTTTGCGAAGCTTCATTGTAGAAAACCGCTGTTCAGTGTTCACAGATATAGTAAGTTGCGAATATGGCAGTTATCTTCTGTGCATGAGATTTCAAGTTTGGGAAGCTTGACTTTGGTAGGGCCTTGTAGAACTCAATTTTCAAAACGTTGAGGAATAGTTGCTTCAATTCGTTGTTACATCGTAACTCAATCAGTATCTCCGTGTCCCCGTACTGTACATCGTGACCGGCCAAGAGAGAATGCTCAGCGACTGACAATTTCTCTTATTTCATCATAATTCATCATCATCATCATCATTTCCCCTTATCCAGCTCCTGCCGGGTCGGGGTATTTATGGCACTTCTCCACTTTCCTCTTTCCTTCCCCATTCTTCTTCCACGATCTTGTCCCAGTCCAGATTTCTTTTTCTTACGCTGTTCTTCACTGAATCAATCCACCTTGTTCTAGGTCTTCCTCTTGCTCTCTTACCCTTGCACTTTGCCTCCAGCATCTGTCTTGGTATTCTATTTTCCTCCAACCTCTTTACATATCCAAACCACCTTAGTTTATTCTTCTCAATTCTCACATTTAGTTTTTCCATCCCAACTTCCTTCCTAACACCTTCATTCCTCACTCTGTCTTTCCTATCATACTTCTTGGGAATTTCATTTCACTGGCTTGGATTCTACTCTCTTGCCTGCTCGTCAGGGTCCAAGTCTCAGCTGCATAAGTTAATATGGGTACATAGTACACTTTATACATTACCTCCTTGCTTCTCCTTGGTACTTCCTTATCCCAAACAAGTTTTCTTACACTTTGATAGAATGCATTGCTCTGCTGTACTCTCTCCATGTCCAACCTACCAGTTTGCATTAATTCACTTCCTAGGTATTTGAACGTGTCCACAATTTCCAAACTCTGACTTTCAATTTTCACAGTGCCCTTTCCTTTTCTTTCCCCTCTTGTCATCACCATGGTCTTGCTTTTCTCTATACTGATTTTCAGGCCATACTTCTGAATATTTTCGTTCAGTGCATCTAATTGTTTTTGCAATTCTTCGGTGTTCCTTCCCCAGACCACAATATCATCTGCAAATAACAGTAACTTCATTTCTTTATGTCCATATGCTTCCTTTGTTTCCTTTACAATTTCATCCATCACCATTATGAACAAGAGGGGTGACAGCACACTCCCCTGTCTTAGTCCAGTCTTGTTCCTAAACCAATCTGTCTTTCCAACTGGGGTCAGTACCCTGCTAACACACTTATTATTTATAATTAAATATTACTGTAATTTTTCACGTCCTCGTACTGCAGCTCTTTCACCAAGAATTTACTCGTATAGGCCTAAATATCTTTCTTGTCATATGGTTTAACCCACAGACGTTTAGTTTATCTTTGTGTTTATTTTATATACCAGTACCGTACTGAACTCGAATTCTAAATGATTCAGGATGGACAGGATTCTATTTAGGACGTTTTGGTGAAATTTGGAGAAGATTGCGATATTTCTGGAGGAATTACGACATTTTTAAAATTTTAATACGAGAGGAAGCTTCAGATTGTGTTTGACAACAACAAAATGGCGAGCGAAGCCGCTCTTGGGGCAATGCTGCGTAGTATTTTCGCTAGGCTGCCCATAGCAACTTGTAGAGTTCGAAGAGAAATGCGTTGATTGGCTAATCCAATTGCCAGAATCAGTAAGGGTAGGAGATATGAGCGCGCTTGATGAGGAGCTTCGTCGATTTATAAACTGCCATTTATTAAAGAAGAGAGAATCTGCACATTTAAAACTATTGAAAAAGGATCTAAATTAAAAGGATTTATGATAGTCACCCAGAGATGGAAGTTGGATAATCCTGTAAGAAGATATAAGTAATGATTGGTGTGCCGCTTCTTTTTATGACGCGCCATTCGATTGGTTTTGAGGTGCGAGGTGACGCTCCGCTGATCGAGGTCTTTTGTGCTGAGGTGACGAGCGGAACGGACCTGCGACAAGGGAGTTCCTGAAATTAGCGTGTGCGAGATAGGGGTCTCACGCGAACATAGTTTGTCGGCGAGGGAGGCAGTCCCGTCGGTCAGAAGTTAACATGAGAAGTCCGGTGAAGATGTGGGGAACAGAATATCGTCGTAATATCAGTTCTCGTGTGAAACTAGTACTGAAAGTTTGACTAAACTAAAGAGAAACATCGTGTGCACATTACATGAAAGTTTCAAGACGAAATTCGAAAGAATAAGATAGTTTTCTTTGTTGAAAGCACTTTCGTTAAATAAGCACGTTTCGCTTGGTGCGTGTCAGCTATACAGGCGAGAAGGCAAGGCCCGTTATCTGCCTGTGCTAACATTTGTATGACAGCAGCACTCATTTATAGCAAGTCTATGTTTAGTGGCAAGCTTTTTATCGAAATGTTCGACATGCAAGCGTTAAGGGGAACAGTTAACGTTGTGTTTAACGCAGTAGTGATCATGTTTTAAGCCAAGTTATGCGCAGGGAACGTGATGTTACACTGTTGGACTGGGATACCGGGCAACCGAAATTAATCTTAAAATTATAAGATGTGGTGTAACGATTACAAGGCTACAATCCAACGTTACGAGATGGAACTTGATTACCGCGTCATGGCTAGGTATTATCCGACCCGAAGCGAGGCAGTTCATCATACTTCGAGACTGGGGGATTCTTGCGGTTTCGCTGATCGAGGCGAGCTCCGTGTTCGAAGCCAGCCAGGGAGATTGACGATCGAGGAGCAGGGTTCGAGTCGTGACAAGGCAATCTTCCGAAGAAAGAGGATGAAGAACAGTAAGTGTGGAATTGCTGGTGTCGTCAGTAATTCCCTCCATACTTCTTCTACAAGATGTCATCGCAAGGTAGAAAAAGATATCCTCATTAGTAGTTATTGTTGGTTCTTATTGTAGTTAGTCGTAGAATAGAATATCAGAGAGCATGGCACCATTTCAACGCTAAATTATTTTGTTGTGTGTGAAATAGTTTAAGCCCAGAAATTATTTTTCAGCGTTGGACATTTAAATATTAATTTTCTTTTAGTGAGATTTTCGGATAGTAACATTTGGATTTTTGACTTATAGGTTTTGAGATTTAAGCTCATTTTATTAATAATTTCGTTTATCGAAGTTCTTTCGATCCACGTATCTTTGGGAATTTTATTGCGTTTTATTGAATTTTATTGCGTTTTATTGTATTTTATTGAATTTAATTGAACGTTATTGAACTTTATTGAACATTATTGGAATATTATTGGATCTTTATTGGATATTATTCAATATTCTAGAAAATGGTATTACTTTACCCAAGCAACTTAGACTTTGAAAGGAATATTTATTTGGAAATGAATTATTATTTGGACATTTCCAAGACTTTATAGTCATCTTCGAGTCTGACTTCGCTCAAGTAATTATTTAATCAAACATTTTGAATTGGTGGAAGGATGAAACATTATTTGGACATTCCACTTTAGCCAGTTATAACTAATAATATTTTATCTGTGGATAAATTATTTTATTTTATTTGAGAGATCTTATCTGCTCGGACAAATTACCACATTTGAGTATTCTACGAAATTTTATAACACTCTTGGAGATTGTTATTGCATTAACGCAATATTTTGGAAAGATCAGAGAGAAGTAACGAATGTTTATATTTATTAAATGTTAACAACAATTATTTGAAATCTAAAGTAACTTATACTAGTAAACCATTACGTCATCACTGTTTATTAGAGTCGACTATTATGTATTTTCACAACATCTGAAAGAGCTATACGCTGTAATTATTATAAGTAAATATATTATGAAAGCAAGGCAATATATGCAATTTAAATAAGTTGTTATGCCAGAATACTGTATTAAGAGATTGAAGTGAAGAATTATAGCAGCTTTATTTGTTTAATATCAAGCTGAGGAAAATGTTATACGGAATTTACCTATGTAATTGAGAAAAGGCGTTGTTTAAGTATTCTGTGGATATTTGTTCAGTCTATTAGAGAAGGGAAGGTCATTATACGCGTTGTGAGCGTTTATTTGGAAATTATAAGTAAATATATTACAGTAAAGAATTAAGTAAGACCTTAGTTGTCCAGTATTATTGTAAAACGACTCTCAGTTGAATTGATTAGTTCTATTGGCGGAAAATATTTGGGAAACCGATGGAAAGTGAAAATGTTGTTAATTATTATTAAGATATTATCAAGGATAAGACATTAATTATATAAGCTTAACTTAACCGTTCGGCGATGTATGTATGCCCAATTATGAAACGAAACATCTTTATTATGATGATAGCGATATGAAATTGTAACAGTGACACTTTATTTAAGAGCATAAAAATTTGGGATTGTCAGTAGTTGAACAGAGGAGGAAGGTTGGATGATTGAGAATCATCACGAATTATGTAAATAACATAAGACATTTGTTAACAATATTTAAATATAATACTATTAATAACTAGGAGAATTTAACGATATAATAAAGTTAACTGAATAACTTTCTTAATAAACATCTGACCCTAAAACAATAATAATAATATGGTTTATTATTTGGATTAACATGATTAATAATTATTTCTAATAATTAATAAACATTTAAATAACGAACATTTTACAAACTTAATTAATAATTTGGAAATATTAATAGTCTTTAATTAAATTATTTAATAATAATTTCTACCATTAATCATTAAATAATTTTGGGAACCTTAGTTGACAATTAAACGAAAGTTTAATATACTTAAATGTTTTTAAACGTTTAAACCATAAATTGGAGTGACGTTTAAAGAACGTGACGACGTTCTTTAAATACAGTAAGATTGTTTACTATTGTGTAAAGGTGATCTGATGGAAGATCAGTATAAAATTAATTTCTATTAATTTTACCATTGGAGGACATTGGAATAGTAAGTAGAAATGTCATGGGAAGACATTGGATGTATTAAAACCAATCTTTGTTCATATATTACTAGGGAACAAGAGTAAAATTTAAGAGCTGTTATGCAAACAGCTGATTGATAATTTGTTTATTTAATTATATTTAAGAAGTGGAGTACTTCTAACGTCCATGGGACGATGATTTAATTTCATAATCTTATTATAGGAATTTTCGCAGAATCATTTGCGGATTACATGTAAATGTTATAGGAATATTTGTTAATTCAATTTATTTATTATCACTTCGTTAATAAATTTATTTGTTAGTTTTGTAACTGCGTTTTGATGATATATTTAAGTTATGAAGGAGAATTATGTTTTGGTGCATTTGAGGTTTTATTGAACCACTAATTTCGCCCACTTAACCGAGAATAGTTAGTATCTCGAGCTCTTCGTTTATTTAGTTGATACACCCATTATGCTTTACCAAAACATGATATTAGAAAGTGTGCACCCCCCATTTAGCTATTGTTGGTAGGATTTCCAGGTTTTTGAGCCGGGGACCTCGAGATTCTGCAATCCAGCTGATCTTCGGATACGACAAGCAGCTCAAATGGTTTAAACGGGTACAGTACCTGTTGCCACCACAGAATTTCAACTGCGGTAATACACTCAAATGAACAAGGAACTGTCCTTCATACATTTTGCTTAACTATGATAAAATATTTGATGCAGTGTAATGGCGTGATGATTGCTTTGTATTAACTTTTATAAAAGTTCAGTTTTATAAAATATTTTATAAAATTTCTTTGACAAACTTCTTTGATAGTGCAATACCGGTCTAAGAGATTTGCATTTTCATCTCCAGATCAGATATCTATCTCTATCTCCAGTACTAATCCAATGGAGAGACCGTGTTCGTGTGTACAAGGAAACTATGATAATCCGCCTTAACAACTTTTCTTTGGATGTAATCAGGGTAATTCCGAGTCTAGTGGGAAGGTCCAATAAGAGCACCACTGTACCATTAGCCCTGGAATTTTAGGTTTTAACCTTGAAAAAATTTTGCAAGAGAGAATCAGGAGCTGGAGGGGCAGTCATCGGAATAGGTTGAAGTCCATTTGTACTGAAAGCTTATTTTTTCGCCAACAACTTTCATAAAAGACTTGTCTGCAATATTCGTGATAGTTTGCACACAAAAAAGTGGCACTTTTTTTGAATTTCGCGGCATTTTTAGCCTATTTTTCACATTTTGCAAAAATGAGGAAAAAGTAGACTTATGAGATCGATCCGGGAAAATGTGTGTGTGTGTCTGTCTGTCTGTCCTTCTGTCTGTCTGTGTGTGTGTGTCCCCCTATCAACTCCTAAACGGCTGCAGCAATCAAAACCAAATTTAGTATGAGTAAAGATGTGCACTGGAATAGCTCACGTCCATATTTGAAAATGATATCAGTGCTTCCAACTGCTGAAAAAACGCACTAGAAATTTGAGCTCCATGTTGGGTATCTTGCAAGGTATGCATGGGAGCTATTCCAAAATTGGCACACATGTAGATAATACTATTTCAGTTTAATTTCCGGGAGGCCAACCATGACAGTGTTGCCAAAATAATTTTAAGCCTTCTGATAAGTCCAATGTTTAAATGCATATAACTTCTACACTATCAACTGGATTTCAACCAAATTTTGTATGTAATATCTGTATATAAACAGATATGACTGAGCGTATTCTTAAGAGCCACCAGGGCTGCCAACTGTTAATAATTGCTGTCTCTATTTTTTAAATCCAAATACCAATATATCAGAAAGTATGCAAGCCAACAGCTTTAAACTATGCACACGTATATTCTGACATTTTAGATTAATTTGGAGTAACTTATATATATGTCAGTTCTACCAACATGATTATAAGCCTGCTGATAGTACGAATTTTTAAATACATGTAACTTCTATACTATCAGTTGGATTTCAACCAAATTTCGTATGTGATATGTGTACCATAACAGATATGACTATAAGTATTGTTAAGAGCAATCAGGGTTGCCAAGTGTTAATAAATGCTGTCTATATTCTTTTTACCCTAATATCAATATATCAGAAAGTATGCAAGCCAACAGCTCTATACTTTGCACACGTATAGCACCTGACATTCTAGATTAATTTGGAGTAATTAATACAAGGCGGTGCTGGCAACATGCTTCTATGCCTGCTGATATGTCCAATTTTAAAATACATGTACCTTCTATACTAACAAATGGATTTCATCCAAAATTGGCACAACAAGATATCATAATAATTCAGATTATTTCTGACCAGCACACGCATGGTATTGTTGGCAACATGCTTTTACGCGTGCTGATAGATCCAGTGTCTAACGAGCATGTAACGTCCATTGGACTTCAACCAAATTTTGTATTCTGTACCTTAAGAGATGGAACTAAGAATATATTCAGTCACCAGGGCTGCCAACTGTAGTGCTCTATTAGGCTACATTATACCAGGTATATTTTGAACTAATTAGATATTTCGATATTACCAACTTAATTTCGTCATTATTCTAGATAGGTTCATATTCTGCAGAATAATCATTTGCATGAAAAGTAGGCTCTTTAGTTCTTCACGGAACTTCTTGTTTCGTTTCTTGTTAGACCGGAAGTATCGCTAATTTAAGCCATGTTAGCGCACTGTTAGCCAAATCGTTCGCTTACAATGCGCATTCCAGCGACACCACCTACTTCTCCAGCATTCCAGGAGTTCAAACGGCTGGAAATCCAGGAAGCCGACACGGGAAGACCGGGGACTTTTAATATGTTGTTAAGAACATCAAATAGGACAACTGCACCAATTTTCAGCTTTACTAAAAAAATGTCAAGGTTTTGACCGTTTTTAGACTAAAATTCCTGGAGTACACCATGAAGAAGAACTAAAAGGAAAACGAGAACACTTTATAATATTTTAATATTTCAACACACTTAATAGTGATTGGTTGGTTCCTCAGTTTAGGGGCTGCGGTCATGTAGCCCCGTGTATTTTGGGTGTGTGTAGAATCTGTCTAATAACCAGTGTTAATTGTGATGACTGTATTAGTGTGTGTTATCTGCAGACATTCAATTTTTACAAGTAGTTCCTACTTTTGCCGCCAAACACAACCGTGAACGACTACCAGTTCAGAACAGGGTTACCAGATGCCATGGCGACGAACGTCGGAACCTACTAAGAACGTTTGTCAAATGTTTAACCTAACCTACAATTTAGCATCACACAGGTGTAATTAGTGGAAGGTTCTTTAACATACCATAAATCTATGACATGGGACCGCCGGCTTTACTTACCCTCCGAAGGAAGGCATACTGAGGGATTTTTAACGCTCTTAAAAAAATCTGACGGCCGGGTTTGAACCCGTGATCTTGGCATGTCATGTCATACGTTGTTGGCATGTTAAAGAACCCATTTGAATGCAGTAGGCCGTGTTCATAATGGCAAAATTAAAATTAAACTCGGGAGTTTCCGCCAACACAAAGTTCCTCATTTCTCTACTAGAAAGCGCTGTAGTGTCAAGGAGCTTAGGTATCTAACCTCTTGACTCTCATAGTGCTTCAAGGAACAACGAAATTCGACATACACGCTGCCCTTTTGGTGTCAAATAACAAAGTTTGCACCCGGTACCCGAGGCCATACGATATTAGTATTATTATATTAGCATGCAGTAGAATGTGTTTAAAAAAGTTTCCGAGTTGAGGACATATATCCATAGATAAGCTTTCTTCATGTTAGTCTATTGTTATATTTTGCTAACATATCCAGTGGAGGATCCTCCGAAACATGTACCTGTGAAACCACATTTATAAACTTGTATTGAAAAGGCGGACTATTTATATTTTATTTCATTAAAACGTCTAATAGGACGAGTAATGTAGTAAAACATGGATTCTGTATTGGGGTGTCGTGTAGCAAGATATCCTTACCTTTAGAGCGCAACACTCCTGCAGGATTGGGAGCGTTACGACGCAGCTGCACTCGGAAGTCAACAGGGATGTCCTTCGGTCCAGGAGGCTTGTAGTTCTGCGACACACAACAATGTGGTTATTGCATTGTCTGAACACACAGCAACAATGATTATATGTTAACACAAATGAAATAGTGTAATAAACACTGATGTATAAATAGATTGCAAATTAGTGCTATGCCTCACATCATACCATGATGATGATGATGATAATTGTTGCTTTAAGGGGCCTAACATCTAGGTTATCGGCCCCTAATGGTTTGGGTGATACTGAAAGATGAGATGAGAATGAAAACTATAACTAATACCAACTACAGACTTACAAACTAGAAGAAGAAATGGTAAACAAATAATGGACAAGGTAAATAAAGGACAGGAAGAAAACAAATGCCCTCAACCCTCGGAGAATGAGGATTGAGGGACTTGTAAAGAAGGAGAGCCATGAAAGGCAGATAGGAAAAAGAAAGAGGAGAGGGCCCGCCCCGAGGTCAGAAGAAAAAGGGGACAAAACGAACCCAGCTCAGGAATCCCCCGGGGTCGCCAACTCCCGAACTCACCAGCCGTGAGCCCTTGAGGGTGTAGCAATATCCAGGGTGGGGCTACATACACCCTGCCTCTTTGAGGGCCTTGAGAAGAAGGCAGGAGATAATATGAAAGAAAAAGAAGGCTGACCCCTCGCAGAAGGAATGTATCAGAAAAGATGAGACAAGGGCCAATTAAGGCGAGAAAGGAAGAGACTCCCTAGGCCTCGGACATCCTAATACCGTCGGGGTCGGAAGAGAACAAGAGTTGGCCAAGAGAGGTCGACAGGAAAGAAGACGGAGAGGAGTCTGGCACAAGTAACTGGAAGCAATGCCGGACTTAGCTCGGGTCCCGTGGTCGCCAAGCGACGACCCACTAGATGTGCAACTACACCTGACACGGATATCTTGTGGGATCAGTGTAGCGTTATTGATAATTCAGTCAGTCAGCACAGAAATCCAAAGAACCTGGTAAGGATACGAACCCAGGTCCTGTTGGTTAGCAGCTCTCCAGTCTCGGGATGGTAGAGCAGATATTCCATGAGCCAGTAGCCCACTCCCATGATGAATGCCCCCTCTACCTGGCCTATGTCCACCTCGGGACTCAAACTCTGGCCAGCGTCCTCCAGGATGTCCACTCTGAGCACCTGCACAAACCAACGACATTCATATTTCACACAGGAGTTAAATTACACAATAAACTACCCCAGTGAAAAATTGGCCCCAAAAATAAAAACCTTTGAAAGAATATTGAAAGCTTATCTGCAGTGCCATTATTAGCCTACTTTTTACATTTTGCAAAAATGAGGAAAGAGTAGACTTATGAGATCGATCTGGGCAAATGTGTGTCTGTCTGTCTGTCTGTGTGTGTGTGTGTGTCCCCTATCAACTTCTAAACAGCTGCATCAATCGAAACAAAATTTGGTAGGAGTAAAGATCTATACCTGACTATCTCAATCCCGTATTTGAAAATGATGTCAGTGCTATACCAACTGCTGCTGAAAAATCGCAATTGAAATTTGAGCTCCATGTTGGAAATCTTGGAAGGTATGAATGGGAGCTATTTCACAATTGGCACAGTTTAATTTCCAGGAGGCCATACATGGCAGTGTTGCCAAAATGATTCTAAGCCTGCTGATAGGTCCAATTTTAAAATGCATATAACTTCTACACTATCAATTGGAATTCATCCAAATTTCGTATAATGTGCTATGTGTACATAAACAGATATAACTGAGCGTATTCTTAAGAGCCACCAGGGCTGCCAACTGTTAATAAATGCTCTCAATTTTTTAAAATCCTGTCTGTTAGGTAGTCAACCCGAAGGCTGGTTGGATCCTCAAAAAGTACCGCCGTTACGTTATGCGAGTAGATACCCACAAAAACCCAAGGCAGCGCTATTTTGAGGCGTTCTAGGCAAGAAGAGGAGTGAGGTAGTTTGCCATTGCTTTCCTCACTGAGTCAGAACAGTAGTCCTAACGCTATGAGTAGAACCTTTCACAGCATTCACAGGCACTGACTGTGCCCCGAATGCCATTACTAAGCACCACCCATACCTCAGTAGCTTCCATATAATCACAGCCATGAGTGAGACTGAGACATCGGTGAAAAGCCACCTTTTACTCTAGCCTGTGCCAACTGACAAATGCAAATGTACTGTATTCATCAAGAGGTGGCAAACAGAAAATCCAAATACCAATATATCAGAAAGTATGCAATCCGACAGCTTTAAACTATGCACACGTATAGTAACTGACATTCTATATTAATTTGGAGTAACTCATATATGTCTGTGCTACCAACATGATTCTAAACCTGCTGAGAGGTCCAACTTTAAATACATGTAACGTCTATACTATCATTTGGATTTCAACCAAATTTCGTATGTGCTATGTGTACCATGACAGATATGACTATGCGTATTCTTAAGAGCAACCAGGGCTGCCAACTGTTAATAAATGCTGTCTCTATTTTTGTTACCCTAATACCAATATATCAGAAAGTATGAAAGTCAATAGCTCTAAACTTTGCGCACGTATAGTACCTGGCATTCTAGATTAATTTGGAGTAACTAATATACGTCAGTGCTGCCAACATGATTCTAAGCCTGCTGATAGGTCCAATTTTAAAATGCATGTAACTTTTATACTAACTAATGGATTTCATTCAAAATTGGCACAACAATAGATCATATTATTTCAGATTATTTCTGATCGATACATGCATGACATTGTTGCCAACATGATTTTACGCACGCTGGTAGATCCAGTGTTTAACTGCATGTAACGTCCATGCTATCCATTGTTTTTACTCTGTAGTTGAATATCTTAGCTGGGGAATAGGAGCGATGAAATCTATAATTATATTTTACTTTTCTATTTTAATTGTAATACGAGGAAAGAGTAAATAGTTGTCCAATTAGATTGTATCTCTTAAGTTACAAAACTCGTTTAGTCCAATCGTGAATAAGAATAATTTGCCTCAAGTATCTTTTGTGTTTGTTGTTTTCTACTGTTTGCTTTGTGCTTTTGCTTTTGAATTTTACTTTTTGCTTTTCTTTCTTGGTTTTGTTTTTGTTTTCTGCTTTTGCTTTTGTGTTTGAATTTTGCTTTTTGTTTCGTGTTTTTTTGTTTTCGGTTTTGTGTTTGTTTTCTGGAAAATCAAAATAAAACAAAATAAACAAAACAAAATCAAAAACAAGCAAAACAAAATAAAACAAAATAAAATAAAGATAAATAAAATAATTAAATAAATGATTTTACGAAATGATCCTTATTTTCAAGTGGACTAAACGAGTTTTGCAACTGGACGACTCATTTGTTATAAATGGTTATTGTAAGTTCTTTTATTTTATAGATGTAATTTCTGACGTGTCCTACGTCAAAAATCTATTGTACACTTGTAATTGATCAAATGGATAAATATAAAAGCTAATTTAATCCAACAACAACAACTACCAAGCCAGTAGCTCTGAATTCAGAGTTCATGTCTATTCCTTCCCACAGCACTAATTATCATTTGACAATTCCATGTGTCTCTTTCAATGTTCTCATTGTGGAAAAGTAACTTCTGTGGTCAATGTTAGAGCTAAAGACAAACAAACTGCATTTCATTGTGACATTTTGTAAAGGGTCATTATCTTTGTGCGCACCGATAAACACGGCAAACTAAGCCAGTGGTTGGCGCGCACTTTTACCAAACATGTTCAATAATGTGTACTTACAGTGCTCATAGCACCTCCCTCTCTTGTAACACACACCTGACATCTTCTAAGTTCCACAGCAGTGATGGCTTCAATTTCATCTCTTATGTACTGATTAAGTTCAGTTCACAGTGATCACAATACTCACTAACGTCTAAGCTTTACAGATATACGTTTATATGAATGACAAAACACGTGTGAACTAACTCTTGAGTCAGCGGAGCGGGATATTGCGAGGTCCGCACCTGGCCAGCCAAATGAGTGGACCGCAGCAACTATTGCGTCATTTGGCTCACCAGGTGCGGACCTCGCAATATCCCGCTCCGCTGACTCATATCGTTTAGTGAGTTGTCTGAAACAAGACGAAAATTTTGAATCATGTTTCCAGGAAGACCTATGCCTAATGCCAGTACAATAAGGAGGCTCGCTAAACGATTCAAGGAAACAGGCTCAGTAAAGAATTAGATGAGATTGTTGTCCATTGTTTCATCAGAAGCTGCCAGGTGTGTGTTACAAGAGAGGGAGGTGCTATGAGCACTGTGAGTACACATTATTGGACATGTTTGGTAAAAGTGCTCGCCTACCACCGGCTGAACCGTGTACACCTGCCCGCGATCTGCGCCAGTCAAAGCCGGCTTAGCTTGCCATGTTTTTCGCGGCGCACAAATATAATGACCCTGTATTAATACAATACGTTGAAAACGAACCAAAAAAACAGATCTATATATAAAATTCAACGTTTGTCTGTCTGTTATTTATAAAAATCTACACCGTTTCACCGATCTAACGCAAAATTTGTATATTTACCCTCTGGAACCCTGCGGGTAACCCTGTCCACTTTAAATTTTGGACAGACCATTCCATTCCCTGCATTTAGGCCCTTTGGCACAAAACTACACCGTTTCACCGATCTGAACTATATTTCGTACACTTACCTTTGGAACCTTGCGGGTAACACTGCCTACTTTTAATTGCGGTGCCTGTTCTGTAGTCGTATTCATTATTATGCATAAATCAAATAAATCCACCGGGCGAAGCCGGGCACTACTGCTAGTTGTTTTATATTTTATAGACTAACTGCAAACAAAAAAAAACAAAAAAACTAGAAGAATGACATCAAGACTCAAACCAACACTCTCCTACTGAGAGGGCAGAGAGGTGAGCTTACCATCTGCTGGCCAGTGAGCAGATCAATCTCCACTTCTCCTACAGTCACTCCAAAGATGTTGTAGCTCCTGATTACTTCCTGGGCAGTGAACCTGGTCAACAGACATCACAGACACTGCATTCACAATTACATTTCAATTTGAAGCATCTGTGTATTTATCATGATATTTCTTGTAGCAATGGCCATTGCCTTAATTAGTATTGCTTGTTATACCAGAGGGCGGTGATAAGGGGTGGAGGATCAAGGTCATCTACCCTCTTCACAAACAGGAGTTAGTTGCTGCCTAGTCCACGGGCTCATGATGATGATGATGATGATAATTGTTGTTTTAAGGGGCCTAACATCTAGGTTATCGGCCCCTAATGGTCTGGGTGATTGTGGAAATGATGATGGAATGTAAACCACAACGAAAATTAAGTGAGACTGAAAATACTCACAAAATGTAATTTAGAGACTCGGAGAGCCAATTCATAAAAACAGGGCGGGATTCTTAAAGAGAAAAGGAACTGTAATGAAAAGAAACACAAGGCTGATTCACAGAAGAATGAGGGATCAGGAAGATGAGACAAGGGCCAATTTTAAGGCGGGAAAGTGAAAGACTCCCTAGGCCTCGGTTACCCTAATACCGTCGGGGTCGGAAGAGAACAAGACTTGACCAGAAGTGGTCCACAGGAAAGAAGACGGAGAGGAGCCCGGCACAAGTAAGTGGAAACAATGCCCGACTCAGCTGGGGTCCCGTGGTTGCCAACCCACGTCCCACTAGATGTGAGCCCCTGGGGAGCCACGTGCTCATGGTTGTGTTACAGACTTGGTCAACTTGTCCTGTGTGTGTAACATATTCATTTCCGTAATATGGGAAGCCAGCACTCGCTGCTGTAATGTGCCAAGTTGAGGAGATGTTAGTCTGGATGGAATCATTGGTTGTGACCAGGGCATATTTCCAGGGGGAACGCGGGGGGTACGCGTACCCCTTAAAAATTTGAAAACTGTTTGCATCTAGTCCGGAAAATACAACTTCCAACTTCGATCAGCTGACGTCAACGCGCTGTTCACAACAGTTGGAGGAGATTTCAGGTAATCCTTGATTGGGGGCTCACACACCGACAGTGGGAATCATATCATAGCTTCACTAATATGTAACATAGAGTAAATACATAGAGCTTTCATCTAATTTAGAGAGAGGAGCAGTATATAAAGTATTTCGTGATATATTGAAAGGATAATATTCGTGATATTTTAAACTCCGTCAATCACAAAAAACACTATTTATCAAGAAATACCAGTCAGAATAGAATGTGTTTTTTTTTCATGTAAAGTAAACGCATAAATAGCGACCATGAATGTTATATTGTAAATAGTATATATTTTTTAAAAATATTAAATTTGTCTTTCAAAAAATGAACAGTTTTTTGTTTAATTTTCCAAGTATATCTCAATTATTTTTTAAGATAATTTCATAAATGAGGTTCATCCTCTAGGGATCATATGTTGGAATGTATCTGCCAAGTTTCATCCAGTTTCATCACATAGTTCACAAGATATTGTGTTTTTCCTACCAAAAAAGCAACCTTTCGGGTAAACAGCTTTGATTATTAAACACTCCACTGACAGATAGGCGCATGGTCTCACGTAATACACTATACCTCTGCCAAAACGCTGAATTTACTTAAAAAACTTAACAGATATATTGAGAAAGGTATTGTCTTTCATTTAAACGTAAAAGAAAAAAAACTTAAATTTTGACAACCGGCGGTGTGTGAGCCCCCTTAAATAGGTCTATTAAATCAGTTTCTTTTGGTCGGCACTCCGCAGCATAATCGAAACAATAGCCCATATTATTTTCCGCTCGACAAAAGCTTTGTGTAATTGCTGCCTTATTTCAAGAAATTTATGTGTTTAGGCAAAAATAAGTAACATACTCTAACAATGGTGAAAAGGAAGTTCTGTTGTTATAAGCACGCAGGCTGGTGTTCGGAGGTGGGCTAGGTTGCTAGTTTGTGCGTGTGATTAGTTTTCAAGGATGAAGAAAATAACGAACAATTTTACATCCACTCAGGCATCAAAAAGTTGAAAGTGTCCTAGGTGAAACCCCACACAATACACGGCCATCTACGAGGGTAATTCCAAAAGTAAGGTCCGATTCGCCGTAAATATTTGAAAGCGGGGCCAAGGGCAAACCACGCATGCGCGCCGACTCCTGGCATGCCTTGCGCGGCAAAAGCCGCCAGTAGCGTTGTTACTGTTGCTGTGTGCTGTTGATTAGTGTCAGTTCGCAATGTTTAAGACAATTAATCAGCCCGCCGATTGTGAAGTAAGGGCTGTGATACGGTTTCTGTCTGCACGAAACACTTCTGCGGCAGAAATTCATCGGCAGATTACTGAAGTGTACGGTCCTAACATAATGAGTGACAGTAAAGTGCGCAAGTGGGTGCGAGCCTTTAATGAAGGACGGGAAAATGTGCACGATGAACCCCGCTCTGGCAGACCATCAGTGATTTCAGACGAGTTGGTTCATGCGGTTGACGACAAAATTCGTTAAGCTCGACGATTCACTAATTCAGAGACAACTGCGCTACCCTGACTAAACTTCGACGTGCAATCCAGAATAAGCGACGGGGTCTTTTGTCATCTGGAGTGTTGTTGTTGCATGACAATGCCAGACCCCATACTGCGAATGACACGCAAACTCTAATCAAGAAATTTCGATGGGAACAGATGGACCACCTGTTCCGCTACCTAAAGGAGTTTCTTGGCTACAAGCACTTCGACACAGATGATGAAGTGAAAGAAGCTGTTAAAGACTGGTTAGCTTCGCAGGCGGCCGAGTTCTACGACTTAGGCATTCAAAAGCTTGTGGAGCGATGTGACAAATGTGTAAATAAGTATGGAAATTATGTAGGAAAATATAGAAAGACGTAAGGAATGTCAGATAAGCCTCCGTGGCTTAGGCGGCAGCACGCCGGCCTCTCACCGCTGGGTCCGTGGTTCAAATCCCGGTCACTCCATGTGAGATCTGTGCTGGACAAAACGGAGGCAGACAGGTTTTTCTCTGGGTACTCCGGTTTTCCCTGTCGAAATTTAATTCCAGCAACACTCTCCACTATCATTTCATTTCATCTGCCATTCATTTAATCATTTCCCCCAAGGAGTGCGTCAGGCCTCGGCAGCCGGCACAGTTCATATCCTCGCCGCTAGATGGGGGCTTTATTCATTCCATTCCTGACCCGGTCGGAGACCGGAAGCAGGCTATGGATTTTTATTGTAAGGAATGTCAATAAAACAATTGTTTTGGAAACAATTTTGATTTTGGATGTTTTTTTTTTAACCGGACCTTAGTTTTGGAATAGCCCAACCAACTGGACAAGGCAGTTAATGTGACTCACATATAGTTGGCACACAGGTTGATGACTTGTTTCTGAGCTTCGGCAATGAGCTCCTTCCAGCTGGGTTGATTCATCTTCTTCCTGATGGGCTCCAGACGCTTGTTCAGCTCCTGACAGCACGCCATCGCCGCCTGAAACAAGACAGAGTCTTCCTTTTCCTTTCAATATGAAATAGGCCTATACCAAAATTTTAAATTCTATTTAACACCCCCTCCCCCTCCCAACCTGCCAATGTAAGCTGATACATCTTTTTTTTTTTCCAGGACAATGTGGTAATTGAAGGTTCTGGCTCAAGAGACATTTATTTTATTTAGCTTTTAGCGCCGGGAGTGTCCGAGGATATGTTCAGCTCGCCAGAGGCTGGAGCTGCTTCAATGTGGACACCCATGGGGTGAGCTAGAAGTTCCAACTTTTGCTACCACATGTCACTGCCACCTAGTGGTGAACATTGGAACTTTGATAAAGCATCTCAATGAAATCTAACCTGCAAATTTATCTTCACCAAAGTTTAATTAGTGGAAGGTTGTTTTACATGCCACAAATCTATGACATGGGTCCGCCGCTTTACTTCCCCTGCGAAGGAAGGTATACTGAAGGATTTTAACGCTCTTAAAAAATCCAATGACTTAGGCCGGGTTTGAACCCGCGATCTTGGGCATAGAAGCTCAGCATGCTATCGACTACCCTCATTCTCCTTGTAACGGGTTCGCCTTCCCTCCCTTCCCCTGTATTCCTTACTAAAACTTTTGCCAACGCCGATTTTTTTTTTTTTTGGTAAAAAATTTCAAGCTTTATTGTAAAATATGGATATTCCTAAACTTAAAGAGCATTTGACAACATTCTAATCCATTTTCTGGCTATCTTCTTCTTCTTCTCTCGAATTGGCCTACTTGGGACCACATTTATTCAACTGGAGGGTCTTGATCTTCGCCCAGTATTGACACATTTTCCGCCGGAGTAACTCCTCTCTTTCAGTAGTCCAGGGGGGACCTTCCTTCCGAGGTTTCTCCTGAAAACCATGGACTTCCTTCAAAGCACGCCTCATATCCTGTCTGTCATGCAGATCTGATATTCCCAGTTCATTAATGTCCTTCTCAGTTTCCGTCAACCACGTTGTAACCGTACAACGGCTCACCTTTAGTTTTTTTGACTTGTGCAGTTGGTAGTATTTATTTATTTTGTTTTTATCGGGTTGCCAGCCATGGCCATTTGTTGGTAGGCCGCCATGGAGAGTCTTGTATGCTCTCTGGGCAGCCAGTGGTGTTGTATCAGGTGGCTTTGAGCTGTGTGCGTGTGGTCAAGGTTGCCATGGGGATCAGCTGTTGTTAGGTAATATGGCAGGCAAACATTGAGGTGTTCTGAAAAAGTTTGTTGCAATAAAAGTTATTGAGGAGATGTTTATGGGAATGAATTACTCTTGTTGATTGATGCCAGGCAGAATGGTAGCTGTGTTTTATGAAATGTGTTGTGGGAGTTGGTCTCTCTGGTCTGGAGATTGGTGTTGTTGTTATAGTACAAGGATCAAGGTAAAGGAAGCCTGTTACATGTTGACAAACAAGTATTAATAGTTTAGATTGCTGGAGAACGAACAGAAAAGAAGAGTTGTTATTGCTATAGATGAGGAAGAATTTTTATTAATAAATAGCGTATATAAAAAAAGAAGTTGGTGTCCTGTTATTTGTGATATCATAATTATTGGCAAGTATATTACCCCATGAACCTGAGGTGGCAAGCTTATTATAATTATTACAATGTCGCCCAACTGTGGGGAATGTTGTTGTTGTTGTTGTTGGATTTTGACCACTTTAATTAAATTACAACATGGTACGAACCTTGTTATGGTGCCTGAAACTGAGCTAACGATTGGTCAATCTTGTGGAAGGTAATCTCGCGATATCTCGCACAATCAGATAGTTTCTCTGTATGTTCGTAGAGCTCGGAGTTATGTCGCCTCGTCTACCTTGACAGGACCGAGGATCTTCCGGATAATTCTCCCATCTCTAAATTCCATCTTTTTCGGTTTAAAGGAAGACACTCCATGGCTTCTGGCCTTCTGACTGACTTATGTTTCAACTTCAAGTAACGAGATGAGCACTTCTTGTTGAAAGTGTACTTCGTCAACCGATAGGCCATTTCTAATTTATTGACTCTCATGGATAATGCTGCCCTTTCAGATAAGTTGGATTCAATCCATTTTCTGAGATACTTAAGTTTTTAAGACCTCTTGATCCCTCCCTGCTCCAAGAGCATCTCACTGCTAGCTTCTTTTATGCTAGTGAAGAACTCTGTCTTCTCCAGTGACTCTTGAAGACCTACTTTGACTGCCTGTCTCTGGAGGCAAATTATCTAGATTGATGCTGTATCCATAGTCAGCAATCAGTAGTATATTGTCAGCAAAGGCCAGACAGTCTATAGTCAGACGACCCAGGCATATCCCACGCTGAACACCCAAGGTTGTCAGTTCCTTGCGCCACTCCCTCACAACATTCCCAAGAGCACAGTTAAAGGCCATCTCCTTGTCTCACCCCCATTTTTATTTCAAAGCTTTCTGAGATCTCACCTCTAAATTTAACCTTCGAACGAGTGTTTCTATATTATAAAGTAAAATATTAACAACGCAAGGTCTTTCCACTTTAGATTACTTTACTTCAACTATCAACGTCAAATTTCTTGTTTTCATCTTCTTCGTCGCTTGCCACAGTGGGTGAGTGGTCAACGTGTCGGTCTACCAACCCCAAGCTTGCAGGTTCGCTCCTGGCCGTGATTTTAGAAAGGCGGCAAAAATTACGACACGCATGTCATACGATGTTGGCATGTCAAAGAACCCATTTGAATTCAGTAGGCCGTGTTCATAATGGCAAAATTAATCTCGGGAGTTTCCGCCAACTCAAAGTTCCTCATTTCTCTACTAGAAAGCGCTATAGTGTTCAAGGAGCTTAGATATCTAACCTCCTTGACTTTCATAGTGCTTCAAGGAACAACGAAATTCGACATGCAAGCTACCCTTTGGGTGTCAAATAACAAAGCTTGCACCCGGCACCCAAGGCCATACGATATTATTATTATTATTATTATTATCTTCTTTGTCTCTTATTTAAATCTAATTTACAAGTTGATGAAATCTTTTAAAATTGTAATATTCCCACAGTCACACACACCACATACTCACTTTTTGGCTTTTAAAGTCGCACATTTTTCCGTATTGACAGAATGTTATAATAAACAAAGTGTATTATGGTTCCGCCTAGTCAATACTTGTTTTATTAAAGATTTTATTGTGACATAATCACTTGTCTTTACGTCTGTTGGTACATGTTTCGGTGTCTTGTAACATTGACACCGTCATCAGCCTACGGTTATTGGTAACACTCAATGGCATTAAAATACTTATTAAAATCACACTTTAAAAAGTTTAAAAGAGTACTGCACAGTCTCCGTATGCCTCAGCACGGCCCGATTTCTCGCTGCCGCAACTACACCTTATGAATGGTCACCTCTTGCTGGTTTTCGGAGGTTATTATCGGAAGCAGGACATTGGAAACCAAAACAGTGCAACAAGCCTTTTAATGAACTTTTATTATGACAGTGTTTTAAAAAACTTTTTAAAGTGTTATTTTAATAAGTATTTTAACGTCATTGAGTGTTACCAAAACCGTAGGCTGATGACGGTGTCAATGTTACAAGACACCGAAACATGTACCAACAGACGTAAAGACAAGTGATTATGTCACGATTAAATCTTTAATAAAACAAGTATTGACTAGGCGGAACCATATTACACTTTGTTTATTATAACACCACATACTCACGTAAGCCACGGATTCGCTGGCCAGGCTGAGGCCAGTCACTGTCCCATTGGGCGACGTGAAGTTGTTGGCTGGCTTCACGCTCACCATCTCGAGAGGAACTCCCAGCGTGTGGGCCACGACCTGGACTACCTGCGCACAACACATATCACCAGGTCACATCACAGCATTTGCTTGGAGATACTGTAGTGTGAAAGCTGTCCTGGTCCCCATCGTCGTGCAGGAGCTCACACTCACCCAGATACACACTTTCCAAGCTCGTGAAATGAAACAACAACAACAACACACAATAGTTGACTTTTTGTACCATTTCCAGTGAGTGATCCTTTTTGTATTTAGTTGGGCAGCGTCCTATAACAGAGCTCATCATACAAGAAGAAATGGAAATTGCTAGTGACAAACAACTTACGAATATAAACACAATTTTAAAATTGTTACAGAAATAATTGTTGTTTTAAGGGGCCTAACATCTAGGTTATTGGCCCCTAATGGTTTGGTTGATAGCGAAAATAACAATGAAATGGAAACCATAACAAAAATCAAGGTAGACAGAAAGCACGCACTAAACGTAACTTAGAGTGAAAGCGCGAGTGACAAAATGCAATGTAGATTGAAAATACTTACAAAATGCCATTGAAATTCAAAATGCCGGCAAAATGAAAGTGAAAACCAAAATGCTTACAACATCCATTTAGATTGAAAATACATGCAAAATGCAATTTAGATTAAAAAAAACTCATAAAACAGAATTAAGATTGAAAAGACATACAAAATGTAATTGGAAGTGAAAAGTCGTACAAAATGTGAAAGAAAAATAGGGCGGAACCCTCGAAGAATGAGGGATCGGAAAGATGAGAGAAGGGCCAATTAAAGCGTGAAAGGAAGAGACTCTCTAGGCCTCGGATACCCTAATACTGTCGGGGTCTGAAGAGAACGAAGTTGACCAAGAGAGGCCGACAGGAAAGATACAGTGAGAAGCTAGACACATGTAAGTAGAAGCAATGCCAAACACAGCTGAGGTCTTTTTGACTCATAGAGTCACCCATTTTTCCGTATTGACTTACTATATTAATCAAAAGGTATCCTAGTTCCACCTCGTCAATACATTATATTCAAATATTTCGTGATACAATCACATGTCACACTCTACATCAGCCTTATTAGTGTATTGGCAACACTTAAAAACACTTTATAAAAACATCAAGTGTAATAAAATGGTGACATAAACACACATTAGAATCACATATACACTGGATCACTTTAAAAGTTCTCTTAAAAGGTTTTAAAATTATGGTAGGCACACAATTAAACCATCAAGGGCTTTGCAACGTGTGCCTACCATAATTTTAAAACCTTTTAAGAGAACTTTTAAAGTGTTTCAGTGTATATGTGATTCTAATGTGTGTTTATGTCAACATTTTATTACACTCGATGTTTTTATAAAGTGTTTTTAAGTGTTGCCACAGCGTAAGAAAAGAAATCTGGACTGGAACAAGATCGTGGAAGAAGAATGGTGGAAGGAAAGAGGAAGGTGGAGAAGTGCCATAAATACCCCGACCCGGCAGGAGCTGGATAAGGGGAAATGATGATGATGATGATGATTTTCAGTGTTGCCAATACACTAATAATGCTGATGATGATGCCAATACTTATAGGCATCGAAACATGTACCTATGTAGAGTGTGACATGTGATTGTATCACGAAATTTTGAATATATTGTATTGACGAGGCGGAACTAGGAAAATTTTTGATTATTATCTCAGCTGAGGCCCCGTGGTCGCCAACCCACGTCCCACTAGATGTGAGCCCCTGGGGATGTTACAGAAATAGCACTCTTAAATTACGAACACCAGCTGTTAACACCCTGTACTGTTGCAGTTGAGCCTTAAGACAATATCCGCCTACCTTAGTGTTGGCTCCCTGTCCACACTCCACTGCGCCGTGAGACACGGCCACCGTCCCGTCTGCAGCGTAGATGGACACCGTAGCATGGAACCCACCGAGCAAGTAGAAGGGGTACTTCATGGGTACCATGGCGATACCACGCTTCTTCCAGCGGTTGCTCTGTAACGGTTAAGTTAGTCAATGCTCTTGCCGTACCTCCTCTCTGGGTAGTCTGAATGTAACATTTATTTATGGGAACGCAAGAAGAATGTCTGTAATAGTGGCGTAACCACGGAGGAGGGTATCAGGGAGACGAATCCCCCCCCGAGCCATTTGTTGAAGATTCAAATTTTGAACCAGCGGACCCGTGCGAGAAGCCACACTTTCCCCAAGAGGTTTATAATGAGAGACTTAAGGAGGAAGGTTGGTATGTTTTTATTTCAACCAAATGATTCTAGAACACTATTTACATTTCAGTTAGAATTCCAACTTCTACGTTCCCTAACTTGAGAAGGCAATCACTGAAAATTGGATCATCATAACACTCACCGGTTATTCGATATTTATGAAATTATACGATTTGAGTAGGCCTACTCATTCCTTTGATTTCCTGTTTTGAAATCCATGCAGAATGATAAAGGAAAGACCTCGGAATGTTAAAATGACATGAAACAGGCGTCACAGCGGCCAAAATGAGAAGTGGACAGCAATTATGGAGCGTATTTTCCTACACCAACAGTATCTGCATCTCGCACACTTCAACATTTTTTTAAAGTATTTTTTTAAAATAAATTATAGATATTTATGAAAGTATAGCGCAATTCGTCACTGCTAATGTCTATTCTCTTTCATTTGAATGCTCATTGGTCACGATCGGTCGCTTGTGAGCGCCGCAGGAGGGATCCATACTACTGAAATAACATATATGATGATAAAACCAACCTTCGGATTGAAGGCAAGTAATTGGATTATGTAAGTTTATATTTATTAATTTGAAACCATTTCTTTTCATTCGTGTGAAATTTTTGGCATTGCTCTAACTTAACACTTACTGAATGAGCAGGTCAGCTGTTCAGAGGGTAACAGTGACATCTTTTCTCATCCTCTTGTCAGTTACTATTGTGTTATTATCCGAGTGTGGTAAGTTAAGTTAAACTCTAGTTGGAAACTATTAATATTTATTAATATTTAATACTATGATTGAAGATAAAAAACTAACTACACTGACCGGCAAAAAAAGTGGAACAGTAATTTAAAAAGTATAAAATTAGCCATGAAAAAGATGTAATCACATTTTAAAAGCTTTTCACGCATTAGGACACACATCTGAAACATCCGTGAATAGAAATTGACATTTCTTAGGGTGGTTTATTACCACCAATTACCCCCAATCTTCGATGAGCCTAGCAAGCTGTCATGGACGCTAAGGGTGGAAACACTCGTGTTAGTGACCAGTGTTCCCGTGCAGTGCAGTGCAAACATTAACACTGTTTTGTTAAAAAAAAAAAAAAACCCAGCCCAAAAGAACATTAGTAAAAAATAGAAAATTGTTAGATTTGGGAAATGTAACGAAATTTGTGAGTTAAAGCGTGTTGTAAAACATGTTTCGGTATTTTCTGTAACCAACCATCTAACATTTACATGAATAATGCAAATATTGGAAAACCGATACATTTTAGTGGAATAAATTAAAAAATTACATAAAAAATTGAAGTGTTCCATTTTTTTTGCCGGTCAGTATAGTTATAAAACTAACTCTAACAAACGCCAAATCTAAAGTAAAATTCAGAGGAGAAATATCTGAACCGTTTACGATTAAAACAGGATTAAGACAAGGAGATGGTTTATCGCCTCTACTTTTCAGTTGTGCTTTGGAATATGTAATGAGGGAATGGTACAGGGAAAATCCTAGGAGCATAAGAATTGGAACCAAGAAAGATCAAATAGACTTAAATTGCTTGGGATTCGCAGATGACTTAGCGTTACTGGCTAATAATATTCAAGAAGCCAGAAATCAAATAATAAGCCTACAAAATATAGCACAAAAAATTGGACTTCAGATATCATTTGAAAAGACAGAGATAATGGTAGCAAATCCACTTGTAATCAATCACATAACAGTAAATAACAAGAAAGTTAAAATAGTGAAGCAATTTAAATACTTACTGTCGACCAAAGTATTATGTGCACTCGAGTTTGAAGGTTGTTTGTGAAGTAACCAATAGACCTACATAAAATCCAATAACATCATCATTTTCGTCGTTCTATTTTACGTTAGATCATGCAGGTTTGGAATTTTTAATTTATATTTTAATATTTTTTATCGCAGTTGGAACACAAAAAGTGCACGTTTTTAAGCGTGTTTCAACCATGCGTCACATTTACGAATTATTATCTCAAGAACCCGTCATCAGATCGAATCCAAATTTTAACACAATATACATTGGAATGTTGTATAACCTGGTTTATTAATTTCAAAATTGTGTGTGTCCAAGAAACAAAGTTGTTATCATCGTTGTAAGGTAACTTTTTCTCGGCTCGGAGTGGTTGGAAATTGTAGGTAGTTCTTCGTTGCATTGCAATCCTTATACATCGAAAAGTTATGCTGCATGACTGTGAAATACGTAAATTAATTCACTTATTTTATATAGGTTTGTATTTCTACGGGGAAATAACACATGTTTCACCAGCTAGCCGCTCCGGCAAAAGCTGTACAGCGTTGCCGAAATGGTGCCCACACGCATCATGGCGCGTCTCGCTCGGAAGTGATGGGCTCCATCTCAGCAACGCTGTACAGCTTTTCCCGGAGCGGCTAGCTGGAGAACCATGTGTTATTTCCTCGTACAAATACAAACCGATATAAAATAAGTGAATTAATTTACGTATTTCACAGTCATACAGCATAACTTTTTGATGTAGAACGATTACAACGCAACCAAGAACTACATTTTCCAACCACCACGAGCCGAGAAAAAGTTACCTTACAACAATGATAACAACTTTGTTTCTTGGACACACAAAATTGAGAAATTAATAAACCAGTTATACAACATTCCAATGTATATTGTGTTAAAATTTGAATTCGATCTGATGACGGGCTTTTGAGATAATAATTCTTAAATGTGACGCATGGTTGTAACACGCTTAAAAACGTGCACTTTTTGTGTTCCAACTGCGATAAAAAATATTAAAATATAAATTAAAAATTCCAAACCTACATGATCTAACGTAAAATAGAACGACGAAAATGTTGATGGTATTGGATTTTATGTAGGTCTATTGGTTACTTAACAAACAACCTTCAAACTCGAGTACACATAATACTTTGGTCGACAGTAGGAGAAATTATAACTTACAACTTGGACGAGAAACCTGAATGGCAAGAAAGAAATAATAAAAATATAAAAGACCAAAAATTAACATGGTCTACATATAAAAGAAAATGTCTATCAATCGCAACAAAATTAAAACATTACAAGACGGTGGTTCAACCAAAGGTGACATATGGAATGAAACTCTTTTTAAAGTTACTCAGAAAAACAGAATCGACAAAATTTTAAAAGTAGAAAGAAGAATAGCTAGAACATGCATAAATAATATTATCAGAAAGATGGACAATGGCGGATAGTACCAAATGAAGTGGAGCCCATCACTGATACTATTCGGAAGAAACTGATTTCTTTTTTTGGTCACATCATGAGGACACCAGAAACCAGGTTATCTAGAAAAATTGTTGAGAAACTGTGGAATATGAAACAACAAGTAGAATGGATTAAGGAAATTAGAGAAGATATGAAAGAATTAGAAATAACCTTGGGTGACTTGCGAAACAAAACAAAAAATAAAAAAAAACTGAGAGATATAAAAATAAGATTTCAGGCTAAAAGAGATAAACGTAATACAGTAAAAAGGGTATTTACAGATGAGAAACGCCTGAGAAGATCAGAGCCAATGAAGAGCTACTGGGCGACTCGGAAAGGAAACTTACTGAAGAGGACCAAGAAATGATTGACTGAAGTGGTCCAATGAGGCCGTCAAATTAGAAGAAGAAAGAAGATACTGGTGATAATGGAATCGTGAGAAAAGTAACTGAGAATATACTGAACTCCGGAAGACCACTTATTTGCTAATAAACTCGCGACTTCCGTTGTGACCATACATATGGAGCTAATGGACTTTTTCTACTACAGTATTGCAAAGATTATTAACTCGGTCCCTAGTTTGAGCTGTGACATAGGCAGTGCCTTCCTGGACGCCCTCTCCTAACAACAGAACTCATTTTACAATTTCCAGAAGAAAATAGATAACTGTGTGTGTTCTTCAACGCTAATAATGCTTGCTACGGTGGGTGACTGGTTAACGTGTGGGTCTACTAACCCCAAGCTTGCAGGTTCGCCCCTGGCCATGGTAAGTGATTTTTGAAAGGTGGCAAAAATTACGACACTATGTCATACGATGTTGGCATGTCAAAGAACCCATTTGAATTCAGTAGGCCGTGTTCATAATGGCAAAATTAATCTCGGGAGTTTCCGCCAACACAAAGTTCCTAATTTCTCTACTAGAAAGCGCTATAATGTTCAAGGAGCTTAGATATCTAACCTCCTAGACTTTCATAGTGCTGCAAAGAACAACAAAATTCGACATGCAAGCTACCCTTTGGGTGTCAAATAACAAAGCTTGCGCCCGGCATCCGAGGCCATACGATATTATATTATCGCTGGTGAGTTAGCCGTGGTCGTTATGACATGACAGCTGGCAGTCGCTCACATCCGGGAGGCGAGGAGGTTCGAATCCCCCTGCCGGCAACCTTGAAGATGGCCTTCTGTGGTTTCCCATCTTCTTTTCAGGCAAATGGTCCCTAACTATAGGCCACAGCCGCTACCTCCCAACTCCTCGCCCTTCCCTTCCAACTTCCCTCCCCAACGGTACTTGTAGCTCACCCATTGTGTGTCCGTCTCGAAGCAGCTACAAAAAACACTGGCGAGCCGAACATGTCCTCCGACACTCCCGGCACTAATAGCCATACGCTAAAAAAAATATATATATTAACGCTAATAATGACGAATAGGGCAATAATTGTGTTTTTGCTAGGTAGCAGGATATTAAGCCAGAGACCATGAGAAGAAAACTAAGATCATATAAGATTGAAACACAGATTACACTGCCACTGCATTCTGATCAGTGGATGGGTCAACTGCGTTTAGCGCAGTGTGTGCAGTGCGTGTAATTAACTGGCCAACTTGCAGCGGATTAAAACACGGGGGGTGCAGGGGACATTGCCCCCCTCCCCCTCAAGTTTTAGGAGCAAGATCAATTTTTTAAGTATTCTTAAAAAATATAGCAGAATAACCCGAAACTCTTCTATGAATACTACGTTAGGCTGAAGATCGGAAAAGCCATCTTTCCTAGCTTAGTTGTATTTTTTTTATTCTACCGAAGAAACAGTGTGTTTTCCTGCCGAGGCACCAACGGAGCCAAGAGTCGCGGTGCTTTGAACTTTGTCCTCTACTACGACGATCGGAAAAGGTGCATTTTCGAACTACGAGGGCTATTCCAAAACTAAGTTCCGGTTAAAAAAAAACATCCAAAATCAAAATTGTTTCCAAAAACAATTGTTTTATTGACATTTCTTACGTCTTCCTCTATTTTTCTACACAATTTCCATACTTATTTACACATTTGTCACATCGTTCCACAAGCTTTTGAACGCCTAAGTCGTAGAACTCGGCCGCCTGCGAAGCTAACCAGTCTTTAACAGCTTCTTTCACTTCATCATCTGTGTCGAAGTGCTTGCCGCCAAGAAACTCCTTTAGGTAGCGGAACAGGTGGAAATCACTTGGCGCAAAGTCCGGACTGTACGGTGGGTGGTCCATCTGTTCCCATCCAAATTTCTTGATTAGAGTTTGCGTATCATTCGCAGTATGGGGTCTGGCATTGTCATGCAACAACAACACTCCAGATGACAAAAGACCCCGTCGCTTATTCTGGATTGCACGTCGAAGTTTAGTCAGGGTAGCACAGTAGGCGGCTTTATTGATCGTTGTCCCTGAAATAGTGAATCGTCGATCTTCACGAATTTTGTCGTCAACCGCATGAACCAACTCGTCTGAAATCACTGATGGTCTGCCAGAGCGGGGTTCATCGTGCACATTTTCCCGTCCTTCATTACAGGCTCGCACCCACTTGCGCACTTTACTGTCACTCAATATGTTAGGACTGTACACTTCAGTAATCTGCCGATGAATTTCTGCCGCAGAAATGTTTCGTGCAGACAGAAACCGTATCACTGCCCTTACTTCACAATCGGCGGGCTGATTAATTGTCTTAAACATTGCGAACTGACACTATCAACAGCACACAGCAACAGTAACAACGCTACTGGCGGCTTTTGCCGCGCAAGGCAGTCGGCGCGCATGCGTGTTTTGCCCTTGGCACCGCTTTACGGCGAATTGGACCTTACTTTTGGAATTACCCTCGTATTATGAGCCCCGGTTTAAAACTGAGGTAAGGTACTGTGACACACAACAGCACGCGTGCCTTTTCTCGAAACAAGCAAGGTAAAGTAACACGGCTCTTCCCTGCGCATGCGCCGACCAAGTCCAAAAAGCAGTGATGCATGTGACGTCAGAAGCTTGACATTTGGTGCTATGCTTGTGTCGTGTTGACCCAAATCTGTGGAGTTCCAACAGTCATCATTTTATGATTTGTATTCATATTCTTATTGTATTTTGTATTTTAATCACAAATAATGAATAATGAATAAACATTACACATTACGCTATATTACTGCGAAAATATTCAGAAGGAGCCTACGGCCTGAAAATCAGTATAGAGAAAAGCAAGACCATGGTGATGACAAGAGGGGAAAGACAAGGGAAGGGCACTGTGAAAATTGGAAGTCAGAGTTTGGAAATTGTGGACACGTTCAAATACCTAGGAAGTGAATTGATGCAAACTGGTAGGTTGGACATGGAGATTGGCAGGAGGGTACAGCAGAGCAATGCATTCTATCAAAGTGTAAGAAAACTTGTTTGGGATAAGGAAATACCAAGAAGTAATGTATAAAATGTACTATGTACCCATATTAACTTATGCAGCTGAGACTTGGACCCTGACAAGCAGGCAAGAGAGTAGAATCCAAGCTACTGAAATGAAAATCCTAAGAAGTATGACAGGAAAGACAAGGAAAGACAGAGTGAGGAATGGAGATGTTAGGAAGGAAGTTGGGATGGCAAAACTAAATGAGAGAATTGAGAAGAATAAACTAAGGTGGTTTGAACATGTAAAGAGGATGGAGGAAAATAGAATACCAAGACAGATGCTGGAGGCAAAGTGCAAGGGTAAGAGACCAAGAGGAAGACCTAGAACAAGGTGGATCGATTCAGTGAAGAACAGCGTGAGAGAAATAAATCTGGACTGGGACAAGATCGTGGAAAAAGAATTGTGGAAGGAAAGAGGAAAGTGGAGAAGTGCCATAAATACCCCGACCCGGCAGGAGCTGGATAAGGGGAAATGGTGATGTGATGATGATGATGACTGTGTTATTTCAAGCTTCAAAGCCTTAACCTAAATAAAATTCCCTGGTAGGTAGTTTATAAATTTGACCCCTGCATTGCATTCGGTAAAAGCAGAAGAGTCATCTATTGGACTAACAAAGGCTAGGAAGAAAATTATCTATACCAATATCCTAGGGTTCACAAAATTTGCTCAAGTGGGAAGAATTTGCGTGAATTACATTGAAGGTGTGACGGACAACCACGCATCTCATTCCTGCCCCCCCCCCCCCCCCCCCCCCTGACAGGTACGCATGCGACACAATTCCCGGAGGTGATCTGTACATCGATCCAGAAAAAAAGTTGCACTCGTTTATGCACGATGCGTTTAATCGTGAGATGAATAATAATCCAACAATTTCGACGACAAAAAATAGTTCATGCTTCGACGCTGTGTTAGCAGATATCCTGATAATTTGACGACTCGAGAGTACAGTTCACACTTCTTTCATCATCGACCTTTACTCAGTAGCATGCCCTAGCTATGTTCTGGTTTTGTACGAGTATTTATTCCTTGCAACGTCAACTGTGTATGAACCACGTTATAAATAAAGTGGTTCACAGACCTATCCTCGTGGTGTAAACACGTAATTGAGTCAAACCTCCGCACAAGTATTACCGATACAGCCATTATTCTATATGGTTCCAGCTGATTTCCTATATTTACTATGTTCCTTACCCCTCATTACAACAAGGAAGTAATTTTAGCAACACCCTGTTATAACGAAGACAAAGTTTCGGGGATCTCACTATGTGACCATAATGCTACGTATTGTTTATTAAATCTCTCGACTTTCAGCGCTGTATTTTCAGAAGCTTCGCTACAAACAATGCTGCAACGGTAAGCAGATAGCAAATAGGGTACAGACGTGGCCGGCAAAGTAGAAAGCATCTCAGAGCTCCTGTGTTTGAACCAGTGTTAACTGTTTTAGTCTGCACATTGTTGAGCTTTAGTTGTAGAAGAAATGTTGTGTTGGGGTCATACACAGTTACTTTCCGTGATTTTTGTCATCTGTGATGATTTTAAGTGCGCCGAATGTTTCTTCTCTGCAGGGACACTAAGTTGACACTATTGGTGATCAGACGATCAACAAATCCCCAATGCTTAAAAAAATGTAAGAAGCTTGGGTACATACATTTTATTTAACCTTTCTTTCATTTATAAGCTGATTCAGTAGCTTCAGCTGTAATGTTATGAAGAGTACAGCGCTCTACCAGATTAATTCTGTATTGTTTTCGTTATTCTCTTCTCATCAGTAAAGTACTACTGTTTATACTCAGCACTGTTAACAAAACCTCATTATAACAATAGGCGGCTTCGGTGGCGTAGTCGGTAGCATGCTGAGCTTCTATGCCCAAGATAGCGGGTTCAAACCCGGCCGAAACCGTCAGATTTTTTAAGAGCGTTAAAAATCCCTCAGTATGCATTCCTTCGGAGGGGAAGTAAAGCCGGCGGTCGCATGCCATAGATTTATGGCATGTTAAAGAACCTTCCACTAATTACACCTGTGTGAAGCTAAATTGTATAGGTTAGGTATGTAAACAACGCTCTTAGGTTTCTACGTTCGTTGCCAAGAGCCGACTACGGTGGCGTCTAGTAGCTAAGTTCTGAACTAGGCCTAGTAGTCGTTGACGGTGGCGTTTGGCGGCAAAAGTAGGAAGTATTTGAAAAATTCAAAGATGCAGTCCTTACTTGAATTAAAAAACAGATACACACACTATTACAGCCATCACAATTAACACCGGTTATCAGACAGATTCTACACATACCCAAAGTACACGGGGCTACATGACCGCGTTGTCGCAGCCCCTAAACTGAGGAACCAACCATTATAACAATAACCCTGCTATAAAAATATAATTTCCATGGTCCCATCGATATTGCTCTATCGAGGTTAGGGAGCTTGATAGAAAGGTATTCATCATTTACATCTGAAAAGCATATCCATATTCCTCAGTGTGGAGGAGGACATTTCATCCTATTTTGCTGCTAAAATCTACAATCTGTGAGTGGGTCTAACCCACTCCCTTTCAGTTCGAAGCTCAGCACCTCCACACAGCACTTGTGTTCCTCGCCTTAACCCTGTATGGGAAAATAATGCCAACATTTAAAAAAAATGATAGCACCGAAACCCTTTATGTTAAACATGTAATTCTTTCACTGAACGCCAGCTGGTTAAAGTAAGTTTTGTTTTGGAGGGGACGTGACCTTGCTATGCGCACACTAGATGCGCAGTAGCCAAGGTCGTCCGGGAGTGCGCGCCAATGAAGTCCTGACCTCACCCCTTTGGATTTTTTTTTTCTGGCTGTTCATTAAAAACATTGTGTATGCAGAAAAAAAATCGGGATTTGGAGCACCTGTGGGAGCGAATTTCTGCCGCGATCTTGACAGTTACTCCTGAAATGATTGCACGTACCAATCCAGCCATTGGGAAAGCGTGCGTTCAATGCTGATGTTGGTGGTCGGCATGGCGTAGATTTTTTCTCTACAGTCCCTGTTTCCTTAAACTGATTAAACCATCGAATGACAGCTTTGTAATCAGGTGCAGTTTGTCGGGCGGTGCAGTCATTAGCGCGCGCGCCCCAGGCCGACCTTGGCTACTGCGCATCTAGTGTGCGCATAGCAAGGTCACGTCCCCTCCAAAACAAAACTTACTTTAACCAGCTGGCATTCAGTGAAAGAATTACACGTTTAACATGAAGGGTTTCGGTGCTATCATTTTTTAAAATGTGGGCATTATTTTTCGATGACCTTGTATTAACCACCTGTCATAAGGACAGTTGATGCTTTCAAAAATGCTCATGGTTGAATCCTTCAGCCAAATTTCGAAGAATGTTCATGCCGAAGTGCTAGTATTTCTAAAAGTCAAATATTATATACGTATCTGCTTGACATAGATATAACAATGAAAGTGTAAATATAAAATATAAATATAGAAATAATGAGAAGTTCCGTGACGAACTAAAGAACCTACTTTTCTTAAAATTAAGATTCATGCCAATGATTAATCTATATGGATCTATCTAGAATAATGACGAGATTAAGTTGGTAATATCGAAATTTCTAATTAGTTTGAAATACTGTATACCTGGCATAATGTAGCCCAATAGAGTGCTACAGTTGGCAGCCCTAGTTCTTAGTTCCATTTCTTAAGGTACAGAATACAACATTTCGTTGAAGTCCAATGGATACCATGGACGATACATGCAGTTAAACATTGGATCTAACAGCGCGCGTAAAATCATGTTGGCAACAATGTCATGCATGTGTTGGTCAGAAATAATCTGAAATGATACGATCTTTTCTTGTGCCAATTTTGAATGAAATCCATTAGTTAGTATAGAAGTTACATGCATTTTAAAATTGGACATATCAGCAGGCTTAGAATCATGTTGGCAGCACTGACGTATATTAGTTACATCAAATTAATCTAGAATGCCAGGTGCTATACGTGCGCAAAGTTTAGAGCTATTGGCTTGTATACTTTCTGATATATTGATATTAGGGTAAAAAATATAAACAGCATTTATTAACAGTTGGCAGCCCTGATTGCCCTTAAGAATACGCATAGTCATATCTGCTTATGTACACATACTACATACGAAATTTGGTTGAAATCCAATTGATAGCATAGAAGTTACATGTATTTAAAAATTGGTCCTATCAGCAGGTTTAGAATCATGTTGGTAGCAGTGACATACATTAGTTGCTCCAAATTATTCTAGAATGTCAGGCACTATACGTGTGCAAAGTTTAAAGCTGTTGGCTCGCATACTTTCTGATAAATTGGTATTTGGATGAAAAATAGAGAGAGCATTTATTGACAGTTGGCAGCCCTGGTGGCTCTTAAGAATATGCTCAGTCATATCTGCTTATGTACACATACTACATACGAAATTTGGTTGAAATCCAATTGATAGCGTAGGAGTTGTATGCATTTAAAAATTAGACCTATCAGTAGGCTTAGAATCATTTTGGCAACACTGTCATGTATGTCCTCCTGAAAATTAAACTGAAGTATTATTATCTATATGTGTGCCAATTTTGGAATAGTTTCCAAGATATCCAACATGGAGCTCAAATTTCAATTGCGATTTTTCAGCAGTTGGTAGCACTGACACCTTCTTCAAGTATAACATTGAGATGTTCCGGTATAGATCTTTACTCATACCAAATTTGGTTTCGATTGCTGCAGCATTTTATGAGTTGATAGGGGGACACACACACACACACACACACACACACACACACACAGACAGACAGACAGACATTTTCGATCTCATAAGTCTACTTTTTCCTAATTTTTGCAAAATGTGAAAAGTAGGCTAAAAATCATAAAAATAATTACAATAATATAAGAAATATTAAAATTAAAACTATAAGAACATAAATTAAAAATAAATAAATAAATAAATGAATAAACATTAACATTACAGCAGGTAACAAAATATAACATTATTAATAATAGTGTACAGTGGAACTTGTACAATTCGAACCTCAAGGGACCAGATAAAAAATTCGAATTACCCTATCTAAAAATTCGAATTAAGAAAGATCTTTGAAAAGGGTAGAGAAAATATTCAAATTTTAAGTTTTCATCCAAGAACCTATATTAAAAATAATATTACGTTGGTTGTTATCAAGTAAAGTGTTTATAATACTATGTATTAGGCCTACTGTATCTTTACATAATGATTTACGTTCAACAAAGCAGATTAACAGACAACTGTAGCCTACTGTATAATGACTGTGTCGTGAATAACCTCAAAAGTTTCAAATGATAAAAGAAAACCAAAATGTACTATTCAGGCATGGGTGGATCTAGAGGAGGGCGAGGAGGGCGACCACCCAGGGCCTTGCGGTCAGGGGACCCCGCACCATGGATTTTTTAAATTTAATTAATTAATTAATTATACTTTTGAAACAAATCTATAATTCTTTTTTTTTTTCTTTTCAGTGCAGCTATGACCTCCCGTGACCGTTTAGCAAGTTTATATTTCAGTGAAATAATAGAAGACTTCAGCCGGAAAAAAGTTCGCAAAGTAATATTTTAATATTTCATACTGGTAGTTTACATAAACTTCTTCAAGGGGACTTAACGGTTTCTTTCATATTATAAAACAAGTAGTTCTATGAAGAACTAAAGCCTATTTTCATGTGTCCTACTTATGTTAATTGCCACATCAATCGATTAGCACACAAACATGGCCGCCATCCGCAAATTATTGGGCTGATGACCTTGTAGATTGGTCAAAAAATATTTAGTATGAAAAGGTATAATGATAGAAAAATTGGTAGAGATCAGATGATTGGTTTGGTCGTAATTTGATTTAAGCTTTCAACATTTGGGCGGTCGCCATTACGTTTTCGTCAAGATGGTGGCGATATAAAACATGACACTGAGATGGCCTTTGCTAGTGCTACCTCTGTACCAAATTTCGTTCCATTCGGTTTCACCGTGTTTGAATAGATAGGGGGAATCGATTTGCACACAAACATGGCCGCCATCCGCCAATTAATGGGCTGATGACCTTGTAGATTAGTCAAAAAATTCGTCATATGCAAAGGTATAATGTAGCAAAAATTGGTAGAGATCAGATGATTTGTTTGGTCGTAATTTGATTTAAGCTTTTAACATTTGGGTGGCCGCCATTACGTTTCCGTCAAGATGGCGGCTATATAAAACATGACACTTAGGTGCCCTTTGATAGTGCTACCTCTGTACCAAATTTCGTTCAATTCGGATTCATGTTCGAATTGATAGGGGGGGACAGACATTCAGAGTACACACACACACACACACACACACAATTTTTTCGCCCTGTGTTGATCTCATAAGTCAACTTTCATTTTTTGCAAAAATCGAAAGTAGGCTAAAAATAGGCTTATGAGATCACCTATTGTCCGTGTGTCCGTCTGTGTGATGGTTGGAGAGATTTCAATGAAACTCGGCACGTTCATAGCACTATTCCGGACGACCCCGGCCGTACCCTTCAAATTTTGTTACGTCTCACCAATTCAACATGGCGGCTGTGCGAAATATTTCACCGTCATTCTATATCTCTGAAACTATTACCGGTATAACCCTGAAATTTTGGTCGGAGATAAAGGGTACTGCTCGAAGTTCATCTATGATACTTTCAAAAAAAAACGGTTAACTACAAAATGAATATGGCGGTCAAGCAAATTTGAAAATTTTAAATGGATCTTTCTCGCGATTTATTGATCCAAACGCAATGAATTTTGGTACAGCAAATGTTTATACACATTGTAATGCACTGATATCTAATTTAGTTCAATTGTCTACATAACCTCAAGATCGTGGCTGTGCGAATTTTAAAATTAAGTTGTTATTTCTTGTGTCGTAATCATGCGATCGAAGTGAAAGTTTGAATAATGAACCTATGCAATAATTTTCCTTTAATGGTACATGACTCTATGGCCTATACATATAACATTCAACATGGCGACCATCCGAAATATTTAGACGGCTCTGAATATCTACGAATCTATTACAACAATCAAAATGATTTTTTTCATGTTCATAGGGGTTATGAAAATAAGTACATCTATAGGACTTTCAATAACCTGGTGATCACAAATCCAACATGGCGGCGACGCGAAGTATAAATATTCACATGGTCGTTTCTCGCAATTTAACCATCCGAGTGCAGTGAAACTTGGTACAGTAAATCCTTATACAAATGTTAATCCACTGGCATCTAATTTTTTTCAATTGTTTCCATAACCACAAGATGGCAGCTGTGCGAAATTTTAAAATCTCGTTTTCTCTTCTTGTGTCCTAATCATGCGATTGAAGTTTGAATACTACACGTACACAATAATCTTCATGTAATAGTACATAACTCTAAGACCTACATATATAAAAATCCAACATGACGACCATCCGCAATATTTACGAATCTATTACAGCAACCAAACTGAAATGTTGTATGTTGATACAGGCAATTAACATAAGTAGTATATATGAAAATAGGCTGAATAGTTCTTCACGGAACTACTTGCATTGATTGTTGCCTATATAAAACGCTTGGGACTAAGAGAATTAAAGAATATTTCGAGTTATAGAAGTTGGAGTTGGAATTAGCCACGTCCCACTGTAATAACTATGAAGGGTTCAACACTGCACCTTATTGAAGGCGTCCACCTGGGCCTTGCGTTTGTCGTAGTCGGCCCACTTTCTGGTGTCGGAGATGAGCTGTGGGATGGCGTTGTCCGTGGTGCTCATGTTGGCAAGCCTGACCTGTATGGGGTCCACATTCAGCACTCGACTCATGTGCTCCATGATGTGCTCGATAAAGGCCACTCCCTCCAGCGAACCTGTCCATACGGGAATCAATCTCACATGGTTGATATCAACAGCTGTCAAACTAAAGAAACCCATAGGCCTAATGGTAGGAGAATTCTGCTGGGAAGCAAAATAAACGGTGAATGACAGAACAAAGAGGTTGGTTGATGATGATAATCAGAGGCGGATCCAGGCATGCGGGGCCCTGGATGATATGATAAGGTGGGGCCCACAACAATAGGAAATATTAACTAGATGTTCAGTAAAGAACATAAGCCTACTTTCTCCTAAATGCATGCGTATTGTTATAATTATTTGTCCTTTTCAAGGAGTATAATTGAATGTTGGTTGTAGTAGCTTGTTGAAATACAACGTGCTATAGGGATATTAAACATGAATATGAGGTGCCTTTGCTAGTGCCACCTCTGTTCCAATTTTTGTTCCATTCGGTTTCACCGTGTTCGAATTAATAGGGGGAATCGATTTTCACACACAGATGGCCACCATCCGCAAACTATTAGGCTAATGACCAATTAGTTTGGTCAAAGGATGCTCCCTCCATAAAGGTATGTTGTTGCAAAATTTGGTAGAGATCGGATGATTATGTTAGTCGTAATTTGATTTAAGCTTTGAACATTTGTCTGGCCGCCATTACGTTTCCGTCAAGATGACGGCGATATAAAACATGAACTGAGATGCCCTTTGCTAGTGCTACCACTGTACCAAATTTCGTTCCATTCGGTTTCACTGTGTTCGAATTAATAGGGGGAATCGATTTTGACACAAAGTTGGCCGCCATACGCAAACTATTAGGCTAATGACCTATTAGATTGGTCAAAGGATGCTCCCTCCATAAAGGTATGTTGTTGCAAAATTTGGTAGAGATCGGATGATTATGTTAGTCGTACTTTGATTTAAGCTTTGGACATTTGTGTGGCCGCCATTACGTTTCTGTCAAGATGGTGGCGATATAAAACATGACACTGAGGTGCCCTTTACTAGTGCTACCTCTGTACCAAATTTCGTTCCATTCGGTTTCACCGTGTTTGAATTAATAGGGGGAATCGATTTTGACACAAAGATGGCCGCCATCCGCAAACTATTAGGCTAATGACCTATTAATTTGGTCAAAGGAGCTTCCTCCATAAAGGTATGTTGTTGCAAAATTTGGTAGATATCGGATGATTAGGTTAGTCGTAATTTGATTTAAGCTTTGAACATTTGTGTGGCCACCATTACGTTTCAGTCAAGATGGCGGCGATATAAAACATGACACTGAGATGCTCTTTGCTAGTACTACCTCTGTACCAAATTTCGTTCAATTCGGGTTCACCGTGTTCGAATGGATACAGGGGGACAGACATTCAGAGTACACACACCCCCACACACACACAATTTTTCGCCCTGTGTTGATTTTTTGCAAAAATCGAAAGTAGGCTAAAAATATCAAATGAAATGGAAAATAGCTTGGTAGTAATAATAAAGTAAAGAATAGTTACAAGATTTTGAATACCGTGCAGTATATTTTTTTAATAATATGAAAGAATCCTTTAAGTCCCTTTGAAGAAGATTATGTAAACTATAAAATATTACTTTGCGACTTCTTTCCCGGCTGAAGTCTTCTATAATTTCACTGAAATCTAAGCTTGCCACGGTGGGTGAGTGGTTAACGTGTCGGTCTACTAACCTCAAGCTTGCAGGTTCGCTCCTGGCCGTGGTAAGCGATTTATGAAAGGCGGCGAAAATTACGACACGCATGTCATACGATGTTGGCATGTCAAAGAACCCATTTGAATTCAGTAGGCCTAGTTCATAATGGCAAAATTAATCTCGGGAGTTTCCGCCAACACAAAGTTCCTTATTTCTCTACTAGAAAGCGCTATAGTGTTCAAGGAGCATAGATATCTAACCTCCTTGACTTTCATAGTGCTTCAAAGAACAACGAAATTTGACATGCAAGCTACCCTCTAGATGTCAAATAACAAAGCTTGCACCCGGCACCCAAGGCCATACGATATTATTATTATTATTATTATTATTATTATTATTAATATTACTGAAATCTAAACTTGCTAAACGGTCACGGGAGGTCACAGCTGCACTGAAAAGGGAATATGAATTATAAATTAGTTTGAAGAGTACAATTAATTTATTAATTTAAAAAAATCCATGGCGTGGGGCCCTGGGCGGTCGCCCTCCTCTAGATCCGCCCCTGATGATAATTGTTGTTTCAAGGGGCCTAACATCTAGGTTATCGGCACCTAATGGTTTGGGTGATAGTGAAGGATGAGATGAGATGAGAATGTAAACTATAACTAATACCAACTACAAACTTACCTACTAGAACTCAGCAATTCTTCTAGGTTTGTGCCGTGTCTTGTGTGAGGTTTCGCCTAGGACACCAAGCTAGTGTAGCAATATCCAGGGTGCACCAGAAGTGGTGGGGCTACACACACCCTGCCTCCTTGAGGGCCTTGAGCAGAAGGCAGGAGATACTGTGAGCCCCTGGGGGTGTAGCACAATCCAGGGTGCACCGCAAGTGGTGGGGCTACACACACCCTGCCTCCTTGAGGGCCTTGAGCAGAAGGCAGGAGATACTGTGAGCCCCTGAGGGTGTAGCACTATCCAGGGTGCACAACAAGTGGTGGGGCTACACACACCCTGCCTCCTTAAGGGCCTTGTGCAGAAGGCAGGAGTTACTGTGAGCCCCTGAGGGTGTAGCACTATCCAGGGTGCACCAGAAGTGGTGGGGCTATATACACCCTGCCTCCTTGAGGGCCTTGAGCAGAAGGCAGGAGATACTGTGAGCCCCTGAGGGTGTAGCACTATCCAGGGTGCACCAGAAGTGGTGGGGCTATATACACCCTGCCTCCTTGAGGGCCTTGAGCAGGAGGCAGGAGATACTGTGAACTCCTGAGGGTGTAGCACTATCCAGGGTGCACCAGAAGTGGTGGGGCTACACACACCCTGCCTCCTTGAGGGTGTAGCGATATCCAGGGTGCACCAGAAGTGGTGGGGCTACATACACCCTGCCACCTTGAGGGCCTTGAGCAGAAGGCAGGAGATACTGTCAGGCCCTGAGGGTGTAGCACTATCCAGGGTGCACCAGAAGTGGTGGGGCTACATTCACCCTGCCTCTTTGAGGGCCTTGAGCAGAAGGCAGGAGATACTGTGAGCCCCTGAGGGTGTAGCAATATCCAGGGTGCACAAGATGTGGTGGGGCTACATACACCCTGCCTCCATGAGGGCCTTGAGCAGAAGGCAGGATATACTCTGAGCCCTTGAGGGTGTAGCAATATCCAGGGTGCACCAGAAGTGGTGGGGCTACACACACCCTGCCTCCTTGAGCAGAAGGCAGGAAATACTGTGAGCCCCTGAGGGTGTAGCAATATCCAGGGTGCACCAGAAGTGGTGGGGCTACACACACCCTGCCTCCTTGAGCAGAAGGCAGGATATACTCTGAGCCCTTGAGGGTGTAGCAATATCCAGGGTGCACCAGAAGTGGTGGGGCTACACACACCCTGCCTCCTTGTGGGTCTTGAGCAGAAGGCAGGAGATAACATGAAAAGAAAATGAAGGCTGACCCCTTGAATAAGGTGGGATCAGGAAAGATGAGACAAGGGCGGAAAAGTGAAAGACTCCCTAGGCCTCGGATACCCTAATACCGTCAGCGTCGGAAGAGAACAAGTGTTGAACAAGAGAGGTCGATAGGAAAGAAGACGGAGAGGAACCCGGCACAAGTAAGTGGAAGCAAATGCCGAACTCAGCTGGGGTCCCGTGGTCGCTAACCCACGTCCCACTAGATGTGATCCCCTGGGAGGAAAGTAGGTTGGGACAGGCAAGAAAAATATTTACACAGAAAAGAAGTCTGACATCAAATTTAAATTTTATTAGAAAGTTGCTTTTGAAAGCCTTTGTCTGGAGTGCAGCGCTTTATGGAAGCAGAAAAGAGAATAGAAACTTTTGAAAGGTGGATAATGTTGAAGACAAACGGCTTCTGGCGACTGCTAACGAAGAGAAGAGATAGGTTTGGTATTAACCTCCTCCGCATTGATCAAATATCACTGAGTATGTATATTATATAAGTCCGTCAATCAATACAATGTTTATCCAAAATGTACAATTTTGGGCTTATGCCATATTTTATTTAATCAAACTCGACGCGTTTCGAAGGAATCATGTCATTCTTCATCAGAAATAAACAGAAATACGTCTAAATTGTTGTTGCTAAGAGAAAGCAACAAAGAAACTAAAATAATAATGTGTGCACATTTACTCATGTCCCACTAGTAGTGAGCCCTTAGAATAATAATGTGTGCACATTTACTCATGTCCCACTAGTAGTGAGCCCTTAGGATAATAATGTGTGCACATTTACTCATGTCCCACTAGTAGTGAGCCCTTAGGATAATAATGTGTGTACATTTACTCATGTCCCACTTGTAGTGAGCCCTTAGAATAATAATAATGTGTGCACATTTACTCATGTCCCACTAGTAGTGAGCCCTTAGGATAATAATAATGTGTGCACATTTACTCATGTCCCACTAGTAGTGAGCCCTTAGGATAATAATAATGTGTGCACATTTACTCATGTCCCACTTGTAGTGAGCCCTTAGGATAATAATAATGTGTGCACATTTACTCACGTCCCACTAGTAGTGAGCCCTTAGGATAATAATAATGTGTGCACATTTACTCATGTCCCACTAGTAGTGAGCCCTTAGGATAATAATAATGTGTGCACATTTACTCATGTCCCACTAGTAGTGAGCCCTTAGGATAATAATAATGTGTGCACATTTACTCATGTCCCACTAGTAGTGAGCCCTTAGGATAATAATAATGTGTGCACATTTACTCATGCCCCACTAGTAGTGAGCCCTTAGGATAATAATAATGTGTGCACATTTACTCATGTCCCACTAGTAGTGAGCCCTTAGGATAATAATAATGTGTGCACATATACTCATGTCCCACTAGTAGTGAGCCCTTAGGATAATAATAATGTGTGCACATTTACTCATGTCCCACTAGTAGTGAGCCCTTAGGATGATAATAATGTGTGCACATATACTCATGTCCCACTAGTAGTGAGCCCTTAGGACAATAATAATGTGTGCACATTTACTCATGTCCCACTTGTAGTGAGCCCTTAGGATGATAATAATGTGTGCACATTTACTCATGTCCCACTAGTAGTGAGCCCTTAGGATAATAATGTGTGCACATTTACTCATGTCCCACTAGTAGTGAGCCCTTAGGATAATAATGTGTGCACATTTACTCATGTCCCACTTGTAGTGAGCCCTTAGGATGATAATAATGTGTGCACATTTACTCATGTCCCACTAGTAGTGAGCCCTTAGGATGATAATAATGTGTGCACATTTACTCATGTCCCACTAGTAGTGAGCCCTTAGGATAATAATGTGTGCACATTTACTCATGTCCCACTAGTAGTGAGCCCTTAGGATAATAATAATGTGTGCACATTTACTCATGTCCCACTAGTAGTGAGCCCTTAGGATGATAATAATGTGTGCACATTTACTCATGTCCCACTAGTAGTGAACCCTTAGGATGATAATAATGTGTGCACATTTACTCACGTCCCACTAGTAGTGAGCCCTTAGGATAATAATGTGTGTACATTTACTCATGTCCCACTTGTAGTGAGCCCTTAGGATAATAATGTGTGCACATTTACTCATGTCCCACTAGTAGTGAGCCCTTAGGATAATAATAATGTGTGCACATTTACTCATGTCCCACTAGTAGTGAGCCCTTAGGATGATAATAATGTGTGCACATTTATTCATGTCCCACTAGTAGTGAGCCCTTCGGATGATAATAATGTGTGTACATTTACTCACGTCCCACTAGTAGTGAGCCCTTAGGATGATAATAATGTGTGTACATTTACTCATGTCCCACTTGTAGTGAGCCCTTAGGATAATAATAATGTGTGCACATTTACTCATGTCCCACTAGTAGTGAGCCCTTAGGATAATAATAATGTGTGCACATTTACTCACGTCCCACTAGTAGTGAGCCCTTAGGATAATAATAATGTGTGCACATTTACTCATGTCCCACTAGTAGTGAGCCCTTAGGATGATAATAATGTGTGCACATTTACTCATGTCCCACTTGTAGTGAGCCCTTAGGATAATAATAATGTGTGCACATTTACTCATGTCCCACTAGTAGTGAGCCCTTAGGATAATAATAATGTGTGCACATTTACTCATGTCCCACATGTAGTGAGCCCTTAGGATAATAATAATGTGTGCACATTTACTCACGTCCCACTAGTAGTGAGCCCTTAGGATAATAATAAAGTGTGCACATTTACTCATGTCCCACTTGTAGTGAGCCCTTAGGATAATAATAATGTGTGCACATTTAATCATGTCCCACTAGTAGTGATCCCTTAGGATAATAATAATGTGTGCACATTTACTCATGTCCCACTAGTAGTGAGCCCTTAGGATAATAATAATGTGTGCACATTTACTCATGCCCCACTAGTAGTGAGCCCTTAGGATGATAATAATGTGTGCACATATACTCATGTCCCACTAGTAGTGAGCCCTTAGGATGATAATAATGTGTGTACATTTACTCATGTCCCACTAGTAGTGAGCCCTTAGGATAATAATAATGTGTGCACATTTACTCATGTCCCACTAGTAGTGAGCCCTTAGGATAATAATAATGTGTGCACATTTACTCATGTCCCACTAGTAGTGAGCCCTTAGGATAATAATAATGTGTGCACATATACTCATGTCCCACTAGTAGTGAGCCCTTAGGATAATAATAATGTGTGCACATTTACTCATGTCCCACTAGTAGTGAGCCCTTAGGATGATAATAATGTGTGCACATATACTCATGTCCCACTTGTAGTGAGCCCTTATGATAATAATGTGTGCACATTTACTCATGTCCCACTAGTAGTGAGCCCTTAGAATAATAATAATGTGTGCACATTTACTCATGTCCCACTAGTAGTGAGCCCTTAGGATAATAATGTGTGCACATTTACTCATGTCCCACTAGTAGTGAGCCCTTAGAATAATAATAATGTGTGCACATTTACTCATGTCCCACTAGTAGTGAGCCCTTAGGATAATAATGTGTGCACATTTACTCATGTCCCACTAGTAGTGAGCCCTTAGAATAATAATAATGTGTGCACATTTACTCATGTCCCACTAGTAGTGAGCCCTTAGAATAATAATAATGTGTGCACATTTACTCATGTCCCACTAGTAGTGAGCCCTTAGGATAATAATGTGTGCACATTTACTCATGTCCCACTAGTAGTGAGCCCTTAGAATAATAATAATGTGTGCACATTTACTCATGTCCCACTAGTAGTGAGCCCTTAGGATAATAATGTGTGCACATTTACTCATGTCCCACTAGTAGTGAGCCCTTAGGATATTAATGTGTGCACATTTACTCATGCCCCACTAGTAGTGAGCCCTTAGAATAATAATAATGTGTGCACATTTACTCATGTCCCACTAGTAGTGAGCCCTTAGAATAATAATAATGTGTGCACATTTACTCATGTCCCACTAGTAGTGAGCCCTTAGGATGATAATGTGTGTACATTTACTCATGCCCCACTTGTAGTGAGCCCTTAGGATAATAATAATGTGTGCACATTTACTCATGTCCCACTAGTAGTGAGCCCTTAGGATAATAATGTGTGCACATTTACTCATGTCCCACTAGTAGTGAGCCCTTAGAATAATAATAATGTGTGCACATTTACTCATGTCCCACTAGTAGTGAGCCCTTAGGATAATAATGTGTGCACATTTACTCATGTCCCACTAGTAGTGAGCCCTTAGAATAATAATAATGTGTGCACATTTACTCATGTCCCACTTGTAGTGAGCCCTTAGGATAATAATAATGTGTGCACATTTACTCATGTCCCACTAGTAGTGAGCCCTTAGGATAATAATGTGTGCACATTTACTCATGTCCCACTAGTAGTGAGCCCTTAGAATAATAATAATGTGTGCACATTTACTCATGTCCCACTAGTAGTGAGCCCTTAGGATGATAATGTGTGCACATTTACTCATGTCCCACTAGTAGTGAGCCCTTAGGATAATAATGTGTGCACATTTACTCATGCCCCACTAGTAGTGAGCCCTTAGAATAATAATAATGTGTGCACATTTACTCATGTCCCACTAGTAGTGAGCCCTTAGAATAATAATAATAATGTGTGCACATTTACTCATGTCCCACTTGTAGTGAGCCTTTAGGATAATAATAATGTGTGAACATTTACTCATGTCCCACTAGTAGTGAGCCCTTAGGATAATAATGTGTGCACATTTACTCATGTCCCACTAGTAGTGAGCCCTTAGAATAATAATAATGTGTGCACATTTACTCATGTCCCACTAGTAGTGAGCCCTTAGGATAATAATGTGTGCACATTTACTCATGTCTCACTAGTAGTGAGCCCTTAGGATAATAATGTGTGCACATTTACTCATGCCCCACTAGTAGTGAGCCCTTAGAATAATAATAATGTGTGCACATATACTCATGTCCCACTAGTAGTGAGCCCTTAGAATAATAATAATGTGTGCACATTTACTCATGTCCCACTAGTAGTGAGCCCTTAGGATGATAATGTGTGTACATTTACTCATGCCCCACTTGTAGTGAGCCCTTAGGATAATAATAATGTGTGCACATTTACTCATGTCCCACTAGTAGTGAGCCCTTAGGATAATAATGTGTGCACATTTACTCATGTCCCACTAGTAGTGAGCCCTTATAATAATAATAATGTGTGCACATTTACTCATGTCCCACTAGTAGTGAGCCCTTAGGATAATAATGTGTGCACATTTACTCATGTCCCACTAGTAGTGAGCCCTTAGGATAATAATGTGTGCACATTTACTCATGCCCCACTAGTAGTGAGCCCTTAGAATAATAATAATGTGTGCACATTTACTCATGTCCCACTAGTAGTGAGCCCTTAGAATAATAATAATGTGTGCACATTTACTCATGTCCCACTAGTAGTGAGCCCTTAGGATAATAATAATGTGTGCACATTTACTCATGTCCCACTAGTAGTGAGCCCTTAGGATAATAATGTGTGCACATTTACTCATGTCCCACTAGTAGTGAGCCCTTAGAATAATAATAATGTGTGCACATTTACTCATGTCCCACTAGTAGTGAGCCCTTAGGATAATAATGTGTGCACATTTACTCATGTCCCACTAGTAGTGAGCCCTTAGAATAATAATAATGTGTGCACATTTACTCATGTCCCACTAGTAGTGAGCCCTTAGGATAATAATGTGTGCACATTTACTCATGTCCCACTAGTAGTGAGCCCTTAGGATAATAATGTGTGCACATTTACTCATGCCCCACTAGTAGTGAGCCCTTAGAATAATAATAATGTGTGCACATTTACTCATGTCCCACTAGTAGTGAGCCCTTAGAATAATAATAATGTGTGCACATTTACTCATGTCCCACTAGTAGTGAGCCCTTAGGATGATAATGTGTGCACATTTACTCATGTCCCACTAGTAGTGAGCCCTTAGGATAATAATGTGTGCACATTTACTCATGTCCCACTAGTAGTGAGCCCTTAGGATAATAATGTGTGCACATTTACTCATGTCCCACTAGTAGTGAGCCCTTAGAATAATAATAATGTGTGCACATTTACTCATGTCCCACTAGTAGTGAGCCCTTAGGATAATAATGTGTGCACATTTACTCATGTCCCACTAGTAGTGAACCCTTAGAATAATAATAATGTGTGCACATTTACTCATGTCCCACTAGTAGTGAGCCCTTAGGATAATAATGTTTGCACATTTACTCATGTCCCACTAGTAGTGAGCCCTTAGGATAATAATGTGTGCACATTTACTCATGTCCCACTAGTAGTGAGCCCTTAGAATAATAATAATGTGTGCACATTTACTCATGTCCCACTAGTAGTGAGCCCTTAGAATAATAATAATGTGTGCACATTTACTCATGTCCCACTAGTAGTGAGCCCTTAGAATAATAATAATGTGTGCACATTTACTCATGTCCCACTAGTAGTGAGCCCTTAGGATAATAATGTGTGCACATTTACTCATGTCCCACTAGTAGTGAGCCCTTAGAATAATAATAATAATGTGAGCACATTTACTCATGTCCCACTAGTAGTGAGCCCTTAGGATAATAATGTGTGCACATTTACTCATGTCCCACTAGTAGTGAGCCCTTAGGATAATAATGTGTGCACATTTACTCATGCCCCACTAGTAGTGAGCCCTTAGAATAATAATAATGTGTGCACATTTACTCATGTCCCACTAGTAGTGAGCCCTTAGAATAATAATAATAATGTGTGCACATTTACTCATGTCCCACTAGTAGTGAGCCCTTAGGATGATAATGTGTGCACATTTACTCATGTCCCACTAGTAGTGAGCCCTTAGGATAATAATGTGTGCACATTTACTCATGCCCCACTAGTCCTTAGAATAATAATAATGTGTGCACATTTACTCATGTCCCACTAGTAGTGAGCCCTTAGAATAATAATAATGTGTGCACATTTACTCATGTCCCACTAGTAGTGAGCCCTTAGAATAATAATAATGTGTGCACATTTACTCATGTCCCACTAGTAGTGAACCCTTAGGATGATAATGTGTGTACATTTACTCATGCCCCACTAGTAGTGAGCCCTTAGAATAATAATAATGTGTGCACATTTACTCATGTCCCACTAGTAGTGAGCCCTTAGAATAATAATAATGTGTGCACATTTACTCATGTCCCACTAGTAGTGAGCCCTTAGAATAATAATAATGTGTGCACATTTACTCATGTCCCACTAGTAGTGAGCCCTTAGGATAATAATGTGTGCACATTTACTCATGTCCCACTAGTAGTGAGCCCTTAGAATAATAATAATGTGTGCACATTTACTCATGTCCCACTAGTAGTGAGCCCTTAGAATAATAATAATGTGTGCACATTTACTCATTTCCCACTAGTAGTGAGCCCTTAGGATAATAATGTGTGCACATTTACTCATGTCCCACTAGTAGTGAGCCCTTAGGATAATAATAATGTGTGCACATTTACTCATGTCCCACTAGTAGTGAGCCCTTAGAATAATAATAATGTGTGCACATTTACTCATGTCCCACTAGTAGTGAGCCCTTAGGATAATAATGTGTGCACATTTACTCATGTCCCACTAGTAGTGAGCCCTTAGGATAATAATGTGTGCACATTTACTCATGTCCCACTAGTAGTGAGCCCTTAGAATAATAATAATGTGTGCACATTTACTCATGTCCCACTAGTAGTGAGCCCTTAGGATAATAATGTGTGCACATTTACTCATGTCCCACTATTAGTGAGCCCTTAGAATGATAATAATGTTTGTATATAACGGACGTCCCATTAATTACAAGTCCACTGGTTAGAATACCAATGGTGAGCCGCCATGCAATTGGGAAAGGTCGCCCGAGGAACTCCCCGTTATTTCCGTAGTTTTGTTAGGGGAGACGTGCACGAAATTCTTCTGAAATATGATTTTTTTGTTGTTGCTGAAATTACAAGCTTATTATCTTGTGAATCTATTCCTAAAAGGATTTGGTTGAATTCAATGCCTAAGTCCATAAATAAAAAAATAAAAAAAAAACTAACATGTGCGCGTCAGGTGCCACACCCCCTTTTCAATGCAATTGCTATTTTTCATCTTTGCTGAACACTTTAAGTCATTTTAGTCAGGCAGTTGGCGGTATCACACTTGGGAATATTGCAAAAGGCTGCGATGCGCACTTCCGGTTGATCAAGCATGGCGATTACCGCGGAAAGTTTGTTTTGATTTCAGAGATACAGTGCGAGGTAGGGAGTTGTAAGATACGTTATTAATAACAATGGGCAGGTCTGCTAGAGTGTTCAAGAAAGTTAAAAGTTCTATAGTACTGAATACAAAGAAAATTATACCGGGCTTATCTAATTTAGTCCAATTGTTTACATACTTCAAGATGGCAGCTGTGCGAAATTCTGAAATTAAGTTTTTATTTCTTGTGTCGTAATCATACGATCGAAGTCAACGATTGAATATTGATCCTACGCAATGATCGTCATCTAAGAGTATAACTCTATAGCCTACATATATAAAATCCAACATGGCGACAATCCGAAATATTTCGACGGTTTTCAGTATCTACGTATCTATTAGGCCTACAGCAATCAAACTGATTTTTTAAAATGTTGATAGAGGCAATAACGTAAGTAGGGTGTATGAAAATATGCTATTTAGTTCTTAACGGAACTACTTTTTCGGCTGTGAGTCGCTCGCTTCTTCATGAAGAACATACTACAGGGCATCGACAAGAGGCGTATTGATTCTGCAAACAAGACTGTGGATGACATCCATAAGGAGGCCAGGCAAAAGAAAACACTTGAGAAGAAAGCAGCTGAAGAGGTGGATGATGAGCATTATTGATATGGTCAATTTTGATGTTGTTGAGTCGAGACAAGTAGCATGTCTACCTTGATAAAATTCAATTGTCATTTCCTGGACTTCCTTTTTCCAAAACAAATGTACCTTTTCCACTTGAACTACTAAAGATAGACAGGTTAAACATTGTTACACATTTTACTGGAAGGGAATTACAAAACATGTAATTTTATGGATTTCAGAGGTTCATATGTATGCATTTTTTGTGATTTTTTCAAATTCAAAAGTTCTTTCATTTTCAAAAAGTCTAAATAGGCATGGAATTTAAAACGGCTCCAGGGATTGCATTAACAAGGTTATAGAAGGCACTAAAATAAATTACAAGTTCCAGGACCTTAGCGTTCCTGAGAAAAAGGTACATCTATGTGACCAAAATTCAAATAAAAGAAAAAGAAAACGTTCTACCCAAATTAACTGATTAATTTTAATAGCAAATACAAATGCCTTTTTAATCAGTGTGCAAAGTTTCATGATTCTAACTCAAATAACGTCCAGGTTATAGAAAATTTAGAAAGGCAATGCAATTTCGTGCACGTCTCCCCTTAAGTTATCCTGCATAATAAGCTTATAAATAATATTATTGATAATACCGAATTTCTAAATTACATGAGTTTTAATACCCGGAGAATGAATCTCAGACAACGTGCTTTGTTAGTCGCTCCCAAAGCAAGAAAACTCGCCCGCCACTTCATACAATGTGCCGGACAGCTAATCTCATCAGTGTTTGATTTCACTTTATCTTTGCAACAGTTTAAAAAAATACCAAGTCAGTACCTACATAAGTGAGTAATACAAATACATCTTGGAAAATGTCTGATAAAATATCAAAATCTATGCATCACTAGGTATTAATACATAATACTTGTTGTTTTCATCCATTAGTAATATTACTGAAATGAAAATCCACAGCCTGCTTCCAGTCTCCGACCGGGTCAGGAATGGAATGAATGAAGCCCCCAACTAGCGGCGAGAATATGAACTGTGCCGGCTGCCGAGGCCTGACGCACTCCTCTGGGGCAATGATTAAATGAATGACAGATGAAATGAAATGATAGTGGAGAGTGTTGCTGGAATGAAATTTTGACAGGGAAAACCGGAGTACCCGGAGAAAAACCTGTCTGCCTCCGTTTTGTCCAGCACAGATCTCACATGGAGTGACCAGGATTTGAACCACGGACCCAGCGGTGAGAGGCCAGCGTGCTGCCGCCTAAGCCACGGAGGCTTAGTAATATTACTAATTTTCTTAATTTAATTACAGTTTACTTTCACTTTATCAAGTTGGCATTCAGCATATATTTGTGTAAAGAATAGTTAAACCTGAATATTGTACAATCTGAACTGTATTATTATTAATTCTGACCAAGGAAAGGAGCGGAACCCTTGATAATGCCGGACGCAGTTTCCGGTGAAACGTCGGGAGACATCCAGTCTGGACCACGGCCTACAGGCGCGAAAGCTTGTATTTAATTATGAACGCCGGCCGTGAAAGCCTAACCTGTATTTTTATTGTTTGTGTTTTCTTTTTCTTTAACATGTGATTATGATAAATCTATGTAAAATTGCTCAGTCTCCAGTAATTGGAATTGTATTCTGTTGGAGGCAATAAATAAATAATAATAATATCGTATGACCTCGGGTGCCGGGTGCAAGCTTTGTAATTTGACACCCAGAGGGTAGCTTGCATGTCAAATTTCGTTGTTCCTTGAATCACTATGGAAGTCAAGGAGGTTAGATATCTAAGCTCCTTGAACATTATAGCGCTTTCTAGTAGAGAAATGAGGAACTTTGTGTTGGCGGAAACTCCCGAGATTAATTTTGCCATTATGAACACGGCCTACTGAATTCAAAAGGGTTCTTTGACATGCCAACATCGCATGACATGCGTGTCGTATTTTTGCCGCCTTTCAAAATTCACTTACCACGGCCAGGAGCGAACCTGCAATCTTCGGGTTAGTAGACCTGCTATCCACTCACCCTCCGTGGCAAGCTAATAAATAAATAATAATACAGGTTATATATTATATGATACAATTGGAGTGGAATGGGGGTCACAGAGCGCTTTCGTGCAATTTCTTATTCAAGTTTATGCTAGATGATCGAGGTGTATTTATTTTCCTCCGTTGAATTATAGTCCCCGCAGATCATTATCATCAATAACCGGGCAGTGCTGCCCGATCTTCAAAAATTGCAAACAAACTATCAGTAATACACTAATAATTTGATGAATGAATGAACAGGAGTTATTTCATTCCCTGCCCCGCAAAGCGAGGCAGGGCGGGCACCCAGCTCAACAGGGAGCTCTTGTGCCAAAGAAGAGGAAAGGGTTAGAGAATAAGTTATATTGGAAGAAAATATGCTAGGCATATGGATAGGAGGGATGAAGGAGGATGCAATGGCGCAGAAGTCACCGCGACCCCAAGGCGGACCCCCCCAGACGAGGCCCCCCACCACACTCGCCGGAGCATTACCCCACTAGCCCCGTTTATTCAAAAATATACATAATACATAAAATAAATATTGCCGTGGGTAAAATACAGAATTATATACAACAAATTGAAAAGTAATGTCCAGAAAGAATGTCTATTGTTCGTATGGCTGGAAAAGATAAAGACACTGGAGAAAGCACAGGAAATGAATAAATTGATATGTATTAAAGTTCAAAAGAGTGTCTATTGTCCATGCTGAAAGAGAAACAAAAATAATTCAGAAGCACACGCATCACTTGAAGCACTGGGGTGAAGCGGCAACAAGGCCGTTAAATTTTTGGAGCACTGGGAGCACTGTGTGACGATGCGTGGAGCCATTCCGGAGAACGAAGTAGACTAAATAAGGTTTAGTGGGGCAAAAAATAAAATTTATGTAACTGCTACAGGGGCGATGTGAATAGGATAAAACTGAACGAAAAATAAACAATGAGAGGGCACTTGTGGTGCCGACAGTAACAAAGAGGCGGGGCTGACTATAGCCCCCCAAAAGAAAGTAGAACATGTGAAAAATGTGCACAGAACAGAATAATGAGAGCGTGAGAGGGGGCTAGTCGATGAGTGGAGGGAAGAGATGACCGGTTTCAGGGGTGCGTGTGGAGTTGAGGATAGCAGTGGCATAGGGGGAGAGCTCTAGAGCTTCAAGGGGTTGGGTGGCGTGGGAGCGGCGTGCGCGAGTAAGGTAGGAGAATCGAAGGGAGTGAACATGGGCGAGTGCAGAAGGGAAAGTGAGCATACCAGTGAGGGTGGCGGAAGGGGTATCGAGTTTACAATGATAGGCGATTCTGATAGCGTGACGGTCGAGGGTGAGGAGACGAAAATAGAGGCGGGGGTGGGCGGTGAGCCAGGTAAGGGAGGCATAGGTGAAAACTGGGCGAATGAAGGTCTTGTAAACGTTAAGGGTCTGAGGGGGCCGTAGGCCCCAGGTCTTACCGGTGAGGAGACGGAGAATGCGGAAGCGGGAGAGGGAGCGCTTGTAGACTGAATCGAAGTGAAGGTTCCATTTGAGGTTGTTTTGGAAGGTAATGCCGAGGTATTTAAGCTGATTAAGTTGAGGAATAAGAGAATCATTAAAGGTGAAATGGAGGCGCTGGGAAGGGCGGCGACGGGTGCGGGAGCGTTTGATATGGATGTATTGGGACTTCTGGGGGTTGACTTGAATCTGCCAGTGATTGCACCAGGTTTGGAGTGTATGAAGGTAACGTTGTACATGGCGTTGGAGGGTGTGAGAACGAGGGAAGAGGGCGAGAATGGCAAGGTCGTCGGCGTATTGATACAAACGGAGCAGAGGAGAAGGGGTAGGGATATCGTGGGTGTAGAGGACATAGAGAAGGGGAGAAAGGGGGCTGCCTTGAGGGACTCCGGCGTGGATAGGGAAAGTGAAGGAAGAAGTACCATGGATGAGGATTTGGGCCGTGCGATTATACAAGAAGTTTGCAATGAGGCGGACGTACGTGATGGGTAAGGGGAGGTGGAGGAGCTTGAAGAGGAGGCCAGGGAACCAGACTTTGTCGAAAGCTTTTTCGACATCGAAACAGAGGAGAAGGGCATGTTTGTTATTGGGGGAGGCTAGGAAGGCTTCAATGGAGGCAGTGATGTGAAAGAGGTGATCGTGGGTGGAGAAGTTAGGGCGGAATCCAGCTTGATGAGCGGGGATGAGATTAAGGGAGTGAAGATAGGGATAGAGGCGTTTGGTGATAATAAGTTCGAAAAGTTTGGAAAGAACAGGGAGAAGGGAGATTGGACGGTAAGAATTAATGTCCGAAGGAAGTTTAGAAGGTTTGAGAAAAAGAAGGATGTTGGCATTTCCCCAGTGGTGGGGAAAATGTCCGGTGTAGAGGATAGTGTTGTAGATCTGAGCAAGGTAAAGGAAGAGGATGTCGGGGGCCTCGCGAAGGTGACGGTAAGTAATGCCGTCACCCCCGGGGGCCGTAGTGCGGCGATGCTTAAGGAGATTGCGGATTTCAAGTGGGGTGATGGGGGAATTGAGAGGGTGTTGGTAATCAGTGGAGGGAAGGTGGGCAAAGGAAGGCGTGAGACGAGGGGAGGTTGGGTCGGTATAGGCATGAATGGTAGGTTCGTCGGGGTGGGAGAGGTGAGGGGCGATAGTGGGGAAGAAAACGTGGGAGTAATGCTGAGCAAACATATCGGCTTTTGCTTGATTAGAAACTACAGGTGAACCATTACGGAGTATAGGGTACGTGGGATGGGATTTCCGACGTTGGGAAAGGCGGGAGAAAGTTTTCCAGAAAATGGTAGGGTCAGGGCTGTGGGAAAGGTCGGAACAGGCGTCATTCCATTGCTTGCGGCGGATGGCTTTGATAAAGGAGCGAGCGTGACGAAGGGTTTTACGGTGTTCGGTTAGGGTGGCAGGATCGCGGGTTCGACAGTAGGAGCGGTAGAAATCATGAGCAGTACGAAGGAGACGGAGGGCGCGGGGGGGGATAGGAGGTTTCGAAGGCTGATAGGAGTGGCGGGGAACATGGCGGATATCGGCGGTAATTAAGGCCTGTTCAACACGATGAATGAGTTGTGAGAGGGCAGGGTGAGAGGCAGGGGGTGTAGGAGGAAGGGGGGTGAGGGAGGAAGTTAAGGTGGTACGGTAGGCGTTCCAATCGGTTTTAGAGTATTGACGGGTGGGAGGAGGTCGTGGAGGAGGTTGGAAAGGGGCGGGGAGGTAGTTAGACAGGGAAATGAGGGTTGGAAGGTGGTTACTACCGATAGTGGGGAGGACAGTAACATTAGCAATATTGGCGAGATTGGGAGTAAGCATAAGAAAATCGGGGGTGGAGTTGGAATAGGGAAGTGTGGGGGAGGGAAAAGGGACGGACATGCCCCGGCTGATGGATAAGAAGTCCTGGAAAAGACGGGCTTGGACAGGGGTGTAGGAGGTAACATTGATATCGGCGGCAAAGAAATAAGTAGGAAAATTGGCTTCGAGGAAGCGGAAGAAAGCGATGGGGGGAGGGGAGCGGGGTACCAGATACATAGTGACAAGGGTGAGAGTTTGGTTAGGAAAGATAAGGTCAAGAATGAGGTATTCATTAAAGCCGTCAGGGAAATTGAAAAAGTGCTGGCGAGTGGGAATTGAGTTGCGAACAGCAACTGCAACCCCACCCGACCGCTGAAAGTGACGATCGGCGCGAATGAGTTGGTAACCATCAAAGGGGGGAATTGCTTGTGGAGGTTTGAGGAAGGTTTCATTGAAAATCATGATGTCCGGGGCATGTTGGGAAAGGGAGATGTCCAACAATGGTCGGTTGGAGAAGAGGGAGCGGATGTTGACAAAGTAAAGGGTGAGATTAGGCATTTATCAATATGCAGGGACGGTACTCAGCGGGAAAAATGCAAAATGCATCTTATTCCCACTATACGACATGTCGACATGCGTATTCAGAGTGAGACGGGCGGCGAGTTGGACTTGGGAAACAATGAGTGGACGGGCGAAGGGAAGGACGTTTTGGAGGACCATCGTCACGAATCGGACGACGTTCTCCGTGGTAGGGGGAGGGGTAGGGGATGCGGAAGGGGGGGTGGGAAGATCCTGGGATATGACGGGGACAACCTGTTCAGGCTTAGCAGGGTCGGGAAGAGGCCGGCCCCGGCATCGGTATGCGAAGGCGGGGTGGGCCTCACCGCAGGTTGCGCACTTCGGGTGCTCCCGATTTACGCAACGAGCGGTAGGGTGTTCTTGAGCACAAATTCCACATACCTGATCGTTCGGGCAGATGGCTCCAGGGGGGTGGTCAAATTTCTGGCACCGGTCGCAGCGCGTACGTTGAGGGGCGGGAGTCCGGGAGGGCTCCACGCGATGACGCTTACAATAGATGGATGCACCGTTGCGCAGAAGGGCGTCGATGGAAGTGACGTTCTTGCACAGCACCCGCACCAGGGTGGTGGGGCCATGGGCGTTGTTGATCCGTACCACCTTGAAGACATCCAGACCGGCGAGTTGGAGCTGAGCGGCAACCTCGTCGGCGGAGTATGAACGTTCGACCCCATAGATAACCGCTGACATGATGGGCGTAGTGCGGTGAGATGGGGGAGGCTGATGTGAAGGCTGTGCCATAGTGACATTATAAGCCCGACAGGAGGGGGAGAGGTTGGCTGTGCCGATGGAGTTTACTATGATGCTGAACAGCGGCTCAGTGGATTTGAGGTTGTGTCCCTCCTTGGTCCTCTGTATTTCGAGGTTGTAGGCAGCAAGGTTGGGAATAAATTTGGATAGGACTTGGTGGAGATGGCGGGGGTGGTTGTGCTCAGGCATGAGTTTGACAAGACGGACGACATAGTAGGTGGGAGACGGGATGAGGGAGGGGGCGGTGACACTACGCGTGCGGACAGCAGAGGGTAAGGCGGGGTTCCGTGCTGCGTCGGCGTAGCTGCGGAGAAGTGGGCCGGGTACAATATTGGCCGGCATGTAGACGTCGGAAGATTGAGATTGGTTTTGTTGCGGCGATCGAGGTGGGAAGTGAAATGGGGCAGCGATACGAGATGGTGAGAGGCGGCGGAGCGGAGAGTCAATCTCCAAAAGGCTCTTAATACCCAGCTCTTCAGGGACCTCATCCGTGGGCGTACAAGTAGTGCTAGTGGAAGCAGAACTCTGCCCTGGATAACAGGGCTTCTTAGCACGCTCGATGGGAGGAGGCGAGCGTTCCTTGCGGGCCATTTTAATTGGCAGAGTTTCCATTTCACTTTCACTCACCTCGGGTTGGTCGTGGTCAGATTCCGAGTCCAGCAGCAGCGATGGCATGGACGGAGCTTGAGAGGAAGAAGCTTGAGCAGAAGGCGGCATTTTAGCCGCATTAGACGGTGTTTTCACCATGACGCACACGAACACAAGCACTGGTATAGATATACTCGCTAGCACGGGCACACGCAGAAACTGGTGAGAACCGGTCGTAGCACTGAGAATTTGTAAAAGTTTCGTAATTATATGTAGACACACGGTCAGCGTAACAGCTTCTTTGATACTGAACAGAGAGAGTGCTAATAATTTGTCAAGATGTCAATAAGGTAGAAAAGAGTGAACTTCGTTCAACCCCAAATCAAATAAGTGTTATTTCAATTCCTGCTTCCGCGCGAAGCGCGGGAGCAGGCGGGCCATCGGCTAAACTAGTAGCCCTTAGGCCATATTATGACTTTTTTATTTATTAATGATTATTGATTGAAGGTGTAGTACGTCATGACGTACACTGGACTTTAAAGATTTGATAGATGGTGGCGCAGAGGTCACCCCGACCCGCAAAGCGGCCCCCCAGGGAGGGCCCCCCACCCACACTCCGCCCAGGGTGACTTCCTACTAGTCCCCCATTTATTTGTTTCCAGATACAATACAAACATCAATAAATGGAGCAATACATACACAGAGCATAAAATAATAGATACATAGGTTATTTGTTCATTTGAAGTTGGTAGTTCATCTGTCCTAATTTTAATTGTCTTAATTTTAATTGAGACAGGTTGACATGTTTAATTTCACCGAAATGTTTCTTGATATCACTTCAACACTGTTTGGACACTCGATACACTGATTGTCTATATACAAACTTGTATCTGGCGTTATCGGAGGCGGAGCAGTTGATCGTGATTTGCACTTGATGGAGTGGGCATATAAAAGATAAACACAGAACATTTGGAAAACAAATATTAAAACAGATATGTGGTACTGCAGTTGTAGAAAGGGAATATATTTGTGCAGGCTGTACGCCTATGGCTCACTGGGCTTCTATAGTGCCAGGAAAGCCCCCCCGCCCTAATGTGTCATTTGTTTGGTGGAGGGATAAGGAGTCGTAGTTTTATGATTGGTTGGTGGGGCGGGGCGGTGTATGATGAACATGTGGTAAGGAATTTAAGTGATTGGGGGCGGGAATAGATGTGAATTTGATGGGGTGCGATTGTCATGTAAGATGGCTTGGGCTAGGGGGGAGATCGAGAGGGCTTCTTGGAAAAAGGGAAAATTGTCCTTGCTAGCTTTTATTAGATATTTAAGTCGAATTTTGTGAATAGTTGTGAGGATGGAGGGGAAGGTGTACAGGGTTGAAAAATCGGCGGAGGGGGTATCGTAGGGTAGGTGATGTGCTATGCGTAAGGCATGTCTATCGAGCTTGGTAAGATTGAAGTAAAGAGGGGGGTCAGCGGTAATCCAGGATATGGAAGCATATAAAAGAACAGGGCGTATAAAGGTTTGGTAAATCTGAAGGATTTGGGGGGCTTTTAGGCCCCAGGTGTGACCTATGAGTTTGCGGGTGGCGGCAAGCCGATGGAAAGCACGGCGGTAGATATTTTGAAGATGACGGTTCCATTTGAAATTATTTTGAAATGTGATGCCTAAGTACGTTATAATATTTGTTTCGATTAGGGGGAGGGAATGGAGAGTGAGTTGAATTTTATTTCGGGGTCGGCAGAGGCGGGATTTTGGACGGAAAACAATAAGTTGGGTTTTGGTAGGGTTTACAGTAATATGGGAGGAGTTGAACCAGTCTTGTAGTGTATTTAGGTATGATTGGAGAAGTCGGGTGAGGAGAGGAGCTGTTCGGGCCAAGCCCAGTATGGCTAGGTCATCGGCAAATTGATATAATCGAAGGGGGGGAGGAGGGTGTGGTATATCATGTGTAAATAGGAGATAAAGGAGGGGTGAAAGGGGCGATCCCTGAGGGACACCTGCCCTGAGCGGGAAGGTATAGGACTGGGCTGTGCGTAAGCTAATCAATGCAGTGCGATAGTGTGAGAAATTATAGATGAGTCGGATGATAGATGGCGGGAGAGGAAGATGGCGTAATTTGAACATGAGTACTGGTAGGTATACTGTATCAAATGCTTTCTCAATGTCTAAGCATATGAGAGCGGCAGTTTTGCGGGGTTTGAGGAAAGCATGTATTGAGGAGGTGAGGTGGAAAAGGTGGTCGTTTGTGGAGCGTCGGCGACGGAAACCTGCTTGTGACTCTGGGATGAGGTGAAGGGATTCTAGATAGGTGCTAATACGACGGGCGAGGATTAGTTCGAATATCTTAGACAGTACCGGGAGGAGACTAATGGGTCGATAGGAATGTAGATCTGAGGGGGGTTTCTTGGGTTTTAGGAATAGCTTGATGGTGGCTTTGCACCAATGGGAGGGATAAAAGCCGGTGTATAGCATGGTATTATATAGAAGGCAGAGGATAGAAATAAGAAGGGGTGGAGATTCTTGAATGTGTCTATATGTGAGAGTATCTAGTCCTGGAGCAGTTGCTTTACGTCGATGAAGGGTGCAAGTGATTTCGTCTGGAGTGATGGGATGGTTTAAAGGATGGTCATATTGGATTTGGGCAAAATGATCAAAGGAAGGTATAAGGTCGGGTGTGTGTACTGGATTATCTAATCTATGAATAAGAGACTCATTTTGACTGCGGAAGCTGGGGTTTTGAACCGGGGAGAAGACGGCGTGGAAGTGAGTTGCAAACATGTCTGCTTTTTCTTGAAAGGAAGTTGGTACTGAGTTGTTTGTTCGGATGGGGTATGTAGGGGACGGGGATTTTGTGTTTGTCAGACGTTGGAAGGTGGGCCAGAATTTAGAAGGGTCGGGAGTGTCGGAAAGACGATTGCAGGCATCGGTCCAATATTTGCGTTTTATGGCTTTGAGATACGATTTTGCATGTCGATGGTGAAGACGATGTTGGTGAAGGTCAGCCGGATCCCGGGTACGGATATAAGTGCGGTAATAATCATGAGAGAGGCGTAGAAGTTGTAGTGCTTTTGGAGGTAATGGGGGTTTGGTTGGGTGTCGGGAATGACGTGGAATATGGAGGCGATCTGCGGCCAGAAGGGCCGTTTCTGTTTCAGATATGAGGGTTTGGAGATTAGGAAGGGAGGTTGGTGGTGTAGTAGTTTCTAGGAGTGAAGTTAAGGTAGCTCGATATGCATTCCAGTTAGTTTTCTTAAATAGCCTGGTAGGAGGGGGGCGGTTGGGGGCTGGAGAACGAGGGAAAATATTTGGAATGGAAATGATTGCCGGGAGGTGGTCACTTCCGTTATAGGGTAAGAGTTTGACTGGAGGGTTTAGGCAGAGGGTAGGAGGTATGATAATGACGTCGGGTGTGGAATTTGTATGGGGAATGGTGTGAGATGGGAAAGGGATCAGCACTCCTCGGATTTGGCCAAGTAACTGTTGAAAGTTATTATTTTCTGTAACATTGTATGAGTTTATATTAATATCGGCGGCTAGGATATAATTTGAGAATGTTCGATCAATATAGTGGAGAAAAACTATAGGAGGTGGTGTTCGAGGTGCTAAGTAGAGGGTAACTATGGTGAAGGTTTTTGATGGAGCGAAAATTTCAAGTATGAGGTATTCTGTAAAGTTATATGGAAAATTAAAGAAATGTTGCTTTACTGTTAGATTTCGGTGGATTCCAACAGCTACACCTCCCCGAGCCGCACCTGATGGCCTATCTGCACGGTAGATAGTGAACGGGGGCAAGCGCAGCTGTTGGATGGGATTTAGAAAAGTTTCATTTAAAATGAAGATATCCGGGGAGTGCTGTTTGATGGCAAATTCGAAAGTTACCCAGTTGGCGCGCAGTGACCTGATGTTATCATAATAAATTTGTAATGTCATTTTAGCTTATGGTTGGAATACTGGCAAGAGGGAAGAATGCATAATGCATTCTATTGCCTGAATATGCTATATCCACATGGGTATGGAACACCAACCGGGCTGCCATCTGTATGTGTTGGGTAATGAGGGGACGCTGGAAAGGAAGGCAAAATCAATGTTGACAAAAGTTCCCGCTGTGTCGCGCTGCGTTATGTAGTGGGTTCGACAGACATCGGCTGTGTCCGTAACCAGTCGTTGTCACTGTGAAGTCGGAGCCACAATACACGTCAGGGTTTAAAATCAGCGATCTTACAATGAAGACAGAGCAATCTTTGTACTAAAGGACCCCTGGAACTCTCGTAATCAATTAAAGTTAACATGCTTTGACGAATAAAATTGTTTCGATGTGTGCATTGCTATACAAGGCAACAAGTATTCACTAGTTTAAATGTATCATTGCATTGAATAAGAACACTCATACATGGCTGATGCTTCCGGTGATATAACTTAGTACTACTACGGAGAAGGTGTTACGGTACTTCCTTTTATGTTTCTTGAGTTAGTAACTAATATTTAGTGAGAAGAGAAAGGTGTGATTTACTATAAAAAATAATGTCAATAGCACTGAACAAGCCTGAAGATTCCTGTTCAATCGATGATGTAATGGCAAGTTCTGTTTGTTCGGATCACGGTGCTTATGGTACTTGGAAATGTATTTCTTATTTAATATCTTAGCACTTAAGTATTTTATCCAAATAGCACACCAATCATGTTACTGAAGGGGAGGGAAACCAACCAGACGGCAAATCCCTATATCCCTATATATATTATAATTGTAAAAATCTGTGTGTCTGTGTGTGTGTTAGTTTGTTACCTCTTGACACTAAAACGGCTGGACAGATTTGGGTGAAATTTGATATGGAGACAGCTTATAACCTGGGATAACATAATGACTGCCTTTCATCCGGAAATAAATCATTGTTCCCGTGGAACGGGCAACATAACTGAAGTCACCAAAAATACTCAACTGGGACAAAATATCGAAGTTGTCGCATAAAGACCGGACAAAGCTCATTTTACGCCTCTCGATGCGAGAAATAATACTCGGTGTGTTCCTACGGGACACCGAAACCCACATTTTAAGGCCCTAAAACCTACAGTTTCAAAGATATTCGCAGAAAACTATCTTCACTGTTATAAACTGATGAACTAATGGCAAGTCCGTTTCCATGGCAACTGAATCTGAAGGTATGTCATCCGATTTTCTATATATCCCTGTAGGAGGCAATGCCAATCCATTTATTATCTTTTTCAAGATATATATAAACACAATAAGAACAGGGTAGCGCGCCTGCCTCCCAACCGGAGGCCCCGGGTTCGATTCCCGGCTCCGTCAGAAATTTTAGACACTGACGTGAGGACTGCAACGGAGTTCACTCAGCTTCGTGAGGACAATTGAGTAGCTGTCTGATAGAGAGGCAGCGTGCCGGTCACGAAAAACAAGATTAACGGCCGAGGGGACACGATGCACTGACCACGCGTCACCACAATATCTGCTGGCCAAATGGCTGGGAAGCGGTCGCATGATAGGCCTAGGCCCTTCATGGTCTGTAAAGCCAGGGGTAAAAAAATTAGGTGTAACGCATTCCAATACCACTTTTAATTTTTAATCACTACAGTAGCGGCTACTAAATAAAGGTAGCGATATAGCTACGTTCAATTTCATAAACACTGGGCTTACAAATCCCGTATAGTTAAGTAGAAATATCAGTCTGGTCGTTATTTCAGTAGCAACGAAGCTCTGTGGCGGCTATTGCCGTTTCCGTAACACTTAAGGCATCCCGCCGTCACATACCTCAATGTGCACTTACAAAATTGTGAACCAGTCTATTTTACTGAAAAGAATTTCTACGAGCGAGTATCCACTCCGCCAAAAACCACACTCTCCACCTTTTCCAAAATTTACACAAGACATGATTTTTAAAGCACTCTTCTGTATGTTTAGGTACAGAGATATACCACATGGAAACATACAATAAAATGTTGGCAAATCTGCGTTCAAGGAACTGCTGTCCAGAATAGGCTTAGGGCAGGTTATGCGGCCCATGTTCGTAACATGGAATGTTTTCCTTTGACAATGCATCTACAGCATGTGCGAGGGCAACGCATTTCAAAGATCTCTAAAAACACAATAATCAGGAAATTGGAGAAAAATTTAAAGTGGGAGCGAAGATTTAAGGAGAAATAATTTCATGTCAGATTTGCTGATGACATCGTCATCTTGGCCGATACGCCAGAGGATTTGAACGAGTTTTTGAATGGTAAGGACTCCGTCTTGAGGAAAGAATTCATGATGAAAGTCAATAAATGTAAAACAAAATTATTGGAATGCAGCCAAAATAAATCAGAAAACTCTATGGACCTCAAATTGGTAGGTGAAACGCTACGGGAAGTAGGAGACTTATGTTACTTAGGAAGCAAGATAACCAGTGATGGACGAAGTAAAGAGGATATAAAAAGCAGGTTGGCTCAGGCAAGGAAGCATTTCTACAGAAAAGGAATCTGTTGACATCGAATATACATTTAGGTATTAGGAAGTCATTTTTGAAAGCTTTTGTCTGGAGCGTGACACTATAACGAAGTGAAACTTGGACTAATGGTGCAGCAGAAAATAGGGCAATTGAAGCATTTGAAATGTGGTGTTACAGGAGAATGATGAAGATCAGATGGGTAGATAGGGTAACAAATGAAGAGCTATTAAGACGAGTGGGAGAGGAGAGATGTTTCTGGCGACTGCTAATGAAGAGAAGAGATAGGTAGGTACGACACATATTAACACACCCAGGAATAGCAAGCTTAGTTATGGATGGGAGGGTCGAGGACAAGAACTGTAGGGGTAGACCAGGAAAGGGAGGCATGGAGGGCTGCATCAAACCTGTCAAAAAACTGAAGACTCAAACAACAACAATCTGGAATTTTAATTAATTAGAGAGGCATGTGAGGCAAAAGGGTTGTTGGAGAATTTCAATCCCTGGGATGTAACACTAGAAGAGACTGCATAATGTACATCAGCGTCCAAGGTAATAATAATAATAATATCGTATGGCCTCGGGTGCCTGGTGCAAGCTTTGTTAATTGACACCCAGAGGGTAGCTTGCATGTCGAATTTCGTCGTCCCTTTGAACGCTATGATAGTCAAGGAGGTTAGATATCTAAACTCCTTGACACTACAGCGCTTTCAAGTAGAGAATGGAGGAACTTTGTGTTGGCGGAAAATCCCGAGATTAATTTTGCCATTGAACACGGCCTACTGAATTCAAATGGGTTCTTTAACATGCCAACAACGTATGACATGAGTATCGTGATTTTTGTCGCCTTCAAAAATCACTTACTATGGCCAGGGGCGAACCTGCAATCTTGGGGTTGGTAGTCCGACACTATAACCACTCACCCACCGTGGCAAGCAGCGTCCAAGGTGAGAGATATTTTACTATAGGTCTATTAATAGTGACATGTTGACGTTCAAATCATCAATAAGTGTGGCAAAATTACACCCAGAATAACTTAAGGAAATATACGCCTACTTTTAATTCCCCATATTCCGATAGATTTGCCATTCCAGTGTGCAAGAGTGCAGTTCCCTCTTCAAACAATATTCGCAATTTCTATTAACAAAGCGCAATGACACACACTTAACAGCAGCAGGTGTACATTTAGACAAAACCATTTTTTCCCATGGGCAACTGTATGTGGCATGCTCGCGAGTATCCGGACAACAAAATGGTCAGCAGAAGATGGCAAAACCAAAATCGTAATTCTAAAATGTGTTCACATAATGTAACATCGTACCCTGCAGACTTTCACAACTCTATAAAATTCCCACTTTGCTGCTCATATAATTATACTATATGTATCAACATTTTCAGAATTAGAATAGACCCATTATCAGCAATGTTTGCCAGGTGGATGAGTGGATAGCGTGTCGGTGTATTAACCCCAAGATTGCAGGTTCGCTCCTGGCCGTGGTAAGTGATTTTTTTTGAAAGGTGGCAAAAATACGATACGCATGTCATTCGATGTTGGCATGTCAAGGAACCCATATGAATTCAGTAGGCCGTGTTCATAATGGCAAAATTAATCTCGGGATTTTCCGCCAACACAAAGTTCCTCATTTCTCTACTAGAAAGCGCTATAGTGTTCATGGAGCTTAGATATCTAACCTCCTTGACTTTCATAGTGATTCAAGGAACAACGAAATTCGACGCAAGCTATCCTCTGGGTGTCAAATTACAAAGCTTGCATCCGGCACCCGAGGCCATACGATATTATTATTATTATTATTATTATTATTATTATTATTATTATTATTATTATTATTATATTATCAGCAATAATGCACCGTCCTCATTGTCTTGATCGCGAGCGAAGCGGCGGGTACCTGCTAGTTTACGTATAAAAAGACACATCAAAGAAGAATTGAAAGAATGGCAGAAAGCTTATGAACGATACCAAGCAAACTATGGCGGCTTCGGTGGCGTAGTCGGTAGCATGCTGAGCTTCTATGCCCAAGATAGCGGGTTCAAACCCGGCCGAAGCCGTCGGATTTTTTTAAGAGCGTTAAAAATCCCTCAGTATGCCTTCCTTCGGAGGGGAAGTAAAGCCGGCGGTCCCATGTCATAGATTTATGGCATGTTAAAGAACCTTCCACTAATTGCACCTGTGTGAAGCTAAATTGGATAGGTTAAGAATGTAAACAACGCTCTTTGGTTTCTATGTTCGTTGCCAAGAGCCGACTGCGGTGACGTCTAGTAGCTGAGTTCTGAACTAAGTCTAGTAGTCGTTGACAGTGGCGCTTGGCGGCAAAAGTAGGAACTATTTGAAAAATTCTAAGTTGAAGTACTTAAATTAAATAACAGATAAGACACACCAAAGTACACGGGGCTAGATGACCGCGTTGTCGCAGCCCCTAAACTAACGAACCAACCAAGCGAACTATGCGCAACAACTACAGGAAAGGCTGCAGTGTAACTGTATAATGGGAATAATTATCTAGGAGGCGTATTACTAATAAATGGTTGTCTATTTGTGATTCTCTGAAAAGGCAATAAGTGAATCATGCTTATGTGTATAAACTTGTGACAGGGGCGTATATAGAAAAAACATTCGGGGGGGGGGGGGCTGACTATCCTGGAAAATTGTGAGTAATCTCAGGGGATTGTCACCGCAAAATACCCAGAAATATCAACCAATATCTTAGAGCATATAACTTTGTGTAATTATTTTAGATAAGATTCAAAGTTTATATAGCCTACAATTATTACTGGCAATACAAAAATTTGTAAAATACAACACAACATACAAATAAAATTTCTATTATGATCTATGTTAGGCCCCTTAAAACAACAAAGCAGAAAGGTAAACAGGTTTTTTTTACATGTATTTCTGAAAAAACGTACTGTGGAATTCACTGCTTTACCTCACAAGGCTGAGTGCACCCCGTTCCAGCCCTCAGACTAGAATTAAAATTTCTTGGCAGAGCCGGGGGGCAGCGAAGTATGCTACCCACTACACCACGAGTTAGTATAATTTCAATTTTAATATTGTTTATAACTTAGCCGATAAGTTAAGATTAGGGTGTGACCAAATTTACAATTGTTTTATGTTCTTACCAAAACAGCACTTTCTTAATTTTTATTGGCTTTTTTTTGGGGGGGGGGGGCTGGACCTCCTCAGCACCCCCCTTATATACGCCCCTGACTTGTGAGTATATTTTTTTAGCGTATGGCTTTTAGTGCCGGGAGTGTCCGAGGACATGTTCGGCTCGCCAGTTAGTAGCTGCTTCGAGACGGACACCCAATGGGTGAGCTACAAGTACCGTCGCGTGAGGAGTGTTGTCTGGGAAGGAAAGTTTGAATGTAAGGACGAGGAGTTGGAAGGTAGCGGCTGTGGCCTATAGTTAGGGACCAACCCCAGCATTTGCCTGGAAGGAAGATGGGAAACCACAGAAGACCATCTTCAAGGTTGCCGGCGGGGTATTCGAACCTCCTCGCCTCCCGGATGTGAGCGACTGCCAGCAGTCATGCCGTAACGACCACGGCTAACTCACCCGGTATAATAATAATAATAATAATAATAATAATAATAATAATAATATCGTATGGCCTCGGGTGCCTGGTGCAAGCTTTGTTAATTGACACCCGGAGGGTAGCTTGCTTGTCGAATTTCGTCGTTCCTTTGAACGCTATGAAAGTCAAGGAGGTTAGATATCTAAACTCCTTGACACTACAGCGCTTTCAAGTAGAGAATGGAGGAACTTTGTCTTGGCGGAAAATCCCGAGATTAATTTTGCCATTGAACACGGCCTACTGAATTCAAATGGGTTCTTTAACATGCCAACAACGTATGACATGAGTATCGTGATTTTTGTCGCCTTTCAAAAATCACTTACCATGGCCAGGGGCGACCCTATTCAAGCAAATATGTTCTAAAAACTAGCTAAATATGACTTAAAAACTATGAGATTTTGGGATAGGTAGCGTATCACTAACATACAGTAGTAAACGTCTTAAGTGCCAAAACGTGTTCAGTGATAATACTCCAGACATAATTGATCATACAAACTGACAGAGAGCAACAGTACATTAACATTTTCTACAATCATTCAGTATCATAGCCTTGAGATGCAGTTCTTGCTCGGTTTTCCTAAAATAAAACAACAACAAAAACGAAGTATTAGCATGCTTTATGATATCTGTCGGCGTAAGTCAGAAGACACTGCCTAACAGGAAGTTTATTGAGTTCATAATCGTACATATCTCTTAATATTCTTCTTTGCCAGCATTGCACATCACGACCATTCTCAGGCTGTCGAAAAGAAATCTCCTTCGAAGGTCGCTCAGTATTTATTTATTTTTGTACTGGGAGAAGCTCCTTTCTACGTCATATGATGTCACAGGAGCTTATTTAAACATGGTCAGTTCACTGCTGCTTAGCTCCGGGACGTTTTCGCCTAAACCAGATCCATTACTCTCTGAAATGGCACCAATTCTGCACATTGTTACGTATCCTTCACCTTGCACTCAGCACCTTACTAAGTTTATACTTCATTGCAACTGACGCTGTACCTCTTGCTTGTTCTACAGAGAGGATAGGTTATCTGTCTCGGAGACCCTCGCTAGCCCGCTCGCCCGCGGCGCGGGCCTGTCTCCCGCCAGGCACTTTGCCGTAATGCGGCGCTCGAGCGGCACTGAGTCATTGAGTATAGGAATCTGTACTTAAATTTGTACTTCAATGTGATCCTTGACCAATTTTTTGACGAACTGACTTACGGAGAGCGATTGTCGAATTACTTTCAACAAGATTCTGCCACTGCTCACACTGCCGAAGCATCCATGACAGAATTGCGTCGCATTTTTGGTACTAGGATTACAAGTCGGAACGTGTGGCCCCCGCGAAGCCCTGACTTATCACCATGTGACTTTTATTTGTGGGGGACGCTTAAAAATAGAGTGTATGCGGGAAACCCTCACACTATAAATGAGCTTAAAGACTATATTGCAGCTGAAATACAGTCAATCGGTGCTGAGGAACTTCAGAGAGGAAATGCCAGTTTCTCAAAAAAGGTGCCAGCGATGTGTAGCAGTGCATGGCGAACATTTTCAGCACCAGCTGTGAACTAGGTAAGTACAAATTCCTGTACTCAATGACTCAGTGCCGGGCGGGCGCCGCATAACGGCAAAGTGCGTGGCGGGAGACAGGCTCGCGCCACGGGCGAGCGGACTAGCGAGGCTCTCCGAGACAGATAACCTATCCTCTCTGTACTTTGGATAACATGTCCTTTACTATTCCCAAACTCTCACATAATTCTAAACCAGCAGTTTCTAGGCGAGAGATAGTTTTCGATAGATCTCTATAATTTGAAGAAATCTGTACTAATTGTCCCGACAAATCATTGGAAAACGGTTCCTGTGCAATTTTTATGACGATCCCTCTCTACTGTCAAAATTAACTTGTCCAGAAAGATGTGCTAAAATACGTCCGTTGAGGAGTGCCTTCTTGGAATCAGGTCTTTTAAACCTGCTATCTGCCTGTTCCGGGAAAAGAAAGAAAGAAAGATATATCTACTACACTATTCGGAAATCCTGTGTTTGAAACTCGACGCAGATAACACGTACCTTGTTAACGACGCCTCGATTTAAACAAAAATGCTGAACTTATATCACTAAAATATGACCAAATATGACCAAAACAATAAAAATGGCTGAAATATGCATTTATAGGCAACATAAAATTACTTTAAACGTAATCAGGGACCCGTCATTCAATCTTATTTTTCAGTTTTCGGGTAAAATGAGTTCAGGAAAAAAATATGACTTTTCCCTAACATCCGAAGCTTAGTTATGATAATGTAGGTACGGTACTTAATTGAGGCGCCTGGATTCAAACCCGCCAAAGTCCACAAAACAAAATTTGTGGTAAATTATGAAAAAACATTCTTGGAATATGAACATTTCGTATATTAATTAATAATTAAACGATGCATTGCCCCTTAATGGAAAGTAACACAATTCTTAATATTAATTAGGAGTTAACTGGTTTTGAAAGTGAAATGTACGGTACATATGGACGCTTTTGAAAGTAAGAAAAGCAGTTCTAAGAATAAAAACAAGGTAGGAAGGAAAGCATGTGAACGTGATCCATCTAAATTAAGCATGAAATGAAAACCAGACCTGAATTATGAGTATGCATATATTTAAAATTTAACAAACACTAATAATATGGTATGGCCTCGGATGCCGGGTGCAAGCTTTGTTATTTGACACCCAGAGGGTAGCTTGCATGCCGAATTTCGTTGTTTCTTGAAGCACTATGAAATTCAAGGAAGTTAGATATCTAAGCTCCTTGAACACTACAGCGCTTTCTAGTAGAGAAATGAGGAACTTTGTCATCATCATCATCTGTCTTCTACTCCAGTTGCCCTGGTGTAGTTTACGAGCGCCCTCCACTTGCGTCTGTCCATGTACCGTACCATTCTTCTTTCAGGATTCTATCCCAGCTAACTCCCCTTGTTCCTATGTCCACCTTCACCTGGTCTAGCCACCTCTTCCTTGGTCTTCCTACCGGCCTTCTACCAACCACATCTGTGTGTAGTCTTTGTTTTGCTATCCTTCCCTCGGCCATTCGCTTGACATGGCCAAACCATGTCAAACGGGCCCTTGTCACTTTTTCTTTCAAAGTTGGGTACACTCCAGCTTCTTCCCTAATTTTTTAAATTTCTTACCCTATCTCTCCTAGTTTTTTTTTTTTGACCATTGTTCGTCGAAACTTCATTTCTGCAGCTTGTAGTTTGCTGTCTATCTGTCTGGTTGTTGGGCAGGTTTCTAGGCCATATGTTATTATGGGGGTAAAGTATGATTGAAAGAGCGTCTGTTTTAATCTCAAGGGGACTTGTTCGTTCCAGAGTAGGTTCCGAACTTGATGGTAGAACTGGGTTGCTTTTTGGGTTCGGCTATTGATCTCATGCTGTATCCTGTTATTGCTTGAAATAATGCACACAAGATAGTTAAACTGGTCTACTGTTTCAAGCTGTATACCTTCAAGCCTTTCTTGTTCTGTCTGTTGACTGACATCGCTACCGTTTTTGATTTGTGTATTGTTAATCCGTGTGCTTTTAGACAGTTATTCCAGGTACTGTACTTCTTTCTCTGTATTACCCCAAATTACTACATCATCTGCAAATGCAAATGCGCTGATTTCTGTGTTGTTGTTATGCCTTATTCCTTTCATAACTTCGTCCATTACAGTGATAAAAAAAAAGTAATGGCGAGAGGGCACTGCGCTGTTGAACTCCTTTAGTTGTTTGGAACCAGTCAGAATTACCATTTCCTATCTGAACACAACTGTGGCAACCTTCGTGGAGCATTTTAACTTTCTGGATTAGCCCCGCGGGTACGTTTTTCTATCTTAGGCATTCCCTTATAGTCTTTCTTGGGAACTTTGTATTGGCGGAAAATCCCGAGATTAAGAACACGGCCTATTGAATTCAAATGGGTTCTTTGACATGCCAACATCGTATGACATGCGTGTCGTAAATTTTTGCCGTCTTAAAAAAAAACACTTACCACGGCCAGGAGCGAACCTGCAAGCTTGGGGTTAGTAGACCGACACATTAACCACTCACCCACCGTGGCAAGCTAACAAACACTTAACCACACATTACAAATCACAACACAGCTGATGGCAGTATGAAGGAATCCTGGGTAATGCAATTCTATGTGCTAACTGGATGATAACGACTTAGTGGTTTTTAAAACTAACAATGGCGGAAGTTCAATTGTCCGCCATTTTCATAGGGAAATAGCGTCTTTTGAAGGAAAATAATGTCCGCGTGCAAAGGCAACTTTATCTCATTTTACATGTTCGATGGACCTGGCGCGTTTTGATTCTAGGCACCACAATTTATATTTTAGCTTTCAGTTGGTCAACATTCCAATTGCTGGAATATACGAAAAATAACCTGAAACAAATTACATGTGATAAAGATTTATATATATTGTTACGGAGCATCATCAGATCCCAATATCTCAAACAAATTCCTCTCGGCACGCCGGAAGGCGGAGGTAGATTCCATCGGGCAAACTAGGGGATAGGCGAAAATAGGCAAAATATGCAGGTTTTCGTAGAAGGATCAGACCTCATTTATTGCGAGAGAGTATTTTACAATTATTGGAGCTTTTAACTTGGTTTTTCGTCTTTTTATGCATATTTCTAAACATTTTATTGTCTTATGGGGACGGTGACCTTCTTGTCATTTGGGGTCCATTTTAAGCCTATTTTCAATTTTGAAAAAATAGGCTTATGAGATCACCTTTTGTGTGTGTGTGTGCGTGTGTCCCCCTAATAACTTCTAAACGGCTGTAGCTATTTCAATGAAACTCGGTAAGATCGTAGCACCATTCTGGCCGACCTCGACCGTGCCCTTCAAATTCTATTGTGTCTCACCAATCCAACATGGCGGCTGTGTGAAATATTTCACCAGCATTCAGTATCTCCGAAACTATTTCCGATATCACCCTGAAATTTTCTACGGGGATAAAGGGCACTAATATAAGTTCACCTATGAGACGTTCAAAAACCTGGTAAATACAAAAACAACATGGCGACCAAGCGAAGTTGAGACTTTTAAATAGGCTTTTCTCGCGATTTAACCATCCAAACGTAATGAAACTTGGTACAGCAAATGTTTATAAACATTGTAATGCACTGGCGTCTAATTTAGTTCAATTGTTTACATAAACTCAAAATGGCGGCTGTGCAAAATATAAGACTGTCATTCTATATCTCCGAAACCATTACAGATATCACCCTGAAATTTTGTACGGTGATAAAGGGCACTGCTACAAGTTTATCTATGTAACTTTCAAAAACCTGTAAAGTACAAAACGAACATGGCGGCCAAGCGAAGTTGAAACAATTTAATAGACTTTTCTCTTGATTCAATCATCTGAGCGCAGTGTAATGTGGTACAATAAATGATTGTACATATTTTAATGCAATGGCATCTAATTTAGTTCAATTGTTTACATAACCTCAAGATGGCGGCTGTGCGAAATTTTAAAATTAAGTTTTTATTTCTTGTGTCGTAATCATGCGATCAAAGGGAATGTTTAAATAATGAAGCTACACAATATTTTTCCTTTAATGGTACATAAATGTATGGCCTATACATAAAAATCCAAAATGGCGAGCATCCGAAATATTTCGGCGGTTCTCGATATCTACGAATCCTTTACCGCAATCAAACTGAAATTTTGTATGTTGATAGAGGCAATTGACATGAGTAGGATAAATGAAAAAAGGCTGTATAGTTCTTCATGGAACTACTTGTTATACTTGTGGTCACACCGTCCTTATGCAAGGTTTGGAACTGATGTGTAACTATCTAACAGTCTGTTACTTCTTCACGCAAAATTTTATCTCTCGCTGAGATGTTGGTTGGTTCCTCAGTTTAGGGGCTGCGACAACACGGTCATGTAGCCCCGTGTACTTTGGGTGTGTCTGATAAACGGTGTTAATTGTGATGGCTGTATTAGTCTGTAATTCAGATACGGACTGCAGATGGTCAATTTCAAGTAGTAGTTCCTAATTATGCTACCAAATACTACCATCAACAACACCTAATGTGAACTTGGCTACTAGATGCCACCACAACCAGCAACTCACAACGAACATTGGAACTTCCCCTCCGAAGGAAAGCATACTGAGGGATTTTAGCGCTCTTAGAATATCCAACGACATTGGCCGGCTTTGAACCCGCGACCTTGGGCATAGAAGTTCAGCATGCTACCAGTTACGTCACCGAAGCCGCTCCCCACAGAGTCAGATGGAAAACTGAATGTAAATTCGTGCAATGGCGTTGTCATGGCAACCTCTGATGGCTCTTGGCATTATAGGCCTACCGTATATAAGAATGAAAGTTTGTCTGTTTTTTTTTCTGAATTTCTACGGAAATTTGCGTTATTTACGCGTTTCAGACTGTTTTATGACGGATGCGCGCGAAAATAATTTTTTTGTCTGTCTGTATGTCTGTCTGTGGACAATTTTGTTCCCTTATAACTCGAGAACGGCTGGATGGATCAACGTAAAATTTGGTACACTTATCCTTCAGAGGCACGACACTTATCATTGGTGTAACTCTTCTCTGTAGCTCTCATAAAAGGGGGCCTACCCCCTTAAAATTCCTGTTGAAATAGGCGTAGAAGGGCGAGAGCTCATTTTCAGCCCCTCAATGTGAGAAACGAAACTCGAAAACCACATTTTAAGGCCCTATAACCAACAGTTTATGAGATATTTCCAGAAAACTAATTTTATTTAATACAATAACGAAAGAATGCAAGCCGGTAACCATGGCAACGGAATCTCACAGGTCCATCTATTGCTGTAAGACGCAATACAATTCCATTTATTACACTACTGAGATAGTTTGCAAACGGCTATAAGGTTATAACGGAACCAAATTAAGCTGTAAAATTCATCAATGTCATATAATGCGCTTAAGGGGGTCAAGGGGTACTCTAGATTTTTTCACGCGATTTATACGTGCGGGTGTGGTACGGAAGGTCTATTATATCCCTATGCCTATATTGTTATATTATTATTATAATTATTATTATTATACTACGGCCTACAACGACGAGACAAAGCTTATTTTCATCCCCTTGGTGTCAGAAACAAAACTCGGTGCCCCTAGATAGCCATAAAGGGTCCCCGAAAACTACATTTTAAGGCTCGAAAACCAACAGTTTCTGAGATATTCCCAGAAAACTAATTTCATTTCATAAACTAATGAAGGAATGCAAGCCAGTAACCATGACAACAGTGTCTCAAAAAGTTACATCCAACTTTCCATCTATTTCTGCAAGAAGTAATGCCACTCCATTTATTAAATTTCTGTGAAAGTTTACAAATGGCTATAAGGTTATCACGGAACCAACAAAAACTGTAAAATTCATCAATGCGCTTAAGGGGGTCAAGGGGTACCCTAGATATTTTCACAAGACTTAAACGTGTGATATGTCGTACAGAAGGTCTATTATATCTTCAAACAGCAACATTATTTCCAAAAATTCCTGGATTTAAATAGTTTATTTTTTATTTTATTTTTTTGCTTTTAGGAATTTGGGCCATTTGAGGCTAAAAAACCTGAATTTTCATGCACCACAAGCCTTTATAATTTATTAAAGGCGTCTTCCTCTGGATGCGGACTTGACACAACAGTGAGGGTCAATTCTTATGTGACGTGTATTGCGTTTCGTCTACGAGGTTTTCGATTTTATTTTCACGTCAGGAAGAACACGTTAGGTGAATTAATTTCAGAGCATATTTCAACTAATCATTTATCTTTGTCGACAAACAGGTTCCAAGCCCCTATCCATTGCAACAGTAGCTCAATTGATTACGTCTGGTTACTAATACCGAAGACCGTTTGAAGAATGGGTAATTCTGCTAGTTTTCTTATAATTCCGAAATTATTTTTCTAATCCCTTGGCGTAATGGTGGGTCATATCAAATATTCTTTCAGACAAAAGTTTCAGGTAATTATTAGGGGAGTATTGCCCATTTTTTACGGTTTTGATATTGTGCCTATTAAGAGAGATATGATTAATGTTTCCCGAAAAACCCACCTTTTCCCACCCCATTAGTCAATGGTTGGTGCTATCAAAAAAATTCGGACACATAGTATGAACTTTGAATGGATTCGATATTTCTCGTACGGTATTAAGTGAGTTATAGCGATATTTCACTTTTTCGAAGAAAAAAAGCCCCCCATTTTACCCCCCTTCGACTGATTTTGCCCATTAACGAACTCGACTGAGATTTTATAGGGATACATATTATGTAAAAAATTCAAAGTGATTGGTGAAAAATTGTGGTAGTTATCATGTCCACAAGAAAGTGATATATAAACACATATACATAAATTATATATAAACTTTTGAACTGACTGTGGTTTTGGGTGTAGGGTATGTGAAACGCGAAGATATGTCGAAATTTTCCGGAAGTCGAAACATGGTACCCATTGCAATAGTTAGCTTTCTAATGAAATCTACCTAAAATGTGCCCAAAGATGGACCCCATTTTAGCCCCATGTTAGGGACAACGAATAGCAGCAGTGTATTACTTTCTGATGGTTCTGATAATAGGTAGCCAGGACTCACTGAGATTGTAGCCGGTGTCGCGGTTGAAATTATCTGGGTGTTTACGTATTTCAACCGCCTCCCTGATGATTCTGGGACGATATTGCTTTATACGGGCGAGAACATCCACTCCTAGGAACATGACATCATGGCCAGGTGTTAAAGCGTGATCAGCAACAGCTGATTTATGTCGTCCGGAACAGTGCCATGAACTTACCGAGTTTCATTGAAATCGCTCCAGCCGTTTAGGAAGTTATTAGGGGACACACACACACACACACACGTGGTTTACCAGTTAGCCGCTCCGGTGAAAGCTGCACAGCGTTGCCAAGATGGGCTCCATATCAGCAATTCTGTACAGCATTTCCCGGAGCGGCTAGCTGGTGAACCATGTCTTAATTCCCGTACAAATACAAACCGATATAAAATAAGAGAATTAATTTACGTATTTCACAGCCATACATCATAACTTTTTGATGTATAAGGATTACAACGCAACCAAGAACTACATTCTCCAACGACCCCGAGCCGAGAAAAAGTTACCTTACAAAAATGATAACTTTCGTTCTTGAACACACAAAATTTTGAAATTAATAAACCAGTTATACAACATTCCAATGTATATTGTGTTAAAATTTTGATTCGATCTGATGACGGGTTTGTGAGATAATAATTCTTGAATGTGACGCATGGTTGAAACACGCTTAAAAACGGGCACTTTTTGTGTTTCAACTGCGATAAAAAAAATCTACATGAATTAACGTAAAATAGAACAACGAAAATGATGATGTTATTGGATTTTATGTAGGTCTATTGGTTACTTCACAAACAACCTTCAAACTCGAGTGCACATAATATTTTGGTCGACAGTAGGACCCAAGCAGTGCATTCGTGAGGCGGGCGGTATCTCAGCGCCTGCATGTGCGTTTGCGAGTTGAGTGTATTAATGAAAAGGTAACCATACTTTGACAGTAAACAGCTTCAAAATAAACTTTTAATGTATATTCTGACCAATCAAAACACTTGCCTGCAGGTCTGGAACACATATATCAAGAAACAGTGCGCCTCATAAGGTTGATTCTTATCTTCCCTGTTTCTGCTGCTTCGAGTGAACGATGTATGAGTGCTTTGAAGAGAGTTAATACATTTTTAAGGAACTACATGTCAGATTCTAGACCAGGGCCATCCAGTCATTGCGCTCGGGGAGCACTGGGCAGTCAGACTAGCGCTCCTTCCCCTACCACCACTACACTGTGGAAGCGAGGTGGCGGACGATGTTCGGACCACGCTGCCAACATACGTACGTACATTCGTGTGGCTGACGGACGGCTCTTATAGGATTGTTGACATATTAATAGGGCTGTTTTGCCATAAAAAATATACCGCATATACAAATAGAATGGTACTCCAATGTATGGAATGTGCAGGAAACGAACACAAGTGTTAAGTAAAGAATATTGTGATTTATTCCAAACTAAAATGTGAACATATTCATCATCATCTTGCACAGTTTCCAGCCACTGGCCGGGTCTGTTTGGAACACAAGCCTCTTCAACGTCTTCTGTCTTCCCACCATCTCTCAGCCTCCACCCTTGTCCAGTCTTCTCCTCTCTTCTTCACGCTTTCTTCCACCCCCTTCAGCCACCTGTCTCTCGGTCTCTTTCCTTCCCACTTCGTCTCGTGTACTCTCCTGGGTATCCTCTTCTCCTCCATTCGTTTTACATGTCCATACCATCTAAGTCTAGATTTCTCTATACCATCCTGTAATGGTTCCTCCTTCATTAATTCTCTGGTCCTCTCATTTCTTATTCTGTCCATCTTTGTAGCTCCAATACTGCTTCTCAAGAACCTCATCTCACTGGCCTGTATTTTGCTCTTCTCCCTTCCTTTCATAACCCAGGTCTCCGAGGCATACGTCAGGATAGGGACATAGTACGTCCGATATATGATCTTTTTGCTGTTCTGAGGGACATCCTTGCTCAATAACATGCTTCTCACAGTCCTCCGGAATGCTTCTGCCTGTCTCCCCCGCTCATTTATTTCTCTATCGTTTCTTCCATTATCTTGTATCAGGCTTCCCAGATCCACTTTCTTCAGCTGTTCCCCACCAATTGTTATTCCCGTTGTGGTTCTTTCCTTCTTCATTGTTGTGATCACCATCTCATTCTTATTTATGCTAAATTTCATCCCATATCCTTGTATTATTCCTTCCCACACGTCCAACTGTCTCCCATGTTCAACCCCTCGTCCACGTCGTGGGAGACGGGCAACGGCACAAAGTAGGGGATCGCCTGTAGGGGCGAAGTACAGTGGGGACTTCGTGTGCCCCGGGACCGTTACGGTAGTTGTGAAGGTCCTACAGGAACCCTGAAAAGTGACTGCGAACGGGGCTCTGGTGAAGCTACGATAGGCCCAGCAAGCCAGTAGTGGATAAGACTTTTGCTTTCAAGAAAGGAATGTGAACATATTAGTGAGGAAAATTCAACAACAAATTGTGTTGTTTTTAACACATTACAACTCTGTGGCACACTAAACATTTGGCATGCCCTTTATAAGCTGTACAGAAAAATGAAATGTCCCATTCTGCTTTAAAGGCTACTGCTTCACCACTCCTCTTTTTTGTATGCTGTTCAGTCATGACCACTGCGAAACTGATTTACTTACACGCTGTCAACAAAGTGCATTTGACTAGACTAGCGACTGAAGGATCGGCTGCACACTTCAGCGCGCTCAACCAGCCAAGCTCCTGAAACTACCTTCCAACAAAGCGCTCGGAGCACTGGCTTAGAGCGCGGCCGGAGTGCTGTCTGGATGGCCCTGTTCTAGACTGAGCAATTTGAGTACTCTGGCCATTGAGAAGAGTTTGGTGAACTACCTTTCCATGGAGGACATTCTCAAAGAATACATCATTGATAGATATCGTTGCTGAGAAAAAAAACACGATGGCTGGTGTTTATCTACAAAAAACTACAAGGTATGCCCTTTAGAATATCCAGTTGCATGAATGTAGCTTTCCCACTGATAACATTGATTTCAAACACCATGTCGTAATCAGTAGGCTCGGTTATCTACAGTAGGTGGTAAAAATCGGGAAAATATTTATTTTTTATGTATTAAAAATACCTGAAATATGTGACAAAAAAGTAAAAATATTTAATTATAATATAGTTTATTAATGTGAATATAAACAATATGCAGGACTCACAAACGCAATTTATGCTCTGCCTCACTGACTGCTGAAGCATTACAATACACAACGAGATACATCTTCAGGTTGTCCATCACAAATGACTGACGATTATCGCGAAACACTTCTTCTGAAGGCACGAAACTGCGGCAATATGTTTCTTGCCCTTGAGGTGTTGTGTAACTTGAGATCGCTGTTCAGCCTTGATTGCTTTCCCACATGGTTGGCAGAACAGAAGTAGAATTATCTTTAAATTCTGCAACATACTGCTGCAGACGATAACTTGTAGTTGTTTTTACTTTAGGCATCGTAGAACTGCCTTACACTTCACAGTGCCAGAAATGAACTGCATGTGAGTGACACTGGTTCCTGGTAGCTCTAGCACGTGCTGCAATATGGCTATGGACAAGGAAGTCCCCGGCTTCCACAGTGAGTGGCGCGGGGCGACAAGTTAAGAATTACACAGTTGCAAGCTGACATACGCTCTGCATTAAGATTAGATAGCTCACAGGTTCTTCCCCATTGAAGTAGCACAGATCAAATATGTAATAAACTGAAAGATCTAGCATACTGATTTAAAAAAAATGTAAATATTATGTCTTTGTATGTGCTAATAAGTGAAAAGCAAGAATTTATGTATTTATAGAAAAATGCCTAAACTATGTATTTACATAAAAAATATTTATTTACTTAAAAATCCGAGCCCTAGTGATCAGTATAAAATCTAAGCTAACAGCGCTGTATCAGATAACCTCTGAATGTGAGGTCTGTACAAAATTGCTGTCTTGTTAAAACGAAGTGGTGTTGGTTCTGATCTAACGGAGTAAGTGTGGAAGCAAAGGAAAATCCCTAATGTTGTATTCCTGAGAATAAAGGAAAACAAAAAACCAATCAATATTCACTTGCAAAAACTGTGCATATGTGCACCTAAATAAACTTAAATGTGCGGAAACTCAAGTGATCCAATTAACTATTCATATTTTCTTGTGTGGGGGATCTTCTGAACTCCGTCGGAAAAAGTCATATAAACCCAAGCATTACTGAAAAATTTGGAAATGAAAATATTAAATATTTGAATCGTAGAATATGTCTTTACCCCGTGTGGTGACCGGGGTTTAGAATTGTCCCACCATAGCCCATGCGCGTCGTAAGAGGCGACGAAAATGGGTACCCGGTGCCTGGGAGTATAACTGGGCCGCCCTGTCTCCTGGGGACATAATTAAGGAGGCTGGGAAGGCAACCCAACAAACCACTCCACATTGGGCTAATCACCCATGTGGGGGTAGAAATGATTCAAAGAAACAACAGTAGCCTAGGATTGGACGGATCTACACGACAACAACGACCACAATGGGAACGGAATAAATGAAGGGATTGTGTGAAAATAGATCGGAGTGGCAGAGATGGACAGATCGAGGCTACCCCGACGCTTGAAGGCACAAGGGATAAGAAGAAGAATGTAACTTTAGTGAAATGTACAATATACGCAGGAAAGCACTTTGTATGCTTTTACTCTACCTAACCAATCAAGAGGGCGGCTGATTGATTGATCGATATATCCTATTTGACTAATTTGGGGAAACAGGGAGGAGGAGGTACAGGAACAGTTGGACGTGTGGGAAGGAATAATACAAGGATATGGGATGAAATTTAGCATAAATAAGAGTGAGATGGTGATCACAACAAGGAAGAAGGAAAGAACCACAACAGGAATAACAATCGGTAGGGAACAGCTGAAGAAAGTGGAGAGTTTCAAGTATCTGGGAAGCCTGATACAAGATAATGGAAGAAACGATAGAGAAATAAATGAGCGGAGGAGACAGGCAGAAGCATTCCGGAGGAGTGTGAGAAGCATGTTATGGAGCAAGGATGTCCCTCAGAACAGCAAAAAGATCATATATCGGACGTACTATGTCCCTATCCTGACGTATGCCTCGGAGACTTGGGTTATGAAAGGAAGGGAGAAGAGCAAAATACAGGCCAGTGAGATGAGGTTCTTGAGAAGCAGTATTGGAGCTACAAAGATGGACAGAATAAGAAATGAGAGGACCAGAGAATTAATGAAGGAGGAACCATTACAGGATGGTATAGAGAAATCTAGACTTAGATGGTATGGACATGTAAAACGAATGGAGGAGAAGAGGATACCCAGGAGGATACACGAGACGATGTGGGAAGGAAAGAGACCAAGAGGGAGACCGAGAGACAGGTGGCTGAAGGGGGTGGAAGAAAGCGTGAAGAAGAGAGGAGAAGACTGGACAAGGGTGGAGGCTGAGAGATGGTGGGAAGACAGAAGACGTTGGAGAGGCTTGTGTTCAAAAAGACCCGGCCAGTGGCTGGAAACTGTGCAAGATGATGATGATGATGATGACTAATTACAATTTTCCGTCTGTTCAATACAATTTCTTTTTAATTGAATTTCATTATCGGTACATGTTTCGAGCTCTTATATTCAGCTCTTCATCAGCCTGGTACCCTCACATCAAAAAAAATACTCATTAAAAACACAAAGCTCACAAAACCAGTACCGTATATTTAACAATCATCATCATCTTCATTTCCCCTTTTCCAGCTCACACTGGGTGGGGGCAAATATGGTTCCTCTCCACTTTGCTCTGTCGTTCCACCATTCCTCTTCCGACACAGTGTTCCAATCCAGGTTCCGTTTCCTAATACTATTCTCCACCGAGTCCGTCCAACGCATTCTTGGTCTTCCTCGTCCTCTCTTCCCTGTCATCCGTCGTTCCAGAGCTCGTCTTGGTAGCCTTACTTCATTCATCCGTTTGACATGACCAAACCATCTGTTTTGCTCCAGTTTGTCATTTAGTTTCTGTACTCCCAGTTCTTTATGTATATCTTCATTTCTCACTCTGTCTCTCCTCGTTTTCTGGACCATACTTGTCAGGAATCTCATCTCAGCTGCTTGTACTCTGCTCTCATCCCTCTTAGTCATTGTCCAAGTTTCTGCTCCATATGTCATTATAGGAACAAAGGTTCTTTAGCCTTAATTGTGTACATTATTAAAGGGGAAGATGACCTTGCAGTTCCACCCCTTAGAACGACAGTCATCATAATTAAAATGATATTTCGATTAAAATTCATAAAAACAATAATCTAATAACCGTTCTCTTTGCATGAAAACTATTTTAGGACTCATTGTTACGACACAATAAAAAAACTGAAAAAAAAACTAAAAAATATGGAAAACAGTCACTAAATATTAAAACTGAAATGATGCAGTGGTACCATCATGACCATAGTTACGTGGTTGTGTATAATATTTATATTATGTGAGAGAGAGATTATGTTTTGCTCTCCGTGCCATTACTATTGACTGTCACAATCTGCCATCTTGATAACTTTATCTATATCATTGATTGGAATAAATTACAGAAACTCCTCATGCACTGAATTATCTTGAACGAAACGGACACACAATTAAAGCGAAGTGATAAAAGTTACCGATCGCACACTTCAACAGTAAAACTGGTCCATGGCTTGCTCCAAGACTGAAGGAAGAGTCTCACTGTGAGTAGAGTGCAGGACATTTACCAAGTGAGGAACGTGGTCACATTTAAAATATATACAGGAGTAAAGAAGCCTCACCAGCGATAGCGTAAAACAGGTGATGGATGGACAATATAAAGATTCAAGTAAAGAAATGTCTCTGAGGGGGGGTTAAACCCTAACTCCCTGTCGGTATGCCACTGGTTACTTCCATCCTTTGTCTAGGCAGGTGGTAAAGTTTCTGATACTACTCTTTCCCAGCCAGAGGGAACGGGGGCTTCTCTGTCCACAATCCGAACCTTGCTCTTCCACCGGTGGTTTGAAGCGCCATAGACGTTCTTAGGAAACATTGCTCGTGCGGTTCACGCCAATATTAGTCATTTACTCTCTTTATTTCCTTGTTCGCCGACATTTCTCTTCGAATAGGAGGCAGGGGCGTATATACAATTATTTCGGGGGGCGGAGGCTGTCATCCTGGAAAATTGTGAGTAGCCTATTCTCAGGGGATTGTCACCGCGAAATACCCAGAAATATCAACCAACGTCTTAGAGCTTATAACGTTGTGTAATTATTTTAGATAAGAGTCAATTCTAAAATTCAAAGTTTATGAAAATGAAAATCCACGGCCTGCTTCCAGTCTCCGACCGGGTCAGGAATGGAATGAATGAAGTCCCCATCTAGCGGCGAGGATATGAACTGTGCCGGCTGCCGAGGCCTGACGCACTCCTCTGGGGCAATGATTAAATGAATGACAGATGAAATGAAATGACAGTGGAGAGTGTTGCTGGAATGAAATTAAAATTTATATAACCTGCAATTAGTGGCGATACAAAAAGGAACGTTATACTTAATGCATTATGGCCTGTGGAGTATGAATGGCAAATATCTAACTATTTGTCAACTCATTAAGCAGAAAGGTAAACAGTTACTTTTTTTTTTTTTTTTTTTTTTTTTTTTTACAAATTGATAATTTATTCCTCAAAAGTACCGTACCGTGGAATTCACAATTTTGCCTCACAAGGCTGAGTGTACCCCTTTCCAGCCCTTAGACCAGTATTACAATTTCTTGGCAGAGCCGGGGATTGAATTCGGACCTCCGGGTCGGAAGCCAAGAATGCTAGCCACTACACCACGAGGTAGTTTAATTTCAATCTTAATATTGTTTATAACTTAGCCAATAAGTTAAGATTAGGGTACAACCAAATTCACAATTATTTTATGCTCTTACCAAAGCAACACTTTCTTAATTTTTGTCTTTTTTTTGGGGGAACGGGCTGGAGCCCCCACAGCTCTCCCCTGTAACCGAATTTATTTTGGTTACAGAGCTTGCTTTTAGTTTCTGTTGGTAGTAATTATTTTAGTTTTCAGGTTGCCAACCATGGCCACCTATTGGTGACTAGCGCTTGGAGACAGCCCAGCGGGGCTAATAGATAGATTTTTATTAATTCCATTTGATCAAATACATGCGTTCAATACATTTTTGATATAGGACACGTCAGAATTTACATCTATAAAATAAAAGAACTAACAGGTATATATTACTAATATTATAACTATTTAACTTATTATAATAGGACCCTACGGCTATGGATCCAGAAACGAACGAGGGGACAGGCTTATACAATTCGCAGAGGGACAAGGACTAAAAATCGTTAATACCTTTTTCAAGAAAAACCCAAGCAGTAGGTGGACATGGAGAGCACCAAATGGGAAAACAAGGAATGAAATTGACTTCATACTAGCAGACAGACTAGAGGGCATCAAAGATATCCAGGTGATCAATGGTCTGAAACTTGACACAGATCACAGAATGGTTCGAATGAAAATGCTTATTCCAAAGAAACAATGCCCATACGTTAAAACCCAAAGGTTCGACCCGGAAAGAACCAACCGAATCCAGTACACAGAGAAACTGAAGAAGAACCTGCAAGAGCTGGAAGAACAAGATGAGATAAGCACACAGAACCTATATGATAAACTGGAGAAGTGCATCACAAAAGCTGCTACAGAATCCTCTATTGGGGTGAAAAAGTCAGGAAAGGGAAATAAGCTGAAAGAAAGCACCAGACGACTGATTGACGAGAGGGAGAAATTAAAACGGGAAGCAGAAACCAACCATCAGAAAAAGACAGAGTATGCGGAATTGAACAAACGCACAAAAAGAGAAATCCGAAAGGACATCCGAGATCACAACACCGAAATGGTCAAGAAGGCTATAGAAAGATCGACATCGGTAAGAAAGATCAGGAAAGAAATATCAGATGGCAAACACTGGATATTAGGAGTGAAGGATGTAAAAGAAAATAGACTAGCTTCAAGAGAAGATATACTGCGACATGCCACGGAATTCTACGAGAAACTATACTCCAGCACCCTCGAGAGGGAAAATATGATTCAAAATTTGAATAATCCGAAGGGTCACCAGGAAGAGGAAATACGCCCCATCCTTCAAAGCGAGGTGAGTGCAGCAATAAAAGAAATAAAAAATGAAAGATGCCCAGGTGACGATGGTATATTTAACGAATACCTAAAATGGGGATGTGAGGAACTTGTAGCAATCATCACTCGACTCTTCAACACAATACTCGAATATGAAGAAATACCAGCGGAATGGAAACTAAGCACTATAATCCTGCTCCATAAAAAAGGAGCTAAAGACGACATCAACAACTATAGACCGATAAGTCTGCTGCCAAGTCTATACAAACTGTTCACAAAAATACTAACCAAGAGAATGTCAAAATCACTAGAGGAAAACCAACCTATAGAACAAGCAGGTTTCAGATCAGGATTCAGCACGGTGGACCACCTCCAAACAGTAAACCAACTCATCGAAAAACTGCAAGAATTCAACCTTAAAGCCTATATTGCATTTATAGACTATAACAAAGCCTTTGACTCCGTGGAACACACATATGTTCTAGAGGCCCTAGAGAACCAAAACATACAGAAAAGGTATATCAGACTTCTAGCAAAAATCTACGAGGGTAGCCAGGCAATAATACGGACAGAAATGGAGGGAAAACACTTCGAGCTAGAGAGAGGAGTGAAACAAGGAGACCCCCTCTCACCAAAACTATTCACTTGCCTGCTAGAAAACCAATTCCGGAAAATGAAATGGAAAACAAGACACGGCATCAACATAGATGGACAAACCCTGACACACCTACGGTTTGCAGACGACATCATACTCATGACAAAATCTGCATCAGACTTAGAACAAATGGTAACAGAATTAAACAAGGTCAGCAAAGAAGCTGGCCTAACCATGAACCCGAGTAAAACGAAACTGATGACAAATGCGACAGAAAAACCAGTAAACATTGACGGTGAAACATTAGAGTATGTCCAGGACTATACATACCTAGGTCAAAATATTTCATTCCATAACAATACGGAGAAAGAAATCAAAAGAAGAATTGGGCAAGCATGGAAAAAATTCTGGTCCTTGAAATTCATTTTAGGAGATAAATCTCAGAAACTAAGTCTGAAAACACAGGTTCTAGAGAAATGTGTAATCCCAGTAATGCTGTATGGATGTCAAACATGGTCACTAACTTCACAGCAGAGGAAAACGCTCCAGATAGTCCAACGCAGGATGGAACGAAAAATCCTCAATATCACGCTGAAAGACAGAATACGGAACGAGGAGATACGCAGAAGAACCAGTATTAAAGACGTCATCAACACAGCGGACAGACTAAAATGGAAATGGGGAGGCCACGTAGCGAGGATGGAGCATAGAAGGTGGACGCACAGACTAACGATGTGGGACCCCAGAACCGGCAGGAGAAACGTAGGAAGACAGAGGACACGCTGGGCTGACACTTTCAAGAAATTTGCCGGACCACAATGGACAAGAAGAGCAAGAGACAGACAAGAGTGGAAGACCCTAGAGATGATCCTTTTCAAAACATAGTATATGCGAGGAAAGGAAAGGAGCAACTCAGTGCAACATAGTGAACCCTTAAATACAATAGCGATAATGTATTGAGGACAGTTAAAACTCTACTAAAATAAAGTGAACGTGCTAGAAACATTAACAATTTTGCAAATATTAGATATAAGAACGAGAATACAGAACATAGACAATACTGTAACTAGGTTAGGAATAGGTATATCAATAGCTATAAGAACATTCAAGAACGGAGACTAACATGCGAAAAAAGTGCACCACCAGGTGCCTCACTACTCTTTAGGACTGCTCACCTAATGAGTGTAATGGAGCAAAATCCCTGCCTAGGCAGGAGGCCATTGCCCTTAGGGGATTAAAGGGCTGTATTTATTATTATTATTATTATTATTATTATTATTATTATTATTATTATTATTATTATTATTATTATTATTATTATTATTATTATTATTATTATTATTATTATTATTATTATTATTATTATAGCAAATCTTAATAGATACAATCTTATTGCACAACTATTTACACCTCACTCTATTATCATAATATGAAAACTTAATTCTATAAATACAACAACATACAGCTAGGTATTACAATTAAATTAAAAAAGTAAAATATAATTATGGATTTCATCGTTTCTATACATTATGATATTCAACTACAGAGTAAAAACAATGGCACTGCAGATAAGCTTTCAACATTCTATCAAAGGTTTTTATTTTTGGGGCCAGTTTTATATACTGGGGTATTTTATTGTATAATTTAACTCCAGTGTGAAAAGTTCCTTTTTGATATATGCTTGTGTGTGTGTGAAATATGAATGTTTTGATTTTGTGTTGTGTTATGCCTATGAACATCATTGTTTGTTTTAAGAAAAACATCTTTATTCATTAAATTATTTTTAAAAAACATAATACTTTCAAAGATATATATGCAGGGCAGTGGGAGAATGTTTAAATCTTTAAACAGAGGTCTACATGATTCTCTAGAGTTTACATTTCACATAATTCTAATCGCCCTCTTTTGTATCCTAAACGTGCTTAGTACATCTGGCGACATACCCCAAAATATGATCCCATATCTTAAGTATGAATGGAAATAAGCAAAATAAGTATTTCTTAATGTGTGCATGCTAGTGCAGGTTTTCAAAATACGTAACGCAAAGCACATCGAGTTCAGTTTAGTATTCAGATATTGTATATGTTTATTCCATTTCAAGTCTTGTTGTATCCATAGTCCTAAAAACTTTGTTTCTGATTTATTTTCTATTCGATGACCATTTAATGTTATATTGGGTTTCGCAGGATTCCTATTCTGTATAGTGTGGAAATTTAGACATACTGTTTTTTTTATAGTTTATTATGAGGCGATTATCTTGTGTCCATTTGGTTAACTCTCCTGTAACGGAGTCAGCAGACTGCTGTATGACCTGTTTAGTTTCACCTTTTATTACGAGTGTTGTATCGTCCGCAAACAAAATTTCCTTATGTGAATGAACGTTCTGTGTTATATCATTGATATATAGAAGAAAGAGTAGTGGGCCCAAAACCGATCCCTGGGGTACTCCAAATTCAATAATTCCCTCATTGGACAATGTTTCATTAAGTAATTTGGTTCCATCATCCTTGTGTCTCAAGCTTACTATTTGTTTACGCCTTGTTAAGTAAGACTCTATCCATTTATTAGCTAGACCTCTAATACCATATTGATTTAGTTTGGTAAGGAGGATTTTATGGTCAACAACATCAAATGCTTTCGATAAATCCAAAAATAGGCCAGTTACATGTTCCTTATTGTCAATTAATTTCAGTATACTATTAATAAATTCGTAAATTGCTGTCTGTGTAGATTTTTCCGTTCTGAATCCATGTTGTGAGTTTGATAATATTTTATTTTTTTCTATGGAACTTATCAGTCTCTTATACATAATTTTTTCCACAATTTTTGCAATACCAATTGGTAAGGTAATAGGACGATAGTTATCTAATTCATCTTTTGAACCGTTTTTGTGCACTGGAATGACTTTTGATAACTTCACAAAATATCCGGGTAAGTTCCTGAGAGAATTGAACTGTTTATTAAGTGCGTAAGTGGATTTATTATATTTTCTGCACATTTCTTTAAAATTTCATCAGGGATGCCATCAATGCCAGCACAGAATTTATTTTTTTAGCTCTTTTATAACTATTCTTACCTCTTCGCTTGTGACATGATTTATAAATAAAGAATCACTGCATATATTTATTTTATTATTAGAATTTAGTGTATTTACCAGTGATTTATTTAATAATTTTTGTGGAATTTCCAGAAAATAGTCATTAAAAGTGTTTGCTATTTCCTCTGGATTATTAATCACTTTATTATTTCTGGTCAGTGTAATGTTCCTTTGTATTTTAGCAGATCTTCCAGTTTCTTTCTTTATCACGGACTACATTGCCCTGTTTTTATTAGATGGTTGTTGTTGTTTGAGTCTTCAGTCTTTTGACTGGTTTGATGCAGCTCTCCATGCCTCCCTGTCCTGAGCTAATCGTTTCATCTCTACATAACTACCACACCCTACATCTGAGGCAATCTGTTTAACATATTCTAACCTTGGTCTACCCCTACAGTTCTTGTCCTCGACCCTTCCTTCCATAACTAAGCTTGCTATTCCTGGGTGTCTTAGTATGTGTCCTACCAACCTATCTCTTCTCTTCATTAGCAGTCGCCAGAAACATCTCTCCTCTCCCACTCGTCTTAATACCTCTATGTTTGTAACCCTATCTACCCATCTGATCTTCAACATTCTCCTGAAACACCACATTTCAAATGCTTCTATTCTCCTCTTTTCTGCTGCACCAATAGTCCAAGTTTCACTTCCATAGAGCGCCACGCTCCAGACAAAGGCTTTCAAAAACGACTTCCTAATACCTAAATCTATATTCGATGTCAGCAGATTCCTTTTTTGTAGAAAAGCTTTCTTTGCCTGAGCCAACCTACTTTTTATATCCTCTTTGCTTCGTCCATCACTGGTTATTCTACTTCCTAAGTAACAGAAGTTTTCTACTTCCTTCAGCTTTTGGGAAATAAAATTATCATTATGCATTTTCTTTGCTAGTCTTATTACCTTATTTAATATGCTAGTGTATTTTTTGTAGTATAAATTGAATTCAGGTGTTGTGTGGTATTGTTTATATAATTTGTGTAGAAATTTCTTTCTTTGACATGAATTTATAATCCCTGTTGTTATCCAATTGCTAGTTTTGTTATTTTGAACAGTTCTTCGTTTAAAGGGGAATGCTATTTCAAAATAGTGTTTTAGGGTACTGTTAAATGCATTAAATTTATCATTTACATTTTCTAGTTCATAAATTTCTGACCATGTTTCCTTATTTAATAAGTCATTGAAATATGTAACATTTGATTCAGTGAATGACCTGCACTTTGATTTTACTCCATTATCATTATTATTGATTGTTTCGGATACTTCAAAACTCAGTATTTGTCCATGGTGGTCACTAAAACCCGGACAATAGACTTCTATTGAATGGTGATATTTATCTGTATTTATAAAAATTTGATCAGGAGTGGTTTTACTAAATTTTGTTATTCTTGTTGGGGTATTTACTGTAGGTTTCAGTCCATAGGAAATTAGTAACTGTGTTAATAATTCACAATTTCTATCAAATTTAAAGAAATCCACATTTACATCCCCACAAATTATTATATCGAAATTTACTTTGCTCATGTTATTGAGTAACAATTCTAATTTATCTATAAATAAAGGAAACTTTCCTGACGGAGAACGGTATACGCATACAATTATTAACTTAAACTGCTGTATTTTTACGGCAGAGAATTCAAAATCCTGTTCCATAATTAGATAATCATAAGCTGTTATCTGTTCATGATCTAAATTATTTCTTTAGAAGATGCAAGTACCACCATGGCTAATATTAGATCTAGAGTATTTACTAGCTTGTGTAAACCCTGGGAATTGAATTAATTCGAGTTGTTCCGCTTTCAACCAATGTTCTGAAATACATAGTGCTGAGATGTCTTTAAGTTCATTTTTAAGCATTAGATTTATGTAATCAATTTTATTATAAAGAGACTGGACATTCTGGTGGTAAATTTTAAATTTGTTACTTTTGCCAGCTTGTGTTGGTGATTTATTTACATTATTATTATCATAATTGTTATTATTATTGTTGCTAGACAAATCCGAAATACCATTGTTACACTCCGTTAAATTTGACTTCAAAAGATCTGATTGCCAAACCTCACGTTTGGCTTCTTCTACCAGTTTCCCTGTTTCCACTCTAATGATATTACTGTTGAATTATTCTTACCACTTGAATTTACAATTTTGCAGATTTCATCACTAAGATACTCTTTCCCTAATCTATTTAAGTGTAGGCCATGCCGAGTGTGGAACTTCCTGTCTAATTTACTTACATCTACAATTTGGATATTTGGAAAACTCTTACAAATTTTATGAATTTTTCCATTTGTAGCCTCTATTTCTACATTTACACATGATTTGGGAATTAAATCGTATCTCTGCGGAATGTTTACAATAATGACATTTGTTTTTTGCATGGATGGCAATGTACCCTTTAAATCTTTGATTACCCGAATGCTCACGAATATAACCGATCAACCAACCTCTTCCACGTACTATATAAGTCAGACCAAGCGGGGCATGATCCTTGGGCTGCCATTTTTCTTTCGTTTATCGACTGGCTATTTGTTCTGTAAATAATCGCTCGATTTGTTGTTCTGTGCGTTAATTCTTAGAGTCTCAGGCACTCATTGGACAACTGAAATAAACTAAAGTCCAGCCGCCAAGACCCCAGCAGGGTGTCCATCCCCTTATCTCCACTAACATCTTCCATGGCCCTTTCTCAACAGCTTATGAATTGCTTGGAAAATACGTTTCATGCACCTGTGTTTCTAGTGATCAAATATTTTCGCTTGCGAAAAAATATTTTTCTTTTACAGTAAGAGACAGAATATGTAATTTTAAATAAATCAAGTTATGTTAAAACAAAATGTCATTTTGATCAAATATGTAAAATAAAAACACAGAATATTAATTTTAAAGTAAAAATATCTAAAACAAATGTCATTATGATAAAATATGTAAAATATGTAACAATAAAATGTAATTATATGATAGCTAAGGTTCTAATTCATGGACATTTATCAGTTTTAGTTATGTATAAGCAAAGGGAAGGAATATGTATTTATATAATAATCCTAGCCCTAATGATCGGTCTAGGTTGTGAAGTTTCGGGTACGTTCGGTTTGCCCCGCTGCGCTCGTCGTCTCGGAGCGTGTCAAAAGATAATGAAGGAGGATGGATGATCGGTTGCGGTCGTGAGTATTCGGGTCGCCTCGTTAGCCCCGCTGGGCTGTCTCTACAGGCCGGACGTTTGTTTTAGACGAGTGAAACATCTTAATGGAAGCCTGGAGGCGAGTTACTGCAGTACCTGTGTTGTTATCAGCTGCCCCAAGCGGTCCGATGATTGACGAAGCTGTCTCACACTCCTACTGAAGTACAGGCATTGGCAAATATAAAGACGTTCTGTTCGTAAATACGTAACGTGTACTTCCGTGTCCCACAATACTTCGACGTTGACTGTACTGTCTGCAAGTCGGTGTCACCACGTGCTCAAGTCTGGAATTCCATTACATCAGATCGGTGGTGACAAATGTGAAGCGATAGGGTGAGCGAGTGAATGTGTACAGGCTCACCCGCAGGCTTCAAGGTCAAGGGCAATCGTCTAAAACAAACGTCCGGCCTATAAGCGCTAGTCTATTGGTGGGGCACCACGGAGAATCTTGTGTGTTGTGGCATAGAGATTCTTTGTGTTGGTTCGGCAGGTGGCTTTGACTTAGGGCAAGGTTTCTAAGGTGATGGGATATTGATATAGTTTATGCCATGCGGAATGGAGGTGGTCTGATGTTTTCAAGAGAGAAAAAAAACGTCATGTTTCAATAGAAGGAAGATTATAGCTGGAAGAATGGAGGTTATCTATGGAAAAAGACATGGAGAGAGGATCTGAATGTTGAGATAAAGGTATTAGGCTTGTTGGTGATAGTGATGATTAGGGGGCGGATTTCTATGACCTAAAAATGTATGTATGACCTAAAAACATAAAAATATGGCATATGAAATTCAAAATATGACTTAATGAATAGCATCTACGTTACATAGAAACACCTTTATTACTCCATCCGTACTGAATATGTTTTCACCGAACTCGCGAACAAAACTTCACAACTTCCAACAAATTGAGACTTTCGTTTTAGGCATATTGAAAGGAACTGAATGGCTGAAGCTCCCTAATGAGTGAGCAAGGTCATTCAGTGTGTTGAAGGTGGAAGAGGGAAGGGGGAAGGAGAGAGATAAGAACGATGACAATCTTCCGTGTGAACAATAGCCCGGTTTCCAGGAATTGACCCAGCTAGCAAACAATAGCTCCTGCCTGTTAGAAACATTCCATACACTACTTTAGAATGGTTCTTCAGTAGTATATTCCAGTCTATCCTGAACAATAATTTCTAGAGCTTATTTTGATTGTTATAAAACGAAATTCAGATGAAAATTACCAAAATATGCCGTTTATAATAATATTTTGTTCAAAATATGCCATAAAACTTAAGAAAGCCTAAATATGCATTTATATGCCCAATAAAACCTGTTTAATTTTGGTTATCATGCTTGGAAACGTGTTGAAAATACAAGACTATAAGATATAATGTTAAGGGAAAGAAATATGACTTCTCTTAGAAATCTGACCCCTGCTGATGATGTTATGTTCTATGGTATGACAATTTGTTTTGAATTGTCTTGAAGAATGCAGACGTAGAAAGAGATGTTTAAGAAAACTCAAGACGAAAAGAAAAGAGCTTAAGAATATTAAGCCTTGTGAGGGGTATTTACTTTTCGCTTATGGAACTTGTTCTGGATACTGTACAAGAGATGCAGGTAATGGAAGCTTGCTTACATGTTGACAAACAGGTATTATTAGTTTTGTAGTTTTGATTGCCAGAGAACAACCAGAAAAGAAGAATTTGCATGTTGGAGAAGAATTGTTATGTATCTTGTATTAGTTATTAATAAATAAGTATATTAGTGAAGTCAATGTACTGTACTTTGCGAGCATATTGCCCCGCTACCCTCAGGTGGCAAGCGTCGATTATTATATATAAGGTGCGTTCAAAAATTAACGAGCCGGAGGCTGGAATGCGCAAACCGGTGACTACATACGTGGCGTATGTAACGAGGTGTGATTCCGACCAGAGCGTAGAAGGTCACAGCCCGTCGCTAGAGGGCACGCGTTCACGTCACGTGACGATACAAAGCGAGCAGCAGCATGCATCAATCGTCCAACGCTGCCAGTCGCATTGCAAACAGTGACATGGAGGTGTCAACCGAAGAGCAAAGAGGTGTTGTTCGGTTTCTGACAGCAGAAGGAGTAGGGGGAAGGGACATTCATCGCCGAATGTCACAAGTGTACGGCAAAAACTGCATGTCCCTTGCAAGGGTCAAGGCGTGGCACAAGCGCTTCAGGGAAGGATGGGTGTCGTTAGTTGATGATGCCCGGTCTGGGGCACCCCCCTGCATTACTGATGACAACGTCCAGCTGGTTGATGCACTCATTACCCAGGACCGCCCAGTGACAGTGAACGCCATAGCCGCCGTGGTCGCTCCACGACAATGCACAACCTCAGACGGCTAACACAGTCGCGGCACTCCTGCAGAAATTCAAAAGGGATGTTCTCGGCCACCCTCCATACAGTCCAGACCTCTCTCCCTGTGATTACGCCATGTTTGGGCCCCTGAAAAGGGCTCTGCAGGGCCAACGATTCACCTCGGACGCCGACGTCCAGCTGTACGTGCGGAACTGGTTCACATCGCAGCCCCGGGGAATTTTATGAGACAGCCATTCACCGTCTCGTGTCACAGTGGGACAAGTGCCTTAACAGCCAGGGCCAATACTTCTAACATACAGGTACTGGTTTCTGTAATTATGCCTCCGGCTCGTTACTTTTTGAACGCACCTTATATATTACAATGACGCACCAGTGTGTGGCTGGATGAAGGAAGAACCAATGTCGATAACAACTTTAAATACTAAAAATTGTATATTTATTACACCCCTTATATATGCCGCCGATAGGAGGTGGTGTTATTCCAGCGAAATAGTAAGGCATTTGACTAGAGTGGATTTCGAACAACCTGTTAAGATGCTGGCTTACCTGGAGCTCTGCAGTAGGTGTTGCCGGTGATGTCCGTGCGGCAAGCCTTGCCAACGACGCTCCACCGACTGTTGTCGTAACAGTTAGCGAAGTGCTCCATCGTGAAGCTGAGCACGCTCTCGTTGAAGTTGTTGCCGGAGTTCTGCAGAATCTCGGCCTCCAGGTAAGAGATGCGTCCCTTGTCATCAAAACCCACCTGCAGCACACGTGAGCCATTTCACTGGACAGTTCTGAATTTGTAAGATTAGCAGTGGTCTCGAGCTTACTGTGCTGGATAAAGCACAAGTGTAATAGTCTAGAATCATTCGCACAGGTCCTTTTCTGAGATAGTAACTCAGACAGATTCTACAGAGAAATCAGAGACGTCTCGTTGAATAGATCTTCCTCAACCATGTATCAAACCCAGTGGGATCCAGGGTGATCGTTCTGGTAAAACTGACAAATGAACTAAGAAGGAAATATCATCTCAATGGGATGAGGGACAGAATTCGAGTGCAGACAGTGACCAAGTGAACTGCTCTCAACAGGACCGCGCAAGACTCAACCAGGTAAGTAGCCTGTACAATACAATCTGAATTGACCATTTACAACAACCACATATTCACTCCAAATTCCGGAGGTCAGTCACCACTTCCAGTATCTTAACAAAACATCACATAGATCACAACTAACAGATAGTGATGAGTTGCATTATCTCAACTAATACTGCAACTAAATAAGTCTATATATTGTAAATACTTTCACCCATACTTTCAGACATAATTTTCATAACCTAAATGTAATGGATCTGATGATGATCGCTTGATGATTGAAACTGGACTTCCAAGTGTATTTATTGATCTCATATAATTTTTTTTCAGGATTTGGTACAATAGTGTTCACCAACTGAAAAGCATCAAACTTTTGTAGCGACAGAATTATTGATGACTAGCAGAAATAGATGAGAAATAAATGAGCGGGGGAGACAGGCAGAAGCATTCCGGAGGAGTGTGAGAAGCGTGTTATGGAGCAAGGATGTCCCTCAGAACAGCAACGTACTATGTCCCTATCCTGACGTATGCCTCAGAGACCTGGGTTATGAAAGGAAGGAAGAAGAGCAAAATACAGGCCAGTGAGATGAGGTTCTTGAGGAGCAGTATTGGAGCTACAAAGATGGACAGAATAAGAAATGAGAGGACCAGAGAATTAATGAAGGAGGAACCATTACAGGATCGTATAGAGAAATCTAGACTTAGATGGTATGGACATGTAAAACGAATGGAGGAGAAGAGGTTACCCAGGAGGATACACGAGACGAAATGGGAAGGAAAGAGACCGAGAGACAGGGGTTGAAGGGGGTGGAAAGAAGCTTGAAAAAGAGAGGAGAAGACTGGACAAGGGTGGAGGCTGAGAGATGGTGGGAAGACAGAAGACGTTGGAGAGGCTTGTGTTCCAAACAGACCCGGCCAGTGGCTGGAAACTGTGCAAGATGATGATCATGAGCAGAAATACAACATTGTAATTGCTGGAGAGGTTTAAGTGATGGAAAAGTGTGGGATTTGTGCGATACTGCATACAAAGGAAAACTTCCCACATATTTCTCCCATCCGAATATGAATTACCGTAGCCTATATCATTCGCTCACCACATACGATATACCATGAAAAATGCTGACCACACCTTCGAATATTGCAGACAATAATTTCGTGACACATCTGTAGATTCTGAGACTGCGGCTTAATGACGGCCAGCAAAAGGCATGTCTGATTGCGAACTTATCACATCTAGGTCTTAATCCTACCAATACCATAAATATATAATATTGAAATGACAACACTATTTCAGTTGAAGATGAACTTATAAGCAGTTTCCAGAGACCTGTAAAATTGAAAAGGCAACTTAAAAATATGGCTCCAATCACGGAGTCCAGTAGGCAGACAATAGTAGTGTCCAAAAGCAAATCATGGGAGGGATTAGAGCCGTTAGGAGGAATGGAGGGAAAAGAGAAATGGACAGTATGTTGGAGGCTCTGGGAAGATGGCTACAATCCTTCGAAACCCTAGCAATACCAACAGGGGGAGGGGGTATTTCGTGCCCACCAGTTCCATTTTTTACTGTTTATTCATGGTGTTCCTTCTCTACGCTCACCGTACACAAAGTTATTGTCTATTTTGAATGCGGTTACCTAACCACACATTTACTTTTTTAAATTTTAATTCTTGTTAAAGATATTAACAATTTTCTTTTGGTGAGCACGGAAGTGGTAGTTCGTGTGCCTCGTCATAATGTGGTAAGGGCAAAAGTGCAACAAAGTTAACAAAACCACCACAATTTGTTCTGGTTGCAAGAGGTACACAGTAAAGAACAGTCGTATGTTCCACGTGTGTTAAAGATGACGAAGAGTTTGATCAGTGAATAATTTACTTTCTGAACTTATTTTTTCATGATTCTTTTTTATTTTGTTTGCAACTGTTTTTAATCAAGTTACATGTTTGCAATTTAAGGTTCAAAATACGAGATATGTTGATTAAAGGATAATGTAAATCACACAAAAGGAATTTATTATGGTGGTCACAAAATACTGTACACCCACGTTGGTAGGCCGTGGTTTGAAAAATAGCATAAATAATAATATCGTATGGTCTCCGGGTGCCGGGTGCGAGCTTTGTTATTAAAGGGTAGCTTGCATGTCGAATTTCCTTGTTCCTTGAATCACTATGAAAGTTGAGGAGGTTAGATATCTAAGCTCCTTGAACACTATAGCGCTTTCTAGTAGAGAAATGAGGAACTTTGTGTTGGCATTAACTCCCAAGGTTAATTTGGCCATTATGAACACGGCCTACTGAATTCAAATGGGTTCTTTGACATTCCAACAACGTATGGCATGTGTGTCGTAATTTTTGCCGCCTTTCAAAAATCACTTACCACGGCCAGGAGCAAACCCGCTACCTTGTGGTTAGTAGACTGAAACGCTATCCACTCGCCCACCAAGGCAAGCAAAAGAAAAAAATAGCATAGTATTGCTAGGGTCTCACCTCATAGTCCAAGCCACATGCGTAGCGCTTGCCCATGGACTCCATGTTGGGTTCCATCATCATGACGAAGCGCACGGGACGGTTGAGTGTCTGGGCCGCCAGAGCGCACGCCACGGACACCTGCGTGCCTCGGGAGATCTTGGCCCCATATCCTCCGCCGATACGCCGCACCACCACGTTCACACTGTCAAGCACATCACAAGAGTGGCACATAACATTCATGTCCAGCGATACACATTGTTCAACATTGTCGTCACTCCAGAGCATCTTCTATGGCTATGTCAAGTCTGTCTATCCACTGTGATGATGATGATGATGATGATGATGAAAATTGTTGTTTTAAGGGGCCTAACATCTAGGTTATCAGCCCCTAATGGTCTGAGTGATAGCATAAATGACAATGAAATGGAAACCAAAACGAAAATTAAGTAAGACTGAAGAAACTTACAAAATGGAACTCAGATTGAAAGGACTCACAAAATGGAGAGCGGTAATACTCACAAAAGGAATATAGATTGAAAAATACACACAAAATGCAACTTAGAGAAGGGCCAATTAAGGCGGGAAAGGAAGAGACTCCCTAGGCCTTGGATACCCTAATACCGTAGGGGTCAGAAGAGAACAAGAGTGACCGAGGAAGGTCGACAGGTAAGAAGACGGAGAGGAGCCCGGCACAAGTAAGTGGAAGCAATGCCGGACTCAGTTGGGGCCCCGTGCAGGCGTGGATCTAGAGTTTGGCTTTGGGGGGGGGGGGGGGGGGGTCAGAGAATCGAAATTGTTAAGAAAAATGGTATCACAGAAACGTAAGCACAAAATAACCAAACGTACAAAACCAGTCCATTTTCTTTGCAAGCTACATGGATAGAAATTTGATGCGTTTAGCGCACCAAAAATATTCGTACGAATTGAAAGGCATGTTTTGCGACTTTTACATCGAGCTTCGAGAAAAGTATCAAGGTACGTTTCAGTTTCGGCAAGTCGAGTTGGTACCGACAAAGGGAGAAAGTCACAGCTTAAATTGCCAACCAAGCTTGCAGTTTGGACGTCGGCAAAATTTTTGGTGCGAAAAAAGCCCCAAATTCCTATCCGTGCATTGCTGCACATTCATCGTGACATCACTATAGACATCGATTCGGTAATCACAAGGTTTGCTAAACAAAATAGACGAGTTGATTTTGTTGTATAAATAATGGTTTTTATATAACAGGTATGAAGTTGTAAATATGCACAGTTGTAACAGAACATAATAATTGCAATAAAGATATTTTCAGTATGGAATAAAATGGAAAAAAAAACTGTTTTTCAGTTAAAATTCGTTAAGATTTATTCGTCTGGTTATTGTGTTTTCGTTTTTTGAGTTTGCAAAAAAATTTGGTCTCCGTTTGACCCTCCCCCCATCTCCCTGAATCCGCGCCTGGTCCCGTGGTCGCCAACCCACGTCCCACTAGATGTGAGCCCCTGAGGGATATCCACTGTGTATCACTCACCTGTTTTCGGGAACTGCCAGAGCGTCTGCTATGGCTATATGTGTCAGGTCTATCCACTGAGTGGCCGGGAACACATCCATTCCATCCTCTGTGGGGATGCAGACACAGCTCTGAGTCTCCATGGTGTAGTGGTACTGGCTGCCAATGTCCCAGCTCCCCTTGATCACGTGCTTGGCTGTCTTGCTCACTGGAACACATAACAACAACCCTCAGCTCCGTGCCATTGGCTACACCGTGTTGTATTAACTTGGACCTCACTTGTGGTGATGATAGCAATTTCACACCCGTGTTTCCAGAGGGCGGCAGTCGACAGCAGCTATACGACAGGAACAAACAGACTTCACTCAGATACAATTTTGTTGTTCTTGAAAAGGCTCAAATCAACAGCATAGAATCATCCATAATAGGTCACCAATTTAGATGGATTGGTCATGTCCATTGGATGGATGATGTGAGATTACCTCGTCAAATGATATGGCACCAGACCTCATGGTGGTCCTAAGAGGCGCTACAAGGACCAATTTAAGCAGACCCTGAAATTGACAGATCTTGATTCACAAACCTGGGACATGCTGGCTGAAGACCACTCAACTTGGCGCCGTACCATCTCGGATACTGTAAAGACGTTTGAAAGGGATCGACGCATACATGAAGAGGCCAAGCGTCAAGCTAGGAAACTTCGAGCAGCCCAATCACATCCTCCTCCAGCAATACTATGTGACTTGTGTGGACGCTTGTTCTATGCCAGGATTGGACTCTTTAGTCACCGTAAACACATCCACAAACTGGTCTGAAGGAAGAAGATTTATACTCGGATTCGAGTTAAAGCCGATGATGACAATTTGTCTATCTACTTGCACCAAACGTGTGACATACATTATGGTGTTTTCAGTGTTGCCTTAGTAAACAAAAGTTTGATGCTTTTCAGTCGGTCAACACGATGAGATACCATAAAGTATATCACACGTTTGGTGCAAGTCGATAAGACACATTCTATCTGAGTACCAAAAAGGTGCCGGAACATTCTCATTAGTCCGTTTGCGCTTAAAGAGGGCTTTTTAGCTTATGCGTGGAGAGTTTGAAACCAGATCTTTAATAGTTGAAGATTATCCTGAATACAGTAACATACACCACAGTTTAGAGACTAGACTTGGCAACTTACAGGTACATTTCCACGAGGAGCACACAGCACTTAGGAATGCGGGGAGGGGGAACAGCCCAACGAGATAAGGGACCCTCACACACAGGAATTTCCCTTCAGTCGAGTGCAGACAGTGACCAAGTTAACTGCTCTCGCCATGACCGCACAAGACACAACCAGATAAGTAGCCTGTACAATACAATCTGATTTGACCATTTACAACATCCACAGATTCACTCCAAACAAGCAAATTCCGGAGGTCAATCACCACTTCCAATATCTCAACAAAACATCACATAGACCACAACTAACAAATATTGACGAGTTCAATTATCTCAGCTAATACTGCAACTAAATAAGTGAACATATTATAAATATTTTCACCCATTCTTTCGTACATAAATTTCATAGTCTAAGTGTAATGGATCTGATGATGATCGCTTGACGATCGAAACTGGTCATCCTAGTCTATTTATTAATCTCGTGATTTTTTTTTCAGGATTAGGGAATAGCCAAGCTCATTTGGGTACAATCATGTTGATCGACTGAAAAGCTTCAAACCTTTTGTGTGACATACACTATTAGACTTAGCCCTCGACTTCTGGCTTTGTACATAGGTGTTCTGACCACTGGCGACCAAGCTTCTGTTCCTCAGAGCAGGGTAGCGCGAGGTGCAGAAGACGACTTGTCTAGGTGCAAACCCGCACTTCCTCACCTTCCCCGGTGTTTCTTACTGGTAAAAACCTCATTTGTGGATACAGAATGCTCTTCTTCAAGACTTATCAACTTCCTCAATTCTTCTTCTCTGGCATCCCCTATAATTTCACCATACTTTTGTGAATGTACTCTATTGTATTGACTTTCGTTAGGCGGTTTTCTTACACGCGTAATTCTTGTACTGCAGAATATGAATCTGGCTTCATCGTCTGCACTGTCTTTCCCACACAGTCTACATGTCCAAACCACCTTAATCTGCTTTCCTGTATCGTCTTGCTCAATTGTTCCACCTTAACTGTTTCTCTGAGCATCATCATCATTTCCCCTTATTCAGCTCCTGCCGGGTCGGGGTATTATGGCACTTCTCCACTTTCCTCTTTCCTTACACAATCTTGTCCCAGTTCAGATTTCTTTTTCTTATGCTGTTCTTCACTGAATCAATCCCCCTTGTTCTAGGTCTTCCTCTTGCTCTCTTACCCTTGCACTTTACCTCCAGCCTTCGTATTCTATTTTCCTCCATCCTCTTTACATGTCCAAACCACCTTAGTTTATTCTTCTCAATTCTCTCATTCAGTTTTCCCATCCCAACTTCCTTCCTAACATCTTCATTCCTCACTCTGTCTTTCCTTGTCTTCCCTATCATACTTCTTAGGAATTTCATTTCACTGGCTTGGATTCTACTCTCTTGCCTGCTCGTCAGGGTCCAAGTCTCAGCTGCATAAGTTAATATGGGAACATAGTACACTTTATACATTACCTCCTTGCTTTTCCTTATCCCAAACAAGTTTTCTTACACTTTGATAGAATGCATTGCTCTGCTGTAATCTCATGCCAATCTCCATGTCCAACCTACCAGTTTGCATCAATTCACTGCCTAGGTATTTGAACGTGTCCACAATTTCCAAACTCTGACTTCCAATTTTCACAGTGCCCTTTCCTTGTCTTTCCCCTCTTGTCATCACCATGGTCTTGCTTTTCTCTATACTGATTTTCAGGCCGTACTTCTGAATATTTTCATTCAGTGCATCTAGTTGTTTTTGCACTTCTTCGGTGTTCCTTCCCCAGACCACAATATCATCTGCAAATAACAGTAACTTCATTTCTTTATGTCCATATGCTTCCTTTGTTTCCTTTACAATTTCATCCATCACCATTATGAACAAGAGAGGTGACAGCACACTCCCCTGTCTTAGTCCAGTCTTGTTCCTAAACCAATCTGTCTTTCCAACTGGGGTCAGTACCCTGCTAACACAGTTGTTGTATATTGCTTGCACCATTTCCAACATTTCTCTTCCCAGTCTCTTCTTAACCATGGTTTCCCATACCTTCTCTCTGGGGACACTATCATATGCCTTTTCTAGATCTATGAAAGTCATCCTCTCCATTTTCCCAGTTCTTTTCCATCACCTGCCTCAAGCTAAAGATTGGGTCCACTGTGAATCTTCCACTCCTGAAGCCATACTGTTCCTCTTGCAACTCTCCTTCCACCTTTCTTCTCATTCTTCTTTCTAATATCCTGCGTGGTTCTAAGTGTCATAGGGCACACTGCACACTGTGTCTTGTATGGTTATGGGGATCAAAACACTCACCCTTGGTCTTTGGTTCGTGCCTGGTCTGGATGACGACACGACTGGTGTCCCCGGACGCTACAGCTTCTCGCACGCTCAGGATGGGTTTCTGAACGTTGCTGTACTCCACAAGAACTGCCAGTGCGGCTCGGTTGGCCACCGTCTGCGACTCGGCCACCACAATGCCCACTGGCTGGCCAGCGTACAGGATCTTCCCCGAACAAAACAGCTGGGAGCAGACAACAACAACAACAAGTTAAACACGAGGTGTTTCATCTGAAACATACAGCTCCAACATTTACTGTTATGGGCGATTGTAGAGGGTCGGTTGGCGAGGACATTAGCATGAAATGCAACGAAGTACAGTACATGGGTTAAACCCAAAGAATACTGTACTGTAGGAAATAGAAGACGCTGAAGGACATGGGAGAGAAGCAGGTAGTCATAAAGGTGTAAGGCAAGGCTGCAACTTATCACCTATACTCTTCAACCTTTACTTTGAACAATCAATGAAGGAAATTGGAGAAACATTTAAAGTGGGAGTGAGGATTCAAGGAGAAATAGTTACAACACCGAGATTTGCCGATGACATCGTCATCTTGGCCGACACACCAGAGGATTTGAATGAGTTTTTGAATGGTACGGACGCCGTCTTGAGGAAAGAATTCATGATGAAAATAAATAAATGTAATACAAAAATGCAGCCGAAATAAATCAGAATCCTCTATGGACATCCAATTAACAGGTGAAAAGCTAAAGGAAGTAGGAGACTTCTGTTACTTAGGAAGCAGAATAACCAGTGATGGACGAAGCAGAGAGGATATAAAAAGTAGGTTGTCTGAGGCAAGGAAAGCATTTCTACAAAAAAGGAATATGTTGACATCGAATATAGATTTAGGTAATAGGAAGTCATTTTTGAAAGCCTTTGTCTGGAGTGAGGCGCTATATGGAAGTGAAACTTGGACTATTGGTGCAGCAGAAAAGAGGAGAATTGAAGCGTTTGAAATGTGGTGTTACAGGAGAATGATGAAGATCAGATGGGTAGATAGGGTTACAAACGAAGAGGTAATAAGACGAGCGGGAGAGGAGAGATGTTTCTGGCGACTGCTAATGGAGAGAAGAGATAGGTTGGTAGGACACATATTAGGACACCCAAAAATAGCAAGCTTAGTTATGGAAGGAAGGGTCGAGGACAAGAACTGTAGGGGTAGACCAAGGTTAGAATATGTTAAACCGTTTGCCTTGGATGTAAGAAGTGGTAGCTATGTAGAGATGAAACGATTAGCTCAGGACAGGGAGGCATGAAGAGTTGCACCAAACCAGTCAAAAGACTGAAGACTCAAACAACAACGTGAAAATCATTAAATTTAGGTGAGGGGATCAGCAAACAAGTTAAGTGTGGTGAGATAGAAACTTGGATCCTTCAGACTTCAAGATTTATGATCTAACATTTCTAAACTTTGAATGCTTGAGTTACAAAGATTTTGCCATGACCGTTTTTATCCTTCAATCTCATAAGATTTAGGTCTGAGCTGAACTATTTGTGTGTGACAGTTGGTAGGTCTTACCTCCTCCTTGTGACCCAAGTTGAGCAGAGGTGGTGCGAACTCGTTCTTGCCGGGAATGTCGCTGACGCCCAAGAATCTGACGACCCCTGGCATTGACTGTGAAGGAGAACGCACTTTCATCGTCATTTATGAATCGGTCGGAGCTGAAACGCATTAAGTCACTTTTCACTACATTTCAGGAGACAGATAAAACCTCATTGATGGAACAGAACTTAACAAACACACTATATTAGCCATCTGTGTTGTGAAGCAACTATCCAGGTTACATTTGTGTTACCGGTAGTGGAACAGCAATTTCAATTTAATAAACATATTTTTAAAATCAATTTTTGGAATCGTGACTTATTGCCTTTCAGCTCCGTGGTCAGTTTAGTGTGGTATGAAGCCATCCAGAATGAATATTCACATGATACTTTATTATAAAAAGGATTTGTAACATAAAATCCACCTTAACCCTGTACAAATGTAATTTACAATAGCACTGTAACACGCGGGAATCTTGCAGTGCGGCCAACATTAAGTACGAATACGGCACTGTAAGGCAGCAAGTCTTTGACTTAATGCTTTTCTCCTCTGATAGCACTACATGTAGCAGTGGTTTCTGGCTAAACAGAAGGCTGAATTAATTCTTTCCTACGCCGTTCCAAGGCCCTTGGGTCAATGCTCCACAATACTAATTCTTTAATAAATGACTATTTCTGACAACACTTTTCGGCTCCAACCGATTCATATGTTATATTTTTATTATTTGTATTTAAATTTTCTCGATCTGACTTTTCAAGTTAGCACCCACATGTCTCATTGGTTGATATTTCCTTTATTTAATTTCTATTGGTACTCTAACCTATCTGGCGTTCCTTCCGCGACAATCTGTCCGACCAGACGTTCATTGTGCAAAGTGGTAGGCACTTCACATGTGCTAAGTTCTGTGGCCTTTGAGGAGCGATGTACATCATCATCTTGTACAGTTTCCAGCTCCAAGCCTCTCCACTTAGTTCTCTGCTCCCACAACCTCTCCGTCGTCACTCTAGTCCAGTCCTCTCCTCCCCTTTTGACACACTCCTCCTCCCCCTTCAGCCATCTATCCCTTGGTCTTCCCCTTTGTTGTTTCTCCTGCATCTGCATTTCGTGCGTCCTCTTGGGAATCGTCTCCTCTTCCATCCTCTTCAATGCTGTTCAGTTCAAGAGGAAGCTGCGGCATTATTTGTTCAACAAGTAGGTTGTGCTTTATAAATTATGCCCCGATTCTTTGTTGAGCTAGTGTTTCCCGTGTATCTCTATTTCCAGTATTCATTTAATATCTTCTCTTGTTGTTCCTCCCTCCTATGTAAATGTGCAATTACCATTCCCCTAATGTAAACTGTAAATAATGTAATCATTGCTTGATTCTCACTAATTGCCATCTTGTGCACATACAGTATGTAAATATAACCCAGTAGGCTATATATAGTGGGGGCTCTGACGAAACCCGAATGCGAAGTGGGACTTGGCTCTTTTCAGAGACTCCCTTCAGTGTACTGTAAATATAGTGTAAGGCACTGATGAATAAATATGAAATGAAATGAAAGTATCCATACCACCTCAGTCTTGATGTCTCAATCCTACCTTGCAAGGCCTCCTCTTTCACTATTTCCCTGATCTTGTCATTCCTCACCCTGTCTCTTCTTGTTATTCCTCTCCTACTTCGTAGGAATTTCATTTCACTTGCCTGTGCTCTGTTTATGTCTCTTTTCTTCATTGTCAATGTTTCTGACACACAGTAGCTTCTGTACAGAACTATTTTTTGCTTTTTTGTGTGATATCTCTATTGCACACTAAGCTCCTGATGCTTCTCAGATATACCGGTACAGACCGTATTGAAATTTATCTTCATTTCATTTGTATTTATGAATCATATCGTTAAATTTCGTGCTACGGATATCGCATCACATCTTGGTGAGTTACAGAACTATTTATGTTTATCTTATCTTATCTTAACTTCCTTCCCTCCCTTCTCTTGAGTGGTAACTCTGCCTGGTGGTTTTTCGTTTTGTCTGGGTTCCTTAAATTATATAATGAGGAGGTGATTTCTTTCCGCTTTCAATAATGCATTCCCTGACGCTCTAATGATTATTATGTGATGTTTGGATTTTCACCGTGTTTTTGTGCGTTCCATTTATGGCCATTTCAGTTGATTCTGTGCTACTGCACGTTCGCACTGGACCGGAATCGAACCGGCATTCCACGTCCTTTTGGAGCCAGGAAAGCGATCTAAGATCTTGCGCCCTCACGTGGTGTCTTCAAGATTATATTTGTGTATCTCGTGTTTTATTGCGATTTGATCTATGCCCCGTATCTTCGTAGTTTTTACGTGTTTCTGTAATTCATTTCATGCGGTATGGTTCCAGCTTATTTCTTCTATTAGTTTGAGCATTTATTGTATGCGCATTTCCCGTGTTTTGCCTTATTGCGGTTTGTAACTTCATGCTTCAAGTACTTTGCATCGGACATCTAGCCTAACCCATCCTAGCATTTCGCCCTTTCCTGTAATCTCAGTGTTATCTTTCTTTCCCATTCATTCTGTATCTGTGTCTGTTGATTTGACGCGGTAACGTACTGTACCTCGCTGCTCTCCGTATTGTTCTAACTCGGCCTGTTTCTGTATTAACCTCCCAGTTTCGTGATAGAACTAGGGATGGCGTGAGTTGTCTTGGGGATTTATATCATCTCGAAATAGGTGCGTCCGCACCTTTGGGCATGTGAAGTTTGTCCGTCTTCTTAGCCTAGCACGAAACCATTCCACGGCGCTTAACATCATTGGCTCTCCGAGAAGATTGATGCTTCATCATCATCCGATAAGCTTGCCACGGTGGGTGAGTGGTTAGCATGTCGGTCTACTAACTCCAAGCTTGCAGGTTCGCTCCTGGCCGTGGTAAGTGATTTTTTTTAAAGGCAGCAAAAATCACGATACGCATGTCATACGATGTTGGCATGTCAAAGAATCCATTTGAATTCAGTAGGCCATGTTCATAATGGCAAAATTAATCTCGGGAGTTTCCGTCAACACAAAGTTCCTCATTTCTCTACTAGAAAGCGCTATAGTGTCCAAGGAGCTTAGATATCTAACCTCCTTTACTTTCATAACGCTTCACGGAACAACAAAATTTGACATGCAAGCTACCCTCTGGGTGTCAAATAACGAAGCTTGCACCCGGCATCTGAGGCCATACGATATTATTATTATTATTATTATTATTATCATCCGATAAAAGGGTAAGTACTTCTACCCCCATAAAAGTAGGTGGTACAACACTTACCAGGGCTGGTGACGGGTCTATCTTAGCGATGTTGCCTTGCGCTACTCGCGTCAGGACGAAGGCTGCAAACAGCTCGTTGGGAATAGTGGGGATGTCATTGGTGTAGAGTGCCTCCCCTACAACACAACAGGGTGTCACCGTTAAGTGGACTTAAAATAATCAATCAAAACAGATTTTTATTTACAATGTAATAAACAAGTAGTTCCGTGAAGAACTATACAGCCAATTTTCATATATCCTACTTATGTTCATAGCCTCTATCGACGTACAAAATTTCGGTTTGATTGCTGTAATTGATTTGTAGATATTGAGAATCATCTAAATATTTCAGTTGGTGGCCATGTTGGACTTTTATATATGTAGGTCCTAGAGTTATGTACGATTAGATGACGATATCTGCGCAGGTTCATTATTCAAACGTTCACTTCGATCGCATGATTAATACACAAGAAATGGAAACTTAATTTTAAAATTACGCAAAGCCGCCATCTTGAGGTTATGTGAACAATTGAACTAAATTAGATGTCAAGTGCATTACAATGTGTACAAACATTTACTGTAGCATATTTCACTGCGCTCGGATGGTTAAATCGCGAGAAAAGTCTATTAAAATGTTTCACCTTCGCTTGGTCTCCATGTTCGTTTTGTACTTTACAGGTTTCATAGCTGAACTTCTAGTAGTACCCTTCATCACCGTACACAATTTCAGGGTGAGTTAGTTATTGTTGTTTTTATGGGCAGAACTACGAGGTCATCTGCCCCTCTTAACACAGATTAAAGGACACAAATTTGGAATGGAATTTAACATTTAGAGGTGGACACCTAAATTGGAAAAGACCAAAAATTAATAAAACAAAAAATTAAATAAAACTAATAATTATATGTAATATAAACAAAAATTACGGAAAAACTCAGCATTCAAAAAAGAACAAGTCTTTGAGTAATTTCAGGGTGATATCAGTAATAGTTTCGGAGATCTAGAATGCCGGTGAAATATTTCGCACAGCCGCCATGTTGGATTGGTGAGACGTAATAAAATTTGAAGGGTACGGTTACTTCACAAACAACCTTCAAACTCGAATGCACATAGTATTTTGGTCGACAGTAGTGATGTATTTTTCTCTTCGCTTTAGTATGCTTTGGAATGGCATGATGGTTATAGGCAGGACTGAAATAAGACAGGCGTGTAAAAACATTATGAGGAACTCCTACGTATCATTTTAAGCACTTTGCTGGAGGAAGCAGGTGTTATATCTTTGAAATACTTCTGCTTGCTAACACTGCCCTTCAACTGAATGTGGAGGGTCGTCGACCTCGAGGGCGACCTCAAACACGCTGGCTGGATAGGGTGAGAGATGACATGCGGCTCACTAAACTCCGCTCCCGGGACGCTATGGATCGATTGAAGTGGAGGAATCATTGCACCCCACATAAAGGGGAAAATGCAAAGAAGATGATGATGACTTCTGTTTGCAATTCATGATAATCTAATAAACTGTGAACTTGTCAGACAGCAAGGCGTGGATATCAGATGTGTGTGCATTCAAATGAAAAGGAAATGTTTTAGCCGAGAGACCGCTTACTAGTAGCAAGTTAGTTTTCGTGAATGTGGCAACAGTTTGGAAGGCGGTCGTGAGAATCTGTTGTCGAGGCGCGCTGGTGATTCAACACACCTGCGAAGTATTGATTATTATGTTTCATTCATTTCGACTACAGTAAAAGACGACGTTATATCAAAAGTTGAAAGAGGCTTTGTGATTGTTTGAGCAAATGTAATGCCATGTTTTCTAGCAGTCAGAACTGCATGGTAGGAATGATAATAAATATTCATGTTACAGTTTTCAACTACAGAGGTTCACTTGAGAATTATTTATGCTACGTTCAGAGCTGTGAACAGCTGTTTCCCTTTAGCCATTTAGTATTTTGTAAAGACCAAAGGCCATTGTATAAATTGAGGGTAACGTTATTGTTGTGTCATTAAGAGACAGTTGATGTGAGAGCAGACATATGGGTCGCTCATAATAAGGGTGTATGGTTGTTGGCAACAGATGATCGACTTTTCTTACTGTTGCCCAGATATTAACGTGAGCTGTAGGAGCCGTGTTTTTTTTCTTTTTTTTGTGTGTGTCATTAGGACATGTGTTAAGTGGTGAATGTCGTGTACTACGAAAGTGAGTTTTTTGCTCATGCATATTGGTGATATGAATCGAGATAGTGGTTTTGCTACTCGATGTTAGTATTTTGAATGGTCTTAAAATAATAATAATAATGTGATAGATATTTTCTCAAGTAAACAAGCAAGTAAATAATACAATATTTAAATAATACCAGATAACTTAAATTTAATATTTAATTATGATTGAATCTTCAAATTTCATCGATTTGAGATGACAACTAGATACAAGCCTAGGACGAGCTGACACTTCTTGTAGCGACGAATTGCAATTTCTGGAGTAACCCCTGGAAGCCCAGATATTTGCAATTAAGTGACGTCAGTCGTGATTTTTATCACGCTGTCAGCAACATAACTGTTTACCACACATAGATGACAATCAACTGCAAACAGCAGCTGGTTCGCGTAGGAAGGACGCAAATGGCGTAACAATAGTAGTGATCATTTATTTATTGATTTTGTTGTTGCTTACCCATGTTTATTTGTGTGTATTGTTTTTGTATGTTAGGCAAACCCAATTGTGTAATAGCTTTGTTTTTCCTTTGCTATATGTGCTTCTCGCCTATATTTAACGTCAGATGGGATTATATAGAAGCTATTAACGTAATGATACTTGTAATGATAGATTACCTTTATTGTTTCAAGTAAATGTAATTGATGCTTTTTCTGATTGTCGACGATTAATTTAATTTGTTTTGCAGTAGATTCAGGGATGTGACTATTCGTATTTTAATTGGATTTTTGTAATTGCTTAGGGATTTTCTTACCTTGCTTTTGATATTTTTGTAACGGGACTTTGCGAGGGTGTTATTTAACCTCAGATTAGGGATGAATAAATATATTTTTATTTAGCTTTGGGGATTAGCTGATTTCTACCCTCGTAAATAGGATAGGGATTTGTTAATTTTGAATACATTTACGAAATATATTTTAAGACTAGACTTATCATTTCTTAATTTTGCTGTTTTTGATGTGCTTCTTGAGCTAGTTCCTAATATTCCCAGGTCTCTACTAGCATCGCTAAGACCCCATGCGCGCTGGTCTGAGAGAACACACCCACTCCTCTCAGGGGTATGGGTGACGGATGGGGGTGTCGAGAAGGCTGTTGCGGTCAGCAGTCCCCCGATCTTCCCGTCTGACGGTCACAATATATAAAAATCAATGTTACGTGATAGTTTGTATGTGTGTGTGTATGTCTCCTATACGTTCATATAGACTACCATTCATCCGATTGCGTTGAAACTTGGGTGAGTTGTTGTGTACAGTCCAGGGAAGATTTCTGGCTTAGTAAATCCATTTTACAATAGGTAGAGCACGAGTAGATCTAACAAATGAGTGATGGTGCGCGAATCGTTTCAACAAAGTCCCATATGCGTTCATATACCATTCATCGATTGCAATGAAACCTTGATGAGTTATTGTGTACACTGCTGCGATGTGGTCTGGCTTAGTAAATCCATTTTACAATAGGTAGCGCTCGAGTAGATTCAATAAAATTACAACGCAAACACTTTCTTTGATAGGCATTGCAACGCCTGCCGGGTACAGCTTGTTTAGCTTAAATATTTTAATATCGCGACATTTTGCCATGATATTGCGCTGCTCTACTCGCCAGAGTGCAGTAAGGGATAACAGCTGAAGTTCGAAATTAGAAAGTGATGACACTGATCGATTCTTTTCGATAAATCAATTATACTTCTATACAGACAATCCCTCCGGAACATTCCCGGTTGAGTATAAACTAACGCTTCCTCACAAACATTCTATAGACTTCGACCGAACAATAAAAGTGTACGAGTCTACCACCTGAGCACCTATATGGCTGTGTCTAGAGGGTTATGGTTCGAGTCCACGCTACCTGAGCACTGTATGAGCGCCTCCACCTTGGGGATGGGCTTGTTGAGCGGCCAAATGGACTTGTCCGTGTCATACTCCTGCTTGCCCGAGTTCAGAGCTCTGGAGTGGTAGATGTTGACGCCGCCACTCTCGAAGGCCTTCTTCAGCCCGGCTGGACCTATGTGGAGCACATACTGCAAACAAGACATGAAGTTAGCATTCTGTACAGGGTTATTCTAGATTTATTTCAAAGAAACTATGAAAGTTAGAAGTACATTATGCACATCTTTGGTTTCCATGCTTAAAGCACCCTAGAAGTTCCACTTCATTCGCACGATCTGTCTGGCGCCATAAGCGAGGTGATGCTCACTCTGGGGCCATAAGAAATTGACTGAGACAAGAGGTTTAGGAAGTGGCATGTTTCTAATTGCTCATTAAATTATACTAACACATGAATGGTATACTGACTATCGCCGTGCACGTTACAGACTCGTTAGGACGTCGGGTGTTGCCCACAAACTCACTTGAACTATGTTATAATTCACTGAATAGAGCAAATAACGAATTAAATCGTATCTGAAAGTCAATCGCCTTAAAATTCTCGGATGTTCTCAGAAAAGTAGCTTCAATTATTCTCTGGATGAAATTATAAACCTTCGTTTTGTACTCAGAAATTTTTCTAGGTTTGTGCCATGTCTTGTGTGGGGTTTCCCCTAGGAAACCAAACTGGCTCATCAGCAGGCTCTTGGTGTCCCTGCCCGGACTGGCCGTGAAAGCCAATATACCATCTTTTTGAAAGCCTTCATATGGAGGTTATAGCTGCTTGAGCTTTTAGTTCTCGCAGGCAGAGGTGCGCTTCATAAAAAGGGAGGTAGTGCGCAGTTCGCTACTTCTGTGGTGGTCCGGGCGGGGACCCCAAGAGTCCGCTGATGAGCCAGCTTGGTGTCCTAGGCGACATCCCACACAAGACATGGCACAATCCTAGAAAAATTGCTGAGTTTTAATTGACTGGCCGTGAAAGCCAATATACCATCCCTTCGATTTGTAACTTTACAGCCAATCAGCAAGGATATAAGCAGACCTCTCACCTTGTAGAACAGCCCCTTGGCCAGTCCCTTGCGGTAGGCGGGAGTAGAGTCCGTGATCACCACCTCAGGCTCCAACTCCTCGTCGAGGATAGCCAGAGCTTGCTGCAACACTCTCACGTCAAACAGCTGCTTGCCTCGGAGGAACTGCTCTGTCTTGGTGGCGTGCAGCTGGAACACGTGTGACATTTTAAAATGAAAGCAATACTCAAAATAAATTACTGTAACTGCTACCTCTACCGCTGGCTGTTAGTGTATTATCAGGAAGGATTGTTCAGTGGCGGATAATTGTTCTGGGTGTTGCACTATTTTCATTTAGGAGGGGCGGGGGGGGGGGGGGTAAAAGACTGATTGATATCCGAGAAAACTGTATTCAATTGCGCGGTAAGACGAATATACCTCATTCATCACGTTCAGGGAACATCACTTTGTGTCACCGGATTAAATGGATCATAAGTTAGTCTGCATGCAAAACCTCCACGAGAACAAAACAACGTAAGTTACAGTGGCGTATACTGGTCCGAAGATCTTAATATTACACAAAACATGCTTTTGAAATGCCGTGCGAAAAGAGTTTATATTTGAAAACCCTTCATTTGACCACACATTAACTTCACGACTAAATAACAAACACGGCCAGCAATACAATTTAGACAGTTTAGAACTGTCCGATAACCTATTCCATCTAGCATGTAGATAATGTGAAATGACGTGCATACATTGGCACACAATTGCAGTTCAGGTGTAGGCCTTGTCATATATAATATGAACTTTCTCACTGTATGGACGATGGCTGAAAGGAACTTCTAACAAACTCTCTATTATACAGTCATTGGCATTTAAAGCCCCCGCAGGTGTTTGTTCCATAATCTTCTTACAAAATCGCAACTGGCACAGTTAAAACAAAACACTACATAAAAATTCATCACCATACACCCACTTACATAAATCACACGTCGAAAATACTACAACTTCTAAAACATATTCACATCCATGCGCGCGATAATGTATATTTATTGTAGGCTATTTATTGCTTTAAAGGCTTTTAACTTCAAAGAAACCGCTGGCTGTAGCGGCAACTCGCTCGCTATTAGCGCTGTTCCTGCACGGAACAAGGGTGGGTGTGGAGAGATGGGGAGAGCGGCGTAAGGCTGCCGCTTTCTTGGTCGGTTTCTACTGCGTTGCCGCGTTGCCTACCACTAACCATTATTTCTTTCGATACAGAAGAATGTACATAAAAATCACGATTGTTTGAATGCTTTGTTGAAACTGTAATAAAGTGTTATTTATTTTTAATGTAGTTTTCTTGGGCTACCAGCGGTAGCCCTAAGAATACGCCCCTGGTAAGGTATATACTGTGCTCATCCGAGTGAGGCTCGGAAGGATGCGAGCCAAGGACCATGGATATCGTCAGTGAATGCAAGATCAAAAGAACTCAGATTTAGAGGAAGGACAGGCGGAAAATAAGACGACATGTGAGGTCTTAAAAGAATATGGTAGTATCATGAATAAATATCAGGTAATTGGGCCGACATGGAAAACAGTATTCTTAAGGTTTTAGCCATAAGCCAAGAATAATATTCATGTATATTATAAGAGGATATGCAATGAGCTTATGAGTAATAAGATGATTCTGAAAGGTGGTGTAACACTGCACGTGGGCCAGTGAAATCACACTCATGATTCACACTAACCGATAAGCGGGGAACTATTTGCATGACGCAGAGCGCGCGTATAACAGGGGGATTCACCGATTAAAGCTGACCCTGCGATATTAAGAGGTGGCGAAATTACTAGGATTTTGAGATTTACGCAAATCTAATAACATGTGAATATACCACAGTGGCGGATAAGTGCAAAGAGAGTTTTAGAAGAGATACAATTCTGTAATATTTGAGTATATAAGAAGTGATGACAGAGCATTACGTCAAAGGCCATTAGCGGATGAATCTGCGCAAGTTATAGGTAAAAAGGACCGCCCACATATAACACGTTACGAATTTTTGAAGAAAAACTGAGCGATCGATTTTGGATTTGAGAAGGATATTTGAAACCTATGGACTCTGTAGTACACAGGAGTAATTTTCTCAACGCGCTACGAGCATTAGAACAGAAATTACGTTTCAAGAAGATGAAATGGACTGTAATTTTAGCCAGATCAAATATATAGGCCGGGGAGGCAACGAAGTAGCACGCTGGATCAAGTCGAGTATCATCACGTTAGAATACTACAAGTCGAGTTGGACCCGACAAGGGCTAAATTAGTAGCATCCAGTCATTCGTGAACCTAGGAGGGTTACGCTGGGTCAGTTCGTTGAGGCCGGAGTAGGTCATAACGCGAGTACGTATGTCGAAGCTTTGCCCGTGCTTGGGAAGCTTACTACAGACGTCGGTCCGAGTGGACATTATCATAACAGTGATAGTTACATATCGCGAGACGGAGTGAAAGTTCGAAGCCGAGTTAGGTCTTCAGAACAGACAATTATATCGTAATCCAGTGTGGGTTGCCGTTATAGACAGTATTTGCGAACTTCAGTGAGAATCACAAGTCGCAACGTCAGTCGAGAAAAACTATTAAGGAAAGTCATTAGTTCAAGACCAAGCGACGGTCTAAAAGAACTTTAGAAAGTGAAATACATCCAGAGACAGAATAATTTCAGTGGAACAGGGAAATAAGTACCGTGACGAACATAGCTAAGCACCGATGGAAACCAAGAGTAAAGACAATTGAGCACCGAATTGAATTCGCCGAGGTGAACAGGGAACCGTCGGACTAGGAATCGGGATTAGAGTTAGAGACTACCAATCGCCAAAGCTTATGTCTAAGGAAGTGAGCAGGAAAAGCAACACCTGCATTTCCTGGACGCGACAAGTTAAGAAAGTGAACGGTGTGTGTAAATAAAGTATTAATAATCAGTGCATGAGGCATCAAACATGTGCCCGTAGTTAAATTTGTGTTTATAGTGTTAATGTATGCATTTGTTTTAGTGTTTATTATTGTGTAAAAGATCCCAAAAGTCAGGGATGACATCAAGTGTAAGATTCAATGTAAACAGTGCTTTGAAAATGTGCATCGCTTATTGTAAAAGCGTGTATCGTTGTGAAATGTGACGAATGAATTGCTAAATTCATTGAAAGATGGATGAAAAGTTCCATAATCATTGGCGAAGACCACCAAATATGTAAGTACTGAGAATTTTACATTATGAGTGTTTACTAGGAGTCGTGCATTCTTATTAATTATATGTCACAAGTATGCGGGAAGTGAAGGAAAGATGAATATGAGCAATATGTCTGTGTAAAGATGTTGATTTGAATCAGGGTTTGGGAGGAACAATTCAATTTGAATTTCATAATTGTGAAATATTGAAAGAAGCCCAATACATTGTTGACAGGGTAGGACATTTATAGATAAGTATAATCAGTTGTTGAGAGTGATAAGCCAAAGTAAATTCAGTTTTGGGAATATGAAGGATGGCCCAGAGAAGTGATATAATTCTTCATGAAAGGTTTTAAGAGGACTATATATTGATACCGCTGATATGAGCGAGGATTAAAGTAGAATCGTGCGATTTTGCGATGATTAAATAAGGAGGAATCCTTCGTGATCGTAGTTGTCACGGCAATATTATGACGGGTCCTGTCGTCGTACGTCTTGGGACGTTTTTGGGGAGCATATGTGTGTTGTTTGCATAGAGGACTGAGGTATGTCCCGCTCTATGTGCAAAATTTATTCCGCAAAGAGGTCTGTGATAGGTTCCGCTCTTGGAGGGTTAGTTGGTTCGCCCCACCTCCACGATATCTAGTAAATTTTCCAGTAGAAGAGGTGTGACCCTTGGGTTGGATTTTAAATTATTCCGTAGGTTGCATATTTGGTGTTGAGGCCCCCGTAATTAATGACCGCATATATTCCGGACAATGTTGATGGCCATGAATTGATCAACCTACCTGTGTATGTTGAATGTTTGCTAATGAGCAAGAAGTAATTAATAGCATTAGGAGCTTAAATGTCTTAAAACCTTTCATAGCGAAGAAATCTGTTGAGTGTGTAGTGACCCCATGACAGCGCAGTTGGTTTCATGGTCCTTCCAAGAGGAATTCCCTACGCTAACACTTTTAAAAGCGAGACTAGGTCATAAATTGTAAGTGTCTAGCCAAGCCCACCGTCACGGCTTGTTTGAGCAGACTGGTAATTAAAGCTCTGATATAATCCATTAGCATATGTTATAACAAGTATTCCTTGCCAAAAATTTCGTTCAAACGTCAACTTTTCAGGAATATTACGATCCAAGATGTATTTACAAACCTACCCATGAGTGACAGATATAATAAAAATGTAGAAACTTCCCTTGATAAGAGCAAATACAGACGTGCCGGGGAGACGCGATCTAATTGAATTATTCAATATGTTCGAATTAAGGGAATGCACGATTACCTAGCGTTATAGTACTTAACATATTGTATGCGAGAGAGAGAGGACACTTGATGGTTGTGAACTAAAGTTAAGAACATTTGGAACCTGAAGTAAATATTGGTAATAATACATTTGTGAAACCCAAAGCTAAGATATGTTGATAATTATAATAATTTAATTATAATTGTAGTAGAAGGTCAAAGGGCTATTTAGGGAATTGTACCCTAAAGACTTTCTAAGTTTATGTAGAATCAGTAGAAGATTCAGTAGACCATAGTGTTTGCATGCCATATGGAAATGAAATCAGTATGTTATAGGCTTAATGGAGCCGTATTAACTTCGTTCCAGACCACTTTGTGTATTGGATATCCCTAGTTTTGGATACAGGAATAAGTTGATTTATTTGTCGATTTTTATTTTTATTAATGCCATTTTTATTGGATTGTTTTATTGTAATCTGTGGAGTGCCATATTTTATAGTTAAATATTGTTGTGAAATTTTGGTTTTTATTTGAGTGCTGACCTGTGTTGCACATGATCCCAAAATATATGTCATAGCGTGGGAAATGAATGTACCATCCCCGATCTGATTGAGCTAGGCGAAGTATGACCATATATTATTCATACGGAAGGGTGCAATACGATGGCGAGAAAGAACCGCGAGTGTCGCAAGTACGCGCAAATTACATTGCAAGACATCGGCCTCGGCTCCCTTGTTGCAATCAGTGGGCAACGACCAGCCAAGTTAACTTTTGGGATAGGACTTACTCTGCCATACCCTTCACTATTGAGATCTGGCAACGACCAGACGAACGAGCGCTCCTAGACTGCTGGCGCGCTTCGCTTTCTCAGACAGGTCACAGTAACTTACCACACTATAAGATTGTCTGAATCATTAAAGAACAAAATTATGAATTCCTATACATATAAAAGGATTACTAAAAATATTATTATGGTGTTAATTGTTGTGCAATACTGTAACCTTATTATCTTCTTCAAAATCGTAGGTTCTTTGTCGAATTTCAAGATCTGAATAGTCGATGGAGGAAACAAAAGAATGGCTTGCCACAAGGCAGTGTTCTTGCCCCAATGCTCTTCAATATTTATACGAATGACCAACTTCTTCCAGTTGATACCAAAAGCTTCATATACGCGGAAGATCGAGCTATTGCTGTTCAAGCAAACAGCTTTGAGACTATAGAAGGTAAGCTATCAGAGGCTATTTCTGAACTATCCTACTACTACAGAGGAAACCAATTGAAGCCTAATCCATCTAAAACTCAGGTATGTGCCTTCCATCTAAAGAACAGACAGGCGTCAAGGAAATTACAGGTAGCATGGGAAGACACTCAACTAGATCACTGCCCAACTCCTAAATATTTAGGTGTAACATTGGATCGTGCTCTCACCTATAAACAGCATTGCATAAACGTCAAGCAGAAAGTGTGAGCCAGAAACAACATTCTTCGCAAAGTGTCTGGAATCAAAGATGATGCGAACTACAGCCCTGGCTCTGTGTTACTCCGCTGCAGAGTACGCTTGTCCTGTTTGGTACAGTTCCAGTCATGCTAAACAAGTTGACACTTCTCTTAATGAAACATGCAGGCAGTTTGAGACCAACATCAAGAGGTAGAATCTACTGTTTGGCTGGAATCGCCCCACCAGATATTAGAAGAGAAGTTGCAGCCAGGACTGAGAAAACCAAAGCAATTACCTCATGCGCACACCCATTGTACGGATATGAACCTGCCCATCGACGACTGGGGTCCAGGAGGAGTTTCCTGAGTACAACGGAAGATCTACATGAATCTGCTAAGTCCACAAGGTTAAGATTATGGAGATCTAGAAATACTCAACTTGATGGCTGTATGCTACCAATTGAACATCTCTCTCCAGGACATGAGGAACACTGGTCTACGTGGAAGTCATTGAACAGGCTTCGCACTGGTGTTGGTAGATCAAGAACCAATATGTTAAAGTGGGGTTCTCCTGGCACATCCAGGCTATATGATTGTGGTGAAGTCCAAACCACAGTCCATTTCATGAACTGCATTAAGTGTCCTTTGAGTTGCACAATGGAGGACTTGATGCCTGCGACACCTAATGCCCGTGACTTGGCAAACTTTTGGACAGAAACGATTTGATATGTGGATTGTTAAGTACCATATTTTAAATGTAAAATGTATACTTCTGATACGAATAAAAATTAAAAAAAACTTATTACCGGCCGCCACTGTCATTGTTACCATCTTATCAGATCGGTGTGGTTGGGAAATATGCTACCAGACAGTATGTTGCTGTAACTAAACCTTAGCAATACTTATTATAAAAAAGGGGTATCCTTACAAAGAATAAATGAATTCAAAAGATATACATTTGAATTTATTTATTAGTAGGTCATTAAAATGTAATAACCTAATATTTCAGGGTGTGGCTGCCCTGGCTACATGGGGATGTACAGTATTAGGGTAGTGTTCGCCCCAGGTTAGCTTCTTGTTGTCCACGAAAAGCAAGACAAGTTCACTGAACACTGAACATACAATGAACTGTGAGCAACTTACAAACTCTGCGTGGATCCCTCCAAAGATGATATTTGGCTTCTCAACGACTTCTCCCTTGTAGTTCTTCTTCAGCTTGAACATGAAGCCAGCGTTCACGTAGGCGTGAGCGTTCTGCGCTCGGGGCATGATCTGAAACACACCACATACAGTACTACCAACCAAGGGCTCATTCACCCAATTATCAATTCATTCATCTCTTTATTCATTTATTGATTCATTGATTCATTCATCCATTTAATAATGTATAAGGTGCGTTCAAAAAGTAACGAGCCGGAGACTGGAATGCGCAAACCGGTGACTACATCGGCTAATCGTGGCGTGTGTAACGAGGTGTGGTTCCGACCAGAGCATGGAAGTTCACAGCCCGTCACTAGAGGGCACGCGTGCACGTCACGTGACGATACAAAGCGAGCAGCAGCATGCATCAATCGTCCAACGCTGCCAGTCGCATTGCAAGCAGTGACATGGAGACGTCAACCGAAGAGCAAAGAGGTGTTGTTCGGTTTCTGACAGCGGAAGGAGTAGGGGGAACGGACATTCATCGCCGAATGTCACAAGTGTACGGCGAACACTGCATGTCCCTTGCAAGGGTCAAGGTGTGGCACAAGCGCTTCAGGGAAGGACGGGTGTCGTTAACCGATGATGCCCGGTCTGAGGCACCCCCCCCCCCCCCCCTGCATTACTGATGACAACGTCCAGCTGGCTGATGCACTCATTACCCAGGACCGACGAGTGACAGTGAACGCCATAGCCGCCGTGGTCGCTCCACGACAATGCACGACCTCATACGGCCAACACAGTCGCGGCACTCCTGCAGAAATTCAAATGGGAGGTTCTCGGCCACCCTCCATACAGTCCAGACGTCTCTCCCTGTGATTACGCTATGTTTGGGCCCCTGAAAAGGGCTCTGCGGGGTCAACGATTCACCTTGGACGCCTACGTCCAGCTGTACGTGCGGAACTGGTTCACATCGCAGCCCAGGGAATTTTATGAGGCAGCCATTCACCGCCTCGTGTCACAGTGGGACAAGTGCCTCAACAGCCAGGGCCAATACTTCTAACATACAGGTACTGCTTTCTGTAATTATGCCTCCGGCTCGTTACTTTTTGAACGCGCCTTATATTTACTGTAGGCCCTATAATTAATTTTATTTATTTCCTTAATTACTTATTTATTACAGTATTTTCTTTCTTTCTTTTTTTCGTAGTCAGTTTACCCTCCAGGTAGGCTTTTCCTACGGAGTCAGCGAGGAATCCCACCTTTACCGCCTCTACGGGCAGTGTCCTGGAGCTTGACATCGAGTCGGGGGATACAACTGGGGAGGAGGGACTAGCGCCTTGCCCAGGCAGCCTCACCTGCAAAGCGAACAGAGGCCTCATGAGGGATGGGACGGGATGAATGGGTGGGTTAGAGGAGGAAGAGGGAAGGAGGCGGCTGTGGTCTGACGGTAGGTCATTTGCCCGAAGACGAGGTGGGAAGCCATGGAAAACCACTTCGAGGATGACTGAGGTGGGAATCGAACCCCTTCTACTCATTTGGACCACCCGACGCTAAGTAGACCCTGTTCCAGTCCTCATACCACTTTTCAAATGTCGTGGCAGAGCCAGAAATCCAACCTCGGACCTCCGGGGTGGCAGCTAAGGACGCTGACCATGGAGGCGACTACTTATTGTTTTTTTTATTTATTATTAATCTATTATTTATTCATTTACTAACTTTTAAACCCAGGGCTGCCTGGTTGGTGTCAAGTATTGCTGCTCAAGTGAGCTTTTCAATGAAATTCAGCTGTTCGGTTATGTAACACAAAAATAGTGCGAACAACAGCCTTCATTTGTCACTGTGGTTATGAAAATGGATTTCTTGCAAATTATTGACTGTTTGATGTTCATATTTTACACTAGTTGTGTTCTTCATTGCAAACAAAAATGACGTTTCATGACGTAATCGGATGAACCTCATTGACAAACTGGTCGGGTTATATTTATACAAACTAGCAACCCGACCCGGCTTCGCCCGTGATAAGCGCTTTATTTTTTCCAATGTCAATGAACAACGACCAATATCCGTTTTACGTCTCGGCATGATGGGTTAAATCACTGACTGGACTATTAATTACATTATCATGGAGATGCATGTGCAACAAATTCTTGTCAAACGTAATTTAAGAATGGCGAGGTGCATGAAACACAAATCCCCCTTCCGTCCAATCTTAACTTGACTGTGAATTTTGCGGAACGAAAAGTTCACAGGCAATATGAAGAAAACCCGAGTTACACTTCCAGGGAAACTCCAAACACAAACACCCTTCTCAGAAGTCAAACTCAACACGACTCAACGGTTTGCTGCTGGCTGTATCTGGGGCAATAGGTTCGCCCGCTAGTTAGGCTGTAACAGGGATGATAGATTCGTCTTTATGGTTGGAAGAAATTAAAACGTAAAAACACTCATAGTGGGCGATGTATTGAAGATAGACATATGCTCTTTTTTGTAGAACTTTTCATGCTGAACAATTCTTACACTCATAGTATTGAGATATTTTTAACGGTTTGCCCAGCGTAAGCTTACAAAGCGCTCGGACGCCAGTTTTTTTTTTCTTTTCGATTTTTCCACTGAAATCGTTACTGCTCGGCTTCCTTTGATCATAAATAAATTATTTTCTACAGAAATAATCCTCGAGATATCCTTTACAGAATGGTGGAAACCGCATCCAACTCCATCCAGTGGTTCTCAAGTTTACCCGTAACAAACACAAATCGGGGACTTTGATTTATACTAAGTAGAGATGAACCTCAAGAATGAATCATCTGAGCTGAGACTTTTGTGGGTATTGAGGGGTTTGAAAACAAGGCAAGAAAATGTTGAAAAGCACCAAACGGAATCCCTCGTGTACGGAAAGTGTTCCCAGTACCGTACCTTGTATGAGTTGACGAAGTAGGAGTCGTCCAGAGAGGGCAATGTGATGCTATGTATCACCCTCTTCTTCATGTCCACCTTGAGGAAGTCTGGCAGAGACACGTTGGTCATCGTGCCCTCCGGCGAGGCTGTCAACAACAAGACACACAGCTGAACTAGGTTCAAGAGATGACGAGCGTGCGTGCGAGAGAGAATACTAACTCACCTAGAGTGAGCTTAGCTCCGACAGTCTCCATCATAAGGAACAGGTCCGAGGGGAAGTCGTGGACCTGATGCTTCATGAACAAGTTACCAGCCATCGTCCCAGTCTGCAAAAAGCAAACACATGTCAACTGCGATTCAAATATAGAGGCTTTCCGACGGTGCCGGATGAGGCCCAAGTCCCTCAGATTTTTGGGGCCCCTTCATTTTTTTCCAATAATTTTTATTTTTTATCATCTGTACATTTAATTAAGTATATACAAGAGTTCTTTTTCTCAAGATGAATAATACACTTGTTATTAAATCATACATATTATACATACATTTCAATTGAAACGATCATCGTTATTTAAAAACATTTCAGATGATTTGATGAACAATTTAACAAATCATACTATTTTCTACTTCTGTAAAATGTAATCAAATTTTCTTTTTCTGTTTTTCGGTCAATGAAATCTTCTACAATGTCATCAAAATCAATTTCCCGCAGATCATCTGACTCGATATACATTAAACTTAGCATGTCGAATCGTTCCTGTGACATGATACTTCTTTGCACACTTTTGATCCGTTTCAATTTTGAAAACGAGCGCTCCGCAGAACAATTCGTTATTATGAGGGTCAGGAAAATGCGAAAAGCAATTTCAACGTTCGGAAAAACAGACTCAAGCTTGTTTCGAATAAGAATTTCGTAAAGTTCAGAATGAGTGAACTCAGTTTTTAAAGGACATTGTAATTTAAGATAATGCTGGAACTGTCTCAGTTCTGGATTTAAAAAAAATTAAATCTTCGGAATAAAATTGAACTAAATTAGAAATTGCTTGGGGGCCCTAGGCCTGGGCCTTGTCGGGCCTAGTGGGTGATCCAGCACAGCTTTCCGAACTGAGTGAGATAACTCCCTTCCATCCCAATAGGTTGTAGTCTGAGTTGAGTTCACAAAATAGTGACACTTGCATATTCAATTACCAACAAATCTTTTTATTTAATTGTGATTAGTTTTATTTAGTCAGGGTTATTTAGGAGGATTATTTTTATTTTTAGTGCTCTAGCTTTATGCCGTGTCTTGTGTGGGGTTTCGCCCAGGATCACCAAGCTGGCTCATCAGCGACCTCTTGGTGTTCGGCGCCCGGAGGTGAAAGGCTGCTCTCGCAGTTAAGAGGCACATGTGTGCTTCATAAGAAGGGAGGTAGTGCACAGTTCGCTACTCATTTGCGGGTCCGGGCGAGGAACACCAAGAGTCCGCTGATGAGCCAACTTGGTGTCCTAAGCGAAACCCCACACAAGACACAGCACAAACCTAGAAGAATTGCTGAGTTTTAATTCACTGGCCGTGAAAACCAATATACCAACATATTTTTAGTTGTTTGACAGAGTTTTTGGACGATGTTTTTTTTAATAAACGGACAAGCACGTGTTTACGTTTGCTTGACTGCAATTTTTTATAGGAAACATGCATTATCTTTCGCAGTATATTGGTTAAGTGTAGTGTGCTATAGAGGTAGAATAGAAGTCATTCCCCACGCCTTTTACCCGTTGCGCCCGAGATTCGAACGTTCCTCACTCTCCGGAAGTAGTTAGTAACCCAAGAACCCAGTAGAAGAGCCTATATCTGGGAATAGGAATTTGTCGCTGATTTCAAAGTGAAGAAAGCGGTAGTCTATTTTAAAGTGGACAATTCGTTGGTTTCAATCACACTTTTCGCTACCGTACTATAAAAATGATACGTTTTAGGCGGGATATTTTATTTATCCTGGATAACATGCATTAAACATTTCAGAATTGTACAATCTAAAATGATTAGAGAAAATAAACCATATAGGAAACAAAAAGGTTTTCTTAGATATTAATGTTGGCATAATCCACATACTGTACCTCTATTCTCGTGTGTCTTACAATACTATGTTATAAAGTGTTATATTATTTTTGAGTGTTTATAAAATACATTTGACATTTTTAACCAATAGTTTTGCTTTTGCTAGGCTTAAAAACATAACTGCGGAAAATTTGTGGTTTTTGATAATTCACGGAAGTTCGTGCATTAATTACCGTACATTATCGGGAGTGCATTGTAAACAAGAAAACGAAAAAGATGTAAAATTCGCGTTTTCATAGGGAATTCGCTAAATTTTGCGAGTTTAAAATCCATTCTTTTTGCCAATTTTTGGGTTATTAAAACAGATTGCTACTTCTCAATGTATTACACACCAAGTTCGACATATACAGCAGGTACTTAGTCCAGAACAAAACACGATGAAAGCCGAATCCAAGCAGCCAAGATGAAGTTCCTTACAGGAATAATTGGGAAGACACGGAGGGATAAAATCAGAAATGTGGACATTAGGGAGAGAACTGGGTTCCCAAAACTGCAAGACAAGATAGAAAACAGTAAGCTGAAGTGGTACGGACATATGATGAGAATGGAAGAATATAGAGTACCAAAAAGAATATTCATGGAGAAAATACCAGGAAGAAGACCACGAGGAAGGCCCAGAAAGAGGTGGATAGATATGATGAAGGAGAGCGTAGAGAAGAGAGGAGTAAAAGAAAAAGAAGTATTGAAAGAAGGAAATGAATGGTGGAGGGATAGACAACTGTGGAGGTCCTTGATTCGCATCCCGACCCAGGGAACTGGAAACGGGAAATGAAGAAGAAGAAGAAGAAGAAGACTACTTGTGTATTAATTCATTCAATAATTCGCGGTAATGAACTTTACCCATCCCTACCTATAACACAGTAGTAGATAGCGTACCTCACCTGATTTTATTTGCCAGTAGCTTTTAGTAGTTTTTCTAGCCGTGGATTACAAGTTGCTGCAATCCATCTTCATCTTCGGATTTTGGCAGATATTTCTCCAGGATATTCGAGTACAGTACTAACCAGTAATAAAAGTAGGCTAATGAGGTGCGATGGACACTTTCTGAAAAAGGTGTTGGCTACTGCTAACTCAAATGCCGCAGCACAAGGCAAGATTCTGTTCCCATCCTCATTTCTCTCTCTAAAGTCCTGCCCTCCATGTATTCTATCAAATCCATCTCAATTTCAGGTCAACACCAATGAGGAGGTGCTCGTTTTTCTCAAGAAATTGTAGTTGCGTTTCAAGGCTGGTCCAGAATTCATCATCGGCACATCCTGTTTGTGGGGGCATATCGGGAGATTACGTGCAACGATTTCGTTCCACTACTAATCTTGATGGACATCAGTCGGTGGAATAAACGGGTAACTTCAATTAACTTACATGATCTTACTGTACATTGATGGAACGACACCATGAGAAAAGGAAGACAGTTCACTTAGCCTTTCTTTATTTGGAAAAGGCGTTCGATAGAGTACCACATGATCTCATCTGGCTGGCACTGAGGCTACACAGTGTACCTGAAGCCTATGTAAACTGGGTGAAACTTCTGTTCCTAAAGACAACAAGCTCAGTGCGGTGCGCAGCAGAAATGTCTGATGCCTTCCAAATCACTGTTGGTGTCCATCAAGGATCAGCCTTGTCCCCCTTGCTCTTCATACTCTGCATGAACGCCATCACAAATAACATCCAAACCAGGCATCCATGGACATTATTATATGCGGATGATGTCATGTTAGCTAACGAGACCCGTGGGTGCCTCGAACAGGAACTACAAGAGTGGAAGATGCGTCTTGAAGAATTTGGGATGAAATTGAACCTGAAGAAGACGGAATACCTGGAATGCGGTGACCAAACTGATGGCACGACCACTGTTGGTCAGGTTCAACTTAATAAAGTGACCCAATTCAAATACCTTGGGTCATGCATCACCTCAGACTGCAGCACGATTCCTGATGTCAAAACAAGAGTCACTGCCGCCGAGTTACTGGAGTCCTATGGGATAAGAAAATTCCATTGCATCTAAAATCTAAAGTATATCGCACAGTGATTAGACCGGTGGCCCTTTATGGATCTGAATGCTGGCCTACAACATCGAAGCACTAACAGGCGCTTCATGCAATGGAAATGAAGATGTTGCGGTGGTCCAATGGTTTGACTCGACTGGACCATATTAGGAATGATGCTGTGCGGAAGGATTTCAAGGTTGCCCCAATCACACAGAGAATGCGTGAATCACGTCTGCGGTGGTATAGACATGTGCTCCGTAGCAGTGAAACCTCAGTTGCTAAGACTGCCCTTCAACTGAATGTGGAGGGTCGTCGACCTCGAGGGCGACCTCAAACACGCTGGCTGGATAGGGTGAGAGATGACATGCGGCTCGCTAAACTCCGCCCCCGGGACGCTACGGATCGATTGAAGTGGAGGAATCATTGCACCCCACATAAAGGGGAAAATGCAAAGAAGATGATGATCTTGGATGCTGGGGCTCACAGCAATAGCTACGACATTACGGTAAGGTGTTTCCCCGTGGTAGAACAACCTGTACCCTCCACCAATATCCTTAGCCTTGGAGCCAGTCCACTTTGTTTCTTGGATATCATGATGATGATAATTGTTGTTTTAAGGGGGAGCCAACACCTTTAAGTTCCAAAAAATGACATTTTTCAAAAATATAATATTCGAATAGAACAACAATTTCTCTTTCATTCAGTGAAGGAATTGGTTTAATATCTCGAATAGAACGGAAGTTATAGTAAAAGTACGATATGATTGACATCTCCCAGTGAAAATTAATTTCCTGTCAACGCCCATTTTAATGAGCAATCTCCATTCCTCAAAATTGACCCTTTTAGAATACTCACTTTATCTATCGAATTATGTTGATAGCACTGCTATTATAACATTTGCACAAAATATAGCTCGAATATTTTGGTCTAATAGTTGTTGTTGCAGTCTTCAGTCTTTTGACTGGTTTGATGCAGCCCTCCATACTTCCCTGTCCTGAGCTAATCGTTTCATCTGTACATAGCTGCCACAACCCTACATCCGAGGTAATCTGTTTAACATATTCTAACCTGGTTTACCCCTACAGTTCTTATCCTCGACCCTTTCTTCCATAACGAACTTTGCAATTCCTGGGTGTCCTACCAACCTATCTCTTCTCTTCGTTAGCATTAGCAAAGAAAACTAGTTTTAAAAGAATAAGAGACTATGACTGGAGGAAAACACTGCGAAATCCGGTGAGGAAGGGCCATTTTATGCGGCAGGGGAATTTTAGAACATCCCAACCATGTGAAACTTTCGTCGCTCATTTCCCTTAAGTTCATATTTTTCATCCTGTTTCCCTAATAACTCATGAACTTACAAAGATATTTCAGTGAAGTTTTGTAGTCACATTTCTACAATAGTTATCAACAAAATGTACTAGAATGGTTGCCCTAACCATTATAGTTTATTAATAATAAATTATTTACTATGAACATTTTGTAGATTTTTAGACCCATTATTTAAAAAATCTCAAAATAATATTTCTTCTTGTAATATTTCAATCATTGTAGTACATTTTGTTGCCATGACATCTAGGACCACATTAAATAAACAATAATTAAAATGTAACAATATTTCCGAGAGTTACTAAGGAAACCCCATTCTTGTGTATAATATACAGCCGCCATTTTGTGTGCATATTATATCCATGATGATGCAAATTTCTAAATATTTAATAGTTGGTCTGTGTTAAAATTGTATTGTATGTAGTCTGTGTTACGTGACAACTCCAAACAGTTTAACAGTGCAAAGAAAATAAATGTTAAAAATTCACTATTTCGTTCCTGTCGAAGGTGTAGGTCCCCCCTTAAGGGGCCTAACATCTAGGTTATCGGCCTCTAATGGTGTGGGTGATGGTGAAAATGACAATGAATTGGAAACCATCACGAAAATACAGTAAGTTATTTACAAAATGGAACTCAGATTGAAATTAATAACTCACATTGCGGACGGGCACGTTAGCGATGACGTCGATGTGGTCCGCCAGAACCTTGGTGTACTTGAACTCGGGCCTCTCCGAGGACAGCGAATATAAGAGTTCCATGACCTCGGTGAGACTCATCTGAGCCCCCAGCGTGAGGTACGGCGTTGTGGAGTAGCTCTTCAGTTCCTCCACTCCCATAATGTCGATAAACACCCTAGGCTCCACCTGGCGTCGGTACACTCCTGTAACAGAGCAAACAAATATGATCTCTCTTTAGTCCATTATCACTTCAACTAGGAGTACTCGGTATACTCTAACAGGATGATATCTCTGGAACACGACAGCTATGTCCCACGATTTGCCATATTCTGTTAGAAAACAGTTTTATCTCAGCAAGTACGAGCGAGTGGTAGCCACAGTATTGTCCCCGTCAGGCGACTTCGGTAGCATGCTGAGCTCCTATGCCCAAGGTAGCGGGTTCAAACCCAGCCGAAGTCGTCGCTGGCATGCCAACTCAGTGTAGCACAGTCTCCATCTAGCAGAACACGGCTCTGTTCGACTCTTGACGCAAATTTACGTAAGTTTTGCAATTAAGTACGGATACTTTTCCAAATTCTTTTCATTCTATTACTGAAATTTCCTTACTCTTAGCGTCATTTCTTTCCAGTTGGGAATGGAAACCCTTGACCAGAAATGTCGGAGATAACATCAGGAACTGAATTTTGAAAACCTCAAGAAAGAAACTCAAAATCTTCAAGGCTTTTGTAATGAGTGCCAACCATATTTTTAGACACTTTTAAAAACATTTAAAAAACTCTTTAAAGTGATTTAGTGTATAAGTGATTTGAGTGTGTTTTTATCACATCCAATGTACAAAGTGATTGTTGAGTGCTGCCAATACATTGAAAGGCTGATGATGATGCCAATGCAAATAGACATGTGATTATATCATAAAAATTTGAATAAATTGTATTGACGAGGCGTAACTAAGGAGATCTTTTGATTATTATAGCAAGTCAATACGGAAAAATGGGCGACTCTATGAGTCAAAAAGAAGGATTTTAAGAGCGTTAAAAACCCCTCAATATGCCTTCCTTTGGAGGGGAAGTAAAGCCGGCGGTTCCATGCCATAGATGTATGGCATGTAAAAGAACCTTCCACTAATTGCACTTGTGTGAAGCTAATTCATAGCTTATATTTGACTAACACTCTTAGGTTCCAAACTTCATCGGCAGGAGCCGACTGCGGTGACATCTAGTAACCAAGTTGAGAACTAGTTGGTCGTTGACGGTGGCGTTTGGTAGCAAAAGTTGGAACTAGTTGAAAATTACTGTCTTCAGTCCTTACTTGAATCAGGCGCGGATTCAAGGGCATGACCCCCCCACCAAACGGAGACGGATTTTTTTTTGCAAACTCAAAAAACGAAAACACAATAACCAGACAAATAAAACTTAAAGAATTTTAACTGAAAAACAGTTTTTTTCATTTTATTCACTACTGAAAATATCTTTATTGCAATTATTATGTTCTGTTACAACTTCATACCTGTTATATAAAAACGATTATTTATATAACAAAATCAACTCGTCTATTTTGTTTAGCAAACCTTGTGATTACCGAATCGATGTTTATAGTGATGTCACGATGAATGTGCAGCAATGCACGGATAGGAATTTGGGGATTTTTTCGCACCAAAAAATTTTCCCGACGTCCAAACTGCAAGCTTGTTTGGCAATTTAAGCTGTGACTTTCTCCCTTTGTCGGTACCAACTCGACGTGCCAAAACTGTAATGTAACTTGATACTTTTCTAGAGGCTCGATGTAAAAGTCGCAGAACACGCCGTTGCAATTCGTACGAATATTTTTGGTGCCCTAAACGCATCAAATTTCTATCCATGTGGCTCGCAAAAAAATTGGTCTGGTTTTGTACGTTTGGTTATTTTGTGATTGCGTTTTTAGTGATACCATTTTTCTTAACAATTTTGATTCTCTGACCCCCCAAAGCCAAACTCTAGATCCGCGCCTGACTTGAATTGAAAACAGATAACACACACTAATACAGTCATCACAATTAACACCGGTTATCAGACAGATTCTACACACACCCAAAGTACACGGGGCTACATGACCACGTTGTCGCAGGCCCTAAACTGAGGAACCGACCAAGAGTTAAGGACTGTAGTTAGTAAACACGTTTGCTAATTACTTATGACATGAAGTAGCCTACAACAAGAATAACATAGCAGATGTCAACTCCTACATCATCTTGTAATGTTTGAATAACAATATTCATGTGCCGTATTTGGAACTGTTATTTAATCTAATTATTGAAAGGGTGTCCATTTTATTTTACAAATGTTAAACTCTTAAGAAGGTATCATTCAATACCGAAACATGTTCGTTTAATTAATAATAAACTACAAATTGACACAAGGCTTGCCAACTTGACAAGGGGGATTACACCAGGCATGCCAACTTGACAAGGCGATTACACCAGGCATGCCAAATTGACAAGGGAGATTACACCAGGCATGCCAACTTGACAAGGGGGATTGCACCAGGCATGCCACCTTGATAAGGGGGATTACCCCAGGCATGCCAACTTGACAGGGGGATAACGCCAGACATGCCAACTTGACAGGGGGGATAACGCCAAGCATGCCAACTTGACAGGGGGGATAACACCAGGCATGCCAACTTGACAGGAAGATAACACCAGGCATGCCAACTTGACAAGGTGTATTACACTAGGCTTGCCAACTTGACAAGGCGGATTACACCAACACGAATCTTATGGGAAGGCCCAATTCATTTGCACGCATCATTGTTGTGTTGGCAATTCTTATCATGAATATCATCAACGCAACACTGCTCTAATTAAACGCGATGAATCGGAAACACGAAATGTTCACCTAATATTTGTATAGATTGAAGTTATAATATTTGAATTGTTTCATTTACTGGGATCAAATTAAGGTTACATTGAGGTGAGGTCAGTGAACTCCCTGGTGGGCATTCAACTGAGACTTGTTATGGCAAGGTAAAGAAATTATAGTTTGGAATTAATGAAACGTATGTTGAATATTTAAGAAGGGAAGGCAGGAATATATTGCTTTATGGTTTTAATTCAGCTGACAAATGAGTAAATTATTTGAGGTTGTTATCTCATGAAAGGAAGTCCCATTGATAAATTAAAGAAAGCTCTTTAAGGATTAATCAGCAGTCCAAACGACAGCTTCATCTGATCAAATGGATCAAGGCAAAGCGTTTTTGAACGCGACGTTTGCCAGCACTCTCAAAACATTGGGTAACCATCACTTAGTAATTTGAAGACGAGTGTGACCGAACGTTTCAGTCGAACACTGAAGACACACATGTGGCGAGAATTTACAGCAAGAGGTACCTATCGCTGGCTTGACGTTGTGGACAGTCTCGTGGCAAGGCACAACGATACCAAAACATAGAACCATCGACATGAAATAACGTCTTGTCACCAAGAACTGCAAACGGTTGGATAGCATTCACCAAAGCATCAAAACTACTGATCCACGTCATCATAGATATCGTGTCGGTGATTATGTGCGCATCAGTAATCATAAGTCTATCTTCGCTAAAGGATACACCCCAAACTGGAGCACGCAAACATTTCGCATTCACCAAGATAACCTCCATGACCTATTTACTCCTCTATGGCGGCGAAGACCATTAATATCCCGGTAACATACTGTTAGGGCCCTAAGGGCACCTAGCGCCCTTAAGAGGGATACCCATATGACTACTACACTCCAGACATCCATCTACAACTAGTCTACGAATAATACTACATCTACACAGCTATAATCATCCCTAAACACACCCCTGCTATCTACGACATCTGTCCAACACTCTACACCATTTCACCCCGGAAATACCCCTAGACTGGAAGCAACAGCAACACACTCTTTCCACATAGCCGGCAGAGCTAGCCACAGCTATTAGCCAAGCGCTTGCCTCATTCACAAACAGATACACAGGAAATGTTTACCGGAACAGTAGTTTGCCAATCGAGCAACATCAGCAGTATGAAGACACATAAAAAGACATCCCGCTAGGAAGGGGATGTCTGTCTCTTCCAGAATCGCTGCCTGATCGCCGAGTGCCGTCGCCGTACCTCCGGTAAGTGTGTACTTCTCAGGATTTTCCTAATTGCTTGTCATCCTTCCACTTATCAATGAATATGATAAAATTGGTCCGGCCAGATCAAACATAAAATGCCAGCGTTTCACCCCAGTGTGCCGTTGGGCTTGTCGGTTGGTACACACACACACCTACCAATACGCGTGGCTAGCACATACTGAGAAGGCCATCACAAGACACAAAATACAAGTAGTATTGACGTCACGAGTGATGTCAATGTGCTATGGAAGTCAAGCTCCCTTTCATAAAACAAAAACCTTACCTTGGCAATCCAAATAGGTTATGACCATTCCCAAATGGGAATATGATGTTAATTTCCGTTTGATCAGATAAATTATCGGACCAATTTTATCATATTAATTGATAATTTATCTGATCAAACGGAAATTAACATCATACTCCCATATGGGAATGGTCATAACTTATCCTTCCACTTACCACACCTCACTACATTGTACAGCATATTTGTTTAAAGCTATCCCTTATTCCAGGGAAGCATTTACACGCACACTACAGCTAGTAGTAATACACTTTTATCATAGAAGCCAAATTGTTGTATTATTGTCCTCGCCCTACTTTACAGCCCGCTTCCCCACTCACACTTTGTTTGTATAACAAAATACTGGGGTCAGCACTATTATTTTACTCACGCCAAGAGACCTTGTCCTTTAAAGCGCCTTGCTCGTAACGCAGAGTCAGCAGCCTAGTTATAGGTTCGCTCGCTCCTACTTTAGTTGCAGGACAAGTACCTTCATCCCTAGGGAACAGCCCTTGCTTGTAATTCCTCAATCGCAGATCTTTATCCTTTCGCTCTCCACACCTTCCAACACTCATCCGACAATCCCTCACACCCTTCAAAGTCCCCTGTTCACATACTACCCTCAACACCTACTCACCCCCTGTTTCTACCCCCACAACAAGGGTAAAACAATATGTACCTTGTCCAGTGTTTCCCCCGACAAGCATGTAGGGGGTGTCGTCGTCTATGGCGGCGAAGACCTTGAATATCTCTGCCAGGGAGTTCACCCGGTACCACACGGCCCCATTCAGTGGGAGCCTCAGCGTAGAGCTCTCGTACTGCTGGCGCTGTAGACATGTGGTGCGGGCCCCGAACACTTCCTCCATCTCAGCCTGGCGACCACAAGGCTTCCCCGTCTTGGGACACATACCACTAGTTAGCTCCTGCAACATTGGTGCATTAGGGCAATAGTTGAAAAGCAAGGTAACAAGATTTATTCTACAGGACTGAGGAACTTTCGGTAGAGTGCTACGAGGATTGGAGTGAGTTGTAACTTCCCATTGGTCAAGTCTGTTATTCTACAGGACTGAGGAGCTTTCAGTGGAGTGCTACGATGATTGGAGTGAGTTGTAACTTCCCATTGGTCAAGTCTGTTATTCTACAGGACTGAGGAACTTTCGGTAGAGTGCTACGAGGATTGGAGTGAGTTGTAACTTCCCATTGGTCAAGTCTGTTATTCTACAGGACTCAGGAACTTTCAGTGGAGTGCTACGAGGATTGGAGTGAGTTGTAACTTGTCATTGGTCAAGTCTGTTATTCTACAGGACTGAGGAACTTTCGGTAGAGTGCTACGAGGATTGGAGTGAGTTGTAACTTCCCATTGGTCAAGTCTGTTATTCTACAGGACTGAGGAACTTTCGGTAGAGTGCCACGAGGATTGGAGTGAGTTGTAACTTCCCATTGGTCAAGTCTGTTATTCTACAGAACTGAGGAACTTTCAGTGGAGTGCTACGAGGATTGGAGTGAGTTGTAACTTGTCATTGGTCAAGTCTGTTATTCTACAGGACTGAGGAACTTTCAGTGGAGTGCTACGAGAATTGGAGTGAGTTGTAACTTGCCATTGGTCAAGTCTGTTATTCTACAGGACTGAGGAACTTTCGGTAGAGTGCTACGATGATTGGAGTGAGTTGTAACTTGTCATTGGTCAAGTCTGTTATTCTACAGGACTCAGGAACTTTCGGTAGAGTACTACGAGGATTGGAGTGAGTTGTAACTTGTCATTGGCCAAGTCTGTTATTCTACAGGACTGAGGAACTTTCGGTGGATTGCTGCGAGGAATGGAGTGAGTTGTAACTTGTCATTGGTCAAGTCTGTTATTCTACAGGACTGAGGAACTTTAGGTAGAGTGCTACGAGGATTGGAGTGAGTTGTAACTTCCCATTGGTCAAGTCTGTTATTCTACAGGTCTCAGGAACTTTCAGTGGAGTGCTACGAGGATTGGAGTGAGTTGTAACTTGCCATTGGTCAAGTCTGTTATTCTACAGGATTCAGGAACTTTCGGTAGAGTGCTACGAGGATTGGAGTGAGTTGTAACTTGTCATTGGTCAAGTCTGTTATTCTACAGGACTCAGGAACTTTCGGTAGAGTGCTACGAGTATTGGAGTGAGTTGTAACTTCCCATTGGTCAAGTCTGTTATTCTACAGGACTGAGGAACTTTCGGTAGAGTGCTACGAGGATTGGAGTGAGTTGCAACTTGTCATTGGTCAAGTCTGTTATTCTACAGGACTGAGGAACTTTCGGTAGAGTGCTACGAGGATTGGAGTGAGTTGTAACTTCCCATTGGTCAAGTCTGTTATTCTACAGGACTGAGGAACTTTCAGTAGAGTGCTACGAGGATTGGAGTGAGTTGTAACTTCCCATTGGTCAAGTCTGTTATTCTACAGGACTGAGGAACTTTCGGTAGAGTGCTACGAGGATTGGAGTGAGTTGTAACTTCCCATTGGTCAAGTCTGTTATTCTACAGGACTGAGGAACTTTCGGTAGAGTGCTACGAGGATTGGAGTGAGTTGTAACTTGCCATTGGTCAAGTCTGTTATTCTACAGGACTGAGGAACTATCGGTTGAGTGCTACGAGGATTGGAGTGAGTTGTAACTTGTCATTGGTCAAATCTGTTATTCTACAGGACTGAGGAACTTTCGGTTGAGTACTACGATGATTGGAGTGAATTGTAACTTTTCATAGTCAAGTCTGTTATTCTACAGGACTGACGAACTTTCGGTTGAGTACTACGAGGATTGGAGTGAATTGTAACTTTTTATAGTCAAGTCTGTTATTCTACAGGACTGAGGAACTTTCGGTGGATTGCTGCGATGATTGGAGTGAGTTGTAACTTGCCATTGGTCAAGTCTGTTATTCTACAGGACTGAGGAACTTTCGGTAGAGTGCTACGATGATTGGAGTGAGTTGTAACTTGCCATTGGTCAAGTCTGTTATTCTAGAGGACTGAGGAACTTTCGGTGGATTGCTGCGATGATTGGAGTGAGTTGTAACTTGCCATTGGTCAAGTCTGTTATTCTACAGGACTGAGAAACTTTCGGTGGATTGCTCCGATGATTGGAGTGAGTTGTAACTTACCATTGGACAAGTCTGTTATTCTACAGGACTGAGGAACTTTCGGTAGAGTGCTACGATGATTGGAGTGAGTTGTAACTTGCCATTGGTCAAGTCTGTTATTCTACAGGACTGAGGAACTTTCGGTGGATTGCTGCGATGATTGGAGTGAGTTGTAACTTGCCATTGGTCAAGTCTGTTATTCTACAGGACTGAGGAACTTTCGGTAGAGTGCTACGATGATTGGAGTGAGTTGTAACTTGCCATTGGTCAAGTCTGTTATTCTACAGGACTGAGGAACTTTCGGTAGAGTGCTACGATGATTGGAGTGAGTTGTAACTTGCCATTGGTCAAGTCTGTTATTCTAGAGGACTGAGGAACTTTCGGTGGATTGCTGCGATGATTGGAGTGAGCTGTAACTTGCCATTGGTCAAGTCTGTTATTCTACAGGACTGAGGAACTTTCGGTGGATTGCTGCGAGGAATGGAGTGAGTTGTAACTTGTCATTGGTCAAGTCTGTTATTCTACAGGACTGAGGAACTTTCGGTAGAGTACTACGAGGATTGGAGTGAGTTGTAACTTGCCATTGGTCAAGTCTGTTATTCTACAGGATTGAAGAGCTTTCGGTCGAGTACTACGAGGATTGGAGTGAGTTGTAACTTGCCATTGGTCAAGTCTGTTATTCTACAGGACTGAGGAACTTTCGGTGTATTGCTGCGATGGTTGGAGTGAGTTGTAACTTGCCATTGGTCAAGTCTGTTATTCTACAGGACTGAGGAACTTTCAGTGGAGTGCTACGAGAATTGCAGTGAGTTGTAACTTGCCATTGGTCAAGTCTGTTATTCTACAGGACTGAGGAACTTTCGGTAGAGTACTACGAGGATTGGAGTGAGTTGTAACTTGCCATTGGTCAAGTCTGTTATTCTACAGGATTGAGGAGCTTTCGGTCGAGTACTACGAGGATTGGAGTGAGTTGTAACTTGCCATTGGTCAAGTCTGTTATTCTACAGGACTGAGGAACTTTCGGTGGATTGCTGCGATGATTGGAGTGAGTTGTAACTTGCCATTGGACAAGTCTGTTATTCTACAGGACTGAGGAACTTTCGGTAGAGTGCTACGATGATTGGAGTGAGTTTTAACTTGCCATTGGTCAAGTCTGTTATTCTAGAGGACTGAGGAACTTACGGTGGATTGCTGCGATGATTGGAGTGAGTTGTAACTTGCCATTGGTCAAGTCTGTTATTCTACAGGATTCAGGAACTTTCGGTAGAGTGCTACGATGATTGGAGTGAGTTGTAACTTGCCATTGGTCAAGTCGGTTATTCTTCAGGACTGAGGAACTTTCGGTAGAGTGCTGCAAGGAATGGAGTGAGTTGTAACTTGTCATTGGTCAAGTCTGTTATTCTACAGGACTGAGGAACTTTCGGTGTGGAGTGCTACGATGATTTGGAGTGTCCCGTGGTCACTTATTCGTAACACAAGAAAGGCGTAATTACTCAGAGGATCTGAAGTTCGTATTATTCACACAGTCAAATTACTTTCTATATTAATACCCTTTTAAAATATTTAAGACAGTGTATTTTGTGTCAAGTCACTTGGGTGGAGTAGGAGGTTTCTCCTGGTCAATAGCAGGGCGCTAGCAATGTGCTACCTTATCGGCCGTGAGGTTGGCCGCAATGTACCTCGATATCCTGGCACTTCTGGATGAGCTCTGGGGTAGCGTCCTTGGCCAAGGACTTGAAGGCATCCAGGATGGGCCTGTAGCCGGTGCAGCGACAGATGTTGCCCCCGAACGAGTTCTCTACTTGCCACATGGTGACGTCCTTGTTGGCAGTCAGACTGAGGACACAAGATAGAAAGAGGCCAATGAACTCAGGCCTCCCAACCCACACACATGGCAGAAAATAATAATAATATAATGGTCATTTCATTCCCACCCAGGAAGGGCGGGCGGGCCCCTATGGATGGCCACACCATCTCTTGGGCCAGAGGAAGGAGATGTTTGGGAGGTTGAGAGTTTTAGGAGAAGGGTGGTGGTGAATTGTGGAAGTAGTATGAACTCTTGACTAAGATACTAAGATGGTCTTTGATGTAGAAGAAGAAGTCGTGCGGATGAACACACATCAAAAAAAGTTTTGCATCACCTCGGTTCCCAGATCTCCGGCATATAGACGTTGACTGTGTATATTGTATCCAAGATACAGTCCCTTTGACTGTTCATAGATGTCACTAAAACTGCTCAAAGATGTAAACAACCATGCATGAGCAGGGCCTATTAGACGGAGGGGGTACGACAGCCGATCAGTTCCAGTCATTCCACCAGGACGAAGGTACGCTGCTCATGTTGTCTGTAGTTCTACCATGCCTAGAAGGTCAATACCGCAGTTCGATCGCGTCCGCATTGTTACTTTGTGTCAAGAAGGGCTCTCAACAAGGGAAGTTTCCAGGCGTCTCAGAGTGAACCAAAGCGATGTTGTTCGGACATGGAGGAGGTACAGAGATACAGGAACTGTCGATGACAGGCCTCGCTCAGGCCGCCCAAGGGCTACTACTGTAGTGGATGACCGCTACTTACGGATTGCCGCTCGGAGGAACCCTGACAGCAATGCCACCATGTTGAATAATGCGTTTCGTTCAGCCACAGGACGTCGTGTTTCAACTCAAACTGTGCGCAATAGGCTGCATGATGCGCAACTTCACTCCCGACGTCCATGGCGAGGTCCAGCTTTGCAACCCCGACACCATGCAGCGCGGTACAGATGGGCCCAACAACATGCTGAATGGACCCCACGGAATTGGCATCACGTTCTCTTCACCGATGAGTGTCGCATATGCCTTCAACCAGACAATCGTCGGAGACGTGTTTGGAGGCACCCTGGTCAGGCTGAACGTCTTAGACACACTGTCCAGCGAGTGCAGCAAGGTGGTGGTTCCCTGATGTTTTGGGGTGGCATTATGTGGGGCCGACGTACGCCACTGGTGGTCATGGAAGGCTCCGAAACGGCTTTACGATACCTGAATGACATCCTCCGACCCATAGTGCAACCATATCGGCAGAATATTGGAGAGGCATTTGTCTTCATGGACGACAATTCTCGACCTCATCGTGCACATCTTGTGAATGCGTTCCTTCAAGATAACGACATCGCTCGACTACAGTGGCCAGCATGTTCGCCAGACATGAACCCTATCGAACATGCCTGGGATATGTTGAAAAGGGCTGTTTATGGACGTCTTGACCCACCAACCACTCTGAGAGATTTACGCCGAATTGTCGTTGAGGAGTGGGACAATTTGGACCAACAGTGTCTTGATGAACTTGTGGATAGTATGCCACGACGAATACAGGCATGCATCAATGCAAGAGGACGTGCTACTGGGTATTAGAGGTAGTGGTGTGTACTGCAATCTGGACCACAAATGCTGAAAGTCTAGCTGTATGATGGTACAACATGCAATGTGTGGGTCTCATGAGCAATAAAACGAGCTGAAATGTTGTTTGTGTTGATCTCTATTCCCTTTGTATTTAAAGGTTCCGGAACTCTTGGAACCGAGGTGATGCAAAACTTTTTTTGATGTGTGTATGTTGCTGCGTTATGTGTTTTGGAGGAGTGAGGTGGGATGAAAGTAAAAAGAAAAGAGTATGAGGATGAGATTGAAATGATGATGAGAATGAGAAAAGAAAGTAAGATGAGACATGATTTGAATTCTGCGATCACAAAAGATGAATGAGGATTTGATGTGTGATGAGATAATGAGGATGATTGTGGTGGAGAGTGAGAGAAAGAGTAAGCAAAAGAGAGAGAGAAGTGTATTTTAAATTTTTGTTATGGAGGATGTGAAATGAAACGATGATTGAGAGATGGGTGATGTAGTGCTGTGTGCACTGGAACAAAAATGGACGGAAGTACGTTCATGAGGAGATTTTGGGAGGAGAAGAAGAGGAAAAACACAATCAACCCGAGTCAAACGCGCTCCCTAAGTGGGCAAAACGAAAGAAGAAAGAATAATAACAATTTCAATTTATTTACTAACTTCTCTTCGGAGAAACAAAGTGATATTTCCTTACCTTAATGTAGGCTAAACAATCAAATGTGAAATGATGATGGTAAGAACATGTTTTATGAATAATTTTGAATTATAATTACATTTCTAGTCTGAAGTGAATTGTTACAGAAGTAATGCAACACATGCTTTATCATTTTTAATAGTACAGAGAGTTTAGTTTGTATGTAACGGAGACCATCGCATGCCCGCTCGCCCACGGCGCGAGCCTGTCTCCCGCCAGGCACTTTGCCGTAATGCGGCGTCTGCGCAGCACTGAGTCATTGTACTTAAATTTGTACTTCAATGAGATCCTTGACCAATTTTTTGACGAACTGACTTACGGAGAGCGATTGTCAAATTACTTTCAACAAGATTCTGCCACTGCTCACACTGCCGAAGCATCCATGACAGAATTGCGTCGTATTTTCGGTACGAGGATTATAAGTCGGAACGTGTGGTCCCCGCGAAGCCCTGACTTATCACCATGTGACTTTTATCTGTGGGGGACGCTTAAAAATAGAGTGTAGCGAGAAACCCTCACACTGTAAATGAGCTTAAAGACTATATTACAGCTGAAATACAGACAATCGGTGCTGAGGAACTTCAGAGAGTAAATGCCAGTTTCATAAAAAGGTGCCAGCGATGTGTAGCAGTGAATGGCGAACATTTTCAGCACCAGCTGTGAACTAGGTAAGTACAAATTCATCTACTCAATGACTCAGTGCCGGGCGGGCGCCGCATAACGGCAAAGTGCGTGGCGGGAGACAGACTCCCGCCGCGGGCGAGCGGGCAAGCGAGGGTCTCCGATACATCCAAACTAAACTCTCTGTAGTTGCTATTTTCATCATAACTGATACTGAGGTTGAATTATGATGAATGAAATTAAGTCATCTTTTCATATACGGTATGTCATTTCGTTCCGAAGATATTAACAGTCAAAGAGTGTCTACATTTTTCTGTACCCCTCTGTATCAATACATTATAGCAATTTTTCCATCAGTTATCAATGAGCTATCAGGAATTTTGTAAATCATAAAAAAATCTTCAATTTTTATCACCACAAAAGATGTTGTACTGTTTTCAGAATTCAAAATACAAATATAAGAGACATGGCCCGAATGGCAAGAATTTTGCATTTTTCTATATTCATTAATAGTACATTATGCAACGAGCCTATAATAGCAATAATTAAGACACGAGTATGTTTATAAAACGAGCGTATGCGAGTTTTATAATTTCTATACGAGTGTCTTAATTACCATTATAGGCGAGTTGCATACGACTGTTTATGTTCGACGATAATTATTATAACTACTTTATGTTCGAAGATAAATATTCATAAATATCTGTCGAGATTTCGCCAGTTTTATGTACTGAACAGAGCGCATGGGACGCACAGAAAAGCTTGTATTTGACCATGGCCTCCTCGATTACCCCACTATGATACTAGGCAGCGCAGTTTAGAAGGCCTTGGAACTCCACGCAGGTGCGATGCTAACCTTATCTAATTGGTGAAACAACTGTTTCTTGAGCTGTGATTGGTGGGAGAAACTGTTTCATAATGAAAAATAGTGTTATAATGACCATCATTATGATACAGTTTTCTGGCACATAATAGTCAGGGTCGAACATATAAAATATATGGTAATATACGTATTTGTTTATGCTAAAGACACTCTGCAAATCTACAGGCCAAGAGATGATGTGGGGTGGATGAGAGTGAAGGGAAGATGGGGTGACGTGGAGAAAGTGAGAGACTAACACTATGGTTGAGTTTAGAGGGAGACAATGATGATGTGAATGTGGGAGAGCACCTGTACATGTTCATGACCATGCCGGGCGTGCAGTAGCCACACTGGGTGCCGTTCATCTGCGCCAAGCGCTTCTGGATCTTGTGGTAGCCCTTCTTCCTGTTGCCGATGCCCTCGACCGTGGTGATGGCCCAGCCGTGGCACGAGAACACGGGGATCAGACACTGCAACACATTGGACCACGTCTCAGTAAACTATTGTATTTCTTGAAAAGTCAACGGAAATGTATTTATTTGATTATGAAGTGCGTTTAACGCTTCATGGGATAGTGGTCTCTATGTTAACCACTTGTCATAAGAACAGTTTATACTTTCAAAGATGCTGATAGTTGAATCTTTAAGCCAAATTTCTAAAAATCACATATTAGTCTATATACGTATTTACTTGACGTAATGTGACGGATAAAATTTAAAAAAAATCTAAAAACATTAACAATTAAGGTGTAAAAATAAAATATTAATATAGAAATAAAATTCATAAAAATAAAATTACAATAATAAAACGAATATAAAAATTAAAATAATAAACATAGCCTCACTAAAAAAATATGAAGATAATTGTAAAAATCAATTCTAAATTAGTTAATTAATTAATGCAATAAAATTATCAAAATTAAATCTATAGGAACAAGAGTTTAGTGCTTTTCAGTCGGTCAACACGAATGTACCCAAAAGAGATGGGTTATGCCCTAATCCTGAAATAAATTACATGAGATTAATAAAACACTAGGATGACCAGTTTCGATCGTCAAGCGATCATCATCAGATCCAATACACTTAGGCTATAAAATCTATGTTTGAAATACAGGTGAAAATATTTACAATATGTACAATTATTTAGTTGCAGTATTGGTACTGCAACTGTCAGTGTATGCTAAATGCAGTATATATGTTAGGTGAAATGCTAAATGGTGATGGCTATCCGGAGATTGTACTTTAGAGAGATTATATGGTTGTAAACTATGGTTAAACTATAAAATTTTAGGCTAACTACTTATCTGATTGTCTTCCGTACTACAGCTATTCGCAGTTTCCGTGCTCACTTGAACTCGCTGTGCGGTCGACTGCGGTGGTTATCTTAACGACTGGTTTTTCCCTGCTGTAGTACGGAAGACAATCAGATAAGTAGTTAGCCTAAAATTTTATAGTTTAACCATAGTTTACAACCATATAATCTCTCTAAAGTACAATCTCCGGATAGCCATCACCATTTAGCATTTCACCTAACATATATACTGCATTTAGCATACACTGACAGTTGCAGTACCAATACTGCAACTAAATAATTGTACATATTGTAAATATTTTCACCTGTATTTCAAACATAGATTTTATAGCCTAAGTGTATTGGATCTGATGATGATCGCTTGACGATCGAAACTGGTCATCCTAGTGTTTTATTAATCTCATGTAATTTATTTCAGGATTAGGACATAACCCATCTCTTTTGGGTACATTCGTGTTGACCGACTGAAAAGCACTAAACTCTTGTTTACTAAGGCAACACTGAAAATATGGCTTCAAACACCACAATGTCTATAGGAACATAAATTGAAAATTAAAAATTATTAAATAAACATTAACATTAGAAAAACAAAATACAGTGGAACTTAAATAATTCGAACTTCAAGGGACCAGTAAAAAAAATCGAATTATCCAAAAATTCGAATTAAGAAAGTTCTTTGAAAAGCTTGGAGAAAATACATTGTATTACGTTTGCATAATGATTAACGTTCAACAAAGCAGATTAACAGACAAAGACTGTATCGTGAATAACCTCAAAAGTTTCAAATGATAAAATAAAACCAAAATGTACTATTCACCTATTAAACGACAGTAGTAATCTATCAATCTAGTTACGTCTTAGAGAAATCTACAGTCTTTTAAAAAAGTTTGAGAATTTTACCTGTTTCCTACAATTAAGTTCCTCGGCCATCACAAAAGAATATAAAAAATTTAAGGAACGGAAAACAGAATCACTTACGTCATTTCTACTTTATAAAAAAGAACGCCTAAGTTCTGTGATGTGGTTTGTCTTTTTTCTAGAACTGTCCCAACTGTTTGGCTTCCGATCGGCATTTTACACTAAAAATTATCCAAAATATATATCGAATTAACCACGATCTTTTAGCATTGATTGTATATAAAATGCTAGGGACCAAGAGAAAAATTCCAATTAAAGAAGATTTCGAATTATAGAAGTTCGAATTAGCCACGTTCCACTGTATAACCGTTTTTTTATAATTATAATAATTATAATAAGTTAAAATGTAAAACAAGAAGTTCCGTGACGAACTAAAGAGCCTACTTTTCTTAAAATGTAAGATTCATTCCAATGATTAATCTATATTGATCTATCTAGAATAATGGCGACATTAAGTTGGTAATAACGAAATTTCTAATTAGTTGGAAATACTGTATACCTGGCATAATGTAGCCTAATAGAGAACTACAGTTGGCAGCCCTGGTGACTGAATATATTCTTAGTTCCATCTCTTAAGGTACAAAATACAAAATTTGGTTGAAGTCCAATGGATAGCATGGACGTTACATGCAGTTAAACATTGCATCTAACAGCGCGCGTAAAATCATGTTGGCAACAATGACATACATGTATTGGTCATAAATAATCTGAAATAATACGATCTTTTCTTGTGCCAATTTTGAATGAAATCCATTAGTTAGTATAGAAGTTACATGCATTTTAAAATTGGACCTATCAGCAAGCTTAGAATCGTGTTGGCAGCACTGACGTATATTAGTTACTACAAATTAATCTAGAATGCCAGGTACTATACGTGTGCAAAGTTTAGAGCTATTGGCTTGCATACTTTCTGATATATTGATTTTAGGGTAACAAGAATAGAGACAGTATTTATTAACAAATGGCAGCCCTGGTTACTCTTAAAAATTGGCATAGTCATTTCTGTTATGGTACACATAGCACATACGAAATTTGGTTGTAATCCAAATGATAGTATAGAAGTTACTTGGATTTAAAGTTGGAATTCACACCAGGCTTAGAATCATGTTGGTAGCACTGACGTGTATAAGCTACTCCAAATTAATATAGAATGTCAGGTACTATATGTGTGCGCAGTTTAAAGCTTTCGGCTTGCATTCTTTCTGATATATGGGTTTTTGGATAAAAACAATTGAGAGCATTTATTAACAGTTGGCAGCCATGGTGGCTCTTAAGAATACGCTCAGTCATATCTGTTTATGTACACATAGCACATACGAAATTCGGTTGAAATCCAATTGATAGTGTAGAAGTTATATGCATTTAAAATTTGGACCTATCAGCAGGCTTACAATCATTTTGGCAATACTGCCATATACGGCCTCCTGGAAATTAAACTGCAATATTATTATCTATACGTGTGCCAATTTTGAAATAGCTCCCATTCATACCTTCCAAGATATCCAACATGGAGCTCAAATTTCAATTGCGATTTTTCAGCAGTTGGTAGCACTGATATCATTTTCAAATATGGCCGTGAGAAATTCAGGTATAGATCTTTACTCCTGCCAAATTTTGTTTCGATTGCTGCAGCCATTTAGGAGTTGATGGGGGGGGGGGGACACACACACACACAGCCAGCCAGCCAGCCAGCCAGACAGACAGACAGACAGAAGGACAGACAGACAGACACACACACATTTGCCCGATCTCATAAGTCTACTTTTTCCTCATTTTTGCAAAATGTGAAAAGTAGGCTAAAAATACAAGTAACAAGCGAAGAACTAAAGCCTATTTTCATATATCCTACTCATGTTAATTGTCAGTATCAACATACAACATTTGAGTTTGATTGCTGTAATAGATTCGTAGATATTGAACACCGACTAAATATTACGGATGGTCACCATGTTGGATTTTTAAGAGTTATGTACTGTTACATGAAGAGTATTGTGTAAGTGTAGCATTCAAACTTCAATCGCATTAGGACACAAAAAGTAAAAACGAGATTAAAAATTTCGCACAGCTGCCATCTTGTGGTTATGGAAACAATCGAAAAAATTAGATGCCAGTGGATTAACATATTTGTATAAGGATTTACTGTACCAACTGTCACTGCACTCGGATGGTTAAATTGCGAGAAACAACCATGTGAATATTTATACTTCGCGTCGCCGCCATGTTGGATTTGTGATCACCAGTTTATTGAAAGTGCTATAGGTGAACTTGTGTTCATAGCCCCTATGAACATTAAAAAAATCAGATTGATTGCTGTAATAGATTCGTAGATATTGAGATCCGTCTAAATATTTCGGATGGTTGCCATGTTGGATTGTTAAATGTGTAGGCCATAGAGGCTTGTACCATTACAGGAAAAGTACTGCGTAGGTTCATTATTCAAACTTTCACTTCCATCGCATTATTACGACACAAGAATTAAAAATTTAATTTTATAATTCGCACAGCCGCCATCTTGATGTTATGTAAACAATTGAACTAAATTAGTTACCAGTGCATTACAATTGTATAAACATTTGCTCTACCAAGTTTCATTGCGTTTGGAACATTAAATCGCGACAAAAGTCTATTTAAAACTTTCGACTTCGCTTGGCTCCCATGTTCGTTTTGTTGTTAACCGGTTTTTGAAAGTATCATAGATGAACTTCCAGAAGTACGCTTTATCGCCGTACTATAGTTCAGGGTGATACCGGTAATAGTTTCAGAGATATAGAATGCCGGTGAAATACTTCGCACAACCGCCATCTTGATGTTATGTCAACAATTGAACGAAGTTAGATGTCGGTGCATTACAATGTATATAAACATATACTGTACCAAGTTTCATTGCGTTTGGTTCGTTAAATCGCGAGAAACGTCTAATTAAAAGTCGCAACTTCGCTTGGGCGCCATGTTGGTTTTGTAGTTACCAGTTTTTCAAAAGTCGCATAGGTGAACTTCAAGTACAGTAGTTCCCTTTATCACCGTACAAAATTCCAGGGTGATATCGGTAATAGTTTCGGAGATATTGAATGCTGGTGAAATATTTCGCACAGCCGCCATGTTGGATTGGTGAAACGTAACAACATTTGATTGGCATGGTCGGGGTCGCCCGGAATAGTGCTATGAACTTGCCGAGTTTCATTGAAATCGCTTGAGTTGTTTAGAAGTTGTTAGGGGGGGGGCACACGCACACAGACGGACACACGGACGAAAGGTGATCTCATAAGCCTTTTTTTTTTTCATAAATGAAAAAGGCTAAAAGTAGTTTTGCCCTATGCAGGGTTAAACAAATAGCTCCTGTGTCGTGTCGAACACGCATTTGAAACAAACCAGACGCTTTAGTAACTTCCAGTTACATATAACATCAGCAAATGTATTCGTGAAGCAAGGTGGCTTCTAGGTTGGCGCTGTGATTCAATGATTGATTATTATTATTATTATTATTATTATTTAAGAATATTGTGCACAGAGAATTGAATACTGTAGCTGTCCGGGGACTTATGGGGTACACTCACCTTCTTGAGGGAAAATCTCAGCTATTCTCTTCCACTCCTGCTGCTGGTATATTTATTTTTGATTTTGATTTTGATTTTGTTTTAATTTTTATTTTTAGATTTTTCAAAAGTTTGGTGCTTTTCAGTCGGTCAACACGAATGTACCCAAATAGAGCTGGTATTTATTAATCTCATGTAATTTATTTCAGGTTTAGGGCACAACCCAGCTCTCTTCGGTACATTCGTGTTGACCGACTGAAAAGCACTAAACTCTTGTTCACTAAGGCAACACTGAAAATATGGCTTCAAACCTCACAATGTTTTAGATTTTTGATATTTCATTTTTATTAATTTTTATTTTATTTTTTATGTTTATTTTGATTTTGATTTTTTAAATGTTTCTTTATATTTATTTTGGTTTCGATTATTGCTCGATGAGACTTGATGTCCGTCTTGCAGAGACAATCGCTACGGGTGAATTAATAAAAACAATAGGTGGCGCACGAATCATTCAACAAATGAGTGTGAATGCGCAAATTTGGCACAATTGATAAACAACGACCTTTCATTTCATGTGTGACATATCAAGTAACTTATTGTGAATTGTGAAATTCCAAATGCCAGTCGACATTAGATATCACACGCATTTTCTTTGCTTTTGAATTTGTTGCCTAATAGTCGTTACAATGACCATCAACAAAGCACAGGAACAATCGTTACAACTTTGTGGACTAAATCGATGCTTCTCACTTGGACAGCTGTTCACGTGTCTGTAAAATATTCTCATTTATTCGTTACGCACAAAACAAAATATATATTTTACATCCAAAAGCACATGAACACCTTCTCTGATTGATTGGCCCATGCACAGTAATGCTAACACTTTTGAACTGACGGTGTTTTGGGGTCTGAAGGATGTGAAACGAGAAATGTTGTGAGAGTCGCAACGTGGTTTCCATTGCAATAACAAGACAATCAGCTACTTGCAACGGAAATATTAGGTAAGACAGGTCGAAACCTATCTTATATTGTGGCCGATAACCTAGATGTTCGACTCACCGAGTTGACGGCCTGAGTGAACTCTGTCTTGCTGACAGGATGGTTCGTGGTGGCGGCGATGATGCAGGCTCCACAACCTCCCTCATGACACATGTTCTTGGTCCCTCGCAGGTTGGCGTAGTTCCTGATGTACGTGTTGAGGCTCGTGTCCGCGGGGACGCTGCCGTCCACTGCAACACCACATGTTTATGCTCTCAAAGATGCTCATAGTTGAATCTTTCAGCCAAATTTCGAAGAATGTTCATGCCGAAGTGCTAGTATTATATAGGCTACGTATCCACTTGACGTAATGTGTTGGATAATATTTAAAAATATTTTAAACTAAAAACATTAACAATTTAAGTGTAAAAATAAAATTATAATAATAAAAGAATTATAAACATTAAATTAATGAACATAACTATTTTGAAAATAATTGTAAAAACAATTCGAAATTAGGTAATTAATTAATTCAATAGAAATATCAAAATTAAATCTATAAAATCATAAATTGGAAATTAAAAGTAAACTACTGTCGACCAAAATATTATGTGCACTCGAGTTTGAAGGTTGTTTGTGAAGTAACCAACAAACCTACATAAAATCCAATAACATCATCAATTTCATCGTTCTATTTTACGTTAGTTAATGTAGGTTTGGAATTTCTAATTTATATTTTAATATTTTGTATCGCAGTTGGAACACAAAAAGTGCCCGTTTTTAAGCGTGTTTCAGCCATGCGTCACACTTAAGAATTATTATCTCACAAACCCGTCATCAGATCGAATCCAAATTTTAACACAATATACATTGGAATGTTGTATAACTGGTTTATTAATTTCAAAATTTTATGTGTCCAAGAAACAAAGTTGTTATCATTTTTGTAAGGTAACTTTTTCTCGGCTCGGGGTCGTTGGAAAATGTAGTTCTTGGTTGCGTTGTAATCCTTATACATCAAAAGGTTTATGCTGTATGACTGTGAAATACGTAAATTAATTCACTTATTTTATATTGGTTTGTATTTGTATGGGGAATTAAGACATTGTTCACCAGTTATCCGCTCCGGTGAAAGATGTACAACGTTGCCAAGATGGGCTCTATCACGTGTCGTGGCGCGCCTCGCTCGGAAGTGATGGGCTCCATATCAGCAACGCTGTACAGCATTTCCCGGAGCGGCTAGCTGGTGAACCATGTCTTAATTCCCCGTACAAATACAAACCGTTATAAAATAAGTGAATTAATTTACGTATTTCACAGTCATACAGCATAATCTTTTGATGTATAAGGATTACAACGCAACCAAGAACTACATTTTCCAACGACCCCGAGCCTATAAAAAAGTTACCTTACAAAAATGATAACAACGTTCGCTCTTGAACACACAACAATTTGAAATTAATAAACCATTTATACAACATTCCAATGTATATTGTGTTAAAATTTGGATTCGATCTGATGACGGGTTTGTGAGATAATAATTCTTAAATGTGACGCATGGTTGAAACACGCTTAAAAACGGGCACTTTGTGTGTTCCAACTGCGATAAAAAATATTAAAATATAAATTAAAAATGCCAAACCTACATGAACTAAAAGTAAAAGCTTGTCCCGGAATGTCAAACTTTGTCATTATAACACAGTAATTAGGCCTCAGCACTGTATGCTGCAGAATGCTTACAGATGACAAACAAAGGCCCATTGAGAAAATTAGAACTTAAGGATCGGAAAATTCTAAGGAAAATATTAGGACCTGTTAATGATAATGGTACTTACAGAAGAAGACATAACAATGAATTATTTGAACATATAGAAGATTTGGTGAGTGTGATGAGAAAAAGGAGAATGTCTTTCCTTGGACATTTGGAGCGGATGGAGCATCATCGACTTTCATATCGAATCCACTCATCATATCTTTAAAAAAATCCTATTGTAAATGGTCGATGCAAGTTAAAAAGGACCTAACAGAAGCTCGAATCAATCAAGCTCTCGTTTGGGATAGGAACCTCTTCAGAAAGGCGGTTAAATCAACCAGTAATCTACACCCTTTAACATCTGTGATGCCTCGCCCTCACTGCAAGTGGACGGAAGAAAGGAGAGCAGAACATTCGTCAAGAACGAAGATCTACTGGCAGACAAGAAAACAAGCATTACAGTGATCATATGAGTGAAGAACATCGTGGTCCATTGATGGCCGAAACGTCTCAAAAAACAAACATGAACTAACGTAAAATAGAACGAAAATGATGATGTTATTGGATTTTATGTAGGTCTATTGGTTACTTCACAAACAACCTTCAAACTCGAGTGCACAAAATATTTTGGTCGACAGTAGATGTTAGGCCCCTTAAAATATGACGGACAATGAACAACATATTTACTGAAGAAGTTGCCTATATAAGTTACATTCTTTCTACGATTACTTTTTGGCACTATTGCAACTTTAAGGCAGTCAAAAGGTTGCACTCTCGACATTGCAACATACTACTGGCACAAATCTCACATGGAGTGACCGGAATTTGAACCACGGACCCAACGGTGAGAGAGCGGCGTGCTGCCGCCTAAGCCACGCAGGCTTCCCCAAGAGATAAAATAAGGTATGAAACTGATAGACTATATTGTCGTAATTTATTTATTTACTCGAGTCAAAAGCATCAGACTATTTGACATAGACCAAAAAATACATAGATATGTACATATACATAATAAGAATAGCACAATTACTGTTTGAAATTGAAAGTAATGTTAAATGAAGTAGGTATTGTCGTAATAAAACATAATTTCCGGTGCAGCAGTGACAATTCAAATTGAAAGGAACTTCTAAAGACTCCCAGAAAGGTTTGTGAATCATAAATAAGTACTACCCCCAACAATTAATGAATCTTCCCCTCCTTTATAATTCTTATAAATAACTATTACATTAAAACGCTTATTTTATAAATTGTATATTGTGGAAACATCATAATCAATATTGGGGACCCTCTTTAATTCTCCTAGACCAAGATCTCAATTAGACGCGACGGGAAGCGCCATTTCCCTCGTCGAAAAAGGCCTTTGTGCGCAAACGCGGGAGTGACAAATATTACACATTTCTTTAATCATTTAAAAATATGCCCTAACATATATTTTCCTTTTAAAGACACTCTGCAAATCTGCATGACAAGAGCGTTCGTTAGAATGCCTTCCGAAGCCAATCGGTTAAGCCGTTATCTCTATCTCGCGGTAACAAAAGACACTTAAGTGTACTAAATATAGAGATATATAAACATTAAAATTAGAGAGACAAAAAACACATTATTTATAACTCAGCAATTCTTCTAGGTTTGTGCCGTGTCTTGTGTGAGGTTTCGCCTAGGACACCAAGATGGCTCATCGGCGGGCTCTTGGTGTCCCCGCCCGGACCCCCCTCGGGTACCCTTATACCGACGGGGTCGGAAAATGAACAAGAGTTGACCAAGGAAGGTCGAGAGGAGAGAGAGCACTGAGGAGCCTGGCAAAAGTCAGTGGAAGCAATGCCGGACTCAGCTGGGGTCCCATGGTAGCTTACCCATGTCTCACAAGTTGTGAGCCCCCGGGGGGAGACTCGGAGTCACAAACTTCCCGTGTGCCTTGACGGTGTGGGCTACTAACACCCTGCTCTTTAAGACTCCCTACAATAGGTCTAATTCCTCGAAAAATTACGGGCATCGGGAAATAAATTACGATGGGATAATAAAAATGAACTACGGTAACATGGTGGGCCCGTTGATGCTCTAAGGTGATTTTTGTTACCGCGAGATTGAGAAAACATCTTAACCGATTGACTTCGTAATGTATTCTAACGAGAGCTCTTGACATGTAGATTTGCAGACTGTCTTAAAAATGAAAATATATGTTAGGGTATATTTTTAAATTATTAAAGAAAAATGTAATATTTGTCGTTCCCGCGCTTGCGCACAATGGCTCTATTCCACCAGAGAGATGGCGGATCCCGCCGCGTCTTACTGAGATCTTTGTTTATGACAATTAAGAAAGGGAGAAATATTGTTGTGGTTCTATGGCTCAAACTTTTAGAGTAAGTATATGTGGAGGCAAATCACTTAATCGACAGAGAGCTATAATCCTTCGACTGATTTAACATCTTCCGATAAAACACTTCAACTTTCCAATTCGCTTGGCGTACTTTATTACAACCAATAAAGCTCAAGGTTTCAGTCATGGCCAGTTATATGTTGCGAAGTCGATCTTTCGACGCCCTTAAAGTTGCAACAGTGTCAAAAAGTAATCGTTCGAAAAATGCATACTGTGTAAGAGAATCCTTCAGTAAATATTTTCCCAATGACCGTCATTTTTTGACGGATATCAAATAGTTTATGAGTTAAATTAGTAAAATTGATGTACATGTTAGCGTCTCTGACTGTATTTAGACAGCACAATAACAGTGGTTGTCACACTTACCACGATAGAGCTTATCGTTGATGGTGAACGCCACTTCCTTCTCCATCCTGCAAGAAGAACAATATTAATGCAGTCAATGACCATTTCAGGACAGCCGAGGTGGGGTTCGAACCCATGTGCTCTCGGCCGGTACAGAAAAAATAATAAAGAACTTCACCCTCGACTGGCTGCGTGACTCAGCGGTAACCTTCTCGCCTGCTGTTCCTAAGGTTGCAGGATCGTATCCTGGCACAGACAGTTGGCATTTGAGGGTGCGCAGATGCGAGTGAGCCGTGTCAGTAGATTCACTGGTACGTTAAGGATCCTTTTCGGGGTAAAATTCTGGCGTCTGTAAAAGCCGCAGTAGTCAAAGGCAATTTACCCAGAGCCACTGCTCTGGCAACATTCGTTTCTGAATCACACAAGAACAACCGAGGATATGGCTGTGGCGAAAGAAAAAAGAATCAAACATTGCATTGTTGACGATAGCGATGGCGCGCACATCTTTCCGCGGGAAACAGCATCATGTCAAAGTATCGCTATTGTTAAGTGGAACAATGACATGAGGAATGGTGATGCATCCAGGAAACCAATTAACCTTACTTCCATGCAATAAACAGTGTGTACTGTACCAGGCTTATACCATTCATATTTATGATTTGAATGAAAGTAATGTGCTTTTCGGACAGACGCCGTTTAAAGAAGAGGTGTGCAAATTATTAGAATCAAGGACAGTTTTCCAATATTTCATTCATACTTTTCATGTTTTAATGCACTAAATATACTGTATTTACAAGGCGCTGAAGTTATTTCAATAGTTAAACATTAGTATTAATTACATTTTATTTTATAGTAAGTACACTATGCAACGAACCTATAATGGCATGGAAATCATAAAACTCGCATACACTCGTTTTATAAACATACTCGTGTCTTAATTACCATTATAGGCGAGTTGCTTACGACTGTTTATATTCGACGATAATTATTATAACTATTTTATGTTCGAATATAGATATTCATAAATATCTGTCGATATTTCGCCAGTTTCATGTACTGAACAGAGCGCATGGGACGCACAGAATGCCTTGAATTTCACCATTGCCTCCTCGATTGCCCAACTATGACACTAGGCCAGGCAGTGAAATTTAAATTAGAAGGCCTTGGAACTAAGCGCAGGTGCGTTGCTATCCTCACCTGATTGGTCAAACAACTGTTTCTTGAGCTCTGATTGGTGGGAAAAACTGTTTCATAATGAAAAATAGTGTTATAATGACCATCATTATGATACAGTTTTCTGACATATAATAGTCAGGGTCGAACATATAGAAATGATTATGTCGACTTCGCTGGGGTCTGGCGTTACGTTACGGTGACGGGACGAAATGTACCGAGAATGCACTGAGGTGTGTGACGTCAGAGTACTGCTTGAGGTTCCTCCTTTCCCCGCTCGCTCCGGTGATCGTGACGTCATCCAGCCAGCTACCTCCCTTGACCTTGGTTTGCACTTGCATTTTATTTTTTTATTTTTTGCTAACGGACTTTGAGTTCACGCAGCATTTGTAGCATTTAAAATTATATAAAGTCTAGTCTTTCAGACAGACTATCGGTGTTTTTTCGTATGAATTTAGAGGTTAGGAATTCAAACTCTTTTACACTGATCAACCGCTCTTAAACTATACAAAGATTCGTGGACCAAGAATTGAAATCTCCTGATTTAAAGTCCACATTGAAAAGTCAATGAAACAAGAGAAAACGGACCCAGCACAGGTGTCCCTCGGAACACCCAATTCCAAAACATTGTCTTCGCAATTCCTTATGGAAAACGCTATAAGTCTACCGGGGAGAAAACTTTAATAAGTAGGGCGGGGCGATAAAAGACGTCAGCCGTTGTTCAATAAAATGATTTTGAATCAAAAAGGTCTGACTGATGCTAGACTCGTAGCGTAGTGTTTAGTTAGTTATTGTTGTTTTAAGGGGCGGAACTACGAGGTCATCTGCCCCTGCTGCATAGTGGCCAGCACTCTTGGATGACACGGCGGATGCCCGGGTTCGATTCCCCGATCTGCCAAGAAATTTAATTCTAATCTGCTGACTTGAACGGGCTACACTCAGCCTCGTGAGGCGGGTTCGATTGCCAGCTCAGTTATCCTGGAAGTGGTTTTCCGTGATTTCCCACTTCTACTCCTGGCGAATGCTATGATGGATCCTAAATGAAGGCCACGGCTGCATCCTTCCCAATCCTCATCTGAATTACAAATACAGCCATCACAATAAGACAGGTTATTAGACAAATTCCACACACACACCCAAGTACACGGAGTTACATGACCACGATGTCGCCTAAATGAATCAACAACAACAACCCGTACTGGTAGAAGCTTCCTTGCTGACGAGTATCGTGTGATGGGGGCCTTAAGGCAGTTTACCCTGGATTATCTGTGAAACTTGATCTCCGACCTGGAGCTTCAGCTCTGACTGTGAACCCGGGCCTCTGAATGTGCCAACTATATTCATCAGGAGACGACAAAAGGACATTAATAGTACATTGTACGACTATTTATGTTCGACGATAATTATTATAACTATTTTATATTCGAACATAAATATTCATAAATATCTGTCGAGATTTCACCAGTTTTATGTACTGAACAGAGCGCATGAGACGCAGAGAATACCTTGTATTCGACCATGGCCTCCTCAATTACCCTACTATGACACTAGGCAACGCAGTGAAATTTAAATTAGAAGGCCTTGGAACTCAGTGCAGGTGCGATGCTATCCTTTATCTAATTGGTCACACAACTGTTTCTTGAGCTGTGATTGGTGGGAGAAACTGTTTCATAATGAAATATAGTGTTATAATGACCATAATTATGATACCGTTATCTGACATATAATAGTCAGGGTCGAACATAAAATAAAATAAACCCAAATTCTTGTTTTACACCATTTAGCGGCTCGAGACGATGTTTGGAAGAGACTACAACAGTGCCAAGGAAGTGTAAACATGACGCCTGTTTGTAGCGGCTCCTAGCAACCGGTCTATCGATTAGCAAGATCGATAATAATTCTGTGAAAGAACTCTTATGTTATTGGTCAAGTTCAGCTGTCAACGCTTAACACCCTGCTTTAGGTGGCCATGACACGCGGCCCACAACCCACACAGCGGCCACAAGAGACATCGGCACTTATATCTATGTTGGAACTCGATAATAATAATAATATCGTATGGCCTCGGGTGCCCGGTGCAAGCTTTGTAATTTGACACCCAGAGGGTAGCTTGCATGTCGAATTTCGTTGTTCCTTGAGTCACTATGAAAGTGAAGGAGGTTAGATAATAGATATCTAAGCTCCTTGAACACTATAGCGCTTTCTAGTAGAGAAATGAGGAACTTTGTGTTGGCGGAAACTCCCGAGATTAATTTTGCCATTATGAACTCGGCCTGCTGAATTCAAATGGGTTCTTTGACATGCCAACATCGTATGACATGCGTATCGTATTTTTGCCCCCTTTCAAAAAAAATCACTTACCACGGCCAGGAGCGAACCTGCAAGCTTGTGTTGGAACACGATAATGAGGTAGCAAGAGAGGGGGCGGTCTGGTCTTAACACAAGTGGGTCATTTCCCCATGTTACTGTAGTTCAGGACTTATCACAGCAACAGTTGGTTGGTTCCTCAGTTTAGGGGCTGCGACAATGCGGTCGTGTAGCCCCGTGTACTTTGGGTGTGTGTAGAATCTGTCTGATAACCGGTGTTAATTGTGATGGCTGTATTAGTGTGTGTATCTGTTTTAATCATTTCAAATGATCTTGTCGTCCTCGTTGTTATGCTTGGGTCTAACGTTATGCGTTACGGTTACGATGTGTATGACGTCATCATGTTGTTCAGTGCATAAGCACCGAGTCTGAGTTTACTCCTGGGAGACGGCGAATACGTGACGTCAGACACGAAAACAGGGTGACTCCTAAAGGGGTGTACAAAATGTCAGACAAGAATACAGGGTGACTCCTAAAGAGGTGTAATAGACGTCATCCAAGAATACAGGATGTCAGAGTAAAATACAGGGTGACACTTAAAGAGGTGCCCGCGCGGGAAGCCTAAGTTAATGGGTAATGGAGTCTGTTGAAAGAGTCCTGGGGCGTCGAGCGAAGCGAGAAGCCCTTCTGAGCCTTTCTAACATGTGTAGCATTTGTAGCATGCGTCATTTGAAATGATATAAAGTCTGGTCTTCAGACTGACTGTATTTTTTTTATATTTTGGTTTAGGAGGGCACAACATTTGTGGGTGTCACTGTGGGTTTGGTAGTGTTTTGTGGAGCTATTTGTGTTGCATATTTGGATCTGATGATGCTCACCTTGCCAGCGAAACATGTCGTCCATAACAATATACAGTATCATAATCACATGTAATTTGTTGTTGTTTGAATCTTCAGTCTTTTGACTGGTCTGATGCAGATCACCATGCCTCCCTGTCCTGAGCTAATCGTTTCATCCATACATAGCTACCATACCCTACATCCGAGATAATCTCTTTAAATTATTCTAACCTTGGTCTACCCCTACAGTTCTTGTCCTCGACCCTTCCTTCCATATTTAAGCTTGCTATTTCTGGTTGTCTTAGCAAGTGTCTTAACAACCTATCTCTTCTCTTCGTTAGCAGTCGCCAGAAACATCGCCCCTCCCCCACTTGTCTTAATGTAACTCTATCTACCCATCTGATCTTCATCATTCTCCTGTAACACCACATTTCAAACGCTTCAATTCTCCTCTTTTGCTGCACCAACAGTCCAAGAGTTCCAATAGAGCGCCACGCTCCAGCCAAAGACTATTTCTCCCATATTCCTGTAATTGTGTCTTCACCGACTGTCCAACTGACCCAACCCGACTGATAATTATTAAACTCTTTTAAATTCATAGAACAATGCCAAAAATGTATTAATTTATTTTCTACAATCCACGAAATGAAGTTGTGTAGACACAGAAACCAGAATGTTCGAGTATTGGTACAAGAAAGAGATGTGGGCTCGTGTTATTGTGGGGGTCACCCTTCAAGTGCTACACCACGCACAACGCGTCTGCAGTTCATACGCCTACAGTAAACGCAACCAACCTAGCATCACTGCTACGATTGATGCCTACCACACAGGAGTGCCTGCGTGCGTTCGTTGCAATGTCAAAGTCAAGTCAACCCCTGGCACTATACAGCCCATGACTAAAGCCCTGCGCGGATGCGGATATAGTTTTCATGGCTGTGCGGATAGCGGATACGCTGCGGATAATGTTTGGAGTAAATTGCGGATAGTTTTTAGAATACGATGTGGAACTTTCGATAATATTACATATTTGATAAGCCAATCTACAGCTTCATGCTTAAAAGAGGAATACTCCTATAGCCTATTGCGTACGAAATATTCGGGTACGTTTTGCAGTTATACACGAGAAGATTATTTTACTCATATGGTTTCAACTACATTTTATTAAGTAACGTACCGTATGTTTGTAGTAGAAGGTCTTGACATCTCATCATCATCATCAATTTCTCACTGCCATTATCCACGAGATATAATGCTGTCAATAAGTTTGTTAGTTCATCGTGGTGACATCATTAACATTTCTCAAGTCAGCCACTTCGCTATCTAAGCTATCCTGGAAGATCTGGTTGCAGGTTTATCTGTAGATTTATTTCCATCTTGGCACTGAAACGCGTGGGCTGTGATATTGCAACGGAGACAGTTATGACATCAACTATGCGAACATTGATGGGTCAAGAGGCAGAAGTATGATGACTGACTTGGAAGTTCCGGCCAAATGTCAATCCCTTTCTCCAAGCTTAAAGAGAAGTTCATTTAGTAAATGTTACCACGACCGGGAGTATGAACATCATTTAACCAACATTGATAAAATATCTATTAAAACAAAACAAGGTGTATATTCAATAGTGCGTTAAACAAAGCTCAAGTCAAGGATAAGGCAGATATTTGGTTACGTTTTCAATCGAACCAAAGAGGTGAACGATATAGTAGGATGTTTTACCTGTAAAAAAGAGTATTCATACTCAGGACACAAATCAGGCACATCAAACCTACGGCGGCACAAGTGCGATAGTAGCCAAAGAAGTATAGCCAGTTTTTTGTCTAAAGCGGAGGTCAGGAAACCAGAATTGAAATATCAGCGGATTTTTAGACAAGTCTTGCAGATGCGGGGCGGATGCGGATAAGGTTTTATTTATCCGCGCAGGGCTCTACGGCCATGACGGGCTAAGGCCGACCACGCGACCGCTGCCCAGCCATTTGGCCTGCAGATATTGGGGTGACGCGTGATCAGCGCGTCGGGTCCCCTCGGCCGTTAATCTTGGTATTCGTGATCAGGGCGCTGTCTCACTGTCAGACAGCTACTCAATTGTCCTCACGAGGCTGAGTGCACCCCGTTCCAACCCTCACGTCAGTTTTAAAATCCCTGACGGAGCCGGGGATCGAACCCGGGGCCTCCGGGTGAGAGGCAGGCGCGCTACCCCAACACCACGGGGCCGGCGTTCTTTGCAATGCTATCTCACATTTCGCTTTGTGTAGGCCGTAACTTCAAAACATTACCTCGTAACACTTATTCCCAACGTTTTTATTCCACTCCGTGGCTTAGGCGGCAGCACGACGGCCTCTCACCGCTGGGTCCGTGGTTCAAATCCCGGTCACACCATGTGAGATCTGTGCTGGACAAAACGGAGACAGACAGGTTTTTCTCCGGGTACTCCGGTTTTCCCTGTCAAAGTTTCATTCCAGCAACACTCTCCACCATCATTTCATTTCATTTGTCATTCATTTAATCATTGCCCCAGAGGAGTGCGTCAGGCCTCGGCAGCCGGCACAGTCCATATCCTCGCCGCTAGATGGGGGCTTCATTCATTCCATTCCTGACCCGGTCGGAGACTGGAAGCAGGCTGTGGATTTTCATTCATTTCTCCACCTCGCAAATACAGTGAGATTCTTTTGCTAGAGCGGGCCGGCGGTCGACTGCCGCGCGTGCGCGCCTTCCACCAACCAACCGAGCTCGGTCCGCAGGGTTGCGTGAGGCGCAGTGTCATTAATGTTATTAAGTCACTAAACATTCATCAACGAGGGTGTGTAGTGTCAGCGTACAGATAAGACGGTAACATAAACAACAGCTGCAAGATTTAATTAAAGAAGTACACATGCTTTTTTTATTTCTTGGGAATCTGGATGACCTCACGTCATCAGTTAAAGGTTAGAACTTATCTTTTCACAGAAGATACTAGAAATGTTCTCCTTCAGCTGACAGACATCGTTACATTATGTGTGGCTACTCCAGCACCCCACTGCGTGTTTACTGTAATTAATCGAAGCACGGACCTAAGCCCGCTTTATGTTTAATTGTGGGGTAATTTAAAATACAAAGTGTACAGATCAATTACCCGTACTCTAGATGAGCTGGAGAACAATATACGGCAGCAGATATCCCTCAAAACCACTGATCTCTATACATGGATCGCTGATGGCAGTTCTCTGCTGCACGATAAAGTACGCCAGGTTGAGCGCGCGGTCCGCCATGTTGGTCTACCCATTCTCGAGCCCTCGTTAAGGGCAAGCAATGGTAATCTAGTCAGTTTTAAATCGTAATTAATGGTGCTTTGGAGCACATAAAAATATAGAGATATGTTCACTCATAGCACAAGAGCATTGGGATCACTGACACGTCATTCCAAGGTCAGTAAATCTCCGGAATATCAATAAAAATTAATGTATAATAACGGCTGACAAATATCAACTTAGGTGCTGAGTACACGAAATTAGCGATCAGTAACAGAGTAACGAGTGAAAAACAATTTCTGGAAACATTCTTGTTAATTGTATATACGGTATACATGTATATATGCCACAAAATTATGCATTCTTCAAATGATGTACCTATAGGCCTAAACATAGCTCACTATACAGGCCTAGATTCGACATATCGTAATCGGTAATTGGTAATGAATTCCTGTTTCCATGAAATAACCAACACTTCCTCCAAGTAATCCCAGCACTCTACATCAAATACTACAGCTTTTAATCATGCTCGCAGCACAATAAACTTAATAATAACGGGAAGTAGATCAAAGCCAAAAATGCACTTTAAGCCAAACCAATTTCACTCCTCAGCTCCACATAAAACTTAACACAACTAAAAACCTACTCAAAATACACTCACCCCACCGTTTTACAACTATTAAGCGAACTATTCACACCCAGAACCGAAAAAACCCTGAAATGGAATCAAATTTAAACACGCAATAGCCTAGCCCGAACACGTCTGCTTCAGCACCACCGCATATGTATACTTAACTTCACAATAACTTAAAAATTACGGCTAAGCGACCTATCTACCTGAGAAGTACTTAAAACTAAGATTTTACGCTGTAAATAACCAAATTCTGCCCATTTTACAACTACAAGAAACACAAAATATTTACTGCCAGTATAAATACGTGTATAACATCAAACTACCAGTAACCAATCATAGAGCCGGATTCGCAATATTGCACCATGCGCTCGCTGCCATCTTGCTACACCTGTCATCGTCTATTCGGCTTACTGCTGCCTTAGTTACCAGCCATCCATGTACACGGCACATTGCCTGTCTGTTAGCTGAAGGAGAACATTCTCAGCATCTCCTGTGAAAAGGTAAGTTCTTTAATCCTGATTTTCTGGTAAATTTACCATTAATTAATGTACTTTGATACGGTTTCCAGCTGCGCGCAATCCGCGGTGCGAGCTCGGTTGGCGGCCGGCCCTACTCCAGGAAAAGAACCACCATATCAGTTATAACCTAACTATTCCAACTTATCTAGTTTCACATCCACATCTCTTCTATTCCACGCTGTTATTATCAAGACTTCTTCATGTTTCTCTTAACACATTATGTAACAGATCTGGTTTTTTATTTTAATTTTAATTTGTGGGCTTTTGGAACAAGAATATTTTTAGAATCCTCTGTTGTGGCAAAATGTATATTAAGTGTATGTTGTTGCACATTTACATGTCCTAAATTACGCTGCGGATCACAATGTGACTAAAACCAGTACGGTACAACATATATTCACTTATGGTTATATACATTTTATTATAATTACATCGCCAATAAGGGATCGGGATACAATGGTCATTTTTTGTCATTTTATGCAGTGTTTTTTGATGTGGAACATCTTTCCACTCGGTTGCTGGATATTTTTGTGGCAGTGATTTTGAAAAATGGGACGGAAGTGGATCGGACGGAAGTGTGTAATACGCACTGCCAGTTGGATCGCATCCCTTCTGGCTGCTAAAGCAGAGTATCAAGAAGGCAGTGCGAGAGTAGAAATATCAAGTAGGCAGTGAAGAAAAAAAAGGCAGTCTCTGTTAACGTAACTTAATTACTGGCAGGAGAGTGATGTAACAGCAGAGTATCAAGAAGGCAGTGCGAGAGTAGAAATATCAAGTAGGCAGTGAAGAACATAACGAGTCTTGGAATTGTTAGGTATTATGAGAGTGAAAAAAATAAAAAGACTTTTCGTGTGTTGATGAATGTCAAGGATAATAAAACGGAAACAACTTCAAGGTAGGATAACATGTCAGATGTTAAACATGTCATATGCGATTACTGTTAGTAAGGCTCGTATCTTCTTTTCTTGAACAGTTTCCAAATGTTTAAGGGTTACGCGTACCCCTGTGTTCCCCCTGAGAAAAAAAATGCACTGTGGATATTTATGTTCGAACATAAAATAAAGCTATAATTATCGTCGAAAATAAACAGTTGTATGCAACTCGCCTATAATGATAACTAAGACACTCGCTTTTCTCGTTTTATAAACGTACTCTTATCTTAATTGTTGCATTATAGGCCTGTTGCATAATGTACTGTTTGTTTTTATTTTCTTATTATACCGGAGTGGGAAGCCAGTGCTTCACTAGTCTCGAGGATTACCCCACGCCACTGCTATTATTACTGGACGAAGTGTCAAAGAACATCAATGTGTTTGTAGTGTCCGAGTGCCCAAGGTCTGGTCGTGCCAGATTCTGGCGTTGATAAGCTTTAATCAGATCTGAAAATGACGTCATAAAGCAGACTGCCGCATGCACTTGCACTTAGCAGGAAGTGCGCAGAAGCGGCTCCAGTAGCGATCCTATCGGCGTTGCGCCCAATTAACATGCCGGATGGGGAAGTGAGCATTGCATCATGGTCAGAAATGTGAACCAAAGCTCCATTGGCTAAATGACAACAGAACACGCGTAAAGCATTCAAGATCACTTTGGTCCTTGAGTCAGAGTTATATGAACACAATATCACATTTAGCAGGGCTATACCAATAAATCAGTAAATAATGAATTACTAGCAGACCCGTGCGAGATTTCATAAACCACACTTTCCCCAACCGGTTTATAATGAGAGACTTAGGAGAAAGGTTGTTATGATTAGGTTAGGTGCTAAAAATCGGGTAAATATTTATCTTATGTATTAAAAATAGCTGAAATATGTAACAAAGAAGTAAAAATATTTAATTATCATTTAGTTTATTAATGTGAATATATGCTATGCCTCACTGACTACTGAAGAATTACAATACACAATGACTTCTTCTGGTTGTCCATCACAAATGACCGACGATTCTCGCGAACCACTTCTTCTGAAGGCGCAAGACTGCGGCAATCTCTTGCCCTTGAGATGTTGTGTAACTTGAGATCGCTGTTTAGCCTTGATTGCTTTCCCACATGGGTGGTAGAACAGAAACGCCCCCATTAGAAGTAGAATCATCCTTAAATTCAGCAACATACTGCTGCAGACGATAACTTGTAGTTGCTATTACTTTAGACATCGTAGAACTGCCTGACACTTCCCAATGCCAGAAATAAACTGCATATGAGTGACACTTGTTCCAGGTAGCAGGGAAATCCACGGCTTCCACAGTGAGTAGCTCGGGGCGACAAGTTAAGAATAACACAGTTGCAAGCCGACATACGCTCTGCATGAAGATTAGATAACTCATAGGTTCTTTCCCGCTAAAGTAATACAGAACAAAAAATGCAATATTGCATATTGATTTTAAAAAAATGAAAATATTATGTCTTTTTATTAGCTAATGATTGAAAAGCTGGAATTTATGTATTTATAGAAAAATGCTTAAAATATGTATTAACATAAAAAAATAGTTATTTACCTAAAAATCCGAGCCCTAGTTATGATTCATGTTCGACCATGGCGAAATGTAAATATTATATGTCAGAAAACTGTAGTATAATAAGGCTCATTATAGTACAAGATTCCATTATGATACAGTTTCTCCCACCAATCAGAGCTCGAGGAACAGTTGTGTGTCCAATTAGGTGAGGATAGCATCACACCTGCGCTCACTTCCATGGCCCCCTATTTAAAATGTCACTGCGTGGCGAGTGCCATAGTGAGGTATTCCAGGAGGCCATGGTCATATACAAGGCATTGTCTGCGTCCCATGCGCTCTGTTCAGTACATAAAACTGGTGAAATCTCGACAGATATTTATGAATATTTATGTTCGAACATAAAATAGTTATAATTATTGTCGAACATAAACAGTCGTATGCAACTCGCCTATAATGGTAATTAAGACACTCGTGTGGAAATTATAACACTTGCTACACTCGTTTTATAAACATACTCGTGTCTTGATTATTGCCATTATAGGCCCGTTGTATAATGTACTATTTTATTTCAGCCAAAGGATTATAGGACACTATTTATATTTCAGTTAGAATTTCAAGTTCTACGTTCCCTTACTTAAGAAACCAATCACTGAAAATTGGATCATCATAACACTCACTGGTTATTCGATATTTATGAAATTATACGATTTGAGTGCTCATCCCATTGATTTACTGTTTCTGAAATCCATGCAATATGATAAAGGAAAGACTTCAGAATGTTAAAATGACATGAAACAGGCGTCACAGTGGCTAAAATGAGAAGTGGACAGCAATTATGGAGCGTATTTTACTACAGCAACAATATCTACAAATCGCACACTTCGTACATTTTTAAGTCCTTTTTTAAAGAAATTCTAGATATTTATGGAATTAGAGTGCAATTCGTCACTGCTAATGTCTATTCTCTTTCATTTGAATGCCCATTTGTCACGATCGTTCGCTTGTGAGCGCCGCAGGAGGGATCTATACTACTGAAATAATATATATGATGATTTACGAGGGTCGAGTCATAAGTCATGGCAACTTTTTTTTCTTCTCGCGAACAGGAGACAACACGGAAAATCTACGATATGCATTTGGAAACGTACGATATGTACTTGCGTAGGATTCCACTAGATGGTGTATGTAAACAACAGTGTGGGTCTGAGCATGCCCCCAAGTTCAGTGTGTGAGTGAGAGCGTCACACAATGGAAGTCAACAAGCAGGAGCCTTATTCGCCTGATCTGAGCCCATGTGACAGCGTTTCCCAAACTGTGGTACGCGTACCACTGTTGGTACGCTCGTACTGCTGCAGTGGTACGCTCTGATGTTACGAAAGATATGCAAATATAAAAATATTGATGTTTTAAGGAGCAGTTTTATGAATTGAATTGTGATTCAGAACTAAGGCAAACTTTTTCAAAAAAGACTCTTGTGAACTTTTGGGTTGAGAGGCGTGCAGACTATGCTGACAAAGCAGTTAGAATTTTACTGCCTTTCACTACTTCGTACTTGTGTGAAGATTGCATTTTCTTCACTTGTTTATCTCACGAATAAATACCGGAATAGGCTCTTTACAGTGGAAAACGATCTTCGTTTGAGACTCAGCAATCTTAAACCAGACATTCCTAAGTTGGCTTCTAATCTTCAAGCTCACCCTTCGCATTGAAGTTGGTTTTTATGCTTAATCATTACATTTTCTTTATTAATATTAATATTATTTACACAGTGCCATTTCTGAATGTTTGAATTGAATGCTCATTGTAATAAATAATAAAACAACTGGACACAGTTTTTATAATTTGAACTTTAACTCCAACAGTCTAACTCTAGCAAACAATATTTACAATCCATCTTTAGGTCTGCTACGTAGTGGTGGTGGGGAGTTATAGTTACTATATATCTCCCAACCATTAGGTGGTACGCTAGAGATTCTCATCTCTTAAAGTGGTACACACACAAAAAAGTTTGGGAAACACTGTAATCCACAAAGTCAAGAAGTCACTACGTGGACGACGGTTTGCTAACAAAGAAGACAGCATTTCGGAGGGAGGTGTTACACGTTAGCGATACACTTGCCCCACCGCTGGCAACGCACAGTAGACACCTTGGGTGATTATTCCGAAGGTCTGTAACCAGTGGAGACCTGTCCTTTGTACGTAGTCTTGTGTATTTGCTGTCTATACCATAATAAAACAATGCTTACCAATGGCCTGTGTTCTGTCACTTACCGACGAGCATCTCCTGATGTCAGAACTTATCTTCAGGCACTATGCATACGTACACGCCCTATATTTCCAAATGCATATCGTAGACTTTCCGTGTTGTCTCCTGTTCACGAGAAAAAAAAGAGACGGTCAGTCTGAAAGACTGGACTTTACATCATTTTAAATGCTAGCAGCCGAGTATCAAGAAGGCAGTGCGAGAACAGAGTTTCAAGATTCTATTTTGTTTCTTCACTGCTTACTTGATTGTTCTCGCACGGCATTCTTGAAACACTGTTCTCGCACCGCCTTCTTGGTACTCGGCTGCTACATCGTACTATGACGTCACACACCTCAGTGCATTCTCGGTACATTTCATGACGTTGCCGTAACGTAACGTCGGAGTCGACTTGATCATTATAATGATAAAAAAGTTGTCATGACTTATGACTCGACCCTCGTTATTTTGCTTATCAACGAGATATTGCGAAGGTGTATCTATTCTGGTTTAGAAACACTCGCTGGTGCTGATGACCCGGGTGACTTTCCGCCTCCCACACTCGAAAGCTGACTTGTCATTTCCAACAAGCGCGTCTGATTAGTTTTTAATTCGTCTTACGTAAGAAGTACAGCAACCACTCGCTTAGCAGCGCGTCGAGCACCTGCATCTTCAAGGGGCGATTCTACAACCTGTGACAATCAAGTCCTGTACTATCAACATGGATGAGCAATAGTCCCCTCCCGTAACTATGCAATGCTGAGATCGGCGATACCCTACATGTCCTGGAAACTTTGCAAGAAGGCGTCCTTTGGGATGCTGTTCAAAAAGCTCGTCACGTTGCGTTCGGTGAATAAAGTCAGAAATGTCGACCTGGCAACATTGGCGACACACAACGCAACGTGTAAGACCTGTTTGACACAGTGCGTGTTTAGAAGGATGAATTTATGCAACCTACCATGCACACCTGTTCGGCGGGTGGCAGTGAGAAGGATGAATGTTCTGTGGAATGGAATGGCTCTGAAAACTATCGTCACTGGCGACGAGACCTGGTGTCTGAGGTACGACCCCGAAGTCAAGCGTCAAAGTATGGAGTGGCGGGGTCCAGGTCCAGGATCACCAAAAAGCCCTGAAGGGCCAGAGGTTTCTGGACATTTCAGAAATCCAACGTAATGTGACGACCCGACAGAAGGCTATCTTTAAAGAGTTTCCAGGATTTGTACAGACATTCTCAGAAGTTCATAACCATCCACGGGGATTACTTCGAAGGACAGTAAATGCTCTTTCAGGTAAGCCAACAATCCGAACTTTTCGGTCAGACCGAACGCAACGTGACGAGGCTTTTGAACGCCATCCCAAAGGACGCCTTCTTGTAAAGTTTCCAGGACATGTATCGCCGATCTCAGCATTGCATAGTTACGGGAGGGGACTATTTTGAAGGACAATATGGTCACCGTCGTGCATTGTTCACCTATGTTGATAGTACAGGACTATTCACCTCACTGTATTGTCACAGGTTGTATGTCTTACAAGGGAATTTGTAATATGCTACAACGATTTCAGTAGGTCAGTGTTACCAAAACTAGATCCGTCAAATCTATATTTAGCACGCGTAGGGCAAGGAGAGGTTGGTGAGAAGGTAGGTAACCGACGATATTGTGATGGCTGCGGTTGGTTCGTTGGTTGACTCCTTAGTTTAGGGGCTGCGACAACGCGGTCATGTAGCCCCGTGTACTTTGGGAGTGTGTAGAATCTGTCTGATAACCGGTGTTAATTGTGATGACTGTATTAGTGTGTGCTATCTGTTTTTAATTCAGGTAAGGTTTGCAGACGACAGTTTTCAAGTAGTTACTACTTTCGCTAACAAAACGTCCACGACACCTAACTGTGAACTTGGCTACTACTAGATGCCATCCCAACCAGCACCTTTAACATGCCATACATCAATGACATGGGACCGCCGGCTTTACTTCCCCTCCGAAGGAAGGCATACTGAGGGATTTTTTGCGCTCTTAAAAAATCCGACGACTTCGGCTGGGTTTGAACTTGCGATCTTGGGCATGGAAGCTAAGTATGCTACCTACTACGTCACTGAAGCCGCCTACTATTAATTAAATGTTTGCAATAATTTCACCATCTTGCACACAATTTTACTGCATTAATTCATAAAAAAGTAAAATTGAAATGTTGGAAAACTGGTGTTCAGTCTAATAATCTGCACACTTCTGTATGTCCAAACCCTCACCCCTCTCCCTCCTCCCCCCCCCCCCCTTAGGCAATCCATAGTTACACCACTGATGTAAGCATGCTGTGAATACCTAACGTAATCTTGTATATTGTTAGCTGGTCCAAGGACAGCGACTCCAAGTCTCAAGGCTCCAGGGAGATTGCAATCATCCATCATCTCGTCTCACACCCACTGCGAATGTTCCTTGTTTCATTTGACCCTCCAGGGGCTCACAACTCGTGGGACGTGGATTGGCGACCACGGGAGCCCAGCTGAGTCCGGCATTGCTTCCACTTACTTGAACCAGACTCGTCTCCGCCTTCTTTCCTGTCGACCTCTCTTGGTCAACACTTGTCTTGACCCCGACGGTATTAGGGTATCCGAGGCCTAGGGAGTCTCTTCCTTTCCCGCCTTAATTGGCCCTTTGTCTCATCTTTCCTGATACCCTCATTCTTCGAGGGGTCAGCCTTCCTTTTCTTTTCATGTTATCTCCTGCCTTCTGCTCAAGGCCCACAAGGAGGCCGAGTGTGTGTAGCCCCACCACTTCTCGTGCACCCTGGATAGTGCTAGACACTCAGGGGCTCACAGTATCTCCTGCCTTCTGCTCAAGGCCCTCAAGGAGGCAGGGTGTGTGTAGCCCCACCACTTCTCGTGCACCCTGGATAGTGCTAGACCCTCAGGGGCTCACAGTATCTCCTGCCTTCTACTCAAGGTCCTCAAAGAGGCAGGGTGTGTATAGCCCCACCACTTCTGGTGCACCCTGGATAGTCCTACACCCTCATGGGCTCACAGTATCTCCTGCCTTCTGCTCAAGGCCCTCAAGGAGGCAGGGTGTGTGTAGCCCCACCACTTCTAGTGCACACTGGATAGTGCTACACCCTCAGGGGCTCACAATATCTCCTGCCTTCTGCTCAAGGCCCTCAATGAGGCGGGGTGTGTGTAGCCCCACCACTTCTGGTGCACCCTGGATAGTGCTACACCCTCAGGGGCTCACAGTATCTCCTGCCTTTTGCTCAAGGCCCTCAAGGAGGCAGGGTGTATGTAACCCTACCACTTCTGGTGCACCCTGGATAATGCTACACCCTCAAGGGCTCACAGTACCTCCTGCCTTCTGCTCAAGGCCCTCAAGGAGGCAGGGTGTGTGTAGCCCCACCACTTCTGGTGCACCATGGATAGTACTACACCCTCAAGGGCTCACAGTATCTCCTGCCTTCTGCTCAAGGCCCATAAGAAGGCCGGGTGTGTGTAGCTCCACCACTTCTGGTGCACCCTGGATAGTGCTACACCAACAGGGGCTCACAGTACCTCCTGCCTTCTGCTCAAAGCCCTCAAGGAGGCAGGGTGTGTGTAGCCCCACCACTTCTGGTGCACCATGGATAGTACTACACCCTCATCGGCTCACAGTATCTCCTGCCTTCTGCTCAAGGCCCTCAAGGAGGCGGGGTGTGTGTAGCCCCACCACTTCTGGTGCACCCTGGATAGTGCTACATCCTCAAGGAGGCAGGGTGTATGTAGCCCCACAACTTCTGGTGCACCCTGGATAATGCTACACCCTCAAGGGCTCACAGTACCTCCTGCCTTCTGCTCAAGGCCCTAAAGGAGGCAGGGTGTGTATAGCCCCATCACTTCTGGTGCACCCTGGATAGTCCTACGCCCTCATGGGCTCACAGTATCTCCTGCCTTCTGCTCAAGGCCCTCAAGGAGGCAAGGTGTGTGTAGCCCCACCACTTATGGTGCACCCTGGATAGTGCTACACCCGCAGGGGCTCACATTATCTCCTGCCTTTTCTCAAGGCCCTCAAGAAGGTAGGGTGTATGTAGCCCCACCACTTCTGGTGCACTCTGGATAGTGCTACACCCTCAGGGACTCACAGTATCTCCTGGCTTCTGCTCAAGGCCCTCAAGGAAGCAGGGTGTACGTAGCCCCACCACTTCTGGTGCACCCTGGATAGTGCTACACCCTCAAGGAGGCAGTGTGTGTGTAGCCTCACCACTTCTGGTGCACCCTGGATAGTGCTACACCCTCAGGGGCTCACAGTATCTCCTGCCTTCTGCTCAAGGCCCTTATTAAGGAGGCAGGGTGTGTGTAGCCCCACCACTTTTGGTGTACCCTGGATAGTGCTACACCCTCAGGGGCTCGCAGTATCTCCTGCCTTCTGCTCAAGGAGGCAGGTGTATGTAGCCCCACCACTTCTGGTGAACCCTGGATAGTGCTACACCCTCAGGGGCTCACAGTATCTCCTGCCTTCTGCTCAAGGAGGCAGGGTGTATGTAGCCCCACCACTTCTGGTGCACCCTGGATAGTGCTACACCCTCAGGGGCTCACAGTATTGCCTATCTTCTGCTCAAGGAGGCAGGTGTATGTAGCCACACCACATCTGGTGCACCCTGGATAGTGCTACACCCCCAGGGGCTCACAGTATCTCCTGCCTTCTGCTCAAGGAGGCAGGGTGTATGTAGCCCCACAACTTCTGGTGCACCCTGGATAGTGCTACACCCTCAGGGGCTCACAGTACCTCCTACCTTCTGCTCAAGGAGGCAGGGTGTATGTAGCCCCACCATTTCTGGTGCACCCTGGATAGTGCTACACCCTCAGGGGCTCATAGTATCTCCTACCCTCTGCTCAAGAAGGCAGGTGTATGTAGCCCCACCACTTCTGGTGCACCCTGGTTAGTGCTACTCCCTCAGGGGCTCACAGTATCTCCTGCCTACTGCTCAAGGCCCTCAAGGAGGCAGGGTGTATGTAGCACCACCACTTTTGGTGCACCCTGGATAGCGCTACACCCTCAGGGGCTCACAGTATCTCCTGCCTTCTGCTCAAGGAGGCAGGGTGTGTGTAGCCCCACCAATTCTGGTGCACCCTGGATAGTGCTACACCCTCAGGGGCTCACAGTACCTCCTACATTCTGCTCAAGGAGGCAGGGTGTATGTAGCCCCACCATTTCTGGTGCACCCTGGATAGTGCTACACCCTCAGGGGCTCATAGTATCTCCTACCCTCTGCTCAAGGGGGCAGGGTGTATGTAGCACCACTACTTCTGGTGCACCCTGGATAGTGCTACACCCCCAGGGGCTCACAGTATCTCCTGCCTTCTGCTCAAGGCCCTCAAGGAGGCAGGGTGTGTGTAGCCCCACCACTTCTGGTGCACCTTGGATAGTGCTACACCCTCAGGGGCTCACAGTATCTCCTACCTTCTGCTCAAGACCATCAAGGAGGCAGGGTGTGTGTAGCTCCACCACTTCTGGTGTACCCTGGATATTGCTACACCCTCAGGGGCTCACAGTATCTCCTACCTTTTGCTCAAGGAGGCAGGGTGTATGTAGCCCCACCACTTCTGGTGCACCCTGGATAGTGCTACACCCTCAGGGGCTCACAGTATCTCCTACCTTCTGCTCAAGGAGGCATGTGTATGTAGCCCCACCACTTCTGGTGCACCCTGGATAGTGCTACACCCTCAGGGGCTCACAGTATCTCCTGCCTACTGCTCAAGGCCCTCAAGGAGGCAGGGTGTATGTAGCAACTTCACTTTTGGTGCACCCTGGATAGTGCTACACCCTCAGGGGCTCACAGTATCTCCTGCCTTCTGCACAAGGCCCTCAAGGAGGCAGGGTGTATGTAGCCCCACCACTTCTGGTGCACCCTGGATAGTGCTACACCCTCAGGGGCTCACAGTATCTCCTGCCTTCTGCACAAGGCCCTCAAGGAGTTAGGGTGTATGTAGCACCACCACTTCTGGTGCACCCTGGATAGTTCTACACCCTCAAGGTATCACAGTATCTCCTGCCTTCTGCTCAAGGCCCTCAAGGAGGCAGGGTGTGTGTAGCCCCACCACTTCTGGTGCACCCTGGATAGTGCTACTCCCTCAGGGGTTCACAGTATCTCCTGCCTACTGCTCAAGGCCCTCAAGGAGGCAGGGTGTGTGTAGCCCCACCACTTCTGGTGCACCCTGGATAGTGCTACACCCTCAGGGGCTCACAGTATCTCCTGCCTACTGCTCAAGGCCCTCAAGGAGGCAGGGTGTATGTAACCCTACCACTTCTGGTGCACCCTGGATAATGCTACACCCTCAAGGGCTCACAGTACCTCCTGCCTTCTGCTCAAGGCCCTCAAGGAGGCAGGGTGTGTGTAGCCCCACCACTTCTGGTGAACCATGGATAGTACTACACCCTCAAGGGCTCACAGTATCTCCTGCCTTCTGCTCAAGGCCCACAAGGAGGCCGGGTGTGTGTAGCTCCACCACTTCTGGTGCACCCTGGATAGTGCTACACCATCAGGGGCTCACAGTATCTCCTGCCATCTGCTCAAGGCCCTCAAGGAGGCAGGGTGTGTGTAGCCCCACCGCTTCTGGTGCACCCTGGATAGTGCTAGACCCTCAGGGGCTCACAGTATCTCCTGCCTTCTGCTCAAGGTTCTCAAGGAGGCAGGGTGTGTATAGCCCCATCACTTCTGGTGCACCCTGGATAGTCCTACACCCTCATGGGCTCACAGTATCTCCTGCCTTCTGCTCAAGGCCCTCAAGGAGGCGGGGTGTGTGTAGCCCCACCACTTCTGGTGCACCCTGGATAGTGCTACACCCTCAGGGGCTCATAGTATCTCCTACCTTCTGCTCAAGGAGGCAGGTGTATGTAGCCCCACCACTTCTGGTGCACCCTGGTTAGTGCTACTCCCTCAGGGGCTCACAGTATCTCCTGCCTACTGCTCAAGGCCCTCAAGGAGGCAGGGTGTATGTAGCACCACCACTTTTGGTGCACCCTGGATAGTGCTACACCCTCAGGGGCTCACAGTATCGCCTGCCTTCTGCTCAAGGAGGCAGGGTGTGTGTAGCCCCACCAATTCTGGTGCACCCTGGATAGTGCTACATCCTCAGGGGCTCACAGTATCTCCCACCTTCTGCTCAAGGCGCTCAAGGGGGCAGGGTGTATGTAGCACCACCACTTCTGGTGCACCCTGGATAGTGCTACACCCTCAGGGGCTCACAGTATCTCCTGCCTTCTGCTCAAGGCCCTCAAGGAGGCAGGGTGTGTGTAGCCCCACCACTTCTGGTGCACCTTGAATAGTGCTACACCCTCAGGGGCTCACAGTACCTCCTACCTTCTGATCAAGGCCCTCAAGGAGGCAGGGTGTGTGTAGCCCCACCACTTCTGGTGTACCCTGGATATTGCTACACCCTCAGGGGCTCACAGTATCTCCTACCTTTTGCTCAAGGAGGCAGGGTGTATGTAGCCCCACCACTTCTGGTGCACCCTGGATAGTGCTACACCCTCAGGGGCTCACAGTATCTCCTACCTTCTGCTCAAGGAGGCATGTGTATGTAGCCCCACCACTTCTGGAGCACCCTGGATAGTGCTACACCCTCAGGGGCTCACAGTTTCTCCTGCCTACTGCTCAAGGCCCTCAAGGAGGCAGGGTGTATGTAGCACCACCACTTTGGTGCACCCTGGATAGTGCTACACCCTCAGGGGCTCGCAGTATCTCCTGCCTTCTGCACAAGGCCCTCAAGGAGGCAGGGTGTACGTAGCCCCACCACTTCTGGTGCACCCTGGATAGTGCTACACCCTCAGGGGCTTACAGTATTTCCTGCCTTCTGCACAAGGCTCTCAAGGAGGCAGGGTGTATGTAGCACCACCACTACTGGTGCACCCTGGATAGTTCTACACCCTCAAGGAATCACAGTATCTCCTGCCTTCTGCTCAAGGCCCTCAAGGAAGCAGGGTGTGTGTAGCCCCACCACTTCTTGTGCACCTTGGATAGTGCTACACCCTCAGGGGCTCACGGTTTCTCCTGCCTACTGCTCTAGGCCCTCAAGGAGGCAGGGTGTGTGTAGCCCCACCACTTCTGGTGCACCCTGGATAGTCCTTCACCTTCAGGGGCTCACAGTATCTCCTGCCTACTGCTCAAGGCCCTCAAGGAGGCAGGGTGTATGTAGCACCACGACTTTTGGTGCACCCTGGATAGTGCTACACCCTCAGGGGCTCACAGTATCTCCTGACTTCTGCTCAAGGAGGCAGGGTGTATGTAGCCCCAACACTTCTGGTGCACCCTGGATAGTGCTACACCCTCAGGGGCTCACAGTATCTCCCGCCGTCTGCTCAAGGCCCTCAAGGGGGCAGGGTGTGTGTAGCCCCACCCTTTCTGGTGCACCCTGGATAGTGCTACACCCTCAGGGGCTCACAGTATCTCCTGCCTTCTGCTCAAGGCCCTCAAGGAGGCAGGGTGTGTGCAGCCCCACCACTTCTGGTGCACCCTGGATAGTGCTACACCCTCAGGAGCTCACAGTATCTCCTGCCTTCTGCTCAAGGCCCTTATTAAGGAGGCAGGGTGTGTGTAGCTCCACCACTTTTGGTGTACCCTGGATAGTGCTACACCCTCAGGGGCTCACAGTATCACCTGCATTCTGCTGAAGGAGGCAGGTGTATGTAGCCCCACCACTTCTGGTGCACCCTGGATAGTGCTACACCCTCAGGGGCTCACAGTATCCCCTGCCTTCTGTTCAAGGAGGCAGGGTGTATGTAGCCCCACCACTTCTGGTGCACCCTGGATAGTGCTACACCCTCAGGGGCTCACAGTATCTCCTATCTTCTGCTCAAGGAGGCAGGTGTATGTAGCCACACCACATCTGGTGCACCCTGGATAGTGCTACACCCTCAGGGGCTCACAGTATCTCCTGCCATCTGCTCAAGGAGGCAGGGTGTATGTAGCCCCACCACTTCTGGTGCACCCTGAATAGTTCTACACCCTCAGGGGCTCACAGTATCTCCTACCTTCTGCTCAAGGAGGCGGGGTGTATGTAGCACCGCCACTTCTGGTGCACCCTGGATAGAGCTACATCCTCAGGGGCTCATAGTATCTCCTACCTTCTGCTCAAGGAGGCAGGTGTATGTAGCCCCACCACTTCTGGTGCACCCTGGTTAGTGCTACTCCCTCAGGAGCTCACAGTATCTCCTGCCTACTGCTCAAGGCCCTCAACGAGGCAGGGTGTATGTAGCACCACCACTTTTGGTGCATCCTGGATAGTGCTACACCCTCAGGGGCTCACAGTATATCCTGCCTTCTGCTCAAGGAGGCAGGGTGTGTGTAGCCCCACCAATTCTGGTGCACCCTGGATAGTGCTACATCCTCAGGGGCTCACAGTATCTCCTGCCTTCTGCTCAAGGCCCTCAAGGAGGCAGGGTGTGTGTAGCCCCACCACTTCTAGTGCACCTTGGATAGTGCGACACGCTCAGGGGCTCACAGTATCTCCTACCTTCTTCTCAAGGCCCTCAAGGAGTCAGGGTGTGTGTAGCCCCACCAGTTCTGGTGTACCCTGGATATTGCTACACCCTCAGGGGCTCACAGTATCTCCTACCTTTTGCTCAAGGAGGCAGGGTGTATGTAGCCCCACCACTTCTGGTGCACCCTGGATAGTGCTACACCCTCAGGGGCTTACAGTATCTCCTACCTTCTGCTCAAGGAGGCATGTGTATGTAGCCCCACCACTTCTGGTGCACCCTGGATAGTGCTACACCCTCAGGGGCTCACAGTATCTCCTGCCTACTGCTCAAGGCCCTCAAGGAGGCAGGGTGTATGTAGCACCACCACTTTTGGTGCACCCTGGATAGTGCTACACCCTCAGGGGCTCACAGTATCTCCTACCTTCTGCTCATGGAGGCAGGGTGTATGTAGCCCCACCACTTCTGGTGCACCCTGGATAGTGCTACACCCTCAGGGGCTCACAGTATCTCCCACCTTCTGCTCAAGGCCCTCAAAGGGGCAGGGTGTGTGTAGCCCCACCACTTCTGGAGCACCCTGGATAGTGCTACACCCTCAGGGGCACACAGTATCTCCTGACTTGTGCTCAAGGCCCTCAAGGAGGCAGGGTGTGTGTAGCCCCACCACTTCTGGTGCACCTTGGATAGTGCTACACCCTCAGGGACTCACAGTATCTCCTACCTTCTGCTCAAGGCCCTCAAGGAGGCAGGGTGTGTGTAGCACCACCACTTCTGGTGCACCCTGGATATTGCTACACCCTCAGGGCTTCACAGTATCTCCTGCCTTCTGCACAAGGCCCTCAAGGAGGCAGGGTGTATGTAGCCCTCCACTTCTGGTGCACCCTGGATAGTGCTACACACTCAGGGGCTCACAGTATCTCCTGCCTTCTGCACAAGGCCCTCAAGGAGGCAGGGTGTATGTAGCACCACCAATTCTGGTGCACCCTGGATAGTTCTACACCCTCAAGGACTCACAGTATCTCCTGCCTTCTGCTCAAGGCCCTCAAGGAGGCAGGGTTTGTGTAGCCCCACCACTTCTGGTGCACCCTGGATAGTGCTACACCCTCAGGGGCTCACAGTATCTCCTGCCTACTGCTCAAGGCCCTCAAGGAGGCAGGGTGTGTGTAGCCCCACCACTTCTGGTGCACCCTGGATATTGCTACACCCTCAGGGGCTCACAGTATCTCCTGCCTTCTGCTCAAGGCCCTCAAGGAGGCAGGGTGTGTGTAGCCCCACCACTTCTGGTGCACCTTAGATAGTGCTACACCCTCAGGGGCTCACAGTATCTCCTACCTTCTGCTCAAGGCCCTCAAGGAGGCAGGGTGTGTGTAGCACCACCACTTCTGGTGCACCCTGGATAGTGCTACACCCTCAGGGGCTCACAGTATCTCCCGCCGTCTGCTCAAGGCCCTCAAGGGGGCAGGGTGTGTGTAGCCCCACCACTTCTGGTGCACCCTGGATAGTGCTACACCCTCAGGGGCTCACAGTATCTCCTACCTTCTGCTCAAGGAGGCATGTGTATGTAGCCCCACCACTTCTGGTGCACCCTGGATAGTGCTACACCCTCAGGGGCTCACAGTATCTCCTGCCTACTGCTCAAGGCCCTCAAGGAGGCAGGGTGTATGTAGCACCACCACTTTTGGTGCACCCTGGATAGTGCTACACCCTCAGGGGCTCACAGTATCTCCTGCCATCTGCTCAAGGAGGCAGGGTGTATGTAGCCCCACCACTTCTGGTGCACCCTGGATAGTGCTACACCCTCAGGGGCTCACAGTATCTCCCGCCGTCTGCTCAAGGCCCTCAAGGGGGCAGGGTGTGTGTAGCCCCACCACTTATGGTGCACCCTGGATAGTGCTGCACCCTCAGGGGCTCACAGTATCTCCTGCCTTCTGCTCAAGGCCCTCAAGGAGGCAGGGTGTGTGTAGCCCCACCACTTCTGGTGCACCCTGGATAGTGCTACACCCTCAAGGACTCACTGTATCTCCTGCCTTCTGTTCAAGGCCCTCAAGGAGGCAGGGTGTGTGTAGCCCCACCACTTCTAGTGCACCCTGGATAGTGCTACACCGTCAGGGGCTCACAGTATCTCCTGCCTACTGCTCAAGGCCCTCAAGGGGGCAGGGTGTGTGTAGCCCCACCACTTCTGGTGCACCCTGGATAGTGCTACACCCTCAGGGGCTCACAGTATCTCCTGCCTTCTGATCAAGGCCCTCAAGGAGGCAGGGTGTGTGTAGCCCCACCACTTCTGGTGCACCCTGGATAGTGCTACACCCTCAGGGGCTCACAGTATATCCTGCCTTCTGCTCATGGCCCTCAAGGAGGCAGGGTGTTCGTAGCCCCACCACTTCTGGTGCAACCTGAATATTGCTACACCCTCAGGGGCTCACAGTATCTCCTGCCTTCTTCTCAAGGCCCTCAAGGAGGCAGGGTGTTCTTAGCCCCAGCACTTCTGGTGCAACCTGGATATTGCTACACCCTTAGGAGCTCACGGCTTGTGAGTTCGGGAGTAGGCGATCCCGAGGGATTCCTGAGCTGGGTTCGTTTTTTTCCTTTTCCACCGACTTTGGGGCGGGCCCTTTCCTACCTGCCTTTCATGGCTCTCCTTCCTTCCAAGTCCCTCAGTCCTCATTCTTCTTGTCTTCCTGTCCTGTTTTTACCTTATCCTTTATTTGTTTACCATTTCTTCTTCTACTATGTAAGTCTGTAGTTAGTATTAGTTATAGTTTACATTCTCATCTTTCACTATCACCCAACCAATAAGGGCCGATAACCTAGATGTTAGGCCCCTTAAAACAACAATTATCATTACCATGATGTTTAATTTGAGGTGATTCGACATCGTGTACTTGATTGTGTTCTGGCAAGGATTAGGAGGGAGGCGGCCGTTGTCTTAAGAAAGGAACCATCCCGGCATTTGCCTGGATTGGGAGTGCGAAACCTCTTCCAGGATGACTCAGTTTTTCCTGAGTGTACCTCGTTCCAGCCCTCAGACGAGAAGGCGGGGATTGAACCCCAACCCCCGGGGCGACGCCACGACGCTTGATTTCTCAGTGGCTGGCTTTAATGTATAGTCATTGTAAATTAACATGTGAAACTGCTAATGCACCTGAAACAATCGGCTACGACTATAAGAGTGTGCAAGGCATGACGGACGAGACACCAAAGTGCAATTTCCAGCACAGAATTCACATGCTATCAGGAAGGGCATCCGGTAAAAAAAAAACATGTTGACTTCTACTACCCCCAAACAATTGGGACACTCTGAAGAAAGTTTTAACTGGCAAGGCTATCTCCAGACTTGATATACCACTGACCATCGGCCATTTCTGTTTTCTTTCTTCAACTCTAGCAAATGCCGGGTAGGTAATGTTCATTGAGGGATTCCGTTATTTCTCGATACCATTCCATAGCACTGATATTCGTGGTTTATCGATACCATATTCCTGATATCCGTGGTTTATCGATAGCTCAGTACTGTTATTCGTGATTTATCGATACCATATCCCTGATATTCGTGGTTTATCGATATCATTGCTCTGATATTCGTGGTTTATCGATAGCTCAGTACTGTTATTCACAGTGAGTTAAACAGATGTCTGGCGTCTGTAAAGGTAACTTTCTCGCCTGCTCTACCGAAGGTCACAGGATCAAATCCCGGCACAATAAGTCGGCATTTTAAATGATCAAATGTGACAAAATGAAAATCATCCATTTCGACACCCTGACATCTCTAAAGCCGCTGGGTGCACCCCTTCCTGCCTGCCTGAGCCGGGAATTAAACCTGGGGCTCTGTAGCTTGCACAAGTTGGGTCATTGTGATCCGAGGAAGAGGTGGCGAGGCTCGACTCATGGGATCAAACTCCGGGAACTTACTCACATAAAAGTAAAAACAAGAAGTTCCGTGACGAACTAAAGAGCCTACTTTTCTTAAAATTAAGATTCATGCCAATGAATAATCTATATGGACCTATCTAGAATAATGACGAAATTAAGTTGGTAATATCGACATTTCTAATTAGTTCGAAATACTGTATACCTGGCATAATGTAGCCTAATAGAAAACTACAGTTGGTAGCCCTGGTGACTGAATATATTCTTAGTTCCATCTCTTAAGGTACAGAATACAACATTTGGTTGAAGTCCAATGGATAGCATGGACGTTACATGCAGTTAAACATTGGACCTAACAGCGCGCGTAAAATCATGTTGGCAACAATGATATACATGTATTGGTCAGTAATAATCTGAAATAATATGACCTATAGTTGTGTCAATTTTGAATGAAATCCATTAGTTAGTATAGAAGTTACATGCATTTTAAAATTGGACCTATCAGCAAGCTTAGAATCGTGTTGGCAGCACTGGCGCAGGCCTATATTAGTTACTTCAAATTAATCTAGAATGCCAGGTACTATACGTGTGCAAAGTTTAGAGCTATTGGCTTGCATTCTTTCTGATATATTGATATTAGGGTAACAAAAATTGAGTCAGTATTTATTAACAGTTGGCAGCCCTGGTTACTCTTAAGAATCGGCATAGTCATATCTGTTATGGTACACATAGCACACACGAAATTTGGTTGAAATCCAAATGATAGTATAGAAGTTACATGTATTTAAAGTTGGACCTCTCAGCAGGCTTAGAATCATGTTGGTAGCACTGGCGTATATTAGTTACTCCAAATTAATATAGAATGTCAGGTACTATACGTGTGCTTAGTTTAAAGCTGTCGGCTTGCATACATTCTGATATATGGGTATTTTGATTTAAAAAATTGAGAGCATTTATTAACAGTTGGCAGCCCTGGTGGCTCTTAAGAATACGCTCAGTCATATTTGTTTATGTACACATAGCACATACGAAATTTGGTTGAAATCCAATTGATAGTGTAGAAGTTATATGCATTTAAAATTTGGACCTATCAGCAGGCTTATTATCATTTTGGCAACACTGCCATGTATGGCCTCATGGAAATTAAACTGCAATATTATTATCTATACGTGTGCCAATTTTGAAATAGCTCCCATTCATACCTTCCAAGATATCCAACATGGAGCTCATATTTCAATTGCGATTTTCAGCAGTTGGTAGCACTGACATCATTTTCAAATATGGCCGTGGGATATTCAGATATATATCTTGACTCCTACCAAATTTTGTTTCAATTGCTGCAGCCGTTTAGGAGTTGATAGGGACACACACACACACACACACAGCCAGACAGACAGACAGACAGACAGACAGACAGAAGGACAGACAGACACACATTTGCCCGATCTCTTAAGTCTACTTTTTCCTCATTTTTGCAAAATGTGAAAAGTAGGCTAATAATGGTTACAAGGATGGTTACATAGCACTAATTGTCTCTCTCTGACCTGGACGGCTGATGTTCGAATCCTACCGTGGCTTCCTGTTACGTCTGCAAGCCGCGGGAAGCAATGAATTGATCTCAGGGTTTCTTTAGACATTCACCTGCTAGGGAAAAGCTTAGATGATATTAGGGTAAATACAAGTGTGCATTGTACAGTCACTAGAATTGATGTGGTAATAGCGAATGGTGAGACCAAGCCGTCACGTGACTGTAGTTACATTGTCCGGTTGCAAACTTGGCGGTTGGATATATACAGTATAAATGTGCCCATGAAATAAATAATTGCATTTGCATGAAGGTCCACAGTGCAACGTGGGTTTCTTTAGCGCACAGGCAGTTCACCTTGAACTTACACCTGATACAGTCTCTGACTCACGAACACAGACCTAGCAAGTATCGAACTTAGTCCCTTGTTCTTGTCTGTTAGTAGTCAGTCGAAGTGGACCAAACGTCAGTTCAAGTTCATCTCTCAACCTACTGTTATTATATACATTCAAAATCATTTGTTTACACCTTTCACTCAACTTCTCTCCACTTTTATTACCTTCTAAGTATATTATTGATGATTCAAGCTTTACAGCTGAAGTTTCTACTTGAGGAACTTTGTGCAATCGTAACAGAGTTGCCAACCTTTGAGCCTGATTCACCATAAAATCGAATAACTCGAGTGCTCTTTTGCGGCCCAAACAAGGTTTCCACAAGACAAAATGTAATATAATATCAAATTAGTACTGATTTACTCTGCGTATCGTTCCAAATACCACTAAAAACTGTATTCGCACACACAATTCATCACATGAAAAGTAAAGTTGGCAACGGTCCCATTTAACGTGAAAATGATTTTTACCCAGGAAATTCTGAAAAGTAATCTAGCCAGCTGATGTAGACATAGAAACATGTGTTTGGAAAATCTTGTACGCCAAAACCAAAAAGGAAACGTGGGAACTATTTCCTGGCGCGTTGGCCTCTTCACTGACCAGATCATCAAAGGGACCGCTTAGGTCTTGAGCTGACTAGAAGCACAGTATAATAATCATATATACTGTTTGGATACATCAGGCCTTAACCATGTAATTTTTTCGTCATGGTTTTGAAACGGCCGTCACCGGAAGCACCGCACGCACGCACGCATGACGGCGACGGTTCACCTTGTATCCGCGAGAGAGCAGTCGACCCATATTCATTATTGAGTGCGGCCTGTCGATTTTGTCTGAAGAAAACATTGCTTGTAAGTATTAAAAGCAACTCAGAAATATAATTTTGCAATGTAACCAATAGGAGAAATGTGGGAAACCAATATCTGTGCAGTAATTTTTTGCGCGGTTCTTATCACACCGGACATACCAGCATTCCGGTTTCCTGGGGCATTGGAGCGGTAAAAACAAATATCAAACGTTACACCGAATCGTTTTGGTTTTAATACCCATGAAATATCAGTCCCTATCCATTAATTCACAAATCAAAAACCACATTTCCCCCACACTTTTCAATATATCGTGTTATTTTAATCATTTAAAACATATCATAACCTCTTATCGTTACGATGCAATCACAATGCGACGCCACAGGACTGAAGGAATGTGGAGTTAAACATTAAATTACACACCTCTTAGAATTAAAGCTCAGTAATATTAACATTTTCTATTTTCTTGTTATTTATTTTCTTAAAATGCGATATCTGATTATAAAGAGAGCTAGTGTGTTGAAATCGAATTAAATAAATTACATAAAACATACATTCAGCACCCAGCTGTTTATCATGTGTTCGTCCATAAGTGGTGCTACCAAGCGGCTTACAGGTGAATTGGTGCTGCCCCTTATCAATTGTTTTTTTTTTGTTTTTCTTTTTGAAAATCCGTTCTTCTGGTTTCGTCTATACTGTGCTACAAGTAAGGAATGGTTTAATTAACAGTAAAAGGCCACTTTCACACGGAGCCACCATGGTGGCTCCTCCACGACTTTGCAATATTTTTTCTAGCCATAAAATACGCCACCAGCCATGAGCCAGTCTTGAAATGGAGGTGGAAGAAGCAGCATTTGCTGTTTTTCTATGTAAGTATCAGGTTGCGTAAGCGCCGAAAACGGGGAAATAGAAGATTTTGGGTTCAGTCACTTTTGAAGGATTGATCAACAAAGGTATATTTTGTACTCTGTATATTGATCTTAGACTGAATCCAGTCAAATTTTTCACCCTCCTACGAATGAACATTTCATCATTTGATGAGCTACTGCAGTGTTTATAAGATCAACTGGCCGGTGGGGACACAGATATGAGAGATAGTACATCTCCAGAGGAAGGACTCCTAGTGACACTGAGGTAAGAAGAATTTGCACATTTTCGAATTAATTTAATGAGCGTTCTATTTATTAAGTAAAATTACATATAAAAATGAGTTATGATTATATTTTCACTAGCATATTTACAGTTCTGTTTAGTCTGGGCTGGCAGCATAGGAAGTCGCGTCTCGTGTGAAAAGCTCCGTTTGACTCAATGTAAACATGTAGTGGCGCTGCCAACTTGGCCGCTCCAAAAATCGCACTGTCTGCCACCTGGAACTCGGGCCGCCATGAGGAGCTCAATCGCCACCACGTGTGAAAGGCCACACTTGAATTAATGCAAATGCCAGTGGCGGCTGGCGTTGCATTAAGGGGAAGGAGGAGGGTAAAAGACTGCTCGATATCAGAGAAGACTGTAGTCTACTCAATTGCGCGGTAAAACGGATGTGTCTCATTCATCACGAATGTCGCAGTTCAGAGAACATCACATTGCCATCGGATTTAATGGATTATAAGTTAGTCTACATGAAAACCTTCACGAGAACAAAAGAACGTAAGTTATATACGAAGGCGAGAAAGAACGCGCAAATTACTTTGCAAGACATAGTATCGGCAGTTGACGGAGCATCTCGGATGACTTCGTCCGCGCCTCGGCTCCCTTGTTGCAATGAGCGTGCAACGACCAGCTGAGTTAACTGTTGGGATAGGACTTACTCTGTCTAGCATCTCTGCCAAACCCTTCACTATTGAGATATGGTCGGTGCTTATTTCCTGAAATGTATAGGGGTAACGGGACTTTGTGCCCAGGGTGTAGAAGAATTGCTGAGTTTTAATTCACTGGCCGTGAGAGTCAATAAACAATTTATTTGGAAGCTTTCATAGGGAGGTGAGAACTGATTGAGCTTTTAGTTCTCGCAGTGAAGAGGCGCGGGTGCGCTTCATAAAAAGGGTGATAGTGCACAGTTCGCTACTCCTGTGGGGGTCCAGACTGGGACACCAAGAGCCCGCTAATGAGCCAGGTAAACAAAGTGCGTGATTTGTTCTTGCAGTCTGCGTGCAGAACACTGACAAGCAATCTGCAGCGAGTGCAAAGATGGCAGGGCCTACGTTTTCGCAGAATGGTTGAAATGAGCAACTGTGTGCTATTTTATATTAATTCATGTATCGACGTTTTAAAGTATGTTCATTTATGCATTAGAATAGTGATAATTTATTAAATTATGGCAGTTAAAAGTTTGTGTTCAGTAAATTGTTATTTCCAACCAGGCAACTTTATTAATCAATAGAATACATTTGTGAGTGCTTAGAAGCAGAGAAGTACATCAATGAGATTCTCTAATTCACTGAGAAGAGAAACAACATGACGTTTAAATAATCAATTCCAAATGAATTACTATATCAGTTTTTGAGAATTGGGTCATCAGTGTCCCCACATTCTAGGGTTAAATGGGGCAATTTTTGTTTCATTAAGTAACACATTTATTTTTCCCAGGAGTGTATTCCCATTGTACCCCGCCCAGTCATGTTGACCGAATGGAGAGCATCAAACCTTTACATTTGTGGCGTTTGGGTTATTTGGGGCATTACTCTCATGCTAAATGTTTTTGGTTTTGTTTGTTTATTTATGCTTCTGCTCCAACGCTGTGTTGCCGTATCCGTCCCGCATCCTCACGACTGTTATCCGTATCCGCAAGACTGTTATCCGTATCCGCAACACTGTTATCCGAATCTACTGGCATTATACTATTTTTAATTAGATTAGCAACACAGTTAGACACTGGAGACAGTCGTTCGCTTAGGCTTTGTATGCCAAGTGCTATGTTTAAAATGAATGTTACACAGCCAGAATTGCAACCCTTTCCTGTTCGGAGTGTTGATAGTATTTAATGACATAATTTGAATGTGATTAGCTTAAATAATTATCTTACACCTTCTGTCTGAAAAGTTTGGTGAATGGGTCTATATTACGAACGGATTGTTGGCTTACCTGAAACAGCCGTTACTGTCCTTCGAAGTAATCCCCGTGGATGGTTATGGACTTCTGAGAACGACTGTACAAGTCCTGGAAACTCCTGGCAGAGTCTTCTTTAGGAATAACCTTCAGTTTGGGTCGTCAAAACTCTAAATTGAAAGCAAGAGAGAAGCGTGAATTTATGCAACCTGCCTTGCACAGCTGATAGGCGGGCGGCAGTGAGAAGGGTGAAATTATGCAACCTAACGTGCACACCTGTTCGACGGGTGGCAGTGAGAAGGATGAATGTTCCGTGTAATGGAATGCTCCTGAAAACCATCGTCACGGGTGAGGAGACCTGGTGCCTGAGGTATGACCTCGAAAGCAAGCGTCAAAGTATGGAGCATCGGGGTCCAGGGTCGCCGAAAAGTTCCGAAGGACCAGAGGATTTCGGCCATGTTTTCATCCAACGTAATGTGACGACCCAACTGAAGGCTATCCCTCAGGAAGACTATGCCAGGACTTGTACAGCCGTTCTAAGAAGTGCATAACCATCCACGGGGATTACTTCGAAGGATAGTAACGGCTGTTTAAGGTAAGTCAACAATCCGTTCGTAATATAGCCTAGCCCATTCACCGAATTTTCAGACAGAGAGTGTACATTTGTCATGAACGGAAAAAAATGTGATATGTCATAAACATCCGGGTCCTAATAATAATATTCAACAAGTTCAGATTGTATTCTAAAAACTATCCAGAAATTTACTCCAAACATTATCCACAGCTTATCTGCTATCCGCACAAGACACATGACAAAGCCAAGAGCCATTAACAAATGGCGGCTTCGGTGGCGTAGTTGGTAGCATGCTGAGCTTCTATGCCCAAGATCGCGGGTTCAAACCCGGCCGAAGTCGTCGGATTTTTCAAGAGCGTTAAAAATCCTTCAGTATGCCTTCCTTCTGAGGGGAACTAAAGCCGGCGGTCCCATGTCATATATTTATGACATGCAAAAGAACCATCCACTAATTTCACTTGTATGAAGCTAAATTTGTAGGTCAGATTTGATTAGCGCTCTATTAAGTTCCACCGCGAGGTGTCGTTGACGGTAGCAAAAGTAGGAACTACTTGAAATTGATCGTCTGCAGTCCTTACCTGAATTGCAGATTGAATAATAAATAGGTTAAATGTTCCGCCTAATCAATACTTTTTATTGAATAATGATCATTGTGAGACATGGTTGGTTGGTTCCTTAGTTTAGGGGCTGCGACAACGCGGTCATGTAGCCCCGTGTACTTTGGGTGTGTAGAATCTGTCTGATAACCGGTGTTAATTGCAATGACTGTATTAGTGTGTGTTATCTGTTTATTTCAAGTAAGGACTGCAGACATTGAGTTTTTTCAAGTAGTTCCTACTTTTGCCGCCAAACGCCACCGTGAACGACCAACTAGTTCAGAACTTAGTTACCAGATGCCACTGCAGTCGGCTCTTGACGACGAACGTAGGAACCTAAGAACGTTAGTCAAATGTTTAACCTATATAATTTAGCTTCACACAGGTGTAATTAGAGGAAGGTACTTTTACATGCCATAAATCTATGACATGGGACCGCCGGCTTTACTTCCCCTCCGAAGGAAGGCATACTGAGGGATTTTTAACGTTCTTAAAAATCCGACGACTTCGGCCGGGTTTGAACCCGCGATCTTGGGCATAGAAGCTCAGCATGCTACCGACTGCGCCACCGAAGCCGCTTTGATGGGACATGTTTCAAGGCCTAATTAATTATTTTTGGCCCCTTCATCAGCCGATATGAAAGAATTAATAAATGTCAAAGACGGGCAGCGTGATTGTGCAGTGGCACAGCTGCTCGTATTTTACCCGGACGGCCGGGTTTCGAATTCCGGTGACAGCGGGATTGAATTTTCACCTGAAAAATCACGCGGCGTCAGGAAGTGCATCCGGCCTTAAATCCCCAGCCAAAATCAAAATGAGGCTGGTTGGCTCCGGCGACCCATTTCATTAGGAAAAGCCGAAGAAAGTTAGTTAATAAATGTCAAAGACACAAGATAATGTATAGCGTAACACTTGTTATTAAACCTCATATGGTGCACCATAAAGAAGGGTTCTAAAATAATTAGGCCTCGAAACATGTCCCACCAATGGCCACACCGTGATCATATTTAATAAAAAGTATTGATCAGGCGGAACTTTTAACCTATTTATTACCCTAAAAAATGAATTGCAGATAACACACACTAATACAGTCATCACAATTAACACCGGCTATCAGACAGATTCTACACACACCCAAAGTACACGGAGCTACACTTAGCCCCTAAACTGAGGAACCAACCAATTTTGAAAACCACAATTTTGAAACATACAGCGCAGCGGCCTACTTGACTTTTATAAGAACATGATTCAAAAAAGAGTTGGTGCATCGCCGTCTATAATTCTCAAGTCGTACTGTTGGTAGAATTGGCAACACTGGGTAGAGTCCTTAAGTTCTATAAACACGTAAGACCAAATGCTAAGTTTTATTCATAAATATCGTTTATTTTGATATGACAGCATCTAAAAGCAGTTCGTACCAACTATTTCAACACACGTGAAATTCCTCGTGGTAAATCAGACCTGCTGAAAGTTTTAGAAGTGAGTATTTCCCGTATTAAGTTGTTTGTGTAACCAATGCCTAGTAATGAATTTAACCAACAAATTCTTCACTAATATATCATTAAACTATTTCAGAAGCCTAAGAAGTGTTGTCAAATTTATGGCAGCACTAATAAAATAACTGGTTATATCACTACGTTTTGATCACTACAGCGAGGTGGACTTTCAGTGCCTAGTAATTTAGTTTTGGTATATATCTTCATGTGGCCACTATATTCCGGTAAATTATGAACTGTACTCAGTTGGCAAGTGCTATTAGGTAGAATTCATTAGAAAGGTACCTATTTTTAAATTAAGTGACCAGTGGAACGTTATTGTTAGACTGTCAACATTGAGTTTGGAGGCCTATTGTGACTATGATGAGTGCATCTGTGGACAAAAAGTGAAGGATTCATTATCAATGGCAGTCTCTAAGTTGGTAAGAATAGTTTTAAATATTTTTTGAGCGCGTTAATGACGGCAGTGAACATAGCAGCAATAAAAAGGAAACTTTAGACATTGGGACATTGAGGCACAGTACAGCCTGTTATTACCTTATCGGGAATCGACAGTACATAGCTTGATAATACGTATCCTTTATTTGTGTGTATATTTAGCGGACATTATATTCTGTTGTATTTTCGGAAACATTTTGGGTCAAAATCTATGTGTTTACGCTGGGTTAGCAAATACCATGTGGCTTGCGCTAGGCCTCACAGATGACAGATGGGCGGTGTTGCCAAACCTTATGTCGCGGCTTGAGAATTGTAGATGACGATGGTTGGTGGGTTAGGGCTGATTGAATTCCTAACTCCGGCTAGAATGTAGAAGTGTTGGTCCCGGGATGGCCTTGTGTTGTGACATCACTAACTTTGCGCAACTATGGAGACAGGTCATAGAATAGAAGGGTGTCACAGAAACTCTCTAATCTGAGTTTGGTGAACTCGAAGCCATTAGGCTGGTAATGTCCAAGATGAAAGCGCTCTAGCACGCACGGGAACACTATCGATTTTCTTTCTTCTTCTGTTGTGAACACACTTCTTTACAAGTTCAACTACCTCTAGCAGTATACAGGTAATAATCGATCATTCATGAAATGTTCTCTCCAAGGGTTAAGAAACATCCTTTATATAAAATGAAGCAGCACCGAGCTTGAGTTGGTCGTCATGAAGCGTGTCACACCTCTCGGATGGCCTCAGGGAATAAAACAGAAGAGTCATCTAATAAGCACAGTGCTGGCCTTCGAGCATTACAGCAGCCAGAATGCGCTTTCACACAAAGTTTCCACCTCACAAACTCCACAAGATCAACAGACGCAATTCACACGTATACAAAAGTATGGCGTTAAATTGTAAGAATCAACTTTCAAAACTCAGCGATTTTTGTAGATTTGTGCCGTGTCTTGTGTGGGTTTCATATAGGAACACCAAGCTGTCTCATCAGCGGGATCTTGATGTTCCTAAGCGAAACTCCACACAAGAAACGCATAAACCTAGAAAAAATGCGGAGTTTTAATTCACCGGCCGTGGAAGCGAATATACTATCAACTTTCAAGTTCACTAAATGTAACCTAGGCTCGATAATGTTGTCGAACTAAAAGAGAAACGTAACCAAAGTTACTGCGCTGTTTCTCTGTTATAACCCTCAATAACTGCAACAATGGTGTAATATTATTGACAGAGCATCGTATTTTTAGCCTACTTTTCTCATTTTGCAAAAAAGAGGAAAAAGTAGCCTTGTATGATCGACCCGGGAAAATGTGTGTCTGTCTGTCTGTCCGTCAGCCACTGTGTCCCCCCCCCCCCCCCCTATCAACTCCTAAATGGCTGCAGCTATCGAATCCAAATTTGGTAAGAGTAAATATCTATACCTGAATATCTCACGGCTATATTTGAAATTGACGTCAGTGCTACCAACTGCTGAAAAATCGCAATTAAAATTTGAGCTCTATGTTGGATATCTCAGAAGTTATGCATGCCAACTATTCCAAAATTGGCACACATATAGATAATAACATTCCAGATAAAGTTTCAGAAGTCCATACATGCCAGTGTTGCCAACATGATTCTAAGTCTGCCGATAGGTCCAATTTCTAAATGCATGTAACTTCTACAGTATACTGTCGATTGGATTTCAACCACATTTCGTATGTGCTTTATGTGTCATAACAGTTGTGACTATGCGTATTCGTAAGAACCAGCAGGGCTGCCAACTGTTAATAAATGCTCTCTTTATTTTTTTAATCCTAATATCTATATATCAAAAAGTATGCAAACCATCAGCTCTAAACCTTGCACACGTATAGTGCCTGGCATTCTAGATTAATTTGGAGTAACAAATATACCTCAGTGTTGCCAACATGATTCTAAGTTTTCTGATAGTTTCAATTTTTAATTACATGTAACTTCTATACTAACAAATTGATTTTATCCAAAATTGGCACTATAATAGATCGTAATATTACAGATTAATTCTGAGCATCACATACATGACATTGTTCCGAACATGATTTTACGCGCACTGATCTTGTTTTATATATTTGATAAATCCAATATCAAACAGCATGTAACGTCCATACAATCCATTAGATTTCAACCACATTTTGTATGTGCATTCTATACCTTAAGAGATGGAACTCAGATTAAATTCAGAGTCATCAGGGCTGCCAACTGTAGTAAGATACTCTATTAGGCTACACTATTACAGGTGTATTTCTAACTGAAGAACTTAGAAATGTTAGTATTACTAACTTGATTTCGTCATTATTCTAGATAGGTTTATATAGATTGGCATGAATCTTAAATTTTAAGAAAAGTAGGCTCTTTAGTTCGTCACGGAACTTCTTGTTTGAATTCTAACTGCATTACGGCGTTCTGTAATATTAATAAATGGTGGTACTAAAATATTGATAACACAAGCAATTTTTTTCACACTTCACACCTTTTGGGAACCCCAGGCTTACACTAATAAGCATTTCTGGATTCGAACCTCAATATCCTCCTATTTTAGGGCTTGGTTTGTTAATCATAAGCAAAGCGTGTCTTTTATTTAGAGACAATTTTTTTAAAAATATTTTGAACTTGTTTAGGAATTTGATGTTATTCAGTCGGTCAACGTAATTGGGAACAATTACTAAGGCAACACTGAAAAATTGATTCCAACACGATAATAAAATTGTTGGTGACAGTGCGGGAGACATGAACCCAGGGGAAATAAATAACAACTTGTGAAATTTGCATGAAATACCTTTTCTAAAGATTCAAAATTGATTTGGGAATGATGGAATTCACTCCTCGGCTGTCCATAACCCGCCCACCTTCACAAATTATAACACGACTTTTATAGTAAACATTTCAGCTGTGTCGGCCATTTTTGGCGTTAAAACAGTATTGCCAACCCCACGCATACGGTACTAATATAGGCAGTTTTGTAAAACAAAAGAACGCCAATCTCAACACGTTCAATCCAATGGTTTTTGGGTCAACAGTGCCCCCGCTAGTCTTCCGCGGTCAAAGGCCACACCTACACCCGACCATTCTAACCTTCGTTTCATCCAATCCAATGGTTTTTGTCAATGGTTACAGCCTGAAGCGCTCAGACCAATGGTTTTGTCAATGGTTACAGCCTAACGCGTCCAGATCAATAGTTTTGTCAATGGTTACAGCCTAACGCACCCAGATCAATGGTTTTGTCAATGGTTACAGCCTAACGCGCCCAGACCAATGGTTTTGTCAATGGTTACAGCCTAACGCGCCCAGACCAATGGTTTTGTCAATGGTTACAGCCTAACGCACCCAGATCAATGGTTTTGTCAATGGTTACAGCCTAACGCGCCCAGACCAATGGCTTTGTCAATGGTTACAGCCTAACGCACCCAGATCAATGGTTTTGTCAATGGTTACAGCCTAACGCACCCAGATCAATGGTTTTGTCAATGGTTACAGCCTAACGCGCCCAGACCAATGGTTTTGTCAATGGTTACAGCCTAACGCGCCCAGACCAATGGTTTCGTCAATGGTTACAGCCTAACGCGCCCAGATCAATGGTTTTGTCAATGGTTACAGCCTGAAGCGCCCAGACCAATGGTTTTGTCAATGGTTACAGCCTAACGCGCCCAGATCAATGGTTTTGTCAATGCTTACAGCCTGAAGCGCCCAGACCAATGGTTTTGTCAATGGTTACAGCCTAACGCGCCCAGATCAATGGTTTTGTCAATGGTTACAGCCTAACGCGCCCAGACCAATGGTTTTGTCAATGGTTACAGCCTAACGCGCCCAGATCAATGGTTTTGTCAATGGTTACAGCCTAACGCGCCCAGACCAATGGTTTTGTCAATAGTTACAGCCTAACGCGCCCAGACCAATGGTTTTGTCAATGGTTACAGCCTAACGCGCCCAGATCAATGGTTTTGTCAATGGTTACAGCCTAACGCGTCCAGATCAATGGTTTTGTCAATGGTTACAGCCTGAAGCGCCCAGATCAATGGTTTTGTCAATGGTTACAGCCTAACGCGCCCAGATCAATGGGTTTGTCAATGGTTACAGCCTAACGAGCCCAGATCAATGGTTTTGTCAATGGTTACAGCCTAACGCGTCCAGATCAATGGTTTTGTCAATGGTTACAACCCAACGCGCCCAGACCAATGGTTTTGTCAATGGTTACAGCCTAACGCGTCCAATCCAATGGTTTTGTCAATGGTTACAGCCTAACGCGCCCAGACCAATGGTTTTGTCAATGGTTACAGCCTAAAGTGCCCAGATCAATGGTTTTGTCAAAGGTTACAGCCTGAAGCGCCCAGACCAATGGTTACAGCCTAACGCGCCCAGATCAATGGTTTTGTCAATGGTTACAGCCTAACGCATCCAGCTCAATGGTTTTGACAATGGTTACAGCCTGAAGCGCCCAGACCAATGGTTTTGTCAATGGTTGCAGCCTAACGCGCCCAGATCAATGGTTTTGTCAATGGTTACAGCCTAACGCGTCCAGACCAATGGTTTTGTCAATGGTTACAGCCTAACGCACCCAGATCAATGGTTTTGTCAATGGTTACAGCCTAACGCGCCCAGATCAATGGTTTTGTCAATGGTTACAGCCTGAAGCGCCCAGACCAATGGTTTTGTCAATGGTTACAGCCTAACGCGCCCAGATCAATGGTTTTGTCAATGGTTACAGCCTAACGCGCCCAGACCAATGGTTTTGTCAATAGTTACAGCCTAACGCGCCCAGACCAATGGTTTTGTCAATGGTTACAGCCTAACGCGCCCAGATCAATGGTTTTGTCAATGGTTACAGCCTAACGCGTCCAGATCAATGGTTACAGCCTGAAGCGCCCAGATCAATGGTTTTGTCAATGGTTACAGCCTAACGCGCCCAGATCAATGGGTTTGTCAATGGTTACAGCCTAACGAGCCCAGATCAATGGTTTTGTCAATGGTTACAGCCTAACGCGTCCAGATCAATGGTTTTGTCAATGGTTACAACCCAACGCGCCCAGACCAATGGTTTTGTCAATGGTTACAGCCTAACGCGTCCAATCCAATGGTTTTGTCAATGGTTACAGCCTAACGCGCCCAGACCAATGGTTTTGTCAATGGTTACAGCCTAAAGTGCCCAGATCAATGGTTTTGTCAAAGGTTACAGCCTGAAGCGCCCAGACCAATGGTTACAGCCTAACGCGCCCAGATCAATGGTTTTGTCAATGGTTACAGCCTAACGCATCCAGCTCAATGGTTTTGACAATGGTTACAGCCTGAAGCGCCCAGACCAATGGTTTTGTCAATGGTTACAGCCTAACGCGCCCAGATCAATGGTTTTGTCAATGGTTACAGCCTAACGCGTCCAGACCAATGGTTTTGTCAATGGTTACAGCCTAACGCACCCAGATCAATGGTTTTGTCAATGGTTACAGCCTAACGCGCCCAGATCAATGGTTTCGTCAATGGTTACAGCCTAACGCGCCCAGACCATTGTTTTGTCAATGGTTACAGCCTAACGGGCCCAGATCAATGGTTTTGTCAATGGTTACAGCCCAACACGTCCAGACCAATGGTTTTGTCAATGGTTACAGCCTAACGCGTCCAGACCAATGGTTTTGTCAATGGTTACAGCCTAACGCGCCCAGATCAATGGTTTTGTCAATGGTTACAGCCTAACGCGCCCAGATCAATGGTTTTGTCAATGGTTACAGCCTAACGCGCCCAGATCAATGGTTTTGTCAATGGTTACAGCCTAACGCGCCCAGACTAATGGTTTTGTCAATGGTTACAGCCTAACGCGCCCAGACCAATGGTTTTGTCAATGGTTACAGCCTGAAGCGCCCAGACCAATGGTTTTGTCAATGGTTACAGCCTAACGCACCCAGATCAATGGTTTTGTCAATGGTTACAGCCTAACGCGCCCAGATCAATGGTTTTGTCAATGGTTACAGCCTAACGCGCCCAGATCAATGGTTTCGTCAATGGTTACAGCCTAACGCGCCCAGACCAATGGTTTTGTCAATGGTTACAGCCTAACGCGCCCAGATCAATGGTTTTGTCAATGGTTACAGCCTAACGCGTCCAGACCAATGGTTTTGTCAATGGTTACAGCCTAACGCGTCCAGACCAATGGTTTTGTCAATGATTACAGCCTAACGCGTCCAGACCAATGGTTTTGTCAATGGTTACAGCCTAACGCGCCCAGATCAATGGTTTTGTCAATGGTTACAGCCTAACGCGCCCAGATCAATGGTTTTGTCAATGGTTACAGCCTAACGCGCCCAGATCAATGGTTTTGTCAATGGTTACAGCCTAACGCGCCCAGATCAATGGTTTTGTCAATGGTTACAGCCTAACGCATCCAGACCAATGGTTTTGTCAATGGTTACAGCCTAACGCACCCAGATCAATGGTTTTGTCAATGGTTACAGCCTAACGCGCCCAGATCAATGGTTTCGTCAATGGTTACAGCCTAACGCGCCCAGACCAATGGTTTTGTCAATGGTTACAGCCTAACGCGCCCAGATCAATGGTTTTGTCAATGGTTACAGCCTAACACGTCCAGACCAATGGTTTTGTCAATGGTTACAGCCTAACGCGTCCAGACCAATGGTTTTGTCAATGGTTACAGCCTAACGCGCCCAGATCAATGGTTTTGTCAATGGTTACAGCCTAACGCGCCCAGATCAATGGTTTTGTCAATGGTTACAGCCTAACGCGCCCAGATCAATGGTTTTGTCAATGGTTACAGCCTAACGCGCCCAGACTAATGGTTTTGTCAATGGTTACAGCCTAACGCGCCCAGACCAATGGTTTTGTCAATGGTTACAGCCTGAAGCGCCCAGACCAATGGTTTTGTCAATGGTTACAGCCTAACGCACCCAGATCAATGGTTTTGTCAATGGTTACAGCCTAACGCGTCCAGACCAATGGTTTTGTCAATGGTTACAGCCTAACGCGCCCAGATCAATGGTTTTGTCAATGGTTACAGCCTAACGCGCCCAGATCAATGGTTTCGTCAATGGTTACAGCCTAACGCGCCCAGACCAATGGTTTTGTCAATGGTTACAGCCTAACGCGCCCAGATCAATGGTTTTGTCAATGGTTACAGCCTAACGCGTCCAGACCAATGGTTTTGTCAATGGTTACAGCCTAACGCGTCCAGACCAATGGTTTTGTCAATGGTTACAGCCTAACGCGTCCAGACCAATGGTTTTGTCAATGGTTACAGCCTAACGCGCCCAGATCAATGGTTTTGTCAATGGTTACAGCCTAACGCGCCCAGATCAATGGTTTTGTCAATGGTTACAGCCTAACGCGCCCAGATCAATGGTTTTGTCAATGGTTACAGCCTAACGCGCCCAGACTAATGGTTTTGTCAATGGTTACAGCCTAACGCGCCCAGACCAATGGTTTTGTCAATGGTTACAGCCTGAAGCGCCCAGACCAATGGTTTTGTCAATGGTTACAGCCCAACGCGCCCAGATCAATGGTTTTGTCAATGGTTACAGCCTAACGCGCCCAGATCAATGGTTTTGTCAATGGTTACAGCCTAACGCGCCCAGACCAATGGTTTTGTCAATGGTTACAGCCTAACGCATCCAGATCAATGGTTTTGTCAATGATTACAGCCTAACGCGCCCAGACCAATGGTTTTGTCAATGGTTACAGCCTAACGCGCCCAGATCAATGGTTTTGTCAATGGTTACAGCCTAACGCGTCCAGATCAATGGTTTTGTCAATGGTTACAGCCTGAAGCGCCCAGATCAATGGTTTTGTCAATGGTTACAGCCTAACGCGCCCAGATCAATGGGTTTGTCAATGGTTACAGCCTAACGCGTCCAGCTCAATGGTTTTGTCAATGGTTACAGCCTAACGTGCCCAGACCAATGGTTTTGTCAATGGTTACAGCCTAACGCGTCCAATCCAATGGTTTTGTCAATGGTTACAGACTAACGCGCCCAGACCAATGGTTTTGTCAATGGTTACAGCCTAAAGCGCCCAGATCAATGGTTTTGTCAATGGTTACAGCCTGAAGCGCCCAGACCAATGGTTACAGCCTAACGTGCCCAGATCAATGGTTTTGTCAATGGTTACAGCCTAACGCGTCCAGCTCAATGGTTTTGACAATGGTTACAGCCTAACGCGCCCAGATCAATGGTTTTGACAATGGTTACAGCCTAACGCGCCCAGATCAATGGTTTTGACAATGGTTACAGCCTAACGCGTCCAGATCAGTGGTTTTGTCAATGGTTACAGCCTAACGCATCCAGATCAATGGTTTTGTCAATGGTTACAACCTAACGCGTCCGGCTCAATGGTTTTGTCAATGGTTACAACCTAACGTGTCTAGATCATTGGTTTTGTGTCAACCGTGCCCCGCTAGCCTCCCGCGGCCAAAGGCCGCATTTATTTATTTATTTAATGTCTTCGGCAGTGGCGAAGTTAGGGCTCATGGCCCTCTCTTACACTTAACCACGAAATATGGTACGGTACCAGTAAATGGCTTATGACAATTTCGAAAATACAAAAAATTATTATGATTATAAATAAGGAGTAAATTAATTATGCTAATACTAATATTAGTAAAAAAGGCACCTGAATAATGATAGTAATAACTATAACAATACAAGTAATAATAATAATAATAATAATCACAATGTCACAGACCTTTCTATAATATCCTAGATATAATCCTAGCTCAGTCATACGTCCTATCATCCATCACCATTCACACGGGGCAATCAGCAGTATTCAACAGGTAATCTCGGCATGCGGCCTTAAATTTATTTATTGTTGTGGAATTTCTGATATCGGGAGGAGTTGAATTCCATAGTCGAGACCCAGCTACAGCAAAAGAGCGGTTAAACATGGATGAGTGGTTGATGGGGATGGCGACGGAAGAGCCAGATCGAGTGCTTCGATTATGATATGAGAACAAGTAACTAAATTTTGATGACATGTACGTGGGGGTGTTTTCATGCAGAAATCGATAGATGGATGTCAACAAGTGAAATTTACGGCGTTCATCAGGTTTAAGCCATGAAAGAGCACGGTAGCTTGGGGTTATGTGGGCATCGTATCTTAGATTGAAAGCGAACCGAAGACAAGAGTTCAATGCTTGTTGGAGTTTCATTGTTTGTCCATGAGTCGCGTCAATGAGAACGATGTCACAGTAGTCTAGAATTGGTAGTATTAGTGTCTGGATGAGTTTAATCTTAATGTCTAGTGGTAAAATATTCTTATGGCGTACGAGTGGGTGAAGGGATGCGTATATCTTTTTACGTGTATTTCTTATATGTGGTGACCAGTCGAGAGTTTCAGTTAAGGTTAACCCAAGGTTCCTTACTTCTTTACTAAAGGGGATATGGTGATTGAATTCAGTGTTACTGGAGGCACAACGTAGTTGTTTTTTAATGAGTTTAGTAACTATCTATACCCGACCATTTTAACCTTCGTTTTGTTCAATCCAATGTTGTTTTTTTATGGTTACAGCCTAACGCCTCCAGATGCTCCTAGTGGTGGTCTATTTTATATCGTAGATGTTGGGCACACTGCAGTGACATTAATTTCTCGTCATATCTCGCCCAGCTGGAGTGAGCCAACATGGCCACAGTAGTTTAAATCCAACAAGAAATAAACACACATAATTACGCAATTTTGCACATATTTCCAGTATATTAGTCATAATGAACGGGATTTTCAATAGGTATTGTCCCCTGGAACCCCTGACAAGGTATGAAAATCATATATTATCATTTACCATCTAAGTGAAACTGTCTCATGGACTGGTAATAAATTGTTTAGCCTGAGCCACACAAACTGCTGTATCACAGACCAATACAAGAACTAAACAGATTTCAATTGGAATCACGCAGGTTAACTTCGTTTTCCACTAGATCCTAAAACTTTGTTCACTGGTATAATTATTTTTAAAATACTCATGTTGTATTTGTTAACAGAACTATAAAATGTTAAGAGCAAATATGGTCGTTTGCCAATGCTCGAGGGGTTTTAGTCACATTGTGGCATTCCTCAGCGTAATTTAGGACATGTAAATATGCAAGAACATACGCTTAATATAAATTTTGCCACAACAGAGGATTCTAAAAATATTCTTGTTCCAAAAGCCCACAAATTAATATAAAAAAACCTCTCTTACAAAATGTGTTAAGAAAAACATGAAAAAGTCTTGATAAAAAAATCACAGTCAGTCTGAAAGACTAGACGTTATCTCATTTCAAATGACGCATGCTACAAATGCTACACATGTTAGAAAGGCTCAGGAGGGCTTCTCGCTTAGCTCGAAGTCCCAGGACTCTTTCAACAGACTCCATTAGGCTTCCCGCGCGGGCACCTCTTTAAGGGTCACCCTGTATTTGAGTCTGACATCTTTTACAACTCTTTAAGAGTCACTCATTATCTGAATCTGATATCTTGCAAACCTCTTTAAGGGTCATCCTGTATTTGATTGAATCTAACATACTGTACACCTCGATAAGTGTCACCCTGTATTTTGCTCTGACATCCTGCACACCTCTTTAGGATGAACCCTGTATTATTTTCGCTTCGCTCGAAACTCCAGGTCGCGCGACGCCCCAGGACTCTTTCAGCAGACTCCATTAAGCATTAACTTAGGCTCCCCGCGCGGCTGCATGACGTCACCGTCACCGTCACCGTAACGCATAACTTTTGACTCAAGCATAACGATGAAGTCGACAAGATCATTTGAAATGATAATAACAGCGTGGGGTAGAAGAGATGTGGATGTGAAAACTAGAAATAGTTAGGTTAGAACTGATAATTTAATTTGGTATGTATTTGCGAGGGACAGAAATAATGGAATGAAAACATTGGAAATGTATTGGTAATCAACAACAACAACAGAGAATGAAGGAAGAGAGAGGATGGTGGATGGAGCTCGATGCCCGTATTGGGGTGTTGTTGCGAAGGGCGGTAGCTATTGTGAATAGCTCCTGTTACATCGGTCATAAGGCCACAGTTCGGATTGGAACCCGAGTCTGCTGTATTCCAGACTGACGCTAAGTCAGGTTCCCACTAAGGCCACTAGGTAGCTCTACTCTCTACTACCTGGAATGCAGGAGATTCCCGTTCGAATACCAAATGTCGTCTTACTTAGTTGTTTCATTCATGTGATAGTCTGTGTTACTGTAGCGAGTGTGCATATTTGGCTGTCACCCCGGAGGTCCGGGTTCGATTCTCGGTTCTGACAAGACATTCTGGTCTGAAGACTGGAACAGGGATCACTCAGCCTCGTGAGGCTAAACTGAGAAGAGGTGGGTTCGATTCCCACCTCAGCCATTCTGGAAGTGGTTTCCTCACTTTTACTCCAGGCAAATAGTTCCTAGCTTAACGCCACGGCCGCCTCTTGCCCAATCTTCATCTGAATAACAAATACACTACTACAGACACCACAATAACACAGGTTATCAGACAATTTTTTAATTATATGCACACCGAATTACACGGGGCGATATAACCACGATGTCCAAGCCCCTCAAATGAAAAAGACTACAAATCCAAGTAAAGCAATAACTTAAAAGAAGGTGAAGAAACATTAACGCAATTTTAATCTCTATAAATAAAAACACGGCCACACAATAAATACAAGAAAACACGAGTTTTATGGGCTCAAACACGCAAGTCCAAACTTGTCTTAGCCAGTATTAGCGACTTAACAGAGACTACTGACCTTCAAAGGTTGGCCGGCCCGTTCACCGGATTTGACTCCTTTCGACTTTTTTCTGTGGGGAAAGCTGAAAGACACTGTCTACAAGGACATACCAACTACAGCGGATGATATTACTGCTGCCGGCTCTGATATTTCCACTGAAATGCTAGAACGTGTGCAGCGGTCTTTCCACGGCTGACTGAAGCGTGTATTGCCACCGCCGGTGATCATTTTGAACACAACCTTAGAAGGTCAGCGTGCTCTTTACTTGTCAGAACCCACACAAGTAGTGTATTCACGTTCGATTTTCTTTAGTTTGTGTTACCACAGGGGTGTACACGTGTCGGTGTGGAACCTTTTCAACATACGATATCACGCAAACCACTTGCACTAGAATCCTGAAACAAACGCCATTGGCATTCTAATTTACCCTACTTGTATTTTGTTAATGTCAATAGGCATTGTTCCATTTAAAAAGTGTATGTTTGCTCAAACAATACACGTTCTAACTATTATTCAAATATGTTTATAGGCCAAAAATACGAGCCCCCAATTACCAAGCCAGTCGGTGAAAACCGCACTTCAATGGCACTTCCCATTTCCAAACTATTTGTGGTGCAAGTTTTAGTTTACTCACCCTGTTTATTGATTGGTTAATTTTATCTATCTATTTATGTATTTATTAGGCGAATCCAAACAAAAAGGAGCACAATGCAACAGAGTTCATAACATCTGCTAACTCAACAATTTTGTTGCATTTGTCTAAAGTGATTCTGGACAAAATCAATAGCATTTAATAAACGTGACACTGTCCTAAATTGAGTATGAACACAGTTGAGCAGAATCCCAACTGTAATCATAAATCTGGGTTCGGCCGACAACTGAACAGTTCTGTCCCCAATATGGTTTGCTCATCTGTAGTTAGTATAAAACAAATCCTCGATTCTTGGATGTCATGGGTAATCTCGAGAACCACTGGATGGATTTTGATGCGGTTTTTGCCATTCTCTAAAGGATATCTCGAGGAAGGTTTTTGTAGAAAATAATTTATTTACGATTATAAGAAGCCAAGCAGTGACGATTTCAGTGACAAAGTCGAAAAAAAAAAACCTGGCGTTCGTGCGCTTTTAGAACTTACGCTGGGCAAACCGTTCAAAATATCAGTAAACTATGCGTGTAAGAATTGTTCATCATGAAAAGTTCTACAAAAAAGTCCGTGAGAGCATATCTCTATCTTCAATACATCGCCCACTATAAGTGTATTTACGTTTTCATTCAATTACCGAGGCGACAGTTTACGAGCTAGCACGTAATGCGTTCATAACTGTTCCCGGGCGAACCCGGGACGGGTTGCTAGTTAATCTATAAACAAGGAACAATTATTGATATTTGAATTTAAGAAAGCATTCAAAAAGTATCTTTAATAAAAATGCATAAAAAGTGCCAAGCTCATAATATCAGTTAAGAAAGTTACAATTTACCACGATCATAAAAGGAAATCCTCGGTTCCACAAATAGAGAAGTAACGTTACTGTACTCACTTGGTCTGCTAGTGACCTCTCGCCAGCAACACACAGACAAGACTAATCCGCGCGGCCCCGCACCGCTATGAGCATTCATTGTCATGCGCAAGTTGCAATTATTTGATGCAACCATGTACGGTATGTGATTCCCTAACAGCCTACAAAAATCCTTCTTGGTGAGATTCAAATATCGCAACATGATTTTTTTTTAAATCACAGAATCTACAAATAATTAACTAAGTCGACATGGGGAAGCTATATAGTATACGAATATCACAGTTAAATAAAATTACTAAATAGAGAACGGAGAAAGCCAGGTGAATTAGCGAAACCATCGCCGTCTACAATTCTCAAGCCATGTCATAAGGTTTGGCAACACCGCCCATCTGTCAGGTCTAGCGCAAGCACATGGTAATTGCTAACACTGTAAACACACAGAGTTTGACGCCAATGTTTCCAAAAATACAACAGAACATAATGTCCGCTAAATATACACACAGATAAAAGATACATATCATCAGGCTACTGTATTCCCCATAAGGTAATAATAAAAGTCTGTACCTTACCTCAATGTCCCAATGTCTGACGTTTCTTTTTCTTCTGCGATGCTCACTGCCGTCATTGACGCCCTCAGAAAAAACAAGTAGTTCCGTGAAGAACTATACAGCCTATTTTCATATATCCTACTTATGTTAATTGCCACTATCAACATACACAAATTCAGTTTGATTGCTGTAATAGATTCGTAGATATTCATAGCTGTCTAAATATTTCGGATGGTCGCCATGTTGGATTGTTAAATGTATAGGTCATAGTGGCATGTACCATTGAAGGAAAATTATTGCGTAGGTTCATTATTCAAACTTCCACTTCGATCGCATAATTACGACACAAGGAATAAAAACTTAATTTTAAAATTCGCACCGCCGCCATCTTGAGGTTATGTAAACAATTGAAATAAATTAGATACCAGTGCATTACAATGTGTATAAACAATTCCTGTACCAAGTTTCAATGCGTTCGGAACATTGAATCGCGAGAAAGGTCATGTTTAAATTTTCAAATTCGCTTGGCCGCCATGTTCGTTTTGTAGTAACCGGTTTTTGAAAATCTTCTGGTGAACTTCCAGCAGTGCCCTTTATCTCCGTACAAAATTTCAGGGTGATATCGCTAATAGTATCAGAGATATAGAATGCCGGTGAAATATTTCGCACAGCCGCAATCTTGTGGTTATGTAAACAATTGAACGAAGTTAGATGTCGGTGCTTTACAAAGTGTATAAACATATACTGTACCAAATTTTATTGCGTTTGGTTGGTTAAATCGCAAGAAACGTCTATTTAAAAGTCGCAAATTCGCTTGGCCGCCATGTTGGTTTTGTAGTTGCCAGTTTTTCAACAGTCACATACGTGAACTTCTAGTAGTTTCATTTATCACCGTAAAAAATTCCAGGGTGATATCGGTAATAGGTTCGGAGATATTGAATGCTGGTGAAATATTTCGCACAGCCGCCATGTTGGATTGGTGAGACGTAACACAATTTGAAGGGCACGGTCGGGGTCGCCCGGAATAGTGCTATGAACTTTCCGAGTTTCATTGAAATCGCTCCAGCCGTTTAGAATTTATTAGGGGACACACACACACACCCCTCACACACACGCACACACACACACACGGACAAAAGGTGATCTCATAAGCCTATTTTTTCAAAATTGAAAATAGGCTAAAAAGATAAGACTATTATTACGAACTTAGAGACTGCCTTTGATAATAATTTCTTCACTTTTTGTCCACAGTTGCACTCTTCATAGTCACAATAGGCCTCCAAGTTTAATGTTGACAGTCTAACAATAATGTTCCACTGCTCACTTAATTTAAAAATAGCTGGCTTTCTAATGAAATCTACTGAGTACAGTTCATAATGTACTGGAATATAGAGACCACGGGAAGATATATACCAAACTAAATTATTAGGCACTCAAAGTTCTCCTCGCTGTAATGATACAACCAGTTATATTAATAGTGCTGTCATAGCCTAATTTGACTTACAGCCAGGCGCACAAGACTTCTTAGGCATCTGAAATAGTTTAATGAAATATTGGTGAAGAATTTGTTGGTTAAATTCATTTGCAGGCATTGGTTACACAAACAACTTAACTTACAGGAATTAGTTCTACAACTTTCAGCAGGTCTGATTTACCACGAGGAATTTTACGGGTGTTGAAATAGTTAGTACGAACTGCTTTTAGTTGCTGGCATATCAAAATAAACGATATGTATTAGCCTAATAAAACTTAGCATGTGATGTTACGTGTTTATAGAACTAGGCAGCGGCGGCTGGTGGTCTAAGAGCTTGGGAGGACACACAAAATAAATTATCATGCACAGTATAAATTACTAGCTAGCACGCTAGGTGTTTGCCAACATACATTAAATTGTGTCTCATTAGGGAAAATGTTATGTTCTACATTTAATATAATTTAAATGACCCTCTAAATCGCTATTAAATTCCAAATTTATAATAGCCTATCACTAAGACATTTGTCAAAAACTCTACACCTAGATGGGGGAAAAAATTGGTAACACTTGTCACAGAACTCCTAAAGAGACCTCTTTACATAACCGTATTTATTTATTTATTTATTTTTAACAGCATGATCCATTACAATGAAAGTAATACTACATGCTTTGTTTACAAAATCATTACAATTTTAATAACATACATTTACTTATGTATTATTCATTATTGTTATATGGCTATTTGTTTGGTGATATATTGTTCTAGGAACTGTCTAAATCTATTAACTTATTGTTTTTATGAGCTACACCAATATTAAGAATCTGTTCAACTACTTGACATTCTTTCTACATCTATTAAATTAAAATATAAAATTAATTATATAATGCTTCAGTCGTCTCCGTAGCGTAGTGGTCAGCCTGGTTAGCTGCCGCCCCGGAGGTCCTGGGTTCGATTCCCGGCTCTGCCACGAAATTTGAAAAGTGTTACGAGGACTGGAACGGGGTCTACTCAGCCTCGGGTGGTCCAAATGAGTAGAGGGGGTTCGATTCCCACCTCAGCCATCCTCGAAGTGGTTTTCCGTGGTTTCCCACTTCGTCTTCGGGCAAATGCCGGGATGGTACCTTCTTCAAGGCCACGGCCGCCTCCTTCCCTCTTCCTTGCCTATCCATCCTAACCATCCCTTACCTTCCCTCATGAGGCGCCTGTTCGCTTTGCAGGTGAGGCCGCCTGGGCGAGGTGCCAATCCTACCTCACCAGTTGTATCCACTCCGATTAGATGTTCCCAGCTCTAGGACACTGCCCGTAGAGGCGGTAGTGGTGAGTTCCCTCGCTGAGTCCGTGGGTTCCACCAAATTGGAGGGTAAACGACTAAGAGAAGAGATATAATGCTTCATTAGCCTAAATTTTTCGAACGTCCATTTTCCATGTTCATTTACCACATTGTCCTTAAACAACTGTCTTTCTTTTTCCAGTTTCACGCATGTAAATAATACATGAACAACTGTTTGTTCTTCATTGCCACACGCACACAATGGACTGTCTTTTAATTTGAAACGAAAATAATACGAATTTATCTTACCATGTCCTGTTAAAAAGTAGTTACATTGCTAGTTAATGGGAAGTTTATTTTTAACCTATCCTTGACACTACTGTCGACCAAAGTATTATGTGCACTCGAGTTTGAAGGTTGTTTTTGAAGTAACCAATAGACCTACATAAAATCCAATAACATCATCATTTTCGTCGTTCTATTTTAGGTTAGTTCATGTAGGTTTGGAATGTTTAATTTATATTTCAATATTTCTTATCGCAGTTGGAACACAAAAAGTGCACGTTTTTAAGCGTGTTTCAACCATGCGTCACATTTAAGATTTATTATCTCAAAAACCCGTCATCAGATCGAATCAAAATTTTAACACAATATATATTGGAATGTTGTATAACTGGTTTATTAATTTCAACATTTTGTGTGTCCAAGAAACAAAGTTTTTATCAATTTTGTAAGGTAACTTTTTCTCGGCTCGGGGTGGTTGGAAAATGTAGTTTTTGATCACGTTGGAATCCTTATACATCAAAATGTTATGCTGTATGACTGTGAAATACGTAAATTAATTCACTTATTTTATATCGGTTTGTATTTGTAGGGGGAAATAACACATGGTTCACCAGCTAGCCGCTCCGGGAAAAGCTTTACAGCGTTGCTGAGATGGAGCCCATCACTTCCGCGCCAAGATGGAAGTCATGAGCGGGGCTGAGACATCGGTGGAAAGCCACATTTTACTCTAGCCTGTGCCAGCAAATGCACTGCATTCATCAAGAGATGGTAAACCACCAACTTATCTATCTCATTTCTCTTTTCGTTAGACCTTCAGGCTTTATACTCGTAAACTCGGTATGCTAAGCAGATATCTACGTGGTTGCCACCGCCTACCTGAGCCTAGTGCGACCGCTAGTTATTCACTCGTGCCCTTCATGGAGCCCCGATACCAAGGGAAATATCACTAAGCTAGAACAGATAGGCTACAAAATCCTGCAACTAAATTCGTTCTTTCGAAAAATTCCGACCTAGTCTCTAAAATCAGACGCCAAAAATGTAGCCTTCCATCTATTGAGAATGTATTTACCCAAATCGATTTGTTATACATTACCCTTTCACGAATTGATTGCCGGCGGTCGAGATGGGAACTATTCTTTGTTTGCTTGTGTCACACGTCAGCCTGCTTCATTGACAGGTACAGTTGCGTGAGTAGGATATGACTCAGCTCCAGTAGTCTCAGTTATCGCTTGACTGTCCGTGGTGACATGAGCTCCTGTGACGCGCAATGCTGCTTGTCTTATGTGCAGAACGAACTCTTGTCATCGCTGTGTCCCCCGCATCGTCCCGCGGGGCAGCTGCTACAATCAACAACTAACACTGGCGTAGCCAGGCTCAGCGGCAATCAAATGATAAACGGGAAATACCTGTGAAAACTTTTAATAATACAGACTCATCTGTTATTTTAGACAAAATTTCCCTTGGCTACCGATCAGCTCAGAAAAGCCGCGGAGTTACGCTGTACGCCCCACTACCCAGGACTGAGTCGTACAAACTGGGCTTTGTAAATAGATCGATTTGTGCATGGAACAGCTTGCCGTGTTCCATGAAGGCCAGCAACAATAATGCCGTACAGTTCAAGACGAAGCTGCGGCATTATTTGTTCAACAAGTAGGCCTACACTAGTGTCCAAAAGTTAGGCATAATCAATAAACGAGGCCATACCGCCTGTTAGGAATGTCAGACGAATTGCTGAATCACACACCATAGGTCACACAACTTGTCCAAAAAGCACAGTGCCAGAAAGGTTCTGGGTAGCTAAGGTACATCTATGACAACAACTTGTCAATGTCTTCCACAACAAAATATGCTGTTAGTAGAGTGTATGGTTACCCCTAACGGCCACACATGCTTCGCAGCTACGTGGCAAGCTCTCTCTCAGATGGTCCAAGAGGGCAGTCGATCCCGTTCCTCCTAAAGGGCAATGCGAAGGTCTTGGAGGGTGGAGGCTGATGGGATGCAATTCGCCTCCCCGGCATGTTCTGTAGGATTCAGATCCGCAGACCTCGCTGGCCAGTCCATGCGATGAATGTCTTCCCCAGCCAGAGATTCATCCACCAGAGCAGCGCGGTGCGGTCGGGCATTTTCGTCCATGAAGAGGAAGTCTGGACCAACCGGTCCTTTGAAGAGTCGAACATGTGCTGTCAGTACCTCATCCCTGTATCTCTGAGCGTTCAGTGTTCCTTGGACCACCCATCAAGATGTGCAGGTCCGTACGGCCATTCAACATGATACCGCCCCACACCATGGCGCCACCACCATCATACTGGTCCCGTTCCACGATGTTCCTGTGGTTGTACCGGCTACCCGGTTCTCTCCATATTAATGTGCGACGGGAATCGTTCTGCAAACTAAAGCGGGATTCATCTGTGAAGAGCACATGTCTCCATTCATTCATGGACCAGTTTCGACGTTGACGGCTCCACAGTAAAAGGGCCCGTCTCTGTGCTGGAGTGAGCAGAACGCTCACCACTGAGCGTCTGGCAAACAGCTCTGCTGTTCTGAGCCTCCGGTTCACAGTTTGCCGGGAAACGGCAACCCCTGAGACGGCTGCAAGCTCCGCCGACAATTGTCTTGCAGGTGCACTCCGATTTCGTCGGGCGGTTAAGGCCAGATATCGGTCCGGCTGTGGGGTGGTTACTCTTGGTCAACCTGGTACTGGCCTACGACTAACATCTCCTGTGTCTCCAAAGCCTGGAAATGACACTTTGTGGCACATTCAAGGATACGGCGACTTTGGTCTGTGTCTGGCCTGCTTCCAGGCGGCCGAGTAATCTACCCTGCAAAACGGGGTCCAAATGGCGTCGTAGTGCCATTATGTTGTCACGTTCATCACGAAGCTACACTCCGTACACTATAACAGTGCAAACACGACTGAGGAAATGAGGGGCGCAGACACTGGCTGTGTTTACCTTGCGGTTTTGCCGCTAGACAAAGCGGGGAATACTCCTTTCCTATTGTTACGGCTGTGAGTTTGTGTCATCGCTCGCCGCATGAGTCACAACTGCCCCAGGGCTGGGCTGTGCCCTGCCTCGTGTATTGCGTGCGCCTTATGCAACAGGGCTACTAGGACAAAGGGATGGTCCAGAATATTCGTGACTGAACCAGCGATGGAAACCTCGAGAAGCCGTGAACCCTGGATGGATCTAGAAGCATTTATTGAGTCACCGGACTGCTATATAAGAGCGACCTGTCAAGCAGTGGTTGTTGTTGTGTTTTACGAGCTAGTGCGAGCGATTATCCTGAGCGACAGAAGTGTGGTGACTTGAGTAACCCCTAGTGAAGCCGATTCTCTTGACAGCGAGGGAGTGAGGAGCTTACAGGGGACTGCCTGTGTTTTGAGCGAGTGTGATTTCACGGAGCGACAGAGGTGATTGTGGTGCATTGTGAAACAGTGTGTAGTACAGTGACAGACTTAGTGCAGCTATTTCCAGCTAGCGTACGGGACCGGACTCATTAGCAGAGGATTAAATGTGGTCTGTTGACAAGTGAAAGGAGGCAAGAGCGCTCCATAAGGAAGAGACTTGAGGAAACTGGAGTAAGGTCCTAATTGCTTGTATTTGCTGATGAGTAGTGTATCTTTCTGGCCACAATAAAGTTAATTATTTCTTTAAGCAGTAATTGGTGTTGTGCTTTGTACCCACCGTAATCCAGTTAACAAAAGTGCCACTAGGGGGGTGGCACGTAACAACTGGTGTCAGAAGCCGGATTACGAACTCAAGCACAACACCTGACGGTCCTGGTTTCAAAACCCGAGCAGGTCATTTTCTCTAATTTTCCTGTGAGTGCATGCCCTTTACAAGACAAACAACAAAAATGGAGGCGCAATTGGCAGCATTGCTAGAAAAGTTAAATGGCATGGAAACCAAGATGGAGGACGGCCAGAAGAATTTAACCAAGGACCTAACTGCCAAATTAGAAGACGGCCAGAAGAAGATGGAGGACGGCCAGAAGAATTTAACCAAGGACCTAACTGCCAAATTAGAAGACGGCCAGAAGAAGACGGAAGCCGGTCAAAATAAGTTAGCGGAGGACCTGAAGAAGATGGAAGACAGCCAGAAAAGTTTAGCCGAGGACCTAACTTCCAAATTAGAAGAAGGTCAGAATAAGCTAGCAGAGGACCTGAAGGACGGCCAGAATAAGTTAGCAGAGGACCTAACCGCCAAATTTCTGGATGGCCAGAAAAATCTGGAAGAGTGTCTGCTGACGAAATTAGAGGAGAGCCAAAGGAAATTAGAACAGAGCCTACGTGAGGAAGTCGCAGCAGTGGAAAAGAAGTTCGACGCCTTACAAGTGGAAGTTGCCGAGCTGCGCCAACGCCCGCTGATAGGGGTGGAGGAGAAATTCAACGCCTTGCAAGTGGAAGTTGCCGAGCTGTGCCAACGACCGCTGACGGGGGTGGAAGAGAAATTCAACGCTCTACGAGAGGAAGTTGCCGAGCTGCGCCAACGCCCGCTCACCGTTACACCGGGAATATCAGGAACGGGACATAGCAGAGTGACGCCCCCAACCTTCGACGGAAAGGTCCCGTGGAGCACCTACTTACGTCAGTTCGAGGCGGCCTGTTCCATAAATAACTGGAACAACACAGAAAAGGCTACAGCTCTCATTCTAGCGCTGAGAGGTGACGCCCTTAACGTCCTTCAGGCCATCCCGACTGGATCCCAGGACTACGCTTCACTGGTCGCCCATATGGAGTCCCGATATGGAGATAGCCATCTTCAGCAGGCCTACCAGATGCAGCTCCGGACCCGGGTACAGAAGAACGCGGAAACCCTGCAGGAGTTCGAGATGGACATCGCACGCCTCGTAAGGCTCGCCTACCCAACAGCGCCGGCCGACTTTCTGGAGCAGATAGCGACGCAGACTTTCACCGACGGGCTACGGGACTCGGACACTCAACAGGCGCTGCGTCTCGGGCGCAATAAGACCCTGGCAGATGCGTTGAGCCACGCACTTGAGTTCGAGACGGCAAAACAGGCATCCAGAATGCACGCGCGGGTGCGTCAAGTGGACGTCGATGAACCAGTAAAAACCAACGAGACCAAGCCCCTGGCCGACGAATTGATGGAGGCGCTAAGCCGTTTCTTCAAGAGTCGCAGTACCACCAACAAAAACGTAGCCGAAGGACATCCAGAGAAGCGGCCCGGAAGAGGACTACCGACCTGCTGGACCTGCCGTAAGAGAGGCCGCCTGAGCAAGGACTGCGGTGATCGCCGCCGCCAAGGGTTTCCGTCGGGACAGTCAGTCGTAGGGAAACCGCGCGGCCCAGGAAAGCAAGTATCAGCCAGCCTTGGGGGGCAAAGGTTGGCTTGTGACAGTCGTCAAGCCCCGGCAGTCCAAGTTCGTGTGACGCAGTTACGGAGGGATAATAGCAGCCTGATGGTCGACGGAGTCATCAACGGAGTGAGCTGGCCCATGCTGATCGACACGGGAGCGTCGAGGAGCATCGTTAATCCCACCGTGATCCCGAAGTGGAGAGTGCAACCCACACAAAGGAACCTCCAGTTAATAACCGCAACCGGAGAGACCGCACCGGTACATGGCGAAGCATCACTGGAGTTCGTCATTGGTCGACGGGCGGTGAAGCATCCAGTGCTTGTGGCTGAGGTATCAAACGAAGTGATCATCGGACTGGACTTCCTGGACCAGAACAACATCATCTTGGACCTGAGTACCAACACTCTGCACTTCGGAGTTGAGGAACTTGCTTTGCAACCAGCACACGAGGCCGTCGCCGCACGACGAGTAAGGCTGAGAGAGGACGTCATCGTTCCCGCCAGGACGGAAGTCAGCGCTGCCGTTATTGTCGACGGAACAGCTGAGGGAGTGGCGGCTGTCATCGAGACAAAATATGAGGACATCCAGACAAAAGGATTGCTAGTTGCCAAGACTCTCATCAACACGACGTCTCGGCCGTACGTCCGCCTGTCCAACCTGAACGACTACGACATTACGGTTAACCGGGACACCAACCTAGGAGTCTGCGAGCCCGTTACCTGGATTGCCCGCATCACAGATACGACGGACGGACACCTGCAGACGGACAACCGAAGAAGACGCACACTGCCAGAAGAACTACAGAAGCTGTACCAAGGATCCCAGGACCATTTAGACGAGGAACAACCACGCCAACTTCAGGACCTGCTACGCGAATTCCAGGACGTCTTCTCCGTGGGGAGCAAAGACTTTGGCAGGACAAGCTTGGTTCAGCACAGAATCGACGTTGGGGACAGCGCACCTATTAGGGCCCCATTCCGACGTGTCCCGCTCGCCAAGCAAGCCGAAGTCGACCGGATGGTAGAAGAGATGAAGGAGCAAGGGGTGATCGAGCCATCACATAGTCCTTGGAGTTCTCCGGTCGTGCTAGTGAAGAAGGACGGTTCCACCAGGTTCTGCGTGGATTACAGGCGGGTGAATGACGTCACGAAGAAGGACAGCTACCCTCTACCCAGGATCGACGACACCCTGGACACCATATCAGGGTCGAGATGGTTCTCCACCTTGGATTTGAAGAGTGGCTACTGGCAGGTGGAGGTCCGCCCTAAGGACCGCGAGAAAACTGCGTTCTCTGTGGGCAGCGGGCTCTGGCAGTTCACCGTCATGCCATTCGGTCTGTGCAACGCCCCTGCGACCTTCGAAAGGCTAATGGAGTCCATTCTGAGGGGACTACACTGGAAGACCTGCCTGGTCTACCTAGACGACGCCATCGTTCTGGGGAGAAGCTTCGAGGAGCACTACAGCAACCTGAAGGAGATCTTGTTGAAGCTACGGGCTGCCCAGCTGAAGTTGAGCCCCAAGAAGTGTCAGCTCTTCCAGAAGCGGGTCCAGTACCTTGGGCATATCGTCTCCGAGGAAGGGGTGCGCACCGACCCAGAGAAGACCGCAGCTGTGAGGGAGTGGCCAGTTCCGAAGGACAAGTCCCAACTACGAAGCTTCCTGGAACTCTGCACTTATTACCGTCGCTTCGAGAGAGGATTCGCCGACATCGCCAAACCCTTACATCGACTGACTGAGAAGGACCAACTCTTCACGTGGACAGCAGAATGCCACAGTGCCTTCGAACAACTCAAGCAGGCTCTGTGCACCGCGCCTATTCTGGCCTACCCCAGACCTGGAACAAGGTTCATCGTCGATACCGATGCCAGCGACTTTGGCATAGGGGGAATCCTGTCGCAAGTAGTGGCGGCGAGGAGAGAGTAGTGGCCTACTTCAGCAAGGCCTTGTCAAAGCCAGAAAGGAACTACTGCGTCACCAGGAAGGAGCTGCTCGCCATCGTTAAGACCATTGAACACACCTGTACAGGCAAGAATTTCTCATCAGGACCGACCATGCATCCCTGCGGTGGCTCCTGAACTTCAAGCAGCCCGAGGGTCAACTCGCGCGGTGGTTAGAGAGGCTTCAACAGTACAACTTTGAGATTCAGCACAGGAAAGGCCAACTGCATTCTAACGCCGACGCCCTGTCACGAAGACCGTGCCCCGAAGACTGCACCTTCTGTACTAGGAGGGAGGAGAACACCGGGATACAGTGCCGAAGGACTACCGTGGAACTTCAAGGGAGCTGGAGCCGCGAATCTTTCACGCGGGCACAAGCAGAAGATGATGACCTGGGACTGATAGCCGAATGGAAGAGGGCCTGTGTCCCCAGACCCGGGTGGAACATTGTGAGTGACTGCAGCCCAAAGTTTAAGTCCTACTGGGCACAGTGGGACTCGCTGATTGTAAGAGATGGCCTAATCTGCCATACCTGGGAGAGCACCGACGGGAAGACATCTCGGGAACAAGTCGTCGTTCCAAAGGCTATGACGGAGGAAGTCCTGAGGGAAGTCCATGGAGGATCATCTGGTGGACACCTAGGAATAAAGAAGACCCTGGAGAAGCTGAGAGAGCGGTTCTACTGGATCGGATGCCGAACTGACGTGGAGAACCACTGCGCGAGGTGCCACGATTGCGCAGCCAGCAAGGGCCCAGGACGAAGACGACGGGGTCCACTGAAGACCTACAACGTGGGCGGCCCCATGGAGAGAGTGGCCATCGATGTTGCTGGGCCATTCCCGTTAAGCGAGGCAGGGAACCGCTACATATTGGTCATCAGCGACTACTTTACCAAATGGCCGGAGGCGTATGCGCGCCCTAACCAAGAAGCCGCGACGATTGCAGAGACCCTGGTGAAGGAATTCGTCAGCCGGTACGGAGTACCCCTGGAGCTGCACTCCGACCAAGGGAGGAACTTCGAGTCGCAGGTGTTCCAGAACCTATGCCAGCTGCTGGGAAACCGGAAGACAAGGACAACGCCGCTACACCCTCAGTCCGACGGGGTGGTAGAGCGATTCAATCGCACCATCGAGAACCATCTCCGAATAGCCGTCAGCGAGCACCAGAGGGATTGGGACAAACATCTTCCACTATTTCTCCTGGCCTACCGCGCCGCCGTGCATGAAGCCACCGGGTGCACACCAGCACGGGCCATGTTTGGAAGGGAGCTCCGTCTACCTGTCGATCTTGCCTTCGGCCGACCTGGGAATGATCCGGTCCCGGTAAGCCAGTATTGTCAAGAACTGGTCGACCAACTGGAGGACGTGCACGCGTTCGCGAGGAGGAAACTGCGGATCGAGACCGACCGAATGAAGTCCCGATACGACCAACAGACGGATGCCGGCGGATTCCACGAGGACGACCTGGTCTGGCTCTTCAACCCATTACGGAAGAAAGGCCTGTCACCCAAACTGCAGAAGTCCTGGGAGGGCCCGCACCGAGTCGTGAAACAGATCAACGATGTCGTCTACAGGATCCAGCGGAGCCCGAGGGCGAAGATGAAGATCGTGCATCGAGATCGCCTGGCAGCCTACGGAGGGACACAGACGGACCAATGATTGATCGGGACGATCAGCCTTTTAGGAATGGGGTGGTGTTACGGCTGTGAGTGTGCGTCATCGCTCGCCGCATGAGTCACAACTGCCCCAGGGCTGGGCTGTGCCCTGCCTCGTGTATTGCGTGCGCTTTATGCAACAGGGCTACTAGGACAAAGGGATGGTCCAGAATATTCGTGACTGAACCAGCGATGGAAACCTCGAGAAGCCGTGAACCCTGGATGGATCTAGAAGCATTTATTGAGTCACCGGACTGCTATATAAGAGCGACCTGTCAAGCAGTGGTTGTTGTTGTGTTTTACGAGCTAGTGCGAGCGATTATCCTGAGCGACAGAAGTGTGGTGACTTGCGTAACCCCTAGTGAAGCCGATTCTCTTGACAGCGAGGGAGTGAGGAGCTTACAGGGGACTGCCTGTGTTTTGAACGAGTGTGATTTCACGGAGCGACAGAGGTGATTGTGGTGCATTGTGAAACAGTGTGTAGTACAGTGACAGACTTAGTGCAGCTATTTCCAGCTAGCGTACGGGACCGGACTCATTAGCAGAGGATTAAATGTGGTCTGTTGACAAGTGAAAGGAGGCAAGAGCGCTCCATAAGGAAGAGACTTGAGGAAACCGGAGTAAGGTCCTAATTGCTTGTATTTGCTGATGAGTAGTGTATCTTTCTGGCCACAATAAAGTTAATTATTTCTTTAAGCAGTAATTGGTGTTGTGCTTTGTACCCACCGTAATCCAGTTAACAAAAGTGCCACTAGGGGGGTGGCACGTAACACTATACAGAGTGAACACGCAAGGTTGGTAGGTGCATATGTCGTGCGATTTTAGGACTATTTCCTGTTGCCCTGCTTATTCGTAACTTTTGGACACTAGTGTAGGTTGTTCGTCATAAGTTATGCCCCGATTCTTTGTTGTGCTAGTGTTTCCCGTGAATCTCTATTTCCAATATTCATTTAATCTCTTCTCTTGTTGTTGCTCCCTTATGCTATGTAAATGTGCATTTTCCATTCCCCTAATCCTAATCTATACTGTAAATAATGCAATCATTGCTCGCTTCTCACTAATTGCCATCTTGTGTAAATATAACCCAGTATATGGGGCTCTGACGCATCCCGAATGCGAAGTGGAGCTTTGCTCTTTTCAGAGACTCCCTTCATCGTACTGTAAATATAGTGTAAGGCACTGATGAATACATGAAAATCCACAGCCTGCTTCCAGTCTCCGACCGGGTCAGGAATGGAATGAATGAAGCCCCCATCTAGCGGCGAGGATATGGACTGTGCCAGCTGCCGAGGCCTGACGCACTCCTCTGGGGGCAATGATTAAATGAATGACAGATGAAATGAAATGATAGTGGAGAGTGTTGCTGGAATGAAATTTTGACAGGGAAAACCGGAGTACCCGGAGAAAAACCTGTCTGCCTCTGTTTTGTCCAGCACAGATCTCACATGGAGTGACCGGGATTTGAACCACGGACCCAGCGGTGAGAGGTCGGCGTGCTGCCGCCTAAGCCACGGAGGCTTTGATATGAAATGAAATATGTCCTATTACCACCCTATTCTCTGAGTACCTGCAACTCTGTCATTTATCCTCCTGCACACTTTTATACACACCCTCTCCTCCTCCATATCCCAGTAGGCTACCGTACCTTTAAAATCTATTTTCAGACGTATCCAGAATTGTATGATTCTTTTTATGTTTTCGAATACTCACACATCAGTCTTGCTCCGCTGTTCGCTGTGCAACAAGGTAGTCCCATAATTATCCTATCAAACCTCCTTGCTCACCCCATACTGCCAATACATTTAATACAGGGTCACCGTCATTCATTCCGAGTGCCTCAACCAAATTGCCAGTACCGTCACTCCACTACAGAGGCATAGATGCACTTGAAAGTCTACTGATGGCTTCCTAAGCCAGGACTAAAGAGTCCCATATAGGACTCACCATCATCACATTCACACATACTCTCAAATTCACCAAACACACTATCATTATCTCCCCCTAAACTCAATCATAGTGTCCGTCTCTCAATCTCATCCACCCCTCATCATCTCATCACACAGCAATACATCACCCATCTCTCAATCATCATTTCATTTCACATCCTCCATAAGAAAAGAAAGCTTCTCTCTGTTTCACTTACTCTTTCTCTCACTCTCCACACAATCATCCTCCACACCAAATCCTCATTCATCTTTCGTGATCGTAGAGTTCAAACCATGTCTCATATTACCTTGTTTTCTAATTCTCACCATCATTTGAATCTCATCCTCATACTCTTTGTTTTACTCTCATCCCACTTCAGTTCTCCAAAACACATAACACAGCAATATACCTCCGCATGCCTCCTTCTTCTACATCAAATCACCGAGTCAACTTCTTTCTCATTCTCCTTAAAAAACTCTCTCTTTCATTTACACTTTCTCTCAACCACAATCATCCACTTTATCTCATCACACACCAACACTTCATTCATCTTTCAAGATTGCAGAATTCAAACAATTGTTTCATCTTACCTACTCGCATCCTGCTTCAATTCTCCAAACCACATAAACGTTCTCCTCCAAATAAGCAAACAAAAAAAGAAACAAATCTAGAACGCAACACTCAACCCTCAATTTATAAAATCATAGCCATACTAATTTCCTTGTCACACTTCCACAATTCACCACCCTTCTCCTATAACTCTCAACCTCCCAAACATCCCCTCCTCTGGCCCAAGAGAAGGTGCCGCCATCTATCCCCCCCCCCCCTCTTGGGTGGGAATGAAATGACCTTTATATTATTATCCTAAGCCATATCTACCGACCTGAGCTTTAAGGTCACCACACACAGAAAGCTAAGCTACGCTACGCTACGCTACGCTAAGCAATGCCAAGCTATGGTGTGCTACGACACGAACAAAAAGCTAAGCTAAGCTACGCAGCATATTTCTTATTACGGTACATGCTTTCCTACTAATGAAAATGTATAGTATCATTATTGGAAGAGATCCTACAGGATTAAATTAGATTAATAATATTATTTTAATACTGCTTTCTAAATTAATTTTTGTGTAATACTGTATATGTAATTTAAAAAATAGGAACGTAGCCAGGATTCTGTTTAGGTGGGGGTCCAGGTGTTGCAATTTTATTAATTAAAATTGTGGCCCACTATAGCTCTGTATAAGATACGTGTTTTTTCTAAAACTATTCAAATTTGCCTATACGTATATAAAATATCAATAGAGTAGATACTTATATATTACCGTATATGAATAGCCTATGTCTTCATTTAAAAATGATATTATTAGATTCTTTGCGTTATCAACTATATTCAATACTATAAGGGTTACGGTATTTGACAAAATGAATTTAAAACGGTAATAATACCGGCACTACTAACAAGAAAATAAGAATAATACGATAATATCACAATTGTCAAACGATAAGTTTGCCTCTTGGTTCAATTTCGGAGAGAATTCGGACCTGCCCCCCCTCCTCTGACTACGTCTCTACTACAAATTAAAACTAAACACTTAATTAATTAATTAATTGCCTCCGTCTTATTCGTTAGTTATAATATTACATTTTGTTGTTGGAGGCTGGATGGACCAGTATGGGTAGCCTATTATGTGAAGATAATACAAGAAGATTATTATTATTTCTTAAAGCGAAATATTCCTCTTCCGCAGTGGATACACTAAATACTTTAATGCAGAAAGGGGAAGAAAACATATTGAAACTTATAACATTCTCCATGAAGTCTTGAAATCTAATGCGGAATTCGGTTCTTAATTCTGGTATAATTTCTGCGTACTTTTGAGATTTTTTATTATCACAGTTTTGTAGGGCTGGGAAATGAACAAAGATGTTATTTTGGCCTGTCACCCATTGTATAAATAAAACGAAGTACTGTACTACCTGAATCACTACACTACACTCACAAGACACAGCTACGCACACAACTCCAAGGTCTGCGACAGCCCGCCAGATCAACTGTTCCGGAATGAAAAGTGCATGCGCCAGGCCAGCTACAGCTAAGAAAATCGCCTGCCTAGCGATCTGTAGCTTAGCTTAGCATCGCTTCGCATAGTATAGCTTAGCGGCCTGTGTGTGTCACTGTACTTAAATGCATTGAGAGCGATATTTTTCATAACACCGCGTAGCTTAGCTTAGCCTAGCTTTCTGTGTGTGGTGGCCTTTACTCCTTGAAGGCTTTAGTTCTCAACAAGCTCATCACCAAAGTCATGCACCAAAATTATTAAGTGCATCACTTATTTTCTTGTCAGATGGGTCATATTTCTGCAAGCTTTCTAAAGAAACATGAACTTTCACCCGACGTACTGGTTGATTGCTAATTTTCTTTCCCCACTGGCGGGAGCAATCTTCACTCTTTTTGTACTGGCATTTTTTTTTAGGCGCTCTTCCGTGGGAAATCGTTGTCGGCCAATACTCGTATCCGAGAGTATGTTTCTTTCCTGCATTACTAATTTGTATTCATTCGATGGTGATGTCGCTGGTGACCAATTCTGTCATAGAACATACGGCCGCACACAATGCAGATGATGGAAGGTGGAGGACGTGGCAATATCTGGCGCAGCTTTCTCCTCTGACGAGTTTCCATTTCCCTCCTTCGGCGTTCTTCTTCAAAATGTGAAATCGCAGCTGAGGTGGTTGCACGGCAACGTGCGCGATCTTCCGCAAGTGGCAAGTGTATGCCAATTATCAGGATCAATGGCTACACTCCTCAACGTTTGTTTAAGCTGGTCTTTGTAACGTTTCCGAGGTGCTCCTAGAGTTCTCTTGCCCGTGCTGAGCTCGCTATACAGGATTTTCCGTGGGAGTCTGTCGTCATTCATGCGTTGGACATGACCGATCCATCTAAGCCGGTGACTAATGATGATGGCCTCTATGCTCTTCATCTCTGCTCTCTCGAGAACCGCAGCATTCGTTATATAGTCATCCCATAATGGAACGGAGTTTCTGCAGGTGAAAGCGTTCCAGTTTTTTGATGGTCTGGCTGTATAGGATCCAGGTCTCACATCCATAGAGGAACGTAGAAATGACAACAGCTTGGTATACCATTAGTTTTGTACAGATTCTTCGATCTCTGCTCTGGAATACACGACGTAAGAGACGTCCGAACACTGCATGCGCAGCACGCATTCTGTTATTCACGTCCTTCTCAACAGTACATTGCGTAGACAGAATACTCCCAAGGTATGAGAAGTGATCAACCTGGTCCAAAGATGTGCCAGAGATAGTAATATCAAAACCTGGGAAATATCTATGGTTAAAATCACTAACCCATAACGGGATTAAAGTCTTGCCCAATTTGACACTCTATTGCGGCTAATTACCAGTCCATCGTGGGAACATCTATCATTTTACATTGTTCACGGCTAATTATCAGTCCACCAAGGGAATTACTATTATTTTGTCAAGAATCCTCCTAGTTTGGGATTGAACCCTGGTTTTGAAAAATTGATAGCCCATCGGTACTCTAATGTCAAAGTGCAACGTGCCTACATGAAGATATTAGACTTTTAAAGTGAAAACATTCCTCCAATCCAAACTTGCCCAATTCAATCTATCTTCCTCATGTTTTTCAAATATCAACATTTTTGTGCCCAGCATTGAATTAGACGTAATTAGCATCTTTCATACTTCACTTGCAACCCTCTTGCTCGTTACTTAAAAGAAAGTCAACCTGCTCTCTTTTTGTGTGTGTGTGTGTAAATTTGAAACTCCTTTCTAGAGGGATTCCCCTTCTTTGCTACATACAACTTAATGTAATTCTGCTTCACTATTCTCTTGTATAATATGTCCATTTCAGATCCAAAATACCTATAAAGTGCAATTGAAATTGAAAATGCTTACAAAATGAAATTGAAAATGCTTACAAAATGTATGGTAGATTCAAACTACTCATTTGGATGGACAATACTTACGAAATGATATTTAGATAGAAAATACCCACAAAATGCAATTGAGAGTCAAAATATTTACAAAATGCCCACCATACAACATGTAATTTAGATTGAAAATACTTGCAAAAAGAGGTTTAGGCTGAAAATCCTTACAAAATGCAATTGAAATTCAAAATACACACTAAAGTCCCGGCACCTATATTGAAAGACTTACTAAAAAGCAATTTAGATTGTCAATCCTTACAAAATGCGATTGAGGTTGAAATGCAACGTAGATTGAAAATACCTACAAAATGGAGTGTAGGTGCATACAATTCGCTAAAGGGAATTTAGATACACGGGGAGCCAATTAACAAAAACAGTGCGGGAATATAAAGAGAAAAGGAAATATAATGAAAAGAAAACAAGAGGTCTGACCCCTCGAAGAAGTAGGGATCAGGAAAGATGAGACGAAGGCCAATTAAGGCGGGAAAGTGAAAGACTTCCTAGGCCTCGGATACCGTAATACCGTCGGGGTCGGAAAAGAACAAGAGTTGACCAAGGGAGCTCGACAGGAAAGAAGACGGAGAGGAGCCCGGCACAAGAGGAAGCAATGCCGGACTCGGCTGGGGTCCCGTGGTCGCCAACCCACGTCCCATTAGATGCGAGCCCCTATGGGGAAATTTCGTCGTGAGCGAAATGATAATGATTGTCGGCGCGAAATTAAATAAAAAACGTAACTTAATTCGAAGCGAAATAACATTGGGCAAATAAATAAAAATTTCACTCCCGGCGCGAAATAAAATTCGTTACAGACTTTTAATTTCGCTCTCGGAGAGAAATTAATTTCGTGACCGTCTTTGAATTTCGCTCCCGGCGCGAAATTAATTTCGTTACAGACTTTGAATTTCGCTCCCAGCGTGAAATTAATTTCGTTAGACTTTTAGTTTCGCTCCCCCGACGTGAATTTAAAATGCATGAAATATTTCATTTCGTTGTTGAAATTAAAATATATTCGGTGGAAGTCCCGACATTGGCAACAGTATTAGCGTACACCACCTGCACAAGATGCTGGGCCCTAACAACAATGGGAGTCAAAATGGTCACCACTCCAGTATAGGAGAAAGTCAGTGTTCTGGCATCATCACCATCGTCGTCGACTGCACCTCGGACTCGGGGCCGGCCCTCCCTGACTTTCATTAAGCTGAAGTGTACAACATGTATACCTCTACTTGTTCCATAGCGAATGTGCTGTGCGGTCAGACATTCAAGATAAGTGAAGAACTCCCGTTACAATACCAACACTGATGGAAAACATTACATGTATTACTGTCGACCAAAATATTATGTGCACTCGAGTTTGAAGGTTGTTTGTGAAGTAACCAATAGACCTACATAAAATCCAATATCATCATTTTCGTCGTTCTATTTTACGTTGGTTCATGTAGGTTTGGAATTTTTAATTTATATTTTAATATTTTTTATCGCAGTTGAAACATAAAAAGTACTCGTTTTTAAGCGTGTTTCAACCATGCGTCACATTTAAGAATTATTATCTCGCAAACCCGTCATCAGATCGAATCCAAATGTTAACACAACATACCATTGGAATGATGTGTAACGGGTTTATTAATTTCAAAATGTTGTGTGTTCAAGAACGAAAGTTATCATTTTTGTAAGGTAACTTTTTCTCGGCTCGGGGTCGTTGTAAAATGTAGTTCTTGGTTGCGTTTTAATCCTTATACATCAAAACGTTATGCTGTATGACTGTGATATACGTAAATTAATTCACTTATTTTATATAGGTTTGTATTTGTACGGGGAATTAAGACATGGTTCACCAGCTAGCCGCTCCGGGAAATGCTGTACAGCGTTGCTGATATGGAGCCCATCACTTCCGAGCGAGGTGCGCCATGACGCGTGATGGAGCCCATCTTGGCAACGCTGTGCAGCTTTCACCGGAGCGGCAAACTGGTGAACCATGTCTTAATTCCCCGTACAAATACAAACCGATATAAAATAAGTGAATGAATTTACGTATTTCACAATCTTACAGCATACCTTTTTGATGTATAAGGATTACAACGCGACCAAGAATTACATTTTCCAACCACCCCGAGCCGAGAAAAAGTTACCTTACAACAATGATAACAACTTTGTTTCTTGGACACACAAAATTTTAAAATTAATAAACCAGTTATACAACATTCCAATGTATGTTGTGTTAACATTTGGATTCGATCTGATGACGGGTTTGCGAGATGATAATTCTTAAATGTGACGCATGGTTGAAACAGGCTTAAAAACGGGCACTTTTTGTGTTCCAACTGCGATAAAAAATATTAAAATATAAATTCCAAACCTACATGAACTAACGTAAAATAGAACGACAAAAATGATGATGTTATTGGATTTTATGTAGGTCTATTGGTTACTTCACGAACAACCTTCAAACTCGAGTGCACATAGTATTTTGGTCGACAGTAGTAGATTATGATCACTATTATAAGGGGAAATGCTCATAAACTAATATATGTAATTATTGTTTGCAGGAGTGTTACTTACATATTATATACAGTACATTGTATCCCGCCCAGTTATTGTGCAAATTGCTTGCCATAGTGGGTGAGTGGTTATAGTGTCGGATTGCTAACTCCAAGCTCGCAGGTTCGCTCCTAGCCGCGTAAGTGATTTTTGAAAGGCGCCAAAAATCACGATACGCATGTCATACGTTGTTGGCATGTTAAATAACCCATTTGAATTCAGCAGGGCGGCTTCGGTGGCGTAGTCGGTAGCATGCTGAACTTCTATGCCCAAGATAGCGGGTTCAATCCCGGCCGAAGCCGTCGGATTTTTTAAGAGCGTTAAAAATCCCTCAGTAGCCTTCCTTCGGAGGGGAAGTAAAGCCGGCGGTCCCATGTCATAGATTTATGGCATGTTAAAGAACCTTCCTCTAATTGCATCTGTGTGAAGCTAAATTGGATAGGTTAAGAATGTAAACAACGCTCTAGGTTTCTACGTTCGTTGCCAAGAGCCGACTGCGGTGGCGTCTAGTAGCTAAGTTCTGGACTAAGCCTAGTAGTCGTTGACGGTGGCGCTTGGCGGTAAAAGTAGGAACTATTTGAAAAATTCTAAGATGCAGTCCTTACTTGAATTAAAAAACAGATAACACACACTAATACAGTCATCACAATTAACACCGGTTATCAGACAGATTCTACACACACACCCAAAGTACACGGGGCTAAATGACCGCGTTGTCGCAGCCCCCTAAACTTAAGAACCAACCAACCGAATTCAGTAGGCCGTGTTCATAATGGCAAAATTAGTCTCGGGATTTTCCGTCAACACAAAGTTCCTTATTTCTCTACCAGAAAGCGCTATAGTGTCAAGGAGCTTAGATATCTAACCTCCTTGACTTTCATAGTGCTTCAAGGAATAACAAAATTGGACATGCAAGCTGCCCTCTGGGTGTCAAATAACAAAGCTTGCACCCAAGGCCATACGATATTATTATTGGGCAAATTATTGTTGACCACCTGTGATAGTACCAGTGGCGTTGCTCGAACAACGGGCAGAAAGTTAACCCCATTAAGTTTTCATTTAGAAGCGTCAATACGGACCAAACATTGTTAAGGCGAGCCAGGCCAAAAGGTTGCGATACAGTTATAAAAGCCTGATTATACTGTGCAGGATGAAGAAGGGCACAATTTGCCCAAAACATGTTCCTGTTTAAAATGTCTTAAATAAAATTTTATTTGTATTAAAATAAGTATTGATTGGGCGGAAAGTTAATCCCATTAAGTTTTCACATATTGTCCTGACGGTAAGCAGGTAGCGCTGCGGGCGAGCTCTGCTAGGCGGCAAAGTAGAAAGCGTCATAGAGCTCCTGTGTTTGAACCAGTGTTAAATGTTTTAGTCTGTACATTGTCGAGTTGCAGTCAGAAATGTTGTGTTGGAGTCATACGCAGTTAATCTGCGTGATATTTGCAATCTGTGATGATTTTAAGTGCGCCGAACGGTTCTTCTCTGCAGCAACGCGTCAGGGACACATAAGTTGACACCATTGGTGATCGGACGATCAACAAATCCCTGATGCTTAAAAAATGTAAGAAGCTTGAGTACATGGATTTTATTTTACCTTCCATTAATTTATAATCTGATTCAGTAGCTTCAGCTGTAATGTTATGAAGAGTACAGCGCTCTACCAGATTAATTTTGTATTGTTTCGTTATTGTATTATTTCTCATCAGGAAAGTACTACTGTATATAATCATTACTGTGGTAGTCACTATTAACGCTAGAACACTAACCCTCTTTCGCCGCTCATTATTACTAACCCTTCGTAAATTTGACTAGTCCAACTTATAATATTGTTATATTTACTACGTTACAGATAATATTTGGCAAGATTTTTGATATTTCGAGTTCTTATAGATTCATAAACCGGTCATGAATCAAAATACGTAGATATTTAATCATTTGATGCCCGTGGGGGTTTGCCTGTTCCTCTATCGGGCGCGTCCCAGGTGGCGGATAGGGGGGCTCGCCGGACTTGTCCGGAGGGTTTGAGGGAAATAAAATACTTCTCGCGGACCAAAAACAGGCCCCTTGCCAGGGTTATGGTGAAGCTACGTTAGGCCTAGCAAGCCAGTAGTGGATATGAAACTGCTTTTAAAACGGGAACGGGCCTCGGAAAGGACAGATCTAAAGGAAGCAGACCTGGCTATGGAAATGGACTACGAATCGGAACTTTGAATATAACGACATTGACGGGAAGAGTGGAGGAGGTTGTGGATATGATGGAGAGGAGAAAACTGGATGTACTCGGACTGGCAGACACCAGATGGAGAGGGGAAGGAAGAAAAGAACTGAGAAATGGCTTGCAGCTATACTGGATAGGAAATGAGGAGGGGAAGAGAAATGGAGTGGGAATGGTGGTGAGAGAAGGGCTGAGGGAGGAAGTAAAGAGGGTAAGTGATAGAATAATTAGAGCCAGAATCACTGTGAAAGGTAGAAACCTGGACATTCTGCAAGTCTATGCACCACAGGTGGGATGCACAGAAGGCGAGAAGGACGAGTTTGAAGAGGAGTTGCAGAAGCAGTTAGTGGGGAGAGACCTGATAGTCATGGGAGACCTAAATGCCCATGTCGGAACTGATAGAAGAGGTTTTGAGGAAGTGATTGGTGGTGAAGGATGGGGAAACAGGAATAAGGAAGGAGAGAGATTGTTGGAACTGTGCAAGATAAATGGGCTAATGGTTGGAAACACATGGTACAAGAAGAGAGAGAGCCATAAAATTACTTGGTACAGCAGAGATTTGACTAGGAAATCAGTGGTGGACTATATTCTATGCGGGAAGGAGACAAAGAAGAGTATCACGGATATAAGGGTAATACCTTCAGAAGCCCTGGACAGTGACCACCGTCTGCTGGTCGCCAAGGTGAGAGGACTGAAGGAAAAGAGGAGAACTGAAAACCAAGAAAGAAGAATAAGGACATGGAAGCTGAAGGAGGATGGAAATAAGGAGAAGTTCCAGATATTAGTGAGGAACAAATTACCGAAGGATGATCCGAAAACAGGTGAAGAAGAATGGAATAGGTTCAAGGACGTGTTGGTAGAAGCAGCGGAAGTCGTGTGTGGCAGAACTAGTGGAAAGAAAAGGTGGAAGGAAACACCATGGTGGAACCCCAGAACTAAGGAAGCAGTGAAAAAGAAAAATGAAGCATTCAGGAAATGGTTCCAACAGAGGACAGACAGAACAAGAGAAGAATACCAAGAGCGGAAGAAAGAAGCAGGAGAAGTAGTGAAGGAAGAGAAAAAGAAATGGCTGGAGAAATGGACAGAAATGATGGAGGAGGACTGTGATGGCAGTAAGAAAGTGTTGTATGGAATGATAAAGGCAAAGAGAAGAGATACAGGGGAAAATGTCAGAATGGTGGACAGGAATGGAAAGGAGGTCGAAAATATGGAAGAAGTAAAGGTTATCTGGAGAGAATACTTCAAGGAACTCCTAAATCCAACTAAAACCAGCGTAGTGGACATTGTGGAGGAAGAAACAGACAGTGACCAAGACATTTCAGAGAAGGAATTGACATGGAAAGAAGTGGAGGAAGCATTAAAGAAGATGAAAGGGGGAAAGGCACCGGGAATAGACGAAGTGAGTGTGGAGATGGTGAGAGCAGCAGGGGTGATAGGAACACAGTGGCTCTTTCGAGTAATGAAAGTGATATGGAGGGAGAAGAAAATACCAGAGGACTGGAAAAGAGGGATAATAATACCCATATTTAAAAAGGGAAGTAGGAAGGAATGCAAGAACTACAGGGGAATTACACTCATGTGCCACTGCGCCAAAATATTTGAGAAGGTACTGGAGAGAAGAATTCGGACAGAAGTTGAAGATGGGCTGAGGGAAGAACAGTATGGATTCAGGCCAGGAAGGTCAACAGTTGACCTCATCTTTGCAGTAAGACAGCTACAAGAACACCATTATGAATATGGGAAAGATCTGGTGATGACCTTCTTGGATATTGAGAAAGCATATGATAGTATTAATAGAAACAAGGTATGGGAAGCAATGAGAGCAAAAGCAGTGAACAAGGAGACAGTGGCAAGAGTGAAAGCAATGTACGAGGGAAGCAAAAGCTGTGTAAAGGTGGGAAAAGAGAGAACGGAATGGTTTCAACTGGAGAGTGGTCTGAAACAAGGAAGTGCCCTCTCACCCCTGTTATTTATAGTGGTGATGGATGAAATCATACGAAAAGTGGTAAATAGCATTGGGGAAAGGAAAATGAAGGCAATGTTGTTTGCGGATGACCTTCTGGTATGGGGAGAGGATGAGGAAGAAGTACAAGAGCAATTAGATGAGTGGGAGAAGGTAGTGTTATCATATGGGATGAAGTTCTCAGCACAAAAGAGTGAAGTGGTCATCACAACGAGGAAGAAGAACAGACTGGATATGGGCATAACACTTGGAGGACAGCAGTTGCAGAAAGTAGAATGCTTCAAGTACTTGGGAAGCATAATTGAAGAAAAGGGAGGCAATAGGATGGAAATAAATGAGCGGGGAAGGTGCGCAGATGGATTTTTCAAGAGTGTTAGGGGGATGATATGGAATAAAGATGTACCACAAAAATGTAAAGGAATCATCTACAAGACCTACTTTGTGCCAATTTTGACATATGGTTCAGAAACATGGGTGATGAAGGAAAGGGACAAGAATAAAATACGAGCAGTGGAGATGAAGTTCCAGAGGAGTAGGGTAGGAGTGACAAGAATGGACAGAGTAAGGAATGAGAGAGTCAGGGAGATGGTAAGAGAGGAACCATTGCAAAATAGAATAGAGCGATCTAGGCTACAATGGTATGGACATGTGAGGAGGATGGAAGAGGAGAGGATACCGAAGAAGATGTTTGGAATGGAAATGACGGGAAGGAGGCCAAGGGGAAGACCAAGGGACAGATGGACAAAAGGAGTTAAGAAGAGTGTGGAGGAAAGAGGAGTGTGCTGGGACACAGTAAATGACGAGAGATGGTGGATGGACAGGAAACGATGGAGAGGCTTATGTTCCAAGCAGACCCGACCAGCGGTTGGAAACTGCTCAAGATGATGATGATGATGATGCGATTATTTATTAAATATAGCAAACTTGCTACATTACATTAACATGTTTTATAACTTAATTTTATTATACGAGATATTAAAATAAACCCTTAAAACTATAAATGTGGGTTCTTTATACCACAAAGAAACCTAAACTACTATGAAAATAAATGAAATAAGTACCGTATAAATGTAAAAAAGGTATTAAGACACATTATATGTGTAAGTATTGCACTATCACTAACCGTTCATCAATATGATGACACCCACCCAATTATTATAAGAATGAGCAAAGATATCAACAATCGCACCCGCCACAGTCAACAACTGCTCGAGAAATTCAGCTACACAAATTTGCGGCAGGCAATAAACTATACCGTACTGCTACCTACCGTCGTAAAAATTACGAAGGGTTAGTGTTCTAGGGTTAACAATAACCCTGCTATAACAATATCATTTCCATGGTCCCATCAATATTGTTCTATCGAGGTCTGACTGTGGAAGTCTATTTCAAGAGAACGGGTTTAAAACTGTCAGTGTTTCGTAATCAGTGTTGAATTGCATCCAGAGAAAGATCACTGTAGTCAACTGTGTGTTACTGTGTAGAACTTTTGAGAGCAGTGTCGACCACAAATGTTTGGAATGTCGATGTGCAGACATCTTAAATGTTCTTTTTGTTTACTATACCTAAATTCATTAATTCGAGCTCCAAGTTGAGGATTGCGAAGTTTCAATTCCGGTATAAACAGCGCTTATCTTGAGTGTGTCCATGAAAAAGTTAGGAAGGTTATTTACTTGAAATCGTGGATAATCGAGCTCCAAGGAATTAGTTTCAAACAACCATGCTTAGGGCTCTGAAGACCAAATAACTCCCCAGATCTAAATGAAGCAGAAACAACGCATTTTCAACAATTCATACAAATCAAAGAGCAGCATAAATAATATGTACATAATAGTAAAAAATGCTCACACATAAGCCTTTCGGATACTGGAGTATTCTGAGACAAATTAAGATACGGCGGGAGTTTAGACAAACATTAGGCCTATGTATAAAAAAACACAAGATATCTTGCGTTGTTACTCGACTTCTAACGTTCAATATCATGTGGATAACCAAGTAGTGGTTTTTGAGTTGAAAATAATGAGATGGTACTTGATTTAAGGCCACATCTTATGAAGTACGGTAATAATATAGATTATCCACACAAGTTATTGGGCCATCAATCGAGTGATACTGATTTGAAATAAGCAAGCCTACTGTCGGAGAAATAAGTATAGATACTCGAGTTTAGAGGTCAATAAAATCTTTACCCTTAGTCTTACATAAGAACAACCTACACCAAAAATTTCCTTGTTTTATTTGTCGTTTAACGATATAGAGTAAATATTTGCATTGTATCTCGTTAAAATTTTATAGCAGATTGAACAAAAAAAGTACCGGTTTTTCTTACCAAGTTCACGGAGCGCTCACTTAGAAGGATCATTACGTTAAAAGTATTGATCGGATCGTAACAAAACTCTAATATGTCTTAAAGGAACTTATTGTTAACGCGTATATGAAGTTTTAATCTGATCTGACATTTCTTTAAATAGTTGTTGTGAATTTTGTTAAACAACTTTTTATCGGGCCTGGGTGGTCATAGCAGTATGAAATATGGCTTGTTATGAGGCTCATAGCAATGCAAGGCTTAACCTAAAACTACATTTTATCTACTTTTGATAATTGCTTTTATATCGATTGATATTTAATCAGGTGGTTATGTGAGAAGAATGTATCGTAGCAAGCGACGGGAACAATGTGCTCGGTAGAGGAAACTTGTGCAACGTTGCCCTGTGAAACATAATACGCGCGCGCTCCAAGCCATAAGGTCTATGAATTTCTGTTGTTTTGTTTGTCAAATACATTTTATCAAATATTTTATAAAACTGAACTTTTATCGAAGTTATACAAAGCAATAACCACACCATTACACTACATCAAATATTTTATCATAGTTCAGCAAAATGGATGAAGGACAGTTCCTTGTTCACTTAACTATATTATGGCAGTTGAAATTTTGTGGTGGCAATACCGGTATATAAAAGAAACTGAAAGATAAAGTGAACGTCTATGGATTAAACCATGGGTCGTTCACCTGACAAGGAAGATATTATTTTATACGAGTAAAATCTTGGTGAAGGAGCTGCAGTGACATTAATTAAAATAAATTAAAAACCATATGTGAAATTGACGAATTATGATACAAATCTTATAATATATATTTGCCTCCGTGGTGTAGTGGTCAGCGTGCTTAGCTGCCACCCCGGAGGTCCGTGGTTCGATTCCCGGCTCTGCCACGAAATTTGAAAATTGGTATGAGGATTGGAACGGGGTCTACTTAGCCTCGGGTGGTCCAAATGAGTAGAGGGGGGTTCGATTCCCACCTCAGCCATCCTCGAAGTGGTTTTCATGCTTTCCCACTTCGTCTCCAGGCAAATGCCGGGATGATACCTAACATAAGGCCACGGCCGCCTCATTCCCTCTTCCTTGCCCATCCCTCATAAGGTCCCTGTTCGCTTTGCAGGTGAGGCCACCTGGGCGAAGTGCTGGTTACACACCCCAGTTGTATACACGATCCCGAAGTTTCAAAATGGAGGCGGTAAATGTGGGATCCATCACTGAGTCCGAGGGTAGCCAACCCTGAAGAGTAATAAGACTAAGAAAAAAAAATAAAAAATAAAATACACTATCATTCAAGTCTATTTAACTTAACTATTTAATTCTTCTTTATATCCTGAAATATGCGTCCCTTATGTACAGCGCTAAAATCATCGGCTAATTTTACCTAAAAGTTAGAGAAACGTGTCTTATTTCATTTCCGCAAGAAGTTAAACATTTCCCAACACCTTTTTTAATGAGGGCTTTGGAGCTCTATTGGCAGGTTTAAAAATGGTGTGTCAGCTGAAAAGCTATTACAGTGGAACGTGGCTAATTCGAACTTCGATAATTCGAAATCTTCTTTAATTCGAATTTTTTTTCTTGGTCCCCAGCATTTTATATACAATCAATGCTAAAAAATCGTGGTTAATTCGAATTATATTTTGGATAATTCGAAGTTTTTAGTGAAAAAAGACGATCGGAAGCTAAACAGTGAGGACAATTCCCGAAAAAAACTGTTCCGAGGGCAGACCCAAGGAACAAACCACATCACAGAACTTAAGCGGTTTGTTTAAAGTAGAAATGACGTAAGTAGTTCTGTTTTCCGTCCATTAAATTTGTTAGATTCTTTTGTGATGGCCGGGAGACTTAATTGTAGGAAACAGGTAAAAGTCTCAAACTATTTAGAAAAACAGTAGATTTCCCTAAGACTTAACTAGATTGCTGGATTACTCCTGTTGTTAAATAGGTGAATAGTACATTTTGGTTTTATTTTTCATCTGAAACTTTTGAGGTTATTCACGATACAGTCTTTATAAAGTACTGTTGTCGGTTAATCTGCTTTGTTGAACGTAAATCATTATGTAAACGTAATTCAATATATTTTCTCTACCCTTTTCAATGAACTTTCTTAATTTGAATTTTTGGATAATTCGAATTTTTTTACTGGTCCCTTGAGGTTTGAATTATCCAAGTTCCACTGTATTATAAGATTAATTGTTTGAAGTAATTTACACTTTGAGATTATAAGATTATAAAACTGCTCCCTTATTAACCGTCTGAAAAATCACTGCCCGATGAATCAGATGAACTGCCATTTAAGTTTATAACAAGTGGCTCAACAACGAGGACGTCTTCTGTCAGCCCATCCTTTTCCCAGTAATGTTTCTCTATTTTTTTTGGTGTGTTCGATGCATTTTTTCCATAGCTCCGGTGTTACGGACCTCAAGGCTTCTTTACAGAGATCTCGCATCACCTCCATTGATCTTCCTCTCTCCGCCTGGTTACTCATATTCATTATAGCAATTTTATTTTTCACGTAGAACCAAAACAGCTCTATGGGGTTGAGCTCACAATGAGCAACTGGCAGCGAGATGAGTTCGACGTCAGGACGAACATTCTTGATTATCTGTTCCAGCTTCTTTTTAGGTGCCCTGAAGTGAGGTTTGGCATGAACAATTAGCTCTGCTTTCGTCATACTCTCATACTTTTGGATTCTGGGAGGAAGAGGAATATCTTTCATTGCAGCGGCAAATCTCTTCACCGTGGCTATTGACCTTCCAATACACTTGGATATTTTTTGCTAAACCCTCTTATCATTATTACTTTCTCTCTCACTTCTAAAAAACATATTGCACTTATAATCATGGCAAATTCTCCCTCCGTTAACTGCGGTTTAGCTGGCATCTTGATCGATGTGCAAACAATAGGTAATACAGTCAGTGATAGTTGCTGACTCAACGAAGAACAAAGGTCAGAGTTTGGTGTGCGTAGGAACGAGCGCGCAGCGAGTTCAAAATACGGTAGTCAACTGGCAACATTGCCAGGCTGCTACAGTACTATCGCCGCCCACAATGGTCCGATTAAATATCAATCCATATAAAATCGATAATCACAAGTAGATAAAATGTAGTTTTACGTTTAGCCTTGCATTGCTATGAGCCTCTTAACAAGCCATATTTCACACTGCTATGACCACCCAGGCCCGAGAAAAAGTTGTTTTACAAAATTCACAACAACTATTTTAAGAAACGTCAGATCAGATTAAAACTTCATATACGCGTTAACAATACGTTCCTTTAAGACATATTAAAGTTTCGTTACGATCAGATCAATACTTTTTTAACGTAATAATCTAAGTGAGCGCTCCGTGAACTTGGTAAGAAAAACCTGTACTTTTTTTTTGTTCAATCTGCTATAAAATTTTAACGAGATACAATGCAAATATTTACTCTATATCGTTAAACGACAAATAAAACAAGGAACATTTTGGTGTAGGTTGTTCTTATGTAAGACTAGCGGCTTCGGTGGCGTAGTCGGTAGCATGCTGAACTGCTATGCCCAAGATAGCGGGTTCAAACCCGGCCAAAGTCGTCGGATTTTTTAAGAGCGTTAAAAATCCTTCAGTATGCCTTCCTTCGAAGGGGAAGTAAAGCCGGTCGTCCCATGTCATAGATTTATGGCATGTAAAAGATCCTTTCACAGACTAAACTTGTGTAAAGCAAAATTTGTTAGGTTAGATTTCGTCAGAACTCTCTATCAAAGTTCCAACGTTCACCACTAGGTATCATTGATATCTGGTGGTGAAAGTTGGAACTACTTGAAATTGAACCAGGACCTTCTATAATACCGGACCTGACACTAGCGGCGGGACACAGGAAAGATGGCTGTCGCTGTTGGTGATTACATGCTTTGTTTATAAGTTGAGTCGTTTTGTTTACGATGTGATAGTGGTGTGAATTTCGGTTAGCAATCGTCTCCCTTGATTATCTGTGCTTATTGATTATTGCTTAATGTTATTACACGTTCGTGTAAGTAAATGTCTACATTAGTGCTTCATAAGTACGAGATACCGGTGACTTCTGTTACGCTTGTGATGCCATCAATACTATTGCCAATCAGTGAGTAAGTTTGGTCTATTTATTATTCTTTTTAACGGTTTATAAATTATTAGTAATGGTAATTTATTATGAGCAAGCATAGTAATAATTAACGTATTCCAATTTAAGGTCTAAGAAGATCTGAAAATTGATTACCGTATGTAGGAACATAACCTACTTTTGAAATTGTCTGCAGTGTTCTCTCTTCCAATTATACGTCTGTTGGATCAAGGATATCTATCTTATCACGTACTTGGTGTGGATCCCGTTTTAATAAACTACCAGTAGGAGTTAGTTCGCAGTAAGTTTAGCTACACCATTCAGTCAGTTTATTCAGGTTATCTGCTCTTACTCCTCTTGTCAAATGGTCGGCTGGGTTACCCTTGCCAGGGCAGTGTCTCCACTGTGATGGAGTTGTGGAGGCCTGAATCTCAGTCACCTGGTTGCAGACAAACGTTTTCCAACGATTTGGGTCATTCCTTATCCATCCTAGTGTAACTGATGAGTCGCTCTAAAGAATAGCCTCCCTGATATTTAAATGTGTTGCCTTACAGTAGTAACGGAGAAGTCTTGCCCCCATTAACGCACCCAGAAGCTCAAGTCGAGGGAGTGTGACCTTCTTCACTGGCGCAAGTCGGCTCTTACTGCAGATCAGATGGACTTGAGCGTGCTTGTGATGGGTGTTTCTCATGTACAGAACGGCGTCGTACGATCTCTCCGACGCGTCACAGAAGACATGTATTTGTGATTTAACTTTATTTGATGTTCCTATCCACCTTGGTATGGTGATGCGTTACAAGTCAGGTAGTGTGGACAACCAGTCTCGCCAGCGAGTTGCCAGGTCGTGAGGCAAGATGTCATCCCATGCAACTCCGCGTGTCCAGGTATCTTGGAAGAGAATTTTTCCCACTACTGACACCAGTGAAATCAAATCTAAGGGGTTGTAGATACTAGCAGTGGCCTGTAACAGAGTCCGTTTAGTTGCTACCGCTGTTTCCAATTTGCTTGTAACTTCCTGTTGGGCGAGAGAAAACGTGTCAGTATCTGTGTGCCAGGAAATTCCCAATACATGAGCATTGTGTGAGATCTTTCGTCCTTCTGCCTTCCATATGCCCGTTAGCTGAAATGAATTTGTTGCCCATTTAGCAAGTGGAAGCTGGATTTGCCTCATGAGGGATACGAGCTCGTAGTATAGTGCAATTACGTCGTTGTCGTCATCTGCACCTGAAGCGAAATCATCCATGAAGGTGTTTTGATCTATGAGCGATGCGGCGATAGGAAACTGGGCTTGGTGAATAGCTGCTAGTTCTCTGATTGTAGCCGATAGTAGAAACGGACTGCACGTTAGACCAAATGGGAGCTTTGTGAACCTGTAGACGGCTCTCTCTCTAGAGGTGGTAGAGCTTTCCGTTCCATTATCAATGATGCGGAAGGCTATGCTAAAATTGTGGTGATATGCCTTGAAACTGTTGTGTGACTGGATGCAAATCCAATTATTATAAAGATAAGCCATTGGTGCCTATTTTCTAATTTCCCATCAGGGGAATTCAATCCACACCCAACTTCACGGGGCTGATGACCAAGAAGTTCCAAGCCCATAAGATGAATTAACAGCAGACAAAATCACGACATGATGTTATTTTGTGTTGGGTTGGATTCTGACACACGTCATGCGTTTGGCAGAGTGCCATTTAATCTTATGAATAGGAATGAATGAATACGACTAGCCTACTTGTTGACGGATTTACAGGAGGCAGTCGTGACCTTATGATAGGAATTACCTAGGCATTTATATTCAGTATGTGTGGGAACCCATGGTAAACCACTTGCTGGGAGGCTAAGCGGAGAATCGAACCCAACATTTCCCGGTTTACCTCACTAGGCTGTGTGTACCCCGTTCTTACCCTCGGACTAGAGTTAAGATTTCTTGACTGTCAGGAATCAAATTTGGACCCCAGAAGTGACAACCAAGAACTACACTACCTGGTTGGTCACATTTATCTTTAAGAATAATAAGTCTGAGTGTTAGGTAGCCTCCGTGGCTTAGGCGGCAGCACGCCAGCCTCTCACCGCTGGGCCCGTGGTTCAAATCCCGGTCACTCCATGTGAGATCTGTGCTGGACAAAACGGAGGCAGACAGGTTTTTCTCCGGGTACTCCGGTTTTCCCTGTCAAAATTTCATTCCAGCAACACTCTCCACTATCATTTCATTTGTCATTCATTTAATCATTGCCCCAGAGGAGTGCGTCAGGCCTCGGCAGCCGGCACAGTCCATATCCTCGCCGCTAGATGGGGGCTTCATTCATTCCATTCCTGACCCGGTCGGAGACTGGAAGCAGGCTGTGGATTTTCATTTTCATGTCTGAGTGTTAGGTAGTCAGCCCGAAGGCTGGTTGGATCCTCAAAAGGCACTGCCGTTAGGTTATGTGGGTAGATGCCCACAAAAACCCATGGCAGCGCTATATTGAGGCGTACTAGGCAAGAAGAGGAATGAGGTAGTTGGTCATGGTTTTCCTCACTGAGTCAGTACAGCAGTACTAACCCTATGAGTAGAAACTTTCACAGCATCCACAGACTCTGACTGTGCCCTGAATGTCATTACTAAGCACCACCCATACCTCAGTAGCTTCCATATAATCACAGCCATGAGTGAGACTGAGACATCGGTGAAAAGCCTCATTTTACTCTAGCCTGTGCCAACAGAAAAATGCAAATATACTGCATTCATCAAGAGATGGCAAACAGGCCCTGAATAATATGTAACTTACTAAAAAGAGATTGAAATTCCTACAGGAACATTTACAACTTTCTCTGTCCACTCAGCCAAGATATTCTGCAGATCTCCCCTGTGGGCCTCAACATTATTTTATTTTATTCCTTTCCTGATGGAACTCCGGTAGTACCTTATTTTAACTCCCGGAGCACCTCCCCATGCCTTGTCCCTTGCACAGCTACACACACTACTACAGTCATCACATAATCGGAGGAATTCAACCCACATCCAACTGCACGGGGCTGATGACCAAGATGTCCCAAGCCCATAAAATGAATTAACAGCAGACAAAATCGCGTCATGATGCTATTTTGTGTTGTGTTGGATTCTGACACACGTCATGCATTTTATGTCCGACCACCAACTACGGCGGCCATCTTGGATTGCAGTGTCAGGTCCGGTAGTATAGAAGGTCCTGAATTGAACGGAACTTGTAGCTCACCCTTTAGGGTGTCCGCTGGAAGCAGCTACAGACTCAGGCGAGCCGAACATGTCCTCGGACACTCCCGGCACTAAAAGTCATACGATAAATAAATAAATTATGTAAGACTAAGGGTAAAGAATTTATTGACCTCTAAACTAGAGTATCTATACTTATTTCCCCGACAGTAGTGAAGTTTCCACCTACGAGATTGTGCATCTTCAACATGGGAACTGTCTACCAAGTCTTCAGTGTACCTCACATATTACAACCATACGTGTATATTGTATCAATTATAATTTACCTTTTATTACAATCAATGTTCTGTGTATATAACATTTGTGTGCATGATAAATGACGTCCAAGTACTTTTCATCTATCATGAATTCTTATTAATTTGTAATAAATATGATACTTTCCCTGTAGTGGTCCGAGTCAACCAACATGCCCCACAGTTGGGCGTTCATTGTAACTATCCAAGCAAGCCACCACAGGGTAGTGAGGCGATACACTCGCTTAAACGACATCACACAAAGACACAGTAGACCAACTTCATTAAAATACACTATTTATTTATAATAATTCTTCTTTTCAGGTTGATCTCTGGCAACCAAAACTAATAATACCCATTTGTCAACATATAAGCAGGTTTCACTACCTGCATCTCTTGTAGTGTTCACCACAACTTGCATTCTTTTCTACTTACGAATTCTTATTTTCTGGTCATTCTCTGGCAATCATAAACTATCAATACCTGAACCCACCATTCCGCATGGCATCCTATCAATAACAATCACCATAGTAACATAGTCAAGTCAAAGCAAACCTGCCATAAGCAAAGCCACCTACTGACTGACCACCAAGGCACAAGACACCAGACTCTCTGTGGTCCCCCACCAATAGGTAACCTTAAACCCCGCACAAGGCGAAAACAATTTCAGTTACAATTTTATCTATTTCTTCTTCTTCTTCTCCTCTCGAATTGGCCTACTTAGGACCACGTGTATTCAACTGGAGGGTCTCGATATTCGCCCAGTATTGACGGCATTTTCTGCCGGTGTAACTCCTTTCTTTCAGTAGTCCAGGGGGGACCTTTCTTCCGAGGTTTCTCGTGAAAACCATGGACTTCCTTCAAAGCACGCCTCACAGCCTGTCTGTCATGCAGATCTGATATTCCCAGTTCATTAATATCCTTCTCAGTTTCCGCCAACCACGTGGTACGAACCTTCTTATTGTGCCAGAAACTGAGCAAACCATTGGTCAATCTTGTGGAAGGTAATCTCGCGATATCTCGCACAATCAGATAGTTTCTCTATATGTTCGTAGAGCTCGGAGTTATGTCGCCTATGAAATTCTTCTTCTATTTGACGTAGACCAGGAAAAGAACGAATACGCTGAGTATTCAACATACGTTAGACTACATAAGGAAACCAAGGAAGTATGGGAATTTAAAGAGCCAATATAATTTTGCCATGCCTTTCTTCGTTTTTCATTGAAGGTCCTCTGAATCGTAGCAGTAAGACTTTTATACCGTAGATAATTATCAAAGGTGCCATGTAGCCTATATTTTTTTAAATATGCTTTTCTCCTTCTAACCAACAAGGCGCACTCAGGGTCCCACCAATGAACCGTACCAGGTCACTGCAAAGGAGTATAAGGCACAGAATGCTTTGGGTGGTAACAGTCAAGATATTGTGGAGTAAGCTGAGACAAAGAAAAATAACCCTTACGAGGGAGTGTAGTAGAGTTCCCCACACCATCGCTAAGAAAGGTATGAAAATGATCATAGTCCAAGTGGTTGAAGGTTCTTGTTATTTTAGTACTGCGTAGGCACTCCAATCGTATTGGATAACTTTGGGAGCAGAATGTACTATATCCGTAAATTTATGTTTACGGACGGGCTCCGTGGGTGGGGCACTAATAGGGGCAATTATCGGCGGGAATTGTTGGAGCAGTGTTAAGGAATTGAATGGCGTACCCATTTGGCATTCCATAATGTCATTACGTATATGATTTATTCTCCATGCACATCTGCCGCTTGATTTCCACTTGTTGGTGTACTTCGCATCTAACCGCACCCGCGGGATGTTTCCCTGACAATTCACACATTTGAACAAAACTTCTGTACATCCAGTTGTGAGATGCTCTTATGTGCATTTCCCACAACGTGACACCCTCGCCCTGTAGTATCTTTGGCACCATTGACATCTAATTGGCACGAAAATATACAAACTGACTTCCAATAGCACGTTGAAAATGCTAACATAAGTTGGTAGTTGTTGGGTCTCAAAAAAAATTCTTCACTGTCCCCGTGGCTATTCTGTCAGTCTGACCATCGACAGTTTTTGATCGAAAAAAACGTTGCACCCGTAAAATGGGTACTGGGGACTCGAGAAACCGAAGTAAATCCTCAATCCACCCCCCTGATGAGCCCAACACGCTGGACGTTGGATGAGGGAATGAAAGCCAAAAGATTCCTATCTTTTAACACAGGGTGGTCCAAAAAGGAATTTGCATCTCGACCGCTCTTAAATTGGATCTGTACTCTATTACATCCCTTGCGCTGTATTTCCTGAATGCCCGGTATTTTAAGTTCGTAGAAAAGACGACCCAAGGCCATCGGATGAAGATTACCAATCGATTGAGCTTCTCCACCTTGCACAAAAATGAGGTATGGTTCTGTATGATCGGGTGGATGGATATCTATAGTCACTGGGCGGGGTGTGCAGCTTTTCCGTAACGGGTCCCATTGGAGGTTCCTTTGAACCATCGGGAGGAAAGGTCCCTTCAGTCCATAGGTACAATTTCATCAATAATAACAATTGCCTCTACATGTTCAGGTGGCAGGCCCATCTTATCACCATCACTTTTAGCCGACATCACGACAAATCTTGGCCGTGTAGTTAGTAATTACGAAAGATCTTATAACACAAAGACACAAAACAACACGAAAAGACAAAGTACCAATCAAACACACACTTCAACTGATCATCCCACTTGCACACACAAGGCTGAGGCGCTGCTGTGATCACAGCTGGCGCTCGACTGATTACCTGACATTCTAGATTAATTTGGAATAACTGATACATGTCAGTGCTGCCAACATGATTCTAAGCCTGCTGATAGGTCCAATTTCTAAATACTTGTAATTTTTAAACTAACAAATGAATTTCATCCAAAATTGGGACAATAATAGATGATACACTGTAATTTCTTAATTTATTCCACTAAAATGTATAGGTTTTCCAATATTTGCATTATTCATGTAAATTTTAGATGGTTGGCAACAGAAAATACCGAAACATGTTTTACAACACGCTTTAACTTACAAATTTCGTTACATTTTGCAAATCTTACAATTTTCTATTTTTTAGTAATGCTCTTTTGGGCTGGTGTTTATCAAACGTATTGCCAAACAGAACAGTATTAATGTTTGCACTGCACTGCACGAGAACACTGGCCACTAAAAACGAGTGTTTCCGCCCTTAGCGTCTATGACAGCTTGTAGACGCTCAGGCATACTGTTCACAACTCGTCGAATGGCATCTGCCGGGATGTGATCCCATTCCTCCAGCAGCGATGTTCTCAGTTGTGCCAAGGTGGTGTGGTTACGCTGTCTGACGTTCCTTCCAAGCATATCCCATATATGTTCGATGGGGTTCAAGTCAGGGCTACGAGCTGGCCAGTCCAGGGTTTGAATCTCCACTTTCTGCAGATATTGTACAACACAGCGAGCAGTATGAGGGCGGGCATTATCCTGCATCAGCATGAAATTCTGACCAATGAAAGGCGCAAAGGGCATCACATGGTTCATCAGGATCTCTTCGATGCGCCTTTGGGAATTGAGCGTCCCGTGATCAATGCACACCAACTCAGTGCGGGCCATAACGTTGATGCCACCTCCAAATGGAGTCCCCGAGGAGAAAGCAACAGGGCTATACCTCTCCCCGCGCCTTCTCCACACTCTTTCTCTTCCATCAGGAGATCTAAGGTTAAAGCGACTCTCGTCAGTGAAGAGAACAGAGGCCCACTGCTCGTGGGTCCATCCCAGATGCTGCCTTGCGAAGCGAAGACGCGCCTCTCTGTGATGTCGATCGAGTGTGGGTCCACATGCAGGTCTCCTGGATGAAAGATGAGCTTCTTCAAACCTTCTTCTTACTGTTCGCTCACTCACTCTCACATTTCTGACATTTTCCAGTTGATTTTGTGCCTGGACTGCTGTGGTATGCCAATCACGCAGAACTTGGAGGGTGAGAAATCTGTCATCCCTGGCACATGTGCTTCTTCTACGGCCTGACCCTCGTCTCCTGTCGTAAGTTTGGAGCTCTCTGTATAGTTGCACTGCACGATGTATGCTACCGAGAGATGATCCAATGACCTCAGCAACATAACGGAAGCTGCGGCCATCCTCCACCAATGCAACTGCCTGTGCAGCTTCTTCACGGCTAAGAGGCATGTTTTAGTGGGAACTGCAAATGGATAACTTAATAAAATGTGTGAGAATGGTTCACACGTGTTCAACAAATGCCAGTTGTTATCCCTAGAACAACAATAAGCGAGCGGCAACACTCATAAGCCTTAAACGCTAACAGTCCGCTTCCCGCCATAAAACCATTAAGATAGGTTCATCGATAATTGGGGGTAATTGGTGGTAATAAACCACCCTAAGAAATGTCATATTATCAATTTCTATTCACGGATGTTTCAGATGTTTGTTCTAATGCATGAAAAGCTTTTAAAATGTGATTAAATCTTTTTCATGGCTAGTTTTATACTATTCATATTAGTTTTTTTAACTGTTCCACTTTTTTTGCCGGTCAGTGTATTACATTTCAGATTAATTCTGAGCAACACATACATGACATTGTTGCCAACATGATTTTATGCCCGCTAACAGATCCAATCTAACATTAATTAATTTCTGATATATTGATTAATCATTGGCATGAATTGAAGAAAAGTAAGCTCTTTAGTTTGTCATGAAACTACTTGTTTATTTTTAATTTCCGTATTGAAATATGTTCTTTCAAAATGACCGTTTTGGGTAAAAAATGTCATTTTGACTCAAGGTCACAAAATAGGCAAACAAATTGTTTTCTTACCGAGTCAGCATTATCAAACACAGGAAATGACATCAGCCGTCTGGTGTTATTTACTCTGCCATCTCGCTGTGAAACCTGGGCGACCCTGAAGATTTAATTATGGCAATTTTGTATTTTAATGACTGTGATGCGGGAGATCTTGTACAAGGCTGGGTGAAGTAAACACAACATAAAGAGTTTCAAACAAAACTTTAATTTGGATTATGTCAACAAAAACAGTTGCTCAAATAGCAAAGCTACAACATACTGAGACTCTGCGTTCTGGTGTTCCTCGCTGTACTGAGTTTTAAAACCAAAATGAAAACTTCTTCCAATCTTCTGGGGGTTTCCATCCTCTGTCTCACACGAGAAGTGATCAAATTCTCCAATCGTGATGAAACTCGGGAGAAAGGTAACATTGGTCCATCATTTCCTTGGACAACCTTCCAGAATACACTGTACAAACATGGGCTGTTTTTTAAGTAAGGGCCTTTTTTTTTTTTTTAATTAACCAAACATTTTTTTTTGAAACCACATTTTTTTTAGGTTTTACATACCTTCCTCTATTTTTCTACATAGTTGCCTTGTTTATTTAGGCACTTGTAATACCTTAAAACTAAGTTCTGAAATCCCTCTGCATTAAAGTTTGCCGCCTGCTCTGACAACCAAGAATTTACGGCTGTTTTCACTTCTTCAGGGCTTGTTTGGGTTTGACCTTGACAGGAGAGGTCGAGTGTCGCCATTCCATTGACTGTTGCTTGGTTTCAGGGGTGAAATGGGATACCCATGTTTCATCTCCTGTGATGATTCGACTCAATACGTCATCCGCTTCTTGCTCCGAGCGATTTCTACCTCTTTTCGCAGCTGAAACGCCATCTTGGTGGGAAGCGCTTCGCCGACGAAGAAGTGAAAACAGCCGTGAATTTCAGAACTTAGTTTTAAGGTATAACAAGTGCCTAAATAAACAAGTAGGAGTCCACGCAGCACGACCTGCTTTGGATGAGAAGGTGCGGCAAGATAGCGGCGAGCAAACAACTTCGTTGGCAGCAAGGTCTCATGCCTCGCATTTCGGGCCTTTGGCCCGATTGTGTGGTAATGTAGGCAAATAATAAAATGTTATTCTAGGCAATGCTGACACCATCACGTGGTTATGAAAGCCGGACGTCCTCGGAAATGGAAAATATATTACAGCTGTAAATAAATTATTTAACTTATTGAAAATGTGAAAACGGGTTATTATAGATAATTTTCCGTAGAATTCAATGAGACGATCAGTTGAATTTTTACAAATTATTATATACATTTGGGCCCCTTTTTTTCAAAAACCAAAAGCATTTAATAACATTAAAACGGTGAGATATCAAAATATGATAAGGGGTAAAAAGGTTGCTAATCATTGAGATCTTACTCCTGTACATTTAAGTTGTTTCGATACGACCAACCATTTCCGGGATATATCGATTCAAAAAAAAAAGGATGATAATCAGGGCCCCAAAAAAAGGTCCGGCCCTGCGCCGATTTTAACGCCCGATAATAGGGTTCCTCACATGCCCTAACTCTTTCCCCGCACCAAACTTCAGCTCGATATCTTGAAAATTGCGACCTGTACTTTGATAAACGCAAACATGTCACGTACATCTTCAGGGGCCCAAAAAAAAAACGGTGAGAGATATCTAAAAATTGTTATGGGTAAAGAAATTGCATACTGCGGAGATCTTACACCTGTGTCACCTGTGTATTTAAGTTTTTTCGATACGACCAACCGTTTCCGAGATATATCGTTTCCAAAAAAAAAAAAAAAAAAAGGCCCCAGAAAGAGGTCCGGCCCTGCACCGATTTTAACGCCCTGGTTCCTCACAGTCAGCATCCCTTTCGCCGTACCAAATTTCAGGTCGATATCTCGAAAACTGCGACCTGTACTTTGCTAAACGCACATACGTACATTTTCAGGGCCCCAAAAAAAGAAAAAGGTTAGAGATATCAAAAAATCGTTACTGGTAATAAAAGGTGCATACCGCGGGTGATCTTACAACTGTGTATTTAACTTTTTTGATACGACCAACCGTTTCCGAGATATATTGATTCCAAAAAAAGGATGAAATTCAGGGCCCCAAAAAAGATCGGGCCCTGCAACGATTTTAACGCCCAACAATAGGGTTCCTCACAAGCCCCAACTCTTTCACCGTACCAATTTTCAGCTCGATACCTTGAAAATTGCGACCTGTACTTTGCTAAACGCAAAAACGTCATGCACATACGTACACCATCAGGGCCCCACTAAAAGAAAACGGTGAGAGATATCCTAAAAATCGATAAGAGTAAAAAGGTGCATATCCCGGAGATCGTACACCTGTACATTTAACGTTTTTCGATACGACCAACCGTTTTCGAGATATATCGATTCAAAAAAAAGGATGAAATTCAGTGCCCCCCCAAAAAAGGGCCGGCCCTGCACCGATTTTAATGCCCATCAATGGGGTTCCTCAGAGGCCCTAGCCCTTTCACCGTAGCAAATTTCAGTACGATATCTTGAAACTTGCTACCTGTACTTTGCTAAACGGAAAAACGTCACGCACCTACATACATTTTCAGGGCCCCAAAAACCGAAAACGGTGAGAGATATCAAAAAATCGTCATGAATAAAAACGATGTATACCGCGGAGATCTTAAACCTGTACATTTAATGTTTTTCGATACGACCAACCGTTTCCGAGATATATTGATTCCAAAAAAAGGGATGAAATTCAGGGCCCCAAAAAAACGTCCGGCCCTGCACCGATTTTAACGCCCAACAAAAGGGTTCGTCACAGGCCCTAACTCTTTCACCGTACCAAATTTCAGCTTGATATCTTGAAAATTGCGACCTGTACTTTGCTAAACGCAAAAATGTCATGCACAATGGACATTTTCAGGGCCCCAAAAAAGAAAACGGTGAGAGATATCAAAAAATTGTTTTGAGTAAAAAAGTTGCATACTGTGGAGATCTTACACCTGTACATTTAACGTTTTTCGATACGACCAACTGTTTCCGAGATATATCGATTCCAAAAAAAAGTTTGAAATTCAGGGCCCCCAAAAAAGATCCGGCCCTGCACCGTTTTTAACGCCCGACAACAGGTTTCCTCACAGGGTCCAACTCTTTCACCGCTCCAGATGTCAGCTCGATATCTCGAAAATTGCGACCTGTACTTTGCTAAAAGCAAAAACGTCACGCACATACGTACATACAGACAGACTTTTTTTGAATTATTTTTTTTCGACTCTGATTCGATTGGTATAGGTGTGAACACTGGGCGACGCTTAGTTTACGAGGTCTCGAAAAATCCTACCACGGCTATATGAAAGCCTATAGGATCTAGATCCGGCTTTCATAACAAGGCAACTATGTAGAAAAATAGAGGAAGGTATGTAAAACCTAAAAATAAATGTGGTTTCAAAATAAAATGTTTGGTTAATGGAAAAAAAAAAAAAAAAAAAAAAAAACTGAAAGAAAAAAAACCGGTCCACGTATTTTATATCATGGGAGAATGACACAATCTCCACAACTCGCACTTGCTACACCGTTCTGCTTGTTTATACTTGGAACATCATTACTTTTGACTTGGCGTTAAGTGGTATGGTAGAGGGGTCAGAAGTGAAATCACTCTAACCAGACATTCATATCGATATAGCAACATTGCAAACAAAACTCGATTTGTTGTGATATATCGATATGAACGGCTGCCTGTGATTGGCTGGTTCGAGTGATTTCACTTCTGACCACTAGGTGGCTCTAGCATACCACTTAAACGCCATGTCTCAAGTTATGACGCTCTCAGTATACGCTCTGATCACTTGCCACAGTTAAGGCCCATGCACAATGCACAGTCGGCAGTTGTGGTCGTCCCTGTGTAAACTATAGGCACCATACACAACATGCAGTTGCAGTCGGTAGTCGAGAATTTCATCTGCCAACTACCCGACTGCAGCCAATCAGAGCAGATCAGAAACCGACGTCACGTTGTTGTTCTATGTCGTAAGCAAAGAGCATAGAAGTGAAATACCTTCGCAACCCGTGCCTTTTTAATCTTAAATACACGTACCAGTTACTAATAACAAAATACAGTAATCAGTACATCTCCAAATTGCAAGTTTTGGGGTTATCGACTGCGCCACTGTCCACAAGGAATAAAAGAATGTTACTGTATTATTTACTCCTAGCAGTCTTTAAGACTGTGCATTGTGAATTGCTACGTTGTCAACTATATTTCTGACTGCAGCTACCAACTGCTGACTGTGCATTGTGGATGGGCCTTTAATGTTTTGAAAAAGATGGTCTTCAATATGAATTGTGGCCAATATGGTCTTCACTCCAGCAGTGTTTGTCCTCAACATTACCAAGCTGGAGAGTTTGTGCTTGTGCTCTAGGTTTTCTTGTGGAACCACACTACTGAACAACTTGGGCACTTCACTTCTTGTCATAAGATGCTATCATGTACTTTAACTTATGCATAGGGTTCTAAAATGCATATGTTTCAGCAAAATCCATAACTCTATGTATGTATATACATACACAAGGCGTGTTCAAATGGAAAGGTACAAATCGTCGTAAAAACGAAATTGGTTGATATTTGAATATGATGCTTTGGGGTAACGTAGGCCAACATCTAGGAGATGTAGTGTCCGGTGTGGCGCTGCACATACAAGCTGACAGTCCCGTCCAGCTGAAGTTGAAGCAGCAGCAGTGACGGTGTTCACATTACGAATTCGACAAGTGAGGAGACGAGAGGTGACATCAGGGGCCTGTTCCACGAATAAACTTTGCAACTTTTCACTTTGCACTTTTCAATTCTTGCAAAGTGCAAAGTCTTTCTGTTCCACCATGATCTATGTATTACTTTTCAATTTCTTTGCAAAGTGAAAAGTCTTTGCATAGGAATGATCCGATCATGTTTATTCCATGAACAAACTGAATATTTATTCCATGATTTAATGCTTTATTTTTCATGGTGAAACATGTCCCACTAATGACCACACAGTGATCTTAATTAATAAAAGTATTGATCAAGGTGGAACTTTTAACCTGTTAATACTAAAGTGAGGTTATGAAAATTCATCTTGTCTTTGTACGTCTTCTTGTTGGATTCTTCATCACTATCCTCACTTGATGATTAAAAAAAGCTCCTGCGTAACATATTTATAACACTAAACCAAATTCTGCGCCGAGAAACTAGTGTAGAGACTTGTTCATTAACAGCTGAAAAGGGAATCGTCTCTTTGCAGAGATTTCTGAAAACTTTTCAATCATTCCTTTGCACTTTGCATTTCTGCACCAATGGAGGAACATAACAGTCTTCTAAAGTGAAAATATTCCTAACTTTTCACATTTCACTTTTCACTTTGCAAGACAAATCTGAACTGAAAAGTGCAAAGTGAAAAGTTACAAAGTTCATTCGTGGAACAGGCCCCAGATTTCTGACTGCAGAAGGGTCTAAACCAGCCGATTCCGCTCCATGATAACGCTCGCCCACACGTCTCTAACGTCACACAAGGTGTATTGGTCACGTTCAAGTGGGAGCAACTTGAGCATCTGCCCTACAGCCCAGACTTGTCACCCTACAACTTCCATCTGTTTGATCCGCTATAAAAACAGCTCAAGGGAAAACGTTTCCAATCGGAAGATGAACTAAAGCACACCGTACAGGATTGGCTCGTGTCACAACCACAAGACTTCTGTGAACAGGGAATCCTGTGGCTAGAGAAGCAATGGGACACCTGTGGTGATTACTTTTGAATAACGAATAAATTTTACCCACAGTATCATTTCGTACCTTTTCATTTCAACACCCCTCATATACACACACCGGTATATATACTTGAAATTCTGATTTAAATGGAAATTCTCAAGTTTTAAATAATTCCTAAAACAGGCTAGGGACTGTGTTTTCCCTTAAAACAGGGAATCTAAAAGTAATAGCGGCAATTCAAGGCACATCATCATTGACTACACTAGAAGTTTCCCCTGGACACGTAACATATTTGAACCAAAACTTATTTCAGCACACCAAAACAAACTTATTTCGAGTTGGAGAAAAATACAGAAACTTACCATAAGTTGCTAAGGGCTTTTTCTAGTAGAAATTTTCAGAAAATTTGGCTGGTATTTTGAAAATGTCGCCAAATCCTATTGTGTGACATTTGTCTGGATTAGTGAACTTGGCTGTGTCCTAATGTTTTGTGATTGTTCTGCCAAGTTCATGAAACCAGAAAACAACAGAGACTCAACAGAAAATCACAAGATATTACAAAATGTTTTAAGGGGCGATATCGTGGAAGATTTGTTTTCAATAACTCATTGACGTAATTATTATAAGAACGATTGTTGAAAATCTGTAAAAAATCTTTACATCTATTGTGATATATATATATAATACAGTGGAACCTCGTTAGTACATTTTTCAAGGGACTGAAAAATTTGAACGTAAAAAGTGGAAATACGTACTAATGGAAAATGATAATTAAACCTCATTAATTTGTTTCAGTAAGGGAAATGTAAAAAACGCGTTAATCAGAAGTACGTACTATACCTGATAAGTCGCAACCCTCGCCCGCTTGTTGGCAAGGAATGTTATCTCAGAGCGGTCAGTCTCATATTCCACTAGGGGTGGACAAAGAATGCTTTCAGGGCCGACGAAAATGCGATCATACTAAGCGATGTGCGGCAAAATATGCGACGTGATAAATGAGGTACTTTTACATTATTGTCATCAGATAAGAATCGGGACTTGAAAATTATGACGTGATATGCAATAAAACGTACTAATGAGGAACGTGTTAACAAGGTTCTACTGTATGTAATCAAAAAGCTCGAAACGTGCACAAATGTATTGACTAGGCGGTATAATCTATTTTAATTTATGTTATTTTATGTGAGTCAATACGGATCAGTCACATTCGTAACACGAGTATTCTATGTTGTAATATAACCGTATTATAGAAGAAATGGCATTGGAGGATTGTCTAAGAGCTGCTAGACACAAACAATGAAGCCCGATGGGCTCTGCGATAAAACTTTATTGGCAATTTCTATTATTATGTGCAAGCAGTTACCCTCTTTCAAACCTTGTCATTTTATTGTCTCTTAGTATTATACAGTGAGCGTAAATTTAATGTCGATAGCTTTTCGCTTTGCTTTGTGGTGTAGGATTTTCAAGTCTGTTCCTATGTTAGTGAAACAATCATTGTTGTCGTACATGTGCTTGCATATGGTGGATTGTTAGTTGTGTTTAATCACCTATCTGTGTTCTTTGTATTGTGTTCCGATTTGTTTTCCACTCTGCCCGACATAATTATCGTTACATCTGTCATCTTGGCATGTGAACAGATATATACCTGATTTTGCACGCGGGTTTATCTAGAAAATTCTAGAAATTTTCCCGGTTTCAACCAGATTATGAAAAACTTTTAGTAGCACAGTCATGGTTTCACTTGTCACATACTCCTTCCTCTTCTAACAAATAATGTAGGTGTGTATTCATAGTGCGAGGATGAAGGAATACTGGGCTCGCCAGAGTTGGTCCAAGGAGCCTCTTCTTCTTGGTTCGAAGAAGAAGGTGTGTTCTTTTTTCCCTCAATTTTCTACCAATTGTAGCCTATAAGTTTTGTTTGATTTAAAATCCAGAATAATAAGTAAACATGTGTTGTTCTTTATTTTTGGCCCGTCTAGATTATTTTGTATTGGATCTGCCCCTGTCCCTAAAAGGTTTGTCCATGTCTGCTCTAGAGTAAATGTCAATAGCAAGGACATAAATCAACTATGACATTTAGTGCTGTGTTTCTTCAAATAATTAAGCAAGGGTTTACAATGACAGTGTGCCTCAAATTGCCTCAATGATTATCAGTGCACAGTTACAAGCCTCCTTTTACATAGATTCTCAGCAAAATTAACGATATACTGAAATACGGAGTCATCGAAAAAGCTAGCAGCAATTTCAAAAAAATCATAGCTCAAGAACTATTTGAGATATTAAAACGAGTATTATTTTCTTAAATTCACCAACTCAAAAAGTTTTTTTTAAGCATACCTTATAATGTTCCTATGAACGCTCCCTTGTTTCGTCACTCGTTCCAGGACGTTCGGGGGACTTCTTCACGACAACGCTGCCAGTTTCCTGAAGCTATTCATACACCGTCTAACGCTATTAGCATGAGGAGGATCCCTACCATAAACACGTCGGAAAGTGCGCTGAACAGTTATGTTGTTGTTTGAGTCTTCCGTCTTTTGACTGGTTTGATGCAGCGCTCATTGCCTCCCTGTCCTGAGCTAATCGTTTCATCGCTACATAGCTACCACACCCTACATCCGGGGCAATCTGTTTAACATATTCTAACCTTGGTCTACCCCTACAGTTCTTGTCCTCGACCCTTCCTTCCATAACTAAGCTTGCTATTCCTGGGTGTCTTAGTATGTGTCCTACCAACCTATCTCTTCTCTTCATTAGCAGTCGCCAGAAACATCTCTCCTCTCCCACTCGTCTTAATACCTCTTCGTTTGTAACCCCATCTACCCATCTGATCTTCATCATTCTCGTGTAACACCACATTTCAAACGCTTCAATTCTCCTCCGAGTTTCACTTCCATAGAGCGCCACGCTCCAGTTATAACAGATTTAAACAACACACAGTGTGCTATCTGCTGAACAGTCACCATTGCGATCTCATTCACACAGTGGCAGCTTCCAGTCGCACACTCATTCTGCGCAACGGGTGGAGTGCAGTCACATCTAAAACTAAAACTCTATGAGTTCCTGATTACTTTTCAGGTTGAGTTATTAATATAGTAGGAATAGCACTCATTTCAGGTTCCGTATTGATCGTATACTTTTCCAAAGTATTGATTAGGCGGAAAATTGGAAAAGTAATACTTCTTTCATTATTAATACATCTCACTCACAACGGGAGATATGAATTTTTGAAATTGCTGCAACCTTCTTCGATGAGCTTGTATATTTGAGGCCTATGGCATTATTTTCACACTTGTACTTTTACAAGCACTGTTGAATCTCATTTTCATGACATGCTCGGTTCAATTTCATTTCCCTCTTTGCATCCAAAACAGAAACTGTAACAAAATGCCCAAAGTAACTCAAATATGATGACAATAAGTATCAGGTTACAAGAAACATGAACCTTAAACTATTGAAGGAGCTCAACTCCTGTACGAAGAAGAACACCAGAGCGAAGCTGTGGAACAGACGGGAGGATCTTCCCACCATTATTGCAACAGCCCAACATTTCCATGCTTTTATCACAGAACATAACATAAGAGACTAGCATGGGTTGGTGTCCGCCACATCTGTTTTTTTTATTTTAAATGCACTTAATCTGAGTCACTGGTCCGTCCGTATGTTAACGATAATTGGTGTAAAAAGAATTTTGGAATGCCTTCAATAGAACATTCGAGAGCGATTAAGTTAGTATATACAGATGCCACTCCGCTGTTCTCGTAATATACATAAAACATTATTAATAATACTTGACATTATTATAGTTAATATTATTATATTCTATACCTGCAGCCAATAGTCTGGAATGATTTCAGCATCACAACACAGTCGCCACGTCCCGGTTACACTTTTCCTTATTGCACACCTTTGTACTACATAAATGCATGTGAACAATTACCGTATCAGTTACTTAATAATCAGCTTTTTATGGCTTAGTTGGAAGACGCTGTAACCGTCCCCCTGGAAATTGGGAGGGGGAAATTATACCATTTCTGAGGGAGGGCTTAGAGCATACAGACGTACACTCCTTTAAACGTTTCAAAATGTCCGTTCTTCTCTTTGGATACTGTCTGGTCCTTTCTGACACATAACTTGGTTCACCTCCAAACTGTGGAAGTTTGTCGTGACATCCGAGAACTGGGCAATTCGGTTTTGTATTGTATTGTATTATGCCAATGGGTTCGCCACACCTACTGATGCTTGCTGTGTATGATCTCCATACAGAGTTTATTTATAAAAATTTAAAAAAAACCTGCTGCACCAATATTAAAGAAATTATCTGTAAACTACATGGGGTTGTTTTTGTAATAGTGGCAACTATCTTTTATTCACATACCATGACGAATAGAAATAAATAGTGTTATCACTCACCGAGTTCAACCGCGCCCCGCTCGGTTAGCGCTAGCGGCGCTGATCCCCAACGCTACACAGTTAGCTGTTCAATAGTGGGATACGCGCTGGGCTACGTAAACCTCTTTACGAAGACTGCGGTTACGCTGATTACAACAAATTGTGTGTTTAGACATGAATAATACTGTCAAAAAGTTAGTATTAATATTCTCTGTCCCCATGTAGAACTATCGTTTAAAACCCTCCGTTAGTCGCGCACTGGTCTGACAGCTCCATGGTTCGTTATATTAGTTTTAATATCAAGCCAACAGTTCAAGTTATGATCTTATCGTCTCGTGGCATCTTACACCAAACCTTGGTAAGCATTTTTCTGGAGTTGTGAAATAGCGTGCCTAAAAATAACTTTAACACGTGAAACATTTTGTCAGCATGAGATTGATAATACCAGCGCTCCCAATGATGTTACATTCTGTCAGTGAGTGGCAGGTGTGCTGTTATACCGATTATTTGGCTTAGTATGTTGCCTTAGTTAATATCAGTAAGGAGACTGCGCCTTACGAAAAACTAAGGATGCAGATGAAGCGTGTCACCTTCTGCTGAAAGATAACGAATAGCTAGTTCATGATTCAGTAATTTCAAAGGAATTTGTGACTCTGATACTGAAGACAAAGTTGAAACAAGATCCGTAGATCAGGAGGACGGTAACGGAAGCGAAGAATTGGATGACCGTTTATTTTATTGGCAGGTTGGCCATTATTATTATTATATGTCCGACTCATTCTTGGCCACTTGGCTATCACCACGGAAGTCCGGGTTCGATTCCCAGCTCTGCCAATAAATTTAGTACTGGTCTGAGGGCTGGAACGGTGTTCATTCAGCCTCGTGAGGCAAAAATGTTAAGAGGCGCGTTCGATTCCTACCTCAGCTATCCTGGAAGTGGATTTCCGTGGTTTCCCACTTCTCCTCCAGGCAAATGCCGGGATGGTACCTAACTGAAGGACACGGCCGCTTCCTACCCAAATCCTACCTCAATTCCAAATACACTACTACAGACATCATAATGGCACAGGTTATCAGACGAATTCTAAACAAACCCAAACACACGGGGCTACGTGACCATGATGTCGTTAAGTCCCTAAAGAATCAACAACTATTATTATTTTAGGCATATTATTATTAAGACGGATTTTTTTTTTCGTTTTAGGTAAGGATGGCACGAAATAGAACAAGTAACCATGGAAGGCTGCCTTCATTAAGTATCCTACTGGGCGCCTTTCGTGATTATCGACAATTGCTTATAATTCCACGGAATAACTCTCGCCCATTTCGCAAACAGATTTGTTTCTTTTGGCGGTGTGAAAAAATGTCTACCATCAGATTTTCTTCGCAACCCGATTTACTTCCAGGAACAAAACATTACGACATTTTCCCGAAACAACAGAAAACTTAGTTGTTTGCACACACAAAGCACTGCACAGACATTCGTAAACTATTACAAAGAAACAAATTCCCTCGAATAATATGACTTCTCGCGCACAGGATATTACAGTACTAACCTCGCGGGTTACTGTCACATGTGCTTATGGTTCGGCGCGACTTCCGCGCCACAGACTGGCTGGACCATGAACTACAATGCTTAAGTAGCGGAGTGATGACACTGTTTATTTCTATTCGTCATGCAGATAAATAGCATACTTACAACGTTGTACGTTCTACAGGCCTTCAAAGTAATCAGCACCGTTGTGTAGCACATGTTCCCAGCGGTCAGAGGCCTGGAGAATGTCATCCACTATGCGAGAGTGCATCCCTCGAAGTGGTGCTTTCATGTTAGGGATGAGATCATAGTCGCAGGGGCTGAGATTTGGAGAATAAAGGCCTACCCACAATGCGCAGTCGGCAGACGGTAGTGGGTAGTTGACAGTTGATGTCAGACCCGTGCTCTCTTATGGCGTCATTCACATTGTGTAGTTGTATGTCGGTAGTTGATAGTTGACAATCGGTACGTCCTTGGGGAACGGTATACATTATGATAATACCATCCCAGTCGTAGGCAACGCGTTAACGTTCATCACTCACTGCAGGATGACCAGTCCGCGCCATGTCTGTCACATTTTGTCGTCCGTCCTTGAAGGCCTTGATCCACCGTGCTACAGTACGGTAAGGCAATGCATTTTCACCGCAAGCCTCTTGCAATCCTTCGTAACACTGCTTTGCATCGCGACCTCTAGCGCATTCAACTTTCAACCAGCTCCTTTGATCTTGCTTCGAAATCATTTCAGCTGTATTCCACGAGCACACGCTCAAAACTGCGATCTTGTTATTGTTGCAGCTACCTCAGGTATACATTATATGCCTGGCGTTGTTACAGCATAGTTGCCACAACCCATGTATACAAGGCAGCCATATTCTTATTGAAGCAAAACCAAACTGGAGAGGGAGAGTCTCGTCCTCTGCAGACATCTAATAGATAATAAATAATGTTATTGGTTTTACGTATCTTTTAGCTACTGTGGCCGGGGTGCCGGAAATTCCCCCGAAGGGGTTCTTTAACGTGCCAGTGAATGTACTGACACGGCTCCTTCAAATGCCAACCTTGGGCACAGCAGGCGAGAACGCTCCCAATGCGCCATGCAGCCAGTCACCACTTCTAATAGAGCAATGCACACAGGCCATCACACACACACTCACCCAAATACACGGGGCCTCAAGAACAGCCCATAAAATAAGCAACAACAACATCAGTCTTGAAGGAATGAACCTGATATTAGAAGAAGGTTTGGGAAGACATTTTCTTGTCTTAGGAACCTACAGGAGAAGAATGTACAGTGTCATAATCTATGTGCGCCCCGATAAACATGGCAAGCTAAGCCGGCAGTGACTGGCGCAGATCGCGGGCGGTTCAGCCTGTGGTTGGCGCACTCCGCTCACTCATATCTTTAGTTCACACGTGTTCTGTCATTCATATGGACAAGTATCTGCAAAGCTTAAACGTTAGTGTTGCACGTTTAGTGAGTATTGTGATTGTGCCTAGACACCAATCCACATTGCGCGAATATGTGTATATCCATAATTCGATTATGAAAAGCAGAAAATCTTGTTCTGAAACAAGATGAAAATTTTGAATCGAGTTTCCAGGAAGACCTGTGCCTAATGCCAGTACAATTAGGAGGCTCGCTAAACGATTCAAGGTAACAGGCTCCGTAAATAATAAAAGAGTTGACAGACATTCTTTCATCAGAAGATGCCAGGTGTGTGTTACAAGAGAGGGAGATGCTATGAGCACTGTAAGTACACATTGTTGAACATATTTGGTAAAAGTGTGGAAAGTGCGCGCCGACCACCGGCTGAACCGGGCACACGCGCCCGCGATCTTCGCACGTCACGGCCGGCTTACCTTGCCGTGTTTATCGGAGCGCACAAAGATAATGACCCTATATTTCTTTCCTCGGAAGCCTCCGTGGCTTAGGCGGCAGCACGCCGGCCTCTCACCGCTGGATCCGTGGTTCAAATCCCGGTCACTCCATGTGAGATCTGTGCTGGACAAAACGGAGGCAGACAGGTTTTTCTCCGGGTACTCCGGTTTTTCCTGTCAAAATTTCATTCCAGCAACACTCTCCACTATCATTTCATTTCCTCTGTCATTCATTTAATCATTGCCCCAGAGGAGTGCGTCAGGCCTCGGCAGCCGGCACAGTTAATATCCTCGCCGGTAGATGGGGGCTTCATTCATTCCATTCCTGACCCGGTCGGAGACTGGAAGCAGGCTGTGGATTTTCATTTCATTTCTTTCCTCGAAGTTTATTTTTGGCTATGCGTTTGTCATTAGGTCCTCTGCTGTTCTCCCTTGGCCACCAACTGAACCATTCAACAACATACAAACAATAACAAGACTTTTTTGGTTCAGTTTGCAAACAGTTGGTACTTCCAGCTTACCAATGAGATCTTAATACTGAACATTCACTGCCATAGAGCATGGCCAGGATATCCTCTGTGAGTTGAGAAGTGTAACCGGTAGACCCCAGCCCTTTGAGTCAGTGCTACGACAAGAACTCTCTCTCGAGTTCGCTGATCGAGGGCTTGCGCGACCGAGAACCCTCTCCGCTGAGCCGCCGTAGTCTCCTCGTCACGGCCTGCAACGGGATCGTCCCATCTTGAGTCTGGCCGTGCACGGGAATGTCTAGCAATGTATCGCGGGTGGTTGTCGTCACCGGAGAGAAACGAACCCGCGAGATGGAAGAGTACGAACCTTCCTTTGCCGAAACATAACTGCTGTCTTCACTCGTAAGCGAGTCCGGCGGTGTGGGATTTGTAGGCGTCCCCGCTCCACCGGAGGAGGAGGAACCCCCAGTGCCTGCCGTCGGGATCTTGGGCGATACGCCACCGCCGGTAGATCTGCTGCTGCCACTGCCGGTTGACGTGTACCTCTTCAAACTGGAGCGAAGCCGGGTAGACACATTCACCTCCAGGGTTCCGGGCCTGTCCCCGCTCGAGGCGTTAGACTCGTGCGAGTTCTGGCGAGAAAAATATGGCGGAGGGGCATATTCGTAATCCACGACGCCTCTCCGGTAATAGTGGTGCGTTGGCGTATTGTACTGCGAATGTGTCGCTCCGGAAACATATTCTGATTCATCCTCGAGCCGGAAGCTGGGATTGATATTTGAGCTGCTGTTGTTGGTAGTGGATGAAGACGCATTGGATACGTTTGACGGTGTCCTCCTGTGTCCAAACGTTCCGCACAACCGCGACGGAGTTCGTATGTTGTTCGATGCACTGTTCGTTGAGCTGCTAATACTACTGCTGGGATTGTAACTGGGTTCCGACACAAACTCGGGGTACATACGATCCGCGTAGCCATACTCGTGCGGGTGGTAGGCGGAACCATAGGGGTAAGGAGACGATTCCGCCCGGAAGAGCTCGGGGCGGGGAGAGTACTGGCTGACGTAGTGTACGGGTGGCCGATCCAGCACCACCACTGCTCCTTCGTACATCCCGCCCGACGGGGCAGGGGGAGGGGGAGGATACGTCATCTGCAACAGACATTACACATAGATAAGGGCTTACAGAGTAGATTAGCACTCGTGTTGCGTCTCGTCCAATATATCTTTCAATATTCTCTACGTGTGACAAAATCTATCGGAATTGAAAGAGACTAACCGGGTGGTGAAGCTAAATTGAACTATCTACTAATACTAAATGTAACATGAAGATTAACAAAACAAAAACCAAGATTATCAAGTGTACTCCGTATGGTAAACAGGATTGTAACCAAACTTTTTAGGTTACAGAACATGCATCTAGTTTTTTTGTGTCGTTTGGTTGGTAGTTTTTTTTTTTTTTTTTTTCAGGTTGCCAGCCATGGCCACTTATTGGTAGGCCACCGCAGAGAATCTTGTGTCTCGTGCCTTGAGATTCTTTGGTGGTGGTCAGCCAGTGGGTGGACCAGGTGGCTTTGGCTAATGGCAAAGGTTCTTTGACTTAAGTAGGTTTCCATGGGGTTATTGATACTAGTGTTGATGCCATGCTGAATGGGAGCTGGTTTGTTTTTGTGAAAATGTGATGTGGGAATGGTTGTGCTCTCTGGTTTTGGAGAAGAATGATGAAAGAAGAATATTAAAATATAGTGAAGAGCCCCTTTTCCTCATGAAAATTGTTGTGGATACTGCACAACAAATGCAGAGAATGGAAGCTTGCTTATATGTAGACAAACAAGGTACGGTTAGTTTGATTACCAGAGTTCGACCAGAAGAGAGGAATTATTATTGTTATAGGCTATGTGTGTCTAGTATTGGTTATAAATAAATAGTGTGTGAATTAGTGAAGACGGTATCCTGTTCTTTGTGGATTCATTTTTAGCGAGTATATCGCCTCACTACCCTGAGGTGACGAGCTTTATATTAGTTACAGGATGTTAATGTTTGGTTGGAAGGAGAAGGATTGGCTCAAGTAAATCAATTCAGTTATTTGGGAAGCATCATCGCATCTAATGGGAAATATGAAAAGGACGTTTGTTCTCGAATAGCTAAGACTAAAGAAGCTTTTAATAAAGAAAGAAGCCTATTGACCTCCGAGGCTATATCCCCACCAGTGAGAAAGCATTTCATTAAGAGCTTCATTTGGAGCATTGCGACCTATGGCTCTGAAACCTGGACTCTATTAAAGGCTCATAAGAAAAGAATAAATGCATTTGAAATGTGGCGCTGGCGCCGAATGTTATGAATACCCTGAACTGACAGGCTAACACATGAAGAAGTCCTCAAGAGAGCTAAAGAAACAATTAGTCTAGGGAAAATGATCACGAAAAGAAGATATAGTTGGATTGGTCACTTGCACCACACTGTATGAAGGTATGAAGGGAAGAGGATGACCAAGAGTAGGGTTCCTCGATGGCAGTTGGTTCAAGATAGAGGGTTGTTGGATGAAGACAGTCATGCTACCCACCAACCATCAGGTTGAGGAGAACGAGAGAGAGAAGCTAAATTATGTGGGAACTTTATATAAGCAGCATGTTACCCTTCTTCAAGTTGAGAATCATTCCCAGTGTTAATGTCGAGGCTCTCCTACTTGATTTGCAGCTGTAGTAAGCACAGTTTGCCTGCTCAAAGCACCCTCACAATTATGTGCAAAAGGCCATAGCTTCTCTAAAGTCTATGTAGATATTGCCCAGGAATTGCTAGAGCCTGTCAAAACACATTAATCTCAGAAGAGTTCTGACATACGAGCTTTAAAGAAAAGCCAGGCCAAGGTCTTTGACTTGCTGCAATAGGAAACTTGGAAAAGGTTTTTACAGGAAAGAAAGTTCGTACAACTTCTGTGTGATGAATATTAAAAATCTATCTTGTCCTATTGAAAGTAATGTTCTTGAATTCTGTTTTACAACAAGGGTAACGTCCGCCACTTCTCCTCATACAATCATAGTGGGAGATTATCACGGCAAACAGGTGTGCCAACTACAGTATTTCATAAATAGTGAATAACACCAAGGCCATGAGAGCAGATTTAATAAGTCCGGTCATTGCACGTTTGAATCCCAGCGCTGACCAGCAATGCTGAGTGTGGTTTCCCCACGGATTTTTCCACACTCCCTCCAGGAATATGCCAGGATAGTACCTTACTTCAAATCCTCGGGCGCCTACTGAATCCCTTCCCCCTAATACAGTTACACACACTACTACAGTAAACATATAAGTACAGAGTCAGACAACAAAATACATGGGGCTGATGACCAAGATGTCCCAAGATACTCCTTTCTATAAAAAAAAAATTAACTACTGAAATGAAGAAAAATTACCTGAATTAATAGTCAGGAAAGTATCTGGAGGTGATGTAGTATTATATGTTTACTCCTCCGCTGTCCGAGACCCACCCAGCCATCCCAAATAGGATCATGACTTATATAGGGTCTTTCATATAAAGTAAGAATGCAAGCGGCAGTTTTGTTATTCGATGCTGTGGTGGCCTTGGCCGAGCTTGTGGTGCGCCATGGCCCCCTGCTGTACTATTGAAAGCACACGCATAGTACATACGAGGTTTTTTTTTTCTTTCTTTCTTTCTTTCAAGTTCTGATGGACTGTATAAAATAACAGATTGACATACCAAACTGATTTTACTACTAAATGTTTGCTTGTTTTATTCGTATGTCTCAACATAATCGCCAAAACGATTGAAACATTTGCCGTATCGTTACACCAGCTTTCCAATGCCCTCGGCAAAATATTCTGCCGCCACTGAGGTGGGTACGTCTGGACAGTGTCCTGAAGTGTTTCCTTTTTGGCGAGGCTTTGCCGCCCAACCAGACCTTCAATTCTTGAAAAAGGTGAAAATCATTCACGACCAACTTTACGATAGAATTTTACAAAGAATTCAAGTGTGAAGTTTTGGACCATCTGCCGTTTAGTCCAAACCAGCACTGAATGATTTTCACCCTCGTATGTACTACGCGCGCGCTTTCAACAGTACAGCAGGGGGCCATGGCGCACCACAAGCTTGGCCAAGGCCACCACAGCAACGAATAACAAAACTCCACTCGCCGTTCTTGCTTAATATGAAAGACCCTGTAGAATTGGAATTGCAGCTCTGACAGCCATCTTTGTCAAGGAGTCAATAATGCCAACCCCACGCATTTGGTACTATTTTGCACCCGGTAGAGAAAAACAAAAGAGCACTGTCAAATTAATGCCACAACATCGTAACTTAACATAACCTAAACCTAATATAAACTCCAATAATATTTGCCTTTTATTTCTTTATTGACATAAATACAAAGTGTCATGTGTTGTATTTATCGGACATGTAGCACCTCTCCTGTACAATTAATCAACTTCCCTGTTAAACTATAGGAGTCCAAAGGTGCAGGCGATGTGGTGCGACATGCATACTTAAGGCAGACCACGGAAGTTTCCCTCCAACTAATGCAGCAGGAGGGACCTTGTAAACTGCAGAGTAATTGGGTTATTTGAAAAGCAGACATGTCCACACGTCAAAAATTATGCGAAATTTTATGTGCTTCCTAAAATTAATAAGATAAATAAAAGATAAAATTACGCACTTACAATAAGTGCCCAGATGGCCACACGAAGAGAATAATCCTGCAGGGGATTTCTTGAACATGAATTGTGGAGGAAATAGACCAGGATGGATTAATTAACCCCTCAGGCCGGCTATTTAATCCGGAGATGTTCACTTCTCTGGCGGTATTTAAATTGAAGCTCAGCAGAGGTTTAGACACCAACAAGGTAAAAAATTAATAATGTTAAATCTACGAAATAGAACGTAATGAAAATTTTAGGATTACTTACCGAAATCATGTCCAATGTTTCTCAGTAATATATGTGACGACTGCTTTTCAGGGTTGTCCATGATCCCGCGCATTATTTACCAAAATACAATAATTTGGTAAGTCCCACTTTTGGTATTTGTTTCAGGTGTATTTACAATGAAAGCATGATAATGCTCAATCTACATATACATAATTTTCGGGTATAATTTCAAGAAAAAGCTGAATTTTGAAAAGCTTTTTAGGCCCCGTGTATGTATCCCGTGTAGAATTGTCAACAAAATATAAATATTGCAATATTAGTTCAAACCTGTCCCTTGGCATTGTTTGAGGGAATATAGGGGTTTCTAAAAATATACCCCTGGTGAAATAGCTCTTTAGGGTAGGTTTCTGCATTATCCCCATCAACATTACAAGTGCCAAGAACACATAAATGTTGTCCCCTGTCACTGACTCCCGACCTTGGTTTCAAGGGAGCGCCAACTATACATTCTGTCGCGTACATATTTGTTTCTCAAACAATAATAGTTCAATCACTTTGTCGTCGAAAAACGGCAAAAAACAAGTAAAAGAGACGTGAAATGCTTTCTTGTACCTGGCATACCCGTGAAGGGGATCCTTTGTGTGCTCGTGACGAAGTTTACCTCTCGCCACAAACACTGAACAGCGGTCATTTTTATTACAGCAGAAGCTATTTCTTCTCCATCAGCGCTATCTGCCACTTCTCCAGTAACATCATGCTGTGCATAGTCCGTATCACTACCGTAAATATCGCTTCCCTATACATCACTTCCACTACTGTCACCTATCAAACGAATAATCTCTGCACCCGTAAGAGAATGAGACGGCCCGGCAATTCCTCTCCGATTGAGTAGCCTGCGAAGCAAAAAATTATCTACGAAGTATTTGCTTTCGGTGCTTCCCCTTCAAGTGACAAAAATTGCCAAGTTAGATATACCTAGGTAGTTCACAATACATTCTCGAGATGGCAGGAAAGGATGAGGTATCTTCTAAAGCAACTAACTTGAATCTCAATAGAGCGCATTTCATGTTCTTTCCCTGATCGATATGAGTGGTCAAAAGCAACGGTTATTGATCAACTTCTCGGTTCATAACGTGAAAATAGATCCCGCGAAGCAGCATTGTTTCATGTGTAATAGGCATTCTAAAGTCCGCCTGCACCGGCCGTTTGTGGTACGGCGAACCGGCTTGAGGGGTTAATGTATGATCAATTTTGGGAAATCAGGATGTCTACCAAAACAAACTAACAGATTTCCCTGATTTTTGCAGGATAAATCAGAAAATTCCCTGATTAACAGTAGCGGTCATGATAAATACAGGACATAAAACAGAGTTTGTACTTAACCCTAGAACTGCTGCAGGTTTATCTGTCAAATGCTGCAGTAAATTCCCATAAAGTACACACTAAAGGAATTTGGTATCTGTAAGCATACTGTGTTCATGAATATGACTTATCATACACAAATATAAAGCTGAAAGACTGTTCTATATTATATTGATATAGGTGAATCATTCAGACTCGTCACTTTGAATTAATCATAAAAAGTATTTTATAAAAAATAAAAAAATAAAAAATTATTGACTGTTCTGTTCTATAAAACCATATTGCCGAGTTAAATGTTCGTCAGAGACATCATAAATGAAAAGTTCATAGTTTTTTGTTACTAATTCAAGAACCAGTTTCAAATAATTCCTGTTATTTACTAAAAACAGAATTATTTTTACAAAAATATGACATTTCTCGATTTTGAAGTACATAATCGGCGCGCGATTACGGGAGGCAAGTTCACAGGCCCAGGATGATGAACGATACACGGTACATTTTTACCTGGAAAGTCACTTTCTTCGGGTTGAATATCAGTCTAGTTCACACTTACCCCTTAACGGCTAACATTAGGCATGTGTACAGGATCTGTCGGAACATGATAGACATCGCTTGCATTGATGGGGATTTCCATAACTTGTGTGACATCCTGTTCGCCGGTATCACTGCCACTACTTTCACCATCTTCATTTTCATACGAATCCACTCAATAATCACTGTCATCGTCCATACAATCACACGAATCGTCAAAAATCAGGTGCTAAATTTCTGAATCGTCTACATAGTTGGCGGCCATTTTACTCAATGCAACTTCAATATCAACATTGAAGTACTTCCACTTCTGCACCCAAATAATAGCTTGCATACTGTCATTTGTTTGCCAAAGACTTACACTACGAAAGATAAAAGCATCGGGAACCAGCATAACTTGAAATTAGTGCCATCTGAAGGCTAACATTAGTACTATATTTGAATTCCAAGACCGTCTTTCAGAGAGACGGTCGCACTTGATTAAACAACACACCGTCTTCCTGCGGACCGCAGTTCTAGGGTTAAAGAGCATTTCAAAAACTGCCTGAACAATAAAGGGTAGCTTTACAAAGCTAGAAAAGAAAATAACAGAAAAATATAGTTTTCTACATCTTGGCAGTTTCTAAATTTTTCATCCAGAAAAACTATTGTACTTGTGAGTATTAAAAGTAGCTCATGAGCGCGTTGTCGCAGCCCCTAAACCAATAGTGATGCTCAATCTTGCAAGAAATGAGAGCTTACTGATTTAATGTCAGTACGAACAATCACCACCAGAATATACCTGAATGAGTAATTTCCAATTATTCAAGGTAAAACTAAAATTCCCTGAGTATCATTAAAATACCCTGATAATTCCCTGAATTTTCCCGGCTAAACATTCCCTGAAAATTCCCAGTTTTTCATATTTTCCAGAGTTGTCGACACCCTAGAAATGTACTCATGACTACAGTCAGGAAGAAATTCTGCATCAGAAAAGGCTGGATTTGAGATCCTAGAGTGAATATCGAGGACTAACACGGAGAGGGTCACCAAACGAGGCAGAGGCTTTACAACACACAGTATCATTGTGCCTCTCCAAGTCCTAAGACATAGTCAAAGTAAGTAAGAAGTAATTGAACTAGATTTTAGAATTATAAGCTAGTAAGTCAGTTAATAAACATTCGAGGTGCAAGTGATCGTTAAACATGACAAAGTAAATGTGTTTTCAGTTCAAGCGATGTGTGCGGTAGGAGGATATAATGTGATATGGTGGTGTTGGCAGAGAGTGGGAGAGTAATGATTGGAATGTTGCAAGATCTAAATATGACCTGTGAGAAATTCGGAATGAGAATTAATAAAAATAAGACATAATGTATGGTGATAAGTTCAAGAAAAGTAAGGACAACTTTAAAGTTAGGACAGTACGAAATAGAACAAATGAGTGCGTTCAAATACACTGACCGGCAACAACAACAAAAAAACGATCGCTTGAAAAATTCAACATTACTTTCATTTAAATTCAATATGAACGCTCTGGCCTAGCACATAAGTTACTGTTTATAGCATGGAAGTCAGGTTTCCTGGATGTACCGTATTTACTCGGCTATAAGACCCCCTCTTTTTCTAAATTTTTAGTTCCGAAATTGAGGGGGGGTACTAGAGACGCGTACTTCGCAAAAATCCATTATTCTGGGAAAAGGAGAGAGGAAAAATAAGCTATTTTGTTTCGATGCTAGTTAGTACGATATATTTAATCAGTCCATTATGAGACTGCCATAACCTCACAATCCCCCAATGACTTTCACTATCCCTTGCTAAGCATCTTAGTATCAAAGAGAGAGAATGGAATGGACAAAGTATCAGACATGGAGATGCAAACTTTATTTTTATTGGAACACAGGCACAGGCAGGGAGAATGCATCAATTAGGGAACGAGTGATCACATCTCACTAACATTTGTAAACACAACTGAGCACGTATTACTCACATGTTTCACATTAATATAGCAATAACGTGTCGCACAAACGTCGACGGTTATTGCAACAAACGAAATGTGTTTAAAATAAAACTAAGGAGACTGTCGTAAACACAATCGAATTGCAACAAAAATAATATTCGTGCAATCATTCATGGTTCCGTATTGATTAAAAGTCAAATATAAAGGGAACAGAATTCCGCCTGATCAATACAACACTTTCAGTTAAGGGGCTATATTAAACCCATTTGGATGGTACATGTTTCAAGGCCTCCCTTGGCCCCTTCATCAGCCATACATATAAACATATTGTCAGTACAATTATCAGAATAAAATTGAAAAGGTTAAAACTAACATAAGATAACAGGATGAAATAAAACATAAAAACCATGAGGACAGTGTGGTATAAATAAATTAAGTAAAACTTATCCTAAGAAAAACTGGCGAATATCACAAACAAATGGAAAAACACATTAAAAAACAGTATATGTTAAAATGTGAATTTAAAATGTAATTTGTATGACACTTGTAAAAATCTTCTAGTTTTGATAAAGTAAAATAGCAGAATTCCGTGCCCGAAAATCTAGGGAATTCGACCCATAGAAAGTTAAAAATATGTAAAAAACTGATAGTCATGAAATGACTTTGTTGACTTCATACGAAGGATCGTTGTGGAAAGAACAATACATCGCCATGATGAAAGATAAATCGGTCAAGCTTGATGAAGGCCTCTTGAAATGGAGACGAAAAGAAAGTTGAGCATCTTGCAATTAGAAAATCCAATTTCTTCAGGTAGACATGTGGGCTTTAGGAGAAACCTAAATGGGAAATGAATCTAGTATAAGAAAAATAAATAAGTAAACGGCAAATAAAATTGGGACAAACGAAAAACGTAGAACGGAAAAGAGCTATTAAAAGAACAAGAAAAGTAACAAACTTACGTCATAGAAGAGGAAACGTGACTTCGACGCAGGAAAACGTAGAGAAACTGGCCGGCTGAATAAGTGAAAGTGAACAGCTCCGCGGCAGAGCTCCTTCGCCTCCCCTTCCCCGTCCAACTCTCTGCTTTATGTTTCACACTCAGCTGTTCACTTTCACTTATTCAGCCGGCCAGTTTCTCTACGTTTTCCTGCGTCGAAGTCACGTTTCCTCTTCTATGACGTAAGTTTGTTACTTTTCTTGTTCTTTTAATAGCTCTTTTCCGTTCTACGTTTTTCGTTTGTCCCAATTTTATTTGCCGTTTACTTATTTATTTTTCTTATACTAGATTCATTTCCCATTTAGGTTTCTCCTAAAGCCCACATGTCTACCTGAAGAAATTGGATTTTCTAATTGCAAGATGCTCAACTTTCTTTTCGTCTCCATTTCAAGAGGCCTTCATCAAGCTTGACCGATTTATCTTTCATCATGGCGATGTATTGTTCTTTCCACAACGATCCTTCGTATGAAGTCAACAAAGTCATTTCATGACTATCAGTTTTTTACATATTTTTAACTTTCTATGGGTCGAATTCCCTAGATTTTCGGGCACGGAATTCTGCTATTTTACTTTATCAAAACTAGAAGATTTTTACAAGTGTCATACAAATTACATTTTAAATTCACATTTTAACATATGCTGTTTTTTAATGTGTTTTTCCATTTGTTTGTGATATTCGCCAGTTTTTCTTATGATAAGTTTTACTTAATTTATTTATACCACACTGTCCTCATGGTTTTTATGTTTTATTTCATCCTGTTATCTTATGTTAGTTTTAACCTTTTCAATTTTATTCTGATAATTGTACTGACAATATGTTTATATGTATGGCTGATGAAGGGGCCAAGGGAGGCCTTGAAACATGTACCATCCAAATGGGTTTAATATAGCCCCTTAACTGAAAGTGTTGTATTGATCAGGCGGAATTCTGTTCCCTTTATATTTGACTTTTAATCAATACGGAACCATGAATGATTGTACGAATACTATCAAGGCAAGCCAAGCCAACGATGCTAGGAAAGCTAGATTTTCATATAAAGATCTTAGAGTCAAATTGTCGACTATTATCAAGGATATTGATTTTTTGAAAAGATGTAGAACTAACAACCTAATCCCGCAGCACATGAAAACTTATCAAAAGAGAGGCCCCCTTAACCAGTATGAAAATAGAACACAAAAAATTATTAACAAGCGCATCTTTCAAAGAGAGATTAAATTTCTCTACATCAAAAAGAACCACATTAACTTCAAATTATATCTCACTCACTTGAAGGCAGCTAATTTATCATGCAAAGAAGATTGGGACAAATTCATTCCATGGGTGGACAATATTGTCCATGCTAAGTTAGCCAGGAAAATAAGTACCTTAGACAATAAATTCAAAACTTTGTTTAATAAACGTGCAGCACGATCAACGCGCTCCGACGCAGGACCACATAAATTTCAAGATCCGGTTAAAAATCTAACTAACGTCCAATTTGACGATTCTGAATTGAATATTCTCAGTAAAGGCCCTAAACACAATTGGAACACTAACATCAACAGTAGTTCCCTTACTACTTTAGTAGCTGAAACCGAAGCAGCAGTCCGCCTACTTCCCATAGATGAACAAAGTGCAGCTAGGCACGAGGCTAACAAGCAAATCAAAAAGATCATAGCGAACAGTAAAAACATTTATCCTGCTGTAGACCATAACCATTCTAGCTTGAAAAAGAAGATCAATGATAATGACATCATTGTTACCAAAGCCGACAAAGGCAATACAATAGTTTTAATGGAAAAACAGGACTACGTTAACAAAACCCTGGAATTTTTCAAAAATTCTAAATTCGAAATAACTAAAAAAGATCCTACGGCTGCTATTCAGAGAAAATTAAAAAATATCATCAAAAATACTGTTTTTCTGTTAGACGAAAAACAAGCTAGCCGCCTTGTTGCCATGAATCCAGGACTTCCAACCTTGCGAGCTTTACCCAAAATTCACAAAATTAATATTCCCATAAGACCCATAGTAAATTTCAGAAACAGTCCACTTTACAAAACTACACAGTTTATTCAAAGATTCTTAAAAAATCATTACACCTTCAAAGCCAAAATTTTTTTTACCAACACCTTAGATTTTTGCACCAAGACTTCATGTTTATACCTAAATAATGAGCACTCTCTCCACAGTGTGGATATAATAGATATGTACACCAGCATCCCAGTACAGTCTGTTTCAAATATCATTAGGAATAATTTAATTGAAAATGATAAATTATCAAAGGTTGAAATTGAAGAATTTATGACAATCCTTGATCTCACCTTAAGCAATAACTTTTTCACTTTTAATAATGTCATCTACAAGCAGAAAGAAGGATTAGCCATGGGCTCCCCGCTTTCGGGCATCATCGCCAATATTTACCTAGACCACCTGGAGCACACTAAAATAATTAACAACATTAAGGGAATAGAGTTTTGGGGCAGGTACGTTGATGATGTTTTCTTAATTGTCAATGACAACATCCAGGGTATTGACCGAATTTTCAATGATTTGAATAGTATAGACCCCAACATTAAATTCACTTTGGAGTCAGCTATCGACAATAAGATTAATTTTCTAGACACCTCTGTTGCCAAAGTAAACAATAGGCTTCATTATAAAATTTTCAGAAAGCCTACGCAAACGCACACCATCATCAGACAAGATTCTACCCACCCAGGTTCCCATAAAAAAGCAACCTTTTTCAGTTTTGTTAACAGAGCCCTCAAGTTACCCCTTTCTAAACAGGACCGTAACACAGAAATTAAAATTATTTATCAGATAGCCAAGGTTAATGGTTTTAATCGGAACTATGTAAATGACATCATCAAGAAAATTAAAAATAAACCAGCCACCCACCTAATTCCAGACAAGCCCGAAAAACCTTTGTTTACAGTTTTCACCTATCCTAACAACTCCGTATACAGTATCACTAACATCTTCAAAAAATGCAATATGAAAATAGCCTATAAAACCTGTCATACTAATAGCAATTTGTTTTTCAATTCACACACTTTGAACGGCAAAGATAAATACAGTGCTTCTGGTATTTATAAATTAAGTTGTAATGACTGCAAAACTAACTACATAGGTCAAACGGGGAGAAGTTTCACTACCAGATTTTCTGAGCATGTCAACGCCGCCAAATACAGGAGATTTTCAGCCATGGCTTCTCACATGAGTGAGATGAACCATCAATTTACCAACATAGACAATGACCTCGAAATTCTGCATCATGTTAATAAGGGCTCTCTAATGAACATCTTAGAGTCCATTGAAATTAACTCCGCACAGAGAATTTTCAATCCCCCCAACTTAAATGAAATATGTTTTGACCTCAATGTTTTATTTGACACTTTGTCAGATTTTATCATAACAGCAAACAAAGGTTATAATAAACCGCCCTAAGCTCCCTTTACGCAGCTGGCTTCCCTCCCTTATCTCCCTTTCTTCCCCTTTTCCCCCACCTTAACTCTCTTTACGCAGCTGGCTTCCCTCCCTTATACCCCTTTCTTCCCTCCCCTTTTTTCCCCCACCTCTACCACTCTGCGGCAGAGCTCCTTCGCCTCCCCTTCCCCGTCCAACTCTCTGCTTTATGTTTCACACTCAGCTGTTCACTTTCACTTATTCAGCCGGCCAGTTTCTCTACGTTTTCCTGCGTCGAAGTCACGTTTCCTCTTCTATGACGTAAGTTTGTTACTTTTCTTGTTCTTTTAATAGCTCTTTTCCGTTCTACGTTTTTCGTTTGTCCCAATTTTATTTGCCGTTTACTTATTTATTTTTCTTATACTAGATTCATTTCCCATTTAGGTTTCTCCTAAAGCCCACATGTCTACCTGAAGAAATTGGATTTTCTAATTGCAAGATGCTCAACTTTCTTTTCGTCTCCATTTCAAGAGGCCTTCATCAAGCTTGACCGATTTATCTTTCATCATGGCGATGTATTGTTCTTTCCACAACGATCCTTCGTATGAAGTCAACAAAGTCATTTCATGACTATCAGTTTTTTACATATTTTTAACTTTCTATGGGTCGAATTCCCTAGATTTTCGGGCACGGAATTCTGCTATTTTACTTTATCAAAACTAGAAGATTTTTACAAGTGTCATACAAATTACATTTTAAATTCACATTTTAACATACTGTTTTTTAATGTGTTTTTCCATTTGTTTGTGATATTCGCCAGTTTTTCTTAGGATAAGTTTTACTTAATTTATTTATACCACACTGTCCTCATGGTTTTTATGTTTTATTTCATCCTGTTATCTTATGTTAGTTTTAACCTTTTCAATTTTATTCTGATAATTGTACTGACAATATGTTTATATGTATGGCTGATGAAGGGGCCAAGGGAGGCCTTGAAACATGTACCATCCAAATGGGTTTAATATAGCCCCTTAACTGAAAGTGTTGTATTGATCAGGCGGAATTCTGTTCCCTTTATATTTGACAAAAATAATACTAAACAGAAGAATGCAGGCAAGATGAAACCATAACTTTGATTGGCGGATGGAGCTTCTACTCGGCCAATAGTGTGGCATCTTCTATTGGATATCGGGTGAAGCCTATTGGCTACACAATTCGATGTCCTGCCCAATCGCGTACGCGGTACGCAAAATGGCGGTCATATCGTCTGGTTAACAAACTAGGCTAATATATCGTAACAAGAAAAATATTTTTGTCATAAAAGAGAATGAATTTCAGTTGTAATTATAAATTTTTTAAAGAATTCGTCAATTTCCATGAATGTTGTATTTTGACTCTCAGAGGGGGGGGGGTACTATAGGCGAGGGGGTCTTATAGCCGAGTAAATACGGTTATCATTCTTCATGCCATTGTTTCACTTAACAATAGCGATTCATTGACATGATGCTGTTTCCTGCGGAAAGATGTGCGCGCCACCATTTTCCATCAGAGCCACTGCCGTGGCAACATCTTCAGGCCTCAAGCACAACTGAGGATGAGGCTGTATTGATCTTTACCTATGCCAACAAGTGGCAAAGAAAAAAGAATAACAATGCATTGTTGACGATAGCGATGGCGCGCACATCTTTCCGCGGGAAACGAATCGCTATTGTTGTTGAGTGAAACAATGACATGAAGAATGGTAATACATTAACCTTACTTCCATGCTATAAACAGAATGTACTGTGCTAAGTCTAGAGCGTTCATATTTATGATTTGAATGAAAGTAATGTTGAATATTTAAAGTGATCGTTTTTTTTTTTGCCGGTCAGTGTAATTGGGATGCATAATAATTGAAGACATGAAATGCAAACAGGAGGTGAAAACAAGGATTGCAATTGCCAAGGAGGCATTTACTAAGAAGCTGAGGGTACTTAGTGGGGGTATGGAGGGCAGAGTAGCACTATATGGAGCTGAAACGTGGACATTCAGAAAAGAGGAGGATAAAACATTGGAGGCGTTTGAGATGTGGATATGAAGGAGAATGGAAGGGATAAAACGGGTAGAGAAAGTGCGAAATGAAGATGTGCTGAAAAGAGTTGGGGAGGAGAAAAATATATTAAAGGTAATCAGGAGTAGGAAACAAAATTGGCTTGGTTATTGGATGAGAAGAAATTGTTTACTTATGGATGCAATGGAAGGAACGGTGAATGGTGGAAGACGATTAGGACGGAGAAGACTCCAAATGGTTGACAGTATAAGGATCCGGCACAGCACGGCCCTGTGACACCTTGCCGCATTGATACGTAAGTTTTTCTATCAGTATTCAACTCCAGAGGTTTCCAAATTACCTTTTTTCCAGATTTGGAGTTTTCACACTTAGCTTTTGTATTTTCCAGTTGGGAATTGACACCCTTCCTGGACACAGTGATGTCAATGGAATGTCAGCTTCTAAATTGGATCTATGAGCCACTTCTTAACGTTACGTCTCCGCATGGCTCATTAACTACATCGTATGTGTCCATTAGTTCATACCATGTCAACAAATGGATTCTTTCAAGCAACAAGTGTAATGTATTACGCCGCTATCAACATTAACAATTATATCGGACTGATTAAGCCCGTTGGAGGTTTTTTAAAAGTGTTTTATTAACAAAATGTTTTAGGAATTTGTAATGTTTTTTATATGCCTGTATACTTTTTCTATTTATGTGTGTTCATTCATATTTCTATGCCACAACCATATTTCTTCATGTGTAATGTACTAGTGCTGCCCAATTCTAGGCTGATGAAGACACCGATATTTTGATTGGTGTCAAAACATGCACCTTTCTATCATGACGACTGATTAATGTTACTCAATTTGAATAAGCAGTATCGACTGGGCGGAAACAATCGCTTTTGCATTTTATAATAGTATAAAGATCGATGCTATGTATGAAACAACAAGGAGAGTAGCAGGAGAACGGAGCTGCCCTAGCAGTGACATTACACCCACCTCGCTGCCCTCGTTGCTGGTGCTCGACGACTTGCGTCGCGGAGAAGGAGTGGGGACAGCGTAGTGTTGAGGGGAGTCTGTGAAGCGGAGAGGCTTCGCTCCGTCCACTCCCTCGCCCAGGCTGTTGAGTAGGGGGCGGTAGTGCCGGGCGGGCCCGTGGTACGTGTTGTGCGGGTAGCCCGACGTACTGGAGAACTCGTAGTCCGAACTGCGGTTAGAGTGACCGCCCACTCCCTCCACGTTGAACCACCAGCGGCGCTCCTCCAGTTCCTCCTCTGGCCTGTCCACAAGCAAAGAGCACATTCAAAGTTATTCTTATCTTAATGGGCAAGGACATCTGCCCCAAGAGTGAAAGGATGTAGGTGAATCAAAGCCTTAAACGATGAAAATAAACTGACCTGTCCGGATGCAGGCGCGGATGGACGGGCGACACGTTGGAAAGGCGCACGTCGTAGCCCGAGGCGACGCCGGCCAGCATGGCGGCCATGTTGTACAGCACAAGCTCCACGATGGAGAGCTTGGGCTTCCCTTGCCGGCTGGACTCCACCGTCGTTCCGTTGTACAGCGTGGGCATGGGGACGGGCATGGGGAGGATGAAGGGGGGAGCCTTCGGCAGGGGGTACTCGGGGGGCCAGTCGGGATCGCTCGCTGCATAATCTGTAACACCACGCACATTAACACACACACACTTACACAGCCAGTTAACTCTGGAACCATTGTTTCTCGATAGTTTGGTTTTGGTCATCGCATAAGATGTCCAGAGTTAACAATGAATGTTACTGTTACTTACCAGAACTAGCAACAGAGTTGCACTTCACTAGACCTTGTGTAATAATAATACCAAGCAGTGGCGGCCGGTAATAACGTTGCAGTGTTGCACAACGACCAGATTTCTTTAAGAAAAACAATTAATACCGTAATAAAACCTGTGCGTTTCCCTTTATATGTATAGGAATTCTTAATTTTGTTCAGTAAATTACTGTGAACTGTCGGAGAAAGCAAAGCGCGCCAACTGTCTAGGAACGCTCGTCCGTTTGGTCGTTGCCAGCCCCAAGCACCGACCAGATCTCAATAGTGAAGGGTATGGCAGAGTAAGTCCTATCCCGACAGTTAACTCGGCTGGTCGCAGCCCACTGATTGCAAGAAGGGAGAAGAGGCGCTGACGGAGACATCCGAGATGCTCCGTCAAATGCCGATATTATGCCTTGCGCGTACTTATGACACTCCAGGTCCTTTCTCGCCCTCGAATATAAATTACCGTACGTTTTGTTCTCATGAAGTTTTTCATGTAGACCAACTTATCATCCATTTAATTTGTGCAACGCCCAGAACTTATCCGCCGGCCGCCACTACTACTAAGGGAGTGATTTGAGTCTCTGCTTAACACAACAACAGGACTCCAGCATGTAACCTACACGAGGTGTCCCCTGTTAAGCCGAGCAACCCAGTGCACAGTGGGTCAAGATCGAAATCTAGGAGGACAAAATTATTTATTTTCATTATTAAAAATCAAAATTTATTACTTCTACAGCATTCTCATAGAATTACCGCTCACTATTCTGGGATATAAACGCATCTTAGTGTAAATCTGTCACCACTGTTCGAGCAGTCTGAATTGGAGGGTGAATGTAAGTGGCTATGGTTTGCTTGTCTTTGTGGTTAGTGTGATGCTTCAAGATGGAACATGCAGCTGAAGGTAAGATCCTTGTAACGTGTTTCAGTTATTAATGGACGTAATTTTAGCTATATTTGCATTATATAATATTTAACTATTATTTTTAAAATTATATTTTCACTTAGATTTTTAGTATGTCGCGTCACTCTGCGTCACTTTCTACTTAATATTAAAATGTAGATAAAGTCTTGTAGTTTACGCCTGTTATAAGATTTTTTGCAACTTACTTAGTTATTTTACATTTTTGAAGATGCCGCGCAACCAGTTCTCACACGTTTACAACTGTTTGAAGCACTGGGTTCGACGATTATGTTAAAAGTGGAACTTTGTGACTAAGTTAAAAGTAAATTAGGGGTAGAAAATTGTTCTGAAGAGATAACTGAATGCTGTATCCAACTCCTAGTCTTGCATGTGTAGACGTAGCTTAAAAAGGTCTTAACTGATGTTTATTATGAAGTAAACAAATTATATACGTTGCTTTCACTCTAAATTCATGATTAAAATGTAAAAATAATTTTGTCCCCCTAGATTTGGATTTTGACCCACTGTGCAGTGGAAGGTTGGGTAACCAATCCCAGCAGGATCGGTGCTTGGAGCTCCAAGGCTCACAACCTAAATATCACTGACCCCAATCTACAGTTCTTGAACTGTTTTAAGCATGGAGGAAAGTTCAGCAGAAGCTACTACCCCAGGTGGTATCCAATCCACAATCGTCGAAAGTGACTCATGCGAGCCCTCGGATTCTGGGGAGCCCGCACGGACATGCTGGGAGGTATCGGAGATTCCACAAAAAAATCAAACATAAGCATCAAGACTTCTTTGCTACCTTTATGTGAACTCCATTTTGAAGGTCAGTAAACCGAGGAAAATAACAGAATGGGAAAGACGAGGGAGCTTTACAAGAAAATCAGGGATATCAAAGGAAAATTTCAGGCAAAAATTGGGATAAAAGATAAAAATTGCAAATATCTAACAAAAGCACAGAAAGCAGAGAGCAGGAAAGATGGATGGCATCAAAGAAGCACTAAATTGCAGCTTGGAAAATCTTCGGGAGGCAGTGAGGGACAGAAGAAATTGGCGTAGTTTAGTACATGGGGTCACGGAGGGTTGGAATCGACTAATCGAATGAAGAGAGAGAGAAACCGAAACACTTAACAGACACACTCTCTCAACATCAAATCCTTATCACCGCAATTCAAGAAATAAGGTTTACAGATCAGCATGCTTTTGAATCACAAGATTACAGAATTTTTAAAGTTAAGACCGGCCAACGTGTAATGAAAAATGTTCCTCATCTTGGCACAGGCTTTATTGTTAGGAGCAGTATTTTAGATTCAATCACAGACTTCACATCTCCTAGCAGTCGAGTCTCGACTCTTTCATTCCGTAGTGCAAACAAGATTTACACTATTGTCAACGTCCATGCACCGATTAATCAGGCAAACAAGACAGACCCAAAAGCAACAAATATATTTTGGAAAGATCTCGAGGACATCCTTTCTCATACCCGACAAGCACACAATTATCTTGCTGGGACATTTCAATGCTCAACTCGGCAAAGAAAGAAAATTTCAAAACATTGTAGGAAATTATCCGGCTCACCAGAGAACCAACCGTAACGGGGAGACTCATTCAACTCTGTAGGGCATTCAAACTAGTTATGAAATCGATAGCTTTCAAGCACTTACCCAAGAAACAGAAAACTTGGACATCCCCAAATCCCATTCTTGGTGAGTTCCAGATCGATCCCGTAGCCATTGCACGGAAAGCGAAACGAGAGGTTCAAAATGAGAAGGTTCTGCAAAGTGCCAACCTTGACTCTGATCATTATCTTTCTAAAATCAAACTTCAACTCATTCCCCGAAATACCAGGAAGGTTTGTCACAGAAGAACTAAGAACTAACCAAGAGTTCTCTGAGAAGCTTGAGTCCTTGGACCCACCGAATTGGGAACAACTACAAGAGGTCCTGGTTGAAACAGCTAAGGAGACAGTCCCCCTCACGAAACCGAAGAAGCATGCCCGGTGGACCAGTGAGTGTGATGTTGTAACAAGGGAAAGACAACTTGCCTGGCATAGATGGAACTCGTTGAGGAACACAGATAACAGGGAAAAGATCCTAGATACAAGAAAAAATTATATGTGGGGTGAAACGTGCCTTCGACAAGAGTCAGCTAGTACGAATTCAGAAAGATTTCGAGGAGAACAACACTTGAGACTTCTACAGAATTTTCAAACAGAATCTCAATAAATAAACTTTACCAAATCTACACTTCAAAGATCCCGACGGAAAAATTGCTCACTATGACAACTGCCAAATCCTGGCTAAATACTTTGCAACACTCCTTAACTGTGAAGCCGCAGAATCCACAATTCATTTAGAAGAAAATGCACGCGTTTACGCAGATTCACTTCCACCAACAAAAGAAGAAATCAAACAGATCATACAGTCATTGAAAAACAATAAGGCATCGGGTGAAGACTTGGTAATATCTGAACTACCGAAATATGCTGGAGACGAGGAAGTTGACAAGTTAACTACGATAATAGGCGAGATTGGTGTAACAGAGAAACTTTCTGGGGGCTGGACTTCAGCCCTTATTCACCCTCTTCATAAGAAAGGCGACAGAATAGATGTAAACAACTACCGTGGTATCTCGCTTCTCCAAATAACCTACAAGATCCTCTCCAATGCTCTCCGGGCTAGAGTAGAACAACAACTGGTTCCAATACTGGGAGAATACCAAGGAGGTTTTAGGAAAGGAGATTCCTGTGCTGAACAGATTCTGAATCTTAAATTGGTCCTTTCATATCTCAAACTTAGAAACAAAGAATATGTTGTGATCTTAGTTGATTTCGTGAAAGCATATGACTGTCGATCGATTCACTCCATTTGAAATCTTAAAAGAACTAGATTTGGACAACAAGACAAGGGCAATCATCCAGGAGACCTTAACCAACATTACGTCCAAGGTAAAATCAGAGGAGAAATTTCCGACGCCTTTGACATCAGGACCGGGGTAAGGTAGGAGGATGGATTCTCACCTTTGCTCTTCAATAGTGTGCTTGACAACGCCATCCGTAAGTGGCAGAGAGAATTCAGCAACAAAGGAGTTGAAAATGGGGTGAGACTGGGATACAAAAACATGAATCTGATAGTTGATTGTCGAGCGATCGCGGATGACCTTGCAATTTTCTCTCATTCCACGAGTACAGCCATAGAACAAATCAGTGAACTCCAGAAACAAGCAGCAAAGGCAGGCCACAATATCTCCTTCGAGAAAACCGAGTTTATAAGTAATATAAAGCTGGCACCTAGAGAACTAGCCATTGGAGGGGGAAAGATCAAGCAGACAGGAAAGTTCAAATACCTAGGTGAATGGATAGAGCCTAATATCTCTGAGAAGGAGGCTTTCACATCACGAATGAGATAAATGTAAACTGCATATCAGTTAACCAAGGGAATTTAGTCCGTATTGATGAATGATAGTTTAAAATTTGAAAATACACTTATGTTCCGTCTAGTCAATACTTCAATGGATGCAGTGAGGGAGACCATTGAGGAGTGAATGTGGAATTTTTGAAAGCCTTTGTTTGGAGCGTGGCGCTCTATGGAAGTGAAACTTGGACTGTTGGAGCAGCAGAAAAGAGGAGAATTGAAGAATTCTAAATGTGGTGTTACAGGAGAATGATGAAGATCAGATGGGTAGATAGGGTTACAAATGAAGAGGTATTAAGACCAGTGGGAGAGGAGAGATGTTTCTGGCGACTGCTAATGAAGAGAAGAGGTAGGTTGGTAGGACACATACTAAGACACCCAGGAATAGCAAGCATAGTTATGGAAGGAAGGGTCGAGGACAAGAACTGTAGGGGTAGACCAAGGTTAGAATTTGTTAAACAGATTGCCTTGGATGTAGGGTGTGGTAGCTATGAAGAGATGAAACGATTAGCTCAGGGCAGGGAGCCATGGAGAGCTGCATCAAACCAGTCAAAAGACTGAAGACACAAACATACAGAGGTTCCAAAATATTTGTTGTAGGTAAACACTTATCATTCCATCTTACAGTAATGTACATGAAGGTATTGCTAATGGACTCTTGTGCCTACATTCACTTTCCCTCATACCTGTGTAGTTGGAAAGCTTTCTTCTTTAGCCATCAAATACATGGTATACTGTGGTCATCCCAAGCTCCCTCGTTCAAGCAACTCCTCTTCATGCTTCATGTTGACTATCAGCCAATCAGTACTGTTCGTCCTTACCTGACTCCTTGTTTGTTCACAATCCCACTTTACTTAGGCTAATCCTCAGACAGGTGGTGCCCCAGTCTAAACACGCTATCCCCATGAATAGAGGGGGAAATGTTAACCCTACAAGTGCCAAGAGTCGACTCTTCCGTTTGCTTTGTAGTGCCAGGGCTGAAAAAATAGACTGACTACGTGCATGTTTTCAGACATATAGCAACATCTGCAATTCTTGGAAGCAGACGGTGACGAGGAAGTTTCGTGATTGAGTTTAGTTAAGTTGGTACTTTAATAGGATATGTATTTCTGTTGTATTTACTCGTTGAAGATGGCACGAGCCATGTGGTCATTGTAAACAAATATGGCTGACCAAAATGGAAACGTTGCACGAGATCTTGAGAGAATAAGTAGTTGATTGGATTTTAGTGATGTGCAAGATGGTGAAGTTAATAGCAGTGATTCTCAAGATGATAACAGCATACATGGTTCTAGGGATGCCCAAGGAAGTGGATTTAGGGAAGTCCAACCATTTGAACACCCTGATGATGAAGATGAAGGTAGGTACGCCTCAATCGTATTATTAATTGTATAAATGATACAATTGTGTGATGTTAGTTCATGATATATTCAACAAATTGTATATTCCGAAAGTATTTACTTACTAGGCAATTTCCCCCCCCCCCACAAAAACAGCTCAAACTTTGAATTCAAAAATCAAAAATAAATTTAAAAAGAAGACTTCTGTCAAAATGTTTTGAAATATATATCATGTATTTATGTTGCAAATAATGCACAAACCTTACTCTTTAAAATGCTGTATCATTCATAAAAATGTGCCCATTAAAATGAATTATTATTCCGACAAGTAACTTTCTAGATTATTCGCCTGGCACTACAGTTAGCACTTGTAGGGTTAAACTTGATGGAGCACACACCATTCAGGGCTGTCTGGTCTGAATTGGAAGCCCCAACACAACACGCAACAAAACTCAAAAGCACCCTTAACATATAACACAAAAGCTACAAGCAAGAAGCATGTTTGTTACCCTAACTACTGGCTAGCCTCTGGCTTACACCTTGTCTCAAGTCTTAAGTTTTGTGAAACCGTTCTTGACATACTGACCAAACAATTACATAGTGGATGTTGGAAAAAAATCTCCCCCTTGGGTCAGAAATAATTGAATTATTATCAAAATAAATTCCCTATTTAAAAATATTTATTTACTACATAACTTGAAGTACCATTTAGAGGGGTCTAGTTGCAAAACTCACATTCTTCACTTTTGTTCGAAATTGATTTAGCAAGGCATTCTTATTCTTCGTTCCAAACTGCACACGACTATCTTAGTGCTGCAAAGCCAAACTCACAATATCCAGTGGTTTTCAAATGCCAAGAACTCAATTTAGATGCAAAACTAACATTCTCCAAACTGTTTAGTTGCAAAGAGCACATTCTCCCTGTTGGCCAATCACAAGACAGCTTCTGGTCATGTGACTTTCTACAGCTGCAAGCCAATGTTATTATCGTCTGTTCAACTCGTAACCTCTACATAATAAATAAATAATATCTGTATTCCAACAATGCAATTGGTTTCATTTGTCTCAATCTTTCACAAACTTGGCCAACCGTATATTGTTTTGTCTGAAGTCATTAATTTTGTTCAGTGTCAAAAGTAACATTCTCCAACTTGTTCAGACACAAAACTCACAGTCTCCAATGTTTGGATACAAAAGTCACATTCTACAAAATTAAAACCTATATTTCAGATAAATTAATAAAATAATGAAACACAGTTTATACAAGAAGGTATAATTAAGTATAGCCTGCAACAGAAGCAAAGTCTCTTAGAGATTCCGTTAGTTACATATATTTAAGAAGTTTTCTTTAGTTCCTGTAAAATTAGAAAAAGTGTAGAGCGTGAGTTTTGCATTTAGACCCATCTTAAGGCATCAGTTTATACAACAGGTAGGCATATATGGACTATGTGATTACAGATATTAAAAATATAGAATTTTGTTAACCTGTATTCTAGTAACATTTGATGATGAGGCGACATGGAATTTATTAATATTTATGGGAAATGTGGAACAAACTACAGTTGAAATGCTCATCGGAACTAAAAATTCAATATATATGAGGTAGTGTAAGGAAAATTAGAATTTTGGTTGCAATTCTTGAAATGCTTTTGCACACTTGAATAAAAACACAACAGGTATTTGAAATTCATTTTTAAACCAATGGTTATTCTAACACTGCAATAACTGAATAGCAAGTTACCTACATCCATTGTGTCCACAGTTGTCTTGCAGACAAACATGCTCAGTTTCTATGTGGCTAATTAAAAAGCATTTTTATTAATTGTTGATAATACCATGGTAATAATAATAAAATAAGTACTTTTGCTTTAGAATGTCAACATTTGAGCAGTGGAAGCATTAAAATGCAATGAACACTTGCTTGCCCCGCTCCACCTTAACGCACCACCACCATTAATATAGGCAGGGAGGGCTTCCATTTGGTGAGTGGAAAATCAGTAAACACAGAATAAGCTACGCCTTTTAAGTTGGAGAAGGTTCCTTGCATCATCAAGTGCTTCTTTATGATCTCTTCAGTTTCTAACTCTTCTTCCTGTTTTATTTATTTCCCAAGACTTCGTTTCCTTGTGCCCTTAGATGTTAGTTACTTTGCAACAAATCCATTTCTATGACTTGAACATTCCCATGTATTTCTTGGAACTACTTGTGAAGTCCTCTTAATGACAGAAGGTAGGTTATCGCTGTTCATTTGCAGCCTATTTTGGGCACGATGTAAACTACTGTACAGCTGGGCACTTATTCATAAAACGTTGATGAAATTTTCGCCATATAGCCTACTTGTTGGGTGTAGCTAAATCTGATAGTTTAATTCAAAAATCCTAATGCAATTATTTCATCTGCAATATATATTTTGCTAAGTAATAGGTGATTTTAAAAATAATATTTAACCCCCTTAGTGCCATGCGCCGATCAGATCGGCTCTCACTGCTCGCGCCAAAAGTGCCAAAGCCGATTCAATCCGCGCGCTGTTTATCTTATATTTATAGATGTCTGTAGGCGTATGTCCGTGATCATTTCATACTGTTGGAAAGGTGAGGTTTCAAGCTTGCCCGGGCGGTGTTTACTTTTTTCCTTTGAAGTCCGTTACGCGATAGGTTTGAGTTTGCATTCACGCCCTCCGTTTGCGCTCCCCCAATCACGTGCGTTCCCTCCAAAATTGTGGTGCAGTTGTTTTCGTCTAGTTGACGTTTTCTGCCTACAGATGTATCTAAGAACTTTCTACAGCTGGAAACGTAGTTGCATTCGAATAAGACTCTTCGGTGTCCTTAATTTAGGCTCAAAACTGATTTTAAAAAAAAAAAAATGAGAATAACCTCAATTAAAAAGGGTTAGATGCCGTATTTACTTTTATGAACATAATGTATGAAAAAATGAGGTATTGGTTATAATGCAAAGCAAAAATTATGATTCTATCGTTGGAAATGTTGCATTTATGATTTTTTTTTTCCGAATAGTCTGTATGACCATTGAAAATGGCTTGGCATTCTTGGCAAGTATTTCAGGAAATGGCTTGGCACTAAGAGGGTTGAATCAGTTCTTGTTATATCCTCTCTACAAGTTTGGTGCAGATTTGTAACTTTATGAGAAAAGTATACCTGAAGTTGAGCATGCTTGGAACAAAATTATTTTTTTGGCTTTTCGAAAAATATGTATTGTAGGTAAAATAATTGCACTGGGATTTTTAAAATGTACTATCACAGTCAGCAACACACTAAAAGTATATGGCGAAAATATCATCAACCTAGGTGCCCAGCTGTATTAGTTTGAATTTTGCCCAAAATAGCTGCAAATTACTGGAATAGCGATAACCTACCTTCTGTCCTTAAACCCACCTCAACGGATGAGTGGAGTGGAGGGTTGTCGTTAGTCAATGGTACCCTTGTTGGAAGTTACTGATGATGCAGCAAAAGATTAAAGCTTTACATTTTCCATATCTTTTGAAGGGCGACGATACCATTTTAAACCCTACCCTGCTTTTGATTTGCACAAGAAGGAAGGCAGTCAACATCCATTTCGACAAGAACTTGAGGTGTTGCAACAAACACAACCAATGCAGATAGATTCATATAGCTTGACTCACATTTCTCGTCACGGTCTTTGTACCATAAGCACATTATTGTTTAGAAATGCACAGGTCAGCAAATTTGGCCCAATTCCATGAGAAATAAAAGTCCCGAGCTGTAGTTAACTTGGTGCATAATACATCTCCTTTTATTAGAACACGAGTGTGGGTGGGGTTCCTGTATTACCGTATTTATCATGCAAATTGGATTAGTTTCGCTGGTCAAGCAAACATCACCAGATTCTGCTCACTTATGTACAGCATTATTAAGCTACAGGAGTCTTTAATCCTGGCTCTCGCTGCTCGCGCCAAAAGTGTCAAAGCTGATTCAATCGGGGAGGGTTTAACTTATATTTGTAGATTTCTGTAGGCATATGTCTGTGATTATTGGAAAGGTGAGGTTTCAAGCTTGCCTGTGCGGTGGTTACTTTTTTCCTTCGAAGTCCGTTACGCGATAGGTTTGAGTTTATATTCACGCCCTCCCTTTGCGCTCCCCCAATCACGCCCGTTCCCGCCAAAATTGCGGTGCAGTAGTTTTCTTCTTGTTGAAGTGATCTGCTTACAGATGAATCTAAGAACTTTCTACAGCTGGAAAAGTATTTGGAACAAGAATATTTTTAGAATCCTCTGTTATGGCAAAATTTATATTAAGTGCATGTTCTTGCACATTTACATGTCCTACATTACGCTGAGGAAGGTCACATTAATGTACAACATATATCGACTTATGGTTATATAAATTTTATCATTTAAAATCATCTTGTCGACTTCGTCGTTACGCTGGGGTCTGGCGTTACGTTACGGTGACGGGACGAAATGTACCCAGATGCACTGAGGTGTGTGACGTCATAGTACTGCTTGGTGCATGTGTTCCCCGACAATCTCTACTTCGTTAGTATAAGACAAAAATCCCCGATTCTTGGATGTCACGGGTAATCTCGAAAACCACTAGATGGATTTTGATGCGGTTTTTACCATTCTGTAAAGGATATCTCAAGGAAAAATTCTGTAGAAAATAATTCATGTATGATCAAAGAAAGCCAAGCAGTGACGATTTCAGTGAAAAAGTCGAAAACAAACTTGGCGTCCGTGCGCTTCTTAAGCTTACGCTGGGCAAACCGTTAAAAATATCAATATACTATGAGCGTAAGAATTGGTCAGCACGAAAAGTTCTACAAAAAAGTCCCGGAGAGCATATCTCTATCTTCAATACATCGCCCACTATAAGTGTTTTTAGACTGGACGTGCCCCACGTCCCCGCGTGCTTGTCCTTGCTTTGCACTTACCGTTCGCGAGTAATTTGAAACAAGATAAGTATTATGCAGATAATTTTCTAACATGTCAAGAGTCTTTGGCTTCGAGCATTTTTCAGCTTTTGTAGCATTTGAAACGATACAAAGTCCAGTCTTTCAGACTGACTGTCACTTTTTTACTATAATTTTGAAACCTTTGTCTAACAAATTCATTTCCTCCGTCGTTCTGTTATTCACCCGTTTGTGGAAATTGTGCACCTTAATTAAGCAGGGGCTCATCATGTTCCCATGACGAAGGAAATTAGTCATCCTATTTAGCCCCCCGTTTAAGTGAGAAGCGTTTTATAAGGCACTGGGCACACTCGTGACCAACACCTCCGTAGCCTCAGACATTGGATATTGTTAGTTTGGTTATGTTGTTGTTAATTCATTTTAGAGGCTTGGGACATCTCGGTCATCAGCCCATTCTCCGCACAGTAGCCACTGTCTCTACATATTACACATGCATCTTCACATGCTCGTGTCAAGGGGAAGAGAGAGATACTGGGTAACTGGAGCAAAAACATTGGCTACATTTTAAAAAGATTTATTGAGAACCAAAATCCAAACAGTACAGGGAACAATACAATGACTGTTAGAGGCCTTCACCAGAGAAGATGGAGCGGTGGTCTTGGCCCTAACGTACAACATCTACTAATGAAGCTTCCTAAAAACAAATAATAATAATAACAACAATAATAATGAGACCAAGGTAGTCATGCTGTGCGAACTACTGCTCACGTGTGACCCACAAACACCTCCCTCCACCTCCACACGTCACCGTGGACACACCACCCGCTGGGGCAGGTGGCGTCGCCACTCAGTGAGGTGGGATGAGTCGAGCATGAGGATCCTCGCTGAAGTCATCATCCATACCTATTTCTTGCAGGGCGCCAATGTTGGCAATCCCGCCCCGTTTCTCGAGGTTGGGAGCGCTTTTGCTCCAGCGCTTCTGTCCCGCTCCGTCAACCACCCGCGTTATGATCTGCCCGCGCTCCCGCTGGTGGCAAGTGCTAGGCCCCCACGTCTTACCCTTGACCCCGTCGGCAGGTACTACAACACAGCACCACACAGCACGCTGTAAGAACACACTGCAGGGCGACCAACACACACACGATTCTGTTCACAGTGGCAGTTAAGGGGCATTGATGGTGCACAGGCAAAAGGTCTCGGCTCATACAGCAGCTGTTAAAACAAATCTAATGTTTAATGAAACTACAGTTTTCGTATAATTTATTGGCATAATTCTTTCAATGAAATTTAAGTTAAGGTTTTTCTGAACTTGACTGCATTGGAATTTCAAAAATACACTCATGAAATGTAGAATTTGAGACAAAGCACTGCACTGTTTTTATAGTCTATGACCTTTAGCCGAAACACTACCAATACAAAAACCAAAACACTAAATAATTCCGTCATCTGTCTGGGGAGAAACGATACATTGGTTTTGTAACTATGGAAGGAGTCCAAGCACTTGTGTGCGTCGCTAATGTGAATCATCCCCGTTCTCACCAAACTCCTCAGATTGGTAATGACTGTCATGGGCACAGCCTTGAGGTAAAGTCACAACCTGGCAACAATAAACCTTTCAGTGAATTTGATCTTCCAGGTTCTCTAAGGTTCACAGCTGTAGTCTCAAAACATTTTCAACATAGATTATTGCAATGAAATCTTTGGGGTGGTGTCAGTTCCTCCTCCATTCCCTGATAGTGACACTCACTCAGATGAGCCATTCAATATCCTCTCTTTGTGAAATAAAGAACATGGGAGCTGGTACACTCCACCGAACGTTATTCATCTCATCTTGCTCTTGTACATTAGTGTTGTTCTCACGAGAGCATGAAGGCAAGGAGTTTCAAAATTTGGCAACATATTCATCGAAGTCCAAGATCGCAATCTCTCCACTTTCTTTGTTATCGAGTTCATTTCACATCGGAACTGAATTCAGGTTTTGGATAGCCTGTGTGTAGCAGACACAATGGCGGGCTTGTAAACTTGGTAGTTTAGTGATGATGGATGGCATCGCCATGTCAATTGCATATTTGTGAATGGCACAAGCTCTGAAGCGTGATGACGTTTAGTATGAATGAATGTTCAGTATCGTTGCTGTTGTGAACAGAATCGGGAAGCTGGTCACCCCCTTATTTCTAAGTCTAGATGACATTCCTCTTGGGATCACTGGCTCTCCTCTTCCTGAAGGGAACTCGACTGAAACAGAGTGAACGGGGAGGCTGGCCGTCTCTCTCGTCTTGAGTCCATGTGAGCTTTGGCAACAAAAACAAAAAGTGACACACAGATAGAGTGCAAGGTCTGAAATACAAAACAATAATGATTAAAAGGGAACTGAACCATGCAAGCGACACCTAGCATGCTGCTCCATGCAGGCCGAGTGCACGCCTCCCTCACTGGTCAACGTACAAACAGTTGAGCAAAATTACCAAATGACAGTAACAAATTGTTAAAAACTGAATAAACCAATTGATCGCTCAGCAGTTTGAAATGATCATGTCCTTGACTAAGACGTTGCTATCCAGCATGCAAGAGGCAGTACAGCGTTGAGTATTTTAAACTGCAAGGATTAGAATCACCTTCTGAACTACCGTATTTACTCGGCTGTAGGACCCACTTTTTTTCTCTCAATTTTTAGTTCCAAAATTGGGGGAGGATATTATAGACACGACCTTCGCAAAAATCCATTATTATGGGAAAGGGAGAGCCAAAATAAGCTATTTTATTTTGATGCTACATAGTACTTCTTCTTCCTCCTCGCCTTTTCCCGTCTAATAGGGATGTCTTTATTCCAGCTTGTTTCCTCACCTCCTTGTTTTTTAACTTGTCCACCTTGGTCTTCTGGATGGTGGATCTAAGAAATGTCATCTCTGATGCTTGCAGTCTTCATGCATCTCTCTTTGTAAGGGTGCATGTTCCAATACCATAGGTCAATATTGGTATGAAGTAGCTGTTAAACATCACCAGTTTAGCTGGTTTTGGAATCATGTCATCCCATAGAAGTGTCCTTACTTGTTGTTGGTAGAATTCTGATTCCTTTTGCACTCTGTTGGTAATTTCTTTACTGACCAAATTATCACTGGAGATTACACTTCCGAGGTAAGGTAAACTGTCTCTTAAAAGAACTTTTATTCATTCACCAATCAGTGTCATTGAAGTCCGAAACATGTCCCTGAAGAGGAGTTAGCACCTGTGTTGTAAGGGATGTCTTTATTCCAGCTTGTTTCCTCACATGTGGAGTCGCTGCTGTGTGAATGTGGTGTAATGCAGACTTCCACCAGTGTAGCCACAACTTGCACATTGGAAGACTTGGTAAGCGCAACACTTCTGGGTGGCAGCAGTGTAAATGAACTGTCAAGTAATGTAAATAGTATGCATTATTGTCCATATTAACTTCATACATTGTAAGTGCTTTTGACACGAATAAATAAATAAGTAGATAAATATTTTAGAGTAAATTGGAGTTATGACGAGTTGAGGCGGGAGACGTGCGACTCGGAACTTCATGCCGTCCAGCAACAGAGCAAGAGGATACTCACGAGCAATGGCACGTAACCGCGGAATGCTGGGCGAGCCCGGAGGACTGTTGGGACTCGATGGATTCCGCGACTTCCGGTCCAGAGCCGTATGTTGGACCGTGATGGTATGTCGGAAATCTGGAATAGAACCCAGTCCAAGAGTTGACAGGGAGACTCTTAAACATAGTGGCTGGTATTAGATAACACAGAAACAAAGTCATGAAGAAATATGGGCTGCACCTAAATACCAAATCAGCCTAATATTAATAAAAATATAGCAAACTGGATTCATGGGACGAGCTGTTCAAGGAGTAAGGGTTGAAAATAAACCAAAGTAAGACAGTAGTGATGACAACAGGACTGTCTAATGCAACCATTTGCTTGAATAATCAGCCTCTACAAATTGTTGATCAATTTAAACATCTTGGTAGCACACTGACTAAGGATAACAACAGCAACAATGAACTAGTAATGCAGCCACCTTCTATGCACAAGCTAGAACACTACTGTGGGATGATCAAGTGTCCAGGAAGTGTAAACATATACTGTTTAAGGCATACTACATCCCAATTCTAACCTACGGAGTACAAGAATGGACCTTGTCCAGAAGAGAAGAAAGTAGGATTCAGGCATCCGAAATGAAGTTTATACGAACAAGGCTTCATAGGACAAGGAGAGACTAAGTAAGGAATGAAATAAACAGGACAGAGGCTGGCATAGATATCAGTGCTACAAAATATTTGCAGAAGCAACTATTAGGAATGTATGGGCATCTCCAAAGAATGGGAGGTGAGAGGACACCAAAACCTTATTTTCAAGATTATCCCAGGAAAAAGACCAAAGAAATGGTTGGACCAAAAAGGATGATCTTGAAGACAAAGGGCTAGACTGGAGAAGGACTCATGAAGACCAACTACTGTGTTCATGGACAGGAAAAGGTGGCGAGGGCTCATTAACAGCGCCCGGGCGACTGGAGCTGGAATTTGATGATGATGATGATGATGATAGCAAACAAAAATTAGAATTTCAAATCAAAGGACATTTTTTTTTTTTGGGTCACATAACCCACTCTCGTAATTCCGCCCCTTAAAACAACAATAACTAACCCACTCTCTTGACGTGATCAGCGCAAGGCCACCACACCTTTTGGACTGACAGCCAATTTCAGGCCCACTGATCTGCGAAAGAGCCCTACAATTGAATGAGCAGCTTAATGGAACGACATATTTTAAAGCCAGTTCTGGATGGCTTAAAAACTCTAGACATGGTATTAGGGACCTGGACATTCAAGGAGAGAAATTTTCCTCGGATTTAGCGGCTGGGTGTACTTTTATTGAAAAGTTTATAGAAGATGCACTTGGGAAAGGTTCTTCTAGGGATGACGTTTACAATGCAGATGGGACTGGGGTAAACTGGCGAGCTCTTTCACGCAAGACGTGAACAATCTGCTCCCGGGTTGAAAGTGAGCAAAGAAAGGATTACTGCAATGGTATGCGCTAATGCAAGTGGGGAACACAAAATAAAATTGTTGGTGATTGGTAAGAGAAAAATTCCAACCAGTTTTAAAAACTGTTAGGTTAGTTAGTTATTGTTGTTTTAAGGGGCTCCTGTTTCGTACAAGACACAAAAAAGCACGTGGATAAGTTCAGTCATTTTTCTCGAATGGTACAGGAATGAATTCATTCCGTGAGGAGAAGAATAAAGATGGGAAAGGTTTGCTTATCCCCCTCTCCAAGTATTCAATGCAATCAATATCACCCACCCAACATCACAGCCACTATCCAGCCAAAGGACCAGGGAGTGATCGAAAAAGTGAACATTTTCAGAAAGCAGCTCCTGTGTCGCCTTTTGTTGAAGAAAGTGTAGTACAGTTCATTAAAAAATGAACATTAAAGGTAGCATTTACATGCTTGCAGAAATAGTTTCCATGGTGTCTAAAGGGGATGCAGAAACAGTTGAGTCAGATGGGCAGGGCCAACACATTCAAAAGCTCTGATGTCAAGCCTTGAGAAACAGACGGAGAGTACACCAACCAGGCTCAATCTATTAAAACTATTCAAAGACTTGGCCACGAAAAAGCGAACCACTACTGCAGTTCAAAAATCAATAACAGATTCTTTTAAGAGCTCTGCACAGTATTCTGTAAATATGTACAATTGTGCATTATTATGTATGTATATTCTTTCAATAAAAAACATTATACGTTCATGTTCGTTAATGGTTTCATTTATCTGCTCCAGTTATTTAACCACTAAAGTGAATTATGAACAGTTTTAGCAAAGTTCTTTTTTTGTAATGAACTCAACCTTTTCTTGGTTCCTTTCGAAAATCTGAACAGGGTCTGGTCACAATTAATCCGGATTATCGATGCTTCACTGTAATTAGAATATAGCTATCTCTAGCTTGAAAAGTTAGTTAGAGACTAACCATAGACTAGCTATCTCTAGCTTGATAATGTTGGTTTGAGACTAACCATAGAATAGCTATCTCTAGCTTGATAATGTTGGTTTGAGACTAACCAGAGAATAGCTATCTCTAGCTTGATAATGTTAGTTTGAGACTAACCGTAGAATAGCTATCTCTAGCTTGATAATGTTGGTTTGAGACTAACCAGAGAGTAGCTATCTCTATCTTGATAGTTAGTTGGAGACTAACCGTAGAATAGCTATCTCTAGCTTGATAGTGTTGGTTCGAGACTAATCAGAGAATAGCTATCTCTAGCTTGGTAGTGTTGGTTTGAGACTAACCAGAGAATAGCTATCTCTAGCTTGATAGTGTTGGTTTGAGACTAACCAGAGAACAGCTATCTCTAGCTTGATAGTGTTGGTTTGAGACTAACCAGAGAACAGCTATCTCTAGCTTGAAAATATCAGTTTGAGACTGACCAGAGAGCAGCTATCTCTAGCTTGATAGTGTTGGTTTGAGACTAACCAGAGAACAGCTATCTCTAGCTTGATAGTGTTGGTTTGAGACTAACCAGAGAACAGCTATCTCTAGCTTGAAAATATCAGTTTGAGACTGACCAGAGAGCAGCTATCTCTAGCTTGATAGTGTTGGTTTGAGATTAACCAGAGAAAGGAAGAAGGAAGGAAGATTGTAGTTTTACGTGACCGTGAATCTTGTGATTATGAGCCATGGGACCTCCTTTTTACGTGGAATCCGAACCACAGGACATGGCATTTCACATCGAAAATCTCACATGCATTGACCGGGAATCGAACCCGGACCGCCTTGGTGAGAGATTAACCAGAGAATAGCTATCTCTAGCTTGATAGTGTCAGTTTGAGACTAACCATAGAATAGCTATCTCTAGCTTGATAGTGTTGATTTGAGACTAACCAGAGAATAGCTATCTCTAGCTTGATAGTGTTGGTTTGAGACTAACCGTAGAATAGCTATCTCTAGCTTGAAAATATCAGTTTGAGACTGACCAGAGAGCAGCTATCTCTAGCTTGATAGTGTTGGTTTGAGACTAACCAGAGAATAGCTATCTCTAGCTTGATAGTGTTGGTTTGAGACTAACCAGAGAATAGCTATCTCTAGCTTGATAGTGTTGGTTTGAGACTAACCAGAGAATAGCTATCTCTAGCTTGATAGTGTTGGTTTGAGACTAACCAGAGAATAGCTATCTCTAGCTTGATAATATTAGTTTGTGACTGACCGGAGAGTAGCTATACTGAGACTGACGAGAGAGTAGCTATCTCTAGTTTACTGAGACTGACCAGAGAGTAGCTATCTCTAGTTTACTGAGACTGACCAGAGAGTAGCTATCTCTAGTTTACTGAGACTGACCGGAGAGTAGCTATACTGAGACTGACCAGATGGGAAGCTGATGTTCTGGCCCGGTTCCTTCTTGAGCAGCTTGAGGCGGCTCCTCTTGAACTTGCCCTTGCGTTTCTTGGGCGTGGGTGTGGCGGACTGCTGCTGGATGATCATAATGTGCAACTCGCGCTCCAACAGGTCGATCTCTCGCGCCTCCAACTCCTGCTCTCGCTGTCGCAAGTTCTCCTCCACCAGCTTCTGCTGCAGCTGGGCCTTGGTCAGCTCCTCCTCGCGGCACCGCAATTCCTGGCACACATCACAACACGACATTTCAGCTCAAATATTCCTCATTCATATTCCAGGAATTGAAAAAGCATCCTCAATGCAATAAAATGTATGCTGAGAAAACATAAACACCCCACTACTTTAATGGTTGGTTGGTTGGTTCCTGAGTTTAGGGGCTGCGACAACACGGTCATGTAGCCCCGTGTACTTTGGGTGTGTTAATTGTGATGGCTGTATTAGTGTGTGTTAATCTGTGATTCAGGTAAGCATTGCAGATGATCAATTTCAAGTAGTTCCTACTATTGCTACCGAATGCTACCATCAATGACACCTAGCTGCGAACTTAGCTACTAGATGCCACAGCAACCGGCACCTGGCGACGAACGTTGAAACTTGATAGAGCATTAATCAAATCTAACCTACAAATTTAGCTTCACACAATTGTAGTTAGTGGAAGGTTCTTTAACATGCCATAAATCTATGACATGGGCCCGTCGGCTTTACTTCCCCTCCGAAGGAAGGCATACTGAGGGATTTTTAACGCTCTTAAAACATCCGACGACTTGGCCAGGTTTTAACCCGCACTCTAGGGCATAGAAGCTCAGCATGCTACCAACTACGTCACCGAAGCCGCCTACTTTGTAAAGTATTTAACACACCCCACCACTGTAACTGGAAATGTTAATTAATAGCAATGAAACCCATTTCTCACAAAGATAGGTTTAATTTCTACATAGAACTGTAAGTGAAAGCTCAATGTTTTGTTCGGTAATGAAGCTGTAAGACAGGCAGAATCCCTGGAGACAACGATTTACTTTATTTAACTAAGAAAGGCGGGACAACAGTGAGGCAAGAATAATTTTGTGCTTTGCCTCGTTGGCTATAGTCACAAAACATTCACACATCTTGCTTGAGCACTGCCGTTTGTTAAGCAAAACATTTATACTTACAAGTTGAAAGAGTTTACATGATTCCCCTCTTTCGTTATTTATAGATTAACTAGCAACTAGCAACCCGCAGTATATTCGCCCAGGAATGGTTATGAATGCATTTCATGATGAGCTTTTTTTTTTTTTTCTTTCTTTCTTCAATGAACTAAGACCTATATCCGTTTTACATCTCGGCATGATGGGTTAAAATCACTGATTGGACAATTAATTATATTATCATGGAGATGCAAGTGCAATGAATTCTTGTCAGACGCATTTAAAAACGGAGAGGTGCATGAAACACAAATCCCCCTTCCGTCCAATCTTAACTTGACTGTGTATTTTGTGGAACGAAAAGTTCACAGGCGAAGTGAAGAAATGCCAAGTTGCACTTCCAAGGAAACTCCAAACACAACCACTCTTCTGTGAAGTCTTAACTACACACGACTCAATGGTTTGCTGCTGGCTGTAACTGGGGTGATAGGCTCGCCCCTCACCAGCTCGTAAACTGTCGCCTCAGTAATTGAATGGAGATTGTTGGAAGAAATGAAAACGGGAAAGCACTTATAGTGGGCGATGTATTGAACATAGAGATATGCTCTCCTGGACGTTTTTGTAGAAATTTTCATGCTGAACAATTCTTACACTCATAGTATATTGATATTTTTAAAGGTTTGCACAGCGTAAGCTTAAAAAGAGCAAGGACGCAGCTTTTCTTTAAACTTTTTCACTAAAATTGTTACTGCTTGGCTTCCTTTCATCGTAAATAAATAATTTCTCGAGATTACCCGTGACATACAAGATTCGGGGACTTGGTTTTATACTAAGTAGAGATTTGAATGTCTCCTCTTATAGAACAGCAGTGTGTCCAAACACAGGACTGTTACAGATGGAAAAAACGTTCTTCTTTTCAACTACCATGGTTCACAGTAACACACATCTATGAATTAATTTAAGAACTAAAGATCATTTGACTAGAGTTGTCCTACAAGTACAGACAAGGTACTGTATGTCAAAACCACTTACAAGGAATAACAATACTATACTCTGTATTTCAAAAGAATGAACGTGAAGGAAATGGTGGGAGTTTGGAACAGCTGAGCTGTGTTGCCAAGTTTTTATTGTTGATGTAGAACAGCTGATTTGTATAATACACAGGGCTACACTTCAGATATTATTTCGGAACTATTATGCACAATATAATGCAAATGTCGATCCTGAGTCAACGCCGAGGACATTCAAATACAGAAATACAGTATAAAATGAATAAATAACACATGGAAGCTATGCTACCTTTGTCACCGTTATTCAATAAATACGAGAAAGAGGCCAATAGCTATACAAATATAATACAAAATACAAACACAAAGTAATCTGATGATGAATATATCAACACTCACCATGCAATGATTATATCCTTCAAGATGAAACAAGAGAGTGGGTGAAGATCGTTCACAGTTCACAGCAGTTAACACAAAATTAACATCATGACAATACCAAGCACACTCACTCTATCGCGACTCTGTACGGTTAATAATAGCCTCCACACACGTAATGTTAAGGTCAAGTATTTAGCACCAAGCACACAAACAAGCTGTTCTGTGGCGATATTATTGCAGTGATTTTACATTGTCGATTTGTAGGTTATTGAATGACGAGCGTTAATTTGAACACTACGGTATGCAATGAAACATTACTGGATACGTAAACATTAAGACTAAATGTACATAGCCTATTTTGTACGTCACACATGTATTCTAAATTAAGTATATTTCAATTTGAATTGAACAAACAAGGCTAACCATGAAAATAGTGTGATGTTGAAATGAACGATAGCCGGCCGTTACAGGTTGGCGCGCGCGGTCTCCAGTTGTATTTCCAGCATTTTCACACGTTCTTCCTGCGGTACTATTTACAACTTATTGACTCGATGCTTAAAGTAAACGAAACGATGGCAATGAAACAAACTGGGACACAGTTAACAGGCAACGGGATGAATGACAATAAGCTAGCAACGTTTGGTATTAGTTGTCAAAATCCAGCCAATAGGAGCCCGCGGCGGTCAGCTGTTCCAAGCTCCCGCCATTTCCTTCACGTTCATTCTTTTGAAATACAGAGTATAGTGAAACGGTAAGATGGAAGGAACTACTCACCTCCTCTAATGATCTGCAAGCCTGAAGCATGGGGGCAAAACAGTAAGATACCATACATTAAAACAGCCAAGCTACAAGCAACACAAGCACATTTGCACTCAACTCTGACAACTGTGCATTCATTCCCATAATGAATCATAAATGAGAGGGATATGAATCTAAGCACAAAAGGGATCTAGAATTACTAAACAATATATCTGAGTATTGTAGTTGGCAACTACACTTACAGGCCGGACGTTTGTTTTGGACGAGTGAAAAATCTTTATGGAAACCTGGAGGCGAGTTACTACAGTACCTGTGGTGTTGTCAGCTGCCCCATGTGGTCCGATGATTGACAAAGTTATCTCACACTGCTGCTGAAGTACAGTCATTAGCAAATATAATGACATTCTCTTTGTTACTATGTAACGTGTACTTCCGCGTCACACAATACTTCAACGTAGACTGTACTGTTCTAAATGGTGGTGTTGTCACGTGTTTAAGTCTGCAATTTCATTACATCAGACCGGCGAAGACAACTGAGAAGCGCAAGCGCTAGAGAGCAACCGTGTACAGGCTCACCCGCAAGCTTCAAGGTCAAGGGCAATCGTCTAAAACAAACGTCTGGCTTGTACTACCTTTGTTATCTAGTCATATCATGTAGGGAAATGATTCTATGAATTTACGGACTATCAAATAAACTCATCTAAGAAAACAGGCTAAGCTACCCATTCACGAACATACTGGAAAATGCAGAAATCCACATTTCCCAACATTTGAAAGCCACTAATAATATCGATGATTTAAACTACGAGGAGAATATACCGTAGAGTCTCGATTATCCGACCTAAACTGGACCTGGAGTACCTGGTAACACCAAAAATGTCAGATAATACAGAATAACTTTGAAAATGAACTGAAACAATGACATATTTTTCAGTACTCTATTTACTGAATTATCAATTCATTGTTCATGGAGTATTGAAGAAAAACGTTCCAAATGCCTCAAGAAAAGCAACTTGTCAACAATGTCTGCTGATTCACATTTTCTTGCTGCGAGATGTCGCCATTGACACCTCTATTACACTTGCCTCCGACTGTTGCTCCACATACGTCAATGTCATATCCAATGCACTTAATCCTTCACTGTTCTGCAATACCTTGTACTTCATCCTCATTTTCGTTAGCATTCACATAATCAATAATATCAGGGTCAGTTAGTGCACAGCACTTGTACGGTAGAGTCGTAGCATCCTCACAACCAGGAACAATGTTGGATAACACAGAGTGTCGGATAAGCAAAGGTTCCCACAGAATGACAAATTACGAACAAGGCAATAACGGATCTTTATTGACAACTAAGAATAAGTCCACATGCCAAATAACAACTTTTTAATTCTTCTTCATATGCCATTTACTAAGGATACTGGCACCCATGGTTGAGGTTCTTTGTCAGCCAGGTTTCCGATATGCTGCATCAACACCACTTCTCTCCACGAGGTGTAAAGCATTCAACCCACATTTTAAAGGCTTTTAGTTCTTTGCACAGGGCCTGGCTTCCATACTAACAGCAGTGTAGGACACACATATCTCCGAATCCTTCGCGGCCTAAGATGCAGGTTTAAGTTGCAGTTAGCTTGCCACGGTGGGTGAGTGGATAGCGTGTCGGTCTACTAACCCCAAGATTGCAGGTTCGCCCCTGACCGTGGTAAGTGATTTTTGAAAGGCGGCAAAAATACGATACGCATGTCATACGATGTTGGCATGTCAAAGAACCCATTTGAATTCAGTAGGCCGAGTTCATAATGGCAAAATTAATCTCGGGAGTTTCCGCCAGCACAAAGTTCCTCATTTCTCTACTAGAAAGCACTATTGTGTTCAAGGAGATTAGATATCTAACATCTAACCTCCTTGACTTTCATAGTCAAGGAACTACGAAATTCGACATGCAAGCTACCCTCTGGGTGTCAAATAGCAAAGCTTGCACCAGGCACCCGAGGCCATACGATATTATTATTATAGTTGCAGTTGGAGGCCAAGTTCTTCTCCCATGCTCAATCCTGATCTTGATGGCTGTCGTTCAGAAACACTCCCAAGGTATTTATAATACTGAACACGTTCTTCATGGCTCATAGCCACCTCAATTAAACTACCACAAATACTGACCATACAGGTCTAGTACATGAATCCTGATTGGTTACACAGGGTACTAGACGCAAATAGCTAACGCACCCACATGAACTGTGGATGTTTCAGAGCTCAATAGTTACTGTTTTGTTGCTGACAGTTTGTCGTAAAACAATTTACTTTCTGAAAATTATGAAAGATGAAATAATAATTCTCCACCAGTATGGAATAAACAACAGATGGGTTCTGGCCCCCTAAATGTAGACAAGCAGTGATGTTTCTCATCCTCCACCCATTCCTAGCCTTCGTTCTATCTATTGTCCTTTTCCTATTTATTATACAGTGTTCAAAAAGAGTTTGGCATATTAATAATAATATGGTATGGCCTCGGGTGCCGGGTGCAAATTTTGTTATTTGACATCCAAAGGGCAGCTTGCATGTCGAATTTTCTTGCTCCTTGGAGCGCTATGAAGGTCAAGAAGGTTAGATATCTAAGCTCCTGGACACTATAGCGCTTTCTAGTAGAGAATGGAGGAACTTTTGTGTTGCCAGAAAATCCCGAGATTAACCCCCTTAGCGTGTACGGCGCAATGGTGCGCCGTCGACTTTGAATCGACCGCTACGTGGAGTTTGCAATAGTTATTTATTTGGTCGTAAGATGGCAGGAAGAGGCAACTTTTGGCTACACTTTGAGCTACTTATTATTTCCAGGAGGTGTCACATATCTTCACAGTCATTTATTTTTCAGATCTCTGCACACATGTTCCCGCTTTTGCGGACTGAGAGTTTGCTTGTAAACATGGCAGATCCTGACACAGTTATTGATGACAAAGAAATAGCTAATTTGCTCGATAATAATGCCAACGAAAGTGATTCAGAGTGTGACAGCGATATCGAGGATGAGTTCGCTATAACTTCCAGTGAAGATAGTGACGCTGACAATGTAATTCGTGATAGAACGCCAAGATATTGGGCGACTGTGATATTGTCCCAGTATTGACGTGCTGCTGACCAGGGATAATCAGGTTATTAAAAGTTTATAATATTATGTTACGTTATATGATGATGTTATTGTGTGGGGTGTTTGAAAACTTTTGCCAATGCATTTGGAAATTATAGCGAATATTTTCTAAAGCAATGCCTCGGTAGGAGTCAGGGCTATGCACTTCACCTTTACCTTCTCCATGCCTCAGGAACAGCATGTATTGAACAACTTTGACCAGTAGTCCTCTGATAGAGAGAAGGATTCTTTGATATGTTCAGCATAAATGCCGTCTGGTCCATTTTTAGCTGAAGTTATAACCTGTTCTATTTCTTCTCTAGTTATAGGATTTAGATGTTCCAAGATTTCTGTTAAAGGAAGGTCATAAGCAAAGTCCTTATGTTGTAGATTAAGTATGTCTTCGAAGTGGTTTTCCCATGTATCCATTTGAATTTCTCTTGTGAATGACGGATTTTTCTTTCTAAGAACTGTGAAGGGATTTTCTTTTGCAAATTCAACCTGTCGCATTGCATCATCTTCTATGTATTTTGTTTTCTTCTTTTTTAATAATTGTTTATACGATTGCCTCTGTTTTGCATATTGTGAAAGGTTCGATTCTTGCGCAGTTTAGTGCAGCGAGTGTCTCTTTCCGTTTGATGTAGCATTCCTTATCGAACCAAGGCTGTGCTTTCCGGCTTCCGATGGGTATTCTACAACCTTGGAGATTGATTTAATTGATTCAGTTCAATAAGTGATATTGCTTTCGTTATTTTGTATTTGTTTTTAGCTAGTTCAACCTGATTTAGTTTCCTGGATGCTGAGAACTGCAATGAGGTATTTTTAGGTTGAAGTTGCCCAATTTCGATTTTTGTCATTACTGGTATGTGTTCCCTTATAGGAGCCATGGATGACGACCATAGACCTTCTTGACTTATGTTTATACCCTCACCTCGTACAAAGACGAGGTCTATTGAGCTTGTTCCGTTTCAGATGTGGTTTGTTTATGAGAGAGTATCCTTCCTCCTCTAGTGTTTCCAATAGTAGATCTGTTTTATCAATCCTTGCATTTAAATCACCAGCTAAAATTACCCTAACATCACTGCTCGTTTCTGTGATGGCTTTCATTACTTTTTCCACAGCTGTTTCGTTATCTGTTTTTGGATTAAGGTGACCTTTTGTTTTGACAATAATCATATTTTGTGCCTCTTGATTGGACCTAGCTTAGGCTTGATGAAAATGGAGGCCTTCCTGCAGTGGGTAGGGCGAATATTCCTGGATATTATATTGATTAGTGAGGAAAGTTTCTGTAGTGATTATGACATCAAAATTTGTTATGTGATCTGTAGAGATATACGACATTGCTTGTTTTAAGCCTTCAGTGTTCCATAATAAAAGAGAAACGTATTTAGACGAGTTCCACGCCGTCATCTTGTCGGATTCTCCGAAAGCGAAATTTCCTGACCACTATTCTATTTGACTAGAAATGTGGTTGTTCCGTTTTGTTGATATGTTTAAAAGGGAAGCCTATCTTGTAGGCTTTGTTGTAACCCGTCGTTTGAAGTTCTTCGCAGTGAACATTGTCATCGATTTCATTTTTCTTGAGGAAATTTCGTAATTTATCTGTTGTTGTATCGTTTGATAGTCGGCCTACATACAGCCATGCCATTCTTTCTGCTGCCTGAATGTTGTTATCATCGTGTTTCGTTCCAATTATGTCTTTACTGTGATTCGATATTGTCCTTCTTGGGGGGACAGTTCTCCAAACTCTCTCTACCGGTGTTTGGGTCACGTTCTCCACAATGACATCGTTTTGTTCGTCATTTTCCTCAGTCTCATCAGCGGTTTGATTGAGATTTTGTTTGGTTTGACTGTTCGATTGGAAGGTCTTTCCATTAACTTTTCTATTTTCATTACGAAGTTGCAACGAGGAAAGTTGTGGCTGTTGCCATAAATACGATACCTTCTCTCCAGCTTCTACAGCAGCAACATAGAGAGGGGGATGATCATTCTCTGTTATTGATTTACTCCCACCATCTTTCCCTACGTTATCTTGGAAGGATATGCTATTTTGCAAGTTTCTCTGCAACCTAATATTCAACGATGCGATCATAGTTTTAATCATACTTAGTTCATTACGTGTCTCTTGTTGAATAAGTTTATTTTCAGCATCTTTCCTTTCCATGCATTCTCTCAATTCTTTAATATTGTCTTCCTCTTTTGGCAATGCCTTCCTGAATTTCATGTAATCATTACTGCATTCACGACATAGCCATAGCAGTGAGCATTTCTTGTATTCCCCCATGCTAACTCCTGCACATTCTCGATGAAACCATCGCGTGCACTGGCCATCGCAGCCTACAGCTTGACACTCATTTGCAACATCTTTGCTGCATTTTGGGCACACATAGACGTTACCCTCCACTTTCTCGGAGATTGTGGAACTACTATTCACTCGTTGTGTCGGCATCCTATGAGTACTCTATTTATTTATGGACTTTGGATTCCAAAATGGCGGATATTTCCGTATGTTTAGACAAAGATTGATTTAATCCTAAAAAAAACACTTTCACGTTTTATTTCTTTACAATTCTACTTTTATATTGATGCACTGCACTAAATTTCACAATCGCTATCACTTTTAATATTAATTCGACACTTCGTTAACACAGCACTTTCACAGGAAGAATCTAAGCCTGCTAATCAACAATTATGATTTATTAAGGGTCTGTTTTTCAATCTCTGGATAAAAGTGATGGGCATCCACTCCCCGAGTAACGTGTTTATCAATGCAAAGTTATGCGAACTCTGGTGTCAACTGATTGAAACACAAACCACATGGTGACAGTCTTCGTATCAGTATTTAAATGATGATATGCTTTAATATGAAACATTGTAACTAGTCAGCAATGCCGGTATTATGTTTCTGCACAATGGCTATTCAGATATTAACCCACATTGCGGTAATGCAGTTATGAATCTATTATATATAATCCAAAATTGACTCATCGACGCAGGGCTCAAACCACTAGACGTAGAAAGCTTAAATTTTGCATGTTGGTTGATCCGTCTATGTAGAGGCTCACTAAGAAACGGTTTTTGAAAATTCAATTTGTAAGTGACTTTTTTCGGCCCTTTGGCACTGAGCAAGGACAGTCCGTACAAATATCGGAGTTACCTCATTTTAAGCCGCCAGATACGAGAAACAATACTCAGAGGTCCTGTGGGGACCCCGAAACACACTTTTTAAGTTCCTAAAATGAACGATTTCGGAGATATTCCCAAATAACTGTGTTCCCTCGAAGAAACAGATCAACGTTACTATGGCAACCACTGAAATTTCGCAGACCGGGGATAGTTTTCTGACAATATCTGGAAAACCGTTTGTTTTAGGACCTTAAAGCGTGGGGTTCGGTTCACGAACTTTGCTCCTCGCATTGACACACGTAAAATGAGATATTTTATTTATAGAGGTGGTTTTTGGGGTCGGATACGAGCGTGATTATGAGTCTAATTTTATACTCTTTGAGCTGGTTATTGTAAGCGAGCTTTCGTATCTTTACGCTAATTTACAATGTCAAGATGCTTTCTATTTTGCACGGTATGCTTTCATTTTCTTTATAAATTTGTTTTTTGTTAACTGAATATTTCTGTTTGCCAATATTGATCTGCTCTTTTTCGTTTTTTACCATGATCAGCAACCGATAATCACACACGGATGTGTCGTATTCTACCGGCTGTCACATTAAATTATTATTTTTTCTTAATTATTCTTACTGAGGAATTGGGCAAACTTATTTCAATAAAGTTGGTATTTTGTCTTTCACGGCCATTGAATCCCCGCACTAGGCACGGCTTAAACCTAGAAAAGTTGCCGAGTTGGACTAATGGTGCAGCAGAAAAGAGGAGAATTGAAGCGTTTGAAATGTGGTGATACAGGAGAATGATGTTCAGATGGGTAACAAATGAAGAGGTATTAAGACGAGTGGGAGAGGAGAGATGTTTCTGGCGACTGCTAATGAAGAGAAGAGATAGGAGGGTAGGACACATATTAAGACACCCAAGAATAGCAAGCTTAGTTATGGATGGGAGGGTCGAGGACAAGAACTGTAGGGGTAAACCAGTGTTAAACAGATTGCCTCGGATGTAGGGTGAGGTAGCTATGTAGAGATGAAACGATTAGCTCAGGAGAGGGAGACATGGAGGACTGCATCAAACCTGTTAAAAAACTGAAGACTCAAACAACAACAATCGGCAATTTTAATTACTTAGAGAGGCATGTGAGGCAAAAGTGTTTTTGGAGAATTTCAATCCCTGGGATGTAACACTGGAAGAGACTGCATAATGTACATCAGCGGCCAAGGTGAGAGATATTTAACTATAGGTCTATTAATAGCGATATGTTGACGTTCAAATCATCAATAAGTATGGCAAAATTACATCCAGAATAGCTTAAGGAAGAATACTTTTAATTCCCCATATTCCGATAGATTTTCCATTCCAGTGTGCAAGAGTGCAGTTCCCTCTTCAAACAATATTCGCAATTTCTTTAACAAAGCAAAATGACACACACTTAACAGTAGCACGTGTACATTTAGACAAAACCATTATTTCCCATGGGCAACTGTAAGTGGCGTGCTCGCGAGCATCCGGACAACGAAGTCGTTATGTCTCAGCAGAAGACGTAATTTTAAAATGTGTTAGCATAATGTAACATCGAGCCCTGCAGACTTTCACAACTCTATAAAATTCCCACTTTGCTGCTCATATCAACATACTGTATGTATCAGAATATTCAGAATTAAAATGGACCCACCTGTAGCCGCGATTGCTGTAATAGAATAGACCAATTATCAGCAATAATGCATCGTCCCCATTGTCTTGATCGCAGGCGAAGCCGCGGGTACCTGCTAGTATAATATATATCGATGTTTTTATACGGGAACTAGGCTAGCCTTTCATGGTGGTACGTGAAAATAGGCTAAGTAACCATCTTGTACTCTGAATATCTGTGCTTGTAATAGCTGCGAGGATAGCGTGTTGGTCTGCGTATTATGAGGTGTCTGGTTCGAACCCCAGTCCCGTCAATTACTTTTGCTACCAGATTATCATTGAACAAGCAATGAAGGAAATTAGAGAGAAAATTAAAGTGGGAGTGAAAATTCAAGGAGAAATAATTTCAACTCTGAGATTTGCTGATGACATCGTTATCTTGGCCGACACGCCTGAGGATTTGAATGAGTTATTGAATGGTATGGACTCCGTCTTGAGGAAACAATTCATGATGAAAATTAATAAATGTAAAACAAAAATATTGGAATGCAGCCGAAATAAATCAGAATCCTCTATGGACATCAAATTGACAGGTGAAAAGCTGAAGGGAGTAGGAGACTTCTGATACTTAGGAAGCAAAATAACCAGTGATGGACGAAGCAAAGAGGGTATAAAAAGTAGGTTTGCTCAGGTAAGGAAAACATTTCTACAGAAAAGGAATCTGTTGACATCGAATATAGATTTAGTTTAGGTATTAGGAAGTCATTATGTAAGCCTTTGTCTGGAGCGTGGCGCTCTATGGAAGTGAAACTTTGACTATTGCTGCAGCAGAAAAGAGGAGAATTGAAGCATTTGAAATGTGGTGTTACAGGAGAATGATGAAGATCAGATGGGTAGATAGAGTTAGAAATGAAGAGGTATTAAGACGAGTGGGAGAGGAGAGATGTTTCTGGCGACTGCTAATGAAGAGAAGAGATAGGTTGGTAGGACACATACTAAGACACACAGCTTAGTTATGGAAGGAAGGGTCGAGGACAAGAACTGTAGGGGTAGACCATGGTTAGAATATGTTAAACAGATTGCCTCAGATGTAGGGTGTGGTAGCTATGTAGAGATGAAACGATTAGCTCAGGACAGGGAAGCATGGAGAGCTGCATCAAACCAGTAAAAAGACTGAAGACTCAAACAACACAACCAGATTGTCGATGTAAATGATATTTATCATAACATTATGCGTCATTTTAACAGAATCTACATGAAATTACGATTTATCTAATTTTTATTACAATATTTTGCACCAAGCAGGAGTTGGGAAATTTGATTGTGTTGAACATTATTTCTAGTAGTCTATAGATAGGCTCGAGACTCCTCTTAATTTACAATATAATAAGTGATGTTTGTTGAAACAAATGTGACAGTAGCATATCTCCAATTCAATCTATACATGCATCATAACCAGTATGAAAACGGAGCGTAAATTAACATTTTAAGAATGTCCAAACTGTGTAGTATACGAGTAGGATAACATGTCAGATGTCACACATCATATGCGACTACTGTAAGACTCGTATCTTTAAATTTTTATTTTTCCTATTGTTGTGGGCCCCACCTTATCATATCGCCCAGGGCCCCGCAAGGCCTGGATCCGCCACTGATGACCACCACGAGCTCTAAGGCACACTGGGGTAGATTATCCCACTGTTAATCTTGGATTAGCTTCCTCCATATTTGGTCCGTATTCACAAATTGTTAATATATATTGTTAGAAAATGTCCATCAATGTATACAATATTTTTTCCTTTATAACTAGTGGTACATAGCTCCATCCAGCGTTCATATTATACAAAACAGGTGTTTGGCATGCACATATTAAAAAGGGGGTAAAGAACTCGACTGTATAAAAAACAGTAAGTTGCATATATGTTAAAGACTGGATTTACACTACATCTAAAAATTCTAGTTGAATGTTGAGACGCCGAGAAGGGTCAGCGTATAAATTAGCTGTTGTCAGGTAACCTCAAATATGCACTCATTCCTGTTTGTACAAGATTACGGTTTGAGTGCTTGTTGTCTTGTGAACACGAAGATGTGTCAGATCAAATCCAACGGAGTAGATGTGGGAACCGAACGAAACCCCATTTTCTAACAATATATATTATCCCACTCTTAGACAGCAGCTTCAATAAGTTGCTGTTTGTTTGTTGGAGGATTGGGACCCTCGAGCTCTTTCCATGCCTGTTCAATACAGTTCATATCTGCAGAATAGGCAGGCCACTCCATTCCCCATATGCCTTGCATCTGAAGGAACTGATTGACCAGTCTAGCTCGATGAGCACGAGCATTATCGTGCACTAGTGTGAAGCCCTCACCCATTGTGGCAGCGACCGATTCTGTACACCAGACCAGTCATGTTACCGTGGACAGGAATTACGAGGCATGATCCCACCCTAAAACATGACTGAACCTTCTTGCTGTTGGTGGCATTCCTGGATGAAGGGCTCGTGAAATCTCTCACCACACTCCAATGCTCCTGCTGTGTGGGTGTAAACCAATGGAGACCTCATCCGTAAAGAGAGTATGCTGAGTTGTTGCCCACCTTACACGAGCTGCCTTATGAGAGGAGGTTTTGGCGCAGGCACCCTTGACTTCAGCCCTGCACACTGTCTGACCAGACACATTCACTCCAGTGGTCCTTCCAAGATCTTGGCGGATGGACGTTGCAGTATCAACGGACCTAGGACGTGCGGGAAGCAACAGATACCGATCCTCCCTGCGAGTAGTTTGCGGGGGTGTCCAGTTCTTGGTCGATCAGCAACTGTTTGGGTCTCTCTGATCTTTTTCCACACCCTAGAGGCATCATTTTGACTCATTCCATCACGAGTAGAAAGCCCACTTGTCGGAATCCCTCCACATGCAATGTTACAATTCGAATGCGAACTCTTGCCATGTTTAGAGTAGGCTACAGTGCGCGCTTGAAACCAATTGTACAAGCGGACATGAGACGTGCCTCCTCGCGGACAAATATTGAATGATTCGTATGGTGACGTACAGTGCAGTGTCGACCCATCACCCATATGCAAAACTATAAGGCGATATATTACCTTCTCCTTCATGCGCAACCCATGCAGCACCTCCTCGATCTCCAACTTCCAATCCTCCTGCATGGTGTGGAAGCTCTCGTGTGGCGTCTGGGTGAAGGCCGAGTGGACAATCACGTCCAGTGCCATCAGGATGTCCTCGAAGGATGGCCGCAAGTGAGGATCCGAGTCCCAGCATGCTACAACACAACAGTAACATTTAAAATGAAAAAAGAATTCAAAAGAAGAAGAAAAGTCTCTTTCTGTATTTGTTTTGGGTGTCCTGTTCTTATAGTCTCCCTCCCCTCTTCATCAGATTAGGCTACAGCAATGTGCCTCTGTTATGAATGTTTGTATACACCTTTTGTGGTCCACTGTCTTACCATTTATTTTGAAGACTGCAAGAAAGTACCTTGCTAGCTGTGGACAGGAAACCAGTGAATGGTAGCATACACCAAAGCCACCACCTACAACTAAAACAACAATTTGTGTGCAAATTTGCTGGTAAATTAAGAGAGTGTCACGAAAGTAATCCCCTGTGCTACCCAGGAACCAAACCACTGTCTTGTCAACATTATACACTGCTCAACAAAAGTATGGGCTACCATCATCAATTGAATCGCTCGTTGTTGAAAGGCACCAAGTCCAATTTTTTAAGTTTTGAGATAAACACAAAAAAACTGTTTTTCCACTCTTGTTCTAAAATATGAGACGTAGTTTTTTGTATGTGGAAAGTGCACACACACACGCCGATATAATAAAACCAAAATAGCATTGTTCTGTATGTTACTAACACTTTTATTGACAAAATACGTAACTGGACTTGGGCCATTTCAACATGGAACCTTTGAGCGAGGAATATCATTCACATTCTGAGGTTATTTCCTTCATTTCTAAATGAACTGATGTGTCCGGAAGGTCACATGAATGTAATAACTGTTATGTTGAAACGCACTAACTGCTGGACTAAGTTCCTTGACGGCTGTGGTAATAGTACAAGCGCTTCTTGTTCCATTCAACACCAATACATGCATCTTGCTTCCTACGACGCAAAATCACGGTAAAAAGGATTTGTCAAAATTGTGGACTTAGTGCCTTTCAACAACAAGCGATTCAATTGTATGTTGATGCTGCCATAGAGAAGTGGGATCTCTTACCCCACGATAAACTAGATGGCCTCCTCCGTGTGCGGGGAGGACTATTAAATACTGATACTGATCATCATGAGATATGAATTTTCAATGTTTCTGTTTTCAAAAGGGACACTTAGAAGCGAGTTCGCTTTGTTTTTGTACTGTTTCATTGTTATCTAACCATGATTATTATTGTTTTCAGAAGGACTGATGTTCAGTTTGTTAATAAGTTATTGAATCGAATGTTACTGAAGGAAAACATCATGTTGATTTTTCCATTTCAGGTAATATGTTTTAACAAAAATTTTATAAAATGGTCCGGCCAGCTCAAAAACAAATTGCCAGCGATTCGTCCCAGTGTATCAGTTGGTATGGTGCACCTCACCAAGACGCTTGGCTAGCACATACTGAGAAGGCCATTACAAGACACAAAATACATGTAGTATTGACGTCACGAGTAATGCCAATGTGCTACGGGAGTCAAACTCCCTTTCACAAAAACCTACCTTAGTAATCCAATTTGGTTTTCAAATATTCCTGAAGGAATGTATGTGCTAGCCACGTGTCTTCGTGAGGTGTATCATACCAACTGACGAGCCCAATGGTACACTGGGGCGAAACGCTGGCGATTATAATTTGAGCTAAGCAGACCATTTTATCATATTTGATACAAGGTGTCTACCAACTCATCTTAAAAGAATTCCCTGAGTAAAGACTGCTACACATTCGCCCGGGAACAGGAAGTGTGATGAAATTCACGCCAAATTTAGGTTCGTTTTAAGCGCTCTCCAGGAACAAGAAGCAAAATGTAATCCAGGAAAACAAATGGAAAATTGGATTAAGTTTTATGTTTCCTGTTCTCGGAAATTCCAGGAGCCAAACACTGTGAGCAATGGCGGCACAAGGGAAAAACAGTTGTGAAAATAAATTTATTACAATAGAACTTATTGTCCAGTAAACTAAGCAAGGTTTATGAAGTCATGCTGCTTTCACTACGGTAAATCCCCCCAATAAAAGGCACAACGGGAGGTTGAATACACACATCAAGGTATATATCATACGAGTGTGATCATCTTAGACCAATATTTAATTTGTAAAACCATTCATTACCATTGAAATCACTGATCCAACGTCGCAGGAATGATGCTATTCACTAACATAAGTCCGAATATAGGCCTACACAGTAATTTACACATATCCAGGGACGAAGGGTGGCATATTCCAAGTTCTCACTCTCAATTAGGTCCACCTCGTCATTACGGAAGTAATTGAGTTAATCAATTTATTAATTTATAAATGCATTTAAATGAAGGAAATCATTATGAATGATGTTTCAACAGGCCAGAACACACTATTATCAGTCTAAAAAATTTAGGTTAGTTGGTTCCTCAGCTTAGGGTCTGCGACAATGCGGTCAGGTAGCCCCGTGTACTTTGGGTGTGTGTAGAATCTGTCTGATAACCGGTGTTAATTGTGATGACTATATTAGTGTGTGTTTCTGTTTCTCAATTCAAGTAAGGACTGCATACTTTGAATTTTTCTTCCTACTTTTGCCGCCAAACGCCACCGTCAACAACTACTAGTTCAGAACTTGGCTACTAGACATCACCGCAGTCGGCTCCTGGCGACGAACTTAGGAACCTGAGTGTTGTTTACATTTTTAACCTAATTTAGCTTCACACAGGTGTAATTAGTGGAAGGTTCTTTAACATGCCATAAATCTAAGACATGGGACCATCGGCTTTACTTCCCCTCCGAAGGAATGCACACTGAGGGATTTTTAATGCTCTTAAAAAATCCGACGACTTCGGCCGGGTTTGAACCCGCGATCTTGGGCATAGAAGCTCAGCATGCTACCAACTACGCCACCGAAGATGCTAAAAATAATTTAACCAAGCCTGCTTGATAATACAAGGTAGAGTTTGAAAGGTGTTGCAAAAACATTTCCTGGGCACAATTAAAAACAAAATTGGACACAAGTTCTAGCCTAGATAAGGAACGTAGGAGCAGACAATAATCAAAGAATACCGATAAGGAAAAGCCGCGCAAACAGTATTGTCAACCCAGGTCTACTCTATTCCTTACTGCGGACCGGGCAACTGAAGTACACCTAGCATGAGAAGTAAGATGGAACATAAATACCGGTACGTGTTATTTTACTTACTTGTCCATCCATCAACCTCATCGTCACTACTTTCACTGCTATCATTGTCAATTTCACTCGTATTATTATCGTCAACAGACTCGTCTGAACTAATTAACGCACTGTCAGATCTGCGCGCGCCATGCTAACATTTGACAATACACGCGGTAACTGAGTGTTATAAAACCTAACTTCCAGTACCGAAAGCATTATCAAGACAAAAATATATCTATCTGCATTTCGTTGAACATAGATCTTAGTTCGTAAATAACACGTAGTATTTTGATTAATAAACGGCGGAGGAGAAAATTACACAAGAATGAAGCACTGTAAGAAAACTTTAATTTACGTAGCCGGTTGTCCGCGCACCAATACAAAACTACGTATATTAACGTAGCCCGTCATCACCCAGCAGTAGTCAAAATTCGATCGCTAACGGGAGTTTAAATAGTCCCTAAATCTCAACTTAGTATAAAAAGAAAATAATTTATTTATGTTCAAAGGAAGCCAAGCAGTAACGATATCAGTGAAAAAGGGGGGGAAAAAAACAGGCGTCCGTGCGCTTTTTAAGCTTACGCTGGGCAAACCGTTAAAAATATCAATATACTGAGTGTAAGAATTGTTCAGCATGAAAAGTTCTACAAAAAAGTCCGCGAGAGCATATCTCTATCTTCAATACATCGCCCACTATACGTGTTTTTAGATTGGACGGGAAGGGGATTTGTGTTGCATGCACCTCGCCATTCTTAAATTACGTCTGACATGAATTCGTTGCTCATGCTATCTCCATGATAATATAATGGATAGTCCAGTCAGTGATTTTAACCCATCATGCCGAGACGTAAAACGGATATAGGCCTAGGTTGTACGTAGTTCATTGCTATCGGGGGGCAAAAGCGCTTGTCACGAAATGCATTCATAACTGTTTCCAAACGAAGCTAGTATAAACAATACTACATTTAAAATATTTTGTCGCCAAAGTTGCTACATCTACTGACAAAATCGCTAAATTGGCAATACTGATCGCAACGAACAAAATGCTCATGGCCCAATAGAATGGCGTAGTTGGCTCATGTGCAGAAGGAGAACGGAAAGGTTGCCACATCATGTGTTCAGTTGAGCTTCAGAAGGCACTGCTCATTGGCTGAGCACTGTCATCAGTAGCGAGCAATAACTTCCCGCGAAATTCGAAAGTATTGCTTCCACTTTTACGGGATATAGCCAAACAGAGAAAAATCCCTGCTTAACAAAGAAATTCCCTGATTTTTCCCTGATTATTCCAGAAATTCATAATTCCCTGAGAATTCCCGGGTCGTAGACACCCTGGATAATACATCCGCTCAAATGGGAACTAACATCATATTTCCTTCGGGAATATTTGAAAACCAAAATGGTACACCTCACCAAGATGCATGGCTAGCACTGGGGCGAAACGCTGGCAACTTGTTTTTCAGCTAGCCGGACAATTTTATCAAATTTTTGTTAAAAAAATAATTTATTGTATAAACCTGAATAGGTTTACTAACAGAAGCAGTTTATTTTCTACTCACCCTCCATGAGCTCTCTCCAGGGCTGCGGGCAGGTGGTGGGGATGGGCAGGGTCAGCTTGTTGACAGCAACACCGTACGCCACGGCCAGAGCGTCGATGCCCTTGTACGGCGTCTCGCCAGTCAGCAGTTCCCACAGCAGCACGCCGTAGCTGGAACATAAACATGGCTGTTCTCAAAGTTATCCAGGCTACAGTGTGGAAATTAATTAATTAAGCTACCTAGAGATAATATCGGGAATCAGGAGAGACTGGAGACCTTCAAGATACTGGAAGTCAAAAGGATAGTTCAAGAAGAGAAAGCCAAGAGTTGGGAGACATTTGCTCAGAAATTGGAGGAGGATAGCAGAGGCAACATGAAACTGTTATACAGAGTAGTCAAGGCAAAAGGAATCAAGTAGATAAGATGAAAGCACTAGAAGATGACAACGGGAACCTTGTCAGGAAGGACAGTGACATCAGAGAGATCCTGAAGAAACATTTTGATTACCTGTTAAATATAAGGTGCATTCAAAAAGTAATGAGCCGGAGGCATAATTACAGAAGCCAGTACCTGTATGTTAGAAGTATTGGCCCTGGCTGTTGAGGCACTTGTCCCACTGTGACACGAGGCGGTGAATTGCTGTCTCATAAAATTCCCTGGGCTGCGATGTGAACCAGTTCCGCACGTACAGCTGGACGTCGGTGTCCGAGGTGAATCGTTGGCCCCGCAGTGCCCTTTTCAGGGGACCAAACATGGCGTAATCACAGGGAGAGAGGTCTCGACTGTATGGAGGGTGGCCGAGAACCTCCTATTTGAATTTCTGCAGGAGTGCCGCGACTGTGTTGGCCGTATGAGGTCGTGCATTGTCGTGGAGCAGAATGGCGGTCACTGTCACTCGACGGTCCTGGGTAATGAGTGCATCAACCAGCTGGACGTTGTCATCGGTAATGCAAGGGGGTGCCCCAGACCGGGCATCATCAGCTAACGACACCCGTCCTTCCTTGAAGCGCTTGTGCCACGCCTTGACCCTTGCAAGGGCCTGGAGTGTTCGCCGTACACTTGTGACGTTCGGCGATGAATGTCCGTTCCCCCTACTCCTTCTGCTCTCAGAAACCGAACAACACCTCTTTGCTCTTCGGTTGACGCCTCCATGTCACTGTTTGCAATGCGACTGTCAGCGTTGGACGATTGATGCATGCTGCTGCTCGCTTTGAATCATCACGTGATGTGCATGCGTGCCCTTTATTGACGGGCTGTGACCTTCCACGTTCTGGTCGGAACCACACCTCGTTACACATGCCATGATTAGCCGATATCGTCACCAGTTTGCGCATTCCAGCCTCCGGCTCGTTACTTTTTGAACGCACCTTATAGATTAGAGGAAGGGCAAGAAAACATAGAACCAGATGTGGAAGCCTGTGTAGAGGAACCCCCATCACCTGGACAGAAACAGAGACAGCATTAAAAGCCATGCCAAAGGGGAAATCACCAAGAATGGACGAAGTAAATGCTGACATGATCAAAGCAGCAGGCCCACGAGGTATCCAATGGTTGCACAGAGTGCTGAATGCAGTATGGAGGGATAACAAGATACCTCCTGACTGGAGCAAAGGTGTTATCATTCGTCTATACAAGAAAGGGAGTAGACGGAAACCCTGCGATTATAGCGGGATTACTCTATCACACGGACTAAAATCTCATGAAAACATAATAGAGCCTCAGCTGGAAAGGAGCAGAGCCAACAGATCAACTATAGACCTTATTTTCAGTGCCCGAATGCTAATAGAGAAGCACTGGGAGAGAGACAAGGACCTGTTCATGGTGTTCCTTCACATCGAAAAGGCATTTGACAGTATCGCAAGAGAGAAGATTTGGCAATGCTTCAGGAAGAGGAAGGTGCCGGAAGGACTGGTAAGGAAAATCAAGATGCTGTTGGGTGTGACATGGAGAGGGGCACTCATCATGGTTCCAGACAAACAGTGGAGTCCAGCAGGGCAGTGCACTGTCCCCACTACCATTCATCACAATTATGGATGAAGAACATTAAGGGAACGTCGGGTGAACTCAGTGCAATTGCCTCTTCTGATGACGTCATGATCTGGGGAGAAACCGAAGAAGTCCAGACAAGGCTCAACGCATGGGTAGCAAAGTTCCAGGAGTTTATCCTCAAGATCAGCGAGACTAAGACTGTCGTAATGACAGTGAACAGAAATGCCCGTCCAACAAGCAACAAACTGCGTGACTACCAGCTGAAGAGTGTGGACAATTTCACACACCTGGGTAGTATACTGTAGTTTCCAAGGACAATCTAGCCACGAAAGAAATCACCAACAGGGTGCAGAAGAGTTCCATCTTCTACCAACAAGTGCTACCTCTTCTCTGGGATGACAAGATCCCAAAATAAGCAAAATTAACTATGTTGAACAGTTACTTTGTACCAATCTTGATGCAAGGTATCGTAACATGCACCCTCACAAAGCGAGACTCATCAACACTTCAAGCATCAGAGATGAAATTCCTGAGGTCCACCGTCCAGAGAACCAAGATGGATAAGTTAAGGAGTGAAGCTGGGATCAGGACATGTCTACTTGCCAGAGTCAGCTTCAGTGGTTTGGACACGTGATGAGAATGGAACCTACGAGGTCAGCAAGAATACAGCTAGAAAGAGAGGTGGATGGTAAACGAAGGGTGGGAAGACCAAGGTCTAGTTTGATGGACATGGTCACGTCAGACATTGCAATCAAGGAAAGGACACTAGACGATTGTCAACAGTACCCGGGAAACTGGAACTGTAAATGGATGATGATGAATGCATCCAAATAATTTCAGAATTCAATTTGGAATCTGAAGTGCTCTATGAGAAAAATTGGCACTTGCAAAATATTATGATGATGAGAATCATTGTGTACTGTTGTGGCATCTGTTGGGGTGAATGAAACCCACAAGCTTGGGATCTCAGTTTGACGTTAACTTCATTGTACTGTGAGCAGTAAAGGAGAGATGACAGCAGACAGTGCACATTTATGCTGATTTGTTCGTAATGGTGATGGATGACATCATGAAAGCAGCAATGAAAGACTATAGTAGGGCGAAGATGAAGGTAATGTTGTTTGCAGACGACGTTGTGATCTGGGGCGAGGATGAGATGGAGGTGCAAGAACCGTTAGATGTAATAAATGAAAAGATTGAGCAATGGGGATTGAAGATAAATGATGATGATGATGATAATTGTTGTTTTAAGGGGCCTAACATCTAGGTTATCGGCCCCTAATGATCTGGGTGATAGCAAAAATGATAATGAAACGGAAACCAGAACGAAAATTAAGTGAGACGGAAAATACTTACAAAAAGGAACTCAGATTGAAACAACTCACAAAGAGTTCTTACAGAAGGGAATTTAGAACGAAAAGATTCACAAAAGGAATAGATTGAAAAATACCCACAAAATGAAGGCTAGGTTCAAAATATGTACAAAATGCAATGTAGCGTCGAAATACCTACACAATGCAATTGAAATTCAAAATACTTACAAAATGCAAATGAGATCGAAATTACGTACAAAATGCATTTGAGGTTCAAAATACTTACAAAATGCAAATGAAATTGAAAATACACAATGCAATTCACATTGAAATATCCCAGTTCCAATCCAAATTATTCACAAAGTGCAATTGAAATTCAAAATACTTACAAAATGCAATTGAAGTTGAAAATGCTTACAAAATATACGGTAGATTCAAACGACTCGTGTGGATTGACAATACTTACAAAATGCAATTTAGAATAAAAATACTTGACAAAATGTAATTTAGATTCAAAATACCCACAAAATGCAATTAAGAATCAAAATATGTGCAAAATGCCCACCAAACAAAATGCAATTTAGATTCAAAATTTGTGCGGTGGAGAAGAGTAAAACAGTGGTGAGAAGTAGAGGTAAGAAAGAAGGAAAAGGAGCAATCAAAGTAGGAGATAAGGAATTGGAAGTGGTGGAACACTTCAAATACTTGGGAAGTGAACTGACTGAAGATGGAAGACTAGATTTGGAAATTAGCAGAAGAATACAACTCGGGAATGCTTTCTACCAACAGGTACGGGACTAGTATGGAACAAGGCTATAAAGCTAAAGAAGTTATGTTCCTATAATGACATATGCAGCAAAAACTTGGACAAGGACTATGAGGGATGAAAGCAGAGTACAGGCAGCAGAGATGAGATTCCTGAGAAGTATGGTCCAGAAAACGAGGAGAGACAGGTGAAAAATGAAGATATACGGAAAGAACTGGGAGTACAGAAACTAAATGACAAACTGGAGCAAAACAGATTGTGATGGTTTGGACATGTCAAACAGTTGAATGAAGTAAGGCTACCAAGACGAGCACTGGAACGACGGATGACAGGGAAGAGAGGACTCAGTGAAGAATAGCATTAGAAAAAGGAACCTGGATTGGAATACCGTGTCGGAAGGGCAACGGTGGAACGACAGAACAAAGTGGAGAGGAACCATATCTGCCCCCAATCAGTGTCAGCTGGAAAAGGGGAAATGAAGATGATGATGATGATGATGTGCAGTATTTACAAACTGAAAACAGTATCCTTGAGAACAAGGTAAACTGACCAGTACCAGTATTTGATGAATAACATTTCATTATATTTGGATTGTAGCCAATGGCCATAGCAGAATAAATAGAAAATACATCAGAAACAAAGTTGTTAGGACTATGGATACAACATGACTTGAAATGGAATAAACATATACAATATCTGAATACTAAACTGAACTCCATGTGCTTTGCGTTATGAATTTTGAAAACTAAACATTCATATTTCACACACACAAGCATATATCAAAAAGGAACTTTTCACACAGGAGTTAAATTATACAATAAAATACCCCAGTATATAAAACTGGCCCCAAAAATAAAAACCTTTGATAGAATGTTGAAAGCTTATCTGCAGTGCCATTACTTTTACTCTGTAGTTGAATATCTTAGCGTATAGGAGCGATGAAATCTATAATTATATTTTACTTTTCTATTTTAATTGTAATACCTAGCTGAAAGTTGTTGTATTTATAGAATTAAGTTTTCATATTATGATAATAGAGTAAGGTGTAAATAGTTGTCCAATAAGATTGTATCTCTTAAGATCTGTTATTATAATAAGTTATAAATAGTTATAGTACGGTATTAGTAATATATACCTGTTAGTTCTTTTATTTTATAGATGTAATTTCTGACGTGCCCTATATCAAAAATTTATTGTACACATGTAATTGATCAAATGGATTAATAAAAATCTATCTATTTATCTATCTATCAGGGCATTTCAACTGAACGCCTGTGGGCTCCCAACAAGTTCAATGTCAAGTAGTTCCAACTTTGGCTACCAGACGCCACTGTTATGACACGCAGCAGAGAACTTTGGAACTTGATACAGCGTTTTTAACCAAAAAACCTACAAATTTTGGCTACACCACCAATTGTAGTGGAAGTTTCTTTTACATGGCATAAATCTATGACATGGGCTTTCCTTCCCCTCCGAAGGAAGGCTTGAGGGATTTTAACACTCTTAAAAATCTGACGACTTTGGCCGTGTTTGAACCCGCAATCTTAGGCATAGCAGTTGAGCATGCTACCGAAGCCACTCTTCAGAATAACATTTAATGAGTAGTATGAGGCTTACAATGCTTGAGTTTTAACTGATTATTATTTCCATGAACATTCATCTTGCTTGTCCTTCACTTCCAGGCTGTGGTTTCAACTGTGCCATCATTAGCATTAACCCTTAACTTGGCAAGGCCATTAGCTAACAGTGGATTGACTTATTTTTCATAACAGGAGCTATTACTGAGCAAAGTAACCAGAGGAATTAATATATTTTATTATTTCCTGCCAAGTAAGTCGTATCCATATACAACTTTGATTTGGAGGTACTGAAACACATTCTTACCATTATAAACAGTTACCTACTTGATTCCAATTCTCACCTATGCACTTGAAACATGTATCCGACTCAACAAGGCCAACAGTCAAATCCTGGCATCAGAAATGAAATTCATCAGAACAATGAACCAAAAGACCAGGAAAGATAAGATTAGGAAGTTGGTATCACTGAACTCCCAGGAAGATGCAGATTATAGTGATTTGGACAAGACATGAGTATGGACAGAAATAGAACACCAAGAAATTATGGTGGCGCTGCACAGTATGAGAACATGTGTTTAAAACATTGTAAGTAATGAAATTGGCCAAAACAACTGTAGTAATGGTTATCTGGAGATGATATAGTAATAGATGTTCACTCGTCCGCTGCTAGACCCACCATCCCGCCCTAATAGGAGCACGACTTATATAGTTGAAATTGTTGTCCTGACTGCCATCTTTGTGAAGGAGTCCTTAATGCCAACCCCACGCATTTGGAACTATATCGCATGTGGCAGACCAATGGTTTTGTGTAGACCAATATTTTCGTCCAGACCAATGGTTGATTGCAGGGCCGTGTTAGCTAATAGATAACACCCCTGGGTTTTGTCACGCACAGTGGGGAAGTCTCGCATCAATAATCTTTATCCAGGCCAATGGTTTTGCTTATTATTTTATTATTCATGTTGGCAATGTGTCACGTGGGTATGACGTAGTGTCCGGGGTGAATGGAAAATGGCCGACCTTGTTCAAACGAGCACGACCAATAATGCTTTATTTACGTTAAAGGTAATTATTTCCGGTGCAGCAGTGGCAATTGAAATTGTGAAACGACTCCCAACAATTCTGAGAAAGGTTTGTCAATCATAAATACTATATTTTCAATAATATACCTTGATAAAAGTTATGAAAAGGCATGTTCTCACAGTCTGCAGAATTAATGAAATTATTTCGACAGTGAAGTGAGAGGGTGGAGACCGGTAGTGAAGTCTGAGGTCAACAAACGGGATGTGAAATGGGAAGACGTAGGAGAACAGCAACTCTACTCCGGGCGCTTGTATAGCACACCCGGGAAACTGGAGATGGAAAACTATGATGATGATGATGATAAACAGTTACTGGCACACAAGGCTTGTGGTAATGATGGAAAGAAAGACAATCTCATGCACTGTCCCTGCAGCATCCTTTGGTTGCAACTTCTGGAGAGTGGTGTCTCCCGGCCTTTGCGTTACTGGTGCCTTGTACACTAACACTCCTCAAAGGCCCGCCGCATTCCCCCAGCTGTCCTAGCGACTTGTCAGTATGTGTTAGGGCGTGGTGGAGCAGCGGTCAAGCTGTATGCCTCTCACCAAGGCGGACCAGATTGGATTCCCGTTCAATGCATGTGAGATTTTCCAAGTGAAATGCCATGTCCTGTGGTTCAGATTCCACATAAAAAGGAGGTCCCGTGGCTCATGAGCGCAAGATTAACAGTCACGTTAAACCACAAGCTTCGAGCTTCTTTGTCAGTATGTGACCATACCGAGGTTCCCTCACTTTCTCCACAAGTCGACATCTCTCATGTGAACAATTTAGAATATTGTTTTACACTTGTTACTGATTGGAAGCCAGAAGAGATCGTCTTCTATTTCACACCCTTATGGTCCCGAAGGAGTTAGTTATTGTAGTTTTAAGGGGTGGAACTACGAGGTCATCTGCCCCTCTTAACACAGATTAAAGAACACAAATTTAGAATTGAATTTAAAAATTTTAGGTGGACACCTAAATTTAAAAAGACCTAAAATTAATAAAACAAAAACAAAAAATTAAATAAAAATAAAAATTATAAAAATAAACAAAAATTACGGAAAGACAAAACGTTATCATTCAAAAACGAACAAGTCGTTGAGTCAATGTTCACTGGAGAATTTAGATTGCTGGCCCTAACCCACTCTCACTTATAAAGCGGATAACGCGATCAGCAGCCACCGCGTCATCGGCTAATATAAGTTTGAGTGTCATCTGCAAACCAAGGTTTCTTCGTAAGTCAGCAAGATCCACACACTCGGTGAAAATGTGGGCCACGATGAAAACGGCTCCAAAGGTACAAAGTGGGGGGTCTTCCTTCCATTAGGTACGAGTGGGTGGATCTTGCATGACCTATCCTTAGCCTACACAAAATGATGGGACTCCCTCCGTGACCGGAAAGAGCTCCGCCACACGCGAGTAGTTCCCTTGATCGCTCTCAGTTTACGGGGCAGTGGTCCCAATTGATCCCTCGAGTAGTGAGAGTAGACAGCCGTTTGCAGAGGGCAATGATGACCTTACCACCCAGAACTAACTCCTCTTCTTTTGGGTAGAAAGTATATTGATGGAAGGTGTCAGATCCTGCATACACGAGGAAATCTTAAATGAAGCCAGACACACCTACACTAGAACCCACACTTTTTTGGCTTCTTCCTTTGTAGAGCTTCACTGTGTCCAATGTACATCAACATCAGTCTGCCAAGTGGACTCATCTCCTACTTGTCCATAACCCCATAGGCTGGTAATTTTGCAAGTTGTAAGCCAGTCTCCTCTGGTAAAACACTTCCTTGTCCTTGAAGCTGAATTTGTTTCTTTCACGTCTTTTTTCTTGTGATTCGATCCTGTTCACTAGCACTGATGGTCTTCTGGGAATTTGTTGTTGCTTATTTTAAGGCCAGTGACATTGTACCCTGATAACCTGTGTCACTGTGTTGGCGGTACTAGTGTATTTGTAATTGGGGATAGGATTGGGAAGGAGGCAGCTGTGGCCTTAAGTTAGAGGATGACTGAGGTGGGAATCAAACCCAGTTTTGCCTCACTAGGCAGAGTGTTCAAGCCCTCTGTCACTCCCGAATGCCACCAAACTTTCAGCAATGATATTATTTGACTAAAGAACTACACCTGTGAGAAAACTGCTGGCAATAATCTGAAATTTTGGAATATCAATCTGCATTTAAAGAAGCTCGTCAAATTACAAAAGTTAATCTTGACGTTGATGATTTGCGAGGGGTTCCACATACAGTGGAGTGTCGATAATCCGGATTCAATTCCGGTGAAAACAAAAAGTTGAAGTGAATACAAAGAAAAAAAAGGAAGCTTGTAGTAATACGTGACCGTTAATCCCACGATCATGAGGTACGGGACCTCCTTTTTACGTGGAATCCGAACCACAGGACATGGCATTTCACTTTGAAAATCTCACATGCATTGACCAGGAATCGAACCCGGTCCACCTTGGTGAGAGGCCAACAGCTTTACCACTGCGCAACCACGCCCCCCGAAGTGAATACATACCTACTGTACATATTTGTCATACAAAAGCGTTTATGCGACAGGCTGGGTAGTGTCTTCTTACCGCTACAAATCAAAGACTTGACCGCAAAAAAGCGAACCACTACTACAGTTCAAAAATCAATAACAGATCTCTTAAGAGCTCTGACAATGTATAAACTGTACAGTATTCTATAAATATGTACAAATATGTACATATTGACTACAGATCTTACTTTGCTAGAAGAGGTCTGCAAGAAAGACTCTTCACCAGATGATCTAAAACAGCTGGCCCTCTGTACAATAGAAGAAAGATATCCATCTAATCAATGGCTAAAAATATTTACAGATGGCTCACAAGACAAAGAAAATAGAACTGGAGCAGGAATACATTCATCTCTCTTCTCACTCTACTTCCCAGTAGGCCAAAACAAAACAAACTTTGATGCTGAGATAAGAGGAATTTCTCATGCACTCCAGTTATTAGGCAGAAACATTGATTATCAAAAATGTGTTATCATTACAGATTCAAAAGCAGCCATCCAAGCCATCTCGTCAAATTATAAGCCCCAAAATAAAGAACTGAAAGATTTTTTTTCTATGATAAAAACCCTTCAAAGACTCCACAAACAGATCTCATTTCATTGGATCCCTTCTCATGTTGGAATAGCAGGTGATGAAGAGGCAGACAGATTAGCAAAAAAAAGGTACCACACTACAACAACCTGTCAGTCAGACTGATTTTATGTCAGCAAAAAGGATCTTGAAAAATACTATCAAAAACAGGTATGAAGAAATGGCAAAGAAAGCAGCAGAAACCAAATTATGGAAGGACATTGATGATAATTAACACCAAGAAGAGAAGCTGTAGCCTTCTTCAGACTTAACACTGGCCATGACTGCCTTGCAGTTCATCTGAAACGAATCAACACCCTGAGATCTGAAGAATGCACACTTTGTCACGAACCTGGAAGTAAAATGGATAAGGGTGACTGCTAACCTCACACAACTCTATTGGAAGGCAAGAAAGCTGATGGCTAGCCATAGGAAACAACATATTGTACATTACATAATATGTGTGTATATGCTTTCATTAAAATACATTAACTTCATATTAATTAATTGTTTCCTCCAATTATTTAACCTTTAGAGTGAATTATTACCGGTTTCCTTTTGGTTATGAGCTCAAACGACCTTTCCTTTGGATCTTTTCGAATATTTGGACAGGGTCTGGTCACAATTACTCCGGCTCTACTGCACATTACTGGACAAACACTGCTCTATCTCAGCATAGGGCTTGCATTAAAACAAATAGTTCTTTTCTTTTGGTACTTTATGCTTTAGTATTTTTCAGTAATAGTTGCCAGCCATTTTGAGGGCTGAGACAATTTGTGGGTTTCTTAGAGCTGTGATCCTATCTTCTGTAGTCCTTCTTCTTCTGCTTTTACGGCCTCATTGGACCACTTCAGTCAATCATTTCTTGGTCCTCTTCTTCAGAAAGTTTTCTTTGCGAGTTGCCCAGTAGCTTTTCATATGCTCTGATCTTCTCAGGCGTTCCTTCTTCATCTGGAAATACCCTTTTTACTGTATGACGTTTGTCTATTTTTGCTTGAAATCTTATTTTTATATATCTTTCATTTTTCTTTTTAATTTTGTTGTTTTGTTTTGCAAGTCATCCAAGGTTATTTCTAAGTCTTTCATATCTTCTCTAATTTCCTTAATCTATCCTACTTGTTTCATATTCCAAAGTTTCACTACAATTTTTCTCGATAACCTGGTTTCTGGTGTCCTCATGATGTGACCAAAAAAAGAAATCCGTTTCTTCCGAATAGTATCAGTGATGGGCTCCACTTCATTTGGTGCTATCCGCCACTGTCCATCTTTCTGATATTTTTTATTTATGCATGTTCTAGCTATTCTGCTTTCTACTTTTAAATGTTGTCGATTCTGTTTTTCTGAGTAACTTGAGAGCTTCGCTTCCATATGTCCATGACAAATCATCATCATCATCATCATCTTGTACAGTTTCCAGCCCCAGGCTGGGTCTGTTTGGAACATAAGCCTCGCTACGTAGTTCTTTCTTCCTACCACCTCTCCGCTGTCACTCTGGTCCAGTCCTCGCCTCTCTTCTTGACACTTTCCTCCACTCCTTTCAGCCATCTATCTCTTGGTCTTCCCCTTGGTCGTTTCTTCTGCATCTGCATCTCATGTATCCTCTTGGGAATCCTCTTCTCATCCATTCTCTTTAAGTGTCCATACCACCTCAGACTTGATGTCTCAATCCTACCTTGCAAGGGCTCCTCTTTCACCATTTCCCTGACCTTTTCATTCCTCAACCTGTCTCTTCTTGTTACTCCGATCCTACTTCGCAGGAACTTCATTTCACCTACCTGTATTCTGCTTATGTCTCTTTTCATCATTGTCCACGTTTCTGAAGCATAGGTCAGTATCGGGATATAGTAGCTTCCGTATAACACTTCCTTGCTTTTTTGTAGGACATCTTTATTCCACACTAAGCTCCTAATGCTTCTCAGAAATGCTTCTGCCTGTCTGCCACGTTCCGTAATCTCTTTGTCATTTCTCCCATTTTCCTCCACTATCAAAGTGTAAGAAAACTTGTTTGGGATAAGGAAGTACCAAGGAAAAGCAAGGAGGTAATGTATAAAAATGTACTATGTACCCATATTAACGTATGCAGCTGAGACTTGGACCCTGACGAGCAGGCAAGAGAGTAGAATCCAAGCCAGTGAAATGAAATTCCTAAGAAGTATGATAGGTAAGACAAGGAAAGACAGAGTGAGGAATGAAGATGTTAGGAAGGAAGTTGGGATGGGAAAACTAAATGAGAGAATTGAGAAGAATAAACTAAGGTGGTTTGGACATGTAAAGAGGATGGAGGAAAATAGAATACCAAGACAGATGCTGGAGGCGAAGTGCAAGGGTAAGAGAGCAAGGGGAAGACCTAGAACAAGGTGGATTGATTCAGTGAAGAACAGCGTGAGAAAAAGAAATCTGGACTGGGACAAGATCGTGGAAGAAGAATGGTGGAAGGAAAGAGGAAAGTGGAGAAGTGCCATAAATACCCCGACCCGGCAGAAGCTGGATAAGGGGAAATGATGATGATGATGATACTTCCCAAGTACTTGAGACTTTCCACCTTCTTCAGCTGTCCACCTCCAAGTGTTATCCCACTCATTGGTCTGTCTTTTTTCCTGGTCGTTAACAGGATCTCACATTTACTGATGTTGAACTTCCATCCGTACTCTCCCACTGTTTCTTCCCAAGCCTTCAGTTGCTCCTGAATTTCCTCCTCCTTGTTTCCCCAGACCATGAGATCATCTGCAAACACCATTGCTTTCATCTTATCTTCTCCTATCTTTCCTGCTATCCGTGTCATTACCTCGTCCATAACCACAATAAAGAGAAGGGGTGACAGCGCACTACCCTGTTTCAGGCCACTCATTTGTCTGAACCAGTCTGTACTTTCCCCTCCAACTTTCACACAACTCGCACTTCCACAATACATCTCCTTCAATCTGCCTACAGTCCCTTTTTCCACTCCCATGTTTTCCATTGCTTTCCAAACCTTCTCCCTACACACACTATCATAGGCCTTTTCGATGTCCAGGAAGGCCATCAACAGATCCTCTCCAAATTCGTAGTGGTGTTCCTGGAGCTGTCTCACTGAAAATATGAGATCCACTGTTGATCTCCCAGGTCTGAATCCATACTGCTCCTCTCTCAATTTTCTCTCCACTTTGGCTCGTATTCTACTTTCTAATATCTTTTCATATATCTTGGCACAGTGAGATATGAGTGTGACTCTCCTGTAACTTCTGCACTCCTTTCTGCTCCTTTCTTAAATATTGAGACAATTAATCCTTCCTTCCAATCTTTTGGGGTCTTTTTCTCCTTCCATATCACCCTCATCACACGGTACAGCCACTGTTTCCCAACCTCCCCTGCTGCCTTCACCATTTCAACACTCACTTCATCCACACCCGGTGTCCTTCCTCCTTTCATCTTGTCTATAGCCATTTCCAGTTCTCTCCAAGTCAGGTCCTTTTCCATTCCTGTGTTGTCTTCTCCATCTTCCAATGCATTGTCTTCCTCCCTATGACCATTTGGATTCAGCAAATCCTCAAAGTACTCTTTCCACACTGTCTTGAGTGTTTCTTTGTTGTGTACCTCATTTCCGTTTTTGTCCATCATTACCACATCCTCTCGCAGACCTCTTCTCTTACTTTTGACCATCCCATAAAGTACTTTCTTATTTCCTCTGCTGTCTTCCTCCATCATCTCTGTCCACTTTACCATCCAATTCTTTCTCTCCTCTACGACAATCTTGTTTGCTTCTTTCTTCTTTATCTTATAATCTTCCCTTGCCAGATCAGTTCTTTCCTGGAACCACACTCTGAAAGCCTTGTTCTTCCTTCCCACAGCTTCTTTTACTCTCTCATTCCACCATGGTGTCTCTTTACACCGCTTTCTGTTGCTTGTTCTTCCACATACTGCCACTGCAGCTTCCACCATTGTGTTCTTGAATTGCTTCCATTCCTCTTCCCCGGTTTTAGGATTGTCTGTTGGCATCCTTTCCCTTATTATCTTCTGGAATTCTTCCTTGACTTCCTTTTCCTTGAGTTTCCATACTTTGATTCTCCTTTCCTGGTACTCTGTCCTTTTGCTATCCTTAACAACTCCCAGGTTCATTACAAGTATTCTGTGGTCGCTATCTAAGGTCCATAACAAATACGGTATGTAATTTTGTTAAGGTTACTTCCGCATGTCTCAGTACTTGGGACTATCGACTGAATCAATTGCATCAGAATTTCTCCGCAGGTGCTGCACTCTTAGAAGGTTACTATTTTACTATATTCCACAATGCTAAGCAATATTTCAATCCTCATTTGCACCACCAGAAATTGCTTGTGCACATTTTATTAGACTGCACAAGTTTATTAAAAGACTGCATCAAAATCTGAATAGGTTTGTGTTAGCCGTACATTGAAACTATACCCATGCAAAATTTCAACTCAATCCAGATAATTTTTGTTTGATTGCTGTTTTATAGGAAGTCCTATGCAAGATTTCAAGTTGTGTGCAGCGCTCAATGGACCTTTAGAACAGAGTTTTATGGGAAAACTGTTAGAGATTGCAAAGATAAAGACAAAAGATTTCTTTTTACTGTAGAATACTGAATTTTAAGTGCATATGGTAAGGACATGTAGGAATAGCCCAAATAAACTCGACCGGTGGGACGACTAGAACATCACACTTTTGGGAAGAACAATTGAAGACTTCATGAAGAACAGAATGGAGAGGCTTATCAACAGTACCCGGGAAGCTGGAACTGTAACCTGTTGATGCCAGGCTATAATTTAATAGAGGATTGACCATTTATCTATTCTAATAAATTTCCACTTTACAATACAATGCTACTTGATGCATGTTTCGGTTATCAAGCCTTCCTCAGTCAAAAGCTACATAAAATTCTCAATATTCAATCTAAAACTATTATACATAACATTTTCAATAAAATTTTTGCAATTTCACAAGCGTCATCCACAATTAAACAGAAATAAAGAATAAGTAAAAATCTGGGTAAAAGCCCTTTGTCACTATAATTTATAAAATGAACGGAAGCCAGGTTGAATTTCCCATCGAATCTTCATATTGCATCTGTAAAACGAAATGCCCCATTAAAATCAATATTTATCCGCATGTTGAAAATTTTGAAACTCTACATACTAGGGGTCGCTTGGTAGGCCTAGGCCCTTCATGGGCTGTAGTGCCACGGGGTTATATACTAGGGGTGTTCAAATGAAAAGGTACAAACGATACTGTGGGTACAATTTATTAGTTATTCAAAAGTAATCACCACAGGTGTCCCATTGCTTCACTTGCCGCAGGATTCCCTGTTCCCAGAAGTCTTGTGGTTGTGACCGGAGCCAATCCTGTACGGTGTTCTTTAGTTCGTTGTCCGATTGGAAAAGTTTTCCCTTGAGACGAACCATTAACAGCGACGTGTATTGTGCGACACTCCGTAGCCTACGCAAGTCCATCAAGAACAAACGGCCTGGACTGCTCACGAAGGGAGTGATTCTGCTCCAAGATAACGCTCGCCCACACGTCTCTAACGTCACACAAGGTGCATTGGCCACGTTCAAGTGGGAGCAACTTGAGGATCCGCCCTTCAACCCAGACTTGTCACCCTGCGACTTCCACCTGTTTGGTCCGTTAAACATCTCAAGGGAAAACGTTTCCAATCGGATGACGAACTGAAGGACACCGTACAGGATTGGCTCCTGTCACAACCACAAGACTTGTGGGAACAGGGAATCATGCGGCAAGTTTCATACCTTTTCATTTGAGCAGCCCTAGTAAAACATTGACCATTTATTCATAAAACATTAGCAAGTTGACAGAATTCCACAAATTCATTACAGTTAAGAAGAAAATGCACATACATTTCGAAATAGGATCAACGTACCTCCAGACGTCGCTCGCCTTGGAGAAGGTGGATGTTTTGATGACCTCGGGCGCCATCCAGGCGTAGGTCCCTGCGGCAGACATGCGAGTCGTCTTGTAAACCTCTCGTGCCAACCCAAAATCTGTAATCTTGAGCGTCTTGCGCTGCAGGTCACTGTTCTCAATCGGCTCGCTCAGCAGCACTGAAACAAACATCAGCACCCTTATAACATGCACACCAGATTCTCAAAGGGTTTTCGGTCACTCAAAAGTACACAGTCAAAAATCTTTACACTAACGATTATATAACCCACTTTAACACGTTTTTAAAAAAGTAACAACTTCCGTCAATTCATAGAGTGGACAGGTCTGACGAGAGGGAGGGGTAAGTGGGGCTGCAGCCCTGGGGCCCGGATTAGCTGAGGGTTCCGAGGCGGTAAATGTCTTAGAATGAACACACTTCGATGTAAACACAGGCAGTGAACAGTATATAAATAAAACATTACCAAGAGAACATATAATTATTTTTTTAAATAACCATTGTGTTTTTCGTTTTCAGGGGAAATGGTTAAGTTGCCAGAGTCATCCATTTTATAACGTGCTCGAGTTCAAGAGTCCTTAGCGTTTCTAATTCAACTTCATACTGTGCATTTCTGAGCCTGATCACGTTCAGATACAAAGAAAACTGAATTTTTAAGACACAGTGATCAAAATCGTAAAGTAAAAGAACTAATAATAATAATAATAATAATAATAATAATAATACCGTATGGCCTCGGGAGCCGGGTGCAAGCTTTGTTATTTGTTCCTTGAAGCACTATGAAAGTCAAGGAGGTTGGATATCTAAGCTCCTTGAACACTATAGCGCTTTCTAGTAGACAAATGAGGAACTTTGTGTTGACGGAAACTCCCGAGATTAATTTTGCCATTATGAACACGGCCTACTGAATTCAAATGGGTTCTTTGACATGCCAACATCGTATGACATGGTGTCGTAATTTTTGCCGCCTTTCATAAATCACTTACTACGGCCAGGAGCGAACCTGCAAGCTTGGGGTTGGTAGAGCGACACGTTGACCACTCACCCACCGTGGCAAGCAGTAAAAGAACTAATGAGAGACGAAAATAAAGGATTGGCTGAATAACTAAAAACAAAGTAGATTAATAATTAGTTATGCAAGCTAAATCCCATGGATGATAACTGAAGTTTTATGGGGCAGAACAGCAAGGAGCCTTTTTTTTTTTGGGGGGGGGGTGTTAAAATTAGCAAGCTTAATACCGTAATTTCCAAATTATGTCCTAGGTTGAATAAAAATGGAGGGGCCCGGAAGACCTTGTCGCTCTCTACGGCCCTGAGAGTGGAAGGAGACTTGACACATGTTACAACGAACACAGTTATGAAAAAATCAAATTGAATACATAATAATACATGATCCACGTAACCTTCCCACCTGAAAACAAATTTGAAGCAGTGTTGCCTAATTGACAATTGCTATTGTAACTTGGTAAACACAAAACAATAATTACTATTTATTTATTCGTCAATTCCCCACAAGGAGAGCGTTAAAACACAATCAATGTTCATGTCTTATTCTGGCCCTTTCTTCTTGTTCCCCAAAAACCTCTCATATGTACACTATGCTTCCTCTGTCTCTCTTCTGTCCACTTCTTTCCTGGTTGTCTCTCTTTGGGAGTTTGCTCAAATATCTCTGTATGTGCTCCTGTCTGTCATGTCTTATTATTATTAATTAATATTATTAACTTATTAATTATTTTTATTTTATGGTCTGCATAGGACCACTTTAGTCAGGTTTTCCTTCGGTTTATCCGCCCAATAAGTCTTACTTCTTCATTGGGCGTTTTTTCTTTCTTCCTCTGGAATCACTCTTTCTATCCTCTGTTTGTTGTAATGTAGTGGCATAGTCGATAGCATGTTGAGCTTCTGTGCCCAAAATAGCGGGTTCAAACCCGGCCGAAGTCGTCGGATTTTTTAAGAGCGTTAAAAATTCCTCAGTATGCCTTCCTTCGGAGGGGAAGTAAAGCTGGCGGTCCCATGTCATAGATTTATGGCTGTTAAATAACCTTCCACTAATTACACTTGTGTAAGCTAAATTATAGGTTAAGAATGTAAACAACGCTCTTAGGTTCCTACGTTCGTCGCCAGGAGTCGACTGTGGTGGCGTCTAGTAGCTAATTTCTGAACTAGTAGTCGTTGACAGTGGCGTTTGGTGGCAAAAGTAGGAACTATTTGAAAAATTCAAAGTCAGCAGTCCTTACTTGAATTAAAACAGATAACACACACTAATGCAGTCATCACAATTAACACCGGTTATCAGACAGATTCTACACACACCCCAAGTACACGGGGCTACATGACCGCGTTGTCGCAACCCCTCAACTGTGGAACCAACCGTAATGTAGTGTGTTTGTCTTTCAATATGTTTAGTCCATCCGTCTGTTCTTACTCTTTCAAAATGTTTCTCTTATGTTCCTACATGGTGGCCACTCAAATCGGTCAACGATTTTCCAGGAGTTTTCCAGGAATTTTCCAGAAGTATTTCTCATTTTCCCAGACTTAAAAATAAGCGTCAGTCCCGGGTGGGGGGGGGGGGGGGGGGGGTGCTTTATCGGTTGCCTACTTCAAGACCAAAATAAAGCAGTTGTGTTTGGTTTACTTATACAGCTGTTGAATAAAATTAGTGGCGATTGCGTTATTGATACACACAAATGATTTAATTGTTGTTTTAAAAAAGCCTTTGTGACTCAAATATCCGCTTAAAAAAAGAAAAGAATGCCGCCTGCAATTTTATTGCGGTCAAGTTGTATATACTCAATGTGTTTTACAAAAATACTATCGCATGTTCTCACACACAGAAACAGGTAGCCTGAGGAAATGTCTTTCGTTAACGATAGTGTGCTCACCCAAAACCACAGCGGGAGTATGATTTAAGATGGAAAGATGTTTATAATTAATTAACAGTGGCTATTTTCCAGGAGTTTTCAAAATTTTCGTCATTTTCCAGACCAAATAAAATCCAGGAGTTTTCCAGGTTTTCCAGGAGTAGTGGACACCATGTTCCTACTGATACTATTTTATAATAATAATAATTTTATTAATGCAGTCAATGGCTATGTACTTTTCTTTTCAGGACGGGCCAGGGAATTGATATTGGAAGGAAATCGGCCGTGGGCCTATGGTAAGGAACCGTCCAGGCATTTGCCTGGTGGTGAAAATGGGAAACCACGAAAACCATTTTCAAGACGGCCGAGGTGGGAATCGAACTCACGCTCTCCCGATGCCATCGAGTCACGAGGCGCTCTCGGCCACCGCGGCCGGTTACTGATACTATTTTCTGGTGACCTTATTAGATGCCCCATAGTGCTTGTCACTGGTTTATTGGAAGCCGGTCTCACCTCCTCTCCATCTCGATCTATCACAACGCCACTTGTTGTTTTGTAATGTGTCACTGTTCTGATTTGGTTGCCATTGAAAGACGTGCTGTGCTGTGCTCTTATCAATTCTACTTTGCCATGTTGGTTTCTCGTTCAGGTTGTAAGTAATTATTTCACCTAAATATTCAAAATTCCAATTACTGGAAGGACGGATTTTTAACGCTCTTAACAAATCCGACGACTTACATCACATGAGATGTCGGTCCCTCAGTTTAGGGGCTGCGATAACGCAGTCATGTAGCCCCGTATACTTTGGGTGTGTGTAGAATCTGCCTGATAACCGGTGTTAATTGTGATGGCTGTATTAGTGTGAGTTATGTGTTTTTAATTCAGGTAGAAGGACTGCAGTAGTTCCTACTTTTGCTACAAAATGCTATCAACGACGCCTAGCTTGCGGACTTGGATGCTAGATCCCATCGCAGTCAGCACCTGGCGACGAACGTTGGAACAAATAGAATGTTATCAATTCTAACCTACAAATTTAGCTTCACACAAGTGTAGTTAGTGGAAGTTTTTTTCATGCCATAAATGTATGACATGGGCCGCCGGCTTTACTTCCCCTCCGAAGGCAGGCATACTGAAGGATTATTAACGCTCTTAAAAAATCCGACGACTTCGGCCGTGTTTGAACCTGCGACCTTGGGCATAGAAAAAAATTACATGAGATTATAGATTGTTCTGACATGTTTCGCTCGTCGTCTTCTTCTTCTTCTTCAATAGACCATAAATCTTAATCACATTATTTCAGGTAAGTTTTTCACATATTCCAGTGATTGTGTGTTGACCGATGAAGCAGGTTATGGTGACACATGGGGTACGTCAAATCTCAATCACATACCAATGCTATGAAATGAAAAAGACTTAATGGACTCGAGGAATAACAATACGAACTATTAAAAACGGACGTCCTCACAAAATTAATTTATAAAATGTTGTACATAAATTAGACCAAGTATAATGTCAATTGAAAGTTACAATATGAAGACTCGCGAGACGAACCTCCTTGAAATGGTTACCCACTTTCAACTGTGTGGCATTCTGACATTAACATCCTCCCATGAGGTGGGCATCAAAAAGGACATCCGGTCGTAAAACACAAGTTCCATAGAAACACATCTCTGACCCCGTATAAACGAGAATGATACGGGGTAAAATAGATAAGATTTGGTATAATGCCGGAAATGAATTTCGCTTGCATCTCCACCGGTTAGAATCATTAGGCACCCTAGAAGCTGCGGGGCGGGGACAAGTTAATTGCGAAACAGCCAAACCGGTTTTGCTCATATACATAGCGTTATTATCATAATTAGAGGCGAGTGGACCAGCCAGCTCCAGCCTTAGCATTTCCAACTAAAATATAACAAAAAGCCAGCTTTCTGCTTTACTCAACCACTCCAGTTCTCTTATGGAACACCACATTGGCTATTGCGATGTAGGCAGAACAGGCAGACTACACACACCATGGCGATCATAATTAAAATTATATTTTTAAGACGAAGATATTTCGAGACTCTTTCATGGGTTTGACCAGTCCAATCGGCGAATTTACTGGTCAAGGCTTCAAGGTGAGACAGACCTTTACACTGATGATGATGATGATTGTTGTTTTGAGGGGCCTAACATCGAGGTTATCGGCCCCTAATGGTTTGGGTGATAGTGAAAGATGAGATGAGAATGTAAACTTTAACTAATACTAACTAGAGACTTACAGACTAGAAGATATACTAAACAAAGGATAAGGCAAATTAAAGTCAGGAAGAAAAGTAATGCCCTCAACCCTCGAAGAATGAGGATTGAGGGACTTGGGAGAAAGGAGAGCCATGAAAGGCAGATAGGAAATGGAAAGACGAAAAGGCCCGCCCCAAAGTCAGTGGAAGAAGGGGGGAAAACGGACCCATATCAGGCATTCCCCGGGATCGTCAACTACCGAACTCACCAGCCGAGAGCCCCTGCGGGTGTAGCACTATCCAGGATGCACCAGAAGTGGTGGGGCTACACACACCCTGCCTCCTTGAGGGCCTTGTGCAGAAGGCAGGAGATACTGTGAGCCCCTGAGGGTGTAGCAATATCCGGGGTGCACCAGGAGTGGTGGGGCTACACACACCCTGCCTCCTTGAGGGCCTTGAGCAGAAGGCAGAAGATACTGTGAGCCCCTGAGGGTGTAGCACTATCCAGGGTGCACCAGAAGTGGTGGGGCTACACACACCCTGCCTCCTTGAGGGCCTTGTGCAGAAGGCAGGAGATACTGTGAGCCCCTGAGGGTGTAGCAATATCCAGGGTACACCAGAAGTGGTGGGGCTACATACACCCTGCCTCCTTGAGGGCCTTGTGCAGAAGGCAGGAGATACTGTGAGCCCCTGAGGGTGTGGCACTATCCAGTGTGGACCAGAAGTGGTGGGGCTACACACACCCTGCCTCCTTGAGGGCCTTGAGCAGAAGGCAGGAGATAACATGAAAAGAAAAAGAAGGCTGACCTCTCCCCCCCCCCCTCCCCTCCCCCCGCAGAAAGAGGGTATTAGGTAAGATGAGACAAGGGCCAATTAAGGCGGCGAAGGAAGAGACTTCCTACGCCTCGGATACACTAATACCGTCGGGGTCAGAAGAGAACAAGAGTTGACCAAGAGAGGACGACAGGAAAGAAGATGGAGAAGAGTCCGGCACAAGTAAGTGGAAGCAATGCCGGACTCAGCTGGGATCCCTCTGGGGGCCTTTACAGTGAAGGCGAGCGCCAGCAGTAAGGTAACATGTCTCTAGATGATAAACAACCCTTAACTTATGTCAGCCATGAGCAATTGAAGACGAACCATAATGATGCGACATATTTCGTGCCAACATACAAATCTTGAACATCGTTCTACAGTAAAACACACATCTACAGTCCCGTGCGACATAATCGGTACAAGGGACCCTTTTTTTTCCCCATTATTTTCTCAATGTTTGGCAGGAGTGTGGTACACATTATTTGCATTCTTATTCAGTGTTACTTTAAGTGTGTGGCGATTGTTGTGCGATGAAAGCTTATTTATTATGAAGCGTGCCTGCCACTTTGTGCAACTTGCAATACTCCCGGGAAGTGTAGTGCGAGTATCTCAAAGACACAAAGAGAGTTAGCTAAGGCGGCTTCGGTAGCTTGCTCAGCTTGTATAACCGAAGTCGACAATTTTTTTAAGAGCGTTAAAATTCCTCGTTATGTCTTCCTTTGGAGGGGAAGTAAAGCCGACGGTCCCATGTCATAGATTTATGGCATGAACTACAATATTGTGTGAAGCCAAAATGTGTAGGTTAGAATTGATAACGCTCTATTAGTTCGAACGTTCGCCGCCAGGTGCTGATTGCGATGCTATCTAGCAGCCAAGTCCACAAGCTAGGTGTCGTGGACGGTAGCAAATGGTGGCAAAAGTAGGAACTACTTGAAATTACTGTCTGCAGTCCTTACTTGAAATTAAAACAGATAACACACACTAATATGCCCATCACAATTAACACCGGTTATCAGACAGATTCTACACACACCCAAAGTACACGGGGCTACATGACCGCGTTGTCGCAGCCCCTAAACTGAGGAACCAAACAGACTTAGCTAATAAATTTGGTGTCGGAGAAAAAGTTAGAGGAAGTTGATGTGTGGGACAGGAAGAAGTGAAAAAGAACGGCCAGAAACATCGACCCCGTTTGAAGCGGGATAAGAAGAAGAAGAAGTAGGCACTATAAGCGCACAAACAAGCTGGCTCAATTTCACTGAAGAAAAAGGGAAACTGTGCCAGGGAAAAGCAAACCACGCCAACTGTTGCACGCGAATTGGGGGGACAGGGCAGTGAATCTGCACGCTTCTTATGTTCCTCCTAGACTTCTGGCAGCTGGAACGGATGCCCACAAAGGAGAAATGCGCAGGAATGGACAATCGAGTGCAGGGGCAGACGGTTCAAAATGTTGGTTAGTTGATTCCTCAGTTTAGGAGCTGCGACAACGCGGTCATGTAGCCCCGTGTACTTTGGGTGTGTGTAGAATCTGCCAAATAACCGGTGTTAATTGTGATGGGCATATTAGTGTGTGTGTTATCTGTTTTTAATTCACGTAAGGACTGCAGACATTCGATTTTCAAGTAGTTCCTACTTTAGCCGCCAAACGCCACCATCAACGATTACTAGTTCTGAACTTGGTTACTGGATGCCACCGCAGTCGGCTCCTGGCGACCAACGTTGGAGCCTAAGAGCGTTAATCAAATTTAACCTATAATTTATCTCCACACAAGTGTAATTAGTGGAAAGATTTTTAACATGCCATAAATCTATGACATGGGCCCGCCGGCTTTATTTCCCCTCCGAAGAAAGGCATACTGAGGGATTTTTAACGCTCTTAAAAGATCCGATGACGGCTGGGTTTGAACCCGCAATCTTGGGCATAGAGGCTACCAACTAAGCCACCGATGCCGCCGTTCAAAATGTGCGCCGAGCGAATCAGCAACACATCGTAAAATAATCTCGAGCAGATGTGTTGGGGTGTTTGACGACCCTTAGTACCAGTTGGTGAGCTGCAGCAACATCTGGCTCCATGCCATGTTTTATCTGTGTGGCCAGGGAACTCTCCTGACATAAATCCCAGAAAAAGTGTATTGTATTTGCAAAATAAGAACCACAAAACGTGACTGTTCCACAAAAAACGCATGATAAGAGCTCTATTACAGGGTGGCTTCAAAATGACCTGAAAAATATCTGCTCTTAAGCTTGTAGAATCAATGCCAAATCGTGTGAAAGACATTTTCAAGGTATGTATTATGTGACCAGCCCCGTGGCGAGCCTGGATCGGGGGGCACTCAGCCTCGTGAGGACAATTGAGTAGCTGTCTGACAGTCAGGCATCGCCCCGGTGAGTTTAACGCTGACCACGCGTCAGCAAGCCAAATGGCTGGGCAGCGGTCACTTGGTAAGCCTAGGCCCTTCATGAGCTCTAGCGGCACGGGGTTAAATGTATTATGTAAAAAAAATACAAAGATTAATTCTCACAGATCTGTACAACTGACAAAGCACTACGAGGGCAGATCGGAAAGTAACGTGATAATGCCCGTCCCCATGTTGCTTCTGTTTTTTTCTCCCCTGGTATTGTAGCTGGAGTGTTGATATTTCACGACGATATAGTTTGAAGTTTGCGCTACAGAAGGCATATTGATTTCATGTGCAGCTCTAGCGAGAGAAGCCTGAACTAGTAACAAACATGGCGCGCATGTTACTGTCGTCAACTTGTGAAGAGCAGCAATGTAGTTCGAAATTTGTGGGCCAAGGGGCATAAACCGAGTGAAATTCACAGGGGCATGCGTGGCGGGTATGGAGATGATGATGATGATGATGATAATTGTTGTTTTAAGGGGCCTAACATCTAGGTTATCGGCCCCTAATGATCTGGGTGATAGCGAAAACTATAATGAAATTCATGGAGACTATAACGAAAATTAAGTGAGACGGAAAATACTTAAAAGGAACTCAGATTGAAACAACTCACAAAATGTGCTGACAAAAGGGAATTTAGAACGAAAAAAATGAACAAAAAGAATAGATTGAAAAATACCCACAAAATGTAGGCTAGGTTCAAAATACGTACAAAATGCAACTGAAAGTCAAAATACTTACATGATGCAAATGAGATCGAAAATACGTTAAATACGAATTGAGGTTCAATATACTTACAAAATGCAATTGAGATTGAAATATCCCAGTTCCAATCCAAATTATTCACACAAAGTGCAATTGAAATTCAAAATACTTACAAAATGCAATTGAAATTGAAAATACTTACAAAATGCACGGTAGATTCAAACGACTCGTGTGGATTGACAATACATACAAAATGCAATTGAGATTGAAAATACTTGACAAAATGTAATTAAGATTCAAAATACCCACTAAATGCAATTGAGAATCAAAATATTTGCAAAATGGCCACCAAACAAAATGCAATTGAAATTCAAAATACTCACAAAGGTCCCTCTCCTATATTGAAAGATTTACTAAAAAGCAATTTAGATTGTCAATCTTTACAAAATGCAATTGAGGTTGAAAACAATCGCGAGATGTAATTTAGATCGAAAAAACTTACAAAATGCAACGGAGATTAAAAATACCTCCAAAAAATCGCTAAGAGGGAATTTAGATACACGAGGAACCAAGTAGCAAAAGCAGTGCGGGAATCTTAAAGAGAAAAGGAAATATAATGAAAAGAGGAGAGGAGAGGAGAGGGGAGAAAGGAGAGGGTCCGCCCCAAAGGTAAGGGACAAAAGGGAAAAAAGGACCCAGCTCAGGCATCCCTCTGGGTCGCCAACTCCCGAACTCACCAGCCGTGAGCCCCTGAGGGTGTAGCAATATCCAGGGTGCACCAGAAGTGGTGGGGCTACATACACCCTGCCTCCTTAAGGGCCTTGAGCACAAGGCAGGAGGTAAAAGGAAAAGAAAAAGAAGGCTGACCCCTCGCAGAAGGAGGGTATCAGAAAAGATGAGACAAGGGCCAATTAAGGCGGGAAAAGAAGAGACTCCCTAGGCCTCAGGTATGGAGACAACTGTATGGACCGTAGCAATGTCTCCAGGAATCGCCCGGCCTCTATGGAGTGGCAGCATGCTGGTTGATGGACTTGGCTGAACACTGGACCACTGTGAATGCTGCAGCCTACATTAAAACTTTGGTCGTGCCCAACGCCACAACATTAATGCTGACGGTGTCAAACTTCTTCGTGACAATGCCCGCCCCCATGTTGCTTCTGTTCGTGAGAAAATCGCCAAATTTGGGTGCAAGGTGCTCTAGCATCCACCGGACCTGGCACCGTCGGACTTTCACCTGTTTGATCCCATGAAGAAATTCCTGGCCGGCCAACACTTTGCGAAAGTGAAATCAGCAGTCCGCAGATGGCTATACTCCAACCAAACGGACTTCTACAAACATGCCATATTGAAACACGATGGCAGAAATGTGTTGAGAAAGTTGGTGACTACGTAGAAAAGTAGTTCAAGATTAAACTTATTAAACGTTTTGGGAATAAATGATTGTGCGTTACTTTCCGATCTGCCGTCGTGGCAATGAATTGAGTGAGTCGGGAACAATGCTAGCCACTCCTGTACCACCTACAACACTCCAGGCACGCTGATGTAACGGGCTGTATACCCAGCACGGGGTCTGGCGTAGTGCCGTTGCCTCAAACAAGACAAACCAATGGACGAATGAGCCCTTGAGGGTGTACCAAGCACCACGCTGGGGCCCCGTGGTCACCAACCCATGCCCCTGCTTACTCAGCCTAGGAAATAGACGTGTTTTGTTTGTTTGAGCGGCTTCTGTGGAGTAGTTGGTAGCATGCCGAACTGCTGTTCCCAAGATCGCGGGTTCAAACCCGGTCGAAGCCGTCGTTTTTTTTTAAAGATCGTTAAAATCCCTCAGTATGCCTTTCTTCGGAGGGGAAGTAAAGCCGGCGGTCTCGTGTCATAGATTTATGGCATGTTAAAGAACCTTCCACTAATTACACCTGTGTGAAGCTAAATTGTATAGGTTAAGATTGTAAACAACGCTCTTAGGTTTCTACGTTCGTTGCCAAGAGCCGATTGCGGTGGCGTCTAGTAGCCAAGTTCTGAACTAGCCTGGTAGTCGTTGACTGTGGCATTTGGTGGCAAAAGTAGGAACTATTTGAAAAATTCAAAGTTGCAGTCTGTACTTAAATTAAAAAACAGATAACACACACTAATACAGTCATCACAATTAACACCGGTTATCAGACAGATTCTACACACACCCAAAGTACACGGGGCTACATGACCGCGTTGTCGCAGCCCCTAAACTGAGGAACCAACCAACTCCCGGCACTAAAAGCCATGCGATAAACAATAAATAAATAAATAAATAAATAAATAAATAAATGATAAATAAAATGTTTGTTTGCGTCTTGAGTCTTTTGACGGATTTGATGCAGCCCTCCTGTCCTGAGCTAACCGTTTCATAGCTACCACACTGACGCAATCTAACCTTGGTCTACCCCTACAGTTCTTATCCTCAACCCTCCCTTCCAGAACTAAGTTCGCTATTCGTCGGTGTCTTCTCGTCATTAACAGTCGCCAGAAACATCTCTCCTCTCCCACTTGTCTACACATTGTAATCGTACTCTTTGGGGTATTAGGGGGCGTGTATGTCACACACTAAGGAATACGCTTCATCTTTGATTCTCTTCATCATTTAGTTCACTCTCTTTTTCTTACAAAACATATTTATTTCCACATCTGATCCTCTAATTCCAAACATCTATTCTTTCTTCTTTTAACCAAAACATAATCTCATTTTCTTCATATCTCATCTTCTACATCTAACTTCATAATATTTTCTAAACATTCAACCAATTCCATATTCCTTACTCAAAACCAGAACCTCATCCCTTTCATATCTTATCAACTTACTACATCACCAAACACAAAACAATCATCAGCTCTCAACTAGCAATAACCCAATCTTCCTTCTCCATAGACAATCTCAACAGATACTCCACAAAACCAATTACACTCTTCTTAATAAAATATCTTACTTCTTTCAACTACCAAGGAACCCAATAAACAAATCCTAACATTTTCTAACCAGCCATAGAAGAAACGCACACAAAAAAAAAAACATCATAAAAGATACTATTAAACAAATATGAAACACTATAAATCATGGCCTCCTTCCACTTCTACATCATCAAAGAATATCCATGATCCTAACCTAAAACTAATTCTAAGAGAATGAACAGTAACATATGGACACATGAACACTGTAACGGTTGCATTAAAGCGGAAAATACATAACCTAACACTGTTTGGCAAATTTAAAGAGGAACATCTGATACCGTAATTCAATTTTAAGAATCCCGTTTTTTTCTTCTAATCGTTTTGGACAATTATTAGAATTGCCAAATATCCATATTGGGCATTTCAACTCAAATTCTTGTACGAATTTCCGAATTTCTCCATCCCATACAACGAGGTAGGTGATAATAAATCATATACAGTAGATTTTTATCAGTTTCATATGCTGGCTAATTATGTTTCATTTATTTATATAAAAATTTTCTGACATGTTTTATTTTCCTATCTGTTAGGATAATTCATATCATCGTAATACTGGTTGGCACCTATTCAAAATTGTTAATAAACTCCGTATTGAAGAGGATTCAACTTATTTAACTCAAGCGCCGAACTGAATTATTTTATTGATTTTCTAAATTATTTTGTGTATATTTTGATAAATATTTTAAAGCATAACATTTTTACACTGACCGCTAATAGTTCTTATTTTCTATCTACTTTTTTAAAATTATTGTAAAAAGACCAATCTTATATTTATTTAATTAATACTACATTTGTAAGGATATCCATTTTATTACTATATTTTATTTATTACAATTAACATCATTAATTTTTCATTTTAATTTAGATTTAAGTCACATATGCTATTTTAGTTTTCAATTCTTAATCGATTTTCTTTTTTACGCTGAGGATGACCCCATTGTGGGTCGAAACATGTACCAATATATAACATATAATTTGTTTATGTATTGATTTGGCGTATAATTTTAAACATCATTCTCCTGTAACATCACATTTCAAGTGCTTCGATTCTCCTCTTTACTGCTGCTCCAACAGTCCAAGTTTCACTTCCACGGTTGGTAAGTGGTTATCGTGTCGGACTACCAACCCCAAGCTTGCAGGTTCGCTCCTGGCCATGGTAAGCGATTTTCGAAAGGCGACAAAAATTACGGCACGCATGTCATACGTTGCTGGCATGTTAAAAAAAACATTCGAATTCAGTAGGCCGTGTTCATAATGGCAAAATTAATCTCGGGAGTTTCCGTCAATACAAAGTTCCTCCATTCTCTACTAGAAACGCTATAGTGTCAAAGAGCTTAGATATCCAACCTCCTTGGCTTTCATAGCGTTCCAAGGAACGGCAAAATTCGGCATGCAAGATGCCCTCTGGGCGTCAAATAAAGCTTCCACCCGGCGCCCAAGGCCATACGATATTAATATTATCACTTCCATAAAGCGCCTCGCTGCAGACGAAGGCTTTCAAAAATGATTTCCTAATAGACCTAAATCTATATTCGATGTCAAGAGATTCATTTTCTGTACAAATGCTTTCCTTGCCTGTGCTAAATTACTTTTTTATATCCTCTTTGCTTCGTCCATCACTGGTTATTTTGCTTCCTAAGTAACAGAAGTCCCCTACTTCGTTCAGCTTTCCACCTGCCAATTCGACGTCCGTAGGGGTTTCTGATTTCTTTCGGCTTATGTTTTAAGTGTAAATGGAGACGCTGAATTTAAGGTGCAAACTAACATTGCAGGGTGGGAGAAGCACTACAGCGCTCCCAGCAAATTGTACGCCATATGGACCCTAGTTGTATTTGTTGTCGTGTGAAGACTCCAAACCCCACATGGTTATGGCTAACCCTCGATTTGGACCAGAGTCAACTATCAGTTCAGTTTCCGTTAGGGGCTTGGACATCGTGGTCGCCAGCTCCGTTCACTTGTATGTGTATAGATCTTGTCTGATAAATGTATCTGTAATTGAGTCAATAATTAAGAAGGATACAGCTGTCAAGAACCTGGGGTAGAAGTAAGAAACCCCACCTCAGTCACAACTAGTTCTCTGACACACGAATACAGGAGCCGATCGATATACCGTAGTTAGTTATTATTGTTTTAAGGGGGTGGAACTACGAGGTCATCTACCCCTCTTAACACGGATTAAAGTAATAAATATGTTATAAGTTCCGCCTAATCAATACTTTTTATTAAATAATGCTGACTGTGTAGTCATTGGTGGGACATGTTTCAAGACCGCTTTATCAGCCAATATAAATGTCTATAGGGTAACACTAAAAAGTCCATTGTCATTAAAACGTATGTGGTGCACTATAAAGAAGGTTGGGAAATTGAACGCCTAAATCAACACAATATAATGTATGAAAAGCAGATAGGCCTACAAGTCAACCACTATTTTGTTTTCACGTAGCAAATAACCGCTCCGTGAGGATTTTAATGCCCAATGACTGGATGCATTCGGCTACGGACCTCCCGATTCCAACTCGTAGGGACGAATGTTACAAATTAACCCTAACCCTATTAGGACGAACGCTACCATACGAAAAATAAATGTGTTGACTCTACCTACAGACTAAAAAATCTCAATTGTAAATATGTTGATAAAGACAGGAGAGAACGCTAGTGCACGATACAACGAAAATAACCCAAGAAACGAAGGAAGATAATAAAAGATATCCGCAGCGCTATTTTTGGACGGCTTAAAATCGATAGATTCGTGCGCGGAACAGCATAGATATGACTCTCGGTAAAGACCGCTTGACTTGTAGTTTCTTGCTGTGTCCTGGCTTACCAGGCGGCTTCGGTGGCGTAGTTGGTAGCATGCTGAGCTTCTATGCCCAAGATAGCGGGTTCAAACCCGGCCGAAGCCGTCGGATTTTTTAAGAGCGTTAAAAATCCCTCAGTATGCCTTCCTTCGGAGGGGAAGTAAAGCCGGCGGTCCCATGTCATAGATTTATGGCATGTTAAACAACTTTCCACTAATTACACCTGTGTGAAACTAAATTGTATAGGTTAGGAATGTAAACAACGCTCTTGGGTTCCTACGTTCGTTGCCAAGAGCCGACTGCGGTGGCGTCTAGTAGCTAAGTTCTGAATTAGTCCTAGTAGTCGTTGACGGTGGCGTTTGGCGGCAAAAGTAGGAACTACTTGAAATTAAATGTCTGCAGTTCTCACTTGAATTGAAAACAGATAACACACACTAATACATCCATCACAATTAACACCATTTATCAGACAGATCCTACACACACCCAAAGTACACGGGGCTACATGACCGCGTTGTCGCAGCCCCTAAACTAAGGAACCAATCCTGGCTTACCGCACATGAGTACGCAGTACGAGGCATTTGTTCACCGAGGTTTCATCATTTCTCATCAAAGAATATACAGACTGCATCATATTTCGTGCCTCCCAAGTTTCGCTACAATACGTGATTCAATGTGAGCTGCGACTTGTTTTCCATAGCAACAACCAAGTAACAAGCGATAGTTACATCAGGAAGCGGTAACCAACCCATTGGAATCCTAAAGCCACTTGGCTACTGTACAAATGATTAGACTTGACGCGAGTTTCCCAACATTACATTTATACTTTCCACGGCTTCATGCACTAAATATGTTTACAAGGCGTTGAATTTACTTCAAATGTTTAACCAAAACTCTTAATTATATTTTCTTTTAAGAAACTCAAAGTAAAATGATTTTTTAGAATTTCCACTAACAGAGGAGCTTTGCTAATGCAAAATGCCACACTTCACTCTACTTTTCGTGTGAATTTAGAGCAGAGAGATTTGGGGTAGTGTTTACAGATGATTCGCGCTTGAGCTATTCAAAGATTCATGAACCATGGATTGAAATGACCTGAGTTAGAGTGTACATTCCGAAGTCAATGAAAAATAGAAAAACAGACCCGGTTCAGGTATCCCGCGGAATACCCTATTCTAAAAGTTTCTAGATGCAATTCCTTAGCAGAAAAGGTGTAAGTCCAGGGGAGAGGAAACATTTTTTTAGTTAGTTGTTTTAAGGCGCGGAACAACGAGGTCATCTGCCCCTAAGAGGAAACATTACTAAGAAGGGCAAGAAAAGTTGCCAGCAGTTGGTCAAAAATAATAATTTAGAACAAAATGTGAGGCTCGTTAAAATTCTTCATTTGGTTCTAATAAATTGCTCACCTCTGTAGCTTGACCAATTTGAGTGTAACACCTGAGCTGCCGTTGTCGGTAAACCAATGATTTCAGTGCCTTTACCTTTACAATACGATGATGATTGTTGTTTTAAGGGGCCTAACATCTAGGTTATCGGCCCCTAATGGTCTGGGTGATAGCGAAAATGACAATGAAATGGAAACCAGAACGAAAATTAAGTGAGACGGAAAATACTTACAAAAAGGAACTCAGATTGAAGCAACTCACAAAATGTTCTTACAAAAGGGAATTTAGAACGAAAAGATGCAAAGGAATAGATTGAAATACGCACAGAATGCATGCTAAGTTCAAAATACATACAAAATGCCATTACCAACTTACTCAATGACATTGAAGAAACACTACGACACCCAGGTGGAAAATTTCACGTTGTTTTTGTCGATTATGCAAAAGCTTTTGACATGTTAAGCAGGCCTTTAATACTCGCAAAACTGGAATTCATAGTGGGTGAGGGTAATTAACGAACCTGATAAGTGACATCCTGACGACAAACTTCATACAAATAGATGACAGTGTCTCAACCTCGAATTTGATAATGCAAACCAATGGAGTACTTCAAGGAGACCCACTCAGCCCCCTCCTGTTCAACATTGCGACATATGATGTGGTGATGGCAACTAGGCAAGGAACAGCAAATCTTAGAATATTATTATACGCAGATGATATGGTCATTGGCTCGAGATCCATTACTGAAGTTCAAAAAGCCTTAGACAATCTAGATAGGTGGGCAAAGGACAACAAGATGAAAATAAACACAGAGAAAACAGTGAACATGACGTTTCGGAAAGGAGGCAGAGAGGCTTCAGGAGACAGGATATACCTAAGAACGACTCCCCTTAATTCAGTCAATACATTTAAATATCTAGGATTGACAATGGTAACAACAGCAAGAGCCTACAGAGTGCACATAATGTCTCGAGCAATAGCCGCTACCAAAGCCATATATGATATCAAAACTATCACGAAGCTTTCTTTGGGAACTGCTATGGCATTATTCGACGAGAAAATAACCCCAGGCAGACTTGAGGACGCTTGGAGCAGTCAAATCGCGCTTCCTGAAGGCTACCCTGGGGATATCGAAGTATACAAAATCAAGATTAGCATATGAACTCGCCAGGGAGACCTTCTTCGTTGAGGACCTTCGGATGAAGAGAGGACTACCATCCACAGACGCCTGGAAAAAACGAACGCAGGAAATACAGAAAAGGGACGAAATCTGGTTGGAGTTTTACACCACGGAGGCCATGATGACTAGGACATGGATGAACACAAATCAAGACTTGCAACACTTTGTCAATTCGATGGCGGTACATGGGTATCACCATAAACTGTGTAATACCGAATACCTTCATGACCCTGATGAATCCTGCGTATGTAAATTATGCGGGGTGCAATGTAGTAGATACCACGTAATTTCTTGTGCAAATCGGGGATCATCCATTGTGACGTTTTGTGAATGACAGTTTGTTTTCATCAATATGCACAATTTGTGCGATTTATCTTTAATAATAATAAATGCAATATAGAGTCGAAATACTTACAAAATGCAATTGGAATTCAAAATACTTACAAAATGCAAATGAGATCGAAAATACGTACAAAAACTGCAATTGAGGTTCAAAATGCGTACAACATGAAATTGAAATTGAAAATACACTAAGCAATTCAGATTGAAAGATCCCATTTCCAATCCAAGATTTTCATAAAGTGCAACTGAAATTCAAAATGCTTACAAAATGTACGGTAGATTTTAACTACTCATTTGAATTGACAATACTTACAAAATGCAATTTAAATTGAAAAAACTTGACAAAATGTAATTTAGATTCAAGATACCCACAAAATGCAATTGAGAATCAAAATACTTGCAAAAAGCCCACCACACAAAATGCAATTGAAATTCAAAATACTCACTAAAATGCCCTGCTGCTACATTGAAAGACTTACTAAATAGCAATTTAGATTGTCAATCTTTACAAAATGCAATTGAGGTTGAAAACAATCGCAAAATGCAACGTAGCTTAAAAATACCTACAAAATGTAGTAAGAAAAATCGCTAAAGGGAATGTAGATACAGGGAGAGCCAAGTAACAAAAGCAGTGCGGGAATCTTAGAGAGAAAAGGAAATATAATGAAAAGAAAACACGAGGTCTGACCCCTCGACGAAGGAGGGATCAGGAAAGATGAGACAAGGGACAATTAAGCCGGGAAAGTGAAAGACTCCCTAGGCCTCGGATACCCTAATACCTTCGGGGTCGGAAGAGAGCCAGAGTTGGCCAAGGGAGGTCGACAGGCAAGAAGACGGAGAGGAGCCCGGCACAAGTAAGTGGAAGCAATGCCGGACTCAGCTGGGATCCCGTGGTCGCCAACCCACGTCCCCCTACATGTGAGCCCCTGGGGGAGAAATGTTGGAAAACTGACGTTGATTCTAATAATGTGCACACCTCTGTAGGATTATAACAAAGCCTTTGACAAAATTCGACATGATTAACTGATTGAGTTGCTCAGAACAATAAATTTAGACAGAAGGGATATAAAAATGATTACCCAACTTGACTATAATCAGACCGCAGTAATAAGAGAAGGCAACATGGTTTCAAATGAAATAAAAATTCAAAGAGGTATGAAACAAGGATGTGTACGTCTGAAGACGTCATTCAAACTGCCCTTTTGGGTGTTACATCAGAGATTAAGGTGAATGGCAAACTTATCAATAATTTAAGATTTGCGGACGATACTCTACTAATCGCTGGATGCCTTGAAGATGTACAACTGTTGACGGATAGTGGTAGAAGCCAGCGAGAAAAGTGGTTTAACTCTAAATGTTAAGAAAACCAGTTTCACAGTCATTTCGAAAGAGAATAATCCAGGAAGGTGAAGCAGTTCAAAAAGTTCAGAAATACAGATATTTAGGAACCCCAGTTAATGATACAAATGATTGCTCTCAAGAAATTAAGGCAAGGATAGGACAAGCCAGAAGTGCATTCAATCAAATGGGAAATTTATTGTGCAATAGAGACCTTAGTATAAATTTAAAAATAAGGTTGCTAAAATGTTATGTGTTCTCGGTACTCTTCTATGGTATGGAAGCTTGGACACTCAAACAAGATATGACGGTGTCCACAGAATTTTCAAAGTCAAATTTCCTGACTTTTCCTGTCCATTTTTCAACAAAATTCCTGACTCGCGAAGTCATCGTAACATCGGAAAAAAGGTTTATTGAGGAAATATATATATCTTTTTTATTTGCAGCCTCCACCATCTCCATAGCTGCTCGACGTTTGCCTCTTTATTCATTTAAAATACAATATAAAGTAAATTATAATGCAATAATACATAAATCAAAGTACTTAATAACCTAAACTATAGTGATGGGGTTGCCACATCCCTACGCCAACGCACAAAAAGCGTACAAAAATAGGTAAAAGAGGTTTTTACTATGATGTACTGTAAAAATGGAAACTTACCATAATGTCCAGCGAGTTATTGCTTTTTATCATCAGAGATTAGTTGAACTAGTAACATCAAAATATGGCGGTAAAACACAAAATACTGTATGGTTACTATAAAATTCCTGCCTGTCTAATACTTTTCGCCATTTTTTCCTGACTCACGCCATTTTTTCACACTTTTTCCTGACTTTTCCTGACCAAAACAAAATTCCTGACTTTTCCTGCCTGTGGACACCATGTATGATTAACAGACTAGAGGCGTTTGAGATGTGGACATATCGAAGGATCTTACGAGTAAGCTGGATGGATAGAATGACAAATCTTGAGATATTGCGTAGGATAGGTAAAGATAAGGAGATGTCAAAATTAGGAAGTTACAATACTTGGGTCATATAATGAGAGGAGACACGTATCGTCTTCTACAAGAAATTATTCAAGGGAAGGTTGAAGGCAGAAGGAGTCGAGGAAGAAGAAGGACCTCTTGGTTGGACAAGTGTAGTTCCAGTGCACTTTTCAGTGCTGCTAGATGCTGTGATGATCGCCAACCTTCTTAGAGGAGACCGCACATGTGTTGTGTCACGCCAGGGAAAATAACTATCCCAGGGTCCGGCAGGGAATCGAAACCGCAAAGCCAGGTAGGCCTAACCAGCCTCACCACAACGACAGTTTCATAACGTGAGATTGCTTACCAACTCCTCCCTACCCCCTATGTTTACATTTTTGCAGGGTATATGACTTGATGTTCATCCCAATACAATATTTAAATTGTCTGGGTAGTAACTGCAAGCGCTCCAACTGCGGCGCGGGGCGGCGCTCCGGCGAAAATCCACGACGCAGCCGATCAATACTGGACGCAGAGCGCGTGCGCCGTTGCCAGATGTCAGCTCGAGGTCAACATTACAAATGGAACTACAGTAACTTCACCTTTCATCAGTGCCGGATTAAGGTAAAATGAGGCCCAAGTCCCTCAGATATTTGGGGCCCCCCTTTATTTTTTCAAATATTTTTTTTATTTTTTAGCACCTGTACATTTAATAAAGTATATACAGGAGTTATTTTTCTCAAGATGAATAATACACTGTACATATATACATACATTTCAATTGAAACGATCATCGTTATTTGAAAACATTGCAGATGATTTGATGAACAATTTAACAATCATGCTATTTTTTACTTCTCCTGTAAAATGTTTTTTTTTTTTTTTTTTTTTTTCAGTCAATGGAATCTTCTACAATGTCATCAAAATCAATTTCCCGCAAAACATCTGACTCAATATACATTAAACGTAGCATGTCTAATCGTTCCTGTGACATGATACTTCTTTGCGCACTTTTGATGCGTTTCAATTTTGAAAACGAGCGCTCCGCAGAACAATTCGTTATCATGAGGGTCAGGAAAATGCGAAAAGCAATTTCAACGTTCGGAAAAACAGACTCAAGCTTGTCTCGAATAAGAATTTCGTTAAGTTCAGAATGAGTGAACTCAGTTTTTAAAGGACATTGTAATTTAAGATAATACTGGAACTGTCTCAGTTCCGGATAATTTTTTCTAAATCTTCGGAATAAAATTGAACTAAATTAGAAATTGCTTGGAGGCCCTAGGCCTGGGCCTAATGGGTAATCCAGCGCTGCCTTTCATCAATCCATCAATTACGAATTGACGCAATCAAGTAATCGCAACAAAATGCAAGTAACTTACTCGGTGTAACGCAAAACACTAGACCGAGCGCGGTAGCTCAGCTCAGCACAGCGTTGTTCAACGCATCAGCGAAATCTAATATGAACTTTGCGGATCATCCAGGTCGTCAGCCCCACAGGCAGCAGTCAAAATTGCCTGCATTTCATTGCAAAGTAAAATATGATGATGAGTAGGGCTCGGATTTGAGCATATTTGCATTATTATTTTTTCCTGAATAGTACACATTGAAAGAAGCCTTTCGGTGGTATTCTCACCTCTCTGGGACCAACATAATTGAAATTTATCGAACATATAAATGCATAAAACCTCGGTTTTCAGAATAGAAGCATATTCTTATGGTTTTCGTCTAAATAGTGCGTTCTTCTTCGAATTCCCCCCTCCCCGAATTCGGGCCCTGACCATCTTAAGGTTCGAAAACAGAAATAATTATTGAAAAGCCTATCTGGTGCGAATAATAGAACCGATTATTGACTGATTTAAGAAAATCATTCAAAACTGAAAACATAGAAACAATTCTTGTTGTACTGACCAATGCAGATCTACTTCATTGACTCCCCTAATTCTGAACATTTTGTACATGAACTTTTCAACTGTAACTTTTAAATGAAAACTTCTCTTATATACTTAAAAAAAATTGAATGCGGGTGCAGCGTATCATACACACAATTAGAAAATAAAGCTTTTTTCGTTTCACTTTCCTTTCTATAGTTTTTAACGGTGTTTTTCGATCATATTCTGCATATTAAACCGTATATAATGTTTATTTTCGAGCATATCTATCGAGCATAAAACACATGGTTTTCGAGCATATCGATCCGAGCCCTAATGATGATTATGATAATTGTTTTAAGGGGCCTAACATCTAGGTTATCGGCCCCTAATGGTCTGGGTGATAGCGAAAATGGCAATGAAACGGAAACCATAGCGAACACCAAGGTAGACTGAAAATACTTACAAAATGGAACTCAGATTGAAACGACTCAAGAAATAGAGTGGAAGTACTTAAGAAGGTAATTTAGAAGGAAAATACTCACAAAAGGAATACGGTAGATTCAAAAGACTCGCAAAATGCGGTTTAAGTTAAAAATACAAAATGCAATTGAAATTCAAAATACTCACAAAATGCCACCACCTAAATAGAAAGACTTACTAAACGGCAAGTCAGATTGCCAATCTTTACAAAATGCAATTGAGGTTGAAAATACTCGCAAAATTCAAGTTAGATCGCAAATACTTATAAAATGGGATTTAGAGTGAAAATACTCCAAAAAATGGAATTTAGATTAAAAAAAGTAAAATTTCACCGCAGCTGGCGGTAACATTATGTGGGGTTCCTGAACACGGCCTTTGCATTTGGAAGACAAAGCACAATACTTTGTTGGCATGTTAAAGAACCCATTTGAATTCAGTAGGCCGTGTTCATAATGGCAAAATTAATCTCGGGATTTTCCGCCAAAACAAAAGTTCCTCCTTTCTCGAATAGAAAGCACTATAGTGTCAAGTAGCTTAGATATCTAACTTCTTTGACTTTCATAGCGCTCCAAGGAACAACAAAATTCGACATGGGCGTCAAATAATAAAGTTTGCATCAGGCACCCGAGGCCATACGATATTAATTTTAATTAAATAGCACAATATAAAGTTTAGTACTGAACCCATGCTAATGTAAGCTCATCATCTCCATGGAATTCTGTATTTTTCCCGGATGAGTTGTCTAATGTTTGTCTGGTTGTTATGCACCTACAAAATAACACAAAGGCTCGAGGCTCAACAGAGACTAGATTATTTACGACCTGACAATTATATTTTTATCCATCGTTCGTGTCTGCGATTGGAAGTTCGCCCGCCACGCCTGAAGGCATTGGTCGTTTGTGTTGTCATGTAGGTATGTAAACGATCAAAGATTCAGACCCATTGGATTGTTGCTACGGGTCTCCCCACGTGATTGGTCGCGGAGGAATCAACTCCAGTGTAGCTTAGTTGACTTGCAGTCAGTGCAGTGAAGTGTTCCCCGTCAAACATGCCTCGACGACAGAGAAGAGCACGCTATCAACAACTGTCGCCGTTTGAGAGGGCTGGGATAATTGGGCTGTGTGAGGCTGGATTATTATCGCTAAGGACTGTCGCTGCACGTGTTGGCCGACAGGCATCTACAGTACAACGTGTATGGCAGCAGTGGTCAAATGAAGGTACCCACACTCGTAGACCTGCCACAGGCCCAGCGCGACAGACAACTGTGAGAGAGTATCACCGCATCATTCGGATGGCCCGGATGGAACCCCATGCAACAGCAGCGCAAATTCGAGCAACTGTAGCACACCACAGTTGGTAAACACCTGCGTGCAGCTGGCTTACGATCCCGTCTCCCTGCAGGTGTTCCATTGACCCCACAACAGCGACGTGTAAGACTGGCCTGGTGTAGAGAACGATCGACGTGGGTCGACGAATGGCATAGGGTCGTCTTTAGTGACGAATCGCGCTTCTGTCTTGCCCGCAGTGATCGCCGGAATCGTGTGCGCCGACGTACCGGGGAGAGGGGCCGCCCAGACCTTATTGTCGAGAGGCACACAAGGCCAACACCAAGCATTATGGTCTGGGGAGCTATTGGCTTTAATGAAAATCCACAGCCTGCTTCCAGTCTCCGACCGGGTCAGGAATGGAATGAATGAAGCCCCCATCTAGCGGCGAGGATATGAACTGTGCCGGCTGCAGAGGCCTGACGCACTCCTCTGGGGCAATGATTAAATGAATGACAGATGAAATGAAATGATAGTGGAGAGTGTTGCTGGAATGAAATTTTGACAGGGAAAACCGGAGTACCCGGAGAAAAACCTGTCTGCCTCCGTTTTGTCCAGCACAGATCTCACATGGAGTGACCGGGATTTGACCACGGACCCAGCGGTGAGAGGCCGGCGTGCTGCCGCCTAAGCCACGGAGGCATATTGGCTTTAATGTGAAATCACAATTAGTGCTGGTTGAGGGCACTATGACTGCTCCACAGTACGTTGATAGGGTACTCAATCCAGGGGTTGTCCCTATGATGGCGAACATTGCTAATGGGATGTTTCAGCAGGACAATGCCCGGGTTCACACTGCACGCATCTCCAGAGAAGCTCTCCACGAAAACACAACCTTAGAATGGCCCGCCAGATCCCCGGACCTCAGTCCTATTGAGCATGTGTGGGACATGATGGGTCGACAACTGGCCAACCGTCCTCAGCCACCCACAACTCTCGAACAACTGACCCGTGCTGTGCAGCAAACATGGGCCACAATTCCTCAGGAAGCGATCTAGGGCCTTATTGACTCCATGCCTCGCCGAATTCATCAATGTATTGCAGCTCGTGGTGGGCACATCCTGTATTGATTGTTGTCCAAACTTGCGGTCAGAGGGACCTGAAAGTGTAATCATCGAATCACAACCGAACACTCGTCCTGCATGTTCAATTGCAGCAATGTAGCACCACTCCTTCTGGGTGCTGCAATTTCCATTTTCTTCAGTGTATTATCTGCTCTATACTTAGCGTATGCTATTTTCCATGAAAACATTGCAATGGAGGTGTCAAATCGATACAAGAACATCTCTTCAATCGTTGGTACATTGCCAAATTGCTTATATCTAATTCTTAAAACTAGTGTAACAATAAACGAAATGCATATCCTTACAATTTTCATTTACATGAACGTTCCGAATTTATAAATTCCTCGAGTGCTGGTTTCGTGATAAAAGTATTTCCCTTAAAATTGAGGCAGGGAGATCAAAAACACCATAGCTTAACCAGCAGAGATTGCGAGGTTAATAATCAAGAGAAACCAAAGTACTAAAGAAACTAAGCATAATCCAACCGAGAAATTCTTCATATCAGAAGATAAAATGATACGATATTCAGCATCCCACAAAAATAAAATCCATGTGAGTAAAACTATGAAAGGTACAATATGGAGTCGATTTAACATCCAGAGACCCAATACAACTGCATCTCTTTCCACTCATCAAAAGTACAACTCACACTTGCCACTGAAAATAGAAAAGCAAAATGACTTGCAAAAATTTAATTAAGTTGATTTCTGAGGAAAGTCGGATGTATTAAAACACACTGTTTGCTGACGGTATTAACCCTTATTCATGATGATGATGATGATCATTCTTGTTTTAAGGGGCCTAACATCTAGATTATCGGCCCCTAATGATCTGGGTGATAGCGAAAATGTCAATGAAGTGGAAATCAGAACGAAAATTAAGTGAGAAGGAAAATACTTACAAAAGGGAAGTCAGATTGAAACTACTCACAACATGGAGAGCGATAATACTTATAAAAAGGAATTTAGAACGAAAATACTCACAAAAGGAATAGATTGAAAAATACGCACAAAATGTAGGTTAAGTTCAAAATACGTACAAAATGCAATGTATAGTCGAAATACTCTGTACTTACAAAACACAAGTGAAATTCAAAATACTTAAAAAATGCTAAGGAGATTGACAATACGTACAAAATGCAATTGAGGTTCAAAATACTTACAAAATGCAATTGAAATTGAAAATACACAATGCAATTTAGATTGAACAAGTAGTTCCGTAAAGAACTATACAGCCTATTTTCATATATCCTGCTCATGTTAATTTCTTCTAACAACATACAAAATTTCAGTTTAATTGCTGTAACAGATTCGTAGATATTGAGAACCGTCTAAATATTTCAGATTGTCGCCAGGTTGGATTTTTATTTTTGTACTATTACATTAAGATTATTGTGTACGTGTGGTATTCAAACTTCAATCGCATGATTAGAACACAAGAAGTAAAAACGAGATTTTAAAATTACGCACAGCAGCCATCTTGTGATTATGCAAACAATTGAAATAAATTAGATGCCATTGGATCAACATTTGTATAAGCATTTATCGTGCAACGTTTCACAGCACTCGGATAGTTAATTCGCGAGAATCGTCCATTTAAATATTTATACTTCGCGTCGCCGCCATGTTGGATTTGTGCTCACCAGGTTAATGAAAGTCCTATAGGTGAACATATGTGCATAGTCTCTATGAACATTAAAAAATTCAGTTTGGTTGCTGTAAAAGATTCATAGATATTGAGAACCGTCTAAATATTTCGGAAGCTCGCCATTTAGGATTGTTATATGTATAGGCCATAGAATTATGTACCATTCAAGGAAAATTATTGCCTAGGTTCATTATTCAAACTTTCACTTCGATCGCATGATTACGACACAAGAAATAAAAACTTAATTTTAAAATTTCGCACAGCCGCCATATTGAGGTTATGTAAACAATTGATTTAAATTAGATGGCAGTGCATTACAATCTGCAAAATCATTTACTGTACCACATTTCACTGCGCTCAGAGAGTTAAATCACGAGAAAAGTCTATTAAAATATTTCAAATTCGCTTGGTCGCCATGTTCGTTTTTTACTTTACAAGTTTATGAAATATACATAGATAAACTTGTACTAGTACCCTTTATCACCGTGCAAAATTGCATGATGATATCTGTAATAGTTTCGGAGATATAGAATGCCAGTGAAATATTTCGCACAGCCGCCATTTTGAGGTTATGTAAACAATTGAACTAAATTAGACTCCAGTGCATTACTATGTGTATAAACACATGCTGTACCTAGTTTCATTACGTTTGGATGGTTAAATCGTGAGAAAAGTCTATTTAAAAGTCTCAACTTCGCTTGGTCGCCATGTTCGTTTTCTACTTTTACAAGTTTATGAAATATACATAGGTAAACTTGTATCAGTACCCTTTATCACCGTACTAAATTGCAGGGTGATATCTGGAATAGTTTCGGAGATATAGAATGTCAGTTAAATATTTCGCACAGCCGCCATTTTGAAGTTATGTAAACAATTGAACTAAATTATACTCCAGTGCATTACAATGTGTATATACATTTGCTGTACCAAGTTTCATTACGTGTGGATAGTTAAATCGCGAGAAAAGTCTATTTAAAAGTCTCAACTTCGCTTGACCGCCATGTTGGTTTTGTAGTCACCAGGTTTTTGAAAGTCTCATAGCTGAACTTCTAGTAGTACCCTTTATCACCGTACACAATTTCAGGGCGATATCGGTAATTGTTTCGGAGATATTGAATGCTAGTGAAATATTTCGCACAGCCGCCATTTTGCATTGGTGAGACGTAACAAAATTTGAAGGGCACGGTCGAGGTCGCCGGGAATAGTGCTATGAACATACCGAATTTCATTGTAATCGCTCCAGCCGTTTAGATTTTATTAGGGGGGGACACACACACGAATCACACACACACACACACACACACACACACACACGCACACACACACGGACAAAAGGTGATCTCATAAGCCTATTTTTTCAAAATTGAAAATAGGCTAAAAATGCCCATTTCAGATTCCAAATAATCAAAAAGTGCAATTGATATTCAAAATAGTTACAAAATGCAATATTGAAACTGAAAATGGTTACAAAATGCATGGTAGATTCAAACTACTCAATTGGATGGACAATACTTACAAAATGCAATTTAGATTGAAAGTACAGTACTTGCAAAAAGCTGTTTAGGTTAAAAATGCAAAATGCAATTGGAATTAAAAATACTCACAAAAGTCCCAGACCCTATATTGAAAGACTTACTAAAAAGCAATTTAGATTGTCAATCCTTACAAAATGCAATTGAGGTTGAAAACACTCACAAAATACAATTTAGATCGAAATGACTTACAAAATGCAACGGAGATTGAAAACACCTACAAAATGGAGGGTATATGAAAAATAAAACTACTTGGAATTTAGATACACGGGGAGCCAATTAACAAAACAGTGCGGAAATCTTGAAGTGAAAAGGAAATATAATGAAAAGAAAACAAGAGGGCTGACCCCTCGAAGAAGGAGGGATCAGGAAAGATGAGAAAAGGACCAATTAAGGCGGGAAAGTGAAAGACTCTCTAGGCCTCGGATACCCTGATACCGTCGGGGTCGGTAAAGAACAAGCGTTGACCAAGGGAGGTGACAGGAAAGAAGACGGAGAGGAGCCCGGCACAAATAAGTGGAAGCAATGCCGGACTCAGCTGGGGTCCCGTGGTCGCCAACCCACGTACCACAAGATGTGAGCCCCTGGGGGATAACCCTGATTCACAGACTGAACAAGAAAGTGAAAGCGAAACAGAATATCTATATCACGGATCAGAGTAATGAAAAGTACCAAGTTCAATTGAGGTTTTATTTTTGTATTTTGATATGATTTAAATTAGGGTATTTAATGGATTCCCTTTGAAATTTAAATATGTAACAATACTAATTTTCATAATAAACTTTCATATTCTATCGTTTCATACGGTAGTTATGATATATTGGTACTGTAATATTTATTGCATATTTCATACACTCCGGAAGTCCAAAAACAACTAACTCCACCACTACTTAATTCGAATTGCAGCATTATTAAATAGTATAAACACTTAGGTTAAGAAGTATTTTATTGATAAAGAATATACTTTTACTTAATATCAGCACATAAACGCATTAGATTTAAAATCAGTGAGGGAGATTATCAGTTTTTCTCTCTCCTGTAAAATTTGGTTTACTGGAGTTCGTGGGATTTTGACTTCCCTGCCTCAGTTATTTAGAAGTTGGTGCATCTAAAACTGTGATTGTGAGGCTTGATGGCACGATGGTCATCTCAACATTTATGGTTAACGCACGTGGGATCATAAAGATCAAAACACTTCCAACGGCTTCGATTCAACGCAAAAAGGAGATTCCATGTCTCAACCCTTTATAGGGTAAAAGACTGGGGGTATAAAATATTTGTTTCTTTTTGCACATTTGTAATTGGGGGTGATAAATGAGTAGGAATATGCAACAATTTTATGGGTGTGGATTCTATTTTAGGAAATATATGGTGGGAAATTATTATCCCAATAATAACCCCGACGGTATCAGGGTATCCGAGGCCTAGAGAGTCTTTCACTTTCCCACTGCCCACACCCGACAGTATGTTTTCTTAAATGAGCAATGGGGTAATAATCTCCTACCTCCAAATTATGATGATACTGTGTTTAATCACTCAATGAGGTTTATTTAACAGGATATAATATATAAAAACACCCATCACGCTCTATTTTTTTTTAAATGTAACTCCCGCGCAAAACAAGGTCAGTGACCTATATCATCTTTGCCGAAAACTGCACAAAAAAATATAAAAGTGATTTTGGAATCTTAAAAGTTAGTATATTCGAATATAATTCAATAATTTCATAATAGTATTTACTAAAAACCCAGAAAATTAATTTTCAAAATCTTCTATTATATGACAAACATCCTCATCAGGATATTTATTTCCATTCTAGCTGAAATATATTTACTCAAGTGACCAAAACCATAATTAACATTGTATTTCAGCTATATACCAACGTTTACAAATCTCTTATCTTCAATAATAACACCTTCTTCTGTAAAGCAATGCATTTCTTTCACTCAACACAACCGAACTGGCGAGCACGTGCACTGTGGATGCTTCCCACCTTTGGTTTCTGACATCAGTATACATCAAATTAATGTGTTTTCAATATTTCTCTGCATCTAGCTTGTGGATGCATGTGGAACTGCTTGAAATGAAAGGGGTGGGAAGATTCTCTCCCTAACACCGTTCTATAAATACATGGTGGGAAGATAGTATCCCAAGGACCTATAAAGGGTTAAGATCGCAATGTTAAGAGTCACATAAATTCAGAAGCTCTCTTGCTTTAACACTAATACAAAGTAACAGCTACTGCATAGACTTTTTGGGCCCTTTTACACAAACTCATCAACATCTCGAACATTCCGCCCTGAACAATCATAAATTGTTACGTAACAAGTAGTTCCATGCAGAACTAAAGCCTGTTTTCATATATATATTGCCTCTATCAACATACAAAATGTCAGTGTGATTGCTGTAATAGATTTGTAGAAATTGAGAACCGTCTAAATATTTCGGAAGGTCGCCATGATGGATTTTTATATATGTAGGCCATAGAGTTATGTACTATAACATGAATATTATTGCGTCGGTGTATTGTTCAAACTTCTATCGCATGATTAGAACACAATAAATTAAACGTGATTTTTAAATTTCGCACAGCCACCATCTTGTGGTTATGAAAGCAATTGAAATAAACTAGACGTCAGTGGATTAAAATTTGTATAAGCATGAACTGTTCTAATTTTCACTGCACTCAGATGGTTAAATCGCGAGAAACATCCCTCTCAATATTTCAATTTTGCGTCACCGCCATGTTATTGAAAGTCCCATAGGCGGCTTCGGTGGCGTAGTCGGTAGCATGCTGAGCTTCTATGCCCAAGATAGCGGGTTCAAACCCGGCCAAAGCCGTCGGATTTTTTAAGAGCGTTAAAAATCCCTCAGTATGCCTTCCTTCTGAGGGGAAGTAAAGCCGGCAGTCCCATGTCATATATTTATGGCATGTTAAAGAACCTTCCACTAATTGCACCTGTGTGAAGCTAAATTGGATAGGTTAAGAATGTAAACAACGCTTTTAGGTTTCTAAATTCGTTGACAAGAGCCGACTGCGGTGGCGTCTAGTAGCTTAGTTCTGAACTTGGCCTAGTAGTCGTTGACGGTGGCGCTTGGCGGCAAAAGTAGGAACTATTTGAAAAATACTAAGTTGCAGTACATAAATTAAAAAACAGATAACACACACTAATACGGTCATCACAATTAACACCGGTTATAAGACAGATTCTACACACACCCAAAGTACACGGGGCTACATAACCGCGTTGACTCAGCCCCCAAACTTAAGAACCAACCAAAGTCCCATAGGTAAACTTATGTTCATAGCCTTTATCGACGTACAAAATTTCAGTTTGATTGCTATCATAGATTAGTAGATATTGAGTTCCGTCTAAATATTTGGGATGGTCGCCATGTTAGTTTTTAAAATATGTAGGTCATAGAGTTATGTACTATTAGATGACGATTATTGCGTAGGTTCATTATTCAAACGTTCACTTCGATCGCATGATTTTTATGACACAACAAATAAAAACTTAATTTTAAAATTCGCACATCCGCACTCTTGAGGTTATGTAAACAATTGAACTAAATTAGATGTCAGTGCATTACAATGTGTATAAACATTTGCTGTACGAAGTTGCACAGCGCTCGGATGGTTAAATCACGAGAAAAGTCTATTGAAATGTTTCAACTTCGCTTGGCCGCCATGTTCGTACAAAATTTCAGGGTAATATCAGTAATAGTTTCAAAGATATAGAATGCCGGATAAATATTTCGCACAGCCGCCATGTTGGATTGGTGAGATGTAATAAAATTTGAAGGTCACGGTCGGGGTCGGACGAAATAGTACTATGACCTTACCGAGATTCATTTAAATAGCTCTTGCCGTTTAGATGTTATTAGGACACACACACACACGGACAAAAGGTGATCTCATAAGCATATTTTATCAGAAATGAAAATAGGTTAAATAACTCTCTGGAATCTTACCGAGCATCGTTTAAATATGAAAATAAACGAACATAATACTGTCGATGTACATGGCATCAGCAGTTTCGCGGCATCGCTACAATTGGGAAGGATGTCTGTGGCATTGGCCTGGACTTCACTTCTCAGTTATGCCTAACGAGGCCCAATGCTCATGTCACAACCGGGAATCAAACCCAGATCTCAGCAAAACTAATGTCGGGGAAAGAAGTATAGATACTCTAGTTTAGATGTCAATAAAACCGTTAGCCGTAGTCTTACATAAAAACTTTTCCTTAGCTCTATAGAGTAAACATTTATATTGTAACCCGTTTAAATTTTATAGCGGTTTGAACAAAAAACGAGACAGTTAGTCTGAAAGACTGGACTTTATATCATTTTAAATGCTAGCAGCCGAGTACCAAGAAGGCAGTGCGAGAACAGAGTTTCAAGATTCTATTTTGTTTCTTCACTGCCTACTTGATTGTTCTCGCACTGCCGTCTTGGTACTCGGCTGCTACATCGTACTATGACGTCACACACCTTAGTGCATTCTCGGTACATTTCGTGAAGTTGCCGTAACGTAACGACGAAGTCTACTGTATTATTTAAAATGATAAAAAGTGCCGGCAAGTCTAACTGAGCGCATGGATCCAACCCAACGGACTGGATAACGAAGCAATCAAAGGAAGAACCAGAAAACTGGACCTGGCCTACAAACTAACCAGAATAAATACAACAAGCGAGCTTTATCATACAAGGCTGCACGCTTCAGAGTGTCTTATTTTAAGTAAAAGGGGAGAACTTCAAGTACTAGAAAAGAGAGAAAGGAAGATTCTAAGAGCAATACTTGGACCACAGAAGACTACTGATGGGACATGGAAGAAGAGGAAATATGAAGAACTTTACAAGTGTACTGAAAAGATCACAGACGTAATGAAGAAGCGGAGGCTAAAGTTCTACGGACATTTACTACGAATGGATCAAGGCAGGCTGACCAAAAGGATCTTCAGCTACATCATGGGGTTAAAGGTCACATCTAAATGGGTCGATGAGGTGAAGAGAAATGCAGCGGAAGTTGGAATTACCTCCACCGATGGCCCACGATAGAAGAGTTCCGCAGTCAAGTTGACTGAGTAAAATCATTTCAGGAGAAACCACCAAGCAGGAGGCCCAAACGGATCATTTCCGAGGAGGAGAGAAAACAAAGAAGTGACAGGATGAAGAAGTTCTGGGAAGAGAAGAGAAAGAAAGCCAACAAGTCTTGTGTTCCTTGCGGTCCATAGTCGGCCAATTCGATAATATAAAAAAATCAGATCGTAATTAAACTTTAATACGCATTGAAGGTTACTGTTGACGTTTATACGGAGTTTTAATGTGATGTGATGGTTCTGAAAATAGCTGTTATTAATTTTGTAAACCAACTTTTCCTCGGGCCTGGGTGGTGAAGCAGTATGACGCCCATAGCAATGCAAGCCGAAATAAGGAAACGTTTGGTGTAGCTTGTTTTTATGTAAGACTACGACTAACGTAAGCTCGAGTATCCATACAGTAGTCACTTTCCTCATGGGCAGGTGAAGCCACCCCTGGCCCTGAGGGGGAGCGAGTCAGATGATGGCGATCAATAGTCGGTCAGCTGTTGGGGCAAGGTCACAGCTGGTCGACCACACCACAGGACAGTACCACAACACCAGGCCTTCATGTTCAACAACGGAAATGCTTGTCGCACAGCATTCAGGAAATCGGAGACTGAGCGATTACTGGCCTTGGTTCGGATGAAGCATAGTTTCATCCGAGCGGTTATCTAAGTTCTAAAAACACGCGGATTGTCGCGTGTTATATGCAGGCCTGACGAGAGGGAGGGGCAAGCGGGGCTGTAGCCCCGGGGCCCAGATTAGGTGAGGGTCCCGAGGCAGTAAAATGTCTTAGAATGAACACACTTCGATGAAAACACAGGCAGTGAACATTAGTCTATATAAAACATTACAAACAGAACATATAATTATTTTTTTAAATAACCATTGTGTTTTTCGTTTTCAGGGGAAATGGTTAAGTTGCCAGAGTCACCCATTTTATAACATGCTCGAGTTCAAGAGTCCTTAGCATTTCTAATTCAATCTCAAAAGGAAAAAAAAAGACACTACTTCATACAGTGCATTTTTTGAGCCTGATCACGTTCAGATACAACGAAAACGGAATTTTTAAGACTCAGAGATCAAAATCGTAAAGTAAAAGAACAACCAATGAGAGACGAGTGTCTGAATAACTAAAAACAAAGTAAATTAATAATTAGTTGGGTAAGATAAATTCCATGGATGATGATTGAAGTTTAATGGGGCAGAACAGCGAGGAGTTTTTTCTTTGGGGGGGGGGGGGTTAAAATTTGCAAGGTTAATACCGTAATTTCAAAATATGTCCCAGGTTGAATAAAAATGGAGGGGCCCGGAAGACGTTGTCTTAGGGCCCGTGATCGCTCTCTACGGCCCTGACACCTTTCGCATTTTCATAAAACCGGAGTGTGGTGTCCGAATATAGATTTATTTAAACAAGAAACTACATGAAAACATTCACTGAATCTGCATATCAATTAACAGATGAACAAGATATGTCACACTTCAAATGTCAGCAGGAGAGAAATTCGAGGATTTTTGGTGACACAATTATCTCAAGAAATCGTTGGCCAGCAAGGTTCTTTGGGTATTGTTGATGATGATGATGATGATGATGATAATTGTTGTTTTAAGGGGCCTAACATCTAGGTAATCGGCCCCTAATGGTCTGGGTGATAGCGAAAATTTGAGTGAAGTGGAAACCAGAACGAAAATTAAGTGAGAAGGAAAATACTTACAAAACGGAACTCAGACGGAAACTACGCACAAAATGTAGGTTAAGTTCAAAATACGTACAAAATGCAATGTACAGTCGAAATACTTACAAAATGCAAGTGAAATTCAAAATACTTACAAAATGCAAATGAGATTGAAAATACACAATGCAATTTAGATTGAAAAACTCGCATTTCAGATCCAAAAGACTCACAAAGTGCAATTTATATTCAAAATACTTACAAAATGCAATCGAAATTGAAAATGCTTACAAAATGTATGGTAGATTCAAATTACTCAATTGGATGGACAATACTTCAAAATGCAATTTAGATTGAAAATACTTACAAAATGTAATTTAGATTCAAAATACTCACAAAATGCAATTGAGAATCAAAAAACTTGCAAAATGCTCACCCTACAAAATGCAATTTAGATTGAAAATACTTTCAAATTGCGGTTTAGAATGAAAATACAAAATGCAATTGAAATTCAAAATACTCACATAAGAGCCAGCCACTCTATTGAAAAACTTACTAAAAAGCAATTTAGATTGTCAGTCCTTACAAAATGCAATTGAGGTTGAAAACATTCACAAAATGCAATTTAGATCGAAAAAACTTACAACATGCAACGGAGATTGAAAACACCTTCAAATTGGAGGGGAAAAGATTGAATTTAGAAACACGGGGAGCCAATTAACAAAAAATATGCGGGTATCTTAAAGAGAAAAGGAAATACAGTATAATGAAAAGAAAACAAGAGGTCTGACCCCTCGAAGAATTAGGGTATCAGGAAAGATGAGACGAGGGCCAATTAAGGCGGGAAAGGAAAAGACTCCCTAGGCCTCGGATACCGTAATAACATCGGGGTCGGAAGAGAACAAGAGTTGACCAAGTGAGGTCGACAGGAAAGAAGACACAGAGGAGCCCGGCACAAGTAAGTGGAAGCAATGCCGGCCTCAGCTGGGGTCCCGTGGTCGCCAACCCACGTCCCCCTTCATTACAGGCCTTAGCATCAGTGGCGTAGCGTGACGCTGGCCCTGGACTTGGCATTCCTCACACAGGTCGCGTCAACTTGAAAGCAAAGTGAGAGCGTAGAGAAAGTGACACTTAACATTCTTCTTGTTGGAAAGCTCAACTTCACCTCTTGTCTTATATTATTTTGCCGCTAATTCTATAACACGTAATGCAATCACACTTCACCATATATTCCTCGGTCAAAGCTTCATCATACCATATATAAAATTTTCAATTAAGCAAGGAATAAATACAATAAATCTCCCCTCGGCAAAGAGCTTTTTTTTTCATCTTATTAAAAACCATCTCAAGATATTTTTAAAAACTTTTAAATCCATCAAAATGAACATTCTAATACCGACAGATTACAGAAGATCGAAAGGCGAATTGGAAGAACTTGTACATGGTGGCCACTCAAATCAGTCAACGATTTTCCAGGAGTTTTCCAGGAATTTTCCAGGAGTAATTCTCATTTTACCAGACTTAAAAATAAGCGCGAGTCCGGGAGAGAGAGAGAGGGGGGGGGGGGGCCTTTATCGGTAGCCTACGTCAAGACCAAATAAAGCAGTTGTGTTTGGTTTACTTATACAGATTGTGATGGTCCCAATTTGTGACCAGAATGAAATAATTTTGTATATTTTATTATTATTATTATTATTATTATTATTATTATCAATATTTTTTTAATTTTACATTTTACCTTTTATTAGTTACTATGTTAACTAATATGTTTATATCTATTATTATGCGGTAATGTAGAATATTATGGCAATTGAAAGGACTTGGAGCGATACACATTATATTTGAAATACGTTAGACGCTTGACTGAATATTATTTCTGAAGACAATTCGAACAAGAGAAGAAGAGGGTTGTTCACAGAAGGGCGGCTTATCCACGGCTTCTTGGAAATGACATAAATAGACACTTATGTATTTCACATCAAGTATTCTACCAGTATACAAATCATACTAAGAAGGGATTCTAAGAAGACTTGCCACTAACAATGCGGGGCCGATGAATGAGTCCTTTGCAACTTTATACAAAAGGTGGGCTGGACCTCCCGAGAATTGCTACAAAGAAGTATTGTCATTGTTGATATGTGAAAGGCGTGCAAACTGCCTAGTGACTTCAGAAGTGGGGGTGGGCGCGTGCCTGGGAACGTTATATATATGACGGCCGCCCAGATGGATTATTATTATTGAATTGCTGGAGGAGAGGAAATGGTGCTGAGTGGAGCAGAAGAGTGGAACTTGTAGCGAGATGGAGTCTGTAACGCAGTTCTAAACTAGACAGTTGACTATTTAAGTATGTGAATTTGATAAGACATTATGTCTTATCAAACTGTGACATGGTTGTGTACGAGGCTATTGTCACAGGGATGATTTATGGAATTTATTCCGTCATCCACATATAAATTAATTACTTTGAGGAAGATCAGGCAGGGATTTCAGGAACTCTCTACGCTACAATCCAACTACAAAGATCTTCAATGCGGTGAGCGATTTAAACAGTTTTACTCCAGTCAAATCAGAAGGCCCTCATGCATATTAAATTCAATCTATATTCTATTCAATTAACTCAGTATACTCCAATTTCCAATCAAGGCCCATAATACAAGTAAATTCAGTAGATTCTTTAATTTAAATTTATTATTATTATTATTATTATTATTATTATCTTTAGTATTTTATATTTTTTTTGCACTTGTTGTTTTTATATATTAAATTCATTTTTAAATTCAAATGTTTGACTGGTTTCCTTTAGTAGCTAGAAATTACTATAAGGCAACACCATACTCCTGAACTAATTATCGTAAGGTTAGATTACGTAAGTTTCACTACGGCTGGAGATAGGAATTTCGATGCTCTACCTCTGTTTAACCGAGGTTTAATATATTATTTTGATCATGATATATAAATGATCTGGCGCCCTTGGCTACATATAATACTACACATTATGTACTTTTTTAGTGAAGCTGACAACAATACAGATACACTATTAGAATAATACACAATTAAATGTTTCATTTTGATCACCCAAAAGTGGGCGAATATTTAATTAAATAACCTTTGCATATTAACAAGTTTCAGTTCACATTAAACCATTACAAGATGTTGACAAAAATTAGTTATTGCGTTATTGATACACACAAATGATTTAATTGTTTTAAAAAAGCCTTTGTGACTCAAATATCCGCTTTAAAAAAAGAGAAAAGAATGCCGCCTGCAATTTTATTGGGGAGAAGTTGTCTATACTCAAAATGGTTTACAGAATTACTATCGCGTGTTCTCACACACAGAAACAGGTAGCCTGAGGAAATTTCTTTCGTTAACGATAGAGTGCTCACCCAAAACCGCAGCGGGAGTATGATTTACGATGGAAATATTTTATAATTAATTAACAGTGGCTATTTTCCAAGAGTTTACACAGTTTTCGTCATTCTCCAGGAGTTTTCCAGGATTTCCAGGTTTTCAAGGAGTAGTGGCCACCATGTTGTATCAATAAAGAATATAAAAAAGATGGGCAATGGCGAATAATACCTAACAATATGGTCTATAACAACCTAGAACCCATTATTGATACCATGCGAAAGATAAGACTAGGATTCTTTGGGCACATCATGAGAATGCCAGATTCACGTCTTCTAAAACAACTAGTACAGTACAATCTTGCTTCAAAGAACACAACTGGATGCTGATGATTAAAAGAAATCAGAGAGGACTTAAAAGGAATTGGCCTAACAGAAGATGCTACAAATAAGAAAAGTATAACTACAGCACTTAAAAATATGACTTTTCATTTTCCACCCCCCCAAAAAAAATGAAAATTCCAACAAGAATACTTTCCGCCCAAGAAAGGTCAAGAAGATCAATACGCATGAAGAAGTACTGGGAGGACCGCAAGGCTCGTACAGTTCCTACAAGTCGATGAACTAATGGTTGGTTAAAGTGATCCTTTGTGGTCTCAAAAGGCGAAAAAGAAGAAAATAATTTTTACCATCACCAGATATTTTAGGTCTGCCGTACGAATTTTTCAGAAAATTATTTTATAGTATCATCAATTCAAAGCGCACATTGTTACAGATCTGTTTCTTTTTGAATACCTTTTATGAAAAATCGTTATCAAGGAAAGGGAAACCTCAACTTTGGGACAGATGACCTCGTAGTTCCGCCCCTTAAAACAAAACAACTTTGCTCGTAATTCAATTAGTTTTAATTAATTTATAAGACAGTTACTGAAGAGGGCCGAAACTGGTGTAATGTATCATATTATAACGTCAATAAGGAAACCATCATCAGCATTTTAAGGCAAAAAATTTGGATGTATTTACATCAATAAACAACAAAAATCAGTCAATCAAATCGACATCAGAGAAGGCATTCAGTTAACTGAACATCCATTTGAGGCCATGTTAATGGGGAAATAGTACGATGGTGGATGATATCTCAAGAAGGGCTCATCTCGCAAATCACCTTGGCAAGTTATATTACACTAGCAACACATTAAAGAAAATTTCGAAGGCCCTTAGAAAATGTACGTAGGATTTTACCCGAGATATTTTGAAGAAGGGAGATGGTACAATTTGCAGTAAATAGGGTTCTTCTCAAACTAATATAGCTTTTTCTTCTTCTTCTGCTGCTGCTTTTACGGGCTCATTGGACCGCTTCAGTCAATGATTTCTTGGTCCTCTTCTTCAGTAAGGTTTCTTTCCGAGTCGCCCAGTAGTTTTTCATTGGCTCTGATCTTCTCAGGCGTTCCTCATCTGTAAATACCCTTTTTACTGTATTACGTTTGTCTATTTTTGCCTGAAATCTTATTTTTATATCTTTCAGTTATTTTACACTTTTTTGTTTTGTTTTACAAGTCATCCAAGGTTATTTCTAATTCTTTCATATCTTCTCTAATTTCTTAATCCATTCTACTTGATGTTTCATATTCCAAAGTTTCTCAACAATTTTTCTACAGATAATCTGGTTTCCGGTATCCTCATAATGTGACCAAAAAAAGAAATCCGTTTCTTCCGAATAGTATCAGTGATGGGCTCCACTTCGTTTGGTACTATCCGCCATTGTCCACCATTCTGATATTTTTATGCATGTTCTAGCTGTTCTTCTTTCAACTTTTAGAATAATTTTGACGATTCTGTTTTTCTGAGTAACGTTAAAAAGATTTTCGCTTCCATATGTCACCTCTGGTGGAACCACCGTCTTGTAATGTTTTAATTTGGTTGCGATTGATATTTTCTTTTATATGTAGATAAAGATAATTTTAGGGCTTTTATCATTGTATTAGTTGTTTCTTGCCATGCAGGTTACATTACAAGGAAACCTTCAACTCATCACAGCCAATAGATCACGAGCGCAGAACTAACAAGTTTGATACAAAACAGCAAGAGATGAGTGAAAACTAGAAAGAAGATACAGTAGCACTTCATTTGCACTGCACGCGTCAGCAGGAAGTGTTGGTTGGTTGCTTCCTCAGTTTAGGGGCTGCGACAACGCGGTCATGTTGCCCCGTGTACTTTGGGTGTGTGTAGAATCTGTCTGATAACCGGTGTTAATTGTGATGGCTGTATTAGTGTGTGTAATCCGTTTCTAATTCAAGTAAGGACTGCAGACTTAATTTTCAAGTAGTTCCTACTTTCGCTACCAAACGCCACCGTCAACGACCAACCAGTTCTGAACTTGGTTTCTAGATGCCACCCCCAGTCGGCTCCTGGCGACGAGCATTGGAACTTAAGAGCGTTAGCCAAGTCTAACCTATAATTTAGCTTCAAATACGTGTAATTACAGTCCAGCCGGTGAGTGTCCGGCTCTGACGTTTGGTGATGGTGGGAGAAGAGGGTTAAAGAGAACAATATAGCCAACTTATGGCAGTGAGAAGCTGTTAATAGAACCTTGAAACTTGCCATCATTTTATGTAGTCCACACTGATTTATATTTCGCGGCACAGAACCGGCAACGCTGTCTCCCTCCCTCGTGAGAGATGTCAGAGCCGGCTGTACTGTAGTGGAAGGTTCTTTATCATACCATAAATCTATGACATGGGACCGCCCTCTAAAGGAAGGCATACTGAGGGATTTTTAGCGCTCTTAAAAAAATCCGACGACTTTGGCCGGGTTTGAAGCCGCGATCTTGGGCATAGAAACTCAGCAAAGCCGCCGGTCACAACTACTCTTCCCTAAAATGTTCATTAAGGGGAACATCTGTGTGAACTTCTCCTGGGCGCTCCTTGCTTCTTGCTTCCTTGTGGGACAACTCGTGATCAGTGGAATGGACGTCATCGTTCCTAATCATCAGACGATACATAATGCACACAGTCCCTAAATGGCATACGGTCTGCTGCATCGTCAACAGCGGGCACGAATAGCAGGAGGTAGCTTGAAGGGGACGGACGCAACACTTGTGGCACTGCTGTCGAGCGTGCAGCACTCCTATCTCCTGTCTAGGCGGCTTCGCTTGCTGAGCTCCTATGCCCAGGATCGCGTGTTCAAGTCCGGCCGAAGTCGTCGGATTATTTATGATGCGTTAAAATTCCCTCAGTATGCCTTCCTTGAAATAAAGCCGGCGGGCTTATGTCAATGATTTATGGCATGTACAAAACCTTCCACTAACTACAATTGTGTGAAGCTAAATTTCTAGGTTATATTTGATTCGCTCTTTAAGTTCCGTCGTTCTTCACCAGGTGCCGGTTGCAGTGGCATCTAGTAGCCAAGTTCACAGCTAGGTGTAGTTGACAATAGCATTTGGTAGCAAAAGTAGGAACTACTTGAAATTGATCGTCTGCAGTCCTTACCTGAATCACAAGTAATAATAATATCGTATGGCCTCGGGTTATTATATTTGACACCCGTAGAGCAGCTTGCATATCGAATTTTGCCGTTCCTTGGAACGCTATGAAAGTCAAGCAGTTTAGATATCTAAGCTCCTTGAACACTATAGCGCTTTCTAGTAGAGAAATGAGGAACTTCGTGTTGGTGGAAAATCCCGAGATTAATTTTGCCTTTATGAACACGGCCTACTGAAGACAAATGGGTTCTTAAAACATGCCAACAACGTATAACATGCGTGTCGTGATTTTTGTCGCCTCTCAAAAATCACTTACCATGGCCAGGAGCGAACCTGCAAGCTTGGGGTTTGTAGACCGACACGTTAACCACTCACCTAATACAGCCATCACCGGCAAACACACGGAAAGTACACGGGGTAACTGAGGAACCAAGCATCTCCTATATTTACCTTCCTAAAGCCTCATCAGAGCAATGACTGTAGCCACCGGAGAGGCATGTTGCGGTTAACACTTGCGCGTCGTGATGGCCATGGAACATATTATCAAATTTCAAAAAATTGAGCTAACCGGATCTTTTTATTTTATTTTATTTTATTTTGAAATTTCATGTGTTATCACTAGGGCTCGGATCTTGATGCCGTAAACATGTTTAAAAAATGCACTTAAACTTTTCCAAAACGACTGTAATAAATGACCTAAAAATTCGACAAATGCACTAAAGTGGAGAAAATGAAAAGCACGAATGTGTTCATCGCGACCGATATGTTGCGTTACAGTAAATCTTCTTTCAGCAGCTACGTTAATTCCACACAGTTTGCAAAACAATAGGCTTTCATCGGTAGAAAACACACTGTCACCAAATTCAGAAATTACTGTAAGTTAATTGTTTTAAATGCACTGACACACACTGTTTTATTTTAGGCATTTTGAAAGTGGCAATGAACGATATCTCTCGCCTTGAACTACGCGTAACCCTTCCCCTTTCTACCCCGCCACTGCTGACCTTGGTAACATTCAAGTCCACAAAACAAGAGCATCTGTATACCTACGGTACTGTTCTTCTGGGGGTCGAACGTTGCTTCACGTCCATAGGTATAACCTTAAATTGCCCTACACGTGTCCCCCGGGTGGTGCTAAGAAAGCAACTGTGATAAGATGCCGCCGTACTGCCCCATGGGGCCTCACGGCCAAGACAGTAGAAATAACACGAAAAGTCCTTCTAAGGACTCGGCATTCAATACTCGGACCTTGGGCCCTCAACTAACGGTTTGCCAGCTTAACATTGAGGGCATTAGTAGAGCTAAGTGTGATTATTTATCCAAGATACTCACGGAAAAATCAGTAGATGTAGTGGCACTACAAGAAACTCACACCGAAGATGGTATTCAGTTGTCTAATAGGGGTAAAATTCCTGGATACAAGATAGCGACGGAACTGAATCATCCAAAATATGGTATTGCTATTTATATTAAGAATGACATTGAAGACTATACAGTCTTGCCTTCTGATATACGCCAGAATATATTCTCAGCTTCCATCAAGATAGAGAATGTTACCATCATGAACATCTATAAACCTCCACTGGTCTGCTGACCAGATCCCGTCGCACTTGTACCTGATGAAGATAGTGTAATACTTGGTGATTTCAACAGCCATCATACTTCCTGGGGATATGACAGAAATGATGGTAATGGGGACAAGTTGTTTGAATGGATGGATTTAAATAATCTTGCACTGATATTTGATGCTAAAGACCGAGGCACATTCCATTCAGCTCGTTGGAACCAGGACTACTCTCCTGACCTATGTTTTGTATCACACAGCCTAGTGACTCCAACACCACAAATCCGTAGACAAGTTCTGAATGACTTCCCGCGCAGCCAACACAGACCCATCATTTATAACATCGGTATTCATATACCTGTAATAAGATCTGGACCCCAACCCCGCTGGAACTTCCAAAAAGGTGACTGGGATATGTACGCAAGATATACTGATGCTAATGTTCGATGGGTGCAACCAACCGCTGAGAACTATGACCGGTTTGTTGGCTTGATCAAGGCTGCTGCCAAAAGAAGCATCCCTAGAGGAGTCCGAAAAGACTATATCCCTGGTTGGAATGAAGAAACAACTCGTCTAAGCTGTGAATTTGAAAAAGACAGCAGCCGTGAGAAAGCAATTGAAGTGCTGAAATCCTTGGACAGTGCTAGAAGAGAGAAATGGTCCAAGATTGTTGAAAACTTGAATTTTACCCACTCAAGTAGGAAAGCATGGTCCCTCATACGAAAACTGGACCCAACGTCTATACCATCGAGAAAGCAATCAAGTATCAATGTAGAATCCATAGCTAACCAACTTGTTTCTACATCTAGGACGGAAGGACAGAAGAAATTCAGTAGAAAGATACGACTGGAATTCAACCAGTTAAAACAAGAAGTCCAACCACATCCGTTGTACTCACGCCCATTTTCTTTAGAAGAGATACAAAAGGGTTTAGATGGTCTTCAGACTGGCAGAGCAGCAGGATTTGATGGTGTGTACCCAGAGTTCCTTAAGAAATGTGGCCCAGCAACCAAGCGATGGCTTGCCACCTTCTTCAGCTCCATTCTGCATTCAGGACGCCTGCCTCCATCTTTCAAGAAGACCAAAATTATTGCAATATTGAAACCAGGGAAGGATCCTAAGCTACCTCAAAGCTACAGACCTATTTCCTTACTTAGTGTCACCTACAAACTACTTGAAAGGCTTTTACTGAATAGGATTGCTCCTGCAATTGAGTCACTGATTCCTGTTGAACAAGCTGGATTTCGCCCAAAACGAGACTGCTGCGATCAAGTCCTTGCCCTGTCTTCCTATCTAGAAGCTGGTTTTGAGAAGAAGCTCAAAAGTGTTTCTGTCTTCCTGGATCTCTCAGCAGCCTATGATACTGTCTGGAGGAAAGGACTTCTACTCAAACTTATAAAGGCAGTTCCTTGCCTTAAAATAGTCACCCTGATTGGCAATATGCTGAGTAACAGGCTATTCCAAGTGTTCACTGAAAATGTTAGAAGCAGGTTCCACACTATTAATAATGGTCTGCCACAGGGATCAGTTCTATCCCCTCTGCTATTCAACTTGTACACCCATGATCTGCCCGAAACTCTATCTCGAAAATTCATCTATGCGGACGATATAAATCTTACAGTCCAAAATACCACCTTTAATGAAGCAGAGGATGTAATGAATGCAGATCTTCAGAAGATGGATGAGTACTTCAAGAAGTGGCGCCTCCAGCCAAGTGCTTCAAAATCTGAAGTTGCCTCATTCCACCTTAACAACCTAGAGGCAAACTACCAGCCTAGAGTTAAGTTTAGGAATCAATACCTAAAGTACAACAGATGTCCTAAGTACTTAGGCATAACATTGGACAGGACACTGACATATCAACAACATACAGAAAAAACTGCTGCAAAACTAAAAAGTCGCAATAACCTACTTAGTAGGTTAGCTGGAACATCATGGGGCGCTGACGCCAGCACACTCAGGACTACCGCTCTGGCTGTCGTGTATTCTCCAGCTGAATATTGTGCAGGCGTGTGGTTGAACAGCTCTCACTGCCAACTCGTAGATATACAACTCCGCCAGGCAATGCGCATCATCTCTGGTACTCTACGTTGCACCCCTACCCAGTGGCTACCTGTACTTTGTAATATCGCTCCACCCCATTTAAGGAGGCAGCAAGCTCTTGTTCGCTTGTGGTACAGGATCAAAGAAAATGCTGAGCTTCCTATTCATCAGGATGTCATACGGCTCTCTACAAAGAGATTGAAATCCCGAAAGCCAGCATGCAAAACGGCTATTGATCTTTCGTCCACTGAGTTCAACCTCCGAAATGCCTGGAGAGATGAATGGCGAAACTCCTCACCTCGCGGCTTACTTCAAATCAGTGACCCCACCACAAGACTTGCTGGTTTTAATCTTCCTCGGGCAGTTTGGTCAAGGCTCAACAGAATCCGATGTGGTACCGGTCGAACAGGTGCAGCCCTACACCAGTGGGGTTGGATAGATTCCCCCCGATGTGACTGTGGTTCTGAAATGCAAACTATCGAGCATATTGTGCAGGAGTGCCCTCTGCATTCATATCCCGGCGCCTTGGATGATCTCCACTCAGCAACTCCTGATGCAATTGCGTGGATTACAGACCTTCCTGTCCAAATTTGATGTGATGGTCCTAATGCTGTCAATAGTGTTTAAAATTGTAAATAGTGTATATTCTGTAATTATTTTTCTGTCTTGTTAGCATCATACGCTAAATAAAATAAATAAATAACTGTTCTTCTGCATCCAAGATATATATTTTTCTACTAAAAATTTTAAATTATCTTGTATCAACTCCTAGCTTCTTCTTAACTCTGAGAGACGGAACTCCCTCATACAAAGCTGTGACATGACTAAATTGAAGAAAAAAAAGACCTTAAAAGGCTGATTTCTCTAAAATATGACCAAAAATAAACCAAACTTGAAAAAATGCTCATAAAATGGAAAAATACCACAAAAAAATGCAAAAAGATGCAAAATAAAAATGACATATTTGAAGACGGGGTGGCCTGTCCGGAGTTTCTATGTACTTCAGCATTGTTTTAGACAACTAAGTAAAAAGATGACATGTCATCAAAATCAGGGCCCTAGTTATCACGCTCATTCGGATTTTTTTTCTTTATATATTTCGGGGAACAGTAATTCCACTATGACCATGGGAATAATGATGTCACAAATGAATGAAACTGAGCAAGAAGTTTAAGAAATGTACCGTCCCGCAAGTTGACCGCGGAAATCCATAGTCTACTGAGTCGCAGTGCCAGCGACTCTCCACCATATAGTATATAATACGCAAGGGTGTATGTTTCACAAAACTCAAGCTCCTAAACCAGAGGGAGTTAGGAGGTGTGGTTTGTGGAATTGTTCCTAAAATGGCATATTTATATTGGATTTTGAAAGTGGCTTCGTATGTTCTCCGATTTCTCACTGTTTTGCGTCTATTTGTAGTTAACATACGACCGGGCAATGTTCTTTTTCGTCGAACGGGTTTTTATAGCAGAATTTCTCCCCAAATTAACGTCGCATTCGAATGCATCAACGGAGCCGCTAAATATTAAATGGAAAATAATACTTCCATTGCAAAAGCAATAGCGTGGTTAGACTCATTGTTATGTACTCAACAAATAATAAATTGACTTATACAATGAAGTTCAACATGGCCAGTGTATTCATCGTCCAGAGACTTCCACACTCAAGTTGGTTGCTAAGGAGAATGCGAGGAGACTCATCGCTAATAATAAAATCCTTATAATTATCCCTGCCAGCGACAATTTTTGCAATAGTTTGCAAACGCAGCTCACGATGGCGTTCTTCATTTTGATATAAACAGTATGAAACTGCTCTGAATAAGCAATTTCCATCACCTGTTATAGATACAATCTTTTGGGTTTCCATGACAGTAAATTATGCAAGGGAGCATAGAAATCACTTTGCTAACTACTGGAATGAGCACAAACTCACTTCGCCAGCCACGAGGTAGTCTCAGAATTCTAAGTCCCGTGCATGTCAAACATCGTATTAACACAGGGAAGACCACCCTTAAGGCTACATTCTCAGCGCCCTGCAGATCCGGGTACGATTCCCTGTTCTGCCAAGGAATTTATGTCTGGCCTGAGGTCTTGAACGGGGCGCACTCAGCCTCGAGAGGTAAAACAGAGAGAGGATGGACTCCAACCTCAACCATCTTGGATGTGTTTTTTGTGGTTTCCCCACTTCCACTCCATGCAAATACTGGGATGGTTCCTTACCTAAGGCCTCGGCCAACTACTTCCCAATCCCCACCTCAGCTACAGATACACACATTAATACAGCCATCAAAACAACACAGGTTATAAGAGAGAATATTACAAGCATTGCGTGCATTCCAGCAACGCTTCGATTTGCCTCCGGTCAACGGTATGCAGTAAGAGCTGCTCGTTCCGGAGCTTGGAAAGATCTCCAAATTTCCCCTAGATTTCCTTGGAAAAAAATTATAGATTTCACCCGTTTGAAATGACCCCCGTCTGTCGTGGTAACGGGGAAGCCTACTCCAAACGAGGGCCATCACTGTGGGCACCACCCAGCCAAGTACCTGGCGATAGTAAATATGGCTGTGTGCCAAAGCTACATTTTCAGCCGTAGTGAACTAGATAGTCGACTAATATTCCGGATGTGACGTCACAACTCATGATCCAAAGGTGCTTAGCACAGAGCAATCAAGTCTGTAGTAGCTAGTGAACGAAAGTGCATGCTAGATTTGTCGACTTGTACAAGGAAGTTAGAGAAATTAAAGGTTGTCTTTGGTCTTAATTATGAATCCTCTTAGCTTGGGACTTGGCCTATACTCTTCGCCAATTTCTCAACCGTGTGCTCTGTTGTTCTGTTTATCAATTTATTATAAATGGATAGTTCTTCTGAAAACTCTCTTCCCGTGGAAAGCAGAAATGGTGCCGAATTTAAAAGGTTGGTTTTTCGGAAATCACGACCGAGGATTGAAACGACATCTCGATTCATGCTCTGTAAGGGCCTCGTCTATCAACTTGCCGCTGCCTTATTAACACGATTGCCCTCCTTCTCTTGCTCCTGAACTGAATTCGCTTAATCAGCCAAACACAAACCATAGGCTCGGCTAAAAAGAGATATGCCACGCGCATCCATGATGGTATCCAAAGAATTGTATCGTTATTTTAAATCTGAACCTTCGATCGAGATTTGAACACTCCGCACTCGTCATGACAGCGAGTAGCAAATCACCGCCATCTTGAGTGTTGGTTTGGTACCAGCGTGTAAGTCCAGTGTGTTTCAGAACACAAGTCTATGGAGGAGGCTGTGATCAAGCACACATGTCCCAAACCTCCGTAGTGAGTAGTTGCTAGTAGCTAGTCAATAGCAGACAACTTGAGCTTTGGGACACAGCCTTCAAGTATTGCCCGGGGTGTCCTAGTGCCTTGAACAGGCACATACCTCTTGGTATCAGATCAGGTGCCATCAAGTCCGCATCGACTCCTAGCGACTGTCTCCATATGATTCGGTCTTCAGCCATATTCTTCAGATCCTTCACTGAAATATTCATGTTGGATTTGATGAAGTTGATCCATCTCAATGCTGGCCGCCCTCGTCTCCGAGACCCTTCCACCTTTCCAAGCATAATTGTCTTTACCAACGTCGATTCCCGGTCAATGCATGTGAGATTTTCGAAGTGAAATGCCATGTCCTGTGGTTCGGATTCCACGTAAAAAGGAGGTCCCGTGGCTCATGATCGCCAGATTAACGGTCACGTTAAACTTCAAGCTTCCTTTCTTCTTTTCCAACGAATCAGAACGCCTCATAATGTGTCCAAAATATGACAGCTGTAATCGTGTTATTAATGCTTCACGAGACACATCTGGTTTGATTTTTTGAATCACCCATACATTTGTCTTCTTGGCTGTCCAAGGATTACGCAGTATCCTTCTCCAACACCAGAGCTCAAAAGCATCAGTATACTTCCTATCTCGTTTCCTCATGGTCCAGCATTCGCAACCATATGTAGCTATGGGAAAGACTAGTGCCTTAACCATTCTAATTTTAGTAGGCAAAGATACATCTGAACACTTGGAGATCTTATCCAGGCCTTTAAAAACTGCTCTTCCTAGGGCAAGTCTTCGGCGAATCTCTTGACTGCTTGAGCCACTACTACTAATGGTTGATCCAAACAAACAGAAACTATTCACCTCTGTGATTAACTTATTATATATCATAATGTTGATGGTAAGCCTGTTGTCATTAGTTTTGTCTTGTTGATATTCAAGTACAAGCCCATGGTTTCACTCTGTTCTTTAACTTTCATAATGATATCCTCGAGCTCTTCCTTGCTTTCAGCAACCAAAATGGTGTCATCTGCATACCTCAAGTTGTTTATATTCAATCCACCAATCTTAAAACCATGAGGTGACTCATCCAATCCAGAGTTCCTCATGATGTACTCAGCATACAGATTGAATAAGTAAGGCGAAAGTATACAGCCTTGTCGCACACCTTTACTAATAGGGAACCACTCTGTTTCACCATGCTCAGTTTTAACACTGGCTTCTTGTCCCAAATATAGGTTACGCACACACAGTGATATATTTGGCGCAAGTATTCGGCCATGCAGGGAGCTCCATTGTGAGGCGGATACTACTGCAAGGGTACATGGCGCACCCGCCAAGATGGCGACCCTTCCCCAAACAGCATGCACGTTCATTTCAAAGGCTCAAACCAAAATTGGGACCGGAAATCGAAATAAACCTTAAGAAAGGTCCCCCTATTAGTCGCCTTTTACGACAGGCAGGGGATACCGTGGATGAATCCTGCCCTCTCCATCCACAGGGGGTCTTCCAAATCAAAGTCAGTCGGTCTCGTCAGCCCTACGACAGGCAGAGCATACCGTAGGTGTATTCTAACCCGCACGCACCTGGTATACAGGATAATTTAAAAAATCTAAAGGAAGTAGCAAGTTGTCTACTTGTGAAATGGCAGGGACAAGTGAACGAGGCTGACACGCACGCAGCCTGCTTACAAGGCGACAATTACTCTTAAAAGGTAAGTAATCTTATGACCCAAATACAAGTGTTAATTTATCCTCAAGGTGCTCTCAATACAAGAGCGACAAAAACTGTAGGCCTATTATGTTTTAGATTTTAGACAGTCATCACGTTTCATTTTGATTTTAGACATTATACGGTTCCTTTTCTTTTCCATAATAATAATACTAGACTACCAATGACAACCAAATTCGGCAAAATATCTCAAGTGTCTAAATTCAAATACCTCGGTGAAGTCAACCAACGTTCCGGACTGAATCGCGAAACAAACAAAGCAAGGATCTCTTAAACTGCACAGGGGCCGATAACCTAGATGTTAGGCCCCTTAAAACAACAATTATCATCATCATCATCTTAAACTGCAAAAAGCTTAGACTCGCTTGGAACAGACATAATAAAAAATCAATATCCAACACTGTAATCAAGCCTGAAGCACTATATGCTTCTGAAACGCTGATTATTGGGGGCTGATCATTAATTAAAGATGTGGAAAAGCAAGAAAGGAAAATCGTAAGAAAAATATTTGGACCAGTCTGTACAGTGGGATTCTGGTTGAAAAGAAAATTATACCAGCACTCGGAGGAAATCTCAGACACATTTAGGAAAATACGATTGGAATTTTACGGACATATCCTCAGGATGGGCAATCAGAGACTGACCAAAAGGATTCTTAACCTTGCCCTGTCAATGAAAGTCAAAAACACCTGGCTGCTTCAAGTTGGAAAAGATCTTGAGGAAATGGGCATCACAGATGACAGAGCTAAGTTGAGAGAATTAGTCGATAACCACCGCTTTGCAGATCATCCAAGCACTGTCACCAACAGATCGCTAGAGAAGCCACAGAGAGAAGATGAAGAGATTTGGGAGAAGAGAAAGGCAATGCCATCAGCTAAATGTTATTGGATTTACGTCCCTTTTAACTACTGCGGCTTTTTGAGACGGCGGGGTGCCGGAATTTTGCCCCAAAGGGGATCTTTAACGTGCCAGTAAATCTACTGACACAGCTCCCTCGCATTTGCGCACCCTTAAATGCCAACTTGCTGCGCCAGGATTCGATCCTGCAACTTTGGGCAGAACGTCAGAGCTGAGCCACGCAGACGTTGTAGGATCAGTCGGATCCCCGTGGTCTCCTACTCACACAGGCGATATCGAGTGGTTTCTACAGCACAGTTACTGTATTTGCATAGCTCAAGGCTAGCTTCTCTCCAATAGCTGATTAGTATCTGAAATTCATAAACATTAGTTCCGATTATGTTCCAGGCTAGAAATAGTTTCGAATATGCTAGAAAACGGCAAAGATATAACAGCATCAACTAGTCAGGGAGCAAGTCAAGTCACGCCTTGTGATTCCAAGGGCGGTCGGCCTCTGACCACACGGACAACTTTAAACCAGTCGAGATTGCAACATGAGTTGCCCTTTTAACACCAACGAAGGACCTGTGTTTGATTCCCGAATATGTCACGCATACAGTGAGACCTTACAGGAGTCATATGCCCGATGACCGGTCTGAAGAAATAGAGGTGGTGGAGAGTGACAGTGATTCAATGTCATTACTTAAACCGGAGAAAATAGAAGCCTCCATGGCTTAGGCGGCAGCACGCCGGCCTCTCACCGCTGGGTCCGGGGTTCAAATCCCGGTCACTCCATGTGAGATCTGTGCTGGACAAAACGGAGGCAGACAGGTTTTTCTCCGGGTACTCCGGTTTTCCCTGTCAATATTTAATTCCAGCAACACTCTCCACTATCATTTCATTTCATCTGTCATTCATTTAATCATTGCCTCGGCAGCCGGCACAGTTCATATCCTCGCCGTTAGATGGGGGCTTTCATTCATTCCATTCCTGACCCGGTCGGAGACTGGAAGCAGGCTGTGGATTTTCATTTTCAAACCGGAGAAAATGGATTGTATTACTCAATAACACTAGTAAATGTTACATTTGAAACGATTTTAGCTGTTCTGTGATGACAGAAAGGAAAGCGTATTTGGTTTTCTGTATTTTAGATGTGCAGTTTGGTTGGTTGATTCCTCAGTTAAGGGGCTGTAGCGGTCATGTAACCCCGTGTACTTTGGGTGTGTGTAGAATCTGTCTGATAACCTGTGTTAATTGTGATGGATGTATTAGTGTGTGTTATCTGTCATTCAAGTAAGGACTTCAGACATTCGATTTTCAAGTAGATCCTACTTTTGCTACCAAACGCCACGGTCAACGACAACTAGATCTGAACTTGGTTACTAGATGCCACCGCAATCGGCTCCTGGCGACGAACGTTGGAACCTAAGAGCGTTAGTCAAATATAATCTATGATTTAGCTTCACACAAGTGTAATTAGTGGAAGGTTCTTTTTCACGCCATAAATCTATGACATGTGACCGCCGGCTTTACTTCCCCTCCGAAGGAAGTCATACTGAGGGATTTTAACGCTCTTAAAATATCCGACCACTTCAGCCGGGTTTGAACCCGCGACCTTGGGCATAGCCGTTCTAGAGAACAATCAATACCTACAGCACAGTCGTGAGAAAGATGTGAGATTCTGCCACAGAATATACAAGCTATTCCTTTGTCATTTCTGTTTCTCTTACTAACTGGAACTTCCTCCACTGAAATTAAAGAAGCCGCCGAAGGTACGTCCCTCTTCTTAGTCTTGGTCCTATCGTCTTGTTTAACTCGCTCATTAACTTCAAAAGAACCAAGTCTTAGCTTAAGCCGTTCTTTACCTTCTACCTCAGTCTTTAAAAAGGCTAATAATTCAATCAGGCAACAGTCAGGTTCCTTCGTACTCGTTTCTTTTGATATACGATAAACATTACCTCTGGTAAGGAAGGCACTCTTTACTCGATATTGCAGCGTATTTCTCCTTTGTTACTCGCAATGAATCAAGCGCTCTCAACTCTCCCTTCAGACTGTCCTACAGTTGGGCTATGGATCTTAAACTCTTCAACCATGAGTAACGCATCCTTCCCATACCTAGACTTCAACAATTCTATAGCTCTTTTTGTAGTTTTCCTTTGAAGGAGGAAAGTTTTCTACCAACTTCTGAGCACATGAACCAGGTTCCATACAGTACACTGAATCAAATATACAAATTTGTCTTCTTCTATAAGGCCTGCTATCTTCACGTATTTTAGTAAATTGCGCCCAAAACTCAATCCAGCATTTTAAGTTTCCATCAATTTTTTTTTTTTTTGAGTTATAGTTTAGGCAGTCTTCCTAGTAGTCTATAATAATATCGTATGGCCTCGGTGCCGGGTGCAAGCTTTGTTATTTGACCCCCAGCTTGCATGTCGAATTTTGTCGTTCCTTGGAACGCTATGAAAGTCAAGCAGTTTAGATATCTAAGCTCATTCACAGTATAGCGCTTTCTAGTAGAGAATGGAGGAACTATGTGTTGGCGAAATATCCCGAGATTAATTTTGCCATTATGAACACGGCCTACTGAATTCAAATGGGTTATTTAACATGTCAACGTATGACATACAATTCGTGATTTTGCGGCCTTTCAAAAATCACCTACCACGGCCAGGAGCGAACCTGCAAGCTTGGGGGGGGGGGGTAGACCGACAGGTTAACCACTCACACACCGTGGCAAGCCTAGTAGTCTATGATTAGAAGGATGTGGACAGTTACTACTCGTGTCAAGTTCAGAAACAGGTATTTCTTAAACCTTAAAACATTTCAGGTCGTACTCACTGCAATTGTTGATCTCTGTTTCAAGCTCAATGTCTTCGAGGTTTGCCTTTCGCAGCAGCTCATTGTATACTTCATCTCGTATCTTTCCACAATTGAAGCATATCAGCTACGAATTTGCACGTGATTACAATCAGCATGAGCCAACAGACTTCACGTGTAAATATGCTCACGTTCAGTCATCTTTGTTCTAATTTAACTTGATGTTCTTGTCAACGGTCGCCGACTGTTTACCGGTTTTGTTGTACTTGCGAATTGACCACTTAGGATCACACTACAATTTCACTGTTTGAGTTGTAATTTCCTCTTTCTTGATGCGGTCGCTGTTCTGCTGCCGTTGTTCGGCCGTCCAAGCTCTTCCGGTCTTTGTAGCTCGTCTCTGGTCATGAAACCCTTCCAAATTGTGTATCCCGTTTCGAAACGTATCCCTTTCCAACATTTGGGCCTCCTGGATGTTAGATCTCTCAAGGTCTTTCCGAGTTGCTTAAATCCATGATGTTGTTTTTACTTTAGCATAATCACTATTTTTTTTTCTTCATGCAATTCAACATCGCCTCTAAAGACGACAACAACCAAAGATAATAAAAAAAAACTGTGATGAAAAAAAACTGTATATTTTTTTTAGGAAATCGATTGCTCGAACGAGATATAGTTCGCATTTTCCACAGACACTACAGACGTTGCATGCAGTTAAACATTGAACCTATCAGCAAGCGTAGAATCGTGTTGGCAACACTGTCGTGTACGGTCTCCTGAAAATTAATTTGAAATTTTGGAACGTATGCCAAGCATACATTCTGAGATATCCAACATGGAGCTAAACATTTGAATTGTGATTTTTCAAGAGTTGGTAGCCCTGGCGTAATTTTCAAATATGGCCTTGAGATGCCCTGGTATGCATCTTCACTCATAATTAGTTTGGTTTCGATAGCTGCAGCCGTTTAGGAATTGATAGGACGGACATCTGCTCGTATGATCTTACAAGTGTACTTTTCATCATTTCTGCAAATACTGTGCGCACATGCCTTTAGTTGTGGGGTAGAGGGCCTGCCTCTCATCCGGAGGGCCCGGGTTCGATTCCCGGCTCCGTCAGGGATTTTAGAAACTGACGTGAGGGCTGGAACGGGGTGCACTCAGCCTCGTGAGGACAATTGAGTAGCTGTCTGACAGTGAGGCAGTGCCCGGTCACGAAAACCAAGATTAACGGCCGAGGGGACCCGATACGCTGATCACGCGTCACCCCAATATCTGCAGGCCAAATGGCTGGGCAGCGGTCGCTTGGTAGGCCTAGGCCCTCAAGGGCTGTAGTGCCAGGGGTTATTATTATATGCCTTTGGTTAGTTATTGAAGTTTTCAGAGGCAGAACTACGAGGTCATCTGCCCCTAATGTGCCTTTCAAAAGAACTTTAAATACATTCATAAGTAATGGTGGTATCAGAACTAGTCTTGATTTTCCACTTCTGCTCGAGAAAATTGACCAGAGCCAGTTACGATGGTTTCGGCATGTCCAAAGAATGGATGACACCAGGAAGGCTAAACAAGCATTGGATGCCAGAATACAAGGAGCAAGACCTCTCGGGAATCCCAGAAGAAAATGGGAAGACGACGTGAAGGCAGCTGTAGAAGCCAGGGGTGCTAAGTGGAGGAGATGATGATGAGGATAATTGTTGTTTTAAGGGGCCTAACATCCAAGTTACCGGCCCCTAATGGTCTGGGTGAGAGCGAAAATGTCAATGAAGTGGAAACCAGAACGAAAATTAAGTGAGCAGGAAAATACTTACAAAAAGGAACTCAGATTGAAACTACTCACAAAATGGAGAGCGGTAATACGTGCATAAGGGAATTTCGAACGAAAATACTCACAAAAGGAAGAGATTGAAAAATACGCACAACATGTAGGTAAAGTTCAAACTACGTACAAAATGCAACGTACAGTCGAAATACCTACAAAATGCAAGTGAAATCAAAATACTTACAAAATGTAATTTAGATTCAAAATACCCACAAAATGCAATTGAGAATTAACTACTTCCAAAAAGCGGTGTAGGTTGAAAATACAAAATGCAATTGAAATTCAAAAAAACTCACAAAAGCCCTGGCCCGGATATTGAAAGACTTACTAAAAAACAATTTAGATTGTCAATCCTTACAAAATGCAATTGAGGTTGAAAAACACTCACAAAATGCAATTTAGATCGAAAAGACTTACAAAATGCAACGGAGATTGAAAATACCCACAAAATGGAGTGTAGATGCAAAAAAAAAAAGATATGCAAAAAACCACACAGTGCGGGAATCTTAAAGGGAAAAGGAAATATAATGAAAAGGAAACAAGAGGGTTGACCCCTCGAAGAAGGAGGGATCAGGAAAGATGAGACAAGGGCCAATTAAGGCGGGAAAGTGAAAGACTCCCTAGGCCTCGGATACCCTAATACCGTCGGAGTCAGAAGAGAACAAGAGTTGACCAAGGGAGGTCGACAGGAAAGACGACGGAGAGGAGCCCGGCACAAGAAGCAATGCCGGACTCAGCTGGGGTCCCGTGGTCGCCAACCCACGTCCCACTAGATGTGAGCCCCTGGGGGGAAGTGGAGGGGAGGAAGGAGCTGGCCCAAGACAGAATTCGCTGGAGGACCCTGTGGAAAACCTCCACACCGCAAGGTACAAGAGGCTCGACTACGTAAGTAATGGTGGTGCAGTGGTCAAGCTGCCTGACTCCCGGACAGTTAGTTAGTTATAGTTATTGTTTTAAGGGACGGAACTACTTGTTAGATATTCCAAGTGAAATATCACGTCTTGTGGTTCATATTCCACGTAAAATGGAGGTCCCGAGGCTCATGATCACGATATTAATGGTCACGTAAAACTACAAAGTTTCGCTTGTAACATTCACAAGTAGGGTTAGACTTGTTAGCCGTATAAATATACCCAGACGATTGTTTTAAGAGGTGGAATAGCTCATCTGACGTTGCTCCTATCAGGATAGTTCGCCTGTGCGATATAAGTCGCTACGTTCCCTGCAAGTTCAGTGGGTTACATACAGACATTATTAAGCTTGTAAGATTACCGCATACAAAACCTTCTTTGTACCAATTCTAACATACGGACCTGTAGCAGCAAACAGTCGTCTACAGCAGGGGTTCTCAACCTGTGGTACGCATCCTTCTACTCGATCCACATGCGCAGTGAGCTTGGTGCCGTGACTACTGTGCGAGTTATTTACGGCGCGTGTATTTGAACTCCACAAAGAATTGCATATTTTCTTTGCCGAGCACAATTCTAATTTATCATCAGTACTCAATGACTTTGGTCGGCTTTTAAAATTGACCTATTTAAGTGATATTTTTGAAAACCTGAACATTTGGAATAAGTGTGTGCAAGGTAGTGTTTCTGATATGTTCTATGTTGAAATGAAAACTAACGCAATTATTGCAAAAATCACCCTTTGGGAAAAGGAACTGAAAAACAACAACTATATTTTGTTTTATTAAAATATATTTCCTTATAAAATTACAAAGGTTAAACCATACTAACTAAATACCTTTTACATTTTTAATACGGTAACCATTATTACTACCTAAGAAAGGTTAGTAGGGGGTACGAAGGATGTTTAATTTCTTAAAGGGGTACGATGGTTGAAAAAGGTTGAGAACCCTTGGTCTACAGGCTGCAGAAATGAAGTTCCTCCGTTACTGCTTACTAAAGACAAGCAAGGATAAAATAAGGAATGTTAACATCCGAGAAGAGCTTGGATTGGAATTAATGGAACTCTACAGACTACGGTGGTATGGCCATATGATATAATGGATCACGAAATAACTCCTAGAGCTTATTTTGAAAGGGTAGTTCCTGGCAAAAGACCCCCAGGACGACCTCGAGACTTATGAGTGAAACAAGTTTCAAAGGATGTAGAGGAGAGAGGTGTACTATATGCGAAGAACAGGCAATTGGAAGAGGTTTGTGTACTACCGCACTGGAGCGAACACCTGATGATGAGAAGGATTTACACCCGTTTAGTCATTGCCATAACCGTACGAGGATTGCTGGTGATGTGATATACGTCACAGAACGAGCACACGCGGAGTTCATTTGGGGCGAGGTAGAATATGTTTTACATATTTTATGGTGGTACCAATGCACTGGTAACTTTTATCACCACATGTCTTAGTTTGTGATTGGCGTTGGTCCAGTTCCGGTTGAGCAAGGCATCCGTGCTGTAAGATTCTAGCGGGATGTCTTCTCTCTGCTAGGTGCGCTTCAGCATTTTTTGAGGATGGAAGCTGTAATTTTGTCCTTATTTCTTCGACGAGAAAGAGTTCCCCATGTTAGGCGGGAGCGCGTGTATTTTGAGATGCCCATTAAGGCTTTCAGGAATTGGGCTTGAACTCTTTCGATGGTGGTCAGATCTCTCTTAGTTGGTCTGTCCCATATCAAGTGGATCCCGTAAGTGAGAATTGGTAGGATCTTTGCGTCAAACAGGTGGATGGTTGGTTCCTTAGTTTAGGGACTGCGACAACGCGGTCATGTAGCCCCGTGTACTTTGGGTGTGTGTGTAGAATAACCAGTTTTAATTGTGATGACTGTAATAGCGTGTGTTATCTGTAATTCAGGTGGGAAGGACTGCAGACGAATAATTTTTTCAAGTAGTTCCTACTTTTGCTACTAAATGCTAACGTTCACGACATCTAGCTGCGGACGTGGCTAGTAAATGCCATCAGAGTCAGCACCTGGCGGCGAACGTTAGAACTAATATAGCGTTATTAAACTAACCTACAAATTTTAGCTTCCACATGTGTAGTTAGTTCTTTTTCATGCCATGAATGTACGACATGGGACCGCCGGCTTTATTTCCCCTCCGCAGGAAGTCATATTGAGGGAGTTTTAACGCTCTGAAAAAAATTCGACGACTTGGGCCGGGTTTGAACCCGCGATCTAGGGCATAGAAGCTAAGCATGCTACCAACTACGCCACCGAAGACGCTGTCAAACAGATGCATAGCTGTGTTTAAAGATAGCTGCTGTAGATTAATAATGTAGTACATGGCTTTCATGCAAGCCACCTTAATAATCCACATACTTCATAGGTTAAAAAATCGTAAAATACACAAAAATAAAATTTTTGAGAACTGGAGCCCAAGAAGTCACAGGAGCAATGTGAAGACCAGGGGCGGATCTAGGGGAGGGCGAGGAGGGCGACCGCCTAGGTCCCCGCGGTCCGAGGGGCCCCGTACCATGGATTTTTTTAAATTTAATTAATTCATTAATTATACTTTTCAAACTAATTTATAATTCATATTCCTTCTTTAATTGCAGCTATGACCTCCCGTGACCGTTTAGCAAGTTTAGATTTCAGTGAAATAATAGAAGACTTCCGCCAGGAAAAATGTCGCAAGTAATATTTTATAGTTTACATAATCTACTTCAAGGGGACTTCAAGGTTTCTTTTATATTATTAAAAAATGTACTGTAGTGTACTCAAAATATTGTAATTATTCTTTATTTTATTATTACTACCAAACTATTTTCCATTTGATTTGGTTTTTAGCCTATTTTCAATTTTGAAAGAAAAAAAAATAGGCTTATGAGATCACCTTTTGTCCGTGTGTGTGTGTGTGTGTGTGTGTGTGTGTGAGAGAGAGAGAGAGAGGTGTGTGTGTGTGTGTCCCCTAATACCTTTTAAACGGCTGGAGCGATTTCAATGAAACTCGGTAAGTTCATAGCACTATTCCGGGCGACCTCGACCGTGCCCTTCAAATTTTGTTACGCCTCACCAATCCAAGATGGCGGCCGTGCGAAATATTTCACCAGCATTCAATATCTCAGAAACTATTACCGATATCACCCTGGATTTTTTTACGGTGATAAAGGGAACTACTAGAAGTTCACCTATGTGACTTTTGAAAAACTGGTTATTACAAAACCAACATGGCGGCCAAGCGAATTTGAAAATTTTAAATAGACCTTTCTCGCGATTTAACCAACCAAACGCAATACAACTTGGTACAGTATATGTTTATACACATTGTAATGCACCGACATCTAACTTGGTTCAATTGTTTATATAACCACAAGATGGCGGATGAGCGAAATATTTCACCGGCATTCTATATCTCTGAAACTATTAGCTGTATCACCCTGAAATTTTATACGGAGATAAAGGGCACTACTGGAAGTTCACCTATAAGACTTTCAAAAAGCGGTTAACTACAAAACTAACATGGCGGCAAAGCGAATTTGAAAATTTTAAATAGACCTTTCTCGCGATTTAATGTTCCAAACGCAATGAAATCTGGTACAGGAAATGTTTATACACATTGTAATGCACTGGTATCTAATTTAGCTCAATTATTTACATAACCTCAAGATGGCGGCTGTGCGAATTTTAAAATTAAGTTTTTATTTCTTGTGTCGTAATCAAGCGATCGAAGTGAAAGTTTGAATAATGAACCTACGCAATAATTTTCCTTCAATGGTACATGACTCTATGGCTTATACATTTAACAGTCCAACATGGCGAACATCCGAAATATTCAGACGACTCTGAATATCTACGAATCTATTATAGCAATCAAACTGATTTTTTTATGTTCATAGGGGCTATGAACTTAAGTTCACCTATAAGACTTTAAATAACCTGGTGATCACAAATCCAACATGGCGGCGACGCGAAGTATAAATATTCACATGGACGTTTCTCGCAATTTAACCATCCGAGTGCAGTGAAACTAGGTACAGTAAATCCTTTTACGAACGTTAATCCACTGGCATCTAATTTATTTCAATTGTTTCCATAACCACAAGATGGCAGCTGTGTGAAATTTTAAAATCTCCTTATTACTTCTTGTGTCCTAATCATGCGATTGAAGTTTGTATGCTACACGCACCCAATAATCTTCATGTAACAGTACACAACTCTAGTACCTACATGTATAAAATCCAACATGGCGACCATCCGAAATATTTAGTCGGTTCTCAATATCTACGAATCTATTACAGCAACCAAACTGAAATTTTGTATGTAAATAGAGGCAATTAACATGAGTAGGATATATGAAAATAGGCTGTATAGTTCTTCACGGAACTACTTGTTTTAATTTCCTATTGTTGTGGGCACCGCCAAATGCGCAGCTGCTGACGTCAGAGTAGCAAGTCGTGACGTAAGCTTCCCCACTTTCACCTGTCAAGGACCTCGGGACGGGGACGGGCCCGGCCGGCTAACTTACACAATTCTTACTAACATTATGGTGTTTGATGCTTTTCACTCGGTCAACACCCAAATTAGATCAAATTTTTGTTTTAATTCTTCGTGATCTAAAGCAACAACCAAGTGGTCACGAGGGACGTAAAGCCATAAAGACTTGTGTTTACCCCAATATTAACTATTATTAATTTTATCTTTTATTTTCTTTAACATTTTAATGTTCTAAAAATTAACGATATACAAGTATGAACTTACAATTTTTATTTTTATGAGCTTATTTATTTTTAATTATAATTGTATTATTAGGTCTACCATTTTTAAAACTTTTTAATTCTAATTGTTTTTAGCTACACGCATCTCTTTCACTAGCATTCGTACACGCTAGCGGCATTTTATGCCGCAATATATTTTTTCATTCTTTTTCGTAACTTAGTGTCTTGCTAAACGGCTAAAATTGATTTGTATGGAGAATTATGCAGAACCTATGAGAATACATTGAAAAAATCTTATCAATAAAATATATTATTGGGAGGGATGGGATAGGGACATATTTACTATTCATACTTAATGTAATTAAACATTCTTATAAACATTTATTGGACAACGAACAAAAAATAATAATTTTAGCACACAAAAGAGATATTGAGAATTATTGGATTGAGATTGCCCTTTTCTCAGGCTCATATTACAAGACATTGTACCTGATGCTCAACAAGCTCAAGAAATACACTTGTCAGAATCATGTCGGCCTTTACACTAAGATTCTTGGCATGGAAAAGGACACGTTCCGCTAATTTACAGTACGAAATAATATACAGTGCCTAAATACACAAAATAATTCTGCACGTGGACTTAAAAATCGATTAGATCGTCTTCATCCAGTGACCCTTCTTGCTCATCAAGTACTTGGAGCAACCTCTCAATCTCCTGTTGTTGACAGCCATGTCGAGACCTATAAACAGAAGTCATGCGTGCAGACTAGACTATGTGCTGACATCGATAATAATGATAGAAGCATAGAAAGAAACAACAAAGGTAAAATAAGTTAAATACTTACATTATTTCACAACGCCGACTCCAGCCAGTTGTTACACGCTAGCGGTACGGAATGCCGCATTCGCGCACCTCGCAACTTTGACAACCTGTCTCAGACTGACTGGGAACCAGACAGGCTCCGAACCTACTCCCTCCCCTGCAGCACATGTCGAACAAAGGTTATAGCGGGCGATCTCACAGAACTCGTAAGTGTTTACCACGTCAAACAAAATTTTGCAAAATAGCGGCACAGAGTGCCGCTTAGCGTGTATCTAAGGGTTAAAAACATGTTCCATGCACTTTAGGTCCAGGAGATAAAGAGATAATATTAACACTTTCAAAATAAAACGTGTTGGTACATGGCTGAAAGATTCAACCATCAGCATGATCGACAATCCTTATAGTAGCTGGTTAATATATAGGCCACTAACCTAAGCCACAGTACATTATGCAACGAGCCTATAATGGCAATACTTAAGACAAGAGTATTTTTATAAAACGAGCGTAGGCGAGTTTTATAATTTCCATACGAGTGTCTTAATTACCATTATAGGCGAGTTGTATACGACTGTTTATGTTCGACGATAATTATAACTTTATTATATGTTTTAACATAAATATTCATAAATATCTGTTGAGAGTTAGCCACTTGAATTTTGTGATCGGAGAGCGAGCGCTGGGTTTGATATCTCTGTCTTTCAAGAGCTCTGAACGACCAACGCATGCGCTCTGTGTGCTTGCAATGCCATATGTTTACATCTGTCGTCCCTCAGTAATATTGTCACCGGAGTCGTTTGAAGGCAATGCGCTGTGTGGAAATTAGGGTTGGTGATATTAAGGTACAGTGCTATATCTTGTCTCATATTCGCCAGTTTATTTACGCGAACATATGGACGGTGCGTATTCCATGTCGGTAATTTATTATAGTTCGATGTTGTGTTTATGTCCGACATGTTGGATTTTGAGCGCATGCGCGAAGGTATCGTTACCTAATTGGTCAATGAACGAGCTCTGATTGGCTGGAGAAACTGTATCGTAATGAAAAACAGTGTTATAATGACCATCATTATGATACAGTTTTCTGACACATAATAGTGAGGGTCGAACATAAACATTAATTTGCATTTTATTTTTTTTTTTTTTTTTTTTTTTTTTTTTTTTTTTTAAGCATTGTCGCTGACGATAATAGGTGTACCACAGAAATCAAAAGGAGAGTTGCCCTCGCCAAACAGGGCTTCAGCAATAAGAGACAAGTTTTTCACAAGCAGGCACATTAGCATTGAAACTAGAAAATCGGTTATCAAAATATTTCTCTGGGGTGTTTTGTTATACGGATGCGAAACTTGGGTTCTAAGGAAACAGGACATACAACGCCTGGAAGCAACGGAAATGTGGATGGTGAGAAGGATGCTGAAATTAAGATGGACGGAGAAAAAGACTTGAACGGGTCCTCAAGGAAGTAGACGAAACAAGACAATTATTGATCATTACTATAGAAAAGAGGAAAGCAACATTCGTTGACCACCGAAAATTATGTGAGACGGAAAATACGTACAAAGAGAAACTCAGATGGAAACAACTCACAATATGGTCTTACAAAAGGGAATTTAGAACGAAAAGATTCACCAAAAGAATAGATTGAAAAAGACCCACAAAACGTAGGCTAGATTCAAAATACGTAAAAAATGCAATGTAGCGTCGAAATATTTACAAAATGCAACTAAAATTCAAAATACTTACAAAATGCAAATGAGATCGAAAATACGTACAAAATGCAATTGAGGTTCAAAATACTTACAAAATGCAAATGAGATCGAAAATACGTACAAAATGCAATTGAGGTTCAAAATACTTACAAAATGCAATTGAAATTGAAAATGCTTACAAAATGTACGGTAGATTCAAACGACTCATGTGGATTGAAAATACTTACAAAATGCAATTTAGATTGAAAATACTTGACAAAATGTAATTTAGATTCAAAAGACCCACAAAATGCAATTGAGAATCAAAATATGTGCAAAATGCCCACCAAACAAAATGCAATTCAGATTCAAAATTCGTGCAAAATGCGGTTTTGGTTGAACATACTTACAAAATGCAATTGAAATTCAAAATACTCACTAAAAAGCCCGTCTACCTGCATTGAAAGACTTACTAAAAAGCAATTTAGATTGTCAATCTTTACTAAATGCAATTGAGGTTGAAAACAATCGCGAGATGTAATTTAGATAGAAAAAACTTACAAAATGCAACGTAGATCAAAAATGCCTTAAAAATCGCTAAAAGGGAATTTAGATACACGGTGAACCAAGTAACAAAAACAGTGCGGGAATCTTGAAGAGAAAAGGAAATATAAGGAAGAGAGGAGAGGAGAGGAGAGGAGAGGAGAGGAGAGGGGAGGGGAGGGGTGGGGAGGAGAGGGGAGGGGAGGGGTGGGGAGGGGAGGGGAGGGGAGGGGAGGGGAGAGGAGAGGAGAGGAGAGGAGAGTGGAGAGGAGAGGAGAGGAGAAGGTCCGCCCCAAAGGTAAGGGACAAAAGGGGAAAACGGACCCAGCTCAGGAATCCCTCGGGGTCGCCAACTCCCGAACTCACCAGCCGTGAGCCCCTGAGGGTGTAGCATTATCGACGGTGCACCAGAAGTGGTGGGGCTACATACACCCTGCCTCCTTAAGGAAAGGAAGATTGTAGTTTAACGTGACCGTGAATCTAGTGATTATGAGCCACGGGACCTCCTTTTTACGTGGAATCCGAACCACAGGACATGGCATTTCACTTCGAAAATCTCACATGCATTGACCGGGAATCGAACCCGGGCCGCCTTGGTGAGAGGGATACAGCTAGACCGCTGAGCCACCACGCCCCCCTCCTTAAGGACCTTGAGCACAAGGCAGGAGGTAAAAGGAAAAGAAAAAGAAGGCTGACCCCTCCCAGAAGGAGGGTATCCGGAAAGATGAGACAAGGGCCAATTAAGGCGGGAAAGTGAAAGACTCCCTAGGCCTCGGATACCCTAACACCGTCGGGGTCGAAAGAGAACAAGAGTTGACCAAGTGAGGTCGACAGGAAAAGAAAGGAAGAGGAAGGCTCATCTGGATTCTGTGATGCATGGACTACAATTTAAACAGTGTGCTGAATTAAAATGTTCCGCAATTGAGAGACAAATGTGGTAGCAGCGACATGGCCTAGCCTTCAGATGATTGTTTTTCGTGGAAGTATGTCTTTTACAAACAACGAATGCTCGCGATTTTTGTAGACCCTATCACCAAGAACGCGTGAGAAACGCCTTATTCTTTAGGAGTTACAAGGGAAACGGATTTGAAAAAAACACTTTTGAGAAAATGAACGACAAACTTCTGGCTCGATAACCTCACTGTTCCGTCCCTTAAATCGTCACTAACTAAAGTAGTGGCTCCTTAAATAGCCTGTGCAATGCCTAGCTTTTAAAATCGTAAAGCAATGCAGATTCATAAAATTCCTTGACCAAAATGAACTAAAAGAGTAGGGTATTATTTTTAAAAAGAATGGAATTTCCCGCTGTTAAACTGTAGCGACCCCCACTTCCGAGCGCACGGAGACAATGTCCTCTGGCGAACGGTTTCCCATTCGTCTTGCCTCTGTAAAGGAATAGGCTTCTCCCAGTTTAACTTTATATCCTACGAATTCTCCTCCTAAGAACCTAAAAACATAGGCCGTATCAGCGAAACTTTCCTAACCCAAAATCTGAACTCACACAGCGATGCTTGTTAACCCTTCATAGGGCAGACTAAGATTTTCTGGGTTTTATTTCAATTTTCATTTTTCAGCTCTAATTTTTGTTATTTTAATTTTAGTTATTATTCAATATTATCAATTTTATTTCAATAAATTTTAAAATTATCTATATTTATTATATTTAATTTTATAAATTTTAACTTGATAATTTGTATCTTCTTAATTCTATTTTAATTTCTATATTTATGTTTTATTTTATTGTTTATTACATTTACTAGTTGAAATTTTACCCAGCACCATAGTTCAAGGAGACATATGTGCCTTTCAAAAACATTACATCTACAAGAAACTTTCTTGTAATTTGACTGAAAGTTTCAACTATTAGCACCTTTGATAATAACCTACTAACTATAGTAAGTCATCCTTCAACAACAGAACGAGCTCAATTACTGTATTCAAGCGATAAACGAGTCGTAGTGCGCCGGTCTTTTTCTAGAAATGTCATGACTTAACTATAAATGATGAAATGATCGCAGAAATACAACTAGCACAAATAACACCGAATACTTGTCCACGACAAGTAGGGTTAGCGGACGAGTTTACCCAAACTCCTATGAGCAGGGGCGCGCGTAGTAAAGCTAGAAACACAGTTTCCGTGAGCTGGCATCCACACTTGGCACCAAAGTATTCACTTTCTACAACGCCTTCAAGGCCGCAGAAAGACTACCACAGGTATAGTATTCCAACATTCGGAGTTTATTGCAACTCTCTCTTTAAGTTCACAGCCCTGATGCTGGTTTGCAGCAACTTGCCAATATTCTCTAATCTCCGCTATCCTCTTCAATTTACGATATAATTTTGTGTTCGTGTCTGTCATTATCTGTGTGACGTATGCAAGTGGTGGTCTTCTTCCTGTATTTTTCCCTTCTAACATCCTTTCGATGACTTGCTAGCAGGCTATTATGTTTGAAAATATGTCCTAACATATTCGCTCTTCATGTTTTCAGACTCTTCATAAAGCCTCTACTCTCTCCTTCTCTTCTGAATACCTCTTCATTTGTCATATGTTGTATCCAACTTATCTTAAGCATTCACTAAATCAGTTATGGTTCCTTAGATCGTACCACATTACTTGGATAACTGTGGTAATTCTAGAGCTAATACATGCAAACAGAGTCCCGACCAGAAGTGGAAGGGACGCTTTTATTAGATCAAAACAGCCCTGGGGCTGGTTTCCAGCAACTCGCCAATATTCTCTATTCTCCGCTATCCTCTTCAATTCACGGTCCGGTCCGTTTGTCTTGGTGACTCTGAATAACTTTGGGCTGATCACACGGTCCTGGAACCGGCGACGCATCTTTCAAATGTCTGCCTTATCAACTGTCGATGGTAGGTTCTGCGCCTACCATGGTTCTAACGGGTAACGGGGAATCAGGGTTCGATTCCGGAGAGGGAGCCTGAGAAACGGCTACCACATCCAAGGAAGGCAGCAGGCGCGCAAATTACCCACTCCCGGCACGGGGAGGTAGTGACGAAAAATAACGATACGGGACTCATCCGAGGCCCCGTAATCGGAATGAGTACACTTTAAATCCTTTAACGAGTATCCATTGCAGGGCAAGTCGCCAGCAGCCGCGGTAGTTCCAGCTCCAATAGCGTATATTAAAGTTGTTGCTACTTCTGTATGTGAAAAGATTCTTCTTTCTATGAAAGGCGTTCTTTGCCTGAATAATCCTACTCCGTATTTCTCACTTATTGGTTCCATCATACGTTATCAAGCTTCCCAGAGACTTATATTCCTTCACATGTTGTATTCTATCATTCTCGATATAAATTGCTGGAGCTCTTCTATGATCTTCCTGGTTCCGACTGCATACGAATATTTTTGTTTATTTTTAGTCATCTTCATGTTACATTCGTTTTTAAGGATGTTATTCATTACATGAAGTATCTGTTGAAGGTCATCTTCATTATCTGTTGTTAAAGCAATGCCATGTGACAATCGCAGCATGACAATCTTTTCCCTCCAACTTGAATCTCTTCTCAAACCCCATTTTTATTTATTGCAACAATATTCCAATATTCGGCGGAACTATCAGATATCGGATTCCGAGGCCCCCACAAATGTTTGGAATACTGGAAATAAAAGCAAAACATACAGCACCTGTTAGTAGATGATTGAACTGCCAACCTAGTAGGATAATAAATAGTTCACAGAGTAATAATAATAATATCGTATGACCGCGGGTGCCGGGTGCAAGCTTTGTTAATTGACACCCAGAGGGTAGCTTGCATGTCGAATTTCGTCGTTCCTTTGAACGCTATGAAAGTCAAGGAGGTTAGATATCTAAACTCCTTGACACTACAGCGCTTTCAAGTAGAGAATGGAGGAACTTTGTGTTGGCGGAAAATCCCGAGATTAATTTTGCCATTGAACACGGCCTACTGAATTCAAATTGGTTCTTTAACATGCCAACAACGTATGACATGAGTGTCGTGATTTTTGTCGCCTTCAAAAATCACTTACCACGGCCAGGAGCGAACCTGCAATCTTGGGGTTGGTAGTCCGACACGATAACCACTCACCCACCGTGGCAAGCTGACAGAGTAGTGCAAGGTGGGGAGAAACCCCGCAAGGAGCTAATTACTAGGTCGTGTTAGAAGCCATTTGCCGCCAAAGCCAAGTGTTCTTGTTTATCCTTTCCCTAGGATTTATAACTCAATTGTCAACTTGTTTCTGTGGCTGTGCGGGAATGTTAGCCACTGCACCACGAGGCCGACAAAAGCAAACAATAGCGTTAAATGATAAAAATTGAAATGTATATTTTTCTATCGTTTTAACTTATTTTCACAAGCTTGCCACGGTGGGTGAGTGGTTATCGTGTCGGTCTACTAACCCCAAGATTGCAGGTTCGCTCCTGGCCGTGATAAGTGATTTTTGAAAGGCGTCAAAAATACGACACGCATGTCATGCGATGTTGGCATGTCAAAGAACCCATTTGAATTCAGTAGCCCGTGTTCATAATGGCAAAATTAATCTCGGGAGTTTCTGCCAACACAAAGTTCCTCATTTCTCTACTAGAAAGCGCTATAGTGTTCAAGGAGCTTAGATATCTAACATCTAACCTCCTTGACTTTCATAGTCAAGGAACAACGAAATTCGACATGCAAGCTACCCTTTGGGTGTCAAATAACAAAGCTTGCACCCGGCACCCGAGGCCATACGATATTATTATTATTATTATTATTATTATTATTATTATTACTTGTTTTCACAGTCACAGCATGACAGAGTTATTACTAGGGCCCGGATAACTTTTCAGAAATATGTATTTACTAGCGGACCCGGGCGAGAAATCTCTCAAACCACACTTTGCCCAATAAGTTTATAATGAGAGACTTAAGGAGAAAGGTTGTTATGTTTATATTTCAACCAAATTATTATAGAACACTATTTACATTTCAGTTAGAATTCCAAGTTCTGCGTTCCCTAACTTAAGAAGGCAATCACTGAAAAATGGATCATCATAACACTCACTGGTTATTCGATATTTATGAAATTATACGATTTGAGTGCTCATCCCTTTGATTTACTGTTTTGAAATCCATGCAAAATGATAAAGGAAAGACCTCAGAATATTTAAATGACATGAAACAGGCGTCACAGCGGCCAAAATGAGAAGTGAGCAGCAATTATGGAGCGTATTTTACTACAGCAACAGTATCTGTAAATCGCACACTTCGTACATTTTTAAATGTCTTTTTTTTTTAAGAAATTATACATATTTATGGAATTAGAGTGCAATGTGTCACTGCTAATGTCTATTCTCTTTCATTTGAATGCCCATTTGTAACGATCGGTCGCTTGTGAGCCCCGCAGGAGGGATCTATACTACTGAAATAATATATGTGGAAAATGTGTGATTAAGTTTCCTAAATATGTTCTTAAATTTGTATCGTATGTCCCCCAATTACTCGAAATAGGCTATAGTTGAAACGTCCAGCTGCTTGAATAATCGATAATCCTGTCAACAGTGCAAATGTTCCCACTTAATAGGCTGAGGCTTGCCTCAGGGTCCGAATCCTACAATACTTACTGCAGATGCGCGATACGAAATCGTGTAGCCTATGTGCTGTTTTCGAATTTCATTCTGAAGAGCAGAAGTAAAGGTTACTTTAATAACTTCCATAGTACTCTGTCAATACCCACAAGTTTCGCAGACCACTGCAATTTCAAGTAAAATTTCCTGTCAAGGTAAGGACTAGTGGACTGTTGACTCCAGGCCCACTGCTGACTTAATGACCGGGGAATTCCTGTCTTGAAATGCTACTGCAATACAGAGACAAGGGTGCATTCTCGAAATAGAGAAGCACATTACTGGAATTGCCAAGGATCGAACATGTGGGCAGCAGTCGCAACGTACCACCAAATATAGGAAATACAGTAGAGACGCGATCAACCGACCTTCGCTTATCCGACATTGTTCCCTTACTGAATTGCATTCCTGGTTGTGAGGACGCTACGACTCTACCGTGCATGTGAGTAAGTGGTGTGCACAAAATCAGCTGTTTGAACTAACTGACTAATATTATTTTCATAAATGCTAACGAAAATGAGGATGAAGAGGAAGAATAAGAAGAACTAGGTATTGCAGAACAAAAGGATAAAACGATGTATCACAGTGAAGGATTACTGTCGACCAAAATATTATGTGCACTCGAGTTTGAAGGTTGTTTGTGAAGTAACCCCATTACTTCCGAGCAAGGCGCGCCATGACGCGTGATGGGGTCCATCTCGGCAGCGCTATACAGCTTTCCCCGGAGCGGCTAGCTGGTGAATTATGTCTTAATTCCCCGCACAAATAAAAACCGATATAAAATAAGTGAATTTAATTTACGTACTTCACAGTCATACAGCATAACTTTTTGTTGTATAAGGATTACAACGCGACCAAGAACTACATTTTCCAACGACCCCGAGCCAAGAAAAAGTTACCTTACAAAAATGAACTTTGTTTCTTGGCCATACAAAATGTTGAAATTAATAAACCAGTTATAAAACATTTCAATGTATGTGGTGATAAAATTTGGATTCGATCTGGTGACGGATTTTTGAGATAATAATTCTTAAATGTGACGCGTGGTTGAAACACGCTTAAAAACGGGCCCTTTTTATGTTCCAACTGCGATAAAAAAATGTTAAAATATAAATTAAAAATTCCAAACCTACATGAACTAACGTAAAATAGAACGACGAAAATGATGTTATTGGATTTTATGTAGGTCTATTAGTTACTTCATAAACAACCTTCAAACTCGAGTGCATATACTATTTTGGTGGATATGGCATTAACGTACGTAAGCAACAGCCAGAGGCAAGCGCAACGGAGGTGTTGATTTTTCGTCGATAGCGAGATCTCGTATTGCGAAAACGTGAATCAGCAGGCAAGCAGACATTGTTGACAAGTTTCTTTTCCTACAGAATTTGGAAAGTTTTTGTTCAATAGTGCATGTACAATATTCAATTGATAATTCAGTAAATAGAGTACCATAAAACATGTCATTGTTTCAGTAATTCAGTATAGCTTACCTATTTGTTTTCGTTCATTTTCAAGGTAAATCTGTATTATCCGACAGTTTCGGTGATCCGACGTACTAGTTTAGTTTAGGTCGGATAATCGAGACTCAACTGGATGTACTTTGAATAAATACGCCAGAACATGTATTTATTTATAAAAGCAGCAAAAATGTGTAAATAGAAAATAAAACTAGTTATGAGGAACTATTGCCCAGTCTTCAGAGAACTTATAAAACACAACTTTAACTCACGTGCAGCAGACAGCGCCAGTACTCACCTGTGAAAGACAAAACATTGTGTTAAACATCGTCACAACCAACCAACCAACCAACCAACAAATACAGTTCCGTACAAGAAAACATTAAATAAGCAACTCCGTCACATTCAGCACACTCCCTAAGTGACTAAGGCAGATCGTAGATATACTTAGAGCGAACTGCCTCTGATTTTCATTCGCAATGAATTATTTTCTTTATTATCTTCGATGATTGTTTTGATTTTAGGGGTTCAACTTATAAAAATAGAAATCTTGAATGTTAAGTGCCTCCTAAAAGAATATACAGTAGCTAGTAAAACTTCGCAACAGAAAAGATCCTAAGAAACAGCTTGCCTACAAGGTGTCAAACGTCAATCTCCTAACACTGATTGGACTGCTGTATTACATCCAGTTGCTATTAAATTGGCAGTCTATATTATGCATTAACTTGACCCGATTAAACAGTAAAATGTGACCGTGCAGGAAAGGCTACAAGTTGTATAGCCAGAACATTTACCAATAACTCAACATTTCTTGGTATATTGGTTTTCACGGCTCTCGCAGTTTAAGAGGGGCACGCGCGCTTTATTAGATGGGAGGTAGTGCACAGTTCGCTACTCCTGTGGGACACCAAGAGCCTGCTGATGAGCCAGCTTGGTGTTCCTGGGCGAAACCCCACACAAGACACGGCACAAACGTAGAAAAATTGCTGAGTTTTTGTTTCAACTTTTCTTATTTAATATTTAACTTAAACGTTATAATTATGACATATATTAATAAATATTTTACCAGTTTTCTACCAATTTCAAGTATTGCAAGAACGGGATATTTGGTAGCACACGCGGTTTAGTCACAACATCCAACCGTGTCTAAATTTCTGTGTGGAAAACATGGAGAATTCTAAGTTACTAGAACAAATAGCAGGCGACAAAAGTTTAATCTACGTAATCACTGAAAAGGTAGGGAGGTTTATTGCGCCAATTCGAATTGCTTGGCAGAGCCAGAAATCGAACCCGGACCTCCTGGCCGACAGCCAAGCCGCTACATCACAGGGTGGTCGATGATCTTTGACTTTTCTTATTCTGATACCCTTGGACTCTATTTCCCCTCCTTTTAGGTAGCTTTTTACAATGGGTATGTTGCGACTACAGGGAAATGTCACATCCCCAACACCCCCACTTTCTTGTGGACACGATAACTACCGTCATTTTCCACCAGGATGTCTACCAAAACCAACTAACAAATTCCCCTGACATTCCCTGATGTTTCCAGGATAAATCAGAAAATTCCCTGAGTAACAGTAGCGGCCATAATAAATATATAAAACAGAGTTTGACTTAAAGAGTGTTTCAAAAAGTGATGGAACAATAAAGTGTAGCATTACAAAGTTGAATTTCTAAATTTTTCATCCAGAAAAACTAATGTGCTTGCGAGTATTGAAAGCAGCTCGTCAATAGTAGGCTAATGCTCTCATACAGTTACACATATAATTTGTGAGCTCGATCTCGCAAGAAATGAGAGCTTACTGATTTAACGTCAGTACAACCATCACCACCAGAATATACTTTTCCCACATCAAAATTTAAATTCTTAATATCTAATTATTCAAGGTTGGGCCTTGCAAAACTACAATTCCCTGGGTGTCATTCATCTACCCTGATAATTCCCTGAGTACTCCCAGTTTTCCATAGTAGTAAACACACTGTTCACCCATCACTTCCAAATGTATAGGCCTACATAAAATGTTACCCTACAAAATCTCAGTCAAGTTTTCTAACCGGCAAAAACGGACCAAGGGCGTGGAAATGGAGGGCGCTTTTCGAAAAAGTCAAATATCACTATAGGTTTCTTAATCCATTCAAACTTAACTTAATTGTCCTGTTACGGGCCAAAAACCTATTCCAGTCAAGTTTTTGGATAGTCTAGTACCAACCATTGCCCAAAGGGGTGGGAAAATTGAGTTTTTAGAGGGAACAAATAGGCACCGTATCGAAACCGTTTAAAATGTCAAGGGATGAGCAAAATGTTATCGGAACTTTTGTAGCTGTACAACAATTGTCAAATTGAGTGAATTCGAAATATTTAGAGACAGATGACCTCGTAGTTCCGCCCCTTGAAACAACTAACTAATTCGAAATATTTTTCTTTGTCCGGTGAAAGCTTCCGGCGTCCGGACACTACAAGGGGCCTAACATCCGGGTTACCGGTCCCTAATGTTTTGGGTGATCGTGAAAAACGAAAATGAAACTATCGTAAATCTAACTGAAACTAACTACAGCTTACGCACTAAGAAGAGTAGGGGAAATAAAAGAAAGGGGAAATATATGCCCTCAACCCCCGGAGAATGAGGATTGAGGGACTTGGAAGGGACGAGAGCCATGAAAGGCAGATAGGAAAGGGGAAAAAGGAGAGGGCCCGCCCCAAGGTCAGAGGAAAAAGGGGATAAAACTGACCCAGCTCAGGAAGCCCTCGGGGTCGCCAAATCCCAAACTCACCTGCCGTGAGCCCCTGAGGGTGTAGCACTATCCAGAGTGCACCAGAAGTGGTGGGGCTACACACACCCTGCCTCCTTGAGGGCCTTGAGCAAAAGGCAGGAGATACTGTGAGCCCCTGAGGGTGAAGCACTATCCAGGGTGCACCAGAAGTGGTGGGGCTACACACACCCTGCCTCCTTGAGGGCCTTGAGAAGAACGCAGGAGATACTGTGAGCCCCAGAGGGTGTAGCACTATCCAGGGTGCACCAGAAGTGGTGGGGCTACACACACCCTGCCTCCTTGAGGGCCTTGTGCAGAAGGCAGGAGATACTGTGAGCCCCTGAGGCACTATCCAGGGTGCACCAGAAGTGGTGAGGTTACATACACCCTACCTCCTTGAGGGCCTTGAGCAGAAGGCAGGAGATACTGCAAGCCCTTGAGTGTGTAGCAATATCCAGGGTGCACCAGAAGTGGTGGGGCTACACACACCCTACCTCCTTGAGGGCCTTGTGCAGAAGGCAGGAGATACTGCGAGCCCTTGAGTGTGTAGCAATATCCAGGGTGCACCGGAAGTGGTGGGGCTACACACAGCCTGCCTCCTTGAGGGCCTTGTGCAGAAGGCAGGAGATACTGCGAGCCCTTGAGTGTGTAGCAATATCCAGGGTGCACCAGAAGTGGTGAGGTTACATACACCCTACCTCCTTGAGGGCCTTGAGCAGAAGACAGGAGATACTGCGAGCCCTTGAGTGTGTAGCAATATCCAGGGTGCACCGGAAGTGGTGGGGCTACACACAGCCTGCCTCCTTCAGGGCCTTGAGCAGAAGGCGGAAATACGGTGAGCCCCTGAGGGTGTAGCACTATCCAGGGTGCATTAGAAGTGGTGGGGCTACACACACCCTGCCTACTTGAGGGCCTTGAGCAGAAGGCAGGAGTTACTGTGAGCCCCAGAGGATGTAGCAATATCCAGGGTGCACCAGAAGTGGTGGGGCTACACACACCCTGCCTCCTTGCGGACCACGAGCAGAAGGCAGGAGATACTGTGAGCCCCTGAGGGTGTTACACTATCCAGGGTGCACCAGAAGTGGTGGGGCTACATACACCCTGTCTCCTTGAGGGCCTTGAGCAGAAGGCAGGAGATACTGTGAGCCCCTGAGGTTGTAGCACTATCCAGGATGCACCAGAAGTTGTGAGGTTACATACACCGTACCTCTTTGAGGGCCTTGAGCAGAAGGCAGGAGATACTGTGAGCCCCTGAGGGTGTAGCACTATCCAGGGTGCACCAGAAGTGGTGGGGCTACACACACCCTGCCTCCTTGCGGACCTCGATCAGAAGGCAGGAGATACTGTGAGCCCCTGAGGGTGTTACACTATCCAGGGTGCACCAGAAGTGGTGGGGCTACATACACCCTGCCTCCTTGAGGGCCTTGAGCAGAAGGCAGGAGATACTGCGAGTCCCTGAGGGTGTAGCACTATCCAGGGTGCACCAGAAGTGGTGGGGCTACACACACCATGCCTCCTTGAGGGCCTTGTGCAGAAGGCAGGAGATACTGTGAGAACCTGAGGGAGTAGCACTATCCAGGGTGCACCAGAAGTGGTGGGGCTACACACACCCTGCCTCCTTGAGGACCTCGAGCAGAAGGCAGGAGATACTGTGAGCCCCTGAGGGTGTAGCAATATCCAGGGTGCACCAGAAGTGGTGGGGCTACACACACCGTGCCTCCTTGAGGGTGTAGCACTATCCACGGTGCACCAGAAGTGGTGGGGCTACACACACCCTGCCTCCTTGAGGACCTCGAGCAGAAGGCAGGAGATACTGGGAGCCCCTGAGGGTGTTACACTATCCAGGGTGCACCAGAAGTGGTGGGGCTACATACACCCTGCCTCCTTGAGGGCCTTGAGCAGAAGGCAGGAGATACTGTGAGTGCCTGAGGGTGTAGCACTATCCAGTGCACCAGAAGTGGTGGGGTTACACACACCGTGCCTCCTTGAGGGCCTTGTGCAGAAGGCAGGAGATACTGTGCGAACCTGAGGGAGTAGCACTATCCAGGGTGCACCAGAAGTGGTGGGGCTACACACACCCTGCCTCCTTGAGGACCTCGAGCAGAAGGCAGGAGATACTGTGAGCCCCTGAGGGTGTAGCAATATCCAGGGTGCACCAGAAGTGGTGGGGCTACACACACCGTGCCTCCTTGAGGGTGTAGCACTATCCACGGTGCACCAGAAGTGATGGGGCTACACACATCCTGCCTCCTTGAGGACCTCGAGCAGAAGGCAGGAGATACTGGGAGCCCCGTAGGGTGTAGCACTATCCAGGGTGCACCAGAAGTGGTGGGGCTACATACACCCTGCCTCCTTGAGGGACTTGAGCAGAAGGCAGGAGATACTGTGAGGCCCTGAGGGTGTAGCACTATCCAGGGTGCACCAGAAGTGGTGGGGCTACACACACCCTGCCTCCTTGAGGGTGTAGCACTATCCAGGGTGCACCAGAAGTGGTGGGGCTACATACACCCTGCCTCCTTGAGGGTGTAGCACTATCCAGGGTGCACCAGAAGTGGTGGGGCTACACACACCCTGCCTCCTTGAGGGTGTAGCACTATCCAGGGTGCACCAGAAGTGGTGGGGCTACACACACCCTTCCTCCTTGAGGGTGTAGCAATATCCAGGGTGCACCAGAAATGGTGGGGCTACATACACCCTGCCTCCTTGAGGACCTTGAGCAGAAGGCAGGAGATAATATGAAGAGAAGAAGAAGGCTGACCCCTCGAAGAATGAGGTATCAGGAAAGATGAGAGAAGGGCCAATTAAGCCGGGAAAGTTAAAGACTCCCTAGGCCTCGGATACCTTAATACCGTCGGAGTCGGAAGAGAACAAGAGTTGACCAAGGGAGGTCGACAGGAAAGATTATAGTGGAAATAATGCCGAACTCAGCTTGGGTTCCGTGGTCGCCAACCCGCGTCCCAGAAGTTATGAGCCCCTGGGGTAAGGCAGCACAGTGGAGTGTAGCCCTACAGCCAAGAGACGGCACATTTGGCTCAATTATCGTAAATATTAAATGAGCGCGTGATTGATTAAAAAAACTAAAAAAAAAGTGGTAGAAATTTGTATGAATCGAACTGCCGGACAATTATAGTCATAGACCTACCTGATTCTGCTCAATAACGTAAACTGCTTTAAAATTCCAGTAGCTACACTAGCGCTCCAGTGGTCAGTGTCCACACCATTGTGGGTCAAATGGAGAGTTGTGATTCCATCGCATTGATTAGTGTTCTAAATAAGACATGTTAACCGTTGCTTAGGGACCGGTTTCGGTGACGTAGGGGGTAGCATACTGAGCTTCTATGCTCAAGGTGCGGGTTCAAACCCGGCGTTAAAATCCCTCAGTATGCCTTCCTTCGAAGGAGAAGTAAAGCCGGCGGTCCCATGTCATAGATTTATGGCATGATAAAGAACCAACCACTAATTACACTTGTGAGAAGGTAAATTGCTTAGTACAACACAGTGAAGATTTCGGCTTGCGTGTGAACGCTTTAAAAACAAAAATGATGGGTTTCTCTTAAAAGACAATAAGAGCAAATCTCATAATAATATAGTTGAACAAGTGTCCTCCTTCAAATACTTGGTCACCATATTGAACGAACAATGTGACTCCAAACAAGAAATAAAATCTAGAATTGAACAGGCCAGGAAACAATTCTTTACCTTGCGGAAATTCTTTGAACGACCAGATCTCAGTCTACAGCTGCGAATCCGCATGATCCGTTGTTACATATTTTCTATTCTTCTATGTGGTTGCGATTGCTGGACCATGGATCCTTCTATTGAAAAACGAATCGATGGTCGTCTCCTGCGCATACCTTGGATATTGAAAATTTCAAATGTCGAGGTCCTTCGGATGAAAAAGCAAAAAGAACTGCTACATGTTATAAAGCAAAGAAAGACACAATACCTAGGTCACATGATGCGAAACGAGAGGTACCAATTATTGCAGCTAATTATTGAAGGAAAGATACAAGGAAAAAGATCCGTAGGAAGACGAAGAAATTCATGGTTGAAGGACATTAGAAGATGGCACAGATGTACATCGGAGGAAGCATTTCATACTGCAATGTCAAGGTCAGAGCTGGCGGCGTCTTAAGAGGAAGCTAAATTATAGGTTAGAATTGACTGACGCTCTTAGATTCCAACGTTCGTCGCCAGGAGCAGACTGCGGTGGCATCTAGTAACCAAGTTCAGAACTAGTTGGACGTTGGCAGTGGCAATTTGTATCAAAAGTTGGAACTATTTGAAAATCGAATGTCTGCAGTCCTTACTTGAATTAAAAACAGATAACACACACTAATACAGCCACCATAATTAACACAGACAGATTCTACACACACCCAAAGTACCCGGGGCTACATGACCGCGTTGTCGCAGCCCCTAAACTGAGGAACCAACCAACCAAGGCCATGTCTTCCACAAAACATAATCCTAAAATAATTAACAATTGATCATATATTAGTCTACATTACTGCAACGGGCTGGAAACTGTAAACCATTATCAAACGTTGAGCCTCGGGTCCTACGTGGAATCCCAACCACATGACATGATATTTCACTTGGAAAATCACACGCGCAAAGACTGGGAATGGTTAGAGGCAAGCAGCTTGAACACTGCACCACCACGCCGCCTGTCTAACGTTCCGAAATGTGAGTGACACAGCACAGTACCCCCTGAACCTTCGTAATCCGCAGCCATTACTACACGCTGGTATTGCGGGCCAACATACTTCCCCCTGCTGACATTGACAGTTCATATTCCCAGATGTTCTGAGTGAGGTATGCGGCGGTGGATTTTTACGGCCGGATGGCCTTCCGCTTCCCGAGACAAGTTCGTAAATTGGGCAGGGATTTGGAAGAAGCAGAAGATACTGTCCAGTTAAAACCAAGGAAACCCGGTATTGAGTCTGAATAACTGAAGCTACCCAGGTTGGCACCTTGATAAGTGCCAAAAACAAATAAGCCTAATTATAAATAGGCTAATAAAATGAAAACAAAAATTACGCTGATAAACAAAAATAAGCAAATTGAACTCGTATTTAAACAAACTTGTTTTCAGTTTACAAGAAAAATGAACACAGGTGGTGTATTCTCGGAGTCTCCACGTTACAGACGAGCCCGAGTCGTTAACACAAACAAATGCGGTGAGCTGCTTAAAAAAAAGTGTTCATAACTGGAAAATAGGAATTTGTGTAATTATACAAAAATTATTTAAAATATTTGTTTATTTGGCTTAAATCCTAGCTGTCAAATAAAAATTATTTTATCACAATATTATTTTTACAATATACACACATCAAAAAAAGTTTTGCATCACCTCGGTTCCAAGAGTTCCGGAACCGTTAAATACAAAGGGAATAGAGATCAACACAAACAACATTTCAGCTCGTTTTATTGCTCATGAGACCCACACATTGCATGTTGTACCATCATACAGCTAGACTTTCAGCATGTGTGGTCCAGATTGCAGTACACACCACTACCTCTAATACCCAGTAGCACGTCCTCTTGCATTGATGCATGCCTGTATTCGCCGTGGCATACTATCCACAAGTTCATCAAGACACTGTTGGTCCAAATTGTCCCACTCCTCAACGACAATTCGGCGTAAATCTCTCAGAGTGGTTGGTGGGTCAAGACGTCCATAAACAGCCCTTTTCAACATATCCCAGGCATGTTCGATAGGGTTCATGTCTGGCGAACATGCTGGCCACTGTAGTCGAGCGATGTCGTTATCTTGAAGGAACGCATTCACAAGATGTGCACGATGAGGTCGAGAATTGTCGTCCATGAAGACAAATGCCTCTCCAATATTCTGCCGATATGGTTGCACTATGGGTCGGAGGATGTCATTCAGGTATCGTAAAGCCGTTTCGGAGCCTTCCATGACCACCAGTGGCGTACGTCGGCCCCACATAATGCCACCCCAAAACATCAGGGAACCACCACCTTGCTGCACTCGCTGGACAGTGTGTCTAAGACGTTCAGCCTGACCAGGGTGCCTCCAAACACGTCTCCGACGATTGTCTGGTTGAAGGCATATGCGACACTCATCGGTGAAGAGAACGTGATGCCAATTCCGTGGGGTCCATTCAGCATGTTGTTGGGCCCATCTGTACCGCGCTGCATGGTGTCGGGGTTGCAAAGCTGGACCTCGCCATGGACGTCGGGAGTGAAGTTGCGCATCATGCAGCCTATTGCGCACAGTTTGAGTTGAAACACGACGTCCTGTGGCTGAACGAAACGCATTATTCAACATGGTGGCATTGCTGTCAGGGTTCCTCCGAGCGGCAATCCGTAAGTAGCGGTCATCCACTACAGTAGTAGCCCTTGGGCGGCCTGAGCGAGGCCTGTCATCGACAGTTCCTGTATCTCTGTACCTCCTCCATGTCCGAACAACATCGCTTTGGTTCACTCTGAGACGCCTGGAAACTTCCCTTGTTGAGAGCCCTTCTTGACACAAAGTAACAATGCGGACGCGATCGAACTGCGGTATTGACCTTCTAGGCATGGTAGAACTACAGACAACATGAGCAGCGTACCTTCGTCCTGGTGGAATGACTGGAACTGATCGGCTGTCGTACCCCCTCCGTCTAATAGGCCCTGCTCATGCATGGTTGTTAACATCTTTGAGCAGTTTTAGTGACATCTATGAACAGTCAAAGGGACTGTATCTTGGATACAATATACACAGTCAACGTCTATATGCCGGAGATCTGGGAACCGAGGTGATGCAAAACTTTTTTTGATGTGTGTATTAACACCACATTCCGAAGATCGTTTAAGACGACCTACAGATTTGTAGCTAGGCTTACATATTGAACAATATGGTTGGCACCTACGCACAGTGGGTCAAAATTGAAATCTAGGACAAAATTATTTATTTTCACCATTAAAAAATCGAAATGTATTACTTCTACAGCATTCTCATACAATTGCCGCTCACTATTCTGGGATATAAAGGCATCTTAGTGTAAATCTGTCACCACTGTTCGAGCAGGCTGAATTGGAGGGTGAATGTAAGTGGCTATGGTTTGCTTGTCTTTGTGGTTAGTGTGATGCTTTAAGATGGAACATGCAGCTGAAGGTATGATCTTTGTAACGTGTTTCAGTTATTAATGGGCGTAATTGTTACGTAATTTTAGCTATATTTGCATTATATAATATTTAACTATTATTTTTAAAATTATATTTTCACTTAGATTTTTAGTATGTCGCGTCACTCTGCGTCACTTTCTACTTAATGTTAAAATGTAGATAAATTCTTGTAGTTTACGCCTGTTAGAAGATTTGTTGCATCTTTTTGCAACTTAGTTATTTTACGTTTTAGAAGATGCCGCGCAACCAGTTCTCACACGTTTACAACTGTTTGAAGCACTGGGTTCGACGATTATGTCAAAAGTGGAACGTTGTGACTATGTTAAAAGTAAATCAGGGGTAGAAAATTGTTCTGAAGAGATAACTGAATGCTCTATCCAACTCCTAGTCATAGACAATTTCTTGCATGCGTAGACGTAGCTTAAAAAAGGTCTTAACTGATGTTTATTATGGAGTAAACAAATTATATACTTTGCTTTCACTCTAAATTCATGATTAAAACGTAAAAATAATTCTGTCCCATTAGATTTCGATTTTGGGCCCACTGTGCTACGGTGTCCATCTACGTTCTACAAGACAACTAACCGCAAATTTTAACATTTTAAGATAATTTTTGAGGAATACCGCATTACTACTTTTATACTGTTACGTGCCACACCCTAGTGGCACCTTTGTTAACTGGATTACGGTGGGTATAAAGCACAACACCAATTACTGCTTAAAGAAATAATTAATTTTATTGCAGCCAGAAAAATACACTACTCAACAGCAATCATAACCTTACTCCAGTTTCCTCACGTCGAGAATACTTTCCCTTTCACTTGTCAACAGACCACAGTTAATCCTCTTCGCTAATGAGTCCGCTCCCGTACGCTCGCTGGAAATAGCTGCACTAGGTCTGTCACTGTACTATACACTGTTTCACAAGCACCACAATCACTTCCTCGGTGTCAAGAGAATCAGCTTCACTAGGGGTTTCGCAAGTCACCACACTTCTGTCGCTCAAGATAATCGCTCGCACTAGCTCGTAAAACACAACAACAACAACTGCTAGATAGGTCGCACTTATATAGCAGGCCGGTGACTCAATAAATGCTTCTAGATCCATCCAGGGTTCACGGCTTCTCGAGGTTTCCATCGCTGGTCCAGTCACGAATATTCTGGACTATCCCTTTGTCCTAGTAGCCCTGTTGCATAAGGCGCACGCAATACAGGAGGCAGGCCACAGCCCAGCCCTGGGGCAGTTGTGACTCATGCGGCGAGTGATGACACAAACTCACAGCCGTAACACCACCCCCTTCCTAAAAAGGCTGATCGTCCCGATCAATCATTGGTCCGTCTGTGTCCCTCCGTAGGCTGCCAGGCGATCTCGATGCACGATCTTCATCTTCGCCCTCGGGCTCCGCTGGATCCTGCAGACGACATCGTTGATCCGTTTCACGACTCGGTACGGGCCCTCCCAGGACTTCTGCAGTTTGGGTGACAGGCCTTTCTTCCGTAATGGGTTGAAGAGCCAGACCAGGTCGTCCTCGTGGAATCCTCCGGCATCCGTCTGCTGGTCGTATCGGGTCTTCATTCGGTCGGTCTCGATCCGCAGTTTCCTCCTCGCGAACGCGTGCACGTCCTCCAGTTGGTCGACCAGTTCTTGACAATACTGGCTTACCGGGATCGGATCATTCCCAGGTCGGCCGAAGGCAAGATCGACGGGTAGACGGAGCTCCCTCCCAAACATGGCCCGGGCTGGTGTGCACCCAGTGGCTTCATGCACGGCGGCGCGGTAGGCCAGGAGAAATAGTGGAAGATGCTTGTCCCAATCCCTCTGGTGCTCGCTGACAACTATTCGGAGATGGTTCTCGATGGTGCGATTGAAACGCTCTACCATCCCGTCGGACTGAGGGTGTAGCGGCGTTGTCCTTGTCTTCCGGATTCCCAGCAGCTGGCATAGGTTCTGGAACACCTGCGACTCGAAGTTCCTCCCTTGGTCGGAGTGCAGCTCCAGGGGTACTCCGTACCGGCTGACGAATTCCTTCACCAGGGTCTCTGCGATCGTCGCGGCTTCTTGGTTAGGGAGCGCATACGCCTCCGGCCATTTGGTAAAGTAGTCGCTGACGACTAATATGTAGCGGTTCCCTGCCTCGCTTAACGGGAATGGCCCAGCAACATCGATGGCCACTCTCTCCATGGGGCCGCCCACGTTGTAGGTCTTCAGTGGACCCCGTCGTCTTCGTCCTGGGCCCTTGCTGGCTGCGCAATCGTGGCACCTCGCGCAGTGGTTCTCCACGTCTGTTCGGCATCCGATCCATTAGAACCGCTCTCTCAGCTTCTCCAGGGTCTTCTTTATTCCTAGGTGTCCACCAGATGATCCTCCATGAACTTCCTTCAGGACTTCCTCCGTCATAGCCTTTGGAACGACGACTTGTTCCCGATATGTCTTCCCGTCGGTGCTCTCCCAGGCGCGGCAGATGAGGCCATCCCTTACAATCAGCGAGTCCCACTGCGCCCAGTAGGACTTAAACTTTGGGCTGCAGTCACTCACAATGTTCCACCCGGGTCTGGGGACACAGGCCCCCTTCCATTCGGTTATCAGTCCCAGGTCATCATCTTCTGCTTGTGCCCGCGTGAAAGATTCGCGGCTCCAGCTCCCTTGAAGTTCCACGGTAGTCCTTCGGCACTGTATCCCGGTGTTCTCCTCCCTTCGGGCACAGAAGGTGCAGTCTTCGGGGCACGGTCTTCGTGACAGGGCGTCGGCGTTAGAATGCAGTTGGCCTTTCCTGTGCTGAATCTCAAAGTTGTACTGTTGAAGCCTCTCTAACCACCGCGCGAGTTGACCCTCGGGCTGCTTGAAGTTCAGGAGCCACCGCAGGGATGCATGGTCGGTCCTGATGAGAAATTCTTGCCCGTACAGGTACTTGTGGAAGTGTTCAATGGTATTCACGATGGCGAGCAGCTCCTTCCTGGTGACGCAGTAGTTCCTTTCTGGCTTTGACAAGGCTTTGCTGAAGTAGGCCACTACTCTCTCCTCGCCGTCCACTACTTGCGACAGGATTCCCCCTATGCCAAAGTCGCTGGCATCGGTATCGACGATGAACCTTGTTCCAGGTCTGGGGTAGGCCAGAATAGGTGCGGTGCACAGAGCCTGCTTGAGTTGTTCGAAGGCACTGTGGCATTCTGCTGTCCACGTGAAGAGTTGGTCCTTCTCAGTCAGTCGATGTTAAGGTTTGGCGATGTCGGCGAATCCTCTCACGAAGCGACGGTAATAAGTGCAGAGTCCCAGGAAGCTTCGTAGTTGGGACTTGTCCTTCGGAACTGGCCACTCCCTCACAGCTGCGGTCTTCTCTGGGTCGGTGCGCACCCCTTCCTCGGAGACGATATGCCCAAGGTACTGGACCCGCTTCTGGAAGAGCTGACACTTCTTGGGGCTCAACTTCAGCTGGGCAGCCCGTAGCTTCAACAAGATCTCCTTCAGGTTGCTGTAGTGCTCCTCAAAGCTCCTCCCCAGAACGATGACGTCGTCTAGGTATACCAGGCAGGTCTTCCAGTGTAGTCCCCTCAGAATGGACTCCATTAGCCTTTCGAAGGTCGCAGGGGCGTTGCACAGACCAAATGGCATGACTGTGAACTGCCAGAGCCCACTGCCCACAGAGAACGCCGTTTTCTCGCGGTCCTTAGGGTGGACCTCCACCTGCCAGTAGCCACTCTTCAAATCCAAGGTGGAGAACCATCTTGACCCTGATATGGTGTCCAGCGTGTCGTCGATCCGGGGTAGAGGGTAGCTGTCCTTCTTCGTGACGTCGTTCACCCGCCTGTAGTCCACGCAGAACCTGGTGGAACCGTCCTTCTTCACAAGCACGACCGGAGAACTCCAAGGACTATGTGATGGCTCGATCACCCCTTGCTCCTTCATCTCTTCTACCATCCGGTCGACTTCGGCTTGCTTGGCGAGCGGGACACGTCGGAATGGGGCCCTAATCGGTGCGCTGTCCCCAACGTCGATTCTGTGCTGGACCAAGCTTGTCCTGCCGAAGTCTTTACTCCCCACGAAGAAGACATCCTGGAATTCGCGTAGCAGGTCCTGAAGTTGGCGTGATTGCTCTTCGTCTAAATGGTCCTGGGATCCTTGGTACAGCTTCTGTAGTTCTTCTGGCAGGGCGCGTCTTCTTCGGTTGTCCGTCTGCAGGTGTCCGTCCGTCGTTTCTGTGATGCGGGCAATCCAGGTAACGGGCTCGCAGACTCCTAGGTTGGTGTCCCGGTGAACCGTAATATCGTAGTCGTTCAGGTTCGACAGGCGGACGTACGCCCGAGGCGTCGTGTTGATGAGGGTCTTGGCAACTAGCAATCCTTTTGTCTGGATGTCCTCATATTTTGGCTCGATGACAGCCGCCACTCCCTCAGCAGTTCCGTCGACAATTACGGCGGCGCTGACCTCCGTCCTGGCAGGAACGATGACGTCCTCTCTCAGCCTTACTCGTCGTGCGGTGACGGCCTCGTGTGCTGGTTGCAAAGCAAGTTCCTCACCTCCGAAGTGCAGAGTGTTGGTACTCAAGTCCAAGATGATGTTGTTCTGGTCCAGGAAGTCCAGTCCGATGATCACTTTGTTTGATACGTCAGGCACAAGCACTGGATGCTTCACCACCCGTCGACCAATGACGAGCTCCAGTGATGCTTCGCCATATACCGGTGCGGTCTCTACGGTCGCGGTTATTAGCTGGAGGTTCCTTTGTGTGGGTTGCACTCTCCACTTCGGGATCACGGTGGGATTGACGATGGTCCTCGACGCTCCCGTGTCGATCAGCATGGGCCAGCTCACTCCGTTGACGACTCCGTCGACCATCAGGCTGCTATTGTCCCTCCGTAACTTCGTCACACGCACTTGGACTGCTGGGGCTTGACGACTGTCACAAGCCAACCTTTGCCCCCCAAGGCTGGCTAATACTCGTTTCCCTGGGCCGCGCGGTTTTCAGACGACTGATTTCCCGTCGGATACCCTCGGCGGCGGCGATCACCGCAGTCCTTGCTCAGGTGGCCTTTCTTACCGCAGGCCCAGCAGGTCGGTAGTCCTCTTCCGGGCCACCTCTCCGGTTGTCTTCCGGCTGTGTCGTTGCTGGTGGTACCGCGACTATCGAAGAAACGGCTTACCGCCTCCATTAATTCGTCGGCCAGGGGCTTGGTCTCGTTGGTTTTTGCTGGTTCGTCGACGTCCACTTGACGCACCCGCGCGTGCATTCTGGATGCCTGTTTTGCCGTCTCGAACTCAAGTGCGTGGCTCAGCGCATCTGCCAGGGTCTTATTGCGCGCGAGACGCAGCGCCTGTTGAGTGTCCGAGTCCCGTAGCCCGTCGTTGAAAGTCTGCGTCGCTATCTGCTCCAGAAAGTCGGCCGGCGCTGTTGGGTAGGCGAGCCTTACGAGGCGTGCGATGTCCATCTCGAACTCCTGCAGGGTTTCCGCGTTGTTCTGTACCCGGGTCCGGAGCTGCATCTGATAGGCCTGCTGAAGATGGCTATCTCCATATCGGGACTCCATATGGGCGATCAGGGAAGCGTAGTCCTGGGATCCAGTCGGGATGGCCTGAAGGACGTTAAGGGCGTCACCTCTCAGCGCTACAATGAGAGCTGTAGCCTTTTCTGTGTTGTTCCAGTTATTTATGGAACAGGCCGCCTCGAACTGACGTAAGTAGGTGCTCCAAGGGACCTTTCCGTCGAAGGTTGGGGGCGTCCCTCTGCTATGTCCCGTTCCTGATATTCCCGGTGTAACGGTGGGCGGGCGTTGCCGCAGCTCGGCAACTTCCTCTCGTAGAGCGTTGAATTTCTCCTCCACCCCCGTCAGTGGGCGTTGGCGCAGCTCGGCAACTTCCTTTTGTAAGATGTTGAATTTCTCCTCCACCCCCATCAGCGGGCGTTGGCGCAGCTCGGCAACTTCCACTTGTAAGGCGTCGAACTTCTTTTCCACTGCCGTGACTTCCTCACGCAGACCCAGTTCTAATTTCTTCAGGTCCTGTGTCAACTTATTCTGACCGTCTTCCATCTTCTTCTGGCCGTCCTCTATCCTCTTCAGGTCCTCCGCTAGCTTATTTTGACCGTCTTCCATCTTCTTCTGGCCGTCTTCTAGTTTGGCAGTTAGGTCCTCCATCTTCTTCTGGCCGTCCTCCATCTTCTTCAGGTCCTCCGCTAACTTATTTTGACCGTCTTCCATCTTCTTCTGGCCGTCTTCTAGCTTCTTCTGGCCGTCTTCTAATTTGGCAGTTAGCTCCTTGGTTAAATTCTTCTGGCCGTCTTCTATGCCATTTAACTTTTCTAGCAATGCTGCCAATTGCGCCTCCATTTTAGTTGTTTGCCTTGTAAAGGGCATGCACTCACAGGAAAATTAGAGAAAATGACCTGCTCGGGTTTTGAAACCAGGACCGTCAGGTGTTGTGCTTGAGTTCGTAATCCGGCTTCTGACACCAGTTGTTACGTGCCATCCCCTAGTGGCACCTTTGTTAACTGGATTACGGTGGGTATAAAGCACAACACCAATTACTGCTTAAAGAAATAATTAATTTTATTGCAGCCAGAAAAATACTCTACTCAACAGCAATCATTACCTTACTCCAGTTTCCTCACGTCGAGAATACTTTCCCTTTCACTTGTCAACAGACCACAGTTAATCCTCTTCGCTAATGAGTCCGCTCCCGTACGCTCGCTGGAAATAGCTGCACTAGGTCTGTCACTGTACTATACACTGTTTCACAAGCACCACAATCACTTCCTCGGTGTCAAGAGAATCAGCTGCACTAGGGGTTTAGCAAGTCACCACACTTCTGTCGCTCAAGATAATCGGTCGCACTAGCTCGTAAAACACAACAACAACAACTGCTTGACAGGTCGCTCTTATATAGCAGGCCGGTGACTCAATAAATGCTTCTAGATCCATCCAGGGTTCACGGCTTCTCGAGGTTTCCATCGCTGGTCCAGTCACGAATATTCTGGACTATCCCTTTGTCCTAGTAGCCCTGTTACATAAGGCGCACGCAATACAGGAGGCAGGGCACAGCCCAGCCCTGGGGCAGTTGTGACTCATGCGGCGAGTGATGACAAACTCACAGCCGTAACAATACTTACAGTTACGATATTATTAAATGGATACTATTGTCAATCCTCCGTAAAAACGTTAACTGCATTTGTAAGGATATCCATTTTATTCATGATCTTAAGGGAACTATACCCAAAAATCGGTTCTTTTTGGGCTTTTTTTTTCATTTAAAATATAGTACGTTCATGTCTCAAAATGATTTGATCCAATTATTATTAGAAATGGGTCAAATAACACTTTATAATTAGGTCTGCAGGGGGCGTGGACAACAGTCAGCTGTCAGAATGCTAAATACAGTATTTTAATCGAGTGAAATGGAATGGCTTCAATCACAATTCAATCATTTTGTCATCAATTTGAAGATTTATTTATTTATCAGAGTCCAAAGCACATACAAATATACATATAAAATGCACTAAATTTAATTTCTCCAGTGTTCAACTGTTAGAATGGCACAGTCATTGGCTTCTATCAAGTCCTGCATATCACATGGTCTTGATAACTTGCAATTCAGAAGGTGCTCAGGGTCTTGTTTTTCACCACATTTACATAGTTCTTCAGTACTGTATCCACACTCCTTCAAATTGGTTTTACACCGAATCACACCAGTTCTCAGTCTGTTTAGCGTCTTCCAAGATCCGTATTGTAAATGGTAGTCTGCCGGCTTCTTCATTTCCCACGATCCTCCCGGTGATTTTGTTTTCCAAAATTCAATTCGGCGAGCTTCAGCTGAGGAAGGAATGGATATCTTTGTTTGGAGGAAGCTCTTTCTTGAATTGAGCCTAGGTGGATGGACATCATGTCCATACATTGGGTGTCTTGGATCTGTTTCTTGCTTTTTCTTCTCAACTTCTGCCGCTACTTGTCTTGTAACTTCTGGAGGTGCTACTCCCATGAGTGGAAAGATCTTATCGACAGAAGTTGGGCATAGACAGCCTGTCTCATGGAGGGCAACATCTACTTGGTTGGCATGAGCAGAGTTCCTCCAGACTGGGGCAGCATATACTGCAGCAGAAAAACTCAGAGCAAGGGCAGTTGCACGCAGGACACTAGAATGCGCTCCCCATGTGGTGTTTGTGAGTTTCCGAATGATGATGTTCCTGGTGCATACCTTCCGTTTGGTGTCCATGCAATGCGCGCGATTCAGCTTCACTCCTAAGTATTTAGGATGAACATAATGTTTCAGATTGTGTCCTTTCCAGTTGACGGTCAGCTGCCTTCTCGCCTCCCTATTGCGCAGGTGAAACGTGCATAGTTGGGTTTTCTCTGGGTTGGGTTTCAATAGTTATCATTGTAGTAGACGGCTAAGTCTACAAGAGCAGATATCAGCTTTAACTTTACTTCTTCAAACGTTGATCCTTGAGCAGAAACAGCAGTGTCATCTGCGTAGATGAATGCTCTGGTTCTAACGTTAAGTGGCTGGTCGTTAGTGTAGATATTATATAGTAACGGGGCTAGCACACTTCCCTGTGGGAGGCCACTAAGAACTTTATATAATATCATATTTTTAGTTACGTGACTAACAACAAATTCAACTCAGGAATAAAGAGTTGCTGTTGTATCATTTGGGGCTTTGTTGCATCGTGGTCATGATAACCTGTATCACTAATGTATTTACTAGTGTGTGTATTTATAATTGAGATAGTGTGTTAGACGCAGCCTCGAGCAACTGAACAGTCCAAGGAGATGGAATTGGGTGAAAAAGATGGTATGAGAAAAGGAAGGGAAACATATGGTTCTGGGGAGTTTTAGACAGCAAGTGAGGAAGAAAAACTTCCTAATGTTTTAAAAATGTTTTGCCGCACAATTCACTTTTTTTGGACTTTACACTAACTATTTAGTCGCAAATATCAACCAATCTCAATAATATTTTTGTAGCATGTGAAGATATATTTATCCGCCATAATTCTCTGTATCTACATTAATTACAATAGTTATTGTTTATTTTAAAATATTTTTTTACTTTCAATTTGGTTTAAAAAAAGTAATTTTGTGAACAATTTCAGAAACTATTTCATATTTTTCCAATCCCATGCACAGAATTATTAGTCTGTGTAATTGAGGGGTTTTCAGGATTAGGGCATAACCAAACTCTTTTGGGTACATTCGTGTTGACAGACTGAAAAGCACCAAACTTTTGTGAGTACATAGAGTTAAAAAAATGTAAAGTTTCAGTAATTTTTATTGGTAAAGATTTAAGAAAAAATCTATCTTTTAGTAATTTTTGCCCATACTGATCAATTGAAAGGAATAGTTTTGCACTTTTTACTTAATGAAAGATGTTGGTCGTACAGAAATAAAATTTGGTGCAGTTAGGATCACTGGGAGGAAAAACAAATTGTTGGGTATAGTGTCCCCTTAGAAGCATTTCCTTAATACGTCCATGATATATGTTAGCGCTGATATGTTAAGCCGAAACATGTTAGCTCATTAGTATGTACAGTCCGGCGCGCCAGGCTCAGGCTCGATTCCCGGTCAGGACATCGTGTACTTGAATCTCCTGGCCCGGGGACTGGTCGCCCACGGACGTCAGCACACATGACATTTATTGACTTAGCGGATATTATTGGTTAATAGCATTCATTAGGGATTATAATTAGGGCTCGGATTTTTAGGTAAATAAATATATTTTATGTAAATACATATTATAAGCATTTTTTCTATAAATACATAAATTCCTGTTTTTCACTTATTAGCACATAAAAAGACAATATTTACATGTTTTTAAGCAGTTTGCTAGATCTTTCAGTTTATTGCATTTTTGCTCTGTGTTACTTCAACGGGGAAGAACCAGTGAGCTATCTAATCTTCATGCAGAGCGTATGTCAGCTGGCAACTGTGTTTTTCTTAACTGGGCGCCCCGTGCCACTCACTGTGGAAGCCGGGGATTTCCTTGCCCATAGCCACATTGCACCACGTGCTAAAGCCTCCCCCAGTGTCACTCACATGCAGTTTATTTTTGGCACTGTGAAGTGTAAGGCAGTTCTACGATGCCTAAAGTAAGAACAAGTTATCATCTGCAGCAGTATTTTGCAGAATTTAAAGATAATAATTTTACTTCTGATGGGGGCGTTCTGTTTCGCCAACCCTGTGGGAAAGCAATTATGGCTGAACAGCGATCTCAAGATACACAACACCTCAAGGGCAAGAAACATATTGCCGCAGTTTTGCGCCTTCAGGATAAGTGTTTCGCGATAATCGTCAGTCAGTCATTTGTGATGGACAACCTGAAGATGTATCTCGTTGTGTATTGTAATGCTTCAGCAGTCAGTGAGGCATAGCATTCGTGAGTACTGCATATTAATAAACTAAATTGTTATTAAATATTTTTACTTTTTTGTCACATGTTTCAGAAATTTTTAATACATAAATAATAAATATTTTCCTGATTTTTAGCGCCTAAAAATCCGAGCCCTAATTATAATAGAGGGAGTTTGTTTACATTTTTGTACTCTGTTCATTTGTTAGTCACTAATCATGCGCAGAGAAGACTGGTTGGTTAGTATGTTAGTTTAGAGGCTGTGACAACGCGGTCATGTAGCCCCCGTGTACTTTGGCTGTGTGTAAAATCTGTCTGATAACCGGTGTTAATTGTGATGGCTGTATTGCTGTGTGATAGATGATATACCGATTGAGTTGCCACGCTGCATAGGAGATGAAGGTCTGATCAGGTTATATCACTTGGTGTGTAGGATTTATGAGACAGGTGAGGTACCCCCTGATTTCCAGAAGAATGTAATCATCCCTATACCGAAGAAAGTGGAAGCTGACAGATTTGAAGATTACCGTACAATCAGCTTGATTACTCATGCTTCAAAGATCCTGTATAGAATAATTTACAAGAGGATGGAAAGCCAGATAGAAACGGAGTTGGGTGAAGACCAGTTTGGTTTCAGTAGAAACATAGGAACAAGGGAAGCTGTACTGATTTTGGAAGGTAGAATAAGGAAAGATAAGAGAACGTTCGTGGCATTTGTAGACTTAGAAAAGGCTTTTGATAACGTTGATTGGGCTAAATTGTTTGACATTTTGAAATCGATTGGAATAAAGTACAGGGATCTACAATCTATACAGAAACCAGACAGCAGTCATTCGAGCTGAAAGACACGAGAGAGAAGCTGGTATTCAGAAAGGTGTAAGGCAAGGCTGCAACTTATCACCCATACTTTTCAATCTTTACATTGAACACGCAATGAAGGAAATTCGAGAAAAATTTAAAGTGGGAGTGAAGATTCAAGGAGAAATAATTCAAACTCACAGATTTGCTGATGACATCCGTCATCTTGGCCGACACGCCGGAGGATTTGAATGGTATGGACTGTCTTGAGGAAAGAATTCATGATGAAAATGAATAAATTAAAAACAAAAATATTGGAATGCAGCCGAAATAAATCAGAGACCTCTATGGTCATCAAATTGGCAGGTGAAAAGCTGAAGGAAGTAGGAGACTTCTGTTACTTAGGTAGCAAAATAACCAGTGATGGACGAAGCAAAGTGGACATAAAATGTAGGTTGGCTCAGGCAAGGAAAGCATTTCTACAAAAAAGCAATCTGTTGACTTCGAATATAGATTTAGGTATTAGGAAGTCATTTTCGAAAGCCTTTATCTGGAGCGTGGCGCTCTATGGAAGTGAAACTTGGACTATTGGTGCAGCAGAAAAGAGGAGAATTGAAGCGTTTGAAATGTGGTGTTACAGGAGACTGATGAAGATCAGAAGGGTAGATAGGGTTACAAACGAAGAAGTATTAAGACGAGTGGGAGAGGAGAGATAGGTTGGTAGGACACATTCTAAGACACCCAGGATTAGCAAGCTTAGTTATGGAAGGAAGGGTTGAGGACAAGAACTGTAGAAGTAGACCAAGGTTAGAATATATTAAACAGATTGCCTCGGATGTAGGGTGTGGTAGCTATGTAGAGATGAAACGATTAGCTCAGGACAAGGAGGCATGGACAGCTGCATCAAACCAGTCAAAAGACTGAAGACTCAAACAACAACATCTGTTTTAATTCAAGTAAGGACTGCAGACGATAATTTAAAGTAGTTCCTACTTTCGCTACGCCTAGCTGTGAACGACTAGATGTCATCGCTATCAGCGCCCGGTGACGAACGTTGGAACTTAAGAGCATTAATCAAACCTAATCTACAAATGTTAGCTTCACACAAGTCTAATTAGTGGAAGGTTCTCTTACATGCCATAAATCTATGACATGGGACCGTCGGCTTTACTTCCCCTCACAAGGAAGGGATACTGAGGGATGTTTAACGCTCTTAAAAAATGCGACGACTTTGGCAGGGTTTGAACCCGCGACCTTGGGCATACTAGGAACTAGACCCCGAAGCCGCCTGCAGAGATGATTACAGACGCATTGATTTCTGTTGCCAAGGCAACCAGTATCTTACCAGGATGTCTACCAAAACCAACTAACAGATTTCCCTGACAATTTCCTGATTTTTCCAGGATAAATCAGAAATTTCCCGAGTAACAGTAGCAGCCATAATAAATACAGGGTGATTCTTGATGTAGTTTACAACTTCAATAATGTGTAATTATTTATTGGAACCTCTTACAGACTTGGTTTATATGTCATTACATAGAAAAACACTTCCAAGTTTTTTTTTGACAAATCCATTACGGCTCAACGTGTGCACCATTTGTCATCCTGGACACATCTCAACGGAAGTCGATTTCCCGCCACGTATGGACCAGCATTTCCGGGGTAACATAAGCGATGGCTGTTGTGATGCAATGTCTCAGTTCATCAAGATTTGCACGTAGGGGAGGGATGTACACCGTATCTTTCACAAAGCCCCTCAGAAAGAAGTCCAGCGGTGTGTAATCTGGAGACCGTGGCGGACAGGTAATTGGTCCACCACGACCTATCCACTTAACTGGGAAACTTTGATCAAGGAATTCCCTGATGTTTGACAGGTAGTGCGGCGGAGTGCCATCTTGTTGCCAACATATGCGCCCATCGTGGGAATCTCATCCAACTGTGGAATAAGGAAGCTCTGTAGCATATCCAGATAAATGATGCCGGTGATGGTTCTCTCAGCAAAGAAGAAAAGTCTGTACACTTTTCCTCTAGAAACAGTGCAAAAAACGTTGTGAGGGATACCAGTTTCAAGTGACAGAAGCCTTGTTGATTTTTCCGGACTGCGGACGAACCTCTTCCTAACCGTTTCCGCCACATCGCCAGTCACAGGTGCGCGGCCTGGAGCCTTTGTGTGTGGCACAGGTTTCGATAAATGTCTGGTACCGTGTGTACCCTGTTGGTCTGCTGGGTGGGTCTTTGCCAAATTCTGTGCAGATCCTCCGCTGTACACTCGTTGCTGACTTGGTTTCTTCAATCCAGATCACGCACTTCGCTCTTTCCGCTCCAGTGAAAGACGTCATTTCCAAGAAAGTGGCAGACAACTGTGAACTACAAACTACGTGAGTCAAAACTTGAAGTGTTTTGGATTATAATGACATATAAACCAAGTCTGTAAGTGATTCCAATAAATAATTACACATTATTGAAGTTGTAAACTACAGTACATAGAGAAACACCCTGTATATAAAACTGAGTTTGTACTTGGAGAGCATTTCAAAAAGTGCTCGCACAATGACAGGTAGAATAACAAAGTTTAAAAAGCACTTTTCTACGTATAGTTTGCCAATTTCTAAATTTTTCTTCCAGAAAAGCTATTGTACTTGTTAGTATTGAAAGTAGCTCGTCAATAGTAATGCTCTCATACAGTTGCACATTAATATACAAATACACATGTAATTTGTGTGCCCTATCTTGCAAGAAATTAAGAGATTACTGATTTAATGTTTTGTGAGGACTTTCATCAGTTAATGTGTGACTTTAGTCTGCATATCCTTTACTCAAAATGCCTAAAGAGAAATGCAGCAGAAAGTAATAGTGATTATGGCGATGTCGTCTGTTGTGAAATATGCTCGAAGGAAGTGAAATGTGGAAAGAAATTAAACTTGTACAACACGCTAAAACGACGGCACATAATACGGTAAATGAGGGAAAGAAGATTGAATAAGGTTATTAAGTGCATACTTTTTCAATTTTCAATGCATATTTTCTACATTTTTAGTGCATAAATGTCCGATCCCTAGTAATAACACATCAAATTTGAAACATTTCGAAAAATTGATCCGGTTAGCTGAATTAGCGTTTGGCCCCGGTGGGCTTCCTTAAGATAGCCTTATTGTAACTTTCAGTCGGCCAACACTAATCATTCCAATTATTAGCGGCTTCGGTGGCGTAGTTGGTAGCATGCTGAACTGCTGTGGCCAAGATAGCGGGTTCAAACCCGGCCGAAGCCGTCGGATTTTTTAAGAACGTTAAACATCCCTCAGTATGACTACCCTCGGAGGGGAAGTAAAGCCGGCGGGCCCATGTCATAGATGTATGGCATGTTAAAGAACCTTAAACTAACTACACTTGTGTGAAGCTAAATTGTATAGGTTAGTTTGGTAACGCAATATTAGTTCCAACATTCGCCAACAGGTGCTGACTGCGATGGCATTTAGTAGCCACGTCCACAGCTAGGTGTCGTGGACAGTAGCATTTGGTAGCAAAAGTAGGAACTACTTAAAAAAGTTAATCGTCTGAAGTCCTTACTTGAATTAAGAAACAGATAACACACACTAATACAGCCATCACAATTAACTCCGGTTATCAGATACACACACAAAGTACACCGCGTTGTCGCAGCCCCTAAACTAAGGAACCAATCAGCAACTAGTGAATAATCTGCAAAACATCATAAAGAAAACATAAAATGGTTATGATACTTTTAGCTTCTCTTCCAGGAAAATACCAAAGTTTCCAGATTTATTAATTAAATGTAAGACATATTGATATTTAAAAAAAAATGCTTTAGGGCGGAAAGTTTCTAAATCAATATTTGAAAAATCGAATTACTAAGTATGGTTTTGTAAAGCGTCTTGCTTGTCCTGCGGTCACATGCAACAAGAATGACTACAATCCACAGATCAAAATCAAGAAGTGAAGTAAAGTAAGTCAATCTGAATAACAAGAGAACTCATATACTCAATTACACGGAGGATTTTTGTCTTGCGCGGGGTAATAATAATATCGCACGGCCTCAGGTGCCGGGGGCAAGCTTTGTTATATGACGCCCAGAGGGCAGCTTGCATGTCGAATTTCGTTGTTCCTTGAAGCACTATGAAAGTCAAGGAGGTAGATATCTAAGCCCCTTGAACACTATAGCGCTTTCTAGTAAATAAATGAGGAACTTTGTGTTGGCGGAAAATCCCGAGATTAATTTTGCCACTATTAACACGGCCTACTGAATTCAAATGGGTTCTTTGACATGCCAACATCGTATGGCATGAGTGTCGTGATTTTTGTCGCTTTGGGTTGGTAGTCCGCGACGTTAACCACTCACCCACCGTGGCAATCCCTGCCCTGGGTGAGGGGTGGGATAATGAAACGGGACGAATAAAAAATGAAGGGGCCGGAAGTTCTAGTCCTGGGGCCTGCGATCGCTCTCTACGGTCCTGGTCACAGGGCATATTTTCCTCACATCAATTACAGTTTAATTCAGGATTTCGTCATCTATGAAACCGTCACAGCGGAAAAGTTTCTCCGAGTGCCAAGAAACCCATAAGAAAAAGCTGAATGTTCAGTGAGACATAGACGTGTCCGCAGAACCTGTTCGGAACCTTGACCGCTACTACACCGCGCACACATTCCTAGCATACCTGTCGCTGTCTACCCACAAATAGAGCGTATTCACAGTCTCAAATGAAATAGGTGACACTTGCCCGGCTGGGAGTTACTGGTAACAGTTACTGTAACGCAATAGCACGTGGGAATGAACCCAACAAACTATAACCATCATCGAACCGTAAATTTATGATAGATTTGAGCGTCTGTCTGTTCCCTGCACTGCACTGGTGCCACTTATGATTTTGAAAACACATTGCACAAAGATATTATAGTCTAGATACATATTTACATAATAATCTATACACTGGGTCACAAATAGGGTGTCCAGATTTCAAGAATGGAAAAACGGAACACATTTCTTTTTATCAAGGTTGTTAAATGTTGTAATAAATAATAAACATGTGTATAAAATACACATTACATAATCAAATACACAAAATTAAAACTAGATATTGCTGACATTGGCCCATGACACCAGCAACTTACAAATACGTTTCATTTGAACGACCCTTTGGAAGGATTTTTTTTATTTGTAAGTACCTTCTGATAAAATCCACTAAAATATTCGTCATAATTGAAATATGTGAACAATTCTTGTTTTATCAAACTAATGGAGCTTCTGTTTCTATCATCTCTCCATTTGATATTCATGACAGAAGAAACTCTCCGTAAGAGCATTGGAGGGGAAAATGCTAGGACTAAGATATTCCTTAATGTTGTTGCCCCTAATAAATCTATAACATGCACCCATATATCATTTTCGCTTTCAAACTTGCACCTGTACCCTTCCACTCAGTAAAGTGAAGCAATGCTATTTGACGTCACTAACAACAATCGCCCATCACGTCAAGCAAGCGGGACATTTGAACATTGGTACGAAATTGAATATATTAACCAAAAAAACGGAATATTTGGCGTTCCGTTAAAGATTAAAACGGAACGGGGAACAAAACAAGAAAAACGGAACGTCTGGCAACCCTACTGTCGATCAAAATATTATGTGTACTCGAGTTTGAAGGTCGTTTGTTAAGTAACCAATAGACCTACATAAAATACAATACCATCAACATTTTCATCGTTCTATTTTACGTTAGTTCATGTAGGTGTGGATTTTAAAATTTATATTTTAATATTTTTTATCGCAGTTGGAACACAAAAAGTGCCCGTTTTTAAGCGTGTTTCAACCATGCGTCACATTTAAGAATTATTATCTCAAAAACCCGTCATCAGATCGAATCCAAATTTTAACACACTATACATTGGAATGTTGTATAACTGGTTTATTAATTTCACAATTTTGTGTGTCCAAGAAACAAAGTTGTTATCATTGTTGTAAGGTAACTTTTTCTCGGCTCGGGGTGGTTGGAAAATGTAGTTCTTGGTTGCGTTGTAATCGTTAGAGATAAAAAAAAAGTTATGCTGTATGACTGTGAAATACGTAAATTAATTCACTTATTTTATATCGGTTTGTATTTCTACGAGGAAATAACACATCGTTCTCCTACTAGCCGCTCCAGGAAAAGCTGTACAGCGTTGCTGAGATGGAGCCCATCACTTCCGAGCGAGACGCGCCATGATGCGTGTGGGCACCATTTCGGCAACGCTGTACAGCTGTTCCCGGAGCGGCTAGCTGGTGAAACGTGTTATTTCCCTGTAGAAATACAAACCGATATAAAATAAGTGAATTAATTTACGTATTTCACAGTCATACAGCATAACGTTTCGATGTATAAGGATTACAATGCAACCAAGAACTACATTTTCCAACCACCCCGAGCCGAGAAAAAGTTACCTTACAAAAATGATAACTTTGTTTCTTGGACACACACAATTTTGAAATTAATAAACCAGTTATACAACATTCCAATGTATAGTGTGTTAAAATTTGGATTCGATCTGATGACGGGTTTTTGAGATAATTCTTAAATGTGACGCATGGTTGAAACACTCTTAAAAACGTGCACTTTTTATGTTCCAACTGCGATAAAAAATATTAAAATATATATTAAAAATTCCAAACCTACATGAACTAACGTAAAATAGAACGACAAAAATGATGATGATATTGGATTTTATGTAGGTCTATTGGTTACTTCACAAACAACCTTCAAACTCGAGTGCACATAATACTTTGGTCGACAGTAGTCACAAACAGATTTGTCATGTATTCAATAGTCTTATAGAGGAACTCCTGCGGGCCACCATAGAATGCTCGTAAGGACAATGTGCACCACAATCACAGCGCGGGGAGGATGTTATCCCCCATGTATTTACCATCTACCACAATCAGTTCGTATTCTATTCAGAGAGGTCCAAATACCGGTGGCCTCTTCAGTTGTTCCTTTGTAGCACTGGGTTGCCATATCGATCACTTATATTATATTTATTATTGACTTGGCAAGATTGTAATGGAGGATGACGGGAACTGACTCCTTGTATTGATGGCAGGAATGTCTTCATGAATAGGGAGCTCAGGACTAGCAGTTATTTTCGTGAATTCACGCACAAGTCGCAGGGAAGGAGGCTCAATATGGCTCAGGACTGGAAGCCAGAATGTAGGCGTAGCGGTATTCTTTAAAGTGCCTGTTTTAATTCGCATGGTTCGGTTAAGTACTGGTGCCATAAATGTCCCAAATACTCTTTGAGTCGCAAAAAATCTACCATTTACTTGGCGGCCTGAGACAATCTTCTGTGATGCACTTGCCACTCGCTGTTCATCCTCGTCAATTAGACATGCTATTATGGAGGGTGAGATTTTGTAACATCAATGGCAGTGAATTGGCAAGTGCAGACGTCTTAAATACAGTGTACTCTTCAAGTGAAATTTAGTGTGTCAATATATCGTTTATTTTAATTAGTCTTTGTGTCAAACTGTTCCTAAGAAAGTGAGTTATTTTTAACAGTGAGAAAAAAGTTGGATACCACATACATTTTCGGCACAAACCTTAAGATAATACCGACATATTTAAGCATTTCTACTCAGCTGATGGTAAGCCACAATATTGTTATTTTATATTTCCAGTTTGATTCATTAAATGTTTATATGAATGAGAATTTAATAGATATTAGAGTTGTAGGTAGTGTAAATTAACAAATTTCATAATTATTTTCAGAAAGTAGACTATCACCAAATTACCTTACGGTAAAATGCCGGAAAAAAAACAATATGAAACGAAAGCCTGATATTGATTACGATGTAATCGTGTACATGTGTGACGTGTGTTGTGAAAACTCATAAGACAAAAACTCCTGCTGTGGAATGTAGTTATACAACTCCAGAAAGTAAAAACGTGTTTAGAATAACTATCACCAAATTACCCTCTTACTGGCACCAAATTACATAGTCGATAGGCCTATGTATCACCAAATAACCTTACTCAAGTGAGTTGTACAAAATGACATAGATTGCAATACAAAATAATTACAAGAAGACATTGATGATCAAAACCTGTAGCTAACGGTCTGTTCTATATGATACATGGAATTTAAAGGAAATAAATTTTGTATATTTATCCTTTATGTTGCTATAATATAAAATTATCACCAAATTACCTTACTTTACTCTATACTATATTATTTCACAGGAATATGAGGGCAACAGAACGATGGAGGAACAAAGAGAGTTACATCCGACCCAGGTAGCTGGAAAAAGGCGAACGGTCAAGGGGCCAATTTTGTCCGGACTCCGCAAACGAGTCGGTTCGCCCTTGTATTCACAGCGTCAAGTGAACATTTACCCCAGCCACGGCCGCTTCCTTGCTTATCCTCGAGCTCGCCAGACAATAAGCAATAAAACGAAAGCGTACACCAGTTAGCGACTCTCGATACTAGCCACTTGTTTCATTCCGGCAATCTTCATCTCGCATTGGAAACAGTTTCCATGAAATATGAATGCGGCTCAGTTCACAGCATAGATGTCATCTACCACCGTCCACAAGCCGTGGCCAATTAGAAGGTACCATTTCAAGGATGGCCGACAGCTTCACAAAATATTTAGGCATGTGGTACGGAACCAGTGATAATTTACCTGCTCAACGCTGCGGAAGAATCTGGATAGAATTCAAGAGAGAACCAAGATTGTGGACCTGTTTGAGGCAACCAATGCCTAAGCAGCGTTTAAACTGGATTCACCTGATCGATGGTGTCTGTACCGGCCTGGCCATCAAGCCACGCCTCCTATTACATAGCAATATCACCCTACAGTTCTTACCATCCACCACTCCTCCTTATTCATGGGTGACGTAGTATGTGCCCGACCACACGGCCAATAATTGGCATAGTCTGATCACTGGTATGCCCATCATACCGCCTGACCTTAGCTGGGATAATCTGATCACTGTTTGGTCCACCTTACCCGGAATAAAGATAGTTTTGATGCCTTTCTTTCAGCGATGCCTTACAAACAATTAACCAAAGGAATGGGCTACCCCAAGCTAGTGATCTATCTCCAATATTGTTCAATGTGTATATGAATGCCACATGGAACCAGAGGTTTCATATATGCAGATGAGCGTGCAATTGTCGCCCAGCGGAGTCAGTTTGAGACTGTAGAAGGAATGGTGTTCTAAGTCCATACTAGAGCAACTGAAACCTTAAAACACGAGTCTGCGCTGAAGCAGGCAACAGGAACAATGCAAGGTTCTTGGGAGGGTGTGCTCTTGGCTCACCGCTCAACTCGTAAATATCATCTGGATCATGCACTCGCATACGAAAACACGGAACACAAAGTATCGACACAGAATTCCATTCTCTGTCAATTATCTGGTACTAACTGGGGGACGCAAGTTCGTAAAATACAATAAGAACTACTGCTTTAGCATCGAGTTACTTTGTGGCAGAATATGTAACCTCGTTTGGCATGGATCTTGCCAAACAAACAAGTAGATATTGCCTTAAATGAAACATGCAGGCTTGCTTATAACTGGCTTGCCTGAAACCTGCACCATGTCATAAACTTTATCGCGTAGCAGGCATTGTAACCCCGGATATCAGACGTGAAATGGCAGCCAGATATGAAAGATCGAAAGTAGATAATCTGGTTGGTTCCTCAGTTTAGGGGCTGCCACAACCCGACCATGTAGCAGTCGGCTCCTGGTGACGAACGTTGGAACCTGAGAGCGTTAGTCAAATCTAACCTATTATTATTATTATTATTAATCGTATGGCTTTTACACATCACTTTTGGAACACAAAGAACAATATATACAAGATTTACAAATTTACAGATAAGTTAAATTATTTACATAGACCATCGCATTTGCTGTAGCATGCAAAAAGTCCAATCGGTTACCACAAAACAAGTTCTGAGGGCACTCTTCGACTAGTATGTCTGATTGTCTGACGCGGGTATCCACAGGTGCACTCAGGAGAGGCGATCTTTCCCCATTTGTGAGAAGGATCACCACATTTCCCATGGTTGGTACGTATCCTATTCAGAGTACACCTTGTCCTACGGGGCAAATCAAGTTCCCATTATTTGTTGTTGCTTTGAAGAAAACTATGTAGCTTTGGTGGAGTGTTATTATACCATTCTTGTGCCCAGGCTTCATGAAGAATGAAGTTATGATTTGCAAATTACGTCATAAAAACGTTCCGCATAGAAACAGAGGCGAGTGGTTTTCCAGCGAGCTTTGACTACCACCGTCCTATAAAGTTGCGGTGGAGTCATTCATATGACGGTGGTGTGTGATGAAAGTACTGAATTATATACAATGACTGGTAAGATGATATATTGGAGTATGGAAGAAAAGGAAACATTAATAGATTTCGTAAAGAATCATGAAGCATTGTATAATGTGAATAGTAACCTTAAAACACACGGAGTTTCTATTCAGGAGATATTGGTCTTTTGTTTCTGTTGTACAGCACTGAAGTGATGTCATCCTTCATGTAATTCAGAACATAATCAAATAACACTGGTGTCGACCGATAATATTCTCTGAATTTATCTCCATTGCAGTGCAGATGACGACGCACTAAATTCCATATGCACCATCTGTAGGACGCCTTTTAAAAAATGTCACTTCCCCCGAACGTTCCCTATCGTCTTCGGATGACTTCTTCTTCTTCTTCTTCCAAAAATATTACGAGCGCCATGTCAAGATCATCCATTTCTTATTTAACTTTATGACAACATGCCGTCACGACACACACCAATAATTAGCTGTAACTTTACACCATTGTTCACCGTCAAGACGGTCCCCAGTTTCTATACATTATTCGCCGCCAATTACGGCCGGTAGAAAAGGGTACCGCTACTGGAGGAAATCGCAGCTTAACTCAATCACTGGGAAGATCACACAATTACTGTACTACAGTAGTTAGTAATCGATAAATTATCACGCAGTGCTCACTACTGCGGAAAAAAGTAGGACACGTCAAAAGATACAATCTTATAATTATACATAGATATTTATACCTGCCTGCCACATGTCAACTGGCATCAATCAACAATACATTAATATAGCCTAATGTACCTGAAATTACCATATTATTATTATATAATACGCTAAGGTGTATGTTTCACAAAACTCAAGCTCCTAAACCAGAGGGAGTTAGAAGGCGTGGTTTGTACCAAAATCTTCCCAATCGTCTCAATAGTACAGGAAAAATCTTGCATTTCTTGAAAATTCAACGGAAGTTTATAAAGTGCTTTTAAACAAATAAACAAGACGATAGCCCCTGGCGGAACTGTGTCGCGTACAGCCCGCATAGCACTAGGATCGGGCGGGTAGTCTGTACACATGGGGAGCACACAATCCATTATGCGAGAGTTCTCGCACGGGTCGGCTAGTATTAGTTATTCTCACTTAAGGCACTTGATGATGTATTTAAAATCCAAAGGCCGTTGTTTTGGTGAGCGAGAATAGGTGGGCTACTGAGATGTTTTAGCGAGCGCAGTAAATAGCGAGTGTGGTTTCACCACACTCCCTCCAGCCAAATGCCGGGATAGTAGGCTACCTACATCCATCACATAAATACAGGTTATCAAACACGTTGGGCTGATGACCAACATGTCTCAAGCCCCTACATCGAATTAACAACAACAGTTTTGACGCCAACCCACGCCTTAATGCGCGCAGCTATCCTGGTTAGTTCGAGGAACCAAAATAGCTGGGATATACTACGTTAACGAGCGCATTTATGAATTACGAAACCAGATACAGGAGTCATTAACATCCCAGGGAGCCTAGCTTTTCGCCCCTTTATAGGTTAGTGGTCTGTATATTAACCACCTGCTATGTCAACGAATTTCCTTTTGGAAGTGTTAATATTTCATAAAACCAAATAATATGTTCTTATCGTCTTGACCTGAGATGTTTGATGATCTTTTAAAACAAAAACAATTAAGACGTAAATTAAATAAAGGAATATGAAAGAAATTAAAATTGAAAATAAATAAATAAATAAATAAATAAATAAATAAATAAATAAATAAATAAATAAATAAATAAATAAATAAATTGTAAAAATTAACTTCATTAGCTTATACAATTACTATTAAATAAGCTTATAAAATATAACTATAAAAAATTAAGATCATACAAATAATATAAAAAATTATAAAAACATCAACAAAGAAATTAAAAAGACAACACAAAATAAAATTAATACATTCAAATTTGGCTAAAATAATTACATTTAAATAAATACAAATAAAATGTTTTAATAATAGAACTGCCCTATAATGGTGTTTTTTATGGTTAATACAGTATTACAACGTTCCGGAATGGGAAGGGGAAATTAACCCCTCAGCCAAGTGTCATTTGCTTCTCGTAACAAGTTCTAAAATACCTAATACTGTAAATGAAAAAATTAATTATATTTACTCTCCCGTAAATTAAAAGATTTAGTGATTGCACCAACAATAAAAAATACAATATGTCAATTATATCATTTAAAAAAACATAATTTGTACAAAAACCTGAACTTTTGACGATTGTAATGTGGTCAGAATAGGTCGACTTCTCTTACACATTCGAACACTGCCAGTAATGCTTTCCTTCTGACCTTCAAACAAGTTAGAGAAACGCAAAGTTGCTAAACCTCTACGTAGCTATCAGGAGGAAGGACGAAAACGTTAAATATTCTCCACTTAGGGTCAAATAGTTGTACAAATGCGTGTATAAACTCGTAAATATGCACGAATGCGTGCAAAAATAAATGAATCTATTAGCATAGATTAAAGTGAAATGAGCGATATATTTTTCGAGTGTACGAAGCATATATTGCAAAGAATCAACATTTGATAAAATTCAAACCGTGCATTTGCATCAACTTTCAATCTTTACATGTAGCTCAGGGAAGCATTAAGGGACAAGGGGAACTAGCTCTTAAATGAAGATTGACTTCAGAAGATCAAAAGAATCCTCATCGAGATTTGCATTTCAATGCTGGGTAGCTTTATCGCGTGTGGGATGGAGTTGCAGTTCGTAAATGTATAGAAACCATCTCAATGTGCAATTTAACTTCTGTAGTAGACATCATCGCTTTCTACCCACAGCGAGGACATCTGCCAGTAAACGGCATGTTTCTGTAAGCTTGTGATTACAGCATTAAATCACAGTCAAACTTAATTATTTACTCTTGACCCTGCTGTTGTTGTTTGAGTCTTCTGTCTTTTGACTAATTTGATGCAGCTCACCAGCCTTCCTGTCCTGAGCTAATCGTCCATCTCTACATAGCTACCACACCCTACATACGAGGCAATATGTTTAACATATTCTAACCTTGGTCTACCCCTACTGTTCTTGTCCCCGACCCTTCCTTCCATAACTAAGCTTGCTATTCCTGGGTGTCTTAGTATGTGTCCTACCAACCTATCTCTTCTCTTCATTAGCAGTCGCCAGAAACATCTCTCCTCTCCCACTCGTCTTAATACCTCTTCATTTGTTACCCTATCTACCCATCTGATCTTCATCAGTCTTCTGTAACACCACATTTCAAACGCTTCAATTCTCCTCTTTTCTGCTGCACCAATAGTCCAAGTTTCACTTCCATATAGCGCCACGCTCCAGACAAAGGCTTACATAATGACTTCCTAATATCTAAACTAAATCTATATTCGATGTCAACAGATTCCTTTTCTGTAGAAATGCTTTCCTTACCTGAGCAAACCTACTTTTTATACCCTCTTTGCTTCGTCCATCACTGGTTATTTTGCTTCCTAAGTAACAGAAGTCGCCTACTTTCTTCAGTTTTTACCTGCCAATTTTATGTCCATAGAGGTTTCTGATTTATTTCGGCTGCATTCCAATATTTTTGTTTTACATTTATTAATTTTCATCATGAATTCTTTCCTCAAGACGGAGTCCATACCATTCAAATCCTCAGGCGTGTCGGCCAAGATGGCGATGTCATCAGCAAATCTCAGAGTTGAAATTATTTCTCCATGAATCTTCACTCCGGCGGCCTCGGTGGCGTAGTCGGTAGCATGCTGAGCTTCTATGCCCAAGATCGTGGGTTCAAACCCGGCCGAAGCCGTCGGATTTTTTAAGAGCGTTAAAATCCCTCAGTATGCCTTCCTTCGGAGGGGAAGTAAAGCCGGTGGTCCCATGTCATAGATTTATGGCATGTTACAGAACCTTCCACTAATTACCCTTGTGTGAAGCTAAATTGTATAGGTTAAGAATGTAAACAACGCTCTTAGGTTCCTACGTTCGTTGCCAAGAGCCGACTGCGGTGGCGTCCAGTAGCTAAGTTCTGACCTAGGCCTAGTAGTCGTTGACGGTGGCGTTTGGCGGCACAAGTAGGAACTAGAAAAATTCAAAGTTGCAGTCCTTACTTGAATTAAAAACAGATACACACACTAATACAGTCATCCCAATTAACACCGTTTATCAGACAGATTCTACACACACCCAAAGTACACGGGGCTACATGACCGCGTTGTCGCAGCCCCTAAACTGAGGAACCAACAAACCAATCTTCACTCCCACTTTACATTTTTCTCTAATTTCCTTCATTTCTTGTCCAATGTAAAGATTGAAAAGTATGGGTGATAAGTCGCAGCCTTGCCTTACACCTTTCTCAATACCAGCTACTCTCTCATGTCCTTCAGCTCAAATGAACTTTATATGCTTAAAAACACACAATTGAATCGTTTATATCAGAAATGGGTCAAGTGACAAAATATGATGAAATGAGTTATTAGTGTTCTGCAGAGGTGGGCGCATATTTCAGTGCAGGAAGGAGTCGAGTTCCCACCTGTTATTACAGTAAGCCATTATGTTAAAAATTGCGTTTAGTGCAGAATGTGGTCAAGGGACGCTGCTTGACTCGTTTGTTCTAATATTTCAACCCGTACTTCTTCTACCCTGTGTCTAGTTTTGGTCTAGCTTCTGTTTCAGTTTCCCATCAATGTGAAGAAGATAAAAGACCTCACTAATCTCAAACCTTACCTTGGCCGCACGCCTGAGGATTTAGAAGAGTACTTGAATGGAATGGACTCCGTCTTGAGGAAAGAATTCATGATGAAAATTAATAAATATAATTGCAATGCGGCCGAAAGAAATCAGAAACCTCTATGGACATCAAATTGGCAGGTGAAAAGCTGAAGGAAGTAGGAGACATCTGTTACTTAGGAAAGTAAAATAACCAGTGATGGACGAAGCAAAGAGGATATAAAAAGTAGGTTGGCTCAAGTAAGGAAAGCATTTCTACAGAAAAGTAATCTATTGACATCGAATATAGATTTAGGTATTAGGAAGTCATTTTTGAAAGCCTTTGTCTGGAGCGTGGCGCTCTATGGAAGTGAAACTTGGACTATAGGTGCAGCAGAAAAAAGGAGAATTGAAGCGTTTGAAATGTGGTGTTACAGGAGAATGATGAAGATCAGATGGGTAGATAGGGTTACAAACGAAGAGGTATTAAGACGAGTGGGAGAGGAGAGATGTTTCTGGCGACTGCTAATGAAGAGAAGAGATAGGTTGGTAGGACACATACTAAGACACCCAGGAATAGCAAGCTTAGTTATGGAAGGAAAGGTCGAGGACAAGAACTGTAGGGGTAGACCAAGGTCAGATTGCCTCGGATGTAGGGTGTGGTAACTATGTAGAGATGAAACGATTAGCTCAGGACAGGGAGGAATGGGGAGCTGCATGAAACCAGTCAAAAGACTGAAGACTCAAACAACAACCACAACAACCTATTGGGTATGATGAGTTCTACAACGGTATATTGCAATGTGCTGTGGAGTTAGAAGACGAGTAAATCGGTGTACTACCAAACTGATAATGTATGGCTTTGAACTTTGAGACTGATCTGGTTAAAAGAAAGTACCAGTCATTTTAAACAGGTTTCGTTAGTTACAATAATGTTTGATGATAATTGATGTTTTAAGGGGCCTAACATCTAGGTTATCGGCCCCTAATGGTCTGGGTGATAGCGAAAATGACAATGAAGTGGAAACCAGAACGAAAATTAAGAGAGATGTAAAATACTCACAAAAAGGGAACTCATTGAAACTACTCACAAAATGGAGAGTGGGTATACTTACAAAAGAGAATTTAGAACGAAAATACTCACAAAAGGAATAGATTGAAAAATACGCACAAAATGTAGTTTAGGATCAAAATACGTACAAAATGCAATTGATATTCAAAATATTTACAAAATGCAATTGTGGTTCAAAATACTTACAAAATGGAATTGAAATTGAAAATACACAATGCATATCAGATTGAAAGCTCCCATTTCTAATCCAAGATATTCACAAAGTGCAATTGAAATTCAAAATGCTTACAAAATGCAATTGAAATTGAAAATGCTTACAAAATTCACGGTAGATTCAAACTACTCTTTTGGACAGACAATACTTACAAAATGCAATTTAGATTGAAAATACTTACAAAATGCAATTTAGATTGAAAATAGTTGCAAAAAGCAGCTTAGGTTGAAAAAGCTTACAAAATGCAATTGGAATTCAAAATATTCACAAAAGTCCCGGCCCGGATATTGAAGGACTTACTAAAGAAGCAATTTAGATTGTCAATCCTTACAAAATGCAATGGAGGCTGAAAACACTCGCAAAATGCAACGTAGATTGAAAATACCTACAAAATGGAGTGGAGATGAAAAAAAAAAAGCTTTATGGAATTTAGATACACGGGGAGCCAATTAACAAAAACAGTGCGGGAATCTTAAAGAGAAAAGTAAATATAATGAAAAGAAAACAAGAGGGCTGACCCCTCGAAGAAGGAAGGTTCAGGAAAGATGAGACAAGGGCCAATTAAGGCGGTAAAGTGAAAGACTCCCTAGGCCTCGGATACCCTACTACCGTCGGGGTCCAAAAATAACAAGAGTTAACCAAGGGAGGTCGACAGGAAAGAAGACAGAGGAGCCCAGCACAAGTAAGTGGAAGCAATGCCGGACTCAACAGGGACCCCGTGGTCGCCAACCCACGTTCCACTAGATGTGAGCCCCTGGGGGATACGATAATGGTTTTCTTGCATTTTGCATAAAATATCCGTCTTCTACTTCTTTATTGCAGAAAGGAGTCAAGTACAAAGTTCTATGATACAAAACGTGTATAATTTGTGTTATTACGTTTCAAATACATGAACATATTTGGGGTACGTTTTTAAGTTCCATAAAAAATTATTCGTATGAGATTTTCACTTTTCTCGGAATGGTATTTTTGTCACTTGACCCCTTTCTGAAATTAACGATTCAATTGTAAACGCTAAAGTTTGTATTTTTAATGTTATACACGAGAAACTCAAACAGCTGTATTGACTATGGTAAAAGGTCAGACATGAGAACAGCGGATCAATACAGAGACAATGCTAGCGTCCACCCACTGGGGACAGGGAACCCTTCAGCATCTGGCGGGGGCGGCCTTTGGGGAAAAGTTCAATGCCTGTGTGGACCGACGACAGGAGATCGAGCCCAAACCACCGCACATGAAACATTATTTTATGAGGAGACTTTTCTTCAGTGAAGTTTTAATCCTTTCTTAGTTGTCAATTCATTTGAGGGATCTGCGTCCCGGAGGGAGGATTAGCCTTTCAAGATACGAGGTGGAAACTATTCTTTGCTTACTTGCGTCACGTTGTCAGCTTACTCCGACGCGCGAAGTCCAGTAGACTTTCATTGTTTTACTTTCCGTGGTGAAATGAGCTCCTATTAAGCTTAGCTGTGCTGTTGGTTGGTTCCTCAGTTTAGGGGCTGCGACAAGTAGCCCCGAGTAGAATCTGTCTAATAACCGGTATTAATTGTGATGGCTGTTTTAGGTGTGTTTAATTTAAGTGAGGACTGTAGACATTCAATTTTCAAGTAGTGCCTACTTACTTTTGCTACCAAACGCCACCGTCAACGACTACTAGTTCTGATCTTGGTTACTAGATGCCACCGCAGTCGGCACCTGGCGGCGTATGTTGGAACTTAAGAGCGTTAATTTGAATCTAACCTATAATTTAGCTTCACACGAGTGTAATTAGTGGAAGGTGCTTGCCACGGTGGGTGAGTGGTTATAGTGTCTGACTACCAACCCCAAGATTGCAGGTTCGGTCCTGGCCATGGTAAGTGATTTTTGAAAGGCGACAAAAATCACAACACTCATGTCATACGTCGTTGGCATGTTAAGGAACCCATTTGAATTCGGTAGTCCGTGTTCAATAGCAAAATTAATCTCGGGATTTTCCGCCAACACAAAGTTCCTCCATTCTCTACTTGGAAGCGCTGTAGTGTCAAGGAGTTTAGATATCTAACCTCCTTGACTTACATAGCGTTCAAAGGAACGACGAAATTCGGCATGCAAGCTACCCTCCGGGTGTCAATTAACAAAGCTTGCACAAGGCACCCGAGGCCATACGATATTAGTATTATTATTAGTGGAAGGTTCTTTTACATGTCAAAATTCTATGGCATGGGACCACCGGCTTTACTTCTAGTGCCAGTTTGTGTCTTTTAGTCACAAATCGCAATGTCCGTGACATTTTCACACCGACAAAACACCTATCGCATTGACAGTCAAACGTGAAAAATAATGAAGCTGGAGTGTGAATGAGCTGGATCTTTCAGCTGGACGGCTGTGAATGGCTGGCTAAATTATCGCCGTGATCTGTACATAAACAACGCGATAGTGTTCTTACGCAGAACTGCACTGACCCTCAAGCCAAATATTGGAATGTGTACAGAAGTTGTCTGATATGTTGTTATGATGATGATCATTGTTGTTTTAAGGGGCCTAACATCTAGGTTATCGGCCCCTAATGGTTTGGGTGATCGTGAAAGATGAGATGAGAAAGAAAACTATAACTAATACTAACTACAGACTTACTAGAAGAAAAAATGGAGAACAAATAAAGGATAAGGCAAATAAAGGACAGGAAGAAAAGAAATGCCCTCAACCCTCAAAGAATGAGGACTGAGGGACTTGAAAGAAGGAGAGCCATGAAAGGCAGATATGAAAGGGTCCGCCTCAAGTCAGTTGAGAAAGGGGAAAAAACGGACCCAGCTCAAGAATCCCTCGGGATCGCCAACTCCCGAACTCACCAGCCGTGAGCCCATGAGGGTGTAGCACTATCCAGGGTGCACCAGAAGTGCTGGGGCTACACACACCCTGCCTCCTTGAGGGCCTTGTGCAGAAGGAAGGAGATACTGTGAGCCCCTGAGGGTGTAGCACTATCCAGGGTGCACCAGAAGTGGTGGGGCAACATACACGCTGCTTCCTTGAGGGCCTTGAGCAGAAGGCAGGAGATACTGTGAGCCCCTGAGTGTGTAGCAATGTCCAGGATGCACCAGAAGTGGTGGGGCTACACACACCCTGCCTCCTTGAGGGCCTTGAGCAGAAGGCAGGAGATACTGTGAGCCCCTGAGGGTGTAGCTCCATCCAGGATGCACCAGAAGAGGTGGGGCTACATACACGCTGCTTCCTTGAGGGCCTTGAGCAGAAGGCAGGAGATACTGTGAGCCCCTGAAAGTGTAGCACTATCCAGGGTGCACCAGAAGTGGTGGGACTACATACACGCTGCTTCCTTGAGGGCCATGAGCAGAAGGCAGGAGATACTGTGAGCCCCTGAGGGTGTAGCAATATCCAGGATGCACCAGAAGTGGTGGGGCTACACACACCCTGCCTCCTTGAGGGCCTTGAGCAGAAGGCAGGAGATACTGTGAGCCCCTGAGGGTGTAGCTCTATCCAGGATGCACCAGAAGTGGTGGGGCTACATACACGCTGCTTCCTTGAGGGCCTTGAGCAGAAGGCAGGAGATACTGTGAGCCCCTGAGGGTGTAGCAATATCCACGGTGCACCAGAAGTGGTGGGGCTAAACACACCCTGCCTCCTTGAGGGCCTTGTGCAGAAGGAAGGAGATACTGTGAGCCCCTGAGGGTGTAGCACTATTCAGGGTGCACCAGAAGTGGTGGGGCTACACACACCCTGCCTCCTTGAGGGCATTGAGCAGAAGGCAGGAGATACTGTGAGCCCCTGAGGGTGTAGCACAAGGCAGGAGATACTGTGAGCCCCTGAGGGTGTAGCACTATCAAGGGTGCAACAGAAGTGGTGGGGCTACACACACCCTGCCTCCTTGAGGGCCTTGAGCAGAAGGCAGGAGATACTGTCAGCCCCTGAGGGTGTAGCACTATCCAGGGAGCACCAGAAGTGGTGGGGTTACACACACCCTGCCTCCTTGAGGGCCTTGTGCAGAAGGAAGGAGATACTGTGAGCCCCGGAGGGTGTAGCTCTATCCAGGATGCACCAGAAGTGGTGGGGCTACATACACCCTGCCTCCTTGAGGGCCTTGTGCAGAAGGAAGGAGATACTGTGAGCCCCTGAAGGTGTAGCAATATCCAGGATGCACCAGAAGTGGTGGGGCTACACACACCCTGCCTCCTTGAGGGCCTTGAGCAGAAGGCAGGAGATACTGTGAGCCCCTGATGGTGTAGCTCTATCCAGGATGCACCAGAAGTGGTGGGGCTACATACACGCTGCTTCCTTGAGGGCCTTGAGCAGAAGGCAGGAGATACTGTGAGCCCCTGAGGGTGTAGCACTATCCAGGGTGCACCAGAAGTGGTGGGGCTACATACACGCTGCTTCCTTGAGGGCCTTGAGCAGAAGGCAGGAGATACTGTGAGCCCCTGAGGGTGTAGCAATATCCAGGATGCACCAGAAGTGGTGGGGCTACACACACCCTGCCTCCTTGAGGGCCTTGAGCAGAAGGCAGGAGATACTGTGAGCTCCTGAGGGTGTAGCTCTATCCAGGATGCACCAGAAGTGGTGGGGCTACATACACGCTGCCTCCTTGAGGGCCTTGAGCAGAAGGCAGGAGATACTGTGAGCCCCTGAGGGTGTAGCAATATCCACGGTGCACCAGAAGTGGTGGGGCTACACACACCCTGCCTCCTTGAGGGCCTTGTGCAGAAGGAAGGAGATACTGTGAGCCCCTGAGGGTGTAGCCCTATCCAGGGTGCACCAGAAGTGGTGGGGCTACACACACCCTGCCTCCTTGAGGGCTTTGAGCAGAAGGCAGGAGATACTGTGAGACCCTGAGGGTGTAGCACTATCCAGGGTGCACCAGAAGTGGTGGGGCTACACACACCCTGCCTCCTTGAGGGCCTTGAGCAGAAGGCAGGAGATACTGTGAGCCCCTGAGGGTGTAGCACTATCCAGGGTGCAACAGAAGTGGTGGGGCTACACACACCCTGCTTCCTTGAGGGCCTTGAGCAGAAGGCAGGAGATACTGTCAGCCCCTGAGGGTGTAGCACTATCCAGGGAGCACCAGAAGTGGTGGGGTTACATACACGCTGCTTCCTTGAGGGCCTTGAGCAGAAGGCAGGAGATACTGTGAGCCCCTGAGGGTGTAGCAATATCCACGGTGCACCAGAAGTGGTGGGGCTACACACACCCTGCCTCCTTGAGGGCCTTGTGCAGAAGGAAGGAGATATAGTGAGCCCCTGAGGGTGTAGCACTATCCAGGGTGCACCAGAAGTGGTGGGGCTACACACACCCTGCCTCCTTGAGGGCCTTGAGCAGAAGGCAGGAGATACTGTGAGCCCCTGAGGGTGTAGCACAAGGCAGAAGATACTGTGAGCCCCTGAGGGTGTAGCACTATCAAGGGTGCAACAGAAGTGGTGGGGCTACACACACCCTGCCTCCTTGAGGGCCTTGAGCAGAAGGCAGGAGATACTGTCAGCCCCTGAGGGTGTAGCACTATCCAGGGAGCACCAGAAGTGGTGGGGCTACATACACCCTGCCTCCTTGAGGGCCTTGTGCAGAAGGAAGGAGATACTGTGAGCCCCGGAGGGTGTAGCTCTATCCAGGATGCACCAGAAGGGGTGGGGCTACATACACCCTGCCTCCTTGAGGGCCTTGTGCAGAAGGAAGGAGATACTGTGAGCCCCTGAAGGTGTAGCAATATCCAGGATGCACCAGAAGTGGTGGGGCTACACACACCCTGCCTCCTTGAGGGCCTTGAGCAGAAGGCAGGAGATACTGTGAGCCCCTGAGGGTGTAGCTCTATCCAGGATGCACCAGAAGTGGTGGGGCTACATACACTCTGCTTCCTTGAGGGCCTTGAGCAGAAGGCAGGAGATACTGTGAGCCCCTGAGGGTGTAGCACTATCCAGGGTGCACCAGAAGTGGTGGGGCTACATACACGCTGCTTCCTTGAGGGCCTTGAGCAGAAGGCAGGAGATACTGTGAGCCCCTGAGGGTGTAGCACTATCCACGGTGCACCAGAAGTGATGGGGCTACACACACCCTGCCTCCTTGAGGGCCTTGTGCAGAAGGAAGGAGATACTGTGAGCCCCTGAGGGTGTAGCACTATCCAGGGTGCACCAGAAGTGGTGGGGCTACACACACCCTGCCTCCTTGAGGGCCTTGAGCAGAAGGCAGGAGATACTGTGAGACCCTGAGGGTGTAGCACTATCCAGGGTGCACCAGAAGTGGTGGGGCTACACACACCCTGCCTCCTTGAGGGCCTTGTGCAGAAGGAAGGAGATACTGTGAGCCCCTGAGGGTGTAGCACTATCCAGGGTGCACCAGAAGTGGTGGGGCTACACACACCCTGCCTCCTTGAGGGCCTTGAGCAGAAGGCAGGAGATACTGTGAGCCCCTGAGGGTGTAGCACAAGGCAGAAGATACTGTGAGCCCCTGAGGGTGTAGCACTATCAAGGGTGCAACAGAAGTGGTGGGGCTACACACACTCTGCCTCCTTGAGGGCCTTGAGCAGAAGGCAGGAGATACTGTCAGCCCCTGAGGGTGTAGCACTATCCAGGGAGCACCAGAAGTGGTGGGGTTACACACACCCCGCCTCCTTGAGGGCCTTGTGCAGAAGGAAGGAGATACTGTGAGCCCCTGAGGGTGTAGCTCTATCCAGGATGCACCAGAAGTGGTGGGGCTACATACACGCTGCTTCCTTGAGGGCCTTGAGCAGAAGGCAGGAGATACTGTGAGCCCCTGAGGGTGTAGCACTATCCGGGTGCACCAGAAGTGGTGGGGCTACATACACGCTGCTTCCTTGAGGGCCTTGAGCAGAAGGCAGGAGATACTGTGAGACCCTGAGGGTGTAGCACTATCCAGGGAGCACCAGAAGTGGTGGGGTTACACACACCCTGCCTCCTTGAGGGCCTTGAGCAGAAGGCAGGAGATACTGTGAGCCCCTGAGGGTGTAGCTCTAGCCAGGATGCACCAGAAGTGGTGGGGCTACATACACGCTGCTTCCTTGAGGGCCTTTAGCAGAAGGCAGGAGATACTGTGAGCCCCTGAGGGTGTAGCACTATCCACGGTGCACCAGAAGTGGTGGGGCTACACACACCCTGCCTCCTTGAGGGCCTTGTGCAGAAGGAAGGAGATACTGTGAGCACCTGAGGGTGTAGCACTATCCAGGGTGCACCAGAAGTGGTGGGGCTACACACACCCTGCCTCCTTGAGGGCCTTGAGCAGAAGGCAGGAGATACTGTGAGACCCTGAGGGTGTAGCACTATCCAGGGTGCACCAGAAGTGGTGGGGCTACACACACCCTGCCTCCTTCAGGGCCTTGAGCAGAAGGCAGGAGATACTGTGAGCCCCTGAGGGTGTAGCACTATCCAGGGTGCAACAGAAGTGGTGGGGCTACACATACCCTGCCTCCTTGAGGGCCTTGAGCAGAAGGCAGGAGATACTGTCAGCCCCTGAGGGTGTAGCACTATCCAGGGAGCACCAGAAGTGGTGGGGTTACACACACCCTGCCTCCTTGAGGGCCTTGTGCAGAAGGAAGGAGATACTGTGAGCCCCTGAGGGTGTAGCACTATCCAGGGTGCACCAGAAGTGGTGGGGCTACACACACCCTGCCTCCTTGAGGGCATTGAGCAGAAGGCAGGAGATACTGTGAGCCCCTGAGGGTGTAGCTCTATCCAGGATGCACCAGAAGTGGTGGGGCTACATACACCCTGCCTCCTTGAGGGCCTTGTGCAGAAGGAAGGAGATACTGTGAGCCCCTGAGGGTGTAGCAGTATCCAGGGTGCACCAGAAGTGGTGGGGCTACATACACGCTGCTTCCTTGAGGGCCTTGAGCAGAAGGCAGGAGATACTGTGAGCCCCTGAGTGTGTAGCAATATCCAGGATGCACCAGAAGTGGTGGGGCTACACACACACCCTGCCTCCTTGAGGGCCTTGAGCAGAAGGCAGGAGATACTGTGAGCCCCTGAGGGTGTAGCTCTATCCAGGATGCACCAGAAGTGGTGGGGCTACATACACGCTGCTTCCTTGCGGGCCTTGAGGAGAAGGCAGGAGATACTGTGAGCCCCTGAGGGTGTAGCAATATCCAGGATGCACCAGAAGTGGTGGGGCTCCACACACCCTGCCTCCTTGAGGGCCTTGAGCAGAAGGCAGGAGATACTGTGAGCCCCTGAGGGTGTAGCTCTATCCAGGATGCACCAGAAGTGGTGGGGCTACATACACGCTGCTTCCTTGAGGGCCTTGAGCTGAAGGCAGGAGATACTGTGAGCCCCTGAGGGTGTAGCAATATCCACGGTGCACCAGAAGTGGTGGGGCTACACACCCTGCCTCCTTGAGGGCCTTGTGCAGAAAGAGATACTGTGAGCCCCTGAGGGTGTAGCACTATCCAGGGTGCACGAGAAGTGGTGGTGCTACACACACCCTGCCTCCTTGAGGGCCTTGAGCAGAAGGCAGGAGATACTGTGAGCCCCTGAGGGTGTAGCACTATCCAGGGTGCACCAGAAGTGGTGGGGCTACACACACCCAGCCTCCTTGAGGGCCTTGAGCAGAAGGCAGGAGATACTGTCAGCCCCTGAGGGTGTAGCACTATCCAGGGAGCACCAGAAGTGGTGGGGTTACACACACCCTGCCTCCTTGAGGGCCTTGTGCAGAAGGAAGGAGATACTGTGAGCCCCTGAAGGTGTAGCAATATCCAGGATGCACCAGAAGTGGTGGGGCTACACACACCCTGCCTCCTTGAGGGCCTTGAGCAGAAGGCAGGAGATACTGTGAGCCCCTGAGGGTGTAGCTCTATCCAGGATGCACCAGAAGTGGTGGGGCTACATACACTCTGCTTCCTTGAGGGCCTTGAGCAGAAGGCAGGAGATACTGTGAGCCCCTGAGGGTGTAGCACTATCCAGGGTGCACCAGAAGTGGTGGGGCTACATACACGCTGCTTCCTTGAGGGCCTTGAGCAGAAGGCAGGAGATACTGTGAGCCCCTGAGGGTGTAGCACTATCCACGGTGCACCAGAAGTGATGGGGCTACACACACCCTGCCTCCTTGAGGGCCTTGTGCAGAAGGAAGGAGATACTGTGAGCCCCTGAGGGTGTAGCACTATCCAGGGTGCACCAGAAGTGGTGGGGCTACACACACCCTGCCTCCTTGAGGGCCTTGGGCAGAAGGCAGGAGATACTGTGAGACCCTGAGGGTGTAGCACTATCCAGGGTGCACCAGAAGTGGTGGGGCTACACACACCCTGCCTCCTTGAGGGCCTTGTGCAGAAGGAAGGAGATACTGTGAGCCCCTGAGGGTGTAGCACTATCCAGGGTGCACCAGAAGTGGTGGGGCTACACACACCCTGCCTCCTTGAGGGCCTTGAGCAGAAGGCAGGAGATACTGTGAGCCCCTGAGGGTGTAGCACAAGGCAGAAGATACTGTGAGCCCCTGAGGGTGTAGCACTATCAAGGGTGCAACAGAAGTGGTGGGGCTACACACACTCTGCCTCCTTGAGGGCCTTGAGCAGAAGGCAGGAGATACTGTCAGCCCCTGAGGGTGTAGCACTATCCAGGGAGCACCAGAAGTGGTGGGGTTACACACACCCCGCCTCCTTGAGGGCCTTGTGCAGAAGGAAGGAGATACTGTGAGCCCCTGAGGGTGTAGCTCTATCCAGGATGCACCAGAAGTGGTGGGGCTACATACACGCTGCTTCCTTGAGGGCCTTGAGCAGAAGGCAGGAGATACTGTGAGCCCCTGAGGGTGTAGCACTATCCGGGTGCACCAGAAGTGGTGGGGCTACATACACGCTGCTTCCTTGAGGGCCTTGAGCAGAAGGCAGGAGATACTGTGAGCCCCTGAGGGTGTAGCAATATCCAGGATGCACCAGAAGTAGCGGGGCTACACACACCCTGCCTCCTTGAGGGCCTTGAGCAGAAGGCAGGAGATACTGTGAGCCCCTGAGGGTGTAGCTCTAGCCAGGATGCACCAGAAGTGGTGGGGCTACATACACGCTGCTTCCTTGAGGGCCTTTAGCAGAAGGCAGGAGATACTGTGAGCCCCTGAGGGTGTAGCACTATCCACGGTGCACCAGAAGTGGTGGGGCTACTCACACCCTGCCTCCTTGAGGGCCTTGTGCAGAAGGAAGGAGATACTGTGAGCACCTGAGGGTGTAGCACTATCCAGGGTGCACCAGAAGTGGTGGGGCTACACACACCCTGCCTCCTTGAGGGCCTTGAGCAGAAGGCAGGAGATACTGTGAGACCCTGAGGGTGTAGCACTATCCAGGGTGCACCAGAAGTGGTGGGGCTACACACACCCTGCCTCCTTCAGGGCCTTGAGCAGAAGGCAGGAGATACTGTGAGCCCCTGAGGGTGTAGCACTATCCAGGGTGCAACAGAAGTGGTGGGGCTACACATACCCTGCCTCCTTGAGGGCCTTGAGCAGAAGGCAGGAGATACTGTCAGCCCCTGAGGGTGTAGCACTATCCAGGGAGCACCAGAAGTGGTGGGGTTACACACACCCTGCCTCCTTGAGGGCCTTGTGCAGAAGGAAGGAGATACTGTGAGCCCCTGAGGGTGTAGCACTATCCAGGGTGCACCAGAAGTGGTGGGGCTACACACACCCTGCCTCCTTGAGGGCATTGAGCAGAAGGCAGGAGATACTGTGAGCCCCTGAGGGTGTAGCTCTATCCAGGATGCACCAGAAATGGTGGGGCTACATACACCCTGCCTCCTTGTGGGCCTTGTGCAGAAGGAAGGAGATACTGTGAGCCCCTGAGGGTGTAGCAGTATCCAGGGTGCACCAGAAGTGGTGGGGCTACATACACGTTGCTTCCTTGAGGGCCTTGAGCAGAAGGCAGGAGATACTGTGAGCCCCTGAGTGTATAGCAATATCCAGGATGCACCAGAAGTGGTGGGGCTACACACACCCTGCCTCCTTGAGGGCCTTGAGCAGAAGGCAGGAGATACTGTTAGCCCCTGAGGGTGTAGCTCTATCCAGGATGCACCAGAAGTGGTGGGGCTACATACACGCTGCTTCCTTGAGGGCCTTGAGCAGAAGGCAGGAGATACTGTGAGCCCCTGAGTGTGTAGCAATATCCAGGATGCACCAGAAGTGGTGGGGCTACACACACACCCTGCCTCCTTGAGGGCCTTGAGCAGAAGGCAGGAGATACTGTGAGCCCCTGAGGGTGTAGCTCTATCCAGGATGCGCCAGAAGTGGTGGGGCTACATACACGCTGCTTCCTTGCGGGCCTTGAGGAGAAGGCAGGAGATACTGTGAGCCCCTGAGGGTGTAGCAATATCCAGGATGCACCAGAAGTGGTGGGGCTCCACACACCCTGCCTCCTTGAGGGCCTTGAGCAGAAGGCAGGAGATACTGTGAGCCCCTGAGGGTGTAGCTCTATCCAGGATGCACCAGAAGTGGTGGGGCTACATACACGCTGCTTCCTTGAGGGCCTTGAGCTGAAGGCAGGAGATACTGTGAGCCCCTGCGGGTGTAGCAATATCCACGGTGCACCAGAAGTGGTGGGGCTACACACCCTGCCTCCTTGAGGGCCTTGTGCAGAAAGAGATACTGTGAGCCCCTGAGGGTGTAGCACTATCCAGGGTGCACGAGAAGTGGTGGTGCTACACACACCCTGCCTCCTTGAGGGCCTTGAGCAGAAGGCAGGAGATACTGTGAGCCCCTGAGGGTGTAGCACTATCCAGGGTGCAACAGAAGTGGTGGGGCTACACACACCCTGCCTCCTTGAGGGCCTTGAGCAGAAGGCAGGAGATACTGAGCCCCTGAGGGTGTAGCACTATCCAGGGTGCACCAGAAGTGGTGGGGCTACACACACCCTGCCTCCTTGAGGGCCTTGAGCAGAAGGCAGGAGATACTGTGAGCCCCTGAGGGTGTAGCACTATCCAGAGTGCACCAGAAGTGGTGGGGCTACACACACCCTGCCTCCTTGAGGGCCTTGAGCAGAAGGAAGGAGATACTGTGAGCCCCTGAGGGTGTAGCAATATCCAGGGAGCACCAGAAGTGGTGGGGTTACACACACCCTGCCTCCTTAAGGGCCTTGAGCAGAAGGCAGGAGATACTATGAGCCCCTGAGGGTGTAGCACTATCCAGGGTGCACCAGAAGTGGTGGGGCTACACACACCCTGCCTCCTTGAGGGCCTTGAGCAGAAGGCAGGAGATACTATGAGCCCCTGAGGGTGTAGCAATATCCAGGGAGCACCAGAAGTGGTGGGGCTACATATACCCTGCCTCCTTGAGGGCCTTGAGCAGAAGACAGGAGATACTGTGAGCCCCTGAGGGTGTAGCACTATCCAGGGTGCACCAGAAGTGGTGGGGCTACACACATCCTGCCTCCTTGCGGGCCTTGAGCAGAAGGCAGGAGATACTGTGAGCCCCTGAGGGTGTAGCAATATCCAGAGTGCACCAGAAGTGGTGGGGCTACACACACCCTGCCTCCTTGAGGGCCTTGAGCAGAAGGCAGGAGATACTGTGAGCCCCTGAGGGTGTAGCACTATCCAGGGTGCACCAGAAGTGGTGGGGCTACACACACCCTGCCTCCTTGAGGGCTTTGAGAAGAAGGCAGGAGATACTGTCAGCCCCTGAGGGTGTAGCACTATCCAGGGAGCACCAGAAGTGGTGGGGCTACATACACCCTGCCTCCTTGAGGGCCTTGAGCAGAAGGCAGGAGATACTGTGAGCCCCTGAGGGTGTAGCACTATCCAGGGTGCACCAGAAGTGGTGGGGCTACACACACCCTGCCTCCTTGAGGGCCTTGAGCAGAAGGCAGGAGATACTGTCAGCCCCTGAGGGTGTAGCACTATCCAGGGAGCACCAGAAGTGGTGGGGCTACATACACCCTGCCTCCTTGAGGGCCTTGTGCAGAAGGAAGGAGATACTGTGAGCCCCGGAGGGTGTAGCTCTATCCAGGATGCACCAGAAGGGGTGGGGCTACATACACCCTGCCTCCTTGAGGGCCTTGTGCAGAAGGAAGGAGATACTGTGAGCCCCTGAAGGTGTAGCAATATCCAGGATGCACCAGAAGTGGTGGGGCTACACACACCCTGCCTCCTTGAGGGCCTTGAGCAGAAGGCAGGAGATACTGTGAGCCCCTGAGGGTGTAGCTCTATCCAGGATGCACCAGAAGTGGTGGGGCTACATACACTCTGCTTCCTTGAGGGCCTTGAGCAGAAGGCAGGAGATACTGTGAGCCCCTGAGGGTGTAGCACTATCCAGGGTGCACCAGAAGTGGTGGGGCTACATACACGCTGCTTCCTTGAGGGCCTTGAGCAGAAGGCAGGAGATACTGTGAGCCCCTGAGGGTGTAGCACTATCCTCGGTGCACCAGAAGTGATGGGGCTACACACACCCTGCCTCCTTGAGGGCCTTGTGCAGAAGGAAGGAGATACTGTGAGCCCCTGAGGGTGTAGCACTATCCAGGGTGCACCAGAAGTGGTGGGGCTACACACACCCTGCCTCCTTGAGGGCCTTGAGCAGAAGGCAGGAGATACTGTGAGACCCTGAGGGTGTAGCACTATCCAGGGTGCACCAGAAGTGGTGGGGCTACACACACCCTGCCTCCTTGAGGGCCTTGTGCAGAAGGAAGGAGATACTGTGAGCCCCTGAGGGTGTAGCACTATCCAGGGTGCACCAGAAGTGGTGGGGCTACACACACCCTGCCTCCTTGAGGGCCTTGAGCAGAAGGCAGGAGATACTGTGAGCCCCTGAGGGTGTAGCACAAGGCAGAAGATACTGTGAGCCCCTGAGGGTGTAGCACTATCAAGGGTGCAACAGAAGTGGTGGGGCTACACACACTCTGCCTCCTTGAGGGCCTTGAGCAGAAGGCAGGAGATACTGTCAGCCCCTGAGGGTGTAGCACTATCCAGGGAGCACCAGAAGTGGTGGGGTTACACACACCCCGCCTCCTTGAGGGCCTTGTGCAGAAGGAAGGAGATACTGTGAGCCCCTGAGGGTGTAGCTCTATCCAGGATGCACCAGAAGTGGTGGGGCTACATACACGCTGCTTCCTTGAGGGCCTTGAGCAGAAGGCAGGAGATACTGTGAGCCCCTGAGGGTGTAGCACTATCCGGGTGCACCAGAAGTGGTGGGGCTACATACACGCTGCTTCCTTGAGGGCCTTGAGCAGAAGGCAGGAGATACTGTGAGCCCCTGAGGGTGTAGCAATATCCAGGATGCACCAGAAGTAGCGGGGCTACACACACCCTGCCTCCTTGAGGGCCTTGAGCAGAAGGCAGGAGATACTGTGAGCCCCTGAGGGTGTAGCTCTAGCCAGGATGCACCAGAAGTGGTGGGGCTACATACACGCTGCTTCCTTGAGGGCCTTTAGCAGAAGGCAGGAGATACTGTGAGCCCCTGAGGGTGTAGCACTATCCACGGTGCACCAGAAGTGGTGGGGCTACACACACCCTGCCTCCTTGAGGGCCTTGTGCAGAAGGAAGGAGATACTGTGAGCACCTGAGGGTGTAGCACTATCCAGGGTGCACCAGAAGTGGTGGGGCTACACACACCCTGCCTCCTTGAGGGCCTTGAGCAGAAGGCAGGAGATACTGTGAGACCCTGAGGGTGTAGCACTATCCAGGGTGCACCAGAAGTGGTGGGGCTACACACACCCTGCCTCCTTCAGGGCCTTGAGCAGAAGGCAGGAGATACTGTGAGCCCCTGAGGGTGTAGCACTATCCAGGGTGCAACAGAAGTGGTGGGGCTACACATACCCTGCCTCCTTGAGGGCCTTGAGCAGAAGGCAGGAGATACTGTCAGCCCCTGAGGGTGTAGCACTATCCAGGGAGCACCAGAAGTGGTGGGGTTACACACACCCTGCCTCCTTGAGGGCCTTGTGCAGAAGGAAGGAGATACTGTGAGCCCCTGAGGGTGTAGCACTATCCAGGGTGCACCAGAAGTGGTGGGGCTACACACACCCTGCCTCCTTGAGGGCATTGAGCAGAAGGCAGGAGATACTGTGAGCCCCTGAGGGTGTAGCTCTATCCAGGATGCACCAGAAGTGGTGGGGCTACATACACCCTGCCTCCTTGAGGGCCTTGTGCAGAAGGAAGGAGATACTGTGAGCCCCTGAGGGTGTAGCAGTATCCAGGGTGCACCAGAAGTGGTGGGGCTACATACACGCTGCTTCCTTGAGGGCCTTGAGCAGAAGGCAGGAGATACTGTGAGCCCCTGAGTGTATAGCAATATCCAGGATGCACCAGAAGTGGTGGGGCTACACACACCCTGCCTCCTTGAGGGCCTTGAGCAGAAGGCAGGAGATACTGTTAGCCCCTGAGGGTGTAGCTCTATCCAGGATGCACCAGAAGTGGTGGGGCTACATACACGCTGCTTCCTTGAGGGCCTTGAGCAGAAGGCAGGAGATACTGTGAGCCCCTGAGTGTGTAGCAATATCCAGGATGCACCAGAAGTGGTGGGGCTACACACACACCCTGCCTCCTTGAGGGCCTTGAGCAGAAGGCAGGAGATACTGCGAGCCCCTGAGGGTGTAGCTCTATCCAGGATGCACCAGAAGTGGTGGGGCTACATACACGCTGCTTCCTTGCGGGCCTTGAGGAGAAGGCAGGAGATACTGTGAGCCCCTGAGGGTGTAGCAATATCCAGGATGCACCAGAAGTGGTGGGGCTCCACACACCCTGCCTCCTTGAGGGCCTTGAGCAGAAGGCAGGAGATACTGTGAGCCCCTGAGGGTGTAGCTCTATCCAGGATGCACCAGAAGTGGTGGGGCTACATACACGCTGCTTCCTTGAGGGCCTTGAGCTGAAGGCAGGAGATACTGTGAGCCCCTGAGGGTGTAGCAATATCCACGGTGCACCAGAAGTGGTGGGGCTACACACCCTGCCTCCTTGAGGGCCTTGTGCAGAAAGAGATACTGTGAGCCCCTGAGGGTGTAGCACTATCCATGGTGCACGAGAAGTGGTGGTGCTACACACACCCTGCCTCCTTGAGGGCCTTGAGCAGAAGGCAGGAGATACTGTGAGCCCCTGAGGGTGTAGCACTATCCAGGGTGCACCAGAAGTGGTGGGGCTACACACACCCAGCCTCCTTGAGGGCCTTGAGCAGAAGGCAGGAGATACTGTCAGCCCCTGAGGGTGTAGCACTATCCAGGGAGCACCAGAAGTGGTGGGGTTACACACACCCTGCCTCCTTGAGGGCCTTGTGCAGAAGGAAGGAGATACTGTGAGCCCCTGAGGGTGTAGCACTATCCAGGGTGCACCAGAAGTGGTGGGGCTACACACACCCTGCCTCCTTGAGGGCCTTGAGCAGAAGGCAGGAGATACTGAGCCCCTGAGGGTGTAGCACTATCCAGGGTGCACCAGAAGTGGTGGGGCTACACACACCCTGCCTCCTTGAGGGCCTTGAGCAGAAGGCAGGAGATACTGTGAGCCCCTGAGGGTGTAGCACTATCCAGAGTGCACCAGAAGTGGTGGGGCTACACACACCCTGCCTCCTTGAGGGCCTTGAGCAGAAGGAAGGAGATACTGTGAGCCCCTGAGGGTGTAGCAATATCCAGGGAGCACCAGAAGTGGTGGGGTTACACACACCCTGCCTCCTTAAGGGCCTTGAGCAGAAGGCAGGAGATACTATGAGCCCCTGAGGGTGTAGCACTATCCAGGGTGCACCAGAAGTGGTGGGGCTACACACACCCTGCCTCCTTGAGGGCCTTGAGCAGAAGGCAGGAGATACTATGAGCCCCTGAGGGTGTAGCAATATCCAGGGAGCACCAGAAGTGGTGGGGCTACATATACCCTGCCTCCTTGAGGGCCTTGAGCAGAAGACAGGAGATACTGTGAGCCCCTGAGGGTGTAGCAATATCCACAGTGCACCAGAAGTGGTGGGGCTACACACACCCTGCCTCCTTGCGGGCCTTGAGCAGAAGGCAGGAGATACTGTGAGCCCCTGAGTGTGTAGCAATATCCAGGAAGCACCAGAAGTGGTGGGGTTACACACACCCTGCCTCCTTAAGGGCCTTGAGCAGAAGGCAGGAGATACTGTGAGCCCCTGAGGGTGTTTAGCAATATCCAGGGAGCACCAGAAGTGGTGGGGCTACATACACCCTGCCTCCTTGAGGGCCTTGAGCAGAAGACAGGAGATACTGTGAGCCCCTGAGGGTGTAGCACTATCCAGGGTGCACCAGAAGTGGTGGGGCTACACACACCCTGCCTCCTTGAGGGCCTTGAGCAGAAGGCAGGAGATACTGTGAGCCCCTGAGAGTGTAGCACTATCCAGGGTGCACAGAAGTGGTGGGGCTACACACACCCTGCCTCCTTGAGGGCCTTGAGCAGAAAGCAGGATATACTGTGAGCCCCTGAGGGTGTAGCAATATCCACAGTGCACCAGAAGTGGTGGGGCTACACACACCTTGCCTCCTTGAGGGCATTGAGCAGAAGGCAGGAGATACTGTGAGCCCCTGAGTGTGTAGCAATATCCAGGGAGCACCAGAAGTGGTGGGGTTACACACACCCTGCCTCCTTAAGGGCCTTGAGCAGAAGGCAGGAGATACTGTGAGCCCCTGAGGGTGTAGCAATATCCAGGGAGCACCAGAAGTGGTGGGGCTATACACACCCTGCCTCCTTGAGAAGAAGGCTGACTCCTCGCAGAAGGAGGGTATCGGGAAAGAAGAGACGAGGGCCAGTTAGGGCGGGAAAAGGGAGAGTCTCCCTAGACCTCGGATACCCTCATACCCTCGGAGTCGGAAGAGAACAAGAGTTGACCCAGAGGAGCCCGGCACAAGTGGAAGCTGTGGTCCCGTGTGTTGTTATTATGATTACTGGTTATCAGAGCTCCCGTGTGGCCTAGTGATGAATGATGCAACCAGTCCCCGAACCTGAGCCCCCTAGTCCTGCCGCGCCATCCATTCACTAAACTTAAAGATCGTATTTTCGAGTTTTAAATAGCCTGCGCCACTAATCTTCCTCTATTATCAGGCACATTCCACCTGTTTCTGTTATCAGCAACACTGATAACATTCCACGACTTTTATTACCAGGAGAGAATTTCTCTTAAGCTTAGCCTGCCCGGTTTATCTCATCCTACGGAGGAGATGGAAGACGGAAAACTCCGACCAGGTGCATTTTCCTCACAAATCTCTACTTAGTATAAAACGAAGTCCACGATTCTTGGATGTCACGGGTAATCTCGAGAACAATTGGATGGATTTTGATGCGGTTTTCACCATTCCGTTAAGGATATCTCGAGGAAGGTTTCTGTAGAAAATAATTTATGATCAAAGGAAGCCAAGCAGTAACGATTTCAGTGAAAAAGTCGAAAATAATCTGGCGTCCGTGTGCTTTTTACGGTTACGTTGGGTAAACCATTAAAAATATCAATATACTATGAGTGTAATAATTGTTCAGTATAAGAAGTTCTACAAAAAAAAAAAATCCGCGGGAGCATATCTCTATCTTCAATACATCGCCCACTATAAGTGGTTTTAGATTGGACAGAAGGGCGATTTGCGTTTCATGATAATGTAATTAATAGTCCAGTCAGTGATTTAACCAATCATGCCAAGACGTAAAACGGATATAAGTCGTAGTTCATTGACATGAAAAAAAAGTGCTTATCACATCATGCATTCATAACTGGTCCCGGGAGAAGCTAGTTAATAATAATAATAATAATAATAATAATAATAATAATAATAATAATGAAATTCTGCACACGTCTCCCTACATAAATACAAGACCGGACGTCAATTCCATAACTGTCGCATAACTTTTGCTCTTCTTTAAAGTAAGAATTCCTCGCCAATTATACCAGACCAAAACAACTGTGAACATGAGGGAGGAGCCAGATTCACTCGCTCACCTGCACCAGCCAATAGCATAACGCGGCGTTGCCTAGTTAACTCAACTCGCTAGGCGCGCTGAGCCGTATGAAATCGTTATTTCTCTCCGAGCACGAAAATAATTAATTCTTCAATTATTTTGATGACTGTCCAAAGCCTGTTGCGATACGACCAGCCGTTCGGGAGATAATATTTGCCCTTGAACTGAAAGGCTAATTAAAGAGAGAATGATTTAGGTTTCGATGTAGTAAGGTTTGCCAGGGAAGGAAACGAAGTGTGACGGCATCGCTGTATCAATTCACTAGTGGAGCTTAAAGAAGTTAGTGCTGTGAGCTGACGTTTTGAACTCATAACAATGTTCCTAAAGCAAGCCAAGTGGCAGCCGAACAGCCAGGCAAGAAATATAATTTTCAGGGTACATGGTCTTTTATAAAAGCTTTCGAATACGGAACTACGTGAAAACACAAAATCTGATAACCTGTGTTATTGTAGTGTCAGCACTTTTTTATTGAGTCGAATAAAACTCACCTCTTCACAGTTTTACCTCACGAGGCATAGTGTACCTAGTTCAAACCCTGAGACCAGAACTAAATGTCTTGATTGAGCCGTGAATCGAATCCGGACCTCGTGGATGAAGGCAAGAGTTGTTGATGTTGATGATGATTGTTTTAGGGGCTTTGAGACCTAGTGGTCATGTAGCTCCGTGTAGTTGGGTGTGTGTGGAATTTGTCTGATTACCTGTGACACTGTGATGTCTCTAGTGTGTATATTTGTAATTGAGGTAGGATTTGCGTAGGAAGCGGCCGTGGCCTTACGTTAGGTACCATCCCGGCATTTGCCTGGAGTAGAAGTGCGAATCACAGAAAAATACACTTCCAGGATGGCTGAGGTAGGAATCCAACACAAGGCAGAGTGTACCCTGTTCCAGCCCTCAGACCAGAGTTACATTTCTTGGGAATCGTACCCGGGCCTCCGCGGTGACAGCTGAGATTGGACAGCAATGTGCTAGCCAGTACACCACAAGGTGGTCTCCAATAAACAATAACTGATCCCAATAAATTGTTTTCTGTATTTCTATTACCTTATAAAGGGCCCACAAGCAATGTTACTCAGAAAGATTACGTCATGTGATATATTGTACCTATAACGTTGTAATTGTTTCATTTGAGGGGCTTGACATATTGGTACTTTAGCCCCATGTACTTGTCTCAAAATCTGGGTTACTGTCGTGTTTGTATAGGAGTGTGTTGTATTCTGGTGAGGACTGCGAAGGAGGTGGCCGTGGCCTTAAGTTAGGAACCATCTCGGCATTTGCCTGGAGTAGAAAAAGGGCAATGCGAAATGCAACAAAAAATGATAAATTTGTTCATTAGCATGTACCGGTTGTCAAGGCCAGTCATGCTCCAATGTTGATTTGCTATCAGAAGAGTGTTCATACGATATCAGCGAGGAGACATCTGATTCATCGCTGTTGGGACAATTTACCTGCACCCAGCAGGAAGAAGAAGAGCAAGAAGTGGAGGAACAAGAAGAAAACAAGAACAAGAACATGAGGAAGCAGAAATATTAGATGATTCCGAATAATCTCCCCCAATTTCTTAAAATTCACACTGTTTACATCATTTCCAATAGTACCATTTTTTATTATTAAATATTATTGAATTAAACAGGATCACAATAGGTAGTGGAATAGGCCTACCGGGGAACCCACGTTAAAAAACGCGCCTAGTACACTACCTCACAGGTGGCGTGGAAACGTGTGCCTATTATGAAGAATACAACTCTTTGAATCGTAATATCTCAAAAACGGTGACTCTTAGGAGAAAAAGTGTTGGGACATTTCTTATAGATAATTGCATTATCTACAATTTTAGTCGGATCTATGTTTATGATAAAACTTACCGTTTGGATGAAAAACGCAAAAAAAAAACATTTGCGAACTTTGGCCTTGAATATTTTTTTGCCGTTTTCGGACCTGCCGGTAAGTTATTGCAGCGCGATTTTAAGAAGGATACAAAAACAACGCTGGCAGGACGACAAATTTTCTTCAAATAATAAATAACTTTCATTTTAATGGTTCAAGTAAGATGATCCTGACTACACGTAGAACCAGAACGCCTGGCTTACAGATATGCTCTATCACAACTATAGGGGTACCAGGTAGAAAAGACAGAGGCGGGGCTCGCATTACGTAGCTGCTGAAGAGCTTCCCCCTCCATACACGACTTCGGAAGGTCCAGCGACGACAACGAAGCAAGTAGCAGCGAGTAAGAGAGAGAGACACTTTCCTTACCTGACGTACATGCGCAGAAGAAAGACTAGCAGTTGAGAGACAAGGGAGCTGGAAACATTCTCCCCTACTTTGGTTCGCTTGCGCATTGAAACATTATTTTCTACCTGGCCACTCTATAACAATGATTTGGAAATACAGAACCCTAACTCGACTCACTTGCCAGAACACCCGAAATATGCAGAAACAAATGTCTTTTATGTGAAATGATTTCACAGGAAGTACAGTACGGTATTTAGATACAAATCCTCACCAGACTAAAGTAGCTCTCATGTTTTATTCTATGTAGGTGCTGGGAATACTTCATTGATTGGTTCCCCAGTTTAGGGGCTGCGACAACGCGGTCATGTAGCCCCGTGTACTTTGTATGTGTATCTGATAACCGGTGTTAATTGTGATGGCTGTATTAGTGTGTGTTATCTGTAATTCAAGTAAGGACTGCAGGCAGACAATTTCAAGTAGTTCCTACTTTCGCTACCAAATGCTACCGTCAACGATACCTAGTTGCAAACTTGGCTACTAGATGCCACCGCAACCAAAACCTGGCGGCGAACGTAGGAGCTTAATAGCGTTAATCAAATTTAACCTACAAATTTTAGCTTCACACAAGTGTAGTTAGTGGAAGGTTCTTTTTCATGCCATAAATCTATTAAATGGGACCGCCGGCTTTACTTCCCCTCCGAAGGGAGGCATACTGAAGGATTTTTAACGCTCTTAAAAAATCAGACGACTTCGGCCGGGTTTGAACCCGCGACCTTGGGCATAGAAGGTCATCATGCTACCAACTACGTCACGGAAGTCGTCTGGGAATACTTCCTTTGAAAGTATCTAATGCAGACAAACTCTACCATTAGGCTATAAATGGTTTTGTCCAAAAGGGAATTCAGTAGAATTGTTAGAAATCTTGATACGACTGATCCACCCTACGTGTTTTAGGGCCAACCATTCACTTGTGTTGAACACTTTGCGATCATTATTATCTTGATTGGAAAGCCTCCGTGGCTTAGGCGGCAGCACGCCGGCCTCTCACCGCTGGGTCCGTGGTTCAAATCCCGGTCACTCCATGTGAGATCTGTGCTGGACAAAACGGAGGCAGACGGGTTTTTCTCCGGGTACTCCGGTTTTCCCTGTCAAAATTTCATTCCAGCAACACTCTCCACTATCATTTCATTTGTCATTCATTTAATCATTGCCCCAGAGGAGTGCGTCAGGCCTCGGCAGCCGGCACAGTTCATATCCTCGCCGCTAGATGGGGGCTTCATTCATTCCATTCCTGACCCGGTTGGAGACTGAAAGCAGGCTGTGGATTTTCATTTTCATTATCTTGATTGCAAGGTATTTATTATATTATAATTTACATTTTATGGCTGTCATTGGACCTTATTCAAAGGATTTTGAGTTCAGTACTTCTTCATTCTGTCAGATCCCAGTGCTCTGTCATCATTCTTTCTATTGTCTGTTTGTTGATCATAGTTTGTGCTGTGCTTTGCTTATCTTGGAGTTTCTTAATTTTGTCTGTTTTGTTATCCTCAATAGTAATTTGTATTTCTCTACCTTAATCTCCATATATAAGTTACACGTTTGTGAAGCCAAAATTTGTAGGTTAGGTTTGACTAATGCTCTTAAGTTCCAACGTTCGTCACCGGGCGCTGGTTGCGATGGCATCATGCAGCTAGGTGTCGTGGACGGTAGCACTTGGTAGCGAAAGTAGGAACTACTTGAAATTATCGTCTGCAGTCCTTACTTGAATTAAAAACAGATAACACACACTAATACAGTCATCACAATTAACACCGGTTATCAGACAGATTCTACACACACCCGAAGTACACGGGGCTACATGACCGCATTGTCGCAGCCCCTAAACTGAGGAACCAACCAACCTCCATATACTGTAGGCCTACTCTGACTGTTCCATAACTTTTCTATTATTCTACTAATTCTGCTATACGATGTCCTCATTAGATGTTTTATCCTAATTGCACTCGCAGCATCTCCACTTGATATCGTTTGTTGATGCATGCTCTACAAATATTATTTTTGCTGTTTTTCTTTTTGCGGTGTTAGTTGTTTTGGAGATCATTTCACTTGCATATGTTATTTCTGGGCATGTATGTACTGTAACTGTTTTGTGCATACCATAAAATCTTACAGGAAGTAAAAAAAACAACACTGAAACTTTCAATAATCTAATAGAATACCAAATGATGGAATTTGGTCATTCAAAGGTCAATAGCATGTTGTATGCATTTGCTTACAAGAGATGCAAAACAAATGTCACATTAAGAAACCGTAGGGTTATATCCAGTCAGTGAACAAATGATTGATGTTGCAACATCACAATACCGTATAATACCAATTAACTTACTGGGAAATATGCAAAGCAAACCTAAAAAATTATTCAGGCATTCTTTTTTTTAATCAGGTTTTCCATTTGCCAGTAAGTTAATTGGGATTATATTGTGATGTTGCAATATCAATTAAACACTCAATTAAAAGCTCTCTAAAGTGACCACATAGTCTTTACAGTCAAAAACAAATTATAAGTAAGGTGAAGGCCGGCACAGAATGCTGTGCATAAAATGGACTGAAAAGAGAAAACTAGTAAGTCCATTAACATTTCTTTCTTGTCGAAAGAATGTTCTCAAATAAGAAACATGTTTTTATGGTCCTTTGAGCTAGAATATTCTACAAATTATGTGGAATGGTCCGGTTAAGCTCAAATATTTCCAGCATTAAAATTCAGCGTCTTGGTGAGGTGTACCATACCAACTGACGAGCCCAATGGTACACTGGGGCAAAACGCTGAAAATATTTGAGCTTAACCGGACCATTCTACATAATTTTTAGAATCTCTTTCTTGTATTGTCAGCCAACAGTTCGCTGGCCATATTGTGAGAAGGGAAAGGGGGAGAGTGGTGAGCAGGTGGATAGACCAAGTCACTTCTTCAACAGGCTTTAAGAAAAGCTGGTAACCGTCCAGGATGGCTACGGCTCTCAGCAATGAGTAAAACTACTTGTGATGATTAGTTGTGCAATTCTGTCTCCAGCTCTCAGCACATGTCCAAAACATCCGAGGTGCTCGAGATGTGACCCAATGAAATCTAACATTACCAACAGATAAGCTCTACTACCTAGCTGGAATAGCACCACCTTGTGTACACAGAGAGGTGGCTGCCAACAGGGAGAGGTTGAGAGTGGAAGAAAACAACGCCCACCCTTTGCATGGATATAATCCTCCTGAGAAATGGCTGAGGTCCCGAAAGAGCTTTCTGAGGACATCAGAGATGCTTACCGTCTCAACGGAGAAGACAAGGCTGGATTAATGGAAGAAGACGACCCCTCACTTCTGCAGTTGGATGCCAGTAGCTGAAGAACTACCACCCGGACACAACGAAAGCTGGTTGGTGTGGAAGTCCCTGAACAGGCTGCGATCAGGAGTTGGAGGATCCCGAGATAATCTGAGGAGATTGGGTACAGGTGACAAGTCTTGTCAATGTGGACAAGAACAAACCACAAGACACATGCTTCATTGCCCTTCATCTTGTGCAGAGGAAGATCTCCTGCAACCACTCTGAGCGCCTTGGATGTTGCTCAGTACTGGGCATGTGCTATATAGACAATTTTACCAATATATGTATAGCAACTGTACATTTGTATGTTTCCGACACGAGAAATAAATAAATATGACAGTGGCTTCTACGTTTATTAAGAGAGACTGCCAACACTATGGGAAAGGAGAATTCCTGAAGACTGGCTTCTAGGATTTGTTCAAGTTTGATTAACTTAGGTACAGATGTTGATAAGACCACCAGAAAATCATCTGCAAATGAACTACACCTCCAAATTCACTTACCTCATCTTTAAAGTGGGCACAATTGGTATTTAAAGTATCGGAAGCGTCATTCCAGGGTGACTCATGTTACATCTTTTGCTGAATTGTTTATAATATCTGTGAAGCATTGTTGTAAATTGTCATTAAACTTATTGATTACTTCTTTTCAGAAAAAGCTTTTCAATTTATAACTTATTTATTTGGATAGTGGCATTTACATTAAACACCAGTGCAAGTAAATAATATAGTGACATGTTAATTCTTTATAGTACTTTAATTCTCGTCATACAGTATGAAGTATGTATGGTAAGTTACCTGGCTTTAAATGGCGTTCAAATAATTACAGAAACTTGCTCAAATAAATTCCATACAAGATGTCTTAAAAATAGAGTGACTCGAGAGTTTCATAAAAAAATGTGGCTCTACCTAAGTTATCATACTAAGAGAGTAAATACTCCTGCAAGTACAAAATTGGTAAATACGGAATCACTTCTATTGATATACAGTAACATCCTCATACAATACATCGTAGATAAACGCCTCCCTATTTTTCCAGTTTTCGGAAATTATCAAGATTGAGTGTCACCGGGGTAAAAAAAAAATTTTTTAATAAGTGAACTCAAAATAACGCTCTTGCATTAACCACATCAATATCTCATCCACGGAATCTGTGAAGTAGCTTTGCGCATGACCTCACACAGAGGAAATGAAAAGAGAATGCTATGGGTGGAGCTTGGCAGCCCAGCCGTTGCAAAAGTTGGTTGAAGCCAAGGTCGCGCCACCCTCATGCGCTTATTATTCAGTGGCATCGCGCCTCATTGGTCAGTCAGCCGAGTCACTCCTGTGCGCAGACTATGCGTTTTCACACTGGCACTTCGCAGATTGCTTGGACGGAGTTTAGTAGGCTGTGGTTGTTAACTGGCCATTGCAGTCAAGCTCCACACTACAAATTATATGCCATCTAATAAATATTAACCAAGTCCTAAGTTTTAAATTTTCATATTCACACTTCTCACAGAATGAAGCGGAAAACAACTAATCAGCATGAAAGATTCTTGGTAAATGTGCAAAACACCACTTCATCCCTGATCTTCCACATAAACGCGGCACTGTAGTTCATTATGATATTGAGATCACAAGGTTGGCAAGTTGGTTGTCTCTGCTCATATTATATTTTCTGTAAGCTCATCCGACCGCCTTGACAAAATGAATTTAAAGGGGATGAAATACCCCAAAGCTTGTCAGCTGATTAATACGTCAGTGTCGCGCACGGTTTTGTTTGAGAAGGTTCTCCATTGTTTTTGACCTGTTAGCATTTTGTAAACTTAATTTTAACAATTATTATTCCTGTGAATAACTTATAGCACAAGTTTTTAATATTAGCAGTGTCGTGCGCGCGATTGTGTTGGCGATTTGTAATAAAATTGTTGAATTCCTGAAGTTGTCGCATTCAATTAAAATGCCGTTCCGTGTTACATGAGGGAACGTGTGGGCGAAAATTACTGCTTCTTCTTGTACATGTGGAATAATACTGTGGGACCTATCGGTGAGTTTGTTTTTTACGTTGTCCATATATTTATTTTGGTTGTTGCATTTAAACAGGGTGTCGAGCGATGACCTTTTTTCAAATTCCCGTATAATTCCCGTATTTCCCGTACGAAAATCCACCAAATTCCCGTATATTTTAGAACTCTCTAAGACTTCGAGTTCGCATACCGAATGGCTGAAAAATGAATCTTAAAGCGCGAATCAAGATTTTCTGGCGTAAGTATAACTGCATTTTTGGAGATACTTCCCCAGCCCACGGGTTATGGCGAGATTTAGGTCTAATCCGTAGCGTGAGCAAAGCGCGCGCGCGCGAGTGAATTCTCTCGCAGATACCGTTTATCTGAGGAGAGCTGATATAAATGAATGTTTTACTGAGGAGGGTTGAGAGAGTAGAGAATAGAAGTGTCACATAATAAATGTTTACGGGAAGTGACTGAATTGTATGTTACCGTAACCGTATAGAGCTTCCACGAGTTCAAATGACACCGAAGCTTATGCATAGGGAACTTCCGGTCCGCGAATCTCCATTTGATTTTCATTGGCAGTGAATCGTTCGTTCGCGATTATCTTCTTTATTATTTCGGTTAGTGGTTTTGTTTTTAGGCGTTCAACTTATGAAATAAGAACTGGAGGGTTGGCCTTTCATGAATATTCCAAAGACAAGTGTCTCCTAAAAGAGTAATTAGTAAAACTTCGCATCAGAGACGACCATAACAAACAGCTTGCCTACAAAGTGTGCGATTTGCACATTTCAAACGGCATTTCTTAGACTACAATATTTAAGTTGGTGCAAATTAAATATGTTATATGTGAGAATATTATTATAATTTGCTATCCGGTTGTTATATTAGTATATTATGCATTAACGTGACCCGTTTAAATGCTAAATTGTGACGGAAGCTACGAGTTATAGGCTATTCGCCGTACCGGTAGGCCTATATTTACTAACGCATCGCTTCTTCTTTAATATTTATTTAATCATTATAATTATAATAGCCTATCTTCAACACTCATTTAACCAAAAATCAGTTTATAATTCTATACATATTCCAGGTATTTCAAGAAAGCGATATTTGATAGCACATGCGGTTCCACCTTAAAATCCAACCGTGCCTAGTTTTCAGTATCTATGGAAAATATTACCGTAAGTTAATAAACCAAACAACTGGCGACAATTTTTTTTAAATGCTCATTTACATCTTCACCCTAGTCTACGTAAAGTACCATACGGTAATCACTGAAAGGGTAGGGGGATTATGACCTCAATTTCACAAACGAACGAACCTCATTTTGCATGAATTATGGAACCCGAATCCTAATGGAGGTATGGATTGTCTGCATTTAGAAATATGTTAGTCAATAATTTAAAACAAGATGCCAGAAAACTAAATACAAAAATTTGCGTGCCTACTACGGTGTAAAGTTGCTCCGTGAAAAAATACACCTCGCCAAGATTACACGACGTGCATACAGTTAAATACTATCATCCAATTGGAGAAACACTTTCTCTGTCACGATCTTATAAGCAATTCAAACATAAACTGCTGTAATTTACGGGAAAATGGGCAACATTTAGAGACTACGAGTGTTGTATGTGGCACAACGTTAGCTAACATTTCGCGTCATTAATACATAAGGAATGAACACATGCAGAGCTTTCTCACTGCACACAGCTGAAGATCATATTCTTGGTGCATTTTACGTTCTCTTAATAACAATAATTTGCTTAGTTACATGCAACGAAAATTGTAGTACACAGTTCCCATTGCTTCCAATACCTGACTACTAAACCAGAAAATGGTAATGCATAAACATACGCCAGTGGCGCGTCCTATGGCAAATGAAAGATCGAAAGAAAATGTAAGCTCTATAGGAGCACGGCGATACGATTTTCTACTCTACTGAAAATAGTCAAAATTCCCTTTGTAATAATGACTAATAATCCTGGGGTTATGTAGTAATAATAATGATCGTGTGGCCTCCGGAGAGACCTAGTGCAGATCTTTCTAGTTGTCGCCCGTCGGCGACCTGCGCGTCGTAATGAGGATGAAATGATGATGAAGACGGCACATACACCCAGACCCCGAGACACGGTCATTAACCCCAGGAGATTAAAATCCCTGATACTCGGCCGGGAATCGAACCCGAGGCACTTTGGGCCAAAGCCTAGCGCGCTAACCATTTAGCCACAGAGCCGGACGGGTCATGTAGTAATAAGATGTAACCCACCCACTATCCCTTTTTAGATCACGACTTTTATAGTAAAAGTGTGTCCGCTATTACACGCGTAAATTATGGGACAAATACAGTATTGCTAACCCCATGAATTCGGTACTGACAGCCTTCCTGTCACTATGCCCCGCTTTTCCTCTCCGCAAACCACGGTCGCCACATAACAAGACCCTACGTCCAACCGCCACACGGCAAGAATTCTGAGCATGCTTCTCACCTACACCCTGTATTTCGAAGGAAACAACGCGAAGGATATGCCGGTATATTTAATATATTTTAAAAGACGATCCTGAGTCAACGCCGAGGACATTCATACAGAGAAATACGATACTTTTAGATGAATAAATAAATTACACACCGAAGCTATGATACCTTTATCATCGGTATCGGTACCAATTCAATAAATACGACAAATAGGGCAAACACTCTACAGCTAATGAATATAAAAACACTCACCATGCAATGATTATCCTTTAACATGAAACAAGAGTCTGAGCGGAGGTCGTTCACAGCTTACTACAGTAGTTGACAGATGCACACTCTCTGAATCGCGACTCTCTACGGTTAATATTAGCTTTTGTGATAATACAAAAGTAAAGTTAAGGTAAATACATATTTAGCACTGAGCACTCAAACAAGCCGCTCAGTGGCGATATTATTGCCGTGGTTTTATATTGTCGAGTTGTAGGCTATTGAATGGCAGACGGTATTTTGAACACTATGATGGGAAACAATAGCCTGTGGTCTATTATCGATTGACGCAAGCGAACTGACTCCAATAAATAACTTATCCTCAGTCACTTGGCAAGGATTTCTTTGACACCCTCCATCCCATCACTGTCCCTATCATCATCACCACCATCATTGTCTTCGTCAGAGCTTGATGAATTGCCAATGTTAATAATCATTTCATCCACCACGATATCCAGATCGCCTTCAGTATTTCTCTCAGCACATGCTGTACGGGATGTATCCAGTCCTCGGGTCGAACTTCGGCGAAGTAAAAGTAAGGAAACAGGCAGTGGTTAATAAGCGACTGAAACAATGCCTGCCCATACGAGAAGAATTCTGTCACGTGTTTTGTGTATTTTGTAGCCACATGTTGGTGACGGGTGTTTGATAGTAAAATGTCGAGAGCTGTGAGATATTGTTTGTAGTTTTTGAAATTTATGCATGTGTGACGCATTTGGATTGAGTGTTTGCACGGACTTGAAAACAATTTGGTAGGCTATGTGCATCTCCCCTGCGAAAGAAGATCATGGAAAGGCTAAAAACAGTAACATTCCACACGCGACACGCCGCGAATACTTTTTAATTCAGATTTATTTTATCAAAGTAGATAATAGAAAATAAAATAATGCAAAACGAAATTAAATAAGTCACTTTGACAAATACAAGATTGTTACTAGGAACTTCAGTTATACACAGCACAAAATTAAGTTCTTTTGACAGTACTATTTTTTTTCTCCAATTCCTGGAGATCTTTCGTGGCTTTTCTTTCGACTGCCACCTTAGCCGTCGATTTGCACCTGTTTTGCTTCCTTGAACACGGCGTAGGAGTTTCGGGCAGTATGGACTCTTGCTCACGGTATCTTTTCTACTCCACCAGCTGCCATCACAGCGTCCTGAACAGTATACGCATGCCAATCAGACTTGCTTCTTTGTGATTGACGATCATGCACTCCTTGTTCAGGGAGAACCCTCTGTCTAGAGCTGCATTGTTGTGATACAAAATCAGTATCATTTTAACGAAGCTTGAGAGATCTTTTTTTTTTTTTTTTTTGGCAGGAACTGCTGAAGCCACTATTTCAGACCACAGCACGTCGAGCCGTGGCTCTTTTCCGTCGAACTGCTTCAAACGCGCAGTGACGGAGGGCAGTCTCAGAAGTGCGGAGTAGCTGCTCTTGAAGCGGTCAGCCATTGCGTCAGAAAGCAACTTCTTCTGATTACAAAGAATTTCCAGGGCAATGACGATCCTAGCTTCTTCCAACTTAAGAGTCTCAGCGACCCCTATAAGGTCCAGGCAGGAAATAGTACGGGTCTCTTGTGAGCAAGAGTTGACCTCTCTGATTTTTTCAGCCATAGGATACCAATGTACAATTTTCGGCAGTTGGTGCGAAATTGCAGCACATACGCGTTTGGAATTTTCTGAGATCTTAAGCTGTTAACTTCTTTAAGGGCTGCTCTTGTCGAGAAACCCAGGTCTCCTCTGAATAACAATGCGGACTAAGTCCTGCATGTCATTGTCAGCAACCAGCGCGGCGCGCGGAGAGGGTACGGCCGGCGGTCGGCCAGGCAAAGCATGCATTCGACGTTGGCTGGGTTCTCATCCCGCTTAGTGCTCTATCGGTGACGCAAATTGCGGGTGGCAGCGCAGTCTGCTGGCGAAATAGAAGACTGAGCGGGAGGACTCTACCGAGCGTTCGGGGGCTAAGAAGTCAGGCATTATGAGACTTTTGAAGATTTCCCGTATCAAGTGCGAATTTCCCGTATAATTCCCGTATTTTTCCCGGGTCACTAAAATTCCCGTATATTTCCCGTATTTCCCGTATCGCTCGACACCCTGTAAGTAGCACTGTACTCTTCTAAAGCCATAGATAATGCCATTTGTCTAAACGATAAAATTACGTCAGGCACGATGTGGGGGAATACGCCTGTTAAAATAGTAATGGGTGGGTAAAATATAGAGAAAAATTGGCATTTACAAGAACACTTGCAATGGCATATAACAGTCTTTTGTATCAGACATATATTGGTCGGTTTTTACGTTTCATACAGTATGTTCGTGTGGCGTTATTAGACAGTACGTACTGGATGGTGATTTCTAATTGAGATACAAGTATTTGCAGTCAATATTGGAAAACATAAAATACCAAACTAGTATAATGAAATTATAATGCATTAGTTTTTGGTTGTTTTTGCATATGTTATTGTGTATGTGCATTTGCAGCCAACATTGAAGAAAAAAACGAAACTATATAAAACCATATCTTGCTATACACAATTCGTTTTGTAGTTTTTTTATAATGTTTATTTCTGTTATTGAGTTTTCATCACCCAAAATAATCTATAAGCAAGGTTTTTCCCGTAAGCTTGCCAGAGAAGCATTTCGTCAAGTCGTTGATAACATTACAGAAGCCGACAATTTTATAATTATGAGATTCAAATAATTACGAAATGTATCGTAATATGTAATTGAGCTATAAAGGCTAAGTATAGATTCCGATACGATTTTTTTTTAAATCTAGCCTGATATTACGAAATTTTGTATATAACTTAAGTTTACATCGGAATTTTTAATTGAGCTATGTATGTTATTTTCAGATTTCAACTGAAATCGCGAAATTTTTCTATGCATTGGAATCTTTAATTGAGCTATGTAGGTCAATTACAGATTTCGATGCATACCTCGTTTCGAAGGTTTTTGTTTCCCCACCCAAAATCCCCTATTACCCAGGCTTTTCCCGTAAGCTTGCTGGAGGAGTATTTCGTGACGTCGTTAATGTCGCCATTTTGTTTTAGGGGAATTTTATTCGCAGCTGCATCGCAGTGTATAATAGTCCCTTAAACTGTTCCATAGATATTTGAGATGGCCCTGTTAGCTGAACAACCCTGTATATATACCAGGTGGCTCATTCGCGCCATGCAATCTTCTTATAAGTGTTCCGCATGTACTAATGATGAACGGGATGCGATCTAGTACAGGTTGGCAATACTGTACATGAAGCTAAAAATGGCAGAATCAGCTGGAATTTCATCTATATAAGTTGCGAGGAGTGAACATCTATTACGATATCATCCCCAGATACCATTACTACAGGTATTTTGGCTGATTTCAGTAGTTTAAGAATCTTTTACTTCAACTCAGGTAAACTCCACTCTTACCCTGTTGATATGTTAGGCTGTAACCAATGGGTTGGACGTGGTAATCAGACAACTTACCCAATTCATGGTGAACTGATTCAAACTCGGCGCACTGTCAAGTGAAGAGGGCGCTATTTTCTTTTACAGTACAGCTTATAACTTATACACAGTAAGCTAATACCGTAAGTGCGGGGTTGGCAATACTGTACTTGGCGGTAACTCACGCGCGCAATGGCGGACACCGCTGGATTTTTACTAATAAGGGATGGCGGGTGAGTTATGGACTGCGGAGGGGTTCGATAAGAAGGGACTAAGCATCAGCTGACAGAAGACAGTTTGGCTTGGTAATGAGTAGGAAACCCGAAGAAATCCATCTCAGACTTGGTGATGATAGTACAAATATTATTGATAAGTTTAAGTATTTGGGCAGCTATAACACCATTACACAGGAAATCAGGAATAGAGTACATACAGCATCAAATTTATATCGCTCTGTATGCAATTTACTGTGGGATGAATCCTTTCCTTTTAACATCCAAAATCACACTTTACAAAACCTATCTCATGCCAATATTGACTTATGGAATTGAAGCAGCCACTTTAACAGTACCTGACAGCAGCAGACTTCAAGCAGTTCCTCCGATCTTGTCTTCAGAAGACCAGGAGAGAAAATACGAAATGAGAAAATTAGACAACAGCTCAATTCGGATAGAAGTCTGCTTGACACACTAGAACTATCTAGATTGAAATGGTATGGGCATATAAAGAGACAGAACATCAAGATTATACTTTGACCAGGTCATCCTAGGTAAGAGACCAAGGGGAAGGCCTCGAGACATTGGGGAGAAGCAAATCTGGACAAGAGGGTCGCAGATTGGCAGAAGAAATTGGAGCGCAGGGTGTGGGAGGATCGGACAAACTGGAAGAGGCTCAGGTAGCGCTGAATGAAGATAGAACGTGCTATAAAATTCTCTACAATACATGAATTAGCCAAAATACCTTATGAAACTATGAGAAATAAATCAGGGAGCAATGTTTTAATAGATATTTCCTCCTCCGCTCTCTGTGACCCACCCAGCCATCCCAAATAGGATCACTACTTATATAGCCAAAATTACAGCTGATAGTCGCCATTAGTCCAAATCAATCATCATCGGTTGAGGTCGTGAGCATTCGGGTCTTATGGTACTACGTAACACAAAGAAGCGCCCAGTTCAGTCTCTAGTGTGCATCATTCGTGTGCAGCACTCAGTTCACCGCTCTAATTAGGCTAGTGTGTGCAATATTTCGCTCCTCTGTAATGATTTTTTTTGCCACGACTGAAATTAATTAGTGTTTTTTCTTTCATAGTGAAACTTATTTACCTATTCTGTGATGAATATGTTTTCTGCCTTTCCACTGCTGAAACGAGTGTTTTTATTTTATCTGCTCTGAATTCAATTTACTACGCAGTATATCGCTCCGCTGTAATAAATATTTGTGTTTTCTTCGCACAACTGGTTTTGACAATGGTTACAGCCTAACGCATCCCGATGATTTTTTTTTTGTTTAACAGTGATTTTGTATCTCACATGTTGGCAACAATGTGTGCGCCTCCGTGCGTGCTGCTAGAGTGCACCTTGTTGACAGTTGAACAATATGAAAGCGCTGTCAAAACATGGCAGCCCTTTTTAATAAAATAGCAAGAAATAAAAACATATTTACGAACTTGAGCACATACGGTATATGAGGTTCAGTAGTGACCAGGGTTCGTAATTTCAATACGTAATATCGCCCAGAAGATGAAACAAGGACACAGGGTATGTGAAAGTAACATTCATGTCTGCTGCACGAGTATAAGCCGCGTTCCACTCACATTCATAATTAATGAGGCTCATTTATACCAGTACCCGGCTTGCTGGAGCGGAGAATGGATGATGAATTCCACGATATATTATTCATCATTACAAAAGGTATTTTGGCTAATTTCAGTATAATTTACTTTGGAAAATTTTATGAACAAGTGATATTTCATTCAGTGTTACCCTATATTTCAAAACAGACCAACAGAAAAGAAAATCCATAGACCTATCCAGTAGGCTAAGTTAGTAACTTTTGCAAAATTTCTTGCCAGCCAGCTCCTAAAAACAGCCAAGTTCCTAAAAATAGGTTATACAGGGTCATCGAAAAATAATGCCAACATTTAAAAAAAATTATGTTAAACGAGTAATTCTTTCACTGAAAGCCTGCTGGTTAAAGTAAGTTTTGTTTTGGAGGGGACGTGACCTTGCTATGCGCACACTAGATGCGCAGTAGCCAAAGTCGGACGGGGGCGCGTGCACCAATGACTGCACCGCCCGACAAAGTGCACCTGATTACAAAGCTGTCATTCGATGGTTTAATCAGTTTAAGGAAACAGGGACTCTTGAGAAAAAATCTAGGCCAGGCCGACCACCAACATCAGCATTGAACGCACGCTTTCCCAATGGCTGGATTGGTACGTGCATTCATTTCAGGAGTAACTGTCAAGATTGCGGCAGAAATTCGCTCCCGCAGGAGCTCCAAATCCCGATTTTTTTCTGCATACATAATGTTTTTAATTTACCCCCAGAAAAAATCTAAAGGGGTGAGGTCAGGACTTCATTGGCGCACGCGCCCCGGACGACCTTGGCTACTGCGCATCTAGTGTGCGCACAGCAAGGTCACGTACCCTCCAAAACAAAACTTACTTTAACCAGCTGGCATTCAGTGAAAGAATTACACGTTTAACATGAAGAGTTTCGGTGCTATAATTTTTTTAAATGTTGGCATTATTTTTCGATGACCCTGTATTGGCAGCAGTAGGAACTCTTGCAGTCTACGTCAGCTGCCACCAAGAAAATCTGTTTTCTTTATATAGAAATTGTGACCAAGTGACAGGAATTGAGCATTTTGTCACTAGAGGGTGTTATTGCTTATTTTCAGCAGTGCCAACATTATTAATAATAATGTTATTGGTTTTACGTCCCTTTTAACAACTGCGGCTTTTAGAGACACGCCAACATTATTGTTTGTCGCTTAGTTCGAATAATGGAATTGCAGTGGTGAACATGGAAAAAGGCCTTACATACAAACCTAACCGGGGGCTTGCGCCCCAGACCCCCTTGCTTGTAGTACAATCAGTAATTTTTGCCCAGACAGTCATCTAACCTCTGATTAACAAAAGATGAACGGTGAAAGCTCTCATCCAGTTGAAGGGTGAGGTATAATAATAATATCGTATGGCCTCGGGTGCCTGGTGCAAGCTTTGTTAATTGACACCCAGAGGGTAGCTTGCATGTCGAATTTCGTCGTTCCTTTGAACGCTATGTAAGTCAAGGAGGTTAGATATCTAAACTCCTTGACACTACAGCACTGTCAAGTAGAGAATGGAGGAACTTTGTGTTGGCGGAAAATCCCGAGATTAATTTTGCCATTGAACACGGCCTACTGAATTCAAATGGGTTCTTTAACATGCCAACAACGTATGACATGAGTGTCGTGATTTTTGTCGCCTTTCAAAAATCACTTACCACGGTCAAGGGCGAACCTGCAATCTTGGGGTTGTTAGTCCGACACTATAACCACTCACCCACCGTGGCAAGCAAGGGTGAGGTGAGGAGTGGAGACGAGAGGGGGTAACGGTCTCCATAGCAACATCTAGCAGTGTTGTAGTGTTGCAATGTATGCCGACACAGCAGTGTTCTACTGTGCCTTGACTTGTCACTGTCTTAGTATTATCCTGTGTATCTATTGAAGTGCATTTGCTTATTCTTTCATAGGCCACAGTAAGCGTTATCGTTCTGTGTTTGTTGGAGGCGTGTGTATACACAGATTTTGAGTTCATTTCTTTTATTCGCATCGCATCATCGTGTGTATTTTTGTTGCGTAAAATGGCATTGGAAGGCCCAGGATCCATTCTCTGCGTCATAGAACAACTTCAGGCCATGGTGTAACTCTCCATAGCCAAGCAAGGGAGATGGTATGTGCTGTGAGGAATTTTATGGAGGAAGAAGAGGAAAGTATGCGCTTACGGGAGGAATCTTCCGATTCCATTTGTTCAACTTTGAAAGAATTCTTTATTCGTCATGTGTTTTGTATGAGCTTATACATGGAAAGTTTTTCCTTTGTGAAGTTTTGTTGGACAGGCTGAGGAAGGGGGAGTATTAGCCCCCGAAACTAGTCCCTGTAAGTAATAGAAATAAACAGTATTGAAGGTGGAAAATCTATTATTCTTTCATAGTTATAGTAATGCAGGCAATCAAAGGTTGAAGTCAAGAAAACCACCTTGGCGCTCTGCAGTACTCCTTGAAGACTCTTCATTTAACATCTCAGAAGCATGGAAAACTATGTGGGAAGAATCATCAGTATTCAATGCACATCTGATTGAAAGCCCTTCCAACCGGGTAGAAGGTTTCAAACTCCCCAGACGCCAATGGAGAATTATTAACCGGATCCGTACAGGACAAGGCAAATGTGGATTCCTGCTTCACAAATGGGGTTGGGTTACTTCTGCTAACTGCGATTGTGGAGCTACCTTGCAAACCATCGGACATATTGTTGGTGAATGTCCGCAACGAGCGTTCCAAGGATCAGTAGGTGACATTCATCATGCATCTTCTGAGGCACTTCAGTGGATTGATGGCCTGGACATAGAAGTTTAAACCAAGAACTTGTGTTTATGACTTTGTATATAACTGTATATATAACTTGATGTAGTGTATGAACTTTTATTTTAACTCTGTATCATCATACGATAAATAATAATAATAGTTATAGTTACGTCAATACGGACCTGAATAATCAACATTATGATCCATTTGTTCAGGTGAGGAAAAGAACTGCAAAGGCTCTTGGTGTGAGTGAAACTACTGTGTACCGAGTGACGAAAGAGAAGTTCCCGTCTGATGATGCTGCCCCGTCTACACTATCAACTCCAGGGAAGAAGTGGCAGAGGGAAGGGGTGGTCACTAATTTAGATGGCTTTCAACAAGATCCTGTTAGACGGCATATTTATAGCTATTAGGCTATTTTAGGAAAGAAATTCCCACAAGTCGCAAACTTTAGGGCCCGGATGTTGACGACATGTCATCCTTTCACTGAGCTGTCAAAAAACAATGCTGAAGTACATAGAAACTCTGCACGGGCCACCCTGTCTTCAAATATGTCATTTTTATTTTGCATCGTTCTGCATTTATTTTGCTATTTTCCATTTTAAGAGCATTTTTTAAAGTGTGGTAGATTTTTTTGGTCATATTTTAGAGAAATCAGCCTTTTAAGGTCTTTTTTTTCTTCAATTTAGTCATGTCACAGCTTTACATGAGGGAGTTCCGTCTCTCAGAGTTAAGAAGAAGCTAGGCGCTGATACAAGATAATTTAAAATATTGAAATATTGATTCCATTTCCTTAATCAAACAGGTGGAAACTAGTCTTAGCAACAATCGTGGCGAAATTGATGCGGGTATTGCATCAAAACTGGACAAAAACACCGGGTATAAAACATTATGCAAAATCTCATTCTTTCTGGTGAAAACTACTGCATGGATGGGATTAAGGAGGATTTAGCAGCAAACGGCCTTCCTCACTTCAAGTACGCTCCGATCACATCAGTTGATGTTGAACGCAGCTTTTTGAGATATAAAAACCTTGTTGGCTGATAACCGCAGATCATTTACATTTGACATCAGAATGACATTCGTAGTGCAGTGCAACTCAGACTAAAGTAAACCTAAACCTTTTGTTAAGTGCTAGAAATCTATTTTGATTGACTTTTCAGTTTGAGCTTAAGATGTCATTTTTGAAATATTGGTGAGTTTATTATAAGATCATTTTCTCCATTTTATTGTGCATTTTTCGAATTTTTAGGTCATTTTTGAAAATTTGAAGTGCATTTTTTAAACGTTTTTACGGCATCGACATCCGGGGGGCCCTAGTGATTACCATGAGGGCACGGACCAAAACTGGTTCCAGGATCAATTGTTACCCAACATCCCTGAACAGAGTGTTATTGTAATGGACAATGCTTCGTACCACACAGTGCAGATAGACAAGCTCCAACAACTTCAAGTACGAAGCCGCGAATGTTGGAATGGCTCGGCCGCCACAATGTACGTCATGCGACAGCTCGATGACGATGGGAATCCTTCTCAACTTGTGAATATTTGACAAATTATGTCGCCAGCAACAAACGTTTAAAAAAACCTCCATAGTTACAAGCGGTAGGCGGGATTATACCCCACCCCCCCTTGTTCCTTTTTTTCCTCCCTTCCCATGTGCTTCCCCACCCATCATTCGGCAGTGAGTTCCCGCCCCTCCATCCTCTCTGCGACCTCGGCTGACCTGTCATAGTATTCAGTTCGTCGCCTGGCCCTTAGCCAGCAGGTTGTTGTAAGCACTTGTAAGGTAAGATTTCTTCTTCCCGCGGCAAATCTTGTTGTTGATCAGTTGCGCGTTCATTCATTTTATTTTATTTTCTTCTTGTCCACAGAGGGTTTTCTGGAAATTAAGTTCTCATTCTCAAGCCGCTCAATGGGAATGTTTGAGTGTTTGTTTCGTCCAAATAATGACACCTTTTGACTGTAAGAACAACGTCTCATTGTGTGCCACGCCAAGCGAGGAGCTCTTGAAGTGGACAGGATTTAATAAATCATGAATCATGAAACAAAGATGGACAGGGTTTCATGAACTTTATAAGATTTTAAAGTTTTAATGTGTATTATATTTAATTTGTTCTGGACTGTATTGTGTTTTATGAGTGACTATGTGTGCATGCATGATGTTCTTTTACTTTGTTCAGTGTTTTTTATATGTAATGTTTTAACGGCGTCCATTTGTGGCTGATGAAGGACCGTTTTTAAGGTTCGAAACATGTCCCACAACTCGTGCGGTGTAGCACTTAATTAATGTATTGATTGACGGAGATTGAACATTAAATCAAATCCTTCTCAACCTTATACGGCAGCACAAACCTAAACCCATGCGAACATCAGGCTGCCCCCAATCATTGCCATTTCAATCCTATAGAAATGATATGGGGTCAGTGAAGGATTCCGCAGCACGGTATAATAAAAATTTCACACTCCGTGAGGTTGAGAAGCTTACCGTTGAGGCTATTAGGGAAGTGACTAGAGAAAACTGCAAGCACGTAGTGTTGAAAGTGCAACAAGAACTGGATGAGGCCACGAAATGTGAATGTATAGGCCTACTCGTTAATGGGGTAGATCGGTTCATCATTTCCCTGGAAAGCAATTCCAGATCCGATTCAGACACAAGTGACGAAGAGGGGGCTATGAAAGGAATAGAACCCATAATTAGTACAGCAAGAGCGATTAGGTAAGTTTCATTATTTTTATTATTATTAAGTTATAGGCTATTATTTGTATTTATTTTATTATGATTATTATTTTTATCATTGTGTTGCTCATTTTGTTGCATCGATTGTGCCCTTTCACACAAATACGGCTAACACACCACAGATCCCAGTAATTGTGTCTTCCTGGAAGCCTCTTGGAATGTTATGAGTCATGATCTGTCTCGGTGGCAACGCAGCATTTCCCCACGTGCTAGCTTTGACAGCTGTCACCGTTCATTATTGGTAAATCAGAGTATAGTACCAGCCAATGGTTTCGTTCAGACCATCGTCCAACCTCGCTACAGAGGAGTGCAGTGAAGAGAAGTTGGCAAAATGTATTTTTGTCAGTGCAAATTCAAAATGTTGATAAATATGTGGTGTTAGCCTCAACAAGCACAAACAAGTTCCAGAGGGATAGCCTACAAACAAAAATAACAAAATTGAAACGGGCGACCGTCCAATCCACAACAGCCAGCTAGTAACTTTGCAGCCGGCTGCTTAAAACAGCCAGTTCCTAAAAATAGATTATATTGGCAGCAGTGTAGATGAAAGTGGCATGACTGTCTTTCCAAAGCTTTCACCTCACTTGGATGTATTACAGTGAATACAGATAGCCAATATTTATCATTTGACTTAGCCTACTGCTCGGGTCTAAGCTGCGTGAACCTGAGAAGAATGTGCATCGCGGACTATGAGAAGTGGTGTTGACGAGTGATGAGGTTTCTCAGTCCGTGCATAGTACAGAACCAAATACATTGGTCGGTGACTCACTCATTCGTAACGCTACAGTGGTTTGAGCAGTATTGGAATAGAAAGGAATAGGCCTACCAGATATCACGGCAGGCTGTTGACAGACCCTTCCCTGCTCTTTCCCCTCACCCCGCAAGTTCCCAGAGCTTGACCCGACCAGTAGCAACTCCTGACTTTTATAATGTGTAGGACGTAATATGATAGGCTACTTATTAACTTAAGATAATTATTATAGCTGGCCTAAATTGAGATATTAAACTCGGTCTAATATTAATTATTAAGTCGCACAGCAATATTACCAACACATTACACAATATAAGCGAATACCAGTCCAAAGATGTAAAAACGCTGAAAACAGGCCGTGCGAAATCGTAACCAATAAGCCCGTAGTGTTGGTTTAGATTCAACCAATAGCGAGACTTGAGGATCTCAGTCGACATCCTCAGAGCGCCATTAAACATACCAAACCTGCCCCTTCCCCCTCAAGGGCTAATGCATTTTCTTGAGATATAGCCTAAACACGTGCTTTGAGGATGCAAAGCTTCCTTCCTTAGCTTTCTACTCAGGGCCGTGAAGGTCACACTTCACCCATCTAGGGGTGAAATTTAGAACCATTTAAAAGAACTAACAGTGATAGTAAGACAGAGCTTATCGAGGGGACGCGCAAGATGCCATCAAAGAGTATTTTACAAAACATTTCTTTTTTTTTTTTTAATAGTTACAGCTGAGAGCTGACTGTAGGATGATCCTCACGTCCTACATGGAGGAATCGCCACTGCTTAGAATACTTTCATTCGTATTATAAACTGTACTGTTTTTCATCCAAGTCTCGTTCTAGGGGTAAAACATCACAAGAGGGTTTCACTATGGTTTTGCCTAGACCAATATTTTCGTCCAGACCAATGGTGGATTGATCGCGGCCCAGGCGTTAGCTAATAGGTAATACCCCTGGTTTTTGTCACGCACAGTGGGGGAAGTCACGCATCAATAATCTTTATCCAGGCCAATAGTTTTGCCTTTTATTTCATGTCGGGTGATGAAAGGAAACCCTCTCGCAAAGAATTAATAGACAAACCACGTGCACATACTGCCACATGACCTCAGCCCATCCTACCTCTCAGTTTACCCAATTTGTACATGCAGCTGTAAAACTTACCAACCACTCTGCCAACAGTAGCCTATGACCAGTTGAAATAACTCTGCTATTTATACTTCACTCTGCACAGTAAAATACTCCAGAATGGGCCATTACCAAGATAAAATTGACAATAACAGTCCAAATAAGACATGTGAATGATCCATAGGCCTACAACAGCCAGAATCCTAGGAATTAGAAAATAAAGTTAGACTCACCATTCGAAGACTTAAGATCTCGATGGATGAGTGAAATTGGTGCACCATTATGTAAATAGTTCATTCCTCTGGCAATCTGTATGGACCAATCCACCAACACATCGGGACGAATCTTGCGACCTGCAAGCACTCGGTTAAGTGATCCCCCACGTGCATATTCCATCACTAGACAAAGGTTTGGCATCTGCAAGCACACGCCTTCCAATGACACAATATTTTCATGCTTAAGTAACCAAAACAATTTAGCTTCTTGACGCACATTCTCCAAGGTTACACTTATATCTTCATCAGGATCCTGCCGGGCTGCTTTCACTGCCACCTCCTGATTCTTCCAAAAACCACGATACACTTTACCAAAACCACCAACACCAATTACTTCTTCTAGATCCAACTCTGAAAAGTCGATTTCTACTGGTTGGACATCACTTATCACACTAGTCACTTGGTCAATGATGTCTTCTTCTGCTACAAAGTTAGCAGGAAAGATTCCCACTTTATCCCCAATCTTACCCGTCCACCAACCCTCATCCCCAGAGATTTTTGAGTCCTTAGACAATACTTCAACGATCTCACCTCTTTTAAGGCTAAGTTCATCCTCTCCTTGGGCCTCATAGTCATACAGGGCAGTCCACAGGGAGAGACTGTCCTTCTTAGGAGAGGAATCATTTTTCCTGAAAAACGCACCGGCCTTAGGTCTGATGGGGCTATTGTCGTTGCTCGTCTGCTGTGCTGTACTGATGGTGTTAGGGCTCGGAGACGTTGAACGACTGATATTCTGTTCTCGGCCATTACTGTTCCCATAAGCCGTCTTGGTGTGTTCCATGGACGTCAATAGTGGAGGCATTCGTTGCTTCTGGGATGGATTCGGGATCCTCCCACCAAAATCGAACACTCTAACGTCGTTACTTCTTCAACCGCGGCTTCATAGAACGCAAAATGCAGTTCTATGGTATGACACTTGCCGACGTCCTGTGGCCCCAGTCTCGCCACTGAAACAATCAAATAACTACGAGATGGCCCACTTATCATGGCCTACATTCACTGAAAATTAGTCAACATAAATAAAACTTCAGTCAATTCTACACATGATCTGAAATAGCACTACAGAATTATATTTCAATACGATTTGTTTACGATAACCTTCACTAAACTTCAATAAACTATGAGCGATCATAGTAACCAGCTACTATCCTCCGCCATGTTTAAAGACATTGACAAATTTACATCTAGATATTGACACTTGGCGTCCCTGTAACACGGCCGCAATTCTAGTTCATAGAAAGTTTCAGCAGAGGGCATACATAACTACTCGGGCAATCTGTGACAGTACACAAGCAAATGGATAACGGCGCTATCTCACGTCTTTTCTAACTACTATGAGATCATACTAGTATTAATTTTCACCGCAAGATAGTAGCACACGACTATTTTATTCCGTACTAACTCTTGGGTTTGCGTTTTAAAGAGTAACAAAAGAATAAAAAAATAGCGTTCGGGAGACTGGTGGCAGGGGTTGGGTTTGCTTATATGAAAACTAGGAACCCTTTACCCAGCGCAAGCTTAAAAGGCGCACGGACGGCAAGTCCCAGACGCAATTCAGAAAGCCGAGGTGAACAGCGAAACTCTTGGTTGGTTGGTTCCTTAGTTTAGGGGCTGCGACAACGCGGTCGTGTAGCCCCGTGTACTTTGGGTGTGTGTAGAATCTGTCTGATAACCGGTGTTAATTGTGATGACTGTACTAGTGTGTGTATCTGTTTTTTTAAATTCAAGTAAGGACTGCAATTTTGAATTTTTCAAATAGTTCCTACTTTTGCCGCCAAACGCCACCGTCAACGACTACTAGGCCTAGTTCAGAACTTAGCTACTATACGCCACCGCAGTCGGCTCTTGGCAACGAACGTAACAACCTAAGAGCGTTGTTTACATTCTTAACCTATACAATTTAGTTTCACACAGGTGTAATTATTGGAAAGTTCTTTAGCATGCCATAAATCTATGACATGGGACCGCCGGCTTTACTTCCCCTCCGAAGGAAGGCATACTGAGGGATTTTTAACGCTCTTAAAAAATCTCACGGCTTCGGCCGGGTTTGAACCCGCTATCTTGGGCATAGAAGCTCAGCATGCTACCGACTACGCCACCGAAGCCGCAGAAATATTATCGTTCAATATTGTTGCAAATATTTTCATAAACTTTCAATGTTCAAATAATTCACTTCACTCAGCAGTAAAATTTTTCCTAGTTCCACTTTCATATACTATGCCGCTCCAGTGTGATAATTTACTAAACTTTGACCGTTGATGTTGTCTCAGTCACCGGTAACTTACTTACGCATTTCCCCGCCCTCGTGTCTGGAATTAAGACACGTCCGTCTGGTCCGGACGTTCAAACAATAAGGCCTCGAATTCTGGTTGGTTCCTCAGTTCAGGGGCTGCGACAACGCGGTCATGTAGCCCCGTCTACTTTGGGTGTGTGTAGAATCTGTCTGATAACCGGTGTTATACCCCGTATTTCGAGAGTAAGAATCTGAAGCATTTGGCGGGAACGATATAAAAATGGCCGCCGCGGTCTCCTATTGGCTGGATTTTGACAACTCATGCCACACGTTGCCAGCGCATCGTTCATTCATTCAGTCGTTTATTAGCCACTGTCTGTGTCGTCGGAGTTCGTTTCATTGTCATCGTTTCGTTTACTTTTAGCATCGAGTTTTAATATTTTTTGTTTTCATTTTTACTTGGTTATTTATTTTATAGTACCGGTACGTCAATAAGTTGCAAATAGTGTTTGGCCTCTTTCTCGCATTTATTGAATAACGGCGATAAAGGTAGCATAGCTTCGGTGCGTTATTCATTCATTTATGTACCGTATTTATCTATTTGAATGTCCTCGGCGTTGACTCAGGATCGACATTTGCATTATATTGCGCATAATAGTACCGAAATAATCTCGGAAGAGTAGCCCGGTGTATTATTTGACTCAGCTGATGACCTCGCAGTTCCGCCCCTTAAAACAACAATAACTAACTGATCTACATCAACAATAAAAACTTGGCAACACACCTCAGCTGTTCCAAGTTCCCGCCATTTCCTTCACGTTCTTTCTTTCGAAATACAGACCATAATTATGATGACTGTATTAGTGTGTGTTATCTGTTTCTTAATTCATGTAACGACTGCAGACTTCGAATTTTTTCAAGTAGGTCTTACTTTTGCCGCCAAACGCCACCGTCAACGACTACTAGTTCAGAACTTGGCTACTAGACGCCACCGCAGTCGGCTCCTGGCGACGAACGTAGGAACCTGAGCGTTGTTTACATTTTTAACCTAATTTAGCTTCACACAGGTGTAATTAGTGGAAGGTTCTTTAACATGCCATAAATTTATGACATGGGATCGCCGACTTTACTTCCCCTCCGAAGAAAGGCATACTGAGCGATTTTTAACGCTGGGCCGAATTCTCCCTCCTACTTTTAATTTTGATAAGCGGGAAAATGTTACGCACTATTTGCAAACCTAATTTGTCTGAAGTACTGGAACTTTTCGTTGTTTTCTGAAAACATGAATTTTTTCTTCGTAATATCAATCAGCACCCTCACTGACAATACTTTCGGCAGAAATATTAGCTATACGCCAGGCTCGCCTGTATATAAAACAACAACAGGTTTCCAAAGCCCTTATATGTACAAACTCTCACAGCGAGTGCTGGATTACCCATTAGGCCCAGGCGTAGGGCCCCCAATTATCTGGAACCCCAAAAATTTTATTCCGAAGATTTAGAAAAAAATTATCCGGAACTGAGACAGTTTCAGCATTATCTTAAATTACAATGTCCTTTAAAAACTGAGTTCACTCATTCTGAACTTGACGAAATTCTTATTCGAGACAAGCTTGAATCTGTTTTTCCGAACGTTGAAATTGCTTTTCGCATTTTCCTGACCCTCATGATAACGAATTGTCCTGTGGAGCGCTCGTTTTCAAAATTGAAATGGATCAAAAGTGAGCAAAGAAGTATCATGTCACAAGAACATGATGATGATGATGATAATTGTTGTTTTAAGGGGCCTAACATCTAGGTTATCGGCCCCCATCACAAGAACGATTAGACATGCTAAGTTTAATGTATATCGAGTCCGATGTTCTGCGGGAAATTGATTTTGTTGACATTGTAGAAAATTTCATTGACCGAAAAAAAAAAAGATTTAATTTTACAGAAGTGGAAAATAGTATGATTTGTTAAATTGTTCATCAAATCATCTGAAATGTTTTCAAATAACGATGATCGTTTCAATTGAAATGTATGTATATATGTATATATGATTTAATAAAAAGTGTATTATTCATCTTGAGAACAAAAAACCTCTCACATAGCCTATACTTTATTAAATGTACTGGTGCTAAAAAATAAAAATTATTTGAAAAAAATAAAGGGGCCCCAAAAATCTGAGGGACTTGGGCCTCATTTTACCTTAATTCGGCACTGCTCACAGCGTCCTCCTCACATAACAAATTCCGACAATTGGTTTGTAATGAATCTGGCACAGCAGTTGTATGAATTAAAGAACTTCGGGGCTGAAGTATTATTAACATGGGTTCCGGGACACACACACACATTGCCGACAATGTCAAGGCTGATGAGCTCGCAAAAGAGGCGGCACTGGGCAAGGGTACGCATGTCAACATAGCGACCCCGTATCAATAATCCCCCCTTCAAACAGACCATTTTACAGGAATGTCAACAACACTGGACTCACTCTGTCCCCTCTTAAACCAAATCATTTCTCTTACATACAGCCCCTCATACCCTCTATAAGCCGTTGTTCATACAAGGTAAATATACGAGACGTCATAACACAACATACATACGCTTGCGGTTTAATCATTCCCTAACACCCACATATCTGCATCGTATCCACGTACCGTACACGATTCCCCTATATGCGCCTGCGGACAAATGATCGGTACCCTAAACAACAAAATTCGACATGCAAGGTGCCCTCTGGGTGTCAAATAACGAGGCTCGCTCCCGGCACCGAGGCCATACGATATTATTATTATTTAATGTCCCTCATTATTATTATTATTAGTGATTTATGCCCACTAAGGAGCGCTTATGACTCTGTCGACCAAAGTATTATGTGCACTCGAGTATGAAGGTTGTTTGTGAAGCAACCAATAGACCGACATAAAATCCAATAACATACGGTAATCATTTTCGTCGTTCTATTTTACGTTAGTTATTGTAGGTTTGGAATTTTTAATTTATATTTTAATATTTTTGATCGCAGTTGGAACACAAAAAGGGCCCGTTTTTAAGCGTGTTTCAACCAAGCATCACATTTAAGAATTATTATCACAAAAACCCCTCATCAGATCGAATCCAAATTTTAACACAATATACATTGGAATGTTGTATAACTGGTTTATTAATTTCAACATTTTGTGTGTCCAAGAAACAAAGTTGTTTCAAGTTTTGTAAGGTAACTTTTTCTCGGCTCGGGGTGGTTCGAAAATGTAGTTCTTGGTGGCGTTGTAATCCTTATACATCAAAACGTTATGCTGTATGACTGTGAAATACGTAAATTAATTCACTTATTTTATATCAGTTTGTATTTGTACGGGGAAATAAGACATGGTTCACCAGCTAGCCGCTCCGGGGAAAGCTGTACAGCGTTGCTGAGATGGAGCCCATCACTTCCGAGCGAGGCGCGCCATGACGCGTCTCTTCAAATTAGTGAAAATTAGATCAATTGTGCTGCTGCCATTATGGCAGAAATGTGTTTTATCGCATTTATCATTTATTAAAGAGAAACCCTCTTCCAAATATGAAATAACAGCGTTTATGCAAGCCTCCGTGGCTTAAGTGGCAGCACGCCAGTCTCTCGCCGCTGGGTCCGTGGTTCAAATCCCGGTCACTCCATGTGAGATTTGTGCTGGACAATGCGGAGGTAGACAGGTTTTTCTCCGGGTACGCCGGTTTTCCCTGTCAAAAATGCAATTCCAGTAACGCTGTCATTTCATTTGTCATTCATTTAATCATTGCCTCAGAGGAGTGTGACAGGCTTCGGCAGCCGGCACGGTTCCTATCCTCGCCGCTAGATGGGGGCTTCAGTCATTCCATTGCTGACCCGGTCGGTCGACTGGAATCAGGCTGAGGATTTTCATTTTCAACAGCATTTATGCCTTTTCTTGTATTATAATATGAAACACATTTTACCCCCCCCCCCCCCCCCCCCCCCCCCAGTGTTGTAACAACATCAGAGTATATTTTACTATTTAACGTTGGTAACGAGAATACATGGAGTAAAGGGGGAAATGCTTTTCAAAGATATTTCGACATTACTGCTCTATTGTCGGCTCATAGCAGGTATATGCAGCCTGTTGCCACTTGAAAACACAGTTTGCATCTTCTGTAAATAATACCATGCCATTAAAAGAGAGCAAATTCAATTTTTTCGAATTATTGCTTGGAGAAAGATGGCGAAAAATTATGCAAATTAAAAGGAAATGCATAAGTATTGTGATGTCTATGTTTTATATTATCAATGGCAATCTATTGCGATCAAAATAGGGTGTGACAAGCGATTTCATTGGCTTTCTTTCAACCACGTGACTGGACAGATTTCAAGATGTCTGCCTTCGGAAACATCGATTGTGCCGTCGCTCTGAACCCTTCATTTACGTTCTGTGTCTGTAGATGCACGTCATAATGAAAAATGCACTTTAAAATGAAAACACGTTGTCATGGGGTCTCAAACGCTTGAAATTTTACGACAGGGTGTCTGGGCTTCAGTAACCGGGGGCTGGTTTTACGACCCTCATCAGGATATCTTCTGTAACACATTTCACCTTTACGTCTGGCTCTTCCTTCTATGTCTACCTTTTACGATATACTTGGTAAGTGATATCTGATGTTTATTATGGCTTATATCCTACTTTACTGACTGTCTGTGCTCTTCACAGAATATTATTTGCGTCTGCATGAATTCTAAGGAGGTCAAAGTCCTTTTTCTAGCCTATTTTGCTTGGTTAGCTCACATGGTTTTTAGAAAAAGTAAGTACAGTTATTTGATGGCTTCTATTTTTATGGGGGTGGGGAGATCTGGTGCTACTTGCTGGTGAAATCTTTGGAAATATGAGCGTTCACAAAACATTTTTCAGTGTTTAATTTGTTTCTGGCTTTGGAAGTAGCCTTTATCCTACTTCCATGAAAGCTTCCTTTCTGTTTTAATGCTTGTTTGCCTGTGTTTGAGTGTTTTTCTATTTCTATATGTATGCACGAGTTTAGTTAGTCTTTCATAGATCAGTTCAGTCCCTGATGACTTGCATTTTAATGGAATATGATCGTTTAGTTTCTGGAGAAAGAATTCACATGTTGAAGAAACCTTCCCCAATCTTACATCATAGGTGCTTGGCCCTATACTCTGTGAGCTGCTAGAATGGTATTGACATTTGGCCGGAAATTCAAAGTCGGTCATCACCCCTCTGCCTCTTGACCAATCCATGTTCGCATAGTTGTCATAATAATCGGCGTTGCAATATTACAGCCCACGTGCTTCTGTGCCTGGTCAGCTGTATCTCTGGCTTGTTCAGTTTGGCAACCTCATTCTCAGACCACATGGCGAGGCGAGAACTGTCAATCCCATTCTGGCAGCTCACAGAGTAGCCTAGGGGTAGTGTTGGAAGTAACGGTGGTATTAAGAAGAGGGATCTGGTAGCCTAAAATAACTAGCATCTGTTTCATGCGAGTGAATGTTTTAAAGGGTTTTGCTGCATTTAGAGTTAATCACTTTCATGATATATTTTTAGGTTAAGCCTTTTAGATTTTTGAACACCAGCATATAGCCTAACTGCAGCCGGTCTTTGCTATTGCCTTCAAAATCCAATAGGGTTACAAAGTTTCAACTAGAAATAGAATATGGAAGAGAATAACACTGAGAAATAGGACTGACAATTTTGCAGGTCTGACATCGATATGCCTCGAAGACTGAGGTTTAGTGTAGTCGTAGGTTAATTTTATGTGTGTGCGAGTGACTGTGAACTTACTGTGTGTGTATCTTTGAGTGAGTTTCACAATGTCAGAGGTCAGTTCTACCCCACGGCAAGAAAAGGAAAAGAAAGGAATTAAACAAGGCCCCCCCCCCCAGGAGTCAGGCTCGTGAAATGTTGTGCAATGTGCGCGAGTATTTTGAACTAGAGAACGACAATGGTAACTTAGCACCCTATTACCAGTGACGCAAGCAGTGCAGAGAATGGCTGATGCTACAAAAACCAGTTCTTCCTCAGTTATTGCAATCGGGAAGGAGAAGTACCGTGCCGAGGAGCAAGGTGCTGGGAAGATTGCAACGACCGTGTAGGAACAGCAATCTTTCCATACGAGTTACAAATATAGACAGTTTTCAGCAAAATGCTATACGTCAGCATATCTATGCCTATTATGGCAGAAAGGAACATCCGACTCTTGCTAAGCTGCTCGTTTCTTTTCGTAAGTGTGTTCTTTTCTATGGCGGTAAGTCTTTGGTAACCGTAGTTGTGAAAGATCTGGGATTTAGGTATAAGAAAGTGAACGGCGTTTGAATCAACTGACCGCTGGCAACACTGCCCAGCTGATCGAAGAACTGTCACGTTGGAAGGTATAACCGGCAGAGTATAGCTAGGCACGGTTGTCACAAAACCATTGATCTGGACGCGTTAGGATATAACCATTGTCAAAAACCATTGGATTGGACAAAATGAAAGTTAGAGTGGTCAGGTCTTGGTGCGGCATAGTACCGTAAAGGCTAGGTTGGCAGTACTGTTTTGATGATTGATGTGAACATTAGCGGCGTTTGATAAGGTATTTTGGCTAATTCATGTACTATAGAGAATGTTATTGCTCGTTCTACTTTCATTCAGTGCTACCGAAAAAACAATCTCCACATGCCATATTCAAATGTAGACGTTCACACCATCAATCCACTTAATAATAGCTCTTCATGCTATAGACCCCCAATCTCCACAGTCAGCCACACTGCCATATTAAAGTATAGGGTGGTAATCAATAATGGCAATTCAGACAATAATGCAGTGGAATTAATCAACAAAGAACTAAGCTCACAACAATTAAAATCTAGCACGAGACTGGCATCATTTGATATAAGCAATATACCGATAGACATAGCCATCCAATTAACCTAAAGATTGATTAGATAATAAAACTGACGAGGACAGTCCTCATAATCTTGCACAGTTTCCAGCCTCTGGCCGGGTCTGTTTGGAACACAAGCCTCTCCAACGTCTTCTGTCTTCCCACCATCTCTCAGCCTGCACCCTTGTCCAGTCTTCTCCTCTCTTCTTCACGCTTTCTTCCAGCCCCTTCAGCCACCTGTCTCTCGGTATCTTTCCTTCCCACTTCGTCTCGTGTATCCTCCTGGGTATCTTCTCGTCCATTTGTTTTACATGTCCATATCATGTAAGTAGATTTCTCTATACGATCCTGTAATGGTTCCTCCTTCATTAATTCTCTGGTCCTCTCATTCCTTATTCTGTCCATCTTTGTAGCTCCAATACTGCTTCTCAAAAACCTCATCTCACTGGCCTGTATTTTGCTCTTCTCCCTTTCATAACCCAGGTCTCCGAGGCATACGTCAGGATAGGGACATAGTACGTCAGGTATATGATCTTTTTGCTGTTCTGAGGGAAATCCTTGCTCCATAACATGCTTCTCACACTCCTTCGGAATGCTTCTGCCTGTCTCCCCTGCTCATTTATTTCTCTATCGTTTCTTCCATTATCTTGTATCAGGCTTCCCAGATCTTGAAAGTCTCCACTTTCTTCAGCGGTTCCCCACCAATTGTTATTCCCGTTGTGGTTCTTTCCTTCTTCCTTGTTGTGATCACCATCTCACTCTTATTTATGCTAAATTTCATCCCATACCCTTGTATTATTCCTTCCCACACGTCCAACTGTTCCTGTACCTCCTCCTCCTTGTTTCCCCAAATCATCAAAACATCTGCAAACACCATTGCTTTCATCTTTCCTTCCCCAATTACTTGTGCCACTCGGGTCATTATGTCATCCATCACCACAATGAAAAGTAGCGGTGACAGTGCACTTCTTTGTTTCAGGCCGTTTCTCTGTTCCAACCAGTCCGATCTCTCTCCTCCCACTTTCACACAGCTCACACTTCCCTTGAACATCTCTTTTATCCTCCTTATAACTTAGTCAATCTTTCTACTCCTCTGCTTCTCTAAAATTTCATTTGGCAAGCCTGGATCCTGCTCCCCTCTCTCTTCCTTATAACCCACATTTCTGATGCGTAGGTGAGTATTGGGAAATATACGTTCGATACAATACCCTTTTGTTCTTCTGGGTTACGACCCTGCTCCATACCAGACCTCTCACGCTCTGTAGGAAGACACATAACAAATGAAAAACTGGTACTGCAAGCAATCAATAGTTTACACCACTCAATCAAATTCACTAAAGAATCTGCGGAACATGAAACAACTATCAATTTATTTATTCTCATATCAGAAACATACATTTTAAACATATAAGCTTAACACAGTTATTATATTATCTTTGCCCAAAACTTGGCCACTTCCAGTGCACTCTGTGCTCCCCGACGAAGATCTTCTTCCGTGCAGGATGCTGGGCACAGTCAACACTCAGTCATATGCTGAACAGTCTGGTCTTCTCCACAATCACATTGAATATCATCCTGGTCAATGTAACCCCATCTTGCCATATTAACCCTTGATCTGCCTACTCGTGAGCGCAGTCTATTCAGGGACTTCCAAGTCGCCCATTCCTTGTCATAGCCAGGAGGTAGAGTTTCAGAAACATTTTCCCAATCCGGGGGAAGGTTGGCCGTAGCCCTCCACATTTGCAACCTAGCTTTTTCAGCAGTGGTTCTAAGTTCCTTTGATGTTCTAAGGAAACTCTTCCTCGACTTCAGTCGTTGTGGCTGCGGTTCGTGTCCATAGAGAGGATGAGTTCTTTCATGCTCCACTGTCTTTCGTTCCTTGTTCGCAGCTATTTCTCTTCGAACAGGAGGTGGTGCTATTCCTGCGAGGAGATAAAGCCATTCGACTGGAGTTGATTTCAAGCAACCTGTTATAACAACTATCAATAATCAGACAGCAGTTAGGCATACTCTATTCCCTGCGAACCAGACATTATCGATAAGCACACATAAACTAGCGGCTTTCAAATCAATAGTATATTGTGCTTCGAGTATACCCATGACAAAAGAAAACTACAGCAAATAAATTAACACAATAAAACAAATAGCCAAAACAAATAATTTCAACCCCAATAAGGTAGACCAAATTGTGCATAGACACTTGGGGGGAAAAAAAACACAAATGAAACGTCACCATATAATGAGAAAAAATTTGCGTGATTCAATTTTTTGAATGCAAACACATACACAAAACTACTGCGGTAACCTTTTCAAGAAACAACGAATTGAAATAGGATTCAGTACATCCAACACTTGCGTTACAGTGGGGAAAGGCTTTAGGACGCCACTTCGGTTCTGTATTGACGAGGATTTTCCCAATTCAGAAGTTTGCCTACATTTCATAATCATGGTTGTTCTCCAAGAGATATTAAGTTAATGTTTTAACAAAGAAGTAAATAAAGTTTCCCTATTTCATCCATATCACCCACAACAGTTGTTTCTATTTTATTCAATAATTCTAAAATGATCTTGTCCTGTTAGTTATTGATGTTTTAAGGGGCGGAACTACGAGGTCATCTGCTTAGCACTATTTGATGCACCCAAAACAAATGTTCAGTTTTTATGACAAGTATTGACTAGAAAATGATATGAACTTAACCCTTTATAGGGCAGAATAGTAGAGTAGTAAATACACTCACCGGCATAAAAAGTGAAACACTATGAATTTCAGACAAAACTCAATGTTGGACGGCTTCAAACCGTGTATTAATCAAATATGACATTAAGCAACATCACTTCAATCTCAATAAGACGCGCAGGTCGCCCACGGGCATCACCTACAAAGATCAAAATCCCTGATGACTCGGCCGGGAATCGAACCCGGGGCACTTTGGGCCAAAGCCTAGCGCGCTAACCATTTAGCCTCGGAGCCGGACACAAATTAACATAAACACTAATCACAACGTAACTTGATCAATGATACATATCTTTCTGTACATGTAACGACATGATATCTGTCTCATAACTCTCCACAGATGTCGCGCATGGTCATGGAATCTCTCTCTCCGGCATAACGTATGGCTGAAACCATGCACCACAAGCCTTGTGACAAGATGTCTAAGATGGTAATTGGCCTCCTTCCAATCCTTTCTAGTTATAGCATTTGTACTGTAGAAATCGACCCAGGGGCCTGTTCCATGAATAAACTTTGCAACTTTTCACTTTGCACTTTTCAATTCTTGCAAAGTGTTCTGTTCCACCATGATCTATGTACTACTTCTCAATTTCTTTGCAAAGTGAAAAGTCTTTGCATAGGAATGATCCGATCATGTTTATTCCATGAACAAACTGTATATTTATTCCATGATTTAATGCTTTATTTTTCATGGTGAAACATGTCCCACTAATGACCACACAGTGATCTTAATTAATAAAAGTATTGATCAGGTGGAACTTTTAACCTGTCTATACTAAAGTGAGGTTATGAAAATTCATCTTGTCTTTGTACGTCTCCTTGTTGGATTCTTCATCACTATCCTCACTTGATGATTAAAAAAAGCTCCTGCGTAACATATTTATATCACTAAAACAAATTCTGCGCCGAGAAACTAGTGTAGAGACTTGTTCATTAACAGCTGAAAAGGGAATCTTCTCTTTGCAAAGATTTCTGAAAACTTTTCAATCATTCCTTTGCACTTTGCATTTCTGCACCAATGGAGGAACATAACAGTCTTCTAAAGTGAAAAGATTCCTAACTTTTCACTTTTCACTTCGCAAGACAAATCTGAAAAGTGATGGTGGAACAAAATCTGAACTGAAAAGTGCAAAGTGAAAAGTTGCAAAGTTCAATCGTGGAACAGGCCCCAGGTTTCTCTTTTTTTTTATTTTTTTTTATTTGGTGTTCAAGTACTACTTATTCATAAGCTAGCGTGGACGGTTTCATATAACCACTATGATAACATTCTAGGAGAGGAACAATTCAGCTTCAGGAAGGGAAGATTTTCCTATGATGGTTATTTCACAATGAAAATCTTTCTCGAAAAACACCACAAATTTAATATAGAAACACACATTGCCTTTGTAGATTTCAAAATAGCTTTTGAGAAAGTAAACCGCAATACCTTACTTAATATTTTAATATCTGATCACACCCTACAACAAATGGTGCAAAACATAAGTAACCTTTACAAACATAGGCTAACTTGATTTCTGTAAAGGTTAATAATAAATTATCCGAGTGGAAATCAATAAACACAGGAGTGAGACAAGGTTGCGGTCTTTCCCCTCTCCTGTTCATAATCTGTATGAAAGCTCTTATACGAGAATTTTGGGAAACAAGACATGGCTCCATCCGCATTAACAGAAATCTACAGCTGGACGCAATATTATTTGCAGACGACTTAGTGCTGGTTGCCACCTCAGAAGATGATCTACAGCGTTCAACGTATAATCTGAAACTAGTCTGAAAACTACTCATAGAAATTTCTTTTGAGAAAATTAAGAAAATGGCCTTCTGCGGCACGGAACCAGTAAGAAGTAAGATCTGCTTGGATAATAACATTTTGGAAATAGTAAGTGATTTTAAATACCATGGCCAGCGCCACTGCTCCTTGAAGAAATGGACATACCCGAGAAAATCTTTAAATTCAAATGATGTTTAGGAATCATCAATAAAGTTTTTAGACTATCATTAGTTCAGAAACACACCCGAACGAAACCTTAGCAAGAACAGTACTTTGCTATGGTGGTGAAGCGTGGACCCTGAGGAAATGCGATGAGAGACGAATAACTACCGCCGAAATTAAATATATGCGACGAACGGCTGGAGTCACTAAGTGGGATCACAAACGAAACACACAAGTGCTGAATGGTCTTATCAGCAGGAATACATCCATGAATACCTGAGGAATTGGCTAGGACACCTCAACAGGATGGACAGAAGCAACTACTGTCCCGGTGGGAAGAGATCTCTAGGTCGGCCCAGGAAAAGATGGCGTGAAAACGCAAATCTATTGTATAGATGTAACAGTTCTTCTAGGACTAATACGTGAAAGGATGATGATAAATATATTAAAGAAAAACAAACAGATCTGTCACAAATGTAGGCTTTAACTTAATCTTAATAAAACAAAGTCCCCGATTCTTGGATGTTACGGGTAAACTCGAGAACCACTGGATGGATTTTGATGCGGTTCTCACCATTCTGTAAAGGATATCTCAATGATTTCTGTAGAAAATAATTTATTTGTGATCAAAGGAAGCCGAGCAGTAACGATTTCAGTGGAAAAGTCGAAGAAAAAACCTGGCGTCCGAGCGCTTTGTAAGCTTACGCTGGGCAAACCGTTAAAATATCTAAATACTGTGAGTGTAAGAATTGTTCAGCAGAAAAGTTCTACAAAAAAGTCTGCGAGAGCATATGTCTATCTTCAATACATCGCCCACTATAAGTGTTTTTACGTTTTCGTTTCTTCCAACCATGTCCATTCTACTACTGAGGCGACAGTTCACGAGCTAGCTAAGGGCGAGTCTATCATCCCTGTTACAGCCTAGCTAGCGGGCGAACCTATTGGTCCCGATACAGCCAGCAGCAAACCGTTGAGTTAAGACTTCTGAGAATGGTGGTTGTGTTTGGAGTTTCCCTGGAAGTGCAACTCGGCTTTTCTTCATTTCGTCAGTGATCTTTTCGTTCCGCAAAATTAACAGTCAAGTTAAGATTGGACGGAAGGGGGATTTGTGTTTCATGCACCTCACCATTCTTAAATTAAGTCTGACAAGAATTTGTTGCACATGCATCTCCATGATAATATAATTAATAGTCCAGTCAGTGATTTTAACCCATCATGCCGAGACGTAAAACGGATAGTGGCCGTTGTTCATTGACATTGGAAAAAAAGCGCTTATCACGTAATGCATTGATAACTGTTCCCGGGCGAAGCCGGGTCGGGTTGCTAGTTCGATAATATAAAATAATTGTGAAAAATGTCACCATCAACATGTATACATGAATTAGTTTTGCCATAAACATTAAGGTCATCAGTCCTAAGTGGAAACAAATAACACAGCAAAATAAAAATAAATTGTACGCACGGATAATACTTCAGTGTTGATTGCCAGCAGTTCAGCACCTATCGATACTGTAACTTTGTATGATACGTTACTATAAAAAACTTGCCGTATTTCACGTATGTCAATACATACTCTAGCTAAGGTATATTGAGCATATCATCCTAATAACATATGGAAGGAGATTTTGATCGTCAGTCGGTATTTTTTGTTAATTAAATTTCAGCAAAAGAAAATTCTATTTGATGTGTACATATTAAGATTTTTTCGTGTAGTGCCACATTCAAGGACTACCGTATGTAACTTTCTCGTAATAAAACCTGAAAATTCATGCACTCGCTATATTACTGAAGCCCCTGTGATGTAACTGAGTTCTGTTGTATCATTTTTGTAGTAAGTGGTCGACATAAACAATAAAACGTAACGAAACAAAAATTAAAATCACTTCCCCTAGCGAGTATCGAGGCCCGGCCACTGAGACTTATGCACCGAGGTGAGTTCTCTCTTTACTTCAAATGCTCCTACCAGTCTAGTCGTCGGGCATACGAAAAAATAATGTTCCCCTTCAAGAATAAGATTCATTTTATCTTTCGTCATAATGGCTTTGCCATATGCTTAAGCCACCGCCATTACAATCACATCCCTACGCACAAGCTCACACGTTGCATCATAGGTAGAGAGAGCAACGATATTACCTTGTGATCGAACAAGGCTTTGGAGTGACATTCCCGCGGTAGTGAGTTGTTCTCAGTGCAACTCCCGTCGCACTATTCTCACTCAAACTGTCATATCATTGGCATTTATGGACAAATCAGTGAGGTGTTTGCACTGACATGATTAATATACCGCATGCCACAAACTGGTGTTGTTTTCAAGCACAAAATCAGTTTTTAGTAGATGAAATTAGTTGAAACTTATCAGCGTAATATTTTCCAAGTGTATTTTCACCATCATAGCCAATTTTGGCACTATAGTTGCCTCTAACAACAACCAGTTACAAGGTGGAGAAGAAGGTTGAAAGTATTCTTTAAAGCAAATTCCTAGTCAGTAGGGCCAATGCCCTGATAATTGATCCCCTAGTTCCAAAAGTATGTTTTTCCCGGTCTTTGTGATATCGGGAAACTTCGATGTCAGTAGAACATCATTCCGTAGCTTCCACTTATCATTATTGATCTCAAAAATACGTGTAGATGTCAAAGTAGGATAGCCTAATGTGTTTTCCGATAATTATCTGTCCATAAGTCACAGGTCATTGAACACTCCTTATTTAGAATAGCTTCTTTTACTTGCGGTATTATTTTCTGCCTTACTTCATCCACCATTTCTTGTATATGCCTAGACACTGTCCTTGGATGGGGTAAAACTTCAACCGCATCAACATTTCCGTATTTGGCCCCTATATTTATTAATTTCTGGGCAACCTGTCGGAAGCCTTCACCTTCTACGGTATTGAACGGACGTAGATCTTTGGAACTCATTAATATACATTTATCCCATAATTTGGTTTTGTCCTCCCGCAATACCGTGTTCGATGATACATTTCTTGGCATTGTTCTACATTTATGTTTGTTCATTCCCGTTGTGCTGCCCAAGTGTTGTAGCAAAGTTTTGCAACTCCCTTGTGTACACTGAACAAAACCAACAGGGGCATTTGTTTCACTACGAACTACAACCTGGGGAAGAAGAAATATAAAAACTAGTGACGGTCCAGAGAAACCAACCTTCATTGAAAACAATTCAATATATTTATCTTGGTCTACTAATAGAACAATACATCATGTAACCCATAATAGCCAATGCTGTATCCTCGTATTGTAAGCTGCATCTCGCCTAAGAACGTAATCTGCTGGAGTAGATGATAACAATTCCACTTTGTTTATATAACAAAAACTCGACCTGAAATTTTGTCCAGCAGGCGCTCATTCGATCTGTAACTGCTTTTTCTATTAACTTCAAGACTTACATGTGCTAATTTCTCCCTTTCCGTATCTTTAGTGAGAGAAGTCATGGTAAATAGAATATTCTGCAAACTCAGTTCAATGTGATCTTCCTGGGGTGGATTACTTCATACTGCTTTAAATTTGTCAAATGTAAGAACGAGGAATGGTTTACATTCCGGAGTTATTACAGAAGGCTTTCACTTCAATCATGCAGCGGCGTGAGCGAGTTTGCCTTTTCCTTTAAATAGATACTGTCGATAATGCCAAGAAAAAAGGAGTTCTGGTATTATCGAGACTCCTACTCAGTTCCGGTATTATCGAGATTTAAGATTCTCGGTCAGCGGAGAGATCTGGCCTTGAGTGCGCTTGGTGGGGGACGATAGTAGCCATGTGGAAACTTACGATCCCGATCGGAACTAGAGCAAATTTGCCCGGCTCTACTCCCCACCCCCAATGGTTCAGTCCTTGGACCCCTTTTCATGCTTTATATCAACAATAGTTCCTCTACAATCAAATATAATAATCATCTTTATGCAGATGATCTCCGTATATCCTGCCACACTAAATCAACTGCAGTAAGGGATATAAACACTTGGTGTATATGCCAGTGACAACTCTCTCCTCCTCAACCCTGAATAGACCCAAACTATCATTAAGAAACGACCACCTTATTCCTCCAATAACACTGAATACAATCATCATTCCCTTTAGTAAAGAAGTAAGGAGGCCTCCGTGGCTTAGGCGGCAACACACCAGCCTCTCGCTGCTGGGTCCGTGATTCAAATCCCGGTCTCTCCTTGTGAGATCTGGACAAAACGGAGGCAGACAGGTTTTTCTCCATTTTTCCCTGTCAACATTTAATTCCAGCAACACTCGCCACTATCATTTCATCTGTAATTCATTTAATAATTTCTTCAGAGGAGTGCGACAGGCTTCGGCAGCCGGCACAGTTCATATCCTTGCTGCTAGATGCGGGCTTCATTCATTCCATCCCTGACCCAGTCGGTCGACTGGAAGCAGGCTGTGGGTTTTCAAAGAAGTAACCTTGGGTTGACCTTAACAGAAACTCTCGACTGGTCACCACCATATGTAAGGTATACACATGTACCAACTCGTGCTCTATAAGAACATTTTACTAAGACATTAAGATTAAACTCATTCATACAATAATACTACCAATTCTAGACACTGACATGGTTCTTGGTGACGCGGGTCATGGACAAACAATGAATATTCAACGGACATTGAACTCTTGCCTTCGGTTTGCTTTTAATCTAAGATAAGATGCTCGCATAACTTGGCTTGAACCTGATGGAAGCCATTAACTTCACTTACTGACATCCATCAATTGATTTCGGCACGAAAGCACCCCTTGTACATATCATCACAATTTAATTACTGGTCCTCGTACCATAACCGAACCACTCGATCTGGCTCTTCTCTCGTCTATGTTCAACTGGGTAAGAGTTCAGAAGAGGTACTTTTCTCTCCAAATTTCTTTAAGTACTGAAATTAACCAAATTACCTGAATTAATAATCTGGAAAGTATCTGGAGGTGATGTAGTGATAGATGTTTGCTCCTCCGCTGTCTGTGACCCACCCGGCCATCCCAAATATGAACACGACTTATATAGGCAAAATTCCAGCTGATTCAACAATTTTAAGCTTCATGTACCGTATTGCCAACCCCACGCATTCGGTACTATATTGCATCCGGCAGCCGAATGATTTTCGCCTAGCCAATAATGGTTAGGTAGTGCCGCGTTAGCTACTATAAACACCCCTGGTTTTTGTCACGCACAGTGGGGGTAGTCGCGCATCAATAATCTTTATCCAGGCCAATGGTTTTGCCTTTCATTTCATTATTCACTTGTCGTCTGGTGTATTTTGTATCGGACATGTTGGCAACGTGTACGACGTCAATGTGTCATGGCGGCGGTCGTCAAATGAACAAGAAGGAAAATGATTTATTTACGCAATAATTGAAATATTTCCGGTGCAGCAGTGACAATTCAAATTGAAAGGAACTTCTAAAGACTCCCAGAAAGGTTTGTGACTCATAAATAATACATTTCCAATAATCTGCATTGTGAAAGTTGTGAAAACGGAAAAGTACCTCTTCTGAACAATTAATTTCAACTGTTCTTTTGCAGGGCCACAACTTTGAAATTCAACTCCTAGCGTTTTCAGAAATTCTGAGACAAAAAAATTAAGACTGCATGCCAAGATTATCCGTTGAATACTGCTGACTGACTTGTGTGAATGGTGATGGATGGTAGGGCGATTACTTTTTCATGATTTCTTCTCACCACCATCATGAACTCGTTCCATTTTGCATGGTTAAGACAGTCCTAACCAACTATAAAAGCTCACCAAGTAAATAAGACATATGAAAAGTAATGGTTAATAAACAAAACACTGTAGAATGCAATCACTTCAAAAGCTCGCTGGAAACTGGTTTCACACTTAAACTAACTTTAGAAGCAATTGTTACAAATGTACCCACTTTTCAATACAACTTGTTTCCATGTTTTTGTCTAAAAAAGAAAATATATTGGAAAGTGGATACATTGGTAACAATTACAATACTGTAATTCAATACGGAAAATTAAAAATGACAGTAGTCAAAGGTATAGCCTACAAACTTTAGAAGTGTAAGACTAACAGAATTAAAAAAATAAATCTAAAAATCAGACTCTTTACGTAAATATCTAAGTACCCAAGTGTTTTATACTTATCCACTGAATCTGATCTGATGATGTTCGCTTGAAAATTAAACTACTGTAGTCATCCAATTTAGCCCCCCATTAACCTCCTCCATACTTGGTCCGTATTGACAAAATATCAGTAAGTATTTATGTAAGAGGTGCTTTAATTGGTTATTTATATCAGGCACTAGGGAAGTAATTGTAATTCCCTGCCCAATCTGATATATATACAGTCCTCGCAGTATATCTCTGCCGGTGAGGACCGTTGCATTTCTGAGAATTTGATTCGTAAGACATCACTAGGGCCCGGATTTTTAGGTGGCTTAAACCATCACTTTAGGTTTTTCTTCCAGGATCAATACAGGCAGCAATAATGTTCTGTTTTTCTTATTTCTGTGAAATTTATTTATGAAGTTATTTCCCAAAAGTTTACATTGTCACTTACTTGTGCCGGGCTTCTTTCAGTCTTCTTTCCTTTCGATCTCTCTTGGTAAACTCTTGTTCTCTTCCGACCCCGACGGTATTAGGGTATCCGAGGCCTAGGGAGTATCTTCCTTTCCGCCTTGATTGGCCCTGGTCTCATCTTTCCTGATTCCCTCTTTCTGCGAGGGTTCAGCCTTCTATTTCTTTTCATGTTATCTCCTGTCTTCCGCTCAAGGCCCTCAAGGAGGCAGGGTGTGAATAGCCCCACCATTTCTGGTGCACCCTGGATATTGCTACACCCTCAAGGGCTCCCGGCAGGTGAGTTCGGGAGTTGTCGATCCCGAGGGATTCCTGAGCTGGGTCCGTTCTCCTTTTTCCACTGACTTTGGGGCGGGCCCTCTCCTCTTTCCCCTTTCCCATCTGCCTTTCATGGCTCTCCTTCCTTCCAAGTCCCTCAATCCTCATTCTTTGCGGGTTGAGGGCATTTCATTTCTTCCTGTCCTTTATTTGTTTACTATTTCTTCTTCTAGTTTGTAAGTCTGTAGTTAGTATTAGTTATAGTTTTCATCGTCATCGCATCTTTCACTATCACCCAAACAATTAGGGGCCGATAACCTAGATGTTAGGCCTCTTAAAACAACAATTATCATCATCGTACTGCATTTAACGTTAGTAATCTGAACTATGCAATTCACATATTCTGCTCCGGGTAGTGTGAAACGAACATGTATGTTGAAATTTGTGAATTATATAGCCAGGAAAAAAAAAAAAGGTAAAAACCTAAGAATCCAGGCCCTAGACATTACCCCACATTCTAATCTAAATTTTCCGGTGAACATTGACTCACGACTTGTGCGTTTTTGAATGCAGAATTTTTGTTCTTCTGTAATTTTTGTTTATATTATAATTATTAGTTTCATTTAATTTTTTGTTTGATTAATTTTCGGTCTTTTGAAATGTAGGTGTCCACATCTAAATTTTTATTCTATTCCAAATTTGTATACTTTAATCTGTGTTAAGACGGGCAAATGAGCCAGTAGTTCCGCCCCTTAAAACAAAACTAACTATAGTAAAGCCATCATTACTTCTGACTTGGCGTTTCCGTGTTACCCTAGAGTTATCTATCAGTCAGAAGGAAAATCACTTGAACTAGACATTCACAGGCAGCCATTCAAATGGATATATAACGACAAATTGAGTTTCGTTCACCATGTCGCGATTTAGCGAATGAAACACAAGCCTGGCACTGAAACATCAAGTCGGAAGTAATGATGGCCCCACATTGTGGGGATCAGGAATTCTGGCAGCCGACTTAGCATAACGCACTCGGCACACGCATTAGTGCTCGCCACACTGTTGTTGGTGTGCCAATTTGAGAAATGTCTTTGATGAGGCAGGCACAGTCGGTATACCTTATATGGAAGTAATGACGTAGCTCACAGGCAGAGATATAACTTGGGCACAGGACCTCACAGCCGTATTCAATATCTAGGGCCCATGATTCATCATCATGTATTTCAGTCAAGCGATTGGTCTGCCCCCTACAATGAGTCTTTTCCACATTGTTCGGTCTTGTGCTGTCCTTTTGACCACTTCATAACTTCGTAGGCCAGAGCTACCTAGGAAAGATCTCATGAAAGTGTTCCGTGGCCTCCCGCGAGGGCCTTTTCCAGGTATTTTGCCTTCTAGTATGTCGATCATCAGGCCACCATGTCGTAATCTGCGGCCAAGCCAGGTGGATCTCCTTCTATATATCTGGTGGATCATTTGCCGTTTTTCCTTTATTCGATCCAGCACCATTATGTTGGTCATTTTCTCTACCCTGCTGATCTTTTCCATTCGGTGCCAACACCACACCTCAAACCCTTTTAGTCGTTTAATGTCACCTCTATTCATTGTCCAGGTCTCACTGCAGTACATTGCAACTGGCCATATGTAGGTCTTAACCAGTTGTTTTCTAAGGCTGAGGGACAATGAGCGTTGACAAATTAGAGAATGCTTTTCACGGAATGCCTTCTTGGCCATGGCTATATGGCTCCTGATTTCAACTTCACATCATAGGTCTTCTGTGAAGATCTGACCAAGGTATTTAACCTCTTAACCGGGCATGATGAGTTAATTCGTCTACTACCTGTTGCTACTCAATCGGGTAATGACGAGGTAACTCGTCTAGAGCACTTGAAAATTATCTGCTGGGGGGGGACGAGTATTCGTGTCTCTTACGCTGTTGAGTGTAGTTCTATGATTGCTCCGTAGATGTCAGTAGGTTTCAGGTTTGCTGTGCCACAATGCGCGCCAATTTCTCAATATGGGACGAGTTCCTTCGTCATTCGCGGAAGTGTAATGGGCGTGACGAGATAACACGTGACCCACATCTTTATAATGGGCGGGACGAGTTCCTTCGTCATTCGCGGAAGTGTAATGGGCGTGATGAGATAACTCGTCACCCACATCTTTATAATGGGCGTGACGAATTAACTCGTTTTCAGTCAAAGTATATTCCCCACTACGAATGTTACTTTGTCGGTGGAAACTCCCCGGTTAAGAGGTTAAATCGACTGACCTGTTGTACTGGTTCTTTATTTATGGTTATATTTAGTTGGTGTTGATGCTTACTTATCACCAGAGTCTTGGTCTTCTTAAAATTGATTTTCATTCCGTATTCTGTAGCTGTATCATTTAAACATTGCAACATGTTCGTTAATGTGCAGATTTACTGCAAGTAATGCCAGATCATCAGCCCATGATTAAGAAATTAAAATGGAGGTGAATAAAAACAAACAGTGGGCGGTGTAAATCTCAGTGCTATTTCACAGAAACATTCTGACCATATTTGCTTAAAATCCCGTTTCTTCTGTACACAATCTAAAAGAGATCATTCAATGGACAATTTTAGAAAGATAAATAATACATAACCATGCATAAATGATAAAGTGAAGAAATAATAAATTGGAAAAATAGTTCAAATTAATTTTAGCTGTTAGGCCGGGTGTGTACAAGAAGTTAACAATTAATTGACGAGATTTCCCTGTCCGCACAGTAGGGCACGTGTCGTGTCTTCGTGCCCGGTGGATCGAGAAGTTAAATGATCGGTGCTGCTTTCGGCCTTTTGACAAGATTCTTGTAGTCTTGACGGCAGAACGTGGAGAACCTCGACATTCTCGTTGTCCCTGCTGTCGGGCATGGGAAATTACTGGGATTTTATGCGCTTGGCGCCGTTTATGGTCCATTGTATGAGATCCCCCCCCGACAAGTTGGCTGTCTTGAGGATGTCATTTTGGCGGATAAAAGTTCGAAGTAGGAATCGACTATTTAGATCTTTTAGGGGAAAATTGCATGAACGGGCAGATGACCTCTTAGTTCCGCTCCTTAAAACAACTAGAATTGTATGAAGTATAATGAGAGCGCACATTTTTCTATCATATTACTAATTATACAGGTTTTCGCTATAACCAGTTAATTTTACTTGTAGAAGAAACCAAGGTTCGAAGTAAACATCGATTTCGTATTTTAAGTAGGTTTTACTGTACATGTCGCTAACGAGATTGGAAAATATAAAAATAGGCTGGCTGCGTGGCTCAGCGGTAATGTTCTCACCTGCTGTGTCCAAGGTTGCAGGATCGAATCCTGGTGCAGTCAGCTGACATCTGGGGGTGTGCAAATGCGAGGAAGCCATATCACTAGATTTACTGGCATGATTAATAATTTTATTTTATTAATGCAGCCAATGGCCATGTACAGGACGGGTCAGGAAAGGGATATTGAAAGGAATCGTCCCGGCATTTGCCTGGTGGTGAAACTGGAAAACCACGAAAACCATTTTCAGGACGGCCGAGGTGGCACTCGAACCCACGCTCTCCCGATGCCAGCGAGGTATGAGTTATCGCTCTCGGCCACCGCATGATTAACATCCCCTATTCGTCTCTAAAAGCCGCAGTTGTTAAAAGGGACATAAAACCAATAACATTATTGTCTCTCGTAGCTGCGGGGTCCGGTACATGGATACGTTGCTCTGTCTGAGGCAGCATCAGGATGGAGATTCACACTTTTTAGGTCTTTATGTAGCCAACATTGCAGAGGTCATCCTTTTGGTCTTCTGCCAACGACTTCAAGAGTGTATCCTGCCTGCCCATAAACCATGTCCAAACCAGTACAGATATTACCCTTTCACGAATTGATTGCCGGCGGTCGAGATGGGAACTATTCTTTGTTTACTTGTGTCACACTGCTTCGTTGACAGGTACAGTTGCGCGAGTAGGATATGACTCAGCTCCAGTAGCCTCCGTCATCGTTTAACTGTCCATGGTGACATGAGCTCCTGTGACGCTTACCTGACGCAATGCTGCTTGACTTATGTGCAGAATGCACTCGGTCATTGCTGTGTTCCCCGCTTCGCCCCGTGGGGCAGCTTGTATAATAAACAACAAACCTGTGACTAAAGGTTTAACAGCTGGCTTGTCACAAAGCCTATTGCCATCAGGAAATAAGGCTGCCCCTGGCATGGAGTATAGACGCGGCTAGATGGATTCCAGTGGCATTTCCTCTGAGGGGCCATCGGCCCACCCAAAAGGACTCTTCCACCCTAAGCCTTTGCCCACCCTTGGTTTATACTCATATTAATACCCGATCCTAGGGCTGCCTCTTCCGCCACATCCACAGTCTTTATCAGCTGATATCTGCCTGGGAACAGATACCTTTTGCTCTATTAAACCCAAACACTGGGCCACCTCTTCTGCCATCTCTGCTGTACCAACAAATATCATCTTCACCATTGATGCCGTTGAGGACTTAGTTTTAGTACCGAATGCCAACCCTCCTCCTTTAGCCGGGCTTGGGACCATCAACAGCAACTACCGAGCTACTCAATCCATCCAGTAGCTACTGGAGGCAGAGTTAATAATATTATTATTTTAAATAATAAAATATAGAAATTTCGGTGATATTTTGCGAACAATTCGTTTTAACGGTATTATTTTCTGTTATTACATGACTAATAATTTAAGATATTCACGAAATTTCGTGCTCTGTGACGCAAATAGAGGATTTTGTTGAATTTTAGTGGATTTTGTGAATAAATGTCTCGTGAAAACCCACAGCCAAGACTCGCTGCCATGTTCAATGCCTCGACCTCCTGTTCTCATTGACATATGCTTCTACTAGGATCATTAGAATCAACCTCCCGGAGCCGGGAATCGAACCCGGGGCCTCCGGATGAGACGGGCACGCTACCCCAACTCCATGGGGCCGGCCTTCACAGATCACAACAAATGTCAAACACATAAAATCACACTTTATATAGTTCTCAATGTCCACATGACACTGGTTTGCAAGGGGACGTGGTGGCGCAGCGGTCAAGCTGTTGGCCTCTCACCAAGGTCGACCGGGTTAGATTCCTGGTCAATGCATGTGAGATTTTCAAAGTGAAATGCCATGTCCTGTGGTTCAGATTCCACGTAAAAAGGAGGGTTTGTGGCTCAAGATCACATGATTAACGGTCACGTAAAAGTAAAAGCATTCTTCCTTTTTACACTGGAAACTACCGAGGTATTTCCCTCCTTTCCATAGTAGGAAAAGTTTTTGCCAGAATCCTACTGAACCGACCCAAACTATCTCAGAGAGAATCACAGTGTGGATTCCCTACTTCCCGAGGAACAGTTGACATGGTCTTTTGTATAAGACAACTGCAAGAGAAATGCAGAGAACAAATGACACCTCTGTTCTTAGTCTTTTACGGTCTTGAAAAAGCCTTTGATACTGTTCCCAGAAATGCAATGTGGTTGGTTTTGGGGCGTTTTGGATGTCCGGAACATTTCGTTGGATTGATTCGGGCTCTTCATGATGGTATAGTCGGGCAGGTGCTGTATTAGAATGATGTCTCAGAAGAATTTCCGATCACAAATGGGCTGAAGCAAGGCTGTGTTCTTGCACCTATTCTGTTTGCCCTATACCTGACGGCCATGCTCTGAGACAGCATCTGCAAACAACATTGGTGTGGAAATTAAATATCGGTATGATGGAGGGCTTTTCAACCAGACCAAACTTCGTTCCAAAAGATTAACCAATATTCACCAGGTTACAGAATTGCAATATGCCGGTGACAATGCCTCACCAGCCCATACATCTGAAGAACTGCAACAGTCTGTCAATTGTTTCAGGCGTGCATATGAATGTTTTGGCCTTACCATAAACATTCAGAAGACCAAAGTATTAGCTCAACCTGTACCTGGAACCTCTATCCCAGGTTTTGATATTACTATCTCTGGCACATCTATACAGCCAGACCATCAACGCTTTCACCTGCAGAAACTCCGTTCCATTATGCACATCAAATGGGATGACTATATAACGAATGCTGTTGTTCTTGAGAGAGCAGAGATGAAGAGCATAGAGGCCATCATCATTAGTCACCGGCTTAGATGGATCGGTCATGTCCAACGCATGAATGACGACAGACTCCCACGGAAAATCCTGTACAGCGATCTCAGCACGGGCAAGAGACCTCTAGGAGCACCTCGGAAGCGTTACAAAGACCAGCTTAAACAAACGTTCAGGAGTGTAGCCATTGATCCTGATAATTGGCATACTCTTGCGGAAGATCGCGCAGCCACCTCAGCTGCGGTTTCACATTTTGAAGAAGAACGCTGAAGGCAGGAAATGGAAACTCGTCACAGGAGAAAGTTGCGCCAGATATTGCCACGTCCTCCACCTTCCATCATCTGCATTGTGTGCGGCCGTATGTTCTATGCCAGAATTGGTCACCAGCGACATCACCATCGAATGAATACAAATTAGTAATGCAGGAAAGAAACTTACACTCGGATACGAGTATTGGCCGCCGCCGACACTTTAAATTATTGATATTATCCCTTGTTCGATGCTCTGTCGTGTTGAACCAACATTACATGAGAAAAAGGAGAATGTCTTTCTTTGGACATTTGGAGCGGATGGAGCATCATCGACTTTCATATCGAATCCACTCATCAATCTCTAAAAAAAATTCCTATTGTAAATGGTCCATGCAAGTTAAAAAGGACCTAAAAGAAGCTCGAATCAATCAAGCTCTGGTTTGGGATAGGAACCTGTTCAGAAAGGCAGTTAAATCAACCAGTAATCTACACCCTTTAACATCTGTGATGCCTCGCCCTCACTGCAAGTGGACGGAAGAAAGGAGAGCTGAACATTCGTCAAGAATGAAGATCTACTGGCAGACAAGAAAACAAGCTTTACAGTGATCATATGAGTGAAGAACATCGTGGTCCATTGATGGCCGAAACGACTCAAAAAAAAAAAATGTCATAACAATTCATTAGAGGCGGCTTCGGTGGCGTAGTCGGTAGCATGCGGAGCTTCTATGCCCAAGATAGCGTGTTCATACCTGGCAGAAGCAGTCGGTTTTTTTTAAGAGCGTTAAAATCCCTCAGTATGCCTTCCTTCGGAGGGGAAGTAAAGCCGGTGGTCCCATGTCATAGATTTATGGCATGTTAAAGAACCTTCCACTAATTGCACCTGTGTGAAGCTAAATTGGATAGGTTAAGAATGTAAACAACGCTCTTAGGTTTCTATGTTCGTTGCCAAGAGCCGACTGCGGTGGTGTCTAGTAGCTAAGGTCTGAACTTGGCCAAGTAATCGTTGGCGGTGGCGCTTGGCGGCAAAAGTAGGAACTATTTGAAAAATTCTAAGTTGCAGTCCTTACTTGAATTAAAAAACAGATAACACACACTAATACAGTCATCACAATTAACACCGGTTATCAGACAGATTCTACACACACCCAAAGTACTGTCTGTCTGTTAGGTAGTCAGCCCGAAGGCTGGTTGGATCCTCAAAAAGCACCGCCGTTACGTTATGTGAGTAGATACCCACAAAAACCCAAGGCAGCGCTATATTGAGGCGTTCTAGGCAAGAAGAGGAGTGAGGTAGTTTGCCATTGCTTTCCCCAAAGTACACGGGGCTACATGACCGCGTTGTCGCAGCCCCTAAACTTAAGAACCAACCAACCATTAGACTTATTAATGTTAAAATTGCTCATCAAAATTTATAGTAGGGTAGGCCATTATCAGGCGATGTAAATGTCCCCTTCGGAATTTTCTGTGGTTCCTTTTCATTAATTTAACTTACTTGTCTGGCGGGAAAATGTATTTATGACCAGAAATGGCAGATTTTTTTTTTCATTGGTCCTATTGTGCGTATTGCCATTAATTTTTTGATGATCATGTCAACATCCCGTTCCACTGTAAATAGAAAATTTACGTGTGAGAGGCGTAACCTAATTGTTCTGGTCAATATTATTATAGTGAGGTGACAAAACTTACTCGAACCCCGCCTCACTTGCGAACCTTACCCCTCTTTTGATGCTGTAATAAATCAAAATAGACGTCAAAACTTATTGGTGTTGGATTAGACAGGCCCATGGGCTCAGATGCACAAAGAACTGGAGGTCTTGCATAACATGAAAAAGATAAAACTTCGGTGGCGTAGTTGGTAGTATGCTGAGCTTCTATGCCCAGCGTGTTCAAACCCGGCTGAAGTCGGCGGAGTTTTAAGAGCATTAAAATCCTTCAGTATGCCTTCCTTCGGAGGGGAAGTAAAGCCGGCGGTCCCATGTCTTAGACTTATGGCTTGTAAAAGATCCTACCTGTGCAATTGTATATTTGCCTAGTTAGCAACGCTCTATCAAGTTCCAACGTTCACCGCTAGGTGTTAGACGAAGTTGGAACTACTTGAAGTTGAACTTGTTGGGAGCCCTCGGAGTTCAATCAGAAATTCCCAGCTATGGCCATTGGTTGCAATTCATATATCATTTAATTTAAAAAGATAAAACTTGAATACTTTGGCCATGTCATTCGCAATGATTAATATAAACTCCTGAAGATCATTGAAGGTAGAAGAGGTTGAGGAAGGAGGAGAAATCTTGGCTAAAGAACCTATGTGAATTGTACAGAATCAACATTCTTCCTAGTCGCTAAAAATAAGCAAAATATCTCCCGGATGACGGCCAACGCGTCAACACAAAGTTCTTCATGCTCACTCAGCCTTATTACACTTCTTCATGTGCGGTCTCCTCTCAGAAGGTTGGCGATCATCACAGCATCTAGCAGCACTGAAAAGTTCACTGGAGCCATTTTTAAATTGTCCAACCAAGAGATCCTTCTTCTTCCTCGACTCCTTCTGCCTTCAACCTTCCCTTGAATAATTTCTTGTAGAAGACGATACCTGTCTCCTCTCATTATATGACCCAAGTATTGTAACTTCCTAATTTTGACATCTTCTTATCTTTACCTATCCTACGCAATATCTCAAGATTTGTGATTCTATCAATCCAGCTTACTCGTAAGATCCTTCGATATGTCCACATCTCAAACGCCTCTAGTCTGTTAATCATATCTTGTTTGAGTGTCCAAGCTTCCATAGCGTAGAAGAGTACCGAGAAAACACAACATTTTAGCAACCTTATTTTTAAATTTATACTAAGATCTCTATTGCACAATACATTTCCCATTTGATTGAATGCACTTCTGACTTGGCCATCCTTGCCTTAATTTTTTGAGAGCAATCATTTGTATCATTAACTATGGTTCCTAAATTTCTGTATTTCTGAACTCTTTGAACTTATTACACTGTCCACCTACAAAGCTAAAATACCACTAGGCCAATTTAAACATTGTATTCTTCTTCTATGTGCCCTGCCCAGTCTCCCATACGTTGTCGATCAATGTGGATAGTAAAACTCAGCAATTCTTCTGGGTTTGTGCCGTGTCTTGTGTGGGGTTTCGCCTAGGACACAAAGCTGGCTCATCGGCAGGCTCTTGGTGTCCTCACCCGGACCCATACAGGAGTAACGAACTGCACGCTACCTCCCTTTATATAGAATGCAACTGCATCTCTTTACTGCGAGAACTAAAAGCTCAAGCAGCCTTGACCTCCCTATGAAGGCTTCCAAAAAGATGGTATATTGGCTTTCACGGTGGCGCGCAGTTCGTTACTCCTGTGGGGGTCCGGGCGGGGACACCAAGAGCCCGCAGATAAGCCAGTTTGGTGTCCTAGGCAAAACCCCACACAAGACACGACAGAAACCTAGAAGAATTACTGAGTTTTAATTCACCGGCCGTGAAAGCCAATATACCATCTTTTTGGAAGCCTTCATAGGGAGGTCAAGGCTGCTTGAGCTTTTAGTTCTCGCAGTCAAGGAGTGCAGTTGCACTCTATATAAAGGGAGGTAGTGCGCAGTTCGTTACTCCTGTGGGGGTCCGGGCGGGGACACCAAGAGCCCGCCGATGAGCCATCTTGGTGTCCTAGGCGAAACCCCACACAAGACACGGCACAAACTGTAACGATTCGATCCCATAGCGGTTATATTTATAGGGTTATTCATTTATAATTATCATATTTATTATTCTTATTAAATAGTACATCAATGAGATGATTTTTATATCAGATAATTGTAAGCGGTTTTTATTATTATATTCAAGTAGATTTTTATTAACAATTATTTGTAAAGAGACGTAGTAAAATATATAATGCAACAAGATTGCCAAATAGGATCAACCCAATGCGTCACAAACTGAACGACGTAGTAATAATTACACCACGGCAAACTGCGTCATTTTCCTGAGATGTTAAGAAACCCACTATGGTGTAACCAACACGCCATTTTCTACGGTACGTACGCGTCTAAAGATTACAAATTGTGGTGCAATTAGCCCTCGTGAGAGAATGAACACTGAAGAAAGGGAAGCTTACTGGAGGGGGAGACCGTCGAAGACCACGTGACAACGAAGTCATTAGTACCTGCGACTCCGACAAAAGACGCATTGATCTACAGCTCTCAATGAAGTAAGGAAGTTGTAACCTTGCTTTCTGGGTCCTAATGGACTGAGCACCGAGAGTCGACACTGAACGATGTCTTGCCGACATCTATATCAATACATAATGGGTTATATCCCTGATCAAGAGTCTTTCTACAGATGGCAACGTACTTAATGAGGATATTTCATAGTAAATGAGATATCACATCATTTTTTTAAACATAAGCGACGTAACATCGAGATCATCGATCATTTCTTAAATATGACGAATCTTCGACTGGGTGAGCCAACAATTCAATAAAACTATCGTCTCTATTATAATTTAACTTCATTTAACTTTCAATTCATTTTAATATTCATTTTCTTTTAAATAATTAATTGCCGCATTGAGTAATTTTAAATTCAATTGTGTGACTATCACTATTCTGTTTTATTAATATTTTGTTTTTGCATTTAATAAATTCATTCTCTTCAACGTAATGCCTATTTCTTTCATTGTAGTTGGTACTTTAGGGCAATCATACTCCTTGATTAAATACTGGATTGGTTAGATGACTTTGTCTCACTACGGCCCGGGTAAGTGGTTCTCGACTCTACTGCTGATAGCCGAGGTTAAATCAATAAATTTCGATTCACTATCTTAAATAGGAATCTGGCGCTCAACAACTTATTATATTACACTATCACAGGTAAGGTCACACCACAGTGTATATTATTTATTCATATCATGTTTGTTTTATTGAACCACAATAGTCATCAACCACGATGAAGGACTTTATAAAAATGTTACATTTGGCGCCACAAAGTAGGACACGAAAACCATTCGGTATTTAGTCAGAGGAGTGTATAATTTCAGTGCAAATTGTCAGTGCTTTTGGGGGACAGTGAAGTGAAGTGAAATTTTGGAAGGGCAAATTGTTATACGGTGTACTTCGAGATGTCGGAAGAGGAACAGAGGCAGTTGAGAAGTAGGAATAAAGTCGAGAAAGTTAATTATAAGGAGGTTGATAGCAGTAGCGATGTTGAAAGCGTAGAGAATAATACCAAGATGTCGGAGGTAAATCTTGAGAATAATCCTGAGGTTAACCCTGACAAGAATACAGAGGTACATCCTGAGACTAGTGGCAGTCTAGAGAAAGAAAAGTCTATAGAGATTCCTGAAGATCCATTAACTGCGCTCATAAAGCAGATGAGTAGAGATTTAAGTGCGAAATTTGATGAGAGTATGAATAAAAATAGTAGGGAGATGAAAGAAGATATTGGTAGGCTAAATCAAAATATGGAAGAGAATAAGAAAGATAATTTAGAAAGTAGGAAGGAATTCAATGATAAATTTGAGAAATTAGATAAAGATATGAATAAAAATATGGAAGAGAGTAAGAAAGATAATTTGGAAAGTAGGAAGGAATTGAGTAGAGATTTAGGTGAGAAATTAGATAAGAGTAATCAAGAGATGAGAGAGGATATGAGTAAAATAAATCAGAAATTGGAAGAGAATAATGTAAAACTAGATATTGTGGAAACGATGAATAGAGAATTAAGTATGAAGTATGATATGCTACAGGAGAGTATTCCGGGGGTGAAACAGGAAATCAGAGGTGAAATTAAGGAGGAGGTAGAGATGAAGGCTAAAGATATTATTAAGACAGTAGATAAGAAATTAGAAGCAGCAGAAAGTAGGATTCAGGAAAGAATAGTAACTGTGATTGAAGAGAAAATAGCAACTCAAGGTGAAAGTTTTAGCAAATTGGTAGAAGTGGAAACTAGGCAGGTGGTAGAGACTTTAGGGGAAACTGCAGTAGAATCAGTAAAGACAGCCTGTAAGGAGACTATAATTGAAAGTAGAATGGAGTCAGACGAGATTTTAGGTGAAAGCAAGCTGGAATTAGCGGAGATTTTAGGTGAAATCAGATTAGAGTCAGACGAGATTTTAGGTGAAAGCAAATTGGAATTAGTGGAGACTGTAATTGAAAGTAGATTAGAGTCATTGGAGATTGTAGGTGAAAGCAGATTGGAATCGGAGGAGATCTTAGGTGAGGAACGGCAAATAGCGGAGATTTTAGGTGAAATCAGATTAGAGTCAGACGAGATTTTAGGTGAAAATAGATTAGCGTCAGAGGAGATAGTAGGAGAAAGCATAGTAGAGTTGAAGGAGATTTTAGATGAACGCAGGATAGCTGTAGAAGAGACTATAGAATGTAGCGAAAAAGAAGTGAAGAAGATGAGAGAAAAGATAGGGATAGAAGTAGGTAAGATAAAGAAAGTACTAAGCACCCAAGAGATTAAGATGCAGACAATCATAGATAAATTAGATAGGCAAACTAGGGAAGAATTTAGTCCTGTGATAGAGGAAGTTAATATGAAATTATTAGTGGCAGAGAAGCGTGCGTTAAATCATAGTCAGAAGAACATAATTAGTAAACAGGTTAAGAGGAGGAGAGAGATAGATAAGAGCAGAAGCAGTAGTCCACGGCTAAAGAGAGCATTAAGTGATAGTAACGGAGAAATGAAAATGAAACCTAAAGGTAGATATTTTAGAAGTAAAATGAAAGAAAAGAGAATTAAGTTGCTAGAGGAGAAAGAAATCAGGATGAGAGAGAGAAAGAAAGCATATGACGTGCAGTGGCGTACTGAATTAGCCAGACTTGGGGATGTGAGAGGGGGAAAGCCGAAGTACTGTGTTACTATGGATGAATGTAGTACAGAGGAAGTAGAAACTAATGTTACACGGAAGGAATTATGTGGAATTCTAGTTAAAGATAGAATTGAAGATGAATGTGGTAAGAACGGTGAAATGCCAGTGAACGTATTTATGTAAATTTATATTACCGATAGTTACTGTTCCGTATGACTTAAATATTAAGTAATGAAGTTTAATAGGATTTAACAGAGGTAGATAAGGAACCTGCTGTGTGTAATTTTAATTCAGTCGTGAAGTTAGGATGGTAAGGGGCGCGTAGTGCCTACGCTTATTGATTTAGATTGACTAAAATTATTTAATTTTGAAGACAGAGGTTGTCGTGCTATTGAGCAATGCAGGTAAGTTGAATGTAGGTCCTTAAACTGCAGGTAAATTGGATGAAGTAAGAATTAAATTTTAAAAGTAGGAAGGTTATTACATAGGTAAGTAATCGAAAGAAAGTAATAATTATTATGGCAACCATAATTAAGAATATAATGGTAATAAAGATTTAATTCAAAAGTGAGTGAAGATCAGATGATACAGTGGTAATAAAACTAGTGAGTTGAAGAATTAAGTATTGATTTAATAAAGAAGTTTCAGTTGAGGACAGCGAGGTTATCAGCGGATATATGTTGAGAAATTTATAAGTGGTTTAGAATTGTTAATGGTAATGCGTTGTATGAATTAACCAACATCGAGTTGAAATGAGGAAGTAGTAACTAATTAGGACATCTGGTAACTTACTTGGTGACAGATATGTGTGTGTGTATGTGTGTATTTTCACGTAAATGGACGTGAGTTTGAAGAAGTAGGCCAACGAAGGTAATGCCGTTGAGCAAAGTGGTTTTAAGTTTTTGGTAAGATGCCAAATGAAGTAGGTTGGAGGAAGTTTTTGGAGGATGAAGTAGGTCAGCAAGGTATATTCCGTTGAGCAATGAGATTTTTTATGGTGTCTACGGGACTACGTGAAGTTAATGTTGGGAGTTTTTTTTAAGTATATATGGATGTATGCACACAAGGTAATAAGAGATTACAAAGGTAATATGGTCCAAGTTTGAGTTACAGTTACGCAGGTTTTAAAGATATTACAAGGCTTGTTATTGAGCTAAACCACTTTGTAGTAAAAAGTTACTGATGATTAATAACGAATTAATGATGTGGTAGATTGTTGTCCTACACACAGGTTAAAGTAAAGATAATAATTATAATTAAAAGGTTGACATAATATTTACTAATATTGAAAGGAATTTGTTATAATTCGACGTTTGAGGATTTAAAGATAAATCTTTTTTTTTAGTAGACAGGAAATTAAAGTTTTATTTATGTCATACGGAGTTAGTATAGATAAGTTAATATTTTGAAGGAAGAATAAGTTGGTAAGATAAGTGTATACCTAAGGGGTAATAATGAAGTTACAATTAAAGGCAGGTGTAATTTACGCATTTAATTTGATAGAGAAGAAAGTATCTGAACTGTGTTAGAACTCAGAACTTGCTTTATGAAGTGATTATGGGAGAATATTTGCGAATTAGGAGTGTCGGTGTTATTAACTATCAACTGGAACACTGTCATTATTTTAGGAAGACAATAGCTAGGAAAGCATAGTATGATGTTATTATTCCAAGGAATTAGTCGAAGCATGGACGATTTTTTTTTAGCTGAAATTTAGTGTGTTATTGGTCAGTAAGAGGTGACCTGTAACAATACGAAGAAGTGGGATTATACCACGAATAGGGGAGGTTTTTGTATGTGACGTGTGATGTCACGATGAGTTTTGAGAGATTCTGGTATAGCAAGAGTGAGCTATAGTCCAGGCGGTCAGAACAAGTAGGAAGTGGTGTTTGGAGGACACGGTACTTAATTAAGAGTTTTGAGAGAAAACTAAGGGGGGTTTTTAGGCATTCAGCAAAAAGTCAAATCATGAATAGACTAAGTTCAAAGTATAAGAGCATTAATATTTTGTGGAACGAAATATTTATTCCGAGGAGTTTGTCATGTGTTTTTGTGAAATAGTTTAGTGATATACGTAATTCAGGTATTGAGTAGTATTTTGTCCAAGTCTTAATCATTTTGTTATGGTAAGTAAGGAATGACGTTACGGTAAAGTTATATCTTGACGCTAAGTTAAATTTTATAAAGTGAACGAGAAGTCAGATTTTATGTTTATTGGTGATTTTGAAAATCCAAGTTATTGTTTTCGAGAAGTAGTAAAGAGGAATTATGGTTTTATGAGAAGTTAAGAAGTCGTGGAGACTTAGGAAGTATTAATTTGGAAGGAGGCGGCCGTGGCCTAAGAAAGAATTAAGCCACGAAGGCAGGTGAGTAGTAACTTGGATATTTAAATGAACTGTTTAATAACTGCTTTGAGGTATTTCGATGTCATTATGTATTTGGGGAAATATTTACATGTATGACATATGCACTGAAATTGGAATTGCCTTAGGTATCTTGCTAAGTTATTTTTTTCTTCAATTATTGAAATTTTACTGCATTTGAGTAATCCCTTTATAAAGACGAAAGGAATATTGTATTGTTTGCATCCTATTATCGTGTGCTGTAATAGTTATTATGGGTTAATCAGCTGGTATTACAACAATGTACTTCTACGCCAGACTGATATACAAAAACTACGTTCAAAAGAGATGAAGCCAAAATTGTATGTCATGCATACGATCACCGAAATATAAACGAGTGCAGCGTTGACATATATGTCAAAAATAAAAGTGAAGGGCATTTTATATGTATATTTTTTACAGCTCGTTTAATACATAAAGAAGAATGAACATTATGAACATTTGGAAGAATGAGAAATGATAGTACAAATATGTAAAGTGAAAAGAGTATGTTCTTGTATATTTTTATGTATTGTTGAAGGGTATTATTTGTATGTTGTCGTTATGGGGGTATTAATATTTACATTTGTATTCATTTGTGTAGGATGTGTAGTGATACAAATAATGTTACATTTTATTTTAAATTATTTATATCAGGGGCGATTGTAACGATTCGATCCCATAGCGGTTATATTTATAGGGTTATTCATTTATAATTATCATATTTATTATTCTTATTAATTAGTACATCAATGAGATGATTTTTATATCAGATAATTGTAAGCGGTTTTTATTATTATATTCAAGTAGATTTTTATTAACAATTATTTGTAAAGAGACGTAGTAAAATATATAATGCAACAAGATTGCCAAATAGGATCAACCCAATGCGTCACAAACTGAACGACGTAGTAATAATTACACCACGGCAAACTGCGTCATTTTCCTGAGATGTTAAGAAACCCACTATGGTGTAACCAACACGCCATTTTCTACGGTACGTACGCGTCTAAAGATTACAAATTGTGGTGCAATTAGCCCTCGTGAGAGAATGAACACTGAAGAAAGGGAAGCTTACTGGAGGGGGAGACCGTCGAAGACCACGTGACAACGAAGTCATTAGTACCTGCGACTCCGACAAAAGACGCATTGATCTACAGCTCTCAATGAAGTAAGGAAGTTGTAACCTTGCTTTCTGGGTCCTAATGGACTGAGCACCGAGAGTCGACACTGAACGATGTCTTGCCGACATCTATATCAATACATAATGGGTTATATCCCTGATCAAGAGTCTTTCTACAGATGGCAACGTACTTAATGAGGATATTTCATAGTAAATGAGATATCACATCATTTTTTTAAACATAAGCGACGTAACATCGAGATCATCGATCATTTCTTAAATATGACGAATCTTCGACTGGGTGAGCCAACAATTCAATAAAACTATCGTCTCTATTATAATTTAACTTCATTTAACTTTCAATTCATTTTAATATTCATTTTCTTTTAAATAATTAATTGCCGCATTGAGTAATTTTAAATTCAATTGTGTGACTATCACTATTCTGTTTTATTAATATTTTGTTTTTGCATTTAATAAATTCATTCTCTTCAACGTAATGCCTATTTCTTTCATTGTAGTTGGTACTTTAGGGCAATCATACTCCTTGATTAAATACTGGATTGGTTAGATGACTTTGTCTCACTACGGCCCGGGTAAGTGGTTCTCGACTCTACTGCTGATAGCCGAGGTTAAATCAATAAATTTCGATTCACTATCTTAAATAGGAATCTGGCGCTCAACAACTTATTATATTACACTATCACAGGTAAGGTCACACCACAGTGTATATTATTTATTCATATCATGTTTGTTTTATTGAACCACAATAGTCATCAACCACGATGAAGGACTTTATAAAAATGTTACAAAACCTAGAAGAATTGCTGAGTTAATTCACGGGCCTTCAAAGCCAATATACAATGTGGATACTGTTTGTCTCTCTTCAGCAGAGCGGTAGAGCTGTTCAATAGAACTTGTTCCAGTCCAATCTTGAAGGTTCCGAAGACAAGACGTCCTTCACCTTCCCGCTCTTTGTTGCCCATCAATTTTGCCTTTTAAAATGAGATGTAATATTGTATATTTTTCACCACGTAATACAATTTTCCTGCATTTGATGATGTTCAGTAGCTCTCGTTGAGAAATTGCCCTCTGCAGTACCTGGTCATTAGACATGATCTATCCAAGAGACTTTCAGCATCCTTCTATGAAACCACATTTCCAGAGCCTCTTAATGATTTCATAGTCCAGGCTTCCACTCCATAAAGCAAAATGGACCAAACAAAACATTTTACTATACGCTGTCTTAGTTTTAAATTTAAGACATCATCGCACAATAAAGGTCTCATATTCTTAAAAGTTGATTTTGCCATTTCTATACGGGTCTTAATTTCAATGTCTGGATTCAAATCCTCCGACAACCAACAACCAAGGTACTTAAATTTATCCTTTCAGGGTTAGAATTACTTTATCTCTTCTTCAACTGAAAACCATAAGTTTTGTTTTTTTGGTGTTGATAGACCCATTTCTTCTCCAACTATATTAAGCTTATCAATGTACACATGGTGGCCACTACTCCTGGAAATCCTGGAAAACTCCTGGATTTTTATTAGGACTGGAAAATAGCCACTGTTAATTAATTATAAAAATCTTCCCATCTTAAAATCATACTCCCCCTGCGGTTTTGGGTGAGCACTCTATCGTTAACGAAAGAAATTTCCTCAGGCTAACTGTTTCTATGAGAACACGCGATAGTATTTTTGTAAAACATATTGAGTATAGACAACTTCACCGCAATAAACTTGCAGGCGGCGTTCTTTTCTCTTTTTTTTAAAGCGAATATTTGAGTTGCAAAGGCTTTTTTAAAACAACAATTAAATCATTTGTGTGTAGGCTTACGTATCAATAACTCAATCACCACAAATTTTTGTCAATATCTGTATAAGTAAACCAAACACAACTGCTTTATTTTGGTCTTGAAGTAGGCAACCGATAAAGCCCCCAGACTCGCGCTTAATTTTAAGTCTGGAAAATTCCTGGAAAACCGTTCACCGATTTGAGTGGCCACCGTGTGTACAGTTGTAGACTTTCAATACTACTGGCAAGAAGTACCGAGTCATCAGCATATCTAAGTGTGCATGTTAATTCCCCATTGACTTTGATTCCCACTTCTGTATCTTCTACTGCCCGAATAAATGTTGAATAATAATGGGGATACAATACAGCCTTGTCGTACCCCTCGTCTGGTGTCCAGAGAATGTGATGTATCATCACAGCTTTTTGATGCCAATATAGGTTTTTGATGATTCTTTTATCTTTACCATTGATTCCATTTCGTGGAAGTATTATTATGAGCTCGGCATGTTTAACACTATCAAATGCTTTTTTATAATCTATGAAACAGGCACAGACATCTTTCTGTTGGTCCCAGCATTGTTGGAGTAAAGTTGTTAGTCCAAAAAGAGCCTCACGAGTTCCATAACCATTTCGAAATCCAAACTGGGTATCTCCTATCTGCTCGTCACATTTTTTCTTATTCGACCATGTATAATTCTCAAGAAGGCTTTTAGCAAGTCACTCAGAAGGCTTATGAGACGATATTCATTGCAACTTTTTGAAGTTGATTGTTTTAGTAGAGGAATGAATGTAGATAATAGCCAGTCTTGTGGTATTTCACCAGAGTTAGATAGGTTATTACAGAGGTCTACTTACTTACTCCTTGATGCTACGGTCCTTGCAGAACCTTGGTCTCTGCAACTATCTTCTTCCAAAGCCTTGGTACTCCATCTCCTGACTCCCATGGTACATAGATCGTCCTCCACTTCCTCGATCCACCGCTGTCTTAGCCTACCTCCTGGATGCCCCTCCAGCACTTTCTTAGGTTCTCTTATTTCCTCCATTCGATGGACATGTCCAAGCCAACGCACTCTAGCAGTCTTCGCCACTGTTATTATATCCTGTTCATTGTACAGGTCTCTAAGTACCTGATTTGTTCTAATGCACCTTCCCAGCTCCGTTTTAACTGGTCCAAAGATCTTCCTGAGTTCCTTTCTTTCCCATGTCATTAAGCTTTTTTCTTCTGTTTTATTTAATACCCAAGTCTCAGCTCCACATGTAACCATGGCCGAATGACAGTTTTATAAATAGTAACCTTAGTTTCCGTGATACTTGCCTGCTTCTTAATGTTGGAATTAAAGCAGCATAACCTCTATTTCCTGCAGCCAGTCGTGCTGATTTCCTTTTTAACTTTGTTTTGTGAAGTGATTAGAGAGCCTAGATATCTAAATTTAGACACCCCCTCAAAACACTTTTCTCCACTTCTAAATGCTTGTGCAGGTTGACTCGTTCTACTTTTTCCTGGCTGGAGTAGGCTTCTCACATTCCAAGTCGCTAATGCCAATCCATAACCAATTCCTCGCCTAGGTCGTTTTTCCGTTTTATCCGTCAGGTTTATTTTCATTCTTTGCGGCTTCTCAACAAACTATTTTTTTTTTACGGGATAGGGTTGTCAGCCCTATGCCCAACCCCCAACCTGGAGAACCAGGGTATCCCTTTTAGTCTGGATCATCACCTTTGACCTGTCCGGCTTGGGAGGCCCTACCAGTAGCTAAGCTACCGCCGGCATAGCTCTCAGGATCTTCTGACCACACAAGCCCCACCACCACGCCAAGGTAAAGATACCATCGATAGGAAAGAGGTCTACTCTGTTGTCAATTTGTTTTTCATTTATAAGTTTGATAACGTCAGCTGAAATTTTATCAGGGCCCAAGGCTTTTCCAACTTTTAATTGCTTTATTGCATGAGTTACTTCAGATTTCAAAATTGTTGGTCCATCTGTGTATTCATTATTATTGACATTGTATTGACGAGGTGGAAATGATGTGTTTCAGTACTTTCCCCCCTCCCTGTATGCATGGGGTGCCTACTGCACGACCATCGTGGTGCTGTTTGCTACCGTAAAGTTGATGAACCTGGGTCTGCACCACATGTACGACACGTCGGAGTGTATCCAGGAGCCAGTGGAAGACAGCCGGCCGGAGAGCGAGAGACTCCGCCAAGCTCTCAAGGGTCGCAAGCGCAGGAGGTGAGTTAAATTCATTGTTCATTACGGGAAGATTTGGAGGGCTGTGGATTTTTGCAGCCATTCTATTTCCTTGGCCGCGAATTGAATTCAGCTGACACGCTACTACTGGTCCACTGAGGATGCCTCCTTGCAACTTAACCTGGGAGAGGTTTCAAATGTCGCATTACTTTACTGTGATGATCATTTCCTAGTTTTGTATTTATTTTTTATGATTTTTGTTTGTTTTGGGATTCATTTTATTCTTACTACATGGTGGCCACTACTCCTGGAAAACCTGGAAATCCTGGATTTGTATTAGGTCTGGAATACTCCTGGAAAATGACCAAAAAAATTGAAAACTCCTGGAAAATAGCCACTGTTTAAGATATCTGGATGGACTTTTATACTACAGACTCAATGACAAATAGAGACTGGATGCGAGCCGACTGTGAGCTCAGACATATGACACGACTCGCCGTGCACTGACAGAACAAGAGCTACCACCAACCAGAAGACGAGTGCATTTGTAATCGGTGTTACAAACTTTGTGATAGATACCACGTGTCAAAAGAAAAACCTCCCTCACTGACTTCTGAACATTGTGTGTTATCTGTATTATTATTATTATTAATTAATTATAAAAATCTTCCCATCTTAAATCATACTCCCGCTGCGGTTTTGGGTGAGCACTCTATCGTTAACTAAAGACCTGTTTCTGTGTGGGAGAACACGCGATAGTATTTTTGGAAAACTTATTGAGTGTAGACAACTTCACCGCAATAAAATTGCAGGTGACATTCTTTTCTCTTTTTTTAATAGCGAATATTTGAGTCACAAAGGCTTTTTTAAAACTACAAATAAATCATTTGTGCGTAGGCTTGCGTATCAATAACGCAATCACCACTAATTTTTGTCGACATCTGTATAAGTAAACCAATCACAACTGCTTTATTTTGGTCTTGAAGTAGGCAACCGATAAACCCCCCTACCTGGGACTCGCGCTTATTTTTAAATCTGGAAAAATGAGTATTACTCCTGGAAAACTCCTGGAAAATCGTTGTCCGATTTGAGTGGCCACCATGTTAGTACAATATTGTTCATCCACAAATTCCTCTGAGTCTGTGTTGTGTGCACTACAAGCCAATTTGTCCTTTACATCATAATCTTCTTCAAACTCCCCTGCTCCCTGTTGTTCTACATCAAACAGTTCCCTTTGTACTCTGTCTTTTTGCACTACAGTGCACTCCCGATAATTAGCGTGCGGTTAATTTGCTTTGCGGTTAATTCGCGGGTCTCCAAATATATTTTTAAATAGAAATTCTCACGGCAACTAATCATCATCCTAAGTAAAGCAATCTCTCCGTCATTTAAAAGAATTTTCGTGGGACGCAATGCGTAAAGACAAAATCATTGACATTCGAGAAGACTGAACTGCGTTTCTCTGTGATGGAACAGTAGGCCTACTTGCGCAATGTTCGAAACATACGAGCAGATTGCCGCGAGTGGTATAGCATAGATTGCCTTTATCTTCGAAGCCCAAACAATACAAGAGGAATGCGCTTTCACTGAGAACCTACCCTCCCTTTCCCAACAGCCACACTCAAAGGTCGCTGACCTGTGAGTTGTGAAGGGTGGACTGCGTATTGTAAACAGCGATTATTGCGTAATGACGTAAACTTTCGCGAGACCGAGAGCGTGTTTGTTGGATGCTCTTCATGCAGTCAACCAGTCATGAGAGAAAAATACAGCTACAAAAGCAAGCGCTTGCCGACATCTGTAACGACGATATTTCGAAAGGGGCAAGTTAGTCGCCGATAAAGACGATTATGATTTAAGACATGAAAACAAAGTTGAAATAGTACGGAATTTGACTGTTGGTGAGGAAAACTGAGATCTAGTTGATATCGAGTGCGGGAGCGATGCAACGGAAATCCCGAAAGTTTCCCACAGTCTCTAGTCAGACTTATCTCTTATATAGCAAAACTAAATGAATTTTCGTTCTCTTACAATGTTTTCTTCGGAAATGTGCACTCGAAAATTAGAATAAACGATCTAAGAAACAAGATGGGATGACTTTAAAAAATAAAAAATATTGTACGCATAATCCACATAGGCCTGCCTCTAGCCTAGCATGTCTTATAAGACACTACAATCAAGTGTTTTAATTATTATTTTGTGTTTCAAGCATATTTCAATATTTTAATCAATAGTTATGTGTTTACTAGGCTTAAGAAAATAGCTGCGGATAATTCGCGGTTTTCAATAATTCACGGAATTTCGTGCATTAATTACCACAAATTACCGAGAGTGCACTGTATTTGTACTTCGTTTCTGTTGCGTTCTACTTTCTCCATACTCTCTAAGAGCGTCCTAATTCTATCTTCTTCGGAGTCCATCATAAAATGCAAAACTCAACAGGTCGAGTGTGTTGGAAAAAAACAGGTCTGGTGTAATTGATGAATAGTTCTATTTACCATGCAAAATTGGACTGGCGGAGAGCAGGAAACTGTTGCTAATACTCTCCGCAACAATTAGATGAAGTATGGTCGTGGGGGCGTGCAGCTAACAACAATGGCGACATGAACATTCTAAAAGACCGCAACACGACCTCTCCCGGGTTAACAGTCTGTTTTTGTTTTTGTAGGGCAGAGACTTGTTGCGGTTATGTGGCTTTTTAGAGCTATTTTGTCTTATATCTCTACTTGGTATAAAACAAAGTCCCCGATTCTTGGATGTTACGGGTGAATTCGAGAACCACTGGATGGATTTTGATGCGGTTTTCATCATTCTATAAGGATATCTTGAAGATGATTTATGTAGAAAATAATTTATTTATGATCAAAGGAAGCAGAGCAGTAACGATTTCAGTGGAAAAATAGAGAAAAAAACCTGGCTTCGGAGCACTTTGTAAGCTAACGCTGGGCAAACCGTTAAAAATATCTAAATAGTATGAGTGTAAGAATTGTTCAGCATGAAAAGTTCTACAAAAAATGCCGCTAGGGCATATCTCTATCTTCAATCCATCGCCTACTATAAGTGTTTTTAGATTGCACGGAAGGGTGATTTGTGTTTCATGCACCTTGCCATTCTTAAATTACGTCTGAAAAGAATTCGTTGCACATGCATCTCCATGATATTATAATTAATAGTCCAGTCAGGTTCTCTAATTACAAACCAGAAGTTAAATTCAGAGGACAAACTTTGCAGTTCTGCAGCATGCCTAAGTACCTTGGGATAACACTTGATAGGTCCTTGACCTTCAAACAACATCTCACGAACGTGGCCGCAAAGGTGAAGACCCGTAATAGCATCATTCAGAAGCTTGTTGGTACCTCCTGGGGTTCCAGCGCTCAACCTTTACGATCAACTGCTCTACTCCGTTGCTGCTGAATACTGCTGCCCATCTTGGCTAAACAGTGTCCACTCCAAGAATATAGATGTGCAACTTCACCAGACAATGCGACTGATTACGGGCTGCATACGTAGCACACCCACTACATGGTTACCTGTTCTAAGTAACAACCAACCTCCAGCTCTTTGAAGATCAGAGGCTCTCCTGAAGATCTGGAAAACCATTCAGAAGAACCCCCAGCTACCCATACATATTGATGTAGCAAAAGCAGGTAATGAACGGTTGAAGTCGAGAAAACCACCTTGGCGCTCTGCAGTACTTCTTGAAGACTCATTTAACATCTCAGAAGCATGGAAAACTATGTGGGAATAATCGTCAGTATTCAATGCACATCTGATTGAAAACCCTTCCAACCGGATAGAAGGTTTCAAACTCCCCAGACTAATTCTGGGAGAAATAAAAAAATACTGAAGTGGTTGTGAACCAGGACTTTATGGAATAAAACTGTAAACAATGTAAATATGTGTACAGTTTGTGAAAACTGTGCAAATTCCATTACTGACACATTTTTTAAAACTTAGTTGTTCATGTGGTCAGATCATATAGTTCTAAAATTGTGACCAGATTATATGAGGGCAGACTTCAAACCAAGGACCCCAGGTGAGTGTGATTTACTGTGGGTCATTGCAAGTCTCTTGGTAATTCACGTGTAAAATTGTATTTTATTTGAATGTACTGTATTATATAGTATTGCAAATATCTTCTGAGAAAACTGAGATCATGCCAATGAAACCGCTTGACATAAAGGAAGTCATCATAAATAATCAAAGAATTAACATTGTTCTACAATTTAAATACCTTGGAGAAATCATTATGCATAATGGATAAATAGAACCAACAAAACACTACAAAACTGTAACTTTGCCCGAAGCCACTTATGCTTGCGAAACCTTGTTTCAAATTAAAAATGAAAGAACTGATCAGTTCCTCAAAACTGAAAGAAGAATTATCAGAACCTGCATAAATAAAAAGTACCAGGCTGAAGGAGCCTGGAGAATCCTCTCCAATGAAACAGTCTATCGAGAGATTGACACAGTTAAGAGGATGATGAAGAAGAAAAGAATCTCTTATTTCTTTCGCATCCTACGATTACCAGAAAACAGGTTTTTACGACAACTAGTGATGAGAAATCTGGGAAAGAAGACTGGAGGGCATTGGATCAAAAAAATTCGAGGATCTCAAAACAGTTGGACTCGAAATTACAGATGCAGAGAACAAGAATAAAATTACCACCCTTCTTAAGAGTCACAAATTTTCAGCAGGAATGATTGCACAGACGGCCTGTAGAGATTTCAGATGAATTAAGAACACTGCGATCAGAACGAATGAAGAAGTAGGCCTACTGGGCAGATAAGAATCAAACAATACAACCTTCAAAGAAAAAGTGTACATGGAAGACTCAAGTGGTCCAATGTGACCAATAAAGTTAGTAATAATAATATAGTTCCTATGTTATAGTTCATCTACTGTAAGTTTGCACTTTTTGACAGTTCTCGCGGGAACAAGTTGTCCAACAGAACATATCAATCCGCCGCTACCACGTGCATTCCAACCAATTATCTATCACCCACATGGCAGCCAGCAATGGCCGTTGTATTCCGTCAAGGGGTGAACAGCTGTTATGAGTTGCCTAAACCTACATTCATCTCGCAATATCAATCCATTGCCCCTTTTAAAAGGAAACTTGTATTTCTTTGTGACTTGACTTATGTCCTTTTACTCTTTTGCAGAGTATAGGGCTTCGACAAAGCAGCGCCAGCGTATCCTATTTTGAGCCAAGGTCTTGAGTTTGTCAAAGGTCTTTCCTTCTTGTTTTGCCTCATCCATCACACTGCGTCTCCATGACTTCCGCGGTCTTCCTCTCTTCTGCTGTCCTTGGAGGTTCCAGAACAAAGCCTGTCTCTCCACTGCAATTTGTTCTTTATGTAAGGTGTGGCCAATCCATTTCCATTTCCTCCGTTCTATTTGTATACCAATAGGTTCTTCTTTGGTTTGCTTCCAAAGGTCTTCATTTGAAATGACTCTTGGCCAGAAGATGCACTTAATTCTTCGTAAGCATCTGTTTATGAATACTTGCAGCTTGTGGGTGATCTCTGAGGTAACTTTCCACGTTTCACAGCCATACAGCAGTACTGTTTTCACATTTGTTTGAAAAATGCGCAGTTTCGTTTTCATCGATATTTCTCTGGCCCTCCAAATCGGATAGAGCTGTATGAATGCCGCATTGGCTTTCTGGATCCTCATTTTGACATCAGCTGTTGCTCCTCCATCCTGCGTAGTCACACTGCCAAGATATGTGAACTCTTCGACTTCCTGAACATCTTCGTCATTGACTCTGAGTTTCTGCTTGCTCTTCGCATTGGTCTTCATCACCTTTGTTTTCTGAGCATTTATCCTTAGGCCCACTGCTCCAGCGTCTCTCTCCAGGTCCTACAGCTTTCCCTCCATATCAGTGAGTCAATAGACATATGTCATCGGCAAACTAGACTCTCCAATCTCTCGACTAGTCCCCACTGGATGCCTCTCTGCCTTCCCTCAACAACTTTTCTCAAGACATGATCAAGGACAAGGAGGAAGATAGTCGGAGATAGGTCACACCCTTGTCGCACACCAGAATTTACGGAGAAGGGCTCTGAGAGCTTCCCTTCGTGGATTACTCTATATGTGAAGTCGTCTATATGTGAAGTCGTCGTAGGTCTGCTTGATGATCTTGCCTATTTTCGTTGGTATGCCTATACTTTTGTAGTGTTCTCCACATGGCGTTCCTTTCCAATGAATCAAATGCCTTCTCAAAGTCCACGAACAGAAGAAATAAGCTAGCATTGTACTCATTAAACTGTTCAGTAATGATCCGTAGTGTGTTAATTTGGTCGATGCATGTGCGGTTTCTCCTGAAACCTGCTTGTTCTTTGCAAAGTAATTTTTCTATCCTTGTTTTTACTCTGTTGAGTATATATAATTTTCCAAAGAAAAATATGTGTGCATTAACCAACTGAAGAGCCCAATTGCACACCGGGGCGAAACACTGTCATTTTGTTGAGTTATGCCGGAACATTTAGCACAATTTGTGTTTAAATCTGTTGAGTATCACGCGAGTCATCACTTTACTGGGAATTGAAAGTAAAGTAAAGTAAAGTGATACCTCTCCAATTGTGACAGTTGGTCAGGTCACCTTTCTACGGTAATTTGACAAGGAGACCCTCTCTCCATTCCTTTGGCAATTTTTCCTCGTTCCAGATTTTTGTAAACAGTGGATGCAACATATCGGCCATCATATCAGGATCAACGGTTAGAAGCTCAGGCGCTATGTTATCCACTCCTGGGGCCTTTCCATTTTTTATTTGTCTGATTGCTTCTTTGATCTCACTTCTTGAGGGTGGTTCTGTGTTGATGCCGTCTGTTTCACCATCTGCCTATCTTCCTCTACGTCGTCTCTGTTCAACACCTCCATGAAGTGTTCCTGCCATCCGTTTAATTTTGCTTCGTCATTAGTGAGCATGTCTCCTTGTTTATTCTTAATGGGTCTACTTTGTTTAAATTTCTTCTTGGCGAGTTTCCTCGTAATGTCATAAAAGCCTTTCATATTTCTCTCTCTTGCTGCAGTCTCTGCTAATTCAGCAAGGTTTGATACCCACTTTTTCCGGTCTGCTTTTGCATTCTTCTTTACTTCCCGGCCTTTAGCATGATATGCTGCTTGGAGTTCAACTTTCTGGGTTCGTGTCCTGCAATTATTCAACTTGAGTTTCAGCTCTCTACGTTGTTCTATACACTCCCAAGTGTTTGTTGTCATCCATTCTTTCCTCCTGGTGTTCTTGAAGCCAAGTACCTCCTATGCTGTGTTTGTTAACGTAGTCTTAACTTTCTCCCTGTGTTCAACATCATCTCCATCCACCTGCAGGGCTGTAAACCTGTTACTGAGGTTGATCTTAAAATGTTCCTTGTTTCTCTCATTCTGTAGTTTTCCAACATCAAACCTTTTCATTTGTTGCTCAAGCCGTTTCTTTGCAGCTGCAATCTTAACTCGGATGCGGGCAGTTACTAGATGGTGGTCACTGCCTATATCTGCTCCTCGTCGATTTCTGACATCCAGAAGTGACCTTCTCCAGCTTCTGCTAATTGTCAGGTGGTCAATCTGGTTTTCGGTTTGCAGATCTGGAGATACCCATGTCACTTTGTGGCATTCTTTATGAGGGAAGAGGTTTCCACCGATAACGAGTTCATTTCTTGCACAAAAGTCTACCAGCAGTTCTCCATTCTCATTCATGGCACCCAATCCATGTTGGCCCATTACTTGTTCAAGTCCCAGGTTTTCAGCTCCCACTTTGGCGTTGAAGTCTCCCATGACTATCACAATATCCCTCTTGTTTATGGTCTGCATAGTAGTCTGGAGTTCTGAATAATATTTTGCCTTGTCCTCTGCTTCGGCTTCTTCTGTAGGTGCATAGCATTGGACCACCGAAACATTTCTGACCTTCCCCTTGAACCTTGCAGTGATAATTCTTGATGAAATGGGCTTCCAGTCCAGCAAACTGCTCTTTGTTCTCTTGTTTACGAGCAATCCCACTCCCTCATGATGTGGGTCGTCTTCATTTGGCTTACCCGAGTAGAGGAAAGTTTGTCCGCTCAAAGTTCTCATCTCTCCAAATTCGTTCCACCTTACTTCACTAACTCCTAGGATATCCAATCTGTACCGTTCTTCCTCGGTAGCAAGCTGCTTTAGTTTTCCAGTCTGGTACAATGTTCTAACATTCCAAAACCCAATATTCATGTCCTTTTTCGAGCTAAAGGTCGTCATCGTAGGATCCGTCGGGCTGCTTTTCTTAGTTTCTTTAATGTGTGTGTTTTTTTTAAGCAACTGCGAGTTATTAGCCCACATTTGCCGAGTGCCATGGTGGGGCTGCCACCTTTAAGCCTTGGCACTTGCTCCTTCCCAAGATGATGTGGGTGGAAATGATGCCATTTACTGCATCATTATGTGGTTATCCCGCCATATACTCGGTCGCCAGAGCCTCGTCTGTGGTAACAGGGTGCACTGCCAGAAGGTGAGGTTGACATTTGCAATTGGAGAGGCTATTTGAGACGCATCCAAATGCCTTGCACCCCATTTCTTTGTGGCATTTATCAATTAATCATTCTAACAGCACACCTAAAACCCACTGACGGCTCGCTGACAGAATGTTACATCATTGTGCGCGCTATGACACAGCAGCTGATAACTTGAATGTTAGAGTGGAATTATTTTTAGGCTCATCATTTCACAGCTCAAGGTAAATGCTTATTAAGGTATGGTGTAAGATGTCCTTACGACGATAAGATCATTACTTGGCCTGTTGGATTGATATTAAAATAAAACGTACGAAAGTTTTCACCATGTAAGTTAACTTTTAGGCCTACGCAACAACTCATATTTTAGGCCTAATTTTTTGCACAAATAAATATGAAAATTATTCACCAGGGCAATGCCCTTGGGGAAATCAATAGTTCTGCTGACTTTTCTTTTACCTTCAAAAAGAGAGAAATAAAATAAATATTTTGAACAAGATATTCCGTATCTGCTTCCGACTCTATAGTTTAAAAACAAAGATGGCTGACCTGGAGACCCCTCGGGCTACATATTTACTCAACATTTGAGATAAGCACTATAAATTTACCTGAAAAATGAACACGCGTCCGAATGGAAATAATACTTTCAGACGACTTCGCGCAATATTATCAATTATAATTATTATTATTTAATAGCCTATAACTAGCCTATCACGTTATTTGAACAGGAGGATGAACACGGTAAAGCGTCTATTACCAACCGCACACCTATACCACGAGCACGTGGTAGTTCAGTTTGATAAGGCAACTTTTCAGTCTGGCCGACAGAATATGTTGCCAATATATTCACGATTACTGGGTCAAGCGAAAAAATAACCTGAAAAACTGACATGTGATTAAAACATGTATATATTTATTATGGACTACAGGTTATAAATTGAGTTTTTCCTTATGAAGGTTGGCAATCCTAGCTGTCAAAAAAGTGCAAACTTACAGTAGATGAACTATATGTGCAAGAGCCCATGTGCACAGTACTTAATCATCATCATCTTGTACAGTTTCCAGCCCCAGGCTGGGTCTGTTTGGAACATAAGCCTCGCCACTTAGTTCTTTCTTCCCACCACCTCTCCGCTGTCACTCTGGTCCAGTCCTCGCCTCTCTTCTTGACACATTCCTCCACTCCTTTCAGCCATCTATCTCTTGGTCTTCCCCTTGGTCGTTTCTTCTGTATCTGCATCTCATGTATCCTCTTGGGAATCTTCTTCTCATCCATTCTCTTTAAGTGTCCATACCACCTCAGTCTTGATGTCTCAATCCTACCTTGCAAGGGCTCCTCTTTCACCATTTCCCTGACCTTTTCATTCCTCACCCTGTCTCTTCTTGTTACTCCGATCCTACTCCGCAGGAACTTCATTTCACCTGCCTGTATTCTGCTTATGTCTCTTTTCTTCATTGTCCACGTTTCTGAAGCATAGGTCAGTATCGGGATATAGTAGCTTCTGTATAACACTTCCTTGCTTTTTTGTGGGACATCTTTATTCCACACTAAGCTCCTAATGCTTCTCAGAAATGCTTCTGCCTGTCTGCCACGTTCCGTAATCTCTTTGTCATTTCTCCCATTTTTCTCCACTATACTTCCCAAGTACTTGAGACTTTCCACCTTCTTCAGCTGTCCACCTCCAAGTGTTATCCCACTCATTGGTCTGTCCTTTTTCCTGGTCGTTAACAGGATCTCACATTTACTGATGTTGAACTTCCATCCGTACTCTCCCACTGTTTCTTCCCAAGCCTTCAGTTGCTCCTGAATTTCCTCCTCCTTGTTTCCCCAGACCATGAGATCATCTGCAAACACCATTGCTTTCATCTTATCTTCTCCTATCTTTCCTGCTATCCGTGTCATTACCTCGTCCATAACCACAATAAAGAGAAGGGGTGACAGTGCACTACCCTGTTTCAGGCCACTCATTTGTCTGAACCAGTCTGTTCTTTCCCCTCCAACTTTCACACAACTCACACTTCCACAATACATCTCCTTCACTCTGCCTACAGTCTCTTTTTCCCCTCCCATGTTTTCCATTGCTTTCCAAACCTTCTCCCTACACACACTATCATAGGCCTTTTCGATGTCCAGGAAGGCCATCAGCAGATCCTCTCCAAATTTGTAGTGGCGTTCCTGGAGCTGTCTCACTGAAAATATGAGATCCACTGTTGATCTCCCAGGTCTGAATCCATACTGCTCCTCTCTCAATTTTTTCTCCACTTTGGCTCGTATTCTACTTTCTAATATCTTTTCATATATCTTGGCACAGTGAGGTATGAGTGTGACTCCCCTGTAATTTCTGCACTCCTTTCTGCTTCCTTTCTTAAATATTGGGACAATTAATCCTTTCTTCCAATCTTCTGGGGTCTTTTTCTCCTTCCATATCACCCTCATCACACGGTACAGCCACTGTTTCCCAACCTCCCCTGCTGCCTTCACCATTTCAACACTCACTTCATCCACACCTGGTGCCCTTCCTCCTTTCATCTTGTCTATAGCCATTTCCAGTTCTCTCCAAGTCAGGTCCTTTTCCATTCCTGTGTTGTCTTCTCCATCTTCCAATACATTGTCTTCCTCCCTATGACCATTTGGATTCAGCAAATCCTCCAAGTACACTTTCCACACTGTCTTGAGTGTTTCTTTGTTGTGTACCTCTTTTCCGTTTTTGTCCATCATTACCACATCCTCTCGCAGACCTCTTCTCTTACTTTTGACCATCCCATGAAGTACTTTCTTATTTCCTCTGCTGTCTTCCTCCATCATCTCTGTCCACTTTACCATCCACTTCTTCCTCTCCTCTGCGACAATCTTGTTTGCTTCTTTCTTCTTTATCTTATATAATCTTCCCTTGCCAGATCAGTTCTTTCCTGGAACCACACTCTGAAAGCCTTGTTCTTCCTTCCCACAGCTTCTTTTACTCTCTCATTCCACCATGGTGTCTCTTTACACCGCTTTCTGTTGCTTGTTCTTCCACATACTGCCACTGCAACTTCCACCATTGTGTTCTTGAATTGCTTCCATTCCTCTTCCCCTGTTTTAGGATTGTCTGTTGGCATCCTTTCCCTTATTATCTTCTGGAATTCTTCCTTGACTTCCTTTTCCTTGAGTTTCCATACTTTGATTCTCCTTTCCTGGTACTCTGTCCTCTTGCTATCCTTAACAACTCCCAGGTTCATCACAAGTATTCTGTGGTCGCTATCTAAGGCCTCTGATGGTATTACCTTTATATCTCTGACACTTCTCTTCATTTCCCAGTCGTACAGCATGTAATCTACCAAAGATTTCTTTGTTAAATCACTGCTGTACCACGTTACCTTGTGGCTTTCTTTCTTCCGGAACCAGGAGTTGCCTACCACTAAACCGTTTCTCTTGCAAAAATCCAGCAACTTTCTCCCTTCTTCATTCCTGCTACCCCATCCTTCTGCTCCCAATACATTTTCATATCCTTGCCTTTCACTTCCTACATGTGCATTCAAATCTCCCATGACAATGATGCTCTGCCCATTCAACTGCTGTTGTAGCTCCTCCTCAAAGTCTTCCTTCTCTTGAGCTGTACATCCAACTTGAGGGGCATACACCTGGGCTATCTCCAGGCTTTTTCCCTTTACATTTACTCTGATCTTCATGATCCTGTCACTTATTCCCTTTACCTCTTCCTTCATTCCATCTCTCACAACTACTCCTACTCCGCTGCTCCTTCCTTCACTGTTCCCACTCCAGTACAACCGGTACCCTTTCCTCAGTTCTCTGCGACCTTCTCCTTTCCATCTTGTTTCTGCCAAGCCCAGTACATCCAGTTTTCTTCTCTCCATCACATCTACAATCTCCTCCACTTTTCCTGTCAGTGTCTGTATGTTTAATGTCCCAACTCGTAGTCCATTAGCATATCCGGGTCGTCGTCGTTTGCAACCGTCCTTTCCGAGGCCTGTTCCTGGTTTGAAAGCAAATATGATATCCACTACTGGCTTGCTAGGCCTATCGTAGCTTCACCAGAGCCCCGTCAGCCGTCACTTTTCAGGGTTCCCATAGAGCCTTCACAGCTACCGTAGCGGTCCCGGGGCACACAAAGTCCCCACTGTACTTCACCCCTACAGGCAATCCCCTACTTCATGCCGTTGCCCGTCTCCCACCACGTGGAGGAGGGGTTGGACTTGTGGGAGACAGTACTTAATAGAGTAAAATAATAGGGTTATTTCTGGAGATATCATGCCTGGAAGAAGGTGTGTGATAACTATAGAGGGATCACCCTCATATCACAGATAGTAAAAATACTGGAAAGGATATTAGAATGAAGAATGAGAAGAAGGGTGGAAGGAGAGTTGCAAGAGGAACAGTATGGCTTCAGGAGTGGAAGATCCACAGTGGACCCAATCTTTAGCTTGAGGCAGGTGATGGAAAATAACTGGGAATATTGAGAGGATGACTTTCATAGATCTAGAAAAGGCATATGATAGTGTCCCCAGAGAGAAGGTATGGGAAACCATGGTTAAGAAGAGACTGGGAAGAGAAATGTTGGAAATGGTGCAAGCAATGTACAACAACTGTGTTAGCAGGGTACTGACCCCAGTTGGAAAGACAGATTGGTTTAGGAACAAGACTGGACTAAGACAGGGGAGTGTGCTGTCACCTCTCTTGTTCATAATGGTGATGGATGAAATTGTAAAGGAAACAAAGGAAGCATATGGACATAAAGAAATGAAGTTACTGTTATTTGCAGATGATATTGTGGTCTGGGGAAGGAACACCGAAGAAGTGCAAAAACAACTAGATGCACTGAACGAAAATATTCAGAAGTACGGCCTGAAAATCAGTATAGAGAAAAGCAAGACAATGGTGATGACAAGAGGGGAAAGACAAGGAAAGGGCACTGTGAAAATTGGAAGTCAGAGTTTGGAAATTGTGGACATGTTCAAATACCTAGGAAGTGAATTGATGCAAACTGGTAGGTTGGACATGGAGATTGGCAGGAGAGCAATGCATTCTATCAAAGTGTAAGAAAACTTGTTTGGGATAAGGAAGTACCAAGGAAAAGCAAGGAGGTAATGTATAAAGTGTACTGTGTTCCCATATTAACTTATGCAGCTGAGACTTGGACCCTGACAAGCAGGCAAGAGAGTAGAATCCAAGCCAGTGAAATGAAATTCCTAAGAAGTATGATAGGAAAGACAGAGTGAGGAATGAAGATGTTAGGAAGGAAGTTGGGATGGGAAAACTAAATGAGAGAATTGAGAAGAATAAACTAAGGTGGTTTGGACATGTAAAGAGGATGGAGGAAAATAGAATACCAAGACAGATGCTGGAGGCAAAGTGCAAGGGTAAGAGAGCAAGAGGAAGACCTAGAACAAGGTGGATTGATTCAGTTAAGAACAGCGTAAGAAAAAGAAATCTGGACTGGGACAAGATCGTGGAAGAAGAATGGTGGAAGGAAAGAGGAAAGTGGAGAAGTGCCATAAATACCCCGACCGGGCAGGAGCTGGATAAGGGGAAATGATGATGATGATCATCATCATGCCTGGAAATACAACTAGGAAAGGGTTAAATTATTCTTAATTTCATCTGTGTATGCTAAAATATGTTCAGACTTTGCAAAAAATCCAATAAACCCTCAAAATATGCAATTCCAAAAATCCGGTCCCTAGTGATCACACTCCACGTCAAGCTATGTCCTGCCTAGTTCATATTGTTTGCTCCAGTATTGTTGACACCGATAAATACAAAGTTGCTTGTGTTTCAGGGAGGAGGAGGGCATCGAGCTGCAGGTACTGAGCGGCAAGAGGCCCAGCGAGACCCCTCCGGTGGGCTGCAGCTCGCGCAACTCGTACGTGGAGCCCCAGGCTGGCACCGACGTGGACAGCATCAACTCGTCCGAGTATCCCAACAGGGGCAGCATCGAGGATGTGGCTGGGAGCAGCACTATCGGTATGTGGCATTATACAGCTCCACTACTGAATACTGTCCTTCCCCCGGCGAACCTAAATCATTCTCTCTCTAATTATCCCTTCAGTTCAAGGGCAGTTGTTACCTCCTGAACGGCTGGTCATAGCGCCAAGGTGTTAGGACAGCTTTAAAATTTTAAGCTCTGTTGCATAGGACAACTAACAAAACTTGGCAATGTCTTCCAGAACAAAATATGCTGTTAACCTTTTCACTGCTAATATTGTGAGAGACTATCAAACCCCTCCATGCTGAATACATTTTTAAAAGTATGTTATTCAGATGAAGTTGCCGACGAGATATCTCGGGCGCAGCAAGGACTTGACGTTCTACCGCACCCGAGATATCTCGGGCATAGCGGTGTAAAGGTTAATAGGGTGTATGGTTACCCCTAACGGCCACACATGCTTCTCAGCGACGTGGCATGCGCTCTTATCAGATGGTCCAAGAGCTCTTGTGGCAGTCGATCCCATTCCTCCGTAAGAGCAATGCAGAGGTCTTGAAGGGTCCTTAGTGGAGGCTGATGGGATGCGATTCGCCTCCCCACTGCATCCCAGGCATGTTCTATAGGATTCAGATCTGCAGACCTCGCTGGCCATTCCATGCGATGAATTTCTTCCAAGTCAGAAATTCAACCACCAGAACAGCGTGTTACGGTCGGGCATTATTGTCCATTAAGAGGAAGTCTGGACCAACTGCACCTCTGAAGAGTCGAACATATGGTCTCGGTTCCTCATCCCTGTATCTCCGAGCGTTCAGTGTTCCTCGGACCACCCATGAAGATATGCAGGTCCGTACGGCCATTCAACAGGACTCCACCAGCATCTTACTGGTCCCGTTCCGCGATGTTACTGTGGTTGTACCGGCTACCCGGTTCTCTCCAGATTAATGTGCGACGGGAATCGTTCTGCAAACTGAAGCGGGTTTCTACTGTTAAGAGCACATTCCTCCATTCATTCATGGTCCAATTTCGACGTTGACGGCTCCACAGTATACGGGCCCGTTGAAACGTTTTACTAGTTATTGCGCCACGTTGGTATGACAAATGTAACGTTTTGTTTTCGAGTAGTTCCGTGAAGAACTATACAGCCTATTTTCATATATCCTATTTATGTTAACTGCCACAATCAACATACAAAATTTCAGTTTAATTGCTGTAACAGATTCGTAGATATTGAGAACCGTCTAAATATTTCAGATGGTCGCCAGGTTGGATTGCATTTTTGTACTATTACATTAAGATTATTGTGTACGTGTGATATTCAAACTTCAATCGCATGATTAGACAACAAGAAGTAAAAATGAGATTTTAAAATTACTCACAGCAGCCATTTTGTGATAATGCAAACCATTGAAATAAATTAGATGCCAGTGGATCAACATTTGTATAAGCATTTAACGTGCAACGTTTCACGGCACTCTGATAGTTAATTCGCGAGAAACGTCCATTTAAATATTTATACTTCGCGTCGCCGCCATGTTGGATTTGTGCTCACCAGGTTCCTGAAAGTCCTATAGGTGAACATATGTCCGTGTGTGTGTGTGTGTGTGTGTGCGTGTGTGTGTGATTCGTGTGTGTGTCCCCCCCTAATAAAATCGAAACGGCTGGAGCGATTTCAATGAAACTCGGGAAGTTCATAGCACTATTCCCGGCGACCTCGACCGTGCCCTTCAAATTTTGTTACGTCTCTCCAATCCAACATGGCGGCTGTGCGAAATATTTCACTAGCATTCAATATCTCCGAAACTATTACCGATATCGCCCTGAAATTGTGTACGGTGACAAAGGGCACTACAAGAAGTTCACCTATGAGACTTTCAAAAACCTGGTGACTACAAAACCAACATGGCGGCCAAGCGAAGTTGAGATATTTAAATAGACTTTTCTCGCGATTTAACTATCTAAATGTAATGAAACTTGGTACAGCAAATGTTTATACACATTGTAATGCACTGGAGTCTAATTTAGTTCAATTGTTTACATAACCTCAAAATGGCGGCTGTGCGAAATATTTCACTGACATTCTATATCTCCGAAACTATTACAGATATCATCATGCAATTTTGTACGGTGATAAAGGGTACTGATACAAGTTTACCTATGTATATTTCATAAACCTGTAAAGTACGAAACGAACATGGCGACCAAGCGAATTTAAAATATTTTAATAGACTTTTCTCGTGATTTTACTCTCTGAGCGCAGTGAAATGTGGTACAGTAATTGATTTTGCAGATTGTAATGCACTGCCATCTAATTTAATTCAATTGCTTACATAACCTCAAGATGGCGGCTGTGCGAAATTTTAAAATTAAGTTTCAATTTCCTGTGACGTAATCATGCGATCGAAGTGAAAGTTTGAATAATGAACCTAGGCAATAATTGTCCTTGAATGGTACATAACTCTATGGCCTATACACATAACACTCCTAAATGGTGAGCTCCCGAAATATTTAGACGGTTCTCAATATCTATGAATCTTTTACAGCAACCAAACTGAATTTTTTAATGTTAAGGAGATATTTACTACTCTTTCTCTTTCTTCTTCATAGCACAGTAACAATCCACTTTCATATTCTACAACCAACTCCCCAGCCAATATAATTTTTCTCTTCCAAAACAATCAACTGACCTAACACTATCTAACCAAATCTTCTTACAATCTCCATAGATAAAACTCCACCGAATAAACAAACAATACATCATAAAAAGGAATATAGAAAATCAGCCTCATTGGCAAGGCCCCCCATTACCTCAGTGCTAGACACTATAGCAATGAATACCTAAGGCCTTCACTGACCACGAGCAAAAGGTAACCTAAAAGATAAAAAATAAACAGTAATATAAAAAGATTGTAACCTCATAGGATTACACCGCCTCTTGTACTGGAGTGAGTGTGACGCACACCGCTGGACGTCTGCAAACAGCCCTGCTGTTCTGAGCCTCTGGTACACAGTTTGCCGGGAAACGGCAACCCCCTGAGACGGCTGCAAGCTCCTCCGACAATTGTCCTGCTGTGGGGTGGTTACTCTTGGTCGACCTGGTACTGGCCTACGACTAACATCTCCTGTGTCTCCAAAGCCTGGAAATGACACTTTGTGGCACATTCAATACTGTCGTGCAGATTGTTGTAATTGCCGGATATTTCACTTGCGAAAAAATGCTTTCTTTTACAGTAAGTGACAGAATATGTATTTTTACATTTATAAAAGTAAAAATATGTAAAACAAAATGTCATTATGATGATGATCATCTTCTTGCACAGTTTCCAGCCATTGGCCGGGTCTGTTTGGAACACAAGCCTCCTCAACGTCTTCTGTCTTCCGACCATCTCTCAGCCTCCACCCTTGTCCAGTCTTCTTCTCTCTTCTTCACGCTTTCTTCCACCCCCCTTCAGCCACCTGTCTCTCGGTCTCTTTCCTTCCCACTTCGTCTCGTGTACTCTCCTGGGTATCCTCTTCTCCTCCATTCGTTTTACATGTCCATACCATCTAAGTCTAGATTTCTCTATACCATCCTGTAATGGTTCCTCCTTCATTAATTCTCTGGTCCTCTCATTTCTTATTCTGTCCGTCTTTGTAGCTCCAATACTGCTTCTCAAGAACCTCATCTCACTGGCCTGTATTTTGCTCTTCTCCCTTCCTTTCATAACCCAGGTCTCCGAGGCATACGTCAGGATAGGGACATAGTACGTATGATCTTTTTGCTGTTCTGAGGGACATCCTTGCTCCATAACATGCGTCTCACACTCCTCCGAAATGCTTCTGTCAGCCTCCCCTGCTCATTTATTTCTCTATCGTTTCTTCCATTATCTTGTATCAGGCTTCCCAGATACTTGAAACTCTCCACTTTCTTCAGCTGTTCCCCACCAATTGTTATTCCCGTTGTGGTTCTTTCCTTCTTCCTTGTTGTGATCACCATCTTTCATCCCATACCCTTGTATTATTCCTTCCCACACGTCCAACTGTTCCTGTTCATAGTACCTCCTCCTCCTCCTTGTTTCCCCAAATCATCAAATCATCTGCAAACACCATTGCTTTCATCTTTCCTTCCCCAATTACTTGTGCCACTAGGGTCATTATGTCATCCATCACCACAATGAAAAGTAACGGTGACAGTGCACTTCCTTGTTTCAGGCCGTTTCTCTGTTCCAATCAGTCAGATCTCTCTTCTCCCACTTTCACACAGCTCACGCTTCCCTTGTACATCTCCTTTATCCTCTTTATAGTCCATTTCTCTACTCCTCTATCCTCCAGGGACTTCCATACTTTGTTTCTGCATACACTGTCATATGCTTTCTCAATGTCCAGGAAGGCCATCAGTAGATCTGTTCCATACTCATAGCGCTGTTCTTGTAACTGCCTTACAGCAAAAATCAAATCCACTGTGGACCTTCCTGCTCTGAAGCCATGTTGTTCTTCCCTCATCCCTCCTTCTATCCTTGTCCTAATTCTCCTTTTCAAAACTTTCTCAAACATCTTTGCACAATGACTCATCAGTGTTATTATGATGGAATATATAAATTAAGTAACAATAAAATGTAATTATATGATAGCTAAGGTTCTAATTCCTGAACATTTTAACATTTTTAGTTATATACAAGCAAAGGGAAATACATAAAACTCCTAGCACTATCATCACAATTCCTATAGGACCACAGACACTTGGGCGAATGGTATCAGATAGATTCTTGTGAAATATTATGGTGCTTACAATGTTAGGGAAGACAAACAGGAATTGTGTGTATTCCAGACCTCAAGGTGGACGTTCATCGCAAGAACAGTTCCGAGAGCAGCGAGGAGGTTGCTCTAAGGCCCGTTGTGGAGAAGGTGAGCGTCCATCGTGCCGAGCAGTGCTCCCAGTCCGACCACGAGCGGTTGCGCAACAAGTTGCAAGGTGAGGCTCAGGCCAGTATCCCTGTCCCTGTACCACCGTAGCATTCTCTGGAACAAGCCTACTAACTCCCGTGTCGTCTTGTGTCCGTAGAGAAACGTAACAAGCAGCAGCAGCAGCAGGAGCACCAACCTCAGCGGGCACGAGAAGTGGCGGTGGGGGAAGACAGAACTCTGAGACGGAGCTTGAAGCTCTCTCACCAGACTTGGTCTACAGAGTCCCAGGAGGAACAGCGGCCCTCCTTGGCTTCTGTGGTAAGTAAAGCAGATTGGGTGATGACTCTCAGATCCAACTTCCTCGGCCAGTAGTCCCGACAGCCTTAAACCAGCTGTATTTCCACCTGCTTTCAATGAGTGGTGATGAAATTGGTTGCGTGTAAAAGACAGAATTTTCAAGATGTTGTTACGTATGTGAATATTAAACTTGAGACCCTGTAATATCACAGAATCTTAGAATGTTCGATTGAAATCCTCCAGATACATTGAGGGGTTTATTAGACTTGTGGTACCATTTGGTACGATTTTTACATGAATTTCCTTTTCATATGGCTTGACTTCGGTTTGTCCAGTCCATGAACCTGAAATCGGTGCCATACACTAAAATCGAGGACTCCTGGAAAGTACACATTTTGGAGCTAATCTTGAAATAAACATTGAGCTAACTTGACGGACTTGGAAGCTAGTTCTTAACTCTTGGTCCCTTCTTTTCCTGTAATACCCTTTATTTATTTATCGTATGGCTTTTAGTGCCAGGAGTGTCCGAGGACATGTTTGGCTCGCCAAAGTCTGTAGCTGCTTCCAGTGAACACCCATAGGGTGAGCTACAAGTTCCGTTCAATTTCAAGTAGTTCCAACTTTCACCACCGGATGTCAATGATACCTAATGGTGAGTGTTGGATCGTTGATTGAGTGTTCGAAAGAAATCTAACCTATGCCATAAATCTATGACATGGGACCGCCGGCTTTACTTCCCCTCCGAAGGAAGGCATACTGAGCGATTTTAACGCTCATAAAAAAATTGGTTGGATGGTGTAACTATGAGTTAGGGATTGCGCTTGAGCAATGATAAGCTCACTGTGGCCCACATTAAAGACACACATTGGACTACAGATTTCAGGTTGTCGCACTTGCAAGAAAGTCAGCATTATTGGTTATCATTTCCGTCAGTTGTAACTCGATTCTGGGTACACACAACTTCTTCCTGCATAAAAGGAGCACTTCAACCCAGCTTGTTAATGTATTTCCGACGAGTGAACAGACCAATCCTGGCATAAAACATCACCATCATCTTCATAGCTTGCCACGGTGGGTTAGTGGTTATAGTGTCAGACTACCAACCCCAAGATTGCAGGTTCGCCCCTGGCCGTGGTAAGTGATTTTTGAAGGCGACAAAAATCACGACACTCATGTCATACGTTGTTGGCATGTTAAAGAACCCATTTGATTTCAGTAGGCCGTGTTCAATGGCAAAATTAATCTCGGGATTTTCCGCCAACACAAAGTTCCTCCATTCTCTACTTGAAAGCGCTGTAGTGTCAAGGAGTTTAGATATCTAACCTCCTTGATTTTCATAGCGTTCAAAGGAACGACGAAATTCGACATGCAAGCTACCCTCTGGGTGTCAATTAACAAAGCTTGCACCAGGCACCCGAGGCCATACGATAAAAATCATCTTCATTTCCCCTTTCCAGCTCACACTGGGAGGGGGCAAATATGGTTCCTCTCCACTTTGTGCTGTCATTCCACCATTCCTCTCCCGACACAGTGTTCCAATCCAGGTTCCGTTTTCTAATACTATTCTCCACCGAGTCCATCCAACACATTCTTGGTCTTCCTCGTCCTCTCTTCCCGGTCATCCGTCGTTCCAGAGCTCGTCTTGGTAGCCTTACTTCATTCATCTGTTTGACATGTCCAAACCATCTCAATCTGTTTTGCTCCAGTTTGTAATTTAGTTTCTGTACTCCCAGTTCTTTCTGTGTATCTTCATTTCTCACTCTGACCCTCCTCGTTTTCTGGACCATACTTGTCAGTAATCTCATCTCAGCTGCCTGTACTCTGCTCTCATCCCTCTTAAGTCATTGTCCGAGTTTCTGCTGCATATGTCATTATAGGAACATAAAACATGTGCCCACATAAATTGCACTGAATGGTTTGGGTAGGGCGGGGTTCTAATTGACAGAGTTTTCTTGCTTGTCGCTTGCCTCTCCATGTCTACGACGTTCTTCTTCAAATAAGTTGACAGCGGTTGATGTAGTGTTAAGCCACAGTAAGGGTCCCCAGCAGATGTTTCCCTTGATTGGATATTTATACCATGCTGTGTTTCAGCTGGTCTTCAGAGGGGCCGGATTAAAGTTCACCTTGAAATATTCCACTATTCATACCCATCATTTTTCATAACATACTAAAGATTGACACACTCATTCTACGCATTAATGAATCTCCATAATAGGCGCGTCAACAAACCTCACTCATTCTCATTTCCTTAGCCTCCCATCTCCCACAACCCAAACGCCACCTTTTCCCAAGCACGTCACTAACACTCAGCTGTAAGAGACTTCGCAAGGTGAATTCCGGTTTGTTTTTGTTCACGCCCTGCGCACTGCAGTTCCTGGCGTTAAACAGTATTGAAGGCGGAAAATCCATTATTCTTTCAAAGTTATAGTTACGTCAATACGGACCTGAATAATTGACATTATGAATTAAAGTTCACCATAAAGGAATTGACGTGGAAGCCTGGTAATACTCTTAAGGTGAACATGGGCTGACCATGTCAGTTGATGTGCAATGATAGTTGCTTCTACGCTATTGAGATGTGCTTTCTTGAGAACTGCAGTGTTGGTCACGTAGTCCTCCCTCTCGATATTCAAGATGTATCTCATCTTTTGTTGGTGGAAGCGCTCAAGTTTCTTGATATCACAGCGATAGTGTCCAAGTTTCACAGCCATACAGCTTTGGTATGCACTAAACAGCCGAATGCTGCTTGGACTGTTTGTAGCTGCAGATGCTTCTCAGATATCAAAAGTCAATCAACCTGCTCCAGTGTTGTCTTAGATGGAGATGTTGAACTCAAGAAGAGTTAATCCTGGGGCAGGTTGTGCAAGTATCTTAGTTTTGGTATATTTAACTGCTCAAGCAGCTTTTCACCTCCCTATAAAGCCTTTATAGGAGGTACAGGTGCGCTTCATAAGAAGGGAGGTAGTGCACAGGTCGGGCGCGGAACACCAAGAGCCCGCTGATGAGCAAAACCTCACATAAGCCTAGAAAAGTTGCCGAGTTCTACCTTAGTTTTCTTTGCATTGATGGTAAGTGTTTCAATATTATCATTTTTCCATATTGATGTATTAACTGATTATACATTTTCCACTTTTCGATGCTATTTTAAGAAACACTTATGTTAATTATACGCCAAATCAATACTAACAAAAAACACACTTAAATGTCTACACTTTATAGACTATTTGAGTTTCGAAACAACAATGGTTTCTTCTTCAGCACAATTAAGAGAAAACTTTTCCTAAAGTAAACTTAAATTAAGAAATGGATGTCCTTACAATTCGTTTTTAAGAGAATAATTTGGAAAAAAACATTAATAAATCCTTAAAAAATATCTATGAACATTTTAAATAATCTTTGAAAAATATATAAGAAGTATTGTTTTATAGGCAATTACAGTACCTGGCCACATTAATATAATCATTTGAAGGTCTTGTAAATTTTGCTTTTATTTATGCTATTTCTCAATGAAAACTGATGAACATCGACTAAAGTATCTACTTACAGATAACCACATATACTGTGAGTACTTTTAACAGTTTTAGGAATCTTGTAGACAGGAATATAGCACACAATTCAGTTGAATGCTGCTTACTGTCAACTGCTAGTATTTTGTATGTCCTCCTTTTGCTTTGATTACGGCCTCAATTCTCCGTGGCATACTTTCAATGCAGCACTGGACAACTTGTTGGATCCTGGGATGGTGATACCACACTTGGATAAGTTCCTCTTTGGCAATCTCCCTTTTCACAAGTTCCCATACATTCTCGATGGGGTTCAAGTCAGGAGAGTTACCTGGCCATGGCAGAAGTTTGAAGTTTTTCTGTAGTAGGAACACTTTTACTCTTTCTGCTGTATGTCAAGGTGCCCCATCTTGCATAAAAATTTAGGCTTCACCATTTGGGAACCATTCTTTCAACTGAGGAATGAGCCTGATTATACTGGTCTTGTTTCATCGTTCCTTCAACAACCCTTCCCTGATATCACTGACCACACTATAATAGATATCGGATGCTTTACAATTCTAACGATGCGTCTATCTTTCGCCGTATGAATTTTGCTTTGTCCATCAGATATTGGAAAGTTGATTCATCAGAGAAGCACACCTGAGAAAGAGAGTCTGATGTTGTAAAGGCATATAATTCAACAAGACGATATAAAACACACCATTTTGAACATTTTTGGATGTTAATGCGTAATACGTAGCCTTTCCAGTCTTCCACCGTGAATGATTTGTGCTGTCTTGCCTTCATCATGGCAGCAGTGAGTAAGGGCTTTTTAGATGGACGATGGCACGTGTAGCCCTGTTCATACAATCTTCTACGCACCATCACACCACTGGTATTGAGCTCACTACTTACGTGATAATAGACTTTTTCCGATTTTCCTTGCTGACCTTCACTATTTTTCTGTCTTCACGTGGCGATGTCTTCCTATGTGCACCGCAGTTTCCGACACGACGACACTCTAAACTTTTCCTACTTTCTAATTTTTTCTTTACTAAACTCACAGACACTTGAGATATACCCACTTTTGGGGTTATTTCGCGCTGTGAACAATCACTATGCTCAAGTAACGCTGAAATGGCAGACGTTTTTCCTGGGTGAAAGATCATTTCCTTTTCCCATTACGCTTATAAAGTAATCAGTATAGTTCTATGACTGAGAAGGTGTGCAACAATAACCAAACACAACAGTGTCAGCCTCGAAACTGCTACCCGCCTTTAGCACTGTTACCAACACACATAGAGGACAGTATATAAACTTCCCTCAACACTAAATTCGTGACCAAAGCATCTACCACTTAATTACCTTACGAATAAAAGAAATCGAGGAGTGATTATAATAATGTGGCCAGGTACTGTATATGCTTAATCTTCTGAAAAATATATCAATGAAAAATTTTGTAAATATTCCTCATCTGATAAAATTATTAGTTATTATGGTTCCGCTGAAAATAAACAGTACCTTAAAAATAAACTAGTAAAGCTAGTAAAGGAGTTGAAATTACGCATGTAGTCATACCTCTGGAACTGATTCAATCTTAGATCCTACTGAGTGCATCAAGTCTATATTTCGATGTTCATTTGCTATTATGGCAAATATTTTTGCTTATTATTACTAACTTTATTAAGAACTTAAGTTCTCATATTTTATGTGTTTTTATGTGATTGACTCGCACCGAAAGGTGTTATGGACACTTGAGAGCTGAAATAGGTTTCATAGAAACCGAGACATGTGCCACATGAGAACTTTATAATCAATTGATGGTAAGACCAAAGTGATGACACACAGTTGACCTATTTGTTATGTAATTATGGGAAAGGAATTTCGTCAAGTTTCTTGACACGATAAAACAAGATCTCTTATAATTGGAGTGCGACATTTTTAATGTATGGAAAGTTCCACTTAGCTGCCGAAAGGCCCACTTCCGGATATCAAAGTCCTGAACAACATTTTTACCTCTCGAACACATTGAAACTTTTCAACGCTTGCATCGAAAATTAATTTCCGTTTTCCCTTTTTTCATACGCCCATGAACAACTTGTTTCTCCCATCTGTTAGGAATTATGATCATTCAACATCTGGTTTTTACCTGCATAATTTCTGATTCTCTAATTTCTAATGTTATCCAATCTTGATTTTCTTGCCACCCTTCTCCAGTAATCCATCTCTCTTACTAATAAGAATTTGTTTGCTGTCTGTTGAAAGAGTCCTGAGCCTTTCTAACATGTGTAGCACCTGTAGCATGCATCATTTGAAATGATATAAAGTCTAGCCTCTCAGACTGTATGGAGCAGAAACTTGAACATTCAAGTTTCAACAGACTCGCCATATCGTATAACGCCAGACCCCAGGAGTAAACTCCGACTCGACAGGCCCATTAACATCGACTCGGTGCATATGCACAACATGATGACGTCATACATGCATAACAGTAGACCAAAGCATAACGATGAAGTCCACAAGATCATTTGAAATTATAATACTTTCCCCCTTCATTATCATGTATGAAAGATGATTTGTTAACGAGTCTCCATTTATGCGAGTTGTGTTGTGTTGTGAAGGAGTCTGGTCCAGCCACATCCAGTTCCTCGGTGTCAGTTCCTCTCCATGGCCGGCGATATTCCAACGTCTCCAACGGTAGCTTTGGCTTCCTACCGGGCGCAGGAACACCGGCCATCAAGCCCACGGGCTCCTTGGAGCTAGGCTACATGCTGGAGAATGGGGACAGCTCTGCTGCCAGGGAGAAAGGTAAGCCATACAATTAGGTCGAGTGACTGCTTGTCCCTTTATCAAGGCATAGATAAAGGGTATATGATAGGAAGCCATGTCGAAACAAATATAGGGTCGTTATGTGTGTGCGCGCCAGTAAGCCAGCTGTGACTATAGAGCATCCAGCGTTTAGGAAAGACTGTGGAGCCTTATGGCGGCAGTGTTGCTAACTCTAGGTAGACGTCATACGTTATGTTCACCCGCTTCGAGTACTGCGCTTTCATGAATTAGCGAGACAACACAACCCCAGCAACTACCTGAAATAGAACACGCCCAGGAAGGAGCAGGTTTGCAGGTGTTAAAGGATTGGACCAGTATTAAGGATACCGTTCGCGAAGGGAACCAATAACGACATTCATTGCGTTGTGATATGACGCATTACTGATTGCCAGATGTCGAGAGCACAACCCTTCCTTCCTTCTCGGATGTATGCTGACGATGTTAACAATTTTTATGTCAGCAATACTGTTGATCATCACTTCTTTGTTATTAGTTAGACTGTAATTTAGTTTCTTTCAATTATATTCTTGTTGTTTTGTTCAGATTAATATTTGTAATATAGTAGCGAGTTAGCCATGCGGTTAGGGGCGCGCAGCTGTGAGCTTGCATTCGGGAGACAGTGGGTTTGAACGCAACTGTCGGCAGCCATGATTCGAACAGAAAATAAAACACACAACAATAACACCAATGACAGATAGTGCTTCAGAACTTATGTTGCCGGCGGAACTGAACACGTGCTCCACTCCGGCCATGCAGCCCTGGACGAGGCTCTTCTTTCCAGCGTGCTAATCTCGAATATGTTTAAATTACTAAGACGTAATATTAACAATACTTGTATGGAATAACAAAGGTAATGAATTGGTGGATAATTGTAGGAAGCTCTTAAGACGAAGAATATATGTTCCGAGTTCCTTCATGATAAAAGGTGAGGTGACAAAACCAGTGTAGGGGGGGGGGGGTTCCGGGGTTCCGTTAAAAGTAAAAGCCCATAAGGCCCACAGTCTTTTCTAAACGCTGGATGCTCAATAGCGCAGATTGCGGCCGTGCGCACCCAGTCCAGCCGGCGGTCGGCGTCTCCACTGACTCATATCGTTAGTTCACATGTGTTTTGTCATTCATATGGACGTGTATCTGGAAAGCTTAGACGTTAGTGTTGCACGTTTACTGAGTATTGTGATTACTGTGATTGTTGGTCATGCCTAGACACCGATTCCCAACGTGTGTATATCCATAATTCATAATGAAAAGCAGAAAATCTTGTTCTGAAACAAGACGAAAAATTTTGAATAGAGTTTCCAGGAAGACCTGTGCCTAATGCCAGTACAATTAGGAGGCTCACTAAACGATTCAAGGAAATAGGCTCCGTAAATAATAAGAGTTGACTGACATTGTTTCATAATGTCGATTATTCAGGTCCATATTGACTTAACTATAACTTTGAAAGAATAATACAATTTCCGCCTTTCAATACTACTTATTGCTAACACTCCCTCTTCATCAGTCTGTCCAACAAAACTTCAAAGGAAAACTTTCATTGTATAAGCACATACAAATCACCGAATTTGCCACTTTAAAATACCACTTTCTTCACTCTGAAATCACCGAAAAATTCCAATCCCTAGTTATGAGGGATATTCCTTAAGTGTATGACAGCAATAATAGCTGCTCAGAGTTTGGGGGAGGAGATTGATATTTCTAAGCTTCAGGTGTTTAATGCCTTAATATTTCTCAGCAATAATTACCACACTAAGTTTTCTGATGGGTTTTTCTTGTATTTGTTTTTGGAGGGCAGAGACTATCTGTGGGTATCACATGCTGAACAATGTACTGTTAAAGGGTCGGAAGCCATTTTGTTTCATAACATTTGAAATGTGGTTACAGGAGAACGATGGGTAGATAAGAGCATGGAGATACAGTATCTGGGAGGTCTGATGATTCCCTCCCTTCTTCTGATTAATGAATTTCAGTTTACATTGTGTTGTCTGTTAATTTATTAATGTTGATCTTTCTCAGGACTGATTTACTGGAAGCAGCAGAATTCCCGGCAGGTAAGGCGGATACGATGCGGGCCCCTGGACACACCGCCTGTGTCTCATCCGGTGAGCCTGGAAGGCATCGGGGATGGAGCCCATCATCGTGCGGGAAGCCACCATCACGACCACCCCCCGTCGGCCTTGCTGCGGTCCCGCAACACGGGGGCGCAACTCTCTCTGTCCCCCTACTACAGCTATGGCAGCGAGATCGTGTATCCCATAGCGGAGCAGTCGGACGAGCACCAGACCAGCCACGGGCCCGACACAGACCCCGACGAGGGGGGCTTCTCTCTGCGTCCTAACAGCGACGAGGACGAAGATGAAAACAACGGTGGCTCCAGGTCTCCGCTCTTGGTGCGGCACGAGAGCTTGGAGAACGGCAAGCTGTTAGTGGCGGGGGACGAGACCGGAGCGAGGCGGGACCCGGAGCCCGACCCCGAAAGGACTAGTAGGAAGTCGAACGGTGGCGGTGCCAAGAACACGTCGTTCAGCACGAGCTCTCTAGATCAGGCCTATCAAGCGGTGTTCCGCAAGCACTTCCCTTCGCCCGACCCCGAGTGTCGCACCTCCAAGGACGGACTGCTGGAAGAAGGGAAGGAGGAGCGACGCTGCTCTGTGTGCAGTGAACTCAGCGACGCTGGAGACCCAGACAGCGAGAAGAAGCCATTGGGAGCAGTCGTCGCTGAGGAAGGTGAGTTTCTTGTTACACAGGTTTACCCTAGGCTACACATCCGACTGTGAACCTCGTTACACACTTGCTATGTTGGGCTCTGAACACAGATTTAACTCGGCTAATTATATAAAATTCCGCTATAACGAAACCTGTTTAACAAAATTTCCAGAATTGTGAAATTATTTTTGAACCCTGCTTTTCTCTATTTATTGCATGCTAAGACAGTTCGTTAAGCAAATGTCGACCTTTCAGTATAATAAGGTTTTTAATATTCCCGAAGGGAATATGATGTAGTTTCCATTTGAGCGGATGAATTATCAATAAATGATAAAAATGGTCCGGTTAGCTCAAACAATGCCAGCGTTTCAGTATAAGGAATAAAATTTTTCCCGTCTGCATCTCGCTTCTTTCTTCATTGACAGGGCAGAGGTACAGTGTGGGCTGTCAAAATCTTCAGTAAGCGAGCGTTCAGATAGATTATTGGAAGAGTGCGACAGTATACAGGCGGTAATGTTTACTACTGAAGAGAGAGCTATTTTGGTTTTTCGCAAAGGCAATCGGTTTACAGAAAATGTAAACCTAAAATTTCAGGCGCGGTTTCCTAAATGAAAGTGTCCAAACCGGGATAAGTACATTTTGTGTGACCGGCTCGTAAAGTAATCCAAAAACGATTGATGAACTTAAAGTGAGCATCATTAATTATGTGCTCTCCATTACACAAGAAACTTTAGTGAAAGTCTTCGACAATATGTGTACACGTGTTGAAGTCTGTCTTCGAACACAAAGCATCTGTTGAGGACGTAAGTGCTGACGCTATGTCTTGTAGCCGCTGCGGAGAACAGTATAAATACTGTATACCTTACCTTGTTTTGCCGACTGTTAAATTTTTTCTTGGGATGGCTTGTATCCACTTGTTTGTCAAGCTTGCTTCTTTTGGAAAAGAAAACACAGGTACTTTTGGTCGCGTTGGATAATTTCCTCTACACCTGGTCACACAACATGTATGGCATTTTCATCATCATCATGAACCGGCTCCAGTTTCTTCTCTCAAAGAATGTTTCCTCCTCCATGATTTGCTGTAAATCCAGACCTCTCCCTGCGAGATCATTTCTAACCTGGTCGATCCATCTTTTCCTCGGTCTCTTGCCTTTCAGTTCTTTCTCAAACCACAGTCGAGCTGTTCTTTGTGTGTCCTGAAATGTGAACACACCTGGTACAAATGTTTGTCGAGCTGTTCAGGATTTGAAATTGAGCTTATTTTACTTTTGCTAAAATAGTGCAGGAACTTTGCCAGTAAATACGATATTCCCCTGCCTTGGAGGGTTGGTGTTGGGTTAGTAGTGTCCAGTAGAGCAATTTTGACATAGATTTGTTTTTTTTAAATTATTATCATCATCATCGTGGACCCGATGATGCTCACTTGACGAGCAAAATCATGTTATCCTTTTAATTTGTGCAATTATTATTTAACTACAGGTAAATCTTTTTCTGGTGTATAAAATTTTCCGTACGGTAAGACTGTAAGTTGTCACTAGTGTATTTTGCTCGTCTGTGAATTACTGTAGTGCCTGCACACCTTTGCATGCGAGTGAAGTAGAACTAACGCTTCTCACTCTTTCCTGTCTCTCTCTTCTCTTTCTGTCGGCTTGGTAGAGAGCACTCTATGGAACTACACTCGGTCGGACGACAGCGAGTCGGACGGCAACCTCAACACTCGCAGTGAGTACCTAGCAATACTCGTGAGCCTTGCCTTGTGGCAGAAACACTCCAAAAATCTACAGGAAGGAGAATCATAACGCTCGTGCCATGTTTGCTATAATGAGTATTAAGCACTCTCATTGGCACGTTGTTGTCACCGAGACTGAATTTAATCACAACAGACGCAGGCTCCATGTATACACATTTTAACAAACACAAATGACCTAAAATTAATTACAGTTGAGTCTCGATTATCCGACCTAAACTGGACCTGGATACGTCGGATCACCGAAAATGTTGGGAAAATACAGAATAACTTTGAAAATGAACTAATACAAATGGGTAGGCTATGCTGTATAGTATTACTATAACAATGCACTGTTTTACGGTACTCTATTTACTGAATTATCAATTCATTGTACATACGTTCCAAATGTCTTAAGAAGAGAAACTTCTCAACAATGTCTTCTTGCCTGCTAAGTCACGTTTTATTGTTGCGAGATTTCGTCATTGACGAAAAATCAACACCTCCGTTGCGCTTTCCTCCGCCTGTTGCTCCACGTCCGTTAACGCCAATGCACCTAATTCTTCACTGTGGGACATAGTTTGATCCTTTTGTTTTGTAATACCTCGTTCTTCTTCTTCACCATCCTCTTTTTCGTTTGCAATAATATCAGGTTCAGTTAGTTCAACCAGGCGATCTTGTGCACAGCACTTACTCGCATCTTGAGTCGTAGCAACATCCAGCCATGAATGCAAGTCAGTAAGGGAACAATGTCGGATAAGCGAAGGTCGGTTGAGCTTCCTGTGCCTGTTAAGTTACTTCAGGTTCTCAAAATGGTGAATGGTATGACGTTAGTCAAACTGCATACAGTATGCTGCTGTAATGGGCTTCGTGGGAACTACTCAGTGTGCTGGGGTTTCTCATCCTGTTGCCATAAAGTGCATTGTGTCCACATCTCCAAATGGTACCATGCATCTCAAACTTATCACAAAGCCATTTATTGGAGGTTTTGTTGGTAACTTAACACACATCCAACTTCCACAACACTTTAAAATTTGAACCACCACTTTGAAAATGAGCTTCCATTCCTTAACGTCAAGGATATTACAGTGAGAGCTTCCCTATAGAAAGGAGCTTTGCGGGGCCATGTGGTTAGTCATTGCCAGTTGACTAGAATTTGCCGATAACACGAGCAGACTGGGAAGCCCCGAATGTTGTCGTTGCATTTATTACGTACGGAGCTGGCAAGATACCTTAATTGAGATAATTATGACTTGTAGTTTGGGCTATCTTGTATCCTGTGAACATGGTTAAGCATGGAACTTTTCTTATTTTAATGTCACAATGTCTTCATTTATACTAGGTGATGAAGGGGCAGATTTTTATTAATGCTGCGCCTCGAAACGTGTACCAGTGGTTAAATAAACACGATAAGTATTGACTAGATGGAACATAGTACATTTCAATATTTTTGAATTATCTTAAGAAGTCTTGCAGTAAATCTGTTCGTAACACTCAGTGCCGTGCAATTTTTACTTGTGGGAGGGAAACTCAAACAAAACGTATACAGAAACGATCGTCATGCTATCGTTACCAAAATAACAGCGAGTGTACCAAAGCTTCCTACTGTACCCGTAAATCCGGAAAGTAGCCTGTCGAAATATCCATAGCCCCAGCTGGATTGCCTATTTCTAACTGCACCGGCTAAATACATCATTAGAAATCGCTCCAACAAGGTCTTTAGGGATTTACATACAGCAGTTGCAAGAATATTGTGGATAACAACAAACTACACGGGGCTCATTTACCTTTACTTACTGGTCTCGGGATATGGGACTTCAGCTTCACCTAAAATGGATCCACAACATTCTTTACCTTATATTTATAATGAATTACTCGTCAACGACCAAGAACAACGAACTGTGTAAATTTATTTAACATAAGTAAACTAAATCTAATATAAACAATAAATAACAATAACTTCACTAATAAAAAAAATATCCATACAGTCATACTCGCTCCTCATCCACTACACATCCTACTGCATTTACTGGGTTATAAATTACTAGCACAAACATTTTGAAATGCCTAGGCCTACTGTACCTGATGAAAAACGTTTAACAGAGGCTCGTGCATTGATAACATTCCTTACAACAGGTTACTTGCGCTGCCACACGTCGAGAAATACACCTGCATTGTCTGATTCATTTATAAATGCCAACAATGTGTTGTGCTATGAAACTGTTTTCATTTACAAGGCCGTGACTTGCCATCTGGCTACAAATTATATAATAAAGTGGCCTCGATTCCTAACGGTTCATCTTACTGTTCACATTTGCTTGTTAAACGCTGTCTGGCGTGCGTCTAAAATCCTCGTATAAAAGTTACATTCTGACATTAAAAATGCTCATAACTCAAGTAATTCTCTATCAATCATACTGAAATGTTAATACAATCTGTCATTCACACTCCATAATCGTTCTAGACCGATTAGGGTAATCAATCCCTCATAACAGCTGGCAATCATCCATATTAAAAACATTCGCTCACATAAACGCACTATTTCAAAAACCTTCTACTAATTAATCTTAATAAAAATTATTTAAGTAATTAAATCATTACGGAAAAATATTTACAATTAATCTGGTCGTTATAATAGACAATATTTAACGTTAACACTTTACCTTCGAGAATCTTGGTTCTCTGTTACTATACAACTAGAAATTAGTGATTTACAAAGTTTCTCAACATATACATTTTCCAACACTCTTTAGCGTTCATATACTGCACACACATCGTCTTATATAGGTTTCTTTACAGTATCGATCAAATACAATAAACTGGCAAAGGTCAAATGTACGTTACTATACAACTCCGGGTTTAATAAGGTTTAACCCCTCAGGCCGGCTATTTAATCCGGAGGTTTTCACTTCTCCGGCGGTATTTAAATTGAAGCTCAGCAGAGGTTTGGACACCAACAAGGTAAAAAATTAATAATGTTAAATCTACGAAATATAACGTAATGAAATTTTTAGGATTACTTACCGAAATCATGTCCAATGTTTCTCAGTAATATATGTGACGACTGCTCTTCAGGGTTGTCCATAATCACACGCAAAATATTTACAAAAGTATAATAATTTGATAAGTTCCACGTTTGGTATTTGTTTCAGGTATGTTTACAATGAAAGCAAGATATCTACATGATAATGCTCAATATACATATTTTTCGGGTATAATTTCCAGGAAAAGCTGAATTTTGAAAAGCTTTTTAGGCCCCGTGTATGCATCCCGTATCGAATTGTCAACAAAATGTAAATATCGCAATATTGTTTCAAACCTGTTGCTTGGCATTGTTTGAGGGAATATAGGGGTGAAATAGCTCTTTAGGGTAGGTTTATGCATTATCCCCATCAACAATACAAGCCACAAGAACACATAAATGTTGTCCCCTGTCACTGACTCTCACTTCCTGGCGCGCGACCTTGGTTTCAAGGGCGCGCCACCATACATTCTGCCGCGTAGGCCTACATATTTGTTTCTCAAACTAGTTCAATCACATTGTCGAAAGCAGCAAAAAACAGACGTGAAATGCCTTCTTGTACCCGGCATAACCGTGAAGGGGATCTTTTGTGTGCTTGTGACGAAGTCTACCTCTCGCCACAAACACTGAACAGCGGTCGTTGTTATTACAGCTGAAGCTATTTCTTCTTCGTCTGGGCTGTCTCCCACTTCTCCAATAATATCATGCTGTGCATAGTCCGTATCACTACCGAAAATATCGCTCCCTATACATCACTTCCACTACTGTCATCTATCAAACCAATAATATCTGCACCCGTAAGAAAATGAGACAGTCCGGCAATTATTCATCTGTGACTGAGTAGCCTCTAGCCTACGAAGCAAAAGTTATCTATTAAGTAATTGCTAGGGACCGGAAAAATTAGCATCTATTTGTTTCAAAATTAGCATCTATTTTCTTCAAAATTAGCATCTATTTTCTTCAAAATTAGCATCTATTTACAAAGTTAAAAATAATCACATTGTAATATTATTTTAACGACTTCATGGTTATGAAGTGCAGTTATAGTCCTCAAACGAAAGCATTGTCAGTAGTTCAGCATTGCTTTCTTTCAAATTGTACCGTCTGTCTGTAACCACTGTGTTGTAATGGGACAACACACGCTCGCTATCTACATTGTTCGTTGGGGTCCACAAAACAGTATTTAGCAAATATGCTGAACTCTGTCTGAACTGCAGTTAATGCAAGTATGATATCATATTTTTCACTTTCTTTCATCTGGGTTTGAATTGCATTTAGCCAACCGTGGCCGAAGACGCGGCGAACGATGTACAGCGTGCTAACACTCACGCTGCGCCGTATGCTAGCACGCGGCCGAGTTCTGATGCGACGCAATGCGTAAAGACGAAATCATTGAGATTCGAGAAGACTGAACTGCGTTTCCCTGCGATGTAACAGTAGGCCTACTTGCGCAACTGTTGTGGCGCGCTAATCGCTAATTCGAACGTATCTCAAGGCGGCGAATTTAGCCAACCGTGGCCGAAGACGCGGCGAACGATGCACAGCGTGCTAACACTCACGCTGCGCCGAATGCTTGCACGCAGCCGAGCTCTGATGCGAAGCAATGCGTAAAGACTAAATCATTGAGATTCGAGAAGACTGAACTGCGTTTCTCTGGGATGTAACAGTAGGCCTACTTGCAGAACTGTTGTGGCGTGCTAATCGCTAATTCGAACGTGTCTCAAGGCGGCGAATTTAGCCAACCGTGGCCGAAGACGCGGCGAACGATGCACAGCGTGCTAACACTCACGCTGCGCCGAATGCTTGCACGCAGCCGAGCTCTGATGCGAAGCAATGCGTAAAGACTAAATCATTGAGATTCGAGAAGACTGAACTGCGTTTCTCTGGGATGTAACAGTAGGCCTACTTGCAGAACTGTTGTGGCGTGCTAATCGCTAATTCGAACGTGTCTCAAGGCAGCGAATTTAGCCAATCTTGGCCGGAGACGCGGCGAACGATGTACAGCGTGCTAACACTCACGCTGCGCCGTTTGCTTGCACGCGGCGCCTCGATCCCTAATCGGCTCGTATCGAAGTTCGGACCAACTCGTTGTTGCTCGCTCTTCCTGTTAGTATCGCTTCGGGTAAGTTCCTGGACAATGACGACTGTTGTGGCGCGCTAAACCGAACGTGTTTCTACCTGAAGGTTATTACGGTCACTTATATGACGGTGTCAGTAATGAATGCAAGATATATGCGAGTACTTTTTCCCCCTGAAATTTCAATTAAAAACATGGGGTGTGAGATATACGCGAGCAAATACGGTATATCGATCAGAGCGGTTGAAAAATGTATGCGTCATATTTGCAGTATTTCTCATGATTTCGCCGAAATATGTGGTTTTCGCCACTAAAATATCACATTTTCGCAGAATTCGCACCAAAATCGCATATTTGTACTAATTTCGCATTTTGGTCAAAATTCGCATTTTGTCGCATTTTGAATTTAGGTACCACAGTGCTTCAGAACACCTTAAAACTATTTAAAAAATGGTTTTAACACATATTACAAAAATTCGCATTTATCGCAAATGCGAATGGTTCCGGTCCCTAGTAATTGCTATCGGTGCTTCCCATTCATAAGTGACTAAAACTGTCAAGTTAGATATAGTTCACAAAACAATCTCGAGATGGCAGGAAAGGATGTGGTACCTTCTAAAGCAACTAACCTGAAACTCAATAGAGCTCGTTTCATGTTCCTTCGCTGATCGATATGAGTCGTCAAATGCAACGGATATCGATCAACTTCGTATTAGTTCTAATTATGAAACAGAGATGGCATGAAAGTACATAACTTCTCGGTGTAAAACGTGAAAGAAGATCCGGCGAAGCAGCAGGGTTTCATGCGTAATAGGCATTCTAACTTCCGCCTTTACCGGACGTTTGTGGTACGTCGAACCGGCTGAACGAGTAGAGTACAGTGTATGGCCAACCGGCTTGAGGGGTTAATGATGGTATAAGTGACATAAGTAGACAATCGTTCTGTAATTGCTTTCCGCTCAAACCCTCCTGTCATCACAGCCAAAACGTTACTTCACATGAACTGGAATTCTTGTATACAACGACTCTATCATGATCCATGCCTTTTTCTTATCAAAGAACTATATTTCGTTGTCTTTCCTTAAAATGCGGAAAGTCCTTCGCACGAGCTCACCATAGCTCTACAACTCCTCATATAACACTATATATGGCATAAACAATTATCATCCACTATGTTAAACAATAACCAAAAACGGATTAATTGTTATTAACATTTCTTCTGTAGGAACTTCCTTCAATTAACGACATGACCATCAGTGTCGTCACACTCGACTACTGATCTACTAATATACATCCTTTATTCCTTCAAATGAAACTTTCCAACAATAATGAACGACTTTAGACTGTTGTGATTGACCTCCTTAGAGTTTACTACACAAAAAGATAATTAATTGTTAACTTGTCTGTCACAAATACATGTAATAAAAATATTAATACTGTTTCACCTCACTAATCAAACTTTAAATTGCACGTCGTTGCAATATCAGGTCTACACTATGACGTGATATTACACAAATAGTGTATAAATAACCACATGTTATTTATCGTGTCAAATAGAATTCAATCTTGACCGGGATAAACTAACTTTGAATTCCTAGCCAAAGATTTAAATAATCTTCTATCAATAGAAATTTCCTCTAACAATTAATTGAATAAAGCTTTCAGCTTTACAAATAATGAAAAGGTTTGTCAATTTCGTAATGTCTTTCCACTCTACACGAAGAATGTCTGTTTTAAGACTTCAGTCTTATCAAACGACTAGTATTTCCTAGATCGCCGTAAGTTTATATACCATTCGATGTTTCTTCTGCTCTTGAAGTTGTTGTTACATTCAAGTGCCCAAATTAAATTTAATAGAATTTAATTTGCAACCCTGACACAATGTCTGAATCCTTGGTTCAAAATAAAAATTTAAATTCGATAGTCAAAATGACTAGTCTGATTCCTCCAATAAAATTTTTAATGTCAGTTCAACAACTGATCCATAGAATAAAATTTAATAATAGATGTAAGACAATCATCTCTAATAATCTTGATGCATAAAAATCTTAACACACATCTGAAGTGTAAATTACTTGAGAGCACTGAAATACATAAAATATGGAGTAAGAACGTCTGCTCAGAATGTCACTAATCAAGCTCTATACTACGAGGCACGTCCAGAAAGTAAGGACCCTTTGGTAATAAAATTTAATTGTGCACAGATACAGAGAAATTATTTATTGCACAACATTCTACACCTCTTAAACTACTTTTCCACATAACTGCCGAACTTTTGCAGGCATTTGTCATAGCGTGGCACAAGTTTTTGGATACCTTCTTCATAGAAGTTTGCCGCCGACCCGTTAACGAGAGTGGAGACTCCCCTGTAAGATATCGTACCGTTTGGCCACAACTGTTTGGCAAATTGCGTATGTGGTCAGGAGAATTCCTAAACATACGCAGTTCTCCTGGTAAGCACGCAATTTGCCTAACAGTGCTGGCCTAACGGTAGGATATCTTACAGGGGAGTCTTCACTCTCGTTTACGGGTCGGCGGCAAACTTCCATGAAGAAGGTATCCAAAAACTTGTGCCACGCTATGACAAATGCCTGCAAAAGTTCGGCAGTTATATGGAAAAGTAGTTTAAGAGGTGTAGAATGTTGTGCAATAAATATTTTTTCTGTATCTGTACACAATTTAATTTTATTACCAAACGGAACTTACTTTCTGGACGTGCCTCGTATGAAATGACACTGCTACCTTATTTGGACGATATCTTGAAGATCAGGGTAAGTATTTACACAATACTTTCGGTGTTTCCTCAGTCCAAGATAGTGAGATGGACCTCCATTCGAACCTCGGACCTGCGACCTCAGAGATGAGAAAACGTTCCCTCTCCGGTATTCACCAACCTCAGTCTGGGATTGAACGACATCCTTCTGGCATATTCTTCTGTTATTGCTGGGATACCCTAGCATTATGACAATCATCTTCTGTAGAATCTTCATTCTCCGTCACAAATATATCTGCATCATCGTTGAGTAATATTTTATAGAAATATTCATGTAGGTGGTCAATGAATTATTTCTATTGCTAATCGTTGTTACATTAGTGTTCGTAGACTAACGAAAATGTACAAGATGTAACGTACACTGTATTCTGCAATACGTTGTCTATCGAAGCTCCATTGTGGTATCTTAGCTCTGCATTAAATATGTCTCTGGCGCATGACTACTTAGTCCATCATCTCAATAATGTTAATAATGTTGAATGAAACTAATCGACGAATATTCTAATAATGTTTGTTTGCTGCGCCGATGTTAAAGTTCTCCACTACTGTTCACTTGAACTATGTTCGCTAACTTCACGTTGCAACAAAAGTGTTATTCAGCTGTTATTTCCAACAGTTTTGTAAAACTGTCTTAACAGGCTTATTTCGTCGAAATGGTTTGACTTAGAACACTCGACTTTCAATAGAATATAGTATTCGACCTGTACTATCTACAGTATTTATTCACTTGGCTGAAGTATATTCTCAAATATAAATAAGATATCCTAATTTCAATACTCCTCTCAACTTCGCCTATAATGCTAGCGCGGGACTCTCCACTGTTCCATCCTGCTAACGTAGAGTCTCCACGACTCGTCAATCAACGCACTCGGACAAAGCTTTGGGAAAACCCAAGAAAACACTTCCTCTCTTTTCAAAGACTGCTGGAATAAGAGCCTCGATCCTTGGATCTCCCTCTCCAAGTCGAAATTATGGCGGCCATATCAATCTCCCACCATAATTTTAGCGCGTAGATTACCAATGCTTTTTACTGCGTAGATTAACCGTTCTGCGGCTTTTAAAGTATCAGACATATTTTCAATTAATTTTCTCTTCATTACCAATTAAGAAAATCTCCTAAGGGCCTAAATGTATAATTTCACCAAATTATGTAGTTGAAGTTAATCCCGTCTTCAATAAGACCTCTTCTCATTGGCTCTGGGCTGGGATCCAATAGCATAATTTATAACAATATTTATACTGTCACAAACTATCGTGTGAATAGTGGTTTGAGTGGTTTCCTTTTAATATGTTATAGACACATTACTAATGTCCAACATTAGGCTTGCTGAATACCCTGGGTCTGTATACTCTGTCTGCAGGGAAGCTTCACATAAGGTCCAGTTGAACATGGTGTCACTTAAGCAACTAAACAGTTGCAACATTGGCAACATTGTCTTTTTGAAGCTTGAGTGATGACGGCTGGTCACTACTCTGGGCTTCAAAGATTACTCATGTTTCTGGGTTAACGAAGTACCCGTCAGTAAGTAAATTCGTAGAAACATTTCTTGTAGTCCCACGGACATGGTGGCGACAGAACCTGGAAATCAGGGAAATTTGTCTCTCTGGAAATATCTGGGAAATGTCAGGGAATTTCGCAAAGGTGTACAAAAAATCCGGGAAATTTGATGAAACTTAAAATAAAAATCAAAATACAACACATTTTGTGTCGAGCGAGTGAGAATTATTTTGCAGCCTTAACCTGGCATGGTACAGGGAGTTTCTGCGTTTCTTTTAAACTATAAATCATCTCTAAATGAATGGTTAGGCAAGAGGAGAGGTACCATACAAGCAAGATTATATACTAATAAATACATTATCATACCTGCCAAGTTTTCCGGTATTCCCGGAAGATTTCCGGATTTTCGGGGTGATTTCCGGTTGTCCGGATTAACATAGTTTTTTCCGGATTTTCAACTCCCTGGCTTTTGTCCGTTCTCTCTATCCAAATCGCATTTCAGTTTTGATTTTCGATAATAGCTGCTATTCTGAGATGCGATTGATGAAATAATTTTAGGTCATCGATGTCGAATGAAACTGTGGGATCCATTTCTGTTTTCAAAACAAGAAGTAGTGGTCCATGTTACATGAATAGTTATCCACTAGAATTTCTGATGAAAGCGAAGAAAGCTACTCATCTCCAACCTGTGATGGAATACAGCCAGTGTTCTGTGACTTGCAAGATCAAAGTACAGAAGAGCTCATGTGTGTGAACTGTTCCCAAATTATATGGCGTGTTCTTGATGTGATTGAATATTTTTGGAAACTGGCACAACGAATTAGATAGTTTCACATCACCAAGACTTTGTAATCTCTTTCCCTGTAGTCTTTTCTCGCTATGTTTTAAGCCCTTGCGACGCATGTACGCGTTAAATTTTTGCGCTTTGGGATCTTCTGGATTTCTATTTTTGAAAGTTGGCAGGTATGCATTATCCACTAAATTAAGATCAGGGAATTTTGTGGCAACATCGGGGAAAATCAGGGAAATTTGTCAGGCAAAGTCTGTCGCCACAATGCACAGAGTAATTCTTCCACAGAACATGTTTTTAGCTTGGCAAGAAAAAATAAAACAGAATTTAGTGCTAGTGCAGATTCTAATGGAAAGCTTTATTTATTTTATTTATTTATTTATTTACATAGGTCCCAATGAGCCTGAGCTCGTGTTGGGACAATCAAGTAACATAGTTAGTTTAATAGTAACTTAGATTGCTAGTGACTAACTTTACAGAGGTAATACGGTATGATACATTGCATTGCTTAAGGCTATTGTACATGGGCTATTCATTCCTTAATAGGAAGTCTTTTGTTTTCCTCTTAAATGTTTTTATAGAGAAACTTTCCCTTATGCCTAATGGTAGCGAGTTGTATTCTTTTATTATAGAGGACATAATTCCTTTAGTTCCAAATTTTATGGATTGGGAATGGCTGGTGAATATTTGATTTACTCCTCTTGTTGCATAATGATGAATGTCATTTGCATGGGTAAAATGGATGTGTGTGTGTATCAATTTGTTTTCTAATTTGTATACAAATACTGTTGCTGACATAGCTATTTGTTTTTGCAGTGGCATAATTTTAGTTCTTGAGTACAATTCATTTGAGGGTGTGAGCCAAGGTAATCCAAAGATAGATTTTATAGCATGTTTCTGGAGTATCTCAAGTTCTTTTATCAGCTCCTTCTTACAATATCCCCATATGAAATTCATGTACATTAGATGTGAATGTATCAGAGCAAAGTATATATTTTTCAATTGTTGGCTAGTAAGACAGCTATATCTTCATCTGAAAATAATACCAATTTAAGGGCTGATTTTATGTTTTACATTTTCTACATGATTTTCCCAGGTTAGTGTACTATCTACTGTGATACCTAAGTATGTTGCCGATTTAACCCTTTCTATTTCTTTGTTGGCTATGTTGACTATGTTTGTGGTCTCAATCTTGAATGATGGTTTATGGAAGAATAAATATTTTGTTTTAGTGATATTGATAACCATTTTGTGTGCTCTCAACCAATCCACCAGCTTATTGAGATCATAATTAATATTTAGCATAATTTCCTGTTCAGATGTTCCCAGATAGAGTATAAAAATATCATCTGCAAATAGTTTAAGCTTGCCTTTCAATTCTAATAATACTATATCATTAATATAGGCCAAGAAAAGAATTGGTCCTAAGACAGAACCTTGAGGTACTCCTGTGTCAATTCTCATTTGAGATCCTTTAACATTATCGATTGCAACATATTGTTTTCTGTTAGTGAGGTAGTTCTTGAACCAATCATGTGCCACAATGTGCGAAACAATCCAGTCGTCAAGAGTGTACTCTGGTGCTGATGAGGAGGGTCTGTAGTTTATACAACCCCACACTCGGACTCGTGTTACTGATTGCTAAGGGCTTTTTTTTATGGTGAAATAAAACTGTTAATTTCGGTGTTAAAACTGATGCTATTTCCGTGGGTATTTCACAAAATAAATTGTCATGATGATCGATGTTTCTTCTGAAATCTTCTTTGTAGTTTGGGGTAAATCTAACAAATTATGTGATTGCAGCGTCCAATACATAGAGCTGTTGTATTCCTCGGCCCTCGAGAAATCTATTGCGACTTTAGTTTTCGGCATTTTTAACCTTATATGCTGGATGCTTGCCGATAAAGTTTTGTCAGTGTCAAACTCGCACTGCTGTATCTACGACCACATCGTTGTTTGATGTCATCGATAGCAGATATCAATTTTCTTAGATAGCCTTAGCGATCGCAGAACTGAATACAGCTTGCAGCACTTATGAGAAGTAAACCATGACGGTCAATTCCTCAGAAGCATTTAAACATTTATTGGAGAGCTTTCAATAATATTCAGCATTTTTCGTACCAGGTGGAGTATATTTCAAGATTATTTGCGCAATTAATCAAATTTCGTGATATTTCACAAGTTCATTTTGCTAAAATGCGGTCGTTTACGTACCTAGAAGGTCATATATAGGCAGGAAGATACGAAAAAAGTTTGCGCGTATCGCTATATCCAAAAAATACGGCCCCTACTGATTGCTCCTTCTGAAGGTTGGCATCTTGGTCAATGCATTAGTCATCATCATCATCATCATCATCATCCAAGTCCCACTCCAACCCCCGGGTGTGGTTTACAAGCCTCCTCCACTCCTTTCGGTCCTTCCATTTTTCCTGTTCCATCACTTCTGCCACATCCAATCCAGCTCTCTAATGTCCTTCAAAATTTGGTCCAACCATCTTCTTCTCGGTCTTCCAACTGGTCTCTTTCCCTTGACTTCTCTTTCTAATTCCCTTCTTGCTACTCTTTCCTTACCAATTCTTTTTACATGTAACCTTGCTTTCTGTATCTTCTGGTTTAACGGTTCCATATTTAACTCTTCTCTGTTTTTTATATTTTGTATTTTATCCCTTCTTGTCTTTTTAACTGAAGTTCTTAAAAATGTCATTTCTACTACTTGTATCTTACTATATTACCAGTGTTTCCAGTCCATATGTTACAATTGGTATGAAATACTGTTTATATGGTGTTAATTTCGTTCTCTTGGGTACTTTCTAGTTCTCTGACTAGATGATAAAATGCTTTAGTATTTCACATAAATACTAGCTGCACATTTTAAGGTTTTGCCAAGCCTCTAGCTCAGTGGTTCCCAACCTTTGTCAGCTGACGCCCCCCTTTTCAGATACGGGAGTTTATCGCGCCCCCCTCCTCGCCCATCCACTCATCGCTTCTATAACCTCTTCGATTGACGCGGAGAATATAGACCTATATAACCTAATAACACTACATAATGGAATAGCCTATCTATTACATACTAACTTCATTTTAGCACAATACAAAGAACACACTTTTACAACAATTCCTTAAATTAGTCAGTGAGAGGGTTGACACTGTTTTCTCTTGGTAAGATTCGGTATGTTTGGTTTGATATTTGACAGAGCACAGCGGAGATCACTTGCAACATCAAGCCGACAGCGCTGCTTTGTTTCTATGACACTCAGCGTTGAAAATCCTGACTCGCATAAATATGTCTTTGAAAATGGGACAATGACACCCAATGCACATTTGGCTGTTACAGGATACACTGCAAGACAGTTTACCCAAAAGTCACCCAGTCCTAATATTTTAGAATCATCTTTTAGCTTTGAATCACACTTCAAATCTATGGCTTCTTCTTGAAGCTGTGCTGGCAGTGCTTCAATGTCAACGGCAAACGGATTTCTTGTGAACATCCAGGACCATTCTTCCGACGAGATATCAGGAAAGTAAAAGTTGAATTCTTGAGCCAGGGAATCCAAATGTGACTGAATTTGCACCTAAGTTCATTACGATCACGTTCATTTTCCGGCAAAATTTCATTAAGGCGGTGAAAGGATGAGATGTTCAACTGACGCCGGCATTTCCATAACTGAATGCTTAATATTGGAGTTTTTGTCTTGGAGCTTGTTCAAACTGTTCAATGCTTCAATGAAATGACAAAGATATGCCAACGAGACGATAAAATTGGCATGATTTTGCTCCTTAAAACACAGAAAATTCCTTATTTCACCTCCAACCTCGCGGCTCCGCAGAGGTTTGTGCCGACAGTTGGCAATTACCAGTGCTTTTGAACGATTGACTTGGTGCGACAATCACTTGGAGAGATTCGAAAAATGTTTATTTTACAAAATTGTAATATTCGAGTTAAAAAATCTTAATTCGGAAATCACTTCACGCCCCCCTTGATAAAGCCCCAGACCCCCCTAGGGGGGCGCGCCCCCCAGGTTGGGAACCCCTGTTCTAGCTTGTTCCTGGAAGACCGCAATCGTTAGTGGTTGCCATTGTGGATTTGTAGAGCAATTTTGTCTTGTATGTTTGGATCCATCGATGCTTTCTTGGCAAGGGAAACATTATATCTGCTACTATTTGTGCGAGACAGGCACACTGGTGTTGGCAGACTGAAAAGCAACTATAAAGGCATCGCTGAAGAATGTCCTGCCCATACTCTCGCTGTAATGTACTCGTGCCTTGAAATTATGCTTTGTGTGTTACAGCAAGCGCAGCCAGTCGGCCCAAAGACACGGACTCGGGCAGCTCCAGCACGACCCTCAGCCTGGAGAACGAGGTGATGAAGCTGCTCCCGGACCGGGGCTCGCCATGTCCCGGTGGCAGCGGCGACTTCACCCGCCGCAACCAGGGCGCCATTCCCAAGCAGCGGCTGGCCGTGGTCGCCACACTCCCTGGTACAGTAACAAACACCAGTAGAACGACAGTTTCAGAATAACTAATTATTTTAATTTTTGGTCCCTTCCCTTTTCTCTATTTGTTGTGTGCTAAAATATTTCATTTTAACAAATTTTGTAATTTCAGTTTAACGAATTAAAATTGAGCATTTTTTTTAAACCAATTTGACCATCATCATCATCAAATTCCAGCTCCAGTCGCCCGGGTGCTGTTAACGAGCCCTCGCCACCTTTTCCTGTCCATGAATAGTTTGTCTTCATGGGTCCTTCTCCAGTCTAGCCCTTTGTCTTCAAGATCATCCTTGATTTGGTCCAACCATTTCTTCTTTGGTCTTCCTACTGGTCTTTTTCCTGGGATAATCTTGTTGAAATAAGCTTTTGGTGTCCTCTCATCTCCCATTCTTTGAAGATGCCCATACCATCCTAATCGTTGCTTCTGCAAATATTTTGTAGCACTGATATCTATGCCAGCCTCTGTCCTGTTTGTTCCGTTCTTTACTTTGTCTCTCCTTGTCCTTTGAAGCATTGTTCTTATAAACTTCATTTCGGATGCCTGAATCCTACTTTCTTCTCTTCTGGACAAGGTGCATGTTTCTACTCCGTATGTTAGAATTGGGATGTAGTATGTCTTAAACACTTCCTGGGCACTTTATTATCCCACAGTAGTGTTCTAACTTGTGCATAGAAGGAGGCTGCATTACTAGTTCTATTTGTTACTACACTGTTGTTGTTGTTATCCTTACACACTGTGCTACCAAGATATTTAAATTGATCAACAATTTGTAGAGGCTGATTATTCAGGTAAATGGTTCATTGGACATTCCTGTTGTCATCACTACTGTCTTACTTTAGCTTATTTTCAACCCATACTCCTTGAACAGCTTGTCCCATGAATCCAGTTTTTCTTGTACCTCTCTGGCACTTTCTCCCCAAATCATGACGTCATCTGCAAAGACAAGGGCATTTGTTTCATTACCCTGTTCTTCTTTTATTCTCTTGAGGATTATGTCCATCACTGTGATGAATAGTAATGGAGACAGTGAACTTCCTTGTTGGACTCCTTGTTTTGTTGTGAACCATCTGCTTTCCCCATTACCTATTCTTACACATGCCCTTGTGTTCTCATACAGCATTTTGATCTTGTTTATCAAGCCTTTTGGGACATTGTGCCTTTCTAAACATTCCCAAATTTTTGATCTTGCAATGCTATCATAAGCTTTTTCTATATCTAGAAATACCATTACTAATACTTTCCCTTTTTCAAGATGTTTCTCAATAAGCATTCGTGCAGCAAAGATCAAGTCAATAGTACTCCTTCCTGGTCTAAAGCCATGTTGTTCTTCTTCTAAAGCCTTTTCTAAGTGTCTGCGTAGTCTTTTCGCAATTATTTTTTCCAAGATCTTTAGACCATGGGATAACAAAGTAATTCCATGATAGTTCTCACACTTTTTCCGGTTTCCTTTTTTAAACAATGGCACTATTACACCTTTAGACCAGTCATCAGGGATCTTATTGTCCTTCCATATACCGTATTTACTCGAATACGACCCGCCCCCGAATAAGACCCGCACCCTGATTTTGAAGAACAAAATTAAAATAAAAATAAAATACTCAAAATTATGTACAATCTTAACTAAATAAACAGAATAGCATTTATCCAAAATAGTTTCCAACAGTATTGAAGTCGTCCTAAAATAACACACATCAAACGATTAAAAATACAAATAAAAGTACACAAACCCTTCATTCATCGTCATCAGAAGTACCAACTTCGGAACTTTTATCACCATCCCACTAAATGTCGTCATCACTGACATCCATAGCATTCGAAATACTACATTTCTTGAAGCTCTTCCGTATGAGATCTCCCGAGATACGATTCCATGCCGTCAAAATGCACGAACATAGCAGCTGAATACGACCAGTTGGAGTCAGTGTGAGCTTATCGGCCGCCATCTGCTCCGTATACAGCTGTTTCAAGGCTGCTTTGAACGGGCGGTTCACGCAGACATCCAGTGGTTATAGCATAGACGTCATCCCGCTCAATCACGAATACATGACTCGTCAATATCATATTTCCTACCGGGCACGATTTCCAATAACTTCAGCTTCTCACTCACATTGAACGACCGCAAACGCTTCGTACAACTCATGTTTACGCTCGGAAAACGTGCGCGAGACTTTATGACGCCGCCTGCTTACGGTAAAACAAAGTGATAGCCGGAAGAAGGCAAGCACCATCTAGCGGATACTCGCAACACCCGATATCGCGCGTGGCGGGCAATTTAAATCTTTAAAATCAGGATGACTCAAATAAGACCCGCACCCCAATTTTTCACGTCCGATTTTGTTTAAAAATGTGCGGGTGGTATTCGAGTATATACGGTAGCATGTAATACTCTGTACAACCAATGTATCCCATTAATTCCTGCTGCTTTTATCATGTCTGAACTTACATCAGCTCCAGTGGATTTCCCTTTGATCATCGCTTTTAAAGCTTCTTCCACTTCAGACCAGGTTGGGGGTGGTTCTTGGTGGTTTTCATCATTGGCCCCTGAATTGATGTTCGTGTCCCCACTGTCATTATTAGATGCATCATTTAACAGTTGATCAAAATACTGTCCCATTTATGCTTCTTATCACTTCTCCATTATTTCCTTCCAAAGCTGTAACTGATTCCTGTTGTCTTTTATTGTTTTTCACAGTTTTATGTAGTAATTTCTTATTACCTTGTGTATCTTCCTCCAAATCTTATCCTTCTCTTCATTAATTATGCGTTTAACTCTTAATTTGTGCTCTCGATATTCTTGAGCAAGTGATCTGATTTTATCCTCATTTCTGTCATTCTTTTGTCTCTCCACTTCTAATTTTTTCTTTACTTTGTTCCTTAATTGAATTGTTGTCTTGACTTCCTTATTCCACCAGGCAGTCTCTTTATGCCGAACCCTACTACTTGTTTCGCCACATAATTCTCTAGCTTCTTCAACTAAGACATTTCGAAAATTTTGCCACTCTTCCTCTGCACTTTTGGTATCAGTTTTTGGAACTTTTCCTAAAATTCTTCTCTGAAATTCCTCACGTTTATCAAATTTCTCCAGCTCCCAGACCTTGATCTTTTGTTTCTTTTCCATCTTATAATTAATCAGTTTAACACCAGTTATACTAACTTAGAACAAGCCTATGGTCACTGTCGAGACTTTCACTGGGAACGACTTTGACATCCACAACTTGTTTTCCTGCTTCACCCGCTGTTATTGCAAGGTCTATCATTGATCTATGTCTTCCATCCCAGCTGTATCTAGTTAGGAATCTCCGTTTCGCGGGCTTATAGGTCGTGTTCCAAGGACATTTTGTCGTCCTGACGTTTCGCTGAATACTGCGTTCAGCATGTTCACAGGTTACATAAAGCGAGGTAAAACAAGTAAACAGAAGATATATAAATAGTCAACAACCCACACATAGAGGCTACCATAGCAACGGCGTACCACATAAAAGTAATGCATCAAGGACAGGGCTGCTCGTCTGTTGCATCTTCTCGTCTATGACGGTCAATAAGGGCAGGCTTGAGGGGATTAAGGACTGGAAGCCAAGCTCTGTTCACACGTTCTGCTTCCTCCTTAAGATTGAAGCTGTTAGTATGCTTCAGGATTTCAATGGCCTCCCTTTGTAGCCTGGCATGATAAGACACCGTGGTGGACAGAACTTCGGTGTCTCCATATCTTATATCGTGACCTACAAGTAGCGAGTGTGCTGCTACAGTGGATTTATCTGTTTGTCCCAGCCGGCTGTGTCGTTCGTGCTCCTTGAGGCGAGTGGCAATACTTCTTTTCGTTGTTCCAATATATACTTGGCCACAATCACACGGGATTTTATAAACCCCTGCCGCGGTATGAGGATGTCGCTTATCTTTAGCGGACCTGAACATGTCCTTAATTTTTCGTGTAGGCCTGTATATGGTCTTTATATCATGGGACTCGAGTAGCCTCCCTATTCTGTCCGTGACCTTTTTTATATATGGAAGAAAAGCTCTAGCCAGGGGCTGCTTGTCTCCAATTACCCTAGTAGTTGGACGTCTCGGATGGAGTGCTCGCTGGATATCTTTCTGGCTGTACCCATTCGCGCGTAAGGCCTCGTTGAGGTGTTCAATTTCTTGTTTCAGGCACTGCTTATCACAAATTCTCTTAGCGCGGTCAGCCAGTGTTTTTATAACTCCGTATTTCTGTCGTGGGTGGTGGTTGGACGTCTTATGTAGATATCGGTCAGTATGGGTCGGCTTACGGTAAACTGTATGTCCCAAAGTTAGATCAGCGGTCTTCGTTACCATAACGTCGAGAAACGCGATTTTCTGTTCATTTTCTAACTCCATGGTAAACTGAATGTTCGAGTTCTGGCTGTTAAGATGTTGTAAAAACAGATTTAATTGATCTTTACCATGGCCCCATATTACAAAGGTATCGTCCACGTATCGTAGCCACACTTTAGGTTTCAAAGGTGCGGTCTCTAGTGCTATTTGTTCAAATTGTTCCATGAAGAAATTCGCGATCACCGGACTAAGGGGACTGCCCATGGCGACGCCATCAATTTGTTCATAGATATCACCCTTCCACAGGAAATAGCTAGCGGTGAGGCAGTGGCGGAATAAGGCGGTGATATCATCAGGAAAAATCCGTGCGATGTACTCCAGGGCTGCCTTTATAGGTACTTTCGTGAAAAGAGAGACCACGTCAAAACTTACTAGTAAGTCACCAGCTTCTAGTTGCATAGTTTTCAATTTTTCAATGAAATGGCCGGAATCTTTGACGAACGACTGTGTACCGCCGATATGTGGTTGAAGTAAGGTAGCTAAATGTTTGGCAATGCTATAAGTTGGTGATCCAATAGCACTCACGATAGGACGAAGAGGAACATTATCTTTGTGTATTTTAGGTAAACCATAAAGTCTTGGTGGTAAAGCTTCACTTCTGGTGGTTACCTTCTTTACGTTTTCAGGTAGCGAAGATACCTTGATCAGGCCGTTTGTTTCACGAAGAATCCGGTTGGTAGGATCTCTCAGTAGTTTGCGGTAGGTACACGGGTCTAAAAGTTCCAAAACCTTGGCAGTGTAGTCGTCCATGTCCAAGATAACCGTTGCGTTCCCTTTGTCTGCAGGAAGAATGATTATGCTCTCGTCCATGTTGAGAGTCTTTATAGCCTTTCTCTCCTGAGGTGTGAGGTTACTCTGCGGTGCCGGTGCCTTCTTGATTATACGTGAGGCTTCATGACGAATTTCATCTGCTTGTTCAGATGGTAGCTCACGGATTGCCGCTTCAATATTGGCGACAATGTCTTCCACGGGAATCGAAGGGGTCACTGCGTAATTTCCTCCTTTCGCTAGTATAGAGAAGTGAAGCTTTACCACCAAGACTTTATGGTTTACCTAAAATACACAAAGATAATGTTCCTCTTCGTCCTATCGTGAGTGCTATTGGATCACCAACTTATAGCATTGCCAAACATTTAGCTACCTTACTTCAACCACATATCGGCGGTACACAGTCGTTCGTCAAAGATTCCGGCCATTTCATTGAAAAATTGAAAACTATGCAACTAGAAGCTGGTGACTTACTAGTAAGTTTTGACGTGGTCTCTCTTTTCACGAAAGTACCTATAAAGGCAGCCCTGGAGTACATCGCACGGATTTTTCCTGATGATATCACCGCCTTATTCCGCCACTGCCTCACCGCTAGCTATTTCCTGTGGAAGGGTGATATCTATGAACAAATTGATGGGGTCGCCATGGGCAGTCCCCTTAGTCCGGTGATCGCGAATTTCTTCATGGAACAATTTGAACAAATAGCACTAGAGACCGCACCTTTGAAACCTAAAGTGTGGCTACGATACGTGGACGATACCTTTGTAATATGGGGCCATGGTAAAGATCAATTAAATCTGTTTTTACAACATCTTAACAGCCAGAACTCGAACATTCAGTTTACCATGGAGTTAGAAAATGAACAGAAAATCGCGTTTCTCGACGTTATGGTAACGAAGACCGCTGATCTAACTTTGGGACATACAGTTTACCGTAAGCCGACCCATACTGACCGATATCTACATAAGACGTCCAACCACCACCCACGACAGAAATACGGAGTTATAAAAACACTGGCTGACCGCGCTAAGAGAATTTGTGATAAGCAGTGCCTGAAACAAGAAATTGAACACCTCAACGAGGCCTTACGTGCGAATGGGTACAGCCAGAAAGATATCCAGCGAGCACTCCATCCGAGACGTCCAACTACTAGGGTAATTGGAGACAAGCAGCCCCTGGCTAGAGCTTTTCTTCCATATATAAAAAAGGTCACGGACAGAATAGGGAGGCTACTCGAGTCCCATGATATAAAGACCATATACAGGCCTACACGAAAAATTAAGGACATGTTCAGGTCCGCTAAAGATAAGCGACATCCTCATACCGCGGCAGGGGTTTATAAAATCCCGTGTGATTGTGGCCAGGTATATATTGGAACAACGAAAAGAAGTATTGCCACTCGCCTCAAGGAGCACGAACGACACAGCCGGCTGGGACAAACAGATAAATCCACTGTAGCAGCACACTCGCTACTTGTAGGTCACGATATAAGATATGGAGACACCGAAGTTCTGTCCACCACGGTGTCTTATCATGCCAGGCTACAAAGGGAGGCCATTGAAATCCTGAAGCATACTAACAGCTTCAATCTTAAGGAGGAAGCAGAACGTGTGAACAGAGCTTGGCTTCCAGTCCTTAATCCCCTCAAGCCTGCCCTTATTGACCGTCATAGACGAGAAGATGCAACAGACGAGCAGCCCTGTCCTTGATGCATTACTTTTATGTGGTACGCCGTTGCTATGGTAGCCTCTATGTGTGGGTTGTTGACTATATATCTTCTGTTTACTTGTTTTACCTCGCTTTATGTAACCTGTGAACATGCTGAACGCAGTATTCAGCGAAACGTCAGGACGACAAAATGTCCTTGGAACACGACTTATAAGCCCGCGAAACGGAGATTCCTATTTCAACGCCGGTCGTGAAAGTCTACATTTTTACTTGTATCTAGTTACTTTATGGCTTTCTCTCTTCTTAAACCAGGTATTTTGAATTTGAAGACTATTTTGACTGCACATATCAAGCAGATTCTAGATTTCTGTTTCCATAACCAAATGGGCCAATCACTCTTTCTACATCCTCCCTTTTGCATCCCACCTGAGCATTTAAGTCACCTATTATGATAATGTTCGCCTTATCCAATTGGTTCTCAAGCTGATTTAAGAACTTCTGTTTCTCTTCATCCTTGCACCCCGTTTGTGGGGCATAAACCTGCACTAGGGTTGGTAATTTTTCGTTTGATGGTACCTCTAATCTAATGATTCTGTCGCTAATATATTTAATATCTGCAACAGCATCTACTTTCTTACTTAGAATAAAGCCCACTCCGTTATGTGACCCTTTCCATTTACCACACCAGTAAAGGGTATATCCTCCTCTTAAAAGTTTTTTCCTTTTCCATTTGGTTTCGCTCAGACCTAATACATCCAGTTGCCTTCTTTCCTTCAGATCTACAAGTTCTTCACATTTTCCAGTTAATGTCATTACATTCAGTGTTCCTATTCTCATTTTGGGTTTATCTTTCTTTATTCTGTTTTTTCCCACAGCCTTACATTGCCATACCTGCCAACTCTCCCGATTTAGGCGGGAGACTCCCGATTTCAGACCATTTCTCCCGCCCTCCCGCTTAACGTATTAAATCTCCCGATTTTTCAAAAAACCCACGCGTAATTTCGGATTTAATATGTCGTCTATCGAACGGATCGACTTTACGTGTTTTGAAGTTATATCTCGATACCGCAGTTTCGCTTTGTATCGATGATCGACAACTGCGTACTAACTCCCGCGTCGCGTCCTGCTGTTATAAAAAACGTTGGCTTCGAATAAGTCTTCGTTTGAAATCGGCTTCGAATAAGTCTTCGTTTGAAATCGTCGAAGGTTAATTCAGCGCTTGTTCCTAGATGTGTTGCATAATGACCAGTGGGTGATAGGTAGTTGTACGCTGCGGAATATTGTATCTGTTTCACACGTGAAATTATATGATTTGTGTATAACTTAGTTTGATGTTGTTGGCGTTAATATGCCGGTAGGTTATTGTGATTTTTCGAACTGAGTGATTGCGTCGGTTCGTCGGTAATAAGGCGAAAAGATATGTGACATTTAAAAGTGTGTACAAAGATAACATTCCCAGGGTGTCTACCGGTAACGGAAGTAACGAATTTTACAAATGGGTAACGGAAAAGTAACGAATTTTACATACGGGTAACGAAAATTTTCCGAAGGCGGATTGAATCATTTAAACTCGCGCCTCTAAGCTCAGAGATTGCGATGGAGCGAGTTTCACGCAAGCGGCGCCAATTGCATAAGCTATATTTCCCCGTTCCCGACCTCGAGGAAATGCATACTGAGGATACCCTTAGTGGTATACATAGTTCAGCGTATATCGTCGGCATCAAGATGACTTTTAGTTTTGTGTGAAATAATTATGTGTTATATTAGGAAGCCTGACTTTTCGCGAGACGTTTATTCGTGAAAACTTCTGAAATTATTCAGAAATCTCGCATTTTTCGCATTTATTTGGAGACTATTAAATTGAAGTCCAGAAATAACGCTAAATAATTTAATGTCGCGATCTTGCGAAATGTTACCGTTTTGAAAAAGATTCGAAATACGTAGGCTGTAACTTATTTTAAAAATCTGTCTCGTAAATTTGCGACATATATGGTTAATTCGAAATTCCGTTATATGTCGATTTTTCCTTCTAACTTGGGTTCCATCGGATATATTATAATCTAACCGGTTATTTCGAAAACTTGTATAACTTTTATAATTCGTGATTCGGATTTGAAAGAAAACGTGTCCTCTAGTCGTATTATTCGTGTAATCCTCTCCGAATAATTCTTAATATTTGATACCTACTTCGAACATTCATACTCAAGACCGCAAGGCTGACCGCACGACTTGCCTGCGGGAATCTCGTCAAATGGACCGAGATCGACGTCAGTAGCGTAAAATCAAAAAACCCGTTCCCTATCGTGAACTTGTGACCACGAGGTCTGCGGGAATCCCGTCAAAGATGATTGGGCACCAATCACGAAACATTCCGAAACCTACTCGCTACTTTTCCCATGACCGTATACTTAAAAGCGTACGGGGAGCGAGAAGTGCATCTACTCACTTAGAAATGACAGCCTACGTAGCGTCGCGATACTAATTTCTCCTCGTGATCTACCCTGAACTGATGAGCTCCCAACCATAGCATAGGGACAGCGGGAATCACGGCGCCGGCCATACAACTTGTCCATAACTACTCGTGAATTTTAACCATGCCCAACCCTGAGCTTGCATCCACCAATCTGTGAGGACGAATAAACAATCGTTCAACGGCCGGGTGCGGCGCGGTATGCATAATATCGCGAGGACATCTTGAATCTCGTAAAACGGCTGAGAGCGGCAGCGATTGCGATACATCGCGATATTTCTCCGCATTCAATGACGAGAACAACTGTATTTTTGTCAAACGGACAGCAAGTGGCGCCGATTGCATAATAATGCTATATTTCTTCGCGCCCGACCTCAAAGACAATGGAAATCTCGTCGAACGACTAAAAGTGACACCGATTATTAAATCGCGATATTTATCAGTGTTCTATCGCGAAACAACGGGAATCTTGACAAACGGGTGAGACCAGCGCCGATCGTGTAACATCTTGAAATTTCGCCGTACTTGACTGTGAAGACAGAATTCGGTTACAATCATGTAACGTCCCATAAATTTCGTCGTGATCTACCGCGGGGACAAAGGAAATCTCGCCACGGTCAAGAGCAGAGCAGAGCAACCTCTTGGCAATTATAAAAACGCCTTGTGCACAAGACGACATATTAGCTGAAACAACTCATTTGATAATAAATTTATAGTATTTATTTATTATTTTTGAAATTGTTGTAACTCCCTAAGTGAATTGTATTTACCGCTTTAAACACAGTTCATTGCTCTCTTTCTCCACCGCGTGATGAGCCCATTTGCTTGCAGACCGCAGACGTATCTTGAATTCAAAGGTAACTAAAATTAACTAAAAGGTAGCTAAAAAGTAACTAATTTTTACTTCATCCTTAACAGTAGACACCCTGATTCCGCATATAACTGAGTCAGGAAGAGGCGCAACATTTGCATTTTGTAGTGTCTGTAGGTGTGATTTCAGTATCTCGCATATTGGAAAGGGGGACATTTCATTTTCCAAAATTAAGTTTTTTGTAAATACATTTCCTAGCATGTTAACAGACACTCAAGACAATTTTAATGACGAAATGGATGCTTTACATTCCCAATTTTGTAACTTCCAACTTGAGGATGTGACATCTATTGAAGAAGAAGAGAGAATTGATGTGAAGTGGGCACTGGTAGGCCAAATGATATGTAGTGGTGGGGTACTCAAGTTATGCTTTCCATTCTGACCATTCCGCATAGTAATGCAGAGTGTGAGAGGATGTTCAGGTCATCTCTCACTGACAAGACTTTGGACAAACTTATAACTCTGAAGTCGATTCAGAAAGAGAAGTGTTTTGAGCAAGAATATAGCAAGACCTTTTTGAAGAGGGCAAAATCAGCCTCAGTCACCTGCAACAACGACCAATAATATGATCTTCGATACATATTTGCTGCAATGTCTTAGCCTATGTATGTATTATGTAGCGTCCCCCCCCCCCCCCCCCCCCCCCCCCGTCGCTGCGTCGAATCTCCCGATTTTTCACTTTGAGAGGTTGGCAGGTATGCATTGCATAACATCAGGCTGGATGCCATCATTCCTGTCAACTGTAAGGTGTGTGAGCTGTCCATTTTGGGTATTCTTCTTTCCGAGGCTCGTTTTAACATTGAAAGCGCATAACTATTTACTCCTTTATTGACTTGCTAGGCCTAACATATTGGAGGATTTTCTGTCAGGGTTGTCTCCCTTAGCCTTTGGTATTCCACTACCACACCTACAAGGCAGCAGGTTGTACTCATATTTAATCCCTGAGTACTGGGTTGCCTCTTCCACCATCTTCACTGTACCAAAGTCCATCTTCTCCACTGCAGATGCCGTTGAGGTCTTCGCATGTAACCCTGTGCACGGGGCCTATGTTATACCCCATAGGACTGGGTCCTCACCAGAACTTAGCCGTTACTGTAGTTCTATGGTATATTACAGTACCGTTGCCCACCCCCACGATGTGGACGTGCCTGGCAAGAATTATCCATGTAGCCAATTTTAATTGACTCATGGACCCGGTTAAGGAGCTGTCTAAATCCAGCCTCCAAATTTGACCATATTTTCTCAAATTAAAACTAAAATTCATCCTGTTTTATGACCAACACTTTTCTTGTTACATTATTTCGTTATTCAGACGGTATGATTGCCATTTTCCATATGTGCACCGTACGCGTTCTAGAAGTCAATCAATCGCTTTTGTGTAACCAATATGCTTTGCCTGTCGTCCAATATAAGACGTCACTATTCGCTGAGTAGGAGCGCCAAATTTGCAATCGACCAATGAACGCTAGGTTTCGTAGCTTTGTGTAACCAATAGGCTTCGCCCATCAACCAATGTAAGACGTCACACTATTGTCCGAGTAGAAGCTGCCAATGAAAGTTATGGTTTCATATCTCGTCTAGTCTTGTTTTGTTCAGCATTCTTTGTATTGCACTTGGAAGAGGTGTTTGTGGCAGTTTTCTTCTCTGTTCCATTTGTTGCAAGAACCGTCGGTGTTTGTGTACTCGGTTGTGTTGAGGGCCCATCCCAACCAGACTAAGTATTGAGAAAAAATGGGTTTTGTTAGATTTTACATAAATCAAAATGCAAAGAGCACATGTAAATGAAATTTGGCATGTATATTCTACATAAAATGACCCTTTTACCTGCAAGTGTTTAGTGCGATACAATGTTTGGTTTTCGATGAAAGGGGAAATGCTGTAAGGATATTAATAATAGGAGCATGAATTGAAATACGTAGTATATGTTTGCACTATTATTATATTATGACTAAATGATGCAAGAAACATGATTTACAGCTCATTATTGCAGGTGTTCAATATCTGAGGCATCCATATCATTGTTGTCTGAACTAAGGCCCTCGTAAAATATTTGATAGACGGGTGGTACAAATTTCGTAGGTTGTCTTTCTCACGACGTCCTTTCTTTCTTCAGATATCGCATGGGGTCTGTTTTTATGTTGGGCACACTTGTCCATAGGGGGGTGTACAAACCCCCTTCTGAGGAATCCTCTGCATTTACATTACCTGTAATCATAAAACTGAAGTCTTCTTCTTCTTCTTCCTAGCATTAATCCCTTGCGGGGTCTGCTACTTTGCTACATCTCCTCCACTTCTTTTGGTCGTTGACACCTTCTGGTGTTAGACCAACAGCGTGGATGTCAGCCCTAATGTTGTCAGTCCACCACTTTGCAGGTCTTCCACGTGGTCTTGTTCCACCTGGGTTGATGTGGTGTGCTCTTTTGGCAACTGAGTTGTTCTGTCTTCTCATGACGTGACCGTACCAGCGTAGAGGAGCCTCCGTCACCTTCTCGACAATTGGTGCAACACCAAATCTTCGCCGGACGTCTGTGTTCCTTGCGTGGTCAAATCGGGTCAGCCCCATCGACCATCGGAGCATCTTCATTTCCATCGTATTCAAAATTTGCTCATGTTGTTTGGTCATAGGGCGACATTGAGTCCCATAGATGGCTGCTGGGCGTACCTCAGACTTATAGACCTTTGCCTTTAAATGCAGAGGCATCTTTTTATCACAGAGAACTCCAGTGACTTGTCTCCACTTGAGCCAGGCTGCGTTTACCCTCATCCGAGTATCAGGAGTGGCGTCACAATTTGAAGTGACAGTGGACCCTAAGTACTTCTGCAGATTTTCTGTGCTGATACTGATGGTACCTCTAGTTTGGGGGCCACATTCCAGGTATTCTGTCTTCTGGATATTGAGGTGTAGTCCATTTTCAGCCAGTCTGTCGTTCCACGTTTGAACCCTGTGCTGGAGTTCAGGGCGGGTTTTTTGGGCGAGTACCACATCATCCGCATAGAGAAGGGTCCAGGGATGTGAGGTCTGTATGACCGCCGTTGCTGTATCCATGCAGAGGATGAATAACAGTGGTGATAGAGCAGAACCCTGATGATCACCCACAGTGATTTCAAAAGGTGGGGAGACTCCAGCTGGACTCCGAACTACACTAGTGGCATTGCGATACAGAAGTTGCACCCAGCTTACATATTCCTCAGGGACTCCATGGCAACGAAGAGCTCGCCAAATAAGATCATGAGGGACACGGTCAAAAGCTTTCTCTAAATCGAAAAATGCCAGGTGTACACTCCGCTGCCTCTCTCTGTGCTTTTCCATTAAAAGGCGTGTGGCATGGACAGCATCGATGGTACTGCATCCCTTAACAAACCCACACTGGTTTGGTGTTACAGTGACAATATTTCTGAGTCTACAATCAAGCACACGCTCAAATTTTTTAAACGTATGACAGAGGATCGAATAGGGTGATAAGTTGAGCAGTCACCCACATCACCTTTTCCCTTCCAGATTGGAACTGTTATGCAAGTTGCCCATGCATGGGGAAGTTGGTTCTCAGCAATGATCCGGTTAAAGAGTGTGGCAAGGAATTCTGAGGCAGGCCTTCCTAGAATTTTCCATATTTCCGTCGGTAAGTCATCTGGGCCAGTTGCTTTCCCACTCTTCATCTTGCTAATGGCAAGCATTACTTCCTCGGATGTAATTGGAGGAACGGGTCCTAAGGTAGGATCAGGACTTGCAATTGGTGGATGTGGAAATTCTTCGTTGCAGATGCCAAAAAAGTAGTCTGCCCAACGTTGGAGGATAGATTGCTGTTCTCGTAGTAGCTTAGCGTTCGCATCCTTGATATGCATGACATGTCCAATGTCCTGAGATGAACGATTATGGGACTTAGCAAGACGATATACATTGTTTTCTCCTGATGGTGTGTCAAGCTGGTCGTACAGGTCTTGATATAATTGTCCTTTGCAGCAGCTACTGCTCTTCTTGCTGCTGATTTCAGGTTACGGTATTGCTGGAGGTCGGTATCAAGACGAGAGTTCCACCAAGTCTTGTAGGCCATCTTTTTCTCCCTGATAACTTGCTTGACTTCATCACTCCACCACCAGGTCTGTTTATCAATGTATTTTCGTCCGGGTATGGGTTTTCCCACAGTTTCTTACGCCGCCTGATGTATCTGTTTCACAGCATCCCCCCACATGCCATCAACTGATTGATCAGACTTCACGGAGAAGTTTGCCAAGGCTGTGACCAACTCATTGCGGTGGGCATTCAATCTCCACCACTTGATATGCTCAGGCACAGTTTTAGGTTTTGTTTTGGGTCGCTTAACGTTTTTATGAATATCAAGGACAAGCAATCGGTGTTGAGGGGCAACGCTGTCATACAGAATCACTTTGGTATCTGTCACCAGCTTCATATCTTGTTGCTGAACTAGCCAGTAATCGATCTGAGTAGCATGACCTCCACTGGTATAAGTAGCCAGATGTGTTAGCCTCTTTTTGAAATATGTGTTGGTCACTATCAAGTTATGAGCTTCTGCACAGTCAAGTATCCGACATCCGTCATCATTGCGCACACCAAGCCCCTTCGATGGCATCGCATATATCCTTCACGCTGAGACCCAACATGTCCATTAAATTCTCCTCCAAGAATAATGGACTCATCCTGGGGGATTGCTCGAAGGTGCGTATCCAGACTGTTCCAGAATTCATCTTTCTCATCCTCTGCACATCCAGTTTGAGGTGCGTAGCAAGATATAATGTGGGCAGTGATTTCTGTTGAATCAATCTTGATAGACATAAGCCTATCTGACACCCTGTTGACATTGGTGACACTGTTGCGGTAGTGCTGGTCTATGATTATTGCTACACCGTTTTGTGCTGCGCTGGTACCATGATAGATGAGTTTGTAGCCATCTCCAATTTCTTTCGTCTTTGAACCCCTCCACTTGGTCTCCTGGATGTAGGCAATGTTGACACGCCTGTGTTGAAGCATTTCTGCTAGCTCACGATGTCGGCCAGTCAACGTTCCAATATTGAGGGTAGCGAATCTTAGTCTTAGTTGTTTTGGTTGAACTAACTTCTTTAACCTACCCCGTTCATGAGTAGGTAACCCTCGCTCATTTCTCACGTCACTCGGGCGCAAGTGGCGCGCGTCGCTTTGGGGGAACGCCCTAGCATTTTCCGAATTTAGAAGAGACGTAGTCATTGATGCGACAGGAAATACCTCAACCGGCGGGTCGCTTCGTCTGTCGTTGAGGGCATTTTAACGCTACTGCCAGCATATAATTCGGCCGCCCCTAACATGGGGTACAGACGCCGTGTGTAGCCGCCCGCTCCGGGTCAGACGCTACAACTGATATCTACCCCCAAAATGAGGATGATACCTTTGACTCAATTAATCCCGAGCACTGGGCTGCCACATCCGCCGTCTACACTGTACCGAGGATTATCCTCTCCACTGTAACTGCCGTTGAGGTCTTCACCGGGACCCTTACAAGGGACCCTTACAAGGGACTACCAGCCTGGTCGGCTGGACCAAGGTTTTTTAAAGAGGTGTTACTCCTCTATCACTCGCCCTTTGTCCTGACTTGTGACAGGCAGAGCCTGGCTTCCCAAACATTGGGTCCAGGTTGGTGGGGTTAATCATAAAACGGAAGTAAATAACAATATATATTAACATTAGGCCGAAATATAATATATATATATTACGCGTTATAAAAGTAAAGTATTATTTTTACATACCTCTTACAACTCTGTCGTTTGCTGGATATGCTATGTGCTGTACAGAATGCTTTCCTGCATAATTAAGTATAACAAATTTAAAGTTTCCGCCTAATCAACACTCTTTTATTATTTTAGTTAGCTTATGGGTACATGTTTCGGAATCAGTACAATTCCTTCTTCAGCCCTTCATAATTCATATTCGGAAACATCATAGCTAAAAAGACTAAAAAGACCACGTCCATGTGAGAAACATAACACACTGATATTAAAACACTTTAAAACATAACAACCTTATGGACATTACAAACATAAAGCAATAAAAACAATAAAAAACATTCCTGCTGTTAACAGTCAACTTGATTAATAATCACTATTATGCACATTCTTGAATGGCATGCGACGGTCAAATTGTGCAGTCGTTAATCTCTTTTTGTGAATAAAAAACAAAGAGCACATTGCATTAGTGTCCAGGACCCAAATAACTTGCTGTACTGATGAACGTTGACATAAGTGGAAACTTTGTTCGGCACTTTATTAAAAGTGCGCTGACATGTGCTTAATAGATACAAACGGAGAAAACCTTTCAATTATTAAACTTGTATTTTGCACATTAACTGGGTGTGTTTGTCTTGAGCTGAGAGCTCCACGGACGTGCAACGATTTAAGATCTTAGCAGTCACGCCGATGTGGGAGCCTACCACCCAGCACCATATTCGTTGACCTTGGCGTTTTGATCTTAAATCGTTGCACGTCCGTGGAGCTCTCAGCTCAAGACAAACACACCCAGTTAATGTGCAAAATACAAGTTTAATAATTGAAAGGTTTTCTCCGTTTGTATCTATTAAGCACATGTCAGCGCACTTTTAATAAAGTGCCGAACAAAGTTTCCACTTATGTCAACGTTCATCAGTACAGCAAGTTATTTGGGTCCTGGACACTAATGCAATGTGCTCTTTGTTTTTTATTCACAAAAAGAGATTAACGACTGCACAATTTGACCGTCGCATGCCATTCAAGAATGTGCATAATAGTGATTATTAATCAAGTTGACTGTTAACAGCAGGAATGTTTTTTATTGTTTTTATTGCTTTATGTTTGTAATGTCCATAAGGTTGTTATGTTTTAAAGTGTTTTAATATCAGTGTGTTATGTTTCTCACATGGACGTGGTCTTTTTAGTCTTTTTAGCTATGTTGTTTCCGAATATGAATTATGAAGGGCTGAAGAAGGAATTGTACTGATTCCGAAACATGTACCCATAAGCTAACTAAAATAATAAATGAGTGTTGATTAGGCGGAAACTTTAAATTTGTTATACTTAATTACAAAACGTCAACACGGAACCTGCAATGGACTCTTCTTCGAATATGCTTTCCTGCATAACTGAAGTTTACCACCAGTTTTTGGATCCTTGACGTAGTAGCCTATCTTTCTGCACTTATGCTTTTCTATGAGGCCAAATAGATATGCATTTTGCATATCATAGCTAGGTAACTTGTTAAAGTTGAAAAATATACTTTCTTTACTTTCTTGAGAAAGTCTGGCAACACTGTTCAATATTTACCAGGCGTTTACCAGGAATTACTTTCCCAGATGCCGACCCATACTCTTCTCCACGGTTTTGTAGAATCTTCTTCTTTGTTTTACGCCACTGCTGCGCATTTCTTTTCCGCTTCTTGGACTTTGAAACATCGCTATTACCACAAGAATCAGGCGAAGGAGGCATTTTGCCGCGCGATGTTGACGAGAGAGCGGTATGCTTCGCACTGCTGCAGCAACATATGGTCACATGGCGGGAGTTGGGATGGGCCTTTATTCCACTCGTGCGAGGGAAAGTTCAAAACATAATGTTCCAAAGAACATGTCAAACACCACCTATTGAGTAAAGATTGAAGTTCGAGCTTGTGAACAATGACTGCAGATGGCTCTCAGATACCGATGCCGTACAGAACTGAGTCGTCCGTTGGTTGGGATGGGCCCTTTTTCCACTGAGCCCCTCAAATGTTAATAAGATGTGATCACTCATTCCCTAATTGATGCATTCTCCCTCCCATATTCAAATAAAAATGAAGTCTGATTCCCCTTTGTGCATTCCATTCTATTTCTTTGATACTAAGATGTTTGCTTAGCCAGGGATGGTAGGGAATAGTGGTGGATAAGTGAGGTTATGGTAGTGGGCATTTTGATGGTTATGAACGTCGCAGCATTTGTACGAAGTGTAGGCTACATACGAATAACGTAATTTTCCTCTCATCAAATAAAAACTGAACTTTTTCATGAATAAAGGCAAGTTGAAGTAATATAGATCCGGCAACGAATATAACACCAGGTGAATTCTTGGGATTTAGCTTATTTTACTATAACAAATTAATTTCTGAAGTCCCCAAAATTTCGTTATACTGGTATTTTACTGTGCTCTAATTTTCGGTGACTTGTATTCATCCCGATAAAACTTCCTATAATTTAGATGTATTCTTTTCTCTTCAAGTGAAATTTCTATAAACGAAATTTGATGTTCTTCAGTCGGCCTACATGGTTGTACCCAATTGCAGGGTGTCGAGCAATGTGGGAAATGTACGGGAATTTTAGTGACCCGGGAATTATGCGGGAGTTTTGCATTTGATCCGGGAAATGTTGAAAAGTCTCATGATGCTAGACATTTTAGCGTCCAAACGCTCGGTCTTCTATTTCACTTGCGGACCGCGCTACCACCCGCATTTTGTGCGACCGCCACTTCGAGCGCTATGTAGGATGAGAGCCCGGCCAACGTCACGACAGGACTGCTTTGCCGGCCGCACTCGTTGCTAGACAATGACAGAAAGGACTCCGCCTGTACGCGCATTGCTCACGCTATGGACTTGGTCTAAATCTCGCCATCACCCCTGCGGAAGTAACTCCAAACATACAGTTACACTTACGCTACAATGGGCTTTAACCCTCTCGCTGCTCGCGCCAAAGCAGATTCAATCGGCGCACTGTTTATTTTATATTTGTAGATTTCTGTAGGCATAAGTCCGTGATTATTTCATACTGCTGGAAAGGTGAGGTTCCAAGCTTGCCTGCGCGGTGTCGACGTTTTACCTTCGAAGTCCGTTAAGCGATAGGTTTGAGTTTGTATTGATGCCCTACCTTTGCGCTCCCCCAATCACGCGCATTCACACCTAAATTGCGGTGCAGTTGTTTTCTGCCTACAGATGTATCTAAGAACTTTCTACAGCTGGAAACGTAGTGTTTCTTCGAATATGACTCTTAGATGTCCTTAATTTAGGCTCAAAACTGATTTTATATATAGAAAAATGAAAAAATGATCAATTATCAGAATAACCTCAATTATTAATGTTTAGGGGCCATATTTACTTTTATGAACATAATGTCTGAAAGAATGAGGTATTGGTTATATTGCAAAGCAAAAATAATGATTCTATCGTTTGTGGTATTTATGATTTTTTTTTCGAATAGTCTGCATGACCATTGAAAATGGCTTGGCATTCTTGGCAAGTATTTCTGGAAATGGTTTGGCACTAAGAGGGTTAAGCTTCATTTTTCAGCCATTCGGTATACATTCTCTAGTTTCATAGAGCTCTAAAATATACGGGAATTTGATCGATTTTCTTTTGGGAATTTTAAAACAGGTCACCATTTGACTCCATGCAACTGTAATGGGTGTTCCCTAATTCTGCACTTTTGACCCTTCTGTTCATTTTGTGTGTGGATACAGTAACAGCAGACATAAAAACACCTCACCCATGGACAATCTTATATGCTGATGTATTTCTCTCCGAGAATCTTGTTCTGTGCTGGAAAGATCGCCTGGGGAAAAATGGTTTAAAACTCAAGATAGGAAGATCCGAATATTTGCAATGTGGCACAGACCAATGGTACCATTAACATTGAAGACCATCAACTCGATAAAACCACTAATTTAAGTACCTTGGTTCTCTCATCCCTTCGGATGGCGAAACCATTCTAGATGCCCGAGCACGAGAACATGCTGCGTGGCTGAAATTGCGCCAAGTCACTGGAGTACGGTACTTAGGCCTATCCACCTATTGATGGCTGGCAATGAAGGCCCCTACCCGTGTTCTGGTGCAGCATTGCGAAAATAGTTACACATACACTGCTTACAAATTGCAGTCACGGGGAATAATTAGTGCCAAAGGATTTCTTAGGCCCCTTAAAACAGTTATCATGAAAATATTGGTCTCTGTATAAGTGCGATGGTGTTGGCATTAGTATGCCGGTAGGCTATTCAGGACTGTTACAGGTCAGGGAAGTCGGGGGAAAAAAAATCCGGTCATGGAAGTCAGAGAAATGTCGGGGAAGTTTTCTGCGAGGTCAGAAAACTTTTTAATTTTTAGAAATAAAGTGTGAATCTGTCTATTTGCCTGTAGCGCGAAGCTCCTTCGCTCTGTCGGGTTAGGGCTGCAAAATGCTAAAATTGTAGAATAGAGGAGAGAGAGCAAGAAAGGAACACATTGCGGTAACCCTGCTGCTCTCGATACTTCGTCTCGTCGTTTGTCCACACTACACTCTTTCCTCCACTTTCCCTTGCTCAAGTCGGTTGCGTTTCGTCGGGAATCGCGCTTGTTCGGGGCCAGAGCCTCTACTTCACATGCACCATCCCCCTCGCGTCCCCTTTCATCTCGTCCGTGTTCGGTTCGCCTAACTTTCGCTTCGTGTACCTTCGGCATAGCACCTATGCTTGATCTACTAATACAGAGATGATAGTCGAAAATCGGCTCGAACGTTCTCTCATAGGCCTATGACGAGTGTACGATGGTGTTCAATCCGAGGGAGAGTAAGGTAAAGTGACTGTCCCCAAAGAAATGCTCATTAAGGCGATTCATGCTCGTTCAGAATATGAAAATGCGCCTAAGGAGAGGGCCGCCGAAAAGGAGAGAAAACGAGGGACAAAGAAAAACAGAAGAGATCAATTGTAGATGAGGTAAAAGAGTTGAAAACCAAAAGATGTTAGAAAAAGAAGCCGAACTAAATGATATTGAAGAACGTTTAGAACTGCTAAACAGCGGGTACTTGTAGAGAGTTTTTCAAATAGATGTATGCAACGAAACTTTTAAAGCTAGTGTGTTAGCTTTTCAAAATGTGATCGTACTTACTTTCGCTAAGAATGTAGCAAAAAGGTGTATACTCCGAGCCAAATGCGTGGATTTCCTGTTTTAGTCCATCGATTTCTTTACCAGTATCAGTCACTAAATTTTGTGTTTTCGATGTCTATATTTTTTCACAGTATTTTTATGTATTTTAAGTGTTAGTAATTATAGCAATAAGATCTTACGAGCACAAACAGGCGTCCGCTAAAGCTTTTAAGTTTCAAACCATTTTGATCAGTATAGGATAAGGTATCAACGAATCCGTGCCATACCAGACTTAGTGTAATCCATTGATGTCAGTCATGGCACAGTCGTCGTAAGACGTAAAAGATTACAGAATGTTAAATGTCTTTCTGTGTTGTCTGTGGGTCCGTGCAATACTTGTTTGCTTCCTTGACAATGAAAAGGGCTTTTGCAGTCAATCGATGTAAATAAGTCCGATAGTTTTTGAGTCGTATTAAATGGTTTCGTTGTTTCATTTTTTTGACTACCTATTTTTAATTTCTTTCTTACCTTAGCAATAATTTTGAAAGAATCCGTGCCATGTACGTTACTTAACCATCGTATTATTTGACTATTAGGCCATAGTTTTTAAGTCATTAATTATAACAATTGCAATAAATTTTTGAATGTAAGAAGTTTCATTGTGAACTGACAAAGAAAGAAGTTAAAAATTATGTTCCTTGAATCCATTTTTAAAATGTATTTGTCGTGTTATTTTTGTTTTAGCATAACCGATTAATTTATTAAAGTCAGATGAAGCCAGTTTTTTCCAGGCTGACGGCATCTAAAACTGGGCTAATTCTTAAAATTAGCTTTTTGTTAAAATTCTTTCTTCAAGCCTTTTCTTTACAATATCTGAAAAGAAACTCTTTTTCTGTATGAGATAGCTTACATATCTCGTGTAATACAGTAGCTGGAAAAAAAGTTAGCATGGACGTGTATTTAAAAAAAACACCATATGTCGTGCGATTCGAAAATGTAAATCAGTAACTATCGTTTGATCAATTCAACGGGTTTTATTTTTAAAATATGTTCATAGGGTGATCAGAATAAAGTATTGGTGGTCAGGGAAAAGTCTGGGAAAATGGGATCTTAAGTCAGGGAGAAGTCACGGAAAATGGGATCTTAAGTCAGGGAAAAGTCAGGGAAAATGGGATCTTAAGTCAGGGAAAATGGGATCTTAAGTCAGGGAGAAGTCAGGGAAAATGGGATCTTAAGTCAGGGAGAAGTCACGGAAAATGGGATCTTAAGTTAGGGAAAAGTCAGGGAAAATGGGATCTTAAGTCAGGGAAAATGGGATCTTAAGTCAGGGAGAAGTCAGGGAAAATGGGATCTTAAGTCGGGGAGAAGTCAGGGAAAATGGGATCTTAAGTCAGGGAAAAGTCAGGGGAAAATGGGATCTTAAGTCAGGGAGAAGTCAGGGAAAATGGGATCTTAAGTCAGGGAGAAGTCAGGGAAAATGCAAAACTTGGTCTTGTAACAACCCTGCTATTGTGATTTTTCGATCTGAGTGATTTTGTCGGTTCCTCGGTAATTGGCAAAGAAATATGATCAGACATCGATAGTGTTCAAATTCTCCCGATTTTTCATTTTCATAGATTGGCAGGTATGTTGTCAGATGCAATGTTCGTGCTTTCAAATTTTCTGATTTGCATATCAAAATCTCCTGATTTTTGTTTTTGTAAGATTGGCAGGTATGAAAACTCTTTTAAAACACACACACAAGACATCGAGACAAAATGTGCCAAGTGAACCAAATCCTACTTTTAGTTCTTTAATGTTCCAAATTTGGTCCGTGTCATGTTCACACTAAAGTTAGTTTAATTTACCGTTGCGAACATTATCTCTCCAACACTTCAGGTGTTATGTCTCGTAGCGAAGTTAACGTTAATTGCGTCCACACTGTCCCACTTAAGGGGGCACTGTGACAATATCTTATTATATAATACGCTAAGGTGTATGTTTCACAAAACTCAAGCTCTTAAACCAGGTGTGGTTTGTACCAAAATCTTACAAATCGTCTCAATAGTACAGGAAAAATCTCGTATTTCTTGATAAGTCAACGGAAATATATTTATTTGTTTATAAAGTGCTTTTAAACAAATAAACAAGACTATAGCCCCCTGGTGGGACTGTGTCACGTACAGCCCGCATAGCACTAGAGCTGAGTGGGTAGTCTGTACACGTGGGGCGCACCGGGTCCGCTAGTTTTATTAAATTAGGCTATTTGATTAATTTTAAAAATGTTGCTGATTTTAGTTCACAAACACAGTTCTTGAGTAAGTTTGTGAAATCGTGGGTTTTAATGTCATACCTTGGGTTTCTTCTTCCCTCCGCCGAAATTGTTGACCACACTTGGGGATTTGTTAGTTTCTCTGGTAACTGCCGACGTCTATAGGAAGGTGACCTTTAGGCCACTGATTTATTTTATTTTTATTTTGCGTATGGCTTTTAGTGCCGGGATTGTCCGAGGACATGTTCGGCTGCCAGAAGCTGTCACCCATAGGGTGAACTACAAGTTCCGTTGAACTTAAAGTAGTTCTAACTTTCGCTACAAGATGTCACTGACACCTAGTGGTGAACGTTGGAACTTTGATAGAGCGTTTCAACGAAATCTAACCTAGAAATTTAGCTTCACACAAGTTTAGTTAGTGGAATGATCTTTTATATGCCATAAATCTATGACATGGGACCGACGGCTTTACTTCCCCTCCAAAAGAAAGGTTACTGAGGGATTTTAACGCTCTTAAAAAATCAGACTACTCCGGCCTGGTTTGAACCCGCGATCTTGGGCACAGCAGTTCAGCATGCTACCAACTACGCCACCGAAGCGGAAAAAGAGCACCGGTGGGAACCAGGAATGTGGTACTGTTGCTCTTCATATATGATCAGTTCAAGTTTTAGGTTTGTATTGTTCAGAATAGAGAGAGAAGACACTAGGTTGTGACACACCTGGGAGCAGGAACTCAGAGTGGTGCTACTGTTCCAGGAAAGGAAGCTCCAGATGGCATCAAGAGTTCGGCTTCTTCCCTCGTGAAGACAGAGTCGGAGAGGAGGAGACAGCGGAGGTCCACGAGAGAACGAGAACGTAAGTACTGAGCCCCTTAAAACAACAATTATCATTAAATGAATTGACAAACAAAACAAAGGCCAATGAAATAAAGCAATACAGTAAATATTCTGGAAATGTCGCTGCTCTAGAGTCCCTGTGCTTCAGGAGGAAATAATCTCCATGAGCCGCCGTTTCCAATGAATTACCACTTTTATAGGATAAGATTCCAGACAGGTTAAAGTTTATCGTTCTGTGGTCCGTCCCGTTACTCCCTATGGGGCAGAGTGCTGAGGAGTTGGAACAGCAACTTGGTGTGATGGAGACGCTAAATGGAAGTCATCATCATCATAATCATTTCCCCTTATCCAGCTCCTGCCGGGTCGGGGTATTTATGGCACTTCTCCACTTTCCTCTTTCCTTCCACCATTCTTCTTCCACGATCTTGTCCCAGTCCAGATTTCTTTTTCTTACGCTGTTCTTCACTGAATCAATCCACCTTGTTCTAGGTCTTCCCCTTGCTCTCTTACCCTTGCACTTCGCCTCCAGCATCTGTCTTGGTATTCTATTTTCCTCAATCCTCTTTACATGTCCAAACCACCTTAGTTTATTCTTCTCAATTCTCTCATTTAGTTTTCCCATCCCAACTTCCTTCCTAACATCTTCATTCCTCACTCTGTCTTTCCTATCATACTTCTTAGGAATTTCATTTCACTGGCTTGGATTCTACTCTCTTGCCTGCTTGTCAGGGTCCAAGTCTCAGCTGCATACGTTAATATGGGTACATAGTACACTTTATACATTACCTCCTTGCTTTTCCTTGGTACTTCCTTATCCCAAACAAGTTTTCTTACACTTTGATAGAATGCATTGCTCTGCTGTACCCTCCTGCCAATCTCCATGTCCAACCTACCAGTTTGCATCAATTCACTTCCTAGGTATTTGAAAGTGTCCACAATTTCCAAACTCTGACTTCCAATTTTCACAGTGCCCTTTCCTTGTCTTTCCCCTCTTGTCATCACCATGGTCTTGCTTTTCTCTATACTGATTTTCAGGCCGTACTTCTGAATATTTTCATTCAGTGCATCTAGTTGTTTTTGCACTTCTTCGGTGTTCCTTCCCCAGACCACAATATCATCTGCAAATAACAGTAACTTCATTTCTTTATGTCCATATGCTTCCTTTGTTTCCTTTACAATTTCATCCATCACCATTATGAACAAGAGAGGTGACAGCACACTCCCCTGTCTTAGTCCAGTCTTGTTCCTAAACCAATCTGTCTTTCCAACTGGGGTCAGTACCCTGCTAACACAGTTGTTGTACATTGCTTGCACCATTTCCTACATTTCTCTTCCCAGTCTCTTCTTAACCATGGTTTCCCATACCTTCTCTCTGGGGACACTATCATATGCCTTTTCTAGATCTATGAAAGTCATCCTCTCCATATTCCCAGTTCTTTTCCATCACCTGCCTCAAGCTAAAGATTGGGTCCACTGTGGATCTTCCACTCCTGAAGCCATACTGTTCCTCTTGCAACTCTCCTTCCACCTTTTTTCTCATTCTTCTTTCTAATATCCTTTCCAGTATTTTTACTATCTGTGATACCGGGTGAGTTAGCTGTGGTCGTTACGGCATGACTGCTGGCAGTCGCTCACATCCGGGAGGCGAGGTGGTTCGAATCCCCCCGCCGGCAACCTTGAAGATGGTCTTCTGTGGTTTCCCATCTTCCTTCCAGGCAAATGCCGGGGTTGGTCCCTAACTATAGGCCACAGCCGCTACCTTCCAACTCCTCGTCCTTACATTACAACTTCCCTCCCCAACGGTACTTGTAGCTCACCCATTGGGTGTCCGTCTCGAAGCAGCTACAAAATTGGCGAGCCGAACATGTCCTCGGACACTCCCGGCACTAAAAGCCATACGCTAAAAAAAAATACTATCTGTGATAAGAGGGTGATCCCTCTATAGTTATCACGCACCTTCTTGTCCCCCTTCTTAAACACTGGTATTATTAGCCCTTTCTCCCAGTCTTCTGGTACACATTTCCGTTTCCACACACACTTTAGCAGTCGATACAACCATTGCATACCAACAGGTCCAGCAGCCTTCTCTTCTGGGTGTGTTAACAACTCTCCATCTTCCTTTTTCACCAGCTTTGTGGTAACTCTTTCTTTCCTCTTACTTCTTAGAAGCCCATACAGCATCCTTTTACTGCCACTTACATCTGTTTCCATTCTTCGTGTAAATACTTCCCAATTTTTCTTCTTCTCCTACCACTTTCTTACACCTCAGTTTGCTGTCGTGATACTTCCTTTTCCTTTAGCATATTGCAACTAGTCATTGCCCTTGGCACAACTGAGATCTCCTAAAGTCTCCCATTGACACCAAACACCAGGGCAATTGGTTCATTTCATTACTTCATCAGAAATATGCCATCCGATGTTAAATCGGATTAAAACTACAGAACCGGAGACCAAGCCGTCGTAACTTTCAACAAGGTATATTACTGAAAATATAGTATTTATGATTGACAAACCTTTCTCGGAGATGTTGGGAGTCGTTTTACTTTCTCAATTGCCACTGCTGCACCGGAATAATTCCTTTTAATTGATTATTTACGACAATAATGCTTTTAGCATTGTCTTCATTTCACTATGGACGCCATCTTGGACACTACGTCATGTGACACCCGAAAAACGAACATCTGAGTACGTTACTAACATGTCCAATACAAAATTCACCATATGACACGTAAAGTTTGAAATTGTTACAAATTTCCACTAAGTTAAGCACTGTCTTGCGGAAAATTACTGCTAGTACCACACGCAAGGGGGTCTGAGGCGTAAGCCCCAGGTTAGGTCTGTTTTTGTATGTAAAACATTATAAATACATAAATAAACACTGACAATTGGCGCAATTTTTCATTACATTACTTTATCGACGCTCTTTTGTTTACTCGTTCTATACCCGATGTGAAATAGTACCAAATGCGTGGGGTTGGCATTCCTGACTTAGTAAGCAAGATGGCTACAAAAGACTTCATTTCTGCTATATAAGTCGTGTATCTATTTGGGATGGCTGGGTGGGTTTATGGCAGCGGACGAGTCAACATCTATTATTTCAACATCTCCGGATACCATTACTAAAGGTACTTCGGCAAATTTCATTACCTAATTTTTTTATACCTTTGGTCTCCTGTTCTGTAGTGCTACCTAAATCGGAATGGTGCAAGTTCTGAAAATTCAAGTTGTAAAACCCAAATATATTGGCCGAGGTCTAATACTTTTATCCCTATCTTCTTTTCCTTCAGCATTTGTCCCACAAATTAGCAGGGTCTGCTTTTTTGGTTCTCTGTCGCCATATTACACGATTGTGTGTCATGTCAGGATTAAGTCGGGCAATTTTTAAATAGCCATGGAGAGTATGAAACCAACGCTGTCTCGTCCTTCTCTTCCCATCTTTCGGTAATGGCAACCCAGTGTGTGCAACTGTTGCTTCAGCAGCTCATAAGACATGGCCATACCAGCGGAGACTACTTTCCCTCATCTTTTCAGCAATTGGCGCTACTCCATGTCATTATTGCTGACGCTTTGAACATTCTGTTATCGGTCACGTGGACAGCTAACACCCAAGGTGAACACCTGTGCCAGGTCAAATTTCACATGAACTTGCATTTATCATTTCTACACTGATTTCATCAACCCCTGTTGCTTTTCCCATCTTCATTTTCTGTACTGCTAATTCCACCTCCAGCATTGTTATATCATCTTCTGTTATAGAGTCGTCAGGTTGTGTCACTTCGATCTCACCAGTACAATTGCTCACATTCAATAGCTTATCGAAATACTCCTTCCATCGTCCCTTTATCTCTTCTGTTTGATCTCAGTTCCATTCTTTCCATGCAGACTTCTTTTCTTTCACTGCTTTCCTCACTTCATCATTCACTCCTTCTCTTTCACTCTTGTTGACGTCCTACCACAAGCACTCTCTGCTGCACCAACAAATGCCTTTTTAAAGTGGGACCATTCCTCTTCTATGTTTTCCACTTCAGTAACTGGGATTTGTTGCTTCAATCTCTCCTGAAAATCTTCCTGTTCAGTTTTGTCTTTCAATTTCCATACTTTTATTTTACTTTCTCTGATCTCCTTTAGGTTTTCCAATTTTTCCCATCTAAATTTTGCCGCCACAGCTCTATGGTCCCCATCAAATGCTTCTCCTGGTAAAGCTGTCACATCTATCAGCTTTCTGCGATTAGTCCTTTGCACCAGAAAGTAGTCAATTACTGATTTTGTTCTTCTATCGCCCCAACCATATCTCGTAATTTTCCTGCTGTTTTTCTTCCGAAAGCATGAATTACCCACTATCAGTCCATTCCTTTCACAGAAGTTTACAAGTTCCCGGTTCTTTTTCCCATATCCATATGGTCCAATGACTTCTTCCTTTCCTTGTCTCTCGTTTACGACTTGTGCATTCATATCTCCCATGATCACCACTTCTACATCTGAAATGGAAGTAAACCATATTAATTTGGCTCAAGGAGTTCGAGCAGAACAGCATTCAATGTATTGGTATTGTGCCCTTGAACCTACAACCCACGGCAAACTTAGCCTCATCGAGAAATAATACTTGATTCTCTCATACAAGGAGAGCTAAGCAAGTGCTTGTACCAAATGAACATTTATTCTCTACCGGGTTTGATAAGAGCAAACGGACGCAGCCTGTCAGTGAGTCATAGAAACACGGTAACAGGTTCAGGATGGTGAAGTGGTAAGTTGGAGGCCATTCTCTGTAATCAGTCTGAGTTCCCTCCCACTACAGTATGTATAAAGATACAAGAAAATAGCATTTTGCAGCATTTAGAAGTTCGTCACCAGGTAAGATAAAAATTGAACAGGTTCAAAATTAATAAGCAAGGAAGCTAATTCATACATGCGCAGGAATGGATATTTGGGTGTTTCTGATAAACGACATAAACCTTTAAAATAATAATGTGAATCGTACATGTACTTAACTTTAGGTAAATACCATACAATGGATAACTAAATATGAAAAGTATGTTTACCCCCCGCATTATTCCCGTTTCAATGGCGGCCAGGGATGAGATGCATTGAATTTCTATTTGCCTAGTGGTTTAATGGTCAAATACCAGAAATGAGTGGCTTATGCGATATAAACCAACATATATATAAGTAGGGCTCGGATATTTAGGTGCTAAAAATCGGGAAAATATTTATTTTTTATGTATTAAAAACACCTGAAATACGGGACAAAAAGTAAAAATATGTAATTATAATTTAGTTTATTAATGTGAATATAAACAATATGCAGGACTCACGAATGCTATGTCTCACTGACTGCTGAAGCATTATAATACACAACAAGATACATCTTCAGGTTGTCCATCACAAATGACCGACCATTATCGCGAAACACTTCTTCTGAAGGCGCGAAACTGTGGCAATATGTTTCTTGCCCTTGAGGTGTTGTGTAACTTGAGATCGCTGTTCAGCCTTGATTGCTTTCCCACATGGTTGGCAGAACAGAACGCCCCCATCAGAAGTAAAATTATCTCTAAATTCTGCCACAGATGATAACTTGTAGTTGTTTTTACTTTAGGCACCGTAGAACTGCCTTACACTTCACAGTGCCAGAAATGAACTGCATGTGAGTGACACTGTTCCAGGTAGCTCTAGCACGTGGTGCAATATGGCTATGGACAAGGAAATCCCTGGCTTCCACAGTGAGTGGCACGGGGTGGACATGTTATGAATAACATAGTTGCAAGCTCACATACGCTCTGCATGAAGATTAGATAGCTCACAGTTTCTTCCCCGTCGAAGTAACACAGAACAAAAATGCAATAAACTGAAAGATCTAGCATACTAATTTTAAAAAAATGTAAATATATCTTTTTATGTGCTAATAAGTGAAAAGCAGGAATTTATGTATTTATAGGAGAAATGCTTAAAATATGTATTTACATAAAAATCCGAGCCCCATATATAAGCACATAACTCTCAATTGTAAAATCAAAATCGATACCAAGGATTATAACATTCCTTTTATTAGCACAACCAAAATGAAACTATGAAATAATTTCTCCAAAAGCATAGTTTTATCGACTACGCCATGGATAATGATTCTAATGGGGTGAGCGGGGGTCTCCGCCCAATCAATACAATTTATTACTGGCAATTAACAATTTATTGCCTCTGGGGACATGTTTCAGCCGCATATATTATCAGGGTGTCTACCGGTAACGAAAGTAACGAAAAAGTAACGAATTTTACAAATGGGTATCGAAAGTAACGAAAAAGTAACGAATTTTACAAACGGGTAACGAAATTTTTTCTGAAGGCGGGTTGAATCATTTAAACTCGCGCCGCTAGGCTCAGAGATTGCGAGTTTCACGCAAGCGGCGCCGTGCCTATTGCATAGTACTAAGCTATATGTCTCCATGCCCGACCTCAAGGAAATACATACCGAGGATACCTTGAGCGGTATACATTGGTTCCACGTATATTTTAGGCATCAAGAAGTCTTAAGTTTCGTGTGAAATATTTTTCTGTGTTACTGTATTAGGAAACCTGACTTTTCGCAAATACTTCCGAAACTAAAAAGAAATCTCTCATTTCTGTTATTTGGAAACTATGTCAAATTGAAGTCCAAAAATAACGCGAAACAATTTAATGTCGCAATCTTGCGAAATGTTACCGTTTCGAAAAAAATGCGAAAATCTTCGATACATAACTTATTTAAAAAATATGTCAAGTAAATTTGCGACATTCAGTATGGTTAATTCGAAATTCCGTTATTAGTCTATTTTTCCTTCGAACTTTCGTTCCATCGGATATATAATCTAACCGATTATTTCGATAACTTGTTGATAATTCGTGGTTCTCAATCGTAATAAAACTTGCCCTCTTGTCGTATTATTCGTGCAATCCTCTCAGAACAATTCGTAATATTCGATTACGTACCTACTTCGAACGTTCATCCTCCAAAATCGCATCCTCAAGACGGCCGGCTGACCGCACGACTTGCCTGCGGGAATCTCGTCAAACGGACCGAGATCGACGTCAGTTGCGTAAAATCATAAAACCCGTCCCCTATCGTGAACTTGTGACCACGAGGACTGCGGGAATCCTGTCATAGGTGATTGGGCACCCATCACGGGGCACCCATCACGAAACCTACTTGCCACTTTTCCCATGACCGTATACTTAAAAGCGTGCGGGGAGCGAGAAGTGCATAACTCACTTAAAAATGGCAGCCTACGTAGCATCGAAATACCAAATCCTCCTCGTGATCCACCCTGAACTCATGAACACCCAAATACAGCATAGGGACAAAGGGAATCACGGCGCCGACCGAACAACATGTTCATAACTACGCGTGAATTTTAACCATGCCCAACCTTGAGCTTGCCTCCGCCATTCTATCAGGACAGATAGACAGGCAGACAATCGTTGAACGGCCGGGTGCGGCGACGATTGCATAATATCTCGAGGACAACGTAAAACGGCCGAGAGCGGCAGCGATTGCGATACATCGCGATATTTCTCCGCATTCAATGACGAGGACAACTGTAATCTTGTCAAACGGACAGCAAGTGGCGCCGATTGCGTAATAATGCTATATTTTCTTGTGCCCGAGTTCAAGGACAATGGAAATCTCGTCGAATGACTAAAAGTGACGCTGATGATCTAAATCGCGATTTTTCTCCGTGTTCTATCCTGAAGACTACGGGAAGCTCACCAAACAACTGAGACCAGCGCCATCGTGTAACATCTCGATATTTCTCCGCATTTGACTGCGAAGACAGAATTCGGTGACGATCGCGTAACATCGCATACATTTCTTCGCGACCTACCGCGGGGACGAAGGAAATCTCTCCAAATGGTCAAGAGCTGAGCAACCTCTTGGTACCGTAATAATAACAACATATTGTGGACAAGACGACATATTAGCTGAAACAACTCATTGGATATTAAATATCTAGTACGGTATATATTTATAATTTTTAAAATTTTTATAACATCATGTGAATTTCATTTAAAGCGGCTTCGGTGGTGTAGTTGGTAGCATGCTGAACTGCTGTTCCCAATATAGCGGGTTCAAACCCGGCCGAAGTCGTCGGATTTTTTAAAAGCGTTAAAAATCCTTCAGTATGCCTTCCTTCGGAGGGGAAGTAAAGCCGGCGGTCCCATGTCATGGATTTATGGCATGTAAAGGATTCTTCCACGGACAAAACTTGTGTGAAGCTAAATTGTTAGGTTATATTTCGTCGGAACGCTCTATCAAAGTTCCAACGTTCACCACTAGGTATCATTGATATCTGGTAGCAACTCGAAATTGAACGGAACTTGTAACCCACCCTAAGGGTGTCCGTTGGAAGCAGCTACAGACTCAGACGAGCTGAACATGTCTTCGGACACTCCCGGCTCTAAAAGCCATACGATAAATAAAAAACTTCTTTAAAAACAGTTCATTGTTGTTTTTCTTCACCGCGTGATGAGCGCCTATGCTTGTAGACCGCAGACGTAACTTGAATTCAAAGGTAACAAAAATTAACTAAAAGGTAACTAAAAGGTACCTAAAAAGTAACTAATTTTTACTTCATCCTTACAGTAGACACCCTGATTATGTACATATTCACATCCATCATATTAATTAGACACAAATCATGCATATTTTGATTCGAAGTGCTATTAAAATATTTATTTAAAATGTTTAAAAAAATATTTGGAAATAATTAGAAGATGACCAATGGGCTTATTGGCTCTCCTTTGTAGTTCTGCGTCCCATTTTTCAGCCAATCTTCGTGGTTTGGCTTGAGAGTATATTTTGAACCAAAGCTGGACCGTTGCCTTTCTGGCCTTTTTTCTTAATGCTGGATTGGGTAGAGACATTACAATCTTGTGATGAAACATCAATCGGAACCTATGAAGGGGTGAACCAGCCAAAGGGTATGTCTGCTGTCCAAACTATAAAGAGATAATAATGAGTCTTAGAAAGAAAGAACGAATGCGTCAGAAAAACGACGGATAAAACGAAAATGTATAGTGATAACTTACTAAGCTCGAATTGAAGGTATAACTGACTGTCAGCCTTCCTACCTGGAGGCTGTAATGGGAAGAAAAAGAAGTATCATTATAGTCACCTACATGTAAGAGGATGACTCAAGCGCCGGATTGCTTACCTTTACTTAAGCTGTTTGGAGGTTCAGTGTGTGCTGTGTCTGACGGCACGTTGCTGTGTGAACTGAGCTAGCCTGACCTTGTAGCAGGTCAGGAACTGGAGGGAGGGGGAGGGAGGAGATGTGTGTGGGGGTAATGATAGACTTGTTGCAAAGCGGAATATGTCTTAGGTTTGTGGCCTAATTGGCAGGCTATGTGTGAGGGGGGGGATAAACAAGGAGGCTGACGAACGGATCTGAGCTTCAATAATTATGTTTATGTTTTGACTGCTATGATTGTTGTGGCGAAGGAAAAAATTTATAAATATTTTCAAAAAGTATGTTAGCATCAAAATTGATTTAGTTTAGATTACGCATCGGATTAGTGCGCTGTGCGTTATCTATTTCAATTTGCTCCAATATATTCCATAATAGGCCCTTTCCTGACGTAGTGGATAATTTCTAAATCTTTCTTTATGTGAAGGTGTGATTAGCGTCTTTCATATGGTTCCCCATGGCCGAAAATTTTCTACGTTTGATCGCATTTACATGTTCAAGGTATCTCGTAGTGAAACTACGTCTGGTCTGTCCTAGGTAATCTTAGTTACATTGCTGGCATTTGAGTTTATATATGCGTGAGGAATTGTATTTGTGGGATTCATTTATTTTATTAAAATTATAGATTATTTTATGGTTATTGTTGTGTCTTGAACACGATTTTGGTGTTGAATTTCTTTAGAATGTTTGCTATGTCATAGGTGTGCCGATTAATATATGTAAAGACAGCAAATTGAGTTTTTTCTTTTCTTATGGGGGTGAGTCGGGAATTGGGTTTGTCATTTGAGAACACGTCATTTTCTATTTTTTTGCTTTAAACTACCATAATTGATTGTTTTCATGACAATCGATATTCGTAAATATTGATTATGTCGATATATTCATTGCTTGCACATTTCAAAATGCAGCATGGAAAGTTTGCAAACATATTCAATATTTGTCGGCATATTGGACACGTATGGACGTTTATGGGATAAATTCACAAAACCCATAGTTATCGTACTTCGTCACATATTGTGGGTGTACATAGTGAAAATGGTTAGCAAATGGTTGAATAAACGAGAAGAAAGTAGCGACACACACCCGTCGGGGAAGTACAGGTTGAGTTCCCTCACCTAGCTTGCCCCTCCCTAAACACTGGGAAATATTGTGCTATCCACAACATATCCTATTTCTTGTCTCATTAATGTACTGCCACAGTTCCTATTCTGGGCCATGAGTGGCTGATGAGCTTGCTGTTTCTAGCTTAGGTTTTAGTTACTTCAAATGACAAAAAGGAAATTACTTATTTATTTATTTATTTACATAGTTTACGCCCACATTGGAGCACTTAAATCAATCCATATACACAACAGTCTTTACAATATTAGTTATAATGGCTTCTCAACTTCCTCTTCTCCTTCCAGAGCTTCTTTAATCTCTCCGAACTGGCCTCCCTCTCTTCATTTGTAATGGTGTACTGTTTTCGTTTGACTGTTTTTAATTTCAATCTTGTATCCCTACTTCTCAGAATCCTCTTCTCCTTTCTCTCTGCAATTTGTTTCATTGTAATATTTAGCTCGTCTAAATCATTCTGGACTTCAACGAACCAGTTGTTCTTGGTTTTACTTTTCCAAAAGAAATTGAATAATTGTTTCAGTAGTCTGGTGTCTGGTAGTCTTACTATGTGGCTGAAAAAGGCAATTCTCCTTTTCCGCATTGTATCCACAATTGATTCATTTTCCCGATAGACTATTTCATTAGGCAGCAGTCTCCATTGTCCATTTACTTGATGTTTTTTATTGATGATCCTTCTGTCTATTTTTTGGATTTTATCTGTTGTTGCTTTGATATTCATCTTAAACAGGGTTTCACTTGCATAAGTTGCTTCAGGTTTAACTACTGAACCATAATGTTTGAATTTGGCGTTCATCGAGAGAGATTTCTTCTTTTAAGTTGACCATGTGACTCGTTGTGCTTGTCTCGGTTTTGTTGTTCTGTACTCTATTGCGGCTTTCTCATTTAGGTTCCAAGTTATAGTTTCCCCAAGATACTTGAACTATTTTACAACCTTAATTTGTTTGTTATCATTTAGTTGAAGGACAGGGGTGTCCACCTCGAAGGTTGGCATAATCTCTGTCTTTTCAAATGAAATTTGTAATCCCACTTTTGCTGCAATGTTTTCCAGTTGTTCAATTTGGACTTAAGCCTCTTCCACATCATTTGCCAGTAGTGCAAGATCGTCTGCAAATGCCAGGAAGTTTAGTTTAATATTTCTACCAATCTTGATGTTTGGTTGGCATTTCTTTCTCCATTCTCTCATGACCTTCTCCAGTACACAATTAAACAAAATAGGTGAGAGACCATCCCCCTGCCGAAGGCCGGTTGTGATTGTAAATGGTTTTGACAATTCTCCTCTAAATTTAACTTTTGCTTTAGTATTCTTGAGTCATTCCAATAAGGTTGATCAATTTCCTGTGAACACCAAATTCTTGAAGAGTATTCAGTAATGACTTCCGATGAATACTGTCATAAGCTTTTTTGAAGTCAACAAAAGTGATGACCAGGTTCTTACTTCGAGCTCTGTGATGATTTGATCTGGACAACTTCTGCCTGGCCGAAATCCTCCTTGGTACTCTCCAAGTTCTTGTCCAGTTGTTCCTGTATTCTTGAGTGAAGAATTTTTGAAAAAATCTTATATGTGACATCAACAAGGGATATTCCTCTATAATTATTGGGATCTGACCTATCACCTTTCTTGTGTAGGGGGTGGATTATTGCTGTGTTCAATTCCTCAGGCATTTTTTCAGAGTTCCATATGTCAATAATACGTTTATGTAAGTTTTGGAGAGTTTGATCATTTGCATTCTTCCATAATTCTGCAACCAACTGATTTTCTCCTGCTGCTTTATAGTTCTTGAGCTAGTTAACGGCTTTGATCACTTCCTCATATGTTGGTGGAATAACCTTTTCTAGTGGTGTTTTGTTTTTAGGTTTGGGGTCAAACTCCAGATTTTCTCTTGGGTCTTCGCAGTTGAGTAATTTTTTGAAGTAGACAGCCAAGATATTTGCATTGTCTTGGTTGTTATGTGCCATTTTCCCATTTTCATTTCTCAGCATAAGTGTAGGTGGGGTATACTTAGACTGATACTGTTTAAACGTCTTGTAGTAATCCCTTGTTTTATGTTGCTTGAATGATTCATCTATTGTTCTGAGCATTTCATTCTGATGATTCCTTTTAATTCTTCGAATTTCTTTAGCTGCTTGTCTTCTAGCATTAGTTAGTTCTGTTCTGGATTCGTCGGTTTTTCTTTGTTGATCATTTAACCATGCTTTGTGCCTCATTTGAATTGCCTTATCGCACTCCTCGTTCCACCAAGCCTGTTTCTTCCTCCTTTTAATGGGAGCAAGTTCTTCAGCTACTGATTTCAATTTCTCATCCTATTTTTGCATTAAAATCTCCAAGCAAGATTTTAACATGTGCGTCTGGGATGTTTGATATCATATGGTCGAGTTCCTCCCAAAATTTGTCCACTTCTTCTCTATCCTTTCTGTTAATAATGTTAAATAATATTATCATCTTAATTTCCCGGTTTCAGTGTCTTCCTGGGTCGGGTTGTGCTTTAAGGACCTTCATCTTTGCCTGTCCCTCCACCACTCCTTTCCTACTTGCAGTACATCTTCTGGTTTTCCTCCCTTTTTCTCTACACACTCCTTCACTGAATCCATCCATCGTTTTCAGGGTCTTCCTCATCATCTCTTTCCTGTTAACACATGGAAGACGGGCCCTGAGAAATCTCGGTTTTATACACGTCATTGTTTTTGTGCCATCTTCCGTCTATTCATGGCCTTCTTTTATTCTTTTATTTTGTTTCGAAACGTCGAACTTCCTTCTGTGGGTTCAATCAATGACAATAGAGGACTTGTATAATCAGATGATAAGTTTTATCGTTCAAATGGAGCAAGCTATACTGAATTAGTGGAAACTGAATGAGTGAGTGATATTCAGGTCTCTAGGCGACGTAATAACCAAAGTACTTTGATTGTTGACCAATCTAACCTCATCGCGGATGGATTTGACATAAAGGAAAGCTGGAAGCATGAGTGGTCAACAAAAACATTGGGAACAAGTGTCCACCATCTTGATCCCACAAAGAAGCCAAATGGTTTTGACCTACCAAGGAACCTCTGGTGCCGTATCAACAGGTTGAGGACTGGACATGGGTGTTGTAATTATTTCAGGTACAAGTGGGGCTGGATCAGTTCACCAATGTGTGAATGTAACTTAGAAGAACAGACGATTGAACACCTGGTCCTACGCTGTCCTCTTCATTCATACCCTGGAATTCCTGACGACTTGTTTGATCTCACACCTAGTCTAACCGAATGGTTGAAAAGGAAGGACTTTAAAGTTTAATTTTGTCTTATTTGTATTCTGTATTGTATCACCATACGATTAAATAAATAAATACCTCAAATATACTCTGTAAGCCGCCACTGCACATTGTGTCATGTTTCCACCCCCTTGAGCACTACTAGGGGTATGTGTATACTCATATCAACTAGAAAGATATCTAGGTTTTATCCACAATTATGTAGCCTAGTTTTTTATAATCTAGTGCACTGGAATATTCTCAGTAGCAAAATGTCCGTTCCACAGGGGATGTGACATGTCCAGGCATCCGGTCAGCAATGTGTTAATTATTCCAAAAATATTTTTTGTGGTACTCCCTCCTGGGAAAGCAATGGCAAACTACCTCACTCCTCTTCTTGCCTAGAAGGCCTCAATATAGCGCTGCCTTGGGTTTTTGTGGGTATCTAGTCACATAACTTAACGGCGGTGCTTTTTGAGGATCCAACCAGCCTTCGGGCTGACTACCTAACAGACTCCCTCCTGACTCCTTCTCATCATGTGTCCATACCACTTCAGTTTAGTTGTTTCTATCCTATCCTGGAGTTTCCAGATTCCTGTCCTTTTCTAATTTCCTCATTCCTTACTGTATCTTTCCTTGTCTTTCCTTGGATGCTTCTTAGAAACCTCTTCCCCGTTTGTCATCGTCCATGTCCCTGCTGCATATATCAGCATGGGCTCTTGTGGTTGTGTATAGAACCCTTCCCGGTTCCATACAGTATATCTCACACTCTGGTAGAAACTGTTTACTTGTTGTATTCTTTTACCAATTTTTTCGGTTATCCCCTTTAACTACTGTGGTGTTTAGACTTCCAGAGTGAAGGGAATTTGAACAGACTTTGAAATGCCAACTCACTGTGGTAAGGTACCTCTGTGCCACGGTGCCAGATTGAGCAACGTTATTATTTGCATTCATTGAGCAGGCAGTCTTCCTTGTACCCAGTGTTGATCTCCAGTTTGTGTTTATGATTTACCCACGAATAAAAACACAAAGTTTAGATACTGTGTAGAACAGCTTGAGGTCATGGTAAAAGTCTATTGGTCCTAATCTTAAACTTGAACAGCTTCGATATTGTTATGTCCATGGGTATATTTGCTAAGCGCAGAAAGTATTGTGACAAAGGAGATTCCAGCTGTCCTCACGATCGGCTCTGTTGTCGACTCAGAAAACTCCCACTGGTGTTAAGTTCACAAACGGGCATGGAAGTATTGCAGGCATCCTCATGGTCAAGCCTGGAGATATACGTTGAAAACTTTTCATTTCATATTGATATTTACAGTTGTTATCGATATTGGTACTTCTTTATCTTGCCACACGCTTGTGCGTCATCTCTATATATATAATAATCCAAGCTAGCCACCTCAGGGTAGCGAGGCGATATACTCGCTAAAATGAATCTCACAAAGAACAGTACACCGACTTCAAAAAAATACACCATTTATTAATAATAATTCTTCTTTTCAGGTTAATCTCTGGCAATCAAAACTAACAATACCTGTTTCTCAACATAAAAGCAGGTTTCCAATACCTGCATCTCTTGTACATTGTCCACCACAACGTTTATTCTTTACTAATCACAAATTCTTCTCAAAACAGAAATTGCCAGACCTTCAAAAATAACATCACATCATCTTCAAACCCCTCCATTCCGCATGGCATCAACTATCAATATCCATCCCCATGGTTACCTTGCCATTAGCAAAGTCACCTGCTGGTAGACCACCATAGGCACTGAACACTAGGACTCTGCTTCGGTGACGTAGTTCGTAGCATGCTGAACTGCTGTGCCCAAGATAGCGGGTTCAAATCCGGCCAAAGTCGTCGAATTTTTTAAGAGCGTTAAAAATCCCTCAGTATGCCTTTCTTCGGAGGGGAAGTAAAGCCGGCTGTCCCATGTCATAGATTTATGGCATGTAAAAGATAAACTTGTGTGAAGCTAAATTGTTAGCTTAGATTTCGTCAGAACGCTCTATCAAAGTTCCAACGTTCGCCACTAGGTATCACTGATATCTGGTAGCCAAAGTTGGAACTACGTGAAATTGAACGGAACTTGTAGCTCACCCTAATAAGGGTGTCCGCTTGAAGCAGCTACAGACTCAGGCGAGCCGAACATGTACTCGGACACTCCCGGCACTAAAAGCCATACGATAAATAGATAAATAATAATGAACTCCATGGTCGGCAACCTGATACAAAAAATACATAATTGCTACCAACAAAAACGAAACCAAAAAACTAGAAGCAGGCTCTGTAACCTGCTAAAGTTCGGTTACAACGTACTGTGATTTTATGCAATTGGTCCATGGCACAAGATTCTTGCTGTCCATTACGAGTTTGCATGGTTGCTCACTGAAAGCCTTTGAGATGAGATGTTGGAGGGTGGCGTTAGTATTAGGTATGAAATATTTCTAATTATACAGGGCAAATTGAAACAGTACTATCCTGTAAGGGCAGATTTTTCTTTCGAATTATACATTTTACAGATTTTTGGAATAACCAGGTTATTTTCTTTTCCTAGAGGCATGATTTTTTCGCACTAATTTTTGAATGATTTTTCAATAAGGATACTAATTTTCGAGTTATTTCACGAAATAGATATTGCTGCATCTCTTTAATTGAATTCTCGAGTTAACCATTAAAGGTTTCATTATTGTGGTTCTGAATTATTTTCATGAATGGTAGATGTATAAATTACTAGCAAATTAGTATGTTATTCTATTCCTGATTTTGCATTAATTTTAATGCTAGCAGTGACTTGTTGAATCTTTGTTCGCTCTTCTCTTTCTTTTCAAACATAATCTTCAAACAAAATTTCAAGCTCGTTATTCGCTACAGATTTCACTGTAATATTGAGCTTATCACGAAATAATTGAATTTCACTTTAAAATGGCCTTATCGCTTTAATTCGCGAAAATAATAACCTTGTTTTCTTAACCAGAAACATATGATTCGTAAAGACATCGCTTCAAAATATTTTTTGTCGCGTTTATCACTAATGCGAAAAAATCATGCCTCTATGTATACCTCATATGTCGAAAGTAAAACTCGTAATGATAACGTCAACCAGGATCTCGCATTTTGCATTTTAAATGTGCTACATAGGCATTAGAACTTGTGTTTTCCTTGTTGGTACAGGTAGTGTGGATGATCAGCCGGAGTATGTGACCATCAAGCCTCTTCCCCTGCCCAAGGAGCAGAAGGCGTCTGTGGCCGTGGAGGGGCTGGAGTGTCTGGTCAACACTCCGGGCGATACGTTCATCCCTCACAGCCGCCTGCTGATGGCTCCCCGCAAGCTGCGTGTGCGAGGGGGTGCTAACGGCAACAATAACAACAATGGCAGCAGCAATAACAACAACATGGAGGCTGCCTCCTCCTCCGGGTCGAACAACGAACTGAGTTCTCTTCTACCTCCTCCGGCCACACCGCTACTGGCCGCCTTCCTAGCCACGCGGCGCGAGCTGCCTGGTGCCACCTCCATGCCGGGCGTGGCAGAACCTAGCGATAACAGCGCGAAGCCTCCCGGTACCGTCGCTACCGGGGGCAGAGAGTTGAGGACCACGCGGACCAGGCATCGGCGCCTCAAGCGTTCCAGTAGGACTCACAGGTGAGTGCCCTTATAGTTCCTTAGCTGTTCTTACTCATCCAGGGGCGTAGCTACGGCAGTGCTGGCAGCAGCAACAAGTGTTCATACTGAGTGTGGTTTTGCTCCAGATTTTTTCACACTCCCTTCAGGCAAAGGCTGGGATAGTAATCGTATTCTAAAGGTCAATGCCTTGTCCATGCGACCACACTCTTCTGTCGTTGGCGGTTCGTTTCAGTTCCATGTGATTGTCACATCCCATTCTATTCTTGATGTCTTCCAAATACTTCGTCCTAGGCCGTCCTCTTCCTTTGTTTCCCAGCATTTTCCCTTCAAGAATGTTAACGATGAAAGTGTTGTGTCTGATACATGTCCAATGTCTTTCCCATTTCCTTCATTAATCTTCTCTTCTTTGACTTCCCTTAAGACTTCCAGGTTGGTTTTTCTTCTTTTTTTTTTCCTTGTCATTTTTCACCATATCCACATTTCAGCAGCTTCGAGTCGATTCTTTTCTAATTTACCCAGAGTCCAACTTTCACTTCCATAGACCAGTGCACTCCATACAAAGGATTTTCCAAAGGATTTTCTTACATCTACAGTGGAACTTGGATAATTCGAATCTCAAGGGACCAGTAAAAAAATTCGAATTAAGAAAGTTCTTTGAAAAGGGTAGAGAAAATATATTGTATTACGTTTGCATAATGATTTACATTCAACAAAGCAGATTAACAGACAATTACTGTATCGTGATTAACCTCAAATGTTTCAAATGATAAAATAAAACCAAAATGTCATGTTCACCTATTTAACGACAGTAGTAATCCAGCAATCTAGTTAAGTCTTAGAGAATTCTACAGTTTTAAAAAATTAGAGATTTTTACCTGTTTCCTAAAATTAAATCTCTCGCCTATTACAAAAGAATCTAACAAATTTAAGGAACGGAAAACAGAATCACTTACGTCTTTTCTACTTTCAAAAAACACCTAAGTTCTGTGATGTGGTTTGTCGTCTTTCGGGAATTCCTGACCCAACTGTATGGCTTCCAATGGGCTTTTTACATGTAAAAACTTCGAATTATCCAAAATATAATTCGAATTAACGATTTTTTAGCATTGATTGTATATAAAATGCTAGGGACCAAGAGAAAGATTCGAATTAAAGAAGATTTCGAATTATAGAAGTTCGAATTAACCACGTTTCACTGTATATTCAAATGTTTGCTGGATAAAATGTGTTTCTTAGTCATAAATGCCTGTTTTTCACCCACCTCATCCCTGTCCCTAATACAGTTACACACACTAATACAGACATCACATAAATACAGGTTATGAGAAAAATTTAAAACACACCCAACTACAACAAATGTTTTTGTTAGGCCAGGGCTGCCACGTGAAAATTTCCAATCCTGCTAAAATGGCAAATTTACGGACGAAGATAAAAGACGAACATTAATGAAAACTTAACAAATGTGTCTGTGCGTTTCCTAGTTTCTTTAAAAACACCAAGTTTGTTGTGCGTTTTGTTCATGAAAGTTTAGGATTGTAGTTCATGTACATATTTATCGTATGGCTATTAGTGCCGGGAGTGTCCGAGGACATGTTCGGCTCGCCTGAGTCTGTAGCTGCTTCCAGCGGACACCCTTAGGGTGAGCTACAAGTTCCGTTCAATTTCCGAGTAGTTCCAACTTTTGCTACCAGATATCAATGATACCTAGTGGTGAACGTTGAGCGTTCCGACGAAATCTAACCTAACAATTTAGCTGCACACAAGTTTAGTCTGTGGAAGAATCTTTTACATGCCATAAATCTATGACATGGGACCGCTAGGTTTACTTCCCCTCCGAAGGAAGGCATACTGAGGGATTTTTAAGGCTCTTAAAAAATCAGACTACTTCGGCCAGGTTTGAACCCGCTACCAACTACGCCACCGAAGCCGCTTCATGAACACAAATATGTAAGAACAGAAATTAAACATTTTGTGATATTTTGAATTTTACTTGGAACTATGAGATTCGTTCCTAAGTGCCCTGTCATTCGATTCTCCCCCTGTAATAAGGTACCTACTTATATAGTCTACCAGCCAAAATGATGACATAAAAACACCGGCGCCATAATAAACGGGAGTTTTGTGAGAGTGGTCGATTGTGCAACCAACTAGAAACCGCCACTGTGCTAGGACAGAGGGTGAGAATGACGCTGATCACATCGTGATAATTCTTTGTACGAGACCGTGACTGCAGAGGAAAATCACACTAAAAGGTCCAGTTTGCAGCGTTAATTGCATTAACATCATATTTTAGCATGTCCGCCTGAAGCAGCTACAGCCTTGGCGTGCCGAACATGTCCTTGGACACTCCCGGCACTAAAAGCCACACGCTAAATAAATAAATAAATCAAATACCGTATTTGCTAGCGTATATCTCGCACCCCATTTTTTATTTGAAATTTCAGGGGGGGAAAAAGTACTCGCATATATCTCGCATTCATTACTGGCGCCGTCATATAAATGACCGTATTAACCTTGAGGTAGAAATACCTTCGATTTAGCGCCCCACAACAGTCGTCATTGTCCAGGAGCTTACCCGAAGCGTTACTAAGAGGAAGAGCGAGCAACAACCAGTTGATCCGAACTTGTCCGATACGAGCCGATTAGGGATCGAGGCGCCGCGTGCAAGCATACGGCACAGCGTGAGTTTTAGCACGCTGTACATCGTTCGCCACGTCTTCAGCCGCGGTTGGCTAAATTCGCCGCCTTGAGCCACGTTCGAATAGCGATTAGCGCACCACGTAAGTTGCGCAAGTAGGCCTACTGTTACATCGCAGAGAAACGCAGTTCAGTCTTCTCGAATCTCAATGATTTCATCTTTACGCATTGCGTCGCATTAGAGCTCGGCCGCGTGCAAGCATACGGCGCAGCGTGAGTGTTAGCATGCTGTACATTGTTGGCCGTGGTTGGCTAAATTCGAGCTCGCTCGTGCATGTACTGAGGAATCTATATGGAAGATCGATCGTATCGATCGCTAAGAGTTTGCGCTCTAAATTGCTTTTCTGCCGTGAATCATCCTAGGTTCTTAATGTCGCGTAACCATAAGGAATAGATATAAATGGTGTTGACGGACATTGTTGTGAAGAGCTTCTTGAAGACTGACATCGCGAATGCATTGGATGGAGGTCGGGATGATGACCAGAATGATGCACACGAGAGTATCTCGTAGATTGGCAGCAGTGACGGCAGTGACAATGAATAGGGCGAGTACCGTATGCCTGTTGCCTTGTTTCAATAATGCAAATTTTGTGTTTTATCGGGAACTAGCAGTAGTACCCGGCTTCGCCCGGTGGAATGATGATAATGTTTTAAGGTCTCCTTAGAAATATAATGGACTTAAAATCTAAGTCATTTGCCCCCAAAGACAATGAGGGAGTAATATCTAGGTCATTTGCCCTTTTGATAAGGATGATAATAAAAACTACTGTTGAATTGACACGTCAAACTTACAAACTACCGTAATAGAAATACATATTTCAAAATTCACAGGCGAGGAAGACTTATTGTGTGTGGTGATTAATGGTGTAATGGGCGTAACATCTACTATAGGTCATTTGCTCTTATGATGAGGATGATAAGGGAAACTACTACCGGTATTGAATTGACACTTCAACGTATAATGTACACAATGTACTGTAATAAAAATAACTATATGGCGGCTTCGGTGGCGTATTTGGTAGCATGCTGAGCTTCTATGCCCAAGATAGCGGGTTCAATCCCGGCCGAAGCCGTCGGATATTTTAAGAGCGTTAAAAATCCGTTAGTATGCCTTTCTTCGGAGGGGAAGTAAAGCCGGCGGTCCCATGTCAGATTTATGGCATGTTATTGAACCTTCCACTAATTACACCTGTGTGAAGCTAAATTGGATAGGTAAACAACGCTCATAGATGTCTACGTCCGTTGCCAAGAGCCGACTGCAGTGGCGTCTAGTAGCTAAGTTCCGAACTTGGCCTAGTAGTCGTTGACGGTGGCGCTTGGCGGCAAAAGTACGAACTATTTGAAGAATTCTAAGTTGCAGTTTGTACTTAAATTAAAAAACAGATAACACACACTAATACAGTCATCACAATTAACACCGGTTATCAGACAGATTCTACACACACCCAAAGTACACGGGGCTACATGACCGCGTTGTCGCAGCCCCTAAACTTAAGAACCAACCAACCAAAAATAAATATTTTAAAAATCACAGTCGAGAAAGACTTTATGCGGCGGTGATTATTGGTATGATGCGCGTAACATCCAGGTCATTTGCACTTATGATGATAATAATAAGGTAATGAACACATGACTACTAAACGAACATGGTGTTATTTTAAAACTGATATAGGTAATTCAGGTGTCTAGCTTCGATGTCTTCCAATGTCTCAACCTTATTTTCTGGCTTAGGCCTGTACTGGATGCGTCTAGTGAAAGAGCGTACTGCTCGGCAAAGACAAAGAATATAGGTCCAAGCTGCACGAACCTGAGATGATCGCAGATGATGACGAAATATGATGACACACGTTCGGGGTTCCCCGTCCTATACAGATTGACCTGGAATCACTCACTGTTTCGCAACGGCCCTGGGCTGGCATCAGCATAGACAGCAGGAGATAACACGGCGGGCTCTGGAAAGTACTCTCAGTTCACCTCACGATGAATCAGCAAGCTATTCTCACAACTGACCCCCCCAGGGTCTCACAACTTGTGGGACGTGGGTTGGCGACCACGGAACCCCAGCTGAGTCTGGCATCGCTTCTACTTCCTGGTGCCGGGCTCATTTCAGTTCTCTTTCCTGTCGGCCTCCCTTGGTCAACTCTTGTTCTCTTCCGACCCAGACTGTATTAGGGTATCCGAGGGCTAGGGAGTCTTTCAATTTCCCGCCTTAATTGGCTTTGTCTCATCTTTCCTGATACCCTCATTCTTCGAGGGGTCTGCCTTCTTTTCCTTTTCATAATATCTCCTGTCTTCTGCTCAAGGCCCTCAAAGAGGCAGGGTGTGTGTAGACCCACCACTTCTGGTACACCCTCAAGGGCTCATGACTGGTGAGTTAGGAAGCTGGCAACCCCGAGGAATTCCTGAGCTACATGCAGGGAATGGAGTGGTATGTCAGAAATTTCAAGTGGACAGTGTTACGCGTCGGGTTCCAAAGGGTAAGTATACACACTTTGTTTTCGATCGGTGAACGATGTAGATTTGTACCAAAGGGCCTTAATGCGTGGAATGGAGTGGTCTGTCCGAAATTTCGAGTGGACAGTGTTACTCGTCGAGTTCCAAAGGGTAATTATGTAAAATCTGGTTGAGATCGGTGAAACGGTGTAGTTTTCTGCCAAAGGGCCAAAAAGCAGGGAATAGTGTGGTCTGTCCGAAATTTAAAGTGAACAGTGTTACTTGTCGGGTTCTACGGGTAAGTGTATAAAATTGGGGTCAGATCGGTGAAACGGTGTAGATTTGTGCCAAACAGCCTAAATGCAAGGGATGGAGTGGTCTGTCCGCAATTTCAAGCAGACAGTGTTACTCGCTGGGTACCAAAGGGTAAGTTTACGAATATTGGTTCTGATCGGTGAAACGGTGTAGATTTGTGCCAAAGTGCCTAAATGCAGGGAATGGGGTGGTCTGTCCGAAATTTTAAGTGGACAGTGTTACTCGCAGGGTTCCAAAGGGTAAGTATACAAAGTTTGGTTCAGATCGGTGAAACGGTGTAGATTTGTGCCAAAGGGCCTAAATGCATGGGATGGAGTAGCCTCTCCGCAATTTCAAGCAGACAGTGTTAGTCGCAGTGTTCCAAAGGGTAAATATACAAATTTTGGTTGAGATCGGTGGAACGGTGTAGATTTGGGCCAAAGGGCCTAAATGCAGGGAATGGAGTGGTCTGTCCGCAATTTCAAGCAGACAGTGTTAGTCGCAGTGTTCCATAGGGTAAATATACAAATTTTGGTTGAGATCGGTGAAACGGTGTGGATTTGGACCAAAGGGCCTAAATGCACGGAATGGGGTGGTCTGTCCGAAATTTCAAGTGGACAGTGTTACTCGCAGGGTTCCAAAGGTTAAATATACAACTTTTGGTTCAGATCGGTGCAACGGTGTAGATTTGTGCAAAAGGGCATAAATGCAGGGCATGGGGTGGTCTGTCCGAAATTTAATGTTGACGGGGTTACCCGCAGGGTTCCAAAGGGTAAGTATACAAATTTTGGTTCAGATCGGTGAAACGGTGTAGATTTGTATACATAAAAGACAGACAGACAGACAAACTTTGTGCTTTATATATATAGATACGGTCATTCTCCGCGGATATTTCGCACCGAAAATTTTCAAAAAAAGTGCAAGATATATCGCGAGCAAATACGGTAATAACCCTGTCCATATTCATAGGAACAGTAGGCGCCGATCGAGTAATATTTTTGTATTTTTTTTTTTTTTTTTATAATGTGTGAGTGTTTGGACAGTCGGAGCTCGTTAAACTGGTCGAGAGCAGTGTTGTTTGTGTGACTTGAGACGAGGGCACCTGAGCAATGCTGAAAAGGTCGATACCCTCGAGCTCCACAAGCGAGATGGAGAGGACGTTGTATTAGTTCACCAATTGTTAGGCTACAATGCTCACCAAGCGGCAACTGTCAGTGGAGTGATAACAATGCCAGGCTGTTGGTTCAAACTCCACGAAATGTTCATGTACTCCTTTCCCATTTTCAAGGTCACAACTGCTTCCATTCCTTTCTTCTCTTTATAACTTGTCTTATGAGGTAGGAATCAAGAATTGCATTTGACCACCCAGCAAGGAACCAACAGTTGTTGTGTACTAACACACGTTAAGTAGAATAGCAGATAGGTCACAAGTGCACAGATGACTCCCCTCTGAGCACAATGGAGCAGTACGTGGCCTTCCTCCTCCATTAACCTGCACAACCTGGCATTAAAATGAAACCAAACGTTTTACTTACGTGATCAATGAATGAGAATTAACCAAAATGTTGTACAGTTGCCGTATTGATGTACTGACAATATTGGTACACTGTTGGTAAGGTCAAAAACAAAAGTTATGTGTTCAAAGCCTGCAACAGATTTTTCTTTTATTGTAATTTTTTTCTGTTTACTTTGACTTTCAACTTATATGAGACTAGCTGAAGTACACGTGCCTCGCTGCGAGCCATAAATAAATTAAAATGTGAATGTGACAGTTAAAACGGGATAGGCGAGGTGCTGCGCGGAGGGAGAGTTAGGTTGGAACATTTTGTCCAACTACACCTCTCGCATTGACCGTGTTTTATAGCACAAATTTGTGTTTTACTCGCTAAATACACGAAAAGTGATAAGGACCTTTGATCCTCGTGTATGCCATCAAAAGTTTCTCTTTTTATTTGAAATGGAAATATGAAAGTTTGAACCCAAAGAGTGAAGTGACGTCACTGAAATGGTTGCCATCTTTAAATAGTGCTAAGTATCGAAATCAAAAGTAGCCTATATGTTAACCAGGTAAATCGGCTACTTCCATGTATAATTTCATGTAAATCGGACCAGTGGCTCTTGCGTGATTGAGTAATACACAGACACACACCATCTCATTTTTATATATTAGTATAGATGAACACTGTAGGATAGTTTCTCTGTCGTGTAGTATTGTTGACTGAGGCAGGGGGTGGAGGATAGCTGTTGTGTGCTTTGTGTTGATCATGTCTCTTGTAGTTTTGTGTTCTTTATGTTTGGAACTAGATCTCGCGCCGGTCCTCCCCAGGCAGCCTCCTCCGTTCCTCTGGCGGCTCTGGCATCTGTGATCTCCGGTGGGCCTGGCACGCACATCGCCACGTCGCACGACGATACGACTGAGGGTGCCGTGCACTGTTTCAGAGATGAGCACGGCAACTGGCTGTCCTACACGTTCGACGAGCGTGGCACGGGGACGGCCAACTCTGGCGTGATGCCCGTGGCACAGACCTCCAACGGCAAGCTCCTCAATACGCTCCTACGCCAGCAGCATACTCAGCAGAGCCATCTGGCTGCCTCCGATGCCGGCACCGATTCTCTGAGCAACTCTTCCATGTCGAGCGTTGTGGACCGGGTGCCCAACCACCACACGTCCTCCAAGAACGGCAGCAACGGCGTGCCCGTGCCTCTGCTGCCCGTGATTCCGTCCACCTCATCTCACCATCACGGCGTGTACATCCTGGAAGCAGTCATGCCCACGGTGCATCACCAACAACGCAGTCCATTTCACATCCTGACGGAGACTCTGGTGGAGCGTAACCGCCATGCCCGAGCCGCTAGCTCTGCGGTAGTTGCCAGCGACCCGGCCAATCAGAGCACCCTCATACCCGTTCCTCCGCCATCTAGCTCTCAGGGAGAAACCGATACCGACATTACGCTGTCCAAGAACAGATATCGGTTCGCAGAGCCTGGGGATTCCCCAGGCGACAGTGGTAGACCTAGACATTACTATCGCTATAGACTGGTGCCGTGTGCGCACGTGAAGGTCCGCTTCGACCGTTTGGCACTTCTGGCGTTGCTCGATCGCAATCTGACGTGGTGCGAAACCCTCCTGTCACTGTCGCTCGCCGTCATGGTGGCCGGGTTTGGTGCCATATTGTTACAGATGGGTTTCTTTCGGGACGTGTTTGCCTTTTTGTTCTGTCTTGTGATTGCTAGCTGTCAGTATTCGTTATTGAAAAGTGTGCAGCCCGATGCAGCATCTCCGACTCACGGGTTCAATCGGATAGTCGCGTTCAGCCGTCCCATCTATTTTTGTTTGTGCAGTGGTCTAGTAGTGGTGTTAAACGCTAGTCTCGAAACCTTCTCAGACGAGGGACCAGCCTTTACTTTATACGGAATGAACTTTCCTAACAAAGATCTCATAAGACTGGCGCGTGATGTATTGACTTACCTCCTGTTGTTCTTCCCAGTTATTTTTAGTTTGGGTCTGTTTCCTCAGATCAATACGTTCACGATGTACTTACTAGAGCAGATAGATATGCATGTGTTTGGTGGCAATGCCACTTCGAGTCTCAGTGCTGTGATATATTGTGTTTTTAGAAGCCTGTTGGCCGTAGCGTTCTTGTATGGTTTTGCGTATGGAGCCCTAAGTGAACCTAAGTCTTCCCAGCATATCCTGTTCTCCATATTTTGTGGGCTCTTGGTGGCAACATCTTATCATTTAAGTCGCAGTGCTAGTGATCCATCGGCTTTGTGGAATATAGTGAAAACACATCTTTGGCCACCGACGGACCTGTACGACAATTCGTGTAGGACGTTAAAGTTGGAGGAGAAGGAAGCAGGGGAGCCGTCGAAACCCTCGCAAGACCTGGGGGGCTCCGTCAAGCACTGCTCCAAGAAGGTGAAGTTGTCCCCAAGTGCAAGCGAGAGCGAGAAGGAGCTAGTGGATCCTCTGCCCTCGAAGCTGCAGGCGACGGTGAATGGGCGGCTCAAGTCGGACGTGATGGTGTGTTCGGTGGTGGCGGTGTTCGTGTTCGGTGTGCACTGCAGCACGGTGTTCACGGCGCTGCAGCCCGATCTGAACCCAGTGCTGATGACCGCGGCCGGCGCTCTGGGCTTCGTCCTCCATTACGTGTGCCCGCAGCTCCGCAAACAGCTACCCTGGCTCTGTATCGCCCAGCCTGTGCTCCGCGCCCACGAACACGGCAAGTTTGAGGTTCGCCATCCTGCACGGATAATGTGGTTTGAAAAGGTGAGTGTTTACTCTGATTTGTAGACATAGGAATGTTAAGACTATGATAAAAAGTGAGATTTGTGAATATTACCTTCAGCTTCTTAATTTAATTGTTTAACCCTACAATACTAACGTAAAATTTAAGTGTATAAATAATATAACTGCCTAGAATTCCCTCTGTATCGGTCCCCACCCAGCAGAGCTTCTACTGGTCTATGCTGGTGATGTCAATGCTTTTGTTATTAATGCCAGTCAGTTCTAGAGGCATAATCATGGGGCAAAGAATTGCCTGGAAACTATCCTTGAATTTAACAACATATTGGTTTCTCCACGGCAATAACAGAGTTGTAGATATGTCACATCACTTCAGAGGGATTATAAAACCAGAGTCAGTATAAGAGGCTGGAGAGATTACGTACTGCTATTTACGTCAAAGTAAATCTGTTGTATTTAAGATGGAACTTAGCGTATTTAACTTCAAATACCACAGAGGATTCAGTGTATATAAATAGTAAGTACTAATATTGGTGCCTTTGTACGTAACTTTAACGTATTATTAGTACTAAGCATCAATTGAATAATGTTGAAACTTGTGACCACTCTGTGAATGTGCAGGCGTACGTGTACCTGTGTTTCTTGGAGCGCAACCTGCTGTACCCAGTGTTGTTCTTGGGGGCTCTGACCAACGACTCGAGGGAGGTGGTGCAGCGACTGGGTGCACTGGGCGGCTCGCTGGTCGTGGTGGTGTGCGGCCTCAAATGTCTGCGAGGCTCGTTCTCGGACGCCTCGTTCCAGTATATGATTCTGGTGTTTGCTGTGCTGCTGTTCAAGATGGACTACAAGGAGTACAGCGAGACCTTCCTTGTAGACTACTTCTTCATGAGCGTGCTCTTCAGCAAGATGTACGAGTTCATGCTCAAGGTAATTGTGTTTCCCTATGTCGTAATAATCCACCAGGTTAGTGGGGCAATATACTTGCTGAAATGAATCCACAAAGACAGTTCAACAACTTCACAAAATATACACATTTATTAATAAAAGCAAGCTTCCAATACCTGGATCTCTTCTACAATATCAGCAACATCTATCATTCTTCTAGGCTTAAAAGTTCTTCTTTTCTGGTCGTACTCTAGCAAGCATAAACTTTCAATACTTCTCTGTAGGGCCCGAATGTTGATGACCTGTCATCTTTTTACTGAACAATGCTGAAGTACATAGAAACTCCTGATGGGCCACCCTGTCTTCAAATACAGTATGTCATTTTTATTTTGCATGTTTTTGCATTTTTTGCTATTTTTCCATTTTACGAGCATTTATTCAAGTTTGGTATATTTTTTGGTCATGTTTTAAAGAAATCGGCCTTTTAAGGACATTTCTTACCAATTTAGTCAAGTCACAGCTTCATATGAGGGAGTTACGTCTCTCCTAGTTAAGAAGAAGCTAGGAGCTGATACAAGATAATTTAAAATTTTTAGTAGAAGAACATATATCTTGGATGCAGAAGAACAGTACCGTAGGTATGCAGATGCTCTTGTTTTGTGGACTTGAATGTTACCAAGGTCAGCAGTGGCGGGGTAGAAAGGGGAAGGGTTACGCGTAGTTCACGGCGAGAGATATCGTTCATTGCCACTTTCAAAATGCCTAAAATAAAACAGTGTGTGTCAGTGCATTTGAAACAACTAGTTTCTCAATTTGGTGACAGTGTGTTTTCTACCGATGAAAGCCTATTGTTTTGCAAACTGTGTGGAATTAACGTAGCTGCTGAAAGAAGGTTTACTGTAACTCAACATATCGGTCGTGCTTTTCATTTTCTCCACTTTATAGCGCATTTGTCGAATTTTTAGGTCATTTATTACAGTCGTTTTGGAAAAGTTTAAGTGCATTTTTTAAACATTTATACAGCATCAACATCCGAGCCTTACTTCTCTGTATACTTGGACAATCCTAATCACAGTACTCATCATTCACTCTCTCTCTCAATTTTCGCAGACAACCTCTTAATTTCTTCTTCAACTATCGATACCTAAACCCTTTCTTCATCATAAACTATCAATTTCCAGACCAGAGAGCATCACTTTTTCATCAAAGCCAGCCTCCATTCTGCCTGGCATCCTATACCTTGCCCCTGGTCCACCAGACACCAGACTCTCTCTGGTCCCCACCAATAGGTCACCATGGTAGGTAATTAAAAATAAAATAAAAATAAATAAAAAATACCAAACAAACCGCACCTGAGGGTGAGCTATTGTAACTAACATAGTCTTGTTCCGGGTTGGGGGTTAAACTGCCCCTTCTGCCATGAACTGAAGGGCTGCGGTAGGTGGTAAACTTACTGAGTCACGAGTTGTATTTCCTCGGACACTTCTCAAATATCTGGGGGTGTATGTAGCCCCACCACTTCTGGTGCACTCTGGATACTGCTATACCCTCAGGGGCTCACAGTATCTCCTGCCTCCTGCTCAAGGCCCTCTAGGAGGCAGGGTGTGTGTAGCCCCACCACTTCTGGTGCACTCTGGATACTGCTATACCCTCAGGGGCTCACAGTATCTCCTGCCTCCTGCTCAAGGCCCTCAAGGAGGCAGGGTGTATGTAGCCCCACCACTTCTGGTGCACTCTGGATACTGCTATACCCTCAGGGGCTCACAGTATCTCCTGCCTCCTGCTCAAGGCCCTCAAGGAGGCAGGGTGTATGTAGCCCCACCACTTCTGGTGCACTCTGGATACTGCTATACCCTCAGGGGCTCACAGTATCTCCTGCCTTCTGCTCAAGGCCCTCAAGGAGGCAGGGTGTATGTAGCCCCACCACTTCTGGTGCACCCTGGATACTGTTACACCCTCAGGGGCTCACAGTATCTCCTGCCTTCTGCTCAAGGCCCTCAAGGAGGCAGGGTGTGTGTAGCCCCACCACTTCTGGTGCACCTTGGATAGTGCTACACCCTCAGGGGCTCACAGTATCTCCTGCCTTCTGCTCAAGGCCCTCAAGGAGGCAGGGTGTGTGTAGCCCCACCACTTCTGGTGCACCCTGGATAGTGCTACACCCTCAGGGGCTCACAGTATCTCCTGCCTTCTGCACAAGGCCCTCAAGGAGGCAGGGTGTGTGTAGCCCCACCACTTCTGGTGCACCTTGGATAGTGCTACACCCTCAGGGGCTCACAGAATCTCCTGCCTTGTGCTCAAGGCCCTCAAGGAGGCAGGGTGTGTGTAGCCCCACCACTTCTGGTGCACTCTGGATATTGCTACACCCTCAGGGGCTCACAGTATCTCCTGCCTTCTGCTCAAGGCCCTCAAGGAGGCAGGGTGTGTGTAGCCCCACCACTTCTGGTGCACCCTGGATAGTGCTATACCCTCAGGGGCTCACAGTATCTCCTGCCTTCTGCTCAAGGCCCTCAAGGAGGCAGGGTGTGTGTAGCCCCACCACTTCTGGTGCACCCTGGATAGTGCTATACCCTCAGGGGCTCACAGTATCTCCTGCCTTCTGCTCAAGGCCCTCAAAGAGGCAGGGTGTGTGTAGCCCCACCACTTCTGGTGCACCCTGGATAGTGCTACACCCTCAGGGGCTCACAGTATCTCCTGCCTTCTGCTCAAGGCCCTCAAAGAGGCAGGATGTGTGTAGCCCCACCACTTCTGGTGCACCCTGGATGGTGCTACACCCTCAGGGGCTCACAGTATCTCCTGCCTTCTGCTCAAGGCCCTCAAGGAGGCAGGGTGTGTGTAGCCCCACCACTTCTGGTGCACCCTGGATAGTGCTACACCCTCAGGGGCTCACAGTATCTCCTGCCTTCTGCTCAAGGCCCTCAAGGAGGCAGGGTGTGTGTAGCCCCACCACTTCTGGTGCACCCTGGATAGTGCTATACCCTCAGGGGCTCACAGTATCTCCTGCCTTCTGCTCAAGGCCCTCAAGGAGGCAGGGTGTGTGTAACCCCACCACTTCTGGTGCACTCGGGATATTGCTACACCCTCAGGGGCTCACAGTATCTCCTGCCTTCTGCTCAAGGCCCTCAAGGAGGCAGGGTGTGTGTAGCCCCACCACTTCTGGTGCACCCTGGATAGTGCTACACCCTCAGGGGCTCACAGTATCTCCTGCCTTCTGCTCAAGGCCCTCAAGGAGGCAGGGTGTGTGTAGCCCCACCACTTCTGGTGCACTCGGGATATTGCTACACCCTCAGGGGCTCACAGTATCTCCTGCCTTCTGCTCAAGGCCCTCAAGGAGGCAGGGTGTGTGTAGCCCCACCACTTCTGGTGCACCTTGGATAGTGCTACACCCTCAGGGGCTCACAGAATCTCCTGCCTTGTGCTCAAGGCCCTCAAGGAGGCAGGGTGTGTGTAGCCCCACCACTTCTGGTGCACTCTGGATATTGCTACACCCTCAGGGGCTCACAGTATCTCCTGCCTTCTGCTCAAGGCCCTCAAGGAGGCAGGGTGTGTGTAGCCCCACCACTTCTGGTGCACCCTGGATAGTGCTACACCCTCAGGGGCTCACAGTATCTCCTGCCTTCTGCTCAAGGCCCTCAAAGAGGCAGGGTGTGTGTAGCCCCACCACTTCTGGTGCACCCTGGATAGTGCTACACCCTCAGGGGCTCACAGTATCTCCTGCCTTCTGCTCAAGGCCCTCAAGGAGGCAGGGTGTGTGTAGCCCCACCACTTCTGGTGCACTCTGGATATTGCTACACCCTCAGGGGCTCACAGTATCTCCTGCCTTCTGCTCAAGGCCCTCAAGGAGGCAGGGTGTGTGTAGCCCCACCACTTCTGGTGCACCTTGGATAGTGCTACACCCTCAGGGGCTCACAGAATCTCCTGCCTTGTGCTCAAGGCCCTCAAGGAGGCAGGGTGTGTGTAGCCCCACCACTTCTGGTGCACTCTGGATATTGCTACACCCTCAGGGGCTCACAGTATCTCCTGCCTTCTGCTCAAGGCCCTCAAGGAGGCAGGGTGTGTGTAGCCCCACCACTTCTGGTGCACCCTGGATAGTGCTACACCCTCAGGGGCTCACAGTATCTCCTGCCTTCTGCTCAAGGCCCTCAAGGAGGCAGGGTGTTTGTAGGCCCACCAATTCTGGTGCACCCTGGATAGGCTACACCCTCAGGGGCTCACAGTATCTCCTGCCTTCTGCTCAAGGCCCTCAAGGAGGCAGGGTGTGTGTAGCCCCACCACTTCTGGTGCACCCTGGATATTGCTACACCCTCAGGGGCTCTCAGAATCTCCTGCCTTCTGCTCAAGGCCCTCAAGGAGGCAGGGTGTGTGTAGCCCCACCACTTCTGGTGCACCCTGGATAGTGCTACACCCTCAGGGGCTCACAGTATATCCTGCCTTCTGCTCAAGGCCCTCAAGGAGGCAGGGTGTGTGTAGCCCCACCACTTCTGGTGCACCCTGGATATTGGTACACCCTCAGGGGCTCTCAGTATCTCCTGCCTTCTGCTCAAGGCCCTCAAGGAGGCAGGGTGTGTGTAGCCCCACCACTTCTGGTGCACCCTGGATATTGCTACACCCTCAGGGGCTCACATTATCTCCTGCCTTCTGCTTAAGGCCCTCAAGGAGGCAGGGTGTGTGTAGCCCCACCACTTCTGGTGCACCCTGGATATTGCTACACCCTCAGGGGCTCTCAGAATCTCCTGCCTTCTGCTCAAGGCCCTCAAGGAGGCAGGGTATGTGTAGCCCCACCACTTCTGGTGCACCCTGGATAGTGCTACACCCTCAGGGGCTCACAGTATCTCCTGCCTTCTGCTCAAGGCCCTCAAGGAGGCAGGGTGTGTGTAGCCCCACCACTTATGGTGCACCCTGGATAGTACTACACCCTCAAGGGCCCACAGTATCTCCTGCCTTCTGCTCAAGGCCATCAAGGAGGCAGGGTGTATGTAGCCCCACCACTTCTGGTGCACCATGGATAGTGCTACACCCTCAGGGGCTCACAGTATCTCCTGCCTTCTGCTCAAGGCCCTCAAGGAGGCAGGGTGTGTGTAGCCCCACCACTTCTGGTGCACCCTGGATAGTGCTACACCCTCAGGGGCTCACAGTATCTCCTGCCTTCTGCTCGAGGCCCTCAAGGAGGCAGGGTGTATATAGCCCCACCACTTCTGGTGCACCCTGGATAGTGCTACACCCTCAGGGGCTCACAGTATCTCCTGCCTTCTGCTCAAGGCCCTCAAGGAGGCAGGGTGTGTGTAGTCCCACTACTTCTGGTGCACCCTGGATAGTGCTACACCCTCTGGGGCTCACAGTATCTCCTGCCTTCTGCTCAAGGCCCTCAAGGAGGCAGGGTGTGAGTAGCTCCACCACTTCTGGTGCACCCTGGATAGTGCTACACCCTCAGGGGCTCACAGTATCTCCTGCCTTCTGCTCAAGGCCCTCAAGGAGGCCGGGTGTGTGTAGCCCCACCACTTCTGGTGCACCCTGGATAGTGCTACACCCTCAGGGGCTCACAGTATCTCCTGCCTTCTGCTCAAGGCCCTCAAGGAGGCAGGGTGTGTGTATCCCCACCACTTCTGGTGCACACTGGATAGTGCTACACCCTCAGGGGATCACAGTATCTCCTGCCTTCTGCTCAAGGCCCTCAAGGAGGCAGGGTGTGTGTAGCCCCACCACTTCTGGTGCTCCCTGGATAGTGCTACACCCTCAGGGGCTCACAGTATCTCCTGCCTTCTGCTCAAGGCCCTCAAGGAGGCAGGGTGTGTGTAGCCCCACCACTTCTGGTGCACCCTGGATAGTGCTACACCCTCAGGGGCTCACAGTATCTCCTGCCTTCTGCTCAAGGCCCTCAAGGAGGCAGGGTGTGTGTAGCCCCACCACTTCTGGTGCTCCCTGGATATTGCTACACCCTCAGGGGCTCACAGTATCTCCTGCCTTCTGCTTAAGGCCCTCAAGGACGCAGGGTGTGTGTAGCCCCACCACTTCTGGTGCACCCTGGATAGTGCTACACCCTCAGGGGCTCACAGTATCTCCTGCCTTCTGCTCAAGGCCCTCAAGGAGGCAGGGTGTGTGTAGCCCCACCACTTCTGGTGCACCCGGGATAGTGCTACACCCTCAGGGGCTCACAGTATCTCCTGCCTTCTGCTCAAGGCCCTCAAGGAGGCAGGGTGTGTGTAGCCCCACCACTTGTGGTGCTCCCTGGATAGTGCTACACCCTCAGAGGCTCACAGTATCTCCTGCCTTCTGCTCAAGGCCCTCAAGGAGGCTGGGTGTGTGTAGCCCCACCACTTCTGGTGCACCCTGGATATTGCTACACCCTCAGGGGCTCACAGTATCTCCTGCCCTCTGCTCAAGGCCCTCAAGGAGGCAGGGTGTGTGTAGCCCCACCACTTCTGGTGCACCCTGGATATTGCTACACCCTCAGGGGCTCACAGCATCTCCTGCCTTCTGCTCAAGGCCCTCAAGGAAGCAGGGTGTGTGTAGCCCCACCACTTCTAGTGCACCCTGGATAGTGCTACACCCTCAGAGGCTCACAGTATCTCCTGCCTTCTGCTCAAGGCCCTCAAGGAGGCAGGGTGTGTGTAGCCCCACCACTTCTGGTGCACCCTGGATATTGCTACACCCTCAGGGGCTCACAGTATCTCCTGCCCTCTGCTCAAGGCCCTCAAGGAGGCAGGGTGTGTGTAGCCCCACCACTTCTGGTGCACCCTGGATATTGCTACACCCTCAGGGGCTCACAGCATCTCCTGCCTTCTGCTCAAGGCCCTCAAGGAGGCAGGGTGTGTGTAGCCCCACCACTTGTGGTGCACCCTGGATAGTGCTACACCCTCAGAGGCTCACAGTATCTCCTGCCTTCTGCTCAAGGCCCTCAAGGAGGCAGGGTGTGTGTAGCCCCTCCACTTCTGGTGCACCCTGGATAGTGCTACACCCTCAGGGGCTCACAGCTGGTGAGTTCGGGAGTTAGCGACTCCGAGGGATTCCTGAGCTGGGTCCGTTTTCCCCTTTTGTCCCTTCCCTTTGGGGCGGACCCTCTCCTCTCTCCCCTCCCCTCCCCTCTCTCCCCTCCCCTCTCCTCTCCAATCCTCTCCTCTTTTCCTTATATTTCCTTTTCCCTTTCAGATTCCCGCACTGTTTTGTTACTTGGTTCCCCGTGTATCTAAATTCCCTTTTAGCGATTTTTCTTTTTTGTAGGTATCTACGTTGCATTTTGTAAGTCTTTTCGATCTAGATTGCATTTTGTGAGTGTTTTTCAATCTCAATTGCATTTTGTGGGTATTTTGAATCAATCTATTCCTTTTGTGAGTATTTTCGTTCGAAATTCCCTTATGTACGTATTACCGCTCTCCATTTGGTGAGTAGTTTCAATCTGAGTTCCTTTTTGTAAGTATTTTCCCTGCTACATAAGGCATAGTTGTTGGGGCTCACTGTCTATTTTATCTAAACCATTTTCGTTTCATCCATAGCAGTGAGCTGTTTTTTATCTTCATCCTTTCATTTCACGCCATTTCATTTCATCAGGGGCCGATAACCTCAATGTTAGGCCCCTTAAAACGACAATTATCATCATCAAATATCTGGGGAACCTCCAATATCATGTCAATTTATACTTTTCAGTCAGTCAACCTATTCTATTTAATATATATTTTTAGAAGAAATTATTAAAGAATGTTTTGATGGAAAAAAAGGTGTATGCTTAGGAGGTAAAGGATTTGAGTGTGTTCGCTTAGCAGATGTTATGGTGGTTATGGGTGAGACAAGCAACACGAATGTTGAAAGACCTAGATACAATTTGTAAAATATATGGGATGAAAATAAATTAATAAATGCATCCAAAGTGAAATTCGGGGGAGAAATTTCAGAGCCCTTCGAAATCAAGACTGGTGTAAGACAAGGAGATGGAGTATCTCCTTTGCTCTTCAACTGTGTGCTCGAAAAAGTCTTCCGGCAGTGGCGAAAAGTAATGAACATTAACAAGTCTGAAAATGGAGTCAGATTGGGTTACAAAAAACAGAACCTGATAGTTGACTGCCTAGCATTCGCAGATGACCTCGCATTTTTTTCAGATTCCCTCGATGCAGCCGCAGCGCAAATTAATGAACTCCAGATTCAAGCAGCAAAAGCGGGCCTTAAGATCTCCTTTGAAAAAACAGAATTCATCACTAATATCAAGCTAGCGCCAAAAGAGCTGGATGTAGGACAGGGAAAAATCAAGCAAACGAAAGCGTTCAAATATTTGGGTGAGTGGATAGACCCCAATCTCTCCGAGAAGGCAGCTTTCGAGTCACGAATCAGGAAAATGGAAATGGCATACAATCTAACAAAGGCCATTTACAACAAGAAATCCATATCAACAAATGCCAAGTTAAGACACTACCAAACAGTCATCCGTCCAGAGGCTTTATATGCTGCAGAGTGCCTTGAAATGCATCGCAAGGGACTAACGGAGAAGCTGGAAGTGAAAGAAAGAAAAATTCTAAGAAAAATCTTGGGTCCGGTAAAAGAAAATGGGGAATATAGGAGACGGCACAACCACGAACTTTACACCCACGTGAAAAAAATAACTGATGCCATGAGGAAACGGAGAATTACCTTTTACTGCCATATAACAAGAATGAACCCAGCACGATTGACAAATAGAATTTTCACCTACTTCCTCAAAAAGAAAACCAAGGGAGCTTGGTTCATTGAGGTGGACAAAGATTTACAAGAAGTGGGAATAACAGGCAATGATATTTGGGAACGTGCCACACTTAAACAAAAACTAACAGCACACTGATGTTTTCAAGAAAAGCCAAAGCTTCCAACTGGCAAGAAGTGGACTGCAGAAAGGAAACAACAGCATCGAGAACTAATGCGAAAGTACTGGGAGGACGTTAAAGCTCGATGCAACAAGAAACCGTTGAAATGACGTGGTCCTTAGATGGCCGAATCGAAAGAAGAAGAGGGCGGGGGGGGGAATGTGTGGTCATAGGTGGAAAAGGTGATAAAATTAGAAGATGAAATTAAACAAGTAGATACATGGTGGCCAGTACTCCTGGAAAACCTGAAAATCATGGAAAACTCCTGGATTTTTATTAGGTCTGGAAAACTCCTGGAAAATGATGAAAATTTTGAAAACTCCTGGAAAATAACCACTGTTAATTAATCATAAAAATCTTTCCATCTTAAATCATACTCCCGCTACCTGTTCTGTGTGTGAGAACGCGCAATAGTATTTTTGTAAAACATATTGAGTATAGACAACTTCACCGCAATAAATTTGCAGGCGGCATTCTTTTCTCTTTTTTCTTAAAGCAGATATGAGTCACAAAGGCTTTTTAAAACAATAATTAAATCATTTGTGTGTATCAATAACGCAATCACCACTAATTTTTGTCAACATCTGTGTAAGTAGACCAAACACAACTGCTTTATTTTGGCCTTGAAGTAGGCAACTGATAAAGCACCCCCCGGGACTCGCGCTTATTTTTAAATCTGGAAAAATTAGAATTACTCCTGGAAAACTCCTGGGAAATCGTTGACCGATTTGAGTGGCCACCAAGTAGATTAAACAAAAAACAAAAACAAGGATTGCAATAGCAAAAGAAGCCTTCAGTAAGAAAAGAACATTATTGTGTTGAGCAATGAAAGGAAGAGATTAGTGAAATGTTTTGTTTGAGTTTAGCAATGTATGGAGCGGAAACTCGGACGCTTGGGAAATAAGACGAGAGAATAGAGGCTTTCGAAATGTGGCTGTGGAGGAGAATGGGGAGAATAAGTGAGAAATGAGGAAGTATTAATGAATGATGCTAAAGAAGATGCAGAAAATAAACATGAATTGGATTGGACACTGCCTAAGAGGAGATGGTTTGGTGAAAAGTGCATTAGAAGGGACAGTCCAAGGGAAAATCCCAAGAGGAAGATACTGGATTCCATCAAGATTGACAAATCTTCTGAGCAGATGAAACGTGCTGCTGAAGGCCGGATAAGGTGGAGAGACCGACCATGAGGCATATAAACTGATGATGCTTTTCACCCAATATGACTGGACACATTCCATGGTAGTACTAGTATTATTCACTGATAAATTAGGGGGGATTTAGGATCTTGTGTTTCGACCATCACACAGTCTATCAGATCCTGATCTACTAGGATTGAAGTTTGAATTTATACAAATATTTAGAACTAGCAACCCGCCCCGGCTTCGCCCGGAAACTGAATCATCATTTATATAATTTATGCAGGAATCATAACTCATAGTAGAATTGTCTTCATTGGACCACAAACCATGAACATTTCTTCCTTGTGGATGTGGATGGCTCCCTTTGTCTTTGTGAATTCTTTCTCTCTCTTGTCACAGTCGTGAAATTATTTGTTGCTCAGTTTCATTGTTACGTGATAAGCATTTTTGATGTGTAACATCTTTCCACTCGGTTGCTGGATGGGACGGAAGTGCTGGATCGTATCCCTCCTGGACATTCATCAACACACACTAATAATACATAACAATTCCTAGGCTCTTTTTTTTCTTCACTGCCTACTTGATCTTTCTACTCTTGCACTGCCTTCTTGATTGTTCTCACAATGCCTTCTAGATACTCTGCTGCTAATCATATCAATATGACTCATTTTAACAGAATCCACATGAAATTACGTGTTGGTCTGTGAATCAAGAGGTCCGGGAACTGGGCAAGCCTTTCATGATCTACTGCTGTGCACATTGCATTTACTCGCAAGTTGGCCTATTTATAGGGAATTTAAGGTTATGAGCGGTGTCGCGTCTATTAATCTAGTTGATCCATATCGTATTCTTTATTTAGGCTAGTGCTGGTGGAAGCTACAAATGAGTCCGTATTATAGACTACAATATCTGTAGAACACTCCCTTTTACAATAGATTAATATTTGTGCCAATAATATTATAAAATACCGGTGTATCAACAATTTCACGTGAGGTTTCTTCTATGTCAGATGTTACATCATATGCGACTACTGTAAGGCTCGTGAAGTTCTTTTTATTTTTTTCTATTTCAATGAACTGCGACCAATATCCGTCTCGGCATGATGGGTTAAAATCACTGACTGGACTATTAATTATATTATCATGGAGATGCATGTGCAAGGATTTCTTGTCAGACGTAATTTAAGAATGGCGAGGTGCATGAATAAAAAATCCCCCTCCGTCCAATCAAAACTTGACTGTGTATTCTGCGGGACGAAAAGTTCACAAGCAAAGTGAAGAAAAGCCGAGTTGCAATTCCAGGGAAACTCCAAACGCATCCATTCTTCTCTGAAGTCTTCACTCGACACGACTCGAAGGGCTTGATCGCCAACCAGCTAGTAAGCTGTCTCGAAGCTTGTCATTGAATGGAAGAAATGAAAACTTGAAAACATTTGTAGTAGGCGATGCTGTCCCGGACTATTTTGTAGAACTTTTCATGCTGTAATCAAAATAAAATCTAGCCACCTCAGGTTGTGGGACAATATGCTTGCATGAATGATACCTAGAGATACGGGAAAATCGCAATTGCGATAAATGCGAATTTTACTTTTTTCTCCTTTTTTCAACTACCTGGTATCTAATATGACTATGTATACCCAAAATTTGCGAAACTGAATGTGCAACAAAGTGCGATAACTAAGGGTTCTTGCGAATTATTCCCATAAATGCGAAAAGTGCCGAATTTACAGATTAATGTTGAATATTATGTTTTATTACATTTTCGCGCCGCAACTTTGAAATTTGCGAGTTCCCAGCAATGAAAATATCGGCTATATAATCGATATGTACGAACATCGATTATTGTCGTGAAAACAATCGATTACGGTAAAAATTAATTTGAAAATGGTGCTGTTATTATTGCCGCATAATATCCACTGTTTATCGCCAGTAAAACTATGATTTTGTAGATATTATTTCGTAGTTTCAGTTGGTTGTGCTAATAAAAGGAATATTCTAATCGTTTGTGCAGATTCTATTTAAAAATTAGAGCAATAAGGTTATGCTTATAAAGGTTTATATCGTGCCGGCCCTCATTTCTTGTATTTGAAATGAAAATGAAAACTCGCAAGTACGTATCGTTATATGAATAGACAATTTTTGTTAGGCGTTCTCTTTGCTTTGGGAAATTTTGATGAAAGTATTCTCTACCATGTGTGAGTTATAGGTTATGTAACATGTCGTCCGGCGATTTCTCCGTGAATTCGGATACTGTTTTACAGATTGTCAGTCAAGAGTCGCAGTGTGGTCAGGAAATAATGAGGGAGTAAACATACATTTTATTATTTAGTTAATAATCCATTGTGTGATATTTACACAAAGTTAAGTAAATGTATGATTCACATTATTACTTCCTTTTCAATGAGGGGCATTGAATTTCTATTTGCCGGTGGTTTAATGGTCAAATGGCACTTTTGAATCCTACCTCATAAGATAAGTTATTAAAAGAAATGAATGGAACTTGGCAAGGAGTTCGTAGGAAAACCACACAAAAGGATTTCATAGCCATCCTCAGAATTTGAACCAATTCGTCCATCGAGTCCAGGACAGCCTGGTATTGTCGTCATTCCACCTGCCACACAGTAAACTTCATAAGACAAGCATTGTTGCCTGACCACAGCTCGCTTTATTCTAACCATTGGCACCTTGGTACCAGTGAACTAATACAACTCTCCGCCGGCCCTCAATATTTGAGTTGCTGCACAACACCTGATATTGTTGATTGCATAATGAGAACAGGACCTTTGGATCTTTTGAGCATAGCTTAGGTACCCTCGTCTCACGTCATACAACCAACCGACAGCACTTGAACTCAATCTTGCCAATTAGTCAGGCTGATGCCTTTATTTTCAGAGATCTCACATTTCTGAAAAATGTATGGTGTCAAGTTTCTACATTTCTGTAATACTGATATTAGGATTTTAATACTTCTAACACTCCCTTAGTAAAAATAAAAACCACACACACAACAGGAGACTTATATAAAATGCCTATGCCGTTTATCAGAAACGCCCATATTTCCAATCCTGCACATGTTTGAATTAGTTTCCGTGCATATTATTTTGAACCTGTTTATTGTACCTGGTGACGAACTTTTAAATGCTACAAAATGCTAATTTTTAAATTTCAAAATGCTCCAAAATGCTATTTTTCAAAATGAAAGTGCTACAAAATGCTATTTTCTCGTATCTTGAATGATACCACACAAAGAACAGAATACTGACTTGGCAAAATACACACAATTTATTATGTAGGCAAGCTTCCATTATTTATGCCTTGGCATCATACACCCAATCAACACTGTCACCATTTCACATTACATTTTCTAAAAACTTCAGCTCCCATCTTGCCTCAAATTCCACTCCAAACAACCCATTTCCATATTTCAACACTCAGTTATTCAATCCATTCACCAAACAAACTTTCATTTTGCCTCATAGCAACTCATCTCCATGGCAACGTCCACCTTTGACCTCAACCACCAAGGCCACCTGGTCATTTTTGCACAGCCACCCACCACAAGGAATCTCAAAGTAGGGCACACAAGATTCTCCATGGCGGCCAACCAACTAGTGTCCATGGCTGGCAACCCGATAAAAATAACTAAATACAAAAAGAAACTAGGAGTCCCTGTAACCCACAAAAGTTAGGTTACAATGCCGAACAATTCTTACACTCATAGTATATAGGTATTTTTAACGGTTTGCCCAGTGTATGCGCACGGATGCCAGTTTTTTTTTCTTTCTCGACTTTTTACTGAAATCGATACTGCTCAGCTTCCTTTGGTCATACAGTAAATAAATTACTTTCTAGACACCTTCCTCAAGATATCCTTTACAGAATCGTGAAAACCGCATAAAAATCCATCCAGAGGTTCTCAAGATTACCCGTAGCGCGATGATTTTCTCAAGTCCCAGTCCCAATTCTACAAAATACATGTTGATATATCCCCTTAATACGTTCTCTATTCCCGCTTACGACGATCAAATTTCCGTTGTACTATTTGTACGCGAACCGGATTTTATTCTTATTTCATTATAAAATTCGGCTTCTGGAAAACACGACGCGATATTGCCTCATATTCTCTGATAGTTATTGACAGTGTAGATGATTTTATTGTGTTTGACGGCGTAGAAGTGGCTCTGGCTATGACGCAACACAGGTGACGTGTCTCTCTCCCGCTGCCCTTCACCCCCTTCCCTTTGTTTATTTCTCACGTAGGCACATTATTGTCTTCGTGTTCCGCACTATTGTCTTCTAGTTCTTAGTGTTCACGTCCAGTTATGACCTATTTTATTGCGTGTTTCATAATGGATAAGAAGAAAGTACGGCAGATAACTAATGATGAGAAGATTAAATACATTCGAGACGTGGACTGCAATCCTCACATGAAGCGTGTGGATATAGCGCGAAACTGGAACATTCCTCCGTCTACACTGAACACGATTCTCGGCAAAAGGAAGGAAATTGAACGTGTATTTGAAGAAGGGGTGAGTGGCAAAAGGAAACGTGTGCGAGAGGGACAATTTCCTCAACTAGAAAGCTCTTTATTGAAGTGGTTCAAGCAAGCACGTGCTTCAAACATATGCGTGCGCGGTCGCCGGCGATAGAGCCGTCACTGGCGGGGCGCGAGTGCGAGAATGTCCTTGCTGATCAAATATAAAGAAAGACCCTGTATTATATGTGTTTGGAAGTGGATGGGGAACATTTTCAGCATCTACTGTAAATCATGGCCAGTAAAACTGCATGGTTGGCTACTGATTTTAAGCACCGTATTCTGCCGTAGGCCTACATATGCGTGCGCGGTCGCCGGCAACTGAGCCGTCACTGGTGGAGCGAGAATGTCCTTGCTGATCAAAAATAAAGACCCTGTATTATTCTGTAGTGTAGAGGTACAGTAATTCATTTTTATGTTATTTATTGCGTGTAAGTTACTGATAACCTATGTTAATGTCGTGACTGTAGTAGTGCATACAATCACTTACTAAGGTCGGCGATTTAACGTCCATATATATGCCGCGTTCTTTCTTATACGTTGTAAATGCAGTATGGCGTTTTCCGGTAGTACGTTTTCCCGCATATGACGTCCAAATTTTTCAGTCCCTTGAAAAACGTACTAACGAGATTCCACTGTACTTTTTAATACAATAGCAATCAAATTTGGATTATTATTCATCAAATGTATTTAATTTTCATTCCAACATCGGTAGGTGTATTTAGTGTAAGTGTACTGGTATTTCCAATTCAATGAAGTGGACAAGAGAAACTTAATACCTCATGTAGACTGTGTGTTTCTGAATGTTGCAGGTGCAGTTTGTGGTGACGTACATTGCTCCTTGGCAGATCACGTGGGGATCTGCGTTCCATGCCTTCGCACAGCCGTTCTCTGTGCCGCATTCGGGCATGTTGTTCGTGCAGGCAGCCGTTTCCGCCATCCTGTCTGCACCTCTCAGCCCCTTCCTGGGCAGTGCCATCTTCCTGGCGTCGTATGTGCGCCCGGTCAAGTTCTGGGAGCGAGATTACAACACGCGCCGAGTGGACCATTCCAACACTCGGCTCTCGTCACACCTGGAGCGCAACCTGGGGGCGGACGACAACAATCTGAACTCCATCTTCTACGAGCACTTGACTCGCTCGCTGCAGCACTCCCTGTGCGGGGACCTGGCGATGGGACGGTGGGGTCCCGTGGCGCAGGGGGACGTGTTCGTGCTGGCCTCGGACTACCTCAACTGCCTGGTGCACGTCGTGGAGCTGGGCAACGGGCTGGTGACCTTCCAGATGCGCGGGCTGGAATTCCGCGGCACCTACTGTCAGCAGCGGGAGGTGGAGGCCATCTCGGAGGGCGTGGAGGATAACGACGGGTGCTGCTGCTGCGAGCCCGGGCACCTACCTCACATGCTGAGCATGAACGCTGCCTTCAGTCAGCGCTGGCTGGCCTGGGAGGTGACCGCCACCAAGTATGTGCTCGAGGGATACAGCATCTCCGACAACAGTGCCATCTCCATGCTGCAGGTCTTCGACTTCCGCAAGGTCAGTGGCTTCTAAAACTAGCAATGCTTAGTCATCTTTGATTGATATGCAGTAGACGTCGCTGTTTCATCAAAGAGTCTAGGGTGGGCCAGATGATACTATTGTTGTTACGTATTAAATATTGTTTTATATTTGGCATTTATTGTTGCCAATATTGCCATTATCATAATTCCACACAACACAAAATTTGTAACAAGTTTTAATAAATAGTTGATGCATTAGAAACTGTACCCACATGGCTCTTTATTAATACATGTATTCTCTCCTGTGCTTGGATGAAACAAATGTATCCATCAGCGTGGTTGATGAGGACATAATTATTTAATTTCTAACTGTGTTCAGAGCTATAGAAGAAAATGGATTTGTTTAAAAATTCTATTTTCATTTTCCTATTTCGACATATTAAATAACTAGGTACCGTGCCACAAATTTTAAAAAAATCAATTATACAATAGAAATTACAGCTTCGACAGAACTCACTAACACTTTTTTACTGTACTTGGAATAGCTGACAACTGAAAATGTGTAATTGTATGTTTGTCTTACGTCAGCAATCTGCGAACAATAGCTGAATACCTGTTTAAGGGCGTGGAGTGGGGTGAACCCTTCTCCCGTAATCCTGTTTGACAGAGACAGAAGCAGGAAGCTTCAAAGCAACGCTATGGGCCAATCTGCTGGCCCTTGAAGAGAGAAAATTCCCTTCATAGCACTGAAGAATTCGCGTGCAAGACAGTGCTATGTCCACTATTTCCTCACCCGGCCCATCAAGCCATATACTTTACATGGGACTTGCTGTGGACCGGCCCTCGCTGTGACGATACACCGTACGAGACTGTCAGGATCTTAAGCTAGGGATGCGTTATTTATAATGAATTCTCTTTAGAGATTCTACAAGGGTAAAACACTTATTTTAAGTTGAGTATCTGTAATATAAAGTAATTTTAAAAGACATTAATTAAACAAATTGTTTGCAATGCTGCCTAACGGCCTTGGGTGGGCAGGGCCCATGACACACCGTCCCTATCGCTTGTGGCTATGTGGACTTGTGAGGCTGTGCTTGCTCGTGCAATAGTCTGTTATTTATACAAATCTACACCGTTTCTACCGATTGAACCAAATTTTACAGATGGTACTTATCTCTTGGTTACACTGTCTTCTTGAAACTTGGACAGACTTGACATTCTATAGATTTAGGATCTTCGGCTCACAGGCAAAATTCCGTATGTACTCAAGGGACTCAAAAACCACATTTTAAGGGGCAATTTGAGGAAACAAAGATTTAATTGAGTGTATTGAAGGCTGGCAATGCGGGTTGCATCACCCCTCCCCTTGGATCGTACCTGTGGATGTTGTTACACAATGTAAAGTGCTGTGCGGCGTCTTATTATTATTATTATTATTCTTCTATGCCCAAGGTCACGGATTCAAGCCCGCCTGAAGTCGTCTGATTTTTTAAGAGCGATAAAAATCCCCCAGTATGCCTTCCTTTGGAGGGGAAGTAAAGCCAGCGGTCCCATGCCATAGATTTATGGCATGATAAAGAACCTTCCACTAATTACACTTGTGCAAAGCTAAATTGTAGGTTATCTTTGACTAACGCTCTTAGGTTCCAACGTTCGTCGCCAGGTGCCAACTGCGGTGGCATCTAGTAACCAAGTTCAGAACTAGTTGGTCGTTGATGGTGGAGTTTGTTAGCAAAAGTTGGAACTACTTGAAAATCGAATGTCTGCAGTCCTTACTTGAATTAAAAACAGATAACACACACTAATACAGCCATCACAATTAACACCGGTTATCAGACAGATTCTACACACACCCAAAGTACACGGGGCTACATGACCGCGTTGTCGCTGCCCCTAAACTGAGGAACCAAACCAACCAGTAAGTTACATGTGCCAGTAGTTGGTCGTACCGTTGGATGTTACATCCGTTATCAGGGTGTCTACCGGTAACGAAAGTAACGAATTTTACAAATGGGTAACGAAAGTAACGAATTTTACAAACGGGTAACGAAAATTTTCTGAAGGCGGGTTGAATAATTTAAACTCGCGCCGCTAGGCTCAGAGATTGCGAGTTTCACGCAAGCGGCGCCTCGCCTATTGCATAGTACTAAGCTATATGTCTCCGTGCCCGACCTCAAGGAAATACATACCGAGGATACCTTGAGCGGTATACATCGGTTCCACGTATATTTTAGGCATCAAGAAGTCTTAAGTTTCGTGTGAAATATTTTTCTGTGTTACTGTATTAGGAAACCTGACTTTTCGCGAGACGTTTATTCGCGAATATTTCCGAAACTAAAAAGAAATCTCTGATTTCTGTTATTTGGAAACTAAGTCAAATTGAAGTCCAGAAATAACGTGAAACAATTTAATGTCGCAATCTTGCGAAATGTTACCGTTTCGAAAAAATGCGAAAAATCTTCGAAATACATATAACTTATTTAAAAAATATGTCAAGTAAATTTGCGACATTCAGTATGGTTAATTCGAAATTCCGTTATAAGTCTATTTTTCCTTCGAACTATCGTTCCATCGGATATATAATCTAACCGATTATTTCGATAACTTGTTGATAATTCGTGGTTCTCGATCGAAATAAAACTTGCCCTCTTGTCATATTATTCGTGCAATCCTCTCAGAACAATTCGTAATATTCGAACGTTCATCCTCCGAAATCGCATCCTCAAGACGGCCGGCTGACCGTACGACTTGCCTGCTGGAATCTCGTCAAACGGACCGAGATCGACGTCAGTTGCGTAAAATCATAAAACCCGTCCCCTATCGTGAACTTGTGACCACGAGGACTGCGGGAATCCTGTCAAAGGTGATTGGGCACCCATCACGGGGCACCCATCACGAAACCTACTTGCCACTTTTCCCATGACCGTATACTTAAAAGCGTGCGGGGAGCGAGAAGTGCATAACTCACTTAAAAATGGCAGCCTACGTAGCATCGAAATACCAAATCCTCCTCGTGATCCACCCTGAACTCATGAACTCCCAAATACAGCATAGGGACAAAGGGAATCACGGCGCCGACCGAACAACATGTTCATAACTACGCGTGAATTTTAACCATGCCCAACCTTGAGCTTGCCTCCGCCATTCTATCAGGACAGATAGACAGGCAGACAATCGTTGAACGGCCGGGTGCGGCGACGATTGCATAATATCTCGAGGACAACATAAAACGGCCGAGAGCGGCAGCGATTGTGATACATCGCGATATTTCTCCGCATTCAATGACGAGGACAACTGTAATCTTGTCAAACGGACAGCAAGTGGCGCCGATTGCGTAATAATGCTATATTTTCTTGTGCCCGAGTTCAAGGACAATGGAAATCTCGTCGAATGACTAAAAGTGACGCTGATGATCTAAATCGCGATTTTTCTCCGTGTTCTATCGTAAAAACTACGGGAAGCTCACCAAACAACTGAGACCAGCGCCGATCGTGTAACATCTCGATATTTCTCCGCATTTGACTGCGAAGACAGAATTCGGTGACGATCGCGTAACATCGCATACATTTCTTCGCGACCTACCGCGGGGACGAAGGAAATCTCTCCAAATGGTCAAGAGCTGAGCAACCTCTTGGTACCGTAATAATAACAACATATTGTGGACAAGACGACATATTAGCTGAAACAACTCATTGGATATTAAATATCTAGTACGGTATATATTTATAATTTTTAAAATTTTTATAACATCATGTGAATTTCATTTAAAGCGGCTTCGGTGGTGTAGTTGGTAGCATGCTGAACTGCTGTTCCCAATATAGCGGGTTCAAACCCGGCCGAAGTCGTCGGATTTTTTAAAAGCGTTAAAAATCCTTCAGTATGCCTTCCTTCGGAGGGGAAGTAAAGCCGGCGGTCCCATGTCATGGATTTATGGCATGTAAAGGATTCTTCCACAGACAAAACTTGTGTGAAGCTAAATTGTTAGGTTATATTTCGTCGGAACGCTCTATCAAAGTTCCAAGGTTCACCACTAGGTATCATTGATATCTGGTAGCAACTTGAAATTGAACGGAACTTGTAGCTCACCCTAAGGGTGTCCGTTGGAAGCAGCTACAGACTCAGACGAGCTGAACATGTCCTTCGACACTCCCGGCACTAAAAGCCATACGATAAATAAAAAAACTTCTTTAAAAACAGTTCATTGTTGTTTTTCTTCACCGCGTGATGAGCGCCTATGCTTGTAGACCGCAGACGTAACTTGAATTCCAAGGTAACTAAAATTAACTAATAGGTAACTAAAAGGTACCTAAAAAGTAACTAATTTTTACTTCATCCTTACAGTAGACACCCTGGTTATGGGATAGAGGGGAATTTCATTTGTGTGGAGGGCGTTCCGAACCATTACTTCCCGATATCTCAGTTTATTGCCTGTCTTTCAATTCGCTGACCAACATCAATATTAAACCAGCTCCGTGCTCCAAACTGCAGCCTGTTTGGAGAAGGACTAGTCACGGCCATTTAGTTTGTGTGGGGATTATCACTCCTGTATGAATAATGTTCATTTTGCCCCCATAAAGCCAAGGATTGTGTTCTGCAGGTGCTGATCACGTATTACGTGAAGAGTATCATTTTCTACGCCATAAGGTCGTCCAAGTTGGAAGAGTGGTTGTCCTCGCAGACCATCCTGGACGCCCTGCAGCCCCTGCTGGACAAGAGCTTTGTGGACCTGGACCCAGTGTTCAACATGAATATCGACGAGGACTACGACTTCCGGGCTTCGGGCGTAACTCGTAACAGCTTCTGCAACGTGTACCTGGACTGGATCCAGTTCTGTGCCTCCAAGCGCAAGGTGGCGGACAAGGGGCGCGACTCGACGCTCGTGTCTCTGTGTTTCGCTCTGAGCCTGCTCGGCCGACGGACGCTGGGCGCTGCCTCGCACAACACTGTGTCCAGGTAGGATGGCATTCGTAACAATTGAAGCTTCTATTAAATTGTGGATGATTATACAGGGGTGTGCAAATTATTACTTAAACTAGCTGTTACCCGCGGCTTCGCCCGCATTAACATTTGGAATCCCGTTATAACATTAGTTATATAGATAGATAAGCATGGTCTATCACCTGAAACCAAAAATGCACGGGACGAAAAAAAACATCAAAATATCATGTTGGTTTCAGACCCTAAAAGACGTGAAAAATATAATAAAAGTATTTAAAAGAACTATTTTTTGAAATTTCATTCAAATCAATTTTTATGTCATTCCTGGGACTTGGAAAATTCCGGCCAAAAAGTACAAAATCATTAATAACTCCCTAAGTATTCGTCGTATGATGAAATAGCATGAGACAAAAAAGATGTAATGTGTTATTGTCTACAACATAGGCCATGTATAATTTTACACTCAGACATATTACGTCCCCCCCCCCCCCATAATTTCACCCCTCCCCATGGGCCCCTTTAATTGGATTTATGAAAATGCTGTCAAACACCTATTTACTTACTTTTTATGCTGATTTTTTTCCGCCTAGTTCCAAACTCCTCGCCTATGTCGTTTAAGAGACACACGCTCCGTTAGGAATCCTTCAACCCCCACTTTCCACCCCTTTCACCTCATAATATACACCACGTCGAAAAACCCTCAGACACGTGCCTTCTTATTTTTAATGATGAGTTTATATGCCGAGTATCACATCCCCCCAATGAAACCAATCGGGAGATATTGCTATTCAATGAAATGCAGGTCTACCCCCTTAACACCCCTTTAGAACCTGAATATCCAAAAATCCTTTCTTAGTGGGCGTTTGCGGCCCTTGAGGAAGCTGCATACCAAATTGCATTCCAATCCGTTCGGTGGTTTCTGAGATTTCGTGATGAATGAATGAGTGAGTGAGTGAGTGGTATTTGAGCTTTATATAGTAGATATAGAATGTCACCCAGTCAATTTTTTTTCAAATCATTTTATCTTATTTGTATTACCCTACTCAGTGATGCCTTCTCCCCTTACAACTTATCCCATAAGATACTGAGTCTGGAAATTCTCAAAATTGGAGATTCTGAGGGATACCTGAAGTGGGTTTGTGTTTTCCTTTTTCATTTCCTTCCAAATGTGCCATCTAATGAGGTGATTTCAATCCTTTGCCCACAAATGTTTCGAGCATCGGTAACAAGACTTCAAATTCCTTTGCTCTAAATTCACACAAAAACTAGAATACAGTAACCAAAATGAAACGTGTGCAAGGCTCCTATTGTAGTGTCGCACAGTCAGTTGGATTTATTGAGGTTTATTTAATTCTGTTTTGCTCAGTGTGGAGTTCTTCCTGTATGGTCTACACGCTCTATTCAAGGGAGACTTCCGCATCACGTCGGTGCGAGACGAGTGGATCTTCTCGGACATGGAGCTGCTGCGTAAAGTGGTGGCCCCTGGCGTGCGCATGTCGCTCAAGTTGCACCAGGTGAGTACAAAACAGGTGCTCTACGATCTATTCAGAAACCAGACAGCAGAAGCTGTAAGGCAAGGCTGCAACTTACTTTTCAATCTGTTCATGAAGGAAACTAGACAAAAGTTTAAAGTAGGAGTAAAGATTCAAGGATAATGTGTTTGAAACCTAATCCAACTTGCTATATATTTTAACGCATGATATGTTTTACAAGCTTGTCGTTTTCTTGTGCAAGTGGCGATTCACGATTTGTAATAGCGCTATAACGACTACCATGACAATTAAAACATTTTATTTTACTTTCATAACTATCTTAATAATCCCGCGTTGGTAACCTAACTCCAACTTGTTATGATATGTTACAAAGAGTGTCGTTTTTCTTGTACAAGTGACGATTCACGACTTATAACAGCGCTATAACGTTTACCATGTCAACTAAAGCATACAGTTTTTATCTATTTAACTTTTGCTTCATCTCGGCTTCTCAATCGCTTCTTTATTCACTTTGATTTGCTTGTTTGTTACAATCTGCCAACGTTATGTTATAGCTTGTAATAAATGATCTGCCCATTGCGTTGCCCAGCAGAGAGAGCCAACAAATAAGAACCAACTGAGTCATTGAAGTTTAGGAGAAGGTAATACGTTTCTCGTAACAGTACGACACTGTGTAATATGCTTGATTGCTGTGTTTGGTAAATAGCCTGCACATTAAGCAACTAAAACAACAGAGTGGGCCATTGAGTTGGGAATCGACTGAAGTTTAAGGTTGGAGGACTGGATTACAAAATTTTTGTTCTGTTTGAGGCGACAATTTGACCTACGTCCTTTGCGCTTCTTCATTCTTCTGACAGCGACATTTTCTGTCACTAAAGTTTTCGATCGAAATTATTGGAGTATTGACGTAGGCAGTTTATAAGGTAGATCTCTTATTTTAATAACATCATTTTACTATCACTTTTTAATACGTGGCATTTAATTATTTGCAAGCTTTTCCATTTTTGATTTAAAACAATTTTTGTAGGAATATTCATTTCTTTTCGGCTTTGTTAACTAGTTTTAAGATTTAATATCAATCACGCTGAGGAAGGTATCAATGAAATACCGAAACATGTACGTTTAGTAATGTAATTAAACATTACTTTAGTGTTTGACTAGGCGGTTTTAATAAGAGAATCGTTTACTTGTATGACACGTCAGCTTGCTTCATTGACAGGTACAGTTTGCGCGAGTAGGATATGACTCAGCTCCTGTGACGCGTAATGCTGCTTGACTTATGTGTAGAATACATTCTGTCATCGCTGTGTTCGCCGTGGAGCAGCTGCTACAATAAACAACAAATACACGCTGGGAGAGTACCTTACACACACGGGGTTGTATCCCTTCCCTCAACTGTCCTATAAATGGCTACATTAAATAGTTGACCAGTGTTAGGGATAAGGAATTGTTAGTTTGTCCCCTGTCCCCGAGGGAGACATCTCAGCACTGCAGCAGTTTTATAATGGATCCTGAGTAGCTTACAAATTTTTTATTTCATGACAATAGAATCCAGATCATTCTTGAGGTTACAACAGCTTCAAGTTCGGAATATACTGTAAAGTCCTTGAAGACTCAATGTGTTGGAATCAGTTCACTTCTCCACATCTTGTTGTTAATCGTATACAGACTACAGTGTAGTACGTTCCTTCTTGCGGTGCGTTGTGTAAGTATTCTATACGCAGTTATTCGTGGTATATAAAAATTAAATGATTAAATCATCGTTTCTTCGCTCTGGGTGGGGTTGTTCTTGTCTCTAGCTTCAATTTGCTTCTCCCACAAAACGCGAGGTCTCTTCCCAGGGACACTCTCGAGGTATCCGGTAAGGAGCAATCCTCTTCATGTGACCATACCATCTCGAGTGTCTCCAGCAGGCTCCGTCCCAATCCCAGTTGTTGTCAGATATCCTCATTCCTTATTTTGTCCATTTTCGTCTTCATTTCATTTCTACTGCCTGGAGATGACTGTTTGTTGGTCCAGTGAGGGTTGCTGCTTCCAGTCCATACGTTAGGTATATCTTGAACAAACTAATCTTGGAAGCTTGTGCAAATGTTCCGTCCCAAAGTAGCTGATAGAAATTGGAAGCTTTAAAATAAATACATTTAAAAAATCGGTCAATCCATTTCAGAGTTCTTAAATGGTCCAACATGGATAAAATCCATTAAAACAGCAGCCCTCTTTATGATTAGCATCATATTTATACCATTCATAATAGACCTACCATTATGCCATTGCAACTTGTCAGCATTGAATTTCCCAACAAATTTTCTTCAAGAAATAAATGCGATTGACTTACAGTAAGAAGTCTCTCGAGCCTAGTGTCACTTCTAGAATTGAGGCTTAAGTGTCCAATCTGGGAGAAATATGAGGCATTGGTAAAGCACATTTACTATGACTGGTCCACTTCTCCGTTCGGCCCCTTCATCTGTTCACCTACCTGATCTTAATGTTATCACAGAGAAATGTCTCTCTTCTCTAGCGTGATACTGTTATTTCAGGATCACTTCATGTCTCCAGACGAGTACGAGGACCCAGCTGCCTTGTATGAGGCCATCTCTTCTCATGAAGAGACCTTGGTGATCTCTCACGAGGGAGATCCTGTGTGGAGGAATGCTGTCCTGTCCGGCACACCGTCGCTGCTGGCTCTCAGGTGAGCAGATCAGTGGGCACAAATGAAAATAGTCTATAAGGTAAACGCACCGGTAGTGGACATTTTGGACTTAAAATACGAACAATAAGCCTACAGACTGCCTGAACGCGAAGTTCATTTAGTAGACAGAACCCCCTAGTGGCGGTACCCAGCACTAATCCATTCCCAGTGCACCATGGGAGGCTTTCACGCGCTTTATAGTAATGGTGTCCCAGTTGAACTGTGACTCCGCTTGGTAAGTACGAATCACAATTACTTTATTATCAGTTGTTTTGATGAAATACTATCAGGATAGGCTTGGGTGATGCATTTCAAGACATTAATTTAATGTTTATATGTTTACCAAGCCCATTAAATGAGGTATATAATTTTCAAAAGAAAAATATGTATTGTCCGTTGAGCCATTATATATTTAAGCACAAATTGTGCTAAATGTTCCGGCATAACTCAACAAAATGACAGTGTTTCGCCCCGGTGTGCAATTGGGCTCTTCAGTTGGTTAAAGCACACCTCACCAAGACACTGTCTAGTGCACACTGGGAAGGCCATTGCAAGACGTATTTGATACATGTGTATCCACGTCACGAGCAAAGCCAGTGCACTATGGGAGTCGAAACTCCACTCCAAAGCAATTATAACCTTACCTTGGCATTGAATATATAATTTTCAAAAGAAAAATATGTACTGTCATTTTGTTGAGTTATGCCGGAACATTTAGCACAATTTGTGCTTAAATATTAAATGAGGTGTCCACTACTGAAACACAATAACGGCATATGTTTAGTAGTGGACAAGAGGTGGCCACTACTAGTGAAAATGAACTTATTGTGTTTACCGAGTGTAAAATTAAAAATCCAATCCCCTATTATTTAATGGCAGACTGTGCTGTTCCTGGTTACCAGGTCTAGTCGTGGACAGGGGGTGTCCACTACTAAACATAGTGTCCAAGTATTGAAATGAGGCGTTTGGATAGTGGACAACGAATGATAAATGGACATTCACTCTACAGTTCAATGGAACTATATTTTGTATAAGTTAAATGATGTTTTTATCCGCTTTATTAATTTACCATTAATAAACTTAGGTCTTAATTAACTTTCTGTATTACCTAGATCGAGAAACATGGCATCACAAAAGCGAAAATGGTGGTCTTATGAAGAAGATAGAATCAAAGGGGCAGTAAATGATGTCAGTCATGGGATTCCGCTCAACACAGCTGCCAAGAATCATGGAGTTCCACGAACAACACTGAGGAGATACGTGAAAGACGAGACTTACAAATTCAAGAAGATGGGAACTTGTCCAACGTTATCACAAGAAGAAGAAGGCCTCTTAGTTCTATGGGTAGCATCCACAGCAGAGGCAGGGTTTCCAGTGAACAGAGATGACCTACTAGACAGTGTGCAAACATTAATAAAAGATTTAGGGAGACCTAATAACTTCAAAAATGACCGCCCAGGTCGAACTTGGTTTGAAAGTTTCCAGAAAAGAAACCCCTCTGTCGCTACAAGAGTAGCGCAGAATCTAACTGCAAGTAGGGCCGGTGTCACACAAGAACAACTCCTTAAGTGGTTTAGTGACGTTGACACTTGTCTAAAAAATAATGGATTAGATGAGATTCTATCTAGTCCTAACAGGGTTTTTAACGCCGATGAATCTGCTTTTTTCCTAAATCCAAAAGGCAATAAGGTGCTGGCTATAAAAGGCGATAAAACATATATCAGCACATTAATCCAGACGAGAAGGAATGCCTGACTGTACTCATAACGGCCAATGCTGAGGGGCAGCTGACATCGCCGTTAGTTGTTTTCAAATACGAAAGGATCCCGCAGGAGTTGGTAAACAGTGTACCTGCTGACTGGGGCCTGGGGAAATCAGAATCTGGATGGATGACAGGGGCCTTGTTCTATGAATTCATATGCAACGTATTTCATCCTTGGCTATCCAGAAACGTCATTCCCCGACCAGTCATCCTGTTCATTGATGGACACTCGTCACATTTAACTCTCCATACGAGCAGATTCTGCGAGGAAAATGGAATTATTTTGGTTGCACTCCATGCAAATGCGACTCATTTGATACAACCAATGGATGTTGCGTTATTCAGATCCCTTAAAGAGAATTGGAAGACAAAAGTTCACGAGTGGCGGCTCAAAAACATAGAAACACCTGTTTTAAAAAAGAAAGATTTTTGTCCGTTGCTTAAGGAGGTGTTAGAGGAGAAGGTAAGTCCTTCCATAATCTAAAATGGATTTCGCAAATGTGGTTTGGTGCCGTGGGATCCTACTGCGCCCAGTATTGTAAGGAAGAAAGTAAACTCAATAGGCAACAAGAAGTTGGAAAAGACTCCCACGATAAATGATGTAAGGATAGGTTTCGAAATGTTATCTAAATACAGGGTCATCAATTTAAGTCTCGCATCCGATACCGATCACGGCGCGGCAAGCTCTCGAGCTGAAACCCGCTCGCTGGCCGGTAAAAAGTGCGCGACTTCTCCCCACTACTTCGCGTCAGAAAACACAACATACAGTCATTTAATAGCAATTTCTAGTGAAAATAATTATCTACAAACTTACCTGGTTTTACAAGAAATGTTCAAAGTGTTGTCCGTCAGCTCGCAAGCATGCCTGGCACCTCGTAAACAAGTTTCTAGGCACACGGCGAATTTCTTCCTGGGTGACGTTCGTTATGAATCGAAAACGGCACTCTCTAACAGAAGAATACTTCGCATAAGAAAGCACAATGAATACACGTTGTTGTATAGAAACATCACTTTAAGGCAACACATAAACTGTAAAATTGCCCCGAGACTGCACTGTATGTTAGGTCAAATCAACTTAGCACTTCACAACCTTGAATACGCCGGAGATATTGACAGCTTATTGCAACATTGCGGGGAGAACGCCAAGGCCACCTTGACTGGCCTAGCGGTGCGTACATGCGAGAAATAAAATGATGACCCGGTACATGGGACCTGAAAAATTGGCGTTATTCGAGGTTGCAGTGTCTGCTGAAGATGTTGTGCCTACAGACATGTCTCTTTTTAATGTATGGCTCCAGATGAAATCAGATACCGTGGATCAGATAACTGAAAACAACAAATCCGTCGGTTATGATGAATCAGTAGGAGATGCTCAAGTTACCCACCACCAAGATAACAATCATGATGTGAGCAACTCCAGTGCTATCAGCAATTCCTGTATTGATAATAACCAGCACTGTCAGAATGAAGGACCCGGTAATTCAAACACCAGCAATAACTTTGTTGACACTAATATCGACAATAGCCGCAACAATAATCAAAGCTCTGGAGAAATACCTGGTCCTTTTAAAAGGTCCAGAACCCAGGAAGACCAGTACCAAAAAGCACATAATGGAGAGCATACCTTCCGTGGTCACATCGAAAGCTTGGCAGGAGTATTATGAAAATAAAGAAAAGCAGAAAATAGCGCAAGAAGAACTGAAAAGAGAGAGAGCTATTTTAAGGCTAATAAGAAAAGAACAACAGGCTGCTGAAAAGAAAAGAAAAGCTGAAGAAAAAGCTATTAAGCTTAAAAATAAGACGAAAGAAGAAAACTATAAGGAAAGAAGAGACATCATCCGATGATGATGAAGGTTCTTGGGTACCATCGGGCGGTAGTAGTACAAACTGTTAGTCTTGATATAGAGGACACTACGGAAGACGAAGGAATTTTGCCATTGAACGATCTTCAAATGAGCCTAGTGTACCAAGTCCAACACTTAAAGAATTGACAGATAAAGAGGAAGAAGGAGAAAAAGAATTTGAAGAAACATCTAATGCAGGCAAGGAGGGTAGATACGAAAATCAAAGTCAGAATACTGTTGAAATTGAGTGGGATAAGGAAAAAACCCTTGCAGGAGAACGATTTTGTAGTTGCTACCTTCACTGGTAAGAAAAGAAAACACAAATGTGTGTGCAAAATTAGGAATATAATCAATGACGATCTGGCAGAAGTGCTCGTGTTCAATCCCCTAAATAGAATGAAAAGTGTATTCGGTAAAAATGACAAAGATGTGCAAAACATTAATCCCTCTCAAATAGACTCGAGGCTTCCTAAACCTCTAGTGTTTGGGCGCGATGACCGCTGCCATTTTCCGGTGAGCATTGAAATAGATTGATATGTAATAATAGAACCAGAAGTAACAATGGTTCCTTAAACTGTAACTTACTTGTTCGCAATGTTTCATGTTTGTATTCTATCAGAATAACGTAACTTACCGGTAAGTTAGCTCCTTGAATTATCTTATCTATGCATTATATGTGTATTTTATAATAACACTTCAAGTATTTATTCATTTATTTGTCATATGTAAACATTAGAATCTGAGTTTTGTGTAATAAAAAGGATTCCCTAATGAATGTATTCACTTGGGTATCCCTTGTCCACTACTAGCGCAGAAACATGTCCATTACTAAATATCTATTTCTTGTTGGTGTTCACCATTGATACATTTTCAGCCTTAAGAAAACATTTCATTTTAAAATATATCCCATTGTGCATTTGTTTTCAAAGCAAGAAATGAATAAAGGATGGTTCTGTCTTATTTCTTTAGTTATGTTGCATACAAATAAGAGCACAGTAAACATTTAATTGTTTTTTTTCTTCAAGTGTCCACTACTGGTGCGTTTACCTTACCTTATATACCCGAATACCCCTGCACCCTCATGGAAGTTTAAAAAGAAAATTCAAACAAATGTATACTATTTATACTTTACTACATATGACGAGATTTCATGTTAACTATTTCCATCACTTGTTTTAAGTTTACCGATGCCATGCTACCGTAACATGCAACTCACGAAACTGTAAAACCCACGCTTCTGCCTTCAACACCTGTTGACCTCGACGGCTACTCTCTTCCCCTACCATCCCATACGGCCGAGTGTAAGAAGCATGCAGTAGTCTACACAACGACTGAAAATGAGCAAAAGAATAAGTTTTACGGCATCCTTCAAGTTGAAAATGCTAAAATTTGCTGCAGAAAATAGAGTGAAAGCGGCGAGTCGTAAATATGAAGTGCTGCCATGTATGATTCGTTATTGGCGCAACCAGAAGGACAAATTATTGGGAACAAAGAAAACTTGTGAGTCCTTCCGCAGTGTGAAAAGAGGAAAGTACGTAAATATGGACATAAAAGTTCTGGAGTGTGTTGGAGAAACACGAGACAATGGTCACGCGCTAAATCACGAAATTATGCCGCGTAACATTGCAACACTGCGTAACCTTGAAGTCGATGCACGCGATGCTGTGCGCGGCTGTAGCACTGTAACCAGTCAGCTGTGATGGTCCAAGAGAGTGGCTATTATCACTTATTTCGTAAATAGGTGCTCCTTTGTGTGCCTTTATACCTAACCTATATCAAGGGAAATTTTGAAGCCGAAAATTTAAATAAAAGTAATAATAATGCGAGTAAATATGGTATGCCTGGAAAAGCACTCGCACCATCTAAGGGATACTCGCAACATCCTATATCGAATGTGGCGGGCAATTTAAATCTTTAAAATTTGGATGACTCGATTAATAACTGCACCCCAATTTTTCACGTCCGATTTTGAATAGAAATGTGCAGGAGGGGGGGGTATTCAGGTATGACACTGCGGATTTAATTCAATTGTTATTATAGATCTGTAATACAAAAGTACTAATGCAGAAAAATACCAGTCTAATGAAATTTTGGGGACCTCCTAATTTAATTTGTTATGCTGGAATAAGTCGATTTATAAGAATTCACCTGGTGTTGTATTCATTGCATGATCTACTCTATATTACCTCATCTTGTCTTTATGCTCAAGGCTCAATATTTATTTGTTATTACGATATTCATATGCACATGAATTAGTAATTATTAATAATTATTGAAAGAAGTTTTCCTATACCAGCATATTACTTGTGGAAAATGTAATATATATTTGCCTCCACTTTACACATACTTGCAAGGTGGCCACTACTCCTGGAAAACCTGGAAATCCTGGAAAACTCCTGGAATTTTGTTAGATCTGGAAAACTCCTGGAAAATGATGAAAAATTTGAAAACAATTAGTACTTCAATGTTTATAAAAGGTTCTAACACCTTAATTTAGTCTTGGATCAATTAAATATTGAACTTTGTACAAATGCTTGTATATCTTTGACTACTGTCCCTTGCTAGCCAACTCCGGCACTGCAGCCCCTAGGCCTACCAAGCGACCGCTGCCCAGCCATTTGGGTGATAAGTGGTCCTCTCGGCCGTTAACTGAAACAAAATCGAAGACAGCCACAAATAGTAGAATGCTGCAAATGCCACTTCAAAGCGCAATACAAAGAAAACAGACTAAACAATTGATCTGTTTACTAAACTAGCATTGGCTGAATCGTTATTAGACTGTAGTGTTGTGTTGCCAGGCACGTTCTGGACGATGGCACGGACGAATACAAGATCATCATGCTGAACAAGCGTTTCCTCAGTTTCCGTGTGATCAAGATCAACCGAGAATGTGTTCGCGGCCTGTGGGCGGGGCAGCAGCAGGAGCTAGTGTACCTGCGGAATCGCAACCCCGAGCGCGGCAGCATCCAGAACGCCAAGCAGGTGAGTTCTCAGTAGCTCGAGTGGTCTCCCCTTCTTGCATAGGTTATTGGTGAGTGCTGATTTAATTGGTAGAAAAATGGTTTGTTACAAAGAGAGCCTTTCTGTATTTTACCCTACAATACTAACATACGTAAAATGTACGTGTATGAGTAATTTAACTGCTTAGAATTCCCTCTCTATCTGTCCCCACCCAGGAGTGCTTCTACTGGTCTATGGTGGTGATGTCAATGCTCTTGTTATTATTATTATTATTGCCAATCGGTTCTAGAGGCTTAATCATTGGGCAAAGAATTGTCTGGAAACTATCCTTGAATTAAACATGTTGCTTTCTCCATGGCAATAACAAAGATATGTCACATCACTTCAGAGGGATTATAAAAACCAGAGACAGTATAAGAGGCTGGAGAGATTACGTACTGCTATTTACGTCAAAGTAAACGACTTCTGTATTTGTTGTATTTAAGATGGAACTTAGCGTATTAAACTTCAAACACCACAGAGGATTCAGTGTATATAAATAGTGTTACGAAATATGTATCAATTTGAACCATTTAACTAATTGGTACGTAAATTTAACGTACTGTTAGTTTTAAGCATCAATTGAACAATGGTTAATGGCGATCGCATCTTCCCTGTCCTTGGTTGCTGGTCGATGTATGTGGTGTTGCCGCAATTTTGAAATATAGTACTTGTATTAAATTTGTGCGGGCTCCAAAAAAGATCACATTCATGTTGGCTGTTTTGAAGGGCACATTAAAAATAAAACATTAGCGAGAGGATAAATTTTATTATTACAACTAGAAATACCTGGCAGGCCTTGCAAGGCCAATCAAAGACAGAAAGTTAATAATAATGTTATTGGTTTTACATCCCTTTTAACAACTGTGGCTTTTAGAGACACCACGGTGAAGGAATTTCGGCCCGAAAGGGATCTTTAGCGTGGCAGTGACATGGCACCCTCAAATGCCAATTGGCTCGATCCTGCAATCTTGGTCACAGCAGGCGAGAAAGATAGAAACTGAAGTAAGTGCCTTTGTTTTTCTGTCTGGTGCCCCGGTCCTTATGATGAGACATCCATGAATCAGCAAGCCATAAGTATACAGATTGTGCAATTGGATCAGTCCCTCACATACATAACCTTCCCTGGAGTGCACACAACAACTCGCACTAATTTCATCGCAATCGGTTGAATGGTTTATGAACGCATAGGGGACATAAACTATCCCGTAACATTGATTTATATATGTATAAGATCTGTGGCTAGTTATTGGCTAACTGTACTGCACACTGCAACACTGCAAATGTTTCAGGCTCTACGGAACATCATCAACTCGTCGTGCGACCAGCCCATTGGCTACCCCATCTATGTGTCTCCACTGACCACATCGTACGCAGAGACCAACGAACAGATGTGCAGCATCATCGGAGGCTCGCTCTCGCTGGAGACTCTCAAGGCGGCCGTGTTGCGACTCTGGAGGAGGTCAGTCTTACTAAGTTACCCTTAGTGTATGCTTCCTGCTCCACTCTGCACTATGAACAGCAGTGGGAAGTGAATACTGCAAAACAATCGAACACACTGTCGACTAACTGTTCCGTGAGCGAAGATGGAGACCCCATGTTTACATTCAATCAATATTATAGGTAAAACAGTCATACGCATACGAGAATAACGAAAGTTAATTCATTCTAATTCTTGCAGACTATAGTAAACAAGGGAAGGTGTTCCCTCGGAGACCATTAGATGGCTGCACAATACTGGAATACAGCACAGAAGTCATACAAGCACTGTGAGTGCAAGTTATCGTCATGTCAGAGTTGCAGCTAGAACTGATTGAGTTACAAGGAATTGAAGCAACTATTCCTCAACGTTTCGAAACTTGAGTTCTACAAGGGCCTAACAAAATCAAGCTTCCCAAACTTGAAATCTCATGCACAGAAGATAACTGCTATGTTTGCATCTTACTACAGTGGAACCTCGTTAGTACATTTTTCAAGGGACCGAAAAATTTGGACGTAAAAAGCGGGAAAACGTACTAATGAAAAATGAACATTAAACCTCATTAACTTGTTTCAGTGAGAGAAAAGTTTAAAAAAACGTGTTAATCGGAAGTATGTACTATCGAATAAACAATTTTAAACAACCTACAGAATTATTGTATTACAGAACTAATTTACACAGCACAGAGAAACGAGAGCAATGGAAACAAGAGAAAAATGTACTATTCCGGTACCGTACTCTAAATTGAAGTACCGGTACTGTAGTAAGAGTTGAAGTATTTAACTTTCTATCATTGATTTCAGCTTAAATACATGTTTTTCTTGATACTCTGTGGAAAAGAAGTGCCGTATTCTTTGGCGTGAACGATTGGATATAACCGAAGTTTTTTTTAGGTTAGAAATGCTCGCGAGTGTACAGAAAAATAAATCCTCACACTTAAGGTAAGGATTTCTGTCTACTTCTTAAAGAATTTTTATTTACTCATCACTAGTTAACGATTTAATGACTTTCTTAGGCCTATCCATTATTTCTATACGACGCAACAAAATTATCACTAGGTTTCACAACTTCTTCGGTAGTGTAATGTGTGAATCAGATCGTATTGAGTTTCAAGGTCGATACGGTAAAATTGTGGAATCGGACCGTATCCAAACTGGTGTTCAGGAACGTGATTGTAAACGCATATCGTATTGAAAGCGATTCTGCTCGCTCTTGAGTTACATTTATAAACTAATTGAGGCCTACTCTCGTCTGTCGCCAAACTCTCTAATCGCTAATTTTACTTTCTGCCCATATTCTTCGTTACTGTTTGTGTTCCTGTCGTGGTTGATAAGCGTAGTTCGTTGCACGTGTTTTTAGCATTAATGTATTTTTGTCTGTTTTACCTTTAATGCCTGGTGTATCCGTACGTAAATTGTGGCACGTTAAAGATTCGGGGGCAACATTCCGGCAGCCCGGCGTCTCTAAAAGCTTTAAGCTTCAGTAGTTAAAAGGGACGTAAAAACAATAACATTTTATCATTATTAAACTGAACATAAACTTGCTAAAAACAAACATCATAATCTTCCGCGCATCCTTTTTACGTGTTTACAAACCACCCGTAAAAGAAAAAGTCGGACGATAATTACAGGTCCTTTATGTTTTACTGTTTGATACGAGTTAGCCAACAAAACTGCAGGTTGGCCACCATAAACTAAACAGCGTATTGAAATCGCGAACTGAAACTGCTCATGTAAATGGGCATCGTACCGAAAACAGTATCGTATTCAAATCGATTTGAGTTCGCCATGTAAATGCACTAACGCAGGAACTAGCTGCCGTAGACACTGAGGCCGGACAGAACAGATGTGCTTTAATACTGCCGCTATACTCGTTACATTGTTCTGTGACCCGTTATGTCGCAACCCTCGCCCGCTTGTTGGCCAGGAATGTTATCTCAAAGCGGCCGGGCTCCCATTCCACTAGGGGTGGACAAAGAATGCTTTCAGGGCTGACAAAAATACGATGCGCTGCAAAATACGCAATGTGACCTTGTTTAAAGAAACAAGTCTCTGTCTTGCGTTCTGTGCGTACGGGCGGTATAACTCACGATACGCGACGAAAATTTGATCGTCGTAAGCGGGAATAGAAAACTTATTAAGGGGATATATCAACATGTATTTAGCAGCAATGGGACTGGGACTTGAGAAAATCATCGCATTAAACGGGGAAAACGTCGTAACCGAGAACGTGCTAACGAGATTCCACTGTATATCTGTGAATAGGTGTTTTCTACAATGAAGCTTCGCAAAAATAGCATCAGAAATAGATTGACAGACCAGCATTTAGCTGCGCTACTAAGGATCAGCTCATCCAGTTTCAACCAGATTATGACAAACGTTTAGAAGCCCAGTAACAGTTTCACTTGTCACATACTCCTTCCTCTTCTAACAAATAATGAAGGTGTGTTCTATTTTCCTAAGGTTTCTACCATTTGTAGCCTTTAAGTATTGTTTGATTTAAAATTCAGAATTAAAATGTTTATAATCTATCTACAAACATAAACTCAGAAAAAAAGAATCGACAAAATTTTAAAAGTAGAAAGAAGAATAGCTACAATATGCTTAAATAAAAACTATCAGAAAGATGGACAGTGGTGGATAGTACCAAATGAACTGGAGCCCATCACTGGTACTATTCGGAAGAAACAGATTTCTTTTTTTGGTCACATCATGAGGACACCAGAAACCAGATTGTATGTCTACCCCTTTCCTATGGGGTCGGGGATGAGATGCGATGGAAGTCTTTGTGGCGGATGATTTTTACGGCCGGATGACCAGAAACCAGATTATCTGCAAAAATTGTAGTGAAACTTTGGAATATGAAACAAGTAGGATGGATTAAGGAAATTAGAGAAGCTATGAAAGACTTAGAAATAACATTGGATGACTTGCAAAACAAAAAATTAAAAAAAAAAACTGATAGATATAAAATTAAGATTTCAGGCAAAAATAGACAAATGTAATACAATAAAAAGGGTCTTTACCGATGAGGAACATCTGAGAAGATCAGAGCGAATGAAAAGCTACTGGGCGACTCGGAAAGGAAACTTACTGAAGAAGAGGACCAAGAAATGATTGACTGAAGTGGTCCAATGAGGCCGTAAAAACAGAAGAAGAAGAAACGTGTGGTGTTCGGCCCGCCTAGATTATGGCTCTGCCCATGTCTGGTCTGTTCACCCTCCAAACCTAATCTGATGATGTCATCCAATTAATTACACACCCCCAGGTTTGAACAAACTGTATGGTAATTGTAATCTTGCCGCCTAATATGACTGATAATGACTGTGTTGTGTGCAGGGTGCGGCGGCGGTGCGGAGAGGGCTGTTCGAGCGGGGGCTCCATGCCCACAGAAGATGGAACCTTCGGGCACGAGGGGGTGTATGCCATGACCAACTGTAGCATTCATTCTGGTATGTTAAGTCTGGTATGTCACATTACTATATATCATATGAGGCGCCAAGTCCATAGGAGCACCTTACCTTCCATGATGCTTTACCTACCAGCATTAGTGATTACAATGGTTTATGTTGTTATACTTTTCGATAATAATAATTTGTTTTGGATAATTTTGACAAAGAACAGCATTATTTTGGTCCTGGGTGGAATTTTCCACAGTAATGACATTAGTGAACCTAAACGTGTCACGAAGCCTGATTTTGATAACTCACGTTCAGCCAGAAGACATAAACAGAGGAGTTGTCCTTCGGGCACAAAATGAGAGAGATGTTTTCTGGACTGCTTTCAAAGCATTTTGGAGAAAGATGAAGAGCTGCAGTTTTACTGCAATCTGGAAAGTATTGACGAACACGAAGGGAATGATGGAGATTGTGAAACTGCTATTGAGCCTGAGATTGTGTAGCTAGAACTTCCACTAGAGAATGGCATTTAATAGTTGAACGACTGAAGTTTTGTCTCTAAGAACCTGGACCTATGAATTGAACATGAATTTAATTTGAATTTTTTCCTTATTATTATTTGTCAGTACTGTACAATATTATTATTTGTTTTATTCTTTTTCTCTTTATTCTTACTAGCCAATAATCTTCGTGCTAATAAAACACAAAAATTTAACTAACTTCCATTCAAAATATTAATTTCTTAGTAAAGCAGTTTCTACAACTTCTTCGCAACTTCAAATTTATTAGGGCTGTTTGGTATCAAAACCCGACAAATCCAAATTATTGCTTAATATTTTTTCTAAATAACATTTTTAACTATCTCAGGGATCAGGTTCATACTGCGTCACTTGTTCTTTTTTTTTTTTATCATTCTTTATTGAAAAAAGTATTTAACTTTGGGTATTGGTTCATTTGTGGCAATTTTTGCCACTTGACCAAAAAAGTGAAGGATGGATTTGGAGAGTTTTGATTCTAGGCACCTCATGTATCCCCCTCCCCCTCCCCCTCCCCCTCACCACTAACAAACTTGTACATTTAAATTCCTATCAACTCATTTTCATCCAACATTTTCTTGATTTAAGATTAGTGCTTTTAAAGTTGAAGTATTATGCCTAGCATTCCCATGGGAGAAGCCGGCCCCGTGGTGTTGGGGTAGCGCGCCTGCCTCGCATCCAGAGGCCCCGGCTCCGTCAGGGATTTTAAAGCTGACGTGAGGGTTGGAATGGGGTGCACTCAGCCTCGTGAGGACAATTGAGTAGCTGTCTGACAGTGAGACAGCGCCCCGATCACGAATACCAAGATTAACGGCCAAGGGGACCCGACGCGCTCATCATGCGTCACCCCAATATCTGCAGGCCTAATGGCTGGGCAGCAGTCGGCCTAGGCCCGTCATGGGCTGTAGTGCCAGGGGTTGTTTGTTGTTGATTCCCATGGGAGATCAAAGCTACAGGCAAATTTTGAAAATAGGAGAGAATTTTGTTTCTGCTAGCAAACATTTGTGTGTTTGGTTGGTACAAGTCGCACCCTATTGGCTTCCCCAACACATTTTGTTATATTTTCATTTTCCTTTTAAAGTGTTTGTTATTAAACCTTTTATCAGGCGGCTTCGGTGGCGTAGTCGGTAGCATGCTGAGCTTCTTTGCCCACGATCGCGGGTTCAAACCCGTCCGAAGCCGTCAGATTTTTTAAGAGCAATAAAATTCCCTCAGTAAAGCCGGCGGTCCCATGTCATAGATTTATGGCATGATAAAGAGCCTTCCACTAATTACACTTGTGTGAAGTCAAAATTTGTAGATTAGATTGATAATGCTATATTGGTTCCAACGTTCGCCGCCAGGTGCTGGCTGCGATGGCATCTAGGTGTCGTGGACGGTAGCATAAGTAGGTACTATCTGAAAAATTAATCGTCTGCAGTCGTTCTACCTGATTCAGAGATAACACACTCTAATACAGCCATGACATTAACACCGGTTATCAGACAGATTCTACACACACCCAAAGTACATGGGGCTACATGACCGTGTTTTCGCAGCCCCTAAACTGAGGAACCAACCAGACCGATCTCCACTAAATTGGAGGTAATTGGTTTTTAAAATGTTTTGGCTTGCAGACTGCCTACAGTATGAGGTGCTTACAATCAAAATAAATGAATTCCTTTCCCTCAGTCTACACTTGACTTTAGTAAATTATTTCTATTTTAATGCTATAAAATACACGTCTTTGATCATTACTAAAGCGCTTGCTATACTTTTACACACATTTGAACCTATTGACATCTTTTGTAACACTTCAAGTTTCTGACACTAGTTTTTCTTTTCACAATAATTAACAACATTATGCAGATTTTGGAAAATTGTATCCAGCATTGAATTTGTCAAAGTATATTGAATATCTGTTCATTCCTCTCAATAAACTGCACCCAGAAACAAGTATTGCCTCCTGTGGCCCTCTGTAATTCCCGGAGTCGCTGAGGCGTTGTAATGTCCTGTGGTATTCTCACCCATTCCTCCTTTTAGCATCACTCAAAGTTCTGCCAAGGAGTCAGGAACACGTCTTCTTACATTTCTCCCCATAATATCGAACATGTGCTCGATGGGGTTCATATCTGGACTCCGGGCAGGCCACACCAAAGGTACTGCTGCACACCACGGGCAACATGGGGGCGTGCATTAGCTTGCATCAGACGAAATCCACCCACAATAATACGAGCAAATGGCACTACATGCTCCCGCAAAATTTCTTCATTGTACCTGTGGTATGTGAGAACAAGCTCCTTCCTAGCCTGTAAGTAGATACCTCTCCAAACCATGACTGATCCTCCAGGAAATGGTGTTCTAGAAGAAAAGGTAACGGGGAATACCTCTCTCCAGTTTTCTCTCTGCCATCAGGCGATCTCAGGCTGAACTGTGACTCATCTGAGAAGAGTGAAGAGGTCAAGTGATACGCATTCTTTGCGCCTGAGTGTATGACAACACTTAGGAAAGTGTAACTCAGCTTCCCGGAAATGCCGTGCCTAGTTTAGTCCCCGCTGTGTGCGAGCACACTAATTGTGGGCGAGAACAAAATCCCTCAAGTCAAAGAGAGGTATTTGGGTTTATCCGGGCTTAACACTTGCCATGTCAATGCCGGGGACAATTTATCCTGAAAATTGGGGAAAACATGGACTTACTTGCGTGATTAGCTACTAAATCCAAAATCTTCAAAATATGCATTATGCATGAATTATGTCCCAAAAATGCCACACATGCAAACTTGCACAGATCATACAGTTCCATGAAAATCGGTGCTCCGATCATCACACTTGTTGGATGGACATTGCAACCAAAGGAAGGACACTAGATGATGTCCTGAAGAACAAGACGTACAGTCAACTGTGCCCAGGAAACACTCCAATGGGCTCAACACCACAGTTCACTTGTTTAACTGTGAAGTCTAGGGACCAGATATTTAGGTAGAATAGGCTTTAAAATATGTTTTTATGTTTAAAGTGTAGCAAAAGTTGACTTAAACTGCGCAAAGCTTACCATTAATGCCTGATTGCTAGAAAATCCGATTGTAACGAGAGTGTAAATATTTTACATAATGATACGTCATCAAATTACCAGCGGGAATTCCACACTTTTAGGCAATATTTCCTCTCCTTAAATATGGTAAGTATTCAAATTCAATAAAGCCAAGGATGTCAGAGGGGATTTTCACATTCTATCCCGTTTAATTGACTGTGTTTATTTAGAATATCGGGAACTTGGAAACAGTAAGAGATTTATCCCCACTTACCTGACAGTAAATTACCAAACAATAAGATATGAGCTGGAAAGGGCTGAAATTATTTGAATTTTTTGCCAGGTAGGATTTCGCTCAATCAACTAGAGCTAGGAATAAATACTATCTTCAGGTTTACTTTTAAAAATTATGGACTAAAATTCAATTCGTACTACAATAAATGGAACAAACAGGCAATTAGGTTTCTTTAGGTACTAAAGAACTCTTTTGAGTGTGATTCGGAAAAGTATTCAAGGGGTTTTGTATTTTGTAGTAAGGAAAATAATAGGTAAAAACCTAAGAATCCGGGCCCTAGTGATGTCTTCCCACCTATCAAATGTAAATTCTAATGAAGGATCTGATAACTGCTAGTCTTCACTTTGCGAGCGGCTTCAGTGGCGTAGTTGGTAGCATGCTGAACTGCTGTGCCCAAGATAGCGGGTTCAAACCCGGCCTAAGTAATAGGATTTCTTAAGAGCGTTAAAATCCTTCAGTATGCCTTCTTTCGGAGGGGAAGTAAAGCCGGCGGTCCCATTTCATAGATTTATGGCATGTAGAAGATCCTCCCACAGACTAAACTTGTGTGAGGCTAAATTTCTAAGTTAGATTTCGTTGGAACGCTCATTTCAAAGTTCCAACGTTCACCACTAGGTATCATTGACATCTGGTAGCGAAAGTTGGAACTACTTGAAATTGAACGGAACTTGTAGCTCACCCTATGAATGTCCGCTTAAAGGAGCTACAGCCTCTGACGAGCCGAACATATCCTCGGACACTCCCGGCACTAGAAGCCATATCTACTATATATAATACCACTCACTGACTGACTGACTGACTGATTCATTCATCACGAAATCTCAGAAACCACCGAACGGATTGGAATGAAATTTGGTATGCAGCTTCCTCAAGGGCCGCAAACGCCCACTAAGAAAGGATTTTTGGATATTCAGGTTCTAAAGGGGTGTTAAGGGGGTAGACCTGCATTTCATTGAATAGCAATATCTCCCGATTGGTTTCATTGGGGGGATGTGATACTCGGCATATAAACTCATCATTAAAAATAAGAAGGCACGTGTCTGAGGGTTTTTCGACGTGGTGTATATTATGAGGTGAAAGGGGTGGAAAGTGGGGGTTGAAGGATTCCTAACGGAGCGTGTATCTCTTTAACGACATAGGCGAGGAGTTTGGAACTAGGCGGAAAAAAATCAGCATAAAAAGTAAGTAAATAGGTGTTTGACCGTTTTTTCATAAATCCAATTTAAGGGGCCCATGGGGAGGGGTGAAATTATGGGGGGGGGGGGGCGTAATATGTCTGAGTGTAAAATTATACATGGCCTATGTTGTAGACAATAACACATTACATCTTTTTTGTCTCTTGCTATTTCATCATACGACGAATACTTACGGAGTTATTAATGATTTTGTACTTTTTGGTCGGAATTTTCTAAGTCCCAGGAATGACATAAAAATTGATTCGAATGAAATTTCAAAATTTTTTTTTTTTTTTAATACTTTTATTATATTTTTCACGTCTTTTAGGGTCCGAAACCAACATGATATTTTGATGTGTTTTTTTTTTTCGTCCCATGCATTTTTGGTTTCAGGTGATAGACCATGCTTATCTATCTATATAACTAATGTTATAACGGGATTCCAAATGTTAATGCGGGCGAAGCCGCGGGTAACAGCTAGTTATAAATAAATTCACTTTGCGGACCACGCTGACCCAGAAGCTTGGATTGTGTCGATTTGAGCTGTGTAGTGTAATATTTCTGCACAAAGACAATGTTGTTGTTGATATTCTCCATGAAGGAAAAGTGACTCTCCAAGTGCCTCTCGTAATCATAATTATATTCCTTAATAATTACTGAAGTTTTGACCTGAGCAAATTCATGTCCGCCTCATGGACGGCACAGCTGTTAGTCCATAGGTAAAGGTAAGTTCTTTGCTTGTGAAGGATGTTGTGTTTGTGTGCTCAGGGTATGGACATCCGTCCAGTGGACATAACACTTCTGGAAGCCAGTCGATGGATAGCACGCAGATCGGTGGCAGTATGGGCCGAGGAGGAAGTTTGAGCCGGGGCTCTCTCGGTGGAAACCGCGGCAGTTTGGCCTCCGTGGGCAAACCGTCCTCCTCGACTCTGGCGAGCATCGCGGGCCTGCTGTCGGCCGCAGAGGGCAGCATTGGGCGAGAACGTGACAAGGAGAGAGAGACGGAGACTGTACCTGGTGACAAGGAGCCCGTACTGCAGAGAGTTCGGGTGAGTTTTACTATTGGCCCATTGGACAAGGTTCACACTGTGGTGTTAAGTCGTAGGCGAACTGCTCGGCCAAGATCAGAACAGCGGACCCTGCACCAGCGGGAAAACGCTAAGAAGACAAAGATTTGGCGGGCATGATTCGCAGACCAAGATATTATCCACGCAGCCATTACAACCACTGGAATTTAGAGTACAAGATAGTTAGTTACTGTATATACCCGAATTTAAGACGACCTCGAATATAAGACGAGGCCTAGTTATCAACTGCCTCTTACAGATTTTTTCAAAAACATACTCGCTAACTCATAACTTGCACAATATATGCCCTTAAGGTCGTGCTTTCATTTTTATAACGTCTCGTGCTATCGGGAATCCCTCTGCCCGCTTTTCCAAGACATACTCTATAATTTCTTTGTTAAAGAATGGGAGACGTTATTAAACTAAGATACGTTGATCACTCAATTACTGCTCGTAAAACTGACTGGTTGTTCTTGTAAAGATAGTTTTAAAACTTATTTCCATATGCTTTCGAACATATAATTTATCCGCTTAAAATGACGTGTATGCGTAAATCCTAACCTCAAAATGTATGCTATTCCTATATGCATGGTAATTGAAAAAATGAAAATCCACAGCCTGCTTCCAGTCTCCGACCGGGTCAGGAATGGAATGAATGAAGCCCCCATCTAGCGGCGAGGATATGAACTGTGCCGGCTGCCGAGGCCTGTCGCACTCCTCTGGGGCAATGATGAAATGAATGCCAGATGAAATGAAATGATAGTGGAGAGTGTTGCTGGAATGAAATTTTGACAGGGAAAACCGGAGTACCCGGAGAAAAACCTGTCTGCCTCCGTTTTGTCCAGCACAGATCTCACATGGACTGACCGGGATTTGAACCACGGACCCAGCGGTGAGAGGCCGGCGTGCTGCCGCCTAAGCCACGGAGGCTTCCCTATGCATGGTAATTAAACATAACAAAATATATTTTAATCTTCATTAACGCATTGATTTGTTGTTAGTTACAAGATGCCAACACCACATACTACTTTGCAAATAATAATAACAACAACATTTTTTTTTTTTTTTAATACCCTGAATATAAGACGAACCCAAATTTTTATAACACAAAAAGTGGGAAAAAACCTCGTCTTACATTCGGGTATATAAGGTATTTTCACGTGCCAGTAATAATATGGAAGTGATTTTTTATGCTCCATTAATATTTTGCTTTTTTTTTTCGATAATGTTCCTACGTGGAATTGAATTTTAAATTAATTATGAATACGCCTACTTGACAGTGAAGGAATTCCCATAGTGGCCTATGAAAGGCTAGCCCAGTTCCCGTATAAAATCATCGATATATATTGCATTGACCACTGCAATACCACAATGTGGATTAATATCTGAATAGCCATTGTGCAGAAATATAACACCGGCATTGCCGACTAGTTACAATGTTTCATTTTTAAAGCATATCATATTCAAATACTGATACGAAGACTTCCATGTGGTTTGTGTTTCAATCAGTTGACACCAGAGTTCGCATGAGCGTTTACCGTTCAGAATAAAAGTGTTGAGCAAAGTTACTCGGGAAGTGGATGCCCGCCCATCACTTTTATCCAGAGATTGAAAAACACTCTTAATAAATCATAATTGTTTTCAGCAAATATGATATAATGCATATTTTTACACCAAAGGACAACTTGAAGATGATTTATTGTATGAATATCTCTTATGGCGCCTCCAAAACAAGTAACCCGTATACGATATACATTCCACATGGCTGACTGTACGTCCAGATACCAATCTCCGCCACCGCGTGCTCATTGTTTCGCCAGCTGGATCGCAGTGCCTCTTACACACTTCCGTCCGATTTTTCAAAATCACTCCCACAGAAATATCCAACAACCGAGTGGAAAGATGTTACACATCAAAAATATCAGGAAGATGGCCAAGTGAAGTGGAGCCCATCACTGATACATTGTGAGGTCACCGGAAACCGACGAAAATTGTTGAGAAGCTTTGGAATATGAAACAAGTAGGATGGATTAAGGAAATTAGAGAAGATATGAAAGAATTAGAAATAACCTTGGATGACTTGCAAAACAAAACAAAACAAAACAAAACACTGAAAGACATAAAAATAAGATTTCAACCAAAAATAGATAAACGTAATACAGTAAAAAGGGTATTTACAGATGAGGAACGCCTGAGAAGATCAGAGCGAATGCAAAGCTACTGGGCAACTCGGAAAGGAAATGATTGACTGAAGTGGTCCAATGAGGCCTTAAAAGCAAAAGAAAAAGAAGAAAGAAATATCACACGAGATATTTTATCACAAAAGAATTGGGTGTTGTTTCGATGGTTAAGTGTTCACTTGGCTTAGATAAGGCACAATAGTTCTGTTGTTATTAATGTATGTTAACCTGTGTCATGTTGTGATGTGGAATAAGGTCATGATATTTTGATTCCTTAACTTGTGGCCAGGTGGGACATTTTGATGTTTGAGCTATTCCATTAGAAACTCGATAATCGCAATGAAAGTGAGGATCATCCCTTGACCGGAACAGAGTAGAGCCTATTAGCAGGCAAGCTGGTCACATGGCCTAAACGTGGAGTGAAGGGATTGTTCTTGTGTTTTCTGTTTGCCTATGCTAAACTGGAATTGTATCGGCAGATCCTGGACCCATCGCAAGTGTACGACGCTCTGAACCTGGGCCGACGGATCGATGTGGTGTGGCCGGACGAGCGGATGAGGACGCGTGGCGGACGATCTCACTGGCGTGACTGGGTCCCGGAGAAGGGCATGGAGGGGCAGGTAGGTTTCACTTCATCAAAACCTTTCAAAATATTTAGTAGACTAGTTGTTTGGTGCAGTCTCACAAGGAGAGGTCGTTAACTAGGAAAGTGTTCAAATTTGGAGGATTTGCTCTTCATAAAAAAATATTTTGACCCCGATCGAGTGTTTTTGCCAATGGGCCTTAGTGTGCTCAAAATTGAATGTTTAAAATCAATCCTCAAATTTTTGTAGTCTTATTCCCACATATTTTGCCATGGCGTAGTCGGTAGCGTTTTGCTGTTGGAAATAGATGTTACCGTGATCGGAACCTACTTTGACCTTCTTAAATTATTTTCTTTATCTTTCTTTGACATGTTTTCTTTTATTTCAAGCTTGTGGTACATTGTTGTTGCTTCTTCTATTTACAATATTAATATTGCTTACATACAGAAAGTTTAGCTTGATGGTGGAGCAGAGGGAAGGGCTCTGCATTAGACTCGGCGCAGTGCGAATGAACATGGCGTTGCCAACCACGCTGCATTTAAATTCTAACGAATATAACTTACAACACGTTCAAGCGTCACGGATGAATAAAATATTGTAGATAGCTCCAAAACCGAGGAGACCACAGCAAATACATTGTAGGAAACACAAAAGACAATAAGGGGATGTATCATTAAAAGATAAAGGAAGTGCTGACCAAGGTCTGACTCGAACTCGAAACCTTCAAGAAATATAATATATAACCCCTGGCACTACAGCCTATGAAGGGCCTAGGCCTACCAAGCGACCACTGCCCAGCCATTTGGCCTGCAGATATTGGTGTGACGCGTGATCAGCGCCTCGGATCCCCTCGGCCGTTAATCTTGGTTTACGTGATCGGGGCGCTGTCTCACTGTCAGACAGCTACTCAATTGTCTTCACGAGGCTGAGTGCACCCCCTTCCAGCCCTCGTGTCAGTTTCTAAAATCCCTGACGGAGTCGGGAATCGAACCCGGGGCCTCCGGGTGAGAGGCAGACGCGCTACCCCAACACCACGGGGCCGGCTCAAAACCTTCAATACCCCACGTCAATGCGCTAGCGACTACGCCATGGAGACGAGCCGGGAAAGTGTGTGCGGGAATAAGCCTACAAAAGTTTGAGGATTGATTTTAAACGTCTGATTTTGAGCTCACCAGGCCCATTGGCAAAAATGCTCGATCAGGGTCAAAATATTTTTTATGAAGAGCAAAACCCTCATATTTGAACGCTTTTCTAGTAAACCACATGGCGACCTCTCCTTGTGAGTTATGGAACTTGTGGTTGCATTTAATGAACACACTTCTCTTCTTTCCCTGGGTTGGGGCCAACACTGAGGCATATTGCATAGATATATAATATTATGGTGAACATCAAATGGCAGGACTATAAAACTAATATAGCAGTCCTTGAGAAAGCAACGCTCAACAGTACCAGCTTAGATGGGCAGGCCGTATCCATCGTATGAGTGACAGCAGACTACCTGTATAGTGAACTCGACATATGGTGCTCCTTTAACACGATATAAAGACCAACTTTAGCAGACCATGAGAAGAGTAGAGATAAACCCAAATACTTGACACATCTTGCACTTTCGCTGGCGTGCTACCATCTCAGCTGCAGTTGCACAGTTTGAGGAGGAACATCGAAGACAGCAAGAGGAAATTCGCCACAGGAAGAAGATAGTCGAACACTACGACGTCCTCCACCCTCCATGGGTTGCAACGTATGTGGCCGCATATTTTATGCAAGAATTGGTCTGATAAGCCATCAGCGCCATCTTATCATCTGGACTAAGGTTTATAGAACTGCAGGCGAGGTAAACTTGGATACGAGAATCAGCGGACAACGAAATGGTGAAGTGGGCTAGGTGTTAATGTATGTTAGGTTTTTTTTTCTTTTTTCCATGACTCCTTTTATCTCATACATTTACACCTATCCAACTTCACCAACTTCCTCAGTGTAAGCTTCATCCATACCATAAATCATCATCATCATTATCTTGTACAGTTTCCAGCCCCAGGCTGGGTCTGTTTGGAACATAAGCCTCGCCACTTAGTTCTTTCTTCCCACCACCTCTCCGCTGTCACTCTGGTCCAGTCCTCGCCTCTCTTCTTGACACATTCCTCCACTCCTTTCAGCCATCGATCTCTTGGTCTTCCCCTTGGTCGTTTCTTCTGCATCTGCATCTCGTGTATCCTCTTGGGAATCTTCTTCTCATCCATTCTCTTTAAGTGTCCATACCACCTCAGTCTTGACGTCTCAATCTTACCTTGCAAGGGCTCCTCTTCCACCATTTCCCTGACCTTTTCATTCCTCACCCTGTCTCTTCTTGTTACTCCGATCCTACTTCGCAGGAACTTCATTTCACCTGCCTGTATTCTGCTTATGTCTCTTTTCTTCATTATCCACGTTTCTGAAGCATAGGTCAGTATCGGGATATAGTAGCTTCTGTATAAGACTTCCTTGCTTTTTTGTGGGACATCCTTATTCCACACTAAGCTCCTAATGCTTCTCAGAAATGCTTCTGCCTGTCTGCCACGTTCCGTAATCTCTTTGTCATTTCTCCCATTTTCCTCCACTAGACTTCCCAAGTACTTGAGACTTTCCACCTTCTTCAGCTGTCCACCTCCAAGTGTTATCCCACTCATTGGTCTGTCCTTTTTCCTGGTCGTTAACAGGATCTCACATTTACTGATGTTGAACTTCCATCCGTACTCTCCCACTGTTTCTTCCCAAGCCTTCAGTTGCTCCTGAATTTCCTCCTTGTTTCCCCAGACCATGAGATCATCTGCAAACACCATTGCTTTCATCTTATCTTCTCCTATCTTTCCTGCTATCCGTGTCATTACCTCGTCCATAACCACAATAAAGAGTGCACTGCCCTGTTTCAGGCCACTCATTTGTCTGAACCAGTCTGTTCTTTCCCCTCCAACTTTCACACAACTCACACTTCCACAATACATCTCCTTCACTCTGCCTACAGTCTCTTTTTCCACTCCCATGTTTTCCATTGCTTTCCAAACACACTATCATAGGCCTTTTCGATGTCCAGGAAGGCCATCAACAGATCCTCTCCAAATTTGTAGTGGTGTTCCTGGAGCTGTCTCACTGAAAATATGAGATCCACTGTTGATCTCCCAGGTCTGAATCCATACTGCTCCTCTCTCAATTTTCTCTCCACTTTGGCTCGTATTCTACTTTCTAATATCTTTTCATATATCTTGGCACAGTGAGGTATGAGTGTGACACCCCTGTAATTTCTGCATTCCTTTCTGCTTCCTTTCTTAAATATTGGGACAATTAATCCTTTCTTCCAATCTTCTGGGGTCTTTTTCTCCTTCCACATCACCCTCATCACACGGTACAGCCACTGTTTCCCAACCTCCCCTGCTGCCTTCACCATTTCAACACTCACTTCATCCACACCCGGTGCCCTTCCTCCTTTCATCTTGTCTATAGCCATCTCCAGTTCTCTCCAAGTCAGGTCCTTTTCCATTCCTGTGTTGTCTTCTCCATCTTCCAATACATTGTCTTCCTCCCTATGACCGTTTGGATTCAGCAAATCCTCAAAGCACTCTTTCCACACTGCCTTGAGTGTCTCTTTGTTGTGTACCTCATTTCCGTTTTTGTCCACCATTACCACATCCTCTCGCAGACCTCTTCTCTTACTTTTGACCATCCCATAAAGTACTTTCTTATTTCCTCTACTGTCTTCCTCCATCATCTCTGTCCACTTTACCATCCACTTCTTCCTCTCCTCTGCTACAATCTTGTTTGCTTCTTTCTTCTTTATCTTATAATCTTCCCTTGCCAGATCAGTTCTTTCCTGGAACCACACTCTGAAAGCCTTGTTCTTCCTTCCCACAGCTTCTTTTACTCTCTCATTCCACCATGGTGTCTCTTTACACCACTTTCTGTTGCTTGTTCTTCCTCATACTGCCACTGCAGCTTCCACCATTGTGTTTTTCAATTGCTTCCATTCCTCTTCCCCTGTTTTAGGATTGTCTGTTGGCATCCTTTCCCTTATTATCTTCTGGAATTCTTCCTTGACTTCCTTTTCCTTGAGTTTCCATACTTTGATTCTCCTTTCCTGGTACTCTGTCCTCTTGCTATCCTTAACAACTCCCAGGTTCATTACAAGTATTCTGTGGTCGCTATCTAAGGCCTCTGATGGTATTACCTTTATATCTCTGACACTTCTCTTCATTTCCCAGTCGTACAGCATGTAATCTACCAAAGATTTCTTTGTTAAATCACTGCTGTACCACGTTACCTTGTGGCTTTCTTTCTTCCGGAACCAGGAGTTGCCTACCACTAAACCGTTTCTCTTGCAAAAATCCAGCAACTTTCTCCCTTCTTCATTCCTGCTACCCCATCCTTCTGCTCCCAATACATTTTCATATCCTTGCCTTTCACTTCCTACATGTGCATTCAAATCTCCCATGACAATGATGCTCTGCCCATTCAACTGCTGTTGTAGCTCCTCCTCAAAGTCTTCCTTCTCTTGAGCTGTACATCCAACTTGAGGGGCATACACCTGGGCTATCTCCAGGCTTTTTCCCTTTACATTTACTCTGATCTTCATGATCCTGTCACTTATTCCCTTTACCTCTTCCTTCATTCCATCTCTCACAACTACTCCTACTCCGCTGCTCCTTCCTTCACTGTTCCCACTCCAGTACAACCGGTACCCTTTCGCCAGTTCTCTGCGACCTTCTCCTTTCCATCTTGTTTCTGCCAAGCCCAGTACATCCAGTTTTCTTCTCTCCATCACATCTACAATCTCCTCCACCTTTCCTGTCAGTGTCTGTATGTTTAATGTCCCAACTCGCAGTCCATTAGCATATCCGGGTCGTCGTCGTTTGCATCCGTCCTTTCCGAGGCCTGTTCCTGTTTTGAAAGCAAATATGGTATCCACTACTGGCTTGCTAGGCCTATCGTAGCTTCACCAGAGCCCCGTCAGCCGTCACTTTTCAGGGTTCCCCACCGTCGGCCATCCTTGAAATGGTTTTCCGTGGTTTCCCATTTTCATAAATACACTTTTCAATTGAGCAAGGAATAAATACAATAAATCTCCCCTCAGCAAAGAGCCTTATTTCATCTTATGAAAAACCATCTCAAGATATTTTTTAAACTTTTAACTCCAATTATAAAATAATGTTTACCATTACCAGATATTTTAGATATAATGTACGTATTTTCCGGAAAATTATTTTATAGTATCAACAATGAAGCCATTTTATTATTTTACTTGTTGGTTTACCCCGATCATTATCACAAGCCCCCCCCCCCCCCCACGTTGGGCGACCAATGTAACTAAAATTCTTTCTTCTTCTTCTTCTTTCGAATAACCCATTTGGAGGGTACGATGAATCAACGTTGGCTATTGTCCATTGTATTCAATTTCCGTTGTTTCCAAATTTCTTTCATCCTTCTAGAGTGACGATCTTTCTCCTCCTGAGTCCACTTTCTGCCAGTTGTTTGCTTCCTCCTTTCTTGAAATTTTGCGTTTTGAATAGCTTCTCTGAAGAGTGATCTGTTTGCTATTGTGTCTGTCTGAATTTTGGCGTTTGTCAAATCTTTGTCAATTTCAATGAACCATGTGGGTTTGGATTTGTAACTAGTCAGTAAGTTGAAGATCTGTTTAGTTAGTCTACTATTTTCCATTCTATAGATATGCCCAAAAAACTGTAATCTTCTCTTTCTCATTACATCAGTTAATTTTTCACATTTCAAATATAACTCTCTATTTGGTCGTAACCTATATTCTGCGTTATTATTTCGTTTAGCTCCCAGTATTTTTCTCAGAATTCGTCTTTCAGTCTTCTCTAATTTGTCTAAATCACCAAATCTTGTTAATTTAAGTGTTTCTGCTGCATACAGAGTTTCAGGTCTGACCACTGTTTGATAATGCCTTAATTTAGTGTTCCAGGATAAGCTTTTTTTATTATATATATCTTTTGTCATATGAAAACACCTTTGTAATTTATGCATACGTGTTTCTATTGCTGTCTTTTCCTGTGAGTCATTCATTATCCACTCTCCTAGGTATTTAAAGGAATTTGTTTTACATACTGAACTGTCATGAATTGTGATACTTTTGGGGGCATCGGTGATGTTTGTCATGAACTTAGTTTTTTCAAATGATATTTGTAGTCCGACTTTGGCTGCCTGTTTTTGCAACTCTCTAATTTTGTTTTTGGGCAGTATCCAGTGAGTCAGTAAGTAATGCAATGTCATCCGCAAAAGCTAAACAATCTACAGTGATTTTATTTGGATGTCTTCCTAGTTGAACGCCTTTAGTATTGATGGCTTTCCTCCACTCTCGAATTACCTTTTCCAATGCACAATTGAAAAGCAGAGGTGACAGACCATCTCCTTGTCTCACACCTGACTTTATTTTGAAAGATTTTGAAAGTTCCCCTCTAAATTTAACTTTGGAAGTTGTGTTCGTTAGTGTTGCTTGAATTATTTCAGTTGTCTTGTTATCAAGTCCAAATTCCTTCAGAATGTTAATAAGTGCCTTTCTGTCAATGGAGTCATAGGCTTTTTTAAAATCCACAAAAGTAACTACATATTTCAAGTTCCTGATTTTCCTCATGTCTAATATGCTCTTTAAATTTAGTATTTGCTCCATACATGATCGTCCCTTCCTAAACCCTGCCTGATACTCTCCCAATTGTGGGTCAAGTATTTTTTCCGCTCTTTTTAAAACTGCTTTGGATAAGATCTTATAGGTCACTAGCAGGAGGGAGATTCCTCTGTAATTGTTAGGATCTGTTTTCTTCCCTTTCTTATGTAGTGGATGTATCAAAGCAGATGTCCATTCTGATGGTAAACTGTGTGTTTTCCATATGTCATTTATGATTTCCGTTAAACATAGGATCATGTTGTCACTCGAGTATTTCCATAATTCAGCAACTATACTATCTTCTCCAGATGCTTTGTTATTTTTAAGTTCGTTTATAATCTCTTTAATTTCATTTGTTGTTGGTGGTTTCGAGTCTGGAGGAACGGGGAGTATATTATCAAAATTAAATGTCTCCTTTGGTGGATCGCAGTTGAGGAGTTCTTCAAAATATTCCGCAAGTATTCTGCAATTTTCAGCGTTATTATATGCAGTTTTCTGAGTCTTTGGATCTGTGAAAAGTAAGCTTGGTGGAGTATACTTCCTTAAACTACTTCTGAAAGTTTTGTAGAAGTCCTTTATATTGTGCTGTCTGAAGTCCGATTCTATTAATGTTAATTGGTCTTTCATATGTTGCACTTTTACCCTTTTGAGTCCCTTAGATGCATGTTTTCGGGATTCTATAAAGCTGTTCCTGGTATTCTCATTTTTATTTGCATTCCAGATGTTCCAAGCTCGTTGTCTTTTAAAGATTAGTTCATCACACTCGGCAGTCCACCAGGCATGTTTCCGTTTTCTTTTAAGGAGAATGGTTTCTTCTGCTGTCTGTACTAAGTCTCTTTGAAGTTGTTCCCATGTTTTAGGTGCTCTGCTTTCCAAAAGTGTTTTGAAATTATTTTCTGTAGCTAATTTTTGAGTATCAAACTTTTTGGATTGATAATGATTTTTCTTTTTATATATTGGTCTAATTTTGAATTTAATGAGTGACAGATAGTGGTCTGAATCTAAACCTGCACTCTTAGCAACTTTCACATTGAGTATCTCCATTGTAGACTGTCTGCTAATAGCAACATGGTCAAGTTGTTTCTCACCACAAACTGGATTTGGGGAAACCCAAGTAGTTTGTTTCCTAGGAAGTTTTTTGAAGAATGTAGATTTCAGGACTATGTTATGCTCTCTGCATAAACTAATAAGTCTTTCTCCATTTGTGTTAGTTCTTTTATGTGCCGGGAAATTGCCTACTATGGACCGATGTTGACGTTCTTTGCCGATTTGAGCGTTAAAGTCTCCAAGTAGAAGTATTGTATTTTTTGATGGAATTTGATCCAGGGTGTTTGATAGTTCTTGCCAACAATTTTCCGTTTGTTCTTTCTGAGTCCTATTTTTCTCATTAGTTGGTGCATGTGTATTGACAATGGTATAAACTTTGTTTACTGATTTAAAGGATAGCAGGGATAATCTTTCATTAATGGATTGAAACTCTATTATTGAATTTAATATGTTCTGATTTACAATGAACCCAGTTCCAAACTGAGGTACATTTTTCATAACTCTCTTTCCAGGTTTTCCCTTGAATATTCTATAACCTTCTGAATCAAATGGATGTTCATCAGTATATCTAGTTTCTTGAAGAGCTGTTATCATAATCCTTTTCTCTTTGATGAAATTTATTAGAGTTTTAAGTTTTCCTGTTTTTAAGAGTGAATTGACATTAAAGGTAGCCAAAAAGTTTATGTTCTTGTGCTTAATTTTACTAGTGATTTGCTTAATGCTATTTTCAAGATGCTCCGACTCATCCTTTTCATCCTTTGCACAATGATGTAGGCCCCCAGAATCCGAGTGCCTACTTTTCATTTCCTTGGAAAATGGAGATTGGTTACTCCCTGGGGTAAAATCTCTTACAATGTGCATATCCATTGTTGATTGTTTGCTAGGTTAAGGGAACAAGTCCCCTAAAAATTCTACTCGAGGTTGTTAGCTCCGAGGATGGGTTTTCAGCCGCACCTTTGGTGAACAGACGCTGACCATCTAGCCGCTTGCTGCAAGACAGACGCTAAATGGATTTATGTAAAGCTGACATCTAACTAAATCATAGGGTAGATGCCTTTTATCCTATTAATCCCGGATACAGGGCCGCCCCGTCCGCCATTCATATTGTTCTATAGATCATCTATTCCACTATCAATGCCGTTGAGGACTTCACCGTAACCCTGGCAAGGGACCCTGACAAGGTGCTACCAGCCGGGCCAGCTGGACCTTGGTTTTTTTTTAGAGGTGTTACTCCTCTATCACTCACCGCTTTGTCCTGGCTTGTGACAGGCAGAGCCTGGCTTCCCAAACATTGGGGATCGCGATAGCGTTAGTAAACATACCTCTGGCTTGGACACATTTCATACATAATACTTGCATCAATTATTTTTGATACCGACAGTAGTGGCTACGCTGGCTAAAGCGCAGTGTTAGGTCATGGGGCCAAGCTCTCTGCTGACTCGGTAGACGTGTGGGTTCGAGCCCCACCGTCGGCCATCCTTGAAATGGTTTTCCGTGGTTTCCCATTTTCAACACCAGGTAAATGCTGGGACGGTACCTTCTGACAGGCCACGGCCGCTTCCTTACACATCCTTCTCCAATTTCATTCACCTTAATCAATTCCATCTCTCATCCCGACGCGCAGGTCGCCCACGGGCGTCGAATAGAAAGGCCTGCACTAGGTCTCTGAGGAGACCACACGGGGGAAAAAAAAATATATATATATCAAAAAGGCTCACTATACTTTGTGAGCTGCCTGAATATGATTGACATTTCGCCGGAAATTCCACGTCAGTCATCACCCCTCGGCTTCTTGACCAATCCATGTTCACATAGTTGATGTCATAATACTCTGCGTTGCAATATTACAGCCCACGTGCTTCAGTGCCTGGTCAGCTGTATCTCTGGCTTGTACAGTTTGGCAGTCTCGTTCTCAGACCACATGGCGAGACGAGAACTGTCAATCCTATTCTGGCAGCTCACAGAGTATATATATTTTATTGTTGTTGTTGTTGTTTCCTATGGCTAGCCCAGATTCCAATCCATCAGCTTTCTTGCGTTCCAATCGAGTTGTGTGAGGTTTCCAGAAGTTCTAGCAGTCACATCAAGTAGCAGGTGCCCCTTATCCATTTTACTTCCAGGTTCGTGACAAAGTGTGCATTCTTCAGATCTCATGATGTTGATTCGTTTCAGATGAGCTGCAACGCAGTCATGGCCAGAGTTAAGTCTGAAGAAGGCTCCTCCCAAAACATAACATTATATTTCAACCAACTAAACATAACCATTCACCAGCCTTCCATCTTATCACCTCTAGCAGATACTACATGACCATTCTCAACAAGCCGATACATCCCAACAAACAGATAACACCTTTCAACCAACAAGCAGACACAATACTATGAAACTTCAATGGGCAGAGCTAGGTCACCACAGAGCCTCAATACATAACACTAGACAGAAGGCGAGGGTGTGCTATGTAACCAAAATTTCGGTTACAACAATTTAAATCGCACATTGTTACAGATCTGTTTCTTTTTGAATACATTTAATGAGAAATTGTTATCAAGGAAAGGGAAACCCCAACTTTGCTTGTAATTCAATTAGTTTTAATTAATTTATAAGATAGTTACTGAAGTGGGCTACAGTGTATAATATATTCTATTTTCATTATTTATTGATTAAGGTGTATGGTGATTATAATGTCAATAAGGAAACCTTAATATGATAGATTATCTGCCACTCTATTTGCAAAGGGACAGCTACTACTGTCGACCAAAATATTATGTGCACTCGAGTTTGAAGGTTGTTTGCGAAGTAACCAATAGACCTACATAAAATCCAATATCATAATTTCCGTCCTATTTTACGTTAGTTCATGTAGATTTGGCATTTTTAATTTATATTTTTTATCGCAGTTGGAACACAAAAAGTGCACGTTTTTAAGCGTGTTTCGACCATGCGTCACATTTAAAAATTATCTCAAAACCCGTCATCAGATCGAATCCAAATGTTAACAAAATATACATTGGAATGTTGTATAACATGGAATTTGAATGAGAAAGCGTCAATCGAAAATAGAACAACAAAGTTAAGACAAGCGCAAAATATTACTTGGTCTAGTTACAAAAAAAATCACTCTCCATAAATGCCAAATTACGACAGTACGAATCAGTTATTAAACCGGAAGCAATATACGCTTGTGAATCACTCGATCAGTTACTGACACATTACAGAAGACTGATAGAAGAATTCTCAGAACTATAATTAATAAAAAACATCAGGTGGATGGTCAATGGCGTCTATTACCAAATGAAGTGGTTTATAAGGAAACTGAGTCTATAGTCGATACTATGCGAAAAAGGCGAATTGCTTTCTTTTGTCATATCTCACGCCTGCCGGATACCAGACAATTAAACGTATTATTTAATTATTTTTTCAAAAGTAAAACAAAGAACTCTCGGTTTATGGAAATTCAAAATGATCTGGATGAACTCGGCTTGACAATGTCCCAAATTGCTAACAAAGATGAGAAGAATATCTTGAAAAACAAGAACATCCGACTTCCCTTAAAATCCTCTACCCGCAAAACTTACACCATAAGCGATGCAGAGAGAGCGGCAAGGTCGACTAGAATGAGAATGTTTTGGGAAAAGAAGAAAAATAAGAAGCTCAATCTTTAATATTGTTTTTGAGACATGTATATACTTGTTTTGGTTAAGTGCTCCAATGAGGGCGTAACATAGGTAAATAAATAAATAAATAAATAACTGGTTTATTAATTTCAAAATTTTGTGTGTTCAAGAACGAAAATTATCATTTGTAAGGTAACTTTTTCTCGAATCGGGGTGGTTGGAAAATGTAGTTCTTGGTTGCATTGTAAACCTTATGCATCGAAAGGTTATGCTGTATGACTGTGACTCAGCGTTGGTGATATGGAGCCCATCTTGGCAACGCTGTACAGCTTTCACCGGAGCGGCTAACTGGTGAACCACGTCTTAATTCCTCGTACAAATACAAACCGATATCAAATAACTGAATGAATTTACGTATTTCACAATCATACCACATACCCTTTTGATGTATAAGGATTACAATGCAACCAAGAACTACATTTTCTAACCACCCCGATTCGAGAAAAAGTTCCCTTACAAAAATGATAACAACTTTCGTTCTTGAACACACAAACTTTTCAAATTAATAAACCCGTTATACAACATTCCAATGTATATTGTGTTAAAATTTGGATTCGATCTGATGACGGGTTTGTGAGATAATAATTCTTAAAATAATGTGACGCATGGTCGAAACACGCTTAAAAACGTGCACTTTTTGTGTTCCAACTGCGATAAAAAAAAAATATCAATTAAAAATTCCAAACCTACATAAACTAACGTAAAATAGAACGACGAAAATGATGTTATTGGATTTTATGTAGGTCTATTGGTTACTTCACAAACAACCTTCAAACTCGAGTACACATAATACTTTGGTCGACAGTAGTTAGTATTTCCGGCAAACTTAAATATTTCCACACCTAATCTTTCTCACTCTAATCATCCCTTCAGGCCAAGTACAGATGTTATCGTAGCGTCAGCTTCAAGCTCCGTAACATGGGATCATCAAAATAATTGAATAATTATTTTCATGGGTGGAGAGCAATAAATATTTGGTGCCGCACAGCGAGCCTAGCAAATTAGGCAACGTCGCACTATCCTATTGGCTGGTGCACGAGGTAGCACTTGGAAGAATTCGACTTGCTTAATTTTAAGGGGAAGTGTTTTTGAAGTGGCCTGATTGATAACTCTGCTCTTTAGCCTGACCTGGTTAGAAACACACCATTCATTTCTGTCTAGCACGAGTAGCAAGGCTCCTGGCGCTGGCGTAGCCAAGTTCAGCAGTTGGTGCTATATCAGAGCATTAAATGGATCAATGCTTGAACCGTCTAAACCTCTGCTCAACAGGTGGTGCACAGGTGGGTGCCGCTGCACCGCGATCTCAACAAGCGCTCCAACGTGGATCGCACCATACTCCTGGTCAAGATCGACGACAAGTACGTTCCCATCGCAGAAGCGGGAACTCAAGATCTGGGAGCGGAGGTATAGCATCGGGCGGTGGCGATGGTCTGGCGAGCCAGCTACGTCTAGCGTCGTCACCGAGGGCGCTATGCAGGTAAATGGATTCCCCTTCCTCTTTGTTGAGTATCGCCTCACCTGCACCATTCTTATTGTCACAAACAGCAATGGTACTGGATCAAAAATAGATCGTTCTTGTCTCATAAAATGTGAGTCGGACATTCAAACTTGAAACTCAGCAGTTTATCTAGGTTTGTGCCTTGTCTTGTGTGGGGTTTCGCCTTGGACAACAAGCTGGCTCATCAGCGGGCTCTTTGTTTCCCCACCTGGACCCTCGCAAGAGTAGCCACCTGCGCCTCTTGACTCATCCTGAACCAACTCCAGTTGCCCGGGTGTGGTATATGAGCCCCTGTCCTTGAACCACTCCTCCACCAACTTGTCCCATTCATGACCTCTATGCAGTACATTGTTCTTGACTGTATCTATCCACTTCCCACGGGTCGTCTTCCTTCTACTTTTCTCTCAAATTCCTTCCGTGGAGTTCTGTTTGGTGGTATCCTCTTCATGCGACCAAACCACTTCAGTCTTGAGATCTGGATCTTATTGAGGAGAGAATCATCTATTCCTACTTCTTGTCTAATCTTGTCTTTCCTGGTTTTCTGAATCATGGTACGTAGGAATTTCATTTCGGCTGCCTTTGCGACGAGAACTAAAAGCTCAACAGCCATAACCTCCGTATGAAGGCTTTCAAAAAGGTGGTACTGTATATTGGCTTTCACAGCCATTGAATTAAAACTCTGCAATTTTGCTAGGTTTGAGCCGTGTCTTGGGCGGGGGCACCAAGAGCCCGCTGATGAGCTTGACTTGAATGCTCTAGCCGCAGATAGTTGATAGGGGGAGGTGGAGATTGTGCTAATCCACTGTTGTCTTGTTCCAGGACCGACTGATCCCGCTGCATGCGCCCAGAACGAAGTCTGACCCACCGTTGTTTTCATGTGTGCGTGTTGCGTTGTATCATATGTGTAAATAAAATGTAAATGTGGACTCGACTTTTGTATTGAAGAACATTTGCACAACGGAGGGAGGGACGGAGACTCCATCATAAGCAGGGTGAAATTTATATTGATTCTGTATGTGAAGCTATTTATTATTTATTACATTGGAAGGTTGTTGTTTTGTTAATCTTATTCTAGCAACTGAACTCTTGGTCAAGAACTTGCCGAGGGTGGAGTTCGAGCTCTCTGGTGTACTTACATGTATTGGTATTTATGTATCTATTAGAACTCTCCTTCGGCAAGTGTGACGTTGGCACTGTTCGGCAGTGGGAACCAACCCCACGCAATGAACTACTGCGCTACTACTCTTCGGCTAAACTTTATTACAACCGTTAATGTAACCGCAATTGGGAATAGAAATCGAAACTCCTGCTTTCCACGTAAGTGCACTTAGTCCCCACAGCTATGCCACCACATGGTGGCCACTACTCCTGGAAAACTCATGGATTTTTATTAGGTCTGGAAAAATCCTGGAAAATGACCAAAAAATGTGAAAACTGCTGGAAAATTAGCCCCTGTTAATTAATTATAAAAATCTTTCCGCCTTAAATCATACTCCCGCTGCGGTTTTGGGTGAGCGCTCGATCGTTAACGAAAGAAATTTCCTCAGGCTAGCTGTTTTTGTGTGGGAGAGCACGCGATAGTATTTTTGTAAAACATGTTGAGTAGACAACTTCACTGCAATAAAATTGCAGGCGGCATTCTTTTCTCTTTTTTTTTTTTAAGCGGATATTTGAGTCACAAAGGCTTTTTTTAAACAACAATTAAATCATTTGTGCGTAGGCTTGCGTATCAATTACGCAATCACCACTAATTTTTGTCGACAGCTGTATAAGTAAACCAAACAAAACTGCTTCATTTTGGTCTTGAAGTAGGCAACCGATAAAGGCCCCCCCCTCCTCCGGGAAGTCTGGAAAAATGAGAAATACTCCTGGAAAACTGCTGGAAAATCATTGTCCGATTTGAGTGGCCACCATGCACGAGGACTAAACACAGGAGATGTGGCAACTAACCTCACCTGCCCGGACTAGAATTTTGCAGGGTCCAAATCCCAATTGTAGTCACATTTAGAAATCTTCAAAGTAATAATAATAATAATGTTGTTGGTTTTACATCCCTTTTAACTACTCTGGCTTTTAGAGACGTCAGGGTGCCGGAATTTTGCCCCGAACAACTTTGAAATTTTTGTTTGTTTTTAAATTTCTAAAACCCCTATTTTGAAAGATAATTGTGTGCAACCTGTTAAACTCGTAGCAGCGGGCTTGTCGGTGTGCTCTTCTCAAACTAGGTTTGTCAGGTGTTGTATCTCCTTGTCCGAAGGCACGGGCCAGGCAGATTTGCATCTAATCTGTGAATAGCAAATAGTCGAGATATTTGCCTTTTTTTTTTAAGTCTTCTTTGGGAGCACAACATTCTATAAATGTGAAAGTAAACTGTTTCCGAATGATCTAGGCTTTTATTTTTTCTCTCAATAAACATGACACTGCATCTAATCTCTACTTAGTATAAAACAAAGTCCCCGATTCTTGGATGTCACGGGTTATCTCGAGAAGCACTGGATGGATTTTGATGCGGTTTTCTCCATTATGTAAAGGATATCTCAAGGAAGGTTTCTGTAGAAAATAATTTTATGATTAAAGGAAGCCAAGCAGTAACGATTTCAGTGAAAAGGTCGGGGAAAAAACTGGCGTCCGTGCGCTGAGATAACCGTTAAAAATACCAATATACTATAGAGCATCTCTTATCTTAAAAGACAGTACGCATTAAATGGAGCGCCCTGATGCCAGATCTGCTGCATATACCAAGTTCTGCAAGGCCGGGCACGTGATGTAACATAACTCGTATACAGGCGTGTTTTTAAGCAAAACTCGGGAAATTTCCAAAATATTTGTCTGTTGTGTATAACTGTACCTCATGCCTTGAAGCAAACGACGCTACAATATTTAGATACAATACACCGAAGTTCAGAGCGCGATTTTATTACACACATTATAAAAAATATATATATAATTTTCTATTATTCATGAATATGATAACATTATAACATGTTATAATATTACATTTTCTCGAATATCATAGGTTATAATAAATTATAATACGACATTTAATAATAATAAAATAATATATATTGTGGTCCACGTAATTTACCCAATTTTGTGTGGTCAAGTGGGGGTATGCAGCTGAAATTAAATTATTCATTTCTTGTTTCTTGAATGAGACGTTCAATTTTATCTAGGCTAGTTCTTTACTTGCGCACATACCATTTCGATGGGATTAAGTTCACTCTGGTACGGTGGCAAGCAACGAACATATTTCTCTGCTGTGATAGCCTACATTGTCAATTGCTAGGATAGGTCCTTCGGGGAAAATTGGGCAACAATTGCTCGGCGAACCACTTTTCATACACTTCACCTGTCATTTCGTCGTTGGTGTCTGCCGTGTTCTTTTGGTACAGAAACGTTAACTGTGCACCATTAACGAACCCTTGTTCATTCCCGGGACGAACAAAGGCGAAATACGGAAACCACTTCGAGGATGGCTGAGGTAGGAATCGAACCCGCCTCTTCTCAGTTTTGTCTAATGAAGTTGAGTACACCCCGTTCCAGCCCTCGGACCAGAATTAAATTTCTTGGCACAACCGGGATTCAAACCCGGGCCTCCACAGTGACAGCCAAGAATGCTAGCCACTACGCAACGAGGCGGACAATTTATAAGGAACACAAGCTCAATTTCATTTCACTTCACATCATCACCCTCCCTCCTTCAAACGCAGTCGGGCAGATAGCCTGCGGGCCACATTAGTAAACAAACTTTCGGTGCGTCAGCGCTGAGCGGGAGGTGTACGCAAAGTGCTATAACTTATGAATGCTATCTGATATCGAGCTCTGGTTTGTTTTAAAAACTATTTCAGACATTAAAGAACATTCCTTCTCGCTTAGTCACCAACGTTAAGTCAACAGCAAAAATGTTTCTCGCTATGTAACTTTTGTGTGACACCATCCCAGATTTTTCAAGTAACATTTAAGAAAAAAATTCATAACTTTCTTATTATGAAAATAATTACTGCCCTGAGAAGTAGGGTATCTTCTACCAACATCAGGCAATCTAAAAATAAATTCTTGATCTGTTGCGATCATTAGTTCATTATCTATGGCGTGATAAGTTTTATATCTGCAAAAATATAGATCCGCGCTAAAATATCGTAATTGTGAAAATTGGGCCATGTGTTAATTATTTATGGCTTTTATTTTTAAATCGTCATATAGAGTGGAAAATTCTCTATATGATCACGCAAACATTTTCTTAGATTTGTCACTTTCAATTATTGGGAAATGGCAACATCGCTGGGGTTGAAGAGGACGAAGCTAATTGTAGGACATAGGAGTGCGAGTGAGAGGCAAATACTACATTTAATTCCATACTGTCTTTTAAGGTAGAGACGCACTAGAGGAGCGTAAGAATTGTTCAGCATGAAAAGTTCTACAAAAATGTCCACGAGAGCATATCTCTATCTTCAATAGATCGCCCACTATGAATGTTTTTAGATTTTCATTCCTACCAACAATCTCCATTCATTTACTGAGGCGACAGTTTACGAGCTAGCTAGGGGCGAGCCTATTGCCCCAGATACAGCCAGCAGCAAACTTTCGGTTTGTGTCTAGTTAAGACTTCAGAGAAGAGTGGATGTGTTTGGAGTTTCCCTGGAAGTGCAACTCGGCTTTTCTTCATTTCCCCTGTGAACTTTTCGTTCCACAAAATTCACAGTCAAGTTAAGATTGGACGGAAGGAGGATTTGTGTTTCATGCACAGCGTCATCCTTAAATTAAGTCTGACAAGAATTTGTTGCACATGCTATCTCCATGATATTATAATTAATAGTCCAGTCAGTGATTTAACCAATCATGTCGAGACGTAAGACGGATATAGGTCGTTGTTCATTGATATAAAAAAAAAGCGCTTATCACTTAATGCATTGATAACTGTTCCCGGGCGAAGCCGGGGCGGGTTGCTAGTTATTAATAAATAGAGATATTTTGATAAGTTGATGTGGCAAGCTCAAGCCAGTATTGCCAGTGTTTTGCCCCAGTTGGTACTTGCTGGGAAGGCCACTTGGTCTGTACTAGCCACAGCAAAAACATTTATCAAATTCACTCACTGACAATAGTGTGTTAGTTATTATTACTTTAAGGGGCGGAACAGCGAGGTTATCTGCTCCAAACCCGAGCCCTATAATTTGGGGTAATGACGAGAGCTATACTCCCTTAATTCCAGGGCTTTCAAATTGACGTACAGTGTACTCTTGATAATTCATTTTGCAATTAATTCGCGGGCCTCCCAAGTGTGTTTTTTTAAATAGTGATTCTCACAGTAACTAATCATCACGCTAAGTAAAGCAATCTCTCCGTCGTTTAAAAGAATTTTGATGCGAAGCGATGCGTAAAGACTAAATCATTGAGATTGGAGGAGCCTGAACGGTGTTTTTCTGCAATGGAACAGTAGGCTTATTTGTGCAATCTTCAAAACATACGAACATTTTGCCTCGGGTGGCAACAGGCACGCCCCAAGGTCGCTGATCTGCGCGGACAGCCTAATGTCGAAAACCAGCGCAACACCGACAGCGTGTTTGTTGGATGTGCTTCATCCAGTCAAGTCGTGGAAGAAAAATACCGTTACTACGCTCCCACAAAAGCAAACGTTTGCCGACTTCTGTGACGATATTTAAGATGGCCAAGTTAGATACCGGCAAAGATTAGGATTTAAGACATGAAAGCAAAGAAGATACTGGACGGAAAACTGATATAGAGTGCGGGAGTGATGCAACGGAAATCCCGAAAGTTTCCCACACTCAAGCTAGTCACACTTGTAGAAAATAGAGATGAGTTTTGTTCTCTTATAATGTTTTCTTTGGAAATGTGAAATCGAAAATTGGAATACCGCAATGTAAGAAACAAAAAGTGATGACTGATGTTAGACTCGACAATCAAGTGTTCACAAATACGAGCCTATTTCAATATTTTAACCTATAGTTGTTTTTATTAGGCTTAACAAAAATAACTGCAGGTAATTCGCGGAAGTTCATGCATCAATTACCGCAAATTATCGAGAGTGCACCGATACTGGTTTGAGTTGATCAGATCAATTTTTCAAAAAATTTGATGCGATGGTTTATGGATGTGAAACATTAGGGAAGTTGTGATGGTCAGCACAAGAGCACGGGTTGTCTAGACTCGCACAATGTGCTCCATGAGCCAGGTGTCTATCCTGATCTTAGACCCAAAAGTCTTCAGCATCCTTTTGAGTAGCTTGTTGGTCTGGTGGTGAGAAATCTGCACGAGAACTGTTGGCTGGCTTCTTCAATTTTAACTGCTGTTCAAAAATGATTTTTTATTTCATATTTTGTTTTGAATCATAATTTCACTTCCTTTTCTTTCGAGATCAAAGAGGTCTAGGTCGGAAGATTACAAGAGGTTGTGAATACGGAGAGGTTCCCATTGGCGAGCACTGTTACCAACACTAAAGTAAGGCAGTTGCTAGTGTCACAAAGATGCCTTAATATCTTTCAGACTGAATCCTTTTTATATACTACATGTGCTAAGATCATTAAAGAGGAGATAATTGTATGACTTGCTTTCATTTCCAGTGTGTTCCCAAGTCCTGTCCTGTCTTGACTTTCAGCTGAGGTGTGTGAAGAACATTCTCTCCATATCTGAACACTGTAGTCATTTTTAATAAATAATGATAGATAAGTTAATCGCAGAGATGAATAGTTTCTGTTTGTTGGGATCAACCATTAGTAGTAATGGCTCATGCAGTCAAGAGCAGGCGCGGATCTAAACTTTGGGTTGGGGAGGGGGTCAGAGAATCGAAATTGTTAAGAAAATGGTATCACTAACAACTTAATCACAAAATAACCAAACGTACAAAACCAGACCAATTTTTTGCAAGCTACATGGATAGAAATTTGATGCATTTAGCGCACCAAAAATATTCGTACAAATTGCAACGGCATGTTTTGCGACTTTTACATCGAGCTTCGAGAAAAGTATCCAAGTACGTTACAGTTTCGACAAGTCGAGTTGGTACCGACAAAGGGAGAAAGTCACAGCTTAAATTGCCAAACAAGCTTGCAGTTTGGACGTCGGCAAAATTTGTTGGTGCGAAAAAAGCCCCAAATTCCTATCCATTCATTGCTGCACATTCATCGTGACATCGATTCAGTAATCACAAGGTTTGCTAAACAAAATAGACGAGTTGATTTTGTTATATAAATAATCGTTTTTATATAACAGGTATGAAGTTGTAAATATGTAGTTGTAACAGAACATAATAATTGCAATAAAGATATTTTCAGCATTGAATAAAATGGAAAAAAAAAACTGTTTTTCAGTTAAAATTCGTTAATTTTTATTTGTCTGATTGTGTTTTCGTTCTTTGAGTTTGCAAAAAAATTTGTTCTCCGTTTGGTGGGGTCATGACCCCCGTGACGACGACCCCCCCCCCCCTCAAGAGATTAGCCGAAGACTTGCCCTAGGAAGAGCAGCTTTTAAAGGCCTGGATAAGATCTTCAAGTGTTCCGATGTTCCTTTGCCTGCTAAAATTAGAATGGTTAAGGCACTAGTATTTCCCATAGCTGCACATGGTTGCGAAAGCTGGACCATAAGGAAACGAGATACGAAGGACAGTACCGATGCTTTTGAGCTGCGTATTCCTTGGACAGCCAAAAAGACAAATGTACGGGTAATTCAAGAAATCGAACCAGACCTGTCTCTTGAAGCTTTGATAACAAGATTATTACCAGTTTAACATTTGATTGCCGCTGAGCCAGTGTTAGTTGTTGATTGTAGCAGCTGCCTCGCGGGACGATGCGGGGGACACAGCGATGACAAGAGTTCGTTCTGCACATAAGACAAGCAGCATTGCGCGTCACAGGAGCTCATGTCACCACGGACAGTCAAACGATAATTGAGACTATTGGAGCTGAGTCATATCCTACTCAAGTAACTGTACCTGTCAACGAAGCAAGCTGACGTGTGACACAAGTAAACAAGGAATAGTTCCCATCTCGACCGCCGGCAATCAATTCATGAAAGGGTAATACAGCTGTCATATTTTGGTCACATTATGAGACTTTCTGATTCGTTGGAAACGACGATTATGCTTGTAAAGGTGGAAGGGTCTCGGAGACGAGGACATTGAGATGGATCGACTCCATCAAATCCAACATGAATATGTCAGTGAAGAATATGGCTGAAGACCGAATCATATGGAGACAGTCGCTAGGAGTCGATGCGGACTTCATGGCACCTGATCATTGAAAATATTAAGATAGCGCGATCGCCCGTGATGAGTCGACAAGCATGTGATCTGTATTTGTGGAAAGGAAGCAATAAATGTATGTACCTGGAGCTTTATCTTATAATAGGGGTGCACATAATCATTTCCAAGTGGTTGGAACATTCGCTGACATAATAATAAATAAACACAAACATCGTCCTAGTCTGTGTCATTTCCAGGCTCACATTGTAAACAGATTAGTTTTCTTGCTATGTTTGCCACAAACACAACCTTGGTCTTCCCTAATTTATGACTTGATGTGAACATTCATGGTGCTAACTTGGACCCAGGGAGGGCCTCGCCTTTCTAAGGTATTGGAAATATCTGTTCCCGGAGGAAACAGGATGTAAAATTGTCCGATTGAGCTACGTACATTAACAAATTCACAAAGAAATTTGAAATGCTGGCAACTGTTTTGAGCTAGCCGGACCATTGTATCAAATTTCTTTGTGAATTTGTTAATTTCTAAGGTAAGAAAAGTGCTTTAATAGTACATTATGCAACTCTCCTATAATGGCAATAATTAAGACACGAGTATGTTTATAGAACGAGCTATGCGAGTTGTGTAATTTCCATACGAGTGTTTGAATTGCCATTATAGGCGAGTTGCATATGACTGTTTATGTTCGACGATAATTATAACTCGATTGATGTGCAACATCTTTCCATTCGGTTGCTGGATATGTTTGTGGGAGTGATTTTGAAAAATGGGACGGAAGTGGTGTAAGACGCACTGTTAGCTGGTTAAAGCAGCCAGAAGGGATGCGATCCAGCTAGCAGTGGTAAGAGGAAACTATGAGCGCGCAGTGTTGGAGATTGGTACCATGACGCACTGCCGGCCATGTGGAATGTATATCACATATGGATTACTTCAAGGTTTGAAGGCGCCATTAAGAATATTCCTACAGTAAATAATCTTCAAGATGTCGTTCTTTGGTGTAAAAATATTCATTATCATATTTGCTGAAAACAATTATGATTTATTAAGAGTCTCTTTCCCAATCTCTGGATAAAAGTGATGGTTACTTCCAGAGCAACTTAGGATCAACACTTTCATACTGAACGGTAAACGCTCATGCGAACTCTGGTGTCAACTGATTGAAACGCAATCCACATGTTCAAAATATTCGTATCAGTATTTAAATATATCATATTATGCTTTAATAATGAAACAAACTAGTCGGCAAAGCCGGTATTATGTTTCTGCACAATGGCTATTCATATATTAACCCACATTGCGGTAATCAATATAATATAGCCTATATCGATTTTTTTTATACGGGAACTGGGCTAGCCTTGCATAGGAATTCCCTTTACTGTCATAACAAATTTAAAACTCAATTCCACGCAGGAACATTATCGAAAAAAAAAGCAAAATATGAATGGACCATAAAAAATTACTTCCATATTATTACCGGCACATGAAAATAAGTAACTGTATTGTACTCTAAATATCTATGGTTGTAATGGCTGCGTGGGTAGCATCTTGGTCTGCAAATCATGAGGTCTCAGGTTCGAACCCCAGTCCCGGCAAATGTTTTTGCTACCAGATTATCGATTTAAACGATATCTATAATAACATTATGCGTCAACAGAATCTACATTAAATTACGATTTATCTAATTTTAATTACAATAGTTTGCACAAAGCAGGAGTTGGGAAATTTGATAGTATTGAACATCATTTCTAGTAGTCTATAGATAGGCTAGAGACTCCTCTTAATTTACAATATAATATGTGATGTTTGTTCAAACAAGTATGACAGTAGCATATCTCCAATTCAGTCTATACATTCATCATAGTATCAGTATGCAAACGGAGCGTAAATTAACATTTTAAGAATCTCCAAGCTGTGTAGTATACGAGTAGGATAACAAGTCAGATGTTACACATCATATGAGACTACTGTAAGGCTCGTATCTTTTTTTTTTATATACTGTAGGCCTATGTTCTAACATAAATTTCTGTCGGTTGAATTCCTCTTGAGAATTGTGTGGGCTCAGCATTTGATCTCGACCCAATAACGAATCCCAAAGCTTTGAAACCACGGCCGACTGAATACGAGCTGCGCTCTATACCGGCCTTGACATTCCCAGTCAGAACCCATGTATAACATGTAATTGGAAAGTTTCTACTCGTTGCCGGTAGAGCGCACTCCCCTCCCATTATAGGCGCGATAAGGAATCAGCTGTACAGTACGTATATTAAATGTGTAATCTCAAGAACCACTGGATGGATTTTGATGCTGCTTTCACCATTCTGTAAAGGTGATCTCGAGGAAGATTTGTGTAGAATATAATTTATTTATGATCAAAGGGAGCCAAGCAGTAACGATTTCAGTGAAAAGGTCGAAAAAATAGCCTGGCGTCCGTGCGCTTTTTAAGCTTACGCTGGGCAAACCGTTAAAAATATCACTATATTATGAGTGTAAGAATTATTCAGCGTGAGAAATTCTACAAAAAAGTCCGCGAGAGCATATCTCTATCTTCGATACATCGCCCACTATAAGTGTTTTTAGTTTGGACGGAAGGGAAATTTGTGTATCATGCACCTCGCCATTCTTAAATTACGTCTGACAGGAATTCCTTGCACATTCATAACTGTTCCCGGGCGAAGCCGGGGCGGGTTGCAAGTGACACTATATAATTATTATCATTATAATTTCCGCATTATCAAAATTAAAATTATATCACAAAATAAAATAGCGTGCTAATAAATCTAAGAGAAATTAGACATACCTTGCACCTTCTTCGGGTACAAGGACACAACTCCAGCACCGTCTCATCAAAAGGAAAGAGAGAATGAAAATTACAGCCGGGAACAAGTAGCAGCCAATCGTGTGTTGTGTTTTGTGCTAAGAGATCTTTCGACAAATTATCAGATCCCGTGCGCCTTCTTTTTCACGAAGCAGCTGTCAGGACGGGACTTACATAAACTCCTGCTGGATGTTATTCTCGAGGTTGAACAATGCGGTTTCATAATTATAATAACTGTCTCTGATAACCACAAAACTAACACTACAATGATGAGGCATTTAGGGGGAGGGAATTTACAACCAATGGTCAATCACCCATACGACGAGTCTAGGAATGTATTCCCTAGTTTTGATCATTGTCACATTCTAAAAAAAAACATTAGAACGCAGTTTCTGTAACGAGAGATGACTGATGGTACTGGAATAATTTCAGGGAAATACTTGTCATTACTATACAGAATGCAAAAGGGTGAGATCGTCTAACCCAGGGTGGTCCAACCTTTTGTTACCCGAGGGCCAATCAAACTTTAGTATAGGAATGTGAGGGCCAGAGACAATATTTTACATATTTTACTCAAAAACATTTATTAAAATTTATATTGAAAGAAGTATAATATTACTAGTTTATATACCACTTCATTTTACAGTCGAGAAATCAATGTGATGATTGGCACTGCTTTCCTGATACAAGTGTATCAATGTCCACTGTAAGTTCAGTAAGGCAAAGTCTCAGGCTCGATTCCAGTGCAGCACTTTCAATTCGATTTCTCGTTTTTTATTTAATTTGTTTGAGAGCAGAAAAAACACTTTTGCACACATACGTACTGCCAAACAGCGAAAACACTTGCAGAGATAATTTAAGCAGTTTAGGAAAACGTTCTTAGGAATCAGTTTCCAAACATCACACTTTTTATTCTGGTAGAATGGGTCTGCCTGAAGATCACAAATTTCCATTTGAAGGTCGCAGTGCACCTCACTCACTTCAATATCCATTGGGTTATTGAACAGTGCAAGTTTTGGTTTTAGGGAGTCAAAATCCTGGAACCTGTTCTGGAACTCTTTCTTGATATCTATTATTATTTCATGAAGCATACTAAAATTTATGTCAGTTGTTTTTTCTTTCAACTGCTGACAAGATGGGAAGTGTGCCATATTATTTGCCTTCAATGCAATTTGCATTACATCAAGTTTTTTGCCGAAGCCCTCAATATGTTCATAAAGCTGGGGGATATTTTGTTTTCTGCCTTGTAGTTTCAGGTATGAAGCATTTAGATTGCATGTTAAAATCGGTCAGAAAAGTGAAATTATTTAAAAACTGGATTTCTTCCAGTTTTTCTTGATACTCATGCCCAATGTTTTCATTTTTGAGAAAAGCAACAATTTCATTCCTCAACCCAAAAAACTGTTGCAAGCAATTTCCAGCACTTAGCCAACCAATCTCAGCTTCCAAATTGTCCAGGAATGCAATAAATGCTGTGTCTTCAGGCTTTATTGCCTCCTCTTATTAAATGTACAGTATTTACAACAGTTTTCATTGGCGCACTGAGCCTTATATTTTTTTCACAGAGAGCCTCCTGGTGGATAATGCAGTGGAAAAACAATCAATTCAATCCTTTTTCTTTACACAGTCCTGCTAAACCAATGTTAGGACCAACCATTGCTTTAGCTCCATCTGTTGCAATGCCATAGCACTTCACAAAACCTCCATATTTAGTAACGACATCATCCAGTACGTTGAATATGTCAATACCTTTTTTGCTGGTTTCTAATGATATTAATTCCAACAGTTCTTCATGAATTTCAAATTCTTCGTTTATTGTTCTGACAAAGATAAGGAGCTGGCCGATGTCAGCAATATCTGTGCTCTCATCTAGAGTTAGAGAGTAAAATTCATATTTTTCCAAAATGCTCTTGAGAGAACCTGAAACTTCACCAGCCGTATCATTAATTCTTGTACTAACTGTCTGATGATACAAGGAAACTGTTTCAAAAATTTTAGCCATCCTATTATCTCCGAATGAAGATGCCATTTTTACAACACATATCTCTTAATGATCTCACCATCCCTAAAAGAAGTTTTACTTTTAGCTTCGGTGGCTCTAAACATACATCATAAGATGCCTTTAAACCGGCAGTGTTTGATGGTTGCTGAAATATATTCTTCTGTCTTGTTAGTTTCAGCTTCAAATCATTAATCACACAACATCTGGCACTTCCTTGGTATTGATCGTATTTTGATTTATGCAAGCTGGTATAGTGTCTATTCACGTTATACTCCTTCGAAACACCTAAGACTAGAGAACAGATAACGCACTGTGGTTTTCCATTATGTTCAACATAAAACAGTGGCGGCTGGTGATATTGTTGCAGCGTTGCACAACTCCCAATAATTTTACACCTAATTCGTAGTTTCTTTTCCTTTAATGTTTTAGTTTTATAGATCTAATGCACTCAAAATTGTGTTAAATTCATCTATATTTTGATATTATTTATCCAAATGCTTCACACTGTACCTATAAAAGCTGCCGCCTTCAAATCAAACTCCAGGGGGTTAGCTCTCTTGTGGCAACTCCCAAGTAGACAGCGCGACGTACAGGACGAGGCTGGACGAGGCCAAGCTTGTGCATAGCATGCCGACCAGCATGGGTAGTAGGGAGTTGCAGACGAGCTGCCAGCCCCCTGGCAACACTCAGTTCCAAATGGCCCCGTTAGACTGCACCACTCTTTGGAAATGACAACACCCTCGATTTCTCTTACCCCGCGAAGGGTAGTTTAGTTAGTTAGTTAGTTATTGTTGTTTTAAGGGGCGGAACTACGAGGTCATCTGCCCCTGAAGGGTAGTTTCTTTCCCACACCACTAGAGAATGCTATACCACCCACAACGGTACAAATATCGGAATTTCATAGGGAGACATTAGTTGGTTCACACCCAATTATTTTTAGATGTTTTCTCATCATAACTTCATTTAATATTTTTGTCAATTGTTCTGTGAAGCGAGCCTAAGAACGCCACCGTGCTATAAGTACAGTAGATAAGTGGCTGAACTATTTTGCGACGTATTGTTGGTGTACTTTAGCGGTTTATGTTTGCTTTTACCACTCTTGTTCTTGCGGTATTTGGGTTGCGATTAGTTCTGTATTTAGTTGATTTGAGTATTTTGTTTCCAGGCAGATACTTAACTGTGCATTTTTATTATTATTATTATTATTATTATTATAATTGTTTGGTTGATTGTGAGTAGACCTATGCATTCACTACGAAATTTCTTGGCTAGCAAAATTCAGTGTTTTGTTAGTTTGCTTTTCGCGCCACTTTCCGATGTAGCACCCAGATTTATCATCTGTGCATCTTGTAAGTTACCGTAGTATTTTATTTTAACGGAATGTTTAGTTTGAAACATTAATTGTATTGTGGAGTGTGAGTGAAAATGAATAGAGTAAGTAATTTGCTAGTCAGACAGTTTTTCCAGCTCCCTGATGACGATAAACTTACAGTAAAAACACTCGGTACACCATTACCGGATAAGTATTGTCCAAAATATAAGTATACGAGGGCGTTTAAAGGAGATATTTAAGGCAATAATAATTGGTTATATGAATGCGATATTAAAAACGCTTTATTCTGTTTTACATGTTTGTTGGTGGAGAATTCGCGTGGACCAAAATAGGAGTTATGGAAAATAATCCCTAAAATAAAGAAACATGAATCTTCAGCTGAGCGGCTTCGGTGCCGTAGTTGGTAGCATGCTGAGCCTCTATGCCCAAGATCGCGGGTTCAAACCCGGCCGAAGTCATCGGATTCTTTTAAGAGCGTTAAAAATCCCTCAGTATGCATTCCTTCGGAGGGGAAGTAAAGCCGGCGGTCCCATGTCATAGATTTATGGCATGTTAAAGAACATTCCACTTATTACACCTGTGTGAAGCTAAATTATAGGTTAAAAATTTTAACAACGCTCTTAGGTTCCAACGTTCGTCGCCAGGAGCCGACTGCGGTGGCGTGTAGTAACCAAGTTCTGAACTAGTAGTCGTTTACGGTGGCCTTTGGCGGCAAAAGTAGGAACTGCTTGAAATTCAATGTCTGTAGTCCTCACTTGAATTAAAAACAGATAACACTCACTAATACAGCCATCACAATTAACACCGGTTATCAGACAGTTTCTCCACACACCCAAAGTACAGGGGGCTACATGACTGCCTTGTCGCAGCTCCTAAACTGAGGAACCAACCAATCTTCAGCTGTTTGAAATTGACACTTTTTGGAACTGTTAACGAAGATGCACAATTGGACAGTGCCTATAGAAGGTAAATTGCGGAATATAACGAAGATGTTAGGCACAATAGATATGTGTTAAATATTGTAATAAACTGTATTCGTTTCTGTGGTTCTTTCGGACTGGCCTTGCGTGATCATGATGAAAGTGTAACATCAACAAATCCATGTGTTTTGAGAGAACTAATTAATTTTACCGCTGAGTTGGATGCTGTGTTAAAGGTCATTTGGTAAGGGCAACTGTTTTCAAAGGAACGTCCAAAACAATTCAAAATTAATTTTTACAGATTATGATGGAGGTTTGCCAAGAAGAAGAATCAAAGCAAATAAAGGAATCGGAAATATTTGCCATTATAGCAGATGAAACTAGTGATATTTCAAACATATTTCAGATGGCTGTTGTGCACCGATACGTAGTAAGAGGCAAACAAAACATGATGCACACACATTAGCAGCGTGTTTACTGGATGAGTCATTTCGCTCATATTGGCCCGTATTGACGCAAATTGAATATAGTAAAGTTATTATTTATTCCGCCCTATTCAATACAATTGTATTGAATAGGGAGGAATAAATAATAACTTTACTATATTCTATTTACTGGTTGAATTAAAGAAGCAGAAATTGAACGAAACTCCGCAAAAATGAATTGCGTCGACGTATGACAGAGCACACTTCATGGCTGGTTCCTCTGATGGGATTCAAGCTGTAGTAAAAAAAAAAGACTGATAGTCAGTCTGAAAGACTAGACTTTATATCATTTTGAATGCTACAAATGCTGCGTGAACTCAAAGTCCGTTAGCAAGTGCAAACCAAGGTCAAAGGATGTAGCTGGATGGATGACGTCACGCTCACCGGAGCGCGCGGGGAAAGGAGGAAGCTCAAGCAGTATTATGACGTCACACACCTCAGTGCATGCTCGGTACATTTCGTCCCGTCACCGTAACGTAACGCCAGACCCCAGCGTAACTACGAAGTCGACAAGATCATTTAAAATGATAAAAATCCTATCCTTATGCAGAATATGTGCCCGTCTTTGTTAGTAATAACATTTTTCGTTAACGTACAAACTTTTCGGTTGCCATGTTTTTATGTTGAGGATGTTTATTATCCCGGAGATTGAGACCCAACCTTAGACAACCTGCTGTGTTTAAAATTCTTCCCATGAACTCAGGCATAGGGCTTAAATACATAAATCTGATTTTTTAATGAATTCCTATAGGAAGAAGCCCAAAAGAGCCATTAAAATTTGTCTATTTGTCGAACGTACAGTTATTTTGGAAAACCCATGTATTTCAGTTTTTATAGAACTGTAGTTTATCTAACGTTAATTAATTTTTGTTACATGTGTAAACTTCCCATATAAAATTGCGACATCAGAAATTTTGGTGCAACACCCAGCTTTACTTACCACCGGCCGCCACTGACATAAAAGTAACTTCCCTGCCACTTTGACTCAAATTGTCGTTTCTCACCTTCAACACACCGTTTATTAAGCCCCGCCATATTAGGTACCGCTCTCGCAACAACGATGACAAACTCTCGACGTACTATATCTCTCGAACAACCTCTCTCGTCAAAAACAACCTCTTCGAACAGCCTTGCGCTCCCTTTTATAGGGAAATCCGCCGCAGCACACGAACGATCGCGAACTAATATGCAGCCAATCACTGGCAGCCAACTAGTTGTCGCTTGGAGGCGGGGCCGCTTCTCGTGCTGTAGGCTACGTATTCGTGGAAATACAATTCTGATTACTGGCGTATTTTTCGGGATCTTTCCTTTCCCACCTGGCTCCTTGGTAACATTACTGAATGATAGTGAAAATTAAAGTAGGCACGCCACAGATTATAACTGTCGAAGAGTGAAGGGCAGAAAGAAGGGCAAGGGCCAACAAAAATGAACAGGCGGGCCACATGCGGCCCGCGGGCCGCGGGTTGGACCACACTGGCTAACCGGTCAGACACCTCACTAAAAAACACATCGAACCCACTAAATTTGAAAAAATGAATGTTCGGCGTGCCAAGGAAGTGTTCTCGTCAGAAGTTATGGGTGTCATTAGTACACTGAAAGAAAATATAGGCATGCACCCGGAAGCGTACACATTCATGGATGCAGAAGCAACCTTTTTTTTTTTTTTTTTTTTTTTTTTTTGAAAAAACGTTAATAAATGGTTCGCTATGCATGACGTAAGCATCACATATCATCATAGTCTAGAAATCCAGATAAAGGGCATTTTTTCTCATTACATGTCAGTCGCCTCAACTGGCTAGAGGAATATTTTCTTTCTTACCGGTACCTTGAAACTTTGAAAGCTGCTAGTAACGCTGCTAGAAAGGACTTCCTGAGTTCTGAGACTTACGAAGCTACCTATACAATTAATCACGGATTCAACTGTCCAGTGCATAAGGTATCTTCTAAAAATGGGTAGAGGAAAGTCGCCAAATATGGGGAGTTTTTTTATAGGGCTCACATTAGACATAAGAAGGAACGGAATAGTTTTGGTTTTCTCACCAATGTAAACCTCAGGCGATATACTATGTATAACTTATTACAAATATGGGCACGTTTGATGTTGTAATACCCTCTGATATTGTTAACTTTAAAAGTGCACTTTCCCCGTATTAGGCAACTGGGTTTCCTAATATGGGGAGGTGAGAAACCTCACGGTTTTTATTTATAATAGGTACACTGAATAGTATACCCTACTAATTAAAGCATTAATTCTGACAAAAAAAATCGTGTGGCCTCCTGAGAGGCCGAGTGCAGGTCTTTCTAGTCGACGCCCGTGGGCGACCTGCGCGTCAGGATGATAGATGGAATGGATGAAGATGAATGAAACTGGGCAAGGATGTGGAAGGAAGCGGCCGTGGCCTGTTAGAAGGTACCGTCCCAGCATTTTCCTGGTGTTGAAAAATGGGAAACCACGGAAAATCATTTCAAGGACGGCCGACGGGTGGGCTCGAACCCACGCGTCTACCGAGTCAGCAGAGAGCTTGGCTCCATGGCCTAACGCTGCGCTTTAGCCAGCGTAGCCACTACTGTCGGTAATTCTGACAATGTAATGAAATCATGAACACAAATAGTACAAAAATACAAAAATGAATATTTTAAGTAAATAACAGTCCTAGTTTCCTGTTGCCGAACTTCCAAACCGTTCAGCAGAAAAATGCATAAACTTTAATGAAAACCGAGTGATTCTGATCGAATTCAAATGTAACGAGGTGCAAGGTATGTCTAATTTCTCTTAGATTTATTAGCACGCTATTTTATTTTGTGATATAATTTGCATTTTGATATTGTGAGAATTATAATGATAATATAATAGTGTCACTAGCAACCCGCCCCGGCTTCGCCCGGGAACAGTTATGAATGTGCAAGGAATTCCTGTCAGACGTAATTTAAGAATGGCGAGGTGCAAGCCAAATCCACCTCCCGTCCAAACTAAAAACACATATAGTGGGTGATGTATCGAAGATAGAGATATGCTCACGCGGACTTTTTTTTACAATTTTTCATGCTGAACAATTCTTACACTCATAGTATATTGATATTTTTAACGGTTTGTCCAGCGTAAGCTTAAAAAGCTCACGGACGTCAAGTTCTTTCTTTGACCTATTCACTGAAATCTAAAATCGTTACTGCTTGGCTCCCTTTGATCATAAATAAATTATTTTCTACAGAAATCTTCCTCGATATTACCTGTACAGAATGGTGAAAGCCGCATCAAAATCCAACCAGTGGTTTTCGAGATTACCCGTGATATCCAAGAATCGGGGACTTTGTTTTACACTAAGTAGAGATAAGTTTTAGTCGTGCAATGCTTGGTGAACAGCGCTGTGTGAGCAGTTGAGTAACTAACAAGATTTCATGAAAAAGGTCTCATTGTCTAGGCCGGTATGAGCGCATTCAGTCGGCCGTGTTGAAACATTGTTTATCCTGAAGTAGCACCAACAGATAGCGCACAGGTACTATGTTGGATCATTTTGTTATTTTGGTCAAATAACACAAAATAGGCCTTGAATGTGGTCCCACACAGATGGCACCCCACTACCAAAGGCTTCACATCTCCGACACCTTGGCTCCGTTGCGAGACCTGATGGTGACAGCCTAATACGAAGAAACATGAACAAGCCTTGCACTCAATGGAGATGAGGCCTATGATGGTCCTTGGGAATTACACGACTGGATCATATAAATATCGAAGACGTTGGCAATACTCTTGGAATTGCCCCTATTCCAGCCAAAATGAGCGAGACTCGGTTGCGTTGGTACGGGCAAATACAGAGTCCATTGTAAGGAAGTCACTTGCTCTCGAGCCTGATGGACGAAGACCTCCGGGACGACCAAAAAGGCTTTGGCTGGACGATATGCGCATCGTAGGTCTTCGTCCTATAGACGCAGCAAATGGAGAGCGAGGTGCAGAGTGGCGGAACAACGCCAGGAAGAACAGGCTCTTACAAACACTTTCAAATTAAAATGTATCGTATTATCAGCTAGTTATTCTTCAAATTCGATGCGTATAGAATGGCAATGGAAAGCAAATCAATCGAGTCCCAAATAGAACAGTTATGACATCTGGCGGAAAAGTTTTGCATAAGAAATCCATTTACTGAGAGCTGTATTATAATTTCCGTGGAACTAATATGCTTGCTTCCTCCATGATGTTCTGGTGTGTTTATGTCTTAGGTTTATGTCAACAGGATTCACTAAAACTGTCGGCGAAATCTTACGAATGTGTAGAAATTGGAGTTGCGCATATTAAGGTACAGTGCTATTTCTTTTGCAATATTGCCCAGTTTGTTTATGCTTTGTAACTGCAATGGTTGATCCAATATAGGCTACATTGTCAACTTTCAAATCATGTAACTCGTGTCCGACATGTTGGATTTTGAGTGCATGTCAGAAGCGCTATCCTTACCCAATTGGTCAATGAATGAAAATATTGAGCTCTGATTGGTTGTAAAAACTGTGTTATAATGAAAATTAGTACTTTAATGACCCCCATTAAGATACAGTTTTCTGAATTTAATATTTACATATCGACATCGTCGAACATTAAGTACTATAGTTTATAATGATAGTTAACTTATGACTCAAATAACAATATCATTTATTCTCAACAATTTAAAACAATATATCCCATTACAGAAAGCAATTTATTCTGACAGTCGTCCTTATAGGGTTAGCCTAATCTTTGTTTAGTGCTAAGTTGCATTGCGCCCAAATGGTTAGATCGCCAGAAGAAAAATCTCTGTTTTAGCGTTTCTCATGTTTTGAAAAGTTGAATATGAGAACTTTCTTTCTTCGTAGTTGTCGATCACCTTTCAAAACTTCAGTTTGATTATTGCGATAATTTCATACAAATTGAATACTGGTGAAACATTTTGCAGGGTAGTTAAAACAGATTACCAAATAAGGTCGAATCCCAACCGACTGACAAAGGAGCATCACATTACCAGTCTTCAAAATGAAGGGAAACCCTGCCGAATGTTCAAATTACCGCCCAATCAGACTTTTGTGTCACGCGATGAAAGTTTTCGAGCGTATTCTTGACAAAAGAAATCGTGCGATTGTCAAAATCACAAGGAATCAAGCAGGCTTTGTGAAAAACTGCGGCACAACAGATGAAATCATCGCTGTACGGCTACTGATTGAGAAATACTCTTGGAAAAAAAAGCCTTTGCATCTTGCTTTCCTCGACCTTGAGAAGGCTTTTGATCGGTTACCACATGACCTACTGTAATCTGGTTAACGCTCCGTCAACACGGCATCCCAGAACACCTTCTTAATTGCTTTACGCAGAAACAAGGAGCTATGTCCTAGGTGTCACCACTGCTGTTTATTCTTGTGATGGACACTGTAACGTCAGACCTCCACCAGCCGCTACAGCTTTCACCGGAGCGGCTAACTGGTGAACCATGTCTTAATTCCCCGTACAAATACAAACTGATATAAAATAAGTGAATTAATTTACGTGTTTCACAATCATACAGCATACCTTTTTGATGTATAAGGATTACAACGCGACCAAGAACTACATTTTCAAATCACCCCGATCCGAGAAAAAGTTACCTTACAAAAATGATAACAACTTTGTTTCTTGCACACACAAAATTTTAAAATTAATAAACCAGTTATACAGGGTCCGGCAGCATAACTTCCTTTTTTAAATGCGCGCCATTCAGTCGTTTGATGTCGTAGCGGAGCGCTAGTCGTCTCGTTCGTGAGGTGGTACTACAAAGTTTTGTCCCGACACAGTTCAGTCGCCATCATGCGTTGGAACAGGGAGGAGCGTGCTGTTGCCGTTGAGGCCTACTTTTCGAGCGGATTTTCTGTGATCGCAACCCAGCGCGCCTTTTGGAGGCGTTTTAATTTGGCCCCGTTGGTCCCAGTCCCGAGCCGGAAATCAATTGCTACGTAGGGCACTACGTTCAGACGAACTGGAAGTGTGACAGGGCGAAGAACTGGAGTCCCTCGGCCTATTCGATCACCTGAGAACGTTAAGGCGTTATGTACGCAAACATGCGTCTACCCTTGGACTTTCCGATCGGTCTGTGAGGAGAATTCTTCATTTTCATCCGTACAAGATGGAGAGAGTGCGCAGGAACTTTCTGAACGTGACTTCAATTGTCGGCGGAACGCGTGTGAGGTTCTTCTCGAAGTCGTTCCTGAGGACGCTGTTTTCTTTTTTAGTGATGGAGCCCATTTTAATTTGTGTGGATCCGTTACCAAACAAAACATGCGCTACTGGGCTGCCTCCAATCCTCGATAACTGCACCAAAGGCCTTTGCATTCACCTAAAGTCACAGTGCGGTGTGCACTGTCCTCAGCTGGAATTATTGGTCCCTGGTTCTTTGAGGAAAACTCAGTCACAGTTACAGCGAATTCGGACCGGTATGAAAACATGTTACAGGATTTCTTTTCCTTCGGGTGGATGAGTTGGACTTAGGGGACATTTGGTTACAACAAGGCGGTGCAACGGCGCACACTTCAATAGCAACGATGGCTATTTTGAGGGAACACTTCCCGGAGCACCTCATCTCACTTAGGGGCGATTTGGAGTGGCCGGCCCGCTCTCCCGATTTGTCCCCTTGTGATTTTTTCTATATTTTTTTAAATCCCGTGCTTATGGGAACCGTTCAAGGACCCTACAAGATTTGAAGACCAACATCCAGCAAGAATTTACCAACATATCGCCTGATTTGCTGGCAAGTGTGATGACAAACGCCAGAAAGCAGTTTTCTCAGTGTCTGGAGAATGGGGGACGTCACCTACCTGATTTGATCTTCAAAACCAAGTTAAACAAAACTTTATGTATGCGCCTACATTGTATAAAAAATAAAAGTTTGCTGATTCATACAATGGGATTTATTACGTTTAAAAAAAAGGAAGTTATGCTGCCGGACCCTGTAAAACATTCTAATGTATATTGTGTTAACATTTGGATTCGATCTGATGACGGGCTTGTGAGATAATAATTCTTAAATGTGACGCATGGTTGAAACACACTTTTTGTGTTCCAACTGCGATAAAAAATATTAAAATATAAATTAAAAATTCCAAACCTACATGAACTAACGTAAAATAGAACGACGAAAATGATGATGTTATTGGATTTTGATGATGATGATGATGATAATTGTTGTTTTAAGGGGCCTAACATCTAGGTTATCGGCCCCTTATTGGATTTTATGTAGGTCTATTGGTTACTTCACAAACAACCTTCAAACTCGAGTACACATAATATTCTGGTCGACAGTAGATGGTCAGCAGGTTTCACTAAACTGGATCATATTTCAAATGATGACATCAGAAATCACTTTGGTGTTGCATCCATCCAGAAGAAAATGCAGGAAAACCGTCTGAGATGGTTTGGACATGTGCTGCGTGCACAACGACCTACATCCAGACATGGCCCAAGACCGAACAAAATGGAGACTAAGATAGGCTTTCCTTTTTATCCGGAACAATTCCGTTTTTTTCTTGTTTTGTTCCGCGTTCCGGAACGTCAAATATTCCGTTTTTTTGGTTTATCTGATAATATATTCAATTTCGCACCAAATTTCAAATGTCCCGCTTCAGAATTGATTGTAATATCTAGCTTGTTTTCTGGTGACACAGGGGCAAGTTTGAAATAAAAAAATATTTATTTGTCTGTGTCAGAGAGATGGGTACAAGTTATAGATTTATTAAGGGCAACAAAATTAAGGAATATCTTAGTCCTTGTGATGTTAATACTCAGCATTTTCCCCTCCAATGCTTTTACGGAGAGTTTTTTCTGTCATGAATATCAAATGGAGAGATGATAGAAACAGAAGCTCCATTAGTTTGATAAAACAAGAATTGTTCACATATTACAATTATGACGAAAAATTTAGTGAATTTTATCAGAAGGTGCTTACAAATAAAAAATCCTTGCAAAGGGTCGTTCAAATGAATACTATTTGTAAGTTGCTGGTGTCGTAGGCCTATTTGATATGTCAGTAATGCTTATTTAATACAGTACCGTATGTGTATAATTGATGTGTAACAACTTTCCACTCGGTTGCTGGATATTTGTGGGAATGATTTTGAAAAATGGGACGGAAGTGGATCGGACGATCCAGCTGGTCGTGGTGGATCGAACGGTAGTGTGTAATATGACGCACTGCCAGCTGCATCGCATTGCTGAACACTTTCATTCTGACGGTAAACGCTCATGCGAACTCTGGTGTCAAGTGATTGAAACAAGGAACATGGCACATGTTCGAAGTCTTCGTATCAGTATTTATGATGATAAAATGCTTTAATATCAAACATTGTAAGCAGTCGGCATTGCCGGTATTATGTTTCTGCACAATATTAACCCGCATAACGGTAATGGAGTCATCAATATAATATAATCGTTGTGTTTATACGAGAGCTGAGCAAGCCTTCGTGAACTATTGCTGAATACATTCTCTTTTCTCACAAGAGGGCCGATTCATAAGGCATTTTAAACTCAATTTAACGAAGGAACATTATTGAAACAAGCAACATATAAATGAAACCTAATTCCGTGATGCAGTATTATTGGTACGTGAAAATAAGTCACCCTCTTGTACCTAATATTCGTATGGTCGAAATAGCTGTGGGGTTAGCGTCATTGGCTGTGAATCTAGAGATCTTGGGTTCGAATCCCGGACGGGTTGGATATTTTTGCTACCAGATTATCGTTTTAAACGATATTTATCATATCAATATGACTCATTTTTACCGAATCCATATGAAATTACGTGTTGGTCTGTGAATCAAGAGGGAACTGGACAATCCTTTCATGATCTACTGCTGTGAACATTGCATTTACTCGCAAGTTGGCCTATTTATAGGGAATTTAAGGTTAAGAGCGGTGTCGCGCCTATTAATCTAGTTGATGCATATCGTATTCTTTATTTAGGCTAGTGCTGGTGGGAGCTACAAAACCTCTAATAAAATGAGTTCCGTATTATAAACTACAGTAGAGCCTCCGTGGCTTAGGCGGCAACACGCCGGCCTCTCACCGCTGGGTCCGTGGTTCAAATCCCGGTCACTCCATGTGAGATCTGTGCTGGACAAAACAGAGGCAGACAGGTTTTTCTCCGGGTACTCCGGTTTTCCCTGTCAAAATTTCATTCCAGCAACACTCTCCACTATCATTTCATTTCAGGCTTCGGCAGCTGGCACAGTTCACATCCTCGCCGCTAGATGGGGGTTTCATTCATTCCATTCCTGACCCGGTCGGAGACTGGAAGCAGGCTGTGGATTTTCATTATAAACTACAATATCTGTAAAACACTCCCTTTTACAATAGATTAATATTTGTGCCAAAAAATATTATACAATACCGGTGTATCAAAAATTTGCCGTCCTTGAAATGGTTTTCCGTGGTTTCCCTATTTTCAACTCCAGGCAAATGCTGGGACGGTACCTTCTGACTGGCCATGGCCGCTTCTTTCCACATCCGTACCCAGTTTCATTCACCATCATTCATTTCATCTCTCATTAACTCTTCTCGTGAGGTTGGCGTCAGGAAGGGCATCCGGCCGTAAAAACCATCCGTCACAAATACTTCCATCGCATCTCATCCCCGACCCCGTAGGAAAACGGGAATAATAAGGGGTAGACATACAATATCGGTGTATCAACAATTTAATGTGAGGTTTCTTCTATGTCAGATGTTACACATCATATGCGACTACTGTAAGGCTCGTAAAGTGTTTTGTTTTAAATTACAACAAACCAACCTTGATTGGGACGTGCGTTCCGTTTCTCCATTCTTGAAATCTGGCAACGCTAGACTACGATCCCACATAGCGAACCCTACCACTAGGCGGGACAAACGCTAAACAAAAAGAAGTATATTTTGCATTGGTGACTAACAAAGATTTGAAAAGCACTGAAGTACCCAGAGGTTGAGGTAATTTCATTGACATTAATCCAGTCGGCATCATAAGTCCATATTTCATATAATGAAATAGGCTACAAGAGGTTAAGAGGAAGTCCTAAATCATTTCCTGTCCTTTTCTTCGAAACAGTAGTCTAATGCATACAGGAAGAGTCATTAGAAATTCGACTAGGGGGCATGCTGCGTGCCTCTCACCAAGGTGGACCGGGTTCGATCCCCAGTCAATGCATGCAAGATTTTCAAAGTGAAATGTGGTTTGGATTCCACGTCAAAATGGAAGTCGCGAGGTTCATGATCGCAGGATTAACAGTCGAGTAAAACTGAAAGCTTCATTCTTTCTCTTTACAAATTCAACTATGATGATTTTTTGACTCTGCATGTCTGTCTCCCCCCCTTTCCCCCTCCCTATCAATTCAAACATGGTGAAACCGAATTCAACGAAATTTGGTACAGAGGTAGCACTAGCAAAGGGCACCTCAGTGTCATGTTTTATATCGCCGCCATCTTGACGGAAACGTAATGGCGGCCACCCAAATGTTCAAAGCTTAAATCAAATTACGACTAACCTAATCATCTGATCTCTACCAAATTTTGCAACAACATGCGATAATGTGGGAAGCATCTTTTGCCCAAACTACAAGGTCATCAACCAAATAGTTTCAAGATGGCGGTTGTATGAACCATTCAAATATTATAGCCTAACCGTAACTTACGATTATACAAGACTTGGCCTTACCAAATACGCTCATCGTACATAGGGAGGTTTAACCTGTCCTCAAGGAGTGACCAGTAGGATATTAGCATATTATAGTAGCTTGCCACGGTGGGTGAGTGGTTATAGTGTCGGACTACCAACCCCAAGATTGCAGTTTCGCCCCTGGCCATGGTAAGTGATTTTTGAAGGCGACAAAAATCACGACACTCATGTCATACGTTGGTGGCATGTTAATGAACCCATTTGAATTCAGTAGGCCGTGTTCAATGGCAAAATTAATCTCGGGATTTTCCGCCAACACAAAGTTCCTCCATTCTCTACTTGAAAGCGCTGTAGTGTCAAGGAGTTAAGATATCTAACCTCCTTGACTTTCATAGCGTTCAAAGGAACGACGAAATTCGACATGCAAGCTACCCTCTGGGTGTCAATTAACAAAGCTTGCACCAGGCACCCGAGGCCATACGATATTATTATTATTTATAGCATATTATAATAGAATATGTAACCGTAAAAGTAACTAACAGGTCAGGCCAACCATGCCATATCGTTGTGGGTCCGTGCCGTCCCGTTGTCACAATGGCCGCTATTTTTGCTCCTAAATCCATATATTTCCGTAACTGCTTAAGTTTATATCCCTTTAGGGATGTACTGAACAAAATAATACATATTTAGTATCAAATGGTTTATAGAAATGGCAGAAAACGCTAATGAAATCGTTGATTTAACACAAAATATGATACAGTTATACAAAACCAGTTGTTTACAAAGTATTCTCGTAGCGCATGTGTCGCGTGACGGTAGCGACCTGGCTCATAGTCTGAAGGTTCATGGTTCAAGTCCCTGCAGGTTCGATTTTTTTACTTCTTTTTTTTTTGTATTTTTTTATTTATAAGTACTCACACGTTATAATGTTAAGCATATATATCGTAAGTCGCCTCCGTAGCGTAGCGGTCAGCACGGTTAGCTGCCGCCTCGGAGGTCCTGGGTTCGATTCCCGGCTCTGCCACGAAATTTGAAAAGTGGTATGAGGACTGGAACGGGGTCTACTCAGTCTCGGGTGTTCCAAATGAGTAGAGGGGGTTCGATTCCCACCTCAGCCATCCTCGAAGTGGTTTTCCGTGGTTTCCCACTTCGTCTTCAGGCAAATGCCGGGATGGTACTGCCCCCGTAATTGAATTATATTGAGACCACGGTGGCTGTATTGGAAAATATGAGTAAAGTTATGGATGTCATAGTTGTGACGTGGATACTCATGACGTAGGCACGGATGACGCAGACTTGAGGCAAGCAGGCTGGTTGAGCTGAGATTCTTGGTGACGTCATGATTTTGTTCGAGAAAGATCTGAGATTTACGACGCAGTCGCATGGAAACGAGGAATTGTGCTAAGGAAGAAGTTACGCTATTGGAGGAAAGGCTTGAACCAATGAACGATAGTTTGGAAAGAAGACGGAGATTACTGAAACTATCATATTTAATTACTTTTGGCATGCAGAATTGTGGAAATCTATTTTCAGTTATGGCATTGATTTGGAATTTTGAAGAAATTAATTTTGAGTTTTTGAAATTTGAAAATCCGTCAAGTATAGCCAAAGTTAGAACTTTCAGCGATGACGGAGCAACAGGCTATGGAAGGGATGGATACGCCCCTTAAGAAGTTAATAAAAGGTCGTGCACAGGATAGAGGAGCTCTCATATCTCACATATCTCTGATACGCATATCTCTCATACGCTCAGATCTCATATGTCAGATCGCATATATATTTCTGGTGATTTATAGTCGTTTTCAAGTGATTCAGTGAAGTAAGTCGTCTTTAGCGTGCATGGTAAAAGCCCGGCGCATCGAACGAACACGGAGCAGTTCCATTTTACGCTGCTCGAAACTAGGTGAAGTTGAAACGCTCACAGTAACGTTTCTACCTGATAAGATATAAAGAGTTAACTTCAGCCTTTATTATAATTCAATTGGGCAGTACAACATTGAGGTGTGTAGAAGATTTGAACAATTTCACAGTTATACTTCGAAAGGTATTGGCACTTTAAGGCTGCCAACAAAAGTGATTTTCTCGCCACATGAGAAACACTTTTAAAATTTCCACATTATACATTACGGCTGACACGTGGATTACAACAGTGATATTGGAGAATACGTTTGGTAATACAACGATACATTCCACTATGGAACATTATAATCTTGCAGTGCTTTCAATGATTATAACAGAAGTTGAGATGGAAGGCTAAGGCTTTAATGCAATTGGGACATATATCGATGGAATGAAATAACAGCATGGAACTTCGTTAATCGTCTTTCTACAAAAGCGAGCATGTAGTGAACATCCAACTACACTCATGCATCGTGAATCCATCGCTGAATTATATCAAATGACAGTGGAAATATTTTCATACTCCACGATTATGAATATTTCTGCGGAAATAACTGCAATAAACTTCATGGCGAATTACGACCAGAACTTCAGGGAATTTTCAAGAGAGGCCAGGGTGGACCCGGCTCAAAATGAAGAATTTTGCCAGAAGGATGTCTTTTGTATACATGGAGCAGTGCAATTTCCGGAGAAGGAAGCAGTTCGATTCTCCGAGGACGCTGATTCCAGGTTCGAGGACGGAGCACATCTTTACGCTGGTGAAATGGAACCAACAGCAGTTTTCTTTGAAAACTTTCCTCTAGAACTTCAATCAACAGATATGGTAGTCGTGAACGTTTCTTGTATTATTTGAGTCTTGTAGCGATATCTGAGCAACCATTTTTCCCATATTTTTGTGTCCTATATATTGCCCCATTTTCTTGATTAATACTTCTGTACTCAGTACACTTCGATGATTGATGCCTTTTTCGACGATTTATTAAGACATGGTTATGTCATTGGCATACTTAAGTTAAATAATTTTGGATCAGTTGAGACTGATAATTCATATTCTTTCAGTAATTTGCATATTTTTGAAGTCACGATTTGACTGTAAAGTTAATAATTTTCTATGGAAGATTTGAATTCAGACAGCGTGTCATTTTATTAAAGTAATTCTATTCAGTAAATTACTTTGACCAATTTTCTGTCATCCTCAAGAAAGAAGAATAATTAAAAGATTTTAGAGCGTTAAAGTCTTTATCATTGTCGACGATCTTTGAAATACTAGTCGTTTTATGAACATGATTGCAACATAGACATTTATCGTCAGTTCTAATTACCGTTGCATTACAGACAATTTTATGAAATAGGAACTTTGACTACGAATTATTGAATACACTATAGTAATGAACATTTGATAGGAGTTTTTCTCAATTATAGATTGGAACAATAATGTTTGCATTCCACAGTCTAATTGTATTCTATTCGACTATTTATGCAGTTTAGATGAACTTTGATTGAAGATAGTATTTTTATACTGCGTTACTTTGAAGATGTTAATCTCAATTTTGATAGACCAGGGAGGCGTGTCTAATCGTATTTGCTATTAAATTTATTTGTGATTGGCAAATTTTTACTTCATATCGATTCATGAATGAAACCCACGAAGGTTAAATAATAACAGTCATTATTACAATTGATGAATATAAGAATTTTTAAAGAGGAACAATGGATGTATAATCGTTAGTTCAGTGGACATGTGAAAGTCGCTGATGAATAATGCCTTTGAATAAGTGAAGCAGATTCCCACAGTAATTATTGATGTTGAAGAAGTTGTAAGTGGAGGATTTTTGTATGTACTGTGGAAGATTTTTATGCCATATATGTTGAAATATATGAGGAATTCTGGGCCTATTTTATGCAATTTTATGCATTTTGAAGCGAAGTATTTTCCCGCTAAATGTATTGTCCTGGTTCTTTGAAAGTTATTCATATGAAGATACTGTTAAAATTAACAAGAATGTTAAATAATTTGAGATAACGATTTTGAATGGAGGTTACCATCACTAATAATAATAATTATTAAAACCTTATTAAACCTGAATATGAACTTTAAAATGTAACTAACCTTCATTGGTCGATTATATTACCACGATTTAAGTAATTATCAACCGGATAAACGTGTGGTTTAATGTATTTCTTGTATAAATAATATAAACAATATTAATGTTGTAAATAATTTTGTAAATATCTTTGATAATAATTTGAAATGAAAAGGATTGAGAGTGGCGAATATATATTTAACAATGTCATTTGACATTGTTATAAACAACTTATAATTGTTATAAATAATTAATGAACTTTTGTTATAAACATTTGGAGTTTTGTTTTTATACTCTAAACAACGCTAATTAAGCAAGTGGCTTGAACAATTACATATGATTTGGGATTGTTAGAGTATTCCACTGGTGTTTGAATGGAGCATTTAAAACATTTGCGTGATAATATTTCAGTTGAGATGTGGACATTTACGTGTTTTGAAAAGGGAGAGCTTAGCTCTGATGTAACAAGCATATGCTAACGCGGACCAGACAGGAGAGTCCACTTTGACGATGCAGGTGCATTGCAGCTGGCCCGGACAACTGTATGACTGAGGCCAAGGACGTTTCCATAATAGCCTTGTGGCTATAAATAAAATGTGAAGTGTATAAACACGCAAAACAATTGCTATATGTGTCTCGTCCCAAATCCCGTTTCCATTCCAAGTGCATTATTATTTTTACGTTATTTTGAGCTTGAGAAAGCTGAAACATTGTATGTAGAGTATACAGGTCCCACAGGAGGACATGGTTATATAGACGATGGCTTCTGATTGCCACGTGGATTTTGTTGTTTTATTTTTGTTAAATTCATTCTTTTTGTGAAATAAATTATTGTGCAGTTTAAAGTTTCTCGTCTTCGTCGTGGTTCATTTTAAATATCATGGTGGAGGTTATTGTGAGGGCATACTTTTAAGTGATCCAGTTGACAACCCAGTCCCCGAGATAAATTTAAGAGGTAAGTAAAGGTAAGTATGAACCCCCGTATATTTTGGTGTGTTCCACAATAATTTCTTGTTAACTATTGTGCTCTAATCTCGATAGTATCTGTCAGTGCCATTTTCATTGATGTAGCTATGCCGGCGCGTTTGATTATTGGCAATCCGATTGAGGGGGCGGATATCTGACAGCCTACTATCCGGGTTATCGGGTACAGTAGCTCCTTCAAGGCCACGGCCGCCTCCTTCCCTCTTCCTTGCCTATCCACCCTGACCATCCATTACCTTCCCTCATGAGGCCCCTGTTCGCTTTGCAGGTGAGGCCGCCTGGGCGAAGTGCCAATCACACCTCACCAGTTGTAGCCTCTCCGATTAGATGTTCCCAGCTCTAGGACACTGCCCGTAGAAGGCGGTAGTGGTGAGTTCCCTCGCTGAGTCCGTGGGTTCCACCAACCTGGAGGGTAAACGACTAAGAAGAGAAAGAGAGAAAGATATATATTGTATTGTGTATTTGCAATCGATAATATTACGGTATGTATATATATATAGGCTACATATAACCCCACACATTTCAACACAGGATGACAGCGATTAATCGTTGACCTTGATCCGCGGTAGAGTCTATTGTTGTTGTTGAATCATTAGGGGTTTTGCGGCATCATGGTCTTAAATTAAGCAGCAACAACCACAACACACTGTACCTCTCAATGTTGCGCCTCCTCGATGGATCCTGAGCTCAGGTCCGGCCAAAGAACCTGGATATATAAAAGGCGTAAATATTCAAGACACTACGGTCCACAATAAACTACCCATTGTTAGCAACAACAACCGACTACTGAGGTATTGACACTCCAGAACTAAGGGTCCTGTGTTCGAGAGGTAGCCTCCAGGTACTGAGGTATTGACACTCCAGAACTAAGGGTCCTGTGTTCGAGAGGTAGCCTCCAGATACTGAGGTATTGACACTCCAGAACTAAAGGTCTTGTGTTAGAGAGGTAGCCTCTAGATACTGAGGTATTGTCACTCCAGAACTAAAGGTCCTGTGTTAGAGAGGTAGCCTCTAGATACTGAGGTATTGACACTCCAGAACTAAAGATCCTGTGTTAGAGAGGTAGACTCCAGGTACTGAGGTATTGACTCTCCAGAACTAAAGGTCCTGTGTTCGAGAGTAGCCTCAAGATACTGAGGTATTGACACTCCAGAACTAAAGGTCCTGTGTTCTAGAGGTAGCCTCTAGATACTGAGGTATTGACACTCCAGAACTAAAGGCCCTGTGTCCGAGAGGTAGCCTCCAGGTACTGAGGTATTGACACTCCAGAACTAAAGGTCCAGTGTTCGAGAGGTAGCCTCCAGGTACTGAGGTATTGTCACTCCAGAACTAAAGATCCTGTGATAGAGAGGTAGCCTCCAGGTACTGAGGTATTGACACTCCAGAACTAAAGGTCCTGTATTCGAGAGTAGCCTCTAGATACTGAGGAATTGTCACTCAACAACTAAAGATCCTGTGTTAGAGAGGTAGCCTCCAGGTACTGAGGTATTGACACTCCAGAACTAAAGGTCCTGTGTTCGAGAGGTAGCCTCCAGATACTGAGGTATTGACACTCCAGAACTAAAGGCCCTGTGTTCGAGAGGTAGCCTCCAGATACTGAGGTATTGTCACTCCAGAACGAAAGGTCCTGTGTTAGAGAGGTAGCCACTAGATACTGAGGTATTGTCACTCCAGAACTAAAGGTCCTGTGTTCTAGAGGTAGCCTCTAGATACTGAGGTATTGACACTCCAGAACTAAAGGTCCTGTTGTAACGATTCGATCCCATACTTGTTATATTTAAAGGGTTATTCATTTATAATTATCATATTTATTATTCTTATTAATTAGTACATCAATGAGATGATTTTTATATCAGATAATTGTAAGCGGTTTTTATTATTATAGTCAGAAATATTTTTATTAACAGTTATTTGTAAAGAGACGAAGTAAAATATATAATGCAACAAGATTGCCAAATAGGATCAACCCAATGCGTCACAAACTGAACGACGTAGTAATAATTTCACCACGGCAAACTGCGTCATTTTCCTGGGATGCAAAGAAACCCAATATGAGTAACCATCACGTGCGCACCATATAGTTCCTTCGAGAAGGAATGGAACATTATATTTCAACTATGGTGTAACCAATACGTCACTACTGTAGCCCATATACGCGTCAAAGCTGCAACTAGCCCTCGTGGAGGAATGAACACAGAAGAGAGGGTAGCTTGCTTCTAGAGTGGGGGCTGTGACACCACGTGACAAGGAAGTATTTGTACCTGCGACATCGGACAAGAGTGGCATTCATCAATAGCTATCAATGAAGGGAGGAAGTGGTAACCTTGCTCTCTGGGTCTTAATGAACTGAGCAAACAGAGTTGGCAAAGTACGATGTCTTGCCGAAATCTATATCAATACATAATGGGTTATATCCCTGATCAAGAGTCTTTCTACAGATGGCAACGTATTTAATGAGGATATTTCATAGTAATTGAGATATCACATCATTTTTTTTAAACATAAGCGACGTAACATCGAGATCATCGATCATTTCTTAAATATGACGAATCTTCGAATGGGTGAGCAAACAATTAAATAAAACTATCGTCTCTATTATAATTTAACTTCAATTAACTTTCAATTCATTTTAAATGTTCAGTTCCTTTTAAATTAATTGCCGCATTGAGTAATTTTAAATTCAATTGTGTGACTATCACTATTCTGTTTTATTAATATTTTGTTCTTGAGTCAATAAATTCATTCTCTTCAACGTAATGCCTATTTCTTTCATTGTAGTTAGTACTTTAAGGCAATCATACTCCTTGATTAAATACTGGATTGGTTAGATGACTTTGTCTCACTACGGCCCGGGTAAGTGGTCTCGACTCTACTGCTGATAGCCGAGGTTAAATCAATAAATTTCGATTCACTGTCTTAAATAGGGATCTGGCGCTCAACAACTTATTATATTACACTATCACAGGTAAGGTCATACCACAGTGTATATTATTTATTCTTATTATGTTTGTTTTTATGTCACCACAATAGTCATCACCACGTTAACGACATATATTAAAAATGTTACACTGTGTTCAAGAGGTAGCCTCCAGGTACTGAGGTATTGTCACTCCAGAACTAAAGATCCTGTGTTCTAGAGGTAGCCTCTGGATACTGAGGTATTGACACTCCAGAACTAAAGGTCCTGTGCTCGAGAGGTAGCCTCCAGGTACTGAGGTATTGACACTCCAGAACTAAAGGTCCTGTGTTAGAGAGGTAGCCTCTAGATACTGAGGTATTGACACTCCAGAACTAAAGGTCCTGTGTTCGAGAGGTAGCCTCCAGGTACTGAGGTATTGTCACTCCAGAACTAAAGATCCTGTGTTAGAGAGGTAGCCTCCAGGTACTGAGGTATTGACACTCCAGAACTAAAGGTCCTGTATTCGAGAGTAGCCTCTAGATACTGAGGTATTGTCACTCAACAACTAAAGATCCTGTGTTAGAGAGGTAGCCTCCAGGTACTGAGGTATTGACACTCCAGAACTAAAGGTCCTGTGTTCGAGAGGTAGCCTCCAGATACTGAGGTATTGACACTCCAGGACTAAAGGTCCTGTGTTCGAGAGGTAGCCTCCAGATACTGAGGTATTGACACTCCAGAACTAAAGGTCCTGTGTTAGAGAGGTAGCCTCTAGATACTGAGGTATTGTCACTCCAGAACTAAAGATCCTGTGTTCGAGAGGTTGCCTCCAGATACTGAGGTATTGACACTCCAGAATTAAAGGTCCTGTGTTCGAGAAGTAGCCTCCAGGTACTGAGGTATTGTCACTCCAGAACTAAAGGTCCTGTGTTCGAGAGGTAGCCTCCAAGTACTGAGGTATTGTCACTCCAGAACTAAAGGTCCTGTGTTAGAGAGGTAGCCTCTAGATACCGAGGTATTGACACTCCAGAACTAAAGGTCCTGTGTTCGAGAGGTAGCCTCCAGATACTGAGGTATTGACACTCCAGAACTAAAGGTCCTGTGTTCGAGAGGTAGCCTCCAGATACTGAGGTATTGACACTCCAGAACTAAACGTCCTGTGTTCTAGAGGTAGCCTCCAGGTACTGAGGTATTGTCACTCCAGAACTAAAGGTCCTGCGTTCTAGAGGTAGCCTCCAGGTACTGAGGTATTGAGACTCCAGAAATAAAGGTCCTGTGTTCTAGAGGTAGCCTCCAGGTACTGAGGTATTGACACTCCAGAACTAAAGGTCCTGTGTTCGAGAGGTAGCCTCCAGATACTGAGGTATTGACACTCCAGAACTAAAGGTCCTGTGTTCGAGAGGCAGCCTCCAGATACTGAGGTATTGACACTCCAGAACTAAATGTCCTGTGTTCGAGAGGTAACCTCCAGATACTGAGGTATTGACACTCCAGAACTAAACGTCCTGTGTTCTAGAGGTAGCCTCCAGGTACTGAGGTATTGTCACTCCAGAACTAAAGGTCCTGTGTTCGAGAGGCAGCCTCCAGATACTGAGGTATTGACACTCCAGAACTAAACGTCCTGTGTTCTAGAGGTAGCCTCTAGATACTGAGGTATTGACACTCCAGAACTAAAGGTCCTGTGTTCGAGAGGTAGCCTCCAGATACTGAGGTATTGACACTCCAGAACTAAACGTCCTGTGTTCTAGAGGTAGCCTCCAGGTACTGAGGTATTGTCACTCCAAATCAAAAGGTCCTGTGTTCTAGAGGTAGCCTCCAGATACTGAGGTATTGCCATTCCAGAACTAAAGGTCCAGTGTATTGACATTTAAAATGACCTTGAAGAGCGGTCGTGTTACAACACCCGACGTGTCCCAAGAAAAGTGAAGTGAGAGACTACTTTCTTCCTGTCCACTTTCACCGGTCGGCGCTTTCTACTTTCGCGCATTCTTGTGTTCACTCTCGCTCGCGTTAGATCACATCAGGTGGGCCCCCCTCATGGCGTAGTGGTTACCAATCTTGTGTTCCCTCGTGAACTTGTTGGTAAGAAATCTCGCCTCACTAGTGGACACCTTCTTGTACCTTGCTCATGGTGACCCTCTGAGGACACATGGTGAACTTGTTGGTAAGATGTCTCGCCTCACTAGTGGACACCTTCTTGTACCTTGCTCATGGTGACCTTCTGACGACACATGGTGAACTTGTTGGTAAGATGTCTCGCCTCACTAGTGGTCACCTTGTTGTACCATACTCATGGTGACCCTCTGACGACACCTGGTGTACTTGTTGGTAAGATGTCTCGCCTCACTAGTGACACCTTGTTGTATCATGCTCATGGTGACCCTCTGAGGACACATAGTGAACTTGTTGGTAAGATGTCTCGCCTCACTAGTGGACACCTTCTTGTTCCTTGCTCATGGTGACCCTCTGAGGACACATGGTGAACTTGTTGGTAAGATGTCTCGCCTCACTAGTGGTCACCTTGTTGTACCATGCTCATGGTGACCCTCTGAGGACACATGGTGAACTTGTTGGTAAGAAATCTCGCCTCACTAGTGGACACCTTCTTGTACCTTGCTCATGGTGACCTTCTGACGACACATGGTGAACTTGTTGGTAAGATGTCTCGCCTCACTAGTGGTCACCTTGTTGTACCATGCTCATGGTGACCCTCTGACGACACCTGGTGTACTTGTTGGTAAGATGTCTCGCCTCACTAGTGACACCTTGTTGTATCATGCTCATGGTGACCCTCTGAGGACACATAGTGAACTTGTTGGTAAGATGTCAAGCCTCACTAGTGGACACCTTGTTGTATCATGCTCATGGTGACCCTCTGAGGACACATAGTGAACTTGTTGGTAAGATGTCTCGCCTCACTAGTGACACCTTGTTGTATCATGCTCATGGTGACCCTCTGAGGACACATGGTGAACTTGTTGGTAAGAAATCTCGCCTCACTAGTGGACACCTTGTTGTATCATGCTCATGGTGATCCTCTGAGGACACATAGTGAACTTGTTGGTAAGATGTCTCGCCTCACTAGTGACACCTTGTTGTACCTTGCTCATGGTGACCCTCTGAGGACACATGGTGAACTTGTTGGTAAGATGTCTCGCCTCACTAGTGACACCTTGTTGTACCTTGCTCATGGTGACCCTCTGAGGACACATGGTGAACTTGTTGGTAAGATGTCTCGCCTCACTAGTGGACACCTTGTTGTACCTTGCTCATGGTGACCCTCTGAGGACACATGGTGAACTTGTTGGTAAGAAATCTCGCCTCACTAGTGGACACCTTCTTGTACCTTGCTCATGGTGACCCTCTGAGGACACATAGTGAACTTGTTGGTAAGAAATCTCGCCTCACTAGTGGACACCTTGTTGTATCATGCTCATGGTGACCCTCTGAGGACACATAGTGAACTTGTTGGTAAGAAATCTCGCCTCACTAGTGGACACCTTGTTGTATCATGCTCATGGTGACCCTCTGAAGACACATGGTGAACTTGTTGGTAAGATGTCTCGCCTCACTAGTGACACCTTGTTGTACCTTGCTCATGGTGACCCTCTGAGGACACATGGTGAACTTGTTGGTAAGATGTCTCGCCTCACTAGTGGACACCTTGTTGTACCTTGCTCATGGTGACCCTCTGAGGACACATGGTGAACTTGTTGGTAAGAAATCTCGCCTCACTAGTGGACACCTTCTTGTACCTTGCTCATGGTGACCCTCTGACGACACATGGTGAACTTGTTGGTAAGAAATCTCGGCTCACTAGTGGACACCTTCTTGTACCTTGCTCATGGTGACCCTCTGAGGACACATAGTGAACTTGTTGGTAAGAAATCTCGCCTCACTAGTGGACACCTTGTTGTATCATGCTCATGGTGACCCTCTGAGGACACATAGTGAACTTGTTGGTAAGAAATCTCGCCTCACTAGTGGACACCTTCTTGTACCTTGCTCATGGTGACCCTCTGAGGACACATAGTGAACTTGTTGGTAAGAAATCTCGCCTCACTAGTGGACACCTTGTTGTATCATGCTCATGGTGACCCTCTGAGGACACATAGTGAACTTGTTGGTAAGAAATCTCGCCTCACTAGTGGACACCTTGTTGTATCATGCTCATGGTGACCCTCTGAGGACACATGGTGAACTTGTTGGTAAGATGTCTCGCCTCACTAGTGACACCTTGTTGTACCTTGCTCATGGTGACCCTCTGAGGACACATGGTGAACTTGTTGGTAAGATGTCTCGCCTCACTAGTGGACACTTTGTTGTACCTTGCTCATGGTGACCCTCTGAGGACACATGGTGAACTTGTTGGTAAGAAATCTCGCCTCACTAGTGGACACCTTCTTGTACCTTGCTCATGGTGACCCTCTGACGACACATGGTGAACTTGTTGGTAAGAAATCTCGCCTCACTAGTGGACACCTTGTTGTATCATGCTCATGGTGACCCTCTGAGGACACATGGTGAACTTGTTAGTAAGATGTCTCACCTCACTAGTGGACACCTTGTTGTATCATGCTCATGGTGACCCTCTGAGGACACATGGTGAACTTGTTTGTAAGATGTCTCACCTCACTAGTGAACACATTGTTGTACCTTGCTCATGGCGACCCTCTGAGGACACATGGTGAACTTGTTGGTAAGATGTCTCACCTCACTAGTGGACACCTTGTTGTATCTTGCTCATGGTGACCCTCTGAGGACACATAGTGAACTTGTTGGTAAGATGTCTCGCCTCTCTAGTGAACACCTTGTTGTACCTTGCTCATGGTGACCCTCTGAGGACACATGGTGAACTTGTTGGTAAGATGTCTCGCCTCACTAGTGAACACCTTGTTGTACCTTGCTCATGGTGACCCTCTGAGGACACATCGTGAACTTGTTGGTAAGATGTCTCGCCTCACTAGTGAACACCTTGTTGTATCATGCTCATGGTGACCCTCTGAGGACACATAGTGAACTTGTTGGTAAGATGTCTCGCCTCACTAGTGAACACCTTGTTGTACCTTGCTCATGGTGACCCTCTGAGGACACATCGTGAACTTGTTGGTAAGATGTCTCGCCTCACTAGTGACACCTTGTTGTATCATGCTCATGGTGACCCTCTGAGGACACATGGTGAACTTGTTGGTAAGATGTCTCGCCTCACTAGTGGACACCTTGTTGTACCTTGCTCATGGTGACCCTCTGAGGACACATAGTGAACTTGTTGGTAAGAAATCTAGCCTCACTAGTGGACACCTTGTTGTATCATGCTCATGGTGACCCTCTGAGGACACATAGTGAACTTGTTGGTAAGAAATCTCGCCTCACTAGTGGACACCTTGTTGTATCATGCTCATGGTGACCCTCTGAGGACACATAGTGAACTTGTTGGTAAGAAATCTCGCCTCACTAGTGGACACCTTGTTGTATCATGCTCATGGTGACCCTCTGAGGACACATAGTGAACTTGTTGGTAAGATGTCTCGCCTCACTAGTGACACCTTGTTGTACCTTGCTCATGGTGACCCTCTGAGGACACATGGTGAACTAGTTGGTAAGATGTCTCGCCTCACTAGTGACACCTTGTTGTACCTTGCTCATGGTGACCCTCTGACGACACATGGTGAACTTGTTGGTAAGATGTCTCGCCTCACTAGTGAACACCTTGTTGTACCCTGCTCATGGTGACCCTCTGAGACGGCATAGTGAACTTGTGGTAATATGTCTCGCCTCACTAGTGAACACCTTGTTGTATCTTGCTCATGGTGACCCTCTGAGGACACATGGTGTACTTGTTGGTAAGATGTCTCGCCTCACTAGTGAACACCTTGTTGTACCTTGCTCATGGTGACCCTCTGAGGACACATGGTGTACTTGTTGGTAAGATGTCTTACCTCACTAGTAACACCTTGTTGTACCATGCTCATGGTGACCCTCTGAGGACACATCGTGAACTTGTTGTTACGGCGTCTGTCACGCTAGAACGTTAACATTGACAATCGTGAAACCCAGTTCCATTGTGTTCCTCTGAACTTCACCGTCACACCACTTTCTATCCATTGTCAACTGCGGTGCATAATGTGGAGAAACCTCACGTATTTTCACCTCCACGGTAATGTGTTGCACTTCAGCGCGTGCTTTTGCATTTTTCCTCGAGACAACTCCGCATTTCCCTGGAATTACTTGTACAATCCGGGTGTAATTGTTATTTTTTTTAATATAAATAATGGATTAATTTTTGTTTATTTATTTGAAAATGAACAGTGACTAACTATTTCAAAGTAAGAGGCGTATAAGCAGACAGATATGATATTGTTGTTATAAGGGGCCTAACACCCAGTTTATCGCCCCTAATGGTTTGGGTATAATAATAATAATAATAATAATAATATCTTATGGCCCCGGGTGCCGGGTGCAAGCTTTGTAATTTGCACCCAGAGGGTAGCTTGCATTTCGAATTTCGTTGTTCCTTGAATCACTATGAATGTCCAGGAGGTTAGATATCTAAGCTCCTTGAACACCATAGCGCTTTCTAGCAGAGAAATGGGGAACTTTGTGTTGGCGGAAACTCCCGAGATTAATTTTGCCATTATGAACACGTCCTACTGAATTCAAATGGGTTCTTTGACATGCCAACATCGTATGACATGCGTGTCGTATTTTTTCCGGTTTCAAAAATTACTTACCACGGCCAGGAGCGAACCTGCAATCTTGGGGTTAGTAGACCGACACGTTGTCCACTCACCCACCGCGGCAAGCTAATGGTTTGGGTGATAACGAAAGATGGGATGAGAATGTAAACTATAACTAATACTAACTACAGACTAGAAGAAGAAATGGTAACAAATAAAGGATAAGGCATATAAAGGACAGGAAGAAAGGAATTTCCCTCATCCCTCGAAGAATGAGGATTGAGGGACTTGGAAGGAAGGAGAGCCATGAAAGGCAGATAAGAAAGAGAAAGAGGAGAGGGCCCACCCCAAGGTCAGAGGAAAAAGGGGACAAAACGAACCCAGCCCAGGAATCCCTCGGAGTCGCCAACTCCCAAACTCACCAGCCGTGGGCCCTTGAGGGTGTAGCACTATCCAGGGTGCTCTAGAAGTGGTGGGGCTACATACACCCTGCCTCATTGAGGGCCTTGTGCATAAGGCAGGAGATACTGTGAGCCCCTGAGGGTGTAGTACTATCCAGGGTGCACCAGAAGTGGTGGGGCTACACACACCCTGCCTCCTTGAGGGTGTAGCACTATCCAGGGTGCACCAGAAGTGGTGGGGCTACACACGCCCTGCCTCCTTGAGGGTGTAGCACTATCCAGGGTGCACCAGAAGTGGTGGGGCTACATACACCCTGCCTCCTTGAGGGCCTTGTGCATAAGGCAGGAGATACTGTGAGCCCCTGAGGGTGTAGCACTATCCAGGGTGCACCAGAAGTGGTGGGGCTACACACGCCCTGCCTCCTTGAGGGTGTAGCACTATCCAGGGTGCACCAGAAGTGGTGGGGCTACATACACCCTGCCTCCTTGAGGGCCTTGTGCATAAGGCAGGTGATACTGTGAGCCCCTGAGGGTGTAGCACTATCCAGGGTGCACCAGAAGTGGTGGGGCTACACACACCCTGCCCCCTTGAGGATGTAGCAATATCCAGGGTGCACCAGAAGTTGTGGGGCTACACACACCCTGCCCCCTTGAGGGTGTAGCAATATCCAGGGTGCACCAGAAGTGGTGGGGCTACACACACTCTGCCCCCTTGAGGGCCTTGAGCTGAAGGCAGGAGGTAAAATGGAAAGTGGTGAGAAGAATGAGGCTATCAGGAAAGATGAGACAAGGGCCAATTAAGGCGGGAAAGTGAAAGACTCCCTAGGCCTCGGATACCCTAATATCGTCGGGGTCGGAAGAGAACAAGATTTGACCAAGAGAGGTTGACAGGAAGGAAGATGGAGAGGAGCCCAGCACAAGTAAGTGAAAGCAATGCCGGACTCAGCTGGGGTCCCGTGGTCACCCACCCACATCCCACTAGATGTGAGCCCCTGGGGGTAGAAGCAGAAGGTCCCGGAGGGCTAACTGTAATAGGGGATCATGGTGGTTGCAGACTAGACTGGACACTGAAAGGCAAATCAGTCTCAATGGAAAACGTTTGAATGAATAGTTTTGTTTCTCCCCGCGCAATAGACTGCCCCAGTGCGTGCAATATATTGTAATGTTTAGACCAAAGAAAGTGTTTTACTGTAGAAAGCTTTGGAGATGGCTAACATCAAGTGAGTCCTCTAAGGGGCGTAGTGGGTAGCATGCTGAGCTTCTATGCCCAAGATCACGGTCGTTGAATTTTTTAAGAGCGTTAAAAATCCCTCAGTATGCCTTCCTTCGGTGGGAAAGTAAAGCCGGTGGTCCCATGTCATAGATTTATGGCGTAAAAAAGAACCTGCCAGTAACTACAATTGTGTGAAGCCAAAATTTGTAAGTTAGAATTGACAACGCTCTATTAGTTCCAACGTTCGCCGCCAGGTGCTGACTTCCATAGAGTGCCACGCTCCAGACAAAGGTTTTCAAAAATTACTTTCTAATACCGAAATCCATATTCGATGTCAACAGATTCCTTTTCTATAGAAACGCTTTCGTTACCTGAGCCATCCTACTTTTTATATCCTCTTTGCATCGTCCATCACTGGTTATTTTGCTTCCTATGTAACAGAAGTCTCCTACTTCCTTTAGTTTTTCACCTGCCAATTTGATGTCCATAGAGGTTTCTGGTTTATTTTGGCAGCATTCCAATATTTTTGTTTTACATTATTGATTTTCATCATGAATTCTTTCCTCAAGACGGAGTCCATACCATTCAAATCCTCATTCAAATCCTGAGGCGTGTCGGCCAAGATGACGATGTCATCAGCAAATCTCAGAGTTGAAATTATTTCTCCTTGGAATTTCACTCACACTTTAATTTTTGCTCCAATTTCCTTCATTGCTTGTTCAATGTCAAGGTTGAAAAGTATGGGTGATAAGTTGCAGCCTTGCCTCACACCTTTCTGAATACCAGCTTCTCTCTCATGTCCTTCAGCTCGAATGACTGCTGTCTGGTTTCTGTATAGATTGTAGAACACCCTCCTATCCCTGTACTTTATTCCAATAGATTTCAAAATGTCAAACAATTTAGCCCAATCAACGTCATCAAGAGCCTCTTCTAAGTCTACAAATGCCATGAACGTTATTATATCTTTCCTTATTCTACCTTCCAAAATCAGCCTAAGACTTAGTACAGCTTCCCTTGTTCCTACATTTCTCCTGAAACCAAACTGGTCTTCACCCAACTCCTTTTCTATCCGGCTTTCCATCCTCTTGTAAATTATTCTAGATAGGATCTTAGAAGCATGAGTAATCAAGCTGATTGTTCGGGGTGAGCTACAAGTACGGTCGCGTGTGTTGTCTGGGGAGGAAAGTGTGAATGTAAGGACTAGGAGTTGGAAAGTAGCGGCTGTGGCCTATAGTTAGGATCCAACTCCTGCATTCGCCTGGAAGAAAGATGGGAAAACACAGAAAACCATATTCAAGGTTGGCGGCACGGGGATTCGAACCTACAGATGTGAGCGACTGCCTACAGCCAGGCCATAACGACCACGGCTAACTTAATAACCCCTTTTAAAATACTAATACTGGTACTATCCCCGTTCCTTTGGATTAACGCGAGAGATGGCGCCAGGATTTGCAACACTGAACTACCTATATATCTATTGTGCGTGACGAAGGAAGATTTCCAATAGTAACTCTGTGTCTCAAGGATGTGAATTGTGCATCACGAAGGAAGATTTCCAATAGTAACTCTGTGTCTAAAGGATGTGAATTGTGCATCACGAAGGAAGATTTCCAATATTGTAACTCTGTGTCTAAAGGATGTGAATTGGGCTTCACGAAGGAAGATTTCCAATAGTAACTCTGTGTCTAAAGGATGTGAATTGTGCATCACGAAGGAAGATTTCCAATAGTAACTCTGTGTCTAAAGGATGTGAATTGTGCTTCACGAAGGAAGATTTCCAATAGTAACTCTGTGTCTAAAGGATGTGAATTGTGCATCACGAAGGAAGATTTCCAATATTGTAACTCTGTGTCTAAAGGATGTGAATTGTGCATCACGAAGGAATATCTCCAATATTGTAACTCTGTGTCTAAAGGATGTGAATTGCGCATCACGAAGGAAGATCTCCAATATTGTAACTCTGTGTATAAAGGATGTGAATTGTGCATCACGAAGGAAGATCTCCAATATTGTAACTCTGTGTCTAAAGGATGTGAATTGTGCATCACGAAGGAATATCTCCAATATTGTAACTCTGTGTCTAAAGGATGTGAATTGTGCATCACGAAGGAAGATCTCCAATATTGTAACTCTGTGTCTAAAGGATGTGAATTGCGCATCACGAAGGAAGATCTCCAATATTGTAACTCTGTGTCTAAAGGATGTGAATTGTGCATCACGAAGGAATATCTCCAATATTGTAACTCTGTGTCTAAAGGATGTGAATTGCGCATCACGAAGGAAGATCTCCAATATTGTAACTCTGTGTCTAAAGGATGTGAATTGTGCATCACGAAGGAAGATCTCCAATTGTAACTATGTGTCTAAAGCATGTGAATTGTGCATCACGAAGGAAGATCTCCAATATTGTAACTCTGTGTCTAAAGGATGTGAATTGTGCATCACGAAGGAAGATTTCCAATTGTAACTATGTGTCTAAAGCATGTGAATTGTGCATCACGAAGGAAGATTTCCAATTGTAACTCTGTGTCTAAAGGATGTGAATTGTGCTTCACGAAGGAAGATTTCCAATAGTAACTCTGTGTCTAAAGGATGTGAACTGTACATCACGAAGGAAGATCTCCAATATTGTAACTCTGTGTCTAAAGGATGTGAACTGTACATCACGAAGGAAGATTTCCAATTGTAACTATGTGTCTAAAGCATGTGAATTGTGCTTCACGAAGGAAGATTTCCAATAGTAACTCTGTGTCTAAAGGGTGTGAATTGTGCATCACGAAGGAAGATTTCCAATTGTAACTTGTCTCTAAACGATGTGAACTGTGCATCTTGAAGCAGGCGAGGGAGCGTAGGTTGGTAACACTGAGAAACCGATAGCAGCGGGTCAACACTCGGATAACACGACCAAAGTTCAGCTGATAACAAGAGCTCACGTCCAGTGGAGTAAATAGAAGACTTAAAAAAAAAATGTGTTAAATATAAACGCATTTAAGCTTCTGAAGTTAAAACAAAGTATCACATAAAGGAAAAAACTATCAGCAACCAGTGTGGCCCCACATGATAGCCGTGAGTGGTAAGGAGGAACTTGTCGCTCTCTCCAGGCAAATGCTGAGATGGTTCCGTTACCCAACCTAATTCTGACAACATAGTAGCAAAGGTTAACAGGCAAAGTGGACACACGTACAACTACATAGGACTGATGGCCATGATATCCTAAGCCCTTGAAATGAATTAAGTACAACATGTCGCCTATTTCAAAACAATGTGATCATGTGTATTTAAGGCTACAGTAGCCTATGCCATCCGACTATTTACCAGCGCAATGCACCATGATTGTTGTTTTAAGGGGCCTAACATCTAGGTTATCGTCCCCTAATGGTCTGGGTGATAGCGAAAATGAAAATCAAATGGAAACCAAGATAGACTGATACGAACTACAATGGTTGATCCAATCTAGGCTACACTGTCAACTTTCAAATCATGTAATTCATGTCCGACATGACGGATTTTGAGTGCATGTGCGAAGCTATCCTTATCTAATTGGTCAATGAATGGAGCTCTGATTGGTTGGAGAAACTGTATAATAATACTTTAATGACCCCCATTATAATACAGTTTTCTGACATATAGGCTAATATTTACATTTCGCCATGGTCGAACATAAACATTATTATAGGTTACTTGTGAGCGCCCCATGTGTATATACCACCCGCCTGGTTTTACTGTTATGCGGGCTCGACGCGTCACAGTTCTGTCAGAGGTTATCGTCTTCTTATAAACAAATAAATATATTTCCGTTGACTTTTCACGAAATGCAAGATATTCCCTGTGCTATTGAGACCGCCATTTCTAACCCCTCTGCTTGTGAAACATACACCTTAAGATATGATGACACCGTACTGTTTTTGTTTTGTTTTTAATTACCCCTTTACAGGTCAGTGGTCTATTGACGTCCGAAACGGGGGAGGAGCTTTCGGTCAGCTGTTTCCAATATGGCGGCAAGATAGTGACGAGAAGTAATTGGGTGTGCGTTTGTTATGGCTTCTAATTTATGATGGCAAAATACTACATATTTTCTTTCATTGATAGAAATATTTTTATAATCAATTTAAATGCAATGCTTAATTATTACCAGTCAAAAATATTACCCACATGTAGATAGTTCATTTACTGGCTGCTGTTACATATATGAAGCCTGTACTTGGGAGCCTAGCGGTATCGATGTTTTTATTAATTTCACAATATATATATATATATATATCACATAACACAAAGGACGACTCCCTGATAATAAATTGAATCCAGCAACCCTGAATTTGCATGAATGTTTTGGGTTCAAAGAAGCGTTACTTGGGATGCTCAAATCATACGGTACTTCAATATTGCAAATATTGAGCTACATACTTGCTGTTCAAAGGCAAGAATATAAATTCTCTGGCAAATTAAGGCTAGGAACAGCATTTTTCTTAAATTGTCTAACCATTCGGTTCTAATTGTCAATCGGAAGAACGCCTAAAATAAGTTTACGAAGAGCGGATTACATTCTATGTATGGCACAGAAGTATTAGGCTACAAGTTTATCAGTATTTTTGATGTAGCTAAATCCTAGTGAATACAAATTAGAGACAATAACTATCACTAATCAACAGTACCGGTGCTTACGCTGTGGAAAGAAGTCGTCTTCACAAAAATGCAGACTGCACACTGTCAAGTAACGTGTAACACGTTTTCCAATTGACAGCGCCGAAGCCCATCTTTCTCTCTGAAATTTTTGTACAGGAAAGTAGTGAAGAGATTTCGTACCCGTTTTATACGATTTGCAACCGTATACAAAGTAGTACCTCCTCGAATTTGACAAATTCCTTTCTGTTTCCATCACGACGTTAATGCTTCACCATGTAAATAAATAAACCTCACCAGTCACTATGTTACAGCTTCAACATTCTACCGCGTGGCTGCGCCATCCAACTTTTCTGACGTATTAACCAGCTACTATAAGGACTGTCAATGATGCTGATGGCTGACTCGTTCAGCCATGTTCCAACAAATTTTATATTGGAAGTGTTAATATATCTCTTTATCTCCTTGACCTAAAACACATGAAACATTTTTTTAAATAAAAACAATTAAAATTAAAAAGTTTTAAAAATGATAGGACTAATAAAATTATAATTAAAAATAAGCTCATGAAAATTAAAAATTAATACTTTTATATCCTTAATTTTTTAGAACATTAAAATGTTAAAGAAAATAAAAATCAATATTATTAATTAATAGCCTATTAGGGTGAAACTATTAAAATTAAAAGATTTAAATAAATATAATAAAATTAGAATTAAAAATAAATAAGTTTATACAAATTAAAATTCTATTCTTTTGTAATCTTAATTTTAAGAACATCCAGCACATTAACCCGCGAGGGCTGGCGCATGGGTATTTCTGACCCGACGCTTAAATAATGCTCTATATTTTCGTTTTGGTCAGCCCTTATTTCCTGTCGCTTACTGTACCTTCCTTCCTAGCCTTGAACTTCACCCTGCAAAAGAAACATGTCCATAGCTTTTTGAACACTCAAGTTATTTCTATATTATTTACGGTCGGGTCAGATTTACCCATGGCGCCAGTCCTCGCGTGACAATTCTCGTTTTACGTTAGTTGGGACAATCTGTAAATAAACAAGAAGTTCCGTGACGAACTAAAGAGCCTACTTTTCTTAAAATTTAAGATTCATGCCAATGATTCTCTATATGCATCTATCTAGAATAATGACGAAATTAAGTTGGTAATATCAAAATTTCTAATTAGTTCGAAATACTGTATACCTGGCATAATGTAGCCTAATAGAGAACTACAGTTGGCAGCCCTGGTGGCTGAATATATTCTTAGTTCCATCTCTTAAGGTACAGAATAAAAAATTTGGTTTAAGTCCAATGGATAGCATGGACGTTACATGCAGTTAAACATTGGATCTAACAGCGCGCGTAAAATCTTGTTGGCAACAATGACATACATGTATTGGTCAGAAATAATCTGAAATAATATGATCTATTGTTGTGCCAATTTTGAATGAAATCCATTAGTTAGTATAGAAGTTACGTGCATTTTAAAATGGGACCTATCAGCAGGCTTAGAATCATGTTGGCAGCACTGGCGTAGGCCTATATTAGTTACTCCAAATTAATCTAGAATGCCAGGTACTATACGTGTGCAAAGTTTAGAGCTATTGGCTTGCATACTTTCTGATAAATTGATTTTGGGGTAACAAAAATAGAGACTATTTATTAACAGTTGGCAGCCCTGGTTACTCTTAAGAATCGGCATAGTCATATCTGTTATGGTACACATAGCACACACGAAATTTGATTGAAATCCAAATGATAGTATAGAAGTTACATGTATTTAAAGTTGGACCTCTCAGCAGACTTAGAATCATGTTGGTAGCACTGACGTATATAAGTTAGTCCAAATTAATCTAGAATGTCAGGTACTATACGTGTGTATAGTTTAAAGCTGTGGCCTTGCATACTTTTTGATACATGGGTATTTGGATAAAACAAAATCAGAGCATTTATTAACAGTTGTCAGCCCTGGTGGCTCTTAAGAATACGCTGTCATAGCTGTTTATGTACACATAGCACATACGAAATTTGGTTGAAATCCAATTGACAGTGTAGAAATTATATGCATTTATAATTTGGACCTATCAGCAGGCTTATTGTCATTTTGGCAACACTGCCATGTATGGCCTCATGGAAATTAAACTGAAATAGTATTATCTATACGTGTGCCAATTTTGAAATAGCTCCCATTCATACCTTCCATGATATCCAACATGGAGCTCAAATTTCAATTGCGATTTTTCAGCAATTGGTAGCACTGACATCATTTTCAAATATGGTCGTGAGATATTCAGGTATAGATCTTTACTCCTACCAAATTTTGTTCCGATTGCTGCATCCGTTTTGGAGTTGACGTGGGGGGACACATACACAGCCAGACAGACAGACAGACACACACAAAATTGCCCGGATCGATCTCATAAGTCTACTTTTTCCTCATTTTTGCAAAATGTGAAAAGTTGGCTAAAAATGAAATTAAAAATGCAGTACTGTATTTGTATTACCATTTTTAATTTTAGTTGTTTATATTAAAACATTTATCTAGCCCCCCAGATCAAGGAGATAAACTAATAATATTTGGTTTACAGACACATTAACACTTCCACAAGAATTAGTTGAAATACGAGTGAAAGATTCAACCATCTGCATCTTTGACAATAGAAATTGTGGTTAATATACTGACCACTAACCCAGGCTGTTTTGAAACAACACCAAACTCCAGACAGTGATGTAAGTGTGCAATGAAGATAGCCACGTCCAGTCTGCGTGACTCAAGCGGGTGTTTGGAAACAGCGCTGGTCTGGAATGCCAATGACAAAAGTCTTCATTGAAATGTACAGGATCGTGTCCCGTACACTCTCCGACAAAAGAATGAAAAATCTGTCGCTACTTTTCTCCGAAATAATGGTCTTCCAAATGTCGCGTCAGAATCAGCCCCATCAGACATTTGTCATGCGAGGACCAAGGTTCCCAGACTCGGTCTGTTATGCTTGGTGGATAGCACAGAACAGTAGCTTATACGAGCGTCCAAATACCCTTTGTTATGATGAATAATACAGAGCTTGCAGAAAGTTTAGGAACAGGTCTAAATTTCGTTTGATGCATATCTGTCCTTAAAGAAACAGCATTACAGTCATTGTTTAACAATTATTATTATTATTGAGAATCTAAATTCGCCAAATAACCGACAAACTCACCTTGTTTATCCAAACTTTATCATGAGCTACGTTTCGATCGGCTGATCATTATCAAGCTACAACACATATCACAGAGATGTTGTTTACAGCCATGGTCAATTGCACTTGTACCAAACATAACCTAAAACATATACGGTCTCTTTGGCACGTTAGTCAATCTGCAGCCTAACAGACAAGTACTGGATTGAAAGTTCCGTGCAACCTTTCGGTGTCTGTCTGCGCGTTAACACAATTTGAATTGCTCTTAATGTACGACATTTCAGCTATCAATCATTTATTTAAAGCCACCCCTTTATCTATAATTTTCACACAGTCCCAATTAAAGTCATGTTTGTTGGCAATTTCATGCTGTCTCAACACATTGTTTTCTTCCGTGTCCTTTTCCCTTCTCTTTTATTGCTCTATTATTCTCGTAGACAATTTCCTCTTTGTTTGACCCAGGGGGACGACAGTTCATAGGGAGCGCGTGGGTCGGGGTAAGGCCCTGTACTGTTTGTTCTGCCAACCAATGAAGAATTAATTTTAGCACTAAGGTTCCGTAGTTGGCACTCATGAACGTTCACATCAAACCGAATGGCGGAAGCGGGAATAGTCTGTTTTGATTGATTTTCCTCGTGGTGTTGTTGGTTGGCTTGATTTGTTCAGTATTTTGATTGTTTCTTTGAATTGAATTGAGAGTCAATCATGCCACTGCAAGGGAGGAAAAATTGCCAAGCACCGGGATGTAAGAATTATAATGATAGTAAGAACAATACGTCAATTTTCATCTTCCTGGTGTTGACCATGTGTAAAACTAGTGGGCAATATGGACTACTCTCGAATAAAAATATATAGAGAATAAATGTGTGCATTTCGTCTCTTGTTTGTTTCCTTACCCATTCTCCTTTGCATTGCAATAAAATTTGTGGTTTAGGGCTACGGGGAGTGGTGGGTGGCAGCCGGCATGCTAGGCAAAAAGTGAGGTTATGGCAATGTAGTGTGTGCATTTGGACGATTTTCTTTATATTCATCGAATATCCTAATTATTCTGTAGAGTATGAGAGCATTTTTTAATTAGCCTAGAGGTGAATTAAGCTCTAGAATGGCATAACTGTGTCTTTCGTGACAAATCCATTGCCAACATTGATATATATCAAAATGTATTCTTTTCCTATCTGGACGTATATTTCAGCACCTAGCGGAAGGCGCAGTTATGTTTGAGTTATATTCATCAATAATCAATAACTCGTCGCAGAACATACTGTTCATTTACGAGTAATAAAGGCTACATTCATATGGATTTTTACTTTTTATGTTGCCAGACATGGCAGTACAATCCATAGCCTCAGGCGGTGTTCTCTCTCGGAAATTCTATAACAAAAGTGACGAATCTCTTATACTTACATGATCATTGTTTTGACCTATATAAATGCTGTTACAGTTATCATTTTTGCATTCAATTTGATAAATGACATTAGTCTGATCTTCACTCTTTGTTTTATGTTTCCCCTTAACAATAACACCTTCTAATTTATTATCAACGGAGTTGATGACGTTGAGCTGTAGTTCTTTTTTTATTTTTTTATTTATTTACTGCAAATACAGTAATATCAGTGGTGCTATTGATATGGGGAACGACAATCCAAGCTCTCGTCTCTCTAGATTGATCATTCTCTGAGACGGCGTTATTCCCATTTGTTACTTTTTTATCAAATCAATACTTTTTTTCATGTATTTGCAAACAAACTTCCCCGGATAAAAATATAATAATAATAATAATAATAATAATAATGTATGTATGTCTACCCCTTATTATTCCCGTTTTCCAACGGGGTCGGGGATGAGATGCGATGGAAGACATTGTGGCGATGGTTTTTACGGCCGGATGCCCTTCCTGACGCCAACCTCGTGAGAGGAGTTAATGAGAGATGAAATGAATGATGGTGAATGAAACTGGGCAAGGATGTGGAAGGAAGCGGCCGTGGCCTGTCAGAAGGTACCGTCCCAGCATTTGCCTGGTGTTGAAAATGGGAAACCACGGAAAACCATTTCAAGAACGGCCGACGGTGGGGCTCGAACCCACGCGTCTACCGAGTCAGCAGAGAGTTTGGCCCCATGACCTAATGCTGCGCGTTAGCCAGCGTAGCCACTACTGTCGGTAATAATAATAATAATAATAATAATAATAATAATATCGTATGGCCTCGGGTGCAAAATTTGTTATTTGACACCCAGAGGGTAGCTTGCATGTCGGATTTCGATGTTCCTTGAAGCACTATGGAAGTCAAGGACGTTAGATAGCTAAGCTCCTTGAACACTATAGCGCTTTCTAGTAGAGAAATGAGGAACTTTGTGTTGGTGGAAACTCCCGAGATTAATTTTGCCATTATGAACACGTCCTACTATATTCAAATGGGTTCTTTGACATGCCAACATCGTATGACATGGTGTCGTGATTTTTGACGCCTTTCAAACATCACTTACCACGGCCAGGAGCGAACCTGCAAGCTTGGGGGCTAGTAGACCGACACGTTGTCCACTCACCCACCGTGGCAAGCATTGTTTTACATGATGTTATTAGACATCTATATGAGGGGCTTTCATTAAACATTTCGCTGCTCTAGCTGTAATACTTTTGGAGATGGAATGTTTTACCATTTTTAAACAGGGCTAAAAACCCCTGTTTTCCTACTAAAATGTATTTTTTCTCAAAAACTGCTAATCCTACAGCTATGAAAATTTAACCGCAGTTTTACTAAAACATATCAATCATAAAAAGTAAAAATACATCCTGGGAAAAAAATCACTACTCATTTGGTCGCCTCTCAAACAAACTTTCTTCCCCGGTAATTTTGGTCAATTTCGTTCAGGAATAAATTCCGATTGGCATCACTTCGAGCTATTCTGGCTGGGCAGTTATTTTCCCCATGTCTTGTTTGTGATGGATCCGCTGTGGGCGCTTTCTCAAAGTGGAGTAGCGAACTGCGCGCTCCAGGCGGGGACACCAAGAGCCCGCCGATGAGCCAGCTTGGTGTCCTAGGTGAAACCCCACACAAGACACGGCACAAACCTAGAAAGATTGCTGAGTTTTAATTAATTGGCCGTGAAAGCCAATATACCATCTTACTAATATCATTGATTATTATATAATTTACTATAACATAGATGATTCTTATATCTTTTCTTTAATTTATTGAACGTGACCTAGGATTCTTACATAATCTGAAAACGTCTCAAGAGATAATTGCTTTTTAAGACCTACTTCAATTTAAAGAATTCACTTTATTATTTAAACATTTTACAAAAGCCTACAAGAAAGCCTCCGTGGCTTCACCGGCAGCACGCCGGCCTCTCACCGCTGGGTTCGTGGTTCAAATCCGGGTCACTCCATGTGAGATCTGTGCTGGACAAATCGGAGGCAGACAGGTTTTTCTCCGGGTACTCCGGTTTTCCCTATTAACATTTCATTCCAGCAGCACTCTCCACTATCATTTCATTTCATCTGTCATTGATTCAATCATTGCCCCAGAGGAGCCGGCAGCCGGCACAGTTCATATCCTCGTCGCTAGATGGGGGGCATCGTTCATTCCATTCCTGACCCGGTCGGACACTGGAAGCAGGCTGTGGATTTTAATTTTCACCAAGGCCAACACCGAGACTGTAGCGAAGTATCCACACATTAGCAGTAAACAAACAATATGTTATGTTGTAGTTATAGCTTTTAATCATAACAATAGAATACTTAAAGTTCATTGCACCATGTTACTTTAAAATTCAACTGTAGTTTAGGATGATGATGATAATTGTTGTTTAAGGGGCCTAACATCTAGGTTATCGGCCCCTAATGGTTTGGGTGATAGTGAAAGATGCGATGACGATGAAAACTATAACTAATACTAACTACAGACTAGAAGAAGAAATGGTAAACAAATAAAGGATAAGGCAAATAAAGGACAGGAGGAAAAGAAATGTCCCCAATCCTCGAAGAATAAGGATTGAGGGACTGGGAAGGAAGGAGAGCCATGAAATGCAGATAGGAAAGTGAAAGAGGAGATGGCCTGCCCCAAAGTCAGTAGAAAAAGGGTAAAAAACGGACCCAGCTGAGGAATCCCTCGGAGTCGCCAACTCCCAAACTCACCAGCCGTGAACCCTTGAGGGTGTAGCACTATCCAGGGTGCACTAGAAGTGGTGGGGCTACATACACCCTGCCTCCTTGAGGGCCTTGAGCAGGAGGCAGGAGATACTGTGAGCCCCTGAGGGTGTAGCACTATCCAGGGTGCACCAGAAGTGGTGGGGCAACACACACCCTGCCTCCTTGAGGGTCTTGAGCAGAAGGCAGGAGATACTGTGAGCCCCTGACGGTGTAGCACTATCCAGGGTGCACTAGAAGTGGTGGGGCTACACACACCCTGCCTCCTTGAGCAGAAGGCAGGAGATACTGTGAGCCCCTGAGGGTGTAGCACTATCCAGGGTGCACTAGAAGTGGTGGGGCTACACACACCCTGCCTCTTTGAGGGCCTTGAGCAGAAGGCAGGAGATACTGTGAGCCCCTGAGGGTGTAGCACTATCCAGGGTGCACTAGAAGTGGTGGGGCTACACACACCCTGCCTCTTTGAGGGCCTTGAGCAGAAGGCAGGAGATACTGTGAGCCCCTAAGGGTGTAGCACTATCCAGGGTGCACCAGAAGTGGTGGGGCTACACACACCCTGCCTCCTTGAGGGCCTTGAGCAGAAGGCAGGAGATACTGTGAGCCCCTGAGGGTGTAGCACTATCCAGGGCGCACCAGAAGTGGTGGGGCTACACACACCCTGCCTCTTTGAGGGCCTTGAGCAGAAGGCAGGAGATACTGTGAGCCCCTAAGGGTGTAGCACTATCCAGGGTGCACCAGAAGTGGTGGGGCTACACACACCCTGCCTCCTTGAGGGCCTTGAGCAGAAGGCAGGAGATACTGTGAGCCCCTAAGGGTGTAGCACTATCCAGGGTGCACCAGAAGTGGTGGAGCTACACACACCCTGCCTCCTTGAGGGCCTTGACCAGAAGGCAGGAGATACTGTGAGCCCCTAAGGGTGTAGCACTATCCAGGGTGCACCAGAAGTGGTGGGGCTACACACACCCTGCCTCCTTGAGGGCCTTGACGGTAGGAGATACTGTGAGCCCCTGAGGGTGTAGCACTATCCAGGATGCACCAGAAGTGGTGGGGCTACATACACCCTGCCTCCTTGAGAGCCTTGAGCAGAAGGCAGGAGATACTGTGAGCCCTTGAGGGTGTAGCATTATCCAGGGTGCACCAGAAAAGGTGGGGCTTCATACACCCTGCCTCTTCGAGGGCCATGAGCAGAAGGCAGGAGATACTGTGAGCCCTTGAGGGTGTTGCATTATCCAGGGTGTACCAACAGTGGTCGGGCAACATACACACTGCCTCCTTGAGGTCCTTGAGTTCAAGGCAGGAGATACTGTCAGCCCCTGAGGGTGTAGCACTATCCAGAGTGCACCAGAAGTGGTGGGGTACACACACCCTGCCTCCTTGAGGTCCTCGAGCAGAAGACAGGAGATACTGTGAGCCCCTGAGGGTGTAGGACTATCCAGGGTGCACCAGAAGTGGTGGGGCTACATACACCCTGCCTCTTTGAGGGCCATGAGCAGAAGGCAGGATATACTGTGAGCCCTTGAGGGTGTAGCACTATCCAGGGTGCATCAGCAGTGGTGGGGCTACATACACCCTGCCTCCTTGAGGGCCTTGAGCAGAAGACAGGAGATACTGTGAGCCCTTGAGGGTGTAGCATTATCCAGGGTGCACCAGAAGTGGTGGGGCTACATACACCCTGCCTCCTTGAGGTCCTTGAGTTGAAGGCAGGAGATACTGTGAGCCCCTGAGGGTGTAGCACTATCCTGAGTGCACCAGAAGTGGTGGGGTACACACACCCTGCCTCCTTGAGGTCCTTGAGCTGAAGGCAGGAGATACTGTGAGCCCCTGAGGGTGTAGCACTATCCAGAGTGCACCAGAAGTGGTGGGGTACACACACCCTGCCTCCTTGAGGTCCTTGAGCAGAAGACAGGAGATACTGTGAGCCTCTGAGGGTGTAGCACTATCCAGGGTGCACCAGAAGTGGTGGGGCTACACACACCCTGCCTCCTTGAGGACCTTGAGCAGAAGGCAGGAGATACTGTGAGCCCTTGAGGGTGTAGCACTATCCAGGGTGCACCAGAAGTGGTGGGGCTACATACACCCTGCCTCTTTGAGGGCCTTGAGCAGAAGGCAGGAGATACTGTGAGCCCTTCAGGGAGTAGCACTATCCAGGGTGCACCAGAAGTGGTGGGGCTACACACACCCTGCCTCCTTGATGTCCTTGAGCAGAAGGCAGGAGATACTGCGAGCCCTTGAGGGTGTAGCACTCTCCAGGGTGCAACAGAAGTTGTGGAGCTACACACACCCTGCCTCCTTGAGGGCCTTGAGCAGAAGGCAGGAGATACTGTGAGCCTTTGAGGGTGTAACACTATCCAGGGTGCACCAGAAGTGGTGGGGCTACACACACCCTGCCCCCTTGAGGGCCTTGAGCAGAAGGCAGGATATACTGTGAGCCCCTGAGGGTGTAGCACTATCCAGGGTGCACCAGAAGTGGTGGGGCTACACACACCCTGCCTCCTTGATGGCCTTGAGCAGAAGGCAGGAGATACTGTGAGCCCTTGAGGGTGTAGCACTATCCAGGGTGCACCAGAAGTGGTGGGGCTACACACAGCCTGCCTCCTTGAGGGCCTTGAGCAGAAGGCAGGAGATACTCTGAGCCCCTGAGGGTGTAGCACTATCCAGGGTGCACTAGAAGTGGTGGGGCTACATACACCCTGCCTCCTTCAGGGCCTTGAGCAGAAGGCAGGAGATACTGTGAGCCCCTGAGGGTGTAGCACTATCCAGGGTGCACCAGAAGTGCTAGGGCTACATACACCCTTCCTCCTTGAGGGCCTTGAGCTGAAGGCAGGAGATACTGTGAGCCCCTGAGGGTGTAGCAATATCCAGGTTGCACCAGAAGTGGTAGGGCTACACACACCCTGCCTCCTTGAGGGCCTTGAGCAGAAGGCAGGAGATACTGTGAGCCCCTGAGGGTGTAGCAATATCCAAGGTACACCAGAAGTGGTGGGTCTACACACACCTTGCCTCATTGAGGGCCTTGAGCAGAAGGCTGGAGATACTGTGAGCCCCTGAGTGTGTAGCACTATCCAGAGTGCACCAGAAGTGGTGGGGTACACACACCCTGCCTCCTTGAGGTCCTCGAGCAGAAGACAGGAGATACTGTGATACAGATATCATGAAAAGAAAGAGAAGGCTGACCCCTCGCAGAATGAGAGATCAGGAAACATGAGACAAGGGCGAATTAAGGTGGGAAAGTGAAAGAATCCCTAGGCTTCGGATACCCTTATACCGTCGAAGTCGGAAGAGAACAAGAGTTGACCAAAGAGGTCAACAGGAAAGAAGACGGAGAGGAGCCCGGAACAAGTAAGTGGAAGCAATGCGAGACTCAGCTGGAGTCCCGTGGTCGCCATCTCACGTCCCACTAGATGTGAGCTGCTGGGGGGAAGTAGCTTAGGGCTTATCACAGCAATAGTAGCTACACCTTCAAGGATTAGTTTCGGGGAGGAAGACTGTTTTTAGCCTATTTTCAATCATGGAGAAAATAGGCTTCCGAGATCACCTTTAGTCCATGTGTGTGTGTGCGTGTGTTTTCCACTAATAAAATCTAAACGGCTAGAGCGAACTCAACGAAACTCGCTAAGGACATAGTACTATCTTGTCCGACCACGGCCGTGCCCTTCAAATTTTATTTACGTCTCACCAATCCAACATGGCGCCTGTGCGAAATATTTCACTGCCATTCTATATCTCCGAAACTATTACTGATATCATCCTGAAATTTTGTACGGTGATAAAGGGCACTACTAGACGTTTACCTAGATGTGACTTACAAAAACCTGTTAAGTACAAAATGAACATGGAGGCCAAGCGAATTTGAACCATTTAAATAGACTTTTCCCGCGATTTAACCATCCGCGCGCGGTGAGACATGGTACAGCAAATAGTTATACACATTGTAATGCACTGACATCTAATTTAGTTCAATTGTTTACATAACATCCAGATGGCGGCTGTGCGAAATTTAAATTTTTATTTTATTTGTTGTGTCCTAATCATGCGAATGAAGTCAACGTTTGAATAATGAAACTACGCAATAATCGTCATCTAATAGTACATAACTCTATGGCCTACATGATAGAAAAGCTAGGGTGGGAATCTCTGGAAGATAGAAGGACGTAATCCAGACTAAGTTTAACACTTACATTAATCGGGGAGAAGTAAGCAAACGTCTGGGAAATCCCACCAACCTGAGCAGGGCAGATCAAGATCCGACCACAGCGTACACATTATGGGAAATATGCTTTCATTACCCGTGGGGTTGATAATTGGAACTCATTCCCTGCCTCAGTCTTAGAGCCCTTAATGTGTTTAAGAGAAGTTTGAAATTTTGTGTAAATACTACGAAGTAATTACTATAGTTCCTAAATTGCAAATTGTGTTATTCTTATTGTTTGTAATTTTTGTGTATTTGTACTATTTGTCACCGGGTATTACCCCCATTTGCAAATATTATATATAATAATAATAATAATAATAATAATATAAAAAAGACAGTAGTCGCATATGATGTGTAACAAACATCTGACTTGTTATCCTACTCGTATACCACACAGCTTGGACATTCTTAAAATGTTAATTTACACTCCATTTTCATACTGGTACTATGATGAATGTATAGATTAAATTGGAGATATGCTACTGTCACACTTGTGGCGCAGCGGTCAAACTGTTAGTCTCTCACCAAGGTAGACCAGGTTTGATTCCCGGTCAATACATGTGAGATTTTCGAATTGAAATGCCATGTCCTGTGGTTCGCATTCCACATAAAAGGGAGGTACCGTGGATCATGATTGTGAGATTAACGGTCACACAAAACCACAAGCTTCCTTCCTTTTACATTAATAATTCATAATAACAAAGTGACACACAACGTGGACTGTACTCTCAAATACTGTGAGCACATTCCTCAGTAACTATAACATTCATTATTCTCAAGGCTCTCATACAGTTCGTCGTAAACAATCAAAACATGGCTTCCTACAATCATGAAATGACCTAGTCTCACTATGATGAAAATACAGCTTTTATTCCACTCATATAACAACATTATGTTATGCATTTAATTTGACTACTCACCCTCAGTTTGTCAATAATGCCGCTTACTTAAATGTCATTTGTCCTCTTTATTTCATCATACACTCAACAGCATTAGTCTCAAGTTTTCACTTCTTACCCCATGTGATATTCAACCTTGAACGTGAAGCCACAGTATAGACATCATTACAGTATGGACACTTAGGCAAAACCGGAAGAACGGATTTTCAAAAAAACAATTGATAAGGGGCAGCACCAATTCACCTGTAGGCCGCGAGGTAGCACCACTTATGGACAAACACATGATAAACAGCTGGGTGCGGAATGTATATTTTATGTAATTTATTTAACTCGATTTCAACACACTAGCTCTCTTTATAATCAAATACCGTATTTTAAGAAAATAAATAACAAGAAAATAGAGTGTTAATATTACTGAGCTTTAATTCTAAGAAGTGTGTAATTTAATGTTTAACACCACATCCCTTCAGTCCTGTGGCGTCGCATTGTGATTGCATCGTAACGATAAGAGGTTATGATATGTTTTAAATGATTAAAATAACACGATATATTGAAAAGTGTGGGGCAAATGTGGTTTTTGTTTTGTGAATTAATGGGTAGGTGTTTGGGGGACGGATATTTCATGGGTATTAAATCCAGAATCATTCGGTGTAACGTTTGATATTTGTATTTACCGCTCCAGTGCCCGAGGAAACCGGAATGCTCGTATGTCCGGTGTGATAAGAACCGCGCAAAAGATTACTGCACAGATGTTGGTTTCCCACATTTCTGCTATAGGTTAAATTGCAAAATTATATTTCTGAGTTGTTTTTAATAATTACAAGCAATGTTTTCTTCAGACAAAATTGACAGGCCGCACTCAATAATGAATATGGGTAGACTGCTCTCTCGCTGATATGGTGAACCGTCGCTGTCATGCGTGCGTGCGGTGCTTTTGTTGACGGCCGTTTCAAAACCATGGTGAAAAAATTACACTGTAAAGGCCTGATGTGTCCATACTGTATATGGTTACTATACTGTGGTGAAGCTTCATAAACTGCTCAATGACAAATGAAAGTCGGTGAAACATTTGACACTGTGCTCGTCAAACCAGTGCCTGCTAAATGCACTGCCTACTGTATTACCATAACATTCTCGCGCTACAGAGCACACACTGCCTTGTTTCCAATACACTTACACTTATTTTCAATTGTACAAAAATTACTCTGCCTTTGCATGGTACCACTGCCAGCTGATTCGGTACGCATTCCTCGCTAGAGCAGCCAGCGATCCTGCTGGCAGTGCGTCTTCACTTCCGTTCGATCCACTTCCGTCCCATTTTTCAAAATCACTCCCACAAAAATATCCAACAACCGAGTGGAAAGATGTTACACATCAAAAATCAAACATGGCGACCATCGAAAATATTTAGACGGTTCTCATGATCTACAGTATTAATCTATGACAGGCGGCTTCGGTGGCGTAGTTGGTAGCATGCTGAGCTTCTATGCCCAAAATCGCGGGTTCAAATCCGGTCGAAGTCGTCGGATTTTTTAAGAGCGTTAAAAATCCCTCAGTATGCCTTCCTTCGGAGGGGAAGTAAAGCCGGCGGTCCCATGTCCTAGATTTATGGCATGCTAAAGAACCTTCCACTAATGACACCTGTCTGAAGCTAAATTGTATAGGTTAAGAAAGTAAACAACGCTGTTAGGTTCCTACGTTCGTTGCCAGGAGCCGACTGCGGTGGCGTCTGGTAGCTAAGTTCTGAACTAGTAGTCGTTGACGGTGGCGTTTGGCATCAAAAGTAGGAACTATTTGAAAAATTCAAAAGTCTGCAGCCCTTACTTGAATTAAAAAACAGATAACACACACACTAATACAGTTTTTTTTCGTGTGGCCTCCTCAGAGGCCGAATGCAGGTCTTTCTATTCGACGCCCGTGGGCGACCTGCGCGTCGGGATGAGAGATGGAATGGATGAAGATGAATGAAACTGGGCAAGGATGTGGGAGGAACTGGCCGTGGCCTATCAGAAGGTACCGTCCCAGCATTTGCCTGGTGTTGAAAATGGGAAACCACGGAAAACCATTTCAAGGACAGCCGACGGAGGGGCTCGAACCCACGCGTCTACCGAGTCAGCAGAGAGCTTGGCCCCATGACCTAACGCTGCGCTTTAGCCCGCGTAGCCACTACTGTCGGTTACTAATACAGTCATCACAATTAACACCGGTTATCAGACAGATTCTACACACACACAAAGTACACGGGGCTACATGACCGCATTGTCGCAGCCCCAAAACTGAGGAACCAACCAACCATGTCTGTTTAAATCTTTATGATATGTAATTTATGTCAGGCTATTTTTTACATATTGCAGTAATTGGAATATTTTTTTGTGGACCAACTGAAAGCTAGAATATTAATTGTTAATGTGGCAACACTGTCCAGGCGAGTTTGCCTGACTTGCTTATCCGCCGCAGTAGGCTAATACATTGCCCAAGATAACAGATGGAGTGTTTGCCCATTCCCACGCTTTTGTTACTGTCCACCGAAACATCGCAGATACTAAAGGTCCGGTTTGGAACACAAGAACCTAGATGTCCAAAACACGTGCACATTTTGTGGATAAAAATCCATGTTGGTATTAGGAACAGGTGCTGGTTTACCAACAACACGCCAGGTAGGTGCTGCGCGAGCCAGATTGATTCCTCAACATGTGTGGCAGACCTTGACCAAGACAACAAACGGCACTTTGTGCAAGCTCAGTGTTGCTCTTTCCACCAACATTTCAACCTTATTGACATGATCCAACTTGCACATTCCTGCTGGGGTTGCCAGACGTTCTGTTTTAATCTTTAACGGAACGCCAAATATTCCGTTTTTTGGTTAATTTCATAATATATTCAGATTCGCACCAATTTTCAAATGTCCCGCTTCAGAACTGATTGTAATTAAGGTGCAAGGTTGAAAGAGAAAATGGTTTCTATGTCTGTGTCAGAGAGATGGATTCATGTTATAGATTTATTAGGGGCGACAAAATTAAGGAATAACTTAGTCCTTGTGAAGTTAATACTCAGCATTTTCCCCTCCAATGCTTTTACGGAGAGAGATTTTTCTGTCATGAATATAAAATGGAGAGATGATAGAAACAGAAGACCCATTAGTTTGATAAAACAAGAATTATTCACATATGATGACGAAAATTGTTGTGAATTTTATCAGAAGGTACTTACAAATAAAAAATCCTTGCAAAGGGTCGTTCAAATGAAAAGCATTTGTAAGTTCCTGGTATCATGGCCCATTTGATATGTCAGCAATATATAGTTGTAATTTTGTGTATTTGATTATATAATGCTAATTTAATACATGTGTGTGTTATTTATTACAACATTAACTACCTTGATTAAAAAAAGACAATGTTTTGGGATGGTTTTCCATTCTTGAAATCTGGCAACCCTGCAATATGCTGAAACACGTTAATAATAAGCAAAATTCTCTCCTCCAAAACCGTCCTAAGGAATAAATAGATGTATTAAGTAATTATTATTATTCGCTGATAAACAAACGGGAATTTAGAATTACGTTTTTCGAGCGTCAAGCTTTCATCATCACAACCTGATCAGTGGGATTGAGGTTAACATTTTAACAAAAGGAAATATGGTCATATTGTACTTTGTGCATGTTAATGTTTATATTGGGATTCGTAGTTATTTAAAAGTCAGTCCGTAGGATTGCGAACTTCAATGCACATTGCCATTAAATAATAACTATCCCAGAATTTCCCTGGAGGGAGTCTGTGGAAGACCACAATCAGGAAAGCCGCTCTCAGCGCCGGGAAAGAACGGGTGAACGCTATGCACTCATTGAAGACACTGAAGTCAGGGGCGTATGTAGATTTTTAATTTGGGGGGGGGGGGCAACCAGGGGTTAGGGGGCATGGTATATGCCCCAAAGAATAGGGGGTCCTGGTTTATCCCTGGGAAACTTTCGTATAATTTAATGCAAAATTATGAGTTTAAGGCTATCTGGCATCACTTTTTCAACCAATTTGTTGTGATGTTTTATGTTTGATTAATGTCAAACACAACTAAGACCATTTTATGATACTTTTTATTACTACAATCATCTTGTGTTTACATCGAAAGAGTGAACATTACTGTTTTGATTTACAACTTCCACTATAATATTAAGTCAAGGTTTCTTGAAGCAATACCAAATCGGTTTTAATACTTCATCGTTAGTGATTTGTATGTCTCTGTCAATAGATAACAATACTAGGCCGTTGAGTCTGTTTCCAGAACTAGAATTTCTTAAGTAGCTTATGTTTTCAACCAACTCAAACTCCGTTCGACAGTATCGGTAGCTACAGAGAGAGGCAAACTTGTCAAAAGTTTGATAAGGGTATAAAAGTTAGGGAAAATACCTTTGTCACACGCTTCAAGGGCATTTGTTGCTGTTTTTGGTAGGTTCTTAAGAGCGAAGGCTCTGGAGAGTAATAAGAGGTTATGTTGTTACACAAAGTGACTGTCACACTGTTTACATCGCTCTACCTTCGCCTCGCTTTGCATCGTTGCCATACGTCACTTAGCAACATTAGTACCTTCGCCTCGCTTTGCAACGTTGCCATACGTCACTTAGCAACATTAGTACATGATAAGTATATTGGCTTTTAATGTTTTACATATCATATGTGACAATTTTTTTTGTGGGGGGGAGGGAGGGGGTTGGGGATGGGCGACAACGCCCCTGTCATACGCCCCGTCTCTATTGAAAACATTTAGTCAGCTGGCATTTGAGGGTGCGCAAATGCGAGGGAGCCGTGTCAGTACATTTACTGGCACGTTAAAGATCCCCTTCGGGGCAAAATTCCGGCACCCCGGCGTCTCTAAAAGCCAGTGTAGTTAAAAGGGACGTAAAACCAATAACATAATACATATATTGAAAACATTTAACTCAAGATAACAAGGAGCCTCCATGGCATTGCTTCTGACCCCTAGATTCTAGGAACGCAGCTGCGTCAAGCTTTTTATTATATCCGCCAGACCACGTACTGTAGCCTACTGCAGTTTTATTCACGTGATCTACGGAGGACGTTGTTCTCTTCTCTCATTTGAACTTACATTTTCTGTTCAAACCATGAATGAAAACTGTTAGCGATAACTATTGATTTGAATAGCATTTGTATTTTACCCCGCAATAATAATAATAAGAAGAGAGGAAGAAGAATTCAACAGAGTGGCTTCGGTCGGCTGGCTTATTCGGAGAAACAGAAGGATATCTTTTCGCGATTCAGGACCAAGGGTGTGCACTAAGAATTACGAGCGCCACATTCTTGGGAAGGATACATCGGACAAATGCCGTCTGTGCAATATATCTACCGAATCGATCCAGCATATCACCGGGGGATGCCAAACGTTTGCTCCAAAAGAATACTTGGAGCGACATAACAACGTAGGGAAAGTAGTACATCAAGCTTTTGCGCGGCGGTACGGTTTTGTTGAGAAGGAAGTTGATGATGATAATTGTTGTTTTAAGGGGCCTAACATCTAGGTTATCGGCCCCTAATGGTTTGGGTGATAGTGAAAGATGAGATGAGAATGAAAACTATAACTAATACTAACTACAGACTAACATACTAGAAGAAGAAATGGTTAACAAATAAAGGATAATCTAAGGCAAATACAGGACAGGAAGAAAAGAAATGCCCAGGAAGGAGAGCCATGAAAGGCAGATATGAAAGGGAAAGAGGAGAGGGCCCGCCCCGATGTCAGAGGAAAATGGGGACAAATCGGACCCAGCTCAGGAATCCCCAGAGATCACCAACTCCCGAACTCACCAGCCGTGAGCCCCTGTTGGTGTAGCAATATCCAGGGTGCACCAGAAGTGGTGGGGACACACACACACAACCTGCCTCCTTAAGGGCCTTGAGCAGAAGGCAGGAGATAACATGAAAGGAAAAAGAAGGCGAAACACTCCCTAGGCCTCGAATACCCTAATACCGACGGGGTCGGAAGAGAAAAAGAGTTGACCAAGAGAGGTCGACATGAAATAAGACATAGAGGAGCCCGGCACAAGTACGTGGAAGTAATGCCGGACTCAGCTGGGGTCCCGTGGTCGCCAAGCCACGTCCATTAGAAGTGAGCCCCTGAGGGGTGGGGGGAGAGAAGGAAGTCCCATATTATAAATTCAGACCTGATGAGGTTCTGAACAATGAGAATGGGATTCCACTATAATAATCGATCGTTCTGTAGAAGCCAACAGGTCAGACCTTGATTGTGATATTCGATAAGGAAGCACACAAGGCTGCTACAGTAGAGTCTCGTAAATTCGGCACTCTGGGTTTCTCGGCCACCCTGACAGGAGATAGAAGTGACAGTCAGTCTGAAAGACTAGACTTTGTATCATTTTAAATGCTACAAATCCTGAAAAATGCTAGAAATGGTGGAGGCTTCTCGCTTCGCTCGAAGCCAAAGACTTTTGACATGTTAGAAAATTATCTGCATAGTACTTATCTTGCTTATCTTGTTCCAAATTACTCGAGAACGGCAAGTGCAAACCAAGGGCAAAGCAAGGTCAAGCGCGCGGGATGTCGTCACCCTCAGCAGAGCGCGCGGGGACGTGTCCCTTCCATCCAGTCTAAAAACACCTATAGTGGGCGATGTATTGAAGATAGAGATATGCTCTCGCGGACTTTTTTGTAGAACTTTTCATGCTGACCAATTCTTACGCTCATAGTATATTGATATTTTTAACGGTTTACCCAGCGTAAGCCTAAGAAGCACACGGACGCCAAGTTTGTTTTCTACTTTTTCACTGAAATCGTTACTGCTTGGCTTCCTTTGATCATACATAAATTATTTTCTACAGAATCTTTCCTCGAGATATCCTTTACAGAATGGTGAAAACCGCATCAAAATCCATCCAGTGGTTCTCGAGATTACCCGTGACATCCAAGAATCGGGGATTTTTGTCTTATACTAACGAAGTAGAGATTGTCGGGGAACACGTGCACCAAGCAGTACTATGTCGTCACACACCTCAGTGCATCTGGGTACATTTCGTCCCGTCACCGTAACGTAACGCAGACCCCAGCGTAACGACGAAATCGACACGATCATTTTAAATGATCTTGTTTGAGTTTCCACACAGAGCGTTATTATGTTTTCTGTCGTCTTCTCCGTCAATGGAATTATCGACAGTTAAATACGACGCGAAACAAGTTGACCTACAGTACATGGTAAGAAGAGTAACAACGACCTGATAAATACAGGTACTTACTGTAAATGCACAAACTGTTGGCAGTAAGAAGTAAACGAACGGTTCTCACGCAGAGCGTTGTATTTATTTGATTGAGCATTCTCCGCAATTCTGTTTCTTCGCCGTCTTCGTGACGAGGCTTCAAGAAACAGGTTTCAAAGTGAAAAGCAAAAGAATATTGCTTTCATTTTCATTAAGTGAAAAAACTATTTGCCTACGGGAATTGTTTTGTACATATTCAAGTACTGTAATTGTAGTGGCTTTATCACTTTAAAACTTGTGTTTCTGTTAAAAACAAATAAATGTACTGCATTGCATTACTTTTAAACCAAAACAAACAGCTTATTTCGACTTTTTAACACATTTCCCGATAACCCGGCATTTTCGCGAACTCGGCCACCCTTCGGTCCATATTAGGCCAGTTTCCGAGACTCGACTGTATATAAAGCGCTAAGGTTTCTTAAACCAGAGGGAGTTAGAAGGTGTCGTCTCGATAGTACAGGGACTTTTATTGAAAAGTCAACGGAAATATATTTATTTACAACATAAGGTTTGATGCTTTTCAGTCGCTCAACACGGAGATCTCAATCGTGTTGACCAACTGAAAAGCATCAAACTTTCGTTTACTGGGGCAACACTCAAAATGGCTTCAAGCACTATAATGTTTATAACCTAAAGTGCGTCTAAACAAATAACTGTGTCGCGTCGAGCCCGCAAACCAATACAGCCGGGCGAGAGTTCACGCATGGATCCACTAGTAGTAATAATAATAATGGTATTTTAGTAAATCCGTTTGTTTCTAACTGAATTCTAGAGCACATGAATACTCAGAGAAACCCTGGTCATCATTCATCTGTTATTAACTTTCCTGAATTACTTGGCGCCAGGAAGGCCAACTGTCCAATAGATGAAAACTGAACCCGTAGAAACAGGAATAATAATGAGTTGAAAAACATATCACAAAGGCAGATGACCTCGATATCCACAGCCTCCATTCCTTATCTCAAAGGGATATACGCTCCGGAAACAACAAAAGCATCATCATCAGCGGTGCAGTGCAGTGCGCATGTGACGAATGAAATGAAAAGTATGATTTGCGTAGGGATGGGGGAAAGTGGGGAAGCGCGCGCAGGAGATATGTGTCACGTTGTGACGTACCAAGGCGTCGCTTTCTATTGGCCGCTCCCTCCAGCGTGCCCCGCCCCCTGCGAGCGCGACTCAGCCAAAGCAAAGCTCTTCATTGAGGCACAGTCAGTCAGCAAAAGGCCGTGGTACAGTGAAGTGGCGAAGCGCATTCGGACAGTGCTCAGTATTCATCGTGTCAACATTCCATAAATATTCCGTGTGGTTTTTTTTATACAAAAGTGTTCATTATCACCGTGTATATAGGAGTGTGGGAGTGTTTATTTATAACATTTATTCTAATTTATTAATCATATTACTGTACAATGTCTACGGCAGTGATTTCTTCCTCACCGCTCTACGATTTCGGAGATTTCCTATACAAGGTAAGTTCACGCCCCCTCTGCGCTTTGCGTGAAAGTAGGCTTGTATGCCGCCTGGCTGGTTGTATTATTTAGTCTTGACACTGAGAGAAAGTTCAGCTGGGAAATGGAGCAAAGAGAAAGAAAGAGAAGTTCGCTCTTCATTTTTATCCCAATAAATACGTTCACTCAGAAACAAGACATCTTATATGACCTTGGCGCTGGCCTAAACAGTGGAAGTGCTATGGAATTTATTTTAGCAGACAGAGCCTTCTTGATTTACATTAGTAAATAGTGGTAGTTTTGCATTAATCTCGACAATATTATTCAAGAGGGCTCTGTAGTGTTCTTCATAGGTTTCCATGGAAACTCTTGATTCGGTGCTTGTCAATAACAAACAATGACTGTGCTTTATTATGGGTGTGCGGGAAAATTCCGTTCTCTACAATAACAAAGGTTGATTGTTCTTTATTATGGGTGGGGCGAACCACACGTACTGTGTCTGTATGTATGTGGCGTGCCCGGACAATAGTGAGGAAGAGGGTGGAAGATTCTAAGGTGTTGTCTTCGACACATTCAAGCCTTTTTCTTTTAATTTCAGTTCGTGAAACTGTTGTGGTGATCAGATCCTTGCACTGGATGGCTGTGCCTGGGCTTCGTATTTAGGAGACGTTAGTTATTGTTGTTTTAAGGGGTGGAACTACGAGGTCATCTGCCCCTGTTTAAGAGACGCCCGTGGCCTTTGGTTTGATACCAAGTTGGAGTGCAAAGCACGAATTCCGGTTCCAGGATTCGAACTCTTGTTATCCTTAAGGCTGAGTGCATCGCCTTTCAAGCTTCATATGAGATTTGAAATACGAATTACTGCGACATTAAGGGCTGTTTCAAGGTAAACGTCAAGGGCGCCGGTTCGTATTCCGATCATGAACTTGGAACTGTCAAAATAAACTACAATTCAAGTGACGTGTGGAGCCCCGAATTTCATTCAGACCTCTAATAGGCCTTCGTGCCAGGGTTGTTCGTTTGGACAGGGGTAAGTGTCCATACTGTTCCATATAGCCTTCTTGCACCCTCAGTCTGTACAGGGATGTTTGGAAATGTGATTTTCACATTTACGTTGGCATTTTTGGATTGTCGGCTCATTACTCATCTCTTCTAGGAACTGGTTATGACGTTATGTAGTCTTAACAGGTGCACCCGGCGATGTCGATCATTACAATACGTTATTGACTCTTAAAGAAGTTATGTGCGATTGTTCGTCGAGTCTTATCTTCGTTTCGCTCCTGTTTGTTGCAATTCCTGCAGCAAAAACAGCATCACCTCGCGGGACGCAGCTTCAGTTTTCCTCGTCTGTGTTGCACCAAAAATCAACCATACAATTATTTCCGTCGCTTTATCTCGCTTGCTTCGCGTGAAATCACCGTAGTTGGTGTATCCTCCCCTTATTACAATAAATATTACCGTAATTAGTTTTGTAGTGATCAAATATATCTATTTGTTTTGTTTTGATTGACTGAAAAGTACAATATCTATTGTTTTTTTAAAGCCTTATCCAATCTTTCGCGGGCACACTTTTCGTGAAGCTCGGGCAATAGAAAATAGCTCAAATGTACCCTGCTTCTTTCACAGGGGCAGAATAATGTTGGAATTCCAGTTTAACTTGAAGAACTTTACACCAAAATGTTCAGTGCAGCTAAAGAAATTGAAATTTGGCATGTAGATGGGTAGATTTTGGTGACGAGAAAGATCCAAAACTTCCAATGCCACCCTCTTTAATTCGAATTAAAGGGGTGTAAACTAATTTTTGTGGTCGTTATGTCACACATGTGTTGATGTTCTTTTCCAAAATTTAGCTTCTGTTTGACGTCTCCCTGTAGATATTTAGTAAAAGCTTTTTTTTAAGATATGGCTATTTGGGATTTTATATTAATATTGCATGTCCTTTATGCGTCCATATACCATCTCGGTAGACGTGTGGGTTCGAGTCCCACCGTCGGCCGTCCTTGAAATGGTAAGGGGTAGACATACATTGCATAATGACGCCGAGCATGCACTTGCAGATTGTTTATGGTACTTGCAGTACCGCTAGACACTACTTGTAATTGCCATCCAGTGACAAGAAAAATTGAATGTCTTAAATCACTCTTTGATAACAGGTTAGTCCTACTGATATCACTGCTTGGTTAGCCTGAACAATTACTTATCTTAAATAACAAGCCGACCTATTCAATTGCTTTGGGTTGTATGCTGTTTGTCACAAACGACTGTTGACCTCTTCAATAATGTACGTAACGATTTGAACGTTTAGCGAGTGATACTCAAAGGAGAGTATTCCTAACCGTTGCAGTTCGTTATTTTGAACAAGCTTATCCTTATCTGAATTTACTCCGTTGGTTACCCACCTGCGCACCAATGGAATTGAAGCCTCGTTCCAGCTGTACGGCTCTGGAGTTCGAATTCCGGTTTTCACATTCTCCGCATTGTCAAACTATTAAGTTACTATTGTTCAGTAAGGCTTGTTGGGAATCGAACCCCGATTAGTAATGTTACACACTATATTAGAGGAGTTGTACATACCTCTAAATTTAGCACTAATGGCAAATATTTTTATCTTTACCGTATGAATTTAGTTAAAATCAATATTTCATGGGCTCACTGCCAAGAGCCAAGTAATTGTAATTGTACTACAGGCTTTTGACGTGTGTGTTTCGGGCTTTTGGTACACCTGGGCAAAACTACGCAACATACACAACAGAAACTCTGAATGACGTTTAGTATTTTCTAGTACTGAAGCCTCCGTGGCTTAGGCGGCAGCACGCCGGCCTCTCACCGCTGGGTCCGTGGTTCAAATCCCGGTCACTCCATGTGAGATCTGTGCTGGACAAAACGGAGGCAGACAGGTTTTTCTCCGGGTACTCCGGTTTTCCCTGTCACAATTTCATTCCAGCAACACACTCCACTATCATTTCATTTCATCTGTCATTCATTTAATCATTGATTCAGAGGAGTGCGACAGGCTTCGGCAGCCGGCACAGTTCTTATCCTCGCCGCTAGATGGGGGCTTCATTCATTCCATTCCTGACCCGGTCGGAGACTGGAAGCAGGCTGTGGATTTTCATTTTCTAGTACTGTATACGGCTGTGTGTTCCATAGGGTCGATTGTTTATAGTTGCCATGGTTACGTCAAATACTCGCGCCATCTTTCTTTTTACCAGTATTATCTCTTGAACTTTGAACTCTGATTATAATAATATGTGACTATGACTTGCATGTCTCTGAACACATATTCTAATTTGGATATTTGAAAGCTAGTGTAGCTCGCTACTTTCACACGCCTGGCAATAGAAAGCTGCAGCCTCTTCAACTCAACAGGTGGTTCCGAGTTGGAGAACCAAAGTGTGGGATTTCCGTGGGAATGTCACCTTTTACTTTTAAAATATCTTTCCCAGGAAGATCGGTTATCGGAAAAATAAACAAGATAAAAAAGAAACATATCCACAGCCTTCTTGATCCGAATGCAGTTTATATACACATAAAGGAATGCACAGCCTTCTCGATACGAATTGAGTTTATTTTCCTACATCATTTGATGATGACTTTTAAAGAATACTCACTATTTAAGTGTTAAAACGATTAAAATGCTGAAGGAAGTAAATACTGGCTTCCAATAAGAAAATTGATTGAAGTCGAACTGTTCGTTTATTTTAATTGTCATCATTCCTGTAAATGAAGCCGTGATGGTGCAGCGGTTTGACTGCTTGCTTCCTCCCACGGCGGACTGGGTTCAATTCTGGGTTAATGTAGCCTATCCCAAAAAGTAAAATTTCAAATGGCATCATAACATCATTCTGTGCTCTAGAAATAAACACTAATATGAATCTCTCTCGTATCACATAAAAAGTGGATTCCGAAATGAGGAGATTTTAAAAGATTCAGTAACTGTCAGATTTAAACTATGGTACAAGCATAATGCTCCTTCTATCTTGATACTGCATCCAATCTAGTCTGCAAGCATCCATCATCCCCTATTTGCATCCATCTATCTATGCCTCCCTCCTGAACAATGAATCTATTCAATGAAGAACAGAGTTCATTAACCTCTTGGGTAATCTCTCCTTGTTCTAATTACGTGACCGCACCTAAGTCGGTTCTTACCCATTTTATCTATTCGTTTCGAGTAACCTCCTGCCATTGCTCTCATCTATTTTTCCCAGCAATCTTATATGTTATTTCCAGCTCCTGAATCTCCCTAACTCTCACTCCCATACAGCAAGGTCAGTGTAACACTGACATTGACTCTTTCCCTGTATGCCACCACCTAATATTTTTTTACTTGCTATAATATTAGAAAGTGGAAATGCGTTTTGAAGTCAGTCATTATAATTGGCGCCTCAATTCAATTTGTTTATATTCTTTACGTCTAATATTGCGAATATTATATTTCCATTGTTCCATGCATATAAAGAAGCTCTCGATGGGATGCACTCTGTGTCATAAGGATCGGTGGTACGAAAGGGAAACTGCTTTCTCTTTGGAATAACTAACGACAACTTTTTGGAGGCGGGTTTACGGATTCAGAGATACATGAAGTCTTGAACCTACTGTTAATCAATCTTGGCGGTATATCCACACGTCCAGGCATCGGAGGTTCGAATTCTGGCGCTATTCTGAGTGTGGTTGTTGCTCCAGGCAAATGCAGGGATAGTACCTGCTACGGTATCACTACCACCTCGACCAATGGAGGTACTCGCTAGAGATATTCGTTCTCAGTTACGCCGACAAGTACTGGCATCCTAGGGGAGTTAGTGGCTTGCTGACCGTATGCCCACTGCTCGGATCTAAGCTGCGTGAACCTGAGAGGAATGTGCATCGCGGACTATGAGTAGTTGACGAGTGATTAGGTTTCTCGGTCCGTGCATAGTACAGAACCAAATATATTGGTCGGTGACTCACTCAGTCATTCCTAACACCACAGTGGTTTGAGCAACGGCCGAATGTTAGCAGTATTGGAGTAGAAAGGAATACCATATATCACGGTGGGCTGTTGACAGATCCTTTTCTTCACGCCCGACTCTTCCCTGCTCTTTCTCCTCACCCCGCAAGTTCATAGAGCTTGGACTCGAGCAGTAGTAAGCTGAGAGATCTATTCGCGTGTGGCAGAGCTCCATCATTTTGTGTAGGCTAAGGCTAGGTCATTTAGGATCCACCCACTCGTATTTAATTAGAAGGGAAGACCCCCCCCCCCCCACTTTGTACCTGTGGTACAATATACATACAATATTTATATTACATAACTTTGTAAAAGCTTGTGGACTTGCACTGCCTTCCTCTGGGTTCAGATCTTGGTCGATAGTGGACGTTGGACGAGTTTTTACAAACTCATGTAAACAAACGTATGGTGCTTTTTAGTCGGTCAACACGAATGTACCCAAATGAGGTGGGTTATTCCCTAATCATGAAAATAAATACATGAGATTAACAAATACACTAGGATGACCAGTTTCGATCGTCAAGCGATCATCATCAGATCCATTACACTTAGGCTATACAATCTATGTCTAATATTTACTATATTAAGTTAATACTGTAGCCTAAGTAGAGCCTCCGTGGCTTAGGCGGCAGCACGCTGGCCTCTCACCGCTGGGTCCGTGGTTCAAATCCCGGTCACTCCATGTGAGATCTGTGCTGGACAAAACGGAGGCAGACAGGTTTTTCTCCGGGTACTCCGGTTTTCCCTGTCAAAATTTCATTCCAGCAACACTCTCCACTATCATTTCATTTCATCTGTCATTCATTTAATCATTGCCCCAGAGGAGTGCGTCAGGCCTCGGCAGCCGGCACAGTTCATATCCTCGCCGCTAGATATGGGCTTCATTCATTCCATTCCTGACCCGGTCGGAGACTGGAAGCAGGCTGTGGATTTTCATTTCACTGTAGCCTAACTGAATAAGTGTACATATTGTAAATATTTTCAGACATAGATTTTATAGCCTAAGTGTAATGGATCTGATGATGATCGAAACTGGTCATCCAAGTGTGTAATATTAATCTCTTATGTCATTAGGGAATAACCCATCTCATTCAGGTACAATCGTGTTGACCGCCTGGAAAGCACCAAACTTTTGTTAACAAAGGCAAAATTAAAAATGGTTTCAAGCACCATAATAAAACTTATGTCAAGTCAACCAATGGTACTACAGCCCATGAAGGGCCTAAGCTGACCAAGCGACCGCTGCCCAGCCATTTGGTCTGCAGATATTGGGGTGACGCGTGATCAACGCATCGGGTCCCCTCAGCCGTTAAAAAGCGTGTTAGTTTGTAACTGGGCACAATTTGTATTGACTGACTGAAAAGCTTTTTTTAAACACTTGTATGCTTCCATCCGTGGGCAGATGACCTCGCTGTTCCGCCCCTTAAACTACCAAAGTACACAGGGCTGATGTCCCAACAGGGAAACGTTCACTAATCAGTTTTAAGACGGAGAGATTTGGATAGATATGTTCGTTGTTTCTTTCTTGTATTGTTTGAAACGTGCCGGTAGACCTAGCAAGTTGTATCACCCTGAGTCAGTTCCACGTTTGACTTTCACTGCCTCCCTCTGGGTTCAGATCTTGGTCGATAGCGGACGTGGGACGAGTTTTCTCCAGGATCTCTCATCTCCCATATCACTTTCATTTCTGCGTTGCTCCGGTTGGATATCATTTGGCGTGCCGTGATCTACCTGAGACGTTTCATATCCTAGATCAAGTCTGTGGGTCGTTTTGTTATGTTTTGGACGTTTTCTTTCTCATTTCCTCGTATTGTTTTAAAACTAACACATATGAATACTCCGAACTTCGGTAAAATCTTGAACCATCCCGAGGCAAAACATTGGTTTGTTCGAACTCAGCCTCGTACCTGCAGTTCGTGGAGTGGTAGAAGTCAGATTTAAGAAAAATACTTCCATATTCGAATTTGGGATCCTATTAACAGATTCTAGGTTGACAGGGAACCACCGTGGAACGTTGATTGTTGAAACAAAGGAACTCGACAAGTAACTTCCACAAAGAAAAGTTACGAACAATATGTTAGTGGGTTCATTTTGCTGCATTCTGAGCTGTTCCCTCCAACGATAGAAACACACAGACATTTCTTGCAGCCCTCCCATTTTATCATTCTCACCGCTCTGGTCAGAGATGAAATGTATATTATCGGATTGTCGAACTAGAAACGATTCCGATATTTAGCGTACTCGGTACGGTTTTAATTTAGATTATTTTAACGTTTGCTGTACTCAAAATGACACAGCTGATGACAAGAAATCTTCGGCACATTTTTACCTACTTTCAAACCCGCGTGCACTTTTATATCGGTCCCTACTGAATACGGTCCGACCCTATCGGCGTTTCATGACTTTGCAATAAGTTTTGCCTTCGACAAGTGAACGTAATGATTAGGAAATACAGTATCTCGCACTTCCTACGAACTAACTTCGGTATCAGCGGGTATCCAAGGACAACTGTCCCCAGCTAAAGTTGCCAACTCGTCAAATCAAATGTCACCAATTGGTAGTATGAAAGTCACCAAACTGTACATTCTGTTAATGTTACTTACTTGTGGACATGCCTGTTAGGCTAGTGTTTCACTATCAAAGAAATTGTATGATATATTTTATCATAGAACTGGAATACCGGGAAGTAAACGTTAAAACATGGGTCGCTCACCTGACAAGAAACGAGCCAAAATACAAGGCCTTTAAAATTAATATTAATGATTATTGATAATAAAGATGAAATGAATGATGATTGCGTTTCAAACCAGGAAAATAAAATATACGTAGTAAATAAATACGCCCAAGGAGGGAATCGATCCCTGGCCCACTCGGACTCCAGTTGTCTTATTCGGGCCCATTTAACGCTTTAATATCCTGTATCACTTTTAATAATAATGCCATTAGCTTTACGTCCCATTTAACTACCCTGGCTTTTAGAGACGCCGAGGTGTCGGAATGTTGCCCCGAAGGGGATCTTTAACGTGCCAGTGCATCTACTGGCGCGCACCAGGATACGAACCTGCAACCTTGGACCAAGCTAGCGAGAACGTTATTACCGCTGAGCCACGCAGCCAGACGTATCACTTTTAAGTACGGTTCACTTTCCATCTTTTATTTATGTTTTTACAGTCTTTATAGGCAGATGCCCTCGCTGTTCCGCGCCTTATTACTCCCATAACTTCAGTCTTTATAGCATACATTGTGGAACATTTCATGTAATTCACACGCTGCTATGAGCATCTTTGTTGTGGTAACTTAATGTTCCAGCTGTTATTATTCCATTTTGGTTTGAATATGAAAGATGACATGATGCTCATACAATGTGGGCTATTTTATCAAAGATCTTTGAGAAATTTATTTGATAGTGCAAGTTACTACCGGCCTTATAATAAAACTAGCAGAAGTACACGGTCTTCGGTTTTAATAGCTGCACGTTATCAATTGAGCTTCTGTTGCAATGGTTACGGGCTTGTCATTCCTTCATCAGTTAATCACAGTGAAGTAAGTTTTCACATCCGCGAATCGAGCCCGCCGTCTTCTACTGCTATATAGATAGTGCTAGTAAAATTTTGAAGTGCAGGTTTCGTTCTACGAGTGTTGAGTGCAGCACATACGATCTGCTGGGTGGACAGCGGTTTCACTTTCCTTATCGTCAGTTTCCGCTCAGTCTTCACGACGCAGCTATATTTTCACCTGGATTCGGTTACAGTCCGTGGGATTTCTTCGCGGTGTGGCGCACATTCTATTATTATACCAATGTTTTCTTACCAGTGGTGGTAAGCTCCACAAGTACGCCCTAGTCGATTGATACTCCTGTGGCTTAACTCTTGAGAACTGGCGTGAACACTGGACCCATAGTGTGCCACTCTCTTTTTGTCGAAGTCGTACGGATTTTAAAATAATTATACACCTGGTTTCTTTCTTCCTATGAACTATTTCCAATATAAAATGACGTTTATTTATATTTTTCAAATTTAACATGCAGAAAAATTACAATATTTTTCGTAACACTAGGCTATATTTGTCCTTGATGGTGGCGGCAAAGCAGTCATTTAATTTTTTTGAACAAAGGAGCTGATGACCAAGATGTCCCTAGACCCTAAACATGGATAAACAAGAACGTGAGATATGAGATAGAAGGCTCTAAGCGAGTGTTTGCAAGCTAATGGACATGCTACTTTTGCAGGGTGAAGTTCAAAGCTAGGAAGGATGGTACAGGAAATGAGGGCTGACCAAAACGAAATTATTTAAGCGTCGGGTCAAAAATACTCAAGCGACAGTCCTTGTGGGTTAATCGTTTCACTTGGAGCCTTCTATTCTCCAATTGCGATGTGCCTGATATTGGTCTCGTAATCATCGAGGTGTGACTCGATGGAGTGTCGGGTATTCCGCGATCTTGGAATCGGGAGCAGATGCACTATCATTTATCCATCGACGGAATTTTGCTAACAGCAATACACACGTCCATTTTTATTTTTTTTATCATTTTTTTATTTTATTTTTTGACCAAGCGAATTCAAACCTATTGCCGGTGCAGTCCATTGTGTGGTACGTTCAATTCCAGGTTCCATTGCAGGGATGTAAAGTTTATTTTCTAAATCAAACCACTACTGTACAGCTGAAAATAAATCTATAATCCACAGTGGAGAATGCCTAGATAGCCTATGTCCTGAAATATACAGCTTCATGTTTTATGGAAATTGGGGAATGACAATAAAAAGACAACCGTTTCAAACAGGAATTAGGATATAGGTGAGCTACTGTTTGTGGCTTGCTATCTTTTATGTCGCCAACATTTTGTTCCGTCAAATCTTTCTAATTAAAATATCGCGTTTGTTGTTGTTTGAGTCTTCAGTTTTTTGACAGGTTCGATGCAGCTCTCCATGCCTCTCTGTCCTAAGCTAATCATTTCATCTCTACACAGCTACCACACCCTACATCCGAGGCAATCTGTTTACCATATTCTAACCTGGGTCTACCCCTACAGTTCTTGTCCTCGACCCTTCCTTCCATAACTAAGCTTGCTATTCCTGGGTGTCTTAGTATGTGTCCTACCAACCTATCTCTTCTCTTCATTAGCAGTCACCAGAAACATCTCGTCTTAATACCTCTTCGTTTGTAACCCTATCTACCCATCTGATCTTCATCATTCTCCTGTAACACCACATTTCAGGTTAGAATATGGTAAACAGATTGCCTCGGATGTAGGGTGTGGTAGCTATGTAGAGATGAAATGATTAGCTTAGGACAGAGAGGTATGGAGAGCTGCATCGAACCAGTCAAAAGACTGAAGACACATTTCCTCTTTTCTGCTGCACCAATAGTCCAAGTTTCACTTCCATAGAGCGCCTCGCTTCAGACAAAGGCCTTCAAAAATTACTTCCTAATAACTTACCTAATCTATATTTGATATCAACAGATTCATTTTCTGTAGAAATGCTTTCCTTGCCTGTGCTAACCTACTTTTTATATCCTCTTTGCTTCGTCCATCACTGGTTATTTTGCGTCCTAAGTAACAGAAGTCTCCTACCTCCTTTCGCTTTTCACCTACCAATTCGATGTCCATAGAGATTTCTGATTTCTTTCGGCTGCGTTCCAATATTTTTGTTTTACATTTATTGATTTTTATCGTGAATTCTTTCCTCAAGACATAATCCATAAGTTACTATTTAAAAACTCTTTCGAATCCTCTGGTGTGTCGGCTAAGATGACGTTGACATCAGAAAATCTCTAAGTTCAAATTATTTCTCCTCGAAGTTTTCTCCAATATCCTTCATTGCTTGTTCAGTGTATAGATTGAAAAGTATAGGTTTGATACGTAAGCTATCATAAGGGTGGTGAATATGCCGGGGGTGTATTCTGCTTTTGGTTGACGAATGCTGTACGTACGGTATTGTTCCTTTGCTGACACAAATTGAATTTCCATGACCTTGATTTTTGAACAGTAAGTCTTTTCTTAATCCGTGAACAAAGGCATTTAATTCGCAATTGACCCAGTGAATATAATTGAGTGCCATTACATAGCTTGCTCAGCTGAAGCCAGAGACAGAGTGCGGACTGGCAATGCGGCATGGTGGCAAATCTGGCAACAGAGCGCTGCTTGATGGAACGTAATTGTGGTTAATTTAAAGCCAAGTGCTTGAATGGAGCAGGTCGGGCCACTGCGAGAACGTTCTGTTCTCTTGTTTTAAAAATAACATGAGGAATGTATCTCTGACGGTATCGCGATGGTCAACCGTGACCCAAGCGGTTTTAAACGAATCGGCGTGTGATTGATCTTAAGCCCTTTACTAGTGTTGTCGCCCAGTGGAGGGGGGGTTTATGAGTAGGGACCGGATTTTTTGAAAATGGTCATGTAAATGCTTATTTGAGGGTTTATTGAATTGTTTGCATATTCTGAACATAACAGCATATTTTAGCATATAGGGTAAAGTTAAGTACCTCCGTGATACTAAGCTTTTTTGTTACCATTTCAGAAATTTTAGGTTTCAGTTATTTCCATTCGTTTCATGTTAAAGAGGAATACCCCACGGAACATTTCTGGCATACACATATCCATAAGTTATTATATGGTATTAACTAACAAATTTCGGTAGTAGATGTAGGTAACGCCGCGATAGCATGGTGTTCACCATTCAGTGGGCTTCTAAGCGTAAAAACTAACGTTTAATGTAATGAAAGTGTTCAAGTCGTATGTATAAGTATTGTTACCCCATATTGCCCATATTGAAACATTTCACTACACAAAGTATTTAAGAAGAAAATAGGAAAAACATTCCATTAAACATATTTTAAGTCTACTTGGCTCTTCTTAGTCACTATCTGATTCCTCGCACCTATCACACATAAAATATACATTTTAGGTACCAGACATTACAAAACTGGCACTCAATCCATTCGGCTCTTTCTTCCTCTTGGCGTCATCCGCAAGGGGAGCCACTGCACGCACCACAACCATCATCGTCATTGTCCTGGAGTCTAGAATTTGGCCTAGACCGATCTATTGTGTCTATCTTGACACACTAACTTCTCTTCAAGTTCAGGTGGCATAACGAATGGCTTTCCAATTTTCGCAAGGGTTGCCCTTCTTGGATCACTAAATATTTTGTTCAACAATCCTTTAGTGTACTCCACGGGATACTAAAACGTTTACTAGCCTTGTATACTGTCCATCCTTCTTCCTGCACCAACCGCAATGCTTATTGAAGTATTTCAGCTGTGTAGGAACGATCCACTTTATGCCGTTTTGCGGCATCTCAGCGTCCAACCTAAGAAAAACGAATTTATTGCTAAGCTCACGCGCCTTGCATGCGTAACACTACAGGCATGTAAGTCTTAAATGCGAATGTGCTGTATCTTATCTCTGACTGGTGTTGAAATGAAACTTATCCAATCAAACAGCTGTTTATAAGAAGTTAAAATCTTCACCACAGATTTCACTGGATATGCATCACTTGTTGAAATGTCAACTCTCTGTGAATATTTTTTTAAACGTGTTCGAGATGGCCAAAGAAAGAGCGCAAGGACTTCTTCTACCGCCATCTGTTGGTAAATTGTTAGGACTTTCGGAATTGAACCTACGTCGTGATAGAGGAAATACGCTTTATCAGGGTGTTAACTTGATATCACGGAGTAACTTGACTCTACCCTACAGTTGAAATTTAATTTAAAATATCTTGAACAAAACAGGTTTCGCCTGCGTGTTGGACATCCCTTGTAAGCAACAGATTCAAACTAATATTTTACGCAAGCATGCTCCCTGGTTATTTGAAGCAGGGAATCGCGTGGGATATTCCTTTCACCATGTGGGCAGTATCTCTTGTAAGCAACTTTCTGATTAACAGATAACGAGATGACAGTACTCGTACTTAACGCAATGCTGCCTGGCTGTTTGAAGAAGGGAATGGGGTGGGACATTCCTTTCACCATCTCCACAGCCAGAAGCCGGGGTTAGTTTTGTGAGGAGTTTCTTCAGTTAACTTAATGTGTCACTTTATTCTTGGTCTTCAGATCCTTAACTCAAAATGCCTAAAGAGAAGAGCAGCAGGTAACTGAGGGCAGCGACCGGACATTTATGCACTGAAAAACATTAAAATAGACGTAATTTGTTCCCTGAAAACATTGAAAAACTTGCAATGATCTATTGTGATGCTTCTTTCTGTATAAAGTGAGTGACTAAGATTGGATTATTGTTGAGTGCGTATTCTTCAATTTTAATGCATAATTGAATCGTTTTCAGTGTATAAATGTCCGGTCCCTAACGATGAGGCTTTAAGTGGAAGATGGCTCTTATGTTTCTCTCTCCAAGACAACAGTACCTTTAATTCACGAGGGACATCTGTTGTCGAGAATAAGAAAGGCGGCATTGAGCAGTAATGTGCAAAACGCTGTTAATTCGCTTTACGAGCTTGGGACATGTTGGTCAACAGCTCCGTGTACTTAGGTGTGTGTTGAACTTGTGTGACTGGCTGCGTGGCTCCCAAGGTTGCAGGATCGAACCCTGGTATTTGAGGGTACGTAAATGTGAGGGAGCCGTGTCAGTAGATTTACTGGCGCGTTCAAGATACCCTTCGGGGCAAAATTCTGCACCCCTCTCTCCTGCGTCTTTAAAAGTCGGATTACTTAAGATAGACGCGAAACCAATTAACACGGCATTAAGTGCACACGCACTTAGTTTTCACTCGTGGAAGCGTGTGTGAACACGTATCCATGGTTGGATGTTCCGCCTGTGCGTCGATAGGAAACAAAACTGAAAAGATTGAATTATTACTGACGGGGAAAAAAAGTATACATACTCGAGTTTAGAGGTCAATAAAACCGTTACCCTTGGTCTTACATAAAGACAATCTATACCAAAATTTTCCTTGTTTTATTTGTCTTTTAACGGTATAGATTAGACATTTCTATTGTATCTCGTTAAAATTTTATAGCAGATTGAACAAAATAGCTGCCGGTTTTTCTTACCAAGTTCAAGGAGCGCTCACTTAGGTCCGAGAAAAAGTTGTTTTACAAAATTAACAACTATTTTAAGAAACGTCAGATCAGATTAAAGCTTCATATACGCGTTAGCAATAAGTTCCTATAAGACGTATTAAAGTTTCGTTACGTTCAGATCACTACTTTTAACGTAATGATCTTTCTAAGTGAGCGCTCCGTGAACTTAGTAAGAAAAACCGGCACTTTTTTGTTGTTCAATCTGCTATAAAATTTTAACGAGATACAAAAAAATGTTTACTAGGCTATATATCGTTAAACGACAAATAAAACAAGGACAATTTTGGTGTAGGTTGTCTTTATGTGAAACCAAGGGTAAACGTTTTTATGACCTCGAAACTCGAGTATCGATAGTTTTTTCCCCGACAGTAACTTAGTCATTGCAATGGTTCTGCACTGCTAAGTGGCGTGGCTTGGACTAGACATTGCACGACAAATTAAATTTTATTGTTTATGATCAGGGGCAAGTCTTTTAAAGAAAGCATGTCGACTTGGAGATGTGCACGTTGATGGATCCAAAAAGTGTCAAATTTCGGCTCATCACATTAATGCTCTGCACTCGCATATTATTGTTCTGTCCTGAACACGTAACTTGGAGGAGAAACTCACAACCTCATTCGTTACGACGATTATTAGTTGGTAATAAACTTTAATGAACTGGAATTAAGTATTAGACTACAACTGGTATAGCTATAGTAGCCTATGTAGTACTGTGTTCATTATTATTATTACTATGGAATCCAGCAGCGTAGGAGAGAACGTTGGTTCTTGTCTGTTCTCGGGGTTAGATTGCACATAGTGGCGTGTGTAGATCTTCTTTGATAACCTGTGTTACTATAGTGGTGAGAGAATTTGTAATCTAGACTATGATTGGGAAGATAGGAACAATCCCAGCATTTGTGTGGATGATGATGATAATTGTTGTTTTAAGGGGCCTAACATCTAGGCTATCGGCTCCTAATGGTTTGGATGATAGTGAAAGATGAGAATGAAAACTATAACTAATACTAACTACAGACTTACAGACTAGAAGAAGAAATGGTAAACAAATAAAGTTTAAGGCAAATAAATAACAGGAAGAAAATAAATGCCCTCAACCCTCGAAGAATGAGGATTGGGGGACTTGGAAGGAAGGAGAGCCATGAAAGACTGATAGGAAAGGGGAAGAGGAGAGAATCTGCCCCAAAGTCAATGGAAAAGTGGGACAAAACGGACCCAGCTCAGGAATCCCTCGGGGTCGCCAACTCCCAAACTCGCCAGCCGTGAGCCCCTGAGGATCTAGCAATATCCAGAGTGCACCAGAAGTGGTGGGGCTACACACACCCTGCCTCCTTGAGCAGAAGGCGGGAGATACTGTGAGCCCTTGAGGGTGTAGCACTATCCAGGGTGCACCAGAAGTGGTGGGGCTACACACACCCTGCCTCCTTGAGGGCCTTGAGCAGAAGGCAGGAGATACTGTGAGCCCCTGAGGGTGTAGCACTATACAGAGTGCACCAGAAGTGGTGGGGCTACATACACCCTGCCTCCTTGAGGGCCTTGAGCAGAAGGCGGGAGATACTGTGAGCTCCTGAGGGTGTAGCACTAAACAGAGTGCACCAGAAGTGGTGGGGCTGCACACACCCTGCCTCCTTGAGCAGAAGGCGGGAGATACTGTGAGCCCCTGAGGGTGTAGCACTATACTGAGTGCACCAGAAGTGGTGGGGCTACACACAGCCTGCCTCCTTGAGGGCCTTGAGCAGAAGGCAGGCGATACCATGAAAAGAAGGCTGACCCCTTGCAGAAGGAGAGTATCGGGAAAAATGAGACAATGGCCAACTAAGCTGGGAAAGGAAGAGACTCCCTAAGCCTCGGATACCCTAATACCGTCTTGGTCGGAAGAGAACAAGAGTTGGCCAAGAGAGGTTGACAAGAAAGGAGTCCGGCACAAGTAAGTGGAAGCAATGCCGGACTCAGTTGGGGTCCCGTAGTCACCAGCCCACATCCCGCTCGATGTGAGCCCCTGGGGGTTGTATGGATGAGACGTACTGTATCTAGAATGGCTGTGCTGGGTATCGAACCCATGTCTGAGTATGAGTGTACAGTATTCATACTCTCCGGATAGAAATTTCATGACAGAGCTGGGAATCGGGGGTGACAATCTGCCGGAACACTGAGGTTATCTGCCGCTAATCAACCACCACCAGAGACTTACTAGAAATAGAAGTTGACAAGGAGGAAGAATAGGCAACTGAGACTGGGAAATGGTGTAGAGGATTGTGGAACTTGGAAGGAGAGCCATGAAAGGCAGGCATGAAATGGAAAGAGGAGAGGGTCTACCCCAAAGTCAGAGGAATCTCTCGGGTTCGTCAAACCCTGAGCTTACTAAGCAGATCAAAAAATAAGTTATGGCCATTTATTACACCACCTATACAACAGCAACACACCTATCACGAAATCCAATGTAACGTCACTTTTCCACATAGTTTCCAAGAGACTCCAAACATTTCTGCGAACGCACAACCAACTTGTCGATGCCGGATGCATAGAAAGTTCCCCCCAGCGTTTTGCAACCACACGGAGACAGCGGCCTTCACCTCCTCATCGGTCTGGGAATGTCGATCACCTGTCTAAAGATCGCATTCACACTGTTGACATTTGCACGGGTCCTGGACGTTGCGGGCCTGCCCTCGCGATATCCGTGCGTCCGGCTTCGAATTGCTGTCACCAGTTTACGATCCCTTGCCGGGAAATGGCCCGCTCCCCATATACAGCACTAATTTTACGATGAATGTCCGTGCAATTCTTCCTTTTGGTCCATAGGAATCGGATTGTCACACGCACCTCATATTTGGAGTGAACGTCCAGTCGTCGCGCCATTGCATTTGGCCGTTATTCACACCATACAAGACGAGACACCACAGTGACCTGCCTAACTGACGTGTGGGTAGTGTCTGTCCCTTTCTCCGCTGTGCTCAAGTTTGCGACACACAGCGCGCTGCTGCAGCGCGTTAGTGCAACTAACTTTTTGATCCACCTTCGTAGCTGTAAGACTTGAGGGTGTAGACCGCTACAGACATCCTGTCTCTTCCAGTCGACAGTGAAGAGGTCTATCTCGTGAAACGTGAGGGTGTTAAGACAAGGACCATTGTCAGAATGTTAGGGGCGATTTAAGGTATGTTCAGATTTCTCTTCATAATGTGACTCCTTGTTTCTTCCCGGCTGTGAAATGGGAAGGATTTACAGGTGAAATCTCTTTGAAGGAGGGAAGGAAGGAAGAAAGAGGCAGTGGGCGTATGTGAAAGGGAGATGGAATTATTTGACGAGTCTGAAGGTTTTGTTGTTCAACGTGAAATGACAGAGCGTTTATTTGTTTTCATAGCCGGAGAAAGTTGACACGGGCGGTGAATCAAACCCACGGGTTCCTCTCCACTCCTTTCTAAAGTCCTCTGCTTGGCCAGACGTAATAGTTTCGAAACCTCCAGCCTACTGTGGATGACTTGGCTTTGTCTTTAGGAACATTATCTATTTTCATACAACGCCCCAGAAAGGCTCATTCAACATGTGTATGCCGTTCGATTTATTTTAAACATAGCCTACTCGTAGTTCGTGTTTTCTTGCGGGTTTCAGACACCTTTACAACGAAACATTTTTTAAAAAGTATTTGCATTCTTTTAAGTCAGAATGTAATATGTACAGCATTCATTGGTATACCATGTAATCAGATTAATATTCTAATAATTGGGAGGAGTCTTATTCGAATGAATATTTACAGCCTTAATTAAAATACAGCCACTCTGTTAATTTAAATTAAAATGTACCCGTTGATCATCAATTCCTGTATACAGTATGTTTCTAGGGTAATAAATATTTTCTTGATTGATGCTGCTTGTGGAGGATCTCAGCGTACAATACTTGTTTATTACAAGTACAGTATAATGAGGCATATATCATTTTTTTGTGTGGAAATTATACAGCAATTTAAAAAATGGTGCTATGCAAACGATCCTGGCAGGCCTATGTTGTTCATGATACAAAATTATATTGCGGTCGCTTTAAAAATAAGAAGTTGAGAAGTTAACTTCAGAAAGTGAGCTATAAATGGCAAGTATAGTCTAAGCGACTTTTGGCTGTTTTTAATACTAAGAAAGGTATTTCTTACACCAATGGAATGTCTGATTCTTATTTTCAACCAACAAACAGAAATTGCTCTCCTTTTGTCATTTTTTTATACACATACAATAACACGGCCTACTCCACGGTGCACGTCAGATGGTTACGTCTCAAAACTCACGACTCCGGAGAGCACGTGTCTGCGATGACAGCAGGAAGTATGAGCGGTACGGTGACTCACACTGCCCAGGATTTCGTTTGTATTGTTTTAACAGGAATAATCAACCCATCACAGACCGATTTCTCCAAGTATAACTCAGTCATTCTGCTAGGTGACATCATGCAGGCCTAAAAAACTTCATTGGAATCATGGAGGTCGTTATTTTCAAAGTAGGGGGCGTGGTGGCTCAGCGGTCTAGCTGTATGCCTCTCACCAAGGCGGTCCGGGTTCGATTCCCGGTCAATGCATGTGAGATTTTCGAAGTGAAATGCCATGTCCTGTGGTTCGGATTCCACGTAAAAAGGAGGTCCCGTGGCTCATAATCACAAGATTCGCGGTCACGTAAAACTACAATCTTCCATCTTCCTTTATTTTCAAAGTAGAACTGGCTTGGCTCGTGAGTTTTTAGACTGGCCCAGGCACAGAAACCGGCTAGAACGTACTTTTATTAAACATCATCTGGAAATTCGTGAATTTTGAGACTCGTGAGTTTTGAGACGACACGCGTCAGATAGCCTAATTGGTTTCTTAGCCGGCGATTCTTTACTCTTTGGAATCGATCTCTTCCTGTGATCACTGCAATTTTAGCTGACTAGAAACTGAAATATAATGTGCCAGAAGTGTAGTATAAAATAGTTATTACTGTACTGTATATTACTTGAGTTAGGGGGAGCGTGATGGCTCATTAGCTTAGCTGCTCGTCTTTCACCCTGGCGGTCGGAGTTCCAATCCCGGTGACAGTGGGTTGGAAAATCACGTTGCGCCAGGAAGGGAATCCAGCCTTAAATCCCCGGCCAAAACCAAAATGAGCCTGGTTGGCCCCGGCGATCCCAATTAATTGGGAAAGGTCGAAGAATGTTTATATTAATTGAGTTAGGGTGGTAGCATCGAACCTCTACAAACCTACAGATATCTTAGTGCACTGTAATTTTAAGCTCATATAAGTTATGTATACGTCACCTCGCATACCGCAAAGAATGTTGTATTAAAATATCGACATTATAATTTCCCTCCCCAGAAAGAAAAGCAAAAATAAGCACGTTGATTTCTTCTGTTCACCAATATAGCTGCCGAATTGGCGTAATCAGAAACCTCTATGGACATGAAATCAGCTGACTTCTGTTACTTAGGAAGCAAAATAACCAGTGATGGACTAAGCAAAGAGGATATAAGAAGTAGGTTGGCTCTGGCAAGGAAAGCATTCCTACAGAAAAGGAATCTGTTGACATCGAATATAGATTTAGGTATTAGGAAGTCATTTCTGAAAGCCTTTGTCTGGAGCGTGGCGCTCTATGGAAGTGAAACTTGGACTATTGGTGCAGCAGAAAAGAGGAGAATTGAAGCGTTTGAAATGTGGTGTTACAGGAGAATGATGATCAGATGGGTAGATAGGGTTACAAACGAAGAGGTATTAAGACGAGTGGGAGAGGAGAGATGTTTCTGGCGACTGCTAATGAAGAGAAGAGATAGGTTGGTAGGACACATACTATGACACACAGCTTAGTTATGGAAGGAAGGGTCGAGGACAAGAACTGTAGGGGTAGACCATGGTTAGAATATGTTAAACAGATAGCCTCAGATGTAGGGTGTGGTAGCTATGTAGAGATGAAACGATTAGCTGAGGACAGGGAAGCATGGAGCGCTGCATCAAACCAGTCAAAAGATTGAAGACTTAAACAACAACTCTAAAACTAGCTCCATTTATTTACAAGCAGCTGAGGTCCGGGTTCAATTTGTGGCTCTGGCAAGAAATTAAATTCTTGTCTGAGGGCTGGGACGATGTACGCTTAGCCTCGTGAAGCAAAGTTAAGAAGAGGTAGGTTTGATTCCCGCCTCTGTTTTTCGTGGTTTACATTCTTCTGCTCCAGGTACATCCGGGGATGGTTCCTAACTTAAAACCACGGTCGCCCCCTCCCCTGTCCTCGTGTGAATTACAAGTACAGTAGAGCGTGGGCGGTGGGGGTCGGATTTCTGATTTGTTAGGATTTTCTAACATAACCTAGAAATTCGTAGTTACACTAAAAATGTTAGAATAAACAAAAATAAACACTTTATGTACGTACATATTGTACTCGTTTTACAAAAACAATTCAATAAAAGCCTTTTCGCAGATCAAAGGTCCTGCCCGATACGGGTTCCCCTAAACTTCGTCTCTGAGAAAACCATAAAAACACAGCATCTTCTAGTGAACTGTCAAACGTGCGGTTCTTGTTGTTTTTCTGAATCTAACTTAGAAACAAAAGTCAGAATGCTACCTCTTTTATTTTTAATGTCCGAGATGGTAGATTTGACCACTCCATAATGTTTTGACAAAGACGAGCCAATTTTACTTCTTTCAAGTCTATTTAATATTTCGAGTTTGGTTTCTATGGTTATAAATGTATGTTTCCTCTTCAGTGTCCCTGATGACGCCATAATACGGCACTGTACAAGGCACACACACAGTATTGTAATTAATAGTACATTATGCAACGAGCCTATGATGGCAATAGTTAAGACACAAGTTTGTTTATAAAAACGAGCGTAACGAGTTTTATAATTTCCATACGAGTGTCTTAATTACCATTATAGGCGAGTTGCATACGACTGTTTATGTTCGACAATAATTATAACTTAACTATTTTATGTTCGAACATAAATATTCATAAATATCTGTCGAGATTTCGCCAGTTTTATGTAGGTTACTGAACAGAGCGCATGGGACGCAGAGAATACCTTGTATTTTACCATGGCGTCCTGGAATATCTCAATATGACACTAGGCCAGGCAGTGAAATTTAAACTACGGGGCCATGGAAGTAAGCGCAGGTGCGATGCTATCCTTACCTAATACATAATGAAAACTTGTACTATAATGAGCCTCAGTTTTCTGACATATAATATTTACATCTCGCCAGGATCGAACATAAATACAAATTATGTACGCACTACAACTACACTACTGAACAAGTGAAGCAACTGAACTGACAGGGTTAAAAATAGACTGGCCCGCTGGGGGGAAACAAAACACTCCCAAGGTCATTGTTCGCCGTGCAAAATACAGTTCACATGTTTAAACTGACGTTCGGATTATTGACGCTCTACTGTACACACTTGTATAGAAACCGCAATAGCACATGTTATCAGACACACGTTGCGGTACAAAGCGAAAGCACAGCAGCAGTACGCCCGAGGCCACAGGAAGTGGGCTGTACAGGCCGGACGTTTGTTTTAGACGAGTGAAAAATCATAATGGAAGCCTGGAGGCGAGTTACTGCAGTACCTGTGTTGTTATCAGCTGCCCCAAGCGGTCCGATGATTGACAAATTTTTCTCACACTCCTACTGAAGTACAGTCATTGACAAATATAATGACGTTCTGTTCGTAAATACGTAACCTGTACTTCCGCGTCACACAATACTTCGACGTTGACTGTACTGTCTGCAAGTCGGTGTCTCTACGTGCTCAAGTCTGGAATTCCATTATATCAGACCGGTGGTGACATATGTGAAGCGATAGGGTGAGAGAGTGGCTGTGTACAGGCTCACCCGTAGGCTTCAAGGTCAAAGGCGATCGTCTAAAACAAACGTCCAGCCTGTAATTTAGCGAATCGAGCCTGACCATCGCTTCCGCGTCATCACTGAAGGAGAACTGCCTCTCAGCTGTTTGCGAACAGGGTCATCAGTCACGTGCATGCGTTCATAATACCACGTTCCCTCCTGGCATCCTGTGACTTTCTTAGGGTTACGAATTGATGGTCCTTGGTTCAAATGCTCGCGCAAGTGCTAGCCATTACGAGTAGTCTACACAAGTTCACCCACGCCCACTAGTGTTGCCAACATGAGTAGGGAAATATCGCTGCACTGGAGATCTTTAGTTAGTTTCCGGAGAATGTCGGGTGTCTCCGTGGGCACCTGACAGTTGGCTGTGTCGGCCTTGTTCGAGGAGTGCTCAGGGTTGGCGAGTATTTGCGCTGCTTGGAACAAAGTAACTGGAAATACTACTTTTCAATTTTTGTTTATTCAAGTCTGGCTTTTACCTCGGACTCCAGAAAGAATACCTCGCCGTGTATTGTGATAGGTGACCTCGTTAGGATAAGTTGGGTCACCGGGAAAGTCAGAGGATGACAATTTTTAATTTTGTCTCTAAGGAATTCATTTACAAGTAATTTTACGGAGATGAGATCGTCACGGAAATGGTTTGATTCACACATTGTCATATCACTGATCAAGCTATAGTTACTGTATAGGGGCGGGGAAATAATTGCTGAGCAACTGTTTTATGCACAAGTCAAGGTCTATTACTCCGACCATTGTAACTGTCATGCAGTCCTGCGGCGTAGCCGTGCACCACGGCCGCGATGGCAGCTGCAGGGTCGAATTCTGGCGCTGCCAGTGGTTATCCTGAGTGTGGTTTTACCGCACTCCATCCAGGAAAATGCCAGGATAGTACCTAATTTTCAAGTCCCGGGGCAACGGCCCTAATAATTACAGTTAACACAGGAGTACACGTCGTTAAGTTTCATTTGTCTGGTTATTGTGTTTTCGTCTTTTGAGTTTGCAAAAAAATTTGGTCGCCTGGACGAAAGGAGTGTGCAATCAGCTATTGCTCTTCACTCGAAATGAGACAACGTTGAAAGGAATGTGCACACAAAAATATGTTTTTGTTTTAAAATAGACGCAGCTGGCAAGCATGTCGGGTTAGGCGGTTTTTACAGCGGACCCTGTAATCTACACACTGAGGATCGCGGCGCGAAGACCGGCAGGCTGGTGCGGGTGTAGACTCGCCATTTCCAAGGTCTCATTCAGGAAAATGAGAGGGTTACGACCGACCTAGTTAACCGAAAACTGTTGAAATCATCACTAGCGCTGCTGTGATTTCCAACCCACCGTTCAGTAAGTGCTTTCAGAGCTTTTATGACTTGCGAGTAGATTTACTCCAAAGAGGAAAGGCATCCCCCAGCCCGTCGGATGATTGACCCGTCATTCAAACCCGAATGCAACTGAACGAACTGATTTCAGAATATGTGGAGATAAGATGAAGCAAGTGTCATCAGGGTGCCATTTGTGACGAGGGCGCACAGTGTGAAAACCGTCTTACACGGAGGAAATGTCTGCTCGGGTCCAACTCTGCGAACTTGTGGGGTGAGGGGAAGGGGCAGGCGTGTTGTCTGGTATTCCTGTCTATTCCAATACTGCTAACATACGACCGTTGCCTAAACCACTGTGGTGTTGCGTATGAGTGAGCGAGTCACCGACAAATGCATTTGGTGACGCACGGACCGGGAATTCATCATTAGACAGCGGATGTTAGGCAAATGTCTATTCTTTCCGTAACTTATCCATGACTCACCTTTTAACTTGACATGTTTCATGAACGTTTAGGTCTACCTAGGTATATAAAGCAGTTTTATAATGCCTATTCTAAGTGTATTTTTAGTGCCAATTTTCCAGTTTGACTAGTTTTTCCCTTGTTAGATTTGAATTTCTGTTTTAATTTTCATATTTTACACTATTCACACTAATGGTCTACTGTACCATTCTTTTTAAAGAGCCTGTAACTTAAAGGTAAACTATGATTCTTATGAGCTTGTACCGTTCAACACTGCAAGGACAGATAGCAACCCCTTTCCTCCTTCCCTGCTTTGGAAAGCCCAGCAATTAGTGACACAGTGCGAACATCCCAATCTCTTTGCCTTTATAAATATAACCTTGTCAAATCTTAGAATATGATCTTTCACTAGAACAACAGCTGCACATCCGGTACGTGTGTACTGTTGACCTTTAGAGCTCGACGTGTTCACGTGAATAAAACGTAATGCCAAAAATAAAATGTGGTAATTATTTAGTGTGAAGCCAACTACGGACATGATGTTTAACCTCAGTCTGTAATTGTGAGATATATGTGCCGATTGTGAAATGTATTTGGTTTCCTTTAATAGTCTACCGATATTGCACATTAAATTGAGTCGAGGTCATTTACTTAACTGTTTTAATGTTGTTGTTTTTTATATGCTCAGTTACATACAGTATATCTGCCTATTATTCATTTTAGTGCCTAAATATAGCAGTTAAGGAGCCTATTTTAGGCGCCTAAAACGTTACTTTTTAGAGCCTGAACTTCCGCTATCTAGTCATCATATATCGTCATCGTCCGATCCACATTCCTCTCAGGTTCAAGTGTGACGTCCCTTAGGAGAGAGCAAGGCCCGGAAGTTAATGCAAAATCATATTTTTGCATATTTTGGTTATTTTGCCACAAAGCATCATATTTTTCTCCATTGCCTGTTTAAGTTCATTTCTCTGCTTGAGAAGGGCGTATATTCTAGTTCCCTGTTGTTTTGAAGCGCTTTTTGTTACTTCATGTTCTTGGAGCCGTATATTTCGGACTCCAGGAGTCTCGTGGTTGGTTAGTCAAACCTGAACATTTCCTTGTTATTGAGAAAATTGCTATCGCCTCCCTTGAATGGGCGGGCATCAATTCCAGTCAGGTAGCCAGGGTTACCTCAATTCCACCCGGTCCTCCAAGGGACCCAGAAATGAGTTCCTCAACTCCGCCCAGGCTTTTCCCCAATGACGTAAACAATTGTCATAACCGTCCTGCTCGCATACCAAGGGCCGGGGTTATAGTTTGAAATGAAGTAAAAATTTATGTGATTTTAAAATACTGATTTTTCTTATTTTATTAAATTTCCTGCCCATATTTTTATTTAACAACAATGATTAATATCTAGCTCTTTATGTATTATGTTTATATCTGATTTAACGAATGAGCGGACTTGGACTTCAGAGCGTTTGACCGATGGCGTCTTGGTGTTCGCAAGACATTGTTGTGCCATTTGTCAACCGCTCTGATGTCAAGGCCGCTCATTCGTTAAATCAGGTAGGCCTATAAAGTGTTTGGCACATTATAACTTATAGGGCAGAAATTACAAGTGATTTAAAATTAATCATAATATTCTTTTAACTAAGTCTGCCAAGTTTTCTATTTTTTTTTCTACAAATTTTATACATTGTTTTTAACATGTGCATAATTAAATGTTTGTATGTTTTTTGACCTCGTCAGACTTTATTAAATTAAATTTAGATAATAATAGGTGTATAATTTGAACCTAAAAGAATACTTTCGATATCAGCTGCGGATGCTGAAAATACTGTTTTCCAGCCTAGAACAGAAAAATCAGCTGCATTCAAGAATTCACTCGTGCGCTGCAGAAGGTGTTTGACCTGGCCCTTGGTATGCGAGCAGGAGGGTTATGACATTTGTGTACGTCATTGGGGATAACCCCTTTGCCGACCCCTTGTCAAAGCCTGAGCGGAGTTGAGGAACTTATTTTAGGGTCTCTTGGAGGACCGGGTGGGATTGATGTTCGACCCCTTGAATCACCCAGAGTATTTGTATCATCTGCTAATTAGTAGTTTATAATGTCAAGGAGGAATAACCAGATCACTTTCACTTTACTACCAGTTCACCCTAGGGGTTCAGCTACTGGATGAGCAGGAATTTCCACAAATATTACCTGGACCTATTATTTCAAATTCCGTAATTCGGACCTTCTGTGAACTGCCAAGCTGCTCACCGTCAACCACAGCAAGCACGGAGTTATGGCTCCATTAAAAGCTAACGACGTTGTTAAGTTGCGAAATTGTGTGAAATCATTTGAAAGTGGTTTTTCTACCGACGATAGTATCCTTTATTGTAAAATTTGTGAAACAAATGTACGAAGTTTCTAGAAAAGTTTTCAGTGACTCAACATTTGGAAACCCCCAAACATAAGCGAAATGTAAAAATGAAAGAAAGAAAAAGCAATTCAGCCCTTGTTAACAAATTCTATTCGTTGCCCTGCAACCAAACTTACTGAATTTTCTGAAGACTTGGGTGAAGCAAACATTCGGTGGCGTAGTTGGTAGCATGCTGAGCTGCTGTGTACAAGATAGCGGGTTCAAACCCGGCCGAAGTATGGGATTTTTTAAGAGCGTTAAAAATCCTTCAGTATGCCTTCCTTCGGAGGTGAAGTAAAGCCGGCGGTTCCATGTGATAGATTTATGGCATGTAAAAGATCCTTCCATAGACTTAACTTGTGTGAAGCTAAATTTCTAGGTTAGATTTCGTTGGAACGCTCTATCAAAGTTCCAACCTTCACCACTAGGTATCATTGACATCTGGTAGCGAAAGTTGGAACTACTTGAAATTGAACGGAACGTGTAGCTCACTCTCTTGGTGTCCGCTGGAAGCAGCTACAGACTCGGGCGAGCCGAATATGTCCTCGGACACTCCCCGGCACTAAAAACCATACGAAAATAAATATGCATTTAATAGTGCATGAACTTCCGGGTCTGAGTTATGGAGGCTGTATGAAATGTGTGATTTGAATAATGTCCTCTGTAGATAGCCTGCCTGGCCTCGTGCTAGCTACTTCCTGAAAGCGGATATCAGCCTTGGAAACCGCGTGCAATTCATTCGCCACGGTCCTCTCACTGATTGCGTTCAGTTTCTGCGATCGACATCGGCATTGCCCAAGATTGTGGGTTCGGTCCTAGAAGACTGCTGGAGGGGACCTCTATACTCAGTTGTATTGTAATCTGACTTACTGCAAATGTGAGAGATACACATGTTGTTATTTGAGTCCTTTTGACTGGTTTGATGCAGATCTCCATGCCTCCCTGTCCTGAGCTAATCGTTTCATATCTGCATAGCTATCTAAGGCAATCTGTTTAACATATTCTAACCTTGGTCTGCCCCTACAGTTCTTGTCCTCGACCCTTCCTTCCATAACTAAGCTTACTATTCCCGGGTGTCTTAGTATCTCTTCTCTTTAGCAGTCGCCAGAAACATCTCTCCTCTCCCACTCGTCTTAATACTTCATTTGTTACCCTATCTACCAATCTGATCTTCATCATTCTCCTGTAACACCACATTTCAAACGCTTCAATTCTCCTCTTTTCTGCTGCACCAATAGTCCAAGTTTCACTTCCATAGAGCGCCACGCTCCAGACTAAGGTTTTCAAAAATTTCTTCCTAATACCTAAATTTATATTCGATGTCAACAGATTCCTTTTCTGTAGAAATGCTTTCCTTGCCTGTGCCAACCTACTTTTTATATCCTCTTTGCTTCGTCCATCACTGGTTATTTTGCTTCATAAGTAACAGAAGTCTCCTGTTTGATGTCCATAGAGGTTTCTGATTTATTTCAGCTGCATTCCAATATTTTTGTTTTACATTTATTAATTTCATTCCGTAAGGCGAAGTCCATACCATTCAGAAACTCATTCAAATCCTCAGGCTTGTCGGCCAAGATGACGATGTCATCAGCAAATCTCAGAGTTGAAATTATTTCTCCTTGAATCTTCACTCCCATTTTAAATTTCTCTCTAATTTCCTTCATTGCTTGTTCAATGTAAATATTGAAAAGTCCCCTATACTCAGTTGTATTGTATTGTAATCTGACTTACTGCAAATGTGAGAGATAGACATGAAACAAAAGCACGAGCTACTCGTGTTACATTGCAGGATGAGTGTTGGGCTCTTGTTGCACTATACAGTAGTAGCGTGATTCACTGTGCTACTGAATTTCTTGAGCTATTAAAAGACAACACTATCGGTTCTTATGTGAAACTGCGTAGGTTTTATTTGTTCAAAAGTGACCATTTCTGCTCTTCGTGCCACTGCAAGTCCACCTCATGTCGTGATTATTAGGGCTCGGATTTTTAGGTGCTAAAAAACTGGAAAATATGTATTTTTTTATGTATTAAAATACCTGAAATATCTGACAAAAAAGTAAAAATATTTAATTATAATTTGTTAGTTTATTAATATGCAGTAGCCTACTCACGAATGTAATTTATTCTGTGTCTCACTCACTGCTGTAGCATTACAATACACAACGAGATACATCTTCAGGTTGTCCATCACAAATGACCGACGATTATCGCGAAGCACTTATTCTGAAAGCGCGAAACTGCGGCATATGTTTCTTGCCCTTGAGGTGTTGTGTAATTTGAGATCGCTGTTCAGCCTTGGTTGCTTTCCCACATGGTTGGTAGAACAGAACGCCCCCATCTTAAGTAAAATTATCCTTAAATTCTGCAACAGACGATAACTTGTAGTTGTTTTTACTTTAGGCATCGTAGCACTGCCTTACACTTCACAGTGCCAGAAATGAACTACATGTGAGTGACACTGGTTCCAGGTAGCTGGGGGAGGGGAAGGTTTAGCACATGGTGCAATATGGCTATGGACAAGAAAATCCCCGGCTTCCACAGTGAGTGGCACGGGGCGACAAGTTAAGAATAACACAGTTACAAGCTGAGATACGCTCTGCATGAAGATTAGATAGCTCACAGGTTCTTCCCCGTCGAAGTAACACATAACAGAAATGCAATAAACTGATTTTTTTAAATGTACATATTGTGTCTTTTTATGTGCTACTATGCGAAAAGCAGGAATTTATGTATTTATAGAAAAAATACTTAAAATATGTATTTACGTTTTAAAAAATTATTTACTTAAAAATCTTGAGCCTCCGTGGCTTAGGCGGCAGCACGCCGGCCTCTCACCGCTGAGTCCGTGGTTCAAATCCCGGTCACTCCATGTGAGATCTGTGCTGGACAGAACGGAGGCAGACAGGTTTTTCTCCGAGTACTCCGGTTTTCCCTGTCAAAATTTCATTCCAGCAACACTCTCCACTATCATTTCATTTCATCTATCATTCATGTAATAATTGCCCCAGAGGAGTGCGTCAGGCCTCGGCAGCCGGCACAGTTCATATCCTCGCCGCTAGATAGGGGCTTCATTCATTCCATTCCTGACCCGGTCGGAGACTGGAAGCAGGCTGTGGATTTTCATTTTCATTTACTTAAAAATCTGTGCCCTAGTGATTACCATTCTTGAAGTTCGAGTTCGATTCCCAGCTCAGCCATCGTAGAAGTGGTTTTCCATAGTTTCGCACTTCTACTCCAAAGAAATGCTAGCATGGTTCCTAAATTAAAGCCACGCGCTCCACTACAGCCATTACCATACACTCGGGCTGATCTTGTTGCAATGAATTGTCTCAAATTTCATGTTCTGCCCCATCTTCATCGCGATCCGAATGCAGTGTTTACTTTTGAAACATTCCGTACGGTATGCAAACATTTTTATTGCGTGTTGGGTTTCTTACAAGAATCAGCGAAACTCTCTCTGCATTACATTATGTACTATCCAGCACGCCTACTCCAACTATTACTACATTACTCTACAGCCAAATATAAATTAATATAAACTATAGCGAGACTTATTATTATTTATAAAAACCAAATCTGCTATAGGTCTATCATACTTCATAATAGACTAAAAACCAACCCACTAGCGGTCTTTCTTTCTTCCTACAACGTTTATCTAAAAACTTAATCCACATTTGTGTAGGTCTACCCCTTATTATTCCCGTTTTCGAACGGGGTCGGGGATGAGATGCGATGGAAGTATTTGTGGCGGGTGGTTTTTATGGCCGGATGCTCTTCCTGACGCCAACCTCATGAGAGGAGTTAATGAGAGATGAAATGAATGATGGTGAATTAAATTGGGCAAGGATGTGGAATGAAGCGGCCGTGGCCTGTCAGAAGGTACCGTCCAAGCATTTGCCTGGAGTTGAAAATGGGAAACCACGGAAAACCATTTCAAGGACGGCCTACGGTGGGGCTCGAACCCACGCGTTTACCGAATCAGCAGAGAGCTTGGCCTCATGACCTATCGCTGCGCTTTAGCGAGCGTAGTCACCACTGTCGGTCAAAAACTTAATCCACATTTAATTATTATTATTATTATTATTACTACTACTATTACCAAGCTGAAGCTGCCGCTGATAGGCTACGACGACAAACATAGAGGAAATAACATCTAGCGCCGCTGAGAGGGTGGATGGTCAATACCATCAGAATCTGAACCAAAAATTTACATCAGCTCTAGAGGCATATTCAAATAGGCTATTAATAATCTCTACCGTCCATTAGGAATGTCATACTGAATTTAAAAAAATCCAGTCAGCGAATAAAGTATCATCCCAACGACAAAAAATTCCCACTTAATAAAGGATTATCTTTTAATGCATTACGTGGGACTCTTAAATTATTTACTGAAATATATTCAAAAATCGCAAAAAAATAATCCCCTAACACCAGAGTGAAAGGAGCCCTTAAGGGCACCAGACTACTCATTATCTTTTGGCTGACAAAGAGTACTACTACTTTAGGAGTCTGCGAATCAAACTCGTAAGATCCCCTTGAGGTCTTAAACAAAGCGACGAGAACACGATCAGGAATGCACTTTATCCCTCAAACAGTTGGATGTCTGCCTTTAACCTTTGACTCGAAGGACATCAGTAAATATTGAACTGTTGGCCAAGTGCCTTGACGCTTGTGTGAGGCATCACTTGCCCAGCTTGACCTGGCTTAGCAACGACTGGTGTCGAGGTTACCAGCCCCTCCAGAGACCACCAACGTCCGCTGACCGCGGGGATTTGTTTTTTGGAATTATCTCGGAAACGGTTAATGAGGTTTTCGCGGTCCCGAGTTTTGTTTCTCACACTGCCAGCTGGACCGCATCCCTCCTGGCTGCCCTTTCAACTCTCACAGGCGTACAAGATATAGGATGTAAGTTCACCGCTAGGTTGCAGCAGGACAGAAGAAATTGGCGTAGTCTAGTACATGGGGTCACGGAGAGTCGGAATCGGCTAAACGAATAGAGAGGGAGAGAGAGGTTGCAGCACCAACCCACTGAGATCCCCGCGTCTTTTTTAAGAGGTTGATACCTGAAACAAAGGATTGTTGAGTTTAGAGGCTTAATATCGAGATTGATGAACGTTAAAACACTGCACTAAGTTAGTTTTGTTATTCAATCATCGAAAAGTATTCAGATACATACTTACGGGCAAATTTTTAGTATAATGGAAAGCAAAAATACATGGTGGTGGAGGTGATCGTTTTTAAGGGGCGAAATGTCTAGCTCATTTGCCCGTAATTATAGAGATGATCAACTACTTCCAACTGACTGAAATCTTAACACTGTACGAGATGAAAAGACAGTAAAAGGGCAATAAAAGACAGGGAAAAGAAATGCACCCCCCCCCCCGAAAAATGGGATGTTGGCTTATGTAGGGGCTTTACGACATCGTGGTCATATAGCCCCGTGTACTTGGGTGTGTTCTGAATTTTTCTGGTAACCTGCCTTATTGTGATGGCTGTATTATACATTTTTACAGATTTTTTGGACAGATTGTTTATTTATTTATTTATTTATTTAATTTATTTCTCTGGAAATTGCACTTAACCACTTCTCACGCAATGAATTGTCCGATGGAATCTCGTGAAATGAGATTCCCCGGTATTCCAACTTGCCCTGTTCCGATTTACAAACGGGCACGCAGCAGTACAGCATTATAAAACTATTCAGGATATATGTACACTTTCCAAACACAACTTCGCCATTAACATCAATATGATACTTGATGTCTGCCACAGTGACTGGTTCCTAGTGCCTTTATTTGAAAACAAGTTGTACGCACAACCAATCACAGATTGCAACCAATGCTGTAATCGTTGAATGGGCAGGCAGGCAGTTTAAAGCAGCCAGGAGGGATGCTATCCAGCTGGCAGTAGTTTCTCATATTGAAGGGCTTACTCCTCCTCCTACGATAACTTCTGATATTTCGCCTATTTTAGCATGTACTATGAGGGATTTTACCCCATGGCCTCCATTTATGAGAGGTACGGTGAAAAGTTTGGTGCCTGACTTGTGCCCATTGGAATGTCAATAATGTTCACGCTCTCCAGTGTGTGTGCTGTGAGCCGTTAGGAACAGCTGATTCACGGGCGCGAAAGGACGCTGTCCGCCCGCTTTACTTATACACATAACCCATTCAGTTTTGATTAATTCAAGGGGCTATTTTCAAACCCACCAATTTCCATCTTTGATGATTTTGCAGCAGAGGCCAAAAACTGTTGCACTAATTTCCCCTACATTTTGAAGGTGTAATTCTGTTTCTAACACTTATTTGGACCAATAAGAGTACATTTTCTGATACGTTTGAAGTAAGGCCTGTTGATATGATGTAATATGCACTTAATCTATGGAGATTGCTGACTTTGATGTACCGTAATAGGATGTGGAGACTGCACACTTTGACGTGAAAGAACATGGAAAAATGAGGGTTTTATGGATATTACTGATGCCCATTCTTAATTAATTCTTAATTCATTAAACTGTCAACAAACTCCAAATCAAGCAAGTCACAGCACGTTTGCCACAGTGATGTAAACAAACAAGAGTGGAGCATGCTGGCTGGCCGCCATATTGCAGCTCTCATTGGTCTGTTCGGAGATTGCTCAGTTTGAAACTACCATCTGGTGGAGATTGCTAGGTTTGAAATTGACACGGATTTTATCATTTTAAATGATCTTGTCGACTTCGTCGTTACGCTGGGGTCTGACATTACGTTACGGTAACGGGACGAAATGTACCCAGATGCACTGAGGTGTGTGACGTCATAGTACCGCTTGGTGCATGTGTTCCTCGACAATCTCTACTTCGTTAGTATAATTCTTGGATTTCACGGGTAATCTCGAGAACCACTGGATGGATTTTGATGCGTTTTTCACCATTCTGTAAAGGATATCTCGAGGAAAGATTCTTTAGAAAATAATTTATGTATGATGAAAGGAAGCCAAGCAGTAACGATTTCAGTGAAAAAGTCGAAAACAAACTTGGCGTCCGTGCGCTTCTTAAGCTTACGCTGGTCAAACCGTTAAAAATATCAATATACTATGAGCGTAAGAATTGGTCAGCATGAAAAGTTGTACAAAAAGTCCGCGAGAGCATATGTCTATCTTCAATACATCGCCCACTATACGTGTTTTTAGACTGGCTGGAAGGGGCACGTCCCCGCGCGCTCTGGTGAGCCTGACGGCATCCCGCGCGCTTGACCTTGCTTTGCCCTTGGTTTGCACTTGCCGTTCGCGAGTAATTTGAAATAAGGTGAAGTATTATAAAGCAAGATAAGTATTATGCAGATAATTTTCTAACATGTCAAGAGTCGCGAGAAGCCTCCAGCCTTTCTAGCATTTTTCAGCATTTGTAGCATTTAAAATGGTACAAAGTCTAGTCTTTCGACTGTCACTTTTTTTTTATTAAAGAAAATAAAATTGATTTTGCCGTGTTTGGAGGAACAGCGTAGGTTACATAAGTAGAATTCAATGCGAAGTTTAACTCGGTACCAATAACTGAATTTACGAAAATGTTGGCTATTGCAAGGTTTGAAACTAGGCCCCACAATTTTGTTTTATGCGTATTGGGTTTAGTACAAGACACAGTGAAAGTGGATAATACTGACTTTGTGCGGGGAGTAAAGTGAAGCAGGGGTGGTTGTGCAACAAGATCAAATAATTATTTTAATTTGGCGTCAGAATAGCTTTGGGCGGGGGATGTCATACCAAACCTCTGAATTTGGCGCATTTGGTAATTTAGGGGGTGGTGGAATGTTATACCAAACCGGAAGTACAGGGTAAAAAATTATTTCGAGTGGACTCCTTTATTGTGCGAGCAGTCGTAAAGGTGAACAATGCGGGTTTGGTTCAGCGAGCATGTCACCATAGATCAAAACAAACAGCTTTCCGAACAATGAATGACACAGTTCATGAACCACTGGGAATTCGTTGGCCGGTGACAGATCGGTGTCAAAACTCAAAAGTTACATTAAACTGCTGAGTTCGTTACAAAATGTGTTGACATACTGACTTCTGCTCTTCCTGTAATAGGTGAATCTGATTCGAAATAAGCATTCAGAGTTTAGAGTCTATTGTTTAGCAACGCAGGCTAGTTCATTTCTGTGGTTTGGCAGAGCGTATTGACATCCGGCAGCGATTCCAGGCTGTGCCAAGACAGTATTGCGTGGCACAACCTCCTGAACTAAGGTCAAGCAGTGCCCTTGAGCTAATCGACAGCTGGTTTATTTTAGGGCTAATTTTAGAGGCACAAAGAACCCTCTACCATATTAGTTTTAAGATTTTCACACTATAAATTTCGTTATTGTGTCCAACCTGCCCACATCGATCAAACTCAATGATTAATACAGGCACAAATATGGCGTTCTCGGCGTGAAATAACATCCTTGGTCGCTAAGATTACATTTAATCAAACCATAATCAATACCTTATGATTACTGCCAATGGATTTCCGAACTATCCTAGTTTTAGCTAATATCACTACCTTCTGAATTCTTCTTTCTCTTTACATCATTCCCACTCCTGTGTGGGGTCGATGTTTCTGACAGCTCTCCTCCATTTAGCCCGGTCATGCACATCCTCTTCTGACAACTGTTTTTCTCTGAGGTCCTCCTGTACACAATCCATCCATCTTCGTTTAGGTCTGCCTCGCATTCTCACTCCCTGTATTTGCATGTCTAGCATCTTCCTCCCCACGTAGGATTCCTCCCTTCTTCTCACATGCCCGTACCATTGAAGTCGCTTTTCTTGTATCTTCTTAGATATTTCCAATGTTCCTATTATTTTGACATTTTCCACTCTTCACGCTTAGTCACTCCACTCATCCACCTGAGCATTTTCATTTCCGTGACGTCAAGCCTGTGTGTGTGCGTTTTGCGTGCAGGCCATGTTTCAGAGCCATACAGCAATGCAGGTCTTACGACAGTTTTATATATTTTCCCCTTAACCTTAGGCTTGATACTGCGGTCACAGAGCACTCCTGACATTTTCCTCCAGTTCATCCATCCTACCTGAATCCTGTGTGACACTTCCAGATCCAGATTTCCATCTCCAGTCACCACCGAACCCAGATATTTGAACTCATCCACTCTATTTAGTGTTTCCCCTTGCATTCTGATCTCACAGTCTTGGTCTGTATTGAACCTCATATACTCGGTCTTCTTCCTGCTAATCCTGAGTCCTCTGTCTTCCAAGGCTGCCCTCCACTGTTCCAGTTTTTCTTCTATGACACCACCTGTGTTCTTGCGTCTTTGTACATTTCCTGAACCAACTGCACGTACTTCTCTGGGACTCCCTTCGCTCGTAAACATCTCCAGACTTCTCCTCGGGGCACCCGGTCATATGCTTTCTCTAGGTCCATGAATGCGAAGTGTAATCTCTTCTGTCTTTCACGATACTTTTCCATTACCTGTCTCAGGGCAAACACTGCGTCTGTGGTCCCTTTTCCTGGTAGTCCCTTTTCCTGGCATGAAGCCGAATTGTTGCTCGCCAATGCTAGTCTCCTCCCGGATCCTCTTGTCTGATTTACTACCTGGCCGTAGGTATAAAAGGCTTGGCGTCAGCTAGGGCATGCGGCCGGAAAACTATGCCAAAACCAATATGACACTACCTTCTGAATTAATTTATACAAATAAGTGTCCAGACCAGGGGTGCACAACCCGTGGCCCTCAGTCTATGCGGCCCGCGGATAAATATTTTATACTAGTGTAAACGAGAATATACATATTGTGAATGATGAGATTTTTCCCAATATTGTAGGCCCTAAGAAAATTTTAAAAATGTTTCGTCAAAAATAAATTTAAACGTAAACAATTGGACAGATTTTAAGTTTTGCATAACCAGTGATACACTATTGGAGGGAAACTTGCGCATTGCCATCTCTAACATTGAACCTGATATTGACAGACTAAACTGAGGGACTAACCATCTATTCATGATGAACAACATGCCCGAAGCTTGTCACGGTGGGGGAGTGGTCATCGTATCGGACTACCATACCCCAAGCTTGCAGGTTCGCTCCTGGCCGTGGTGAGTGGTTTTTTTCTTTTTTTTTTTGAAATGCGACAAAAATCATGACATAGATGTCATACGTTGTTGGCATGTTAAAGAACCCAATTGAATTCAGTAGGCCGTGTTCATAATGGCAAAAATAAACTGGGGATTTTCTGTCAACACGAAGTTCCTCCTTTCTCTATAGAAAGTGCTATACTTTTATAGCGCTCCAAGGAACGACACAAAAGTGACATGTAAGCTGCCCTCGGGGCGTCAAATAAGTAAGCTTGCACCTGGCACCCGAGGCCATACGATATTTTATTATTATTAACATGTCCCAAGCCCCCTATAAGGCACCTTTCTGGGTGCAGACCCACAGCTGTTCATGGAGCGGTAAGACTTTTTAGATCACAACGTATATTTTTCAATTATATTTTTTTAATTAACATATTACGAGTATATACTGTATTTATTTGCGATTAAGCGCCATGCCCTGGTGACAAATTGTTGGTTAGTTCCTTAGTTTAGGGGCTGCGACAACGCGGTCATGTAGCCCCGTGTACTTTGGGTGTGTGTCTGATAACCGGTGTTAATTGTGATGGCTGTATTAGTGTGTGTTTTCTGTTTTTAATTCAAGTAAGGACTGCAGACATTCGATTTTCAAGTAGTTCCAACTTTTGCTACCAAACGCCACCGTCAACGATCAACTAGTTCTGAAATTTGTTACTAGATGCCTCCGCAGTCGGCTCCTGGCGACGAACGTTGGAACCTAAGAGCGTTAGTCAAATATAACCTAATTAGGGGAAGGTTCTTTTACATGCCATAAATCAATGACATGGGACCGCCGGCTTTACTTCCCATCCGAAGGAAGGCATACTGAGGGATTTTTAACGCTCTTAAAAAATACGACTACCTCGGCCAGGTTTGAACCCGTGACCTTGGGCATATAATCTCAGCATGTTACCAACTACGCCACCGAAATTACAAAACATTAATTGAATATAAACACCTGTGTGACCAACAGTTAGGCTGAAATTGATCCACCTTGTTTAAATTCCAGAAAATCTTACAGAGTCTGTTTTGATCCTATAAGCCTAATCCGTCAGCATTATACGTTTTCAGGCACTTTTGTGTGTGTGTGTGTGTGTGATGACCGTGGTATTAAGTTAGAAACTATCCCGGCATTTGCCTCGGGCACGGAAAACCACTTCTAAGATGTCGTGAGATGGGAATCGAACCCAGCTCTTCTCAGTTCTGCCTCTCGAGGCTGAGTCTTCCCCATTCCGGCCCTCAGACCAGAATTACATTTCTTGGCAGAGCTGGGAATCGAACCTGGATCTCAGGGGTGGACTAGTTTTTGCCGAGCGTTTTGACATGGCTCATTAGGTTCAATAGGAAGTTCGATAAAACTCCGTTCTCCAATTTTAGCTACTTTTAAAGTAAATAAATCAATGCTGAAGAATAATTCGCTCCTCATCAAGATCAATTTTGTAGAAAAATGCTTCTATCGCAACGTGTGTTTTGAGCCTTCATTTCTAAGTTTAAAGAGCCCTGAAGGACCGAAAGTTTGGGGGTTTTTGAAACGTTCCCTTCCCTGGATAATCTTGAAAAAATAACCCTTTATTGAGATGAACTTTATTTATTTTATGTGTTTTTACATTTTAATTTATTTTAATTATTAATAATATTATTTTTTGCTTTCTCTAATTGTAATGTTTATAATTGTATTTATTTTTAATTTTGATTTTTATATTTTTTTATTAAATTAATTAACTAATTTCGAATTGGTTTTTACAATTATTTTCCTTTTTATAGTTATGTTCCTTATTTTAATATTTCTTTTATTATTGTAATTTTATTTCTTTTTTATATTTTATTTTTACACTTTAATTGTTAATGTTTAAAGTTTTAAATTTTTCAAAATTTCAACACATGACGTCAAGTAGATAGGTAGGTATATTTGATTTTTAGAAATATTAGCACTTCGGCTTGAAAATTCTCCGAAATTTGGCTTAAAGATTAGTTAGTTATTGTTGTTTTAAGGAGTGGAACTACGAGGTCATCTGCCCCTCTTAAAATTTGGAATTGAATTTAAAATTTTGAGGTGGACACCTAAATTCAAAAAAGACAAAAAATTAATAAAACAAATACAAAAAATTAAATAAATATAAAAATAAACAAAAATTACGGAAAAACAAAACATTATCACACAAAAACGAACAATTCGTTGAGTCAATGTTCACTGGAGAATTTAGATTGCTGGCCCTAACCCACTCTCACTTATAAAGCGGATAACGCGATCAGCAGCCACCGCGTCATCGGCTAATATAAGTTTGAGTGTCATCTGCAAACCAAGGTTTCTTCGTAAGTCAGCAAGATCCACACACTCGGTCAAAATGTGGGCCACGGTGAAAACGGCTCCGCAGGTACAAAGTGGGGGTCTTCCCTTCTCATCAGATGCTAGTGGCTGGATCTTGTATGACCTATCCTTAGCCTACACAAAATGACGGACTCTCTCCGTGACCGGAAAGAGCTCCGCCACACGCGAGTAGTTCCCTTAATCGCTCTCAGTTTACTGGGCAGTGGGTCAGCTTGGCTTAAAGATTCAACTATCAGCATCTTTGAAAGCATAAACTGTCCTTATGACAGGTGGTTAATACAGAGACCACTTTCCCATAAAAGGTTAAGCAACATTGGACATTAACTTCTCACTTGGCTGATAATATAAACCTCTGTAGCCCTATCTACATTCCTATCTTCACGTGTTATTTCACAAGTCTGGACCAGGAGATCGGGTACACATTACACTGAACAATACATATTTTATTGCCGTATCATGACGTATTAGGACAAAGCGCAGAAATGTTAGCGTGAGATAAGATGAGAAGCACAGCGGATCTGTACGTAGTAGTAATGGTTCGATGGAGAAAGTGAAGCTTGTAACCTACTGAGAAGGCTGCGGCGAGCGACCGTCAACTGTTTTAGGTCACTTCCTGTTGGGAACAGTTGAAAGTTTCCGACTTCCTGGCCTTCAAGTCAACCTGCTACTACCGCCTGTTGAACTGTATTTCCTGGTTTCACTGCCTACCTCCTAGCATCTTCCTCATTGACTACATTAACATGCTAGGGTCCTGGGTTCGATTCCTGGAGGATTAATTCCCCTGGCTCGGGGACGTTTTCATCATTCATATCATCCTCATCACGACCCGCAGGTCGCACCAGGCCTCCCGGGAGGCCACACGGTATGTCATGTATTATTAACGAAGAGTAAATTATGTAATCACGTACAATGCAGAACTTCACTGTAACATGACAGGTTGTAATTCAACGTTTGATTCGCCAACAGCTGATTCTAATGTTAGCTTTAGAGTTTTGATGTCATTCCGGATGCATGCTATCCAAAGAGGTTGGAAAACTATTACAGCACAGCTTATTATTACATTGGTTTCAGAATATTGGTGTTGTGGGAGTCTCTGCTATTCAATAATATCTTTGGGCAGCGCCGTGTGTAGGTAGGCTATCTTCAACCTCTCTGGTAGTTGGAGTCTACTGGAGCGGGGATAGGAAATGAAAATATCGGTTCTTTGTTTGTTTTCCATTTACAGTGTCGATTGCTGTGCCCAAGGTTATGGGATCGAACCCTAGCGCAGTCAGTTGGTATTTAAGAGTGCTTGTGTGCAAGGTTCCCATCGGGGCAAAATTCCAGCACTCCGGCGTCTCTAAAAGCCGCGGTAGTTAAACGACATAAAACAGAGAATATTATTATTTAATAATAATTATTAGGGGTCGACGGTTCACGGATATTTCGGTTACGGTACGGTACAAAGGAAATTACCGACCTCGGTTCGAGACTATAAAACACTTTGTAAAAAGTTCGGTTCGGTACAAGAGACATAAATACCGTAATTTAATTAAACCTATTTTTTTAGACATCCAAAGTATTGTCCTTTATCATCAATGTTTTACTGCAATAGTTAAATACTAGAGCCCAATAACTCTTCTGATAAATAAAATTTTAAATTATGGACCTGAGTGTTCCAGTGTGAGCCTAATGTCTATTTAAAGTATGCATCAATTGGCTTACTCCACACTAAAAGGGCAAGTTTGAAAGTTAATGGAACATACTATGAGATTATTAGCTGTACATTTTTTCTGTATTTTAAATAAAAATTGTGCTATTTGGCAACTACTTGGTTTACTTTATAATCATTAGAAGTCATGTGTTACCTTTTTTGTTAATGGTTTACAAATTACTCTAGTTTAGCGTGTGAAAATCAGCCGAGCTGTACCGAACCCAAATTTTCAGTACCGAAGACCCCTAATAATTATTCATACATTTACTGTGGCACTGTCACCAAGGCGGTGCATGTTACATCACATAAAGCTCCAGTTCCTTGGCGTATGATCACTAAATTATCTGTCACGTAAACAAGCTTTGAGTTAGGTATAATGTGGCATCCGAGTTGGCTTCATGCGTATCCATTGAAAATGATCGAAGTTATTCTATTATTTTGCTACAGTATATTCCAGGGACTCTGAAATTATATTAGACAAGCGAACCACTATACTTTCGCCGCACAGACAGGCAATCTTACGGGGTTTTCAGTGTCCGGCTCTCCGGTGTAGTGAGTATTGAAATGCCTCCTGGCATCGAAGTATGGTAACAGTTGACGAGGTGTTATCATGGATCGGTAAAGGACAGGGGTCTTCGTGTTAGGACTGTATGCGGTAGGGGGGAGAAGGATTTCTTGGGTAACTTGTGTTATTATGGTAACTAATAGTATTGTGTGTGTATTGAAGGTAGGATTGGGGAGGAGGTAGCTGTGACGTTCTGTTAAGAAACTTTCCAATATTCGCCTTGATTACAAATGGGAAACCAAAGAAATTAATAATGTTATTGGTTTTACGTCCCTTTTAACTACTCTGGCTTTTAGAGATGCCGGGGTGCCAGAATTTTGCCCCGAAGGGGATCTTTAACGTGCCAGTAAACCTACTGACACCCCTCGCATTTGCGCACCCTCAAATGCCAGCTGACTGCGCCAGGATACCAACCTGCAACCTTGGGCTCAGCAAGCGAGAACGTTACCGCTGAGCCACGCAGCCAGCCAAAAAAAAAAACACTTCTTGGATGGTTAAGACGAAATCGAATCTACGCTATATTCGGTGTTGACGAGGCTGAGTGAACCAGCCATCAGACGAGAATTACATTTCTTGGCAGAATCAAGAATCGACCCCGAACATCAAGGACGGTAGTCATTGCACCACGGGGCGGTCAACATACACATTTAAAAGTGAGACTGATTTTTGAAGTAACAATGATAGAATTGATCAAACTATGCAAAGTATATTCTACTATTTCGATCTATTGGGGGGGGGGGGGGCTTATTAAAGGCGCCCCCCAGGGGCTCACATCTAGTGGGACGTGGGATGGCGACCATGGGACCCCAGCTGAGTCCGGCATTGCTTCCACTTACTTGTGCCGGCCTCCTCTCTGTCTTCTTTCCTTTCGACCACACTTGGTCAACTCTTGTTCTCTTCCGACCCCGACGGTATTAGGTTATCCGAGGCCTAGGGAGTCTTTCACTTTCCCGCCTTAATTGGCCCTTGTCTCATCTTTCCTGATACCCTCCTTCTGTGAGGGGTCAGCCTTCTTTTTCTTTTCCTTTTCCCTCCTGCCTTGTGCTCAAGGCCCTTAAGGAGGCAGGGTGTATGTAGCCCCACCAATTCTGGTGCACCGTAGATAATGCTACACCCTCAGGGGCTCACGGCTGGTGAGTTCGGGAGTTGGCGACCCCGAGGGATTCCTGAGCTGGGTCCGTTTTCCCCTTTTGTCCCTTACCTTTGGGGCGGACCTTCTCCTCTCTCCCCTCCCCTCTCCTCTCCTCTTTTCATTATATTTACTTTTCTCTTTAAGATTCCCGCACTGTTTTTTGTTACTTGGTTCACCGTGTATCTAAATTCCCTTCTGGCGTTATTTTAAGGCATTTTTAATCTACGTTGCTTTTTGTATGTTTTTTCGATCTAAATTACATCTCGCGATTGTTTTCAACCTCAATTGCATTTTGTAAAGATTGACAATCTAAATTGCTTTTTAGTAAGTCTTTCAATGCATGTGCCCGGGCCTTTTAGTGAGTATTTTGAATTTCAATTGCATTTTGTAAGAATTTTCAACCAACGCCGCATTTCGCACGAATTTTGAATCTAAATTGCATTTTGTTTGGTGGGCATTTTGCACATATTTTGATTCTCAATTGCATTTTGTGGGTATTTTGAATCTAAATTACATTTTGTCAAGTATTTTCAATCTAAATTGCATTTTGTAAGTATTGTCAATCCACATGAGTCGTTAGAATCACCGTACATTTTGTAAGCATTTTCAATTTCAATTGCATTTTGTAAGTATTTTGAATTTCGATTGCACTTTGTGAATAATTTGGATTGGAACTGGGATAGGGCCTATTTCAATCTGAATTGCATTGTGTATTTTCAATTTCAATTGCATTTTGTAATTATTTTGAACCTCAATTGCATTTTGTACGTATTTTCGATCTCATTTGCATTTTGTAAGTATTTTGAATTTCAGTTGCATTTTGTAAGTATTTCGACGCTACATTGCATTTTGTACGTATTTTGAATCTAGCCTACGTTTTGTGAGTATTTTTCCATGTATTCTTTTTGTGACTCTTTTCGTTCTAAATTCCCTTTTGTAAGACCATATTGTGAGTTCCTTTTTGTACGTATTTTCGGTCTCAGATAATTTTGTTCTGGTTTCCATTTCATTATCATTTTCGCTATCACCCCAGATCATTAGGGGCCGATAACCTCGATGTTCGGCCCCTTAAAACAACAATTATCATAATCATCATCTTATTAAAGGCGGAGTGCTTGTTATGCAATAGTTCAATGCAGTGATGGATTGTTCCAATGTCCAGGTTTTAGTACCAACACCCACAACGTTATTAGGGGCCTGCGATTAATATTTTGACTTCTGTTGTCTTGTTATTACAGGGGTAGCTACGCTTGCTGAGGCACAGTGCTAGGTCATGCGGCCAAACTACAGTATAGTATCTGCGAACTTTGCAGACGTGGGTGCATCCGGCCGTAAAAGACCGCCCTCCACTAAGAAATTAATTGCATCTCATCCTCGCCTAGTTGAAACGAGAAGGAGTAGACATACACACACAGTACAGCCATCACAATAACACAGGTTATCACTCTAATTCCACACACCCAAATACACGGGGCTATATGACTACGGTGTCGTAGCCCGTAAAATAAGCAACAACATCATGTACTGTACCGGTAGAGAGCGCTGAAAACGCCAGGTCATGTTAGGCCCAAATTGACGGGATTGTCCTGCTTACAGTGAGTATGTTGATGACCTAGTTGTTTCATAATGTATTGAAGGAAGTTCTCATGTTATTGTGTGCTTCATTGTGACAGTTTTCTTGTTTGCATTTATTTAAAACTGGTCGCACCTGGTGTGTGAACCCTGCGTGCTATTACGTAAAAATATTAGAATAGGCTGTATGACTGTGTGAATCACCGACAATAGGCCCATTCGCTGTGCGGGAAGTTACTAGTCCTCACGTGGTTTATTTGAAACCCATCAACCTGCACCAGGCCTCCCTGAAGGCCATTATTATTATTATTAGGCCTACAGTATTATTATTGTGTTCCCCCAGGGGCTCAATCTTGTGGGACGTGGGTTGGCGACCACGGGACCCCAGCTGAGTCCAGCATTGCTTCCACTTACTTGTGCCGGGCTCCTCTCAGTCTCCTTTCCTGTCGACCTCCCTTGGTGAACTCTTGTTCTTTTACGACCCCGACGGTATTAGGGTTTCCGAGGCCTAGGGATTCCTTCACTTTCCCGCCTTAATTGGCCCTCGTCTCATCTTTCCTGTCTTTGTTACTTGGCTCCCCGTGTATCTACATTCCCTTTAGCGATTTTTTTTCTTCAGCTATTTTGTAGGTATTTTTTAATCTACGTTGCATTTTGCAAGTTTTTTTTATCTAAATTGCATTTTGCGATTGTTTTCAACCTCAATTGCATTTTGTAAGTCTTTCAATGTAGGAGCAGGGCATTTTAGTGAGTATTTTGAATTTCAATTGCATTTTGTAAGTATTTTCAACCAAAACCGCATTTCGCAAGAATTTTAAATCTCAATTGCATTTTGTGTGGTAGGCATTTTGCAAGCATTTTGATTCTCAATTGCATTTTGTGGGTATTTTGAATCTAAATAATTCTGTTGTCAAGTATTTTCAATCTAATTTCATTTTGTAAGTATTGTCAATCCAAATGAACTACTGAATCTACCGTACATTTTGTAAGCATTTTGAATTTCAATTGCATTTCGACTCTGCATTGCATTTTGTACGTATTTTGAACCTAGCCTACATTTTGTGCGTATTTTTCAATCTATTCCTTTTGTGAATCTTTTCGTTCTAAATTCCCTTTTGTAAGAACATTTTGTGAGTTGTTTCAATCTGAGTTCCTTTTTGTAAGTATTTTCCGACTCACTTAATTTTCGTTCTGGTTTCCATTTCATGGTCATTTTCGCTATCACCCAGATCATTAGGAGCCGATAACCTAGATGTTAGCCCCCTTAAAACAGCAATTATCATCATCATTATTATCGTGTACACATTAGTGATATGGGATAACATTGTTGGCTGCACCCCCAAAGGCCCGGGTCGATTTAAGTTTCTGCTATGAGGTACTGGAACCGTATCATGGAGTCCATTTCGAGTACATTCACCAGGCTGGTGGGCTTTAAGAGTTTTATTATTATTACTAACCAGGGTAGTTACCCATGATAATATGCAAGGGGCCAGACTATCTCCGGTTTAAACCGCTCCGTCGGCCGTCGCTGAATGGTTTTCCGTGGTTTTCTATTGCCATCTGCAGGCAAAAAGGAAGGAAGGAAGATTGTAGTTTTACTTGACCGTGAATCTTGTGATTATGAGCCACGGGACCTCCTTTTTATGTGGAATCCGAACCACAGGACATGGCATTTCACTTCGAAAATCTCACATGCATTGACCGGGAATCGAACCCGGACCGCCTTGGTGAGAGGCATACAGCTAGACCGCTGAGCCCCTCCATCTGCAGGTAAATTCCAGGACGATAATTCTAAAGGGCCTTCACTTCATTCCAGCTCCTTGCCCACTTTATCCTCGATAATCTCTCAACACCTGTGATGAGGTTGGACCGTAAAATTCACCCGCCATATAGCCTAATAACTCGTCTCACATCATCCCCGACCCCTTGGTAAAGGGGCGGATATAGCCACATCATTAGTGCATTAAACTCAGGGATCTAGTATGTTTGTAACCGACGCGACTGCGTACTTAAAAGAATGATTTATTGTGACACAGAAAACGTCGATGCGAGCAAGCGCACCGCCTGCTGGCGGCCTTGGGAACTGCTGGACCGGATGTACGTCTTGCGTTTGTTTTTGGCGCTTCACAAGGCCTATTTGTTTTACGTTAATTATGTTTTGAAATATTCGACGGGCCGTACCGTCAACTACTACCAAACTTCAAGTGTAATAAAAATAATTATCTAAATTATTAATGGTTATATGCAAGCTTAAAGCCGAAGAGGACATGGAGTATTATTTCGTGCCTGTGAGTAGATATTCTACATTGTTAATTACTGTACTGTATGTTCTGTCTTGTTCTGTAAAACATGACGTTGGCCTTTAAGAGGCAAACCTACGATTGTGTCGTTGTTTTGCAGAGGTTGATCTTGTTTTCCACGGTTCAAATACTTAACATTATGATGCTGGAGGGTTGTTACTGCCGTTTATTCATTTTCGGTATTTGAGACACCTTAGTCATTAGACCCGTGTGCTTGAGTGTGTGCTCAATTTGTGTGATAATCTGTTTCTGAGGTGACAATACTAGTCTTTATAACTAATTATTAGGTTGGAATTGACGCCCCAGACCTTGTAATAAAGTACCATCCCAGCATTTGTGTGGAGGGAGTGTGAAACATCGCATTCAGGATGGCTGCAGGTCCCTTCCTGGCTCCGCCTACACCCTACACTACAGGGTGAATCTGGAAGGGGTACGATTAGTTTTATGACGTGACTTCCTAGAAATGAAGTGTACTGCAGGGCGTGGAATTTTCACGACCGTGTGATAAGTGGAAACATTCAGCTATTAGATCGTGTGTCGGGACTCGAACCCGCGTCTTGCTTGGTATGCTCTTACTCTAACCACTTAGCCAAACAATGTATTTAGCACACACAAAATGTCTAAATGTTTGCAGCATCTACTGTAGGCTATTTGCCAAGGCTGCACGCGGTTTCTTTTACATTGAAATGTGTGTCGAATGAACATCTTCCCAATTTATGTCCGAGTTTGTTGGTTGGTTCTTAAGTTTTTTTAGCGTATGGCTTTTAGTGCCGGGAGTGTCCGAGGACATGTTCGGCTCGCCAGTTTTTGTAGCTGCTTCGAGACGGACACCCAATGGGTGAGCTACAAGTACCGTTGGGGAGGAAAGTTGGCATGGAAGGTAGCGGCTGTGGCCTATAGTTGGGACCAACCCCGGCATTTGCCTGGAAGGAAGATGGGAAACCACAGAAGACCATCTTCAAGGTTGCCGGCGGGGGGATTCGAACCTCCTCGCCTCCGGGATGTGAGCGACTGCCAGCAGTCATGCCGTAACGACCACGGCTAACTCACCCGGTGGTTCTTAAGTTTAGGGGCTGCGACAACGCGGTCATGTAGCCCCGTATACTTTGGGTGTGTGTAGAATCTGTCTGATAACCTGTGTTAATTGTGATGACTGTCCGAGTTTGTAAAAAGCAGTTACTTGAGAAAATAATATAAATGCAGTATCTCCAAGGTCACTATAGGCCTACAGCTTTTGTTGTATTTCAACTCGGGTAACAGTGCAACAAATATTCCTGAATTGTTGGAACATGTGCAGTTTTCTGTTAGATTCGAGCACAGACTTGGGATTCAGTTTGATGCACACTTCTCATGTTGAGCACAAACTGAAGGTGTGTTGTAAATAATTCATTTGAGTGACTCGGAGCATATTGGATATCAGCTGCGTGCACTTGTGTTTCTGTGGGAATTGTAACTAATACTGTAGTGTAGTGGTGGAACATCGAGGTTATTAGGGTCTAAGACTGAGGAATAAGGTACAATACCATAAGCCTGACGTACTATTGTAGTCGTGGTGCGCAGATGACTGAGCTAACTCGGACTCGGGAGGGGGCGTGGTGGTCCAGTGGTCAAGCTGCCTGCTTCTTACCAAGCCAATTCCCAGTTAATACATGTGAGATTTTCGAAGTGAAATATCACATCATGTGGTTGGGATTCCTCGTAAACATGGAGATCCCGTGGGTCATGATCGCGAGATTAATGGTCATATCAAACTGCAAGCTTCCTTCCTTGTTTGAGACTCTGGATTATGCTAGTTGCTCGGTAAACCCGCCCCCAGCTGTTATTCAATAGGTTGCACGCAATGACAATACCATTCTTGTGTGTGAATTTTTCCGATTCAGCACTTCACGCACGGCTCAAGGTCATCCAAGTCTGCTATTGTTCCACTAGGCTTCCAGGAAACCGTCACATAACCAGCCATCTGTAGAAAAACCACAGGAAGCATGCAAGGTCTTGTGGAATTACTGCATTTAGCTTACTAGGCTTCCGAAGGACATGATGATGATGATAATAACAGTGGCGAGTGGGCGGAGGCTTTATGTATGGGAGATGCAATATTCAGTGGCTATCCTTTTTTGTTTCACAAACATTACCCAGGAAGTACAACTAAGCTAAGCTAAGCTGCTGTCTTTGAGGTCGTGGTGGTGCTGATCATTGTTTTAAGGGGTGGAACATCGAGACCATTTTGGGCTGGAGATGTTACGGTCCTTGGAGCTTGAATCGTGGCCATAGCCCCGTGTACTTCTCTGATGACCTGCGTTATTGTGTCTGTATGGTAGTGTGTATAATTGGGAAGAAGGCCTAGTTACAAACCATCCCGACGTTTATCCGGAGTGAACGTGGGAAACCTTGGAAAATCACTTCTGGGATTGCTCAGTGTCTCACTAGGCTGACTACCAACCCCCAGACGAGAATTACATTTCGCAGCAGAGTCGGGGATCGAACTCTCGCCTCAGGGCTGACAACTACTGCACCTTTCGACAGTCACTAAAAGGAACCAATAGTTTCAGGAATGGGTATGGTGTAGCGATTGGGTAGGCCCAGACGCTTGCGTAACGCAGGAAATAAGAGCCATGAAATTCCCAATAATGAAACAGTCTCGACTTCTGAGGAATCTTTCACCAGGTAAATTACTAGTTCAATTTCATCACAAAGGTCTTTCCCCTCACTACACCGTAACGGTAGCTTGTCCTAGCGGAAAGTCTGTGCCTATGGTCATCAAGTACTTCAACATACGAATCAAAAGTCTTTACGCCTTCAGTCGAAAATGCTAAATAAAACTTTTCTATTTACAAGAAATAGAAAAGAGGTCATAATACTCTAAGATACGATAATTGATGGGTTTTGAACAATTTTAAAAATGGTAATGCTAAAAGCCACCAGCTCCATAAATAAGTTGTTTTTCGTCACTACACGTCCTCTGTTGATGGTACCCATCTGTACTATACTAATCGTCACTACACGTCCTCTATTGATGGTACCCAGCTGTACTATACTAATAGTCAGCCGATTGTTTGACGCTGATCCATCAACGAGTAGTTTGTTATGACCAAGGTTACCTCAATTCAGCCATCCTGTGAGTAGTTTCCCCACTAATACAAACAGTACGATAACACGGGTTATCTGACAAGTACACAAGTACTAGGTTGGATCACATCCCCAATGAAAGAATAAGAGAACGATTTGGTATCGCGGCAATCAATAACAAAATGCTTGAGGGTCGTCTGCGATGGTTGGGCATGTGCTACGGTGAGGAGCGGACACCATTGCAAAACAGGGCTACACACTAGAGGTCGCCGGGAAAAGACCAAAGGGGTGACCAAGACAACGTTGGGCCGATATACTGCACAGGGATCTGAGAAGCGTCAACCTTCATCCGGACATGGCCCATGACCGAGTCAAGTGGAGTAAGTGGATTCAAATAGCGGACCCTGCCACGAGGCGGGACAAACGCTAAATTAAAAAAAAAAAAAGTGACAGTCAGTCTGAAAGACTAGACTTTGTATAATTTTAAATGCTACAAATGCTGAAAAATGCTAGAAAGGCTGGAGGCTTCTCGCTTCGCTCGAAGCCAAAGACTCCTGACATGTTAGAAAATGATCTGCATAATACTTACCTTGCTTATCTTGTTTCAAATTACTCGCGAACGGCAAGGGCAAAGCAAGGTCAAGCGCGCGGGGACGTGCCCCTTCCATCCAGTCTAAAAACACTTAGACCAATTCTTACGCTCATAGTATATTGATATTTTTAACGGTTTGCCCAGCGTAAGCTTAGGAAGCGCACGGACGCCAAGTTTGTTTTCGACTTTTTCACTGAAATCGTTACTGCTTGGCTTCCTTTGATCGTAAATAAATTATTTTCTACAGAATCTTTCCTCGAGATATCCTTTACAGAATGGTGAAAACCGCATGAAAATCCATCCAGTGGTTCTCGAGATTTCCCGTGACATCCAAGAATCGGGGAAGTAGAGATTGTCGGGGAACATATGCACCAAGCGGTACTATGACGTCACACACCTCAGTGCATCTGGGTACATTTCGTCCTGTCACCGTAACGTAACGCCAGACCCCAGCGTAACGACGAAGTCGACACGATCATTTAAAATGATTTAAAAAAAGAAGACACAGGACTAGTGACCACGATGTCTAAACTCCCAACAACTACTTCAGTCATTCATGCAGAGTTGAGAACATTAATATGGTGTTATTTCCCCCGATGTGTGAAGTACCTAGTTGAAAACTACTCGTGGCTTCTTTTGACGTGACGCCTGTTATAACGGAATATACAGTAGGGATTTCTGTGTCTTAAAATGTATATACAGGTCTTTTTTTTAATTATTACAGTACGGTAATTATTTTTCTAGTTTTGAATCGGCTTCTAGTTTAGGAAACTGGCAAATCGACTCTGAACTAAACTCTGGTAGCAAAATGAAGGTATTCAAGTTGCTACAGGTGTGTAGAGTCCATGGGGGAGTGAAGAAATAGACCTAACGCCTATCTGTGTGGTGGTGGCGCTGCTGTGAATAGTTGTTGCGTAAGCGCGTTCGCTCGTCAAACACGGAGGAGGTTACGCATCACGTGGCTTGTGTGTCGCTGAGAATTTCCAAGGAATTACGACAGACCAGCTAGCGTCATCTTCTACCACGACAGAGACACACTTTCAGGTTAGGGCGTGTAAGTAATTGGGCACGATTTGTGTAGACCGACTGCAAAGCTTTCTTTAAGGGAACCGGGACGTGTAATAGGCTCAAAAATGTCAATTTTCATTTTTCAGCTTAAAAAAATCTCCCATCTTTCTTGAAGAATTTGGTGTATCAATTATTGTGCTGAAGCGATATTTGATGCAATAAAATTAGGTTTAAGCATAATGTTTTAAGGCTATATTGTAGCTACTAGCCGAACATTCTTTTTGTGTTTACCGTAAGTCATATGTTTGGAAACTTCATGTACCATTTTCTCAGAAACTAGCCTATGTGACCAATGTATTTGAAACTTGGCAGTCTCTAAGAAACTATATAGATCTACTAGTGGAAGTAAATTTATTCAGGTATCTTGATGATTAGTTCATGGAGCCCAGCTTGAAAAGCACATACAATTTTACAGAAAATGTCAGTTTTCAAAAAGGTTAAAAAAAGCCAGCTCCTGTAAACAATAGGGCAATACTTTTACTTCAGTAGCTCAAAAATGGTTGTAATATTATGCATGCGAAGTTTGATGGGTCTGGTTTGAATATTTGTTCAGAATTGACCAAATGAGTCTTCTGTCGTTTGACTGGTTTGATGCAGCTTTCAATGTCTCCCTGTCCTGAGCTAATCGTTTCATCTCTACATAGCTACTACACCCTACATCCGAGGCAATCTGTTTAACATATTCTAGCCTTGGGCTACCCCTGCAGTTCTTGTCCTCGACCCTTCCTTCCATATTAAGTTTGCTGTTCCTGGGTGTCTTAGTATGTGTCCTACCAATCTATCTCTTCTCTTCATTAGCAGTCGCCAGAAACATCTCTCCCACTCGTCTTCTTAATACCTCTTCGTTTGTAACCCTATCTACCCATCTGATCTTCATCATTCTCCTGTAACACCACATTTCAAACGCTTCTATTCTCTTTTCTGTTGCACCAACAGTCCAAGTTTCACTTCCATAGAGCGCCACGCTCCATACAAAGGCTTTCAAAAATGACTTCCTAACACCTAAATCTATATTCGATGTCAATAGATTCCTTTTCTGAAGAAATGGTTTCCTTGCCTGAGCCAACCTACTTTTTATATCCTCTTTGTTTCGTCCATCACTGGTTATTTTGCTTCCTAAGTAATAGAAGTCTCATACTTCCTTTAGCTTTTTTTCACCTGCGACTGCTCCAAAAATCTCAAAATGCGCCTCATATGGAGTCAGGTAGGCTTACAGATTATCTCTCTTATACAGTGCCGGTACCGGGTAAGTTAGCCGTGGTCGTTACGGCGTGGCTGCAGGCTGTCGCTCACATCCGGGAGGCGTGGAGGTTCGTATCCCTCCACCGGCAACCTTGAAGATGGTCTTATGTGGTTTCCCATCTTCCTTCCAGGCAAATGCCGGGGTTGGTCCCTAACTATAGGCCACAGCCGCTACCTTACAATCACACTTTCCTTCCCAGACAGCACTCCTCACGTGACGGTACATTTAGCTCACCCCATGCATGTCCGCATAGAAGCAGCAACAAACTCTGGCGAGCCGAATATGTCCTCGGACACTCCCGGCACTAAAAGCCATACGCTCAAAAAAAAAAGTACTGGTACAGTATTTGTAAATGCATTTGATATCGAAAAAGATGAAGTAGTGAGGTCGAGCATTCAACAAACAAGAAACACAAATTAAGAAAATATGAAAATGCATGTACACACAATACAGAAAAGCTTACAGACTTGGCAGTAGCAAAAACAATTACCGTACATGTTTCTTGTAGAAAAGGTAAATACATCGTGTTATAGGGGCTAGTATTTTTGTCTCTCCGGGTTCAATTACCAGCTCTGCCAAGAAATGTAATTTGAATGCAAATTACAATTACACACTTTACTAGAGACAGCACAACACACACCCAAGTACACAGGGCTCAAAGCCCCTAACGAACAACTCTTCTCAGAGCGAAGGCTATGGCACACCCATCACCGTGTGTATTGGACACATAAATAAATAATAAATAAATAGCCAGCATTACAGCAGCTGTCAAAAATCGGGTCCAAGTTCTGCAAGTTCCGCCCATGTTCGATTTGTAAACTTGATCGACTTCACTGGATTTTTTAGTACTACATGTAGACATGGTGTGCCCTCTCCCCTTCTCGTACGGTACTGCTTAAGATATTAAGAAACAGTTACTACTTGCAAAGTAAAATAACCGTTATCAAATGTGAAGAAATCTTTATAACAGTCAATTTGGAATCAGCCCTCATTTTCAATTTATAGCACAATTTGTGACAATTCGTTTGTTGCTGTGTCGCCAGGTAATTGAGATGTTGTTGGTTCATTTAGGGACTTCGTAACATCGTGGTCATGTAGTCCCGTGTGTGTGTGTGTGAAATTTGTCTGATAACCTGTGGTACTGAGTTGGCTGTATTAGTGTGTGTGCATTTGTAATTCGCGAGGATTGGGAAGGAGGCGGCCGTGGCCTCTAGTTAGGAATCATCCCTGTATTTGCCTCTAGTAGAAGGGAAAATCACGGAAAGCCACTCCCGATATGGCTAAGGTGGGAATCGAACCGACCTCAGTTTTAGCCTCACGATGCTAGTGTTCCCCTTTCCAGCCCTTAGACCAGAATTAAATTTCTTGGCTTAGCCGGGAAGCGAACCCGGACCTCCGGGGCGACAGCCAAGAATGCTAGCCGCTACACCACGAGGTGGTCATTGAGTAGTGGAAGGTAGAGGCTACCACTTTGCTCTCAAGCCAAGTCTGTACAGGTCATAGAGTACAGTAGTACGAATGGCACGTATTGCAATGCAGTCAATTGTTATTTGTCTTCAGGATGGACCATTCCAGGCTGTGTCCATAACGCTGCTCGACCTTCAACGGTCCGCACCGCACAATGCATACCTGGGGCATGGCTATTTTTTACCACATACCGTAGATCACTTTCTTGTTGATCCATGTTTACGGTCTAGGAACACCTTGGTCATCAGCTCCTTTGTTAAAAAAAACGAGATGACTACTTTACCGCTATCAAAGCCAATATTATACTGTTAAGAAAATTGTCATTTTTCTGCATGTCAAATCTGAAAAATATAAATAAATCTCATTTTATATTGGGAATAGTTCATAGGAAGACACCGGGTGTAAAATCCGTACGACTACAACAAAAAGGGAGTGACCCACTACGAGTCAAAATGAGTCCTCGTGTTCTATTTTTTCGCGACACTTCTCAAGAGTTAACGCGTAGATAAATGAGTCAAGATACTGTTCTGTGCTCTATGTGGCAACATTCAACAAACTCTTTTCTTCTGCTAATTTCATTTTTGAGTATTTCCTGTTATTGTGTGTACGAATATTGAATAATTAGTATGATAAAGGATGTGATGCTGTGAAAGAACTCAAAATACATTTGGCGCCTCTTCAAGCAGACGACTTATGTAGTGTTTAGTAAAGACGCTATGGAGTTTAGCTATCGAATATTCGTGCAGCCGATGGTCATCATAAATATGATTGGATCTCAAGACTCATCTTATCTGTTCTCATATCGTAGAGTGTTTAGTCGGTGTCGAATGAAACGCTGATGACTACAAGTTATGCAAACACTTTTTCTGCTAACTTTTGGAAGAAAGCAAAACAAGCCACAACAGGCTAAAAGTTGTCTGATGATGTAAATAACTCTAAATGGAGCAAAATAATCTTAACCACAGTTAAGAGCATGTACGAACAACGTGATGTGAGTGGACTTCGTTTTAAAGACATGTGGTATAAGGTGAAATACCATCAGTTTATTTTATATTAATGCTGAACACTTGGTCGTATTTTGGTGCATGTGGCACTCATTTTTCTGGAGTCCTGTAAACCGCGCCCAGCACGCTCTGTCTCTACCTGGAGTATTTTTGACTGATACGGAACTAACTTACTCGGGCGCTCCAAGACATTCCTTCTTCCGCCCCCAAATATGCCGGATGTGCCGATGGCCGAAATACAAGTACTTAAAATGTTTCCAGATTTAACCTAGGTCGATGATTCAGCAAACCAGCGAACTCAGCGAATTTCTTTTACAAAGTTGTATTAAAATATATTCAGCGGCTTTGGTGCCATAGTCGGTAGCATGCTGAGCTTCTATGCCCAAGATCGCGGGTTCAAACCCGGCCAAAGTCGTCGGATTTTTTTAAGAGCGTTAAAAATCCTCAGTATGCCTTCCTTCGGAGGGGAAGTAAAGCCGGCGGTGCCATGTCATAGATTTATGGCATGAAACAGAACCTTCCACTAATTATACTTCTGTGAAGCTAAATTATAGGTTAGATTTGACTAACGCTCTTAGGTTCCAACGTTCGTTGCTAGGAGCTGACTGCGGTGGCATCTAGTAACCAAGTTCAGAACTAGTAGTCGTTGACGGTGGCGTTTGGTAACAAAAGTAGGAATATGAAAAAAATGAACGTCTGCAGTCCTTACTTGAATTAAAAACAGAACACACACTAATACAGCCAACACAATTAACGCCGGTTATCAGACAAATTCTACACACATCCAAAGTACACGGGGCTACATGACCGCGTTGTCGCAGCCCCTAAACTGAGGAACCAAGCAACCAAGGTTTGCAAACTTAGATTTAATTCAATTCCCGAATTGTTTTGTCTAAGGTTTCCCTAACAATAGAGTCAAGGACCATTTAACATTTGTAAATATTACGTGTTTTTCTTGGAGTTATTATTACATTTATTGCTTGCCATTTGTGTCTCGCCAGCCGGATTCCTGTGCACACGGCTGTGGTCTTATCGAGTAGCGATAAGGATAAGCGCCCTTGGTGGCCAGATAAGGTTAGTGTCTGTCTGTCTTTTCAAGTTTACTGTACACTGGTCACGACGAGGTTTTGTTTTTAACGATATCCGCGAAATATTTCAGTAAACTTGTTATCACAATGCTATTTTTACCCTAAATATGCCTTTTTTATATTAAAGCCGCGAAATAAAGTAGTTGTCTGAAATGGGTTATTTTCACCTTAAAATGCTAAATACCAACGAAACGCAGGAAACATACGTATTTCCTGCAAAATTAATTGAAATGGATCCACTATTTGTCGCGGGTTAGAAAATAAGAAATCTATAAATGTTTCTCGAGCTTGATTCGTTCAAGTCCCAGCGCTCTGCTTGGGGACAAGTTTCACGAGTTTCTGATAAAAGTACTAGGGTAGACACAGAAGTAAATGTTTTATGTTGGGTATTAAACACAGCAAATATAATTCATTTGAGTTTTAGTTCTCACGGAGAGAAAATAAAAATAAAAAAAGAATAAATTTGTTTGTTATATCTCCAAATAGTGTCGAATCCGTGCACCGTCATTAAGCACACTCACACCTCGCTATTTTATTTCATCGCTTTGAACTCTAAATTAGGGTCCCTAGTTATGAGAAGGGCTCGGATTCTTAGGTTTTAACATATTCTTTTCTTTGCAATTTTATGAACCAATTTCAGCATATATGTTTGTTTCAATATATGAATTTCATAGGACCTAAAAGTGTCCTGAATCGCTGTTTTCACTTCTCCATATGAAATACGCATTTACCTCATAATAAGACAACCATTTTTGGGTATTTATGTAGTTATCTACTGCAATGATACAAGAGGAACATTCTTGTGAGTAGTTTTGGATAGGGTAAACTACTCTGAAATATGTACCTTGAAATAAATCTTACTAAAATAAGAATGGCAGAGAGATAATAGGAGATAATAGACAATTATTTGGGCATGCTGTTAGTTAACAAATACAAAAAGCCGATAGTAAAATACCGGTATATTGTCTGTGTTTCCTGATGGTTATTGATAAGGTGCACGTTTATGAAATTAGGCTAAAAATAAAGGTTATTGCAATAGAAAGAACAGAAAAGATGGTTTTGGCATTTATTATAAATATTCAGAATATAAAAACTTAAATCATAGGCGTGTGGTCTACAGTAAGAAAGACAGGAAGTTCTTAGTGTTAGTTATAATGATCCCCAAAGAAACCCTAGTTTAAGGGTATATAAAACCCAGAAGGCTAATTCAGAACACGGACCACCAGCATAGTTCGTTTCGTTTCCATGCGCGGCAATAGCACTGGTTATCAGACAAGAGGGCTGGTGACCAACGATGTTCCATCCCCCTAATTGAAGCCAGTTGTTTCATTGGGGGGGGTGTTGGACGCATATGTATTTGTGAGTTAGGTTGCATTCTCGACATTTGCCCAGTTACTATGGTCGCCACAAAAACACAGGGTTGATGTCCCAAACTCCTGATTGAAGCCACAACCTTTGGCAATGCTTGGGCTCTAAAATAGAACCATTCATTGCTACATTTCCAAGAAGGACGTGAGTTTATAAATAACCACGCATTGTTTCCTGCTTAGCTTTCGACAGTTGGGTTTCTGGCTACTCCCAGTTCAATGGAATTCCTTGGTCCAAACAAGTTGACGCAGGTGCTTTGTTTTCCACTGATCAGTTGCGAAGTGACAGCGTTGTTTAGATAATATGGAGCGATTTAAACACCCGTTAGCGATAACAGACTAACTTTTCTCTATTCATAACATGGGTAACTAGACAACTGCATGGCGATTTATTTTAAATCTGAGTTGGCAACACTTGTCATCGCGTGACAGGATCTTTAACACTCTAGTTTGGTTAGTTGTTTTAAGGGGGCGGAATAGCGAGGCAGGGCCGCCGAGAAGGGGGCAAATGCATGGGGGCCTGTAAGCAATGATGGCACATTAGTGATTCTGTACATTTTCTTGCGAATATTGTTTTATTTATTTTTATTCAAAACCTGGTAGGACAAGTGTAGGCCTAAGTGGTATTGAAGATATTGTTCAAAGTGGTCCCCCTGCAATGCCTAATAACCTTCCAAGTGACGGAACATGAGCCTTGCTGAGAACAGTTTGATTTTCAAAACTACAGAATGGAGAATGTATTCGTACGGAGTGGTTAGTATGGAGTGGTACAAATCAATCAATATATTATTTTCCTTGTAGATTACTTGTGATAACATGTTTTAAAAATGATGACTCAGCATCAGATGCTCTTCTCAGAATGGCTAGTAGTTGATAGTAATAATTAAACGTATTTCGTGGCCGTGCTAATAGGTGCTTTGAATAGGTTCTAGGATAGATTCTAACTAATTGTAGCAATATTCGTATGGCCTGAGGTAGCCTATGTTGCCTGCCGTTTGCACTGCTGAAACTCAAACTGCGATGATACGACTCGGAGTGAAGGATTTAAAATGCTACTTCCTCAGCCGGGAATTGAACCCTCCACCAATAGGAACTAAAATGTAGTTTACATTTCACTAGGCTTCTAGATTCTTGTGGAATTGTTTTAATTTCGCTTGGTAAGAAATGAGCCTGTAAAATTACTTTTTTAATCTGAGTTATACATTGAATGCTGCTGCCATAATTGCTTCTGTCTGTTAGGTAGTCAGCCCGAAGGCTGGTTGGATCCTCAAAAAGTACCGCCGTTACGTTATGTGAGTAGATACCCACAAAAGCCCAAGGCAGCGCTATTTTGAGGCGTTCTTGGCAAGAAGAGGAGTGAGGTAGTTTGCCATTGCTTTCCTCACTGAGTTAGAACAGTAGTCCTAACCCTATGAGTTGAACCCTTCACAGCATTCACAGGCACTGACTGTGCCCCGAATGCCATTACTAAGCACCACCCATACCTCAGTAGCTTCCATATAATCACAGCCATGAGTGAGACTGAGACAGCGGTGAAAAGCCACCTTTTTATAAATAACAATAAATGTAGCAGTTGAGCGTCAAAGGGGTGGTGTTTGTTACGATCGCTGTTGTTATTTATTTTATTTGCCAGAAATCAGTATGAAAGGCCTAGTGCACTGGCACAATTTACATTTACATTTGGTTTTTGCAATATGTAAGCTAGGCTACATGTTTTACAAATATATTTGCATTATTAAAATTATTCATCCATTCTATTGAAAAAAGGAGGCAAGGGCCCTCTCCAAAAATCTAGAATTTTAAATGTTATTTATTTACACGGCAATAGCTTGAAGAGTTTGAATAGTATTCCGGGCCTTGAAAGCCTTAATCTACACATAGCCTACTGTATTTCCATTTTTTACATATTTAGATTATTAACATAGTAAATTTTTCCTGTTCACTCACACACGCACTTTCATCATTCCTTGCATATAATACACGCATTGCATTCATTTAGCACACTCATGCACAATGTACTAAAGGCTAATAGCTCGCCGTTCCCCTTCCCCAACTCGCGAGGCAGCAGCCAAACAAACTGAGTCTTCAGTCTTTTGACTGGTTTGATGCAGCTCTCCATGCCTCCCTGTCCTGAGCTAATCGTTCCATCTCTACATAGCTACCACACCCTACATCCGAGGCAATCTGTTTAACATATTCTAACCTTCGTTACTCCTACAGTTCTTGTCCTCGACCCTTCCTTCCATAACTAAGCTTGCTATTCCTGGGTGTCTTAGTATGTGACCTACCAACCTATCTCTTCTCTTCATTAGCAGTCGTCAGAAACATCTCTCCTCTCCCACTCGTCTTAATACCTCTTCATTTGTTACCCTATCTACCCATCTGATCTTCATCATTCTCCTGTAACACCACATTTCAAACGCCTCAATTCTCCTCTTTTCTACCGCTCCAAAGCTTCACTTCCATAGAACGCCATGGTCCAGGATTTCAAAAATGAATTCCTAATATCTAAATCTATATTCGATGTCAACATTTTTTTTAAGAAATGCTTTCCTTGCCTTTTTAGAAATGCTTTCCTTGCCTGAGTCAACCTACTTTTTATATCCTCTTTGCTTCGTCCATCGCTGGTTATTTTGCTTCCTAAGTAACATTATTCTCCTACTTCCCTTAGCTTTTCACCTGGCAATTTGATGTCCATAGAGGTTTCTGATTTATTTCGGCTGCATTCCCATATTTTTGTTTTTACATTTATTGATTTTCAGCATGAATTCTTTCCTCAATACAATCCGTATCGCAGATGTCCTCGTAGTTCCGCCCCTTAAAATACAACTACAATAGAAACCATACCATTTGATTTGATCTTCCTAAGGAAGGCACTCTCAGGTGCCGTTGCTGTTGACCCCTTTTGCCGACTGTCATTGGCTAATCACTCAGTTCGAACAGGACGAGGCGTAACTCTCGTTCCGCCCTTCCCCCGTAACAATGCCCATCCGACAGGTTTCTGCGGCCGCTCTGCGCTGTTATGGAACACACTGCCAAGATCTTGCCTCTTAGAAATTCAGGTCGTTCATAAATAAGTGCATTGTTATGATTTTTAAGCACAGTAGAATACAATGTTAATTGTGTGATTCCTGATTTCTTGATCTAGTGATTATGTTTTTATTCTTACAGTATTTTGGGTTGTAGTACCTGACCAGTAGCTCACTGCTTTAATCTTTACAACTGTGGTTGCGGTGTTTCTAGTTGCTCTACCGCCAGGCCGGGGAACGATCTCTGAATTAACCCTAGAATACTAACATTATCCAATTGATGCTTAATACCAGTAATGCGTTAAATTTATGTACATTACGAACTTTGTGCAAAGACACCAATTAGTTAAATGGTTGAAATTAATCTATGTAACACTATTTATATACACTGAATCCTCTGTGGTCTTTGAAGTTTAATACGCTAAGTTCCATCTTAAATACAACAAATACAAAAGTTGTTAACTTTGACGTAAATAGCAGTACGTAATCTCTCCAGCCTCTTATACTGTCTCTGGTTTTTATGAGGTGGTTTTTATAATCCCTCTGAAGTGATGTGACATATCTACATCAAATCCCCCACCTCTTTGTTATTGCCATGGAGAAACCAATATGTTGTTAAATTTAAGGATAGTTTCCAGGCAATACCTTGCCCCGTGATTATGCCTCTAGAACTGATTTGCATTAATAACAAAAGCATTGACATCACCACCATAGACCAGTAGAAGCACTGCTGGGTGGGGACCGATATAGAGAGAATTCTAAACAGTTAAATTATTTATTCACTTTAATGTTACGTATGTTAGTATTTTAGGGTGAAGTACAACTTGGTCCATTCGCATGAACGCTTGTGACATCATCCCGAGCCGAAACACTGAGAGTGGAGTCGCGCTGGCGGGATCGAGACAGCCTGTAAACAACGTTACTAGTGAAAGCTGTTGGAGAGGGAGATCCGTGCTGACCTTGATTTGGCTTGGCTCTGGCTCTGGCTACTGCCGTGGGCGGGCCGGACTAGCCAGGGCTGTCCAGCACTGGCGGAACAATGAAATCTCTGTAGCATTCTTGGCTGTCGCCTGGAGGTCCGGGTTCAATTCCCAGCCCTACCATCATCATCATCATCCGAAACTATCTCCAGTTGCCCGGGTGTGGTATATGAGCTCCCTCCATCTCGTTCTGTCCCCAAACCATTCTTCCTCCACCATCTTGTCCCAATCATGACCTTTTTGCAGAACGTCACGCTTAACCAGAAGTATCCACTTCTTTCGTGATCTGCCCATTGGTCGACTTGTTTTCACTTCTGTTTCAAATTCCTGCCGTGCAGTTCTGTTGACTGGCATCTTCTTCATATGACCAAACCACTTTAGTCTTAATTCCTGGATCTTATGTAAGAGAGAATCTCTTATTCCTACTTCTTCCCTAATCTTCTCATTTCTGATCCTGTCTTTCTTAGTTTTTTGAACCATAGTGCGTAGGAACATCATTTCAGCTGCCCGGAGTTTAGAATGGTCCCTATTGGTAAGTGGTATGGTTTCGAGTCTGTATGTAAGAATTGGTGTATAATTGGACTTATATGTCTTCTTCGTTTTCATGGGTATATGTTCATCCCATAACAGATGTCTGACCTGGTGGTAGAATTGTGTTGCCTTGGTAATTCTATTGTTTATCTCATATTTGGCTAGGTTGTCCTTGGCTACGATGCTGCCCAAGTATTTCATTTCTGAAACGTTGTCCAACTGAGTTTCATTTAACATGACTATTGGTTCTTTTCCTTCCCTATGCACTGCCATCACCACCGTTTTTGTCTTGCTGATTGTCAGACCATGTTTTTTTTATATTCCCCATTCCAGTTTTGCAGCCTCTCTCCCAAATCTCTTCTGATTCACTCCAGATTGCAACATCATCATCTGCAAAAGTGAAGGCTTGAAAATTATCACGTTCTTTCTTTTTGATTTTCTAGTTTGAGGGCTGGAACGGGGTTCGACCCCCCCTCTGGAATTAGTTTTCCGTGGTTTCCCACTTCTACTCCAGGCAAATACTTAAGTCCACGGCCGCCTCCTTCCCAATCCTCATTGACAGGTCATTAGACAAATTCTACATACACCCAAGTATACGGGGCCCAAGCCCCTCAAATGAAGCGACAACAGCTGCCATCTGCGACTTAGGTGGTGTCATCTCTAATCTGAAAGATGACGCCTATTGAAATTTGCGGGCTTTTGGACGAAGAGTGGTGCGAGTATGACCTTGCTTTAAATACACACTGTCCACTTCGTGAGCGTTAGTCATCGTCCGGTGTTGACGTTGGGAGAAACATGAACGTCTCCCTTGAATACTGCGAATGAATGGCAACACAACCAATTCAATCAATGCACAATGGGATACCGATCAGAGTGCTCCCGCTGTCATAGGAGAACGCTGCCCAGACATGCCTCTATGGAGACGAAGAAGGCAGTATCAGCAGCGTACTGAGTCTGAACGGGGCCGTGTAATAGGGCTCCGAGAAGGTGGATGTTATTTCCGCGAGTTTGCAGTAAGACTTGACAAGAATGTATCCACAGTGCGGGCCGCTACGCCGCATGACTGTGGTGGATCGTACTGTATCTGAAGCAGCCATCAGAGCACCAGCTCCGAGCCAGACGCCATGTAGCGTTCATGGCAGTAACTCCGAATCATTGACATCTGCGACTTCAGTGTTGTCAAACTGGTGCTCATTGGAGGATGGAGTGGAGATCTGTTGTGTTCTCCAATGAGAGCCGTAGTCGTCGGATTCTTAAGAGCGTTAAAAGTCCCTCAGTATGCCTTCCTTCGGAGGGGAAGTGAAGCCGGCGGGCCTATGTCATAGATGTATGGCATGTAAAAGAACCTTCCACTTCTGTGAAGCTAAATTATAGGTTAAATTTGACTAACGCTCTTAGGTTCCAACGTTCGTCGCCAGGAGCCGACTGCGGTGGCATCTAGTGATGGAAAGAAGGAGGCCAGGTGAGCGGTTGGAACCATCGACACACTGGCCCTACACCAGGAATTATGGTCTGGGCAGCGTTCTCCTATGACAGCGGGAGCACTCTGATCGGTATCCCATTGTGCATTGATTGAATTGGTTGTGTTGCCATTCATTCGCAGTATTCAAGGGAGACGTTTTCGAGCAGGATAACGCTCATCCCCATACCGCTGCTGTTACGCAACGTGCTCTATTGAGTCTCAACCAATTTTCTGGCCTGCGAGATCACCCGACCTTTCGCCCGTTGTGCACATATGGGACGACACATCCAGCGTTATCCAATACCAGCTTTAACCGTTGCCGATTTGACTGACGAAGTGGAACAGGCGTGGAACTCCACCCCCACATAATGACATACGGCACGTTGCCTGCTTGTGTTCAAAATCGTAGCGACTACAGCGGTTATTAATGTGCCACTACTGTATGTCACGTGAACCTGTTGCCTGGAAACTTAAGGGACACTGGGACTGAAATTTTCAAATTCTATATAAACTGAGGTACAGCTTTGAAATTGTATATGGTGATGAATAGTCTTATTATAAACCACTGTGGGAAACGTGAGCATTGTAAGTTGATTAGTTCTCCAGATATTAATTATTTTGTACATTTATTGTGCTAATTATTCAAGTTTTATAAAGGTCAGCCGCGTTAAAAAAAAAAGATAGTGTAACTGTTAGGTAATATTCTATTGCAGTATAACAATTGGAAGAAACCTACGGATCCGATTTTGAATTGCATTAATGAGTGTCAAGATTTTTTTTCATATCAAAGTTTTTTTTTCTACAAAAAATCGTATTTTTTCCAGTTTGATTTTTTGCAGCCTTACTAAAAGTGCAATCTAAAAAACGATCCGCAGATGTATAGTCATTGCAATAAAGTTAATAAATTCCCATTTTGAAAGCAATATCATAAGATTTATGACGCGAGTAACATTTTGAATTCCTGAAAAAGTGAATCCGAGAAAACAGCAATTTTCTAAAATGATGCTCAATATACAAGGTTTCAGCTTACCAATGACATTAGGATTGTCCTACAGCATAGGTGACACCCTGCTTCTGTTTTGCAGCCTCCTCCTTCATTTCTGTCAGTTTCACCTTCCGTCGACATGCCTTTCGCTTCTCCAATTATGACCGCGGACATACATACTTCCTGCGACTGTCACATCTTTCAAGTGTTTGTGCTGTGACATGAGATACTGAAGTTAGTCTTATTCCTGATTTCAACTCTGTTGTTGCACTACACCCCATGTTGAATTCTGCTACAGAATTACTAACAGAAATTTCAAGTATTTTCCGTGAAATAAAAATCTCGTTTGGGCACTTCCTCCAGATAACAGAATGCAGAGACTCATTCTGATTTTCAGTAGCACCACGGATGCATCTGGATAGTAGCTCATCTGATGCCAGCCTTTGATAAACAGGCATAATCTTGACAACTAAGGGTTCTTAAAGTTCTACAGCAATTTTGTCATGACTCTGTGGTGTTTTACCAGCTGCGATACTTCGATTGTAGAAACACCATGACTCAGAACCTTCAGGACACTTACTGTGCCGGGGCGTTTAAAGGACACACCGTGCATTTTAAAGTTATGCCAGGGCTTTAAAAATGTCGGAATTCGGATAAAAACACTGCTATATGATCCGCAGGGGATAGGGGTGTATTAATATGAAGAAAAAAAAAGGAAAATCGACATTTTCCACAAAATTCACTAAAATTTCAGTCCCAGTGTCCCTTAAATCAAATAAATATCATCTAGATCAGGGCTTCCCAACCTTTTAGCAACTGCGTACCAGTTGAAACTTTTAGAAATTTTGGTGTACCAACAGTTCTATATTAAAAGAAACACCATTATTTACTGTCAGAAAAGTGCCCAATGGCTTGTATTATTTTTATTAAATTACTGAGTAAAATTCATATTTAATTATTAATGCCCTTGTATTTTTTTTTTCGACCCTTTATCACGACATGCAAGCTACCCTTTTGGTATCAAATAACAAAGCCTGCACCCGGCATCGAGGCCATACGATATTATTATTATTATAATTATTATCATTATCACGATAACAATAAATGTAGAGATATTTTCATTTTTTTCTTGCTTATCTTTATTTAAAAATTTATAGAGATATAATATGTAGGCTACATTAATAATATTTTTATAATAAAGGAAAGACTAAAACGATTATTGCAAATTACTGTTTTACTTATTACTCATAGGTCTCAAAGCATACAATTTTATATAATTAGTACAAACTAAACAAAAAAAAATCATATCATCCCAAATCTACTTTTAGCACGAAACTTGTTGCTGTAGTTTGCCTGTGATTAAAATATCAATATAAGAGTAATTGCACTTAACTCCACTCTTAAGTCCTCTTCAATACGTAATCTCTTTCTATGTTTATTTTTGGTGTACAAAGGTTCAGGAAATCCACTCTCACACAAATGGCATAAGAAATAGCAGAGCTTGCCAGAAGATCGTTGGGTACTCGGTTTTACATCCGATCCAGAAATGAATTAAATATTTTTCTCTAAAACTGTCTTTCATGGAACTATCTTCTGTTAGAACTTCCTTTTAATTTTAACTCAATTGGTGAGGTTCCCGAAAAATGATTTCTGATCCAGTTAAATTTGGAATAATCTTCGGAGAAATATTTATTAAAACTTTATTGAAGGGCTTCCAAGTGAACAATGATATCTGCAACCACATCTGGCATTGGAGATATTTCATTTCTTTCAAAACTGATGATAGAGTAGGAAATTCAGATACATTATCCTCCTGTATTTGTGAACAAGCGTACCACCCACGCGTACCACCGGTTGGGAGCCCCTGATCTAGATAATTGCTTAAATTGCATTCCTCTAAACTAATATCTTCTTAGTGTTGGGATTTAATTTTCCGCTTTGATGCTTCTGCGCATGACTGACAGCGCCAGCGAGGGCTCTGCGCTTGACCTTGAGAACCCAGTAATTGGGGCGGTGCGCGGATCGTGCCGAATACTTCCCTTTCTGAGAACATCGACGCGCGACAATAGACCATTATGTTCAGTTTCGGCATTCAATATTTTTAGCCTACTTTTCACATTTTGCAAAAATGAGGAAAAAGTAGACTTATGAGATCGGGCAAATATGTGTCTGTCTGTGTGTGTGTGTGTGTGTGTGTGTGTGTGTGTGTGTGTGTGTGTGTGTGTGTGTGTGTGTGTCCCTATCAACTCCTAAACGGCTGGAATAATCGAAACTAAATTTGGTAGGACTAAAGATCTAACAAAACCAACAGAGATCCTTCAACGATGGCATGAACACTTCAATACTATCTGTAATGAAGAGTTCACTCACCCACCGATTCCATTAGCCGAACCTGTACAAGGTGCAGTTCCACCTATCACACCTGCCGAGGTCAATACTGCGATCCACGCAATGAAGAATGGCAAGGCAACAGGCCCTGATGATATTCCTGCAGAGCTATGGAAGCAGTTGGGTCATGCCTCTGCAGAGTTCCTAGCAGAGTTCTTTAACAAATGCCTTGCGAGCCACCAGATCCCGTCAGCTTGGCAAACTAGCGTCACAGTACCAATATGGAAAGGCAAGGGCGATGTAACTATCTGTGCCAATTATCGTCCCATTCGTCTCTTATGCCACACAATGAAGATTCTAGAACGTGTGATTGACACTCGCTTACGTAGCATTGTTACCATCTCGCCTAACCAATGTGGATTCATGAAAGGTCGCGGAACAACTGATGCTATCCATGCAATGCGGCTTCTGATAGAAAAGTATATGGAGAAAAGAAGGACAATTCACATGGCTTTTCTGGATCTGGAGAAAGCATTCGACCGGGTTCCCCATCAGCTTATATGGTATTCTCTTCGATCTCATGGCGTACCAGAAGCTTATGTGCGTTGGGTCCAACTCCTCTACAATAATACAACTAGCTCTGTACGCAGTGCTGCTGGACTCACCAAACAGTTCGATATTCGAGTTGGGGTTCACCAGGGATCTGCACTATCTCCACTCTTGTTTATCCTATGCATGGATACAGTGACTGCCGATTTGCAGAGGCAACCACCATGGACATTACTGTACGCCGATGATGTCATGCTTGCAAGCGAGACCCGTAATGATCTAGAGCAATTGGTCAACCTCTGGAATGCGAGGCTCTGTGAATTTGGGCTACGGCTCAACCTCACTAAGACTGAGTATCTTGAATGTGGTTCCCAGACTGATGGGACCATCATAGTGGATGGCACCCCACTACCAAAAGCTTCACATCTCCGATACCTTGGCTCCGTTGTGAGACCTGATGGTGATACAGTCTCCGATTCCCCTTGCAAGAGTGAATGCTGCATGGATGAAGTGGCGCCAGGTCACAGGCGTTCTCTGTGACCGCAAGATCCCTCTGCGCCTCAAAACTAAGATCTATCAATCAGTCGTCCGCCCTGTTGCTTTGTATGGAGCTGAATGCTGGCCTAATACAAAGAAACATGAACAAGCTTTGCACTCAATGGAGATGCGGATGCTAAGATGGTCCTTGGGAATTACACGGCTGGATCATATTAAGAACGAAGACGTCCGCAATACTCTTGGAATTGCCCCTATTTCAGCCAAAATGAGGGAGACTCGGTTGCGTTGGTACGGACATGTAGCCCGAGCAAATACAGAGTCCATTGTAAGCAAGTCACTTGCTCTCGAGCCTGATGGACAAAGACCTCCAGGACGACCAAAAAGGCGTTGGATGGATACCCTACACGACGATATGCGCATCGTAGGTCTTCGTCCTACAGATGCAGCAAACCGCAACAAATGGAGAGCGAGGTGCAGAGTAGCGGACCCCAAAAAATAATTGGGAACAACGCCAGGAAGAAGAAGAAGAAGAAAGATCTATACCTGAATATCACACGGCCATATTTGAAAATGATGTCAGTGCTACAAACTGCTGAAAAATCGCAATTGAAATTTGAGCTCCATGTTGGATATCATGGAAGGTATGAATGGGAGCTATTTCAAAATTGTCACACGTATAGAAAATAATATTGCAGTTTAATTTCCAGGAGGCCATACCTGGCAGTGTTGCCAAAATGATTATAAGCCTGCTGATAGGTCCAATGTTTAAATGCATATAACTTCTACACTAGCAATTGGAATTCAACCAAATTTCGTATGTTGTATGTGTATATAACCAGATATGACTGAGCGTATTCTTAAGAGCCACCAGGGCTGCCAACTGTTAATAAATGCTCTTAATTTATTTTATCCAAATACCAATATATCAGAAAGTATGCAAGCCGACAGCTTTAAACTATGCACACGTCTAGTACCTGGCATTCTAGATTAATTTGGAGTAACTCATATACGTCAGTGCTGCCAACATGATTCTAAGCCTGCTGATAGGTCCAATTTTAAAATGCATGTAACTTTTATACAAACTAATGGATTTCATTCAAAATTGACACAACAATAGATCATATTATTTCAGATTATTTCTGACCAATACATGTATGTCATTGTTGTCAACATGATTTTACGCGCGCTGTTAGATCCAATGTTTAACTGCATGTAACGTCCATGCTATCCATTGGACTTCAACCAAATTTTGTATTCTGTACCTTAAGAGATGGAACTAAGAATATATTCAGTCACCAGGGCTGCCAACTGTAGTTCTCTATTAGGCTACATTATGCCAGGTATACAGTATTTCGAACTAATTAGAAATTTCTATATTACCAACTTAATTTCGTCATTATTCTAGATAGAACCATATAGATTAATCATTGGCATGAATCTTAAATTTTAAGAAAAGTAGGCTCTTTAGTTCGTCACGGAACTTCTTGTTAAAAACCTATACGGATTAGGCCTAATGTTGGAAATCAAAAATTCAGTATTCAGTGCAGATGGCCTTCAGTAGTTATTGACATTTAGATGGTAAATATCCGGGTAAACTATAACCCCCATGAAAATGCTTCAAACAAATAATAAGTCAGGCGATTTTCTACATTTCCCCCCGAGACAGTCTTTTCCTGACCAATAAAACAATAGAAAAATCTCGCTTACTGTTATTTTTAATGCACGATGTTTCTGGTTTAGATTTACTTGTTCTTATTTTTATATTTAACAGTTATTTAATGTTATCTCAGAAGATAATTATACCTTTGAAATCAGTACTCCTTCCTGAAGCTAGTAGTGTTAACAATGTTGATGGTAACATCGGGAGCTCGAGACAGAAGACTCTGAAGCAGTGCAGAGCTAGCTGCCGGTATCTATGTGACGAGCAGAATTGAGGATTGGTGTACGGTACCACTCCGACATTAGCGTGACAAACCACACTCAGGATAGCCGATGTCTGCGCCAAGTCCTGGTGCCTGATGGTCTGGTCTCCGCACCAATGCCTGGATTGAGTGAATTGTCTCGATGATGTTGCACAACTCTCTTTGGACTGTTGGGGTTGACGTCAATTGAGTCAGTCCTATTCACTTCAGTGGTGCCCGCCTTTTGATCCCAGGATCGCACGAATTGAGGTTTTTGAAGGGTCGGAAAAATCCACGACATTTCGAATCGTAGGATGCTGGCTCGTAAAGGAACATCTGGTGTTTCCAAGACGAAATGAATTACATCTCTGCCCGGCTACACGTTTCAGTTTCGCTGCTTGCGAGCGGAGAGAGTGCTGCTCGAGTCTAAGCTGCGTGGACCTTAGAGGAATGTGCATCGCAGACTATCAGTAGTGGTGGTGACGAGTGATGCGGTTTCTCGGTCCTTGCGTAGTAACAGAAGCAAATACATTAGTCGGTGACTCAGTAACTCATTTCCAACGCCACAATGGTTTCAGAAAAGACCCATGTTAGCAGTATTGGAGTAGACAATGTCAGGTAACACGGCGGACTGTCGGCAGACTTCTCAATTATCGCCTGTTCCTACCCTGCCTCTGCTCTTCATCCCGCAAGTTCACAGAGCTTGGAACCGAGCAGTATATCATCCTCTTCGGCTGCGATGTCAGGATCCAGTCTCGTACAGCGATCAGCCTTACGACTCGCTCAGTTGAAGAGCTACCATTTGGTGTGCCCTTTTTCAATCAATTTATTGGAGGAAAGGATTTAAAACATTTGGAATTCCTTCATTTCCTTGCAAACTTGCGATCTGCGTCTGTATGCAATCAGTGATTTATACATCCGAACTGAAAATAACCATAGCCTATTTGTACTGTCATTAATGAATTGGGACTTATTCAGCACAGGGAGAGGTTCCCACGATGCTTTTTGCATTCTGTCTGATGCGCTAGAATGTTCGATTCATTCTGTTGTTAGAAGTTCGTAGAAAAACATCCTGTTTTGTGAGTAAGCGTAAAGGAGGAAGTCGCAGATTTGCGTAATAATGAAGAGTGTTATGAATATTCATATGGACATTGCACTGGTTTCAGCACTCGTTTTTACGCTTCATTTCTTTCATGTTTACGACTTTGTCTTGAGAGACTGAATATAGTGGTTTAATTTCACTAGCGTTGGGCAGCGCAAAGCCTGCTGAGCTGTGGCGAAGAGATCAGAATAACTTACCGTAAAACCCTACAACCTTGGCATTCAGCATAATGAACCACGGTTGTTACCTTTTCCATAGATCGTGGCGTCCACTGGCTGTCATATTTCGTCAGAGCTCTAGGTAGTAGTCAATCCTACCTTAATGGTTTTAGTATCGACCGGATCTAAGCGTGGTAGACCAATGGTATAAGTATCGACCGGACCTAAGCGTGGTAGACCAATGGTATAAGTACCGACCGGACCTAAGCATGGTAGACCAATGGTATAAGTATCGACCGGACCTAAGCATGGTAGACCAATGGTTTAAGTATCGACAGGACCTAAGCATGGTAGACCAATGGTATAAGTATCGACCGGACCTAAGCATGGTAGACCAATGGTATAAGTATCGACAGGAGCTAAGCATGGTAGACCAATGGTATAAGTACCGACCGGACCTAAGCGTGGTAGACCAATGGTATAAGTACCGACCGGACCTAAGCGTGGTAGACCAATGGTATAAGTATCGACAGGAGCTAAGCATGGTAGACCAATGGTATAAGTATCGACCGGACCTAAGCATGGTAGACCAATGGTTTAAGTATCGACCGGACCTAAGCATGGTAGACCAATGGTATAAGTATCGACCGGACCTAAGCATGGTAGACCAATGGTATAAGTATCGACCGGACCTAAGCATGGTAGACCAATGGTTTAAGTATCGACCGGACCTAAGCATGGTAGACCAATGGTTTAAGTATCGACCGGACCTAAGCATGGTAGACCAATGGTTTAAGTATCGACCGGACCTAACCATGGTAGACCAATGGTATAAGTATCGACCGGACCTAAGCATGGTAGACCAATGGTTTAAGTATCGACCGGACCTAAGCATGGTAGACCAATGGTTTAAGTACCGACCGGACCTAAGCATGGTAGACCAATGGTTTAAGTATCGACCGGACCTAAGCGTGGTAGACCAATGGTATAAGTATCGACCGGACCTAAGCGTGGTAGACCAATGGTTTAAGTATCGACCGGACCTAAGCATGGTAGACCAATGGTTTAAGTACCGACCGGACCTAAGCGTGGTAGACCAATGGTATAAGTATCGACCGGACCTAAGCATGGTAGACCAATGGTTTAAGTATCGACCGGACCTAAGCATGGTAGACCAATGGTTTAAGTATCGACAGGACCTAAGCATGGTAGACCAATGGTATAAGTATCGACCGGACCTAAGCATGGTAGACCAATGGTATAAGTATCGACCGGACCTAAGCATGGTAGACCAATGGTTTAAGTATCGACCGGACCTAAGCATGGTAGACCAATGGTTTAAGTATCGACCGGACCTAAGCATGGTAGACCAATGGTATAAGTATCGACCGGACCTAAGCATGGTAGACCAATGGTATAAGTATCGACCGGACCTAAGCATGGTAGACCAATGGTATAAGTATCGACCGGACCTATGCATGGTAGACCAATGGTATAAGTATCGACCGGACCTAAGCATGGTAGACCAATGGTTTAAGTATCGACCGGACCTAAGCGTGGTAGACCAATGGTATAAGTATCGACCGGACCTATGCATGGTAGACCAATGGTTTAAGTATCGACCGGACCTAAGCATGGTAGACCAATGGTATAAGTATCGACCGGACCTATGCATGGTAGACCAATGGTATAAGTACCGACCGGACCTAAGCATGGTAGACCAATGGTATAAGTACCGACCGGACCTAAGCGTGGTAGACCAATGGTATAAGTATCGACCGGACCTATGCATGGTAGACCAATGGTATAAGTATCGACCGGACCTAAGCGTGGTAGACCAATGGTATAAGTATCGACCGGACCTAAGCATGGTAGACCAATGGTATAAGTATCGACCGGACCTAAGCATGGTAGACCAATGGTATAAGTATCGACCGGACCTAAGCATGGTAGACCAATGGTATAAGTATCGACCGGACCTAAGCATGGTAGACCAATGGTATAAGTATCGACCGGACCTAAGCATGGTAGACCAATGGTTTAAGTATCGACCGGACCTAAGCATGGTAGACCAATGGTATAAGTATCGACCGGACCTAAGCATGGTAGACCAATGGTTTAAGTATCGACCGGACCTAAGCGTGGTAGACCAATGGTATAAGTACCGACCGGACCTAAGCATGGTAGACCAATGGTTTAAGTATCGACCGGACCTAAGCATGGTAGACCAATGGTATAAGTATCGACCGGACCTAAGCATGGTAGACCAATGGTATGAGTATCGACCGGACCTAAGCGTGGTAGACCAATGGTATAAGTATCGACAGGAGCTAAGCATGGTAGACCAATGGTATAAGTACCGACCGGACCTAAGCGTGGTAGACCAATGGTTTAAGTATCGACCGGACCTAAGCGTGGTAGACCAATGGTATAAGTATCGACCGGACCTAAGCGTGGTAGACCAATGGTTTAAGTATCGACCGGACCTAAGCGTGGTAGACCAATGGTATAAGTACCGACCGGACCTAAGCGTGGTAGACCAATGGTTTAAGTATCGACCGGACCTAAGCGTGGTAGACCAATGGTTTAAGTATCGACCGGACCTAAGCATGGTAGACCAATGGTTTAAGTATCGACCGGACCTTAGCGTGGTAGACCAATGGTTCAAGTATCGACCGGACCTAAGCATGGTAGACCAATGGTTTAAGTATCGACCGGACCTAAGCATGGTAGACCAATGGTTTAAGTATCGACCGGACCTAAGCATGGTAGACCAATGGTATAAGTATCGACAGGAGCTAAGCATGGTAGACCAATGGTATAAGTATCGACCGGACCTAAGCATGGTAGACCAATGGTTTAAGTATCGACCGGACCTAAGCGTGGTAGACCAATGGTATAAGTACCGACCGGACCTAAGCATGGTAGACCAATGGTTTAAGTACCGACCGGACCTAAGCATGGTAGACCAATGGTTTAAGTATCGACCGGACCTAAGCATGGTAGACCAATGGTTTAAGTATCGACCGGACCTAAGCGTGGTAGACCAATGGTATAAGTATCGACCGGACCTAAGCATGGTAGACCAATGGTTTAAGTATCGACCGGACCTAAGCATGGTAGACCAATGGTATAAGTATCGACCGGACCTAAGCATGGTAGACCAATGGTATAAGTATCGACCGGACCTAAGCGAGGTAGACCAATGGTATAAGTATCGACCGGACCTAAGCGAGGTAGACCAATGGTATAAGTATCGACCGGACCTAAGCATGGTAGACCAATGGTTTAAGTATCGACCGGACCTAAGCATGGTAGACCAATGGTATAAGTATCGACAGGAGCTAAGCATGGTAGACCAATGGTATAAGTACCGACCGGACCTAAGCATGGTAGACCAATGGTTTAAGTATCGACCGGACCTAAGCATGGTAGACCAATGGTTTAAGTATCGACCGGACCTAAGCATGGTAGACCAATGGTTTAAGTATCGACCGGACCTAAGCATGGTAGACCAATGGTTTAAGTATCGACCGGACCTAAGCATGGTAGACCAATGGTATAAGTATCGACCGGACCTAAGCATGGTAGACCAATGGTTTAAGTATCGACCGGACCTAAGCGTGGTAGACCAATGGTTTAAGTATCGACCGGACCTAAGCGTGGTAGACCAATGGTTTAAGTATCGACCGGACCTAAGCGTGGTAGACCAATGGTATAAGTATCGACCGGACCTAAGCGTGGTAGACCAATGGTTCAAGTATCGACCGGACCTAAGCATGGTAGACCAATGGTTCAAGTATCGACCGGACCTAAGCATGGTAGACCAATGGTATAAGTATCGACCGGACCTAAGCATGGTAGACCAATGGTATAAGTATCGACCGGACCTAAGCATGGTAGACCAATGGTATAAGTATCGACCGGACCTATGCATGGTAGACCAATGGTATAAGTATCGACCGGACCTAAGCGTGGTAGACCAATGGTATAAGTATCGACCGGACCTATGCATGGTAGACCAATGGTATAAGTATCGACCGGACCTAAGCGTGGTAGACCAATGGTATAAGTATCGACCGGACCTAAGCGTGGTAGACCAATGGTATAAGTATCGACCGGACCTATGCATGGTAGACCAATGGTATAAGTATCGACCGGACCTATGCATGGTAGACCAATGGTTTAAGTATCGACCGGACCTAAGCGTGGTAGACCAATGGTATAAGTATCGACCTGACCTATGCATGGTAGACCAATGGTTTAAGTATCGACCGGACCTAAGCGTGGTAGACCAATGGTTTAAGTATCGACCGGACCTAAGCGTGGTAGACCAATGGTATAAGTATCGACCGGACCTAAGCGTGGTAGACCAATGGTTTAAGTATCGACCGGACCTAAGCGTGGTAGACCAATGGTATAAGTACCGACCGGACCTAAGCGTGGTAGACCAATGGTATAAGTATCGACCGGACCTAAGCATGGTAGACCAATGGTATAAGTATCGACCGGACCTAAGCATGGTAGACCAATGGTATAAGTATCGACCGGACCTAAGCGTGGTAGACCAATGGTTTAAGTATCGACTGGACCTAAGCATGGTAGACCAATGGTTTAAGTATCGACCGGACCTAAGCATGGTAGACCAATGGTATAAGTATCGACCGGACCTAAGCATGGTAGACCAATGGTTTAAGTATCGACCGGACCTAAGCATGGTAGACCAATGGTATAAGTATCGACCGGACCTAAGCATGGTAGACCAATGGTTTAAGTATCGACCGGACCTAAGCATGGTAGACCAATGGTATAAGTATCGACCGGACCTAAGCATGGTAGACCAATGGTATAAGTATCGACCGGACCTAAGCGTGGTAGACCAATGGTATAAGTATCGACCGGACCTAAGCATGGTAGACCAATGGTTTAAGTATCGACCGGACCTAAGCATGGTAGACCAATGGTTTAAGTATCGACCGGACCTAAGCGTGGTAGACCAATGGTATAAGTATCGACAGGAGCTAAGCATGGTAGACCAATGGTATAAGTATCGACCGGACCTAAGCGTGGTAGACCAATCGTATAAGTACCGACCGGACCTAAGCGTGGTAGACCAATGGTTTTAGTATCGACCGGACGTAAGCATGGTAGACCAATGGTTTTAGTATCGACCGGACCTAAGCGTGGTAGACCAATGGTATAAGTATCGACCGGACCTAAGCATGGTAGACCAATGGTTTAAGTACCGACCGGACCTAAGCATGGTAGACCAATGGTTTAAGTATCGACCGGACCTAAGCGTGGTAGACCAATGGTATAAGTATCGACAGGAGCTAAGCATGGTAGACCAATGGTATAAGTATCGACCGGACCTAAGCGTGGTAGACCAATGGTTTAAGTATCGACCGGACCTAAGCATGGTAGACCAATGGTTTTAGTATCGACCGGACCTAAGCGTGGTAGACCAATGGTATAAGTATCGACCGGACCTAAGCATGGTAGACCAATGGTTTTAGTATCGACCGGACCTAAGCATGGTAGACCAATGGTATAAGTACCGACCGGACCTAAGCGTGGTAGACCAATGGTTTAAGTATCGACCGGACCTAAGCGTGGTAGACCAATGGTATAAGTATCGACCGGACCTAAGCGTGGTAGACCAATGGTATAAGTATCGACCGGACCTAAGCGTGGTAGACCAATGGTTTAAGTATCGACCGGACCTAAGCGTGGTAGACCAATGGTATAAGTACCGACCGGACCTAAGCGTGGTAGACCAATGGTTTAAGTAACGACCGGACCTAAGCGTGGTAGACCAATGGTTTAAGTATCGACCGGACCTAAGCGTGGTAGACCAATGGTTTAAGTATCGACCGGACCTAAGCGTGGTAGACCAATGGTTTTAGTATCGACCGGACCTAAGCATGGTAGACCAATGGTTTAAGTATCGACCGGACCTAAGCATGGTAGACCAATGGTTCAAGTATCGACCGGACCTAAGCATGGTAGACCAATGGTTTAAGTATCGACCGGACCTAAGCATGGTAGACCAATGGTATAAGTATCGACAGGAGCTAAGCATGGTAGACCAATGGTATAAGTATCGACCGGACCTAAGCATGGTAGACCAATGGTTTAAGTATCGACCGGACCTAAGCATGGTAGACCAATGGTATAAGTATCGACCGGATCTAAGCGTGGTAGACCAATGGTATAAGTATCGACCGGACCTAAGCATGGTAGACCAATGGTTTAAGTATCGACCGGACCTAAGCGTGGTAGACCAATGGTATAAGTATCGACCGGACCTAAGCATGGTAGACCAATGGTTTAAGTATCGACCGGACCTAAGCATGGTAGACCAATGGTATAAGTATCGACCGGACCTAAGCATGGTAGACCAATGGTATAAGTATCGACCGGACCTAAGCGTGGTAGACCAATGGTTTAAGTATCGACCGGACCTAAGCGTGGTAGACCAATGGTTTAAGTATCGACCGGACCTAAGCGTGGTAGACCAATGGTATAAGTATCGACCGGACCTAAGCGTGGTAGACCAATGGTATAAGTATCGACCGGACCTAAGCATGGTAGACCAATGGTTTAAGTATCGACCGGACCTAAGCATGGTAGACCAATGGTATAAGTATCGACCGGACCTATGCATGGTAGACCAATGGTATAAGTATCGACCGGACCTATGCATGGTAGACCAATGGTATAAGTATCGACCGGACCTAAGCATGGTAGACCAATGGCATAAGTATCGACCGGACCTAAGCGTGGTAGACCAATGGTATAAGTATCGACCGGACCTAAGCGTGGTAGACCAATGGTATAAGTATCGACCGGACCTATGCATGGTAGACCAATGGTATAAGTATCGACCGGACCTATGCATGGTAGACCAATGGTTTAAGTATCGACCGGACCTAAGCGTGGTAGACCAATGGTTTAAGTATCGACCGGACCTATGCATGGTAGACCAATGGTATAAGTATCGACCGGACCTAAGCGTGGTAGACCAATGGTATAAGTATCGACCTGACCTAAGCGTGGTAGACCAATGGTTTAAGTATCGACCGGACCTAAGCGTGGTAGACCAATGGTTTAAGTATCGACCGGACCTAAGCGTGGTAGACCAATGGTATAAGTACCGACCGGACCTAAGCGTGGTAGACAATGGTATAAGTATCGACCGGACCTAAGCATGGTAGACCAATGGTATAAGTATCGACCGGACCTAAGCATGGTAGACCAATGGTATAAGTATCGACCGGACCTAAGCATGGTAGACCAATGGTTTAAGTATCGACCGGACCTAAGCATGGTAGACCAATGGTTTAAGTATCGACCGGACCTAAGCATGGTAGACCAATGGTTTAAGTATCGACCGGACCTAAGCATGGTAGACCAATGGTATAAGTATCGACCGGACCTAAGCATGGTAGACCAATGGTTTTAGTATCGACCGGACCTAAGCATGGTAGACCAATGGTTTAAGTATCGACCGGACCTAAGCATGGTAGACCAATGGTATAAGTATCGACCGGACCTAAGCGTGGTAGACCAATGGTTTTAGTATCGACCGGACCTAACCGTGGTAGACCAATGGTTTTAGTATCGACCGGACCTAAGCGTGGTAGACCAATGGTTTTAGTATCGACCGGACCTAAGCGTGGTAGACCAATGGTATAAGTATCGACCGGACCTAAGCGTGGTAGACCAATGGTATAAGTATCGACCGGACCTAAGCGTGGTAGACCAATGGTATAAGTATCGACCGGACCTAAGCATGGTAGACCAATGGTATAAGTATCGACCGGACCTAAGCATGGTAGACCAATGGTTTAAGTATCGACCGGACCTAAGCATGGTAGACCAATGGTTTAAGTATCGACCGGACCTAAGCATGGTAGACCAATGGTATAAGTATCGACCGGACCTAAGCATGGTAGACCAATGGTTTAAGTATCGACCGGACCTAAGCGTGGTAGACCAATGGTTTAAGTATCGACCGGACCTAAGCGTGGTAGACCAATGGTATAAGTATCGACCGGACCTAAGCGTGGTAGACCAATGGTATAAGTATCGACCGGACCTAAGCATGGTAGACCAATGGTATAAGTATCGACCGGACCTAAGCATGGTAGACCAATGGTATAAGTATCGACCGGACCTATGCATGGTAGACCAATGGTATAAGTATCGACCGGACCTATGCATGGTAGACCAATGGTTTAAGTATCGACCGGACCTAAGCGTGGTAGACCAATGGTTTAAGTATCGACCGGACCTATGCATGGTAGACCAATGGTATAAGTATCGACCGGTCCTAAGCGTGGTAGACCAATGGTATAAGTATCGACCTGACCTAAGCGTGGTAGACCAATGGTTTAAGTATCGACCGGACCTAAGCGTGGTAGACCAATGGTTTAAGTATCGACCGGACCTAAGCGTGGTAGACCAATGGTATAAGTACCGACCGGACCTAAGCGTGGTAGACCAATGGTATAAGTATCGACCGGACCTAAGCATGGTAGACCAATGGTATAAGTATCGACCGGACCTAAGCATGGTAGACCAATGGTATAAGTATCGACCGGACCTAAGCATGGTAGACCAATGGTTTAAGTATCGACCGGACCTAAGCATGGTAGACCAATGGTTTAAGTATCGACCGGACCTAAGCATGGTAGACCAATGGTTTAAGTATCGACCGGACCTAAGCATGGTAGACCAATGGTATAAGTATCGACCGGACCTAAGCATGGTAGACCAATGGTTTTAGTATCGACCGGACCTAAGCATGGTAGACCAATGGTTTAAGTATCGACCGGACCTAAGCGTGGTAGACCAATGGTATAAGTATCGACCGGACCTAAGCGTGGTAGACCAATGGTTTTAGTATCGACCGGACCTAAGCGTGGTAGACCAATGGTTTTAGTATCGACCGGACCTAAGCGTGGTAGACCAATGGTATAAGTATCGACCGGACCTAAGCGTGGTAGACCAATGGTATAAGTATCGACCGGACCTAAGCATGGTAGACCAATGGTTTAAGTACCGACCGGACCTATGCATGGTAGACCAATGGTATAAGTATCGACCGGACCTAAGCATGGTAGACCAATGGTATAAGTATCGACCGGACCTAAGCGTGGTAGACCAATGGTATAAGTATCGACCGGACCTAAGCATGGTAGACCAATGGTATAAGTATCGACCGGACCTAAGCGTGGTATACCAATGGTTTAAGTATCGACCGGACCTAAGCGTGGTAGACCAATGGTATAAGTATCGACCGGACCTAAGCATGGTAGACCAATGGTATAAGTATCGACCGGACCTAAGCATGGTAGACCAATGGTTTAAGTATCGACCGGACCTAAGCATGGTAGACCAATGGTATAAGTATCGACCGGACCTAAGCATGGTAGACCAATGGTATAAGTATCGACCGGACCTAAGCATGGTAGACCAATGGTTTAAGTATCGACCGGACCTAAGCGTGGTAGACCAATGGTTTAAGTATCGACCGGACCTAAGCGTGGTAGACCAATGGTATAAGTATCGACCGGACCTAAGCGTGGTAGACCAATGGTATAAGTATCGACCGGACCTAAGCATGGTAGACCAATGGTTTAAGTATCGACCGGACCTAAGCATGGTAGACCAATGGTATAAGTATCGACCGGACCTATGCATGGTAGACCAATGGTATAAGTATCGACCGGACCTATGCATGGTAGACCAATGGTATAAGTATCGACCGGACCTAAGCATGGTAGACCAATGGTATAAGTATCGACCGGACCTAAGCGTGGTAGACCAATGGTATAAGTATCGACCGGACCTAAGCGTGGTAGACCAATGGTATAAGTATCGACCGGACCTATGCATGGTAGACCAATGGTATAAGTATCGACCGGACCTATGCATGGTAGACCAATGGTTTAAGTATCGACCGGACCTAAGCATGGTAGACCAATGGTTTAAGTATCGACCGGACCTAAGCATGGTAGACCAATGGTTTAAGTATCGACCGGACCTAAGCGTGGTAGACCAATGGTATAAGTATCGACAGGAGCTAAGCATGGTAGACCAATGGTATAAGTATCGACCGGACCTAAGCGTGGTAGACCAATCGTATAAGTACCGACCGGACCTAAGCGTGGTAGACCAATGGTTTTAGTATCGACCGGACGTAAGCATGGTAGACCAATGGTTTTAGTATCGACCGGACCTAAGCGTGGTAGACCAATGGTATAAGTATCGACCGGACCTAAGCATGGTAGACCAATGGTTTAAGTACCGACCGGACCTAAGCATGGTAGACCAATGGTTTAAGTATCGACCGGACCTAAGCGTGGTAGACCAATGGTATAAGTATCGACAGGAGCTAAGCATGGTAGACCAATGGTATAAGTATCGACCGGACCTAAGCGTGGTAGACCAATGGTTTAAGTATCGACCGGACCTAAGCATGGTAGACCAATGGTTTTAGTATCGACCGGACCTAAGCGTGGTAGACCAATGGTATAAGTATCGACCGGACCTAAGCATGGTAGACCAATGGTTTTAGTATCGACCGGACCTAAGCATGGTAGACCAATGGTATAAGTACCGACCGGACCTAAGCGTGGTAGACCAATGGTTTAAGTATCGACCGGACCTAAGCGTGGTAGACCAATGGTATAAGTATCGACCGGACCTAAGCGTGGTAGACCAATGGTATAAGTATCGACCGGACCTAAGCGTGGTAGACCAATGGTTTAAGTATCGACCGGACCTAAGCGTGGTAGACCAATGGTATAAGTACCGACCGGACCTAAGCGTGGTAGACCAATGGTTTAAGTAACGACCGGACCTAAGCGTGGTAGACCAATGGTTTAAGTATCGACCGGACCTAAGCGTGGTAGACCAATGGTTTAAGTATCGACCGGACCTAAGCGTGGTAGACCAATGGTTTTAGTATCGACCGGACCTAAGCATGGTAGACCAATGGTTTAAGTATCGACCGGACCTAAGCATGGTAGACCAATGGTATAAGTATCGACCGGACCTAAGCGTGGTAGACCAATGGTATAAGTATCGACCGGACCTAAGCATGGTAGACCAATGGTTCAAGTATCGACCGGACCTAAGCATGGTAGACCAATGGTATAAGTATCGACAGGAGCTAAGCATGGTAGACCAATGGTATAAGTATCGACAGGAGCTAAGCATGGTAGACCAATGGTATAAGTATCGACCGGACCTAAGCATGGTAGACCAATGGTTTAAGTATCGACCGGACCTAAGCATGGTAGACCAATGGTATAAGTATCGACCGGATCTAAGCGTGGTAGACCAATGGTATAAGTATCGACCGGACCTAAGCATGGTAGACCAATGGTTTAAGTATCGACCGGACCTAAGCGTGGTAGACCAATGGTATAAGTATCGACCGGACCTAAGCATGGTAGACCAATGGTTTAAGTATCGACCGGACCTAAGCATGGTAGACCAATGGTATAAGTATCGACCGGACCTAAGCATGGTAGACCAATGGTATAAGTATCGACCGGACCTAAGCGTGGTAGACCAATGGTTTAAGTATCGACCGGACCTAAGCGTGGTAGACCAATGGTTTAAGTATCGACCGGACCTAAGCGTGGTAGACCAATGGTATAAGTATCGACCGGACCTAAGCGTGGTAGACCAATGGTATAAGTATCGACCGGACCTAAGCATGGTAGACCAATGGTTTAAGTATCGACCGGACCTAAGCATGGTAGACCAATGGTATAAGTATCGACCGGACCTATGCATGGTAGACCAATGGTATAAGTATCGACCGGACCTATGCATGGTAGACCAATGGTATAAGTATCGACCGGACCTAAGCATGGTAGACCAATGGCATAAGTATCGACCGGACCTAAGCGTGGTAGACCAATGGTATAAGTATCGACCGGACCTAAGCGTGGTAGACCAATGGTATAAGTATCGACCGGACCTATGCATGGTAGACCAATGGTATAAGTATCGACCGGACCTATGCATGGTAGACCAATGGTTTAAGTATCGACCGGACCTAAGCGTGGTAGACCAATGGTTTAAGTATCGACCGGACCTATGCATGGTAGACCAATGGTATAAGTATCGACCGGACCTAAGCGTGGTAGACCAATGGTATAAGTATCGACCTGACCTAAGCGTGGTAGACCAATGGTTTAAGTATCGACCGGACCTAAGCGTGGTAGACCAATGGTTTAAGTATCGACCGGACCTAAGCGTGGTAGACCAATGGTATAAGTACCGACCGGACCTAAGCGTGGTAGACAATGGTATAAGTATCGACCGGACCTAAGCATGGTAGACCAATGGTATAAGTATCGACCGGACCTAAGCATGGTAGACCAATGGTATAAGTATCGACCGGACCTAAGCATGGTAGACCAATGGTTTAAGTATCGACCGGACCTAAGCATGGTAGACCAATGGTTTAAGTATCGACCGGACCTAAGCATGGTAGACCAATGGTTTAAGTATCGACCGGACCTAAGCATGGTAGACCAATGGTATAAGTATCGACCGGACCTAAGCATGGTAGACCAATGGTTTTAGTATCGACCGGACCTAAGCATGGTAGACCAATGGTTTAAGTATCGACCGGACCTAAGCATGGTAGACCAATGGTATAAGTATCGACCGGACCTAAGCGTGGTAGACCAATGGTTTTAGTATCGACCGGACCTAACCGTGGTAGACCAATGGTTTTAGTATCGACCGGACCTAAGCGTGGTAGACCAATGGTTTTAGTATCGACCGGACCTAAGCGTGGTAGACCAATGGTATAAGTATCGACCGGACCTAAGCGTGGTAGACCAATGGTATAAGTATCGACCGGACCTAAGCGTGGTATACCAATGGTTTAAGTATCGACCGGACCTAAGCGTGGTAGACCAATGGTATAAGTATCGACCGGACCTAAGCGTGGTAGACCAATGGTATAAGTATCGACCGGACCTAAGCATGGTAGACCAATGGTATAAGTATCGACCGGACCTAAGCATGGTAGACCAATGGTTTAAGTATCGACCGGACCTAAGCATGGTAGACCAATGGTTTAAGTATCGACCGGACCTAAGCATGGTAGACCAATGGTATAAGTATCGACCGGACCTAAGCATGGTAGACCAATGGTTTAAGTATCGACCGGACCTAAGCGTGGTAGACCAATGGTTTAAGTATCGACCGGACCTAAGCGTGGTAGACCAATGGTATAAGTATCGACCGGACCTAAGCGTGGTAGACCAATGGTATAAGTATCGACCGGACCTAAGCATGGTAGACCAATGGTATAAGTATCGACCGGACCTAAGCATGGTAGACCAATGGTATAAGTATCGACCGGACCTATGCATGGTAGACCAATGGTATAAGTATCGACCGGACCTATGCATGGTAGACCAATGGTTTAAGTATCGACCGGACCTAAGCGTGGTAGACCAATGGTTTAAGTATCGACCGGACCTATGCATGGTAGACCAATGGTATAAGTATCGACCGGTCCTAAGCGTGGTAGACCAATGGTATAAGTATCGACCTGACCTAAGCGTGGTAGACCAATGGTTTAAGTATCGACCGGACCTAAGCGTGGTAGACCAATGGTTTAAGTATCGACCGGACCTAAGCGTGGTAGACCAATGGTATAAGTACCGACCGGACCTAAGCGTGGTAGACCAATGGTATAAGTATCGACCGGACCTAAGCATGGTAGACCAATGGTATAAGTATCGACCGGACCTAAGCATGGTAGACCAATGGTATAAGTATCGACCGGACCTAAGCATGGTAGACCAATGGTTTAAGTATCGACCGGACCTAAGCATGGTAGACCAATGGTTTAAGTATCGACCGGACCTAAGCATGGTAGACCAATGGTTTAAGTATCGACCGGACCTAAGCATGGTAGACCAATGGTATAAGTATCGACCGGACCTAAGCATGGTAGACCAATGGTTTTAGTATCGACCGGACCTAAGCATGGTAGACCAATGGTTTAAGTATCGACCGGACCTAAGCGTGGTAGACCAATGGTATAAGTATCGACCGGACCTAAGCGTGGTAGACCAATGGTTTTAGTATCGACCGGACCTAAGCGTGGTAGACCAATGGTTTTAGTATCGACCGGACCTAAGCGTGGTAGACCAATGGTATAAGTATCGACCGGACCTAAGCGTGGTAGACCAATGGTATAAGTATCGACCGGACCTAAGCATGGTAGACCAATGGTTTAAGTACCGACCGGACCTATGCATGGTAGACCAATGGTATAAGTATCGACCGGACCTAAGCATGGTAGACCAATGGTATAAGTATCGACCGGACCTAAGCGTGGTAGACCAATGGTATAAGTATCGACCGGACCTAAGCATGGTAGACCAATGGTATAAGTATCGACCGGACCTAAGCGTGGTATACCAATGGTTTAAGTATCGACCGGACCTAAGCGTGGTAGACCAATGGTATAAGTATCGACCGGACCTAAGCATGGTAGACCAATGGTATAAGTATCGACCGGACCTAAGCATGGTAGACCAATGGTTTAAGTATCGACCGGACCTAAGCATGGTAGACCAATGGTATAAGTATCGACCGGACCTAAGCATGGTAGACCAATGGTATAAGTATCGACCGGACCTAAGCATGGTAGACCAATGGTTTAAGTATCGACCGGACCTAAGCGTGGTAGACCAATGGTTTAAGTATCGACCGGACCTAAGCGTGGTAGACCAATGGTATAAGTATCGACCGGACCTAAGCGTGGTAGACCAATGGTATAAGTATCGACCGGACCTAAGCATGGTAGACCAATGGTTTAAGTATCGACCGGACCTAAGCATGGTAGACCAATGGTATAAGTATCGACCGGACCTATGCATGGTAGACCAATGGTATAAGTATCGACCGGACCTATGCATGGTAGACCAATGGTATAAGTATCGACCGGACCTAAGCATGGTAGACCAATGGTATAAGTATCGACCGGACCTAAGCGTGGTAGACCAATGGTATAAGTATCGACCGGACCTAAGCGTGGTAGACCAATGGTATAAGTATCGACCGGACCTATGCATGGTAGACCAATGGTATAAGTATCGACCGGACCTATGCATGGTAGACCAATGGTTTAAGTATCGACCGGACCTAAGCGTGGTAGACCAATGGTTTAAGTATCGACCGGACCTATGCATGGTAGACCAATGGTATAAGTATCGACCGGACCTAAGCGTGGTAGACCACTGGTATAAGTATCGACCTGACCTAAGCGTGGTAGACCAATGGTTTAAGTATCGACCGGACCTAAGCGTGGTAGACCAATGGTTTAAGTATCGACCGGACCTAAGCGTGGTAGACCAATGGTATAAGTACCGACCGGACCTAAGCGTGGTAGACCAATGGTATAAGTATCGACCGGACCTAAGCATGGTAGACCAATGGTATAAGTATCGACCGGACCTAAGCATGGTAGACCAATGGTATAAGTATCGACCGGACCTAAGCATGGTAGACCAATGGTTTAAGTATCGACCGGACCTAAGCATGGTAGACCAATGGTTTAAGTATCGACCGGACCTAAGCATGGTAGACCAATGGTATAAGTATCGACCGGACCTAAGCATGGTAGACCAATGGTTTTAGTATCGACCGGACCTAAGCATGGTAGACCAATGGTTTAAGTATCGACCGGACCTAAGCATGGTAGACCAATGGTATAAGTATCGACCGGACCTAAGCGTGGTAGACCAATGGTTTTAGTATCGACCGGACCTAAGCGTGGTAGACCAATGGTTTTAGTATCGACCGGACCTAAGCGTGGTAGACCAATGGTTTTAGTATCGACCGGACCTAAGCGTGGTAGACCAATGGTATAAGTATCGACCGGACCTAAGCATGGTAGACCAATGGTTTAAGTACCGACCGGACCTATGAAAGGAAGGAAGCTTGTAGTTTAACGTGACCGTCAATCTTGAGATCATGAGCCACGGGACCTTTTTACGTGGAATCCGAACCACAGGACATGGCATTTCACTGCGAAAATCTCACATGCATTGACCGGGAATCGAACCCGGACCGCCTTGGTGAGAGGCATACAGCTAGACCGCTGAGCCACCACGCCCCCCCCACCGGACCTATGCATGGTAGACCAATGGTATAAGTATCGACCGGACCTAAGCATGGTAGACCAATGGTATAAGTATCGACCGGACCTAAGCGTGGTAGACCAATGGTATAAGTATCGACCGGACCTAAGCATGGTAGACCAATGGTATAAGTATCGACCGGACCTAAGCGTGGTATACCAATGGTTTAAGTATCGACCGGACCTAAGCGTGGTAGACCAATGGTATAAGTATCGACCGGACCTAAGCGTGGTAGACCAATGGTATAAGTATCGACCGGACCTAAGCATGGTAGACCAATGGTATAAGTATCGACCGGACCTAAGCATGGTAGACCAATGGTTTAAGTATCGACCGGACCTAAGCATGGTAGACCAATGGTATAAGTATCGACCGGACCTAAGCATGGTAGACCAATGGTTTAAGTATCGACCGGACCTAAGCGTGGTAGACCAATGGTATAAGTATCGACCGGACCTAAGCATGGTAGACCAATGGTTTAAGTATCGACCGGACCTAAGCATGGTAGACCAATGGTTCAAGTATCGACCGGACCTAAGCATGGTAGACCAATGGTTTAAGTATCGACCGGACCTAAGCATGGTAGACCAATGGTTTAAGTATCGACCGGACCTAAGCGTGGTAGACCAATGGTATAAGTATCGACCGGACCTAAGCGTGGTAGACCAATGGTATAAGTATCGACCGGACCTAAGCGTGGTAGACCAATGGTATAAGTATCGACCGGACCTAAGCGTGGTAGACCAATGGTATAAGTATCGACCGGACCTAAGCGTGGTAGACCAATGGTTTAAGTATCGACCGGACCTAAGCGTGGTAGACCAATGGTATAAGTATCGACCGGACCTAAGCATGGTAGACCAATGGTATAAGTATCGACCGGACCTAAGCGTGGTAGACCAATGGTATAAGTATCGACCGGACCTAAGCATGGTAGACCAATGGTTTTAGTATCGACCGGACCTAAGCATGGTAGACCAATGGTATAAGTATCGACCGGACCTAAGCATGGTAGACCAATGGTATAAGTATCGACCGGACCTAAGCATGGTAGACCAATGGTATAAGTATCGACCGGACCTAAGCGTGGTATACCAATGGTTTAAGTATCGACCGGACCTAAGCGTGGTAGACCAATGGTATAAGTATCGACCGGACCTAAGCGTGGTAGACCAATGGTATAAGTATCGACCGGACCTAAGCATGGTAGACCAATGGTATAAGTATCGACCGGACCTAAGCATGGTAGACCAATGGTTTAAGTATCGACCGGACCTAAGCATGGTAGACCAATGGTATAAGTATCGACCGGACCTATGCATGGTAGACCAATGGTTTAAGTACCGACCGGACCTAAGCATGGTAGACCAATGGTATAAGTATCGACCGGACCTAAGCATGGTAGACCAATGGTTTAAGTATCGACTGGACCTAAGCGTGGTAGACCAATGGTATAAGTATCGACCGGACCTAAGCGTGGTAGACCAATGGTTTAAGTATCGACCGGACCTAAGCGTGGTAGACCAATGGTATAAGTATCGACCGGACCTAAGCGTGGTAGACCAATGGTTTTAGTATCGACCGGACCTAAGCGTGGTAGACCAATGGTTTAAGTATCGACCGGACCTAAGCGTGGTAGACCAATGGTTTTAGTATCGACCGGACCTAAGCATGGTAGACCAATGGTTTAAGTATCGACCGGACCTAAGCATGGTAGACCAATGGTTTAAGTATCGACCGGACCTAAGCGTGGTAGACCAATGGTTTAAGTATCGACCGGACCTAAGCGTGGTAGACCAATGGTTTAAGTATCGACCGGACCTAAGCGTGGTAGACCAATGGTATAAGTATCGACCGGACCTAAGCGTGGTAGACCAATGGTATAAGTATCGACCGGACCTAAGCGTGGTAGACCAATGGTATAAGTATCGACCGGACCTAAGCGTGGTAGACCAATGGTTTAAGTATCGACCGGACCTAAGCGTGGTAGACCAATGGTTTAAGTATCGACCGGACCTAAGCGTGGTAGACCAATGGTATAAGTATCGACCGGACCTAAGCGTGGTAGACCAATGGTTTAAGTATCGACCGGACCTAAGCATGGTAGACCAATGGTTTAAGTATCGACCGGACCTAAGCATGGTAGACCAATGGTTTAAGTATCGACCGGACCTAAGCATGGTAGACCAATGGTTTAAGTATCGACCGGACCTAAGCATGGTAGACCAATGGTTTAAGTATCGACCGGACCTAAGCATGGTAGACCAATGGTTTAAGTATCGACCGGACCTAAGCATGGTAGACCAATGGTTTAAGTATCGACGTTTAAGTATCGACCGAATCTAAGCGTGATAGACAGGACCTAGTCTTGATAGACGAATGATTTTAGTATCCATCGGGCGTAACCTCTTTAGGCCAGTAGTTTAAGCATACATTTTAAGATATTATTGCATAGCAATCAGAATTAAATATAATTAATTTTATAATGTAATATGTAATACGCTTAATATGAACACCGCCAGTGTTTGATCCCGCTTGTAAATGAATGTGTAATAAATATATTTCTTCGAATGTCTGTATCATTGGATTTGGGTTTAAATACATAGTTTCATGATTTTTGAATTACTAGTGAGCAAAGTACGGTTTTCTTTGTTCTGTCGCCAAATTGAAAAAAAGAAAGAAAAATAAACTAGATCTTGCTACTGTCGCTAAAGATGTCAACTCTGGTGGAAGCTGTCTTGATCTTTCCAGTTCCTGATTTTTTTCTAATTGATAAATTGGAGCATTTAAAAAAATCATTTGAATTTATTCGCATCGGATTGGTATTGAGCTTCGCGGCTAGCCTGGCCTGCCATCAGGGCTATCATGAGGTTGGGGGATGAGATTCGTACAACCACTTGGCACTGGTCATTACTCTCAACTACTGAAGATCCTTTTAAAAAAAGTTTATATGTCGCATTAAGAAGGAAATGTTGGCACACCAGCAAAATATAGCGTTATTTAGCGTGTCAAATCAGATGAAATTCCAAACAGCTAGGATTGGAGACATGCTGTTCTTGCTATCTCAGAACACAAACGAACTTCCTGTCCATAATCGACGCTGTAATTATGCAAATCTTACACGTTCTTTTAAAATTTTACTGTTTTCATTTTGCTTTCCTGGCTCTAGTTCCTATTCTATTCTTCTGAGAGAGGCTATTTCTTCTGCTTGTCCTTTATTTGGTCCATTTTGCCTTTGATATTTTCTTCAATGTGCATTCTATCGCCCACAAGCCCATTATCATTATAGTGGTGTATATTTACCCAGGAGGTACCGGGTTCGATCTTCACACACAGGGAGATGAAACGTGTAAGCCGTGGACGTAAGTTGGGAAGCATCCTAAAGCGGAACGCAATACACTACTAGGAAATACTGTATTATCGCGTATAATTACAATGAAATAATAATTTAAAATATAGTTTTGTACATAAAAAAGGAAATAGGTTCACATGTATGACACTGTATTTTCAACTTACGTACAAACATTTCAGTTTCTCTGCTCGTTTCTTTGTTTCCACGTGTCTTTCAAAGTGCTTCGTCGCGACGTTGTATGATCTTCTTTGCATCCTCCATTAAGGTCGCTCACAACAGCTAGTGCTTCTCCAAAAGTGTGTATTTTAAGCTCCCTTTCGTTGCCTTCGTCGTCGTCGTCGTCCATTTCTTCCATGACTTCGCACCTGCTGTTTTCGGCAACTGCTCTTTGAATGTCTTCAGTCGTTAATGTTTCCTAGAACTTTTGGTGCAAGTACAGTCGCGCTCAAAATGTAGTACTGCACATAGCTTGGTATTATGGATAAGATAATCCGTGTTGTCAGGTTATTTACGCCTACAGTTCCGGAATTTCCGTTTCCGCGTTAAGCAGTTTTCCGGTTTACAGTGCCATTTTACATAGGAAATAGCTCCGTTCCGAATGTTGTTTTCCGTTTGTCCAGGTTTCCGGTATATAAAGGTTCCGGTTTAGGGTGGTTTTATTGTATCTCTCGAGCTAACTTCCAGTGCCGGAAGGTGACAATGCCTCATTTGCATCCCATATTCATAGCGCGCCTGCCTCGCACCCGGAGGATCAGTATGCCTTCCTTCGAAGGGGAATAGTTATTAACAAGAAATGTACATCCGCCTGAATCAATACTATAAAGAAAAAAATATTTATTTAACTTCTTTTCAGTACATGTTTCGAGGATTAATTACATTTTATCCCCTTCATCAGCTATTGAAAAAGAAAATCGCAGCACAGAAATAAGACACGTATTTAAACCTAATATGGTGGACCGTAAAATTTAGGTTATAAGAACAGAATAAAATGAAATGAAATAGATGGCGACTGTGATCAGCTGCTCATGACAAATAGTAGATCCGTATTGAAGCTTGAAATGGTAGATATGTAACACCACTACTCCACCAATCCGCTAAGTCTATAACTAATGAAGAGCCTGTATGCTTAAAGGTCCAAATTTAGCCTTTTCAAAACAAAGCGGCTTTAAGAAACCCGACGTGATGGAAAGTGATCTGTTGGTAAAGAGAGGTTAGTTCAAAGCATATAGTGTCTGAAAAGAAAGCAATGGAAAAACAGATAAAATTATACCAGTGACAAATATGAAAAATATATTAAAATCATTATGCAAATCTAATTTAAACGACATTAAAAGAATATAAATCAAATAAATATGATAAGTGATAACTTACATGAGGCTAGGACAAAGTTACATTTAGAAAATGATTTGTCTATTGTTTTAAATTTTATGGGCGATTTTGGACTAAGCTACGCTTTTTTTTTTCAATACCCGGTAGCTGATGAAGGGGATAAAATGTAATTAATCCTCGAAACATGTACTGAAAACAAGTTAAATAATTATTTTTTTCTTTATAGTATTGATTCAGGCGGATGTACATTTCATATTAATAACTACAGTGAAACCCCTCAAATCCGAACTAATTGGGGCTGTAGCCTGTTCGGATTTCAATTTGTTCGGATTAGCCGAAAAATATCCGTAACATAATAACGAGCCCTCGTTATGCTATAGGACAGACAATGTGACTTATACTGTTCTTGACATCACATTGCGCTTCGTAGAACAACGCGCAGCAGCCACGCCAAACGATGTCACGTTGTCGCGCAATTGCCTCTGCGGGAATGTTTTCGTCACTTCGACAGTTGGAGATAACTGATTTCAAGTGAAAGATTGTGTGATTCTATTGTTATTTCATTGATTTTGCAAAGTGAATACTATAACCAACTTTTTCCGTTTTTGAACCCTGGATGAGGGATGTAGGCACTTTGTTAGGTATGCTAACGGTACTTCTTTGTTAATTTTTCAACTAATTATGTAAAATAAGGTTATAATGTAGAATATATATATGTTCTATGACTAAATAAATATGTTTCAGTTTATTGCGTGTGTTTTTCAAACTTAAAATTGTCGGAAAAAACTCGTTCGGATTACCCGGGATTTCGGATTTATGGGGTTCGGATCTGAGGGGTTTCACTGTATTCTAGCATATCAATACGGAACCACCATGAGTCATTTAAATAATGTATTCGAAGGGGGAGTAAAGCCGGCGGTCCCATGTCATAGATTTATGGTATGCTAAAGAACCTTCCACTAATTTCACTTGTGTGAAGCTAAATTATAGGTTAAACATTTGACAAACGCTCTTAGGTTCCGACCAGGGGCGTAATACAATTTTTTTTTTCGGGAGTGGGGGTCTGACTATCCTGGAAAATTGTGAGCATTCTCAGGGGATTGTCACCGCAAAATACCCAGAAATATCACCAACCTCTTAGAGCATATAACTTTGTGTAATTATTTTAGATAAGATTCAAAGTTTATTTAGCCTACAATTACCGGCAATACAAAAAAAAGTTGTAAAGTACAACACAACACACAAATAAAATATTTGTCAGTTTACTAAGCAGAAAGGTAAAGAGTTTATTTTTTGCCTCACAAGGCTGAGTGTACCCCGTTCCAGCCTTCAGACTAGAATTAAAATTTCTTGGTAGAGCCGGGAATCGAATTCGGACCTCCGGGACGGCAGACGAGAATGCTAGCCACTATACCACGAGGTAGTCTTAATTTCAATCTTAATATTGTTTATGACTTAGCCAATAAGTTAAGATTAGGGTACAAGCAAATTTACAATTATTTTATGCTCTTACCAAAGCAACACCCTTCATTTTTATTGGATTTTGTTTTTGGGGGGGGGGGCTAGAGCCCTCTCAGCACTCCCTGGTTCCGACGTTCGTCGCCAGGAGCCGACTGTGGTGGCATCTGGTAACCAAGTTCCGAACTAGTAGATGGTGGCGTTTGGCGGCAAAAGTAGGAACTACTTGAAAAAATCAATGTCTGCAGCCCTTACTTGAATTGAACACACATAAACACACACACACTAACAGTCATCACAATTAACACGGGTTATCAGACAGATTCTACACATACCCAAAGTACACGGGGCTACATGACCGCGTTGTCGCAGCCCCTAAACTGAGGAACCAACCAACCATCCGTCAGGGATTTCAGAAACTGACGTGAGGGCTGGAATGGGGTGCATTCTGCCTCGTGAGGACAATTGAGTAGCTGTTTGACAGTGAGACAGCGCCACTGTCCGCGTCACCCCATAGGCTAATCTGCAGGCCAAATGGCTGGGCAACGGAGTCGTCTAAGATGACCGGGAACTCCACTGGCTGTGTTTTGTGAATAATTCGTTGAGTTTTGATAATAAATTGTACACGTAGGCCTACAGTGGAGCTGAATATGATTTCTTAGTTCTTATTGGTCGTGCGCGTTAATAGCAGCCTTACCTGACTCGTTTTTCTCAGGGTCTCCTTACTATTCAGGCAAATCGCGGTACCTTGGGGGATTGTTTTTGCAAGTGTTTTGTGATGAATATAATTGTCTGTGGTAATTTCATAACAATGGCGAGATTTCGTGAAAAAAAATACGATTATTTCCGTTTAACCTAGGGCAGAATATTCTTACAGGTATATTATTTGTCTTTTATTTATACTAATTTCAAATATTTAAAAATATTTTTGTCTTGTTTTCTTTTACAGTTTAATGTTCATATTTATTTTTATAATTGTTAATTTTATTTATTATCTTAAACTTAAGATGATACAATTATAATTATTGTAATTTCTATACGCCTTTTTATTGGTATTGTGTGCATAAATGGAGAAATCATGTGGGTAGACTCATGGAATGATTATTTTGATTTTTATTACGTAGCTCATTTATGTATAATTTTACAAGCATATTTGTTTCAAATTTAATTTTTATTATGATATTTTTATTCTTTATTTTTTCAATTTTAATTGTTTTTCTTAAAAACAATTATCAAGCACTTTAATCCAAGGAGATAAAAACATATTTGGTTTTCATAAATATTAACACTTCCAAAACAAAATTCGTTGATATATGGCTAAAAGATTGAACCATCTGCATTTTTTATGATATTATTTGTCCATAATAGGTGGTTAATTTCGAGACCACTAACCTATAAAGGGTTAAGAAACTTTCTTGTTTTCCGCTCGTTAGGATCCCAACACCCCTGCAACGTGTTCATCCTTTCTTTTCCAAATTGTTCTTCAAGGCAAAAGTACTATGTAATTCAAAACCGCCTTGTCCAAAAGAATGTAGTTTAATTACTTTTTATACCTATAGTACATGTTTCGGTGTTCAATGACATCCTCGTCAGCGTACATTGAATTTTAAAATAATTTCAAAACTAAGTTTACAAAGATAAAGTAAATGGATATCTTTACAAAACACTTCGAAATTTAAATAAAAAGAAGGAGCTCACAAAAGGAATTAGAAAACACATGAATAAATAAGATTAGAATGAATATAAATGTACCTTAAATGACTGATTGTAAGTCTATAATATGGTTCGATTATAGTGAATCGGACATCGCTGCTATGCACTATAATCGAACCATATTATAGTCCTTGAAGGTAGACTACATTTATATTCATTCTATTTAGTGTTTGGTAAGGATATCCATTTTCTCTTTTATCTTTGTAAACTTAGTTTTCAGATTATTTTAATATTCAATCTATGCTGACGAGGATGTCATTGAACACTGAAAAATGTACGTATAGCAATAATTAAACAAGGATCTTAGTGTTTGACGAGGCGGTTTTAAATTACATAGTACTATCAGTCAACATGGATATTTATTATTACCGTTGCCATAATGGTTAACGTTGACGCATTTTCTCAAGGCAAAAGTGAGCTGATCTTGTTGTGAGAAGCACAAGTGTAGTTCCACTTGTCGGATGCGCTCCCCTCGCTTATGGTAATGTGCACCTTGCTCAGTGGGTCAGCCTGCCTTTGTAGTGTGACTTGTGATAGATGTTTTAGAACCCTCCAGTTTAAAAAGTTAAGGAGAAAGCTTTCTGTCCAACCCCACTCACTCACTACCTGTGCTCCCGTCTCGTCTCCATCTTATCACGGTCTGGGACGGGGGTGTTCCAGCGTGACATTGTCCTACCCCAGCTCAGGGGTGTACAGTGTTGGCAATAATACCCTTGCTGTCTGTCTGAACGCGACGTGCATAACCGGAGAGCTTATGTGGAAGAGATGAATTTAAGGCTACAGCCGCATCTATCCTATTCCTCAACTGCATTACAATTACACACACTAATACAGACATCACATTAACACAAGTTATTAGTCAATTCCACAGCCCCCAAGTAGGCCTACGAGGGGCTAAATGAAACAATGATGAGATGGGAGAATAATCCATGTTACCTCGTGTCCTTGCCACCTACAATCGAAGCTCTGTGAGGAGACGCGGGGTTGGGGGCGCCGTCTATTCCAATACTGCTAACATAACTGCGGATAAACAAAACGTTATCCTCATTCGCCCCGCATCTGCACGACTGTTATCCGCATCCGCTCTGCTTCCGCACAACTGTTAACCACCCCGCATCGCACGGCTTTTTCCCGCCTTTCCAAGTTTGTTATCCGAATCTACTGGCATTGCAATAGTATTTTTTATTAAATAAAGCATAACTTACTAAAGCAACATATTTAGAAATTTGAGGAATAAGTCATTCCCTTAGGCTTTGTGTATCAAATGCTATGTTTAAAATGAATGTTATACAGCCAGAATTGCAACCCTTTCGTGTTCGGAGTGTTAGTTATGCTTAATAACATAATTTGATTGAAATTAACTTAAATCCTCTTACATTTGTCATGAAAAACACATAACAGAAATATATGATATGTCATAAACATCTGGGACCTAATAATGGTATGGCGCTGGTTAGTTCCAAACATGGAAGTGCGGTCATTGCAGTGGTGAACACGGAATACGATTTTCATTGACATACTAAATACTAGTTCGGATTCCATTCTAAAAACTATCCACAAATTTTCTCCCAACATTACCCGCAGCTTATCTCCTATCCGCACAGCCATGCAAACTATATCCGCCGCATGGGGATTTTTTTCCGGATACACGCATCCGCGCGGGGCTTTAAACATAGGGTCCTTGCATAAACCACTGTGGTGTTGCGAATGAAGGAGCGAGTCACCGACCAATGTATTTGGTTCTGTTAGTACGCAAGGACCAGGAACCCATCACATCACTCATCATCATCCATGATCCACATTCCTCTCAGGTTCACGGAGCTTGGACTCGCACATTCGTGGTCTTGTAGTAGTGTTATCTTCTTCCTGTGGCGCTGAACATCACAACCACGCCTCCACAAGAGGAACAACAACTCCACATTGCGCTACGACCTGCTTTCCACGGACATGTTCAAGATATTTATTTAAACATAGGCTATGTACATTCCTAGCTTCAAGGGCAATACGTCAGACCTGTTGAGCTCTAAGCTACATCTAGTTCTTTTTCATACTCCAAGTATAAATGGCCTTGAAATGTTATTGAATATCGATTTATAGATGGTCAATCGTATTAACTGCCATAATCAGCTACAATTAGTCTACTTCTATTTAATTTTGATTTATTATAATTCTTCTTCTTCTCCTTTTACGGCCTCATTGGACCACTTGAGTCAATCATTTCTTGGTCCTCTTCTTCAGTAAGTTTTCTTTCCGAGTTACCCAGTAGCTTTTCATTCGCTCTGATCTTCTGAGGCGTTCCTTCCTCATCTGTAAAAACCCCTTTTACGTTTGTCTACTTTTGGTTGAAATCTTATTTTTATGTCTGAGTTTTTTAAAAATTCTTTGTTTCGCAAGTCATTCAAGGTTGTTTCTAATTCTTTCGTATCTTCTCTAATTTCCTTAATCCATCCTACTTGTTGTTTCATATTACAAAGTTTCTCAACAATTTTTCTAGATAATCTGGTTTCCGGTGTCCCCACAACGTGACCAAAAAAGAAATCAGTTTCTTCCGAATAGTATCAGTGATGGGCTCCAGTTCATTTGGTACTATCCGTCATTGTCCATCTTTCTGATATTTTTTAAAATTTATGCATGTTCTAGCTGAGTAAGGTTAAAAAGAGTTTCGCTTCCATATGTCATCTCTGGTTGAACCACCGTCTTGTAACGTTTTAATTTTGTTGTGATAGATAGACATTTTCTTTTATGTAGACCATGTTAATTTTTAGGCTTTTATTATTTTACTAATTGTCCTTAATATTTACGAAGTGTATTTTAAGGATCTGGTTTAAATAAATACAAATATGTTATTAACATTGGGTAATTTCGGTAAAATATTATGTTATGGATGTTGTTTGAGACAGTTAAACCATATAAATGAATTGTTTGTTGCAGAGCCATGCCGCCAACAACTCAAACAACTCAAACAACAACCGAGCCACAGCAACCACCACGACCACGAACATCAACATGAGCAGCAGCTTGCACCAGAAGGTGTTGCGGTGGGGCGCTGACACCACCCAGCGGGCCGTGGGGAGTCCTGTCCCTCTAGGACGTCGCAGCTCAAACCCCGGCGCGTCAGCAACCACCGCCACCATCGCTGTGACGGCGTCCCTCGTCTCGTCCGTGAGCACGCTCATCCTGGACAACATGCGTGGTGATGGTGCCATCGTCCACCGCAAGCTGGATCGTAGCCAGAGCGAGCCTGCCTCGACCGCTGTCGTCAAGGCAGCCAACATCAACACGAGCCGCTACAAGACGGAGCTGTGTCGACCCTTCGAGGAGAACGGCTCTTGTAAATATGGCGACAAGTGCCAGTTCGCTCATGGCGCTCACGAGCTGCGCAATCTGGTGCGACATCCCAAGTACAAGACTGAACTCTGTCGAACCTTCCACACCATCGGCTTCTGTCCGTACGGACCTCGCTGCCATTTCATTCACAATGCGGATGAGGCACGGAACAAGCCGAAACCTCTGGAATTGACAGAATCTTCGTCCTCCCCTACGTCTTCCTTGAGTCAATCCCCGACCAACTCCGTGGGCTCCTTCTTCTCGGAGACCGATGTGTTCTCTTCCTTGTCCCCTCAGCCACACACACCTACCCCAGTATCGGCCAACACTGCGTTCGGCTTCAACCCGCTTCCTGCAGCAGTCAAGCCCAAGTCCGTGTCGCCATCTCCTCCAGGCAGTCCTCGAGGGTCTCCTCCCCCCACCACCGAAGCGCGCCTCCCCGTCTTCAACAGACTGAGCAGCCAACTCATCCTCAGCGGGCTGGGCGAGCTCCTGGCCTAAACTGAACATGTTATACTATATATATATAATATATATGTTGATTCTGTGGCTTCCTTCTAAAAGTTACTCTTGACTGATTTGTTTATACCTCAAAATAATCCATCAGTACCTGAAGGAATTTCAGTTAATTTGTTCTCAAATTTCAGTGAGACTAGTTTGGGTTGCAGTTCAGTTCGTTAAAAGATATTTTAAATTATTGAAAACTGTAATTGCTTTATTCATTACTGGTCTTCACATGTATGGATTATTAGCGGGAAGCTTAACTTGGGCCTTTTGGAGCAAGCTACAGAATGGAGGTATTAGTAATTTTTATTACCTTTTTAATATGAATAATAATAATAGTAATAATGAAAGTACTAGAAAGGAGGGTCATTCCAACCAGAATACGTGGCTGTGGAGCTTGGACTGACGATATTGGGGTCAAGTTAACTGCCCCATACACTTTTATTTAAAGAACCGTTTTAAGTTATAAGAAGCAATGATGTGATTTGAAAGTGATGGAAGTGTGTATTTTTGTTGTGTTTAGAATTTATCTGCTCCACTCATTGATTTTAAGATTACAAATACCTTTATTAACCACTTTATTCCACATGAAGCTGTTGTAACTTTCGGGCCTCCATAGTTTCTTGTGGAATCACTACTATTTTCATAGTCATTTTCAGGTTTTCTTACTGTATGGTATTTATTATTTTGTATAAACTAGTGTATGGTATTTTATTTTTGCAACTCTTGCGTATGAATCATTTTTGTTCTGAGGGGATCAGCTTTTTAATGTTTGTTGTTTGATTATTATTATTATTATTATTATTATTTATGCTCAGTTCATATTAATTTTACCAGTCAACAAACAATAAGAAATCACTCATGAATGTATGCTGTGTTTTAGTTACAGTAACTATTTTATACTTTGTGAAGAAAGAATTGCTCGTGAAGCAAAATTCCATTGTAAATATGTTTATGTTCATTGCTCATGTGACAGCTAAATTATTTTGTGTTTCACTGGTCATTATTTGTGAATAACAGAGAAAGAGAGAATTTCAGTTATTTTTGCATCAGGGGATAAGTTGATCTCTTTTTTAAAGGACAGTGTTTTTGAAAAGATGCTGCTTTTAAAAGAAAATAATTCCCACTATGTTTGACAAAGCTTGATTCGGGTGCATTCATTTCAACTTAATTTATTGCAACTACTTGATGTGCCTGCAGTATATACACACATATTATAATATAATATATAGCTCAAAACTGTTTGAAATTCAGATTTTGTGTATTTTTTTTGTTTTGTTTTAATTGAAACTGGGGGTTTATTTTCCTCTTTGTATTTTTACCGTTCGTTGTATTTATGTAACTTATTATTTATGTTCCAAATGTATTTATCAAGTTTATATTAAAACAAGTTTATAAAAAATAAAAGACTTGCAATTTTATATAAAACAGCTTTTTTAAGACCAATAATTATTGTGTTATATGCCACAACCTGTTGGTATTGCTACAGTATGAAAAGAATAGTATAATTTTCTATAATTTTCATAAAAATAAAAAAGTTTATTTACTTGCAGTTCTTGTTTTATATTTATTTACCTTCCATCCCTATTATTGTTCCGTCTTGGGTTTGTGCTGTCGCAGTGCTGAATAGGTCAATACTATATTGAAACTAATTGACATATAGTACTTTTTAATATCGTAGTTAACTTGTAACCAATTTGAAATCAAGTACCCCACCCAATTAATACAAAATCAACAAAAATTGTATTGATTGGGCGGAGATAGTAATTGATTTCAATTTAATTAATGTGTCAATGCGGACTAATATTAATATTCCTAACTTTTAACCATTCTCAGCTTAAGTTAAAATTATAAATATTAAACTAAGATAAAGTATCAGGTTGAGGGAGTCTGAAGGATTCTCCCAAATGAAACTGTCTATCATGAGATTGATCCAATCACCAGCACAATGAAGAAGAAGAGAATTTCTTATTTGTTTCACATCTTACGGCTTCCTGAAAACAGAATTGTACGCCAACTAGTGATAGGAAAATGGAACCAAGAAATCCAACAAGATCTCAAAGCAGTTGGACTCAAGATAACAAATGCCGAGGAGAAAAATAAAATTAACACCATTTTTAAAACTCGCAAATTTTCTGCAGAAAACACATAGAAACCCTATGGAGATTTCAGGTGAGTTGAGAAAATCCCGATCTGAAATAATGACAAAGTACTGGAAAGAGCGCAAGAACCAAGCAGTACTACTTGCAAAGAAGAAGTGATTGTGGAACGACTCAAGTGGTCCAATGTGACCAAGATTAAGAAATAAATAAACTAAGAGCATCAATATAATGGAAACATTAACGATCTTAAAATAATAGTCACTATAAATATATATATATATCCGTTGAATAACCTTCAAAATATTACTGAAATCTGCTTAAAATAATGTTAGATCAGAAACTGTCTACCTTAATACTACAGTACAGTATTTGAAGAACGGTTATGATCATGGTAAAAATATATTGTAAATTTGTTTAAAAATCAGATGTTACATTGGAATTTTTTATTATTTGCGAATTGACCACTTCGGATCACGCTACAATTTCATTTTTTCTTTGCCTGAAGTTTCCTCTTCCTCCAGTACTCCTTCATATCGGCGCTATGCTGTTTCTTCTGCTCATCCGTCCAGGCTCTTCCCTTCTTTGTGGTTCTTGTGACGTGAAACCCTTCCAAATTTTGAATTATGTACCGAAATGTTTCCCTGTTTGACATCTGAACTTCCTGGATGTTGGAATTTTCGAGATCTTTTCGAACTTCCTTAATCCATGTCGTTGTTGTCTTCTTGTTCCACAGGTAGTCGAATAACTGTTTGGTTAGTCTAGTTTTGTCCATTCTGTACAAGTGTCCGAGAAACGATAACCTCCTCTTCTTCATGGTCTCTGAGATTCTCTCCACATTTTTATAGACTTCATTGTTGCTCCGAAGTTTCCTGCCGGTTTCAGTCTGGACTGGGCCCATGATTTTCCGTAGTATTCTTCTTTCTAGGATCTCTAGCTTCTCCAACTTGTAATTCATCGAGAGGCATTCGCTGGCATACAGGCATTCTGTTTTTACTACCGTGTTGTAATGTTTTAGTTTGGCATTCCATGAGATGCATTTCTTGTTGTAGATGTTTTTAGTTAGCCCATAAGCTCTTTCCATTTTTGAGATACGATCTTCTACAGCAGCTTTCTCTAGGCCGTTCTCTTGTATGGTTTCACCGAGGTATTTGAACTTTTTCACCCTCTGAATCCGTCCAATCTCTGTTTCAAGGAATTGTGGTCCATCTTTGTCATTCATCATGAACTTGGTCTTCTCTTTCGAGATTCTAAGTCCTGTCTTGCTAGCGATCTTTTCTAAGAGGTTGATCTGTATGGCCGCTTCTTCTAGGTTTTCTGAAAGTATCGCAAAATCATCAGCGAAAGCCAAGCAATTGACTTTGATTCCTACCGTTTTTCGTCCTAGGCAGATCGGGGCTATCTCTTGATTTTCAAGTTCGGAATTCCAAATTCTCACAATCCTCTCGAGGACACAGTTGAATAGTAATGGTGATAATCCATCACCCTGTCGCACACCTGTCTTGATTTCAAATGACTGAGACAATTCTCCCATGAACTTCACCTTAGAAGTTGTGGCTGTTAAGGTTTCTCTGATAATATTGGCCAGTTTGGTTTTGACTCCAAATTCTCTAATGATCTTATCTAGGGTCCCTCTGTCCACCGAGTCGAAGGCTTTTTTGAAGTCAATGAATGAAACCACTATACTTTTGCCGTTCAGCGCTCTGTGGCGAATTATTGATTTCAAATTTAGGATTTGTTCGGCACAGGAGCGGCCTTTCCGGAACCCACCTTGGTATTCTCCAAGTTGCTTATCTAGGATTCCTTCTATTCTATTCAGAAGTATCCTTGAGAGGATTTTGTAAGTGACTGGGAGTAGCGAAACGCCTCTGTAGTGTTAACATCTTGTTTGTTCCCTTTCTTATGGAGTGGGTGAATCAGCGCTGTTTTCCATTCGTCTGGTAGCTTTTCCGTCTCCCATATTTGTTGGAAGATATGGTGCAAGTCGTCTAGGATTTCCGGTTCTGCCCACTTCAACATTTCTGCTGATATGGAGTCTTCCCCGCTTGCCTTGTTGTTCTTGAGACTTTTCAGGGCTTCCTTTATTTCTTCTTTTGTTGGTGGCATATCATCTTCTGAGTTTATAGGATGAGTCTGAAACTCTAGTTTGTTGGTTGGAGACGGGCAGTTGAGGAGTTTCTCAAAGTATCTGGCTAATATATTGCAGTTTTCTTGATTGTTCAGTCCAATTTTTCCTTCTTCGTTTTTGAAACTTATACTTGGAATTTGGTATCCTCTAAGCTTGTCCTTGAAGGTTTGGAAAAAATCTCTGGTGTTATTCTTAGTGAAGTCGTCCTGGAGGTTTTGTAACTTTGCATTCTCAAACGATCGTTTGGTCCTGCGGAATACCCCTGATGTTTCTTTCCTTTGGGTTCTGAATTGTTCCAAATGTTCCATATCTCTTGAACATTTCCATTGTCTCCATGTGTCGGATCTCTTTTCAAGTGCTTTCTCACATTCTTCATTCCACCAGATTGTACGTTTCCTCTTTGCCAGTCCGAATGTTTTCTTAGCGGCTTCATTGATCTTTGTACAAAGATGTTGCCAGGTCTTTGTTCTAGAAGAGCGGATTTCTTCTCTGAAGTTATTTATAATATCTCCATTGATGTTCATTCGATTGGTGTTGTATTTTTTCAACTTAGGTGGATCCTTCTTTTGTTTTGGTGGAAGAAAACGTATTTTAACTTTGGAGAGATAGTGATCAGAGTCAAATTTACCATTTCTAATCACTTTAACATTCATCACCTCCCTAGTATTTGTCCTTGATATTGCTACATGGTCTAATTGGAATTCTCCTAGGTTGGGATTTGGAGATACCCATGTCTTTGCTTTTCTTGGGAGTTTCCGAAAATGAGTCGACATGAGATTCAACTGGAAGATTTTGCAGAGTCCAAGGAGCCGTTCGCCATTCTTGTTTGTCCTCCTGTGTGCTGGATAGTCTCCTACTATATCTCTGTATTTTCTTTCTGTCCCTATTTGTGCGTTGAAGTCCCCCAGAAGGATTTTTACATGGTTCACAGGTATCCGAGCGATTTCTGTTTCTAAGAGGTCCCAGAAGTCATCGACTTTCTGTGGCTTCTTCTTGTCTTCGTTGATAGGAGCATGGCAATTTATGAGAGTATAATTCCTGTTTTTGCACTTGATTGTCAATAGGGATAATCTCTCAGATTTAGATGAGAAGTCTGTGACACTGTCCACTATGGTTTTGTTTATGTAGAAGGCAGTCCCAAGGAGAGGGGTGTTAGCCATTATCTTTATTGCTGGCTTTCCTTTGAATACTCTGTAGTGCTTTGTATCCATGATGTGGTCATATAGGAATCTGGTCTCTTGTACAGCCAAAATCTGGATTTGTTGGTCGTCCAGGAGCTTTTCCAATTCTTTCTGTTTTCCGACTCGCAGGAGTGAGTTGACGTTAATGGTCCCGATGAAGTATTTCCTCTTGAATTTCAATTTGGAAGGTGTTTCAAGACGCTCCGACTCATCTTGTATGCAGGTGGTGGGACTCCCCAGAATCCTAGGTCCCGATGCATTGCCTACTGCAATGGTGGATTTCTCTTTCAAGTTACCACCTGGGGTAGTGCTCTCATTTAGCGACATTTCCATTCTGCATATGAAATTGTGTTGTGTAGGTGTAGGAAATAAAATTCCGAAATGATTTTTTTTTTTTTTTTTAATCATACACATCATCAAATTCCAGCTCCAGTCGCCCGGGCGCTGTTAACGAGCCCTCGCCACCTTTTCCTGTCCATGAATAGTTGGTCTTCAAGAGTCCTTCTCCAGTCTAGCCCTTTGTCTTCAAGATCATCCTTGATTTCATCCAACCATTTCTTCTTCTTTGGTCTTCCTACTGTTCTTTTTCCTGGGATAATCTTGAAATAAGCTTTTGGTGTCATCCTCACCTCCCATTCTTTGAAGATGCCCATATCTTCACTAGTCGAGCTGTAACTGACATCATTCCAATATCGGACCGAGTTCTTGCCTTACAAATTCAAACAACGAAAGCAAGAGTCAATAAAATACAAGTCTGTGCACCGACTACTGATAAGGGTGAAGATGGATTAGAACAGTTTTATAGTGAATTGGGACAGGCACTGAAGATGGTGAAATCTCAAGACATTGTCATCGTCATGGGGGATTTATACACTGTGAGCTGCCAGAATGGGATTGATATTTGGCCGGAAATTCCACGTCAATCATCACCCCTCTGCCTTTTGACCAATCCATGTTCGTACAGTTGATGTCATACTCTGCGTTGTAATATCACATTCCTCGTGTGTCAGTGCCTGGATAGCTTTGTCACTGGCTTGTACAGTGTGATCGCTTGTCATTCTAACTGTTTAGCAACCTTGTTCCCTGACCACATGGCGAGAACTGTCAATCCCATTCGGGCAGCTCACAGAGTATAAACGCAAACATTGGTAAGGGTAAAGTATCAGAATTTAATGGAGAATTTGGATTAGGAACTGGTTATTACCAACACATACTTCAAGTTACCTGCAAGAAGGTTATATACCTGGGTATCTCCAGCAGATCAAAATGACAGAATTGTAAGGAATCAAATAGATTATATTCTTATCAATAAATGCTACCGTAATTCGGTTCTAGCAGTAACAAGATGTTCAGTAAAGAACATATAGCCTACTTTCTCCTAAATGCATGGGTATTGTTATAACTCTCTGTCCTTTTCAAGAAGTATAATTGAATGTTGGTTGTAGTAGCTTGTTGAAATACAACTTGCTATAGGGATATTAGATATGAGGTGCCCTTTGCTAGTGCTACCTCTGTAAAAAAAATCATTCAATTCGGTTTCACCGTGTTTGAATTGATCCGGGGAATAGATTTGCACACATACATGGCCGCTATTTGCAAACTATTGGGCTGATGACCTTGTAGTCAGTCATAAGATGCTTTCCACAAAAAGGCATGTTGTTGCAAAATCCGGTAGAGATCAAATTATTAGGATGGTCGAAATTCGATTTAAGCTTTTAACATTTGGGTGGCCGTCATTCCGTTTCCGTCAAGATGGCGGCGATATAAAACATGACACTGAGGTGCCTTTTGCTAGTGCTACCTCTGTACCAAATTTCGTTCAAATCGGTTTCACCGTGTTTGAATTGATAGGGGGAATCGATTTGCACACATACTTGGCGACCATCTGCAAACTATTGGGCTGATGATCTAGCAGTTTGGTCAGAATATGCTTCCCACATAAAGATTTGTTGTTGCAAAATTTGGTAGAGACTAGATTATTAGGTTGGTCGTAATTACATTTTAGCCTTTAACATTTGGGTGGCCGCGATTACGTTTCCATCAAGATGGCGGTGATATAAAACATGACACTGAGGTGGCCTTTTCTAGTGCTACCTCTGTACCAAATTTCGTTCCATTCGGTTTCACCGTGTTCGAATTAATAGGGGGAATCGATTTTCACACAAAGATGGCCGCCATCCACAAAATATTAGGCTAATGACCTATTAGTTTGGTCAAAGGATGCTCCCTCCATAATGGTCTGTCTGTCTGTCTGTTAGGTAGTCAACCCGAAGGCTGGTTGGATCCTCAAAAAGCACCGCCGTTACGTTATGTGAGTAGATACCCACAAAAACCCAAGGCAGGGCTATATTGAGGCGTTCTAGGCAAGAAAGGTATGTTGATGCAAAATTTGGTAGAGATCGGATGATTAGGTTAATCGTAATTTGATTTAAGCTTTGAATATTTGTGTGGCCGCCATTACGTTTCCGTCAAGATGGCGGCGATATAAAACATGACACTGAGGTGCCCTTTGCTAGTGCTACCTGTACCAAATTTCATTCCATTCGGTTTCACCGTGTTCGAATTAATAGGGGTAATCGATTTTGACACAAAGATGGCCGCCATCCGCAAACTATTAGGCTAATGACCTATTAGATTTGTCAAAGGATGCTCCCTTCATAAAGGTATGTTGTTGCAAAATTTGGTAGAGATCGGATGATTAGGTTAGTCGTAATTTGATTTAAGCTTTGAACATTTGGGTGACCGCCATTACGTTTCCGTCAAGATGGCGGCGATATAAAACATGACACTGGGGTGCCCTTTGCTAGTGCTACCTCTGTACCAAATTTCATTCCATTCGGTTTCACCGTGTTCGAATTAATAGGGGTAATCGATTTTGACACAAAGATGGCCGCCATCCGCAAACTATTAGGCTAATGACCTATTAGATTTGTCAAAAGATGCTCCCTTCATAAAGGTATGTTGTTGCAAAATTTGGTAGAGATCGGATGATTAGGTTAGTCGTAATTTGATTTAAGCTTTGAACATTTGTGTGGCCGCCATTACGTTTCCGTCAAGATGGCGGCGATATAAAACATGACACTGGGGTGCCCTTTGCTAGTACTACCTCTGTACCAAATTTCGTTCCATTCGGTTTCACCGTGTTCGAATTAATAGGGGCAATCGATTTTCACACAAAGATGGCCGCCATCCGCAAACTATTAGGCTGATGACCTAATAGTTTGGTCAAAGGATGCTGCCCCCATAAAGGTATGTTGTTGCAAAATTTGGTAGAGATCGGATGATTAGGTTAGTCGTAATTTGATTTAAGCTTTGAATATTTGTGTGGCCGCCATTACGTTTCCGTCAAGATGGCGGCGATATAAAACATGACACTGAGGTGTCCTTTGCTAGTGCTACCTTTGTACCAAATTTCGTTCAATTTGCGCTCACCGTGTTCGAATTGATAGGGGGGGGGGACAGACATTCAGAGTACACACACACAGACACACACTTTTTTTCGCCCTGTAGTGATCTCATAAGTCTACTTTCATTTTTTGCAAAAATCGAAAGTAGGCTAAAAACTTTCCCTTGAGCAGACATAGGATCAGACCATAATCCATTGGTTGCAAGGAAGTTCAGGAAAGTACGTAAAATACAGCAAATGGGCAGAATGTCGACTTCTAAATTGAGGAATCCAATTGTAAGAAACCAACTTTATGATCAAATTAATGACAGGTTGAGGACAATACATAATACATCGAACATTCATGTTGAAGAGAAATGGAAAATGGTCAAGACTATTGATTAGAAGGTATGAAGTTTTAAAAGAAGAAGCAATGAATGATCCATACATAGCCATCAGACCAAGAAGATCGTCAAGATCTAGCAACGTGGAAATAGGAATATGGGAATCGCACTTCACTCTCATCCTTAACGGTTCAGGTCAACAAGCGGCATATGAAATTGAATGTAGAGATCAACACGAAGAAATACTCCCCATCACTAAAACAGAGGTATTGGACATAATCAATGCTACGAAATGTAACATGGCCGCAGGACCAGACGGGTTTTTCAATGAACATCTAAAGGAATCGGCACAATACCTATCAGAACTATGGTCCAAGCTCTTTATCAAATGCCTAGAAACAGGAAATATTCCCGAAGAATGGAGAAAATCGACCATTAAAACTCTCTATAAAGGAAAAGGTGAAACCAACGACCCCAATTCGTACAGAGGAATTCACTGGAAAGCAACACCTTCAAGTTACTGACAAGAATTCTAACCAACAGGATAGTATACGAAGTCGACTCCAAGATACCGGAGGAACAATTCGGCTTTAGACGAGGAAGAGGAACCTTGCACGCAATTCAAAATCTGTTAAATGACATAGAGGAAGCAAAACGACTCCAAAAGGGAAAGTTTTATGACTACAAAGGCCTTCGACCTAATTGACAAAGGAAAGCTCACATCGAAACTTCAAAATATCATCGGAAATCACAATCCTTTAACAATCTTAGTAAAAAATATCCTGGCATACAACCAGATCACCATAGATGACGCAGTATGCAAAACAAAGGAAATCACCCAAACTAATGGAGTGTTGCAAGGTGACCCCCTCAGTCCCATACTGTTCAATATTGCCACAGCCGATGTAACAACAGCAATCCGAGAGAAATCAAAGGACGCAGTGATCTACATATATGCGGACGACATGGTCCTAGGATCACCAAATAAGGAAGAACTCCAACACGCCTTCTCAGCACTGGTAGAATGGGCAGGAAATAACAATCTGAAAATAAACTGGACAAAAACCCAACAGATGGTTTTTCGGAAAGGTGGGCGTGTAGCAGCAAACGACAACTTGCAATATGAAGAGGACAAAGTGGAAATAGTAAATGCAGTTAAATACCTTGGGATCACTTTACAGACTACCGGAACATTCAGACTACACATCCAAGACAGAGCAGTGGCTTGCTTGAAAGCCATATACGACATTATCAATCTACAGCAGCTATCCTTAAAAACAGCTATGCATCTGTTTGACGCAAAGATCCTACCAATTCTCACGTACGGGATCCACTTGATATGGGACCGACTAACGAAGAGAGATCTGGCCACCATCGAAAGAGTTAAAGCCCAATTCCTGAAAACCATAATGGGCATCTCAAAATACACGCGCTCCTGCCTAACATATGAATTAGCACGGGAACCCTTCCTCGTCGAAGAAATAAGAACAAAATTACAGCTTCCATCAACAAAGAATGCTGAAGCGCACCTAGCAGAGAGAAGAGAGAAGATGTTGTTGTTGTTTGAGTCTTCAGTCGTTTGACTGGTTTCATGCAGCTCTCCATGCCTCCCTGTCCTGAGCCAATCGTTTCATCTCTACATAGCTACCACACCCTACATCCGAGGCTATCTGTTTAACATATTCTAACCTTGGTCTACCCCTACAGTTCTTGTCCTCGACCCTTCCTTCCATAACTAAGCTTGCTATTCCTGGGTGTCTTAGTATGTGTCCTACCAACCTATCTCTTCTCTTCATTAGCAGTCGCCAGAAACATCTCTCCTCTCCCACTCGCCTTAATACCTTTTCGTTTGTAACCCTATCTACCCATCTGATCTTCATCATTCTCCTGTAACACCACATCTCAAATGCTTCAATTCTCCTTTTTTCTGCTGCACCAATAGTCCAAGTTTCACTTCCAAAGAGCGCTACGCTCCAGACAAAGGCTTTCAAAAATGACTTCCTAATACCTAAATCTATATTCGATGTCAACAGATTCCTTTTTTGTAGAAAGGCTTTCCTTGCCTGAGCCAACCTACTTTTTATATCCTCTTTGCTTCGTCCATCACTGATTATTCTGCTTCCTAAGTAACAGAAGTCTCCTACTTCCTTCAGCTTTTCACCTGCCAATTTGATCTCCATAGAGGTTTCTGATTTATTTCGGCTGCATTCCAGTATTTTTGTTTTACATTTATTAATTTTCATTATGAATTCCTTCCGTAAGACGGAATCCATACCATTCAAAAACTCATTCAAATCCTCAGGCGTGTCGGCCAAGATGACGCTAGAATTTTACAGCACCGATGCCATGATCAACCGGAACTGGACCAGCGCCAATCAGAAACTAGGACATGTGGTGATAAAGATAGCAGTGCATGGGTACCACCATAAAATATGTAAAAACATGTCCTACCACGCCCCAAATGAACTCTGCGTGTGCTCGTTATGTGACCAGTTCTGTGACACATATCACATCACACGATGTAACAAGAAGTTCCGTTAAGAACTATACAGCCTACTTTTCATGCCAATGATTATGCTACAGAATATGAACCTATCTAGAATAATGACGAAATTAAGTTGGTAATATCGAAATATCTAATTAGTTCAAAATATACCTGGTATAATGTAGCCTAATAGAGCACTACAGTTGGCAGCCCTGGTGACTGAATATATTCTTATTTCCATCTCTTAAGGTACAGAATACAAAATTTGGTTGAAGTCCAATGGACGTTACATGCAGTTAGACACTGGATCTATCAGAAGGCGTAAAAGCATGTTGCCAACAATACCATGCGTGTGCTGGTCAGAAATAATCTGAAATATTATGATATCTTGTTGTGCCAATTTTGGATGAAATCCATTTGTTAGTATAGAAGTTACATGTATTTTAAAATTGGACATATCAGCAGGCATAGAATCATGTTGTCAGCACTGCCTTGTATTAATTACTCCAAATTAATCTAGAATGTCAGGTGCTATACGTGTGCAAAGTATAGAGCTGTTGGCTTGCATACTTTCCGATATATTGATATTAGGGTAAAAAATATAGACAGCATTTATTAACAGTTGGCAGCCCTGATTGCACTGAAGAATACTTATAGTCATATCTGATATGTTACACATAGCACATGCGAAATTTGGATGAAATCCAACTGATAGTATAGAAGTTACATGTATTTAAAAATTGGCCCTACCAGCAGGCTTAGAATCATGTTGGTAGAACTGACGTATATAAGTTACTCCAAAATTAATTAAACATGTCAGGTACTATACGTGTGCATAGTTTAAAGCTGTCGGCTTGCACACATTCTGATATATTGGTATTTGGATAAAAAAAATAGAGAGAGCAATTATTAACAGTTGGCAGCCCTGGTGGCTCCTAAGAATACGCTCAGTCATATCTGTTTATGTACAGATATTACATACAAAATTTGGTTGAAATCCAGTTGATAGTGTAGAAGTTATATGCATTTAAACATTGGACCTATCAGAAGGCTTAAAATTATTTTGGCAACACTGTCATGGTTGGCCTCCTGGAAATTAATCTGAAATAGTATTATCTACATGTGTGCCAATTTTGGAATAGCTCCTATGCATACCTTGCAGGATATCCAACATGGAGCTCAAATTTCTAGTGCGTTTTTTCAGCAGTTGGTAGCACTGACATCAGTTTCAAATATGGACGTGAGCTATTCCGGTGCACATCTTTACTCATACTAAATTTGGTTTTGATTGCTGCAGCCGTTTAGGAGTTGATAGGGGGGGACACACACACAGCCAGACAGACAGACAGACAGACATTTGCCCGATCTCATAAGACTACTTTTTCCTCATTTTTGCAAAATGTGAAAAGTAGGCTAAAAATAACCAGAAATCACTCTGTGATTATAGCAAGGACTAACATTTAAAATGAACAAAGCATCATACAGTGTTGCTCTATTTAACAAATAACATTCAATTCACAATATAATGACTGGTCATGAATGAATGCTTTAATGCACACATTCCTGATTGATTACTGGATCATGATGTTTTTCACATCAATTAACTCTTTTGTAACATGTTTGTTTCACTAGTGTAAATCTATGTTATGCACATTCGTGCGCTTTTCTGTTAATAATAAAAGAAGATAGAATGACACGCAAGAAGGGATGGATGACATATTACAGTTAATGGACAAGAGAAGGTTTAATAAAAATAAGCATATCATCATCATCATCATCATCATCAGTTCCCCTTATCCAGCTCCTGCCGGGTCGGGGTATTTATGGCACTTCTCCACTTTCCTCTTTCCTTCCACCATTCTTCTTCCACGATCTTGTCCCAGTCCAGATTTCTTTTTCTTACGCTGTTCTTCACTGAATCAATCCACCTTGTTCTAGGTCTTCCTCTTGCTCTCTTACCCTTGCACTTCGCCTCCAGCATCTGTCTTGGTATTCTATTTTCCTCCATCCTCTTTACATGTCCAAACCACCTTAGTTTATTCTTCTCAATTCTCTCATTTAGTTTTGCCATCCCAACTTCCTTCCTAACATCTTCATTCCTCACTCTGTCTTTCCTTGTCTTTCCTATCATACTTCTTAGGAATTTCATTTCACTGGCTTGGATTCTACTCTCTTGCCTGCTTGTCAGGGTCCAAGTCTCAGCTGCATAAGTTAATATGGGAACACAGTACACTTTATACATTACCTCCTTGCTTTTCCTTGGTACTTCCTTATCCCAAACAAGTTTTCTTACACTTTGATAGAATGCATTGCTCTGCTGTACCCTCCTGCCAATCTCCATGTCCAACCTACCAGTTTGCATCAATTCACTTCCTAGGTATTTGAACGTGTCCACAATTTCCAAACTCTGACTTCCAATTTTCACAGTGCCCTTTCCTTGTCTTTCCCCTCTTGTCATCACCATGGTCTTGCTTTTCTCTATACTGATTTTCAGGCCGTACTTCTGAATATTTTCGTTGAGGGCATCTAGTTGTTTTTGCACTTCTTCGGTGTTCCTTCCCCAGACCACAATGGCATCTGCAAATAACTAACTTCATTTCTTTATGTCCATATGCTTCCTTTGTTTCCTTTACAATTTCATCCATCACCATTATGAACAAGAAAGGTGACAGCACACTCCCCTGTCTTAGCCCAGTCTTGTTCCTAAACCAATCTGTCTTTCCAACTGGAGTCAGTACCCTGCTAACACAGTTGTTGTACATTGCTTGCACCATTTCCAACATTTCTCTTCCCAGTCTCTTCTTAACCATGGTTTCCCATACCTTCTCTCTGGGGACACTATCATATGCCTTTTCTAGATCTATGAAAGTCATGATCAAATCCTCTCCATATTCCCAGTTCTTTTCCATCACCTGCCTCAAGCTACAGATTGGGTCCACTGTGGATCTTCCACTCCTGAAGCCATACTGTTCCTCTTGCAACTCTCCTTCCACCTTTCTTCTCATTCTTCTTTCTAATATCCTTTCCAGTATTTTTACTATCTGTGATATGAGGGTGATCCCTCTATAGTTATCACACACCTTCTTGTCCCCCTTCTTAAACACTGGTATTATTAGCCCTTTCTCCCAGTCTTCTGGTACACATTTCAGTTTCCACACACACTTTAGCAGTCGATACAACCATTGCATACCAACAGGTCCAGCAGCCTTTATCATTTCTACACAGATTTCATCCACCCCTGTTGCTTTTCCCATCTTCATTTTCTGTACTGCTAATTCCACCTCCAGCATTGTTATATCATCTTCTGTTATAGAGTCGTCAGGTTGTGTCACTTCCATCTCACCAGTACAATTGCTCACATTCAATAGCTTATCGAAATACTCCTTCCATCGTCCCTTTATCTCTTCTGGGTGTGTTAACAACTCTCTATCTTCCTTTTTCACTAGCTTTGTTGTAACTCTTTCTTTCCTCTTACTTCTTAGAAGCCCATACAGCATCCTTTTACTGCCACTTACATCTGTTTCCATTCTTCGTGTAAATTCTTCCCAACTTTTCTTCTCCTACCACTTTCTTACACCTCCGTTTGCTGTCGTGATACTTCCTTTTGCTTTCTTCCGTTTGATCTCGGTTCCATTCTTTCCATGCAGACTTCTTTTCTTTCACTGCTTTCCTCACTTCCTCATTCCACCACGGTGTCTCCTTCTCTTTCACTCTTGTTGACGTCCTACCACAAGCACTCTCTGCTGCACCAACAAATGCCTTTTTAAAGTGGGACCATTCCTCTTCTATGTTTTCCACTTCAGTAACTGGGATTTGTTGCTTCAATCTCTCCTGAAAATCTTCCTGTACAGTTTTGTCTTTCAATTTCCATACTTTTATTTTCTTTCTCTGATCTCCTTTAGGTTTTCCAAGTTTTCCCATCTGAATTTTGCCACCACAGCTCTATGGTCCCCATCAAATGCTTCTCCTGGTAAAGCTGTCACATCTATCAGCTTTCTGCGATTAGTCCTTTGCACCAGAAAGTAGTCAATTACTGATTTTGTTCTTCTATCGCCCCAACCATATCTCGTAATTTTCCTGCTGTTTTTCTTCCGAAACCATGAATTACCCACTATCAGTCCATTCCTTTCACAAAAGTTTACAAGTTCCTCTCCTTCACAGTTCTTTTTCCCATATCCATATGGTCCAATGACTTCTTCCTTTCCTTGTCTCTCGCTTCCGACTTGTGCATTCATATCTCCCATGATCACCACTTCTACATCTGAAATTACTCTTTCTACATCCTCCAGGAATACTTCAATATATTCTTCTCTGTTTCCAGGCTGTGGTGCATACACTTGTATGAAGTCCATCACGTCATTTTTCATCCTCCTTCTAATTTTCATTATTTTGTCACTCACACACTCGACCACTTCAACATACTCCTCCAGTTGTTTCGAGGTTATCAGTCCCACGCCATTTTTTGCCTCTTGGCCACCACTCCAGTATAATGTATATCCTTTCCTCAATTTCTTCCTTCCTTTACCTTTCCATTTCACTTCACTCAGCCCCATCAATCCAACATTCTCCCTCTCCATGAAGTCTACCACCTCCTCCACCTTGCCTGTCAGGGTCATGACATTCATGATTCCCATTTTCATTTCGGTAACTGGTCGCCCATTTCTCACAGTTCCCCCAGTACCAAAAGAACTGCGCGTCGCCTGCAGGGTACGCCCTAACCTTCTCCGAATCATTTGAAGTGCCATTTCCATTTTAGGCTATTATTACGATGGGGTCGCCACTCCCAAAGGCATTTATTAAGCTACTGCCAGCTATTATACAGGCCGCCCCTAACATGGGAAACAGACGCCCTTGCAGACGCCCCTAACCTGGGAAACAGACGCTGCCGATTGATGCTGTACTCATACTATTCCCTGAGTACTGGGTTGCCTCTTCCGCAATCTCCACCGTTCCGAAGTGCATCTTCTCCACTGCAGATTCCGTTGAGGTCTTCGCACGTAACCCTGTGCACGGGGCCTATGTTATACCCCATAGGACTGGGTCCTCACCAGAACTTAGCCGGTACTGTAGTTCCATGGTATATTACAGTACCGTTGCCCACCCCCGCGACGTGGACGCGCCTGGCAAGAACTATCCATGTAGCCAATTATAATTGCCTCATGGACCGGGTTAAGGAGCTGTCTAAATCCAGCCTGCAATTTTGTCTTACAATTCATTTTTAATATTGTAGTATAGTAGCCTACTCTTTTCATTTCATCTGTCATTCATTTAATCATTGCCCCAGAGGAGTGCGTCAGGCCTCGGCAGCCGGCACAGTCCATATTCTCGCCGCTAGATGGGGGCTTCATTCATTCCATTTCTGACCTGGTCGGAGACTGGAAGCAGGCTGTGGATTTTCATTCATTTCAGTAGCCTACTCTTTCTATTTGTACATATCTGTGGGGTAGGCCTATGTCATGCTATGTGCTTTGTGGAAACATCCCAACTATTCTGATAGAGCCTATGTTTTCTTCTCTACCTGATATCACAGGGGGAAGAAATCGCCTATTATTAGACCAATTACTAAAATATGAAAGAAAGAAAGGAATATAAAGTAGGGGCGGGGGGATAGATTAGGGGAAAGGGAGGGGTAGGCACGGGCCGGGAGGGGAGAGGAGCGAGTAGGCCAGGTCGGGAACGGATCGCGCTCGAGAGTGCATCGTCGCGCCATCTCATATTGTCAGTTGGAACTACTTGCGTCGGGCAATAGGTTGGTGTCAAAATTTTGCATTAAGTTGCAGCTCTACCCATATATCCTCCTTGTTATGGATATTGAAAGATTGGCCTTAAAGCATGATAGTTTCAGAAATAGTTTCATAAAAAGTTAAATAATTAACTGGTACGAATATAATTAGGAAGACAAGCTTATTGCGGGACAAAAATGGTGATATTCTTTGTGATGCGGAAGGGAAAATTAACTGTAAGCTGCCAGAATGGGATTGATATCTGGCCGGAAATTCCACGTCAGTCATCACTCCTCTGCCTCTTGACCAATCCATGGTCGCATAGATTTGTATGCAGATGAAAGAGAAATTGATCCGGCGTATGAAGAACTACAGAATGACCGTGGCCCAGACATTACAAAGGAAGAAATATCTCACACAGTTGGTCGATATATTTAATACGGTTTATAAAACCGGTATTATTCCTCAAGATTGGCTTCAATCTACATTCATAGCTATACTAAAAATAAGTAATGCGAAAGAATGTAATGAACATAGGACAATTAGTTGAATGAGTCACATAATGAAAATATTTTTGAAGATCATCCATCAAAGAATACATAGTAAACTGGAACAAAATGAAACTCAGTTTGGTTTCAGGAATGCTCTGGGAATACGAGAAGCATTATTTGCCTTTAATGTACTCACACAGAGATGCCTGGAAATGAATCGGCCAATATATGTTTGTATACTGGATTGTAATAAAGCCTTTGACAAAGTTCGACATGATCAACTGATTCAGTTGCTCAAAAGAAAACAAGTAGTTCCGTGAAGAACTATACAGCCTATTTTCATATATCCTACTTATATTAACTGCCACTATCAACATACAAAATTTCAGTTTGATTGCTGTAATAGATTCGTAGATATTGAGTACCAACTAAATATTTCGGATGGTCGCCATGATGGATTTTATATATGTAGGTCCTAGAGTTATGTAATGTTAAATGAAGATTATTGTGTACGTGTAGCATTCAAACTTCAATCGCAAGATTAGGACACAAGAAGTAATAAGGAGATTTTAAAATTTCGCACAGATGCCATCTTGTGGTTATGGAAACAATTGAAATAAATTAGATGCCAGTGGATTAACATTCGTAAAAGGATTTACTGTACCAAGTTTCACTGCACTCGGATGGTTAAATTGCGAGAAACGTCCATGTGAATATTTATAATTCGCGTCGCCGCCATGTTGGATTTGTGATCACCTGGTTATTTAAAGTCCTATAGGTGAACTTAAGGTCATAGCCCCTATGAAGATGAAAAAATCAGTTTGATTGCTATAATAGATTCGTAGATATTCAGAGTCGTCTGAATATTTCGGATGGTTGCCATGTTGGATTGTTAAATGTATAGGCCATAGTCATGTACCATTGAAGGAAAATTATTGCGTAGGGTCGTTATTCAAACTTTCACTTCGAACGCTTGATTACGACACAAGAAATAAAAACTTAATTTTAAAATTCGCACAGCCGCCATCTTGAGGTTATGTAAACAATTGAACTAAATTAGATACCAGTGCATTACAATGTGTATAAACATTTCCTGTACCAGATTTCATTGCGTTTGGAACATTAAATCGCGTGAGAGGTCTATTTAAAATTTTCAAATTCGCATGGCCGCCATGTTCGTTTTGTTGTTAACCGGTTTTTTAAGTCTTATAGGTGAACTTCCAGTAGTGCCCTTTATCTCCGTATAAAATTTCAGGGTGATATAGCTAATAGTTTCAGAGATATAGAATGCCGGTGATATATTTCGCTCTTCCGCCATCTTGTGGTTATATAAACAATTGAACCAAGTTAGATGTCGGTGCATTACAATGTGTATGAACAAATACTGTACCAAGTTTTATTACGTTTGGTTGTTTAAATCGCGAGAAACGTCTATTTAAAAGTCGTGAATTCGCGTGGCCGCCATGTTGGTTTTGTAGTTATCAGTTTTTCAAAAGTCACATCGGTGAACTTCTAGTAGTTCCTTTTATCATCGTAATAAATTCCAGAGTGATATCCGTAATAGTTTCGGAGATATTGAATATTGGTGAAATATTTCGCACAGCCGCCATGTTGGATTGGTGAGACGTAACAAAATTTGAAGGGCTAGGTCGACGTCGCCCGGAATATTGCTATGAACTTACCGAGTTTCATTGGCATCGCTCCAGCCGTTTAAAAGTTATTAGGGGACACACACACACACCGCACACACACACACACACACACACACGGACAAAAGGTGATCTCATAAGCCTATTTTTTCAAAATTGAAAATAGGCTAAAAATTAGGTAGAAGGGATATGAAAATTATTACCCAACTTGACTATAATCAGACCGCAGTAATAAGAGAAGGCAACATGGTTTCAAATGAAATAACAAGTAGTTCCGTGAAGAACTATACAGCCTATTTTCATATATCCTACTTAAGTTAACTGCCACAATCAACATACAAAATTTCTGTTTAATTGCTGTAACAGATTCGTAGATATTGAGAACCGTCTAAATATTTCAGATGGTCGCCAGGTTGGATTTTTATTTTTGTACTATTACATTAAGATTATTGTGTACGTGTGGTATTCAAACTTCTATCGCATGATTAGAACACAAGAAGTAAAAACGAGATTTTAAAATTACGCACAGCAGCCATCTTGTGATAATGCAAACCATTGAAATAAATTAGATGCCAGTGGATCAACATTTGTATAAGCATTTAACGTGCAACGTTTCACGGCACTCGGATAGTTGATTCGCGAGAAACGTCCATTTAAATATTTATACTTCGCGTCGCCGCCATGTTGGATTTGTGCTCACCAGGTTCCTGAAAGTCCTATAGGTGAACATATGTTCATAGTCTCTATGAACATTAAAAAATTCAGTTTGGTTGCTGTAAAAGATTCATAGATATTGAGAACCGTCTAAATATTTCGGATGGTCGCCATGTTGGATTGTTAAACGTATAGGCCATAGAGTTATGTACCATTAAAGGACAATTATTGCCTAGGTTAATTATTCAAACTTTCATTTCGATCGCATGATTACGACACAGGAAATAAAAACTTAATTTTAAAATTTCGCACAACCGCCATCTTGAAGTTATGTAAACAATTGAATTAAATTAGATGGCAGTGCATTACAATCTGCAAAATAATTTACTGTACCACATCTCACTGCGCTCAAAGAGTTAAATCACGAGAAAAGTCTATTAAAATATTTCAAATTCGATTGGTCGCCATGTTCGTTTTGTACTTTACAGGTTTATGAAATGTACATAGGTAAACTTTTATCAGCGCCCTTTATCACCGTACAAAATTGCAGGGTGATATCTGTAATAGTTTCGGAGATATAGAATGTCAGAGTAATATTTCGCACAGCCGCCATTTTGAGGTTATGTAAACAATTGAACTAAATTAGACTCCAGTGCATTACAATGTGTATAAACATTTGCTGTACCAAGTTCCATTACGTTTGGATAGTTAAATCGCGAAAAAAGTCTATTTAAAAGTTTCAACTTCGCCTGACCACCATGTTGGTTTTGTAGTCACCAGGTTTTAGAAAGTCTCATAGGTGAACTTCTAGTAGTACCCTTTATCACCGTACACAATTTCAGGGCGATATCGGCAATAGTTTCGGAGATATTGAATGCTAGTGAAATATTTCGCACAGCCGCCATGTTGGATTGGTGAGATGTAACAAAATTTGAAGGGCACGATCGAGGTCGCCGGGAATAGTGCTATGAACTTACCGAGTTTCATTGAAATCGCTCCAGCCGTTTCGATTTTATTAGGGGGGGACACACACACGAATCACACACACACGCACACACACACACACACACACGCACACACACGCACACACACACGGACAAAAGGTGATCTCATAAGCCTATTTTTTCAAAATTGAAAATAGGCTAAAAATAGAGAGGTGTGGGACAGGGATGTGTACTGTCTCCATTATTGTTCAACACCTACTCTGAAGACGTAATTCAAACTGCCATTTTGGGTGTTACATCAGGGATGAAGGTAAATGACAAACTTGTAAATAATTTAAGATTTGCGGACGACACTCGACTAATCTCTGGATGCCTTGAAGCTCTTCAACTGTTGACGGATAGTGGTAGAAGCCAGCGAGAAAAGTGGTTTGAATCTCAATGTTACTATCTGATTCAAAGCCGCCTTTTCAAACACTATATAATCACTGCTTAAACGTGCATGTTTCGGTTCAGTGACGCCCTCGTCAGCGTGGATTGAATTAAAATAATCTCAAAACTAAGTTTACAAAGAGAAAATGGATAACCTTACAAAACACTATTAGAAATGTAAATAAAAAGGAAAGCTCACAAAAAGAATTAGAAAACATAAGAATGAATAAAAATGTACCTTAAAGGACTGCTTGTTAATAAATATGGTTCGATTAAAGTGAATCGGACGTCGCTGCTTAACATAGAACTATCAGTTAACACGGATATTAATTATTACCATTGTCATAACGGTTAATGTTTACGCACTCTAAATGTTAAGAAAACCAGTTTCACAGTAATTTTGAAAGAGAATAATCCAGGAAATTTGATAATCAAAGGTGAAGTAGTTCAAGAGTTCTGTAATACAGATATTTAGGAACCATAGTGAATGATACCAATGATTGCTCTCAAGAAATTAAGGCAAGGATAAGACAAGCCAGAAGTGCATTCAATCAAATGAGAAATTTATTACGCAATAGAGACCTTAGTATAACTTTAAAACTCAGTTTGCTAAAATGTTATGTGTTCTCGGTACTCTTCTACTGTATGGAAGCTTGCACACTCAAACAAGATTTAACAGACTAGAGGCGATTGAGATGTGGACATATCGAAGGATCTTACGAGTAAGCTGGATGGATAGAATCACAAATCTTGAGATATTGTGTAGGATAGGTAAAGATAAGAAGGTGTCAAAATTAGGAAGTTACAATACTTGGGTCATATAATGAGAGGAGACAGATATCGTCTTCTACAAGAAATTATTAAAGTTGAGGGCAGAAGGAGTCAAGGAACTAAGGATCTCTTGGTTGGACAAAAAAAAATGGTTCAAGTGTAGTTCCAGTGACCTTTTCAGTGCTGCTAGATGCTGTGATGATCGCCAACCTTCTTAGAGGAGACGGCACATGAAGAAGAAGATACCTTTCTAATCGTTGCTTCTGCAAATATTTTGTAGCACTGATATCTATGCCAGCCTCTGTCCAGTTTGTTTCATTTCCTACTTTGTCTCTCCTTGTCCTTTGAAGCATTGTTCGTATAAACTTCATTTTGGATGCCTGGAGCCTACTTTCTTCTCTTCCGGACAGGGTGCATGTTTCTACTCCGTAAGTTAGAATTGGGATGTAGTATGTCTTAAACAGTATATGTTTACACTTCCTGGGCACAGTAGTGTTCGAACTTGTGCATAGAAGATGGCTGCATTACTAGTTCACTGTTGCTGTTGTTATCCTTACTCAGTGTGCTACCAAGATATTTAAATTGATCAACAATTTGTAGAGGCTGATTATTCAAGTAAATGGTTGCATTAGACAGTCCTGTTGTCATCACGACAGTCTTACCTTGACTTAATTTCAACCCAAATTCCTTGAACAGCTTGTCCCATGAATCCAGTTTTTCTTGTACCTATCTGGCACTTTCTCCCCAAATCATGATGTCATCTGCAAAGACAAGGGCATTTATTTCATTACCCTTTTCTTCTTTTATTCTCTTCAGGATTATGTCCATCACTGTGATGAATAGTAATGGAGACAGTGAACTTCCTTGTTGAACTCCTTGTTTTGTTGTGAACGAACTGCTTTCCCCATTACCTATTCTTACACATGCTCTGACGTAATTCACCTGATAACCTTTGATACATATTACTGTCTTTGTAAAAAATGTTTAATGACGAATCTAGGTGAACAGGATAAACCATGGCCACCCCATAAAGTATGCTTCATCTGTGTGGTAGAACTCCGACAATGGTCTCAAGGTAAGAAGAAATTCTTCAGTTTTGGTGTTCCAATGTACGGATGGAACCCAGAAATCACAGTAGTGACTGTTACTGGAGTTCATGTAATCTAAGCGAGTACAATCTAAACAAGAAGTTCCGTGACAAACTAAAGAGCCTACTTTTCATGCCAATGATTAATCTACAGTATATGAACCTATCTAGAATAATGACGAAATTAAGTTGGTAATATCGAAATGTCCAATTAGTTCGAAAAATTCCTGGTATAACGTAGCCTAATAGAGCACTACAGTTGGCAGCCCTGGTGACTGAATATATTCTTAGTTCCATCTCTTAAGGTACAGAATAAAAACAATTGGTTGAAGTCCAATGGACGTTACATGCAATTAGATATTGGATCTATCAGCACGGGTAAAAGCATGTTGGCAACAATGTCATGCATGTGCTGGTCAGAAATAGCCTAATCTGAAATATTATAATATCTTGTTGTGCCAATTTTGGATGAAATCCATTTGTTAGTATAGAAGTTACATGTATTTTAAAATTGGACCTATCAGCAGGCATAGAATCATGTTGGCAGCACTGGCTTATATTAATTATTCCAAATTAATCTACACACATCAAAAAAAGTTTTGCATCACCTCGGTTCCAAGAGTTCCGGAACCTTTAAATACAAAGGGAATAGAGATCAACACAAACAACATTTCAGCTCGTTTTATTGCTCATGAGACCCACACATTGCATGTTGTACCATCATACAGCTAGACTTTCAGCATTTGTGGTCCAGATTGCAGTACACACCACTACCTCTAATACCCAGTAGCACGTCCTCTTGCATTGATGCATGCCTGTATTCGTCGTGGCATACTATCCACAAGTTCATCAAGACACTGTTGGTCCAAATTGTCCCACTCCTCAACGACAATTCGGCGTAAATCTCTCAGAGTGGTTGGTGGGTCAAGACGTCCATAAACAGCCCTTTTCAACATATCCCAGGCATGTTCGATAGGGTTCATGTCTGGCGAACATGCTGGCCACTGTAGTCGAGCGATGTCGTTATCTTGAAGGAACGCATTCACAAGATGTGCACGATGAGGTCGAGAATTGTCGTCCATGAAGACAAATGCCTCTCCAATATTCTGCCGATATGGGTGCACTATGGGTCGGAGGATGTCATTCAGGTATCGTAAAGCCGTTTCGGAGCCTTCCATGACCACCAGTGGCATACGTCGGCCCCACATAATGCCACCCCCAAAACATCAGGGAACCACCACCTTGCTGCACTCGCTGGACAGTGTGTCTAAGACGTTCAGCCTGACCAGGGTGCCTCCAAACACGTCTCCGACGATTGTCTGGTTGAAGGCATATGCGACACTCATCGGTGAAGAGAACGTGATGCCAATTCTGTGGGGTCCATTCAGCATGTTGTTGGGCCCATCTGTACCGCGCTGCATGGTGTCGGGGTTGCAAAGCTGGACCTCGCCATGGACGTCGGGAGTGAAGTTGCGCATCATGCAGCCTATTGCGCACAGTTTGAGTTGAAACACGACGTCCTGTGGCTGAACGAAACGCATTATTCAACATGGTGGCATTGCTGTCAGGGTTCCTCCGAGCGGCAATCCGTAAGTAGCGGTCATCCACTACAGTAGTAGCCCTTGGGCGGCCTGAGCGAGGCCTGTCATCGACAGTTCCTGTATCTCTGTACCTCCTCCATGTCCGAACAACATCGCTTTGGTTCACTCTGAGACGCCTGGAAACTTCCCTTGTTGAGAGCCCTTCTTGACACAAAGTAACAATGCGGACGCGATCGAACTGCGGTATTGACCTTCTAGGCATGGTAGAACTACAGACAACATGAGCAGCGTACCTTCGTCCTGGTGGAATGACTGGAACTGATCGGCTGTCGTACCCCCTCCGTCCAATAGGCCCTGCTCATGCATGGTTGTTTACATCTTTGAGCAGTTTTAGTGACATCTATGAACAGTCAAAGGGACTGTATCTTTGATACAATATACACAGTCAACGTCTATATGCCGGAGATCTGGGAACCGAGGTGATGCAAAACTTTTTTTGATGTGTGTAGAATGGCAGGTGCTATACGTGTGCAAAGTATAGGGCTGTTGGCTTGCATACTTCCTGATATATTGATAGTATGTTAAAAATATATAGACATCATTTATTAACAGTTGGCAACCCTGATTGCTCTTAAGAATACTTATAGTCATATCTGTTATTGTTACAAATAGCACATACGAAATTTGGTTGAAATCCAACTGATAGTACAGAAGTGACATGTATTTAAAAATTGACCCTATCAGCAGGCTTAGAATCATGTTGGTAGAACTGAAGTATATAAGTTACTCCAAAATTAATCTAAAATGTCAGGTACTATACGTGTGCATAGTTTAAAGCTGTCGGCTTGCATACTTTCTGATATATTGGTATTTGGGTAAAAGAATAGAGAGAGCAATTATTAACAGTTGACAGCCCTGGTGGCTCTTAAGAATACGCTCAGTCATATCTGTTTATGTACACATATTACATACAAAATTTGGTTGAAATCCAATTGATAGTGTAGAAGTTATAGGCATTTAAAAATTGGACCTATCAGAAGACTTAAAATTATTTTGGCAACACTGTCATGTATGGCCTCCTGGAAATTACACTGAAATAGTGTTGTCTACATGTGTGCCAATTTTGGAATAGCTCCCTTGCATACCTTCCAAGATATCCAACATGGAGCTCAAATTTCTAGTGCGTTTTTTCAGCAGTTGGTAACACTGACATCATTTTCAAATATGGACGTGAGATATTCCGGTATACATCTTGACATACTAAATTTGGTTTCGATTGCTGCAGCCGTTTAGGAGTTGATAAGGGGGGGGGGGACACACAGCCAGCCAGACAGAAGGACAGACACACATTTCCCCGGATCGATCTCATAAGTCTACTTTTTCCTCATTTTTGCAAAATGTGAAAAGTAGGCTAAAAATAAGAAAGAGATAGTTTAATGATCAATCAGCAAGACCAGGTATAACTTACATGTGCCCCTCCCCCGATAAAGTACCCATAGAAAACGGAGCTGATGACTCTGACAATGAATCCGAGAATTCTGATGAAGAATTCGTAGCTATAGACGGTGCCGAGCTCAAAATCTTTTTCACAATCTGAACTCAATGACTTGGTTAGAGACTTACATATTTCCAAAGATTCATCAGAACTGTTGGGTTTTAGCTTAAAAGAAAGAGACTTGATGGTATGTTATACCTTACTTTTCACAAGAAAATGACCTGGTTTAGAGCATACTGTAGATATCAATGGCCAGTACACTATGACATCAAAGAGTGAAGACTCTCAAAGCAGTGTGCTTCTTCACGATGGCAACAAGTACGCTTCAGTGCCTGTAGGGCATTCTGTGCGTATGTAAGAGAACTTGGCATTAATCCTCTCCATACTGAAATACAGTGATTATGGTTGGATGATACGTGGTGATCCCCTTCCTTCTTGGACAGCAGGGAGGCTTCACTAAATTCCTCCTGCTTCCTGTGTTTGTGGAATAGTAGAGATATCATTCAGCACTGGGTCAAAGGAGAGTGGCCATCTAGGAAGAATTTAGAACTTGGAAGCGAAAATATTTTACGAGAAAATTTAGTTGATCGATGAAACGTCCTCCTTACACCACTTCATCTATACTAATTATAATAAAGCTGAAGAGTTTGTGTGTGTTTGTGTTTAAACGCGCCAATCTCTGGAACTACCAGTCGGATTCGAAAAATTATTTTTGTATATGATAGCCAGATTCAAGAGGAATAGTTTAGGCTATGTTAAATTTCGGACAGACCACTCAATTCCCTGCATTTAGGCCCTTTGGCACAAATCTACACTGTTTAACCGATCTGAACCAAAATGTGTATACTTACCCTTTGGAACCCTGCGAGTAACACTGTCTGCATTAAATTTATGTCAGACCAATCCATTCCCTGCATTTAGGTCCTTTGGCACAAATCTACACTGTCTCACCGATCTGAACCAAAATGTGTATACACACCCTTTGGAACACTGCAAGTAACACTGTCCACTTTAAATTTCGGACAGACCACTCAATTCCCTGCATTTAGGCCCTTTGGCACAAATCTACACCGTTTCACCGATCTGAACCAAATTTCACATACTTACAATTTAGAACCAGCCGAGTAACACTGTCTGTTTGAAATTTCGGACAGACCACTCCATTCCCTCCATGTAGGCCCATTGGCACAAATATACACCTTTTCACCGATCTGAACCACATTTTGTACACTTCCCCTTTGGAACCCTGCGGGTGACACTACCCACTTTAAATTTCGGTGCATTTAGGCCCTTTATCACAAATCTACACCGTTCCTCCTACTTGCACCAAATTATACATACACTTTGAAACCCTGCTGGTAACACTGTCCACTTGATATTTAGGACAACGCTCTCCAATCCCTACATTTAGAATAACAAACAAACTGAACTTGAAAACCATGTATTAAGGCTCTAGAATCATTCATGTCCGTAGTAGTGTAACTGTACGAGTATCTTAATAAGTATATTGTTGACTGGCAATTCGGGCTGCATCACGTCGCCCATACCAGTGTTCTGGTGCAGAATTGCAAAAATAGTTAAATCTTGCGCTGCTTATAAATTGCAGTCACGGGGAGTAATTAGTGCAAAAAGATTTCTTTTGCTCCTTAAAACAGTTATCATCATGAACATATTATGCGGAATGATGACCTCTATAAACATACTGAAAAAATTACTGGCACAATGCGGAAGCGAAGGTTGAAATTCTACGGACATTTGGTGAGAATGGACGAGAACCGACTGGCTAAGGGGATATTCAAGTATATTACAGAGCTGAAGGCTACAACTAAGTGGGTAGAAGAGGTTAAAAGAGACGCCAAGGAAAGTGGACTCACAGTGGATATGATCCACAACAGAAAAGAGTTCAGAAACCGAATTGACAACATCAAGATGTTCGAGGAGAAAACGCCTAAAATTAGATCCAAACTGGTAATATCTGAAGAGGAGCGAAAGATCAGAAGTGAACGAATGAAGAGGTTTTGGGAAGAGAAGAGGAGATTAACCAGGAAGCCTTAGGTTCCATGCGGTCCACAGGCGGCCAAATTCGGAAGAAAGAAAGAAAGAACATATTATGCATTTGTATAAGTGCAATGGTGTTGGTGCAATACATTGAGGTTATAAGCTGCAATAAGCGTTGGTGCCTTCAAATCTACCTTAATTTATTCCGAAACTTATCGTTGAGCGCTATGTGGCCATACATTATACTATTGCTACCTCAGGAGCTCGGGACAGCCGAAGTTTTCCAAAGTGTTCTGATTATTTTCGTACGGCGCTATGCGACAAAAGACGACACTATTGGTCTCTACATATCTGACAGACAATGAGATATAGGCCCTAGGCAGTGTCTTTTATTTCACTTACTCCTCTTTCTAATATTTTTTAGAAATGTGTTTGTAAATTACATGTGTCAGTGCTGTAGTTAGTAAATAGTCGTTTCCCTATTCATTATCATTATTATCATTAGGGGAAAATGACGTAAATGTCACGTCTATTATACTATACTGCTCATCACCCTCACTACAACTACCACTACCACCACCAGAAAAAGTTATATATTTTTTTCTTTCTGGTACTTTAGGTTCCATGTGCCAGTTCTGTATTAGTATTCATTATCATCCATAAAACAAATAAATCCACCGGGCGAAGCCGGGCACTACTGCTAGTACTGTATAAAGCTCGGGCTAATGAAACAAATGGTTAAGTCCTTGCCGCACGAAGTCGAGTGTTTTCAATACTTGCGGGGAACTCTGAGAAGCAAAGGTAAGTAAAGGTGTTTGCGAGGGCTCAGATTTTCGGAAACTCTTCAGACATGAAGTATTTGGAACAAAAATGGACATTGTTCAGAATGAGGCTCGGACAGCATTCAGAAAAGTTTTTTGGAAACTATAAGTCCACAGTGCGTAACACGTTAATGAAGTTCAAAGGTACGGTTCATTTCCTATATTGTCATATGGATTTCTCTCCCGAAAATGTTGGTGCCGTTAGCGAAGAAAGCTTCAATGAAGATGTCTAAGAAATGGAATACAAATGCCATGCTAGATGGAACTACAACAAGAGCAGTGGAGTGGCAGACGGAGGGCACACAACCTGCCTAAAGCGGAAGTGGATTTATTTTTCCGTTTTAGAAAGGGTTGAGTTTTAATAAGACCAAATACCCTACAAGGAAATATTGTACTATCGCATAGGATTACAATGAAATAATAATTTAAAATAATTATAGGTCTGTAAAAAAATAAGAAAATAGGCTCACTGTATTTCCAACTTACGTACAAACATTTCAGTTTCCCTGCTCATTTCTTTGTTTCCACACGTCTTTCAAAGTGCATTGTCACGACTTCTTTACAAGAGAACGTTGTATGATCGCCTTAACTCCAGGAGTTCTGGAACATTCTTGGAAGCTGCAAATTCCTGAAGGTCGCTCACAACAGAGAGCGCTTCTCCAAAATGTGTGTATTTTAGCTCCCTTCCGTTGCCTTCATCGTCATCGTCCATTTCTTCCATGACTTCGCACCTGCTGTTTTCGGCAGCAATATCAGCTGCACTTTGAATGTCTTCAGTCGATAATGTCTCCTGGAACTTTGGTGCAAGTACAGTCGCGCTCAAAATGTAGTACTGCACATAGCTTTGTATTATGGATAAGATAATCCGTCTCAGTCGGGTTATTTACGCTTACAGTTCCGGAATTTCTTTACGTTTCCGCGTTAGTCAGTTTTCCGGTTTACAGTGTCATTTTACATAGGAAATATCTCCGTTTCGAATGATGTTACCGTTTGTCCAGGTTTCCGGTATATAAAGTGTCCGGTTTAGGCAGGTACTTTAGAATTGTTACCAGTGTTGGCGCTGAACATGCGGAGGCCTGTTCTAATTTACAATCACCAGGGATTAATCAAAGGTAGTTGTTCAGGATCCTTAAACCATCGTCGTGTGCTTAAAATGAAGTGGCATTTCCTGGGGTCATTTCTTTAACTACCGTACGGTATTATTGAGAAGACTATTAAATGTTATTTTTATCGCTTAATGTAGCTCCTCGGGCCGAGCCTGTTTACTGTGTTCCTCTTACTTAGCGCAGTATGTCCGTAGTCAAGTAGTGTAACATCTGTCCACTCGGTTGCTGGATGTTTTTGTGGGAGTGATTTTGAAAAATGGGACGGAAGTGTGTAAGACGCACTGCCAGCTGAATCCAGCTGGCTGGGGTACCATGTGGAATGTTTATCAGATACGGATTACTTTGTAACAGCAGAGTATCAAGAAGGCAGTGCGAGAGTAGAAATATCAAGTAGGCAGTGAAGAAAAAAAAAGGGAGTCTTGGAATTGTTATGTATTATGAGAGAGAGTAAAAAATAAAAAGATTTTTTGTGGGTTGACGAATGTCAAGGATAATAAAAACGGTAACAACTTCAAGGTAGGATAACGTGTCATGTGCGACTGCTGTAAGGCTCGTATCTTTTATTAATTTAATTTTATTTTCAAAGAATGAATAACTTCCTCTTGAGAGATGAAACTGGAATGGGGGTGGAGTAGGAAGACAGGTTAGTGGTTAGTTAGGGTCGGCGCTATGACGTGCGAGCATACTTAGGGGGCCTTGTTTGTGTTCTTCTAGTCCAAGGAGGCCTTGGCCTTTCCTACATTATCAGTTAAGCTGCACTGGATGAAGTGTCAAGTGACTTGAGGCTCCCGTTGGGTGAATGTGCTCTGTGTTGAAGCTGAATCACAAACTAAAACAAGTAGTTCCGCGAAGAACTATACAGCCTATTTTCATATACTGTATCCTACTTATGTTAATTGCCTCTATCAACATACAAAATTTCCGTTTGATTGCTGTAATAGATTCGTAGATATTGAGAACCGTATTGGATTTTTACATATGTTGGCCATAGAGTTATGTACTGTCAGATGACGATTATTGCGTAGGTTCATTGTTCAAACGTTCACTTCGATCGCATGATTAATACACAAGAAATAAAAACTTAATTTTAAAATTGCGCACAGCCGCCATTTTGAGGTTATATGAACAATTGAACTAAATTAGATGCCAGTGCACTACAATGTGTATAAACATTTACTGTGCCATAATTTCACTGCGTTCAGATGGTTAAATCGCGAGAAAAGTCTATTAAAATGTTTCACCTTCGCTTGGCCGCCATGTTCGTTTGGAATTTTACAGTTTTTTTGGAAGTCTCATAGCTGAGCTGCTAGTAGTACTCTTTATCACCGTACAAAATTTAAGGGTGATATCAGTAATAGTTTCGGATATATAGAATGCCGGTTAAATATTTTGCACATCCGCCATGTTGGATTGGTGAGGCGTAATAAAATTTGAAGGACACGGTCTGGGTTGGACGTAATAGTGCTATGACCATAGCGAGTTTCATTCAAATCGCTCCAGGCGTTTAGAAGGTATTGCGGGGGACACACGCACATACGTACACAGATACACACGGACACACGGACAAAGCTTATTTTTTCATATAATGAAAATAGGCTAAAAAGAAAAACAACTTAAGAATAGAGGAAATAAGGGGGTGAAAGAAACGTGGGTTGAGGGTCTAGGAGGGGAGTAGAGACATATGAAAGTCACAAGACCCAGCTCAGGAATCTCTGGTGGTTGCCTGAGGCCACTCACTGTAGGCAGGAGGTGCCATGAAGAAGAGTGACCCTCGAAAAAGGAGGGTGTGAGGAAACCAAAGACCATCAGCGTCGGAAGAGAACAAGAGTTGACTAAGCGAGGTCAAAGGAGTCCGGCACAAATAAGTGGAAACAATGCCATTGCCCTCTTCTGTCTGCTCGCCTCCAACAACTCATCAATCTGCCGGTGGCAATATAGCAGGGGCGTATATATTTATTTTTTCGGAGGGAGGGGGGGGGGGGGGACTATCCTGGAAAAGTGAGAGTATTCTCAGGGGATTGTCACCGCCAAATACCCAGAAATATCAACCAACATCATAGAGCATGTAACTGTGTGTAATTATTTTAGACAAGAGTTAATTGTAAAATTGCTGAGTTTTAATTCACTGGCCGTGAAAGCCAATATACCATCCTTTTGGAAGCCTTCATAGGGAGGTTACGGCTGCTTGAGCTTTTAGTTCTCGCAGTCAAGTGGTGCAGTTGCACTCAAGAATTGCTGAGTAAAATTCTAAGTTTATATATAGCCTACAATTGAGTCGTGCAGTTGCAAAACTCGTTTAGTCCACTTGTGAATAACAATCTTGTCGTAAAATTATGTATTTAATTATTTTATTTTGTTTTTCTCTGTTTTATTTAATTTTATTTTATTTTTTGTTTTGTTTTTGTTTTGTAATGTTTAATTTTTATTTTATTTTGTATTGTTTTATTTTGATTTTCCAGGAAACAAACACCAAAAAAAAAAAAAAAACAGGAAGCAAAAAGCAAAATTCAAAAACAAAAGCTAAAGCAGAAAACAAAAAACAAGGAACACAAAACAAAAAGCAAAATCCAAAAAAAGCAAAACCAGAAAACCAACACAAATCCAAAACCAACAAAGAAAAGCAAAAAGTAAAATTCAAAAGCACAAAGCAAACACAAAACACAAAACCAAAATCACAAAGCAAAGTAGAAAACAACAAACACAAAAGATACGCGAGGCAAAGTCCAGAGAAACGTTTCTCATGAAAATGATTCTTATTCACGAGCTTTGCAACTGGACGACTCAATTAGTGGCAACACATCACAAAATAACATTTTATACTTAATGAAGTTTCTATTATGGCCCATGGAGTAGGAATGGCTTTTTTTCCAGCCTTCAGACCAGAATTAAAATTTCTTGGCAGAGCCGGGAATTCGCACGTCCGTGACGGCAGCCAAGAATGCTAGCCACTACACCACGAGGTAGTCTGATTTCAATCTTAATATTGTTTATAACTTAGCCAATAATTTAAGATTAGGGTACAACCAAATTCACAATTATTTTATGCTCTTACCAAATCACTTAATTGTTATTGGAATTTTCGGGTGGGAGGGGGGGGGGGAGGGGGACTGGAGCCCCCCACCTCCCCCCTGCAATATAGTGGACACTAGAATGTTTTAAAGCTTGTAAGCAGGCTAAGGCTTTCATTGGAAAAGGTTTTCATACGACTACGACAAACGTTCTGTATTAGTATTGGGATAAGATTGACAGGAACACTTTTTACGACACAATAACACAAGTTAGGAGAAGGTTTACACTATTCAGCTTTTTCTCAATCATTGTTTTATCTTTTCAACAGGAAATACAGGATTTTAATTGTTTGTAGTCAAGGGAGCCAATACTGGTGTAAACACATTATCCGTGAACAAAGCGGTGATGATGATCGTGAGTTCTCCGGATAGGCCGAGTGCAGGTATTTCTAGTTGACGCCCGTGGGCGACCTGCGCGACGTAATGAGGATGACGTGATGATGATGACATCACATGCACCCAGTCCCCGAGCCAAGGGAATTAACCCCAGGAGATTAAAATCCCTGATGGCTCTGAGATTTGCAGATGACATCGTCATCTTGGCCAACACGCCTGTGGATTTGAATGAGTTTTTGAATGGTATGGACTCCGTCTTACGGAAAGAATTCATGATGAAAACTAATAAATGTAAAACAAAGATACAGGAATGCAGCCAAAATAAATCAGAAACCTCTATGGAGATCAAATTGGCAGGTGAAAAGCTGAAGGAAGTAGGAGACTTCTGTTACTTAGGAAGCAAAATAACCAGTGATGGACGAAGCAAAGAGGATATAAAAAGTAGGTTGGCTCAGGCAAGGAAAGCATTTCTACAAAAAAGGAATCTGTTGACATCGAATATAGATTTAGGTATTAGGAAGTCATTTTTGAAAGCCTTTGTCTGGAGCGTGGTGCTCTATGGAAGTGAAACTTGGACTATTGGTGCAGCAGAAAAGAGGAGAATTGAAGCATTTGAAATGTGGTGTTACAGGAGAATTATGAAGATCAGATGGGTAGATAGGGTTACAAACGAAGAGGTATTAAGACGAGTGGGAGAGGAGAGATGTTTCTGGCGACTGCTAATGAAGAGAAGAGATAGGTTGGTAGGACACATACTAAGACACCCAGGAATAGCAAGCTTAGTTATGGAAGGAAGGGTCGAGGACAAGAACTGTAGGGGTAGACCAAGGTTAGAATATGTTAAACAGATTGCCTCGGATGTAGGGTGTGGTAGCTATGTAGAGATGAAACAATTAGCTCAGGACAGGGAGACATGGAGTGCTGCATCAAACCAGTCAAAAGACTGAAGACTCAAACATCAACAACGATGGCTCGGTCGAGAATTGAACCCGGGGCACTTCGGGCCAAAGCGTAGCGCGCTGACCATTTAGCCACGGAGCCGGACAACAAACCACTGATAATACAATATTGCAAGTCTTCTAGATGTTCCAGTTCCTCTGTCAGCACACACTGACTCGGGCGGCTTTGGTGGCGTAGTGGGTAGCATGCTGAGCTTCTATGCCCAAGATCTCGGGTTCAAACCCGGCCGTAGTCGTCGGATGTTTTAAGAGCGTTAAAAATCCATCAGTATGCCTTCCTTTGGAAGGGAAGTGAAGCCGGCGGTCTCATGTCATAGATTTATGGCATGTAAAAGAACCTTCCACTAATTCCACTTGTGTGAAGCCAAAATTTGTAGGTTAGGTTTGATTAATGATCTTAAGTTCCACCGTTCGTCACCGGGCGCTGGTTGCGATCGCATCTAGTAGTAGCCAAGTCCACAGCTAGGTGTCGTGGACTATAGCATTTGGTAGCAAAAGTAGGAACTACTGGAAATTGATCGTCTGCAGTCCTTACCTGAATCACAGATAACACACACTAATACAGTCATCACAATTAACACCGGTTATCAGACAGATTGCACACACACCCAAAGTACACGGGGCTACATGACCGCGTAGTCGTAGCCTCTAAACTGAGTAACCAACCACCAGTTTGACTCGCTCCACGTGGATACGGTAACATGTTAACGGCGTCAGAGTCGAGAATCCAATACGGGGCTCCGAAATGTTTGCTAGTCAGCTATCATTACAAGAGAGGCACAGCGACAGGCACGATGGTACTCAGTGAGGAAAGCAATAGCAAACTACCTCTTGTTGAGGATCTGACCGGGCACTCGAGAGCGAAGAGTGTTTCCACAACTGTTCACCAAGATAGCGAGCGGTATCTTTGATAACATTGTCTGATACTCACAATAATTACGTGAAGATTAGCACGGGGCCTCTACTCACTGGCATCGGGAGAGCGTGGGTTCGAATCCCACCTCGTACTGGAAATGGTTTTCGAAGTATTCCATTTTCACCTGTAAGTGGTTTTCCTTGGTTTCCCCGCGTGTACTACAGGCAAATGCTGGGATGGTTCCTAGCTTAAGGCCACGGCCACCTCCCTCCCAATCATATCCCCAATTTACTAATACAATACTAGTACAGCCATCATAATGACACAGGTTATCACTAGGGACGGACATTCATGCACTAAAATCTATGGAATAGGTTCAGTGGAAATTAAAACCATTGGTCTGTGGAATAGGTTCAGTGGATATTAAAACCATTGATCTATGGAATAGGTTCAGTGGATATTAAAACCATTGATCTATGGAATAGGTTCAGTGGAAATTAAAACCATTGATCTATGGAATAGGTTCAGTGGAAATTAAAACCATTGATCTATGGAATAGGTTCAGTGGATATTAAAACCATTGATCTATGGAATAGGTTCAGTGGAAATTAAAACCATTGATCTATGGAATAGGTTCAGTGGATATTAAAACCATTGATCTATGGAATAGGTTCAGTGGATATTAAAACCATTGGTCTATGGAATAGGTTCAGTGGAAATTAAAACCATTGATCTATGGAATAGGTTCAGTGGATATTAAAACCATTGGTCTATGGAATAGGTTCAGTGGAAATTAAAACCATTGATCTATGGAATAGGTTCAGTGGATATTAAAACCATTGATCTATGGAATAGGTTCAGTGGATATTAAAACCATTGATCTATGGAATAGGTTCAGTGGAAATTAAAACCATTGATCTATGGAATAGGTTCAGTGGATATTAAAACCATTGATCTATGGAATAGGTTCAGTGGATATTAAAACCATTGATCTATGGAATAGGTTCAGTGGATATTAAAACCATTGATCTATGGAATAGGTTCAGTGGATATTAAAACCATTGGTCTATGGAATAGGTTCAGTGGATATTAAAACCATTGATCTATGGAATCGGTCCGGTGGAAGGTAACAACAATAGTCTGCCGAGGTTGGATCCGCCCCCGGGACAGTATTTCTCGTTGGTTGTGGACTGCCCTATAATAACTCAGAAATTGCTCTCTCCAAATAATTCATTTCTGTCCTAGCAATAACAGTTTTGTTGATTAATTTTACTATAGCGCCTTGTGGCATCGTAGTTATCAGCCCCGCACATTTTGATATTTGTCTAATAACCCCCTCTTTTGTTGTGTCTGTCTGTACTAGTGCGTATATTTGTGACTGGAGGGAATTTTAAAGAGGCGCTCGTGGTCTAAAGTAGAACTCGGAAACCATAGAAAACACGCGCCTCAACCTCACAGGCAGTGAAACAAAGGAATGTGCACCTTGGCGACTTCATGGACTGATGATTGTTGGTTGGTTCCTCAGTTTAGGGGCTGCGTAGCCCCGTGTACTTTGGGTGTGTGTAGAATCTGTCTGATAACCAGTGTTAATTGTGATGGCTGTATTAGTGTGTGTGTCTGTTTTTAATTCAAGTAAGGACTGCAGACATTCGATTTTTAAGTAGTTCCAACTTTTGCTACCAAACGTTAACGACCAACTGGTTCTGAACTTGGTTACCAGATGCCACCGCAGTCGGCTCCTGGTGACGAACGTTGGAACCTAAGAGCGTTAGTCAAATCTAACCTATAATTTAGCTTCACAGAAGTTCTTTATCATGCCATAAATCTATGACATGGGATCGCCCGCTTTACTTCCCCTCCGAAGGAAGGCATACTGAGGGACTTTTAACGCTCATAAAACAATCCGACGACTTCGGCCGGGTTTGAACCCACGACCTTGGGCATAGAAGCTCAGCATGCTACGCCACTGAAGCCGCCTGTGATGATTGTGAGACCATCAGACTTGTTTTGAGCATTAAGACCAAACCCGAGATAACTTGTTGTGTTCGAGTCCTCTCGGCTTTTGTTTCCATGGAATTTAACAAGACCGTTGCATTCCATTTGCATCTAATTTACAATCTCTTTGGTGACGCTGTAATGGAGACTACGGAGGGGCCTAAGAGCTTCTCTCGGTGGTACAAGATCCCAAGGTCGTGGGTTTGATTTACCGTCTAGGAAGTAGGGCGGAGTCGTTCGTGTCACATTTGGTGACATGCAACCTAGACGGACCGGGTTTGAATCCCGGTTTATGCATGTGGGAGTTCCGAGGTAAAAAGTCACTTGCGGGGTTTGTAAATCTCGTGGAGCTACAAGTTCGTAGCTTCCTTCCATTCTCCCTTCTTCCCGTGAATAAAGGATATTTGCTCGTATCTATACGCCTACACTACACGCAAGTGGCAGGATTCAAAACGTTGTGAGTATTTCTCGTCTGTGATGGTTGGTTCCTTAGTTTAGGGGCTGCGACAACGCGGTCATGTAGCCCCGTGTACTTTGGGTGTTTGTAAAATCTGTCTGATAACCGGTGTTAATTGTGATGGCTGTATTAGTGTGTGTAATCTGTTTTTAGTTCATACTAGCAGACCCGAGCGAGAAATCTCGCATGTTCATAAACCACACTTTCCCCAATAGGTTTTACAAAAATTGATATTCAAGCAATTAGAATGCAATTTATCACTGAGTGTGCTGTAAAACTCACCGGTTATTCGATATTTATGAAATTATACGATTTGAGTACTCATTCCTTTGATTTACTGTTTATGAAATCCTTCCAAATGATAAATTAAAGACCTCATAATGTTAAAATGACATGAAACGGGCGTCACAGCGGCCATCATGTGAAGTGGACAGCATTTATGGAGCGTATTTTCCTACATCAACAGTATCTGCAAATCGCACACACTTCGTACATTTTTTTAAAGTCATTTTTTAAAGAAATTATAGATATTTATGAAATTATAGTGCAATTCGTCACTGCTAATGTCTATTCTCTTTCATTTGAATGCTCATTTGTCACGATCGGTCGCTTGTGAGCGCCACAGGAGGGATCTATACTACTGAAATAATATATTTTATATAAGGACTGCAGACGATAATTTCATGTAGTTCTTACTTTCGCTACCAAATGCTACCGTCCATGACACCTAGCTGTGAACTTGGCTACTACTAGATGCCATCTAAACCAGCGCCTGGTGAGCATTAATCAAACCTAACCTACAAATTTTGCTTCACACAAGTTTAGTTAGTGGAAAGTTCTTTCACATGCCAAAAAGCGGCTTCGGTGGCGTAGTCGGTAGCATGCTGACCTTCTATGCCCAAGATAGCGGGTTCAAACCCAGCCGAAGCCGCCGGATTTTTTAAGAGCGTTAAAAATCCCTCAATATGCCTTCCTTCGGAGGGGAAGTAAAGCCAGCGGTCCCATATCATAGATTTATGGCAAGTTAAAGAACCTTCCACTAATTACACCTGTGTGAAGCTAAATTGTATAGGTTAAGAATGTAAACAACGCTCTTAGGTTGCTACGTTCGTTGCCAGGAGCCGACTGCGGTGGCGTCTAGTAGCTAAGTTCTGAACTAGGCCTTGTAGTCGATGACGGTGGCGTTTGGCGGCAAAAGTAGGAACTATTTGAAAAATTCAAAGTTGTAGTCCTTACTTGAATAAAAAAAAACAGATAACACACACTAATACAGTCATCACAATTAACACCGGTTATCAGACATATTCTACACACACCCAAAGTACACGGGGCTACATGACCGCGTTGTCGCAGCCCCTAAACTGAGGAACCAACCAACCAACATACCATAAATCTATGACATGGGACCGCCGGCTTTACTTCCCCTCCGAAGGAAGGCATACTGATTTTTTTTAACGCTCTTACAAAATCCGAAGACTTCGGCTGGGTTTGAACCCGCGATAGAAGCTCAGCTTGTCAGTGATTGGCTGTGCTCTGTGCCGCACTGGACTCGCTGGCTTGCTGCCAGGACTGGTCTAACCCATCCCAACCACTGCACGGGACCACTCCACTACTCCAAGTCAAGGTTGCCAACCGCCCGCCCGCTGTCTGGTCGAGACCCAGCTCGTGCGGTGTTGACTAGTTTGTTATTTCTTTGTTTCGGCTTCAAGACGGTTAACGTAATTCATATTGTCATGGGTCGCTGGTCGCCATTACCTTCACCTCTATGCAGAGCCGGATTAAGGCAAAATGAGGCCCAAGTCCCTCAGATTTTTGGGGCCCCTTTATATTTTTCAAATATATTTTTTTATTTTTTAGCACCTGTACATTTAATAAAGTATATACAAGAGTTCTTTTTCTCAAGATGAATAATACACTGTTTATTAAATCATACATAGGCCTACATATAAACATACATTTCAATTGAAAACGATCATCGTTATTTGAAAACATTTCAGATGATTTGATGAACAATTTAACAAATCATACTATTTTTAGCCTACTTTTCACATTTTGCAAAAATGAGGAAAAAGTAGACATGAGATCGGGCAAATGTCTGTCTGTCTGTCTGTCTGTGTGTCCCCCTCTATCAACTCCTAAACGGCTGCAGCAATCGAAACAAAATTTGGTAGGAGTAATAATCTATACCTGAATATCTCACGGCCATATTTGAAAATGATGTCAGTGCTACCAACTGATGAAAAATCGCATTTGAAATTGGAGCTCCATGTTGGATATCATGAAAGGTATGAATGGGAGCTATTTCAAAATTGGCACACGTATAGATAATAATATTTCAGTTTAATTTCCAGGTGGCCATACATGGCAGTGTTGCCAAAATGATTATAAGCCTGCTGATAGATCCACATTTTAAATGGACATAACTTCTACACTATCAATTGGATTTCAACCAAATTTCGTATGTGCTATGTGTACATAATCAGATATGACTGAGCGTATTCTTAAGAGCTACGAGGACTGCCAACTGTTAATAAATGCTCTCAATTTTTTTAATGCAAATACCCAAATATCAGAAAGTATGCTTTAAACTATGCACACGCTTAGTACCTAACATTCTATATTAATTTGAAGTAACTTATATACGTCAGTGCTACCAACACGATTCTAAGCCTTCTGAGAGGTCCAACTTTAAATACATGTAACTTCTATACTATCATTTGGATTTCAACCAAATTTCGTGTGTGCTATGTGTACCATAACCGATATGACTATGCTGATTCTTAAGAGTAACCAGGGCTGCCAACTGTTAATAAATACTGTCTCTAATTTTGTTACCCTAATATCAATGTATCAGAAAGTTTGCAAGCCAATAGCTCTAAACTTTGCACACGTATAGTACCTGGCATTCTAGATGAATTTGCAGTAACTAATATAGGCCTACGCCAGTGCTGCCAACAAGATTCTAAGCCTGCTGATAGGTCCAATTTTAAAATTCATGTAACTTCTATACTAACTAATGGATTTAATTCAAAATTGAGACAACAATAGATCATATTATTTCAAATTATTTCTCACCAATACATGTATGTCATTGTTGCCAACATGATTTTACGCGCGCTGTTAGATCCAATGTTTAACTGCATGTAACGTCCATGCTATCCATTGGACTTAAACCAAATGTTTTATTCTGTACCTTAAGAGATGGAACTAAGAATATATTCAGTCACCAGGGCTGCCAACTGTAGTTCTCTATTAGGCTACATTATGCCAGGTGTACAGTATTTCGAACTAATTAGAAATTTCGATATTACCAACTTAATTTAGTCATTATTATAGATTGATCCATATAGATTAATCATTGGGATGAATCTTAAATTTTAAGAAAAGTAGGCTCTTTAGTTCGTCACGGAACTTCTTCTTTACTTCTGTAAAATGCAATAAAAAATGTTCTTTCTGTTTTTTTCGGTCAATGAAATCTCTACAATGTCATCAAAATCAATTTCCCGCAGAACATCTGACTCTATATACATTAAACTTAGCATGTCTAATCGTTCCTGTGACATGATACTTCTTGCACACTTTTGATGTGTTTCAATTTTGAAAACGAGCGCTCCGCTGAACAATTCATTATCACGAGGGTCAGGAAAATGCGAAAAGCAATTTCAACGTTCGAAAAAAAAACAGACTCAAGCTTGTCTCGAATAAGAATTTCGTAAAGTTCACAATGAGTGAACTCAGTTTTTAAAGGACATTGTAATTTAACATATTGCTGAAACTGTCTCAGTTCTGGATATTTTTTTTTCTAAATCTTCGGAATAAAATTTTGGGGGCCGCAGATAACAACACATGTTTATACATAGATTATAAATGTTTATTAAGTTATTATAAATTTTCCGTCTTGAGGAAAGAATTCATGATGAAACTTAATAAATGTAAAACAAAAATATTGGAATGCAGCCGAAATAAATCAGAATCCTCTATGGACATCAAATTGGCAGGTGAAAAGCTGAAGGAAGTAGGAGACTTCTGTTACTTATGAAGCAAAATAACCAGTGATGGACGAAGCAAAGACGATACAAAAAGTAGTTTAGCTCAGGCAAGGAAAGCATTTCTACATAAAAGGAATCTGTTGACATCGAATATAGATTTAGGTGGTAGGAAGTCATTTTTGAAGGCCTTTGTCTGGAGCGTGGCGCTCTATGGAAGTGAAACTTGGACTATTGGTGCAGCAGAAAAGAGGAGAATTCAAGCTGTTGAAATGTGGTGTTACAGGAGAAGGTCAGATGGGTAGATAGAATTACAAGTAAAGAGGTATTAAGACGAGTGGGACAGGAGAGATGTTTCTGGCGACTGCTAATGAAGAGAAGAGATAGGTTGGTAGGACACATATTAAGACACCCAGGAATAGCAAACCTAGCTGTTATGGAAGGAAGAGTCGAGGACAAGAACCAAGGTTAGAATATGTTAAACAGATTGCCTCGGATGTAGGGTGTGGTAGCTATGTAGAGATGAAACGATTAGCTCAGGAAAGGGAGTAATGGAGAGCTGCATCAAACTAGTCAAGAGACTGAAGACTAAAACAACAACAAATAGAATAGGAATGGGATGGAGGCAGTGGAAGTCTCGGCATTACCTGGATGATGGAGTTCGAACCCCATTTACTAGTTTGGTGACGCCAATGCCTTTGGCCCAACGCAATCGCCATCTCGTGGACCCCATTGTTCCTCTACTCCTGTATGCATGGAGATACCTGTAGCGCTCCAACACAAAGCAAGCTTTGACTTATGCCCTTTACTCTTTGAGAAGTTGCAACCTTAACGGAAATGAAGTCAAGGAAGTTATATAGCACAGATATTTACAGAACATATTGTACAAAGCTGACTTATTCATGAATTAGTGTTTTGTTGTGTTCTATTTGCAATTCGCTAATGAGATGCGTCACTGATGTAGGCCTACACAGGCTGTGAGAAATAAGCAGTGCTTTTCTTTTCAGGAAGAACGCGGGGGTATGCGTACCCCTTAACCCTAAAGTACTAACATTATTCAATTGATGCTTAATACCAATAATACGTTACATTTACGTACATTACAAACTTTGTGCTAAGGCACCAATTAGTTAAATGGTTGATATTAATATATTGATACGTGTTCGTTTTTGGATTACAGTGGGTAAAAGCACAACACAAATGGTCCTTTAAAGAAATATTAGCTTTATTGCAGGCCAGAAAATTACACCACACAATGAGCAAATAGGAACAATTAGCTGTCTTACAAATGCTTCCTCCTTCATGGAGCACACACACCCTTCCACTTGCTCTTGCAGTTAATCCTCACTAATGAGACCGGTGTCCTCGGCTAGAAGTAACAACAGCTCCTCCCCAAGTTTACAAGCCACAGTCTGTCACTCACTGTTCTTGAATACACATTGTTTCGCAATTCTCACGTTCCCGTAACACCTCTATCGCACTGGAAAACACAGTCCGTCCCTCGCTGGCCAGGTTGCTTATATAGCGGGGCTGGTGACTCACAGATGTTTCTAGAGTAGACCAGGGTTTACACCTTCTCGGAGAATTCCAAAACTGGTTGGGCCACGAACATTTGAGACGGTCTCTTTGTTACTGCCTGTCTTATTGTTGTGCAAATCGCTGGTTAACACAGAGGCAGGGGATTGACCGAGGCGGGCTGTAATTCACGCAGCGATATGATGAAGAAACCGAGCAGCCGTAACAATATATTTCGTATGTAACACTATTTATATTGTTACGGCTGTGAGTTTGTGTCATCACTCGCCGCATGAGTCACAACTGCCCCAGGGCTGGGCTGTGCCCTGTCTCCTGTATTGCGTGCGCCTTATGCAACAGGGCTACTAGGACAAAGGGATAGTCCAGAATATTCGTGACTGGACCAGCGATGGAAACCTCGAGAAGCCGTGAACCCTGGATAGATCTAGAAGCATTTATTGAGTCACCGGCCTGCTATATACGTGCGACCTGTCAAGCAGTTGTTGTTGTTGTGTTTTACGAGCGAGTGCGAGCGCGTATCCTGAGCGACAGAAGTGTGGAGACTTGCGAAACCGACTAGTGAAGCCGATTCACGTGACGGCGAAGGGAGTGAGGAGCTTACAGGGGACTGCCTGTGTTTTGCGCGAGTGTGCTTACTTAGTGCGAAGAGAAGTCATTGTGGTGAGTTGCAAAACAGTGAGTGACAGAGCTAGTGCAGCTATTTCCATCCAGCGTACGGGGCCACCTCATTACGAGGGATTAACTGTGGTCTGTTGACAAGTGAAAGGGGAAGTATTCTCGACTTGAGGAAACTGGAGTAAGGTAATAATTGCTATTTGCTGTTGAGTAGTGTATATTTCTGGCCACAATAAAGTTAATTATTTCTTTAAAGCAGTAATTGGTGTTGTGCTTCCTATCCACCGTAATCCAGTTAACAAAAGTGCCACTAGGGGGGTGGCACTTAACAACTGGTGTCAGAAGCCGGATTACGAACTCAAGCACAACACCTGACGGTCCTGGTTTCAAAACCCGAGCAGGTCATTTTCTCTAATTTTCCTGTGAGTGCATGCCCTTTACAAGACAAACAACTAAAATGGAGGAGAAATTGGCAGCATTGCTAGAAAAGTTAAATGGCATGGAAACAAAGATGGAGGACGGCCAGAAGAAGTTAGCCGAGGACCTAACTGCCAAACTAGAAGACGGCCAGAAGAAGATGGGAGACGGTCAAAATAAGCTAGCGGAGGACCTGAAGAGGATAGAGGACGGCCAGAAGAAGATGGAAGACGGTCAGAATAAGTTGACACAGGACCTGAAGAAATTAGAACTGGGTCTGCGTGAGGAAGTCACGGCAGTGGAAAAGAAGTTCGACGCCTTACAAGTGGAAGTTGCCGAGCTGCGCCAACGCCCGCTGATGGGGGTGGAGGAGAAATTCAACGTCTTACAAAAGGAAGTTGCCGAGCTGCGCCAACGCCCACTGACGGGAGTGGAGGAGAAATTCAACGCCTTGCAAGTGGAAGTTGCCGAGCTGTGCCAACGACCGTTGATGGGGGTGGAGGAGAAATTCAACGCCTTACAAGTGGAAGTTGCTGAGCTGTGCCAACGCCCGCTGATGGGGGTGGAGGAGAAATTCAACGCCTTACAAAAGGAAGTTGCCGAGCTGCGCCAACTCCCACTGACGGGGGTGGAGGAGAAATTCAACGCTCTACGAGAGGAAGTTGCCGAGCTGCGCCAACGCCCGCCCACCGTTACACCGGGAATATCAGGAACGGGACATGGCAGAGTGACGCCCCCAACCTTCGACGGAAAGGTCCCGTGGAGCACCTACTTACGTCAGTTCGAGGCGGCCTGTTCCATAAATAACTGGAACAACACAGAAAAGGCTACAGCTCTCATTGTAGCGCTGAGAGGTGACGCCCTTAACGTCCTTCAGGCCATCCCGACTGGATCCCAGGACTACGCTTCCCTGATCGCCAATATGGAGTCCCGATATGGAGATAGCCATCTTCAGCAGGCCTATCAGATGCAGCTCCGGACCCGGGTACAGAAGAACGCGGAAACCCTGCAGGAGTTCGAGATGGACATCGCACGCCTCGTAAGACTCGCCTACCCAACAGCACCGGCCGACTTTCTGGAGCAGATAGCGACGCAGACTTTCACCGACGGGCTACGGGACTCGGACACTCAACAGGCGCTGCGTCTCGCGCGCAATAAGACCCTGGCAGATGCGCTGAGCCACGCACTTGAGTTCGAGACGGCAAAACAGGCATCCAGAATGCACGCGCGGGTGCGTCAAGTGGACGTCGACGAACCAGTAGAAACCAACGAGACCAAGCCCCTGGCCGACGAATTAATGGAGGCGCTAAGCCGTTTCTTCGATAGTCGCGGTACCACCAGCAACGACACAGCCGGAAGACAACCGGTGAGGCGGCCCGGAAGAGGACTACTGACCTGCTGGGCCTGCGGTAAGAAAGGCCACCTGAGCAAGGACTGCGGTGATCGCCGCCGTCGAGGGTATTCGACGGGAAATCAGTCGTCTGAAAATCGAGCGGCCCAGGGAAACGAGTATTAGCCAGCCTTGGGGGGAAAAGGTTGGCTTGTGACAGTCGTCAAGCCCCAGCAGTCCAAGTGCGTGTGACGAAGTTACGGAGGGACAATAGCAGCCTGATGGTCGACGGAGTCGTCAACGGAGTGAGCTGGCCCATGCTGATCGACACGGGAGCGTCGAGGACCATCGTCAATCCCACCGTGATCCCGAAGTGGAGAGTGCAACCCACAAAAAGGAACCTCCAGCTAATAACCGCGACCGGAGAGACAGCACCGGTACATGGCGAAGCATCACTGGAGCTCGTCATTGGTCGACGGGTGGTGAAGCATCCAGTGCTTGTGGCTGACGTATCAAACGAAGTGATCATCGGACTGGACTTCCTGGACCAGAACAACATCATCTTGGACTTGAGTACCAACACTCTGCACTTCGGAGGTGAGGAACTTGCTTTGCAACCAGCACACGAGGCCATCACCGCACGACGAGAAAGGCTGAGAGAGGACGTCATCGTTCCTGCCAGGACGGAGGTCAGCGCCGCCGTAATTGTCGACGGAACTGCTGAGGGAGTGGCGGCTGTCATAGAGCCAAAATATGAGGACATCCAGACAAAAGGATTGCTAGTTGCCAAGACCCTCATCAACACGACGCCTCGGCCGTACGTCCGCCTGTCCAACCTGAACGACTACGATATTACGGTTCACCGGAACACCAACCTAGGAGTCTGCTGCGAGCCCGTTACCTGGATTTCCCGCATCACAGAAACGACGGACGGACACCTGCAGACGGACAACCGGAGAAGACGCGCCCAGCCAGAAGAACTACAGAAGCTGTACCAAGGATCCCAGGAACATTTAGACGAAGAGCAATCACGCCAGCTTCAGGACCTGCTACGCGAATTCCAGGATGTCTTCTCCGTGGGGAGCAAAGACTTCGGCAGGACAAGCTTGGTCCAGCACAGAATCGACGTTGGGGACAGCGCACCGATTAGGGCCCCATTCCGACGTGTCCCGCTCGCCAAGCAAGCCGAAGTCGACCGGATGGTAGAAGAGATGAAGGAGCAAGGGGTGATCGAGCCATCACATAGTCCTTGGAGTTCTCCGGTCGTGCTTGTGAAGAAGAAGGACGGTTCCACCAGGTTCTGCGTGGACTACAGGCGGGTGAACGACGTCACGAAGAAGGACAGCTACCCACTACCCCGGATCGACGACACGCTGGACACCATATCAGGGTCAAGATGGTTCTCCACCTTGGATTTGAAGAGTGGCTACTGGCAGGTGGAGATCCACCCTAAGGACCGCGAGAAAACGGCGTTCTCTGTGGGCAGCGGGCTCTGGCAGTTCACCGTCATGCCATTCGGTCTGTGCAACGCCCCTGCGACCTTCGAAAGGCTAATGGAGTCCATTCTGAGGGGACTACACTGGACGACCTGCCTGGTCTACCTAGACGACGTCATCGTTCTGGGGAGAAGCTTCGAGGAGCACTACAGCAACCTGAAGGAGATCTTGTTGAAGCTACGGGCTGCCCAGCTGAAGTTGAGCCCCAAGAAGTGTTAGCTCTTCCAGACGCGGGTCCAGTACCTTGGGCATATCGTCTCCGAGGAAGGGGTGCGCACCGACCCAGAGAAGACCGCAGCTGTGAGGGAGTGGCCAGTTCCGAAAGACAAGTCCCAACTACGAAGCTTCCTGGGACTCTGCACTTATTACCGTCGCTTCGTGAGAGGATTCGCCAACATCGCCAAACCTTTACATCGACTGACTGAGAAGGACCAACTCTTCACGTGGACAGCAGAATGCCACAGTGCCTTCGAACAACTCAAGCAGGCTCTGTGCACCGCACCTATTCTGGCCTACCCCAGACCTGGAACAAGGTTCATCGTCGATACCGATGCCAGCGACTTTGGCATAGGGGGAATCCTGTCGCAAGTAGTGGACGGCGAGGAGAGAGTAGTGGCCTACTTCAGCAAGGCCTTGTCAAAGCCAGAAAGGAACTACTGCGACACCAGGAAGGAGCTGCTCGCCATCGTGAAGACCATTGAACACTTCCACAAGTACCTGTACGGGCAAGAATTTCTCATCAGGACCGACCATGCATCCCTGCGGTGGCTCCTGAACTTCAAGCAGCCCGAGGGTCAACTCGCGCGGTGGTTAGAGAGGCTTCAACAGTACAACTTTGAGATTCAGCACAGGAATGGCCAGCTGCATTCTAACGCCGACGCCCTGTCACGAAGACCGTGCCCCGAAGACTGCACCTCCTGTGCCCGAAGGGAGGAGAACGCCGGGATACAGTGCCGAAGGACTACCGTGGAACTTCAAGGGAGCTGGAGCCGCGAATCTTTCACGCGGGCACAAGCAGAAGATGATGACCTGGGACTGATAGCCGAATGGAAGGGGGCCTGTGTCCCCAGACCCGGGTGGAACATTGTGAGTGACTGCAACCCAAAGTTTAAGTCCTACTGGGCGCAGTGGGACTCGCTGATTGTAAGGGATGGCCTCATCTGCCGCGCCTGGGAGAGCACCGACGGGAAGACATATCGGGAACAAGTCGTCGTTCCAAAGGCTATGACGGAGGAAGTCCTGAAGGAAGTTCATGGAGGATCATCTGGTGGACATCTAGGGATAAAGAAGACCCTGGAGAAGCTGAGAGAGCGGTTCTACTGGATCGGATGCCGAACAGACGTGGAGAACTACTGCGCGAGGTGCCACGATTGCGCAGCCAGCAAGGGCCCAGGACGAAGACGACGGGGTCCACTGAAGACCTACAACGTGGGCGGCCCCATGGAGAGAGTGGCCATCGATGTTGCTGGGCCATTCCCGATAAGCGAGGCAGGGAACCGCTACATATTAGTCGTCAGCGACTACTTTACCAAATGGCCGGAGGCGTATGCGCTCCCTAACCAAGAAGCCGCGACGATCGCAGAGACCCTGGTGAAGGAATTCGTCAGCCGGTACGGAGTACCCCTGGAGCTGCACTCCGACCAAGGGAGGAACTTCGAGTCGCAGGTGTTCCAGAACCTATGCCAGCTGCTGGGAATCCGGAAGACAAGGACAACGCCGCTACACCCTCAGTCCGACGGGATGGTAGAGCGATTCAATCGCACCATCGAGAACCATCTCCGAATAGTTGTCAGCGAGCACCAGAGGGATTGGGACAAGCATCTTCCACTATTTCTCCTGGCCTACCGCGCCGCCGTGCATGAAGCCACCGGGTGCACACCAGCCCGGGCCATGTTTGGGAGGGAGCTCCGTCTACCTGTCGATCTTGCCTTCGGCCAACCTGGGAATGATCCGATCCCGGTAAGCCAGTATTGTCAAGAACTGGTCGACCAACTGGAGGACGTGCACGCGTTCGCGAGGAGGAAACTGCGGATCGAGACCGACCGAATGAAGACCCGATACGACCAGCAGACGGATGCCGGAGGATTCCACGAGGACGACCTGGTCTGGCTCTTCAACCCATTACGGAAGAAAGGCCTGTCACCCAAACTGCAGAAGTCCTGGGAGGGCCCGTACCGAGTCGTGAAACGGATCAACGATGTCGTCTACAGGATCCAGCGGAGCCCGAGGGCGAAGATGAAGATCGTGCATCGAGATCGCCTGGCAACCTACGGAGGGACACAGACGGACCGATGATTGATCGGGACGATCAGCCTTTTTAGGTAGGGGGTGGTGTTACGGCTGTGAGTTTGTGTCATCACTCGCCGCATGAGTCACAACTGCCCCAGGGCTGGGCTGTGCCCTGTCTCCTGTATTGCGTGCGCCTTATGCAACAGGGCTACTAGGACAAAGGGATAGTCCAGAATATTCGTGACTGGACCAGCGATGGAAACCTCGAGAAGCCGTGAACCCTGGATAGATCTAGAAGCATTTATTGAGTCACCGGCCTGCTATATAAGTGCGACCTGTCAAGCAGTTGTTGTTGTTGTGTTTTACGAGCGAGTGCGAGCGCGTATCCTGAGCGACAGAAGTGTGGAGACTTGCGAAACCGACTAGTGAAGCCGATTCTCGTGACGGCGAAGGGAGTGAGGAGCTTACAGGGGACTGCCTGTGTTTTGCGCGAGTGTGCTTACTTAGTGCGAAGAGAAGTCATTGTGGTGAGTTGCAAAACAGTGAGTGACAGAGCTAGTGCAGCTATTTCCATCCAGCGTACGGGGCCACCTCATTACGAGGGATTAACTGTGGTCTGTTGACAAGTGAAAGGGGAAGTATTCTCGACTTGAGGAAACTGGAGTAAGGTAATAATTGCTATTTGCTGTTGAGTAGTGTATATTTCTGGCCACAATAAAGTTAATTATTTCTTTAAAGCAGTAATTGGTGTTGTGCTTCCTATCCACCGTAATCCAGTTAACAAAAGTGCCACTAGGGGGGTGGCACTTAACAACTGGTGTCAGAAGCCGGATTACGAACTCAAGCACAACACCTGACGGTCCTGGTTTCAAAACCCGAGCAGGTCATTTTCTCTAATTTTCCTGTGAGTGCATGCCCTTTACAAGACAAACAACTAAAATGGAGGAGAAATTGGCAGCATTGCTAGAAAAGTTAAATGGCATGGAAACAAAGATGGAGGACGGCCAGAAGAAGTTAGCCGAGGACCTAACTGCCAAACTAGAAGACGGCCAGAAGAAGATGGGAGACGGTCAAAATAAGCTAGCGGAGGACCTGAAGAGGATAGAGGACGGCCAGAAGAAGATGGAAGACGGTCAGAATAAGTTGACACAGGACCTGAAGAAATTAGAACTGGGTCTGCGTGAGGAAGTCACGGCAGTGGAAAAGAAGTTCGACGCCTTACAAGTGGAAGTTGCCGAGCTGCGCCAACGCCCGCTGATGGGGGTGGAGGAGAAATTCAACGTCTTACAAAAGGAAGTTGCCGAGCTGCGCCAACGCCCACTGACGGGAGTGGAGGAGAAATTCAACGCCTTGCAAGTGGAAGTTGCCGAGCTGTGCCAACGACCGTTGATGGGGGTGGAGGAGAAATTCAACGCCTTACAAGTGGAAGTTGCTGAGCTGTGCCAACGCCCGCTGATGGGGGTGGAGGAGAAATTCAACGCCTTACAAAAGGAAGTTGCCGAGCTGCGCCAACTCCCACTGACGGGGGTGGAGGAGAAATTCAACGCTCTACGAGAGGAAGTTGCCGAGCTGCGCCAACGCCCGCCCACCGTTACACCGGGAATATCAGGAACGGGACATGGCAGAGTGACGCCCCCAACCTTCGACGGAAAGGTCCCGTGGAGCACCTACTTACGTCAGTTCGAGGCGGCCTGTTCCATAAATAACTGGAACAACACAGAAAAGGCTACAGCTCTCATTGTAGCGCTGAGAGGTGACGCCCTTAACGTCCTTCAGGCCATCCCGACTGGATCCCAGGACTACGCTTCCCTGATCGCCAATATGGAGTCCCGATATGGAGATAGCCATCTTCAGCAGGCCTATCAGATGCAGCTCCGGACCCGGGTACAGAAGAACGCGGAAACCCTGCAGGGGTTCGAGATGGACATCGCACGCCTCGTAAGACTCGCCTACCCAACAGCACCGGCCGACTTTCTGGAGCAGATAGCGACGCAGACTTTCACCGACGGGCTACGGGACTCGGACACTCAACAGGCGCTGCGTCTCGCGCGCAATAAGACCCTGGCAGATGCGCTGAGCCACGCACTTGAGTTCGAGACGGCAAAACAGGCATCCAGAATGCACGCGCGGGTGCGTCAAGTGGACGTCGACGAACCAGTAGAAACCAACGAGACCAAGCCCCTGGCCGACGAATTAATGGAGGCGCTAAGCCGTTTCTTCGATAGTCGCGGTACCACCAGCAACGACACAGCCGGAAGACAACCGGTGAGGCGGCCCGGAAGAGGACTACTGACCTGCTGGGCCTGCGGTAAGAAAGGCCACCTGAGCAAGGACTGCGGTGATCGCCGCCGTCGAGGGTATTCGACGGGAAATCAGTCGTCTGAAAATCGAGCGGCCCAGGGAAACGAGTATTAGCCAGCCTTGGGGGGAAAAGGTTGGCTTGTGACAGTCGTCAAGCCCCAGCAGTCCAAGTGCGTGTGACGAAGTTACGGAGGGACAATAGCAGCCTGATGGTCGACGGAGTCGTCAACGGAGTGAGCTGGCCCATGCTGATCGACACGGGAGCGTCGAGGACCATCGTCAATCCCACCGTGATCCCGAAGTGGAGAGTGCAACCCACAAAAAGGAACCTCCAGCTAATAACCGCGACCGGAGAGACAGCACCGGTACATGGCGAAGCATCACTGGAGCTCGTCATTGGTCGACGGGTGGTGAAGCATCCAGTGCTTGTGGCTGACGTATCAAACGAAGTGATCATCGGACTGGACTTCCTGGACCAGAACAACATCATCTTGGACTTGAGTACCAACACTCTGCACTTCGGAGGTGAGGAACTTGCTTTGCAACCAGCACACGAGGCCATCACCGCACGACGAGAAAGGCTGAGAGAGGACGTCATCGTTCCTGCCAGGACGGAGGTCAGCGCCGCCGTAATTGTCGACGGAACTGCTGAGGGAGTGGCGGCTGTCATAGAGCCAAAATATGAGGACATCCAGACAAAAGGATTGCTAGTTGCCAAGACCCTCATCAACACGACGCCTCGGCCGTACGTCCGCCTGTCCAACCTGAACGACTACGATATTACGGTTCACCGGAACACCAACCTAGGAGTCTGCTGCGAGCCCGTTACCTGGATTTCCCGCATCACAGAAACGACGGACGGACACCTGCAGACGGACAACCGGAGAAGACGCGCCCAGCCAGAAGAACTACAGAAGCTGTACCAAGGATCCCAGGAACATTTAGACGAAGAGCAATCACGCCAGCTTCAGGACCTGCTACGCGAATTCCAGGATGTCTTCTCCGTGGGGAGCAAAGACTTCGGCAGGACAAGCTTGGTCCAGCACAGAATCGACGTTGGGGACAGCGCACCGATTAGGGCCCCATTCCGACGTGTCCCGCTCGCCAAGCAAGCCGAAGTCGACCGGATGGTAGAAGAGATGAAGGAGCAAGGGGTGATCGAGCCATCACATAGTCCTTGGAGTTCTCCGGTCGTGCTTGTGAAGAAGAAGGACGGTTCCACCAGGTTCTGCGTGGACTACAGGCGGGTGAACGACGTCACGAAGAAGGACAGCTACCCACTACCCCGGATCGACGACACGCTGGACACCATATCAGGGTCAAGATGGTTCTCCACCTTGGATTTGAAGAGTGGCTACTGGCAGGTGGAGATCCACCCTAAGGACCGCGAGAAAACGGCGTTCTCTGTGGGCAGCGGGCTCTGGCAGTTCACCGTCATGCCATTCGGTCTGTGCAACGCCCCTGCGACCTTCGAAAGGCTAATGGAGTCCATTCTGAGGGGACTACACTGGACGACCTGCCTGGTCTACCTAGACGACGTCATCGTTCTGGGGAGAAGCTTCGAGGAGCACTACAGCAACCTGAAGGAGATCTTGTTGAAGCTACGGGCTGCCCAGCTGAAGTTGAGCCCCAAGAAGTGTTAGCTCTTCCAGACGCGGGTCCAGTACCTTGGGCATATCGTCTCCGAGGAAGGGGTGCGCACCGACCCAGAGAAGACCGCAGCTGTGAGGGAGTGGCCAGTTCCGAAAGACAAGTCCCAACTACGAAGCTTCCTGGGACTCTGCACTTATTACCGTCGCTTCGTGAGAGGATTCGCCAACATCGCCAAACCTTTACATCGACTGACTGAGAAGGACCAACTCTTCACGTGGACAGCAGAATGCCACAGTGCCTTCGAACAACTCAAGCAGGCTCTGTGCACCGCACCTATTCTGGCCTACCCCAGACCTGGAACAAGGTTCATCGTCGATACCGATGCCAGCGACTTTGGCATAGGGGGAATCCTGTCGCAAGTAGTGGACGGCGAGGAGAGAGTAGTGGCCTACTTCAGCAAGGCCTTGTCAAAGCCAGAAAGGAACTACTGCGACACCAGGAAGGAGCTGCTCGCCATCGTGAAGACCATTGAACACTTCCACAAGTACCTGTACGGGCAAGAATTTCTCATCAGGACCGACCATGCATCCCTGCGGTGGCTCCTGAACTTCAAGCAGCCCGAGGGTCAACTCGCGCGGTGGTTAGAGAGGCTTCAACAGTACAACTTTGAGATTCAGCACAGGAATGGCCAGCTGCATTCTAACGCCGACGCCCTGTCACGAAGACCGTGCCCCGAAGACTGCACCTCCTGTGCCCGAAGGGAGGAGAACGCCGGGATACAGTGCCGAAGGACTACCGTGGAACTTCAAGGGAGCTGGAGCCGCGAATCTTTCACGCGGGCACAAGCAGAAGATGATGACCTGGGACTGATAGCCGAATGGAAGGGGGCCTGTGTCCCCAGACCCGGGTGGAACATTGTGAGTGACTGCAACCCAAAGTTTAAGTCCTACTGGGCGCAGTGGGACTCGCTGATTGTAAGGGATGGCCTCATCTGCCGCGCCTGGGAGAGCACCGACGGGAAGACATATCGGGAACAAGTCGTCGTTCCAAAGGCTATGACGGAGGAAGTCCTGAAGGAAGTTCATGGAGGATCATCTGGTGGACATCTAGGGATAAAGAAGACCCTGGAGAAGCTGAGAGAGCGGTTCTACTGGATCGGATGCCGAACAGACGTGGAGAACTACTGCGCGAGGTGCCACGATTGCGCAGCCAGCAAGGGCCCAGGACGAAGACGACGGGGTCCACTGAAGACCTACAACGTGGGCGGCCCCATGGAGAGAGTGGCCATCGATGTTGCTGGGCCATTCCCGATAAGCGAGGCAGGGAACCGCTACATATTAGTCGTCAGCGACTACTTTACCAAATGGCCGGAGGCGTATGCGCTCCCTAACCAAGAAGCCGCGACGATCGCAGAGACCCTGGTGAAGGAATTCGTCAGCCGGTACGGAGTACCCCTGGAGCTGCACTCCGACCAAGGGAGGAACTTCGAGTCGCAGGTGTTCCAGAACCTATGCCAGCTGCTGGGAATCCGGAAGACAAGGACAACGCCGCTACACCCTCAGTCCGACGGGATGGTAGAGCGATTCAATCGCACCATCGAGAACCATCTCCGAATAGTTGTCAGCGAGCACCAGAGGGATTGGGACAAGCATCTTCCACTATTTCTCCTGGCCTACCGCGCCGCCGTGCATGAAGCCACCGGGTGCACACCAGCCCGGGCCATGTTTGGGAGGGAGCTCCGTCTACCTGTCGATCTTGCCTTCGGCCAACCTGGGAATGATCCGATCCCGGTAAGCCAGTATTGTCAAGAACTGGTCGACCAACTGGAGGACGTGCACGCGTTCGCGAGGAGGAAACTGCGGATCGAGACCGACCGAATGAAGACCCGATACGACCAGCAGACGGATGCCGGAGGATTCCACGAGGACGACCTGGTCTGGCTCTTCAACCCATTACGGAAGAAAGGCCTGTCACCCAAACTGCAGAAGTCCTGGGAGGGCCCGTACCGAGTCGTGAAACGGATCAACGATGTCGTCTACAGGATCCAGCGGAGCCCGAGGGCGAAGATGAAGATCGTGCATCGAGATCGCCTGGCAACCTACGGAGGGACACAGACGGACCGATGATTGATCGGGACGATCAGCCTTTTTAGGTAGGGGGTGGTGTTACGGCTGTGAGTTTGTGTCATCACTCGCCGCATGAGTCACAACTGCCCCAGGGCTGGGCTGTGCCCTGTCTCCTGTATTGCGTGCGCCTTATGCAACAGGGCTACTAGGACAAAGGGATAGTCCAGAATATTCGTGACTGGACCAGCGATGGAAACCTCGAGAAGCCGTGAACCCTGGATAGATCTAGAAGCATTTATTGAGTCACCGGCCTGCTATATAAGTGCGACCTGTCAAGCAGTTGTTGTTGTTGTGTTTTACGAGCGAGTGCGAGCGCGTATCCTGAGCGACAGAAGTGTGGAGACTTGCGAAACCGACTAGTGAAGCCGATTCTCGTGACGGCGAAGGGAGTGAGGAGCTTACAGGGGACTGCCTGTGTTTTGAGCGAGTGTGCTTACTTAGTGCGAAGAGAAGTCATTGTGGTGAGTTGCAAAACAGTGAGTGACAGAGCTAGTGCAGCTATTTCCATCCAGCGTACGGGGCCACCTCATTACGAGGGATTAACTGTGGTCTGTTGACAAGTGAAAGGGGAAGTATTCTCGACTTGAGGAAACTGGAGTAAGGTAATAATTGCTATTTGCTGTTGAGTAGTGTATATTTCTGGCCACAATAAAGTTAATTATTTCTTTAAAGCAGTAATTGGTGTTGTGCTTCCTACCCACCGTAATCCAGTTAACAAAAGTGCCACTAGGGGGGGGGGGGGGTGGCACGTAACAATATACACTGAATCCTTTGTAGTCTTTGAAGTTGAATACGCTAAGTTCCATCTTAAATACAACAAGATGTTCAGTAAAAAACATATAGCCTACTTTGTCCTAAATGCATGGGTATTGTTATAACTCTTTGTCCTTTTCAAGGAGTATAATTGAATGTTGGTTGTAGTAGCTTGTTGAAATACAACGTGTTATAAGGATATTAAACATGAATATGAGGTGCCCTTTGCTAGTGCTACCTCTGTACAAAATTTCATTCCATTCGGTTTCACCGTGTTTGAATTGATATGGTGAATCGATTTGCACTCATACATGGCCGCCATATGCAAACTATTGGACTGATGACCTTGTAGCTTGGTCAAAGAACGCTTCCGACATAAAGGTACGCTGTTGCAAAATTTAGTAGAAATCAGATGATTAGGTTGGTCGTAATTTGATTTAAGCTTTTAACATTTGGGTGACCACCATTACGTTTCCGACAAGATGGCGGCGATATAGCCTAAAACATGACACTGAGGTGCCCTTTGCTAGTGCTACCTCTGTACCAAATTTCGTTGAATTCGATTTCACCGTGTTTGAATAGATAGGGGCAATCGATTTGCACAGATACATGGCCGCCATCCGCAATTCATTGGGCTGATGACCTGGTAATTCGGTCAAAGGATTCTTCATACATAAAGGTATAATGTTGCAAAAATTGGTTGATATCAGATGATTAGGTTGGTCGTAATTTGATTTAAGCTTTTAACATTTGGGTGGCCGCCATTATGTTTTTGTCAAGATGGCGGCGATATAAAACATGACACTGAGGTGCCCTTTGCTAGGGCTACCTCTGTACCAAATTTCGTTCAATTGGGTTCACCGTGTTTGAATAGATAGGGGGATGGGGGGGGGGGGACACATACATTCAGAATACACACACACAGACAGACACATATTTTTTCGTCCCGTGTTGATCTCATAAGTCTACTTTCATTTCTTGCAAAAGTCGAAAATAGGCTAACAAATACAGAAGTGGTTTACTTTGACGTAAATAGCAGTACGTAATCTCTCCAGCTTTTATGAGGTTGTTCTTATAATCCCTCTGAAGTGATGTGACATATGTACAACTTTGTTATTGTTGTGGAGAAACCAATATGTTGTTAATTTCAAGGATAGTTTCCAGGCAATACTTTGTCCCTTGATTATGCCTCTAGAACATTAATAACAGAGCATTGACATCACCACCATAGACCAGTAGAAGCTCTGCTGGGTGGGGACAGATAGAGAGGGAATTCTAAGCAGTTAAATTATTCACACACGTACATTTTATGTATTGCAGGGTTAAACGTTTGAAAACTGTTAAAGAAAAAATATTGGTACATTTGTATCTAGTCCGGCAAATATAATTTCCGACTTGAAAGTTCATCATCGATCAGCGCGCTGTTCACAACAGTTGGAGAAGATTTCGATTAATGCTCGATATAAATCGATCTATCGAATGAGTTTCTTTTGGTCGGCAACTCGGCACTCCGTTCTTATAGTGTTTGGAGGCGGGGTAGGTTGTTATTTCGTGCGTGTGGTTAGTTTCGAAGGATGAAGAAAATAACGAACTATTTAACATCCACCCTGGCATCGAAAATGCTGAAAGTTAATCATTGGAACACAAGAAATGACCGGAATTTACAAATTGCCGAAAATTGCAAGATCATGATGTTTTATCGATCACAACTAAGAGAACCCCTTAAGTCTTTATAGCGTAGTGGTGTATATATTAACCACCTACTATGGAAAGAGTTTGTAGGCTATTGCCAAAGGTGCAATAGTTGAATCTTTCAGCCTAATTACATCAACATTTCTTGTTTATGTAATATTTCTGAAAGGCAAATATTATACCTGTCTAGTTTTATGGGGCTGGCTAAAATTTCAACAAGTAAATATAATCAAAAATATTAACATTAAACAATAAAATAAAAAATAAATATACAAATTCATGCCAATGATTAATCGATATGGATCTATCTAGAATAATGACGAAATTAAGTTGGTAATATCGAAATTTCTAATTAGTTCGAAATATTCCTGGTATAATGTAGCCTAATAGAGCACTACAGTTGGCAGCCCTGGTGACTGAATATATTGTTAGTTCCATCTCTTAAGGTACAGAATACAAAATTTGGTTGAAGTCCAAAGGATAGCATGGACGTTACATGCAGTTAGACATTGGATCTAACAGCGCGTAAAATCATGTTGGCAACAATGTCATGCATGTGTTGGTCAAAAATAATCTGAAATATTAGGATCTCTTGTTGTGCCAATTTTGGATGAAATCCATTTGTTAGTATAGAAATTACATGTATTTTAAAAATGGACCTATCAGCAGGCTTAGAATCACGTTGGCAGCACTGACTTATATTACTTTCTCCAAATTAATCGAGAATGTCAGGCATTATACGTGTGCATAGTTTAAAGTTCTCGGCTTGCATACTTTCTGATATATTGGTATTTTGATAGGAAGATAGAGATATAGCATTTACTAACAGTTGGCAGCCCTTAAGGCTCTTAAGAATACGCTCAGTCATATCCGTTTATGTACACATAGTACGTACGAAATTTGGTTGAAATCCAATTGATAGTGTAGAAGTAATATGCATTTAAAATTGGACCTATCAGCAGGCTTATAATCATTTTGGCAACACTGACATGCATGGCCTCCTGGAAATTAATTGAAATATTATTATCTATATGTGTGCCAATTTTGGAATAGCTCCCATGCACACCTTTCAAGATATCCAACATGGAGCTCAAATTTCAATTGCGGTTTTTCAGCAGTTGGTAGCACTGACATCATTTTCAAATATGGACTTGAGATATTCAGATATAGATATTTACTCATACCAAATTTGGATTCGATTGTTGCAGCCGTGTAGGAGTTGATAGGGGGGGGGGTCACACAGACAGACAGACAGAAGGACAGACATTTGCCCGGATCGATCTCATAAGACTACTTTGCAAAATGTGAAAAGTAGGCTAATTATAATAAATAAAATAAAAATTAGAGGCTGAAATGAAAATTTAAATGAAAGCAATTGAAATATAAATTAGAAAACAAGTAGTTCCGTGAAGAACTATACAGCCTATTTTCATATATCCAACTCGTGTTTAATGCCTCTATCAACATACAAAATTTCAGTTTGAAGGTTGTGATAGATTCGTGGATATTGAGAACCGTCTAAATATTTCGGATGCTCGCAATTTTGGATTGTTATATGTATAGGCCATAGAGTTATGTACCATTAAAGGAAAATTATTGCGTAGGTTCATTATTCAAATTTTCACTTCGAACGCATGATTACGACCCAAGAAATAAAGACTTAATTTTAAAATTTCGCACAGCCGCCATCTTGAGGTTATGTAAACAATTGAACTGAATTAAATTCCAGTGCATTACAATATGTATAATCATTTACTGTACCACATTTCACTGCGCCGAGAGAGTTAAATCACGAGAAAAGTCTATTTAAAAGTCTCAACTTCGCTTGTCCACCATGTTCGTTTTATACTTTACAGGTTTATGAAGGTTACATAGATAAACTTGTAACAGTGCCCTTTATCACCGTACATAATTTCAGGGTGATATATGTAATAGTTTAGGAGATACAGAATGCCGGTGAAATATTTCGCACAGCCGCCATAATGAGGTTATGTAAACAATTGAACTAAATTAGACTCCAGTACAATACAATGTTTATAAACATTTGCTATACCAAGCTTCATTACGTTTGGATGGTTAAATCGCGAGAAAAGTCTATTTAAAAGTCTCAACTTCGCTTGTCCACCATGTTGGTTTTGTAGTTACCAGGACTTTGAAGGTCTCATAGGTGAACTTCTAATAGTGCTCTTTATCACCGTACACAATTTCAGGGCGATAACGGTAATAGTTTCGGAGATACTAAATGCTGGTGAAATATTTCGCACAGCCGCCATGTTGGATTGGTGAGACACAATACAATCTGAAGGGTACGGGCGGGGTCTGCCAGAATGGTGCTGTGATCTTACCGAGTTTCGTTGTAATCGCTCCAGCCGTTTAAAAGTTATTAGGGAAACGAGTATTAGCCAGCCTTGGGGGGAAAAGGTTGGCTTGTGACAGTCGTCAAGCCCCAGCAGTCCAAGTGCGTGTGACGAAGTTACGGAGGGACAATAGCAGCCTGATGGTCGACGGAGTCGTCAACGGATTGAGCTGGCCCATGCTGATCGACACGGGAGAGTCGAGGACCATCGTCAATCCCACCGTGATCCCGAAGTGGAGAGTGCAACCCACACAAAGGAACCTCCAGCTAATAACCGCGACCGGAGAGACAGCACCGGTACATGGCGAAGCATCACTGGAGCTCGTCATTGGTCGACGGGTGGTGAAGCATCCAGTGCTTCTGGCTGACGTATCAAACGAAGTGATCATCGGACTGGACTTCCTGGACCAGAACAACATCATCTTGGACTTGAGTACCAACACTCTGCACTTCGGAGGTGAGGAACTTGCTTTGCAACCAGCACACGAGGCCGTCACCGCACGACGAGAAAGGCTGAGAGAGGACGTCATCGTTCCTGCCAGGACGGAGGTCAGCGCCGCCGTAATTGTCGACGGAACTGCTGAGGGAGTGGCGGCTGTCATAGAGCCAAAATATGAGGACATCCAGACAAAAGGATTGCTAGTTGCCAAGACCCTCATCAACACGACGCCTCGGCCGTACGTCCGCCTGTCCAACCTGAACGACTACGATATTACGGTTCACCGGAACACCAACCTAGGAGTCTGCGAGCCCGTTACCTGGATTTCCCGCATCACAGAAACGACGGACGGACACCTGCAGACGGACAACCGGAGAAGACGCGCCCTGCCAGAAGAACTACAGAAGCTGTACCAAGGATACCAGGAACATTTAGACGAAGAGCAATCACGCCAGCTTCAGGACCTGCTACGCGAATTCCAGGATGTCTTCTCCGTGGGGAGCAAAGACTTCGGCAGGACAAGCTTGGTCCAGCACAGAATCGACGTTGGGGACAGCGCACCGATTAGGGCCCCATTCCGACGTGTCCCGCTCGCCAAGCAAGCCGAAGTCGACCGGATGGTAGAAGAGATGAAGGAGCAAGGGGTGATCGAGCCATCACATAGTCCTTGGAGTTCTCCGGTCGTGCTTGTGAAGAAGAAGGACGGTTCCACCAGGTTCTGCGTGGACTACAGGCGGGTGAACGACGTCACGAAGAAGGACAGCTACCCACTACCCCGGATCGACGACACGCTGGACACCATATCAGGGTCAAGATGGTTCTCCACCTTGGATTTGAAGAGTGGCTACTGGCAGGTGGAGGTCCACCCTAAGGACCGCGAGAAAACGGCGTTCTCTGTGGGCAGCGGGCTCTGGCAGTTCACCGTCATGCCATTCGGTCTGTGCAACGCCCCTGCGACCTTCGAAAGGCTAATGGAGTCCATTCTGAGGGGACTACACTGGACGACCTGCCTGGTCTACCTAGACGACGTCATCGTTCTGGGGAGAAGCTTCGAGGAGCACTACAGCAACCTGAAGGAGATCTTGTTGAAGCTACGGGCTGCCCAGCTGAAGTTGAGCCCCAAGAAGTGTTAGCTCTTCCAGACGCGGGTCCAGTACCTTGGGCATATCGTCTCCGAGGAAGGGGTGCGCACCGACCCAGAGAAGACCGCAGCTGTGAGGGAGTGGCCAGTTCCGAAAGACAAGTCCCAACTACGAAGCTTCCTGGGACTCTGCACTTATTACCGTCGCTTCGTGAGAGGATTCGCCAACATCGCCAAACCTTTACATCGACTGACTGAGAAGGACCAACTCTTCACGTGGACAGCAGAATATCACAGTGCCTTCGAACAACTCAAGCAGGCTCTGTGCACCGCACCTATTCTGGCCTACCCCAGACCTGGAACAAGGTTCATCGTCGATACCGATGCCAGCGACTTTGGCATAGGGGGAATCCTGTCGCAAGTAGTGGACGGCGAGGAGAGAGTAGTGGCCTACTTCAGCAAGGCCTTGTCAAAGCCAGAAAGGAACTACTGCGTCACCAGGAAGGAGCTGCTCGCCATCGTGAAGACCATTGAACACCTCCACAAGTACCTGTACGGGCAAGAATTTCTCATCAGGACCGACCATGCATCCCTGCGGTGGCTCCTGAACTTCAAGCAGCCCGAGGGTCAACTCGCGCGGTGGTTAGAGAGGCTTCAACAGTACAACTTTGAGATTCAGCACAGGAATGGCCTGCTGCATTCTAACGCCGACGCCCTGTCACGAAGACCGTGCCCCGAAGACTGCACCTCCTGTGCCCGAAGGGAGGAGAACGCCGGGATACAGTGCCGAAGGACTACCGTGGAACTTCAAGGGAGCTGGAGCCGCGAATCTTTCACGCGGGCACAAGCAGAAGATGATGACCTGGGACTGATAGCCGAATGGAAGGGGGCCTGTGTCCCCAGACCCGGGTGGAACATTGTGAATGACTGCAACCCAAAGTTTAAGTCCTACTGGGCGCAGTGGGACTCGCTGATTGTAAGGGATGGCCTCATCTGCCGCGCCTGGGAGAGCACCGACGGGAAGACATATCGGGAACAAGTCGTCGTTCCAAAGGCTATGACGGAGGAAGTCCTGAAGGAAGTTCATGGAGGATCATCTGGTGGACATCTAGGGATAAAGAAGACCCTGGAGAAGCTGAGAGAGCGGTTCTACTGGATCGGATGCCGAACAGACGTGGAGAACTACTGCGCGAGGTGCCACGATTGCGCAGCCAGCAAGGGCCCAGGACGAAGACGACGGGGTCCACTGAAGACCTACAACGTGGGCGGCCCCATGGAGAGAGTGGCCATCGATGTTGCTGGGCCATTCCCGATAAGCGAGGCAGGGAACCGCTACATATTAGTCGTCAGCGACTACTTTACCAAATGGCCGGAGGCGTATGCGCTCCCTAACCAAGAAGCCGCGACGATCGCAGAGACCCTGGTGAAGGAATTCGTCAGCCGGTACGGAGTACCCCTGGAGCTGCACTCCGACCAAGGGAGGAACTTCGAGTCGCAGGTGTTCCAGAACCTATGCCAGCTGCTGGGAATCCGGAAGACAAGGACAACGCCGCTACACCCTCAGTCCGACGGGATGGTAGAGCGATTCAATCGCACCATCGAGAACCATCTCCGAATAGTTGTCAGCGAGCACCAGAGGGATTGGGACAAGCATCTTCCACTATTTCTCCTGGCCTACCGCGCCGCCGTGCATGAAGCCACCGGGTGCACACCAGCCCGGGCCATGTTTGGGAGGGAGCTCCGTCTACCTGTCGATCTTGCCTTCGGCCAACCTGGGAATGATCCGATCCCGGTAAGCCAGTATTGTCAAGAACTGGTCGACCAACTGGAGGACGTGCACGCGTTCGCGAGGAGGAAACTGCGGATCGAGACCGACCGAATGAAGACCCGATACGACCAGCAGACGGATGCCGGAGGATTCCACGAGGACGACCTGGTCTGGCTCTTCAACCCATTACGGAAGAAAGGCCTGTCACCCAAACTGCAGAAGTCCTGGGAGGGCCCGTACCGAGTCGTGAAACGGATCAACGATGTCGTCTACAGGATCCAGCGGAGCCCGAGGGCGAAGATGAAGATCGTGCATCGAGATCGCCTGGCAACCTACGGAGGGACACAGACGGACCGATGATTGATCGGGACGATCAGCCTTTTTAGGTAGGGGGTGGTGTTACGGCTGTGAGTTTGTGTCATCACTCGCCGCATGAGTCACAACTGCCCCAGGGCTGGGCTGTGCCCTGTCTCCTGTATTGCGTGCGCCTTATGCAACAGGGCTACTAGGACAAAGGGATAGTCCAGAATATTCGTGACTGGACCAGCGATGGAAACCTCGAGAAGCCGTGAACCCTGGATAGATCTAGAAGCATTTATTGAGTCACCGGCCTGCTATATAAGTGCGACCTGTCAAGCAGTTGTTGTTGTTGTGTTTTACGAGCGAGTGCGAGTGCGTATCCTGAGCGACAGAAGTGTGGAGACTTGCGAAACCGACTAGTGAAGCCGATTCTCGTGACGGCGAAGGGAGTGAGGAGCTTACAGGGGACTGCCTGTGTTTTGAGCGAGTGTGCTTACTTAGTGCGAAGAGAAGTCATTGTGGTGAGTTGCAAAACAGTGAGTGACAGAGCTAGTGCAGCTATTTCCATCCAGCGTACGGGGCCACCTCATTACGAGGGATTAACTGTGGTCTGTTGACAAGTGAAAGGGGAAGTATTCTCGACTTGAGGAAACTGGAGTAAGGTAATAATTGCTATTTGCTGTTGAGTAGTGTATATTTCTGGCCACAATAAAGTTAATTATTTCTTTAAAGCAGTAATTGGTGTTGTGCTTCCTACCCACCGTAATCCAGTTAACAAAAGTGCCACTAGGGGGGGGGGGGTGGCACGTAACAATATACACTGAATCCTTTGTAGTCTTTGAAGTTGAATACGCTAAGTTCCATCTTAAATACAACAAGATGTTCAGTAAAAAACATATAGCCTACTTTGTCCTAAATGCATGGGTATTGTTATAACTCTTTGTCCTTTTCAAGGAGTATAATTGAATGTTGGTTGTAGTAGCTTGTTGAAATACAACGTGTTATAAGGATATTAAACATGAATATGAGGTGCCCTTTGCTAGTGCTACCTCTGTACAAAATTTCATTCCATTCGGTTTCACCGTGTTTGAATTGATATGGTGAATCGATTTGCACTCATACATGGCCGCCATATGCAAACTATTGGACTGATGACCTTGTAGCTTGGTCAAAGAACGCTTCCGACATAAAGGTACGCTGTTGCAAAATTTAGTAGAAATCAGATGATTAGGTTGGTCGTAATTTGATTTAAGCTTTTAACATTTGGGTGACCACCATTACGTTTCCGACAAGATGGCGGCGATATAGCCTAAAACATGACACTGAGGTGCCCTTTGCTAGTGCTACCTCTGTACCAAATTTCGTTGAATTCGATTTCACCGTGTTTGAATAGATAGGGGCAATCGATTTGCACAGATACATGGCCGCCATCCGCAATTCATTGGGCTGATGACCTGGTAATTCGGTCAAAGGATTCTTCATACATAAAGGTATAATGTTGCAAAAATTGGTTGATATCAGATGATTAGGTTGGTCGTAATTTGATTTAAGCTTTTAACATTTGGGTGGCCGCCATTATGTTTTTGTCAAGATGGCGGCGATATAAAACATGACACTGAGGTGCCCTTTGCTAGGGCTACCTCTGTACCAAATTTCGTTCAATTGGGTTCACCGTGTTTGAATAGATAGGGGGATGGGGGGGGGGGGGGACACATACATTCAGAATACACACACACAGACAGACACACATTTTTTCGTCCCGTGTTGATCTCATAAGTCTACTTTCATTTCTTGCAAAAGTCGAAAATAGGCTAACAAATACAGAAGTGGTTTACTTTGACGTAAATAGCAGTACGTAATCTCTCCAGCTTTTATGAGGTTGTTCTTATAATCCCTCTGAAGTGATGTGACATATGTACAACTTTGTTATTGTTGTGGAGAAACCAATATGTTGTTAATTTCAAGGATAGTTTCCAGGCAATACTTTGTCCCTTGATTATGCCTCTAGAACATTAATAACAGAGCATTGACATCACCACCATAGACCAGTAGAAGCTCTGCTGGGTGGGGACAGATAGAGAGGGAATTCTAAGCAGTTAAATTATTCACACACGTACATTTTATGTATTGCAGGGTTAAACGTTTGAAAACTGTTAAAGAAAAAATATTGGTACATTTGTATCTAGTCCGGCAAATATAATTTCCGACTTGAAAGTTCATCATCGATCAGCGCGCTGTTCACAACAGTTGGAGAAGATTTCGATTAATGCTCGATATAAATCGATCTATCGAATGAGTTTCTTTTGGTCGGCAACTCGGCACTCCGTTCTTATAGTGTTTGGAGGCGGGGTAGGTTGTTATTTCGTGCGTGTGGTTAGTTTCGAAGGATGAAGAAAATAACGAACTATTTAACATCCACCCTGGCATCGAAAATGCTGAAAGTTAATCATTGGAACACAAGAAATGACCGGAATTTACAAATTGCCGAAAATTGCAAGATCATGATGTTTTATCGATCACAACTAAGAGAACCCCTTAAGTCTTTATAGCGTAGTGGTGTATATATTAACCACCTACTATGGAAAGAGTTTGTAGGCTATTGCCAAAGGTGCAATAGTTGAATCTTTCAGCCTAATTACATCAACATTTCTTGTTTATGTAATATTTCTGAAAGGCAAATATTATACCTGTCTAGTTTTATGGGGCTGGCTAAAATTTCAACAAGTAAATATAATCAAAAATATTAACATTAAACAATAAAATAAAAAATAAATATACAAATTCATGCCAATGATTAATCGATATGGATCTATCTAGAATAATGACGAAATTAAGTTGGTAATATCGAAATTTCTAATTAGTTCGAAATATTCCTGGTATAATGTAGCCTAATAGAGCACTACAGTTGGCAGCCCTGGTGACTGAATATATTGTTAGTTCCATCTCTTAAGGTACAGAATACAAAATTTGGTTGAAGTCCAAAGGATAGCATGGACGTTACATGCAGTTAGACATTGGATCTAACAGCGCGTAAAATCATGTTGGCAACAATGTCATGCATGTGTTGGTCAAAAATAATCTGAAATATTAGGATCTCTTGTTGTGCCAATTTTGGATGAAATCCATTTGTTAGTATAGAAATTACATGTATTTTAAAAATGGACCTATCAGCAGGCTTAGAATCACGTTGGCAGCACTGACTTATATTACTTTCTCCAAATTAATCGAGAATGTCAGGCATTATACGTGTGCATAGTTTAAAGTTCTCGGCTTGCATACTTTCTGATATATTGGTATTTTGATAGGAAGATAGAGATATAGCATTTACTAACAGTTGGCAGCCCTTAAGGCTCTTAAGAATACGCTCAGTCATATCCGTTTATGTACACATAGTACGTACGAAATTTGGTTGAAATCCAATTGATAGTGTAGAAGTAATATGCATTTAAAATTGGACCTATCAGCAGGCTTATAATCATTTTGGCAACACTGACATGCATGGCCTCCTGGAAATTAACCGAAATATTATTATCTATATGTGTGCCAATTTTGGAATAGCTCCCATGCACACCTTTCAAGATATCCAACATGGAGCTCAAATTTCAATTGCGGTTTTTCAGCAGTTGGTAGCACTGACATCATTTTCAAATATGGACTTGAGATATTCAGATATAGATATTTACTCATACCAAATTTGGATTCGATTGTTGCAGCCGTGTAGGAGTTGATAGGGGGGGGGGGGGGGGGGGGGGTCACACAGACAGACAGACAGAAGGACAGACATTTGCCCGGATCGATCTCATAAGACTACTTTGCAAAATGTGAAAAGTAGGCTAATTATAATAAATAAAATAAAAATTAGAGGCTGAAATGAAAATTTAAATGAAAGCAATTGAAATATAAATTAGAAAACAAGTAGTTCCGTGAAGAACTATACAGCCTATTTTCATATATCCAACTCGTGTTTAATGCCTCTATCAACATACAAAATTTCAGTTTGAAGGTTGTGATAGATTCGTGGATATTGAGAACCGTCTAAATATTTCGGATGCTCGCAATTTTGGATTGTTATATGTATAGGCCATAGAGTTATGTACCATTAAAGGAAAATTATTGCGTAGGTTCATTATTCAAATTTTCACTTCGAACGCATGATTACGACCCAAGAAATAAAGACTTAATTTTAAAATTTCGCACAGCCGCCATCTTGAGGTTATGTAAACAATTGAACTGAATTAAATTCCAGTGCATTACAATATGTATAATCATTTACTGTACCACATTTCACTGCGCCGAGAGAGTTAAATCACGAGAAAAGTCTATTAAAATGTTTCAACTTCGCTTGTCCACCATGTTCGTTTTATACTTTACAGGTTTATGAAGGTTACATAGATAAACTTGTAACAGTGCCCTTTATCACCGTACATAATTTCAGGGTGATATATGTAATAGTTTAGGAGATACAGAATGCCGGTGAAATATTTCGCACAGCCGCCATAATGAGGTTATGTAAACAATTGAACTAAATTAGACTCCAGTACAATACAATGTTTATAAACATTTGCTATACCAAGCTTCATTACGTTTGGATGGTTAAATCGCGAGAAAAGTCTATTTAAAAGTCTCAACTTCGCTTGTCCACCATGTTCGTTTTATACTTTACAGGTTTATGAAGGTTACATAGATAAACTTGTAACAGTGCCCTTTATCACCGTACAGAATTTCAGGGTGATATATGTAATAGTTTAGGAGATACAGAATGCCGGTGAAATATTTCGCACAGCCGCCATAATGAGGTTATGTAAACAATTGAACTAAATTAGACTCCAGTACAATACAATGTTTATAAACATTTGCTATACCATGTTTCATTACGTTTGGATGGTTAAATCGCGAGAAAAGTCTATTTAAAAGTCTCAACTTCGCTTGTCCACCATGTTGGTTTTGTAGTTACCAGGACTTTGAAGGTCTCATAGGTGAACTTCTAATAGTGCTCTTTATCACCGTACACAATTTCAGGGCGATAACGGTAATAGTTTCGGAGATACTATGCTGGTGGAATATTTCGCACAGCCGCCATGTTGGATTGGTGAGACACAATACAATTTGAAGGGTACGGTCGGGGTCGGCCAGAATGGTGCTGTGATCTTACCGAGTTTCATTGTAATCGCTCCAGCCGTTTAAAAGTTATTAGGGACCCCCCCCCCCCCACACACACACATGCACACACACACACGGACAAAAGGTGATCTCATAAGCCTATTTTTTTCATAAAATAAAAATAGGCTAAAATGATCTCACTTAGTAGGCCTACCTGTGGTGCTAGTTCAGGATAATCCTATTGCGTAGTTCGTAGCATGTCCAAGGTCGCAGGTTCAAACCCAGCCGAAGTCATCGGAATTTTTAAGAGCGTTAAAAATCCCGCAGTATGCCTTCCTTCGGAGGGTAAGTAAAGCCGGCGGTCCCATGTCTTAGATTTATGGCATGTAATTAAAATTGTGTGAAGCTAAAACATTATAGGTTGTGTTTGAGTCTTCAGTCTTTTGACTGGTTTGATGCAGCTTTCCATGCCTTCCTGTCCTGAGCTAATCGTTTCACCTCTACATAGCTACCTCACCGTACATCCGAGGCAATCTGTTTAATATATTCTAACCTTGGTCTACCCCTACAGTTCTTATGCTCGATCCTTCCTTCCATAACAAAGCTTGCTATTCCTGTGTTTCCTACCAACCTATTTGTTCTCTTCATTAGTAGTCGCCAGAAACATCTCTCCTCTCCCACTCGTCTTAATACCTCTTTGTTTGTAACCCTATCTACCCATCTGATCTTCATCATTCTCCTGTAACACCACATTTCAAACACTTCAATTCTCCTCTTTTCTGCTGCACTTGGGCCGATAACCTAGATGTTAGGCCCCTTAAAACAACAATTATCATCATCATTTCTGCTGCACCAATAGTCCAAGTTTCACTTCCATAGAGCGCCATGCTCCAGACAAAGGTTTAAAAAAATGTCTTCTTAATACCTAAACAGATTCCTTTTCTGTAGAAATGCTTTCCTTGCCTGAGCCAACCTTTTTATATCCGCTTTGAGTTTTAAATTCTTTTTCATGTTATCCAACACATTACGTCACCGGGTCAGGAATGGAATGAATGAAGCCCCCATCTAGCGGCGAGGATACGAACTGTGCCGGCTGCCGAAGCCTGTCGCACTCCTCTGGGGCAATGATTAAATGAATGACAGATGAAATGAAATGATAGCGGAGAGTGTTGCTGGAATGAAATGTTGACAGGGAAAACTGGAGTACCCGGAGAAAAACCTGTCTGCCTCCGCTTTGTCCAGCACAAATTTCACATGGAGTGACCGGGATTTGAACCACGGACCCAGCACGTCAAGTAGATACGTATATAATATTTATTTTTATTTTATTTAGTCAATTTACCCTCTAGGTTTGTGGTTCCCACGGACTCAGCGAGGGAACTCACCACTACCGCCTCTATGGGCAGTGTCCTGGAGCTTGTAACATCTGGTTGGGAGGGATACAACTGGGGAGGTGTGATCAGCACTTCGCCCAGGCGGCCTCACCTGCAAAGCGAACAGGGGCCTCATGAGGGATGGGAAGGGACGGAAGATTGGGATGGAGAGGCTAGGAAGAGGGAAGGAGGCGGCCGTGGCCTTACAGTACTTACCATCCCGGCATTTGCTCGAAGACGAAGTGGGAAACCACGGAAAACCATTTCGAGGATGACTGAGGTGGGAATCGAACCCCCTCTACTCATTTGGACCACCCGAGGCTGAGTAGACCCCGTTCCAGTCCTCATACCACTTTTCAAATTTCGTGGCAGAGCCGGGAATCGAACCCAGAACCTCCGGGGCGGCAGCTAACCATGCTGACCGCTACGCTACGAAGGCGACAGCATATAATATTTGATTTTTAGAAATACTAGTACTTTGGCATGAAAATTCTCCAAAATTTGGCTGAAAGAGTCAACTATGAAAGCATAAACTGTCCTTATGGCAGGTCGAGACTGTTGATCCCCGAATAGAAACAGGAAACTCTAGCGGCTGTGAAACAACGTCAAGTCCAGCTTGCGCAGCACAGCGCTGCCTGGCAGATGCTTTCTCCTCATGTTGCGCGACACTTTCTCTGCTCGCAACTGGTTCCTGAACTTGACTGGCACCCGATCGCTTACTCTTGCTTTCTCCTGCCCTTGATATCGCCCGGACTGACAATGCTACCAACTGAAGTGCACTGTATTTCCACAAATGACTCCATAGAGCAATGGGTTTGGATCACTGATCTGTATAGAGATCAGTGGTTTGGATCCTAGCATTCCCTTCGAAAAGGACTTGAATTAGGCTGATGAGGTAGCTCAGAAACCGTGCATTTGGAGGAAGAGGTACCTCAAACCGTTCAGAGCTGAGGGCTGGAACGGGATACACTCAGCCTCGTGAGGAAGACTTGGAAGAGGCGGGTTCGTTTCCTATCTCAGCCATCCTGAAAGTGGTTTTCCGTGGCTTCCCCACTCCTACTCTGGCAAATGCAGGTATGGTTCCTAACTTCTACCCTTCTTCCCAATCCTCGATTGATTTACATTGTGAATGGGCTATGTTTTGCTAGACACTAATCTCTAAGCCTTGAGATTGTGAATACTAGACTGGGCTATGTTTTGCTAGACACTAATCTCTAAGCCTTGAGGTTGTGAATGCTAGAATGGGCTATGTTTTGCTAGACACTAATCTCTAAGCCTTCTGCTTGTGAATACTAGAATGGGCTATGTTTTGCTAGACACTAATCTCTAAGCCTTCTGCTTGTGAATGCTAGAATGGGCTATGTTTTGCTAGACACTAATCTCTAAGCCTTGAGATTGTGAATACTAGACTGGGCTATGTTTTGCTAGACACTAATCTCTAAGCCTTGAGATTGTGAATACTAGACTGGGCTATGTTTTGCTGGATACTAATCTCTAAGCCTTCTGCTTGTGAATGCTAGAATGGGCTATGTTTTGCTAGACACTAATCTCTAAGCCTTGAGATTGTGAATACTAGACTGGGCTATGTTTTGCTAGACACTAATCTCTAAGCCTTGAGATTGTGAATACTAGACTGGGGTATGTTTTGCTGGATACTAATCTCTAAGCCTTCTGCTTGTGAATGCTAGAATGGGCTATGTTTTGCTGGATACTAATCTCTAAGCCTTCTGCTTGTGAATGCTAGAATGGGCTATGTTTTGCTGGATACTAATCTCTAAGCCTTCTGCTTGTGCATGCTAGAATGGGCTATGCTTTGCTGGATACTAATCTCTAAGCCTCCTGCTTGTGAATGCTAGAATGGGCTATGTTTTGCTGGATACTAATCTCTAAGCCTTCTGCTTGTGAATGCTAGAATGGGCTATGTTTTGCTGGATACTAATCTCTAAGCCTTCTGCTTGTGAATGCTAGAATGGGCTATGTTTTGCTGGATACTAATCTCTAAGCCTTCTGCTTGTGAATGCTAGAATGGGCTATGTTTTGCTAGACACAAATCTCTAAGCCTTCTGTTTGTGAATGCTAGAATGGGCTATGTTTTGCTGGATACTAATCTCTAAGCCTCCTGCTTGTGAATGCTGGAATGGGCTATGTTTTGCTAGACACTACGCTAATCTCTAAGCCTTCTGTTTGTGAATGCTAGAATGGGCTATGTTTTGTTAGACACTAATCTCTAAGCCTTCAGATAGTGAATACTAGAATGGGCTATGTTTTGCTGGACACTAATCTCTAAGCCTTGAGATTGTGAATACTAGAATGGGCTATGCTTTGCTGGATACTAATCTCTAAGCCTCCTGCTTGTGAATGCTAGAATGGGCTATGTTTTGCTGGATACTAATCTCTAAGCCTTCTGCTTGTGAATGCTAGAATGGGCTATGTTTTGCTGGATACTAATCTCTAAGCCTTCTGCTTGTGAATGCTAGAATGGGCTATGTTTTGCTGGATACTAATCTCTAAGCCTTCTGCTTGTGAATGCTAGAATGGGCTATGTTTTGCTAGACACAAATCTCTAAGCCTTCTGTTTGTGAATGCTAGAATGGGCTATGTTTTGCTGGATACTAATCTCTAAGCCTCCTGCTTGTGAATGCTGGAATGGGCTATGTTTTGCTAGACACTACGCTAATCTCTAAGCCTTCTGTTTGTGAATGCTAGAATGGGCTATGTTTTGTTAGACACTAATCTCTAAGCCTTCAGATAGTGAATACTAGAATGGGCTATGTTTTGCTAGACACTACGCTAATCTCTAAGCCTTCTGTTTGTGAATGCTAGAATGGGCTATGTTTTGCTGGATACTAATCTCTAAGCCTCCTGCTTGTGAATGCTGGAATGGGCTATGTTTGGCTAGACACTACGCTAATCTCTATGCCTTCTGTTTGTGAATGCTAGAATGGGCTATGTTTTGTTAGACACTAATCTCTAAGCCTTCAGATAGTGAATACTAGAATGGGCTATGTTTTGCTAGACACTACGCTAATCTCTAAGCCTTCTGTTTGTGAATGCTAGACTGGGCTATGTTTTGCTAGACACTAATCTCTAAGCCTCCTGCTTGTGAATGCTGGAATGGGCTATGTTTTGCTAGACACTACGCTAATCTCTAAGTCCCCTGCTTGTGAATGCTAGAATGGGCTATGTTTTGCTAGACACTAATCTCTAAGCCTTGAGATTGTGAATACTAGACTGGGTTATGTTTTGCTGGATACTAATCTCTAAGCCTTCAGATTGTGAATGCTAGAATGGGCTATGTTTTGCTAGACACTAATCTCTAAGCCTTGAGATTGTGAATACTAGACTGGGCTATGTTTTGCTAGACACTAATCTCTAAGCCGTGGGATTGTGAATACTAGACTGGGCTATGTTTTGCTGGATACTAATCTCTAAGCCTTCAGATTGTGAATGCTAGAATGGGCTATGTTTTGCTAGACACTAATCTCTAAGCCTTGAGATTGTGAATGCTAGAATGGGCTATGATTTGCTAGACACTAATCTCTAAGCCTTCTGCTTGTGAATGCTAGAATGGTCTATGTTTTGCTAGACACTATTCTCTAAGCCTTCTGCTTGTGAATGCTAGAATGGTCTATGTTTTGCTAGACACTAATCTCTAAACCTTCGGCTTGTGAATGCTAGAATTGGCTATGTTTTGCTAGACACTAATCTCTAAGCATTGAGATTGTGAATACTAGAATGAGCTATGTTTTGCTAGACACTACGCTAATCTCTATGCCTTCTGCTTGTGAATGCTGGAATGGGCTATGTTTTGCTGGACACTAATCTCTAAGCCTTCAGATTGTGAATACTAGAATGGGCTATGTTTTGCTAGACACTACGCTAATCTCTAAGCCTTCTGCTTGTGAATGCTAGAATGGGCTATGTTTTGCTAGACACTAATCTCTAAGCCTCCTGCTTGTGAATGGGCTATGTTTTGCTAGACACTACGCTAATCTCTAAGCCTTCAGATTGTGAATACTAGAATGGGCTATGTTTTGCTAGACACTACGCTAATCTCTAAGCCTTCAGATTGTGAATACTAGAATGGGCTATGTTTTGCTAGACACTACGCTAATCTCTAAGCCTTCAGATTGTGAATACTAGAATGGGCTATGTTTTGCTAGACACTACGCTAATCTCTAAGCCTTCTGCTTGTGAATGCTAGAATGGGCTATGTTTTGCTAGACACTAATCTCTAAGCCTCTTGCTTGTGAATGGGCTATGTTTTGCTAGACACTACGCTAATCTCTAAGCCTTCAGATTGTGAATACTAGAATGGGCTATGTTTTGCTAGATACTAATCTCTAAGCCTCCTGCTTGTGAATGGGCCATGTCTTGCTAGACACTACGCTAATCTCTAAGTCTTCTGCGTGTAAATGCTAGAATGGGCTATGTTTTGCTATACACTACGCTAATCTCAGCCTCCTGCCTGCGTACTGAAGAGATGCGAGATTCCAAGGCCTCTCTCGTCTGGAGTCGCCGAATCACGTTGGGCTCCACGCTTCCAAATCAGCAGTTGGCCTTGGTTCAACACGTTCGCTCGCAGCCAGTTTTCAAGAGCGTTTATCTGGCTGAAGGTGTGTTTACAGACCCACTGTATCGATACTGCGATACTTGTGTATCGGTTTATTTGCGGGATATGAAAGGAATATTTTTATTGTGCCTTCCTTACTCGTTGCAATAAAACATGTCTACCATGGCAGACTGTCATTTGAGGTTTTATTATTATTATTATTATTATTATTGTTTCGGTCGTCTAGGGACCACAAGCCAATGTTACTTCTTCTTTCTCCAGTGTTCCTTCTTCATCTCACTATGTTTCCTCTTCCTTTCTTCGGACCATTTCGAGCCTGTTTTCTTTCTTTCCCTTCCTCTCTTGGAATCCTTCCATTTTTAGCACATTTTGCCTAAAAATCTCTCTCTGTGGTGTATCTTCTTCTCTGATATTGTTTCTTTCCAAATCTTTTTGACTTCTTGTACCCAGGTTATTGTTGACTTTTTGTTCCACACGAATGTGAAGATCTGCTTGGTTAACCTACTGTCATCCAACCTATAGAATACAAGTGTCCAAAAAATAGCAATCACATCTTCCGTATTGTTTCTGATATGTTTTGTATTTTTCGATATATTTCATAATTACTTCTTAATTTCCAGAATTCTGCAGTTTTTAAAGGAGCGAGTATTATTATTATTATTATTCTACCGAAGCCGGGAAACGCCACCAACAACATTCTACTACAAGTTGACGATCTTCTATTCCATTATTGTAGTGGGAGGATTGGAAACTTCCCAACTGTTGAGCAAGTGCTGTACCAATCGGAAGATCCAGGGCTTGCAGGTTTCTCTTCAGAGACGTCAGTACAACACGTGTTGCTGAGAGGACAACAGTGTCCATTTGGCCCAGCAGAGGCGTGTGTTTCTGGAATGATGTCTGCAGTGCTAGAGGAGAGGGGGGGGGTTTATAGTAATAATAATAATAATAATAATAATAATAATAATATCGTATGGCGTCGAGTGCCGGGTGCAAGCTTTGTAATTTAACACCCAGAGGGCAGCTTGCATGTCGAATTTTGTTGTTCACTGAAGCGCTATGAAAGTCAAGGAGGTTAGATATCTAAGCTCCTTGAACACTATAGCGCGTTCTAGTAGCGGAATGAGGAACTTTGAGTTGGCGGAAACACCCGAGATTAATTTTACCATTGTGAACCCAGCCCACTGAATTCAAATGGGTTCTTTAACATGCCAACATCGTATGACATGCGTGCCGTGACTTTTGTCGCCTTTCAAAAATCACTTACCGCGGCCAGGAGCGAACCTGCAAGCTGGGGGGGGGGGGTTGCTAGTCCGACACGATAACCACTCACCCACCGTGGCAAGCTTTAATGTATGATGATGATCGTAGTTTTAAGGGACATAAAGAACAATAAACATTCTCATGGCCAAAAAATAAAATAATTTGGCCTCTTTATTTTTTCAGCATAATATAAAATGATTTATTTTAATAAGGAAAACAGTAACTAAATATTAAAACTGAAATGATGCAGTGGTAAGACTGATTATAATATTGATATTAGGTGAGAAAAGGATAATGTTTTGCCATTACTACTGACTCTCATAATCTGCCATCTTGAGGACTTTATCTGTATCATTAATTGCAATAAATTGCAGAAACTCCTCAAGTACGAAACGGACACACAATTAAAGCAACCAGAAACGATGTGAAATAATTTACCGATCGCACATTTCAACAGCAAAACTCATCCAACTCTGAAGGAGTAGTCTGGCTGCGAGTAGAGTGTGGGACATTTGCCAATTGACGACCGTGGTCACACGATACAGGACTAAGACGCCTCACTAGTGGTAAAGATTCAAGTAAACACATACAAATGTATCTGGGAGGGGGGTTGAACCCTAAACCCGCCCGTCGGTACGCCAGTGGGTGGGGTCCATTAACTGGAAGGGTTTGTGTCCCATAGATTGTGGTGACATTGAGCAAGTTTTGGCGACACCTCTGTGTTGGCTAGGACCTGATGTTCCACTCATCCATCCTGTCGTTTGAAGATTTAATATTGATCTAGCGGGCCCATGGGAGAAATCTCGCTTGTTCATAAACCACACTTTCCCCAATAGGTTTATAAAGAGAGGTTGTTATGTTTTTATTTCAACCAAATGATTATAAAACACTATTTACATTTCAAGTTCTACGTTCCCTAACTTAAGAAGGCAATCACTGAAAATTGGATCATCATAACACTCACCGGATATTCGATATTTATGAAATTATACGATCTGAGTGCTCATTCCTTTGATTTACTGTTTCTGAAATCCATGCAAAACGATCAAGGAAAAACCTCAGAATGTTAACATGACATGAAACAGGCGTCACTGTGGCTAAAATGTGAAGCGGACAGCAATTATGGAGCGTATTTTCCTACAGCAAAAGTATCTGCAAATCGCACACTTCGTACATTTTTTAAGTCATTTGTTAAAGAAATTATAGATAACAAGAGTTTAGTGCTTTTCAGTCGGTCAACACGAATGTACCCAAAAGAGATGGGTTATGCCCTAATCCTGAAATAAATTACATGAGATTAATAAAACACTAGGATGACCAGTTTCGATCGTCAAGCGATCATCATCAGATCCAATACACTTAGGCTATAAAATCTATGTTTGAAATACAGGTGAAAATATTTACAATATGTACAATTATTTAGTTGCAGTATTGGTACTGCAACTGTCAGTGTATGCTAAATGCAGTATATATGTTAGGTGAAATGCTAAATGGTGATGGCTATCCGGAGATTGTACTTTAGAGAGATTATATGGTTGTAAACTATGGTTAAACTATAAAATTTTTTAGGCTAACTACTTATCTGATTGTAGTACGGAAGACAATCAGATAAGTAGTTAGCCTAAAAAATTTTATAGTTTAACCATAGTTTACAACCATATAATCTCTCTAAAGTACAATCTCCGGATAGCCATCACCATTTAGCATTTCACCTAACATATATACTGCATTTAGCATACACTGACAGTTGCAGTACCAATACTGCAACTAAATAATTGTACATATTGTAAATATTTTCACCTGTATTTCAAACATAGATTTTATAGCCTAAGTGTATTGGATCTGATGATGATCGCTTGACGATCGAAACTGGTCATCCTAGTGTTTTATTAATCTCATGTAATTTATTTCAGGATTAGGGCATAACCCATCTCTTTTGGGTACATTCGTGTTGACCGACTGAAAAGCACTAAACTCTTGTTTACTAAGGCAACACTGAAAATATGGCTTCAAACACCACAAATTATAGATATTTATGAAATTAGAGAGCAATTCGTCACTGCTATTGTCTATTCTCTTTCATTTGAATGCTCATTTGTCATGATCGGTCGCTTGTGAGCGCCACAGGAGGGATCTATACTAATGAAATGATGATTAAGCACTTGTTCTATTTAGTGTTCCCCCAAGGGACTCACAACTTGTGGAACGTGGTTGGCGACCATGGGAGCACAGCTCAGCCCGGCATTACTTTCACTTACTTAGGCGGGCTCCTCTCGATCATCCTTCCTGACGATCCCCCTTGATCAACTCTTGTTCTCATCCGACCCCGATGGTATTAGGGTATCGAGGCAACGATTATTAAAACAAGTAGTTCCGTGAAGAACTAAAGCCTATTTTCATATATCCAACTTATGTCAATTGCCACTATTAACATACAACATTTCAGTTTGATTGCTGAAATACATTCAGAGATATTGAGGACCATCTAAATATTTCGGATGGTCGCCATGTTGGATTTTTATATACAGTGGTGGAAATATTTATTGCATCACCATTAATTACTTCGTAATTTTGTCTTTTACAGCTGTTTGCTTCAGGTTATACCAGTCTAATCGTTGTCAAACATTGTAGACACATTGTTGCCTTGATAGTTTGACTTCTTCTCACATTTCTTCCAACAATACACAACTCTTTGTTGTTGTCGTTTGTTTTTACAATGATGCCAGTGTTTATACAGGCATTTAGAGTTGAGACTTTGCAGTGAGAAGATGGGCAGGTCAGTTGAATTAACGCCAGAAAAGAAAGCTGCTCTAGTGCTTATTCGTCTGTTGGTCTCAGCACCAGAGAGATAGCCTCTAAGACAGGTTTTAATTTCAAGGTTACTGAAAAAATACAGGGAGGAAGGAAATATTGATCGAGAGAAAGGAAGAGGTCGAAGAAGGGCGTCTACTGCCAAACAGGATAGGATATTGAAAAGGCTTTCGCCCAAAGATCGTCACAAGTCATCAACTGAACTAAAGCGAGACTGGGAAGAAATGTGCGTCACCTCAGTAATCAGTAGAACTGTAAGAAATAGACTACTGAAAGCTGGACTCTCAGCCCGTCGACCTAAAAAGAAGCCTTTATTGCCTAAGAAACTGCGACAACAGCGGCTAAAATGGGCAAAAACACATGTGACATGGACACCAGAGACGTGGAACAGAGTAATCTTTTCAGACCAGTCCAAATTTAATCTGCATGACTCAGATGGAAAAGTGTTTGTGCATCGAAGAAAAGGTGAAGAATTTCTACCATCATGTATAACACATACTGTCAAACACCCACAAGGACAGATGGTCTGGGGGGGGGGGGGGGGGGGGCATTTCTAATCTCAGAGTAGTTCGTCTGAACTTCATAAATGGCACTGTCAACGTGGATGTCTACATAAGCATCCTTGAAAGGAAGCTTATGCCCACAATAAGAGACCAGTTTGGAGGTGTTTCCAGATGCATTTTTCAGGATGACTCCGCTCCTTGCTATAGAGCTTTGAAGGTGATTCCTATGATTAATAATTATACCAAGCACGAAGCTGATGCCATTCTTGGTTAATTATCACATATTTTTACAATTCAGGGTAAAATCCTTCCTTCGACAAACTGGGGTTCAAGTGTTAGAGTGCCCTGGAAACAGCCCAGATCTCAATCCTATTGAGAACTGTTGGAAGGTTATGGGCAATGTTATAACCAAAAGATGCCACGGAATAAACGGGAACTGTTGGAGGGCCTTGTTCGTGTGTGGTTTCATGAACTGAGTGAGAAGTACTGTTAAAAGTTAATTCTTTCAATGCCTTCACGATTCCAAGGGGTGATTAAGGCGCGCGGTGGAGCAACAAAGTATTAAATGGCAACAGTGCATTCATATAAGGCAATTGTGTATAAACAAACACTAAAATTGATCAGTGTCATGTTACAACATTAATACGCAGGGTTTGTTTCAACATTAGTATTCATATTTCAGAAGGACAAACAGAATAGCTGACATATCCTCCTACACCCATTTTTTCAAGAAAGTGTTAAATTATTTAAAAAAAACTTTTTATACAAACAAAAATATAGAATAAAATAAAATTGACAAACATTACTGCGTATATTCATTTCTGATAGAAGTAGAGGGATTTCAGGCCAATTTAGGTCAGTTATTCAATTATTATTTTAAAAAATGTCAATTTTAGAAGGTGATGCAATAAATATTTCCACCACTGTATGTAGGTCTAAGAGTTATGTACTATTACATGAAGATTATTGTGTAGGTGTAGTATTCAAACATCAATCGCATGTTTAGGTCACAAGAATTGAAAATCAGATTTTAAAATTTCGCAGAGCTGCCATCTTGTGTTTAGGAAAACCATTGAAATTCATTAGATGCCAGTGGATTGAAAGTTCTATAAGCATTTACCATACCAAGTTTCACTGCACTCGGGTGGTTAAATCGCGAGAAAAGTTCATTTAAATATTTATATTTTGCGCCGCCGCCATGTTGGATTTGTGCTCACCAGGTTATTGAAAGTCCTATAGGTGAACTTATGTTCATAGCCTCTATCAACATACAACATTTCAATTTCATTGCTATCATAGATAATTAGATATTGAGAACCGTCTAAATATTTAGGTTGGTCGGCATTTTGGATTTTTATATATTTAGGCCATAGAGTTATGTACTATTAGATGACGATTTTTGCGTAGGTTCATTGTTCAAACGTTCACTTCGATCGCATGATTAATACACGAGAAATAAAATTTTAATTTAAAAAATGCGCACAGCCGCCATCTTGAGGTTATGTGAACAATTGAACTAAATTAAATGCCAGTGCATTACAATGTGTATAAACACTTACTGTACCATATTTCACTGCACTCAGATGGTTAAATCGCGAGAAATGTCTATTAAAATGTCTCATCTTCGCTTGGCTGCCATGTTGGTTCTGTAGTTGACAGGTTTTTGAAAATATCATAGCTGAACTTCGAGTAGTGCCCTTTATCACCGTACAAAATGTCAGGATGATATCAGTAATAGTTTCGGAGATATAGAACGCCGCTGAAATATTTCGCACAGGGGCCATTTTGAGGTTATCTAGACAATTGAACTAAATTAGATGCCAGCGCATTACAATGTGTCCATACAATGTTTCATTGCGTTTGGATGGTTAAATCGCGAGAAAAGTCTATTTAAAAGTTTCAACTTCGCTTGGCCGCCATGTTGGTTTTGTTGTTGACAGGTTTTTGATAGTCCTACAGGTGAACAAGTAGTAGTGCCCTTTATCACCCTACACAATTTCAGGGTGATATCGGTAATAGTTTCGGAGATATGGAATGCCGGTGAAATATTTCGCACAGCCGCCATGTTGGATTGGTGTGACGTTATAAAATTTGAAGTGCACGGTCGGGGTGGGCCGAAATAGCACTATGACCCTACCGGGTTTCATTGAAATCCCCCCAGCCGTTTAGAAGTTATTAAGGGGGGAGACACACACACCCAGACACACACACATACGCACATACACACGGACAAAAGGTGATCTCATAAGCCTATTTTTTCATAAAATGAAAACAGGCTAAGTATAGGCCTATATACAGTATATATTTTACAACAGAACTGAAAAATGTTACTTCAGACACTTGAGAAAGGTCCATACTCCTCAAGCGTCTTACCCACTTAAAGCCACACCCTACCCTCTTGACAAAGATCCACTCTGGGACCACTTACATATTACTTCAGGATGGCCCCGTTTTGTCGAACACCTTCTTACTTCTCTATTCATACGCCATCCTTACTCCCTTAAATCATATGTCTCCTTCTTTCTTCTTATGATGGAGAACCGTTTCGACCCGGCCGAAGCCGTCGGATTTTTTAAGAGCGTTAAAAATCCCTCAGTATACCTTCCTTCGGAGGGGAAGTAAAGGCGCCGGTCCCATGTCATAGATTTATGGCATGTTAAAGAACCTTCCACTAATTGCACCTGTGTGAAGCTAAATTGGATAGGTTAAGAATGTAAACAACGCTCTTAGGTTTCTACGTTCGTTGCCAAGAGCCGACTGCGGTGGCGTCTAGTAGCTAAGTTCTGAACTTGGCCCTGTAGTCGTTGACGGTGGCGCTTGGCGGCAAAAGTAGGAACTATTTGAAAAATTCTAAGTTGCAGTCTGTACTTAAATTAAAAAACAGATAACACACACTAATACAGTCATCACAATTAACACCGGTTATCAGATAGATTCTACACACACCCAAAGTACACGGGGCTACATGCCCGCGTTGTCGCAGCCCCTAAACTTAAGGACTAACCAACCACCGTTTCTACCATGTCCCAGCTGAATGATAATAATCACAATAATTCAAAAAATTCTCACTGATAGTCAACAAAAGTTGAGTTTGGTGGAGAAATTTGTCAATCATTTGAAATACACACTGGTGTTCGGCAAGGAGATGGACTTTCACCCATTCTTTTTAATACGGTCCTGGAAAAAATGATCAGAATTTGGGAATGAAAGGTTGGCAAAAGAAGAGAGTATAGAGCTAATACGGTATCAAATGTTTGGCGTTTGCTGATGACCTTGGCATATTAACGGATACCAGACAAGACGCAAAGCATGCAATTGAAAAAATGTCCCGAAATTTCACAAACAATATCTTATGTAAAAACTCAGTACATAGAACGATCGCCATCCGACAATCTACCCATGAAGACGCGATATGGTTCTATATTAATCAAACTTCAGCCCTAATAGCAATTCAAGAACGAGTTAGAAAATTATAGAGAGCGTGCAGACTTACTTAAAATCATTACAACAAAAATTAATGCAAAACTAAGACACTACAAAACAGTAATTAATGCCGCAGAAACAACACTAATAATTCATGGTCACTCAAAAATAATATAGTATGGCCTCGGGTGCCGAGTGCAAGCTTTTTTATTTGACACCCAGAAAGGAGCTTGCATGTAGAATTTCGTTTTCCCTTGGAACGCTATGAAAGTCAAAGAGGTTAGATATCTAAACTCCTTGAACACTATAGCGCTTTCTAGTAGAGAATGGAGGAACTTCGTGTTGACGGAAAATCCCGAGATTAATTTTGCCATTATGAACACGGCCTACTGAATTCAAATGGATTCTTTGACTTGCCAACATCGTATGACATGAGTGTCGTGATTTATGTTGCCTTTCAAAAAAAAAAAAAAAAACCTTACCACGGCCAGGAGCGAACCTGCAAGCTTGGAGTTGGTAGTCCGACACGATAACCACTCACCCACCGTGGCAAGCACTCAAAAATTAAAGAAATAGAAAAGCATGAACGTAAAATCCTCCGAAAATGTTTTGGATCAGTGAATAAAGAGGGACTATGTAAATATATAAAACCATAGAAACCATCACCGACACTTTCAGAAAGAGACGAGCTAAACTTTTGGCCACAGAATTACAACATCACCATCAACAGTAAAAAGAAGTCCAAATGGATACAGGAAACTCAAGAAGACCTCAAACAGCTAACCATCATGATGCACGACTTGAATGATCGGGTTAAATTTAGAAAAACCATAATAAAACATGAATTTTTGATAAAGAAATGCTACCAAATGCCAGGAAATAAGTGGACAGACAAAGGGAATAAAGAGCATAGAGCACGGATGAAGAGGATTGGGGAAGAAGAACGTACCGCAAGACTGGGTTGTCGTGTAGTAATGATAATGTGTGTTACATCCAAAGATTTTGTGGTGACCTTCGTTGATTTTGGTTGGTTGGTTCCTCAGTTTAGGGGCTGCGACAACGCGGTCACGTAGCCCCGTGTACTTTGGGTGTGTGTAGAATCTGTCTGATAACCAGTGTTAATTGTGATGACTGTACTAGTGTGTGTATCTGTTTTAATTCCAGAAGGACTGCAGACGATCAATTTTCAAATAGTTCCTTCTTTTGCCGCCAAACGCCACCGTCAACGACTACTAGTTCAGAACTTAGCTACCAGACGTCACCGCAGTTGGCTCTTGGAAACGAACGTAGGAATCTAAGAGCGTTGTTTACATTCTTAACCTATGCAATTTAGCTTCATACAGGTGTAATTAGTGATAGGTTCTTTAACATGCCATAAATCTATGACATGGGACCGCCAGCTTTACTTCCCCTCCGAAGGGATTTTTAACGCTCTTTAAAAAAATCCGACGACTTCGGCCGGATTTGAAACCGCGATTTTGGGCATAGAAGCTCGGCATGCTACCGACTACGCCACCGAAGCCGCCTTCGTTGATTTTAAGAAGGCTCATGACTCCATTGATCGATTCACCATATTTCAAATCCTGAAGGAACTGGGATTGGACATGAAAACAAGAAAAATCATCGAGAAGACCTTGACCAACACCACCTCCAAAGTGAAAATTAGGGGAGAAATTTCAGACGCGTTTGAAATCACGACCGGTGTAATGGATTATCGCCTCTGCTTTTCAATTGTGCACTCGAGAAAGTCATCCGAGAGTGGCGCAAAGAAATTAACAGAAACGGGGTTGTAAATGGAGTCAGATTGGGTTACAGAAATCTGAACATGACAGTTGATTGCTGAGCCTTTGCAGGCGACCTCGCGAATTTATCAGATTCCCTTGATAAAGCAGCAGTGCAGATCAACCAACTTGAGACTCAGGCAGCAAAAGCAGGCCTTAAGATCTCCTTTGAGGAAACAGTGTTTATCACTAACATTAAACAAGCACCCAAAGAGCTAGACATGGGCGGGGGACAGATTAAACGAACCAGGGACGGTGCGTCATTAAGGGCCGAATGGGCCCTGCCTACTCAAGGCCGTTAGGCGGCATTGCAAAGGATTTGTTTAATTAATGTTTTTTTAAATTACTTTATAATGCAGATACTCAACTTAAAATAAGTGTTTTACCGTTGTAGAATCTCTAAAGAGAATTCATTATAAATAACTCATCCCTAGGTTAAGGTCCTGACAGTCTCGTACGGTGTATTGTCATAGCGAGGGCCGCTCACCAAGTCCCATGTGAAGTATATGGCTTCATGGGCCGGGTGAGGAAACAGTGGACATAGCACTGTCTAGCATGCGAATTCTTCAGTGTTATGAAGGGAACTTTCTTTCTCTCTCAAGGGCCAGCAGATTGGGCCCAAAGCGTTGCTTTGAAGCGAAACAGCAGATCTCTTCATTCCACTTCCTGCTTCTGTCTCTGTTAAATACGGGAGAAGGGTCCACCCCACGCCCTTGAACAGGTATTCAGCCATTGTTTGCAGCTTTCTGACATTAGACAAAACTATATTTATGCATTTTTAGTTGTCTGCAGTTAATTTCTACTGCATAAATGTGTTTTTAACTTTTGTGGCACGGTACGTAGTTATTTAATATGTCGATTGTATGCTACATAGGAAAATGAAAGTGGGATTTTATTAACAAATCCATTTTCTTCTAAAACTCTGAACATAAAGTTAGAAATTAAATAATTATGACCTCTACAACCAAGCTGATAGATAAATTTGCTTCATCCAAGCACAGGAGAGAATACATGTATTAATAAAGAGCCATGTGAGTAGAGTTTTTGATGCATCAACTATTTATTAAAAGTTGTTTGAAATGTTGTGTTGTGTGGAATTATGATAATGGCAATATTGGCAACAATGAATGCCAAATATAAAACAATATTTAATATGAAACAACAATGGTATCATCTGGCTCACCCAAACATTATAATCAGGAGCCGCCCCTGAAACGAACTAAATCGTTCAAATATCTACAGTCGGTGAGTGGATCGAGTCCAACACTACCGAGAAGGCAGCTTTTGAATCACGCATCAGAAAAATGGAAATGGCGTATTATCTAACAAAGGGTGTTTACAACAAGAAACCAGTATCCCTAAATAGCATGCTAAGACACTATCACAAAGTGATAGTGCCCGGAGGCAATATATGCTGCGGAATGCCTTGCGAGGCAGAGGAAAGGACTTATACTGTAGAGAGACTGGAAGTAAAAGAAAGAAAGAAAGAAAGAAAGAAAGAAAGAAAGATTCTAAGAAATATCTTGGGCCGAGTAAAGGAAAATGGTGAATACAGGAGACGACGCAATCACGAGCTCTACACACATGTGGAAAACATAACTGCTCTGATGAGGAAAAGAAGCTTGCCACGATGGGTGAGTGGTTATCGTGTGGGACTACTAACCCCCCCCCCAGCGTGCAGGTTCGCTCCTGGCCTTGGTAAGTAATGTTTGAAAGGCGGCAAAAATTACGACACGCATGTCATACGTTGCTGCCATGTTAAATAACCCATTTGAATTCAGTAGGCCGTGTTCATAATGGCAAAATTAATCTCGAGATTTTCCGTCAACAAAAAGTTCCTCATTTCTCTACTAGAAAGCGCTATAGTGTCAAGGAGCTTAGATAACTAAACTGCTTGACTTTCATAGCGTTCCAAGGAACAACAAAAGAAAATTCGATATGCAAGCTGCCCTGAAGATGAAAATCCACAGCCCCATCATTTCATCTGTCATTCATTTAATCATTGCCCCAGAGGAGTGCGTCAGGCCTCGGCAGCCGGCACAGTTCATATCCTCGCCGCTAGATGGGGGCTTCATTCATTCCATTCCTGACCCGGTCGGAGACTGGAAGCAGGCTGTGGATTTTCATGCAAGCTGCCCTCTGGGTGTCAAATAACAAAGCTTGCACCCGGCACCCGAGGCCATACGATATTATTATTATTATTACTACTATTATTATTATTATTATTATTATTATTATTATTATTATTATTATTATTATTATGAAAAAAGAAGAATTTCATTCTCTGGCCACATGACACGAATGAGTTCTGTGAGATTGCTAACCAGGATCTTTACCTACTTTCTAAGGAAGAAAAGTAATCGGGCTTGGTTCACTGAGGTAGGCAAAGATTTACAAGAAATACGGATTTCATGTGAAGATGTGCAGGAGGTTGGTTGGTTGGTTGGTTCCTTAGTTTAGGGGCTGTGACAACGTGGTCATGTAGCCCCGTGTACTTTGGGTGTGTGTAGAATCTGTCTGATAACCGGTGTTAATTGTGATGGCTGTATTAGTGTGTCTTATAATATATATTGTTTCAGTAGTATAGATCCCTCCTGCGGCGCTCACAAGCGACCGATTATGATAAATGAGCATTCAAATGAAAGAGAATAGACATTAGCAGTGACACATTGCACCCTAATTTCATAAATGTTTATAATTTCTTTAACAAATGACTTTTAAAGAACTGTCCGAACTGCAGCTTCTGTTGCTGCAGGAAAATACGCTCCATAATTGCTGTCCACTTCACATTTTCGCCGCTGTGACGCCTGTTTCATGTCATTTTAACATTCTGGGTCTTTCCTTTATCATTTCGCATGGATTTCAGAAACAGTAATTTAAAGGAATGAGCACTCAAATCGTATAATTTCATAAATATCGAATAACCAGTGAGTGTTACGGCTAAGCTGTCAATCAATGGAGTCAGCACACAAATGGCATTAGCAGTGACGAATTGCATTCTAATGTCATAAATATAGATTTTTGTAAGAAGTGTGCGATTTGCTAATACTGTTGCTGTAGGAAAATACGCGACATCGTTGCTGTTCAGTTTGCATTTTGACCGTAGGGACGCGTGAAACGTAAATAGTGTTCTATAATCATTTGGTTGAAATATAAACATAACCACCTTTCTCCTTAAGTCTCTCATTATAAACCTCTTGGGGAAAGTGTGGCTTCTCGCCCGGGTCCGCTAGTCTGTTTTAATTCAAGTAAGGACTGCAGACAATAATTTCAAGTAGTTCCTACTTTTGCTACCAAATGCTACCATCCACGACACCTAGCTGTGAACTTGGCTACTAAATGCCATCGCAGTCAGCACCTGGTGGCGAACGTTGGAACTAATATAGCGTTATCAAACTAACCTATAAATTTAAGCTTCCATAAGTGTAGTTAGTGGAAGGTTCTCTTTCATGCCATAAATCAATAACATGGGACCGCCGGCTTTACTTCCCCTCCGAAGGAAGGCATACCGAGAGATTTTTAACGCTCTTAAAAATCCAACGACTTTGGCCGGGTTTGAACCCGCAACCTTGGGCATGGGAGCTCAGCATGCTACCAACTACACCACCGAAGCCGCCAGCTCACCAGGAAAAGCCTAAGCATGAAGTGGACGAAAGAAAGGAAGCAACAACGTCAAGAATTCATGCGACAGTACTGGGCGATGTTAATGCTCGACGCAGAAACCAGTTGAAATGACGTGGTCCTTAGTTGGCCGAACTGCAACAAGAAGAAGAGGAAGAAGTGTGTTTTTTAGTGGTATCCAAAGCAACGGTGTCGTGCGGATGCGACCCAAGCACTGTTGTATCGGTGGAATCTGGGAATTTCTAACACATCTTTCTGGGGGAGGAGGGATTACCCCGCCATGCAGACTGATTGAAAGACATGAGCCCTTATTTATCTTGTGACTTGCAATCAGTCAACATCTGCGTTAAGTTGGCTTTACAAGTGCTTTGTGCTATGGAAGAATCCTATGTTATGACTAGGGCTCGGATTTTTAGGTGCTAAAAATCGGGGAAATATTTATTTTTTTGTATTAAAAATACCAGAATTATGTGACAAAAAAGTAAAAAAATTTAATTATAATTTGGTTTATTAATGTGATTATAAACAATATGCAGTACTGTAATGGGTTATTTGAACTATCGAATAATGTTAATAAAAAAAGGTTAATAATTAAATAGTCGCCCACTTTTGGGTGATCAATATGAAACATTTAACTGTGTTTTAATTTAATAGTGTATCTGTATTGTTGTCAGCATCACTAAAAAAGTACATAATGTCTAGTATTATGTGTTGCCAGGGCGCCAGACCATTCATTTATCATGATCAAAATAATATATTAAACCTCGGTTAAACAGTGGTAGAGCAGCGAAATTCCTCTCTCCAGCCGTAGTGAAACTTACGTAATCTAACCTTACGATAATTAGTTCAGGAGTGTGGTGCTGCCTTATAGTAATTTCTAGCTACTAAAGGAAACCAGTCAAACATTTGAATTTAAAAATGAATTTAATATATAAAAACAACAAGTGCAAAAAGAATAAAATACCAAAGATGATAATAATAATAAATTAAATTAAAGAATCTACTGAATTTACTTGTATTATGGGTCTTGATTGGAAATTGGAGTATACTGAGTTAATTGAATAAAATATAGATTGAATTTAATAAGCATGAGAGCCTTCTGATTTGACTGGAGTAAAACTGTTTAAATCGCTCACCGCATTGAAGATCATTGTAGTTGGATTGTTGCGTAGAGAGTTCCTGATGGCCCTGATCTTCCTCAACGTAATGAATTTATATGTGGATGACGGAATAAATTCCAAAAATCATCCCTGTGACAATAGCCTCGTACACAACCATGTCACAGTTTAATGAGACAGAATGTTTTATCAAATTCACATACTTAAATAGTCAACTGTCTAGTTTAGCACTGCGTTACAGACTCCATCTCGCTACAAGTTCCACTCTTCTGCCCCGAACAGCACCATTCCCTCTCCTCCAGCAATTCAATAATAATAATCACCCCTCAGTTGGGCGGCCGTCATATATATATATATAACGTTCCCAGGCAGGCGCCCACCCCCACTTCTGAAGTCATTAGGCAATTTGCACGCCTTTCACATATCAATAATGACAATACTTCTTTGTAGCATTTCTCGGGAGGTCCAGCCCACCTTTTGTATAAAGTTGCAAAGGACTCATTCATCGGCCCAGCATTGTTAGTGGCGAGTCTTCATAGAATCCCTTCTTAGTATGATTTGTATACTGGTAGAATACTTGATGTGAAAGACATAAGTGTCTATTTAAGTCGTTACCAGGAAGCGGTGGATAAGCCGGCCTTCCGCGAACACCCTCTTCTTCTCCTCTTGTTCGTATTTTCCTCAGAAATAGTATTCAGTCAAGCACCTAACTTATTTCAAATATAATGTGTGTAGCTCCAATTCCTTTCAATTGCCATAATATTCTACATTACCGCATAATAATAGATATAAATATATTAGTTAACATAATAACTAATTAAAGGTAAAAATGAAAAATTAAAAAAATATTAATAATAAAAATAATAATAATAATAAAATATATAAAATTATTTCATTCTGGTCACAAATTGTGACCATCACAATTCGCCCCAGAGAATTATGGTATATGTCAACAATCATATCGCCATACTTCTCTTCAACACTTGTACAAATTGAAATATTATACCCTTCAAAGAAATTACAAACATCGACAATATTATACCCTTCAAAGCAATTACAAACATCAAAAAATTATACCCTTCAAGTTTTACATTTTTTTCTTAAATTCATCAGTCTTTCACTGTTCATAATGTCTGTTTCTTTCTTCTTTACATAATTAAAGCGACCTGTAAACAATGTACATCAAAATACCCTTCACTTTTATATGTTGTTTGGACATAAGTCATCGTTGCACTTATGTATATTTGGGTGGCATACACCTTTGCTTTATATCTTGAGGGCGTAGAATTCAATTTTCAGCCTGGTGTCGAACTGAATACACTATGGCCAGTTTGTAGGACTGCCAACTGATCAATTCACTTAATCACTTCACAACACTTGGTATGTGATGCGAATAACCAGATCTACTCCAGTCTCTCAGGAATTATATGTATCTAGTAACCCAGGCATATTATAGAAAAAATGAAACTTTTTAGCTTATATTACCTAAGGCAACATCGTTCAGTGTAAATGCAGTGCGCTAATTTACCCCACATATGTATATATATCACACTCAATTACACAAGCTTATAGCCGACAAAATAGGCTTTATATTTCCTCTGTGCTCTCCAAGACACAAAATATCATAGATGGCGCAACACTTCGCCATTACCTGCTCGTTCAGGCCACAATCATTCACTTAATATTAAGCGACTTTCCTTACTTACCATCAGTTATACTTCTATTACTCATGATACATGTTTCCCTAAGGATCTCACATTATAGGTCCCGCATAATCGTTTTACTGCATCGTCTAATTACTCACCTTTTTGACCTGAGTTACTCACCTTTTTAACCGTAGTTACTCACCTTATTTCTCACAATTACAGTCCATTCTACTCAAGATCCCCTTATTTCTCACGATCACACTCCATTCTACCTAAGATTACACCTCTTAATCACCTGTAGATACTCACCTTATTTCTCAAAATTATACTTCTTTCTATTCAAGATTACACCTCTTTATCGCCCGTAGTTACTCACCTTATTTCTCAAAACTACACTTCTTTCTACTTAAGATTACCTTTCCTTATCACCCGTAATTACTCACCTTATTTCCTAAAATTACACTTCTTTCTACTTCAGATTACCTTTCTTTATCACCCGTAATTACTCACCTTATTTCTTAAAATTACATTTCTTTCTACTTCAGATTACCTTTCTTTATCACCCGTAATTACTCACCTTATTTCTTAAAATTACACTTCTTTCTACTTCAGATTACCTTTCTTTCGCGGAATCCGTATGACCAATAAAATTTAATTTCTCCATTACAAAAAATGACTTACCTTTAAATCCTTGCATTACCATCCTAGCTACTGAAATATTAACTGTTCACAAAAATCTGCCTAATTAAATTACGGACATCAAAATATAGCTTTACTTTCCTTTCTGACTTGGGAACTACCCTTAACGAATTAATATATGGGCTAATATAGGGTTCTATAATTTTATCCTGCAACATGCTTTCAATCTGCCTACTTAAATTACGGGCATGAAAATATAGCTTTACTTTCCTTTCTGACTTGGGAACTAACCTTAACGAATTAATATATAGGCTAATATAGGGTTCTATAATTTTATCCTGCAACATGCTTTCAATCTGCCTACTCACAGCTTCCTGGAATTTGTAAGGCACGGGGTAGCGATGACCTACAAAAATACTGCGATCATGTACATTTAATGAATGTTCGTAGCAATTAGCTAATCCAATACGGTTCTCAAATATATACTAATTCTCTTACAACACCTTCAACAATCGATCCACACGATCACTCTCTAACGCACTCTGTAATGCAGCCTCACGCAAGGAAACCTCTAGATAATCCTTCGTCATCATACTGCCTAAAAATGTAAAAAAACAAGGTTCCCTCTCAAGAGATACCCCAACAATCTCACCACTCACCACCTCACTACAAATATCGACTCCTTTAGTCATTAATACCTCCTCAAGCGTACATATATCCTTAGAACCACCATATAACTTACTTCAATTATTAAATGACATGATCATATCTCCACCCATTCATCTGAATTTGACACTACCCTCCTTATAACTTAGCTGGACAGAATGTTGCGACATCCACTCAGAACCCCTAATTAATGAATATACCAGATTTGGAATCAATAACATACATGTGTTCCAATCTTACCTTCCTTTAAAATTTCTACAACCACTTGTTTAGAAATTATGTGGGATATCTTTCCCGCCACAGTTAACACAATGCAATGAAAACCCACAGCCTGCTTCCAGTCTCCGACCGGGTCAGGAATGGAATGAATGAAGCCCCCGTCTAGCGGCGAGGATATGAACTGTGCCGGCTGCCGAGGCCTGACGCACTCCTCTGGGGCAATGATGAAATGAATGACAGATGAAAGGAAATGATAGTGGAGAGTGTTGCTGGAATGAAATTTTGACAGGGAAAACCGGATCACCCGGAGAAAAACCTGTCTGCCTCCGTTTTGTCCAGCACAGATCTCACTTGGAGTGACCGGGATTTGAACCACGGACCCAGCGGTGAGAGGCCGGCCTGCTGCCGCTTAAGCCACGGAGGCTAGTTAACACAATAGTAGTTCTAATTGGAATTTCCTATATTTTTATACCATGTTCCTTCCTATTATTATTATTAAAACTGCACTGATGCAGAAAACCTGACAGCCACTATCAAAAAGTGTATCGATACACGCCCCTAACACTTGTAATTTTAAGACTGAGTTAAAATTAATAACGGTAGGTTCTTTAGATACCTCCGTAAATTCACTTAATAAATCATTACGGATATTTAGGTCATACGGTTCGCTCAAAATAGTAATACCGACTTACATAACTACTCTATCTGGCATTTTTTTAGTTCTTATCACCTTCTTCTTCGCTTCTATATTTATGTATAGTTATGCTTTCTTCTCTCCTCATAACAATAGTTTCTTCCTCCTCCGTATTATATTTATTAATAGTAACGCTGTATTTCTCCTTTCTGCCTATCACTTCCCCTATTCTACCTTCTATGGCACGCCACTGCACCTCATAATCTTTCTCTCTCTCTTTCATCCCATTTTCCCTTTCCTCTATCAACTTAATCCTTTTCTCTTTCATTTTACTTCTTAAAGTTCTTCCTGCATAACTTCCCTTCATTTCTCCACTATCTCTCCCCACCATTTCCTCTAACATCGTGCTTTGCTTGTGCTTTTTCTTCCTATTCTTGAGATTCCTTATCTCAGTCCTCTGCTTTTCTTGTTCAATAATTATGTCTTTCTGACTATGACTTAACGCACGCTTCTTTATCTCTGTTAATTTCATATTAACTTCCTCTATTCAGGCTTTGAATTCTTCCCTGGTCTGTCTAATCTCTTCATATATGATTTTCTGCATCTCTATTTCTTGAGTGCTTAATTATTTATTTTACCTACTTCCACGCTTTCTTTCAAATTATTCTCTTTTTCTATTAATTCAAATCTTAATATCTTCTGTTTCTCCTTTTTCTTACTACGTTCTAAAATCTCTTCTTCTGGTATCCTGCTTTCACCTATCATCTCTGCTACCTCCACTGATTGCTCTCCCTCATCTAAGCTACTTTCACCTATGTCTGTCCTACTTTCATCTACACTCGTCTCTAAATACTGCACATCTATTTCACAATCCTCTATCGTCTCTACCAACTCTACTATGCGTTCTCCTACTATCTTCGCTAACTGCTCTTCCTCATCTATGCTAATTTCACCTATGTCTGTCCTAGTTTCATCTACACTCGTCTCTAAATACTGCACATCTATTTCATAATCCACTACCGTCTCTACCAACTCTACTATGCTTTCTCCTACTATCTTCGCTAACTGCTCTTCCTCATCTAAGCTAATTTCACCTATGTCTGTCCTAGTTTCACCTACACTCGTCTATAAATACTGCACATCTACTTCACAATCCTCTATCGTCTCTATCAACTATACTATGCTTTCTCCTACTATCTTCGCTAACTGCTCTTCCTCATCTAAGCTACTTTCACCTATGTCTGTCCTAGTTTCACCTACACTCGTCTCTAAATACTGCACATCTACTTCACAATCATCTATCGTCTCTATCAACTCTACTATGCTTTCTCCTGCTATCTTCGCTAACTGCTCTTCCTCATCCAAGCTACTTTCACCTACTCTCCTCCTCATGCTCTATTTCACTTTCACTTACACTTATCTCTAAATACTGCACATCTATTTCTTGTTCACCTAACGTCTCCCCTATTTCTATTCTGCTTTCACCTACAGCCACCTCTGATTCCAATCTGCTTTCACCTAAAACATCTTCTACCTCTAAACTGCTTTCTACTATTTTCTCTCTCATCCATTCCAGATGACCCCTTTCCATTTCTCCATGTCTCTCATCCATGTATCTTATTATCTGCCTACTGCGATTCTGCAATTCCATACTTGAGTTACTTTCACCTACGTCTTCCTCTAATCTGCTTTCAATTACAGTCTCCTTACAGGCTGTCTTCACTGATTCTTTAGCCTTCATCTCTACCACCTCCTTGTTTTCACCTGCGTTCAGTTCCATAGCCTGATTAGTTTTCTTTATTTCAGTATTCCGCTGATCTAACTCCCTATTATTTCGATTTACTTCCTTATCTTTCTCCCTTCATTGTTGCTTATCCCAGTCATCTTTTAATTGCTGAAGCATCTTCATTATTAAATTGTAGTGTCCTTCCATTCTCATACCGGTGGTCACCTGAAATTTCTCGTCCGATATCATTTTGCAACACACTTTATAAAATTACCCTCCAAAATTCACTTCACTTTCCCCCAAAATCAATCACTGACAATTTGCACTGAATTTTCACTCACTCCTTCCCTAAATATCGTTAGATTTTCGATCCCCACGTTGTGCGCCAATTGTAATGGGTTATTTGAACTATCGAATAATGTTAATAAAAAAGGTTAATAATTAAATAGTCGCCCACTTTTGGGTGATCAATATGAAACATTTAACTGTGTTTTAATTTAATAGTGTATCTGTATTGTTGTCAGCATCACTAAAAAAGTACATAATGTCTAGTATTATGTGTTGCCAGGGCGCCAGACCATTCATTTATCATGATCAAAATAATATATTAAACCTCGGTTAAACAGTGGTAGAGCAGCGAAATTCCTCTCTCCAGCCGTAGTGAAACTTACGTAATCTAACCTTACGATAATTAGTTCAGGAGTGTGGTGCTGCCTTATAGTAATTTCTAGCTACTAAAGGAAACCAGTCAAACATTTGAATTTAAAAATGAATTTAATATATAAAAACAACAAGTGCAAAAAGAATAAAATACTAAAGATGATAATAATAATAATAAATTAAATTAAAGAATCTACTGAATTTACTTGTATTATGGGTCTTGATTGGAAATTGGAGTATACTGAGTTAATTGAATAAAATATAGATTGAATTTAATAAGCATGAGAGCCTTCTGATTTGACTGGAGTAAAACTGTTTAAATCGCTCACCGCATTGAAGATCATTGTAGTTGGATTGTTGCGTAGAGAGTTCCTAATGGCCCTGATCTACCTCAATGTAATGAATTTATATGTGGATGACGGAATAAATTCCAAAAATCATCCCTGTGACAATAGCCTCGTACACAACCATGTCACAGTTTGATGAGACAGAATGTTTTATCAAATTCACATACTTAAATAGTCAACTGTCTAGTTTAGCACTGCGTTACAGACTCCATCTCGCTACAAGTTCCACTCTTCTGCCCCGAACAGCACCATTCCGTCTCCTCCAGCAATTCAATAATAATAATCACCCCTCAGTTGGGCGGCCGTCATATATATATATATAACGTTCCCAGGCACGCGCCCACCCCCACTTCTGAAGTCATTAGGCAATTTGCACGCCTTTCACATATCAATAATGACAATACTTCTTTGTAGCATTTCTCGGGAGGTCCAGCCCACCTTTTGTATAAAGTTGCAAAGGACTCATTCATCGGCCCAGCATTGTTAGTGGCAAGTCTTCATAGAATCCCTTCTTAGTATGATTTGTATACTGGTAGAATACTTGATGTGAAAGACATAAGTGTCTATTTAAGTCGTTACCAGGAAGCGGTGGAAAAGCCGGCCTTCCGCGAACACCTTCTTCTTCTCTTGTTCGTATTTTCTTCAGAAATAATATTCAGTCAAGCACCTAACTTATTTCAAATATAATGTGTGTAGCTCCAATTCCTTTCAATTGCCATAATATTCTACATTACCGCATAATAATAGATATAAATATATTAGTTAACATAATAACTAATTAAAGGTAAAAATGAAAAATTAAAAAAATATTAATAATAAAAATAATAATAATAATAATAATAATAAAATATATAAAATTATTTCATTCTGGTCACAAATTGGGACCATCACAGTACCCATGAATGCAATTTATGCTATGTCTCACTGACTGCTGAAGCATTACAATACACGAGATACATCTTCGAGTTGTCCAGCACAAATGACTGACGATTATCGCGACACACCTATTCTGAAGGCGCGAAACTGTGGCAATATGTTTCTTGCCCTTGAGGTGTTGTGGAACTTTAGATCGCTGTTCAGCCTTGATTGCTTTCCCACAGGGTTGGCAGAACAGGACGCCCCCATCAGAGGTAAAATTATCTTTAAATTCTGCTGCAGACGATAACTTGCAGTTGTTTTTACTTTAGGCATCGTAGAACTGCCTTACAATTCACAAAGTCAGAAATAAACTGCATGTGAGTGACACTGGTTCCAGGTAGCTGGGGGGGGGGGGAAGGTGTAGCACGTGATGCAATATGGCTATGGACAAGGAAATCCCTGGCTTCCACAGTGAGTGGCACAGGGCGACAACTTAAGAATAACACCGTTGCAGGCTGACATACGCTCTGCATGAAGATTAGATAGCTCACAGGTTCTTCCCCGTTGAAGTAACACAGAACAAAAATGCAATAAACTGAAAGATCTAGCAAACTGATTTTAAAATATGTAAATATTATGTCTTTGTATGTGCTAATAAGTGAAAAGCAGGAATTTATGTATTTATAGAAAAAATGCTTAAAATATGTATTTACATTAAAAAAAAATATTTATTTACCTAAAAATCCTAGCCCTAGTTATTACAACTAAAAAGGGAAAGCCATCTTTAGTGTTTGGATTGTTTTATCTCGTACAAATACAAACTGATATAAAATAAGTACATTCATTTACGTATTTCACAGTCCTACAGAATAGCCTTTTGATATATAAGGATTACAACGCGACCAAGAACGCAATTTTTCAACCACCCCGAGCTGAGAAAAAGTTACCTTACAAAAGTGATAACTTTGTTCCTTGGACACACAACATTTTGAAATTATTAAACCAGTTATAAAACATTCCAATGTAGGCCTATATTGTGTTAAAACTTAGATTAGATCTGATGACGGGTGTTTGTGAAACTAATTCTTAAACGTGACGCATGGTTGAAACACGCTTTATGTTCCAGTTGTGATAAAAAAATATGGGGCACATACAGCTTAAGGAGCCACAATGATATACATTTCCAAGGAAACACACACACACCTTGCTATTAGAAGCAAAGTTAAAAATCTTCAAAATTCAAATGATAATTATTTTTTCAAACTTGGTTCTTGTTTTGTGCTGACCTTCACCGTTTCCCTGATATCTCCCGTGTTTATAGGAATTTTGGAGTTTTCTTTTTTTAATGTGGGTGTTAAACCTTCTGCTACAAAATGAATGTCGCATATTTTCACATTATTAATTAATTTCAATTAATTAATTAAGACGTCGCCTCCGTAGCGTAGCGATGATTAGCTGCCGCCCCGGAGGTCCTGGGTTCGATTCCCGGCTCTGCCACGAAATTTGAAAAGTGGTACGAGGACTGGAACGGGGTCTACTCGGCCTCGGGTGGCCTAAATGAGTAGAGGGGGTTCGATTCCCCCTCAGCCAACCTCGAAGTGGTTTTCCGCGGTTTCCTACTTCGTCTTCGGGCAAATGCCGGGATGGTACCTTATTCAAGGCCACGGCCGCCTCCTTCCGCCTTCCTTGCCTATCCACCCTGACCATCCCTTACCTTCCCTCATGAGGCCACTGTTCGCTTTGCAGGTGAGGCCGCCTGGGTGAGGTGCCAATCCCACCTCACCAGTTGTATCCCTTCCGATTCGATGTTCCCCGCTCTAGGACACTGCCCGTAGAGGCGGTAGTGGTGAGTTCCCTCGCACTAAAAAAAAAATAAAAAAATAAAAAAATAATAAAAAATGGAAATGTTCAAGAGATACGGAACATTTGGAACAATTCAGAACACAATGGAAATAAACATCAGGGGTATTCAGCAGGACCAAACAATCGTTTGAGAATGCAAAGTTACAAAACCTCCAGGACGACTTCACTAAGAATAACACCAGAGATTTTTTCCAAACCTTCAAGGACAAGCTTAGAGGATACCAAATTCCAAGTATAAGTTTCAAAAACGAAGAAGGAAAAATTGGACTGAACAATCAAGAAAACTGCAATATATTAGCCAGATACTTTGAGAAACTCCTCAACTGCCCGCCTCCAACCAACAAACTAGAATTTCAGACTCATCCTATAAACTCAGAAGATGATATGCCACCAACAAAAGAAGAAATAAAGGAAGCCCTGAAAAGTCTCAAGAACAATAAGGCAAGTGGGGAAGACTCCATATCAGCAGAAATGTTGAAGTGGGCAGAACCGGAAATCCTAGACGACCTGCACCATATCTTCCAACAAATATGGGAGACGGAAAAGCTACCAGACGAATGGAAAACAGCGCTGATCCACCCACTCCATAAGAAAGGGAACAAACAAGATGTTAACAACTACAGAGGCGTGTCGCTACTCCCAGTCACTTACAAAATCCTCTCAAGGATACTTCTGAATAGAATAGAAGGAATCCTAGATAAGCAACTTGGAGAATACCAAGGTGGGTTCCGGAAAGGCCGCTCCTGTGCCGAACAAATCCTAAATTTGAAATCAATAATTCGCCACAGAGCGCTGAACGGCAAAAGTATAGTGGTTTCATTCATTGACTTCAAAAAAGCCTTCGACTCGGTGGACAGAGGGACCCTAGATAAGATCATTAGAGAATTTGGAGTCAAAACCAAACTGGCCAATATTATCAGAGAAACCTTAACAGCCACAACTTCTAAGGTGAAGTTCATGGGAGAATTGTCTCAGTCATTTGAAATCAAGACAGGTGTGCGACAGGGTGATGGATTATCACCATTACTATTCAACTGTGTCCTCGAGAGGATTGTGAGAATTTGGAATTCCGAACTTGAAAATCAAGAGATAGCCCCGATCTGCCTAGGACGAAAAACGGGAGGAATGAAAGTCAATTGCTTGGCTTTCGCTGATGATTTTGCGATACTTTCAGAGAACCTAGAAGAAGCGGCCATACAGATCAACCTCTTAGAAAAGATCGCTAGCAAGACAGGACTTAGGATCTCGAAAGAGAAGACCAAGTTCATGATGAATGACAAACATGGACCACAATTCCTTGAAACAGAGATTGGACGGATTCAGAGGGTGAAAAAGTTCAAATACCTCGGTGAAACCATACAAGAGAACGGCCTAGAGAAAGCTGCTGTAGAAGATCGTATCTCAAAACTGGAAAGAGCTTATGGACTAACTAAAATCATCTACAACAAGAAATGCATCTCATGGAATGCCAAACTAAAACATTACAACACGGTAGTAAAAACAGAAAGCCTGTATGCCAGCGAATGCCTCTCGATGAATTACAAGTTGGAGAAGCTAGAGATCCTAGAAAGAAGAATACTACGGAAAATCATGGGCCCAGTCCAGACTGAAACCGGCTGGAAACTTCGGAGCAACAATGAAGTCTATAAAAATGTGGAGAGAATCTCAGAGACCATGAAGAAGAGGAGGTTATCGTTTCTCGGACACTTGTACAGAATGGACAAAACTAGACTAACCAAACAGTTATTCGACTACCTGTGGAACAAGAAGACAACAACGACATGGATTAAGGAAGTTCGAAAAGATCTCGAAAATTCCAACATCCAGGAAGTTCAGATGTCAAACAGGGAAACATTTCGGTACATAATTCAAAATTTGGAAGGGTTTCACGTCACAAGAACCACAAAGGAGGGAAGAGCCTGGACGGATGAGCAGAAGAAACAGCATAGCGCCCATATGAAGGAGTACTGGAGGAAGAGGAAACTTCAGGCAAAGAAAAAATGAAATTGTAGCGTGATCCGAAGTGGTCAATTCGCAAATAAAAAAATAAAAAAAGGCGTCATTATTTCCATTTTTATTCTGAGCAAACTCAAAGAAAATAAGTTAAAGTTTCATAGAAAAACTGATTAAAGTCACAATGGTTTTGAGTGAGATTCATTTTATAGCAGAAGGTTTAACACCCACAATAAAAAAGAAAACTCCAAAAATTCCTATAAACACGGGAGATATCAGGGAAACGGTGAAGGTCAGCACGAAACAAGAACCAATTTTGAAAAAAATGATAAAAGTAATTATCATTTGAATTTTGAAAATATTTAACTTTGATTCCTTTGTTTCCTTGGATATGTAGCCTATGTTATTGTTGTGGCTGTATGTGCCCCCTTAAACTCCAAACTTACATGACTTAACATAACATATAACGACAAAAATGATGATGTTATTCGATTTTATGTAGGCCCATTGGTTACTTCACAAACAACTTTCAAATTCGAGTGTACATAATATTTTGGACGACAGTAGGAGTACATTAAGTAAAAAAGGCGCACCGAACAAAGGGTCGCATGCGGCACGTAACCAAACAACGGGCTTGGAGGCGGACGGAGATTTCCAGACTAGTGGCAGTGAAAGTACAACGCAGTTCCGCTGAGAATATCTAAATGGCTGCAGGCGAACACTCACATTCACCATTTTCCTGTCATCCTAGGTTTTGTTCACGCGATGAACGTTGGGGTGAAAGGCCTGGCCTCCTGGAATCTCGCCACAAACAAGCAAGCGTCTGTCGCTCTTAGCACACATGTGTCAATTGCTCTGACGTCACGCTAAGTACACACACGTTTCACATCCCATACTCACAAGTGAGCTTGCGTTACCAAACATCTGACTTGGGCTCTTGGAACCGGCCCAAAACTCTCAAATAACCACGTATTCTTGATGTACTAATCACCTATTTATCAATTAATCCCCCCCTCCCCAGTGGCTCTCATCTAGTGGGACGTGGGTTGGCGACCACGGGACCACAGCTGAGTCCGGCATTGCTTCCTCTTACTTTTGCCGGGCTCCTCTACGCCTTCTTTCCTGTCGACCTCCCTTGGTCAACTCTTGTTCTCTTCCGACCCCAACGGTATTAGGGTATCCGAGGCCTAGGGAGTCTTTCACTTTCCCGCCTTAATTGGCCCTTGTCTCATCTTTCCTGATACCCTCATTCTTCGAGGGGGTCAGCCTTCTTTTTCTTTTCATGTTATCTCCTTCCTTCTGCACAAGGCCCTCAAGGAGGCAGGGTGTGTGTAGCCCCACCACTTCTGGTGCACCCTGGATAGTGCTACACCCTCAGGGGCTCACAGTATCTCCTGCCTTCTGCTCAAGGCCCTCAAGGAGGCAGAGTGTGTGTAGCCCCACCACTTCTGGTGCACCCTGGATAGTGCTACACCCTCAGGGGCTCACAGTATCTCCTGCCTTCTGCACAAGGCCCTCAAGGAGGCAGGGTGTGTGTAGCCCCACCACTTCTGGTGCACTCTGGATAGTGCTACACCCTCAGGGGCTCACAGTATCTCCTGCCTTCTGCTCAAGGCCCTCAAGGAGGCAGGGTGTATGTAGCCCCACCACTTCTGGTGCACCCTGGATAGTGCTACACCCTCAGGGGCTCACCGTATCTCCTTTCTTCTGCACATGGCCCTCAAGGAGGCAGGGTGTGTGTAGCCCCACCACTTCTGGTGCACCCTGGATAGTGCTACACCCTCAGGGGCTCACAGTATCTCCTGCCTTCTGCACAAGGCCCTCAAGGAGGCAGGGTGTGTGTAGCCCCACCACTTCTGGTGCACTCTGGATAGTGCTACACCCTCAGGGGCTCACAGTATCTCCTGCCTTCTGCTCAAGGCCCTCAAGGAGGCAGGGTGTATGTAGCCCCACCACTTCTGGTGCATCCTGGATAGTGCTACACCCTCAGGGGCTCACCGTATCTCCTTTCTTCTGCACATGGCCCTCAAGGAGGCAGGGTGTGTGTAGCCCCACCACTTCTGGTGCACCCTGGATAGTGCTACACCCTCAGGGGCTCACAGTATCTCCTGCCTTCTGCACAAGGCCCTCAAGGAGGCAGGGTGTGTGTAGCCCCACCACTTCTGGTGCACCCTGGATAGTGCTACACCCTCAGGGGCTCACAGTATCTCCTGCCTTCTGCTCAAGGCCCTCAAGGAGGCAGGGTGTATGTAGCCCCACCACTTCTGGTGCATCCTGGATAGTGCTACACCCTCAGGGGCTCACCGTATCTCCTTTCTTCTGCACATGGCCCTCAAGGAGGCAGGGTGTGTGTAGCCCCACCACTTCTGGTGCACCCTGGATAGTGCTACACCCTCAGGGGCTCACAGTATCTCCTGCCTTCTGCACAAGGCCCTCAAGGAGGCAGGGTGTGTGTAGCCCCACCACTTCTGGTGCACCCTGGATAGTGCTACACCCTCAGGGGCTCACCGTATCTCCTGCCTTCTGCTCAAGGCCCTCAAGGAGGCAGGGTGTGTGTAGCCCCACCACTTCTGGTGCACCCTGGATAGTGCTACACCCTCAAAGCTCACGGTTGGTGAGTTTGGGAGTTGGCAACGCCAAGGATTCCTGAGCTCGTTCCAGTTTTAACACGTTATCCATTTCCTTTGAAGCGGGCCTTCTCCTCTTTCCCTTTCCTATCTGCCTTTCATGGCTCTCGTTCCTTCCAAGTCCCTCAATCCTCATTCTTTGCGGGTTGAGGGCATTTCTTTTCTTCCTGTCCTTTATTTGCCTTATCCTTTATTTGTTTACCATTTCTTCTTCTAGTTTGTAAGTCTGTAGTTAGTATTAGTTATAGTTTACATTCTCATTTCATCTTTCACGATCACCCAAACCTTTACGAGCCGATAACCTAGATGTTAGGCCCCTTAAAACAACAATTATCATCATCATCAATTAATTTCAAAAATTAACTACCGTTATCAAAATAAATGTTATATTATTATTATCAACACCGGCAGTGCTAGGACTCCGTAGACGAGGGCTCGAGCCACACCTTGAAATGGTTTTCCGTGGTTTCCCCATTTTCAACTCCAGGCAAATACTGGGACGGTACCTTCTGACAGTCCACGGCCGCTCCCTTCCACATCCTTGCCCAGTTTCATTCTTTTGATCTAACATTAACTCCTCTCATGAGATTGGCATCAGGAAGGACATCCGGCCGTACACCACATAGACTTTCATCGCATCTCATCCCCGTTGTTTGAGTCTTCTGTCTTTTGACTGGTTTGTTGCAGCTTTCCATGCCTCCCTGTCCTGAGCTAATCGTTTCATCTCTACATAGCTACCACACCCTACATCCGAGGCAATCTGTTTAACATATTCTAAACTTGGTCTACCCCTACAGTTCTTGTCCTCGACACTTCCTTCTATAACTAAGCTTGCTATTCCTGGGTGTCTTAGTATGTGTCCTACCAACCTATCTCTTCTCTTCATTAGCAGTCACCAGAAACATCTCTCCCCTCCCACTCGTCTTAATACCTCTTCGTTTGTAACCCTATCTACCCATCTGATCTTCATCATTCTCATGTAACACCACATTTCAAACGCTTCAATTCTCCTCTTTTCTGCTGCACCAATAGTCCAAGTTTCACTTCCATAGAGCGCCACGCTCCTGACAAAGGCTTTCAAAACTGACTTCTTAATACCTAAATCTATATTGGATGTCAACAGATTCATCTTCTTTAGAAGTGCTTTCTTTGCCTGTGCTAGCCTACTTTTTATATCGTCTTTGCTTCGTCCATCACTGGTTATTTTGCTTCATAAGTAACAGAAGTCACCTACTTCCTTTAGCTTTTCACCTGCCAATTCGACATCCATAAATGATTCTGATTTCTTTCGACTCCATTCCAATATCTTTGTTTTACATTAATTGATTTTCATCATGAATCTTTCCTCAAGACGATGATTTTAAAACTCATTCAAATCCTCAGGCGTGTCGGCCAAGATGACTATGTCATCGGCAAATCTCAGAGTTGAAATTATTTCTCCTTGAATCTTTACTCCCACTTTACATTTTTCTCCAATATCCTTCATTGCTTGTTCAATGTAAAGATTGAAAAGTATGGGTGATAAGTTGCAGCCTTGCCATACACCTTACACCAGGTACTAACTATCTCATGTCCTTCAGCTCGAATGACTGCTGTCTGGTTTCTGTACAGATTGTAGAACACCCTCCTATCCCTGTACTTTATTCCAATCGATTTCAAAATGTCAAACAATTTAGTCCAATCAACGTTATCAAAAGCCTTTTCTAAGTCTACAAATGCCATGAACGTTCTCTTATCTTTCCTTATTCTACCTTCCAAAATCAGTACAGCTTTCCTTGTTCCTATGTTTCTCCTGAAACCAAACTGATCTTCACCCAACTCCGTTTCTATCTGGCTTTCCATCCTCTTGTAGATCCCCGACCCCATTGAAAAACCGAAATAATAAGGGTTAGACATGTATTATTATTATTATTATTAGACTATTATCATTATCATATTGATGCCTTTATTGTGGCGAAGTAACCACATACACTTAAATACGACAATATTGTGAAGTTATAAAATATGTACATAAGTAATCATAATCATCATACGGTATATATTATTTCAGTAGTATAGATCCCTTCTGCGGCGCTCACAAGCGACCGATCGTGACAAATGAGCATTCAAATGAAAGAGAATAGACATTAGCAGTGACGCATTGCACTCTAATTTCATAAATATCTATAATTTCTTTAAAAAATGACTTTTAAAAATGTACTAAGTGTGGGATTTGCAGATACTGTTTCATGTCACTTTAACATTCTGAGGTCGTTCCTTTATCATTTTGCGTGGATTTCAGAAACAGTAAATCAAAGGAAGGAGTAGGCTACTCAAATCGCATAATTTCATAAATATGGAATAACCGGTGAGTGTTCCGGCTAAACTGTCAATCAATGGACTCAGCACACAAATGACATTAGCAGTGACTATTTGCATTCTAATGTCATAAATATCGATTTTTGTAAACAGTGTGCGATTAGCAAATACTGTTGCTGCGTGGTTGATGAAGATGAGGGATTTCTCGCACGGAAAGACCTCAGAATGTTAAAATGACATGAAACAGGCGCACAGCGGCCAAAATGTGAAGTGGACAGCAATTATGGAGCATATCTTCCTGCAGCAACAGTATCTGCAAATCGCACACTTCGTACCCGTGAGTGTTATGATGATCCAATTTTGAGTGCCCTTCTTAAGTTAGGGAACGTAGAAATTGGAATTCTAACTGAAATGTAAATAGTATTGTATAATCATTTGGTTGAAATAAAAACATATCAACCTCTCTCATTATAAACCCATTGGGGAAAGTGTGATTTCTCGCACGGGTCTGCTAGTTTATTATTTAATGTTCCAGTTGGCCTGCGAATTCAACACAAAATATTTACATGCACTTAGTTACATGTCCGGACATACCGTACCACTTGCTATAAGACGGGCATTCCAGTGGAGTTGTGTACAACGAATAAGGGTGGTTTATGTGTGCACTTCGACGGATGAAGTACGAATTGTACATTGAAAGTTCAAAGAGAAAGAAGAAATATGTCAAGAATGATAACGACTTGACAGAATAATGAAGCGGTATGAAGAGAATGGAAACTTGAAATCTTGCTTGAGAGCTCTCTCATATTCGCAGAACTTGGAATGAAACATCCCATGACGAAACATTTTGCCAATCCAAAGCCTGGATAAAGTGTGATGGGAATCCAAAAACTTATCATATTTTATATTAGTTTATGTTATGTCATTGCCCACGTATTTATTACCAGGATTAATTGAGCAATACCGAGCAAGTGGCCGTGCGGTTAGGGTTTCATGCACCCTAAAAACTTCCCACTCTTTCAAGTGGTACGCTATGTCCTCTCCTAAATATTTTAAAGTCATTAGCTGACTCTTCGCAGGTAATTAGCCGGCCAAGTGGTACGTTATGTCCTATACTATAACCAGTTAGTTATTGTTGTTTTAATGGGCGGAATAGCGAGGTTATCTGCCTCTTCTTTGCAAGCACGTTTGGAAGTTCTCAGGGATGTACAATACCTAACGGCACGAAAACAATCATTACAAATTCTAGTTCACGACCTGACACGAATAAACAATGACAGATCGCGTGGGACGACCATGAAAAGAAGAAAGGAGTTGCGATGATGATAATAACAATGTTATTTGTTTAACGCCCCTTTTAGTGACGCTAGGGTGCCGGGATTGTACCCCCAGGGTATCTTTAACGTGTCAGTAGGCTCCTTCGCATTTCCACACCCTCACCCTGTGCCAGGATTCGATCGAGCGACCTTGGGAACAGCATGTGAGCAACGCAGCCAGTCGATAGATAAATATGCAGATATCTTTGTTGTTCTACTTTTAACCAGGAAAGTAGAGAATGGAAAGGTGACACGTGTGTGGAAAATTTCAAGGAAAAAATAAACCTAAAATAGGTATTTATAGCTCTCTGAGGTTTCTTGTTTTGTTCTCTGGTAGCAACAACACCGCAGTAGTCACGTAGCCCCGTGTACTATGGGTGTGTGTAGAATCTGTCTAATAACCAGTGTTAATAATTGTGATGGCTGTATTAGTGTGTGTTATCTGTGATTCAGATAGAAGGACTGCAGACGATTATTTTTTTCAAGTAGTTCCTACTTTTGCTACCAAATTCTACCGTGCACGACACCTAGCTGCGTACGAGGCTACTAAATGTAATTGCAGTCAGCATCTGGCGGCGAACGTTGGAACTAATATGGCGTTATCAAACTAACCTAAACATTTTAGCTTCCACAAGTGTAATGCGTGAATGGTTCTTTTACATGCCATCAATCTATGACATGGGGCCGCCGGCTTTACTTCCCCTCCGAAGGAAGGCATACTGAGGGATGTTTAACGTTCTTAAAAAATCCGACTACTTCGGCCGGGTTTGAACCCCGCGATCTTTCCAAGTTAAGGGATAGAACGGACTGGAGAATCGTATGGTACTAATGTTAGTGATTTGATCGACTCTTTGTGATATTCAAGTAGTGCATAGTGAACCAAGTTATGCTTCCCGTCTAAATAACAACAAAAAAAATCATTACCGGTTTGTTTAATCAAGGAGGCGAAGCCCACTTCAAGAAATACAATAACATTAACAACACAACAAATACCATAATATAATGTGGAATAATAATCACTGTAATGGTCACTCAAGGATTCACGCTTGCTGTGCGAAATGGGAGATTCACAAAGCTATTTTCAAAAATACTTCTCACTCGAGGAGCCTTTAAATTTCCCCTGGTTCGTTAAATTAGCTAGGTAATTTAGGGTATTTGACATCGCCTAAAACGACCGGCACCTTGACAATAACCTAATATTAGGATTGATGACTATTCGTTTAAGATTTTCTCAACATAAGATCGCTATGACTATTTACATTTCAGAATCTTCACGTTAGGCCTGTTTGCCATCTCTTGATGAATGCAGTACATTTGCATTTGTCTGTTGGCACAGGCTAGAGTAAAATGTGATTATATGGAAGCTACTGAGGTATGGGTGGTGCTTAGTAATGACATTCAGGGCACAGTCAGTGTCTGTTGGCACAGGCTAGAGTATCACCGCTGTCTCAGTCTCACTCCTGGCTGTGATTATATGGAAGCTACTGAGGTATGGGCGGTGCTTAGTAATGACATTCAGGGCACAGTCAGTGTCTGTTGGCACAGGCTAGAGTATCACTGATGTTTCAATCTCACTCATGGCTGTGATTATATGGAAGCTACTGAGGTATGGGTGGTGCTTAGTAATGACATTCAGGGCACGGTCAGTGCCTGTTGGCACAGGCTAGAGTATCACCGATGTCTCAGTACTCACTCATGGCTGTGATTATATGGAAGCTACTGAGGTATGGGTGGTGCTTAGTAATGGCATTCAGGGCACAGTCAGTGTCTGTTGGCACAGGCTAGAGCATCACCGATGTATCAGTCTCAATCATGGCTGTGATTATATGGAAGCTACTGAGGTATGGGTGGTGCTTAGTAATGACATTCAGGGTACAGTCAGTGTCTGTTGGCACAGGCTAGAGTATCACCGCTGTCTCAGTCTCACTCATGGCTGTGATTATATGGAAGCTACTGAGGTATGGGTGGTGCTTAGTAATGACATTCAGGACACAGTCAGTGTCTGTTGGCACAGGCTAGAGCATCACCGCTGTCTCAGTCTCAATCATGGCTGTGATTATATGGAAGCTACTGTGGTATGGGTGGTGCTGAGTAATGACATTCAGGACACAGTCAGTGCCTGTGGATGCTGTGAAAGGTTCTACTCATAGTGTTAGCACTGCTGTTCTGACTCAGTGAGGAAAGCAATAGCAAACTACCTCACTCCTCATCTTGCCTAGTACGCCTCAATATAGCGCTGCCTTGGGTTTTTGTGGGCCTCTGCCCACATAACCTAACGGTGGTACTTTTTGAGGATCCAACCAGCCTTCTAGCTGACGACCAAACAGACAGACAGACAGACAGACAGACAGACAGTTAAAATTGAACGAAAAATCTACATTTTAACATGTTATAAGTCAGTGGTGTGTATAAGGACTGTCAATGATGCTGATAGTTGAATCTTTAAGCCAAACACCAACACATTTTATTCTGGAAGTGTTAATATTATCTCTTTAACTGCTTGGCCTAAAGTACATGAAATAATTTTTAAAATAAAAACAATTAGACCTAATATTAAAAAGTTAAAAAATGGCAGTCCTAATAAAATTATAATTAAAAATAAATAAGTTGATGGACAGTGGAGATTGTTGCCTAGCAGCATTGTGAATCAATAATAAGTACAATGCGTAAAAGAAGAATTTCCTTTTTCTGTCACATATCAAAGCTGCCAGACACCAGGATATTGAAACAACTATTTGATTACTTTTTGAAAAATAAAATCAATAATAATTGGTTCAAAGAAGTTCAGGATGATTTGGAAGAATTGGGTATAACTCGGCAACAAATCAAAGACAGAGAAGAGAAGAGGATTTTGAAGAACAAAAGCATAAGTCTCAAACTAATAACAACATACGATATCGGACACACAAAGGGCTTGCAGGTCGGAGAGGATGAGAAAGTTCTGGGAGGAGAAAAAGAAGAAATTTACTCAAATGTATTGATTTAAGTGCTCCAATGTGGGCGTTAAATAAATAAATAAGCTTATAAAAATTAAAATTATAATTTTAGAACATTAAAATCTTATATATAAAAGTGAAAGTATGTATGTATGTGGGTCTGTTCCGTATACAAATCTACACCGTTCCACCAATCTCAACCAAATTTTGCATACATATAGTTTAGGATCCAGAAGGAACCGCTGGCTACATGAATATTCGATAGTCTTTCTCATTCTTCTGATTTCGGCCCTTTTGCACTCAAGCACAGGCTAATCAAATCATAAAATATACTCATGAAGGAATGGCAAGCCAGATAGTTTCCATGGCAACATAGCTCAAGTAGAGACACGGCCGACTGGATGCCAGTTCTGCTCTGCACTACCGGTATAGAAAAATAGGATCTTTACTTGAAATGCCGTTAGTTACTCAACTACTCACACAGCACTGTCAACCGAGTTTAGCATAACAAAGACTTGACACTATCATCTACTATATATATTTGTCAAATACCACTCACTCACTCATTCATTCATCACGAAATCTCAGAAACCACCGACGGATTGGAATGAAATTTGGTATGCAGCTTCCCAAAGGGCCGCAAATGCCCATTAAGAGAGGATTTTTGCATATTCAGGTTCTAAAGGGGTGTTAAGGGGGTAGACCTGCATTTCATTGAATTGCAATATCTCCCGATTGGTTTCATTGGGGTATGTGATACTCGGCACGTAAACTCATCCTTAAAAATAAGAGGACACGTGTCTGATGGTTTTTCGATGTGGTGTATATTATGAGGTGAAAGGGGTGAAAAGTGGGGATTGAAAGATTCCTAATGGAGCGTGTATCTCTTAAACGACATAGATGAGGAGTTTGAAACTCATCGGAAAACAATCAGCATACAAAATACGTAAATATGTGTTTGACCGTTTATTCATAAATCCAATTTAAGGGGCCCATGGGGAGGGGTGAAATTCTGGGGGGGGACGGGACAGGAAGAAAGTTTCCTAACTGATTGACTGACTCACTCACTCATCAAACTCAGGGGAAAAACTGCTTTAAAGTAAGTAAATAGCTGTTCGACAGTTTTTTTATTAAATCAAATTTAAGGGGTTCATGGGGAGGGGTGAAATTCTGAAAAAAGAAAATTGAAAGATAATTTCCTGACTCACTCACTCACTCACACACTCATCATCGCCCAGCCAAAATTATTGAAGTTAGAAACATGACAGTTTGGGGATATGTTCATTGTATGTCAAAACCGTATACTAAGGGAGGATTTTCGGATATTCAGGTTCTGATGGGGTCTTAAGGGGGTTAAACCTGCATTCCATTGAATAACAATATCTCCCGATTGGTTTCATTGGGGGATATGATACACGACATATAAACTCATCATTAAAAAGGAAGAAGACACATCTCTGAGGGGTTTTCGATGTGGTGTATATTATGAGGTGAAAGGGGTGAAAAGTAAGAATTGAAAGATTCCTAACGGAGCGTGTATCTCTTAAACGACATAGGCCAGGAGTTTGAAACTCAGCGGAAACAATCAGCATAACAAATAAGTAAATATGTGTTTGACTGTTTTTTCATAAATCCAATTTAAGGGGCCCATGGGGAGGGGTGAAATTCTGGGGGGGGGGAACAGGAAATAAAGTGTCCTAACTGATTGACTGACTGACTCACTCATCAAACTCGGGGGGGGGACTGCTTTAAAGTAAGTTAATAGCTGTTCGACAGTTTTTTTGATCAATCATATTGAAGGGGTTCATCGGGAGGGATGAAATTTTGAAGGAAAAAAATGAAAGAAAATGTCCTGACTCATTCACTCTTGATCGCCCAGTCAAAAATATTGAAGTTGGAACCATGGCATTCTGGGGATATGTTCGTTGTATCTCAAAACCGCACACTAAGGGAGGATTTTTTGATATTCAGGCTCTAAAGGGGTCTTATGGGGGTTAAACCTGCATTTCATTGAATAACAATATCTCACGAGTGGTTTCATTTGTGGATGTGATACTCGGCATATAAACTAATCATTAAAAATAAGCAGATATGTGTCTAAGGGTTTTTCGATGTGGTGTATTATTATGAGGTGAAAGGGGTGAAAATTGGGGGTTGAAGGATTCCTAACGGAGCGTGTAGGCCTATCTCTTAAACGACATACGCGAGAAATTTGAAACTCAGCGGAAAAAAAACAGCTAAAAAATTAAGTAAATCGGTGTTCGACCGTTTTTTCATAAATTAATTTAAGGGGCCAATGGGGTGGGGTGAAATTCTGGGGGGAAAATGGAGAGAAAGTGTCCTAACTGACTGACTAACTCACTCACTCATCAAACTCAGGGGAAAAAGACAGCTAAAAAAATAAGTTAATAGGTGTTCAAGCGTTTTTTCATCAATCCAATTTAAGGGGCCCATGGGGAGGGGTGAAATTCTGGTAAAAATAATTGAAGGAAAATGTCCTGTCTGACTCACTCACTCTTCACGCCCAGCGAAAACTATTAATGTTGGAAAAATGGAATTTTGGGAATATGTTCGCTGTATGTCAAAACGTCAACTAAGGAATGATTTTTCTTTATTCGGGTTTTAAAGAGATGTTAAGGGGGGTAAACGTGCATTTCATTGAATAACGATATCTCATGAGTTGTTTCTTTGGGGATGTGATATTCGGTATATAAACTAATCATTAAAAACAAGTAGTTCCGTGAAGAACTATACAGCCTATTTTCATATATCCTACTTATATTAACTGCCACTATCAACATACACAATTTCAGTTTGATTGCTGTAATAGATTCGTAGATATTGAGAACCGACTAAATATTTCGGATGGTCGCCATGTTGGATTTTATATATGTAGGTCCTAGAGTTATGTACTGTTATATGCAGATTATTGTGAACGTGTAGTATTCAAACTTCAATCGCATAATTAGGACACAAGAAAAAACAAGGAGATTTAAAAAAAATTCACAGCTGCCATCTTGAGGTTATGGAAACAATTGAAATAAATTAGATGCCAGTGGATTAACATTCGGATAAAGATTTACTGTACCAAGTTTCACTGCACGCGGATGGTTAAATTGCGAGAATCGTCCATGTGAATATTTATAATTCGCGTCACCGCCATGTTGGATTTGTGATCACCAGGTTATTTCAAGTCCTATAGGTGAACTTAAGTTCATAGCCTCTATGAACATTAAAAAATTTAGTTTGATTGCTAAAATAGATTCGTAGATATTCAGTATCGTCTAAATATTTCGGATGGTCACCATGTTGGATTGTTAAATGTATAGGCAATAGAGTCATGTACCATTAAAGGAAAATTATTGCGTAGGTTCATTATTCAAACTTTCACTTCGATCGCATGACTACATCACAAGAAATAAAAAATTAATTTTAAAATTCGCACTGCCGCCATCTTGAGGTTATGTAAACAATTGAACAAAATTAGATACCAGTGGATTACAATGTGTATAAATATTTCCTGTACCATGTTTCAGTGCGCTTGGAATATTAAATCGCGAGAAAGGTCTATTTAAAATGTTCAAATTCGCTTGGCCGCCATGTTCGTTTTGTAGTTAACCGGTTTTTGAAAATCTTATAGATGGACTTCCAGTAGTGCCCTTTATGTCCGTACAAAATTTCAGGGAGATACCGCTAATAGTTTCAGAGATATAGAATGCCGGTGAAATATTTCGCACATCTGCCATCTTGTGATTATGTAAACAATTGAACGAAGTTAGATGTCGGTGCATTACAATGTATATAAACATATACTGTAGCAAGTTTCATTGCGTTTGGTTGGTCAAATCGCGAGAAACGTCTATTTAAAAGTCGCAAATTCGCTTGGCTGCCATGTTGGTTTTGTAGTTACCAGGTTTTCAAAAGTCACATAAGTGAACTTATAGTAGTTCCCTCTATCACCATAGAAAATGTCAGGGTAATATCGGTAATAGTTTCGGAGATATTGAATGCTGGTGAAATATTTCGCACAGCCGCCATGTTGGATTGGTGAGTCGTAACAAAATTTGAAGGGCACGGTCGAGGTCGCCGGGAATAGTGCTATGAACTTTCCGAGTTTCATTGAAATCGCTCATGCCGTTTAGATTTTATTAGGGGGGGACACACACACGAATCACACACACACACACACACACACACACACACACACACACACACACACGCGCGCACGCACACACACACGGACAAAAGGTGATCTCATAAGCCTATTTTTTCAAAATTGAAAATAGGCTAATAATCAGACATATATCTAAAGGTTTATCGATGTCGTGTATATTATGAGGTGAAAGGGGTGAAAATTGGGGATTGAGGGATTCTTAACGGAGCGTGTATCTCTTAAACGACATAGGCGAGAAGTTTGAAATTCGGCGTAAAAAAAGCTTAAAATACAAGTAAATTGGTGTTCGACCGTTTTTTCATAAATCCAATTTAAGGGGCCCTTTGAGAGGGGTGAAATTCTGGGGGGGGGGGGGATAAAACAGGAAAGAAAGTGTCCTAACTGATTGACTCACTTACTCACTCATCAAACTCAGGGGGAAATCAGCTTTAAATAAGTAAATAGGTGTTCGACCGTTTGTTTCATAAATCCAATTTAAGGGGTTCATGGGGAGGGGTGAAATTATCAAATATAAATGAAAGAAAATGTCCTGACTGACTCACTCACTCATCATCGCCCAGCCAAAATTATTGAAGTTGGAAACATGAAATTTTGGGGATATGTTCGTTTTATGTCGAAAACGTCCACTAAGGTAAGAGTTTTGAATATTCAGGTTCTAAATAGGTGTTAAGGTGGTAAACGTGCATTTCATTGAATAACAATATCTCACGAGTGGTTTCATTTGGGGATTGATACTTGGCATATATACTAATCATTAAAAATAAGCTGGCACATGTCTAATGGTTTTTCGATATAGTGTAAATTATGAGGTGAAAGGGATGAAAAGTGGGGGTTGAAAGATTCTTAACGGAGCGTGTATCTCTTAAACGACATAGGCGAGGAGTTTGAAACTCGGAGGAAATCAATCAGCTTAAAATAAATAAATAAATAAATAAATAAATAAAATAAATAGGTGTTCGACCGTCTTTTCATAAATCCAATTTAAGGGGCCTATGGGGAGGGGTGAAATTCTGGAAGAAAAACGCCACTAAGGAAGGATTTTTGGATGTTCACTCTCATCGACCAACCAAAACTATTAATGTTAGAGGAATGATATTTTGAGGATATGTTTGTCGTGTGTCGAAAACATCTACTAAGGAGGGATTTTTGGATATTCAGGTTCTAAAGGGGTGTTAACGGGGTTAAACCTGCATTTCATTGAATAACAATATGACACGACTATGACGCGAGCGAAGCGAGACTAAAAATGAGATGGTGTGTGTCTGTGTATTACTCAATCACGCAAGTACCACTGGTCCGATTTACATGAATTTTACATGGAAGTAGCAGATCTACCTGGTTAACATACAGGTTACTTTTGATTTCAATACTTTGCACTAATTAAAGATGGCGACCATTTTAGTGACGTCACTCTACCCTTTGGTTTTAAACTTTCATATTTCCATTTCAAATAAAAAGAGAACGCTAAGAAAGAGCAAACTTTTGATGGCATGTACGAGGTTAAAAATTGCATTTTCTATCCGAAATGTATCTCCAACCGTTAGCGAGTAAAACCTAAATGTGTGCTATAAAACACGGTCAAGGCAGAGCGGTGTAGTTGGACAAAATGTTCCATCCTTAATCTCCCTCTGCGCAGCACCTCGCCTATCCCCTGTTTTAACTGTCACCTTCACATTTTAATTTATTTACGACCCGTAGCGAAGCACGGGTACTTCAGCTAGTTTTAAATAAAAATAAAATTTATAATGAAAATTAGAATGAAACAATTAAAATTAAGAAGTTCAAAATATGACAATAAAATTAGAATTAATAATAAATAAGAGCGTTAAAAATCCCGCAGTATGCCTTCCTTCGGAGGGGAAGTAAAGCCGGCGGTCACATGCTAGAGATTTATTGCATGTTAAAGAACCTTCGACTAATTACACCTGTGTGAAGCTAAATTGGATAGTTTAAGAATGTAAACAACGCTCTTAGGTTCCTACGTTCGTTGCCAAGAGCCGACTGCGGTGGCGTCTAGTAGCCAAGTTCTGAACTTGGCCTAGTAGTCGTTGACGGTGGCGCTTGGCGGCAAAAGTAGGAACTATTTGAAAAATTCTAAGTTGCAGTACTTACATTAAAAAACAGATAACACACACTCTAATACAGTCATCAGAATTAACACCGGTTATCAGACAGATTCTACACACACCCAAAGTACACGGGGCTACATGACCGCGTTGTCGCAGCCCCTAAACTGAGGAACCAACCAACCAAATAAGCCTATAAAATTTAAAATTCTGTTCTCTTATAATTTTAATTTTTAGAACATTAAAATGTTAAAGAACACAAACCTTAAAGTTATTAATAAATAATATTAGGGTAAAACAATCAAAATTAAATGAAAATAAATACAAATAAATGATCTTTAGTAATATTCACGCCTATACCGCAGTATTAAGTATAATCGATGGAGAAAGCAAGTCAAAAAGTCATGGGACTAAGATGGTAGAGCAGTGGCTCTTAAAATGTGGTTTGTACCGGGTGAAGCTGTTGATGAAGTTACGGGTTCCTATGACACTACGGCCATCATAAATCCTTAGTTAACTTGGTTGTCTGTCAGCTTCTGGGGAGTAGCATGTTGGTATCTGTGGCGTGTTGTTCAACTATCACGTTGTGTGTTATTTTAGTGATAAATATCTCATGTAATAGTTTTTTCAGGTTATGTTCTACGATGTCGAAATGTAAATATTATATATCAGAAAACTGTATCATAATGAGGGTCATTATAACACTATTTTTCATTATGAAACAGTTTCTCCCACCAATCAGGGCTCAAGAAACAGTTGTGTGACCAATTAGGTGAGGATATCATCGCACCTGCGCCACTTCCACGGCCTCCTATTTTAAATTTCACTGCGTGTCTTCTAGTGTCATAGTGGGGTATTCGAGGAGGCCATGGTCAAATACAAGGCATTCTCTGGATCTCATGCGCTCTGTTCAGTACATAAAACTGGTGAAATCTCCACAGATAGTTATGAATATTTATGTTCGAACATCAAATAGTTATAATTGTCGTCGAACATAAACAGTCGTATGTAACTCGTCTGTAATGGTAATTAAGACACTCGTATGGAAATTATAAAACTCGCCTCGCTCGTTTAAAAACATACTCATGTCTTAATTATTGCCATTATAGGCGAGTTGCATAATGTAGACTTCTATTATACGTTAGTGGTCTGTATATTAACCACCTGCTAGGTCAACGAAAATTTTAGAAACTGACGTGAGGGTTGGGACGGGGTGCACTCAGCATCGTGAGGACAATTGAGTAGCTGTCTGACAGTGAGGCAGCGCCCCGGTCACGAAAACCAAGATTAACGTCCGAGGGGACCCGATGCGCTGACCACGCGTCACCCCAATATCTGCAGGCCAAATGGCCGGGCAGCGGTCGCTTGGTCGGCCGAGGCCCTTCATGGGCTGTAGTGCCAGAGGTTAGCTTTTATGTCAACGAATTTTCTTATGGAAGTGTTAATATTTCAGAAAACTAAATAATATGCTTCTTGACCTAAGATGCTTGATGACATTTAATTCTTTGTACAAAAACAATTAAAGTTAAAAAAAAATATCTATATAAATAAAAATGAAATTTAAGTAATAGTTTGTCTGTCTGTCCTTTATGCGTTCATATACCATTCATCCGATTGCCATGAAACTTGGGTGAGTTGTTGTGCACGCTCCCACGAATGTTCCTAAATTAGTAAATCCTTTTTACGATAGTTTAGAGGCAGTTAGTGGAAATTGAAAAAAATATATTGTGTATCCAAACGCACTTCAAGAAACAAAATAACAACACCAACACTTTCTTCGATTGTCATTGCAATGCATGCCATGTGTACAGCTTGTATATAATATATAAATGAATCGTCTTTTATGCGTTCATTAACCATTCATCCGACTGCGATCAAACTTTGGTGAGTTGTTGTGCACACTGCCGGGATGGTTATACGCATAGTTAATCCAATTTGAAATGGATAGCGCGCGAGTAGTTTAAACAAATGTGTGTTGGCGATTCGTTCATATACAATTCATCCGTTTGCGATCAAATTTTGGTGAGTTGTTGTGTACACTCCCGGGAAAGTTATAGGCATAGAAAATCTAATTTACAATAGATAGCGCTCGAGTAGCTTCAACAAAATGGGGTGGGATTCGTTTCAACAAAGTCCCACATGCGTTCATATACTCTTCATCCCATTGCGATGAAACTTTGGTGAGTTATTGTGTACACTTCTGCGAATGTTTCTGAATTACTAAATCCATTTTACAAAAGTTTGGAGGCAGTTAACGGAAAAAGAAAAGAAAAATATTGTGTATTCAAAATCACGTCAACATACAAAGTTACAAGGCCAACACTTAATTTGCTTGCCGGGTACAGCTCGTTGGAAATAAATCAATCATCTTCTAACATTACAATTAAAGTTAAATAAGCTAGGGTTATAAAATTAGATACATAGAAATATTAAGATCATAAAAATATATAAACATAAAAATAAAAAATAAAATTAATAAATTAAAATTACGATAAAATAATGAAATATATTAATAATAGTTCTGCCCAATTAAGGGTTAAATACTCGTTTTACCGCCTAATGTAATTGACCACAATTCGCGTTGACAGACTGGAAATGACTCGAATCTTTCGCTGAAGTTCTTCCATGTGGGGGACTTAGCCAATTGTGGAGCTTTGTTAGGACAATCATTTGAACACCTGTTTCACCTTATCTTTAACCTGTCCTTGATCTGGGTCATACCTGTATGTTTCAGTTGCTTGAATTACTGTTTGATCTACACCCTCTGTCTGAAAAGTTCGGTGAATGGTCTATATTACGAACGGATTGTTGGCTTACCTGAAACAGCCGTTACTGTCCTTCGAAGTAATCCCCGTGGATGATTATGCACTTCTGAGAACGACTGTACAAGTACTGGAAACTCCTGGCAGTGTCTTCTTTAGGAATAGCCTTCAGTTTGGGTCGCCAAAACTCTAAATGGAAAGCAAGAGAGAAGCGTGAATTTATGCAACCTGCCTTGCACACCTGTTCGACCGGTGGCAGTGAGAAGGGTGAATGTTCCGTTGAATGGAATGGTCCTGAAAACCATCGTCACGGGTGACGAGACCTGGTGCCTGAGGTACGACCTTGAAGGCAAGCGTCAAAGTATGGAGTATCCGGGTCCGGGGTCGCCGAAAAGCCCTGAAGGGCCAGAGGTTTTCGGACATTTCGGACATCCAACGTAATGTGACGACCCAACTGAAGGCTATCCCTCAGGAAGACTATGCCAGGACTTGTACAGCCGTTCTAAGAAGTGCATAACCATCCACGGGGATTACTTCGAAGGACAGTAACGACTGTTTCAGGTAAGCCAACAGTCCGTTTGTAATATAGACCATTCACCAAACTTTTCAGACAGAGGGTGTACAGGTTCTAGAGTATAGCCATCTCCTCACATTCAGTAAGATCCGACAAATAAATAAAAATAATCTAAGTTACCATTTCCAACATTTAAATTAATGTAATAAATTGAGCTATCTAAACTATCCTACAAAATTTCGCATCTGAAAACCAAACCGAACTTAAGCTGTACAACAACAAATAATATACAAGAAAATATGTGCTGCTTTATCCATAAATATGCACAGAGAGCTGATTGCCGGTGGGACTCCCCCACCCCAGAAATTGTTGTCACACATAATATTTGTTTATGAATTTAAATATTAAGTACTTGTTTCTAAGCGACGTTTGGCAACGTTGCAAAACAAGGCGAAGGTAGAGCGATATAAACAGTGTGACAATCAGTTTGCTCTGATCTTATGTGTAACAACATAACTTCTTATTACTCTCCAGTGCCTTCGCTCTTAAGAACCTACCAAGAACAGCAACAAGTGCTCTTGAAGCGTGTGACATAAGTTTTTGTCCTAACTTTTATACCTTCATCAAACTTTTGGCAAATTTGCCTCTCTCTGTAGCTACCGGTACTGCCGAACGGAGTTTGAGTTGGTTGAAAACATACTTAAGAAATTCTACCTATGAAAACAGACTCAACGCTCTAGCATTGTAATCTATTCACAGAGACATACATCTCACAGACGATGAAGTTATAAACCGATATGGTAATGCTTCAAGAAACCTTGACTTTACAGTATAGTGTGAGTTGTAAATCAAAACAGTTATGTTCATTCTTTCCATGTAAACACTATCACGTGAGCAAGGCGATTGTATTAATAACAAGTAGTTCCGTGAAGAACTATACAGCCTATTTTCATATATTCTACTCATGTTTAATGCCTCTATCAACATACAAAATTTCAGTTTGGATGTTGTGATAGAATCGTAGATATTGAGAACCGTCTAAATATTTCAGATGGTCACCAGGTTGGATTTTTATTTATGTACTATTACATTAAGATTATTGTGTACGTGTGGTATTCAAACTTCAATCGCATGATTAGGACACAAGAAGTAAAAACGAGATTTTAAAATTTCGCACAGCTGCCATCTTGTGATTATGAAAACAATTGAAATAAATTAGATGCCAGTGGATTAACATTTGTATAAGCATTTAACGTGCAAAGTTTCACTGCACTCGGATGGTTAAATCACGAGAAACGTCCATTTAAATATTTATACTTCGCGTCGCCGCCATGTTGGATTTGTACTCACCAGGTTACTGAAAGTCAGATAGGTGAACTTATGTTCATAACCTCTATGAACATAAGACATTTCAGTTTGATTGCTGTAAGAGATTCGTAGATATTAAGAACCGACTAAATATTTCGGATGCTCGCCATTTTGGATTGTTATATGTATAGGCCATTGAGTTATGTACCATTAAAAGAAAATTATTGCATAGCTTCATTATTCAAACTTTCACTTCGATCGCATGATTACGACACAAGAAATAAAAACTTAATTTTAAAATTTGGCACAGCCACCATCTTGAGGTTATATAAACAACTGAACTTAATTAGATGCCAGTGCCTTACAATATGTATAATCATTTACTGTACCACATTTCACTGCGCTCAGATGATTAAAACACGAGAAAAGTCTAAGTTATTAAAATGTTTCAATTTCGCTTGGCCGCCATGTTCGTTTTGTACTTTACAGGTTTTTGAAATTTACATAGATAACCTTGTAGCAGTGCCCTTTATCACCGTATAAAATTTCAGGGTGATATCATAAATAGTTTTAGATAAATTGAATGCCAGTGAAATATTTCGCACAGCCGCCATTTTGAGGTTATGTAAACAATTGAACTAAATTAGACGCCAGTGCATTAGAGTGTGTATAAACATTTGCTGTACCATGTTTCATTACGTTTGGATGGTTAAATGGCGAGATAAGTCTATTTAAAAGTATCAAATTCGCTTGGCCGCCATGTTGGTTTTGTAGTTACCAGGTTTTTGAAAGTCTCATAGGTGAACTTCTAGTAGTTCCCTTTATCACCGTACAAAATTTCAGGGTGATATCGGTAATAGTTTCGGAGATACTGAATGCTGGTGAAATATTTCGCACAGCCTCCATGTTGGATTGGTGAGACGTAATCAAATTTGAAGGGCACGGTCGGGGTCGGCCAGAATGGTGCTATGATCTTACCGAGTTTTATTGAAATCGCTCCAGCCGTTTAGAATTTTTTAGGGGGGACACACACACACCATCACGCACACCATCACACACACACACAAACACACGGACAAAAGGTGATCTGATAAGCCTATTTTTTTCATAAAATGAAAATAGGCTAAAATGTAACATAAAATGGTCGTAGTTGTGTTTGACATTAACCAAACATAAAACATCACAACAAATTGGTTGAAAAAGTGATGCCAGATAACATTAAACTCATCATTTTGCACCAAATTATACAAAAATTTCCCGAGATTCTTTGGGGCCTATACCATGCCCTCTAATCCCCAGTTGGGCACCCCCCATAATAAAACTCCACATACGCCCCTGCATCAATCCATCAACTTCCAAAGGCAATGCCTTGTTTCCGCCACCATTGCTCTCTCTTCAGCATCTCGTTTCATTTCATAGTAGGAACCATAATGAAGAGTTAGTGTGATGTCCTGAAGGTCGTCCTTGGCCTTTCTTCTCTGAGATTTTTCCTTCCTGGAGATTAGTTAGGAAAGCGTTATGTCACAAGATGTGGCCTGTGAATTTAGCTTTTCTTTTATGGATCATTGGTCTCAGTTCTCTCTTCCCTTGAGCTGATGTTTAGTCCTCTTTTCAATCCATTTAACCCGTAACAGGCCCACATCTCAAAAGCTTCAAGTCGCTTCCAATCCTGACCTCTGATCGTCCAAGATTCACATCCATACAGATGCACACTCCATGAGAAATTTATTTTTAATTGCAATGTCCAAATTTGCATTAATCAAAAGATGTTTAGCCTACTTTTAACATTTTGTAAATATGAAGAAATAGTAGACTTATGAGATCGATCCGGGCAAATGTCTGTCTGTCTGTCTGTCTGTCTGTGTGTGTCTCCCACTATCAACTCCTAAACGGCTGCAGCTATCGAAACCAAATTTGGTATGCGTAAAGAGCTATACCTGAATAACTCACGGCCATATTTGAAAATGACGTCAGTGCTACCAACTGCTGAAAATCACAATTGAAAACTGAGGTCTATGTTGGAAGATATGCATGGGAATTGGGGATTATATTTTTAAATGCATGTAACTTCCATACTATCAACCAAATTTGGTATGTGCATTGTACACCTTAAGATATGGAACTTATAATATATTTAGAGTCGCCAAGTCTGCCAACTGTTGATATATAGTCTCTATAATTTGAAGAAAAGTAGGCTCTTTTGTTCGTCACGGAACTACTTGTTTAAATTATTGAATCCCTGTTTTGCGAACGCTATGCACCTCCTAATCTCTTGACTACACCTGTTGTCATTGGCGATTAGACTGGGGGTCTGGTAGCTGAACACGCTTTGACAGGAGATACAACTGGGGATGGTGACAGGCAACCGCTAACTTGGTCTAATGAAGGACGGGTTAGCGAAGTTGGCAGGAGGGAACAGTCTCAGCATTTTCCTGGTGGTGAAAATGAGAAACCACGAAAACTATTTTCAGGACGGCCGAGATGGGATTCGAACCCAGTCTCTCCCGATGCCAGCGAGGCACGAGATAGCGGCCACCGCGGCTGGTATTTAAAAACAGGACAAATGCTTGGATCTTAATGTGTTGGTAAAACTGCTATGGCGGGGCTTTACCACGTATTGTGACTCTTCGCGAACACTTTCGCTTCTTTAAGGTGAATGTCCTGTGTTTATTTGAAGACATTTCAATGAAATCTTCTGAACAACTAAACTTTTACCTTCTGAATTCAGCCAAGTGTGGAGGGCTTTGGCCATGGCCGCGCATGCGTAGCACGCTGCCAGCCGAGCGCATCCGAGCGTAGCCGAGCAAGACCGAAGTAACTCGGGGTCCCGTTTGGCCGAATGACCCAGTCGTGACAGAACTTCGCTTTCAACATTCACTTGTTTTGTTTTGACCTTGCCTTGTCTTGATTGGCATTTCATTCAATTGTTGGTGTTGTGCGAACGCGTGGGAGTCGCCATCTTGTGCGTGCTGTTTGCTGCAAGCAAGAAAACCAAAGTAATGTTGCTGTTACCGCAGCAAGACGGCTTTAATTGCCAAGTGAAGTCATCTTTCTGAAGAAAGAGTATTAGCGATGGTAGCACACTCTTACAGAGGGGCCTCATAACTTTGGCATAAACCAAGACAAGGCTGCAACTTATCACCCATACTTTTCAATCTGTATATTGAACAAGCAATGCAGGAAATTGGAGAAAAATTTAAAGTGGGAGTGAAGATTTAAGGAGAAATATTTTCAACTCTGAGATTTGCCGATGACATCGTCATCTTGGCCGACACACCAGAGGAGTTGAATGGTATGGACTCTGTCTTGAGGAAAGAATTCATGATGAAAATGAAAACATAAATACTGGAATGCAGCCGAAATAAATCAGAAACCTCTATGGAGATCAAATTGGCAGGTGAAAAGCTGAAGGGAGTAGGAGACTTCTGTTAATTAGGAAGCAAAATAACCAGTGATGGACGAAGCAAGGAGGATATAAAAAGTAGGTAGACTCAGGCAAGGAATGCATTTCTACAATAAAAGGAATCTGTTGACATCGAATATAGATTTAGGTATTAGGAAGTAATTTTTGAAAGCCTTTGTGTGGAGCGTGGCGCTCTCTGGAAGTGAAACTTGGACTATTGGTGCAGCAGAAAAGAGGAGAATTAAAGCGTTTGAAATGTGGTGTTACAGAAGAATGATGAAGATCAGATGGGTAGATAGGGTTACAAACGAAGAGGTATTAAGACGAGTGTGAGAGGAGAGATGTTTCTGGCGACTGGTAATGAAGAGAAGAGATAGGTTGGTAGGACACATACTAAGACACCCAGGAATAGCAAGTTTAGTTATGGAAGGAAGGGTCGACGGCAAGAACTGTAGGGGTAGACCAAGTTTAGAATACCGGTATGTTAAATAGATTGCCTTGGATGTACGGTGTGCTAGCTATGGAGAGATGAAACAATTAGCTCAGGACAGGGAAGCAGGGAGACCTGCATCAAACCAGTCAAAAGACTGAAGACTCAAACAACAAAAACCAAGTGCTGTCTGTCTGTTGGCCTTTCATGTAAAAACTAAGGTACTCAATAATCGATTTGGCTGAAATATTGCTTGAACCTAATGTTTATACCACGCAGGGAGAAACATAGGACTAATGCCGTTTTGAAAGGCTTCATCGTTGCATTATGGCCGCAAATGTTACGTTTTCATTTGAGTGGCAGGAGCTGCCACGTCCCACCCGGCGAACAGGTATCCATGGCTGGTTGCCTACAATCAACCTTGCCCACGCTTGTGGCTTTCAGAGTTTAATATTATTCAGGTTAGAAGAGTTCGGAGTGTGAAATACACGAGCAACCAGCTAGTTTGGAAATTCTCATTCTTCAAGGAACGTGTAGCTTAGATTGGCGATGTTCACATGAGCGCGAACTGGTTAGTGTTTTAAAACTCAGCAATTCTTCTAGGTTTGTGCCGTGTCTTGTGTGGGGTTTCGCCTAGGACACCAAGCTGGCTCATCGGCGGGCTCTTGGTGTCCCCGCCTGGACATCTTTTTGGAAGCCTTCATATGAAGTTTATAGCTGCTTGAGCTTTTAGTTCTCGCGGATAAGAGGCGCAGGTGTGCTTAATAAAAAGTGAGGTAGCGCGCAGTTCGCTACTCCTGTGGGGGTCCCCTGATGAGCCAGCTTGGTGTTCTAGGCGAAACGCCACTCAAGACACGGCACAAATCTAGAAAAAATTGCTGAGTTTTAATACACTGGCCGTGAAAACCAATATACCATATTTTTGGTTAGTATGTTGTTGAAACAACATGGCGGATCCATTGTTGCGGTTTTGCAATAAAACTTTATATAGCGGTTCGGAATATTGTAATGACATGTAGGTACTGCACGTCCGGCAATACAGGAGTTCGGATTCAAACGCAACACGATGGCTGTTTTTCTTTCGAAGTTCCGATGGACTGCAGAAAAATAACAAATTGACATACCAAACTGATTTCACTACTAAATGTTTGCTTGTTATATTCGTAGGTCTCAACATAATCGCCAAAACGATTGAAACATACAGTATTTTGTCGTATCGTCACACCAGCTTTCCAATGCCTCTGCCTCCACTGAGGTGGGTGCGTCTGGAGAGTCTCCTGAAGTGTTTCCTTTTTGGTGAGGCGTTGCTGCCCAACCATACCTAGACTTTAGAATTCTTGGCAGAGCAGGCATGGGCGCCCTCAGGCGGGGGACGGGTGGGGGGCAATGTGGGGCCCCCCTCCCCCCCCCCCCCCACCTGCAATCCCAAGAATATTTCGATTGTTCATTGCGACACAAGTTTATTTCATAAATTGAAGTTACTGATAGTTAACTGATTTAGATGTAGGGATAATTCCTCTGTTTTATTTAACTTGGTAATTTGGGATTATTTGAAAATATCTCCAGTTAGTAGCAAATCGAAGCCTCCGTGGCTTAGGCGGCAGCACGCCGGCCTCTCACCGCTGGGTCCGTGGTTCAAATCCCGGTCACTCCATGTGAGATCTGTGCTGGACAAAACGGAGGCAGACAGGTTTTTCTCCGGGTACTCCGGTTTGCCCTGTCACAATTTCATTCCAGCAACACTCTCCACTATCATTTCATTTCATCTGTCATTCATTTAATCATTGCCCCAGAGGAGTGCGTCAGGCCTCGGCAGCCGGCACAGTTCATATCCTCGCCGCTAGATGGGGGCTTCATTCATTCCATTCCTGACCCGGTCGGAGACTGGAAGCAAGCTGTGGATTTTTTCATTAGCAAATCGGCGAACTGGATTAACAATACCATTTTAATGAACTGAATAATTTTTATTTTTGTGGATACATGGTGATAGAACTACTTTTTACCAATTTTAAAGAAATGAACATTATGACGATGATTCACAAAGAAAAGCGAACGTCTATGGACAAAAACTCTGAATTAAAAGAAACTATTCCTCCCATTCATGCCATAAAGATAACGTACCCAAAGGTTTCAGAGCAGCCAAATAATGAATATCACGAACCAAAATAAGAAATAAAACGGAAATTGGGGAAGGTACGTCTCAATATCACCTAGTAACAGGTAAGTAATGAAATAAAAAAAAGTGGCATTCAGTCTGAAAGACTAGACTTTGTATCATTTTAAATGCTACAAATGCTGAAAAATACTAGAAAGGCTGGAGGCTTCTTGCTTCGCTCGAAGCCAAAGACTCTTGACATGTTACAAAATTATCTGCATAATACTTATCTTGCTTATCTTGTTTCAAATTACTCGCGAACGGCAAGTGCAAACCAAGGGCAAAGCAAGGTCAAGCGCGCGGGGACGTGCCCCTTCCATCAAGTCTAAAAACACTTATAGTGGGCGATGTATTGAAGATAGAGATATGCTCTCGCGGACGTTTTTGTAGAACTTTTCATGCTGACCAATTCTTACGCTCATAGTATATTGATATTTTTAACGATTTGCCCAGCTTAAGCTTAAGAAGCGCACGGACGCCAAGTTTGTTTTCGACTTTTTCACTGAAATCGTTACTGCTTGGCTTCCTTTGATCATACATAAATTATTTTCTACAGAATCTTTCCTCGAGATATCCTTTACAGAATGGTGAAAACCGCATCAAAATCCATCCAGTGGTTCTCGAGATTACCCGTGACATCCAAGAATCGGGGATTTTTATCTTATACTAACGAAGTAGAGATGGTCGGGGAACACATGCACCAAGCGGTACTATGACGTCACACACCTCAGTGCATTCTCGGTACATTTCGTCCCGTCACCGTAACGTAACGCCAAACTGCAGCGTAACGACGAAGTCGACAAGATCATTTAAAATGATAGAATGTTACTTGGCCCCTCCCTGGAGAAACTCCTGCGGGCACCCATGAGAGCCGGGGATCGAACCCGGTACCTCGGGGGTGACAGCCAACAATGCTTGCCACTGCGCCATGAAGTGGTCTGAAGTAGCTTACTTTTCTTAAATCATGCAAGTCCACTTTTCTTAAAATAAATCCCCGAGATTCGTTACAGAAAGACGCCATGTCGCGGATGAAGTCTTCATCACCGATACTAGCTCAATGTAATGGTGACATAAGTCGGGTCGTGTAGTAGGAAGATCCTTATATTACACGGTAGAGCTTTTAATGGAAGAGACGAGTAGGATATAATTATGAAAATAGGCTACCTAGTTCTTCACCGAACTCCTTGTTGTTCTTGTTGCAACCATAAAAAAAAGGTGTCACCCTCGCTAGTCAATAACTATCCAAGCATTACCACATAAAATCTGCCAAATCCAATAAGACGTAATTTATGCAATAGCGTAAGGCCACGGGTGCCGGGTGCACGCTTTGTTATTTGACACCCATAGGGCAGCTTGCATGTCGAATTTTGTTGTTTTTTGGAGCGCTATGAAAGTCAAGGAGGTTAGATATCTAAGCTCCTTGGACACTATAGCGCTTTCTAGTAGAGATAGGAGGCACTTTTGTTTTGGCGGAAAATCCCGAGATTAATTTTGCCATTATGAACACGGGCTGAGTTCAAATGGGTTCTTTAACATGGCAACAACGTACGACATGCGTGTGGTGATTTTTGTCGCCTTAAAAAAATCACTAACCATGGCCGGGAGCGAACCTGCAAGCTTGGGGTTGGTAGTCCGACACGATAACCACGAGACAAGGATGGCTGTACTTTTTTATTAAGGATAGGATTACGAAGGAGGCGGCCGTGGCATTTTTCCTGTCCAATGTAATTATAATAAACAAACTCCCGTCCACTTTCTAACGTTAGGAGCCATTTGCAAATGCTTAGGGAGATGACTCGTTCACTTCACTAGACCGTGGCACCGCAATGCTCCTGGTGTCAGCGACAGGAATTAAAAGATTAACTCTTATCGCAATGGAACAAACAAGGCAGAGCCATAAACACATCGTTAACAGGCGGCATTGTTCTGTGTCTGTCGCAATATCCAGCATTTACTGAGGCGAATACTGCGATAGGGGCGTAGTCGGTAGCACGCTGAGCTTCTATGATCAAGATCGCGGGCTCAAACCCGGCCCGAGTCGTCGGATCTTTTAAGAGCGTTAAAATCCCTCAGTATGCCTTCCTTCGGAGGGGAAGTAAAGCCGGCGGTCCCATGTCAAATTTTTATTTATTTATCGTATGACCCGTAGTGCCGGGAGTGACCGAGGACATGTTCGGCTCGCCAGAGGCTGTAACTGCTTCAAGCGGACACCCATAGGGTGAGCTACAAGTTCCATTCAATTTCAAGTAGTTCCAACATTGGCTACCAGATGTCACTGATAACTGGTGGTGAATGTTGGAACTTTGATAGAGCGTTCCAACGAAATCTAACATATAAATTTAGCTTCACACAAGTTTAATTAGTGGGAGGATCGTCTAATAATTTTATTAATGCAGCCAATGGGCATGTACTTTTCTTTTCAGGACGGCCGAGGAGGGAATCGAACCCACGCTCTCCCGATGCCAGCGAGACACGAGGTAGCGCCTTAGCCATGGTGGTCGTTTGGAAGGATCTTTTACGTGCCATAAATTTATGACATGGAACCGCCGGATTTACTTCCTCTCCGAAGGAAGGCATACTGAAGGATTTTAACGCTCTTAAAAAACCGACGACTTCACCCGGGATTGAACCCGCGATCTTGGGCACAGCAGTTCAGCATGCTACCGACTACGCCACCGAAGCCACTCCCAAGTCATAGATTTATGGCATGAAAAAGAAACTTCCACTAAACACTTGTGTGAAGCTAAATTATAGATTAGATTTGATTAACGCTCTTAGGTTCCAACGTTCATCCCCAGGAGCCGACTGCAGTGGCATCTAATAACCAAGTTCAGAACTAGTTGTCGTTGACGGCAGTGCTTGATAGCAAACGTAGGAACTACTTGAAAATTGAATGTCTGCAGTCCTTACTTGAATGACAGATAACACACACTAATACAGCCATCATAATTAACACCGGTTATCAGACAGATTCTACACACACCCAAAGTACACGGGGCTACATGACCACGTTGTCGCAGCCCCTAAACTAAGGGGGATGACAGTTCATAGGGAGCGCGTGCGTCGCTCTGGATGTTCTGCCAACCAATGAAGAATTAATTTTAGCACTAAGGTTCCGTAGTTGGCAGTCATGAACGCGGACATCAAACCGACTGTTGGAAGCGGGAATGGTCTGTTTTGATTGATTTTCCTCGTGGTGTTGTTGGTTGTTTTGATTTGTTCAGTATTTTCATTGTTTATTTGAATTGAATTGAGAGTCAATCATGCCACTGCAAGGGACGAAAAATTGCCAAGCACCGGGATGTAATAATTATAATGATAGTGAGAACAATACGGGAATTTTCATCTTCCTGGTGTTGGCCATGTGTAAAACTAGTGGGCAATATGGACTGCTCTCGAATAAAAATATATAGAGAATAAATGTGCGCCTTTTATCTCTTGTTTGTTTTCTTACCCATTCTCCTTAGCATTGCAATAAAATTTGTGGTTTAGGGCAACGGGGTGGGATGGGTGGCAGCCGGCATGTTAGGCCAAAAGTGAGGTTATAACAATATAGTGTGTGCATTTGGACAGTTTTCTTTATATTCATCGAATATCCCAACAATTCTGTAGAGTAGGAGAGCAATGTTTAATTAGCCTAGAGGTGAATTAAGCTCTAGAACGGCATAACCGTGTCCTTCGTGACAAATCTATTGCCAACATTGATATATATCAACATGTATTATTTTCCTATCTGGACGTATATTTCAGCGCCTAGCGAAAGGCGCAGTTATGTTTGTGTTATTTTCATCAATTATCAATAACTCATCGCAGAACATACTGTTCAATTACGTGTAATAAAGGCTACTTTCATATGGCTTTTTACTTTTTATGTTGCCAGACTTGCCCGAGCAGAACATAGCCTCAGGCGTTGCTCTCTCTCGGAAATTCTATAACCAAAAGTGACGAATCTCTTATAGTTATATGATCCTTGCCTAAATTGAGGAACCAACCAACTCTTGACAAGGTGTGAAAAGGTATTGAGCAACGATGCTAAACTCAAGCGTTTTAGTCATTTCACTTCAGAAATCTAAAAATAATACATTTTACTAGCAAAATGGTCATTCTATAGCACAACTGTCTTACAACACACCGAAATTACTGGAAAATACAGTAGGCCTATGCGTCCAAAGTCACACGATGATGCAATTCGCATCGCCGCCATATTGGTTTTGTGCTCATCAGTTCATTGACGGCCACATATAGACATAATGTCAGTTTAATAGCTATAATAGATTCGTAGATTCTTTTCTAATAAATGCAACCAATAGTAATATATAAGGTGCGTTCAAAAAGTAACGAACCGGAGGCTGTAATGCGCAAACCGGTGACGACATCGACTAATCGTGGCGTTTGTAACGAGGTGTGGTTCCGAACAGAGCGTGGAAGTTCACAGCCCGTCGCTGGAGGGCACGCGTGCACGTCACGTGACGATACAAAGTGAGCAGCAGCATGCATCTATCGTCCAACGCTGCCAGTCGCATTGCAAACTGTGACACGGAGGCGTCAACCGAAGAGCAAAGAGGTGTTGTTCGGTTTCTGACAGCGAAGGGAGTAGGCGGAACGGACATTCATCGCCGAATATCACAAGTGTACGGCAAACCCTTGCAAGGGTCAAGGCGTGGCACAAGCGCTTCAGGGAAGGACGGGTGTCGTTTGCCGATGATGCCCGGTCTGGGGCAACCCCCTGCATTACCGATGACAACGTCCAGCTGTCTTGATCTTGGTTGGACGATTGATGCATGCTGCTGCTCGCTTTGTATCGTCACGTGGCTTGCACGCGTGCCCTCTAGCGACGGGCTGTGACCTTCCACGCCCGGGTCTGAACCACACCTCGTTACACACGCCACGATTAGCCTCCGGCTCGTTACTTTTTGAACGCACCTTATATTTCCTTTGCAGGCATTTCCCTTGCTGGTTAAAATGCTAAATAAGTGACATCATTTTCTCGACGTCTGAGTTGGGATTCGAACCCACGCTCTCCCAAGGTGGTCTCAGCCACCTCAGAACATTTCCCATGGTCGCCATGTTGGATTGTAGACCACAGAGATATGAAGATTTTTACGGTGGCTCATTGCACAAACTTTCACTCTGATCGGTTGATTGGGATACGAGAAAGAAGCATATTAACATTATTTTTCACATCCACCATGTTGTTTTTTTCAAAACAATTGAATTAAATTAGATGACAGTAAATTAAGCCTTGCATAAATATTTATTTTGCCAGGTTTCATGGCACTCGGATGATTAAATTGCGGGGAAAATCCATTTTGATTGGTAGGTTCCTCAGTTTAGGGGCTGCGACAACGCGTTCATGTAGCCCCGTGTACTTTGGGTGTGTGTATGATAACCGGTGTTAATTGTGATGGGTGTATTAGTGTGTGTTATCTGTTTTAATTCAAGTAAGGACTGCAAACGATAATTTCAAGTAGTTCCTACTTTTGCTACCAAATGCTACCGTCCACGACATCTAGCTGTGAAATTCGCTACTACTACCAGATGTCATCGCAACCAGTGCCTGGTGACGAACTTTGGAACTTAAAAGCATTAATCAAACCTATTCTACAAATTTTGGCTTCACACAGGTGTCGTTAGTGGAAGGTTCTTTTTCATGCCATAAATCTATAACATGGGACCGCCGGCGTTACTTCCCCTAAGGAAGGCATACTGAGGGATTTTTAACGCCCTTAAAAAATCCGACGACTTCGGCCGGGTTTGAACCCGCGATCTTGGGCATAGAAGCTCAGCATGCTACCTACTACGCCACCGAAGGCGCAAAAAAAATTGAACTTCGCATGGCAGCCATATTGGTTCTGTATGTATCAGGTTTCGAAAGTAAAATAGGCGAGCAATCTTGTATTACCATACAAATGATGGCGGTAATAATTTCGGAGATATTGTGTGACGGTGAAATATTTCGCGAGGCCGCCATGTTGGATTGGAGACACTTATTAAATAATGAAAGGCACGGTGGAGTTCAAGTGAGGAGGTAGTAAGCTCTTACCCAGTTTCTGTGAAATCGCTCAAGTCGCTTAGATTTTTTTAGGGGGCACACACAGACACATACACGGACACTGGTGATTAGGCTAATAAGCCGTTACGGAGATTCATTGATACACTTGTGTGTTTCACAAATTGTTAGTGAAGTTGTACTTTTGTTCCTTATTGGAACAAGTAAGCTTCAAGGTTGATTGTTTTAAACAAATGCATGTTGTTATAATTAGCAAAGTTAGGACACTATCAAACTGTGATAAGACCGAAAGCACTGTATGCAGTGGAATGCCTAACAAACCGCGCAGCTGGACCGATCGAGAGACTTGAAAGACAGATCATTAGGAAAATTCTTGGTTCTAAGTTCAAAGATGGAGGTTACAAGCTCTGGAGTAATTCAGAAATATATTCCCCCACTGAAAAGCTCTCAAGTGTAATCCGGAAACGGAGAATTACATTCTATGCCCACCTCCTCAGAATGCCAGTCAGTAGATCTCCAACCGTTATTATCGTACTTCCGAGGTTTGGTGGTGGAAGTGGATAAGGACTTGTTAGGGTTTGCTCAGAACCCCATTGAAACAAGACCTCCGTCAGGTTCATCAAGAGGAAGTAAAACTTAGCAAGAGATATGTTCACTCGGATGAAAGGAAGAAATCCCATTCTGAAAGGATGAAGGCGTGGTGAGATCTCGCGGTTCCTAGTGGCCACAACGATACAAGTCAAGTATGTAATAATTGCTAAAAGTGTTGAAACCTACTTCTTTAAATTAAGAATAACCATTGTAATGTTGATAAGTCGATAATTGTTATATACAGTAATTAGATATTTAATTCTAGAGTTATTTAAATAAAGCGTATGGATATCTTGGTTCTGTGTAAGAGATCGTGTAGCCTTAACAGCGTCAGGATATAAATAACTAAGTAAATAAGTAAATAACGTGGCGGTTGTTAGCTATAGGCTAATGGATGATGGCAAGAGCGCACGATGATTTACGATAATAATAGTGTGGCAACACTGCAGCAGGTGAGCCAACGTGACTCGTCAATGTCACTCCAAGTTCACATCCATCTTAGAGCTTGGAGTGTGCAACTTCCTTGACACCGTGGTCATCAGGCCCGTCTGATAGTCTGCCCCAACTCACTTTAATCTATTATGGCAGCATATTCTTGAGGATTTAATTGGTATTCTGCCCGAAGGCAGGTCTAAGCATCCGAAGAGGCTACCCCCAGCCGGAGTTTACTTGGGGTAGGATGGCCAGGGCCTTTCCGCTCCTCCTTATGTTGGAAACAATGCACAGCCAGGGGCGGTGCGAAATATAAGCGAACTAAGCGGCCGCGGGTGGCGCCGTGAGACGGGGGGCGCCGCGTGGCGCCGAAATATCAAGTTAGGAGCGCCCGGCGCTACTTTGTAATGTTGTAAACATTACGAATTCTAATGTTTACAACATTAACAAACTGTAATGTTTACATTATGAACAATGTAACCAGATAACATATCCATTCTGTTTATGTTGCGTCCTTTCAGTCTTACTTTACTATTTCACTAACAAACAAAACGAAATAATACATTTGAAAAATTCAGCATAACCATTTTAAAGAGTCGCCGCTTTATGGGTGATGCTACTTATGAAAAAAAAAACTTAGAACTATTACGGAGTGCCTGGAGCCGTATGACCGTTCGCCATTCACGGAAGGGAGAACACCCCTTCCACTAATGACTTCGACTCGTCCGCGTGACTCATACGTCTCTTGTCTTTATCCGCTCAGTGACTCAGTATTGCCAGCTGTCTGACAGCCTTCACTCATCGTTGTAGTTCGTAGTGTGTTGATGTGTTGACGTAAGCTGCACTGTGTTACAAGCCCGACGTTTGTTTCAGACGATTGCCCTTGACCTTGAAGCCTGCGGGTGAGCCTACACACACTCACTCTCTCACCCTATCGCTTCACATTTTGTTACCACCGATCTGATGTAATGGAATTCCAGACTTGAGCAGACAGTACAGTCCACGTCGATGTATTGTGTGACGCGGAGGTACACGTTACGTAGTTACGAACAGAACGCCATTATATTTGCCAATGACTGTACTTCAGCAATAGTGTGAAACAGGTTTGTCAATCATCGGACCGCTTGGGGCAGCTGATAACAACACAGGTACTGTAGTAACTCGCCTCCAAGCTTCCATTAAGAGTTTTCATTTGTCTAAAGCAAACGTCCGGGCTGTATTGCCCCTTCTTACATGAGGAGATGATTTTTTTAGACACACGAAATGTCCAGTAATAAAATGCCATCAGGTGCATTTCACAGTAAAAGAAAGTTGCAGCATTCCAAAGAAGATGAGAATCAATCTAAAGCGCTGAAAATGTCTTTTGCGCCTTTGGCTTCATCGTCAAGTGCAAAAATTATCGACGAAACAAGTAAGTTAACTGAATCCGTTCATAACGATGAGGATGACGACAAGTTACCAATATCAGAGCTGCCTGGACCATCAATGAGTGAAGAATCCCTCAAAATGTAAGTGTAACTGTAAATAATTTTAAGTTATATTTTTCTGCTAATGACTCTAAATGCCTAAATTAATTTAATCTAAATTGATGAGCATTTGTATAGACAATTTACCCTTATAATGTAAATTATAATAATATTATTGATTTAATAGCATTACTTTACTGAACACTGTCGTAATTTATTTAAAGTATTATACCACTAATCCTTAAGTAGTATTAATTTATACTTAAGTTGTATATTTAGAAAATAAATTTAGGAATTGAGAGTAGCTTTAGAAGATATATTGGTGCTTAAGTATACTTAGCCAACAGCTATTTTTATTGCAGGATGAGGATCTGACACTTGGTGTATCCTTGGAATACACGGTACGAGAGAATATAAAGTTTAATGTTCATTGCATGTTCATTCCTTCCTCTTTGTCAAACACCAACAGTGATCTTCTATTTTCTCTTTGGTTATCATGTCGCTTATATCTTTTATGAGTCTGTTCTAGATATATATCTTCCATGACCCACCTAGCGTCATCTAGCAGCGAATCTCTGAAGCTCTTCAACTCTTCCTGGTGCAAGAGGACTTCCTTCTCAATCTGGCCACCAGATTTTGCTGCCATCGCCAGCTATTATCTCCATGAACAAGAGAACTTCGTCTCCTTTTTCACTCACCATGCTGTGCTAGTATCGCCTGCTATCAACTCTTTGAAGACCATCTCCTCAAGAGAATTTAAGTTTACAATGTTGGTCATGCTTATATGTATTCCTTTTGTTTCCTACCCCCACTCTTTTCCCTTCCTAGGTCCCTCTGTGCTTCGCTGAGCAGGTCTCACTTCTAAGTCGGCAGTTGACTCGGTCAGTCAAGGCTCAACCAGAGCTAGTCTCCTCAAACCAAGAGACATTTTCTACGTTATACGCCATGTTGGCACTTTAAGTATCCATCAAGGAGAACCTCACTTTCGCCATGCAACAAAGATAAGTACCTACTTCAAGTTTTAACCTCATCTTCATGGTTTTAACTTCTACATGCTTTTAACGATATTTTATAGACAGCGTGAGATTATTTATTTTGGGGCAAAAATCATCCTTCGCGGGATTTTCCATATTGAGCTTTTGTTTGTATAAGCCAACCTTACTAGAAAGGAGCTTTTCTTAAGCTATTAAATGAGAAATCTTCTCACCACGTGGGATATTATCCAATACCCGCTATCTATAAATTACAAAGCAAGTTCCTCCGCTGGATTAACTTTGGCCCCATTTTTCTATTAAGATCGTTCTGGAACCTTCCAGATCCTGTACTTTTTCTGCAAGTCTTGCCGTCATGTATTTTTCACTCACTTGTGAGAATACTATTTAAAATGAGGAATCTTCCTTATAAATTACTGCAATAGCGAAATTTCTTCCACCGTTGGAATGTTCTATGGCGCATTTAATTGTAATTCACAGCTTTCTCAAGAAATAGACTCTCGCCTACCTAGTGCAACCAGTTATTTTCATAATTGCAATAACTTTCTTTTCCATAAACTTTCGTGTCTCTACAGTGAACTTTTCATCTATTTAAAAGACTATAGTGATAACTAGTGCTTGTCCCACTTTTCTACCGCGTCGCGATCGTCCGTTTACATTAAATAAGGCCATGAACATTGATCCTAAATCCCAATTATCTTTCCTCCACCTTCTACTAACAAACTATATTAATAAAATTGTAACTTTTCTATAAGGTGTCACTCTACGAAGTGCCCTTCCATTTTGCTTGTTTATCATTAATTAATTACTGTATGACTACGTGTTTTATACACGGTTTAAGCTTACATTGTTTCTTCCCTATAATCAGGGAAAACAATACTTTCAACTCTTGAGTGAGTTATTTCTAGGTCTCACGAAATGGAAACTGCCCCATTTGGCTCGTGATTCCTACTTAAACATAGGAAGTCTAGAACCTTCCTTTTGACTTTCTCTTCAGGTTTCACCGTAAGTGACCTGTTCTCTTTTGTATAATTGTTATAAAGTAATTCTGCACAAATATAAGAAGTTGTAGGAACTTCTATCTTATTTTTCATGTTTATCTTATTGTTATTTTCGAAGTTGTCACTCTCTCTAGAATATTCTTTCAGAAATTTCTTATAGTACACTCCTTGTACTCAATTTAATGTTTAAACTTTAATTACTTCATTTGTCTTTTTAAATCTTATAATGATTTTAGGACATATATAAGGTTTGAAACCTCATAAATTGTTATTTGCCTGGAGCAATCTCTAAATGTTAGGAGGTCTGCGACCCCATTTGTTAAAAAGTTTAAATGATCTATATTTGTCAAAAAGATATTATATATTTGTTAAAGTTATCAACTTCTCTTGAATTGTTAAATAAATTAAGCGTTTCTTTTCGCTTTCTCATTTTTCTCGTACAACGATTAGGCAAGATCCTGTCTTCCTTGGCTTTCCCTACTCAATGCCATTAAATCCATTAATAGGGCTTTCACCACTCGTTGCATTTGTGCAAGAACTCTTAGTGGTAATCTCATTAAAGTTTCTTTTAGCTTTAATAGCTAATTCTAACTGGCCAGTAAGGCAAGTAAAGCTCGCTACGCCAGCTACCTGTTTGTGGAGATCCTCTCCGAAAACTTATGGTCAGTTTTCTAAAAGATAAGTGTTTCTCTTTGTCTAAACTTTTAGCCGGCTCCTCGCTGAGTAAAAGCTTAGCCATTTCCAAATGCAACCATTGGTTCATTTACCAAAATTACTCCCCAAGGTATAATCTTTTATTATTTTCCTTCTTGGAAGCACTTGGTCGCTTTTTCAGGAACTCCATAACTTTGAAAATTGGAAATACCAAACCTGATTTAAATTATTTGCATTCTTCAAATCACTTTGCAAAAACGAATTGCTTTGAACAGGCATACAATAAATTTGTTACTCTCAGTCTTGCCAGACCATCACTCTTCCCCATAGTAGGCAGATACATGCTTGAGAGGGATTACACTAAAGCCACTCTCTTGCAAACCGCCCAAGTTCTAGCTGTGTTTCCCGTCAGCTTGGACCAAGCTCTTACCCACTTTAGGTATCAGAGAGCGTATTTGCAGTTGCAACCGCCTCTAAGTGCATTAAAGGTTAAATTTATAACTTTTGTGGGACTCTCCTCCTATTTTTCTATCCTTTTTCTCCAGTCCAAAATCTACCTCCTTTTCTTAATCATCTTCCCTTGGTGGTTAGGTTATTCCTCAGCCAATAATCTACCCAACACTGACTACAGGAACACCATTGGCACTACCAATTGGCTATGACATAACAGGGACCGAAGTTGTTGACGGGGATTCATCAGACCTGGCGTCTACAAGTCAACAAGCAATTGAAACTGAAGCTGTAAGTTTATGTCGATACAATACAATGGGTTATTTATTAGGTATTTCGTTAAGAATTACAATTTACAATGGTGTAAATTGAATATTAGTTAACGTTGTACAGGTTTTGTTAAAATATAACTAGGCCTAGTAGTCCTTAGTCAGTTTAGCCTCTGTTAGGTTGAGCGAGGAAAGAAGGCAGGGAAGGATAAGGGGCACCTTATATATTATTTGTATTAAGGGGAAATTGTACCTTTTCCGATTCAATGTTTTTTAATGAAGATTTCTTCAAAGTTTAAGTACATATCAAATAAAACCACTGAACCTACTATTCCAAAATTGTATATACTTATTAACTTACTACATCCATATCTTCCTGATAAAAAAAATTGTTATAAAAGTTTATACATACTACTTACTTTTAACAGTTTGAAAATGTTCAATTTCTTTCTTACTATGTTTTAGAAATAAAAATATTTTTTGAAAATATTAATATTAATAAAATTTCGGTTTAATGTACTCATCAAGTACCCAAAATTATGAATGCAATGTTTAAGGTCTCTATGTATTACGGCTTTTAAACGATGTATAGCTAAAGATAAAAGTTTTAAGGTCGGTGGTTTATTTGCAGAAACTGAGCGTGGAAACAGCATCAGTTTTTTCAAATGACTGTGGAGAATGGCTACCTAAAATAAACGATGATGTACGAAAAATTCTTTTTGAGCGAGGACCACAGCAGGTCACAGACCAAGAATTTCCTGTGGACCTTAAAGGTACCGGTAGGCGATTTTCCTCAAAGCATTACACAAGGAAGATTTGCAACGGAGAGCAAGTCCGCAGGATTTGGTTAATATATTCCATATTGAAAAACGCAGTTTTTGTTTTGCTTGCAAACTTTTTGGAAATGATAATTCTCTTCTTGCTGGTGACCAAGGGTATTCTGACTGGCAAAACTTGAGCAAAACTTTGACTAGTCATGAGAAATCCCCTATTCATATCCAAAACTACAAATGTTGGCGCGAACTCTCTTTACGTTTACGTTTATAAAAAAAAAAACATTGACGAGGAAAATGAAAGACTCATTCGTGCTGAAACTGAACTTTGGAATCAAGTTCTAAAACGCCTACTATGTATTGTACAATTTTTGGGAACTCAAGGATTGGCCTTTAGAGTGAAAAAAGGCACCCTATTTGAACGTAATAATGGAAATTTCTTAAAGCTGGTAAAACACATAGCTAAATTTGACGATTTTATGGCTGAACATGTGAGAAGAATAAGTTCAAAAGAAACACACGTACACTACTTGAGCAAGAGTATCCAAAATGAGTTTGTTAGTGTTTTGTCGGCCAAGATTCAAGCTAACATTTTACAACAGATACAGCAAGCAACGTACTATTCTACACACATCAAAAAAAGTTTTGCATCACCTCGGTTCCCAGATCTCCGGCATATAGACGTTGACTGTGTATATTGTATCCAAGATACAGTCCCTTTGACTGTTCATAGATGTCACTAAAACTGCTCAAAGATGTAAACAACCATGCATGAGCAGGGCCTATTAGACGGAGGGGGTACGACAGCCGATCAGTTCCAGTCATTCCACCAGGACGAAGGTACGCTGCTCATGTTGTCTGTAGTTCTACCATGCCTAGAAGGTCAATACCGCAGTTCGATCGCGTCCGCATTGTTACTTTGTGTCAAGAAGGGCTCTCAACAAGGGAAGTTTCCAGGCGTCTCAGAGTGAACCAAAGCGATGTTGTTCGGACATGGAGGAGGTACAGAGATACAGGAACTGTCGATGACAGGCCTCGCTCAGGCCGCCCAAGGGCTACTACTGTAGTGGATGACCGCTACTTACGGATTGCCGCTCGGAGGAACCCTGACAGCAATGCCACCATGTTGAATAATGCGTTTCGTTCAGCCACAGGACGTCGTGTTTCAACTCAAACTGTGCGCAATAGGCTGCATGATGCGCAACTTCACTCCCGACGTCCATGGCGAGGTCCAGCTTTGCAACCCCGACACCATGCAGCGCGGTACAGATGGGCCCAACAACATGCTGAATGGACCCCACGGAATTGGCATCAGGTTCTCTTCACCGATGAGTGTCGCATATGCCTTCAACCAGACAATCGTCGGAGACGTGTTTGGAGGCACCCTGGTCAGGCTGAACGTCTTAGACACACTGTTCAGCGAGTGCAGCAAGGTGGTGGTTCCCTGATGTTTTGGGGTGGCATTATGTGGGGCCGACGTATGCCACTGGTGGTCATGGAAGGCTCCGAAACGGCTTTACGATACCTGAATGACATCCTCCGACCCATAGTGCAACCATATCGGCAGAATATTGGAGAGGCATTTGTCTTCATGGACGACAATTCTCGACCTCATCGTGCACATCTTGTGAATGCGTTCCTTCAAGATAACGACATCGCTCGACTACAGTGGCCAGCATGTTCGCCAGACATGAACCCTATCGAACATGCCTGGGATATGTTGAAAAGGGCTGTTTATGGACGTCTTGACCCACCAACCACTCTGAGAGATTTACGCCGAATTGTCGTTGAGGAGTGGGACAATTTGGACCAACAGTGTCTTGATGAACTTGTGGATAGTATGCCACGACGAATACAGGCATGCATCAATGCAAGAGGACGTGCTACTGGGTATTATAGGTAGTGGTGTGTACTGCAATCTGGACCACAAATGCTGAAAGTCTAGCTGTATGATGGTACAACATGCAATGTGTGGGTCTCATGAGCAATAAAACGAGCTGAAATGTTGTTTGTGTTGATCTCTATTCCCTTTGTATTTAAAGGTTCCGGAACTCTTGGAACCGAGGTGATGCAAAACTTTTTTTGATGTGTGTATTATGTTAGACTGTACTCCAGACATTAGCCACACCGAGCAAATGACTCTTGTTGTAAGATTTGTAAAAATTTTAGCAAATGAGGATATTTCAATTAAGGAACATTTTTTGGGCTTTGTTCCCATTACAGATTCTTCAGGTGAAGGCCTCACAGAGGTATTGCTCAAACAGTTAGATGCACGAGGCATTCCTTTAAAAGCCATGAGAGGCCAGGGGTACGACAATATTTCCGCAATGAAGGGCAAACATGTTGGAGTCCGGAAGAGAATCCTTGATTTAAATCCTAGAGCTGTTTATGTACCGTGTGGGAACCACTCCGTCGTGGAACATTTCTGTGGACTGTTTCAGCACAATACAAGTTTTTTTTTCAGTTCTACTCAAAGATAGAATAATTTGCTGAAACATGTTTCAAGTCTGACAGTAAAACCACTCTGCAATACTAGATGGGAAAGTAGAATTGAGGCATTTTTGCCTTTGAGGTACCACATTGAAGAAACTTGATGCATTTGGTAGGAACACTGCCGTAGGACTAAAAAATCTGCCAAACTTCAAGTTTCTATGCTGCTTAGTGACATGGCATGAGATCCTGCATAAAACCAATATGGTTAGTAAACTGTTGCAAAAAGTCACAAATGACCTACAAAGTTCAATGGATCTCATTGAAAGTGTAAAATCATTTCTGGAATTGATGAGATCAGATCAAGGACTAAACAGCGTCATTACAGATGCAAAAGAACTTGCAGAAAAAATCGATGTTGATGCTAACTTTGAAAGAGAAACCCTACTTCGGCCAAGGAAAGTAAAAAATCAATTCTCCTATGAGTGTGAAGATGAAGCTGTACGTTCTGGAAAAAATGCATTTAAAGTTAACTTCTTCTTTGTCGTACATGACACAGCAATGGCCTCATTACGGGAGAGATTTGAGCTAATGGAACACCATAGTGAAGGTTTCAAATTTCTTTATGAATATTGCTAGCTTCGAGAAGAATTTGAACGAACAAGAGTTGAAGAAAGCCTGTAAGCACCTTCAAACCGTTTTGAGTGATGGAGGAGACTGCGATGTGAACGGAGTTGATCTGTTCAAAGAACTGCAAATTATTTCACCAATGACCTACAAGTCACCCAGAAGTCACCCAGCTGGAGCCTTGTCTTTTATAATCAAACGTGGTAATGTGGACATTTTTCCAAATGTTTTTGTTGCATTGAGGATTCTGCTAACGCTTCCGGTATCAGTGGCCAGCGGAGAAAGAAGTTTTTCGAAGTTAAAACTTATAAAAACATACTTGCGATCAACTTTAAGCCAAGAGCACGTGAGTAAACTAGCTACTTTGGCCAATGAAGATGATTTGTTAAATGAAATGGAAACAGATTTGCTGCTGAACGAGTTTTCTAAAGTGAAAGCCAGGTTTCAACAGTGTGAAAAAAATCAACAATAATTGTCATTCTATGTAATAATAATGACCTGTAAATAAATGTTTGGTTTTAAGTTATTTTTTGTGTATCCCTTTGCCTTTTACCTTTTGGCCTTATAACACGTTTAGTAAAAATAATAAAGATACTCTGATGATTATAGGGGTGGGGTGGGGGGCGCCATAATGTTCTTTGCTTACACTACAAAAAACCCTAGGGCCGGCACTGTGCACAGCGCCTAGAACCGGCACACCATCCAAGTTCCGACTGCGCCCAATGTTGCTTAACTGCGGAGTTCTCATGGGATTCGGTGTTTCAACACGGCTAGGCCGTTGGCACTTATTGAGCATACGGTATTTTATTTGTATTTATTGTAATTTAATTTAGCCTAATTTTTATGATTATTATTATTATTATTATTATTATTATTATTATTATTATTATTATTGTATTTTTTACATTTGAATGTTCATTTTGTTTTTATAATTTTTATTTTTATTTTATTTTCACGATCTCAATCTTAAGATTATAAAATTATTAAAAGTGCTATTTTTATAAACATATTTATCACTAATTTAATCATGCATATTTCTTCTCTTCTTTGTTCGATTTTGGCCTACTTTGGACCACAAGAAACAATTGACTTGCTGATTAGTCCTTTCTTCTGCTCCCAGAAATTCTTCATCCTTTCACTGTGGATTCTCTTCCTTTCTTCCGACCAGATGTTCTTGGCTCTTCTCCTTTGCTTTTCCTGGAACCCCTTGAATGCATCAATCGCAACTAGAAACACCTCTCTATTCCAGATCTCATTTGGACTGACCCCAACTTCCTCCATATCCTTTCTTATTTCATCCACCCATTTTGTAGTAGATTTTATCTTGGTGATGTAATTAAAGATTTTCTTCGTTAGTCGACTATCGCTCATTCTCGTAAGGTGTCCATAGAACTTCAATCTTCTCTTCCGTATGGTATCTGAATTTTTTCTGCTTGTCCGTAAAGATCTTTGTTCCGCCTCTTCCGCCATGTACCATCGTTTCTATTTTCGGGTCCTAAGATCTTCCTCAAGATTTGTCTTTCTTTCTTTCTTCTCCAGTTCCTCTAATTCACCTTTCTTGTTCAGTGTCAAACATTCTGAACTATACAATCCCTCAGGCTTGACAACCGTGGTATCTTCGCTCTGAAAGATATAGTTCTTTTGTTGTACCTATTCTGTACTAATGTATATGCTAATTCCATCGTTCTGATCCTCCCTTTGCTGGGATGGTACCTACAGTAGGGCCACGGCCGCCTTATACTAAAATTCATATGTTTTAAGGGGCCATGGATGCGAAATATGCATATTTATTTATAAATCTAATTTTTATTATATTTTATTCTTTATGTTCCACGATGTAAATATTATACGTCAGAAAACTGTATAATAATTATGGTCATAATAGTACTGTTTCTCATTGTGAGACAGTTTCTCCAACCAATCAGAGCTTATTCATTGACCAATTAGGTAAGGATAGCTTCGCGCATGTGCTTAAAATCCAAAATGTGGGACATGAATTAGCCTACATGATTTGACGGTTCAAATTGGCTATCGGATCAACCATTGTAGTTACAATCCCAAACACAAAGACAAAATCAGCACGAACCTTTACGGTAACAAGAAAATACTATGGCATGCAAGAAATTTATGAATCTACGTCCAGAAGTTAGCAACACAGCATTCTTCTATATAAATTACCGACATGGAAAGTGCAGCGTCCATACGTTCGCGTAAATAAACTGGCGAATATGAGACGAAAAATAGCACTGTACCTTAATATCCCCAACTCCAATTTCTACACAGCGCATTGCTTTCAAACGACTTCGGTGACAATATTAGTGAATGCTAGTTCTGATCGGCACTAGACATCTTACAGGCCGTAAACAATAGCATTGCCAAGCAGAGTGAATGGTCTCTGCTTTCGAAGTTTTTTTGACCCACGCATGCGCTCTGTTCACTAACTGAAGTTACTGAATCTCACACATATTTATGAATAATTATGTAAAAACATATGTAATAAAGTTATAATTATCGTCGAACATAAACAGTCGTATGCAACTCGCCTATAATGGTAATTAAGGCACTCCTCGTATGGAAATTATAAAACTCACTTCGCTCGTTTTATAAACATACTCGTGTCTTAATTATTGCCATCATAGGCGAGTTGCATAATGTACTGTTAATTTCCAATTTTTATTTCTTTATCTTTTTTAAATTGTCAACCACCTTAGGTCAAGGAGATGAAGAAATATTAAAACTTCTAAAGAAAATTCGGTGAAATGTGTCTGGAAAATACAACCATCAGTATCATTGGCAATATAAATTGGGGCAGATGACCCCACTGTTCCGCTCTTTAAAACAACAGTAACTAACGAACTAGGAAGATGAATTGTCCTGACAGTAGGTGGTTAATATACTGACTACTGTATCTCTTTTGTCAAGACCAAACTTCATTACCATACATCTCCATTGGAATCGTGCTAGTCTTATCATCGGGGAGCGATGACCTCGTTCTCCCCGCATCATGACTGCACGAAGTGGGACCCGAGTTCGAGTCCCGGTGCTGACAGTGGTCTCGCATTCCCTCGAGACAAAATTAGTTCCGGGCCGGAAGAGAAACCCACGGTAAACGGGGCTGATCATCAAGATGCCCCATAGTGAAACATGAAGACAGTTGGTCACTGAGATCCGCTCGGTGTTTTGTTGCCAGAGATGAACATCGAGGGTCCAGTCCAATGCATTGTGGGCAGGTCACCGCGTAGCGTAGTAGCTAGCACACCGTGGGGATTCAGGTTTGATACCCGGCCCTGTAATTATGGTCTCAGAAGCCTCGTGACAGATTAACCATCCAAATGCTGGGATGGTACCTACTTTAGGGCCACGGCCGCCTTATTCCCAAATTCATATGTTTTAACCCTGGAACACAACAGTGGGGCACTCAATGCCCCAGAGAATTTCCGTTCCCCGATTACGTTATGCTGATACGCCCGATAAGCGGCCTCCTCTTGTGACATTCACTTGTCTTCGACTGTCTTTTAGTCAATGTGTATACTTCTTAGCAGTGGCAGCTATTTATACCCAAAGCAGTGTCTCCAAGGCATCTGCCCACGATCCAAGGACACCAAGACCACTGTGGTGTGCTCAGAATGCAAGATTACGTGCCGAGTGCGACCCAGCACAAACCGTGGCTGTAGCGACCCTGCTAGTAGCTTACAGTGTCCCATGCGACCCATTGTTCGGGACAAGAATTGAAGATCTTATTTCCAAAGTGACGTAAATCCATGAAATGTTAAACTTCAGAAATCGCGTTTTTGTTTCTTCGTATAATTAAATTTTGATATGATTAAGAATATAATGTAATGCCATTCATTACTTTAATGCACACCCTGACACTGTGTTTTTAAAATCTCCTATCATTGGGAATTCTGGTAATCGTCTCCTGGAAGTTGGAGTTAGGACGTTTTGGAAATAAATCATATACTGACATACGCTTTGAGTGACATTATGAACATTTAAATGATTTATACACAACGAACACAAACTGATGCTCTACATATTCTTCAAAAATAGCCATGGCCTTGATTTATCACGTGATGTCCAGGAAGTCATCGGATTGGTCAAGACACATGGGAAATAAATTCACGTTGGAGTTACATCACTTTGCAAATGAACTTAGTTCTTGGATCTATGTTAATATGGGATATACGACGCATTGCGACTTAAAAGCTTTGCTATACGTTATGAAAAAAAAAAACTAAAAAACCGTAAATTTTGCATTTACGTCACTTTGGAAATAAGCTCTTCAATTTTTACGGCGCCTAACCTAAGTGGAATTTTAGCAGAGACAGATAAATCAGAAACCTCGATGGACATCAAATTGGCAGGTGAAAAGCTAAAGGAAGTAGGAGACTTCTGTTACTTAGGAAGCAAAATAACCAGTGATTGACGAAGCAAAGAGGATATAAAAAGTAGGCTAACTCAGGCAAGGAAAGCATTTCTACAGAAAAGGAATCTGTTGACATCGAATATAGATTTAGGTATTAGGAAGTCATTTTTGAAGGCTTTTGTCTGGAGCGTGGCCTTTGTCTGGGGCCTCATGAGGGGTGGGAAGGGAGGGGAAGATTGGGATGGATATGCAAGGAAGAGGGAAGGAGGCGGCCGTGGCCTTACAGTAGGCACCATCCCGGCATTTGTCTGGAGATGAAGTGGGAAACCACAGAAAACCACTTCGTGGATGGCTGAGGTGGGAATCGAACCCTCTCTACTCAGTTGGGCCACCCGAGGCTGAGTAGACTCCTTTCCAGTCCTCATACCACTTTTCAAATAGCGTGGTAGAGGAGGGAATCGAACCCAGGACCTCCGGGGGTGGCAGCTAACCATGCACGTCAAGTAGATACGTAGGTATATTTGATTTTTAGAAATGCTAGCACTTCGGCATGAAAATTCGGCTGAAAGATTCAACTATCAGCGTCTTTGGAAGCATAAACTGTCCTTATGACAGGTGGTTAACATAGACACCACTAACTGGAAGGTGCGGTCTCAATAGAACAGCAAAAGTCTAGCATTTCGTGAAAAGTCAACGGGGATATATTTATTTGATTATAAGAAGACGATAGCCCCTGTCAGAACTGTGGATCGTCCAGCCTGCATAGCAGTAAAGCGGGCCGGGTGGTCTATACACATGGGGTGCTCAAAAGTAACCTACTGTATAATAATGTTAATGGCTTTATTGTTACGTCTCTTTTAACTACTCATGCTTTTAGAGAGGCTGGGGTGGTCGAATTGTGTCCCAAAAGGGATCTTTAACGCTTTATAGCTCAGTGGTCAGTATATTAACCACCTGCTAACATGACTATTTACAGCCTATTGCTAGTTCATTAGTTTTTGTTATTTTAAAGACCCGAACAGCGAGGTCATTTGCCCCAATGTATAATGTCAAAGAAACCATATTCAGCGATATTTCACCGAATTTTCTTTAGAAGCGTTAATATTTCAGAAACCAAATTGTATTTCTTTATCTCCTTGACCTCAGGTGGGTTGGTATTAAAATATATATACACTGACCGGCAAAAAAAAGTGGAACAGTTAAAAAAGGAATATAAATAGTATAAAATTAGCCATGAAAAAGATTTAATCACATTTTAAAAGCTTTTCATGCATTAGAACAAACATCTGAAACATCCGTGAATAGAAATTGATAATATGACATTTCTTAGGGTGGTTTATTACCACCAATCACCCCCAATTATCGATGAGCCTATCTTATTGGCTTTATGGCGGGAAGCGTTTAAGGTTTATGAGTGTTGCCGCTCGCTTGTTGTTCTAGGGATAACAACTGGCACTTGTTGAACACGTGTGAACCATTGTCACACATTTTAGCAAGTTATCCATTTGCAGTTCACACTAAGACGTGCCTCTTAGCCGTGAAGAAGCTGCACAGGCAGTTGCATTGGTGGAGGATGGCCGCAGCTTCCGTTAAGTTGCTGAGGTCATTGGATCATCTCTCGGTAGCATACATCGTGCAGTGCAACGTTACAGAGAGCTCCGAACATACGACAGGAGACGAGGGTCAGGCCGTAGAAGAAGCACAAGTGCCAGGGATGACAGATTTCTCACCCTCCAAGTTCTGCGTGATCGGCATACCACAGCAGTCCAGGCACAAAATCAACTGGAAAATGTCAGAAATGTCAGAGTGAGTGAGCGAACAGTAAGAAGAAGGTTTGAAGAAGCTCATCTTTCGTCCAGGAGACCTGCACGTGAACCCGCACTCGAACGGCATCACAGAGAGGCGCGTCTTCGCTTCGCAAGGCAGCATCTGGGATGGACCCACGAGCAGTAGGCCTCTGTTCTCTTCACTGACGAGAGTCGCTTTAATCTTAGATCTCCTGATGGAAGAGAAAGAGTGTGGAGAAGGCGCGGGGAGAGGTACAGCCCTATTGCTTTCTCCTCCAGGACTCCATTTGGAGGTGGCTCGGTTATGGTGTGGGGTGGCATCAACGTTATGGCTCGCACTGAGTTGATGTGCATCGATCACGCGACGCTCAATTCCCAAAGGTGCATCGAAGAGTTCCTGATGAACCATGTGATGGCCTTTGCGCCTTTCATAGGTCAGAATTTCATGCTGATGCAGGATAATGCCCGCCCTCATACTGCTCGCTGTGTTGTACAATATCTGCAGGAAATGGGGATTCAAACCCTGGACTGGCCAGCTCGTAGTCCTGACTTGAACCCCATCGAACATGTATGGGATATGCTTGGAAGGAACGTCAGACAGCGTGACCACACCACCTTGGCACAACTGAGAACATCGCTGCTGGAGGAATGGGATCGCATCCCGGCAGATGCCATTCGACGAGTTGTGAACAGTATGCCTGAGCGTTTACAAGCTGTCATTGACGCTAAAGGTGGAAACACTCGTTTTTAGTGACCAGTGTTCTCGTGCAGTGCAGTGCAAAAATTAATACTGTTTTGTTTGGCAATTAGTTTGATAAAAACCAGCCCAAAAGAACATTACTAAAAATAGAAAATTGTAAGATTTGCAAAATGTAACGAAATTTGTGAGTTAAAGCGTGTTGTAAAACATGTTTCGGTATTTTCTGTAGCCACCATCTAAAATTTACATGAATAATGCAAATATTGGAAAACCGGTCCATTTTAGTGGAATAAATTAAGAAATTACATAAAAAATCAAGGTGTTCCACTCTTTATGCCGGTCAGTGTATAAATAAATATACATGATAAAATTAGTAATAAATATGCTTATAAAAGTTACTATTTTAATAATTTTATAATCTTAAGATTGCGATGGTGAAAAAAAAATTATAAAATCATCAACATTCATAAAAAATAAAAAAATAAAAAAGAAGTTCCGTGACGAACTAAAGAGCCTACTTTTCTTAAAATTTAAGATTCACGCCAATCTATATAAACCTATATAGAATAATGACGAAACGAAGTTGGTAATATCGAAATTTCTAATTAGTTCGAAATATACCTGGTATAATGTAGCCTAATAGAGCACTACAGTTGGCCGCCCTGGTGACTGAATATATTGTTAGTTCCATCTCTTAAAGTACAGAATACAAAATTTGGTTGAAGTCCAATGGATAGCATGGACGTTACATGCAGTTAGACATTGGATCTATCAGCGCGTGTAAAATCATGTTGGCAACAATGTCAAGCATGGGTTGATCAGAAATAATCTGGAATATTATGTTCTATTGTAGTGCCAATTTTGGCTGAAATCCATTTGTTAGTATATAAGTTACATGTATTTTAAAATTGGACCTATCAGCAGGCTTAGAATCATGTTGGCAGCACTGGCATATATTATTTACCCTAAATTAATCTATAATGTCAGGTACTAAACGTGTGCATTATTGAAAGCTGTCGGCTTGCATACTTTCTGATATATTGGTATTTGGAAGAAAAATAGAGAGAGCATATATTAACAGTTGGCAGCCCTGGTGGCTCTTAAGAATACGCTCAGTCATATCTGTTTATGCACCCATAGTACATACGAAATTTGGTTGAAATCCAATTGATAGTGTAGACGTTATATGCATTTAAAAATTGGACCTATCAGCAGGCTTAGAATCATGTGTTTTAGATCCCTTATTTGGGGGTGGATCTAAAAGGAAGAGTTATTGTATTAATTTATAAAGCTGTGCCTAAAAAGGGTAGCTTCCCTTGGCAGGGTAAGCTGACCAGTGTAGAGTGTTGTGATGTGCTAGGAACTAGGGGGCGTTCCTGTAAATAATGTAGTAGTGTTTGAAGGGATGGGGCCCAATGCAAGGGTCACTGCTCTGGTCGCTCAGCTGACTGCTTATTATGTAACTAAATCCGCTCGTATCAGCCGAGTGGCACACGCTGCTTGCTAGCAGCCGGGTCGGCTCGAGAAATACAATGGTATCTGAGCTAGCGCTATTAGACTACCGTCTGTCACGTCCAACCGTGACGGGAGTAAGGAAGGGCGTTGGGATGTAAAGAGGCGTATGGACAGTAAGACTAGTGTGATGTGTTGACCAAGTGTTTATTGGTCTGTAATTCTGAAGTATGAGTCCCTTGTAGGGAATGTAATTATGTTCACAATGTAAAGTACAAGTTGTGGGTTAAAGGTTACAAAATTAGGAAATCTGAACACGACTGACTCACCTCAGATGACACCAGCATAGCCTTCGGCCGCAACGTTGAAGCACTGATAATGGAGAGATCCCTTGACCTGATTAAGACGCCTTCTTATACTCTTCGGCGCTATGCTGTCAGCAATGTCTTGGCATTGCTGTCCCAGTTAATAGTATGTCGCTATGTGTAACCATTGTGCAAGGACCGAGCTGCTTCTAGAGTGGCAAGCTGTCCTTGCTACGTTTATGGATGTTGGCCCGGCTTTCCAAGGGTTGCCCGTTAGGAGATTTGGGCAGATGATGGGGGGATGGTCTCCAAGGGGTACAAGCGTCTTCCTTCATTTGTTCGCGTCCTCGCGAACGGGAACGGAACTGGAGGTTGGGATGTTGACGTAGTGGTTCTTGGAGCCCCCTCGTATCTCCTGGTGGTGTCGTATCGAAGTGTGGGTGTGAGGTCAGCCCGTGTTCAGAGGGGAGGGTTATGGGATGTACAGAGATATATATATATAACATTGACATTGGCATTGTGACAATAGAAATGGACGTTGAAAAAAAATTGACATTGAAAAAAAATTTGCCATCGAGAAAAAAAATTGACATTGGAAGAAAAAAAATGACATTGTTGGCATATTGCTACTTTCAAAAAAAACCTGGTTTTTGATGGTGATTCGTTACATAATTGTGCAGGGAGGAAAAACCCAGCTAGACGAGGAATTGTGTCGTCTGGCTTTACTTTGGGGAAAAAGTGCTCCCTGTGAAGAGAAAGATAGGAGAGAATAGAAAAAATGGGTGTTCCAGGGTATAATTTAAGGGATATAATCAAAGTGTATTTATTGTTTCGGGATGAAACGGAACACCCTGACAAATGGGGAAGTTAGAAGAAGGAAAAAAGAAAACAAATCATAGACATTATGTACGTTGGTGGTCTCGATAATGGTAGCAGATATGACCCGATAATAATAATAATAGTAATCCTTACATTTGTAAAATTCCTGACAAGTTATAATTGAACATAGTAAACATGTAATGAAGATGAACATAGAAAAAATAATGGTTGCCATGTGGGTACCCTGTACGTATAAGTATTCTTGCCACTCTTGTGGACCCTTGTAATTGTATGACATGGCGAGAAAATACAAAATAATTTACACTTTACAATTATCACTATCATATATATATATATAAACCTTATAGAGCTCTGTTACCTGGCCAGTTATTGCATGTCTCTTATACTTGGCGCGCACCGTACTATTATGCCTCGCCGACCGTTCTCTAATCGGCCGTTCCCGGTGCGGTTTAGTGGCTAGTCCACTATTCTCTCCCTGTACTTATCACGTAACCTCGTGGTTTTCCGTCGTGGGTCGGAATCCCACCTTAGGGTCGAAGGTCCGGCACTTACAAACCTTGTGTCGCCCTTTGAGCCTGAAGTAACGCTTCATTTGCGTATTCTGAAATGTGTTTGCGTTCAGCGATGGTCATCATCCCACGTATGCTGTCCACCGCTGACCGCTGGCGTTGTCACCTTTAAGGGTGCAACTAAAATTGATAAGGAGTGTATTTGTGTATGACATATATGTGTATTTTGGTAATATATTTACCACAGACATATTCACGTTCTTGGTTACCTGTAAATCAAAACAAAACAAAAATGCATCCATATGAAGATGTTTATCTCTTTGTAGCTCCGTGGTCTTCCTGTGTGGGTGAAAAGTGGATTAGTCATGAAGTTAGGAGAGTACAATACATTATAATTCATTACAGGTATATATATAACCTTCCTCGGTAGCGCTTAGTTTGGAAACTACGTGTAGCGCCACCGAAGTCTAACTTACCCTAGGTTAGCCTCTGTTAACCTATTCTAGCTTAAATGGTGTCGGGCTTATCTTGGTAACGGGTTTTGAGTCACCAAGTGCCGAGATATTCTATTGTGATCTATATATATATATAAAAAAAAATTCCTTAAATGTAGGCTTATGCTACCTTACAACGAATTATCATGCCTTATCATGAGTTGTCGGACTTACCCTGATGCCGGGTTTCTGGGCCATCAGGCGCCGACCGGCGTTATCTTAAGACTACTTATCTTAATTATGGTCTAATAATAAAAAAAAATGCTATTTCTAAGCCGAGAGGGTTGCCTTAATCTATTGCCGAAATGTGCTGCGCCATACCTGGCAACAGCGGTGAATAAATTTGCTTAATCCTAGGTTGCGTGTCAAATGCAACCGTCTTACAGCTAAATTTGGCCTAGAACGATCGCCTGGGGCAATTTACTTCCCCAGGACACCACCCGCACGAGTCCTAGAAACACCGGTTGTCTCTAGGATCGCTGGATTCCGTTCCCTTAATTCTAGGTGTCGACGTCTATTACTAGTACTAATCTAATCACAGGCGGCTTACGGTGCCACTAAGCAAACCGTTTCGCCTGCTGTACCTTCCATTTCTTTGATCGTTGCCATTGCGTGTGTTGTCGTAGTTGGGTCGCCCACGTAACCCTTATGAGGCGCTCGCAATGCCCCTCTCTTAGTGCCCATTGACTGCCCGCTGCGTCGCCATTTATGTGGGCATTGGACATTGTCGTCCAATGGCATAATATTATCCGGGAATTGAGCGTCCGGTTCCTCTTCGCCAATGTTGGCCGCAATAATAATCATCCGGGAATTGAGCGTCCGGTTCCTCTTCGCCAATGTTGGCCGCAATAATAATCATCCGGGAATTGAGCGGCCGGTTCCTCTTCGCCAATGTTGGCCGCAATAATAATCATCATCCGGGAATTGAGCGTCCGGTTCCTCTTCGCCAATGTTGGCATTGCTGGGGTGGCCCACTGAACCCCTTTGAGTGCCCGCTATGCTACTCATTTAAGATCTCTGGCGACCCGTTGTCATCCATTTACGTGGGCGCAGGACCGAATGAGCGCGTACATTCCATATATATATTCATGTTTCATTTTTCATTATTTATTAACGTCGTGGTCTTCACCTTCACCTCGCGGGGTAAGGACTTGTCGGATCTAGGATTGGTCCTGCTGAACCCTAGGATCCTGCTTCACTCCTGACGAATAGGAGTCTGACTCCCCGCCATGGAAGTCCTACCTACGTAAATTTAACTAACAGTCTAGTCATAATGGGGTCGTCTCTAGGGATAGTTCCCGAGTCTGGCGCTGAGTGAGCTATTTCTCCCGCCATTCCCAGAAAGTCTCCCTGCAGGTCTTGGCTTCGATGACCGTGGCACTTAGTGGGTGTAACCTTCTCCGACAAGGGGGATAAGCGACATGCACCCCTAGATCTCGATGTTTGCCCGTGCTAGGTCGCGAATGCTTTGACCTTACGTGGTTCGTCTGTCTGGTCTAGCCGTCAAGTTAAGTGAGGTCGCTGCGCTGTTGAGCCAACTGGGGTAAGGGTCCACATCGCCTTCCCCAGCTCTGCTCCAGTGTGGTCCCTCCGACCTTCGGCTTACACAGTTGTCATCAATCAGATCGTATCAGATTCCTTTGTAAAAAAAAAATGTAGCGTAACCTGTGTAAATGGTTTAATCTCTGTGTAAAATGTAAAATATGTTCAGTGTTGTGGGGTTGTAGATCTTCTAAGTACATAGGCTACTTCTGGTCTACCATTGCTACGTCAGCTTTCCAGCAATAATGCTTTCTTTACCTTAATGGAGGTGTTAGTAGGGTCTGTAATGTCAGGTACCCTGTTATTAGGATCTGGGGGTAGTTATTTGTCGAGTGGGCTGAAACAAGGCAGGAAGGGGTTGCGCACCTTTGGGTTCCACGTTAGTGGTGGCCTGAAACCGGTGATGGCGTTGGGATGCTCCTATAGTGAGTGGAGTGGGGAGGTAATTCCCGGGATTGCAAAGATACGAAAATTTCATGCAGGTTTGATATTAAAATCCCTGGTAAATGGATGGGATAGTCATGCATGTGTCTGGATATGAAGCGTCTGCCTTCATGTACGGATAGGTGTAGGGTGGGGCATAATACAAATATATTCCTGTCATGCGGGCGTGTTTAATTACTAAAGAATGGTTAATATATATCTATGGCCTCCTCTCTCATTTGGAGAGGCGCATTATGCTTCTTTAATGTTTGCTGACCCACCCCTAATACTCAGGTGGTAGCATCGTGGTCCAAGGCGTAGCGTGCCTGCTCTTTAGACGCATGAAGTCCATCAACCCCTTGAGTGTACTTTGTAATGTAGTGTAGCTGTTTTTGGTCGTGTACATGTGTCTGCGTTAGCTTATGTGGGACGTGAGAGGGTTATTGGAAGGGAATTGGGTATTTAACTATGGTAGCCTGCTGTAGTATGTCGGTAATCCCTCCGGGATTATCCACCTATGGTTTGTCATCCTCCTTTGATCCATGTTGGCTTTCTATCCGCGCCTTGGGATAGTAAAGCTTCATGACCTAATCTGGTCTGCCATTTGTAGTGTAAATGTGGCCAGTGGTCGTAGTGCGACTGGCTATGTCCTAGTCATCTGTAATGGCTCCTATGCCTTACGATCGATAAAAGAAGTTATTAGGGGGGAGATCTTGTCTGTGTTTGCTCCTAATTGTTGAGTGCATGTGCGTGTGTGTGCCTATGTTCCGCTACACTACGCGGACGGTTGGTCTGTTGCAGGCTAAGTCGTAATATGTATCGCATGTATGGGCGGGGGGCGCCCGTGGCCTGTCAACGTCTTGTCCATTGCCAAGTGCTTTTGCGGTGTAATAAAAAAAATGTATGTTGTTATGATTGTTTTGCGTTTTTGATTTCATTGTCAATGCCGGTAAACAATAGTGCCCTGTCATGAGTAGTATTGCAGTATGCCTAGTCTGCAAGTCAGCAGTTGGTATGTGTAATGTCAGGCTGGGATGTTATTGTTTGTCATCCGCTGGCATGTGCTTTTCTGCACGTATGCAAGTGTGGTCATTGTTTTAGATTCCTAGCGGACTAATGTAGCAATTCATCCTAGTTAGGTAATGACGTTGTGTGGTCATTGTTTCCTAAGACTTGTGTCTTGCGAAATTTTCCTACCTGTGTTTGGGAAATGTATTCTCTATGTCTGGTGTAATTCGAAATTTTATGTCTGGCTTTTGGTGGGAGGAAATGTAGTATTCCCTGTTCGTGCCTTTGTATGGGCCAATTTCGGTGTGGTTGGGGGCCTGGATAACTGCTTTCCCTTGTGTCTAATTTTTACTGGGACTCAGACCCGTGACCTTATGTCATTCTCTGTGTTCTATGTCTGCGTTGTGTTTCAGGGCTTGGGGCTTCCCCAGTGTGGTTTTTGCTTGTGTTTCTCGTACCAAAAATACCGTTGTTTAGTTAGTTTTTGGTACGAGCGTGTTGTGTGTGGTCATGGGTTCGGAGCCGGTTGCCTGTAAAGATTTGGTGTGATCATTTCCGTGCCGCATATATTATGGCACGTTCCCGTGTATGTGCAATGCGCAAATGAAAGTACCCACTATTGTGAGGAGTTTGCGTATTTTTGAACTCTCCTCGTAGTGTAATTTTGGAAGTTCTAGGGTCTCTAAATCGGGCGTGAATGATGCGTTTGTTCCTGCTCACTTGGAACAGGCTTAGTTCGTCTGTGTGCGTGAAGGTCAACCAGTCATGCCCGCCTTATCGCTGACAGTGTAGGATTACAATGTCGTGAGCTCTCGTTTGTTTTATGTCTTGTCCATGCTCTTGTTTCCGGCACGCGTATGTGGGAACCTGATTGCTGTCTGTTGTAATTGCGGGCAGGCTCTTCGTAATGGAAAAGAACCTTCTATTAACTACCTTTGTGTTCCCAATTGTGTGTTACTGTAACGTGGTTCAAGTATGTCCCTTGTCCAGTGTACAAAATGTCGTTGTACGCGAGTGTCTCCGGGCCGCTAGTCGCGTGTTTGGTGATTATGTGCCGGTGAGAAAAAGTCATGTTAGAGGCAGTGTTATGTGTAACGGATGCTTATGTATTAAATATGTATATAGTTTAACTTGGCCATCTCCCTTCCTCGGGCCGAATGCGTGAGGCAAAAAAAAATTTTCCATGCCCCGCTCTGAATTAAGAGAGCACCTTGAAAGAAAATAATAGAAAGATTATGCTGTATCTCGTTAGCCCCCTGCTTTATGCTGATTAAAGCGGGTTGCCCGATGGCGATAGTCTGCCAAAATTGTGTCGTAACCACTATGAAAAAAAAATGCTTGAAAAATGGTAAGTAGGTCCCGATCGTACTATTCACCTAGTAGGTGACGTTAGCACTATAGTAATCTGGTTACATCTCATGGGAATCTATCGACACTGTCTAGTACACATTGGGAAGGCCATTGCAAGACGTATTTGATACCTGTGTATCCACGTCACGAGCAAAGCCAGTGCACTATGGGAGTCGAAACTCCACTCCTTAGCAATTATAATCTTACCTTGGCACTGAATATATATTTTTTTTTCAAAAGTAAAATATGTATTGTCCGTTGAGCCATTATATATTTATACACAATTTGTGCTAAATGTTCCGGCATAACTCAACAAAATGACAGTGTCTTGCCCCGGTGTGCAATTGGGCTTTTCAGTTGGTTAAAGCACACCTCATCAAAATTTTTGAAAACTGGTTTGCGATTCTTAATTCTTGCCACGCTTATGGCTTTTGTCCGCTACCAAAGAATCTATCCAACTGTTGAACCGGAACATAGAACATTTAGTCATTTATGCTTAGAAAGACTCGCTTAAGCTCTATGCTGTGATTTGATGCTTACGCTATGTTCAAAATATCTCTTTCCGGCTTGAAGCCGCGTAGCTCACCTGATGGGCTTCTACTTGGCTTTGGATATTAGAAACTTTACGTTATTCAATTTGTGGTGATAACCACTCCGACCAATAATCATTGATGGCCTGAGAGAAAAAATGTCAGGGGCGAACAAAAAACAAGGATTTTGAATCATGCACTTCTGATCTAGCCAAGTTGCACTGCATATACGTGAAAGAAGGCAGATAGAGAAAGAGAGAGAGAAAAAAAAATGTGCAGTTTATGTTTGTTAGTATCTGTTTGTCTATTATTTTGTTTCCTCCCGCGTGAAAGTACTTATGTGTACTATACTATTGGTGCAAGCGATGTCGGAATATATTGTATTCCTAGTGAAAGCCGTTATCCTATTTCGAGCGTCAGTGCTCGGCAGGTGGATACCGTCGCCCCGTCACTAGGGTGTAAGCCCCTGGGATCCACTGAGGTGCCCCTCTGCTATTTTTCGGAGGAGTTTGTAGCAAAGTGCGACCGGGCTTGCTTTCACCGTATCGCTTGGCCGTTGGCCTAAGTGTACCTGTGTTCGCGGACCTGCCCGCGCTCAGAGCTACTCTAGTAGAGTTTACGGGGGTGTGTGTGTTCTGTGGGGTAGGTAATAACACTTTTCCTAATCCCCGTGTACTGTGTGGTAGTGTCTGGTCAAAATGTGCGTGCGTGTATCGTGCATCCTGAGGGACTAATACCGGTGTTCGCCTTCGTTCTGGCAAATTTGCCCTTTGAACTGGCGGAAAAGGTCGCTTAATTGCTTGTGTCTGGCCTAGCAATGTGGTGGCGCGTAACCTGACCGCTTTTCGGCCTGTGGCCACGGCAGACTCCTGCCGTTGCGTTAGCCTGTCTGTGTGGGTGTATGTAGGCTTTATGTGTAGCGGGACGGGTTCTATGTCGTCTGCCCATGACGTCGTTACGTCCCGTTGTCTCCCTGTCATGCTATGTGTGTTTGAGAGTCCTGGCTTCAACTCCCTCTCGTCCCTTTGTTCCGAGGGGGTTGTTCTAGGCTCTGCCCCTCGGTTTGGCAAAATTGCCTTCCGATCCGGAGCTGAAGGACATGTGTTTATGTATCCTTGTATTTGTAGCCTATTGGAGCCTAACCTGGCCGTCTCCTGGACTGTGGCCATGGTGACCTCCTTCCCATGTGTGGCAGTACCTGGCGAGAGGGACATCCTCGCAAATTTTTGAGTTAGCGTATCTACGCTTATGTCCTCTCTCGGCTGGGCTGGTGGCCCTACCATGAACTCAAAAATGGCCTTGTTGGATTGGAGCTCACGGTATTCGTCCCAGATTTGGGTGTACTGCCTATTGAGGCATATGGCCTGTTCAGCGACTTTTGTGTCTTGTGTCCCTATCCGTCTGTGTTCCGTGATGAGTGTTTCCCATTGTTGGAACATAAACTCGTGTCGACAGTGTAGTTGCCAGTGTGCTTTTATGATTTGTGTGCGGAGGGTGGGGATTTTCGCCCGAATCTTGCGATTCTTGGCGCTGCGGAGTGGCCGGACAAGGGCTCTTATAATCCGCATGTACTGGGCGTGCAGGAGCTGCTGAAACCTTCTGAGGTAGTCCTGCCTAGTTTCAAAAACTCTGTGCCAGGCAATTAATTCCTGGTACTCCCCAATGCTCCTTAGCACAGCTAGGCGGTATAGGGGGGCCATGTTGAATGGAGTGTATGTGAATAAAATAAAAAAATAAAAAAATAAAAAAAAATCTGTGCGTGTTTGACAGTGTATTTACGTATCTGTTTGATTCTTTCTGGGGCTGGGGGGTTGGTTTAATAATACAAAACTCCTATATGTGTATAAAAAAAATGTGTGACGTAATATAAGGTTAAAAAAATATTCACTATTCGCTTGGCTGCGTGCGGTTAGGACCGTCTTGACCGCAGGGATACGTTGTTTGTACCCCTAAGGCGTTGTTCTAAAACAACGTCACGGTACTCGGCGCCTCCACCAGTGTTTTAGATCCCTTATTTGGGGGTGGATCTAAAAGGAAGAGTTATTGTATTAATTTATAAAGCTGTGCCTAAAAAGGGTAGCTTCCCTTGGCAGGGTAAGCTGACCAGTGTAGAGTGTTGTGATGTGCTAGGAACTAGGGGGCGTTCCTGTAAATAATGTAGTAGTGTTTGAAGGGATGGGGCCTAATGCAAGGGTCACTGCTCTGGTCGCTCAGCTGACTGCTTATTATGTAACTAAATCCGCTCGTATCAGCCGAGTGACACACGCTGCTTGCTAGCAGCCGGGTCGGCTCGAGAAATACAATGGTATCTGAGCTAGCGCTATTAGACTACCGTCTGTCACGTCCAACCGTGACGGGAGTAAGGAAGGGCGTTGGGATGTAATGAGGCGTATGGACAGTAAGACTAGTGTGATGTGTTGACCAAGTGTTTATTGGTCTGTAATTCTGAAGTATGAGTCCCTTGTAGGGAATGTAATTATGTTCACAATGTAAAGTACAAGTTGTGGGTTAAAGGTTACAAAATTAGGAAATCTGAACACGACTGACTCACCTCAGATGACACCAGCATAGCCTTCGGCCGCAACGTTGAAGCACTGATAATGGAGAGATCCCTTGACCTGATTAAGACGCCTTCTTATACTCTTCGGCGCTATGCTGTCAGCAATGTCTTGGCATTGCTGTCCCAGTTAATAGTATGTCGCTATGTGTAACCATTGTGCAAGGACCGAGCTGCTTCTAGAGTGGCAAGCTGTCCTTGCTACGTTTATGGATGTTGGCCCGGCTTTCCAAGGGTTGCCCGTTAGGAGATTTGGGCAGATGATGGGGGGATGGTCTCCAAGGGGTGCATACCCCTGGGAGGCTGTACACATGTTGGCAACACTGCCATGCATGACCTCCTACAAATTAAACTCAAATAGTATTATATATAAGTGTGCCAATTTTGAAATAGCTCCCATGCATACCTTCCAAGATATCCAACATGGAGCTCAAATTTCAATTGCGGTTTTTCAGCAGTTGGTAGCACTGACATCATTTTCAAATATGGCCTTGAGATATTCAGGTATAGATCTTTACTCATACCAAATTTGGTTTCGATTGATGGAGCCGTTTAGGAGTTGATACGGGGGACACTGTCAGGTAGACAGACATACAGAAGGACAGACAGACACACTTTTTCCCGGATCAATCTCATAAGTCTACTTTTTCCTAATTTTTGCAAAATTTGAAAAGTAGGCTAAAAAATGCTTTGGTGAAATCATACAGTCCTCGGGACTAAACCGAATCGCCAATGAACAACGAATCACCAAACTACAGAAGGCCTACAAGCTAACGTTGGCTCACTACGACAAGAAGTGCATCTTGCTAGACGCAAAATTAAGCCACTATAAAAGAGAGTGGCTCGCAGTGGCCACTCGCAGCCGAAACAATGGTGATCGGCGGTCATTCCAAAATAGAAAAACAGGAAAGAAAAATTCTCAGAAAGGTTCACGGTGCAGTTAATAACAACGGTATTTGGATGAAGAGACCTCAAAACGAACTCTACGAAACGATCCACACGATAACGGACGTAATCAGAAAACGCCTACCACAGTTGTTCACGCACATCTACAGTACATTGAACAAGCGATGAAGGAAATTCGAGAAAATTTTAAAGTGGGAGAGAAGAGTCAAGAAGAAATAGTTTCAACTCTGAGATTTGCCGATGACAGTCATCTTGGCCGACACGCCTGAGGATTTGGATGCGTTTTTGAATGTTATGGACTCCGTCTTGAGGAAAGACTTCATGATGAAAATTAATAAATGTAAAACAAAAATATTGGAATGCAGCCGAAATAAATCAGAAACCTCTATGGATATCAAATTGGCAGGTGAAAAGCCGACGGAAGTAGGCGACTTCTGTTACTTAGGATGCAAAATAACCAGTGATGGGCGAAGCAAAGAGGACATAAAATGTCGGTTGGCTCTGGCAAGGAAAGCATTTTTACAGAAAAGGAATCTGTTGACATCGAATATAGATTTAGGTATTAGGAAGTCACTGAACCTGTTTGTTTGTCCGTATCCTTTATAATAATCTACTGACACGGCTCCCTCACATTTGCGCACCCTCAAATGCCAACAGACTGGGCCAGGATTCGATCCTGCAACTTTGGGCCTAGCAGGCGAGAACGGTAGCGCTGCCTCACTCAGCTGGACACAGCAAATAGGCCGAACCATTAAACTCAATTTACTCTCGATTCAGCCAGTTAGCAGTGCACGTGCGTAGCAGCAAGCTCACATTCAATTTGCAAGGAACAAATGCGCTCTATCTGGAATACATTGGTCACAACCATCTCCCGTAGAGCTTTCTTGCAGTGTCGCCAACTGCATAGTAAGGCCCGGACGTTCATGCAAAATCATATGTTATGCATATTTCGGTTATTTTGGCACAATGCATCTTATTTTTCTCCTTTGCCTGTTTAAGTGCATATCTTTGCTTGAGAAGGGCGATATTCTAATTTTCTGTTGGCAGGTGAAAAGCTGAAGGAAGTAGGAGACTTCTGTTACTTAGGAAGCAAAATAACCAGTGATGGACGAAGCAAAGAGGATATAAAAAGTAGGTTGACTCAGGCAAGGAAAGCAAGGAACCTGTTGACATCGAATATAGATTTAGGTGTTAGGAAGTAATATTTGAAAGCATTTGTCTGGAGCGTGGCGCTCTATGGAAGTGAAACTTGGACTGTTGGAGCAGCAGAAAGGAGGAGAATTGAAGACTTTGAAATGTGGTGTTACAGGATAATGATGAAGATCAGATGGGTAGATAGGGTTACAAACGAAGAGGTATTAAGACGAGTGGGAGAGGACAGATGTTTCTGGCGACTGCTAATGAAGAGAAGAGATAGGTTGGTAGGACACATACAAAGACACCCAGGAATAGCAAGCTTTGTTATGGAAGGAAGGGTCGAGGACACGAACTGTAGGGGTAGACCAAGGTTAGAATATAAACATATCGCCTTGGATGAAGGGTGTGGTAGATATGTAGAGATGAAACGATTAGCTCAGGACAGGGTGGAATGGAGAGATGCATCAAACCAGTTAAAAGACTGAAAACTCAAACAACAACATCGTTTTGAGGTGCTTTTTGTAATTTCATGTTCTTAAGTCGTGCATTTCGATTCGGACTCCGAGACTGTCACAGAATAATACACACATTATTTTAATACCTGGTACTGCCCCCGTAAATTGAATTATATTGAGACCACGGTGGCTGTATTGGCAAATATGAATAAAGTTATGGCTGTCATAGTTGTGACGTGGATATTCATGACGTAAGCACGGATGACGCAGACTTTATGCAAGTAGGCTGGTTGAGCTGAGATTCTTGGTGACGTCATGATTTTGTTCGAGAAAGATCTGAGATTTACGACGCAGTCGCAGGGAAACCAGGAATTGTGCTAAGGAAGAAGTTACGCTATTGGAGGAGAGGCTCGAACCAATGAATGATCGTTTAGAGGGAGACGGAGATTACTGAAACTACCATATTTAATTACTTTTTGGAATGCAGAATTGTGGAAATCCATTTTCAGTTATGGCATTGATTTGGAATTTTGAAGAAATTAATCTTGAGTTTTTGAAATTTGAAAATCCGTCAAGTATAGCCAAAGTTATAACTTCTAGCAATGACGGAGGAACAAGCTATGGAAGGGATGGATACGCCCCTTAAGAAGTTGATAAAAGGTTTGCACAGCAGAGAGAAGCTCTCATATCTCATTTCTCATTTTCTCATGTCGCATAGTCGTTTTTCTGATTATCATATTGTCCGACTTCGAGTGATTCAGTGAAGCAAGTCGTTATTAGCGCGTGTGGTAGAGCCCACCGCATCGAACGAGCACGGAGCGTGCAGCAGGGCAATTTTACGGTTTCTGAAACTAGGCGAAGTTGAAACGCACACATAAACGAGTCTACAAGATTATATATCAAGAGTTAGCTACTGCCTTTATGCTAATTCTATTGTGCATTACAGTATTGAGTGTGTAGGAAAGTTGAACATTTTCACGATTATACTTTGAAAGATATTGGCATTTTAAGACTGCAGACAAAAGTGATTTTCTCGCCACCTGAGAAGCACTTTCATAATACCACATTCTACGCTACGGCTGACACGTGTATTGCAACCGTGATACAGAAGATTACATTTGGTGATACAACGCTACGTTCTACAATGGAACAGTATAATCTGGCAGTACTTTCAACTATTATTATAACGGAAGTGGAGATGGAAGACTAAATCTTTAATGCAATTGGGACATATATCAATGGAGTGAAATAGCAGCATGGAACTTCGCTAATCGTCTTTCTACAAAAGCGAGCATGTAGTGAACATCCAACTACACTCATGCATCGTAGTCCAACGCTGAATTATATCAAATGGCAGTGGAAATATCTTCATACTCTACAATTATGAACATTTCGGCGGAAATAATTGCAATAAACTTCATGGCGAATTTCTACCAGAACTTCAGGGAACTATCAAGAGAGGCCAGGGTGGACCCGGCTCACAAAGAAGAGTTTTGCCAGAAGGATGTCTATCGTCTACACGGAGCAGTGCAATTTCCGGAGGAGGAAGCAGTTCTATTCTCCGAGGGCGCTGGTTCCAGGTTCGAGGTCGGAGCACATCTTTACGGTGGTGAAATGGAACCAACAGCAGTCATCTTTGGAAATTTTCCTCTAGAACTTCAATCAACAGATAAGGTAGTCGTGAACGTTTCTTGTTTTATTTGAGCCATTTAGCGATATCTGAGCAACCATTTTTCCCATATTTTCTGTCCCATATATTTTGCCCCATATTCTTGCTTGATATTTCTGTACTCAGTACACTTTGATGATTTATGCCTTTTTCTACGATTTATTGAGACATTGTTATGTCATTGGCATATTTAAATAATTTTGGATCAGTTGAGACTGATATAATAATATTCTTTCAGTAATTTGCATATTTTTGTAGTCACGATTTGACTGTAAAGTTAACGATTTTCTATGGCAAATTTGAATTCAGACAGCGTGTCATTTTATTAAAGTAATTCTATTCAGTAAATTACTTTGACCAATTTTTTGTCATCCTCAAGAAAGAATAATAATTAAAAGATTTTAGAGCGTTAAAATCTATTACTTTGTCGACGATCTTGGAAATACTAGTCGTTTTATGAACATGATTGCAACATAGACATTTATCGTCAGTTCTGAAATACCATTGCATTATAGACAATTTTATGAAATATGAACTTTGATTACGATTTATTGAGTACACTATAGTAATGAACATTTGATAGGAGTTTTTCTCAATTCTAGATTGGAACAATAATGTTTGCATTTCACAGTCAAATTGTGTTCTATTCGACTATTTATGCAGTTTAGATGTACTTTGATTGAAGATAGTATTTTTATACTGCGATACTTTGAAGATATTAATCTCAATTTTGATAGACCAGGGAGGCGTGTCTAATCGTATTTGCTATTAAATGTATTTGTGATTGGCAAATTTTTACTTCATATCGATTCATGAATGAAACCCACGAAGGTTAAATATAATAACAGTTTTTGATACAATTGATGAATATAAGAATTTTTAAAGAGGAACTATGGATGTATAATCGTTAGTTCAGTGGACGTGTAAAAGTCGCTGATGAATAATGCCCTTGAATAAGTGAAGGAGGTTCCCACAGTAATATTAATGAAGTTGATGAGTTTATAAGTGGAGGTTTTTTGTATGGATTGTGGAAGATTTTTATGCCATATATATTGAGATATATGATGAATTCAGGGCCAATTTTTGTGCAATTTTGTGCGTTTTGAGCGAGGTATTTTTCCGCTGAGTGTATTGTTCAGCTCCTTTGAAAATTAATCATGTGAAGTTACTGTTAAAATTAACAAGAGTGTTTAAATAATTTGAGATAAAGATTTTGAATGGAGGTTACCGTCACAAATAATAATAATTATTAAAACTTATTAAACCTGAATCTAAAATTTAAATATAACTAACCTTCATTGGTCGATTATATTACCACGATTTGAGTAATTATCAACCGGATAAACGTGTGGTTTAATGTATTTCTAAAATAAATAATATTAATATTGTAAATAATTATGTAAATATCTTTAATAATAATTAAAAACGAACGGGATTAATAGAGGCGTGTATAAATTTTTCAATTGTCGTTTGACAATGTTATAAACAATTTAAAAATGTTATAAATAATTAATGAACATTTTGTTATAAACATTAAAGGTTTTGTTATTATACTCTAAACAACGCTAGTTAAACAATTGGATTATACAATTAAACAAGATTTGGGATTATTAGAGTAATCCATTGATATTTGATTGGAGCATTTAAAAGATTTGCGTGATAATATTTGAGCTGAGTTGTGGACATTTAAAGTGTTTTGAAAAGGAGCTAGGCTCTGAGGTAACTAGCATATGCTAACGTTGGCTGGACAGGTGGGTCCATTTGACGATGCAAGCATGCGACTTGGTGTAGGGTGTATCGCAGCTGGCCAGACAACTGTATGATAGAGGCCAAGGTCACCTACATAGCAGCCTTGCGGTTATAAATAAAGTGTGATGTTTATTAAAAGGAAAACAATTGCTATATGTCTCGTCCCAACTCCCTTATCCATTCCAAGTGTATTATTATTATTACGTTCTTTTGAGCTAGAAAGCTGAAATTTTGTATGTAAAGTCTACAAGTCCTACAGGAGGACATGGTTATATTGACAATGGCTTCTGATCGCCACGTTTATTTTGTTGTTATATTTTTGTTAAATAATTCCTTTATGTGAAATAAATTATTGTACAGTTTAAAGTTTCTTGTTTCCGTTTTGGTTCATTTTAAATATCGTGGTGGAGGTTATTGTGAGGGCATACTTTTAAGTGATCCAGTTGGCAACCCAGACCCGAGATTAATCTGAATAGGTAAGTAAGAGGTAAGTATGAACCCCCGTATATTTTGGTGTGTTCCACAATAATTTCTTGTTAACTACTGCGCTCTAATCTCGGTAGTATCTGTCAGTGCCATTTTCATTGATGTAGCTGTGCCGGTGCGATTGATTATTGGCAATCGGATTGAGGGGGCGGATATCTGACAGCCTACTATCCGGATTATCGGGGACAGTAGGATTGGCGCCGAAATTCGGTGGGGCTCGATCTGCAACATTGGATTACCAAGTTATTGCAGTAGAATTGGCACCGCAATTTCGTGGAGTGCTCGAATAACATTGGATTACCAAGTTATCGATGTCAATGGGATTGTGAAGACTCAAATAAAAAGGTTGATTCTTTGTTAGATGTCTTGGCCAATTGTAGAATTTGAGAGTGTGATTATATAGGGATTAAATGTTGTGTTGTATTAGGAAAATTACACTCAGAAATGATCAGATCTTATACAACTTGAGATTGGTTAAATAGGCTGGAAACTTAGAAAAATCGCCTATGATCTGGAGTCTTATTTTATTTGACCGGCTTATGACATGTTTAGTCATATTAAAGATAAAATTAAACTATTTGGATTGTAAATGTAAATTATTTGTGTTAGGATATTTTAAAATGAACCAAAGAAATTTGAACATGTGCTTGAGTTTATTTCAACATGAAGTGTCTACGAAAGTTAATTATAAGGTAATTATAAGTTAGATTTAAGACAGAAAATTGCTCAAACTTTATATATGGTGAAAGATGTTGCTCAGATGTTGTTATCTTGCTCTGTTTGATGTATGTCCCTAAAGCAGTCTATTATTGAAATATTATTGAGATGGCAGATGAGAGTATGAGAATGATGTTGGAGGAGTTGAAAGCTAGCATGAATAACAGTATGAAGCAGATGATGGAGGAGTATGCTAGTAATTTGTCTGCTAATTTGTCTATTAGAATGGAGGAGAATATGAAATTTCTTCAGACCAGTTCTGCAAACTTAGAAAATAATGTGTCGCGTTTACAGACCAGTACCCAGGGAATCCAGAATGCCGTGACTGACATTCACAAGGATGTTTCAGATGTTAAGACTGATGTTTCTAAGGTACAGAAAGACCTTACTCTGTTGAATCTTGATGTTGCTAATGTCCGGGGTGATATTTCATGTGCTAGAGCAGAAGTAATAGTTGTTAGGAATGATGTTGCTACTGTACAAGACAAAGTCGAAGAAGTTCAAAGAGAGATTAAAAATGTTCGAACCGATGTGTCAAACGTTCAAGTAGACATAAATAATATTCATTCTGATGTAAATGAGATGCAAAGCGATATCAATAAGATACAAGTAGAAGTTAATACAGTTTTTGTAGACATTGCTAAAGTTCAAACTGATGTTAATAAAGTTAGAGAAGAAATTGAAACTTCAAAAACGCTTTGTACTCGTAACATTAGTGCTTTAACAACTAGGTTGGTTGACGAGTCTGTTAGGACAACAGCTTCTCTAGCTGGATTAAAATATGATGTAGAGGTCATGAGAACCCAAGTCTTAGATCATAATCGTTTACTTAAGGAAGACATTGAAGTAGATATTGCGGAAATGTTAACTGCAAATGTAACGGTTTGGAAAGATGAATGGAACAGGTCAAGTGGGGAACATGTCACTCAGATTCAGGAGCGAATTGAACGAAAACTTGCCAGTACACAAGTAGGTATAAATAATGAGGTAGTTCAAATTAGAAAGGATTTGAGTATAAGGATGGATTCGCTATCCGATAGAGGATAGAACTCAAATAGGTCAGGACGTGCAAGCATTAAAAACCGCGTTAGAGGAACAAATTCATAAGGTTGTCTCTGATGTCAATGAAACTACGAGCAAACTTCAGAATTTGAAACTAGGAGAAGCTAGCATGATGGAAACCTATAAGGAAGAGTTGATTAGGAAAGTCATCACGGAAATCACAGATAAGGATCCAGAAGGATTGACTTGTGAAGATGATAGGAATTACGTCAGAAGATGTAACCTCGCTACTGAAGAGAGAGATGTTAGTCCTGAGGAACGTATATTCAGATTTCGGGAAGAAGAAGAGGAGAGGAATATTGAACCTGAATGGAAATATCGTGATAGTGGGAAGAATTACATGGATTCATATCCAAGAAATGTGACAGTCATCCGAAACTTTGAGGACAAACCTCAAAAATTTAGTAATACTGGTAGTCTAACACCGATAGAGTATATCAGGAACCTGAAAGACTATTTTATTGAAGCCCATATTCCTAGAGAAAGAGAGATGAGAATCGTAGAAAGATTTCTAGCTGGAGGACCCCTTGAATGGTTCAGAGCATTTCGGTACACTTTTAGTAATTTCGATGAATTTGCAGAGGCACTGATAAAACGATTCTGGTCAATAGAAGCACAGAATTCATTAAGAGCTGAGGTATACTCGAGGAAGTATTCAGGTACTCTTCCAACACGGTACGCTGATTTCTTCACGAGACAGTTATCGCGCTTGAGATTCTTGCAACCCCCATTGTCGACAGAGCAGTTGATAGATGCTATCTCTCGTATGCTGCCTGTGGAGGTAAGAAGACTTATCATATCGTCAAATATCAGGGATTTGACCAGTATGGACGAACTATTGAGAAGGCTTGACTACACGAGTCCGATGCCAAATTTGGTTCAAAAAGGTCAGAGGCACGAATTCAAAGACATTAATACAGTCTACATGGATCAAGTTCAGCAAACTGATAAGCCCGCTGAAGAAAAAACTGAAAATGTAGGTCCTCACAGGAACAATTATTTTCGCAACAACAGATCCCAAGGTTACCGTCCATATCAGCAAAGACGAGGCTGGAATAACAATAGAGGGAACTATAATAACGGAAGAGGTAGATACTACAATAACCAGGGCTACAATAGGAACTACAACAGAAATAACCAGTACCAGAATCGGAATCAGAATTCTCAAGGTCAGGTTATGACACCCGACAAGTATCAAGAGAGAGAGAAAGAAAGTCAGCAGTATCTGAAGGAAATACGAGAGAAGGAAGCTGAAAACCAGAAGAAAAGACAGGATGTAGTGATCGATCCTGGTCCTTCTACAAGCCAGCAGAATTTGGAAAACAGGAATACAGGACAGAAGAGAAAGTAGAGAGGAGAGAATGCATTAGCCACACACAACCCAGAGAAGAAGAGACTTATGATTAAGGAACATAGAGGAAATATCATACAAGAGTAGAATAATAATTCAATTTCGTGTTCAAGTAAATTCAGATATTTATAAAACAGAGTTTAAAAACAATTTGCAACTGTTTTTAAAACGTGGTGAAGGGAGAATGCCCCCGTAAATTGAATTATATTGAGACCACGGTGGCTGTATTGGCAAATATGAATAAAGTTATGGCTGTCATAGTTGTGACGTGGATATTCATGACGTAAGCACGGATGACGCAGACTTTATGCAAGTAGGCTGGTTGAGCTGAGATTCTTGGTGACGTCATGATTTTGTTCGAGAAAGATCTGAGATTTACGACGCAGTCGCAGGGAAACGAGGAATTGTGCTAAGGAAGGAGTTACGCTATTGGAGGAGAGGCTCGAACCAATGAATGATCGTTTGGAGGGAGACGGAGATTACTGAAACTACCATATTTAATTACTTTTTGGAATGCAGAATTGTTGAAATCCATTTTCAGTTATGGCATTGATTTGGAATTTTGAAGAAATTAATCTTGAGTTTTTGAAATTTGAAAATCCGTCAAGTATAGCCAAAGTTAGAACTTCTAGCAATGACGGAGGAACAAGCTATGGAAGGGATGGATACGCCCCTTAAGAAGTTGATAAAAGGTCTTGCACAGCAGAGAGAAGCTCTCATATCTCATTTCTCATTTTCTCATGTCGCATAGTCGTTTTTCTGATTATCATATTGTCCGACTTCGAGTGATTCAGTGAAGCAAGTCGTTATTAGCGCGTGTGGTAGAGCCCACCGCATCGAACGAGCACGGAGCGTGCAGCAGGACAATTTTACGGTTTCTGAAACTAGGCGAAGTTGAAACGCACACATAAACGAGTCTACAAGATTGTATATCAAGAGTTAGCTACTGCCTTTATGCTAATTCTATTGTGCATTACAGTATTGAGGTGTGTAGGAAAGTTGAACATTTTCACGATTATACTTTGAAAGATATTGGCATTTTAAGACTGCAGACAAAAGTGATTTTCTCGCCACCTGAGAAGCACTTTCATAATACCACATTCTACGCTACGGCTGACACGTGTATTGCAACCGTGATACAGAAGATTACATTTGGTGATACAATGCTACGTTCTACAATGGAACAGTATAATCTGGCAGTACTTTCAACTATTATTATAATGGAAGTGGAGATGGAAGACTAAATCTTTAATGCAATTGGGACATATATCAATGGAGTGAAATAGCAGCATGGAACTTCGCTAATCGTCTTTCTACAAAAGCGAGCATGTAGTGAACATCCAACTACACTCATGCATCGTAGTCCAACGCTGAATTATATCAAATGGCAGTGGAAATATCTTCATACTCTACAATTATGAACATTTCGGCGGAAATAATTGCAATAAACTTCATGGCGAATTTCTACCAGAACTTCAGGGAACTATCAAGAGAGGCCAGGGTGGACCCGGCTCACAAAGAAGAGTTTTGCCAGAAGGATGTCTAACGTCTACACGGAGCAATGTAATTTCCGGAGGAGGAAGCAGTTCTATTCTCCGAGGGCGCTGGTTCCAGGTTCGAGGTCGGAGCACAACTTTACGGTGGTGAAATGGAACCAACAGCAGTCTTCTTTCGAAATTTTCCTCTAGAACTTCAATCAACAGATAAGGTAGTCGTGAACGTTTCTTGTTTTATTTGAGCCATTTAGCGATATCTGAGCAACCATTTTTCCCGTATTTTCTGTCCCATATATTTTGCCCCATATTCTTGCTTGATATTTCTGTACTCAGTACACTTTGATGATTTATGCCTTTTTCTACGATTTATTGAGACATTGTTATGTCATTGGCATATTTAAATAATTTTGGATCAGTTGAGACTGATATAATAATATTCTTTCAGTAATTTGCATATTTTTGTAGTCACGATTTGACTGTAAAGTTAACGATTTTCTATGGCAAATTTGAATTCAGACAGCGTGTCATTTTATTAAAGTAATTCTATTCAGTAAATTACTTTGACCAATTTTCTGTCATCCTCAAGAAAGAAGAATAATTAAAAGATTTTAGAGCGTTAAAATCTATTACTTTGTCGACGATCTTGGAAATACTAGTCGTTTTATGAACATGATTGCAACATAGACATTTATCGTCAGTTCTGAAATACCATTGCATTATAGACAATTTTATGAAATATGAACTTTGATTACGATTTATTGAGTACACTATAGTAATGAACATTTGATAGGAGTTTTTCTCAATTCTAGATTGGAACAATAATGTTTGCATTTCACAGTCTAATTGTGTTCTATTCGACTATTTATGCAGTTTAGATGAACTTTGATTGAAGATAGTATTTTTATACTGCGATACTTTGAAGATATTAATCTCACTTTTGATAGACCAGGGAGGCGTGTCTAATCGTATTTGCTATTAAATGTATTTGTGATTGGCAAATTTTTACTTCATATCGATTCATGAATGAAACCCACGAAGGTTAAATATAATAACAGTTTTTGATACAATTGATGAATATAAGAATTTTTAAAGAGGAACTATGGATGTATAATCGTTAGTTCAGTGGACGTGTAAAAGTCGCTGATGAATAATGCCCTTGAATAAGTGAAGGAGGTTCCCACAGTAATATTAATGAAGTTGATGAGTTTATAAGTGGAGGTTTTTTGTATGGATTGTGGAAGATTTTTATGCCATATATATTGAGATATATGATGAATTCTGGGCCAATTTTTGTGCAATTTTGTGCGTTTTGAGCGAGGTATTTTTCCGCTGAGTGTATTGTTCAGCTCCTTTGAAAATTAATCATGTGAAGTTACTGTTAAAATTAACAAGAGTGTTTAAATAATTTGAGATAAAGATTTTGAATGGAGGTTACCGTCACAAATAATAATAATTATTAAAACTTATTAAACCTGAATCTAAAATTTAAATATAACTAACCTTCATTGGTCGATTATATTACCACGATTTGAGTAATTATCAACCGGATAAACGTGTGGTTTAATGTATTTCTAAAATAAATAATATTAATATTTAAATAATTATGTAAATATCTTTAATAATAATTAAAAATGAACGGGATTAATAGAGGCGTGTATACATTTTTCAATTGTCGTTTGACAATGTTATAAACAATTTAAAAATGTTATAAATAATTAATGAACATTTTGTTATAAACATTAAACGTTTTGTTATTATACTCTAAACAACGCTAGTTAAACAATTGGATTATACAATTAAACAAGATTTGGGATTATTAGAGTAATCCATTGATATTTGATTGGAGCATTTAAAATATTTGCGTGATAATATTTGAGCTGAGTTGTGGACATTTAAAGTGTTTTGAAAAGGAGCTAGGCTCTGAGGTAACTAGCATATGCTAACGTTGGCTGGACAGGTGGGTCCATTTGACGATGCAAGCATGCGACTTGGTGAAGGGTGTATCGCAGCTGGCCAGACAACTGTATGAGAGAGGCCAAGGTCACCTACATAGCAGCCTTGCGGTTATAAATAAAGTGTGATGTTTATTAAAAGGAAAACAATTGCTATATGTCTCGTCCCAACTCCCTTATCCATTCCAAGTGTATTATTGTTATTACGTTCTTTTGAGCTAGAAAGCTGAAATTTTGTATGTAAAGTCTACAAGTCCTACAGGAGGACATGGTTATATTGACAATGGCTTCTGATCGCCACGTTTATTTTGTTGTTATATTTTTGTTAAATAATTCCTTTATGTGAAATAAATTATTGTACAGTTTAAAGTTTCTTGTTTCCGTTTTGGTTCATTTTAAATATCGTGGTGGAGGTTATTGTGAGGGCATAATTTTAAGTGATCCAGTTGGCAACCCAGACCCGAGATTAATCTGAATAGGTAAGTAAAAGGTAAGTTTGAACCCCCGTATATTTTGGTGTGTTCCACAATAATTTCTTGTTAACTACTGCGCTCTAATCTCGGTAGTATCTGTCAGTGCCATTTTCATTGATGTTGCTGTGCCGGTGCGATTGATTATTGGCAATCCGATTGAGGGGGCGGATATCTGACAGCCTACTATCCGGATTATCAGGGACAGTACGTGTCGTCCTTTTTGCAAATTAATATCAATTATTTTTATTCAGCATTTAAAAATCAGTGGCTGTTAAAATTGTGTATCAGTTACACCTAACAAGAAGTTCCGTGACGTACTAAAGAGCCTACTTTTCTTAAAATTAAAATTCATGCCAATGATTAATCAACAGAATATGAACCTACCTAGAATAATTACGAAATTACGTTCGTAATAACGAAATGTCTAATTAGTTCGAAATATTCCTGGTATAATGTAGCCTAATAGAGCACTACAGTTGGCAGCCGTGGTGACTGAATATATTCATAGTTCAATATCTTAAGGTCTGTCTGTCTGTTGGGTAGTCAGCCCGAAGGCTGGTTGGATCCTCAAATAGCACCGCTGTTAGGTTATGTGGGTAGATACCCACAAAACCCAACAGAATACAAAATTTGATTGAAGTCCAATGGAGGTTACATGCAGTTAGACATATGATCTATCAGCGCGCGTAAAAGCATGTTGGCAACAATGCCATGCGTGTGCTGGTCAGAAATAATCTGATATATTATGATGTCTTGTTGTGCCAATTTCGGATGAAAACATTTGTTAGTATTAAATTTACCTGTATTCTAAAATTGGACCTATCAGCAGGCATAGAATCATGTTGGCAGTACTGACTTACATTAATTACTCCAAATTAATCTAGAGTGTCAGGTACTATACGTGTGCAAAGTATAGAGCTGTTGGCTTGCATACTTTCCGATATATTGATATTAGGGTAAAACATATAGACAGTATTTATTAACAGTTGGCAGCCCTGATTGCTCTTAAGAATACTTATAGTCATATCTGTTATGTTGCACATAGCACATACGAAATTTGGTTGAAATCCAACTGATAGTATAGACGTTACATGTATTTAAATATTGGTCCTATCAGCAGGCTTAGAATCGTGTTGGTAGAACTGACGTTGTCTCCATCTCGTCGTAATGTATGCCCAATCCATTTCCATTTCCTACGACGCATCTCAATATAAATGGGTGTTTGCTGTGTTCTTCTCCACAGCTCTTCATTGGAGATAACTTGTGGCCACCATATCCTCAGGATATTCCTCAAGCATCTATTCACAAATATTTGGAGTCTGTTAATGAGTTGTTTGTTGGTCTTCCAAGTTTCACACCCATAGAGCAATATTGACTTGACATTTGAATTGTAGATGCGAAGTTTGGTGTAGGCTAGATGTTAAGATCCCTTGCTTTCCAGATTGGTCTCAACATTACGAATGCTCCTTTAGCCTTATTATCCTCCATAGTACCCCCCTCAGTGGTGACCATACTTCCCAGGTAGCAAAACTGTTTGACTTGATCGATCTCTTGATTCCCTAGAAATAATGGTGCCTTCTTTCGGTTATTATGGCGCATCTCCTTGGTTTTCCTTCCATTGATCTTCAATCCCACCTCAGAGGCTTCAGTTCTTAAATCATTCTGCTTTGCTTCCATTCCTTTGTAACTGCTGGCTAGCAAGCACAGGTCGTCTGCGAAATCCAGGTCCTCCAACCTGTCTGTAAGTCCCCACTGGATACCTCTTCGGCGATTCATTGCTTTCTTCATGATAAGAACCAGCACCATGAGAAATAGTATGGAGACAGCAAATATCCTCTTAAATGCATGGGTATAGTTATAACTCTTTGTCCTCTTCAAGGAGTAACCTATAATGGAATGTTGGTTGTAATAGCTTGTTGAAATACAACGTGCTATACGGATATTAAACGTTGATTGATTGCTCACCCGAATGATATATACACACACTCATACAGCCATCACAATAACACAGGTTTTCAGACAAAATTCAACACACACCCAAGTAAACGGGGCTACAAGGTCATCATGCCGCAAAAAACCTAAAGAATCAACAACAAAAGACTCTACCACGGATCAAGGTCACCAAATATTAATTGCTCTATTCCAGTGTTTTTTAATATGTGGTGTTATAAGTATATAGCCTATATAATATATACACACTACAATATACATGCTTAACATTATAACGTGTGGGTAGTTATAAATCAATAAATACCAAAGAAAAACGAAGTAAAAATTTTGTACCTGCAGGAATTTGAACCACGAACCTTCAGACTAAGAGCCCAGGTTGCTGGTTTAGTATAACTGTATCATATTTTCTGTTGAAATCAACGATTTCATTAGCGTTGTCTGGCGTTTCTATAAACCATTTGATACTAAATATGCATTATTTTGTTCAGTACATTCCTAAAAGGATATAAACTTACTGTACGCAGTTACGGAAATAAATGGATTTACGAGCAAAAATAGCGGCTATTGTGACGGCACGGACCCACAACGATATGGCACGGTTGGCCTGACTTGTTAGTCACTTCTACGGTTACATATTCTATTATAATATGCTAATATCCTACCGGTCACCTCCTTGAGGACAGTTTATACTCCCCTATGTACGATAAGCGTATTTGGTATGGCCAGGCCTTGTTGAATCGTAAGTTACGGTTAGGGTTTAATACTTGCACGATTCGTACATCCGCCATCTTGGCTGATGACCTTGTAGTTTGGGCAAAAGAAGCTTCCCACATTAAGGTATATTGTTGCAAAATTTGGTAGAGATTAGATGATTGGGTTAGTCGTAATTTGATTTAAGCTTTGAACATTTGTGTGGCCGCCATTACGCTTCCGTCAAGATGGCGGCGATATAAAACATGACACTGTGATACCCTTTGCCAATGCTACCTCTGTACCAAATTTCGTTCAATTAGGTTTCACCATGTTTGAACAGATAGGGGAGGGGGACAGACATGTAGAGTACACACACACAGACACACAATGTTTGGCCCTGTGTTGATCTCATAAGTCTACTTTCAGTTATTGCAAAAATCGAAAGTAGGCTAAAAATGAGTTTTATGTTCGACGTTGTCGAAATGTAAATATTATATGTCAGAAAACTGTATCATAATGAGGGCCATTGTAACATTGTTTTTCATTATGAAACGGTTTCTCCAGCCAATCAGAGCTCATTCATTGACCAATTAGGTAACGATAGCTTTGCGCATGCTCTCAAAGTCCAACATGTCGGACATGAATTAGCCTACATGATTTGAAAGTTCAAATTGTATATCGGATCAACCATTGTAGTTACAATCCCAAACACAAAGACAAAATCAACACGAACCTTTACGGTAACAAGAAAATACTATGACAAATGCAAGAAATTTATGAATCTACGTCCAGAAGTTAGCAACACAGCCTCCTTCTATATAAATTACCGAAAATAAACTGGCGAATATGAGACAAGAAATGGCACTGTACCTTAATATCCCCCATTCGAATTTCTACACAGCGCATTGCTTTCAAACAACTTCGGTGACAATATTAGTGAATGCTTGAGCTGGACGGCAGGCTGTAAACAATAGCATTAGCATTGCCAAGCAAAGTTAATGGTCTCTGCTTTCGAAGTTTTTTGACCTACCCAGCGCGCCCTGTTCACTAAATGAAGTAACTGAATCCCAGAGATATTTATGAATATTTATGTTAAAACATATAATAAAGTTATAATTATCGTCGAACATAAACAGTCGTATGCAACTCGCCTATAATGGTAATTAAGACACTCGTATGGAAAGACTCGTGTCTTAATTATTGCCAGTATAGGCTCGTTGCATAATGTACTATAACAAGATGGGACTGGCCTATCGACCGAATCAGAACACCTAGAAGAAGGAATGTCTGTCGCGCGGACAGTCGTCTCTGGCGCACCTTAGCGTGCGTAGCTACCCGAGGATGGTCTGGGTTTGTTGCTGGCCGGTTGTACCCGCCCTCTGTTGGAGAATAGCTCGCTTATCTTCATCGCACTGTTAATTAGTGTGTACACTTTACGATGTGATGTAGGAAGTGGAACCAAGGCCGTGCCAAGGCTGCCAACGTAACGACTTTTTAATGAAGACACCAACATCCTTGGCGCAAACAAAAGACTGGACTCGCGGGAATCGAATCCGGGTTTTTGAACCGTGGGACCTGTGAAGAGTGAACTGCCTCCTACAAGGTTTGTGAGTGAGCCAAACAGCTGCACGGTACAGTAAGTCACTCGGCGTAGAAATATTCAATTTGAGAATTGGAATTCGACTCCCCGAAAGCTGAAGTCCCTTTGCAAGTGCTGTTCCATCACTACACCCTTAAAGTTGCTGTTGTAATCACTCAGTGTGTGTAAAATTAGTAAAAGAATCACCAGTCACCCATCTTCTGAAGTCGGATTCGTAGTTGGTAGCATGCTGAACTGCTGTGCCCTAGATCGCGGGTTCAAACCCGGCCGAAGTCGTCGGATGTTTTAAGAGCGTTGTAAATCCCTCAGTATACCTTCCTTCGGAGGGGAAGTAAAGCCAGTGATGGACGAAGCAAAGAGGATATAAAAAGTAGGCTAGCACAGACAATGAAAGCATTTCTACAAAAAAGGAATCTGTTGACATCGAATATAGATTTAGGTATTAGGAAGTCATTTTTGAAAACCTTTGTCTGGAGCGAGGCGCTCTATGGAAGTGAAACTTGGACTATTGGTGCAGCAGAAAAGAGGAGAATTTAAGTGCTTGAAATGTGGTGTTACAGGAGAATGATGAAGATCAGGTGGGTAGATAGGGTTACAAACGAAGAGGTATTAATACTAGTGGTAGAGGAGAGATGTTTCTGGTGACTGCTAATGAAGAGAATAGATAGGTTGGTAGGACACATACTAAGACACCCAGGCATAGCAAGCTTAGTTATGGAAGGAAGGGTCGAGGACAAGAACTGTAGGGGTAGACCAAGGTTAGAATATGTTAAACAGATTGCCTCGGATGGAGTGTGTTGTAGCTATGTAAAGATGAAACGATTAGCTCAGGACAGGGAGGCATGGAGGTTGCATCAAACCAGTCAAAAGACTGAAATCTCAAACACACATAGAACTTTCCACTAACTAAACTTGTGTGAAGCTAAATTTCTAGGTTAGATTTCGTTGAAACGCTCTATCAAAGTTCCTAAGTTCACCACTAGGTGTCAGTGGCATCTGGCAGCAATAGTTGGAACTACTTAAAATTGAACGGAACTTGTAGCTCACCCCATGGGCGTCCGCTTGAAACAGCTACAGCCTCTGGCGATCTGAATATGTCATAGGACACTCCCGGTACTAAAAGCCATGCGATAGATAGATAGATAAATAAATATATAAATAAATGAAATAATTAGATTGAAAATGAAGGGCAGATGACCTCGTAGTTCCGCCCCTGAAAACAACAATAACTAACGATTGAAAATGAAACGCAAGATTGGCAACATTCTCTACCGTGGAAGTGAAACTTGGACTGTTGGTGCAACAGCAAAGAGGAGAATAGACGCGTTTGAAATGTGGTGTTACAGGATAATGATGAAGATCAGATGGGTTACAAATGAAGAGGTATTAAGACCGGTGTAGGCGACCACACGTTGAACACTCACCCACCGTGGCACAGTGGGTCAAAATCGAAATCGAGGGGGACAAAATTATTTTTACGTTTTAATCATGAATTTAGATTGAAAGCAACGTATATAATTTGTTTACTTCATAATAAACATCAGTTAAGACCTTTTTAAGCTACGTCTACACATGCAAGAAATTGCCCATGACTAGAAGTTGGACAGAGCATTCAGTTATCTCTTCAGAACAATTTTCTACCCCTAATTTACTTTTAACAAAGTCACAAAGTTCCACTTTTGACATAATCGTCGAACCCAGTGCTTCAAACAGTTGTAAACATGTGAGAACTGGTTGCGCGGCATGTTCTAAAACGTAAAATAACTAAGTAAGTTGCAAAAAGATGCAAAAAATCTTATAATAGGCGTAAACTACGAGACTTTATCTACATTTTAACATTAAGTAGAAAGTGACGCAGAGTGACGCGACATACTAAAAATCTAAGTGAATATATAATTTAAAAAATAATAGTTAAATATTATATAATGGAAATATAGCTAAATTTACGTAAGAATTACGCCCATTTATAACTGAAAGACGTTAAAAATATCATACCTTCAGCTGCATGTTCCATCTTAAAGCATCACACTAACCACAGCCACTTACATTCACCCTCCAATTCAGACTGCTCGAACAGTGGTGACAGATGCGTTTATATCCCAGAATAGTGAGCGGCAATTATATGAGAATGCTGTAGAAGTAATACATTTTGATTTTTTAACTATGAAAATAAATAATTTTGTCCTCCTAGATTTCGATTTTGACCCACTGTGCGTGGCAAGCTAATAGTTTCGCTAATTGTGTGTTCTAATCTGTTAACATCTACAAACTTTGCAATCCTTGTCACTGACTACAACGTCTAATACTACGGTCTACTAACCCCAAGGTTGCAGGTTCACTCCTGGCCGTGATAAGTGATTTTTGAAAGGCGTCAAAAATCACGACACGCATGTCATACTATGTTGGCATGTCAAATAACCCATTTGAATTCAGTAGGCCGTGTTCATAATGGCAACATTAATCTCGGGAGTTTCCGCAACATAAAGTTCCTAATGTCTGTACTAGAAAGCGCTATAGTTTTCAAGGAGCTTTGATATCTAACCTTCTTGACTTTTATAGTGCTTCAAGGAACAACGAAATTCGACATGCAAGCCGCCCTTTGGGTGTCAAATAACAAAGCTTGCACTACTGTACAGTTCAATGAAAGACGCGATCAAGTGCACGTGGGCGTCCACCGTTAGTTCGTGCAGTTGAACAACACGTCAAGGAAAACCATTCTTCGAACTTCCCACAAATTTCATTTCTTCATAAAATAATAATAATATCGTATGGCCTCGGGTGCTGGGCTAGGGTTATATTTACCACACACTACTCCCTCACGATGCTGCGACTGAATAACCTCATTCCAGAACTTTTCACAGAATTTCATTTTAAAATCATTGATATCAGTAAACTTGTCTCTGTAGACAGCAAACCAATTCCTCGCTTCCCCACAAACACTTGTTCTAAAATTTCAACTACCTGGCACCACTCAATACTACCATTTTCCAACCTCTCCCCGTTTTTATTTTCTATAGTGTTCATGAACTCCATTGGGCACCCCTGTCGATTGCTGAACTTACCCAGTTCTACCTCCCTGTGTGTGCTATTCACAAAAACTGACCTATTCTGACTATTTTCTTGCCTGATCCTAGCTTTTAATTTTAATTCTAATTCTGCGATTTTCTCCTCAGCCTTCCTCTCAATACTGTTTACTGTTAATTTAATGTTTCCTTCTAATTCTTCTACTTTATCATATAGCTTTGCTTGTTTCTCCTCAATCTTGCTAATGCTCTCTCTATTACTCTCTCTTAAATCATTTACTTCTGCAACTATTTGCGAGTGGACTTTCTCAATTCTACCCCCCAGCTGTTCCTTAACCTCTTTAGTTGCTACCTGAATTTTGTCAATTTCTCCCCCCAATTGCTTTTTGACCTGCTGTGTTTCCAGTTGCACTAGTTCTTTTAAATTTTCAGCCTGTGTACTGATTCTAATTTCTAACTCCTCCTGTACTTTTCCTAATTTCTTGTCTACATCTGCAATGATCTCTTTAACCTTCTCTTCCATTACTCCTCTGATTTCTCCTCTAATCTGCTCCATTTTTACACTAATTTCCTTGTTGTTCTTATCTAATTTTGCATTATTCTGTTCTAATTTTTTATTTAAAGCTTCTGTACTTTCTTTATTTTCCCTACTGTTTTGTTCTAATTTTGCATTATTCTGTTCTAATTTTGCATTTAAAGCTTCTGTACTTTCTTTATTTTCCCTACTGTTTTGTTCTAATTTTGCATTATTCTGTTCTAATTTTGCATTTAAAGCTTCTGTACTTTCTTTATTCTCCCTACTGTTTTGTTCTAATTTTGCATTATTCTGTTCTAATTTTGCATTTAAGGCATCACTACTAACTTTGTTCTGATACATGAACTCGAGAAGTAAAGTTTTTAATTCTGGTTGGCCGCCTACACTCCCTGTTTCAGTATCGGGATTTACCTCCGCTACCCCGGTACTACCATCACTCGACATACTGCTCGTATCATCACTCTCCAGTTGATGACCACTACGTAACCTCATCTTTCTTTCTCATCCCCCATAATGATATACACTGATAAAGACAAATAACCCCCAAAATACAGGCACAGAAATATATACCCTTCTCCTTCCACAAATGTTATTAGGTTTTCAGCCCCAAGTTGTCGGCGACAAGTGTAACGTTAATTATTTCCCCATCTGTTGGTAGCGACAAATTTAGCAATTTGGCTGCCCCTAACTGTTGGGTGATAAATGTAACTGTTTACCTTTGCCTAAGCTATGCTGTTTTAATGGGCGCCAAGACCTCAACGCAATGCTGAAATCTAAATTTGTATTTAACAACGTCTAGCTCTGGTAGAACACCTTCAAGAATCTATTCACTCAGATCGTGGTATGATTTGATCATTAACCCAACAAACAATTGTATCAGGAGAAGGAATTGGTCTATATCTAATGCTACCTACTGAAAGCAAAGATTGCATTGTAAAAGAATTGAATTTATTATATAAAACAAGTATAGCAAAATTAATAATAATAATAAGTTTAAAATTTAAATTGGAGCGTTGCGATTTTAATATTACCGATAGAAAATTACGTGAAAACGGGGTCTGATAAATTATTGATTTTACTCTTATTCCCAAGCTATGAAGTTACTGAAATATGAAATATAAAACAAAGAGAAATGAGAGATTGCGTATTTCTGCGTCATTCGCGCTTACCACTGGAAATTGCCAAAGCATTTCCCTCGTACTGGATGATGCTGTGTGCTTCCGACAGTCTCCTGGACGTCGTCATCTCCGTCGATATTTGATGATATACTTGTAGATTTGGTGGCTTTATGGTCCTAACAACGGAGCCATACCCTCGTACAACCACACTGGTTAAGTTTTAAACAGATAGTTCTCCACTCCACGGAACATCGGAGCGACACACACTTGCAACCGAACTAGTCAAGTCTTTCACAGATTGTTCTCGTTCCACGGCGCGCTGAACGATATATCCACACGTCAGCTCCCCACCACGGTACCGACTTCCAGCTTACGTGGTCTCCACTGATTGGCTGAGCACCCCGCTACTTCCCCTTCTCTGGCTCATTACACACGGCACGCGAATGATGAAGTCGATTTCCGTTCCAAGTATCCGCCTTTTCTTGACGCTGCAACCCCGCTTGCGTAATACTACGTTACAAGAATCATCCTGTATCTGAATTTCCAGTGAGTCATGTCTCTCATAATATCCTAACTGACGAAACTCCGTAAAATTCCGTAATCACATAATTTTCTATGATATTGTCGTTCGTAATAATTTGCTTGATAGCGTTTTCTAAGACATAGAAAACCTATCTGTATGCTTATAATTTTTATAAAATGCTCCGAAAAATATCTTAATAATAATAATAATAATAAATTAATAATAATAATAATAATAATAAATTAATAATAATAATAATAATAATAAATTAACATGAAAAATTCTCTTGGCTGAACAATTTGCCGCGTAAATAAATATAGAATGGCTTCCTACTGACTTATGCCAGTGGCATAAAAACTCCTCGAAAAACACGTTACAATTATGCAACGAGCCTATAATGGCTATAATTAAGACACGAATATGTTTATAAAACGAGCGTAGCGAGTGTTATAATTTCCATACGAGTGTCTTAATTACCATTATAGGCGAGTTGCATACGACTGTTTATGTTCGACGATAATTATAACTTAATTATATGTTTTAAAATAAATATTCATAAATATCTGTGGGATTCAGTTACTTCAGTTAGTGAACAGAGCGCGCTGGGTGGTTTGCTGACTGAATATAGAGCATGCGTGGGTCAAAGAATTTCGGAAGCGGAGACCATTAACTTGGCTTGGCAATGCTATTGTTTACAGCCTCATGATGTCTAGTGCCGTCCAGCTCTAGCATTCACTAATATTGTCACCGAAGTCGTTTGAAAGCAATGCGCTGTGTAGAAATAGGCACAGTGCTATTTCTTGTCTCATATTCGCCAGTTATTTACGCGAACGTATGGACGGTGCACTTTCTATGTCGGTAATTTATATAGAAGGATGCTGTGTTGCTAACTTCTGGACGTAGATTCATAAATTTCTTGTATTTGTCATAGTATTTTCTTGTTTTGGTAAAGGTTCGTGCTGATTTTGTCTTTGTGTTTTGGATTGTAACTACAATGGTTGATCCGATATCCAATTTGAACTTTCAAATCATGTAGTGTAATTCATGTCCGACATGTTGGATTTTAAGCGCATGCGCGAAGCTATCCTTACCTAATTGGTCAATGAATGAGCTCTGATGGGCTGGAGAAACTGTCTCATAATGAAGAATAGTAGACTACTATAATGACCCTCATTATGATACAGTTTTCTGAAATATACTATTTACATTTCGACATCATCGTCGAACATAAACATATTAGGCCTATAATTAAAAATTATAATCTTGGATTCGTCTGAAAGTAGGTGGAGGGGGTGTAATGTTCAAGTTACCCTACCTGCAACCAAATGAAGCATCAGCAGAAGGGGTACTGGGGGGATGGGGTAAGAAACATACTGTGAATACTAGGAATGGGTTATTTATGGGATAGGGACTTACGAAGAGAGGAATGCAGGGTGTGTATAGAAGGGTTAATGCAGGTACTGAGAGTAGGGTGTGCCAACAGGACAACCTTAACGGAGTTCTGCGAAATGAGGACATTTATGAGCATAAAGCCTGAATGTGTAACGAAAAGAGAAATGAAAGGGACAATTTGGTGGTTAATGGGGGTGTACAAGAACAAAGCATTGAGAGACGGAGGAAAAGAGGACTGCCTGTTTTGTGGGAAGGTTATGGGTGCAGCACACCTGATCAGGGAATGCAGTGTGACCAAATGATAAGAGCAAAGTTTGTAGACAAGCCAGATATAAACAGAATAGAACGTGAAGATGAGTATCACACTTTAAAAAAATTACTAAATCGGGAATGGAGGAAGTGAGGTAAATTAGCGAAATGTTTAAATATTATCAGGGGAATGTGGGAGTGGAAAGCAACAGATGAGAACCAGAACAAAGATGCAAGTGAAATAAGTATACGGGTACAGGAGATGGTTTCCTAAACTATAATAGTACATAATGCAACGAACCTATAATGGCAATAATAAAGACACGAGTATGTTTATAAAACGAGTGAAGCAAGTTTTATAATTTCCATACGAGTGTCTTAATTACCATTATAGGTGAGTTGCATACGACTGTTTATGTTCGACGATAATAACTATTTTATGTTCGAACATAAATATTCATAAATATCTGTCGAGATTTCGCCAGTTTTATGTACTGAATAGAACGCATGGGACGCAGAGAATGCCTTGTATTTGACCATGGCCTCCTCGATTACCCTACTATGACACTAGGCCACGCAGTGAAATTTAAATTAGGAGGCCGTGGAACTCAGCGCAGGTGCGATGCTATCCTTACCTAATTGGTCAAACAACTGTTTCTTGAGCTCTGATTTGTGGGAGAAACTGTTTCATAATGAAAAATATTGTTATAATGATCCTCATTATGATACAGTTTTCTGACAGATAATTTATTTACATTTCGACATCGTCGAATATAAAACTTAGTTAAAGTCTAGGATGGCCTCTCTGTATCAACAAGGATAAGATTAAGTTAGTAGCCATTATTAGTGTCTTCATATTGTTTATAACATTTGTGACTTATGTTTACATTTTATGTTTCGACGTATTAATCTTACGGAGAAGAATTTTTGTATTAGGCTATTGAGGAATCGCTGTAAACATCTTATTATATAATACGCTAAGGTGTATGTTTCACGAAACTCAAGCTCCTAAACCAGAGGGAGTTAGGTTTGTACCGAAATCTTATAAATCGTCTCAATAGTTGATGAAAAATAGGTGTCCGGACAGTTCCCCACAGCCCTTGGACGTGGCTACCTGTTTAATGACTCAGAAATAATCTCGACTGACAGTTCCACACACATTCCCACCCCTCTCCCCCGCCCCCAGGCCACTATGAAAACGATCAAGTTGAAAATTTGGCCTACTGTTGTTTAGCACTTTTAATATCTCTGGAATCACATATTATATTCTTTAACTACTGAACTACTGTATAAAGTTTGAGACAAAACTGTTTAATACTCTTCAGCTATTATGAGTACAAGTACAAGTGCTAGTACATAAAAAATGAGAAATTTCCAAAGGCTCCTCCCCATAGTAGCCTTTGAAGTATAAGTATAGCGTAAGATCTTCCCCTGATATTTAACAGCTGTATAATACAGCACACTTTAAAAATGTATCGTGCAAGTACATAAAATATATATTTGTTTCGTTTATACCGCATTTTGCACAATCTTGTCGGGTTGTCAAAGTGTTGAAGACGGAAGCTGAGAAGACAAACTGCGCATTTGTCAAGGCCAAGCTCAACATTGACGGACGGATTGAGAACATTCAGAAAATGTTCGAAAATGACAAAAATATGAAAAGTTTTCTGAAGGCAGTTAGTTGCCTATTCACAGAAAATGGAGTAGGTTAATAATACTGTTGAACAAATATGACAAAAAAAAACTGACGAAGCCTAGAAAGCTGATTTTAAACACTCCAAAATGATCGTTTTTGTTATTATTTTACTAGTCCACTGCCTGGATAAAGTGTGATGGAAATCAGACTCTGCATCTATTTTATTTTGGCGGAAATTACACTACATCACAATGATATTTTCGAGACCGTGTTAGCTTTTCTTCACTCCAAAGGAGTATTATGTTAAGGTGCATTGTCACTGGTGCGGCTGTAACGATTATCGCTGAAGCCTAGCCTTAGGGAGGGATGTGTGTAGAACTGTCAGTCGAGATTATTTCTGAGCCATTAAACAGGTAGCCGCGTCCAAGGGCTGTGGCGAATTGTCAGTATTTTGGGCAGTGTGTGGAAGTGTCTGTGTGGCGAACTGTCATGTAATCGAAAAATCTTGCCTTTATTGAGAAATCAACGGAAATATATTTATTAGTTTATGAAGTACTTTTAAACAAATAAACAAGATAATAGCCCCTGCGAGAACTCTGCCGCCTACAGCCCGCACAGCACTAGAGCCGCGCGGGTAGTCTGTATAGGTTTGATGTTTGTTTTTGGCCGGTGGCCGTCAAATCCGCGCATCCACTGTGCTAACCGTTCAGCCTCCTTCCATCTTTTCTTCGTTCCTTCTGATCGTGCGTGCGTGCATACTGCACATGCTCACAATAAGAAGGCATCCTGGCTGGTCGGAGACCTCTAGGCAACAAGCAAGCCCCGGTCAAAAACAAACGTCACACCTGTAGACATGGGGCGCACGCAACCCATTATGCGAGAATTCTTGCATGGGTCCGCTGGTTGTAATAATCACATGTACCAGGCGATGGTTGGAATCCCTCCCTATATTATTCTGCTAAGGTCCCATTCCTGTTTTGTACCGAAAATAAGGTCCCATTAACACCAACCTACACATATGGGGAACCCACAGGTTCAGCATAACCCAATGCTTAAGCGAAACGCACTCACTTACTCTTTAAATTCCTCACAATTAAATAAATACCTTAAAACATGTATTTTTACCATGAAATAATGAAAGAATGCAACACGGTAACCATGGTAACAGAATCTCACAGGTGCATCTATTTCTGTAAGACTCATTGCAATTCCAATTATTATATTACTGTGGAAGTTTCCAGGCGGTTATAAGGTTATCACGGAACCAAATTAAGCTGTAAAATTCATCAATACATACAGTATAATGCGCTTAAGGGGGTCAAGGGGCACTCTAGGATTTTTCACGCAATTTTCACGTGTGAGTGTGGTACGAAAGGTCTTTTTCACCCGACTATAAAGGGTCTCCGAAAACCACATTTAAAGGCCCTTAAATTAACAGTGTCTGTGATATTCCCAGAAAACTAACTTCGCTCTGATATACCTATGAAGGAATGACAAACCCCTAACCACTGCACCAGTAGCTGAATTGATAAAGTCTGATAATTCATACCAAGGATAAATCAGTCATAGCATTCATGATTGAGATTTTGCCAAGTGTACTCTTTACAACTAGAATATTCGCGGGCGAAGCCGTGACGGGTAATGCTAGTCAATAATAATCTTGTCCCAATCTCTGGTTATCCGAGATTTGGAGCAGTAATACTAATACTACACTAAAGAAAATGTTATTAGGAAGGTTTTCTGACAAGAAATTAAACTATTCCTTTAGAGACCATCACATTCTATGGTCTTCAGCGAGGTTTCTTATCGCGCGACGGTACCAGTCTCTGGGTTTCAATGGGAAGAATTCGGCGAGACCCACTTCCACAGCTTCAATGTTATGAAATGTCTTCCACGCAAGAAATGAGCCATGGATCGAGAAAGATGGTGATCTGAAGGCGCAAGATCAGGGCTGTATGCTGGAGGTGGTAGCAGTTCTACTCCTCCCAATTACTGATTGTTTGCCATGGTTGTTGTGCAGTATGAGGTCACGCATTGTCCTGCTGCAAGGGAACTCTATTTCGGTTAACCAATGCTAGGTTTCTCCGTCTCAACATTTCATGAACTCGTTCCAAGTTTTTTCGTATGGCCTCGGGAGCAAGTATTGTTATTTGACAACCAGAGGGTAGCTTGCATGTCGAATTGTGTTGTTCCTTGAAGCACTATGCAAGTCAAGGAGAGCGGTCGGTGGCGTAGTGGGTAGCATGCTGTGCTTCTATGATCAAGATTGCTGGTTCAAACCCGGCCGAAATCGTCGGTTTTTTACGTTAAAAATCCCTCAGTATGCCTTCCTTCGGAGGGCAAGTAAAGCCGGCGGTCCCATATCATTGATTTATGGCATGTTAAAGAACCTTCCACTAATTACACCTGTGTGAAGCTGAATTATATAGGTTAAACATTTGACTAACATTCTTAGGTTCCTACGTTCGTCGTCAAGAGACGACTGCGGTGGCATCTGGTAACTAAGTTCTGAACTAGTTGGTAGTTGATGGTGGCGTTTGCGGCAAGAGAAGGAACTACTTGAAAAAATCATTGTCTGCAGTCCTTACTTGAATTTAAACAGATACACACACTAATACAGTCATCACAATTAACACCGGTTATCAGACAGATTCTACACTCACGCAAAGTACACGGGGCTACATGACCACCTTGTCGCAGCCTCTAAACTGAGGAACCAACCAAAGTCAAGGAGGTTAGATATCTAAGCTCCTTGACACTATAGCGCTTTCTAGTAGAGAAATGAGGAACTTTGTGTTGGTGGAAAATACTGAGATTAATTTTCCCATTATGAACACAGCCTACTAAATTCAAATGGGTTCTTTAACATGCCAACATCGTATAACATCCGTGTCGTGATTTTTGTCGCCTTAAAAAAAAACCACACTTACCACGGCCAGGAGCGAACCTGCAAGCTTGGGGTTGATAATCCGACACGATAACCACTCACCCACCGTGGCAAGCTAACTCATTCCAGTTGTTGAGAATAACAATCCGCATTGACTGCGCGCCCGTTTGGAACGAACTCCCAGTGAATCAGTCCTCCTCTTGATCCACGACAGATGACCACTCTACGTTTAGCCTCTGTTTAATTTTCCAAATTTATTAATCTTGCGATGTATGGTATCATTTGATGCACCAGGTTCTTCTGACAGTCTACGAGTACTTCTTTGCGGATTTTCTTACAAAACTCTGCGTGCATTCTCCACAACCCACTACAATACACAAATCACGGTAATTAGGCAAATAGTCAAAGAAAATAATTTCTCACCCTACAAAATAGATGAAATTACTGTCAGACATAGAAATACGACAATTCAAATCCAGACAACAATGAGAACAATTTCGCGCGCTTCAATTACGTGAGCGCCAATACACACAAAATCACCAATTTAGTCTCGAATAGCCTGCACAACAAACAACACAACCAACATCTGCACATAAACAAGACCCGTACTCCATAACGGGCCAAGACACAGGGTGTCAAGCAAATTATATCGGCCAAACCGGTAGAATAATGGATACACGATTCAAGGAACATAGACATGGGATAACATATGGGCGAAGCAGACACACATTCACCAACATATAATCAGACTTAAAAATCATACAACATGAATCGGAAGAGACAACCCGCGACATAAAAGAGATACATTTAGCTAACATAAATAACCCTAACAAACTAATCGCATACACTTTCATGCAGAATTCCCTTCTCTTCACGCTACTAGAAAGAATCCCCCGTAAGAAACGAGAAACAACATAACGGAGTACCCAGGCTCAAGGGGGGACATGTTATTGGAATGGGATGCACTATACGATATCTTCAATAAACCAAGGTCCATATCATGGCAGTATTAAAGAGTTCAAGACGTTCCCAATATCCAGTTGCTCTTAAGATCCCGTATAGAATAATTTACAAGAGGATGGAACGCCAGATAGAAACGGAGTTGGGTGAAGACCAGTTTCGTTTCAGGAGAAATGTAGGAACAAGGGAAGCTGTACTAAGTCTTAGGCTGATTTTGGAAGGTAGAATAAGGAAAGATAAGAGAACGTTCATGGCATTTGTAGACTTAGAAAAGGCTTTTGATAACGTTGATTGGCCTAAACTGTTTGACATTTTGAAAACGATTGGACTAAAGTACAGGGATAGGAGGGTGATCTACAATCTATACAGAAACCAGACAGCAGTCATTCGAGCTGAAGGACATGGGAGAGAAGCTGGTATTCAGAAAGGTGTAAGGCAAGGCTGCAACTTATCACCCATACTTTTCAATCTTTACATTGAACAAGCAATGAAGGAAATAGGAGAACAATTTAAAGTGGGAGTCAAGATTCAAGGAGAAATAGTTTCAACTTTGAGATTTGCCCATGACATAGTCATATTGGCCGACACGCATGAGGATTTGAATGAATTTTTGAATGGTATGGCCTCCGTCTTGAGGAAAGAATTAATGATGAAAATGAATAAATGAAAAACAAAAATATTGGAATGCAGCCGGAAAAAATCAGAAACCTCTATGGACATCAAATTGGCAGGTGAAAAGCCGACGGAAGTAGGCGACTTCTGTTACTTAGGAAGCAAAATAACCAGTGATGGACGAAGCAAAGAGGATATAAAAAGTAGGTTGGCTCAGGCAAGGAAAGCATTTCTTCAGAAAAGGAATCTGTTGACATCGAATATAGATTTAGGTATTAGGAAGTCATTTTTGAAAGCCTTTGTCTGGAGCGTGGCGCTCTATGGAAGTGAAACTTGGACTATTGGTGCAGCAGAAAAGAGGAGAATTGAAGCGTTTGAAATGTGGTGTTACAGGAGAATGATGAAGATCAGATGGGTAGATAGGGTTACAAACAAAGGTATTAAGATGAGTGGGAGAGGAGAGATGTTTCTGGCGACTGCTAATGAAGAGAAGAGATAGGTTGGTAGGACACATACTAAGACACCCAGGAATAGCAAGCTTAGTTATAGAAGGAAGGGTCGAGGACAAGAACTGTAGGGGTAGACCAAGGTTAGAATATGTAAAACAGATTGCCTTGGACGCAGTGTGTGGTAGTTATGTAGAGATGAAACGATTAGCTCAGGACAGGGAGGGATGGAGTTCTGCATCAAACCAGTCAAAATACTGAAGACTCAAACATCAAACAGAGATAACGAGAGCCAATCATATCGCATAGTGAACTGTAACGGAAGCTGAACGAGATTGAACACCACAGCTATCAGCCCACTTCAGCCATCCTGGAAATGGGTTCACGTGATTTCTCTCTTCTATTACAGGCAAATGCTGGGATGGTAGCTAGTTTGGGGTCATGGCCACCTCCTTCCCAAACCTTACCTGTTTCACAAATACACTTACTATTACAGCCATCGAAATAACACAGGTTATAAGAGTAATAGTACACACACGCAGCAGCTCAATGACCACGCTGTCCAAGTCCATCGAAGCAAACAACAGTGATGCTCCAGTTGATCCTCCCAACAGCCGGACTGAGGGTTGGACACCCCTAGCCTTCGTGGCTTAACTTTCTCACTTTTAGCCTATTTTCATTTATGAAAAAATAGGCTTAAGAGATCACCTTTTGTCCGTGTGTGTGTCGCCCCCCCCCCCCCTCCCTAATAAAATCTAAACGGCTGGAGTGATTTCGTTAAGGTCATAGTACCATTTTGGCCGACTCTGATCGTTCCCTTTAAATTTTATTACGTTTCACCAATCCAACATGGCGTCTGTGCGAATTATTTCACCAGCATTCTATATCTCCGAAACAATTACAGAACTTACCCTGAAATTTTGTATGGTGATAAAGGGCACCACTCAAAGTTTACCTATGAGACATTCATAAACCTGTTAACTACAAAACGAACATGGCGGCCAAGCAAAGTTGAAACTTTTAAATAAACTTTTCTCGCAATTTAACACTCCAAACGCAATCAAATTTGGTACAGAAAATGTTTTTACACATTGTAAAGCACTGGCATCTAGTTTAGTTCAAATGTTTACAAAACCTCAAGATGGCAGCTGTGCGAAATATTTCACCGGCATTTTGATATGTCCGGAACTATTACTAATGTCACCCTGAATTTTTTTACGGCGATAAAGGGCACTACTACAATTTCATCTATGTGACTTTCAACATCCTGTAAAGTACAAAACGAACATGGCGGCCAGGCGAAGTTGAAACATTTTAATAGACTTTTCTCGCGATTTAACCATCCGAGCGCAGTGAAACTTGGTACAGTAAATGCTTATACAACTTTAATCCACTGGCATCTGATTTATTTTTTATTGTTTTCATAACCACAAGATGGCAGCTGTGGGAAATTTTAAAATCTGTTTTTATATCTTGTGTGCTAATCTTGCGATTGAAGTTTGAATACTACACCTACACAATAATCTTCATGTATTTGTACATAACTCTAAGGCCTACATATATAGAAAAATCACACATGGCGACCATCGAAAATATTTAGACGGTTCTCAATATCTACGAATCTATTACAACAATCAAACTGAAATTTTGTATGTTGATAGAGACATGGATTTGAGCATGCCCTTAGGAGTCTCAAAGAAGGAAAAGCAACCGGTTTTGATGATATTCTTGCAGAATTGTTGAAAAATTTAGGTAACAACATGAAAGATAAATTATTCAGAGTAATAAATGACTGCTATGAAAGAGGAATCATGCCATAATACTTCACTCAATGCAGAACCATTACCGTACCTAAAATACGAAAGGCAGTTGACTAAGCTATCAATGTTATATCTAGGGCTCGGATTTTTAGCTGCTAAAAATCGGGAAAATGTGTATTATGTATGTATTTAAAACACCTGAAATATGTGTCAAGAAAGTAAAAATATTTTATTATAGTTTATTAATGTGAATGTACATATATAATTAGAAATGCGCACAAACCGTGCAAGGATTACAGCAAAGATTACATATAGACCTTATATCTTATAAAGTTTAGTTGTCCTTGCTATAAGCAGCGATAGACCTATAACGTTTCTTGCACTTTAGAATGTGGTATTGTTTTAATGTGTATATAAACAATATGCAGTATTCACGAATGCTATATCTCACTGACTGCTGAAGCATTACAATACACAACGAGATACATCTTCAGGTTGTCCATCACAAATGTCCGACGATTATCGCGAAACATTTATTCTGAAGGCACGAAACTGCGTCAATATGTTTCTTGCCCTTGAGGTGTTATTTAACTTGAGTTCGCTGTTCAGCCTAGATTGCTTTAACTAACCACATGGTTGGCAGAACTAAACGCCCCCATCAGAAGTAAAATTATCTTTATATTCTGCAACATACTGCTGCAGACAATAACTTGTAGTTGTTTGTACTTTAGGCATCATAGAACTGCCTTACACTTCACAGTGCCAGAAATGAACTGCATGTGAGTGACTCTGGTTCCAGGTAGCTGGAGGGGGGAGGTCTAGCACGTGGTGCAATATGGCTATGGACAAGGAAATCTCCAGCTTCCACAGTGAGTGGCACGGGGCGACAAGTTCAGAATAACACAAAACACAGCTGCAAGCTAACATACGCTCTGCATGAAGATTAGATAGCTCACAGGTTCTTCCCCGTTGAAGTAACACAGAACAAAATGCAATAAACTGAAAGATCTAGCATACTGAGTTTTTTTAATAATGTAAATATTATGTCTTTTTAAGTGCTAATTAGTTAAAAGCAAGAATTTATGTATTTATAGAGAAAATGCTTAAAATATGTATTTACATAAAAAAATATTTATTTGCCTAAAAATTCGAACGCTAGTTATAACATGCATCTAAAATACTCATTAGTATAGTCAAGAACAGGGTGAAAGGACAAGTAGATAAGTAATTATATTGGAGAAGACCAATTTGAGTATAAAGAGGGTAGAGGAGCAAGAGAAGCAATTTTAGCTTTACGCATTCTATTGGAGAGAAGGATGGATATGAACAGGAAGACTCATCTTAAAAGGCCAGAAAAGGAGTTAGACAAGGATGTCCCCTATCTCCATATTTATTTAATGTATTCATTGAAGAAGCTATTCAGATCATGAAGGAGAAGACTAGGGGAAATAATTACAGTCAGTCTGAAAGACTAGACGTTATATCATTTCAAATGACGCATGCTACAAATGCTACACATGTTAGAAAGGCTCATGAGGGCTCTTTCAACAGACTCCATTACCCATTAACTTAGGCTTCCCGCGCGGGCACCTCTTTAAGGGTCACCCTGTATTTGAGTCTGACAACTTTTACAACTCTTTAAGAGTCACCTATTATTTGAATCTGATATCTCGCAAACCTCTTTAAGGGTCACCCTGTATTTGAATTGAATCTAACATACTGTACACCTCGTTAAGTGTCACCCTGTAATTTGCTCTGACATCCTGCACACCTCTTTAGGAGGCACCCTGTATTCTTGTGTTCGCTTCGCTCAAAGCCCCAGGTCGCTCGACGCCCCAGCACTCTTTCAACAGACTCCAATAACCATTAGCTTCTGCTTCCCGCGTGGCTGTGTGATGTCACTTCCCGCGCGGCTGCATGACGTCACTTCCGTGTCCGTCTCCGTCTCCGTAACGCATAACGTTGGACCGAAGCATAACGACGAAATCGACAAGATCATTTGAATTGATAAAATACAAGGATGGATCGTATCAGATTAGCTGATGACATCGTAATAGTTGCAGACTACGAAAAAGAAATGAATAAAATGCTTCAAGTCCTCTCAGACACACTTAAACTATGGAAATTAAAAGTGAAGTTCGGAAAACAAAAGTAATGATAGTTCGGAAAATATGGAAGAAATTATAACCAATTGGAAAATTGATGACTTGAGAATTAAACCAGCGCAACAATTTTTTTATATCGGTAGAATAATCACAGAAGACAATAGATGCTTAATGGAAGTGAAAGTTGAACTCTGGGTAAATTGGGAAAGAATCGACTTGAAGCTGCTGAAATGTGGATATAGCGAAAAATGACAAGAACGAGCTGCATGGGAAGAAAAACCAACCTGGAAGTCTTAAGGGATGTCAAAGAAGAGAGAAGATTAATGAAGGGAATGGGAACGACATTGGACATGCCATCAGACACAACACTTTCATCGTTAACATTCTAGAAGGGAAAATGCTCGGAAAGAAAGGAAGAGGACGGCCTAGAACGAAGTTTTTGGAAGACATTAAGAATAGAATGGGATGTGACAATTACATGGAACTGAAACGAACCACCAACGACAGAAGAGTGTGGTTGCCTCGACAAGGCATTAGTCTTTAGAATGATAGAGGCTACATAAGTAGGATATTTGAAAATAGGCTGTGTACTTCTTCACGGAACTACCGTACTTGTTTTGTTTTACATTACCCACCAGGGGATCACGTGGGTTGGCGACCACGTGGCCCCAGCTGAGTTCGGCATTGCTTCCACTTACTTGTGCCGGGCTCCTCTCCGTCTTCTTTCCTGTCAACCTCACTTGGTCAACTCTTGTTCTCTTCCAAGACTGACGGTATTACGGTATCCGAGGCCTATGGAGTCACTTCCTTTCCCGCCTTAATTGGCCCTTGTCTCATCTTTCCTGATACCCTCCTTCTGCGAGTGGTCAGCCTTCTTTTTCTTTTCATGTTATCTCCTGCCTTCTGCTCAAGGCCCTCAAGGAGGCAGGGTGTGTGTAGCCCCACCACTTCTGGTGCACCCTGGATATTGCTACACCCTCAGGGGCTCACGGCTGGTGGGTTCGGGAGGTGGCGGCCCTGAGGGATTCCTGAGCTGGGTCCGCTTTTCCCCCTTTTATCAATTACCTCTGGGGTGGACCCTCTCCTCTTTCACTTTCCTATCTGCCTTTCATGGCTCTCTTTCCTTACAAGTCCCTCAATCCGCATTCTTCGAGGGTTGAGGGCATTTCTTTTCCTCCTGACCTTTATTTGCCGTATTCTCCTTTTGTTTTTCATTTCTTCTTCTAGTATATAAGTTAGTTTTAGTTATAGTTTACATTTCATTTTCATCTTCACGATCACCCAAACCATTAGGGGCCGACAACCTAGATGTTAGGACCCTTAAAACAACAATTATCATCATCATCATTATTCTAAATTTATTGATTTTCATCATTAATTCACTATACCATTTTTAAAACGTCATTGACAACCTCTGGTGTGTTGGCTAGGATGATGTCATCAGCAAATCTCCGAGTAGAACGTGTCGTCTGAGGACTCACGAGCTAAGCCAGTTCTTTGAAAACACAAAACAAAAACCTCCATGATTCCAATGAAGTTCTTTAGGCCTGCACCAAGCAGAATGACTGAGTTATACTTGAAAAACTCTTATGTTATATATTCGCCAAATCAATACTAAAAAACACTTAAATGTCTATATTTTATAGACTATGTGAACATTATGTGTCAAAAAACTGTATCATAATGAGGCTCATTATAACACTATTTTTCATTATGAAACATTTTCTCCCACCAATCAGAGCCCAAGAAACAGTTGTGAGACCAATTAGGTAAGTATACCTTCGCGCATGCGTTCAAAATTCAACATATTTCTGTGTTGGCAAGCAAAGTGAATGGTCTCTGCTTTCGGAGTGCCTTGACCACGCATGCGCTCTGTTCAGTCAGCAAAGCCAGCGCCACTAACTGAATTAACTGAATCCCACAGATATTTCTGAATATTTATGTTAAAACATTTAATACAGTTATAATTATCGTCGAACATAAACAGTCGTATGCAACTCGCCTATAATGGTAATTAAGACACTCGTATGGAAATTATAAAACTCGCTTACGCTCGTTTTATAAACATACTCGTGTCTTAATTATTGCCATTATAGGCTCGTTGCATAATGTACTATTATTATTGCATAATAATCCTTTGTAAATATCTATAATGTTCCTCATCTGGTAGCTTCCTCTTCAAAGTAAATTTTGTAGCTTTGCTTTGTTGTGATCTTCGACTTTTCACCTGTTGGGTGATGTTTTATAAATACAGAATAGAATGAGCTGACACCTTTTGGAACTTCGATTGCAATTTTGGAGTGACGTTAGTAGTCACGCTATTGCAGAAATATTTTTGCTTATTATGAGTTATACCTGGAGAATTTGGTCTGTGGTATGTTGATGATTCCTGTTAAAACAATACAAACGAAATGCCATTCTGAAACTGGGTGGATAAACATGGGTTGAAGGGCCGTGTGAGTCATCGTACATCTAATACTTCCTGTGGTCATCGCAGGCACGTGCTCTCCGGAGTCGTGAGTTTTGAGACTAATTTAATTAGAATGTTAATTCAGCTACTTCTTCCGAGTGAGGCGCGCCATAACGCGTGATGGGCTCCATCTCGGCAACGCTGTACAGCTTTCTCCGTATCGGCTACCGACTGAACCATGTCTTATTTCCCAGTAAAAATATAAACCGATATAAAACAATAAGTTACGTGACGAACTTAAGAGCCTACTTTTCTTAAAATTTAAGAATCATACCAATGATTAATCTATATAGATCTATCTAGAATAATGACGAAATTAAGTAGGTAATATAGAAATTTCAAATCAGTTCGAAATACTGTATACCTGGCATAATGTAGCCTAATAGAGCACTACAGTTGGCAGCCCTGGTGACTGAATATATTCTTAGTTCGATCTCTCAAGACAAAATTTGGCTGAAGTCCAATGGATAGTATGGACGTTACATGCAGTTGAACATTGGATCTAACAGCGCGCGTAAAATCATGTTGGCAACAATGTCATGCATGTGTTGGTCAGAAATAATCTGAAATAATACGATATATTGTTGTGCCAATTTTGAATGAAATCCATTAGTTAGTATAGAAGTTACATGCATTTTAAAATTGGACCTACCAGCAGGCTTAGAATCATGTTGGCAGCACTGACGTATATTAGTTACTCCAAATTAATCTAGAATGTAAGGTGCTATACGTGTGAAAAGTTTAGAGCTATTGGCTTGCATACTTTCTGATATATTGACATTAGGGTAACAAAATAGAGGCAGCATTTATTAACAGTTGGCAGCCCTGGTTGCTCTTAAGAATGCGCATAGTCTTATCGGTTATGGTACACATAGCACATACGAAATTTGGTTGAAATCCAAATGATAGTATAGACGTTGCATGTATTTAAAGTTAGACTTCTCAGCAGGCTTAGAATCATGTTGGTAGCACTCACGTTCATAAGTTACTCCAAATTAATATAGAATGTCAGGTACTATACGTGTGCTAAGTTTAAAGCTGCTGGCTTGCATACTTTCTGATATATTGGTATTTGGATAAAATAAATTGAGAGCTTTTATTAACAGTTGGCAGCCCTGGAGGCCCTTAAGAATACGTTCAGTCATATCTGTTTATGTACACATAGCACATACGACATTTGGTTGAATTATTGATAGTGTAGAAGTTATATGCATTTAAAAAAATTCCTCTCGGCACGCCGGAAGGCGGAGGTAGATTTCACCGGGCAAACTAGGGGATAGGCTATAATAGGCAAAATATGCAGGTTTTCGTTGGAGGATCAGACCTCATTTATTGCGAGAAAGTATTTTACAATTGGAGGTTAGTTAACATTTTTTCGTCTTTCTATGCATACTTTTAACATTTTACTGTCTTATGGGGATGGTAACCTTCTTGTCATTTGTGGTTAAGTTTTATATTTGTGATCACACTGTCCTTATGCAAGGTTTGGAACTAATGTGTAACTATCTAACAGTCTGTTACTTCTTCACGCAAAATTTTATCTCCCGCAGAGATGTTGGTTGGTTCCTCAGTTTAGGGGCTGCGACAAGGTGGTCATGTAACCCCGTGTACATTAGGTGTGTGTAGAATCTGTCTGATAAACGGTGTTATTTGTGATGACTGTATTAGTCTGTAATTCAGTTAAGGTCTGCAGACGGTCAATTTTAAGTAGTAGTACCTAATTTTGTACCAAATACTAACGTCAACGACACCTAGCTGTGAACTTGGCTGCTAGATGCCACCGCAACCAGCAACTTGCAACGAACGTTGTAACTTCCCCTCCGAAGGAAAGCATGCTGACGGATTTTTAGCGCTCTTAGAAAATCCGGCGACTTTGGCCGGCTTTGAACCAGCACCTTGAGCATAGAAGTTCAGCATGCTACCAGTTAGCCGCTTCCCTCATAGTCGGATGGAACAAGAAGTTCCGTGACGAACTAAAGAGCCTACTTTTCTTAAAATTAAGATTTATGCCATAGATTAATCTACAGTATATGAATCTATCGAGAATAATGACGAAATTAAGTGGGTAATATCGAAATGTCTTAATTAGTTCGAAATAAGATATACTAGGCATAATGTAGCCTAATAGAGCAATACAGTTGGCAGCTCTGGTGACTGAATATATTCTTAATTCCATCTCCTAAGGTACAGAATACAAAATGTTGTTGAAGTCCAAAGGACGTTACATGGATTTAGACATTGGATCTATTAGTACACGTAAAAGCATGTTGGCAACAATATCATGCGAGTGCTGGTCAGAAATAATCTGAAATATTATATATTTTTGTGCCAATTTTGGATGAAATCCATTTGTTGGTATAGAAGTTACATGTATTTAAAAATTGGTCCTATCAGCAGGCTTAGAATCATGTTGGTAGAACTGACGTATGTAAGTTACTCCAAATTAATGTAAAATGCCGGGTAATTTACGTGTGCATAGTTTAAAGCTGTCGGCTTGCATACTTTCTGATATATTTGGATACAAAATAGAGAGCAATTATTAACAGTTGGCAGCCCTGGTGGCTCTTAAGAATACACTCAGTCATATAAGTTTATGTACACATATTACATACAAAATTTGGTTGAAATCCAATTGATAGTGTAGAAGTTATATGCATTTAAAAATTGGACTTATCAGAAGGCTTAAAATTATTTTGGCAACGCTGTCATGTATGGCCACCTGGAAATTAAACTGAAATAGTATTATCTACATGTGTGCCAATTTTAGAATAGCTCCCATGTATACCTTCCAAGATATCCAACATGGAGCTCAAATTTCTAGTGCGGTTTTTTTTAGCAGTTGGTAGCACTGGCATCTTTTTCAAATATGGGCCTGAGATATTCCGGTATACATATTTACTCATACTAAATTTGGTTTCGATTGCTGCAGCCGTTTAGGAGTTTTTAGGGGACACACACACAGCCAGACAGACAGAAGGACAGACAGACAGACAGACAGAAGGACAGACACATTTTCCCGGATATATCTTATAAGTCTACTTTTTCCTCATTTTTGAAAAGTGTGAAAAGTAGGCTAAAAGTGAATGTGATCAAGTCAATGGCGTTGTCTTGGCAACCTCTGATAGATCATCCCTTATCAATTTAAAAGCGTTGTTATGGAAACCTCTGATGGCACTTGGCATTTTTTAAAATTCCGAAATCATTTTTCTCATCCCTTGGCGTAATGGTGGGTCATATCAAAAATTCTTTCAGACAAAAGTTTTAGGTAATTATTAGGGGAATATTTTCCATTTTGTACGGTTTTGATATTTTGCCTATTAAGAGAGATATGATTAATGTTTCCCGAAAAACCCACTTTTTTCCACCCCTTTGATCAATGGTTGGTGCTATCAAAAAACGTATTTGACACAAATTTTTGGCACTTATCCGACACATATTATGAACTTTGAATGGATTCGATATTTCACGTATTGAGAGAGTTATAGCGAAATTTCACTTTTTCGAAAAAAGCCCCCCATTTTCACCCCCTTTGACCGATTTTGCCCATTAACGAACTCGACCGAGATTTTATAGGGATACATATTATGTAAAAAATTCAAATGATTGGTGCAAAATTACGGCAGTTATCGTGTCCACAAGAAACTGATATATATATATATATATATATATATATATATATATATATATATATATATATATATATAGATACATATATACATAAATTATATATAAACTTTTGAACTGACGGTGGTTTTGGGGTCTGGGGGATGTGAAACGCGAAGATATGTCGAAATTTTCCGGAAGTCGAAACATGGTACCCATTGCAATAGTTAGCTTTCTAATGAAATCTACCTAAAATTGGACCTATCAGCAGGCTTATAATCAATTTTGCAACACTGTCATGTATGGCCTCCTGGAAATTAAACTGAAATATTATTATCCATACGTGTGCCAATTTTGAAATAGCTCCCATTCATACCTTCCAACATATCCAATATGAAGCTCAAATTTCAATTGCGATTTTTCAGCAGTTGGTAGCACTGACATCATTTTCAAATACGGCATTGAGATATTCAGGTATAGATCTTTACTCCTACCAAATTTTGTTTCGATTGCTGCAGCCGTTTAGGAGTTGATAGGGGGGAACACACACACAGACAGACAGACAGAAGGACAGTCAGACAGACACACATTTGCCCGGATCGATCTCATAAGTCTACTTTTTCCTCATTTTTGCAAAATGTAAAAAGTAGGCTAATAAGTGAATTCATTTACGTATTTCACAGTCATACAGCATGATAGCAAACACTCGTCTCGAGTAGGTTGGCCTTCCAATGCTGAATGACTCTTCATTGATGAGTCCGGAGGTGACTAAAAAGCCCAATGCGGGAGAGACACAGTTTCCCGCAGTGATGACAGGTAGTATCAGGTCCAGGTGAGACATCCACATTCATTCCCTGTCTTCTAATGAACACACTGTTCTTTCTGCGTTGCCTCCGATCTTCTATCATACGTCGGCGGTTTTCTTCAAAAGGTATCGCACCACGATGAACAATTGATCTCCAGGATGAGCGATCAAGAGCTAAGGTCTCCCAGTTGTTGATATCAATATGGCACATTTGCATATTAGCCTTTAGTACGTCTTTGAATCGCTTCCTCGGACCTCCCACACAGCGCTTGCCCTCAGTTAGTTCAGAGCAAAACACTTGCTTGGGAATGCGATTATTGGGCATGCGGATTACGTGTCCTGTCCATCGCAGCTGACGATTTAAAAGCATGGCTTCAACACTGGTAGTCTGTGCTTCTTCGAGAATGCTGGTGTTTGTGCGTTTGTCTTGCCATGTGACACGAAGAATTCTCCTCAAACAACGCTGGTGATATTGCTCCAGCTTTTTAAAATGACGTATGTAGCATGTCCAGGATTCAGATCCGTAAAGTAAGGTGGGAACTACAACCGAGTTGTACACAAGGATCTTCGTTGCAGCATTGATATCATGGTTGTCAAAAACTCGAGACCTCAATCTTGCAAAGGATGCCCCAGCACGGTTAATCCTGTGTTGGATTTCGGAATCTATATTTGCACTTGATGACAGGGTGCTGCCAAGATAAGAAAAGGTGTTAACTTCTTGAAGCTTCGCTCCGTCGATGGTGACATTGATGTTTATTTGTCCTTGTCCAGGGGCTGGTTGGTAGAGGACTTGGGTTTTACTGGTGTTGAGTTTCAGCCCAATCTTTTTGTATGCTGAAGAAAAAGCATTCAAGATTTTCCTAAGTTCGTCCTCTGATTGAGCTACTACTGCATTATCATCAGCGTACTGTAACTCAACCAATGCAGCAGGAGATGTTAGAGTCCTTGCCTTTAGACGGCTCAAATTAAAGATCTTCCCATCCATCCTGTAAGTTATCTGTATGCCTGTAGGAAGATCATCTTTGACTAACTGCATGACAGTGGCAACGTACAGAGAAAACAATGTAGGGGCAATCACACAGCCTTGTTTAACGCCGGTATTTATATGAAATGGTTCTCCAATAGAGTCGTTACCAATGACATTTGCCTGCATATCAGTGTGGAGTAGTCTTAAGATGGTAATAAATTTCAGTGGAAAACCATACAATGCTAAAATCTTCCACAAGGCTTCACGGTTTACCGAGTCAAATGCCTTACTGAGGTCTATAAAGGCAATATAAAAGGTCTATTTTGCTCTCTACATTTCTCCTGAAGCTGACGAACAGTGAATATCATATCTGCAGTTCCTCTAGAAGGCCTGAAACCACATTGGCTCTTTGGAAGTATTTTCTCCACCAGGGATAGAATACGATTCGCCAAAATACGAGCAATAAGCTTTCCAAGGCATGATAACAAAGATATACCACGATAGTTGTTGCAGTCTGCACGATCACCTTTCTTAAATATGGGAACTATCAGACAATCTCTGAAATCAGCAGGCATTTTTTCAGTTCTCCAAATTTTAATGATAAGATCATGTATGTGGCTTATGAGTTCCTCACCTCCTTCTTTGAGAGCTTCCGCTGGTATTCCATCACATCCAGTGGCTTTGTGTCGCTTTGCTTGGTTAATAGCACACTGAACCTCATCTAGTGTTGGCAGGGTACCGAGTTCTTCCTTGATGGGTGCTTGTTCTAATATATTATACACCTGCTCATCAATAACTGAGTCCTGGTCCAAGAGGTCTTCAAAATGCTCCTTCCACCTATTCATAATGGAGTATTGATCTTTTAGAAGTGTACTTTTGTCACTGGACCAAAGTGGATTTCTACCAAACGTGGAGGGGCCATAAATCGCTTTTGTGGCTTGGAAGAACTGTCGCGAATCTTTGTCTGCTAGATATTGCAGCTCTTTAGCTTTGGATGTCCACCATGCATTTTTGAGCGCACGAGTTCCTCTTTGGACATTTGCCTTCGCAAGACAAAATGCTTCTTTCTTAGTACGGGAGTTCATATCTTTTCTCCAAGTTTGCAAGGCTTTTCTCTTTTCTGAGATTAATGCTTCAATTTCTTCATCATTTTCATCAAACCAGTCTTGATGTTTCCTGGTCTTATATCCCAGCGTTTCCTTGCAAGCATTCTGAATAGCGGTCTTCAGACTCTCCCAGTGCAGTGTTACATCTGGATGGTATTCCTGTGGCAGTGTCTGGCTAAGCAACTCTTTATATTGGGAGATATGCTCTGACTTACCAAACTTCTCGGTATCAAAAATATGCCTACAGCTCTTCTGTTGCTTCCTCCTCTGTGTGGATAATGGTATACGCACAACTGATCTGATAAGCCGGTGATCTGTACAACAGTCATCGGCTCCTGTCATTGCTTTGGTGATAAGAACATCTCGTAAATCTTTCTTGCGTACAATCACATAGTCAATAAGATGCCAGTGCTTCGATCTAGGGTGCTAGGGTGGCTCTACAGCCACAACCCTAAGCAAGACGACCGATCACACATCTACCGCCTACGTGCCAAGTTATCACTAGAGGCTCCCAGACATCACAATCCTGTCCCCGTCGCAACTTCTTGATCGCCGCAGGACTTTGAAGAAAGTCAAATGTTGTTGGAAGACTGCTGTGCGTGAAATCTTTTAACGTGAGAATGTTGCTGCACATCAACAAACGCACATTCCTTGATGACTTAGGAAAGATGTTCAATGGCAAGCAAATGCAAGACGATTGAATAAATCCTAGTCACTGCAGCCTTCATCCACCATTCCAGCCAAGGAGGGACTCATTGCCCTTATGCCTGGTCCGCCGTTGAGGACTTTCTATGCCGTTGACCACAGGTGGTTCATCCGCCTTTAGGGAAAGTTTCCTGTCCCAAGGGCAAGACAGTGCCCTAACCACTACCAGCTCATTCGCCTCCCTGGGGAGCCGGTAACATGATAGTGGGGGACCCCTTATCCCGGGAGTCACTCGGTCGTCAGAGCCTCGTGAGTGATTATTTTGGCGAAAGATAGTATTGGTGATTACCAATTCATGTTCAGTGCATTTGGAGAGCAGTCTGATACCATTGGAGTTTTCGCTCCCAACTCCCTCCTTACCAATGACACCATTCCAAACATTGTAGTCCCTGCCCACTCTAGCGTTAAAATCTCCGAGTAAGATGATCCTATCTTCACGGTTGATGTTCGATAGGACGGTATCCAGATCTGAATAGAACCTTTCCTTAATGTCATCATCAGCATCTAGTGTGGGGGCGTATGCGCTGATCACCGTGGCATGCTGGTTGTTATATAACCGAAGTCTTAGTGTCATGAGGCGTTCATTATACCCAGTTGGAAGATCTGACAGATCCTTGAGAAGCTTGCTCTTAATGGCAAAGCCAACTCCATGTATTCTGTGTTCGTCCTCACGTTTACCCTTCCAAAAGAAGCTGTACCCTGCACCTTGCTCATTCAACTGACCTTCCTCAGCAAGACGGGTCTCCTGAAGTGCTGCTATGTCAATGCCATATCTCCGTAGCTCTCTACCCACAATAGCTGTTCTCCTTTCAGGTCTCTCATTTGCGGGGTCATCAGTGAGTGTTCTTACATTCCAGGTTGCAAAATAAAATTTGTTACTTATACATTTTCGACCGCATGGAGGTGACACCTTTGGACGCGGCTATCCAATCGGTAGTATAAGTGGCTGACTATGTTTAGGGCACATTTTCTAGCCCCTTCCCCATGTGGGGTGAGCAGAGAGGACCCTAAATAGGACTGCTCCGTCGTAGTTGCAGCGGCCGAATTGCTCTACAGCCACAACCCTAAGCAAGACGACCGATCACACATCTACCGCCTACGTGCCAAGTTATCACTAGAGGCTCCCAGACATCACAATCATGCCCCCGTCGCAACTTCTTGATCGCCGCAGGACTTTGAAGAAAGTCAAATGTTGTTGGAAGACTGCTGTGCGTGAAATCTTTTAACGTGAGAATGTTGCTGCACATCAACAAACGCACATTCCTTGATGACTTAGGAAAGATGTTCAATGGCAAGCAAATGCAAGACGATTGAATAAATCCTAGTCACTGCAGCCTTCATCCACCATTCCAGCCAAGGAGGGACTCATTGCCCTTATGCCTGGTCCGCCGTTGAGGACTTTCTATGCCGTTGACCACAGGTGGATCATCCGCCTTAAGGGAAAGTTTCCTGTCCCAAGGGCAAGAGAGTGCCCTAACCACTACCAGCTCATTCGCCTCCCTGGGGAGCCGGTAACATGATAGTGGGGGACCCCTTAATTCGGGAGTCACTCGGTCGTCAGAGCCTCGTTAGTCTAAAGCAGGGTGCACCACGTGCAGGTGAGGTTGGCATTTGAGTAGAAAGCCTACCCCTTACACCCCAATACAGCATAACCTTTTGATGTATAAGGATTATAAGGCGACCATGAACTACATTTTCCAACCACCCCGAGCCGAGAAAAAGTTACCTTACAAAATTGATAACAACTTTGTTTCTTGGACACACAAAATTTTGAAATTAATAAACCAGTTATACAACATTCCAATGTATATTGTGTTAAAATTTGGATTTGATCTGATGACGGGTTTTTGAGATAATTCTTAAATGTGACGCATGGTTGAAACACGCTTAAAAATGGGCACTTTTTGTGTTCCAACTGCGAAAAATATATTAAAAAATAAAATAAAAACGAAAAACCTACATGAACTAACGTAAAATAGAGCGACAAAAATGTTGATGTTATTGGATTTTATGTAGGTCTATTGGTTACTTCACAAACAACCTTCAAACTCGAGTACACATAATACTTTGGTTGACAGTAGACTGTAGTCTTGAGTTTTGAGACGTAACCGAGTAGAAATCTCAACATATTATTAGTGGACGAACACTGTCCTACTTGATCAGCGGGAAACTATGGTGGATGACTGTTATCTGCTGATAATGCGCAGTCAAGTGTTTTTATGAATGGCGCAGTCAAGGCCACCTGCCTCACATCCGGATACAAGTCTAGCGTCTCAAGGCTAATGCATGCTAATGATGAGGGAGGCCTTGCAGCGCGCGCTTCACAGTGGCACACCCCTTAAACTAAACTCTGGGATCGAAGGTAACCATTTTCAAACGTTTTTTGTAAAGAACCCATGGGCTGTGAATCTTCCCTTCAGTGCTCCACTTTTAGCCTAAGACTTATGAGATCTACACAGGGCCAAAAATTGTGTGTCTGTGTGAGTGTGTATGTGTGTGTACTCTGCTTATGTGTCCCCCCTATCAATTCAAACACGGTGAAACCGAATTGAACGAAATTTGGTGTAGAGGTAGCACTAGCAAAGGGCACCTCAGTGTCATGTTTTATATCGCCGGCATCTTCACGGAAACGTAATGGCGTTCACCCAAATGTTCAAAGCTTAAATCAAATTACGACTAACCTATTCGTCTGATCTCTGTCAAATTTTTCAACAACATACCTTCATGTGGGAAGCGTCATTTGACCAAACTACAAGGTCATCAGCTCAATAGTTTGCATATGGCGGCCATGTATGTGTGCAAATCGATTCCCCCTATCAATTCCAACACAGCGAAACAAAATCGAACCACCTTTGATACAGAGGTAGCACTAGCAAGGGACAACTCCGTGTCATGTTGTATATCGCCACCAACATAACAAAAAAGAAATGGCGCCCTCCCAAATGTTCTGAGCTTAAATCAAATTACGACAAACCTAATCATCCGATCTCTACCAAATTTTGCAGCAATATACCTTAATGTGAGAAGCGTCTTTTGCCCAAAATACAAGGTCATCAGCCAAATAGTTTCAAGATGGCGGATGTATGAATCATGCAAATTTAGCCTAACTGTAACTTACAATTCAACAACGCCTGGTCTTACCAAATACGCTCATTGTTTAAATTGTATTAGTGGAAGGTTCTTTTAGATGCCATAAATCTATGACATGGGTCCGTCGGCTTTACTTCCTGTACGAAGGAAGGCATACTGAAGGATTTTAACGCTCTTAAAAATCCGACGACTTCGGCCGGGTTTGAACCCGCGATCTTGAGCCACCGAAGGCGCCCGCAAAACTTGTTTCAGGTTAAAAGGAGATTCACTGGGATTATTGTGGAAAGAATCCCGATACCCAGTTGCCGTGGCAACGCACTTGTAGGAGCGTGCGCGATAATAAAAGCGACTGACACCATATCATATCGGTCCCCACTCACTGGTGACACACAGAAGGCTGAACCTGACTTTAGAGCACTGGTCGTATCTGTTTATTTAGATTTGAAAATGTCACCCACATATCATTAACTGTCCTTGAAATGCAGCCAGAAGGCCAGGGACGGTGTCAAACACGTACTGTACTGTACACTAGGCCAGGGATTCGTAACCTTTTAACAACTGCGTACCACTTGAAATGTTTACAAGTTTTGGCGAACCAAATGATTATTTTTTAGAAACATACATTTACTGTCAGATAAGTGCCCAATGGCTTGTTTTATTTTAAATAAATTACTGAGAAAACTTCATATTTAATTATTAATGGGCTTGTATTTCGTTTTTTTTTACCCTTTAGACAACAATAAATATATATATAGAGAGAGATTATTTTTTTCATTTTTTCTTTCTAATTGTATTCAAATATATATAGAGACATGTGTAGGCTATATTAATATAGTGCCATATGCAACGAGCCTATAATGGCAATAATTAAGACACGAGCATGTTTATAAAACGAGGGGAGCGAGTTTTATAATTTCCATACGAGTGCCTTAAATACCATTAGAGGCGAGTTGCATACGACAGTTTGTGTTCGACGATAATTATAACTATTTTATGTTCGAACATAAATATTTATCAATATCTGTCGAGATTTCACCAGCTTTATGTACTGAACAGAGCGCATGGGACGCAGAGAATACCTTGTATTTGACCATGGCCTCCTGGATTACCTCACTATGACACTCGCCACGCAGTGAAATTTAAAATAGGGGGCCGTGGAAGTGAGCACAGGGGCGATGCTATCCTCACCTAATTGGTCACACAACTGTTTCTTGAGCTCTGATTGGTGGAAGAAACTGTATCATAATGAAAAATAGTGTTATAATGAGCCTCATTATGATACCATTTTCTGACTATTACATTTCGACATCGTCAAACATAAACATCATTATAATAAAGGAAACAATAAAACGATTATTACAAATTTCAGTTTTCTTCTTCTTTTCGTTTGGGCCTACTGAGGACCACGGGGCTCGTTTTGACTTCTTGTAAGGAATTTATGTTTCTTCTTAGCCCAGGCAGCTTTCATCTTCTGGCTGTGTGTTTGCTTTCTTTCCTGTGTCCACTTCGGTCTGGTAGTCCCTGTTCTCTTCCTGCTGGTAAGAGACACTGGAAAGATACCATGTTGAATCATCTGTCGGAATTGTGATCGATCCTGTATGTTTTTTGATGAAATTCCAAGTTGCTGTAGGTCTGACTTCACTGTGGTGATCCATTTGTTTTTGGACGCTTTCCCTCTTCCTGTCGTGGTGAAGATTTGGCTGGTAAGTCTATCTGGACCCATGCGTGTCAGATGTCCGTAGAAAGCTAATCGTCTCTTCCTCATGGATGTGACGATATCTTGTTGATGATCATAGAGCTCATTGTTGTGCCTGATCCTGTAAGTACCACCCTCTTCCCTTATTGGTCCTAAAATCCTTCTAAGTATTTTCCGTTCCTTGAGCTCTAGTTTCCTCAGTGGGCCTTTCCGGTTCATCAGGAGACACTCAGAGGCACATAGAACGGAAGTTCTTACTACTGAGTTGTAATGTAGAAGTTTAAGGTTCTTAGAGAGGCACTTGGATGTGTAGATGCTCTTACAGAAGTGGTAGACCCTTTCCAGTTTCGTGCATCTAGTGTCTATTGCTAAGATCTCACTCTCGTTTGCTGGAATCCACTCCCCTAGGTACTTCACTGCAGGAACTTTTTGAATTGCGGTGTCTTTCACAAGAATAGTAGATGGGGCTCCCTTTATATTTGTCATGAACACTGTTTTTTGTATATTGACCTTCAAGCCAGTTTTAGATGCTATGTTATAGAGGCTCTGTAGTTGGTGAGTAGCTTCTTCTATGTTGTTCGCTAACAAGGTAAGGTCGTCGGCAAAGGCCAGGCAAGGTACATTGAGATTGTCTTTCTTGTACCCAATTTGCAGTCCTGTTCCTGATGGTAACGTGGTAGTCCATTCCCTGATAATCTTCTCAAGTACACGAAGAGAATACAAGAAATGCCATCACCTTGTCTAACTCCTGTTTCACCTCTCAACTTGACTTTGGAGGTCGTAGTCTTCAGTCTCGCCTGGATTAGTCTGGTGGTCTTTGCATCCAGTCCTAATTCCCATAGAGTGGAGAAGAGGGTCTGTCTGTCTATTGAATCATACGCCTTCTGGAAATCCACTAGTATGACTACACATCGATGTCCGCCGCAATTCTTGTACCTTAAGATTGTCTTGAGGTTCTGTATTTGCTCTATGCATGATCTATTTGCACGAAAACCGGCCTGATATTCACCTAGTTGGGAATTTAGTTGACTAGTAACTCTGGTTAGCAAGGCTTTAGATATTATCTTATATGTGACAGATTTTAGAGATATGCCTCTGTAGTTATCAAGGTCAATCCTACTACCATTCTTGTGTAGAGGATGGATCACAGCTGAGGTCCATCCCTCAGGTAAGGTCTCCGTTGCCCAAATGTCCTGTATGATTTCAGTTTTATTTATTACTCATAGGTCTAAAGGTGCCTGTGCACATGAGAGCTTTTGCCCTAGCTAGAGAGTAGAGTAGCAGTAGCTAGGGCACTCTAAGCTCCTGTCCAGTGTACACAGGTGGTACAGCCCTAGCGGAGACCGCTCTAAGCTCTAGCTAGGGCCGGCTGACTCTACGGTGTAAACAGTATTTGGGTGCCCTAGCTAGACCAGTCTAGCTCTATTCGTTCGGTTGAATATTGGAAAGTGCTCTATGTAGAGTCAGTGGTGGATTGTGGGGTTATTTGTTTATTGTTAACTATAGTGTTTGAATATGGCTGAATTTGTGTGGAGTCGCGAAAAAACAATAACATTAATTGAAAATATTGAAACCCATCCAGAAACTTGGTATTGTACTCTGAAAGAATAGTCATTTTTGCTCATTCTTAAAGAGTTCTTGTACGCTCCAGAATCTTCTGAACTTAACTCTTGCAATAATTTAGCGTGCATTCCCTCGTATTCTCTTTTTGATATCCAATTCCTCACCCACAACCTTCTTTTCCTCTTCATAGTTTTCTTTTTTAACAAGGCACACACAACCACCACAGATGCTAAAAGCTCTCTTCAAGACATTTTAACTTCACAACACCGCGCAATAAACCCAGACTCACACTAATCACAGAATGTTTTAGCGCTGCTCTGCCTAGAGCATTCACGTTTGAACGTGTACACAGGTTCAGAGAGTGCTCTATGTAGATTTGTCTATCTCCGCTCTACGAATGCTCTACCTAGGGAAAATTACTCTACAGTGTACACGCACTCAGTTTAGTTAGAGCGGTCTAGCTAGACTTGCTCTATCTAGGGAAAATCACTCTCCAGTGTACAGGCACCTTAAAAACATACAATTTTATATAATTAGTACAAAATAAACACAAAAAAACATCAACATATTCAAAATCTACTTTTAGCGCGAAACTTGTTGTTGTTGTTTGCCTGTACTTAAAATATCAATATAAGAGTAATTGAACTTAACTTCACTCTTAAATCCTCTTCACTTATTCTGATTCTATGTTTATTTGTGATGTACAAAAGTTCAGGAAATCCACTCTCACACAAGTAACTTGTAAGAAATAGCATCAAAAATGGCAAAGCCTGCCGAACGGTTTTACATCCGATCCAGAATTTAATTAAAGATTTATATTTAAAACTGTCTTTCATGGAACTATCTTCTTTTAGATCGATAAAACTTTATTTTAATTTCAACTCATTTGGTGAGGTTCCCGAAAAAGAATTTCTGATCCAGTCAAATTTGGAACAATCTTCCGAGAAATATTTATTAAAACTTTCTTGGAGGGGTTCCAAGTGAACAATGGTATCAATAACCACATCTGGCATTATATATATTCAATTTTCTTCAAAAAATTATGAGTGAATAGGAAATGCAGATAAATTCTCCTCCTGTAGTTGTGAACAATCTTATCATCCACGTGTACCACCTGTTGGGAACTCCTGCACTAGGCTATTGGCTGACATCTTTACCTATAATATCTCAGTGTTGAACTTTGAGCAACTCTGCTACGGATATCGATAATCGTAACTCGAACCAAGAAATCGACATGTTGTTGTTGTTTTTCTTCGTTGCTTTATTATTGTTTAAAACTGAGGGCTTGATATATCGTGGTCATCAGCCCCGTGTACTTGAGTGAGTGTGTACCTTAAGCTAGAAACCATCCCGGTATTGTGATGCCTGGAAGCCATTTCTTCTCTGACGACCTGCTAGTCACTATACCACGAGGTGGTAGATCTTGCAACATTGACGTATTAACTCATAACTCTTAGGACTTCAATTAGCGACTACGGGACGCCGAGCTGAACACGGCTTTGCCTCAACTTACTTGCGTCAAGAATCAGGACCCTCTGTCTAACTCCCTTGGTCATTTTAGGGGTCTCCGAGGTCTAGGGTGTCGAACATTGATCCTCACGGAAGGGTGAGACCACTCCACCACCTTTAAGGGTTCAGACTCCATTGATCCTTTGACCATTGACTAGCAAAGAGGAGGGAAGTTTGTCACAGTTAATCTCGCAATTATGAGCCATGGGACCTCCTTTTTACGTGGAACCCGAACCACAGTGCATGGCATTTCAACTTGAAAATCTCACATGCATTGATCGGGAATCAAACCCGGTGAGGGGCAAACAGCTTCGCCATGGTCTTTCATGGCTCTACTTCTTCATTCTCTGAGGGCTGACAACAATAATTCCTTATTGCTCAAAGGTGTTCCAAACAGCTCGGGACCAGTACACTGCCAGCTCGATCTCGGGACCAGTTGTTTGTAAATACACTGCCAACTCGATCACAAGGTCAACCAGGTGGTCGTGGAACCTGTCTTGAAACATCGATACAGACAGTGAAGAATGGTCGAGAGTAGATTGTAACTAAGGTTGGTTGGTTCCTCAGTTTAGGGGCTGCGTAGCCCCGTGTACTTTGTGTGTGTGTAAAATCTGTCTGATAACCGGTGTTAATTGTGATGGCTGTATTAGTGTGTGTTGTCTGTGATTCAGATACCAAGGACTGCAGACGATTATTTTTTTCAAGTATTTCCTACTTTTGCTCCAAATGCTACCGTCCACGACACCTAGCTGCAGACGAGGCTACTAAATGCCATCACAGTCAGCACTTAGCGGCGGACGTTGGAACTAATATAGCGTTATCAAACTTTTTTTTATTTAGTCAATTTGCCCTCTAGGTTGGTGGATCCCACGGACTCAGCGAGGGAACTCACCAGTACCGCCTCGATGGACAGTGTCCTGGAGCTTGGAACATTTGGACGGGAGGGATACAACTGGGGAGGTGTGATCAGCACTTCGCCCAGGCGGCCTCACCTGCAAAGCGAACAGGGGCCTCAGGAGGGATGGGAAGGAATGGAAGATTGGGATGGCTAGGCTAGGAAGAGGGAAGGAGGCGGCCCTGGCCTTACAGTAGGGACCATCCCGGCATTTGCCCGAAGACGAAGTGGGAAACCACGGAAAACCACTTCGAGGATGGCTGAGGTGGGAATCGAACCCCCTCTACTCATTTGGGCCACCCGAGGCTGAGTAGACCCCGTTCCAGTCCTCAGACCACTTTTCAAATTTCGTGGCAGAGCCGGGAATCGAACCCAGGACCTCCGGGGCGGCTGCTAACCATGCTGACCACTACGCTACGGAGGCGACTATCAAACTAACCTACAAATATTTTAGCCTCACACAATATTGTAGTTAGTGGAAGGTATTCTTAATCATGCCATAAATCTATGACATGAGACCGCCGGCTTTACTTCCCCTCCGAAGGAAGGCATACTGAGGGTTTTTTAACGCTCTTAAAAATCCGACGATTTCAGCCGGGTTTGAACCCGCGATCTTGGGCATAGAAGCTCAGCATGCTACCCACTACGCCACCGAAGTCGCTGTCATCACCGATCTCGTCCAGATTTATGGTAAATGCAGGGTTTCAACACAAGTGATGACAAAGCGAGAGCGAGGCACGAGCCACGTAGTTTGCCAACAGCGGTTGGCCCAGCTGTTAGGGCACAGAACGGTAATCCGAGGGTCATGGGGTCGAGTCCCTATGCAGAAACTATTCGGCTTTTATCTGTACGTTACTTAGACAGCAGATAAACTGAAATAACGATCTATTTGCATATACAGATGATGAAATGTAAAGGCACTGGAATATTTGGACGAGATCGGTGATGACAGCGACTTTGGTGGCGTAGTCGGTAGTGCATTACAATGTGTATAAACCTTCGCTTTACCAAGTTTCATTACGTTTGGATAGTTAAATGGCGAGAAAAGTCTATTTAAAAGTCTCAACTTCACTTGGCCGCCATGTTGGTTTTGTAGTTACCAATTGTTTGAAAGTCTCATAGGTGAACTTCTAGTAGTGCCCTTTATCACCGTACACAATTTCAGGGTGATATCGGTAATAGTTTCGGAGATACTGAATGCTGGTGAAATATTTCGCACAGCCGCCATGTTGGATTGGTGCGACAGAATGAAATTTGAAGGGCACGGTCGGGGTCGGCCAGAATGGTGCTATGATCTTACCGAGTTTCATTGAAATCTCTCCAGCTGTTTAGAAGTTATTAGGGGGAAACACACACACACACGCACACACGAATCACACACACACACGAATCTCACACGCACACACAGACACACGGAAAAAAGGTGATCTCATAAGCCTATTTTTTCATAAAATGAAAATAGGCTAAACATCCGATAGGCGTGGTCCCTTTGTTAGCCATTATCTCTTCCTTCCATTGCTCCCATCTATTTGTGCCAGCAACCCACATAAGGGTTAACCCTACTTTATGAATCAGTAAATTAATTAATTAATTAATTAATTAATTAATTAATAAGTAAATAAATAAACAAACAAATAATATTTTAACTGTGTCCTAGAGAGAGAAGAAAGAGGAATCCACTAGGATCGATATTACAATGCTTTCACAGAAGAGGCGAACAGTAGCCTACTTTCACAGAGAACCTTTTGAAGGAAGTTGCAGAGAAAGTTCAGATATCTTTTGAGAAGAAAAATAGTTGAGGTCAAGTGTGCTAACCTGAAGTAATGCGTTAAACAGTTCCAGAAGTCAGTCGGTAATCTGCCACTCAGGGCATTTCTTCTCCTCCGTAGGCTAAATAATAATAAGTTAATTTACTAAATACTATTATTGTAATAATATTAATAATACTTTCCTAAGGAAATGCCTCCATATACAGTACATACCCCGAATCCCAACCAACAACCCACCAAAGAGGAAATCCACTGGCACATTCTCAGATTCAAAAATAACAGAACATCTGGAGAAGATGGTATTACTGCTGAATTCCTGAAGAACATAAGGCCCAAAACTCTGGAGGAATTCCCTCAAATCATCAAAGAAATTTGGCTAACAGAAAAATTACCAGAAGACTAGAAGTAGGCCTACGTCCTCATCCATCCACTCTACAAGAAAAGTAACACGACGAATGTGAATAACTACAGAGGGATTTCTATACTTCAAAATATTTAAAATAGCACAAGAACAGCTTGAACATACGATCGGAGAATACCAAGCGGGTTTCGAACCTGGGCGCTCCTGTGTGGAACAGATCTTCAACTTGAAGACAATACTGAAGTATAAAGCAATCAGAAACTGCCTAGTCATATGCACCTTTGTTGACTTCAAGAAGGCGTACGACTCCGTCGACCGACAATCATTCTGAAGTTGGACATGCGCATGACGACGCTTCTGCGTCCATTATCGACGCCCTGAGATGCCGCTGACGTCGCATTCGTAAGTTGTGAGCCAATCAGTTTATCTGAGGTGGCGTCTGTCAGAACAAAATGGCGCCGTCAGAAACTCCCTCTCTGGTTCTTTCGACAAACAACAGAGCCTTTATTTAGTGTCGGATGCTGATGTCCCCAGTGTAAACACTAAACAGTAAGGCAATGCTGCTGTTTGAGGCGCGGAAGTTAAGGCAAAATCATAATTTTGCATATTTAGGTTATTTTGGCGCAAATCATCATTTTTAGCCTATTTTCAATTTTTGTTACGTCTCACCAATCCAACATGGCGGCTGTGCGAAATATTTCACTAGCATTCAATATCTCCTAAACGATTACCGATATCGCCCTGAAATTGTGTACGGTGATAAAGAGCACTACTAGAAGTTCACCTATGAGACTTTCAAAAACCTGGTTACTACAAAACCAACATGGCGGCCAAGCGAAGTTGAGACTTTTAAAAAGACTTTTCTCGCGATTTAACTATCCAAACGTAATGAAACTTGGTACAGCAATTGTTCATACACATTGTAATGCACTGGAGTCTAATTTAGTCCAATTGTTTACATAACCTCAAAATGGCGGCTGTGCGAAATATTTCACTGACATTCTATATCTCCGAAACTATTACAGATATCACCCTGCAATTTTGTAAGGTGATAAAGGGTACTGATACAAGTTTACCCATGTATATTTCATAAACCTGTAAAGTACAAAACGAACATGGCGGCCAAGCGAATTTGAAATATTTTAATAGACTTTTCTCGTGATTTAACTCTCTGAGCGCAGTGAAATGTGGTACAGTAAATGATTTTGCAGATTGTAATGCACTGCCATCAAATTTAATTCAATTGTTTACATAACCTCAAGATGGCGGCTGTGGGAAATTTTAAAATTAAGTTTTTATTTCTTGTGTCGTAATCATGCGATCGAAGTGAAAGTTTGAATAATGAACCTAGGCAATAATTGTCCTTGAATGGTACATAACTCTATGGCCTATACACATAACACTCCTAAATGACGAGCTTCCGAAATATTTAGACGGTTCTCAATATCTATGAATCTTTTACAGCAACCAAACTGATTTTTTTTTATGTTCATAGAGACTATGAATTAATCTTCACCTATAAGACTTTCAGTAACCTGGTGAGCACAAATCCAACATGGCGGCGACGCGAATTATAAATATTTAAATGGACGTCTCTCGCGAATTAACTATCCGAGACTCGTGAAACGTTGCACGTTAAATGCTTATACAAATGTAGATCCACTGGCATCTAATTTATTTCAGTTGTTTGCATAATCACAAGATGGCTGCTGTGCGTAATTTTAAAATCTCGTTTTTAGCCTACTTTCGATTTTTGCAAAAAATGAAAGTAGACTTATGAGATCAACACAGGGCGAAAAAGTGTGTCTGTCTGTGTGTGTGTATGTGTGTGTGTGAGTCTGTGTGTGTGTGTGTGTGTATGTGTATGTGTGTGTGTGAGTCTGTGTGTGTGTGTGTCTGTGTGTGTGTGAGTGTGTGTACTCTGAATGTCTGTCCCCCCTATCAATTCGAACACGGTGAATGCGAATTGAACGAAATTTGGTACAAAGGTAGCACTAGCAAAGGACACCTCAGTGTCATGTTTTATATCGCCGCCATCTTGACGGAAACGTAATGGCGGCCACACAAATGTTCAAAGCTTAAATCAAATTACGACTAACCTAATCATCCGATCTCTACCAAATTTTGCAACAACATACCTTTATGGGGGGAGCATCCTTTGACCAAACTAATAAGTCATCAGCGTAATAGTTTGCGGATGGCGGCCATCTTTGTGTGAAAATCGATTCCCCCTATTAATTCGAACACGGTGCAACCGAATGGAACGAAATTTGGTACAGAGGTAGTACTAACAAAAGGCACCTCAGTGTCATGTTTTATATCGCCGCCATCTTGACGGAAACGTAATGGCGGCCACACAAATGTTCAAAGCTTAAATCAAATTACGATTAACCTAATCATCCGATCTCTACCAAATTTTTCAACTACATACCTTTATGGAGGGAGCATCCTTTGACCAATTTAATAGGTCATTCGCCTAATAGTTTCCGGATGGCGGCCATCTTTATGTCAAAATTGATTCCCCCTATTAATTCGAACACGGTGGAACCGAATGGAACGAAATTTGGTACAGAGGTAGCACTAGCAAAGGGCACCTCAGTGTCATGTTTTATATCGCCCCCATCTTGACTGAAACGTAATGGCGGCCACACGAATGTTCAAAGCTTAAATCAAATTACGATTAACCTAATCATCCGATCTCTACCAAATTTTGCAACAACATACCTTTATAGAGGAAGCATCCTTTGACCAAATGACTAGGTCATTAGCCTAATAGTTTGCGGATGGCGGCCATCTTTGTGTGAAAATCAATTCCCCCTATTAATTCAAACACGCTGAAACCGAATGGAACGAAATTTGGTACAGAGGTAGCACTAGCAAAGGGCATCTCAGTGACATGTTTTATATCGCCGCCATATTGACAGAAACGTAATGGCGGCCACACAAATGTTCAAAGCTTAAGTTAAATTACGACTAACATAACCATCCGATCTCTACCAAACTTTGCAACAACATTCCTTTATGGAGGGAGCATCCTTTGACCAATCTAATAGGTTATTAGCCTAATAGTTTGCGGGTGGCGGCCATCTTTATGTCAAAATTGATTCCCCCTATTAATTCGAACACGGTGGAACCAAATGAATGAAATTTGGTACAGAGGTAGCACTAGCAAATGGCACCTCAGTGGCATGTTTTATATCGCCGCCATCTCGACAGAAACGTAATGGCGGCCACTCAAATGTTCAAAGCTTAAGTTAAATTACGACTAACATAACCATCCGATCTCTACCAAACTTTGCAACAACATTCCTTTATGGAGGGAGCATCCTTTGACCAATCTAATAGGTTATTAGCCCAATAGTTTGCGGGTGGCGGCCATCCTTATGTCAAAATTGATTCCCCCTATTAATTCGAACACGGTGGAACCGAATGGAACGAAATTTGGTACAGAGGTAGCACTAGCAAAGGGCACCTCAGTGTCATGTTTTATATCACCGCCATCTTGACTGAAACGTAATGGCGGCCACACGAATGTTCAAAGCTTAAATCAAATTACGATTAACCTAATCATCCGATCTCTACCAAATTTTGCAACAACATACCTTTATAGAGGAAGCATCCTTTGACCAAATGACTAGGTCATTAGTCTAATAGTTTGCGGATGGCGGCCATCTTTGTGTGAAAATCAATTCCCCCTATTAATTCAAACACGGTGAAACCGAATGGAACGAAATTTGGTACAGAGGTAGCACTAGCAAAGGGCATCTCAGTGTCATGTTTTATATCGCCGCCATATTGACAGAAACGTAATGGCGGCCACACAAATGTTCAAAGCTTACGTTAAATTACGACTAACATAACCATCCGATCTCTACCAAACTTTGCAACAACATTCCTTTATGGAGGGAGCATCCTTTGACCAATCTAATAGGTTATTAGCCTAATAGTTTGCGGGTGGCGGCCATCTTTATGTCAAAATTGATTCCCCGTATTAATTCGAACACGGTGGAACCGAATGGAGCGAAATTTGGTACAGAGGTAGCACTAGCAAAGGGCACCTCAGTTTCATGTTTTATATCGCCGCCATCTTGACTGAAACGTAATGGCGGCCAGACGAATGTTCAAAGCTTAAATCAAATTACGATTAACCTAATCATGCGATCTCTACCAAATTTTGCAACTACATACCTTTATGGAGGGAGCATCCTTTGACCAATCTAGTAGGTCATTCGCCTAATAGTTTGCGGATGACGGCCATCTTTGTGTCAAAATGGATTCCCCCTATTAATTCAAACACGGTGAAACCGAATGGAACGAAATTTGGTACAGAGATAGCACTAGCGAAGGGCATCTCAGTGTCATGATTTATATCGCCGCCATATTGACAGAAACGTAATGGGGCCACACAAATGTTCAAAGCTTAAATCAAATTACGATTAGCCTAATCATCCGATCTCTAGCAAATTTAGCAACAACATACCTTTATGGAGGGAGCATCCTTTGACCAAACTAATAGGTCATCAGCCTAATATTTTGCGGATGGCGGCCATCTTTGTGTGAAAATCTATTCCCCTTATCAATTCGAACACGGTGAAACCGAATGGAACGAAATTTGGTACAGAGGTAACACTAGCAAAGGGCACCTCAGTGTCATGTTTTATATCACCGCTATCTTGACGGAAACGTAATTGCGGCCACCCAAATGTTAAAAGCTAAAATGTAATTACGACCAACCTAATAATCTAGTCTCTACCAAATTTTGCAACACCATATCTTTATGTGGGAAACATATTCAGACCAAACTGCAAGAACACCAGCCCAATAGTTTGCAGATGTTGGCCAAGTATGTATGCAAATCGATTCCCCCTATCAATTCAAACACGGTGAAACCGAATTGAACGAAATTTGGTACAGAGGTAGCACTAACAAAGGGCACCTCGTATTCATGTTTAATATCCCTATAGCATGTTGTATTTCAACAAGCTACTACAACCAACATTCAATCATACTCCTTGAAAAGGACAAAGAGTTATAACAATACCCATGCATTTAGGAGAAAGTAGGCTATATGTTCTTTACTGAACATCTTGTTACTTCTTGTGTTCTAATCATGCGATTGCAGTTTGAATACCACACGTACACAATAATCTTAATGTAATAGTACAAAAATAAAAATCCAACCTGGCGACCATCTGAAATATTTAGACGGTTCTCAATATCTACGAATCTGTTACAGCAATTAAACTGAAATTTTGTATGTTGATAGAGGCAATTAACATGAGCAGGATATATGAAAATAGGCTGTATAGTTCTTCACGGAACTACTTGTTTTCTCCTGTGCCTGTTTAAGTGCATATCTCTGTTTGAGAAGGGCGTATATTCTAATTTCCTATTACTTTGAAGTGCTTTTTGTTACTTAATGTTCCTAAAGGCGAGAGTCTATCACATAATACTACTGACATTATTTTAATACCTAGAACGTTTCAGTCCTTTTTAGCCTACTTTTCACATTTTGCAAAAATGAGGAAAAAGTAGACTTATGAGATCGATCCGGGAAAATGTGTGTCTGTCTGTCTGTCTGTCCTTCTGTCTGTCTGTCTGTCTGGCGCTGTGTGTGTGTGTGTGTGTCCCTATCAACTCCTAAACGGCTGCAGCAATCTAAAGCAAATGTAGTATGAGTAAAGATGTGCACCGGAATATCTCACGTCCATATTTGAAAATGATGTAAGTGCTACCAACTGCTGAAAAAACGCACTAGAAATTTGAGCTCCATGTTGGATATCTTGCAAGGTATGCTTGGGAGCTACTCCAAAATTGGCACACATGTAGATAATACTATTTCAGTTTAATTTCCAGGAGGCCAATCATGACAGTGATGCCAAAATAATGTTAAGCCTTCTGATAGGTCCAATGTTTAAATGCATATAACTTCTACACTATCGATTGGATTTCAACCAAATTTTGTATGTAAAATGTGTACATAAACAGATATGACTGAGCGTATTCTTATGAACCACCAGTGCTGCCAACTGTTAATAATTGCTCTCTCTATTTTTTTAATCCAAATACCAATATATCAGAAAGTATGCAAGCCGACAGCTTTAAACTATGCACACGTATAGTACCTGACATTTTAGATTAATTTTGGAGTAACTTATATACTTCAGTTCTACCAACATGATTCTAAGCCTGCTTATAGGGCCAATTTTTAAATACATGAAACTTCTATACTATCAGTTGGATTTCAACCAAATTTCGTATGTGCTATGTGTAACATAACAGATATGACTATAACTATTCTTAAGAGCAATCAGGGCTGCCAACTGTTAATAAATACTGTCTATATTTTTTACCTTAATATCAATATATCTGAAAGTATGCAAGCCAACAGCTCTATACTTTGCACACGTATAGCACCTGACATTCTAGATTAATTTGGAGTAATTAATATAAGTCAGTGCTGCCAACATGATTCTATGCCTGCTGATAGGACCAACTTTTAAATACATGTAACTTCTATACTAACAAATGGATTTCATCCGAAATTGGCACAACAAGATATCATAATATTTCAGATTATTTCTAACCAGCACACGCAAGACATTGTTGCCAACATGCTTTTACGCGTGCTGATAGATCCAGTGTCTAACTGTATGTAACGTCCAATGGACTTAAAGCAAATTTTGTATTCTGTACCTTAAGAGATGGAACTAAGAATATATTCAGTGTCCAGGGCTGCCAACTGTAGTGCTCTATTAGGCTATATTATACCAGGTATATTCTGAACTAATTAGATATTTCGATATTACCAACTTAATTTCGTCATAATTCTAGATAGATTATTATGCTGTAGAATAATCATTGGCATGAAAAGTAGGCTGTATAGTTCTTCACGGAACTTCTTGTTACAAGTTAATATCAATTTGTTTGTCTTCGGCATTCACTGTGTAAATATTGTACAATCTCTGGCTATTAAAATTGCAGATCAGTTATACTTAAAAATTAACACAATGAAATAATTATTGATGATGAACACCGCTTGAAGCTCCATAAATAACATTTCCTACCATTTAGAACTGATTCTTAGTTGAGATATTAAAAAAAAGTGTAAGTATAGCCTATGTCCGTCTGTTCATCTTTTCTTTATATTGAAATTACAGACGCTAAAGGATACCGAGTGATCGTAATTGCCGTAGTTATTTCATAGTGCATATATTTAGCCTACTTTTCTCATTTTCCAAAAATGAGGAAAAAGTAGACTTATAAGATCGATCCAGGAAAATGTCTGTCTGTCTATCCTTCTGTTTGTCTGTCTGTGTGTGTGTGTGTCCTCCCCCTATCAACTCCTAAACGGCTGCATTTATCGAAACCAAATTTGGTAAGAGTAAAGATCTATACTTGAATATCTCAATGCCATATTTGAAATTGACGTCAGTGCTACCAACTGCTGAAAAATCCTAATGGAATTTTGAGCTCTATTTTGGATATCTCAGAAGCTATTCATGCGAAATATTCCAAAATTGGCACACATTTAGATAATAGCATTCCAGATTAATTTTCAGAAGTCCATACATGCCAGTGTTGCCAACAAGATTCTAAGCCTGCCGATAGGTCAAATTTCAAAATTTCTATACTATCGATTGGATTTCAACCAAATTTCGTATGCACTTTGTGTACTACAACATATATGACTGTGCGTATTCTAAAGAGCCGCCAGGGCTGCCAACTGTTAATAAATGCTCTCTGTAGGTTTTAACCCTAATATCAATATATCAGAAAGTATGCAAGCCAACAGCTCTAAACTTTGCACACATATAGTATCTGACATTCTACCTTAGTTTGGTATAACATACCCACATCAGTGCTGCCAACACAATTCTAAGCCTGCTGATAGTTCCAGTTTTTAAATGGATATATCTTCTATACTAACAAATAGATTTCAACCAAATTTCGTATGTGCTTTGTGTATCATAACAGTTATGACTAGGGCTTGGATGTTGATGACATGTCATCTTTTTACTGAGTTGTCTAAAACAATGCTGAAGTACATAGAAACTCCGGACGGGCCACCCCGTCTTCAAATATGTCATTTTTATTTTGCATCTTTTTGCATTTTATTTTTTTGCTATTTTTCCTTTTTAAGAGCATTTTTTAAAGTTTGGTAGATTTTGTTGGTCATATTTTAGAGAAATCGGCATTTTAAGGTTTTTAGCCTACTTTTCACATTTTGCAAAAATGAGGAAAAAGTAGACTTATGAGATCCCGCAAATGTGTGTGTGTCTGTCTGTCCTTCTGTCTGTCTGTCTGGCTGTGTGTGTGTCCCCCTATCAACTCCTAAACGGCTGCAGCAATCGAAACAAAATTTGGTAGGAGTAATGATCTATACCTGAATATCTCACCGCCATATTTGAAAATGATGTCAGTACTACCAACTGCCGAAAAATCGCAATTGAAATTTGAGCTCCATGTTGGATATCATGGAAGGTATCAATGGGAGTTATTTCAAAATTGGCACACGTATAGATAGTAATATTGCAGTTTAATTTCGAGGAGGCCATAGATGGCAGTGTTGCCAAAATGATTATAAGCCTGCTGATAGGTCCACATTTTAAATGCATATAACTTCTACACTATAAATTGGATTTCAACCAAATTTCGTATGTGCTATATGTACATAAGTGGATATGACTGAGCGTATTCTTAAGAGCCACCAGAGCTGCCAACTGTTAATAAATGCTCTCAATTTTTTTAATCCAAATACCCATATATCAGAAAGTAAGCGAGTCGACAGCTTTAAACTATGCACACGTATAGTACCTGGCATTCTATATTAATTTGGAGTAACTAATATAGGCCTACGCCAGTGCTGCCACCATGATTCTAAGCCTGCTGATAGGTCCAATTTTAAAATGCATGTAACTTCTACACTAACTAACTAATGGATTTCATTCTAAATTGACACAACAATAGATCATACTATTTCAGATTATTTCTGACCAATACATGTATGTCATTGTTGATAACATGATTTTACGCGCTATTAGATCCAATGTTTAACTGCATGTAACGTCCATGCTATCCATTGGACTTAAACCAAATTTTTTATTCTGTACCTTAAGCGATGGAATTAAGGATATATTCAGTCACCAGGGCTGCCAACTGTAGTTCTCTATTATTACCAACTTAATTTCGTCATTATTCTAGATAGGTCCATAAAGATTACATCATTGGCATGAATCTTAAATTTTAAGAAACGCAGGCTCTTTAGTTCGTCACGGAACTTCTAGTTTGAAACGTGATGCATAACCATTAGTCCATTATGCATGCATATTCATTCATTTAACAGTGCAAGAACCTCCGAGTCGATGTCGAGTTGTAAATATTATACGTCAGAAAACTGGATCATAACGAGGGTCATTAGAACACTATTTGTCATTATGATACAGTTTCTCCACCAATCACAGCTCAAGAAACAGTTGTGTGACCAATTAGGTGAGGATAGCATCGCACCTGCGCTCACTTCCATGGCCTTCTATTTTAAATTTCACTGCGTGGCGAGTGTCATAGTGGGGTATTTGAGGAGGCCATGGTCAAATACAAGGTATTTTCTGCTCTGTTCAGTACATAAAACTGGCAAAATCTCGACAGATGTTTATGAATATTTCTGTTCGAACATAAAATAGTAATAATTATCGTCGAACATAAACAGTCGTATGCAACTCGCCTATAATGGTAATTAAGACACTCGTATGGAAATTATAGAACTCGTTTTGCATTTACCATAAATTATAGAACTCGTTTTGCTCGTTTAATAAACATACTCGTGTCTTAATTATTGGCATTATAGGCTCGTTGCATAATGTACTATTATGTTCGACCCTCACTATTATGTGTCAGAAAACTGTATCATAATGATGGTCATTATAACACTGTTTTTTTTTATTATGATACAGTTTCTCCAGCCAATCAGAGCTCGTTCAATGACCAATTAGGTAACGATATCTTCACGCGTGCGCTCAAAATCCAACATGTCGGACATAAACACAGCATAGAACTATAATAAATTACCGACATGGAATACGCACCGTCCATATGTTCACGTAAATAAACTGGCGAATATGAAACAAGAAATAGCACTGTACCTTAATATCACCAACACTAATTTCAAACGACTCCGGTGGCAATATTGCTGAGGGACGGCAGATGTAAGCAAATGGCATTGCAAGCACACAGAGCGCATGCGTCGGTCGTTCAGAGATCTTGAAAGACAGAGATATACCCAGCGCTCGCAATGCGATCACAAAATTCTAGTGACAATCTCAACAGATATGTATGAATATTTATGTTAAAACATATAATATAATAAAGTTATAATTATCGTCGAACATAAACAGTCGTATGCAACTTGCCTATAATGGTAATTAAGACACTCGTATGGAAATTTTAAAACTCGCATACGCTCGTTTTATAAACATACTCGTGTCTTAATTATTACCATTATAGGCTCGTTGCGTTCGGGCCACGTAAGTACTGTATAATACTATCGTATGGCCTCGGTTGCCGGGTGCAAGCTTTGTTATTTGACGCCCAGAAGGCAGCTTGTTGTTCCATTTAGCGCTATGAAAGTCAAGGATCTAAGCTCCTTAACACTACAGCGCTTTCTGGTAGAGAAAGAAGAAACGTTTTGTATTGGCGGAAACTCCCGAGATTAATTTTGCCATTATGAACACGGCCTACTGAATTCAAATGGGTTCTTTAACATGCCAACATCGTATGGCATGCGTGTCGTGATTTTTGTCGCCTTTCAAAAAAAATCACTTACCATGGCCAGGAGCGAACCTGCAAGCTTGGGGTTGGTAGGTCACAGACTAAGACACCCAGGAATAGTATTTACTTATGAAAGGAAGGGTTGAGGACAAGAACTGTAGAGGTGGTTGGTTGGTTCCTCAGTTTAGGGGCTGCGACAACGTGGTCACGTAGCCCCTTGTAATTTGGGTGTGTGTAGAATTTGCTGTTTTATTTCTCTTTAATATTGTATGGCCGCGGGTGCCGGGTGCAGGCTTTGTTATTTGACACCCAGAGGGTAGCTTGCATGTCGAATATCATTGTTCCTTGAAGCACTATGAAAGTCAAGGAGGTTAGATATCTAACCTCATTGAACATTATAGCGCTTTCTGGTAGAGAAATGAGGAACTTTGTGTTGGCGGAAATTCCCGAGATTAATTTTGCCATTATGAACACGGCCTATTGAATTCAAATGGCTAGACATCGTATGACATGCGTCTCGTAAATTTTTCCGCCTCTCAAAAATTACTTACCACGGCCAGGAGCAAACCTGCAAGTTTGTGGACTTGGATACTAGATGACATCGCAGTCAGCACCTGGTGGTGAACGTTGGAACTAATAGAGCGTTATCAATTGTAACCTACAAATTTTGGCTTCACACAAGTGTAGTTAGTGGAAGGTTCTTTTTCATGCCATAAATCTATGACATGGGACCGCCGGCTTTACTTCCCCTCCGAAGGAAGGCATACTGAGGGATTTGTAACGCTCTTAAAAAATCCGACGACTTCGGCCGGGTTTGAACCCGCGATCTTGGGCACAGAAGCTCAGCATGCTACCCACTACGTCACCGAAGCCGCCAATTTGCCCATTTACTTGTGTAAAATAAGCCAGTGTCCTTAAAAGGTCACCACGTACTCTTACACGATGAAAAAGTCTATTTTTGTGGCATCACTTGACTAAGTATTTTTTGGGTTTATGCTAAAGATACAGCTATGATTCTTGTCACATATAAGAAGCGGTATATTCTGAGCTGTTTTTGACCATGTAGTGCTCCTTTGCTTTTATAGGATGTGTGAAATGAATACAAATTTGGACAGATACATTTCCAAAAAAAATGTTGTATAAGTTGCCTCAGGTACACATTTCTCAGTTGTTTTTCAATCAAATGCTCTCAAATTTTGTTCACATACTAGGAATGGATCATGGCAGATGAGTAACCACTTTGTTTCATTATTATTGGGACAGAATGCAAGAAAAAAAATCCGAACTCTTTCTTTTAAATTTATTCAAAAATATGTATCCATTTCTCTCTTCCCAATCCATGCCTACTATGTTTTGGAAGTGAAAATAGGTTAACATTCAAGTACTCCATTAGGCAAGTTAATGTAAAAAAAATAGCCCTCTATCTTAAATGGTTCGCTAGTTATTGGTACTTAAACATGAAAAATGAGTATTAACGGAAAACAGCTGGCAAAGTTAAAAGTGTATTATTCAGAGCATGGGACGCTAATTTAAAAAAACGAATTTAAGGTAGTTGTAGACATCAAACCCCAACAAACTATATATATTTGGATTCAGAAAAGAATGAAGAATTTTATGGCGCCAAAATCAAACAATTGATTTTTTCATCATGCAAGAGTACGTGGTGTCCTTACAGATTGTTTCGAATGTAAGGTGTGGTAGTTATGAAGAGATGAAACGATTAGCTCAGGACAGGGAGGCATGGAGCGCTGCATCAAACCAGTCAAACAACTTAAGACTCAAACAAGAAAAACAACTGTGTCTTTGTTGTCAGATTGCGAAATACGCCGCTATATTTTAATGCTGAGCGTTCAGACGATATTATCGCAGCAACATGAAGTTTTGTAAGGAGAAGCGTTTCCCAGAGCCTCGCGCGCCTTACGTAAGGCCAAGGCCACCTGTTCTAAGCGGATTCCAAAGCCCCCATTAGGATTAAGACATTGCGTCTCTAATAATAGCACAGGCTATGTCAACAACAGACTTTAGTCTCCATGTAATTCAACAATTCAAATTCATAATAAGTAATAATCAAACTGAGCTCTATGATCGTCTCAGGAAATAGGACGGACGCTCTTTGATATTCTTAGCGCGTTCTGTTATTACGCAGTTCAATTGTTTGGGGGAAATATATAAAGCCTGGTGTGTTCAGGTCTCGAAAGACATTGTTGTACTACCATGAAGAGTTCCCTGGCTTGTCTGTTCGTGCTCGCCGCCGCTTGTGCTGTGGGATGGGTAAGTTGGTTGATGGCGATGATAATTGTTGTTTTAAGGGGCCTAACATCGAGGTTATCGGCCCCTAATGGTTAGGGTGATCGTGAAAGTTGAGATGAGAATGAAAACTATAACTAATACTAACTACAGACTTACAGACTAGAAGAAGAAATGGTAAACAAATAAAGGATAAGGCAAATAAAGGACAGGAAGAAAAGAAATGCCCACAACCCTCGAAGAATGAGGATTGAGGGACTTGGAAGGAAGGAGAGCCATGAAAGGCAGATAGGAAAGGGAAAGAGGAGAGGGCCCGCCCCAAAGTCAGTGGAAAAATGGGGAAAACGGACCAAGCTCAGGAATCCCCCGGGATCGCCAACTCCCGAACTCGCCAGCCGTGAGCCCCTGAGGGTGCAGCACTATCCAGGGTGCACCAGAAGTGGTGGGGCTACACACACCCTGCCTCCTTGAGGGCCTTGAGCAGAAGGCAGGAGATACTGTGAGCCCCTGAGGGTGTAGCACTATCCAGGATGCACCAGAAGTAGAGGGGCTACACACACCCTGCCTCCTTAAGGGCCTTGAGCAGAAGGCAGGAGATACTGTGAGCCCCTGAGGGTGTAGCACTATACAGGGCGCACCAGAAGTAGAGGGGCTACACACACCCTGCCTCCTTAAGGGCCTTGGCAAAAGATAACATGAAAAGAAAAAGAAGGCTGACCCTTCGCAGAAGGAGAGTATTAGGTAAGATGAGACGAGGGCCAATTAAGGCGGGAAAGGAAGAGACTCCCTAGGCCTCGGAGACCCTAATACCGTCGGGGTCGGAAGAGAACATGAGTTGACAAAGAGAGTTCGACAGGAAAGAAGACGGAGAGGAGCCCGGCACAAGTAAGTGAAAGCAATGCCGGACTCAGCTGTGGTCTCGTGGTCGCCAACCTACGTCCCACTAGATGTGAGACCCTGGGGGGGGGGGGGGGGGAGGGGGTAAGTTGGGAAACACACAGTGTTTATGCCACGTTTAGATTGCTTTCTCGATTCAAATGTCATTATTGCACCCTAGATTAGACGGGCTGTTTCAGAATTAATACGACTAACTCTCATATATTGCAAATAAGCAGCTACGAAAAAGATACATAGTCCGATAAGGTGGCCTACAAGATCACCCAACCTCAATCCACATGTGTATAAGAGCCTGTTGGAAAACCATTCACCTGTGACATTATTAATCTGTGATGAAATAGGCCATAAGCCAGGTATTTTTGAGAGGCTGGGGAAGTCAATTATAAGTTGTCATTGCAACCTTCAAGTTTGAACAATAAGTGTAGTGTACCCTAGTGTATCAGTGTGTAGTGTAACTGTGTCCAACAGTGGCCACGAATTTGCTGACCATTTATTTGATAATGCGTTATGGAACAATAATTTGCAGAGTTGAGAAATAGATAGATTCTTCACTTTGCGCGGGAATTTGAAAGTCTTGGTTTAGTTCCTGCCTCGAGGGGAACGTGCCGGAAGTTGTGGAGGTGGCCGCCCCCACCTCACATAAACTTCGGCTTAGTATGACTCATTAGTGATCCCTTGCCACAGCCAAGAACTTAGTAAAGGACCAGTGTTGCCTACTTTTACTTTCTGAAATTCACTACATCTAGTGATTTATGGTTACCGTTGGTAACACTGTCTATAAACATGTTAGAAGAGAGATGAAACTTTCTTGAAATAGTTTTTCATGCTTTGCCATTTCAACTATAGCCAAATACTGTATTTGCTATCGATCACAGATGTGTGGCGTAGCGTGGAAGATTCTTGCCTACTGTTCCCAATGTTCGAATCTGAACGCAGTCGATTCGGATAAAAGTTTGCTAGTTAGAGGTTAAGTAGCTTACAATAAAAGCAAACAGAAGACTCTAATCGCTAGTAATCTTCACGTATTGACGTCCAAACATCGATTTCTGTTTGAAAGCATCCCAATCCACAGGTCATCAAAATGTAATTATCTGTGTTCATTTCATAATGGAAACACTCGATCAGGCTTTTCCCTCGTCAGTCGCTCGCTCGTCCACATTCCTGCCGATATGAGAATTATAGTTACTGGCTTTACAGGGGTGTGCAAATTATTAGACCAAATTAATGGGTGTAAATCAGTCACAATTTTTCATTCAAAATCATCATCATAATATGATATATTATACACTTCAGTGGTATAGATCCCTCCTGTGGCGCTCACAAGCGAACAATCGTGAAAAATGAAAGAGAATATACATTACCAGTGACGCATTGCACTCTAATTTCATAAATATCTATATATTTACTTTAAAAAATGACTTTTAAAAAATGTACAAAGTGTGTGATTAGTAAATACTGTTGCTGCAGGAAAATACGCTCCATAACTCACCACTACCGCCTCTACGGGCAGTGTCCTAGAGCTGGGAACATCGAATCGGAAGGGATACAACTGGTGAGGTGGGATTGGCACCTCACCCAGGCGGCCTCACCTGCAAAGCGAACAGGGGCCTCATGAGGGAAGGAGGCGGCCGTGGCCTTGAAGAAGGTACCATCCTGGCATTTGCCCGAAGACGAAGTGGGAAACCACGGAAAACCACTTCGTGGATGGCTGAGGGGGGATCGAACCCCCTCTACTCATTTGGGCCACCCGAGGCTGAGTAGACCCCGTTCCAGTCCTCGTACCACTTTTCAAATTTCGTGGCAGAGCCGGGAATCGAGCCCAGGACCTCCGGGGTGGCAGCTAACCATGCTGACCGCTACGCTACGGAGGCGACATTGGAACAAATATTAATCTATTATAAAAGGGAGTGTTTTACAGATATTGTACTTTATAATACGGAACTCATTTGTAGCTTCCATCAGCACGAGCCTAAATAAAGAATACGATATGGATCAACTAGATTAATAGACGCGACACCGCCCATAACCTTAAATTCCTTATAAATAGGCCAACTTGCGAGTAAATGCAATGTGCACAGCGGTAGATCATGAAAGGCTTGCCCAGTTCCCGGACCTCTTGATTCACAGACCAACACGTAATTTCATACGGATTCTGTTAAAATGAGTCATATTGATATAATAAATATGTATTAAAACGATAATCTCGTAGCAAAGATATCTATCCCGTCCGAGATTCGAACCAAAGATCTCTAGATTCACAATCAAAGACGCTGACCCCACGGCTATTTCGACCACACAAACATTGAGCACAATATCGTGACTTATTTTCACGTTCCAATAATACTGCATCACGGAATTATGTTTCATTTATATTTTGCTTGTTTCGATAATGTTCCTGCGTGAAATTGAGTTTAAAATGCCTTGTGAATAGGCCCTCTTGCGAGTAAAGAGAATGCGTTCAGCAATAGTTCATGATGGCTTGCCCAGTTCCCGTATAAACACAACGATATCTATACTAATATAATAAAGCTGAAGAGTTTGTGTGTTTGTGTGTTTAAACGCGCTAATCTCAGGAACTACCAGTCGGATTCGAAAAATTCCTTTTGTATATGATAGCCAGATTCAAGAGGAATAGTTTAGGCTATGTAGCATTAGGCTACACCTCTCAGGTAACCTTAGATATTGATATTTGTTCAGTAAGTCGGAAGAACAAGCGCTCCAGAACGGCTTCAATAATACCGAAGTCTCTTGTTGCGATGTAATACGGGCCGCATCACGTCGCCCCTACCTATGTCTTGGTGCAGAATTGCGAGCTGCTAATAAATTGCAGTCACGGGGAGTAATTAGTGTTAGGCCCCTTAAAACAGTTATCATCATGACAATAGTATGCCTCTGTATAAGGGTGATGGTGTTGGTGCAGTATACTGAGGTTATCAGCTGCAATAATCTTTGGGTGCTTTCAAATTTATTTTCATTTATTCCGATCCTTATCCTTGAGCGCTCCAGTTCTGTAAAACAAATAAATCCACCGGGCGAAGCCGGGCACTACTGCTAGTATATTATACTGATGACTGCATTGCCGTTATGTGGGTTAATATTTGAATAGCCATTGTGCAGAAACATAATACCGGCATTGCTGACTACTTACTATGTTTCATATTAAAGCATATCATCATTTAAATACTGATACGAAGACTTCGACCATCTGCCATGTGCTTTGTGTTTCAATCAGTTGACACCAGAGTTCGCATCAGCGTTTACCGTCAGAATGATAGTGTTGAGCAAAGTTACTCGGGGAGCGGATGCCGATCACTTTTATCCAGAGATTGAAAAACAGACTCTTAATAAATCATAATTGTTTTCAGCAAATATGATATAATGAATATGTTCACACCAATGAACGACAACTTGAAGATGATTTACTGTAAGAATATATGTAGTGGCGCCTCTAAACCTTGAAGTAATCCGTTTGAGATATACATTCCACAGCAGCCAGGAGGGATACGATCCAGCTGGCAGTGCGTCTTACACACTTCCGTTCGATCCACTTCAAAATCACTCCCACAAAAATATCCAGCAACCGAGTGGAAAGATCTTACGCATCAAAAAATAAATAAATATATAAATGCACACATTTTGACTTTATATTTGATCGAAACTTCTTAGCCTCTGAAAAGTGCTCTACAGTACGTCACTGCTTGACGCAGAAGCCAAATTGCGTCGTTCACTGTTCCTGAAATTAAGGCCAAGTCATCCATGTGTGAGGAAACGGATCGTCTAATGTGCTATGTCGTAATAAGAACGATAATTCCAAAAGCAACTTGTCGCAAGCCACAGAAGAAGGAAGGAAGCTCGTGATAAACAATGATGAGGAAATTCCGTAATGATTTGTCGTTTCTGTAGAATATAGATAGTGTTAACTACTGACTAACTTCACTGCTCTACCCTTTAAAATAATAGTTTAATAATAATAGTAGCCAGAAAATCCGCAAGGAAGTGAACCCATAGAAATACAAGAGAATTTGCTCAAAAAACAAGTAGTTCCGTGAAGAACTATACAGCCTATTTTCATATATCCTACTTACTGTATGTTAATTCCCTTTGTCAACATACACAATTTAAGTCTGATTGCTCTAAAATATTCGTAGATATTGAGAACCATCCAGATATTTCGGTTGGTCGCAATTTCGCATTGTTATATGTATAGGCCATAGAGTTATGTACCATTAAAGGAAAATTATTGTGTAGGTTCATTATTCAAACTTTCACTTCGATCGCATGATTACGACACAAGAAATAAAAACTTAATTTTAAAATTTTGCACAGCTGCCATCTTGAGGTTATGTAAACAATTGAACTAAATAAGATGTTAGTGCATTACAATGTGTATAAACATTTACTGTGCCATATTTCACTGCGCTCACATGGTTAAACCGCGAGAAAAATCTATTAAAATGTTTCAACTACGCTTCACCGCCATGTTCGTTTTGTACTTTACAGTTGTTTGAAAGTTACATAGATAAACTTGTAGTAGTGCCCTTTATCACCGTACAAAATGTCAGGGTGATATCAGTAATAGTTTGGGACCCCGAAATATTTCGCACAGCCGTCATCTTGAGATTATGTAAACAATTGAGCCAGCCTAAATTATATGCCAGTGCATTACAATGTGTATAATCGTTTGCTGTACCAAGTTTCATTGCGTTTGGATGGTTAAATCGCGAGAAAAGTCTACTTAAAAGGTTCAACTTCGCCTGGCCGCCATGTTGGTTTTGTAGTTACCAACGTTTTGAAAGTCCCATAGGTAAACGTATAGTAGTGCCCTTTATTACCGTACGAAATTTCAGGTTGATATCAGTGATAGTTTCGGAGATAATGAATGCTGGTGAAATATTTCGCACAGCCGCCATGTTGCATTGGTGAGACGTAATAAAATTTGAAGGGCACGGTCGGGGTCGCTCAAAATAGTACTATGACCTTACCGAGTTTCATTGAAAACGCTCCAGCCGTTTAGAAGTTTTTAGGGGGACACACACTCATATATATACACATACACTCACACACGGACAAAAGGTGATCTCATAAGCCTATGAATATAGGCTAACAACAACAGGATGACTCTGTGGATACACAGATCTTGTTTAACACGCTACAAGAACTTCGAGTAGAAAGGAAGACTTGGGAACTCATGTGCCAAACCCTCACAAATACATTATGGGGTTTGAAGAAAACCTCAAACGAGAGGGCGAAAGCAATAAACAACTCAAAGAAATAAAGTCATTGAACAAAAAATAAAAGAACATGACTTAATCATCACAAAAGCAGATAAGGGGAACCACAGTAATTCTGAACTCAACAGAATACATTTAAAATAAAAAAAACAGTCGAATTCCTAAACAACAACGAAATCAAGGAAATAGCAAAAGACCCCACCAACAAATTCCAAAAAACAAATAAAAAGTGCGTTAAAAGAAATAGAATACATACTGACCAAAGCCGAAAATTCAAAATTAATAAACATGAACCCAAAAATACCGTCATTGAGGGGACAACCAAAAATACACAAAAGCGAGTGCCCAATGAGACCAATAGTCAATTGTAGGAATGATCCTAATTACAAAATCAGCAAAGAGTTACTATAGTACATTATGCAACGAGCCTATAATGGCAATAATTAAGACACGAGTATGTTTATAAAACGAGCCGAAGCGAGTTTTATAATTTCCATACGAGTGTCTTAATTACCATTATAGGCGAGTTGCATACGACTGTTTATGTTCGACGATAATTATAACTTCATTATAATGTTTTAACATAAATATTCCTAAATATCTGTTGAGAGTCAGTTACTTCAGCTAGTGAACAGGGCGCGCTGGCTTTGCTGACTGAATAGAGCGCATGCGTGGTCAAGGCACTCCGAAAGCAGAGACCATTCACTTAACTTGCCAACACAGAAATATGTTGGATTTTGAGCGCATGCGCGAAGGTATCCTTACCTAATTGGTCACACAACTGTTTCTTGAGCTCTGATTGGTGCGAGAAACTGTTTCATAATGAAAATAGTGTTATAATGAGCCTCATTGTGATACAGTTTTCTGACACATAGCCTAATGTTTACATTTCGACATCGTCGAACATGAAAAATCTTAAAACACCGTCTTTCCAACGACAAAAACAACTCTGTAAAGAACACAACGGAATTAGTAACAGCAATGAACATGCTACAAATCCTACTGTATTTATTAATCTCATGAATTTTTAGCCTACTTTTCACATTTTGCAAAAATGAGGAAAAAGTAGACTTATGAGATCGATCCGGGAAAATGTGTGTCTGTCTGTCTGTCCTTCTGTCTGTCTGGCTGTGTGTGTGTCCCCCCATATCAACTCCTAAACGGCTGCAGAAATCGAAACCAAATTTAGTATGAGTAAAGATGTATGCCGGAATATCTCACGTCCATATTTGAAAATGATGTCAGTGCTACCAACTGCTGAAAAAATGCAGCAGAAATTTGTGCTCCATGTTGGATATCCTGGATTGTATGCATGGGAGCTATTCCAAAATTTGCGCACACATAGATAAGACTATTTCAGTTTAATTTCCAGGAGGCCAATCATGACAGTGTTGCCAAAATAATTTTAAGCCTTCTGATAGGTCCAGTGTTTAAATGCATATAACTTCTACACTATCAATTGGATTTCAACCCAATTTTGTATGTAATATCTGTACATAAACAGATATGACTGAGCGTATTCTTAAGAGCCACCAGGGCTGCCAACTGTTAATAATTGCTCTCTTTATTTTTCATCCAAATACCAATATATCAGAAAGTATGCAAGCCGACAGCTTTAAACTATGCACACGTATATTCTGACATTTTAGATTAATTTCGAGTAACTTAAATACGTCAGTTCTACCAACATGATTATAAGCCTGCTGATAGTACCGATTTTTAAATACATATAACTTCTATACTATCAGTTGGATTTCAATCAAATTTCGTATGTGCTATGTGTACCATAACAGATATGACTATAAATATTGTTAAGAGCAATCAGGGCTGCCAACTGTTAATAAATGCTGTCTATATTTATTTTACACTAATATCAATATACCAGAAAGTATGCAAGCCAACAGCTCTATACTTTGCACACGTATTGTGCCCTTTTAGCAAGAAATATGCCAATCACAGTATACCAGAGTAGCTCAATTCGGGTTTTTCGGGGTAGCGGTAAGTTCACCCACTCTGTGACCCACATATTTTGGATTAATTAGAGGATACACTTGCAAAAATAACAACAAAATCAACTCCTAATTTAACACATTTAATTAATAAAACTTATGGCGCTACAAACCATTAAACCATTAAATTACTGACCCATAATCATCTACTTGTTCCAAATGAACAAGGAATAACATAAGAATAAAACAAATATTGTATTAAAACATCTGGTTTCCATATAAACCAACAATTCCTAATTATTTTTACTTCCATAAAGCATCAACTGTAAGTTTCATATAACTCCGAGCTCTTTTGGCTCAATGCTTTCTATAATAATGGTGTCATTCTTTGTACACCTCAAATACTACTTTTTTATATTTTCTTAATCATCAAAACAAATGTATAATTACATTTAAAAATACATGTTAATTATCTAACTCAATATTTGGGCATTTCACAGGTTTTCAGCTTTTATCATCTCTCTCTAGTTTTACAAATACATCAAGGTAATCAGGAAATTACTTGTGTACTCCAGAGTATGAAGATACTTGACACAGTCAAAAAACTATGGTCACTCCCGGAACCTAGTTGCCTTCAATTAACTCATGGAATCCTACTTCCGTACAACATTACAATAGGGATTGTTATTTATCTCATATGTCTTATAAGACCATTATCACATAAAAAAAACTACGATCTGAACAGGCAAGCGGAAATATCAATCTACAAGGACCTCGGTTCAACGCCCGGGTCATTAACAACTTTAAACACTCACGGTGTATTCATTACTCCTTACAAGACGGCCTTCAGACACCCCTCCTGCTCCAAGGGTCTGACCGTGCTACTCGAGCGTTATTTATGACTATGCGGGAACCCTCCTGTCTAGCCTAAGCTAGAGCTCTCTTTAATGCTTTTACAAACAGCTTTTCGTTCATTCTCAATTCTTTGGGGAGACCTGGCATTCTACTCCTCGTTTAAATTCAACAATATTATTGGGCTCATAAACCACATTCGTAATCTTGGCATTTATTACTTATGAAAGGTCCTCATTGATTGGGGAAGAGATATACACATTCTACGACGAATAATAAAGGGGATTTCAAAATAAGAGGATTCTGAGTTCGAATCTCTTCACATGCCTCGGGAACCATTCCCATATAGAGGACTATACAAAATGCGATTTAGGGTCAGCCTATAGCTTATAAGACCTACGCTCAATACCATACATTTGCTCCCTTTCAATACAACATACACAATGGCCTCGTGATACTACGTCACAATTAGAGGACTTACACCAATTCTCAATTCGCTACAATCAACTACCTCTCATAAGTAATTTACCAAGTACATTAACTTTTACGCGTTCCTAGCGTGACATTTTACTTTAATTGCGCTCTTTTGCGCTATACTTTATTTTTAAGCCTAGCGTCATCCAAAGAACTGATAATATCATATTAACAATTGATACACATCTCAATTTTTATATTATTCTTTTCCTTTGATAATAACTTTCTCTCTTTTTAAGAACATGCATTTGAACATCATGTCTATACTTTTTATTAAGGCTCTAACGCTCTTATGTTCACATCAATTAATTTGATCATTATTTAATATTTCCTTACTTGGTTATTATTATTATTATTTCATATCTTCATCCTTTACAAAAAGCTCAAAAGCTATTTCTTTCATATAACTCAAATTTACTTTTATTTAAATATCTTTCATGATAATTATTAATATTTCGCTTGCTCTTATGACATTCGTCAAATACACTGACATTGTATTCATATATTTCATCTACTGGATTTATTCTTTTACATAATTATTTATAGTTTCTCAAATTTCTATTATTGTTCAGACCGCGTTTTCTTTATTCAGTATTTATTTATTTAAACACATCCCTTTTACTCAAAAACTCCGGTGGATTTGTACACAATAATTTCCTGACACCAAAATATAATGAAATTCATTACTCACATGTTTTTAAGGTCGTCTCATGACCTTTATCCTTGTGCGGTGTTTCATTTTGGCCCACTTTTTAACTTACTCCATATTGTAGAAATTCATCTCATGTACAAACACTTCTTGACACATATTCAATACACTTAACATTGACAACATTTTTAATACACTGGTGTATCCATTTAGAACACACAATAAACACTAAAAAATATTATTTTAACACACAATCTTGATAGATTTACACTTCACAACTTTTGATCACTAGGCCGTATTTTCCTAGCCTATCACACGTGACCTCTTAATCTCCCGTTTCCAAGGGTGAAATTTATTCAATGTCGACTTCCTATCCTGCAGAATACGAAAGTCTCGAAACATCTACTTTTCCCTGGAATCCTAATTCTTCGAATCCTATTCTGGATGACCGGCTATTTCTCTAGCTTGAACGGCTTCCTTTTTTAGATCTAGTTTATCGATCCTCGTGAAAGTCTGTTCGGATCGAGGTCCCCTCGATAACCTATCGATGATCGATGGATTTATTTTATAGCAGCTAGTACTTCTCGAGTCTAGTGCTTTAGAATAGTTCGTCTGCTTTCTGGAGATAATGTCTATAGTCTCCGTTCTTCTTTATTTATTCGGTTCTCGCACTCCTACTTTCCTGAAATACGTTGCGAACCTTACTCTGTTTTTCCCTATTTGGGTTCTTTAAATTAGATAACTGTTTATCTTTCTATTACGGTACTTCCGTACGTTATGATATTTTCGGTCGTTTATTTAAAGACCTATCGCCTTAAGTCCAACGTTCGCAGCCTGCTCTGACTATATTTTACGAACTTTTCACTGTAAACTTGTGTACTGTCGGACCTAAATCCTGTAACTAGGATTTTCCTAATTTTTCAACACGGCGATACTTTAATATTTCTTCTTTACAACTCCTTATGGAGGCACGCAAGTTATTAATACTGCGACGCCTATGGCTATCAGATCTTAACTCTGCGGTGTAATACAGCGTTTCTCCCCTCAAGGAGTACTGGTAAACTGTCTTCGGTGTGAAGCAGAGTAACGCCCCACACGGCTGTCTGAATACTGAAGCGTAGCAACGCCCCCCTCGGGCTGTTTGGAACTGCTTGTACTGATGCTCCAGCGTCACGTCCCCTGGACTGTTTGAAACTGCATGTACTGATGCGTAGTAACACCCCCTCACGGGCTGTCAGAATAACTGCATGTTTGGCTTGGTGATGCCAGGAGCTTTATACTCTTTCGCTACAAAAAGATAAGACTCTAGCCCTTTCCGAGCCCAACTTTTAAAATAATGGTTGCACCATTATAAAAATTATACCTTCAAAAAGCTCGTCTTCTCAATGTTAAATAATCTCATTGCGCATAAGAATCGATCGTGCAATTCGGAGATATTAATTAATTTCTCGTCCTCAACTGTGTGGGTGTTGCTGTTCATTTGCATTCTCCCCTCTCCACAGGCCTTGGTAAATCCCCTATGACGTCTACTTGCGTTTGCAGTTTTCTCCTGTGCAATTATTAAAGGGTTTTTCTTTACACAAAAATCTCTAATTCGAAATGATTCACCGTACTGTAATTGTTTACTTATTTTTATACTCGTAAACGGGTTAAATTTAATTATTCCTCTTCTGGCGCATAAGCGGTGTTGTCGTTTTCAAGCAAGCTCAGCTCGATTTCCGAGTCAGGCTTCCTTGTCTAACAGTCGAAATTTTCCACTCGGTTATTAATACTCATGACCAGCTCCTTCTGAATGTCAAGAGGGGTGATCTCATCTCTCGAACACCTGGCTCGCGCTGCTTGCACAATGTTAGGCTAGAATCCTGGCTTGATCTTTCTCTATGTTACATTAGAAACTGTACGTTTCTTTCATTTCTTCCCCAAATACATGGATTCGACCTCCTTGGACCCTATGGCACATGGGTTCAGTATAGCACCTGACATTCTAGATTAATTTGGAGTAATTAATACAAGGCAGTGCTGCCAACATGCTTCTATGCCTGTTGATATGTCCAATTTTAAAATACATGTAACTTCTATACTAACAAATGGATTTCATCCAAAATTGGCACAACAAGATATCATAATATTTCAGATTATTTCTGACCAGCACACGCATGGTATTGTTGGCAACATGCTTTTACGCGTGCTGATAGATCCAGTGTCTAACTGCATGTAACGTCCATAGGACTTCAACCAAATTTTGTATTCTGTACCTTAAGAGATTGAACTAAGAATATATTCAGTCACCAGGGCTGCCAACTGTAGTGCTCTATTAGGCTACATTATACCAGGTATATTTTGAACTAATTAGATATTTCGATATTACCAACTTAATTTCGTCATTATTCTAGATAGGTTCTTATTCTGTAGAATAATCATTGGCATGAAAAGTAGGCTGTATAGTTCTTCACGGAACTTCTTGTTTTTTCAGGACAAGGGCATAACCCAACTCTTTTGTGTACATTCGTGTTGACCGACTGAAAAGCACCAAACTTTTGTTTTGTTTCCTCACATGTGACAGGTGCTAAGCAAGGAGACAGAGGGTCTCCTTGGTTTTAGAGAATGGGAAAAACATTGTGATTGCGGGGAACGAGTGCTTAGTTTGGAGACGACCTAGCGACCATCAACAAGAAGGCCTTCAGATATCATTCGAGAAAACCAAGTTCATGGAAAACATTCGGAAACACTGCAAGATAGAAAAAATTTAAACCGCACATGGGACGCTGTCACAGATATCCTGGTTTAAAAACCCTGCCTCCCTTGGGAACTGCACAGTTTGGCCAACATAGAAAGGGCATTCAGAGTGATGTCCCATAATGCAAAGTGGAGCGCGTTGGAACGTGTTAGTCGCCTTCTTCTTCCTCCTCCCAAAATCACTGTGTTGCGGTGTTGCCAGTCCTCACTCTAAATGTGAGCTTATTTACTGAGGTTCTGAGGATTAGTCCGATATTCTTGATGTTCATCTCATTCAGCCTCCCCCCCCCCCCTCTTATTTTCTCCAGACAATTTATCCTCGCATTTTGTGTATTTATTATATTAAATAATCTGTTTGCCACGGAGGGTGAGTGGTTATCGCGTCGGACTACCAACCCCAAGCTTGCAGGTTCGCTCCTGGCCGTGGTAGGTGATTTTTGAAAGGTGACAAAAGTCACGGCATACGTGTCGTACGATGTTGGCATGTTAAAGAACCCATTTGAATTCAGTAGGCCGTGTTCATAATGGCAAAATTAATCTCGGGATTTTCTGCCAACACAAAGTTCCTCATTTCTCTACTAGAAAGTGCTATAGAGGCAAGGAGCTTAGATATCTAACTTTCATAGTGTTTCAAGGAACAACGTAATTCGACATGCAAGCTGCCCTCTGGGTGTCAAATAACAAAGCTTGCACCCGGCACCCGAGGCAATATGACATTATTATTATTATTATTATTATTATTATTATTATTGAATAATCTTGTTGTTAGTATATTGTTGTCCATCCTGAATATGTGCCCTCCGCACAGTGTTTGGGAGAGGTCTCCAGTTCGTCTCTTCTTGTGTCTGTCTGTTAGGTAGTCAGTCCTAAGGCTGTTTGGATCCTCAAAAAGCACCGCCGTTAGGTTATGTGGGTAGATACTCACAAAAACCCAAGACAGCGCTATAGTGAGGCGTACTAGGCAAGAAGAGGAGTGAGGTAGTTTGCCATTACTTTCCTCACTGAGTCAGAATAGAGCCAAAAATTATTCTAAGAATTTTACGTTATTGCTTTCCAATGTCTGCTATTTTTAAATTGTCTCCTAAAGTTATGGTTTCTCGGAGGACAACGGTTTGGTGATGTTTCCACTTTGCATTATGTGGCATCACTCTGAACGCCCTTTCTATGTTGGCCAAACTGTCCAGCTCCCATATCCAACACCCTAAATGAAACAACAACAACAACAACAACAACAATAACCTATTCCGGGAACCAGAACATTAAACAGGAAGTTTGTAGCTGCGACCTTTGTGTCCAGCTTGCGTCTTTCCTCCGCATCACTTCCTCTTCCTGAGACATCACGCTGTCATTGCGTCAACATATCACGAGATTATAGCCACGTCACCTTAAGTTACTAACACTGTAACCTTACCACTTGTCCCCCTTCACTACAAACATGGTGTTATATAGTCCACGTCACCTTAAATAAGTTACTAACAATGTAACCTTACCACTTGTCCCCCATCACTACAAACATGGTGTTATATAGTCCACGTCACCTTAAATAAGTTACTAACAATGTAACCTTACCACTTGTCCCCCATCATTACAAACATGGTGTTATATAGTCCACGTCACCTTAAATAAGTTACTAACACTGTAACCTTACCACTTGTCCCCCATCACTACAAACATGGTGTTATATAGTCCACGTCACCTTAAATAAGTTACTAACACTGTAACCTTACCACTTGTCCCCCTTCACTACAAACATGGTGTTATGTAGTCCACGTCACCTTAAATAAGTTACTAACAATGTAACCTTACCACTTGTCCCCATCATTACAAACATGGTGTTATGTAGTCCACGTCACCATAAATAAGTTACTAACAATGTAACCTTACCACTTGTCCCCCATCATTACGAACATGGTGTTATACAGTCCACGTCACCATAAATAAGTTACTAACAATGTAACCTTACCACTTGTCCCCCATCACTACAAACATGGTGTTATGTAGTCCACGTCACCTTAAATAAGTTACTAACAATGTAACCTTACCACTTGTCTCCCATCACTACAAACATCGTGTTATATAGTCCACGTCACCTTAAATAAGTTACTAACAATGTAACCTTACCACTTGTCTCCCATCACTACAAACATGGTGTTATATAGTCCATGTCCCCTTAAATAAATTACCAAGGATAAAACGAACCATTTGAAAAGTTCGCAAATAAGTGAAAGATGTGGAGTCAGTCTGTGTTGTAATATTTTGGCGAGAATTACTGTAAAGTGTAATTGAGAGGATAGAATCCTACAAGAAGGGAAATCAGGGAATTTTGTGCTGATGTAAATTGTTCTTTCTATGTCCAGACTCAATGATATTTTGTAATATTAAGGGAAGTGTAGAAGTACACGTTGAGTATAATTCATTAAGATGTAATTGAGCAGCAAGCGTCACACATATTAATAATAATATTCACTACGTTAATACGGATTATGTTTTAAGGGCACATGGCGCGAATGACGTCACACGATTATCCTATCGCAGTTTCACTTTTCTCCAAGAGACAGAGACAAAGGCAGCCTGGTTCATTGAGATCTCATGCGAGGATATTCAGGGGCGTGATGAGAAAACTCTTGAATATCTGAGTTCCCAGCCAAAGTCGACGCTGAAAACTGGAAAGGCGTGGACAAGGAACAACACCGCCTACGAATGATGGAATGCTGGGCTAATTTTAAAGCTCAAAGGAAACTGTTGAAATGAAGTTGGCTGAACCGAAACAAGACAAGAAAGAAATAATAACACCGAGTTAGTTATAATTGTTCTCCACCAGGGGAGCTACTGTACTCACTCTGCTACCCACTGTGTCGTTTGAGGGAACCTATTACTAGCACCTGACCTATTAGTTAGGGCTGAGTTCACAATTGATTCACAGAAACCACTGTATTCCTTGTTATCATCATATATATATTATTTCAGTAGTATAGATCCCTCCTGCAGCGCTCACAAGCGACTGATCGTGACAAATGAGCATTCAAATGAAAGAGAATAGACAATAGCAGTGACGCATTGCACTCTAATTTCATAAATATCTATAATTTCTTTAAAAAATGACTTTTAAAAATGTACTAAGTGTGCGATTTGCAGATACTGTTGCTGTAGGAAAATACGCTCCATAATTGCTATCCACTTCACATTTTCGCCACTGTGACGCCTGTTTCATGTCATTTTAACATTCTGGGTCTTTCCTTTATCATTTCGCATGGATTTCAGAAACAGTAATTTAAAGGAATGAGTACTCAAATCGTATAATTTCATAAATATCGAATAACCGGTGAGTGTTACGGCTAAGCTGTCAATCAATGGACTCAGCACACAAATAACATTAGCAGTGATGAATGGCATTCTAATTTCATAAATATCAATTTTTGTAAGAAGTGTGCGATTTACAAATACTGTTGCTGTTGGAAAATACGTGATATCATTACTGTTTAGTTCGCATTTTGACCGTAGGGACGCCTGTGTCATGTCCAAACTATTAAACCTTAATTCATTTACAGGTTCGCTGTCAATCAATGGACTCGGCACACAAATGGCATTAGCAGTGACGAATTGCATTCTAATTTAATAAATAGCCATTTTTGTAAGAAGTGTGCGATTTGCAAATACTGATGCTCTAACATGCTGCAATTATGAGTTGTCGTCTAAAACCATAAAACTATTAAACGTTAATTCTTTAACAGGGTTTTCTTCTATCATTTTCCATGGTTTTCTGAAACAGTGGGTTGAGAGTAGCATCAAACAATCGCCTTTATGGTCCAAAACTCACATTAGCCACTTGCCTTCTTAAGTTAGGGAACTTAGAGCTTGGAATTGTACCTGAAATGTAAATAGTGATCTATAATCATTTGGTTGAAATAAAAACATAACAACCTTTCTCATTATAAACCTATTGGGGAAAGTATGGTTTATGAACATGCGAGATTTCTCGCAAGGGTCTGCTAGTCCACATTTTTGCTCGAGCAATGACAGTTGTCACCTTGTTCAGCCAACAGGAGATGTTTTTAGCCTACTTTCAATTTTTGCAAAAAATGGAAGTAGACTTATGAGATCAATACAGGGCGAAAAATTCTGTGTATGTCTGTGTGTGTGTGTGTGTGTGTGTGTGTGTGTGTGTGTGTGAGTGTACTCTGAATGTCTGTCCCTCCCTATCAATTCGAACACGGTGAAACCGAATTGAACGAAATTTGGTACAGAGGTAGCACTAGCAAAGGACACCTCAGTATCATGTTTTATATCGCCGCCATCTTGACGAAAACGTAATGGCGGCCACCCAATAGTTAAAAGCTTAAATCAAATTACGACTAACCTAATTATTTGATCTCTACCAAATTTTGCAACAACATACCTTTTTGTGGGAAGCATATTTTGAGTGAACTAAAAGGCCTTCAGCCCAATAGTTTGCAGATAGTGGCCATGTATGTGTGCAAATCGATTCAAACACGGTGAAACCGAATTTAATGAAATTTTGTACAGAGGTAGCACTAGCAAAGGGCACCTCATAGTCATGTTTAATATCCGTATAACACGTTGTATTTCAACGAGCTACTACAACCAACATTCAATTATACTCCTTGAAATAGACAAAGAGACATAACAATACCCATGCATTTAGGTGAAAGTAGGCTATATGTTCTTTACTGAACATCTTGTTTATTATTATACACAGTTGAGTTTTTTTAGATTTTGAAACAGGGGTGCCAACTGGACTTGGCAAATTGCTGCTGCTTATACCATTGAATAAATTCACAATTACATCTCTCCGTCTCTTGGTTGCGCTTTAGTTTTCAACCATTTGACTGGAATAGTAACAGGAAACTGGAAGATGTTGTGACGACTGTTCTTGCCCACAGGGAGCGTCCACGGAGACCTTCCGGTCCGTGGTGGAGCCCGTCCTCAAGCAGTGCAAGACGCAAGTGTCGGGGGCCACAGATGGTGAGTCATTTTCCGATTATGGTATTGCTAAATTTCGCATATACAGGGTCTTTCATGTAAAGTAAGAACGGCAAGCGACAGTTTTGCTATTCGCTGCGGTGTCGTTGGCCAAGCTTGTGGCGCGCCATGGCCCCCTGCTTTAAGCATATTGTGTACAATCCTATATGAACACTTACCGTATAAAAGATGTCGTCCTTCCTGGGTTATACAGGCATTGTATCTGGTAACCACATTCTGGCCGACGTGAGTGAGTTCTGCCACGGTAATGTTTCTGATTTTTAATTTTATGGTTTTTATTGAGCACTGAGTCAGTAGTGTCAAACTTATTTACAATTACGTGAATGTGTGCTAGTGAAGGTGGCACTTCATCAGGAAATTGCTGAACAAATGCATCACGTACCTGCCGAGCCGACTTGTACTTAAAATTAAATGTCTCATGTTAACATCTGAGGTTCAGACTGGCGACTGAACACCTGCACGTTTATTGCAAGGTCGAGTACAGTATGTACTATGCGCGCGCTTTCAATACTACAGCAGGGGGCCGTGGCGCGCCACAAGCTCGGCCAAGGCTACTGCTGCAGCGGATAACAAAGCCGCCGCTCACCCTTCTTACTTTATATGAAAGACCCTGTAGTTAGCGCTGTGAAATAGAAACTTGCTTTAATTCTTTATAGGTTAGTGGTCTGTATTTTAACCACCTACTATAAGGATTGTCAATGATGCTGAAGGTTGAATCTTTCAGTCATGTACCAACAAATTTTATTTTGGAAGTGTTGATATTATCTCTTTATCTCCTTGACCTAAAGTTCATGAAACAATTCTTAATAAAAACAAATAAATTAAAAAGTTAAAATAATGATAATAAATATATAATTAACAAGTAGTTCCGTGAAGAACTATGCAGCCTATTTTCGTATATCCTACTTATGTTAATTGCCTCTACAACGTACAAAATTTCAGTTTGATTGCTGTAATAGATCCGTAGATATTGAGATCCATTTAAATATTTCGGATGGTCGCCATGTTGGATTGTTATATGTATAGGCCATAGAGTCATGTACCATTAAAGGAAAATTATTGCGTAGGTTCATTATTCAAACTTTCACTTCGATCGCATGATTACGACACAAGAAATAAAAAACTTAATTTTAAAATTCGCACAGCCGGCATCTTGAGGTTATGTAAACAATTGAACGAAGTTAGATGTGGGTGCATTACAATATGTATAAACATATACTGTACCAAGTTTCATTGCGTTTGTTTGGTTAAATCGCGAGAAACGTCTATTCAAAAGTCGCAACTTCGCTTGGCCGCCATGTTGGTTTTGTAGTTACCAGGTTTTCAAAAGTCACATAGGTGAACTTCTAGTAGTGCCCTTTATCACCGTAAAAATTTCAGGGTGATACCGCTAATAGTTTCGGAGATATTGAATGCTGGTGAAATATTTCGCACAGCCGCCATGTTGGATTGGTGAGACGTAACAAAATTTGAAGCACATGGTTGAGGTCGTCCGGAATAGTGCTATGAACTTACCGAGTTTCATAGAAATCGCTCCAGCCGTTTAGAAGTTATTAGGGGGGGGGCACCCACGAATCACGTACACACAGACAGACGGACAAAATAATAATAAATAAGCGAATACAATTAAAATTCTATTCTTTTATAATCTAAATTTTAAGAGCATTAAAATGTTAAAGAAAAAATTAAAATTAATAATAATTATAATTAGGGTAAAAGAATAAAAATACAAACAAAAGATCTTCAATAATATTCTGCCTTATAAAGGGTTAGCATTTGTTTCCGCCATTTTGGCATTACTGATGGACTTGCGGTGAGTAGAACACGATCCTGAGGGCCATGATCAATGCTTTCAACACCGACAGCGGTGGCTACGTTCACTCAGGCCAAGCACTCTGCTGACTCGGTACACGTGGGTTCGAGTCCCACAATCCTTGAACTTGTTTTCCGTGGTTTCCCATTTTCAACTCCAGCCAAATGCTGGGACGGTACCTTCTGAAAAGCCACGGCAGCTTTCTTCCATATCCTTACCCAGTTTCATCCATTCTCATCTCTCATCCCGACGCGCAGGTCGCCCATTGGTGTTGATTAGAAAGACCTGCACTCGGCCTCTTAGGAGGCCACAAAATAATATGCTTGCAACAATTAGTTAGCGTTCAGTCGGTCAACCAAGAATCATTTAAATTACTGGAACATGTGAGAAAAAGAAGCAAAAATAAATTACATGTTAATAAAGGAGTATTGAAGAAGAAAACAGTCTCCTCCTTGGTGTAGTGGCCAGCCTGATTAGCTGCCACCCTGGAAGTCCGAGTGGTATGTGGACTGCAATGGGGTCAACTCAGCCTCGGGTGGTCCAAATGAGTAGAGGTGGTTCGATTCCCACCTCAGCCATCCTCCAAGTGGTTTTTGCGTGGTTTTTCACTTCGTCTCCGGGCAAAATGCCGGGATGGTGTCTACCGTCAGGCCACGGCCGCCTCTTTCTCTCTACCTCCCAATCTTCCCATCCCTCATGAGGCTGCCTGGGCGAGGCACTAGTCCCGCCTCCCCAGTTGTATCCCCTGACTCGATATCAAGCTCCAGGACACTGCCCGTAGAGGCTGTAAAAGTGGGATCCCTCACTGAGTCCGCGGTAAAAGACTACCTGAAGGGTAAACTGAATACGAAAAAAAAATCTTAATCACATGGAATTTATTACAGGTTATTTTTCACTTAATCCAGGGATTGTGTTGATCGACTTTGTCTGGTTCTAATGAAGCAAACGCTATAACGTTGAAGGACAACAACAAAATGGAATGAGGAGAATAACAAGGATCCAAGGAAATGTAAAAGGGAAACATTAGAAGAGTCCATTCCCAACTCAAGGAAAAAGCGAGGGATCCTTCAGGGATAATCCTAGCAATACCATGCTATTCAATTTCAAGTAGTTCCAACTTTCGCTACGAGATATCACTGACACCTAGAGCGTCACAACGAAATCTAACCTAGTAATTTAGCTTCACACAAGTTTAGTTAGTGGAATGATCTTTTACATGGCATAAATCTATGACATGGGACCAACGGCTTTACATCCCCTTCGCCGAGATTGAACACGCGATCTTGGGTACAGCAGTTCAGCATGCTACCAACTACGCCACCGAACTTGTAGTTCACCCTATGGGTGTCCACTTGAAGCAGCTACAGCCTCTGGCGAGCTTAACATGTCTTCGGACACTCCCGGCACTAAAAGCCATACGATAAATAAATAAATAAATAAATAAATAAATAAATCATGCTATTTTTCAAACCACGGCTACCAACGGTGGGGTATTACTTTTGTGTGATTTACATTATCCTTTAATCAACATATATTGTATGAAAATGAACCTTAAATGGCAAAAATATGACTTGAATAACAACAGTTACAAACAAAATCAAAAATCATGAAAAAAAGAGTTCAGAACATTATGCAACGAGCCTATGAAATGAAAATCCACAGCCTGCTTCCAGTCTCCGACCGGGTCAGGAATGGAATGAATGAAGCCCCCATCTAGCGGCGAGGATATGAAGTGTGCCGGCTGCCGAAGCCTGTCGCACTCCTCTGAGGCAATGATTAAATGAATGACAGATGAAATGAAATGATAGTGGAGAGTGTTGCTGGAATGAAATTGTCACAGGGAAAACCGGAGTACCCGGAGAAAAACCTGTCTGCCTCCGTTTTGTCCAGCACAGATCTCACATGGAGTGACCGGCATTTGAACCACGGACCCAGCGGTGAGAGGCCGGGCAACGAGGCTATAATGGCAATAATTAAGACACGAGTATGTTTATAATACGACCGTATGCGCGTTTTATAATTTCCATACGAGTGTCTTAAATACCATTATAGGCGAGTTGCATACGACTGTTTATGTTCGACGATAATTATAACTTTATTACATGTTTTAACATAAATATTCATAAATATCTCTTCCGTAACTAGAATTTTGTGATCAGGTGGTGCGCTAGGTAGCATATCTCCGTGTTCCAAGCTCTCTGGCCGACCGACGCATGCGCTCTGTGTGCTTCAATGCCAGATGTGCAGATCGTGAACCAGTATTCAGTAAAACTGTCACCGTAGTCGTTTGAAATCAACGCGCTGAGTAGAAATTGGATTTAGGTATATTAAGGTACAGTGCTATTTCTTGTCTCATATTCACCAGTTTATTTACGCGAACATATGGACGGTGCACTTTCGGTAATTTATATAGACATGTTGGATTTTGAGAGCATGCGCGAAGGTATCCTTATCTAATTGGTCAAACAAATGTTTCTTGAGCTGTGATTGGTGGGAGAAACTGTTTCATAATGAATAATAGTGTTATAATGAGCCTCATTATGATACAGTTTTCTGACACATAATAGTGAGGGTCGAACATAAAGTAATTTATTCACTGATCATTCTCTTCGCCATCTTAAACTCACGTGGAACATACGACTGTTCTTTACTGTGTACCTCTTGCAACCAGAACAAATTATGGTGGTTTTGTTAACTTTGCTGTACTTTTGCCCTTACCACATTATGACGAGGCACACGAACTACCAACAGGGGGAGGGGTTCCGTGCCCACCAAATGAAAATTGTTAATATCTTATAAAATAATTAATTTTTTTAAAAAAGGAGATACGAGCCTTACAGTAGTCGCATAAGACATGTTATCCTACCTTGAAGTTGTTACCGTTTTTATTATCCTTGACATTCACCAACTCACAAAACATCTTTTTATTTTTTACACTCTCATAATACATAACAATTCCAAGACTCTCTTTTTTTTTCTTCACTGCCTACTTGATATTTCTACTCTCGCACTGCCTTCTTGATACTCTGCTGTTACAAAGTAATAAACATTCCACATGGTGCCACTGCCAGCTGGATCACACTCCTTCTAGCTGCTAAAGCAGCCAGGAGGGAAGCGATCCAGCTGGCAGTGCGTCTTACACACTTCCATCCCATTTTTCAAAATCATTCCCACAAAAATATCCAGCAACCGAGTGGAAAGTAAATATGTGGTTAGGTAACTGGATTCAAAATACAGTGAAACCTCTCTAAAAGACCACCCCTCTTAAAGACCGATTTTTCTTGGACCCGATTTAAAACCTCATAAGGTCAATGTATTTGTTACCTCTAATGAAGGACCCCCCCTCTCCCTGACCAAAGACCAGGCATTTTCTCAGTCTGACCTCTTTCAAAAGACCACTTCCCGTCTGCCTTCCCATTGGAGATGGTGATGATGTAAACAATGGTTCTGTTCGCACATAACTGCATCAGCATACAATGTCATTAGAAAAATGTTAACGTATAAAAATACAAAAACGGCTCTCCTAGAAGATTGTTCGAACCCAGAACAAATTAATGGACTTTCGAACTCACTCAGAGCTATTCTAGAAAGTGAAATTGTTAATAAAAGATGCGCTAATCTGAAACAGAGATCAATTCGTGACTTTTTACATGACAGAGCTCAGAAAATAACTAATTGTAATTAATTTGTACTAAATGGGAACCATTCCAGATAAATTGTAATCAAGTACGTATGTGTTCCAACTGTAATTTATTAATAACGCAGTATAAGATTATGTTTAATGCCTACCCTTATTAAGAGACCACCCCTCTAAAAGACCAGTTTTCCATGGAACAGTCTCTGGTCTCTTAATAGGGGTTTCACTGCAGACAATAACTTTGTGTACAGTAAGCGTAGAAAAGGAATGCCATGAATAAACAGTAAAAATGGAACTGGGGGGCACAACATACCCCTCCGCCCGTTGGTATTGGTACGATTAATAGTGGACCTCACAGATGTGCAGGTTCGTGCTGGTTAAAGCCACTATTGAAGTATTTCGAGGAAAACTCCACCTGAATGCGATCTAGCCGATACCACGTATCGCCATGAATCATCAACACGTCGTTGTTGCGCTGGTAACATTGCGATACTTCCCAGAAGGACGTGAATAGCTCTTCCAAGAGTTGTTGCGTTAAGTAGGTACAGTCACCTGCTCGTGTCTACGTTACAAATACGTTTACAGACCAAAAATAATAACCAACGTTGCACATCGGTAACTTCCTGTTAATCTCTACTTAGTATAAAACAATGTCCCCAATTCTTGGATGTCACGGGTAATCTCGATAACCAATGGATGCGGGTTTCACCATTCTGCAAATAATTTCTTGAAGAATCTTTCTGTAGAAAAACATTCATTTATGACCAAAGGAAGTCTAACAGTAACGATTTCAGTGAATCGAGCCTCGAAGAAAAACCTGCCATTCGTGCACCTTTTAAGCTTAGGCCCACGATGGGTGAACCGATAAAAATATCTAACAGTTTATTGTTCAGCATGAAAGGTTCTACAATAAAGTCAGGGGCAGAATATCTCTATCTTTAATACTTAGCCCACTATTAGTGTTTTTACGTTTTCATTTCTTCCATTCACTGGTGGCTTGTTTGCCATCTCTTGATGAATGCAGTACATTTGCATTTGTTTGTTGGCACAGGCTAGAGTAAAATGTGGCTTTCCACCGATAACTCAGTCTCACTCATGGCTGTGATTATATGGAAGCTACTGAGGTATGGGTGGTGCTTAGTAATGACATTCAGGGCACAGTCAGTGCCTGTTCGTACAGGCTAGACTATCAATTTCGCTTGGCCGCCATGTTGGCTTGGTAGTTACCAGTTTTTCGAAAGTCACATAGGTGCTAGTGGTTCCCTTTATCATTGTACAAAATTCCAGGGTGATATCGGTAATAGTTACGGAGATATTGAATGCTGGTGAAATATTTCGCACAGCCACCATGTTGGATTGGTGAGTTGTAAAAACATTTGAAGAGCACGGTCGGGGTCGGCCTATGTGGTGCTATGACCTTACCGAGTTTCATTGAAATAACTCCATCCGTTTAGAAGTTATTAAGGACACACACACGGACAAAAGGTGATCTCATAAAATGAAAATAGGCTAATAAGAATAAGGGAAACACAAGGCAGGAGGAAAGGAAATGCCCTCAACCCTCGAAGAATGAGAATTAAGGGACTTGGAAGAAAGGAGAACCAGGAAAGGCAAAGAGGAGAGGGATAGCCCCAAAGGCAATGGAATAAGGAGAAAGACCGGACCCAGCTCAGGAAACCCTCGGGGTCGTCAAATGCCAAACTCACCAGCCGTGAGCCCTTGAGGGGGTAGCAATATCCAGTGTGCACCAGAAGTGGTAGGGCTACACACACCCTGCTTCTTTGAGGGCCTTGTGCAGAAGGCAGGAGATACTGTGAGCCCGTGAGGGTGTAGCACTATCCAGGGTGCACCAGAAGTGGTGGGGCTACATACACCCTGCCTCCTTGAGGGCCTTGAGCAGAAAGCAGGAGATAATGTGAGCCCGTGAGGGTGTAGCAATATCCAGGGTGCACTATAAGTGGTGGGGCTACACACACCCTGCCCCCTTGAGGGCCTTGTGCAGAAGGCAGGAGATACTGTGAGCCCCTGAGGGTGTAGCAATATCCAGGGTGCACCAGAAGTGGTGGGGCTACACACACCCTGCCTCCTTGAGGGCCTTGAGCAGAAGGCAGGAGATACTGTGAGCCCCTGAGGGTGTGGCACTATCCAGGGTGCACCAGAAGTGGTGGGGCTACTTACACCCTGCCTCCTTGAGGGCCTTGAGCAGAAGGCAGGAGATTCTGTGAGCCCTTGAGGGTGTAGCAATATCCAGGGTGCACCAGAAGTGGTGGGGCTACACACACCCTGCCTACTTGAGGGCCTTGAGCAGAAGGCAGGAGATACTGTGAGCCCTTGAGGGTGTAGCAATATCCAGGGTGCACCAGAAGTGGTGGGGCTACACACACCCTGCCTCCTTGAGGGCCTTGAGCAGAAGGCAGGAGATACTGTGAGCCCCTGAGGGTGTAGCAATATCCAGGGTGCTCCAGAAGTGGTGGGGCTACACACACCCTGCCTCCTTTAGGGCCTTGAGCAGAAGGCAGGAGATACTGTGAGCCCTAGAGGGTGTAGCAATATCCAGGGTGCTCCAGAAGTGGTGGGGCTACACACACCCTGCCTCCTTGAGGGTGTAGCAATATCCAGGGTGCACCAGAAGTGGTTGAGATACAGTGAGCCCCTGAGGGTGTAGCAATATCCAGGGTGCACCAGAAGTGGTGGGGCTACACACACCCTGCCTCCTTTAGGGCCTTGAGCAGAAGGCAGGAGATACTGTGAGCCCCTGAGGGTGTAGCACTATCCAGGGTGCACCATAAGTGGTGGGGCTACACACACCCTGCCTCCTTGAGGGCCTTGAGCACAAGGCAGGATATACTGTGAGCCCCTGAGGGTGCAGCACTATCCAGGGTGCACCAGAAGTGGTGGGGCTACATACACCCTGCCTCCTTGAGGGTGTAGCAATATCCAGGGTGCACCAGAAGTGGTTGAGATACAGTGAGCCCCTGAGGGTGTAGCAATATCCAGGGTGCACCAGAAGTGGTAGGGCTACACACACCCTGCTTCTTTGAGGGCCTTGTGCAGAAGGCAGGAGATACTGTGAGCCCGTGAGGGTGTAGCACTATCCAGGGTGCACCAGAAGTGGTGGGGCTACATACACCCTGCCTACTTGAGGGCCTTGAGCAGAAGGCAGGAGATACTGTGAGCCCTTGAGGGTGTAGCAATATCCAGGGTGCACCAGAAGTGGTGGGGCTACACACACCCTGCCTCCTTGAGGGCCTTGAGCAGAAGGCAGGAGATACTGTGAGCCCCTGAGGGTGTAGCAATATCCAGGGTGCACCAGAAGTGGTGGGGCTACACACACCCTGCCTCCTTTAGGGCCTTGAGCAGAAGGCAGGAGATACTGTGAGCCCTAGAGGGTGTAGCAATATCCAGGGTGCTCCAGAAGTGGTGGGGCTACACACACCCTGCCTCCTTGAGGGTGTAGCAATATCCAGGGTGCACCAGAAGTGGTTGAGATACAGTGAGCCCCTGAGGGTGTAGCAATATCCAGGGTGCACCAGAAGTGGTGGGGCTACACACACCCTGCCTCCTTTAGGGCCTTGAGCAGAAGGCAGGAGATACTGTGAGCCCCTGAGGGTGTAGCACTATCCAGGGTGCACCATAAGTGGTGGGGCTACACACACCCTGCCTCCTTGAGGGCCTTGAGCACAAGGCAGGATATACTGTGAGCCCCTGAGGGTGCAGCACTATCCAGGGTGCACCAGAAGTGGTGGGGCTACATACACCCTGTCTCCTTGAGGGCCTTGAGCACAAGGCAGGAGATACTGTGAGCCCCTGAGGGTGTAGCACTATCCAGGGTGCACCAGAAGTGGTGGAGCTACATACACCCTGCCTCCTTGAGGGCTTTGAGCAGAAGGCAGGAGATAACAGGAAAAGAAAAAGAAGGCTGACCCCTCGAAGTATGAAGGTATCGGGAAAGATGAGACAAGGGCCATTTAAAGGGAGAAAGTGAAAGACTCCCTAGGCCTCGGATACCCTAACACCGTCGGGGTTGGATTAGTACAAGAGTTGACTTAGAGAGGTCGACAGGACAGAAGACGGAGAGGAGCCCGGCACAAGTAAGAGCAATGCCGGACTCAGCTGGGGTCCCGTGGTCGCCAACCCACGTGCCACTAGATGTGATCCCCTGGGGGAGGCATGAGAAGAAATCAGGTCTCGAGTGTCTGGCACTTGAGCGTACCTTCTGCGTTACAACCTTTGCGGTATGGGGACGTGCGTTATCATGAAGCAGCAGCAGCACCCCTTGTGGCAGTTTTCCCAGACGTGGCGACTGTAATGCCTTATTTTATCTCAGGCTGTTATTGGTACAAAAATAAATTAAGAATAGTGGACGGGAGCTAAATACCGTAAAAATATCAAAAATGAAATTTCCCAGCCAACCCCAAATGTTAACCCTCTTTGTTTCAGAATATTGATGCAGATCTTTTATTTATATTAATTTTAATGCAAATGTAATTGTTTTAGACTAATATTAATTATTGTTAATTATATTTTTTGTTTTCTTTGACATTTTATTGATCTTAAAATTAAGATTATATAATAATACAATTTTAAATATTATAAGCTTAGGCTATTTATGGAAAAAGTAGTCTTATGAGATCGATCCAGGCAAATGTGTGTCTGTCTGTCTGTCTCTGTGTGTGTGTGTCCCCCCCCCCCTATCAACTCCTAAACGGCTGAAGCAATCGAATCCAAATTTGGTATGACAAAAGATGTATACCTGAATATCTCAATGCCGTATTTGAAAATGATGTCAGTGCTACCAACTGCTAAAAAGCGCAATTGAAATTTGAGCTCCATGTTGGATATCTTGGAAGGTATGAATGGGAGCTAATTCAAAATTGGCACACTTATAGATAATAATATTTCAGTTTAATTTCCAGGAGGCCATACATGGCAGTGTTGCCAAAATGATTCTAAGCCTGCAGATAGGTCCAATTTTTAAAAGCATATAACTTCTACACTATCAATTGGAATTCAACCAAATTTTGTATGTGCTATGTGAACATAAACAGATATGACTGAGCGTATTCTTAAGAACCACCAGGTCTGTCAACTGTTAATAAATGCTCTCAATTCCTTTTATCCAAATACTAATATATCAGAAAGTATGCAAGCCGACAGCTTTAAACTATGCACACGTAGGCCTATAGTACCTGATATTCTAGATTAATTTGGAGTAACTTATATACGTCAGTGCTACCAACATGATTCTAAGCCCGCTGAGAGGTAACATGTAACTTCTATACTCTCATTTGGATTTCAACCAAATTTCGTATGTTCATTCATTCGTTCGTTTATTTGCAATTGGGGGTATGTCCCCCGGTGGCAAATTAGATATACATAACAAATAAATAATTGTACATAACAATTCACTAACAATTAAACTGGAGTATTTACACAAACAGTCAGTCTTTTCTTAAACACACCTATATGTTTGCGAAAAGGCTCTAAGGCTGCGGCAGGTAGCGAGTTCCAATTATCAATGGCACGGTTTACGAAAGAATATTTACCATAATTTGTTCACTGTGGCCGGCCCTTAACTTTGAAAGGATGATCGCTCCTACCCATGTAATGAACCCATGTGCCATCAGGTCCATGGATGGTCGAATCCATGCATTTGAGGAAGAAATCAAAGAAACGTACAGTTTCCAATGTAACTTAAAGAAAGATCAAGCTAGGAGGCCAGTATAAGGTTGTGCAACTAACGAGGACCAGGTGTTCGAGAGGATGATATCATCCCTCTTGACATTCAGAAGGGAGCGAGTCACGAGTATTAATAACCGAGTGGAACTTTCCAACGATTAGACAAGGAGGCCTGAATCGGAATTCGAGCTGACGTTGCTGGAAAATGACAACACCGCTTATGCGCCAGAAGAGGAATAATTAAATTTAACCCGTTTACAAGTATAATAATGAGTAAACAAGTACCGTACAGTGAATCATTTTGAATGAGAGATTTTTCAGTAAAGAGAAACCATTTAATAATTGCGCAGGAGAAAACTGCTAACGCAAGACGACGCCATTGGGGAATTACCAATGCCTGTGTGGAGGGGAGAAAGCAAAAGAAATGCAACACCCACACATCTGAGGACGAGAAATTAATTAATATCTCCGAATTGCACGATCGATTCTTAGGTGCAATAAGATTATGTGACATTGAGAAGACGAGCTTTCGGAAGGTATAATTTTTATATTTGTGGCACCATTATTTTAGAAGTTGGCCACAGAAAAGGCTAGAGTCTTATTTTTTTGTAGTGAAATAGTATAAAGCTTTGGGCTTCACCAAGCCAATCATGCAGTTTCAAACGGCCTGAGGGCACGTCACTAGGCTACATCAAACACCGAATGCAGTTCGATAGTCCGTGAGGGGCGTAACTCTGCGTCACATCGAGGAAAGTTACCAGTACTCCTTGAGGGGAGAAACACTGTGTTATACCGCAGAAGTAATATCCGATAGCCATAGGCGTCGCAGTATTAACGACTTGCTTGCCTCCATAAGGAGTGGTCAAGAAGAAAATTTAAAGTATCGCCGTATTGAAATATTAGGAAAATCCTAGTTACAGGATTTAGGCCCGACTGTATACAAGTTATAGTGAAAGTTCGTAAGATATAGTCAGAGCAGGCCGCGAACGTCGGACTTAAAGGCGATAGGTCGTTAAATAGACGAACGAATAGATCATAACGTACGGAAGTACCGTACCAGAAAGATAAACTGTTATTTAAATTAAAGAACCCAAAAAGGGAAGAACAGAATAAGATTCGGAACGTATGTCAGAAACGTGGGAGTGTTAGAACCGGTCAAATAAAGAAGATAGGAGACTATAAACATTATCTCCAGAAAGCAGGCGAACTATTCTAAAAGTACTAGAATCGAGAAGTACTAGCTGCTATAAACTAAATCTATAGGTCATTGAGGAGACCTCGATCCGAATAGACTTTCGCTAGGATCGATAAACAGATCTACAAAGAAGCCGTTCAAGCTAGATAAATAGCCGGTCATCCAGGATAGGAGTAGGAGAATTTGGATTCCAGGGAACAGTAGATGTTTCGAGACTTTCGTATTCTGCAGGATAGGAAGCCGACATCGAATAAATTTCACCCTTGGAAACGGGAAATTAAGAAGGTCACGTGTGATAGGTTCAGAAATACGGCCTAGTGATCAAGAATTGTGAAGTGTAAATTTATCAAGATTGTGTGTTAAATTAATATTTTTAGTGTTTATTATGTGTTCAAAAGGGACACATCAGTGTATAAAAATGTCGTTAATGTTAAGTGTCTTAAATATATGTCAAGAAGTGTTTATACATAAGATGAATTCCTTTAATATGGAGTAAAAAGTTCAAAGTGGGCCCAAAATGAAGCACCGCACAAGAATAAAGATCATGGGACGATCTTAAAAACATGTGAGTACTGAATTTCATTCTATTTTGGTGTCAGGAATTGACTGTGTACAAATCCACCGGAGTTTTTGAGTAAAAGGGATGTGTTTTAATAAATAAATACTGAATAAACAAGAACGCGGTCTGAACAATAATAGAAATTTGAGAAATTATAAATGATTATGTAAAGAATAAATCCCGTAGAGGAAATAAGTGAATAAAATGTTAATGTATTTAACAAATGTCATAAGAGCAAGCGAAATATCAATAATTATCATGAAAGATATTTAAATAAAATAAAGTTGAGACATGAAAGAAATAGCTTTTGAGCTTGTGTAAAGAATAAAGATAATAATAATTAAATATGGAAATATTAAATAAAGATCAAATAATTTGATGTGAACATAAGAACGTTAAAGCCTTAACATATGTGTAAGATATGATGTTCAAGGGAATAGTTTAAAAGGGAGCGATTTATCGGCAACGGAAAAGATTAATATAAGAATTAAAATAATATGAATTGTTACTAATGAGATTTATCAGTTCTTGGGAAGACAATTCGGCTTAAAATAATGCATAGCGCAAAAGAGCGCAAATAATATTAAAATGTCACGCTAGGAACGCGTAGAGGTTAAAATACTTGGTAAATTACTTATGGAGGGTAGTTGATTGCAGTGAATTGATAATTGTATAAGTCCTCTATTTGTGACGTAGTATCACGAGGCATTGTGTATGTATTTGAAAGGGAGCTAATATATGGTATTATTGAGCGTATGTCATATGGGCCACGGCCGACTTTAAATCGCATTTTGTATAAGTCCTCTGTAAGGGAATGGTTCCCGAGGCACGTGAAGAGATTCGAACGCAGAATCTTCTAATGATAAAAGCCCCTAAATTCTTCGTCGTCGAATGTGTATTAATCTTCCCAATCAATGAGGACCCTCTCATAATTAATAAATGCCAAGGTTACGAAAGTGGTCTTGAACCAAAGAATAGTTGTTTGAATGGATACGGTACAGTAAAAGCCCGGTCTCTCCCCAGAACTGAATATAATGTGAAGGTCTGTTTTTGAAAGCCTTGGAAATAAGCTACTAACGTGGGTTAGACAGGGAGTCGCCGTCACCCTCCGTGTCATAAATCGCGCCCGAGTAGAAGGGTCTAGCTCTATTAAAGCGAGAGGGGCCAGAAACCGTCTCGTAAGATGTTGTAAAGAGAAATGAATACACCAGGAGTGTTTAAAGTTGTTAACGACCCGGGCGTTGAACCGAGGTCCTTGTAGATTGATATTTTCGTTTGCCTGTTCAGATCGTAGTTTCTTATATGATAATGGTCTTATAAGACATAAGAGATAAATAACAATCCCTATTGTAGTGTTGGATGGACGTAGGATTCCACGAGTTAATTGAAGGCAACTAAGTTTCGGGAGTAACTATAGTTTTTTGACTGTGTCAAGTATCTTCATGCTCTGGAGTACACAGTTGATTTCCTGATTACCTTAATATATTTGTGAAAATAAAGAGAGATGATAACAACTGAGTGTGTGGACATGCCCAAATATTGAGTTAGATAATTAACATAAATTTTAAATGTAATTATAAATTTGTTTTTGAGAATTAAGAAAATATAAAGGATAGTATTTGAGGTGTACAAGAATGACACCATTATTATGTAAAGTATGGAGCCAAAAGAGCTCGGAGTTATATAAAACTTACAGTGATGCTTTATGGAAGTAAGACTAAGTAGGAATTGTTGGTTTATGTGGAAACCATATGTTTAAATACAATATTTGTTTTATTATATTTGTGATTCCTTGTTCATTTGGAACAAGTAGATGATTATGGGTCAGTAATTAAATTGTTAAAGTGTTTGTAGCGCCATTAATTTTATTAATTAAATGTGTTTAAAATAGGAGTTGATTTTGTTGTTATTTTTGCAAGTGTATCCTCTAATTAATCCAAAATATGTGAGTCACAGAGTGGGGGAACTTACCGCTGCCCCGAAAATTCCGAATTGAGCTACGCTGGTATACTGTGATTGGCATATTTCGTGCTAAAAGGGTACAGTAAGTAGGCTTTTCCATACGTTTGCTAAGCTCACCCCATGCTGGTTGATTTGTATACGTGTTTTACATAGCGCAGAGTCTAGATTTCATCCTCCTAGCGTCAAGTTATTCCCACCCAAGTTTCTTTAATATGCGACTCACACTGCTCCTGGGATTAAAGTCACTGAGCACAAATCTAGCGGCCTTTCTTTGTACCATTTCCAACTCATTTATGAGCCCTACTTGATATGGATCCCAAACCGCCGAGGCATATTCCAGAATAGGTCTTACAAGTGACAAATAGCCTAATTCTTTAGCAGAGGTACTACTTCCCTTTAATACCCTCATTACAAAGTGCAGGGATTTATAAGCTCTAGAAACTACACATCCTATATGACTACTCCATTTCATATCATTTCTTACGTGAACGCCCGAATATTTGCAAGAATCTTCTTCTACAGGTATTTCCGAGCCAATGTTATATTGAAAATCTTGCCTTCGCAATTTCCCTATTTTTATTAGACTACATTTTCTTGTGTTTATTTTCATTTTATTTTCAATCGCCCATTTATAGACCAGGTTCAGGTCATCTTGAAGTACTGCATTGTCTTGTGAGTCATGTATCATTCGATATATTACACAATCATCCGCAAACAATCGACAGTCACTGCGAATCCCATTTGGTAAGTCATTTATATACGCCAAAAATAACAAAGTTCCAATTACGCTGCCCTGAGTGATACCCGACGTTACGATAATTTCATCCGAGAATCGGCCTTCAACTTTCACTTTCTGGGAACGACCCGTCAAAAATTCTTGGATCCATAAAATTACTCTTCTATCAATCTTCGTCGAAGCTAATTTATGGAGAAGCATGTCATGCGGCACGACATCAAATGCCTTCGCAAAATCTATAACTACGGCGTCGACTGAAACTCCATCGTCTAACGATTCGCTAATATCTTGAAAAAGTGATAGCATCTGACTCTCGCATGAGTAACCTTTCCAAAATCCATGTTGCCTATCATTAAACCATGATAATGTTTCCCACTGTTCCCTCAAGTGGTCGCAAATGAGATGCTCCATCTGTTTACAAACGATGGACGTAAGACTAACCGGCCTGTAGTTGCCCAATTCAAGTCTGCTCCCTCCCTTAGATATTGGGACTACCGTAGCTCCTTTCCAGTCATCCGGGATTTGCGCATTGTTTATGGACACATTAAACATCACCTCTAAGTATCGTGCCACGGCCCTACCTCCTAGTTTAAGTACTTCACTAACAATATTATCAGGACCCTTCGATTATTGTAACGTAATTTTTGTATTAGCTTTACAATTGCTGACTGGTTTATTTGGAGAAGTGGAGCCCCTGATTCACCGTTAAGGTCCAACACACAGCTATTGGATTTATTGAACACACCACCATAAAAGACATGTAATTCATTAGCAATGGCCTGCTTCTCAGTAATTAATTTACCGTCACCGGACATTATCATCGACAAATTATTTGAATTTTCCTTTCTTCTCGTAACATAACTGTAAATTTTTTCCACCCATCGCCTCCCGAACCAAGCAAACCTTGCATATAATTGTCATGAGCAGCCCTCTTTATTAAGGCGAGCTCTCTTGATAAGGACTTAAATTTCAACATATAGGCCTACTTGTCACTATCATGTCTTTTATTGTATAGTTTCCTAATTTTCCGTTTAAGACCCCTGATTTCCCGTGTGTAACACTCAGGATCTGGGTTTTGTTTCAGTAATTTAAATGGAACAAATTTATCAATAGCGCTATTTAAAATTTTCAAAAAGTTAGTCCACAGGATATTAATGTGATTTCCTTCCGATGTCCATCCTACAAATAGCTCATTCAAATACCCATGAAATTTGCCCTGATTCGTCCTGCGATACTGGTATATGATCTTATTTGGTACATCAGAGTCTAATTTTGTAATGTCACCGTATCTAATATTTAGTTCAACCCCAGAATGGTTACTAATTCCTGGTACTTTCAGACAGTTAATATACAGCTTTACAGGCCTTACTAGATAAACATCTAAGGTATTATTGCCTCTAGTTGGGAAATCAACTACTTGGGAAAATCCCCCCTCCCTTAAGAATTTGTTTGCAGCGCTCTGAGCTTGACCATGTGCTATGTGTACCATAACAGATATGACTATGTGTATTCTTAAGAGCAACCAGGGCTGCCAACTGTTAATAAATGGTGTCTCTATTTTTGTTACCCTAATATCAATATATCAGAAAGTTTGCAAGCCAATAACTCTAAACTTTGCACACGTATAGTAGCTGGCATTCTAGATTAATTTGGAGTAACTAATATAGGTCAGAGATGCCAACATGATTCTAAGCCTGCTGATGGGTCCAATTTTAAAATGCATGTAACTTCTATAGTAACTAATGGATTTCATTCAAAATTGGCACAAGAAAAGATCGTATCATTTCAGATTATTTCTGACCAATACATGCATGACATTGTTGTCAACATGATTTTACGCGCGCTGTTAGATCCTATGTTTAACTGCATATAACGTCCATGCTATCCATTGGACTTCAACCAACTTTGTATTCTGTACCTTAAGAGATGGAACTATGAATATATTCAGTCACCAGGGCTGCCAACTGTAGTGCTCTATTAGGCTACATTAGGAACTTGTTGTTTTTAATTCTAATTTTACTATCATTCTTTTAACTTTAATGTTAGTTGTCATTGTTTCGCCGTGATATAAATTAATTATTTTTATTTTTATTTTCTTTATAAAAATATTATAATTTTAATTTTTATGAGCTTATTTATTTTTAATAATAATTTTATTAGGTCAACATTTTTAAAACTTTTCAATTTTCATTGTTTTTATTTTTAAGAAATGTTTCATGTACTTTAGGTCCAGGAGATACAGAGAGTGCTTCAGTAATATTAACACTTCCAAAATAACATTTGTTGTTATATGGCTGGTGGTTAATACATGTATATAGACCAGTAAGCGATTAAGGGTTAATCAAATCCTTCACAAATCAACTAGGCATATGCAGTATTTGTAACATCCTTGTGACAGTGTGTAACAAGTTGTTGTTGTGTGTTCCAGTGGATGTAAACAACGTCCTGCACCGTGAGGAACTCATCACTCGGCCTGCTAAGGTACTGTATTGCACCCGGCATCGCCAAGTGCTGGCTCATATTTACTCGCTGCTATTTGTTAGTTAGTTGTATTATTATTATTATTATTAGGGCTTGGATTTTTATGTAAATACATATTTTAAGCATTTTTCTATAAATACATAAATTCCTGCTTTTCACTTATTAGCACATAAAAAGACATAATATTTACATCTTTTAAAATCAGTATGCTAGATCTTTGAGTTTATTGCATTTTTGTTCAGTGTTACTTCAATGGGGAAGAACCTGTGAGCTATCTAATCTTCATGCAGAGCGTATGTCAGCTTGTAACTGTGTTATTCTTAACTTGTCGCCCCGTGCCACTCACTGTGGAAGTCGGGGATTTCCTTGTACATAGCCATATTGCACCACCTGCTAGACCTCCCCCCTCCAGCTACCTGGAACCAGTGTCACTCACATGCAGTTCATTTCTGGCACTGTGACGTGTAAGGCAGTTCTACGATGCCTAAAGTAAAATCAACTACAAGTTATCGTCTGCAGTAGTATGTTGCAAAATTTAAAGACAATTTTACTTCTGATGGGGGCGTTCTGTTCTGCCAACCATGTGGGAAAGCAATCAAGGCTGAACAGCGATCTCAAGTTACACAACACCTCAAGGGCAAGAAATATATTGCCGCAGTTTTGCGCCTTCAAAAGAAATGTTTCGCAATAATCGTCGGTCATTTGTGATGGACAACCTGAAGATGTATCTCGTGTATTGTAATGCTTCAGCAGTCACTGAGACACAGCATAATACTGCATATTGTTTATATTCCCTTTAATAAACTGAATTATAATGAAATATTGTTACTTTTTGTCACATATTTCAGGTATTTTATTCCCCCGATTTTAAGCACCTAAAAATCCGAGCCCTAATTATTATTATTATTATTATTATTATTATTATTATTATTATTATTATTGAGATAATGGAAAGGAGGATCCTGAGGAAAATTCTCGGTCCACGGAAAGATGATGACGGAATATGAAAGAAAAGGGAAAAAAGAAGATCTGTATTTGCAGACCGAAACCTTTGTGGTCACAATGCGTAAAAGAAGGCTAAAATTATACGGGCATTTGTTGAGAATGGACGGGAACAGGCTGACAAAGAAAATTAGGGTTGAAAGCTGCTACAAAATGGGTAGAAGAGGTCAAGAGACACGTCATTGAAGTTGGTCTAGCTGAACTTGTCATTCACGATAGGAAAACGTTTCGAAGCCGAGTTGACAATATCAAGACGTTCAAAGAAAAACCACCACAACACAGGCCAAATTTGGTAATAACAGAGGAGCAGAAAAAGATTACAAGTGAAAGAATAAAGAGGTTCTGGGAAGAAAAGAAAGCTTTAGGTTCCATGCGGTCCACAGTTGGCCAAAGTCGGAGACAAACAACAAAGAGAAAACAAGAATTGCAAATGGGGGCAATTCCCCGGCGGCAAACCACCAACAATAGCATCAAACAAGTGGGGGCAATTCCCCGGCGGCAAACCACCAACAATAACATCAAACAAGTGGGGGCAATTCCCCGGCGGCAAACCACCAACAATAGCATCAAACCCAATTCGTAATTTAGGAACTATAGTAATTACATCGTAGTGTTGACACAAAATTTCAATCTTCTCTTTATCACATCAATATGTTTGGGGAAAGGCTCTAAGACTGTGGCAGGGAATTCCAATTCCAATACCACGGTAAATGAAAGAACATTTCCCATAGTTTGTACGCTGTGGTTGGACCTTGACTTTATGTGGGTGATCTGCCCTGCCGGTGTCTTCCACATTGTGTTCAACTCATTATTAGTCCATATTGCGGTCACTTTCATTTTAGGGAAGAACTATAAACATTCCAGCGTCCAGATTGCGATAACTTTTCTTGAGAGACCGGTCCGGACCCTTCGCACTTGCAGGAGTACCCTACCTTGACCACATCATTGATAATTATGACAGTGAACTTATTGATTTTGACGTATCGAAAGTCACAGATTTCAAATCTGGAATGTTATTAAACCTAAAACTTCAAATGTTTGATTTTGTGTTCAGGAGGGGGCGGGGACAAAAAGTAATTACAAAGGGGATTTAGAATCAAATGCAGAACAAATTACTTTTACGGGACGAATTTTTCAAGGTAATGAAAAGAATGTTTTTTACGATATTCAGTAGGGGCCTACCTATTATAAAAAATAGTTATCTCGCGCCTCAAATGGGAGAGGAGGGGCAGAAATTAAAAATTATACCCTGTAAGTAACTTATATAATTTCCCGTTACCACAATTTTGTTGAAAGTGAAGGTCGTTGATTCCGATCCTGAAACGTTTCTATTCTTAAGACTGAAAATGTTATAAACATTGCTTTACGAGGTGCTGTCAGATTGGGAGGGGACTTGATTCTTTTAAGTGAAATTTTATGGGGTGTGCTCAGCTGAACACTGAACTGTATTCTTTATTTAGGTAGTGAAATATCAGTTTCCCCTTGTTATCCACAAATGCTTATAGTTCTTCCCTAAAATGAAAATTGATCGCAATCTGGACTGCTAATGAGTTGAACGCAATCCGGAATTACCGCAATCTGGACACAACTGCCCTGCTCAGGAAGGTGGGATTTCCCTAACGTTCGCTTAGTTCTCCCCATGCTGGCCGATTACTGTAAGTGTTAAACATAGCTTATAGTCTGGATTACGTCCTTCTATCTTCTAGAGATTCCCACCCGAGTTTTTCTATCATTAAAGTTACACTACTTCTAGGATTAAAATCGTTGCTTGTGAACATTTTATAATTTGCTTCATGGTTTCAATCTAGATTTGATAGCTTGTTTTCGTTGACCAAAAAATGCTGCGATGACTGTGCTAGAATTATCACCGAGGTCACGATAGAATGGGCTCGTAGCCTGGATGTTCGTATAACTGTGACGAATACGTATTCATGTTATAAAATACTGTGGTGACGATGAGATTACAGACTTGTTTTAACAAGCACCACAATGATATTGCTTTTACTGTAAAGTGGAAATGATACAAGCATCATGAAACCTTGTTGGTTCTTCTTTGGGAAGCCTGTTTAACGACGTTTGATACAATAAAACTTACCAAGTCCTCTTGTTGTAAATAGCCATAACTATTCATGTGGTTTCTATTAAAAGGAGGCATATTGATACGATAATATATTATGCAACGAACCTATAATGGCAATAATTAAGACACGAGTATGTTTATAAAACAAGCGAAGTTCCATACGAGTGCCTTAATTACCATTACAGGCGAGTTGCATACGACTGTTTATGTTCGACGATAATTATAACTATTTTATGTTCGAACATAAATATTCAAATCTGTCGAGATTTCACCAGTTTTATGTACTGAACAGAGCTCATGAGACGCAGAGAATGCCTTGTATTTGACCATGGCCTTCTGGAATACCTCACTATGACACTCGCCACGCAGTGAAATTTAAAGTAGGGGGCCATGGAAGTGAGCACAGGGGCAATGTTACCCTCACATGATTGGTCACACAACTGTTTCTTGAGCTCTGATTGGTGGGGGAAACTGTATCATAATGAGAACTTGTAGTATAATGAGCCTCATTATAGTACAGTTTTCTGACATATAATATTTACATTTCGCCAGGGTCGAACATAAATCATATTTTGATCTCGTGTTTGGAGCAACATAACACGACGTGTGTTATTGCAGTGTCTACAGATGTGTGTGTACGAGAAGCTTGGAGGGATGAAGGACGGAGTTCTCGTGAGTCGTGAGGAAGCGCTTAAGGTGCTGCACCGAGTCTACGATGGCGACACCGAGAAACTCGCCAACGCCTCTGAAAAAGTCGACATGTGTGGCGATGCAGGTAATGGCTCAAACAAATCAATATTACTAGGCTATTACTAGCGGACCTGTGACAATCTCGCTTTACATACAGTACATTGTCAAATCAAAATCGAAATACCTACTTCCGTTTTGAATGACACAGTGGCGTACTCCAGTATATATTTTAAATGTGACCACGTTCCTCGCTTGGTAAATGTCCTGCACCCTACTCGTATCGAGACTCCTCATTCAGCGTTGGAGTTAGCCATGGATCGGTTTTACTGTTGAAGTGTGCAATCGGTAACTTTAATTGTGTGTCTGTTTCGTACTTGAGGAGTTTCTGCAATTTATTCCAATTAATGATAGTGATAAAGTCATTAGGATGGGCAGATTGTGAGAGCCAGTAGTAATGGCAGTAGGAACACGGACAGCAATAATAATATAATGGCCTATCAATATTATAAGCAATCACGTATGGTCATGATGTTACCACTGCATCATTTCAGCTTTTTTTTTATTTAGTTACTGTTTTCCATATTTAAAAATTCTTTTTTCGTCATTTTTGTTATTGTGCTGAAAGTATAATGAGGCCCAAAATAGCTTTCATCCAAAGAGAATGTTTTTTTTGTTATGAATATTAATCGAAATATTTTAATAATGTACATAGGTTGTTTTTTTTTAGTTTTGGCACCTTAGTTATAACTGGATTAATAACTCACTTAGATGATTCCAAGTTTCACAGGCCCTCGATGTAGTCCCCACCGTTGCGTACAACGTGTTCCCAGCGATGCGAAAGTCGTTGGATCCCGTTGGCACTGCCCAATCTATTGATGGTACGAAGAGAGCGCTCGGCAGCCTGCTTAACGTCATTGTCATCTTCATCTTCGGGATGAGATCATAGTCGCAGGGACTGATGTCGGGAGAATATGGGGGAGGGGGTGATAGAGGACCTCCCAGCCCCAGCGATCCAACAATACCGACACAACGCCTGCTGTCTGTGCCCTAGCATTGTCTTGCAGAACGATGGGCGGTGTAACCATGTGGTGGCGCCGTTTCCTTCTCAGAGCTCCTCGGAGATGGTCTTGCAGAAACGAACAATAGTACGCCGCATTAAATGTTTGCCCTCGGGGAACAGTATGGCAGCGCTTCCGTACCATTGAAGACGTTAAGCAGGCTGCCGAGCGCTCTCTTCGTACCATCAATAGATTGGGCAGTGCCAACGGGATCCAACGACTTCCGCATCGCTGGGAACACGTTGTACGCAACGGTGGGGACTACATTGAGGGCCTGTGAAACTCGGAACCATCTAAGTGAGTTATTAATCCAGTTATAATTAAGGTGCCAAAACCAAAAAACCAACCCATGTATGATGATAATTATGACTGTCGTTTTAGGGGCGGAACAGCAAGGTCATCTCCACTTTAATAATGTAGGCCTACACAATTACCCTTCTGTAGTAATTAAACCCCACAGAAGGAAATACTGCGTACGCCACTGGACTGACAAGTCATGCACACCGACACTCTGACCACATCATTCGTGGCTTAAATTTATCACTCCGAGTGCTAGTGTTAACCCACACATGGTCAAATCAAAATCAAACTATCTACTTCCGTTTTGAGAAATTCAAAAATCTGCTTCCCAAAAATTGAAGTATAGATTAAAACAAACTTAAATATAATTTAATTATGTAGAAGAAATTCAATTTTAAAAACAAGCGTTTTGTAGCATGTTTTCTTTCTCTTCAAAATATCATTAAACCTGAAACAATTTTCATAATGTTATTTTGATATATGATAGAGCTGTTTAAAGCGCGCATTTTGACTCTTGTCCGGTTCTTGTAGCTCTTCAACCTTTCGTACAACTGTCAAAATACCTTATCTTTACGTTTTTGCTAAACTGAACCCTTGAGGGCTATTTCAGAAATCTTTTCAATGTTGAAAACTGCCAATGAAATATTGCTAAAGAAATTGAATTGTGGGGAGGATGTTACGAAAATAATCAATCTCTTGAGGAGATGCTGATGATTAGGCTAAACTGTGGGTCACTCATAGCCTCACCTCCTTTTAATAAAACAACGAACAAGAAATTAGATTAAGACCAATATCATTTGAGTCGTCCAGCTGCAAAACTCGTTTAGTCCTTGTGAATAAGGATCATGTCGTATCATTATTTATTTAATAGCTTGCCACGGTGGGTGAGTGGATAGCTTGTAGGTCTACTAACCCCAAAATTGCAGGTTCGCTCCTGGCCGTGGTAAGTGATTTTTTTAAAGGCGGCAAAAATACGACACGCATGTCATACGATGTTGGCATGTCAAAAAAAACATTTGAATTCAGTAGGCCGTGTTCATAATGGCAAAATTAATCTCGGGAGTTTCCGCCAACACAAAGTTCCTCATTTCTCTACTAGAAAGCGCTATAGTGTTCAAGGAGCTTAGATATCTAACCTCCTTGACTTTCATAGTGATTCAAGGAACAACAAATTCGACATGCAAGCTGCCCTCTGGGTATCAAATTACAAAGCTTGCACCCGGCATCCGAGGCCATACGATATTCTTCTTCTTCTTCTTCTTCTGCGCGAATGGGTCTCCTAGGACAACGCGGAATCAACACTTCTTGGCCTTGATGTTTGCCCAATAACTCTTCATGCGCAACGATTGAGCTAGTCTTCGTTGCTGCGACCAGACGTGTCTGGTAGGTCTTCTCTCTTCTGCCTCAAAACCCCGTGTATGAGTAATTTTCCTAATTTCCTCTCTATCCTTGAGATTGGGAAAACCTAATTCAGCCAAGCCTTTTCCGCCCGTTTGTACCAATTGGACCTTGTTGCCTTTTTCTGCAGTAACGTATAGATTTTATTTGTTAACCTAGTTGGGTCCATTCTCTCCAAATGTCCCATTAATTGGATCCTTCTCATACGGATTGTGTCTGTGATTTTAGTAGTTTTTAAATAGATTGCAGCATTAGGTTTCGGAAGGTGAATTCCATCTTTAATTCTTGGTCCCAAAATTTTGCGCATGATCTTGCGTTCCTTAATCTCTAATTGATTTCTCAGTGTTTTATGTTGTAGATTAAGTGTCTCGGCTGCATAAAGGGCTGCAGGCAAGACTGCTGTTTTATAATGTTGAATTTTACAATTCCAAGAGAGGCATTTTTTGTTATAAACTTGTTTTGTCAAATGGAAAGCAGTTTCCATTTTCTGTAGTCTTGCTTCCATAGCTTTTCTTTCGTTGCCAGTTTCATTGATCTATTCACCCAAATACTTGAAGTCTTTCACTCGGGAGACCTGACAATTACCGATGCGGAGTGTATTCGGAGCAGTTTTAATTGTTTGTTTGAGTTGTTTGAGTCTTCAGTCTTTTGACTGGTTTGATGCAGCTCTCCATGCCTCCCTGTCCTGAGCTAATCGTTTCATCTCTACATAGCTCCGACACCCTACATCGGAGGCAATCTGTTTAACATATTCTAACCTTGGTCTACCCCTACAGTTTTTATCCTCGACCCTTCCTTCCATAACTAGGCTTGCTATTCCTGGGTGTCTTAGTATGTGTCCTACCAACCTATCTCTTCTCTTCATTAGCAGTCGCCAGGAACATCTCTCCTCTCCCACTCGTCTTAATACCTCTATGTTTGTAACCCTATCTACCCATCTGATCTTCATCATTCTCCTGTAACACCACATTTCAAATGCTTCAATTCTCCTCTTTTCTGCTGCACCAATAGTCCAAGTTTCACTTCCATAGAGCGCCACGCTCCAGACAAAGGCTTTCAAAAATGACTTCCTAATACCTAAATCTATATTCGATGTCAGCAGATTCCTTTTTTGTAGAAATGCTTTCTTTGCCTGAGCCAACCTACTTTTAATATCCTCTTTGCTTCGTCCATCACTGGTTATTCTGCTTCCTAAGTAACAGAAGTCTCCTACTTCCTTCAGCTTTTCACCTGCCAATTTGATCTCCATAGAGGTTTCTGATTTATTTCGGCTGCATTCCAGTATTTTTGTTTTACATTTATTTATTTTCATCATGAATTCTTTCCGTAAGACGGAGTCCATACCATTCAAAAACTCATTCAAATCCTCAGGCTTGTCGGCCAAGATGACGATGTCATCAGCAAATCTCAGAGTTGAAATTATTTCTCCTTGAATCTTCACTCCCACTTTAAATTTTTCTCTAATTTCCTTCATTGCTTGTTCAATGTAAAGATTGAAAAGTATGGGTGATAAGTTGCAGCCTTGCCTTACACCTCTCTGAATACCAGCTTCTCTCTCATGTCCTTCAACTCGAATGACTGCTGTCTGATTTCTGTACAGATTGTATATCACCCTCCTATCCCTGTACTTTATTCCAATTGATTTCAAAATGTCAAACAATTTAGCCCAATCAACGTTATCAAAAGCCTTTTCTAAGTCTACAAAAGCCATGAACGTTCTCTTATCTTTCCTTATTCTACCTTCTAAAATCAGCCTAAGACTTAGTACAGCTTCCCTTGTTCCTACATTTCTCCTGAAACCAAACTGGTCTTCACCCAACTCCGTTTCTATCTGGCTTTCAATCCTCTTGTAAATTATTCTAGACAGGATCTTTGAAGCATGAGTAATCAAGCTGATTGTACGGTAATCTTCACATCTGTCAGCTCCCACTTTCTTTGGTATAGGGATGATTACATTCTTCTTGAAATCAGGGGGTACCTCACCTGTCTCATAAATCCTACACACCAAGTGAAATAATCTGATCAGACCTTCATCTCCTATGCAGCGTAGCAACTCAATCGGTATATCATCTATGCCTGGTGCTTTGTTCCTGCTTAAGTCTTCCAAAGCTCTATCAAATTCTGATCTCAATATTAAATCTCCTTTCGCATCCTCATCAATTTCCTCCTCCCTTTCCATTACATGATTCTCAATCTCCTTTCCCTTATACAAACTCTCTATGTAAGCTTTCCATCTGTCAACCTTTTCTTCCCTATCTGTTAGAGGCTTTCCATTTGTGTCCTTAATATTACAGCACTTAGTCTTCTTTTCCCCAAAAGTATTCTTAATCCTTCGATAAGCTGTGTCTACTTTTCCTAATTTCAGACACTTTTCTATACCTGCACATTTCTCTTTCAACCATTCTTCTTTCGCTTCCTTGCACTTCTTGTTAACCTCATTTCTCAGACGTCTGTATTCTGCTTTCCCCTTTTCATCTCTTAGATTCTTGTGTTTCCGCCTTTCATCCATCAATTCTAGTATATCCTGAGTGATCCACGGTTTTCTACCTATTCTTTCTTTCCTACCAATGTTTTCTTCTGCGGATTTTGTTATTTCATTCTTCAAAAGTGCCCATTCGTCTGCAATTGAAGTTTGTTTAGGGCTTTTCATTAGTCCTTCCTTTATACTCTTCTTGAATCTTTCGTTTACATCCTTCTCTTTCAGTCTGTCTATTGCCCACCTTTTTGGCTTTTGACTTTTCTTCAGTTTCTTCAACTTTAATCTGCATTTCATTACAACCAGATTGTGATCAGAGTTTATGTCAGCACCAGGATATGTTTTACAATCCAAAATCTGGTTTCGAAACCTCTGCTTGACCATAATGAAGTCGATTTGGTAACGCCCTGTATCTCCTGGTCTCATCCATGTGTATATTCTTCTATTATGGTTATTGAATAAGGTGTTAGCTATGACCAATTCATGCTCGGTGCAGAATTCTACCAGCCTGCTTCCTCGATCATTCCTTTCACCTAATCCGAAATCTCCTACTATCTTCCCTTCTCTCCCTTTTCCTACCACAGCATTCCAATCTCCCATTACTATAACATTTTCATCACCCTTGATATACCTCAGAATTTCGTCTATTTCTTCGTAGACCTTTTCAACATCCTCATCATCAGCTTGACTGGTAGGCATATAGACTTGTACCACTGTAGTGCAGGTAGGTTTTGTATTGATTTTTGCTACAATAATCCGTTCACTATATTGCTCATAATATTCCACCCGCTGTCCAAGTTTCCTACTCAATATGAGGCCAACCCCTGCTTGGCCATTGTTTGATTTAGTGCTAATGACCCTATAGTCTCCTGACCAAAAGTCCTGTTCTTCCTGCCAGCGCATTTCACTAATCCCAACCAAATCCAACCTCAACCTATCCATTTCCCTTTCTAAGTTTTCTATCCTTCCACTTCCTAGCAGACTTCTAACATTCCACGCTCCGATCCGTAGAATGTCAGATTTCCTCTTTGTCACTTCTGTGATGTTAACCCCCTCTCGAGTAGTCCCCACCCGGAGATCCGAACGGGGGACTAGTTTACCTCCGGATTGAAATTTTACAAGGGAGGAGGCCATCATCACATGTAATTATGCATAGAGAGGTGCATATCCTCGGGAATAGCATACGGCTGTAGTTTCCCGTTGCTTTCAGCCGTGCAGCAGGACGCAGTGTAGCCATTATTGGCTTATATTATCAATATCTTAACCGTCTATAAGACTAGTAAAGAATTGATTTATTCTGAAAGGCTGCTACTCCCTTTCAGAATAAGTAAAGAGCAATTCTACTAACAAAAATACTAACCTTCTACCGTACTAACAATTAAATACCAAAACTCTACTAACAAAAAACTTAAGTTCCACCAACAACAAATACTACCACTAAAACAGTCTGTCAACAGGCACACTCACATGCACCCTCACACATCACAGTCTACTGAAACAATGAACTATAACTAATAAACAATGCAACTGCTACCAGACACACTCACACACCACAGTCTAATAGAACAATGACATATATCTAATAGACAAACTAACTACATACTTACTGTACTTTTATTTGAATTGACAATATTTACAAAATGCAATTTAGATAGAAAATACTTACAAAATGTAATTTAGATTCAAAATTGTCACAAAATGCAATTTAAGGGGGACGTATGCAAAATTGCACTAAGTGAGAAATGGTTTCATTTCGGCTGTATTAAGGTAAATAAGGAGGATTGTGTAGTCGGGAATTGGTTTTTGACGTTTGTAACAGTGTTTTATACGAGTGAATGCATAAGAGAATCTGCGTCTGATACTAGATCGTTCAGTCCATAACATTTCTGAATTAGTATGTCCATTTTATGATAGGCGGCTCATAAGTTGTTACAAGTAAAACAAGTAGTTCCGTGAAGAACTATACAGCCTATTTTCATATATCCTACTTATGTTAACTGCCACTATCAACATACAAAATTTCAGTTTGATTGCTGTAATAGATTCGTAGACTAAGGGAGCAAAAGAATCTCACTGTACTTTACTCAGTGTCAGATAATTACTAATGCACTTAACAGGACTCAGTTTATGTGACCTGTTTATTATCACTAAGAATCATCAACTGTGTGTAATCTTAGAGAAGGATTCCAGATATGTTCATAATTATATTCATAAAATTGAACAGTTTTATTTCATGTATTATCTATCTACACTTACAGGCTAGCTTATAAACATTTGATTAAAATTAGGGCCTCTCACATCTGACAAATGTTTAATGCATCCTTTTCATTTGTTGTGGTTTCATTTGAGGACCTTGGACATCGTGGTCATTCAGCCCCGCGTACTTAGGTGTATATTTGAATTTGTCTGATAACCTACAGTATGTTATTGTGGTGCCTGTAGTAGTGTGCATTTGTACTTCGGGTGAGGATTGGGAAGGAGGCGGCTGTGGCCGGCATTTGCCTGCGGGTAGAAGTGGGAAACTACGGAAAGACACTTCCGGGATGGCTGAGGTGTGAATCGAACCCAACTCTACTCAGTTTCGCCTCACGAGGCTAAGTGTACCCCGTTCCAGCCATCAGACCAGAATTAAACTTCTTGGAAGAGCCGGAAATCAAATCCGGACATCTGGAGTGACAGCCAAGAATTCTCGCCACTACATGTGTTTGTATTTTATACTTTACTAGGTTAAAAATATTAAAATGACATACTAGTTATGAATGTACATTCAGTATTATAGATGTAGAGTTTATTACAATATTTGTTAAAATTAAAGTTATGTGTTTGTCGTATTGTCTATCAAAATATTTAGTTATTGCCAAGGTATTTCTACAGCGTCATTATATATATGCGCCCCGATAAACACAGCAAGCTAAGCCGGCTTTGACTGGCCTAGATTGCGGGAGCGCATACACAGTTCAGCCGGTGGTTGGCGCACACTTTTACACTTTTACCAAACATGTTCAATAATGTGTACTTACAGTGCTCATAGCCGATGCTGAAAATGTCCTCCCTCTCTTGTAACGTTGTGACACAAACCTGACATCTTCTGTCTTCTGATGAAAGAATGGACAACAATCTCATCTGCTTTTTGTCCTCTAAGAACACAACGTTGTTTGTTAACTTTTTTATTATTTACGGAGCCTGTTTTCTTGAATCGTTTAGCGAGCCTCCTAATTGTACTGGCATTAGGCACAGGTCTACCTGGAAACTTGATTCATTTTCATCTTGTTTCAGAACAAGACTTTCTGCTTTTCATATACGCATTATGGATATACACACGTTCACACAATGTGAACTGGTGTCTAGGCATGATCAACAATCACAGTAATCACAATACTCACTAAACGTGCAGCATCCATATGAATGACAAAACACTTGTGAACTAACGGTATGAGTCAGCGGAGCGTGCCAACCACCGGCTGAACCGTGTACGCGTACCCCCGATCCGCGCCAGTCAAAGCAGGCTTAGCTTGCAGTGTTTATCTCATCACCAGGTTCTAACAATGTCAACAATCCACTGTCGTTTGTGATAAAACACGTCACTCAATCCCCCGGCGTAGCATTTGAACGTAAACTAATCATAGCACTGAGTGTGATATTAACTAAACATTTCACATTATATGTTCCCTCGTAATGGGATTAGAGAAATACTCTACGATCTACCTTAAAAGGTTGTTAAACTTTAATTTTCGTACAATCGCAATCAACCTGCATTACAGACATTTGTTTTTGAACACTCCATAGTCTCATCTACACTTTCATTACTGGGTCAGAACACGAAGCATTGCAGTGGTAGTGAAAATACATGACACAGTTGTACGATGGACTCGGAACAAAACTCCCATAGCCGAATTATACAGTCCTGTCTTCATCTTCATTAAAAATCTCAACAGACGATTTTCATGACATACTTCACCAGTGCGTTTTTCGCGAGAATTTATTTTAAACAAGTTAAAAACTTTAAATGACACTCCTGTTAAATCTTACATTTGTATTTGGTCTCGAATAGAAGAATATCCGTCATAAATTTTGTTTTGACAAAGGAAATCCGTAAGCCGATTTTTGCTGCTTGTTCTTGGAGTAATTCAAGTTGTTTCTGGGCATCAGAAATGCTTCGAGCAATTAACGCCAAGTCATCCGCAAATGCCAAACAGTCTAGTGTTATCCCTTTGAGTTTTGGTCCTAGTCTATGGGATGGTGCATCAGCTCGTCTCCATTCTCGGACGACTTTTTCGAGCGCACAATTAAACAACAATGGAGATAATCCATCTCCTTGACGCACTCCTGTATCAATTGAAAATTCTGCGCTCAGTCCTCCCATAAATTTAACCTTTGAACTTGTATTCAAGAGGGTATCTTGATGATTGATGTTGTCTTGCGATCTAATCCAAATTCTGAGAGTACAGCAACAAGGGATTCACGGTCAATGCTGTCATAAGCCTTTGCAAAGTCAACAAAAGTAATGACATAATTTTTGTTTGACATTTTACGGAAGTAAGACATTGAGTTTTTCAAATTGATAATTTGTTCTGTACACGAACGGCCTTTCCGGAACCCACCTTGGTATTCACCAATCTGCGGATCCAGTTGAAGATAGGCACGGTTCAAAAGGGCTTTGGACAAAATTTTGTAAGTTACCGAGAGTAATGAGATCCCTCGGTAATTGCTTGGGTTCGTTTTGCTACCTTTCTTGTATACTGGATGGATGATCGCCATCTTCCAATCTGGAGGAATTTTTTCAGTTTGCCAGATTTCATCAATAATTTCTTTGAGTTTGATGATGAGATTTTCACCTACATTTTTCCATAGTTCTGCAACGATTTGGTCCTCTCCCGACGCTTTGTTGTTCTTCATGGATTGGATTGGATTATTTCACGAATTTCCTGTAGGTCTGGTGGTTCCGAGTCAGGATTCCGTAGAGTATGACAAAATTGAAATGTTTCCTGAGGTTTCTCACAATTGAGTAGTTTACCAAAATAATCTGCAAGAAGTGCACAATTTTCAGAGTTGGAGTGGGCGATGTTCCCACGGTTGTTTTGAAACTGGAGAGAAGGTGGTGAATATTGTTACGTGCCACCCCCTAGTGGCACTTTTGCTAACTGGATTACGGTGGGCGAAAGCACAAACACAATTGTTCCTTTAACGAAATATAATTTTATTGCAGCCCACAAACATACACCGTGCACACATACACACACACTGAGTCTAACCTCAGAAAACACTACTAGTCACTATTAGTTTCCACATTTACAATCTACCACTGTCCTCGCTATTTATGCTCTCCCTGTCCGTGAGGCGTTACAGTGTTCCAGCTTACACTCACACGTACAGTCTACACAGGTACTCTACAGCCTTGCCACTGCCACTTCACTTACTTCCAGAGTCCTCTTGCTGCTCCTTGTGCGCTCTTGCTCGTCCCGTGTCGATCCCACGACCACGTATTCCACGAAGCACCGCGACACGTCCAAGCACTCACAGTCTTGACTCCAACTTGCACCTTGGCAGAAAGGCTTCCTCTCTGTTACCGTAGACGTCCAGTAATAATCGCTGTACTGCTCCGTACGCACTCACTCGACAACACTTCAGTACACACTAGCACTGACCAATACTGTCCAATACACACTGCAATACACTACCTCCTCGCCGCGGCTCGCTGGTTTATATGGGATCAGTCCCTGGCCTGGAAAGTTCGAATGTCACAACCCATTGCCGCATTGAGTCTGTTCTGGTTGGTTCCACATCCAGAATTTTCGCGTATTCTCTGGCCCGCCCGCGATGACTCACAGATGTCCCGCTATTGTGTCTGCCGGTGAGAGGGGCCGGGAGGATGTGGGAACTTTCTCTCTCCGGCTGATGGTTCGGTTCAAGGCCAACGAGACAGCTGCTTTGGTCTGTCACACTGTCGCTCACCCGAAAGTCTCCTGCCGGTTCGCGGCGGTTCGTAACAATATTTAGTTAATTTCTGCTTGAGTGTTCTATAGTAATTTCAGTCCTCTTCTATTATTATTATTATTATTATTATTATGATTATTATTATTATTATTATTATTATTATTTATTTAATTAGTTTATTTTTATTTTACTTTATTTCATTTTGATTTATTTTAATTTTGTTTTATTTTGTTTTAAATTGTTTTGTTTTTTGTTTTGTTTTATTTTATTTTTGTTTTTATTTTGTTTTGTTTCTTTTGTTTTATTTTGATTTTCCATAAAACAAACACAAAAACCAAAAACAAAAAACACGAAGTAAAAAGCAAAATTCAAAAACCAAAGCAGGAAGCACACAAAAAAAGAAACACTAAGCTATAAGAAAAATTCAAAAATAAGCAAAAGCAAAATACAAACACAAAACCAAGAAAGAAAAGGAAAAAGTAAGATTATAAAGCAAAAGCACAATGAAAACATCAAACCAAAAACCAAACAACACAAAGCAAAAAGCAAAAATTAGAAAACAACAAACACAAAAGATACGTGAGGCAAAGTCCAGAGAAACGTTTCTCATGGACATGATTCTTATTCAAGTGGATTAAACGAGTTTTGCAGCTGGACGACTCAATTTTGTGAAGTGATAAAAAGAGGGTTTGCTGAGATTAATTCACGTCGATACAATAAATAACCTCTTGTTGCACTCCACAGTTGATATTGGTCTTAATCCAATTTCTTCTTCGTGTTACCGTTCCGACAAGGATTTCTTGTTATTCTATTTCTCATCCACTTGTAATTCCGGTGAAAAATCACTCCGAAACATGTATCGTACGGTTTCCATTTATCTTCGTTTTTTCTTCTTCTTCTTTACCTATCACTACAGCCCGGTGTGAGCTTTGGCCTCCCCTACCACAGATTTCCATCGATCTCGATCTTGGACAGCTGTTCTCCAGGGTCACCTCCACTTCATCTTTCCATCCATTTCTTCGTTTACCAGGGCGTCGTCTACTTTCCATTCTGGCTTTATATATAATCTTTGGTGTTCTTTTGTCTTCCATCCTTTCAATATGGCCCTGCCGTCGTAGTCATCACCATCATCATTAAGGTTCGGATGTTAAGGAAAAGTCATATTTTTTCCCCTAGCTTATTTCACCCGAAATCTGAAAAATAAGTTTGAATGACGGGTCCCTGACCACGTTTAAAGTAATTTTGTGTTGCCTATAAATGCATATTTCGGCTATTTTTATTGTTTTGGTCATATTTGGTTATAATTTCAGCATTGCTGTTTAAATTGATGCGTCGTTAACAAGGCACGTTTTATCTGCGTCGAGTTTCAAACACAGGATTTCCGAATAGTGTAGTGGATATATTTTTCTTTGTTTTCCTTGAACAGGCTGATAGCAGGTTTACAATACCTGATTCCAAGAAGGCGCTCCTCTACGGACGTCATTTAGCATTTACTGTATGTTAGTGATACTCTACCTATCCCAAAATTCAGGTCATATTTTATGGTTTTTAGGGCATATTTGGTTGCATATTTTGTACTTCTTTAGGTCTTAAACTTCCAAAACCCTAATCATCATCATCATCATCATCATCATCGTCATCATCGTCTTCATCATCATCATCATCATCATCATCATCATCATCATCATCATCATCATCATCATCCAAGTCCACTCCAACCCCCGGGTGTGGTTTACAAGCCTCCTCCACTCCTTTCGGTCCTTCCATTTTCCCTGTTCCATCACTTCTGCCACATCCAATCCAGCTTCTCCAATGTCCTTCAAAATTTGGTCCAACCATCTTCTTCTCGGTCTTCCAACTGGTCTCTTTCCCTTGACTTCTCTTTCTAATTCCCTTCTTGCTCCTCTTTCCTTACCAATTCTTTTTACGTGTAACCTTGCTTTCTGTATCTTCTGATTTAACGGTTCCATATTTAACTCTTCTCTGATTATTTTTTTATATCTTGAATTCTATCCCTTCCTGTCTTTTTAACTGAAGTTCTTAAAAATTTCATTTCTACTACTTGTATCTTACTATACAGTGAAACCCCTCAAATCCGAACCCCAGAAATCCGAAATCCCGGGTAATCCGAACGAGTTATTTTCGACAATTTCAAGTTTGGAAAAAAAACGCAAAAAAGAGAAACTTATTTTAGTCATAAAACAATTATATATTCTATAATATAACGTTATTTTAAATAATTAGTTGAAAAATTAACAAAGCAGTACAGTTAGCATACCTAAGAAAGTGTAATTGTGCCTAAGCTACATACTTATCTCATCCAGATTGAAAAACGGAAAAGTTGGCTATTGTAATTCCTTAGGTTAATCACTTTGCAAAAACAAATGAAATGACAGTAGAAAAACACAAAATATCACTTAATCTTTCACTTGAAATCAGGTATCTTCATATTGTCGAAGCGACAAAAAAATTCCGCGGTGACAATCGTGCGCCAGCGTCGCATGAACATGACATCGTTTGGCGTGACTACTGCGCGTTGTTCTACGAAGCGCAATGCGATGTCAAGAGCAGATGCAGCTTCAGTATAAGTCACATTGTAACGATTCGATCCCATACCTATTATATTTAAAGGGTTATTCATTTATCATGTTATTATTATTATTAATTAGTACATCCATGAGATGATTTTTATATCAGATAATTGTAAGCGGTTTTTATTATTATAGTCAGAAATATTCTTATTAACAATTATTTGTAAAGAGACGAAGTAAAATATATATTGCAACAAGATTGCCAATAGGATCAACCCAATGCGTCACAAACTGAACGACGTAGTAATAATTTCACCACGGCAAACTGCGTCATTTTCATGAGTAACCATCACGTGCACACAATCGAGTTCCTTCTGGAAGGAATAGAAGCTTGATATTTCACGCATGGTGCAACAACACGCCATTTTCTAATGTACGTACGCGTCAAGAATGAAGAGAGAGGGTAGCTTGCTTCTATAGTGGGGGCTGTGACACCACGTGACAAGGAAGTCATTAGTATTTGTACCTGCGACATCGGACAAAAGACGCATTCATCAATAGCTATCAATGAAGGGAGGAAGTGGTAACCTTGCTCTCTGGGTCTTAATGAACTGAGCAAACAGAGTTGGCAAAGTACGATGTCTTGCCGAAATCTATATCAATACATAATGGGTTATATCCCTGATCAAGAGTCTTTCTACAGATGGCAACGTATTTAATGAGGATATTTCATAGTAATTGAGATATCACATCATTTTTTTAAACATAAGCGACGTAACATCGAGATCATCGATCATTTCTTAAATATGACGAATCTTCGAATGGCTGAGCAAACAATTAAATAAAACTATCGTCTCTATTATAATTTAACTTCAATTAACTTTCAATTCATTTTAAATGTTCAGTTCCTTTTAAATTAATTGCCGCATTGAGTAATTTTAAATTCAATTGTGTGACTATCACTATCACTATTCTGTTTTATTAATATTTTGTTTTTGCATTTAATAAATTCATTCTCTTCAACGTAATGCCTATTTCTTTCATTTTAGTAAATACTATAGGCAAATTAACTACTCCTTATAAATAAATACTGAATGGTTAGTCAACTAAGTTACACTACGGCCCGAGTAAGTGGTCTCGACTCTACTGCTGATAGCCGAGGTTAAATCAATAAATTTCGATTCACTGTCTTAAATAGGGGTCTGGCGCTCAACAACTTATTATATTACACTATCACAGGTAAGGTCATACCACAGTGTATATTATTTATTATTATCATGTTTGTTTTTATTGAACCACAATAGTTAACACCACGTTTAACGACTTATATTAAAAATGTTACATTTGGCGCCACAAAGTAGGACACGAAAACCATTCGGTATTTAAAAGAGGAGTGTATAATTTCAGTGCAAATTGTCAGTGATTTTGGGGGACAGTGAAGTGAAGTGAAATTTTGGAAGGGCAATTGTTATACGGTGTACTTCGAGATGTCGGAGGAGGAACAGAGGCAGTTGAGAAGTAGGGATGCAGTCAAGAAAGTTAATTATAAGGAGGTTGATAGCGGTAGCGATGTTGAGAGCGTAGAGAATAATACCAAGATGTCGGAGGTAAATCTTGAGAATAATCCTGAGAGTAATCCTGAAAATAATCCTGAGGTTAACCCTGACACTAATTCAGAGGAAAATATCGAGACGAATATAGAGGTACATCCTGAGACTAGTGGTAGTCTAGAGAAAGAAAAGTCTATAGAGATTCCTGAAGATCCATTAACTGCGCTCATAAAGCAGATGAGTAGAGATTTAAGTGCGAAATTTGATGAGAGTATGAATAAAAATAGTAGGGAGATGAAAGAAGATATGGGTAGGCTAAATAAAAATATGGAAGAGAATAAGAAAGATAATTTAGAAAGTAGGAAGGAATTCAATGATAAATTTGAGAAATTAGATAAAGATATGAATAAAAATATGGAAGAGAGTAAGAAAGATAATTTGGAAAGTAGGAAGGAATTGAGTAGAGATTTAGGTGAGAAATTAGATAAGAGTAATCAAGAGATGAGAGAGGATATGAGTAAAATAAATCAGAAATTGGAGGAGAATAATGTAAAACTAGATATTGTGGAAACGATGAATAGAGAATTAAGTATGAAGTATGATATGCTACAGGAGAGTATTCAGGGGGTGAAACAGGAAATCAGAGGTGAAATTAAGGAGGAGGTAGAAATGAAAGCTAAAGATATTATTAAGACAGTAGATAAGAAATTAGAAGCAGTAGAAAGTAGGATTCAGGAAAGAATAGTAACTGTGATTGAAGATAAAATAGCAACTCAAGGTGAAAGTTTTAGCAAATTGGTAGAAGTGGAAACTAGGCAGGTGGTAGAGACTTTAGGGGATACTGCAGTAGAATCAGTAAAGACAGCCTGTAAGGAGACTATAATTGAAAGTAGAATGGAGTCAGACGAGATTTTAGGTGAAAGCAAATTGGAATTAGTGGAGACTGTAATTGAAAGTAGATTAGAGTCATTGGAGATTGTAGATGAAAGTAGCTTAGTTAAGGAACAGCAATCAGCGGAGATGATGGATGAAAGCAGGACAGCTATAGAAGAGACTATAGAACGTAGTGAAGAAGTGGAGAAGATGAGAGAAAAGATAGGAATAGAAGCAGGTAAGATAAAGAAAGTACTAAGCACTCAAGAGATTAAGATGCAGAAAATCTTAGGTGAAGAGGATATGTTGACTAGGGAAGAATTTAATGATGGTGTAGCGGAAATTAATATGAAATTATTAGTGGCAGAGAAGCGTGCGTTAAGTCATAGTCAGAAGAACATAATTAGTAAACAGGTTAAGAGGAGGAGAGAGATAGATAAGAGCAGAAGCAGTAGTCCACGGCTAAAGAGAGCATTAAGTGATAGTAACGGAGAAATGAAAATGAAACCTAAAGGTAGATATTTTAGAAGTAAAATGAAAGAAAAGAGAATTAAGTTGCTAGAGGAGAAAGAAATCAGGATGAGAGAGAGAAAGAAAGCATATGACGTGCAGTGTCGTACTGAATTAGCCAGACTTGGGGAAGTGAGAGGGAGAAAGCCGAAGTACTGTGTTACGATGGATGAATGTAGTACAGAGGAAGTAGAAACTAATGTAACACGGAAGGAATCATGTGGAATTCTAGAGAAAGATAGAATTGAAGATGAATGTGGTAAGAATTGTGAAATGCCAGAGAACGTAGTGATGTAAATTTATATTAACGATAGTTACTGTTCCGTATGACTTAAATATTAAGTAATGAAGTTTTATATGATTTTACAGAGGTAGATAAGAAACCTGCTGTGTGTAATTTTAATTCAGTCGTGAAGTTAGGATGGTTAGGGGCGCGTAGTGCCTACGCTTATTGATTTAGATTGACTAAAATCATTTAATTTGGAAGACAGAGATTGTCGTGCTATTGAGCAATTCAGGTAAGTTGAATGTGGGTCCTTAAGCTGCAGGTAAGTTGGAGGAAGTGAGGATTAAATTTTAAAAAGTAGAAAGGTTATTACATAGGTAAGTAATCGAAAGAAAGTAGTATTAATTATTATGGCAACCATAATTATGAAAATAATGGTAATGAAGATTTAATTCTAAAATGAGATAAGATAAGATGATTCAGTGGTAATAAAATTAATTAGTTGAAGAATTAAATATTTGAGAAATAAAGAAGTTTCAGTTGAGGACAGCGAGGTTATCAGTGGATATATTTTGAGAAATTTATAAGTGGTTTAGAATTGTTAATGGTAATGCGTTGTATGAATTAACCAACATCGGGTTGAAATAAAGAAGTAGTAACATGATTAGGGCATCTGGTACTTGCTGACAGATATGTGTGTGTGTATGTGTGTATTTTCACGTAAATGGACGTGAGTTTGAAGAAGTAGGCCAACGAAGGTAATGCCGTTGAGCAATGTGGTTTTAAAGTTTTGGTAAGATGCCAAATGAAGTTTTTTAAGGAGGAAGTTTTGGTAAGATGCCAAATGAAGTTGTTTTTTAAGGAAGTTTTTGGTAAGATGCCAAATGAAGTTGTTTTTTGAGGAAGTTTTTGGTAAGATGCCAAATGAAGTAGGTTGGAGGAAGTTTTTGGTAAGATGAAGTAGGTCAGCGAGGTATATTCCGTTGAGCAATAATTATTTTTTATGGTATCTACGGGACTACGTGAAGTTAATAAGGGAGTTTTTTTTAAGTATATATGGATGTATGCACACAAGGTAATAAGAGATTACAAAGGTAAGATTGTCCAAGTTTTTGTTACAGTTACGCACGTTTTAAAGATATTACAAGGCTTGTTATCGAGCTAAACCACTTTGTAGTAAAAAGTTACTGATAATTACTAACGAATTAATTATGTGGTAGATTGTTGTCCTACACAGGTAAAAGTAAAGATAATAATTATAATTAAAAGGTTGACATAATATTTACTAATATTGAAAGGAATTTATTATAATTCGAAGTTTTAAGGATTTTAAAAGTAAATCTTTTTTTTAGTAGACGAGAAATTAAGTTTTATTTATGTCATACGGAGTTAGTGAAGAGAAGTTTATATTTTTGAAGTCAAGAATAAATTAGTAAGATAAGTGTATACATAAGGGGTAATAATGAAGTTTCAATTAAAGGCAGGTGTAATTTACGCGTTTAATTTGATAGAGAAGAAAGTATCTGAACTGTGTTATAACTCAGGATTTGCTTTATGAAGTGATTATGGGAGAATATTTGCTAATTAAGAGTGTCGGTGTTATTGACTATCAACTGGAACACTGTCATTATTTTAGGAAGACAATAGTTAGGAAAGCAAAGTGTGATGTTATTATTCCAAGGAATTAGTCGAAGCATGTAAGATTTTTTAGCTGAAATTTAATGTGTTATTGGTCAGTAAGAGGTGACCTGTAACAGTAAGAAGATGTGGGATTATACCACGAATAGGGGAGGTTTTTTGTATGTGACGTGTGATGTCACGATGAATTGTTGAGAGTTCTGAGAGATTCTGGTGTAGTAGGAATAAGCTATACTCCAGGCGGTCAGAACAAGTAGGAAGTGGTGTTTGGAGAACACGGTACTTAATTAAGAGTTTTGAGAGAAAACTAAGGGGGGTTTTTAGGCATTCAGCAAGAAGTCAAATCATGAATAGACTAAATTCAAAGTATAAGAGCATTAATATTTTGTGGAACGAAATATTTATTCCGAGTAGTTTGTCATGTGTTTTTGTGAAATAGTTTAGTGATATACGTAATTCAGGTTTATTGAGTAGTATTTTGTCCAAGTCTTAATCATTTTGTTATGGTAAGTAAGGAATGACAATTCAGTCAAGTTATATCTCGACGCTAAGTTAAATTTTATAAAGTGAACGAGAAGTCAGATTTTATGTTTATTGGTGATTTTGAAAATTCAAGTTATTGTTTTCGAGAAGTAGTGAAGAGGAATTATGGTTTTATGAGAAGTTGAGAAGTCGTGGAGACTTATGAAATATTAATTTGAAAGGAGGCGGCCGTGGCCTAAGAAAGAATTAAGCCACGAAGGCAGGTGAGTAGTAACTTGGATATTTATGTGAACTGTTTAATAACAGCTTTGAGGTATTTCGATGTCATTATGTATTTGGGGAAATTTTTACATGTATGACATATGCACTGAAATTGGAATTGCCTTAGGTATCTTGCTAAGTTATTTTTTCTTCAATTATTGAAATTTTACTGCATTTGAGTAATCCCTTTATAGAGACGAAAGGGATATTATGTTGATTGTATCACCACATCGCGTGCAGTGATATGAGTGTGCAACGAAGTAATTACTTCGAAGAATGTAAAAGTGAAGGGCATTTATGTATATTTCTTTACAGCATAAATATAAAGAAGAATGAACATTATGAACATTTGGAAGAATGAGATGAATGAAAGTTAAAATGTGAATTTTAGCGAAGAATATATTTCTTGTATATTTTTGTGTATTGATGAAGAGTATATTGTATGTTGTCCTTTTGGGGGTTATAATATTTAAATTTATAGTTTTTTTTTATGTTGGATGGGGTAAGAGAAATAATGTGAAATGTCATTTAAATTATTTATCTTAGGGGCGATTGTAACGATTCGATCCCATACCTATTATATTTAAAGGGTTATTCATTTATCATGTTATTATTATTATTAATTAGTACATCCATGAGATGATTTTTATATCAGATAATTGTAAGCGGTTTTTATTATTATAGTCAGAAATATTCTTATTAACAATTATTTGTAAAGAGACGAAGTAAAATATATATTGCAACAAGATTGCCAATAGGATCAACCCAATGCGTCACAAACTGAACGACGTAGTAATAATTTCACCACGGCAAACTGCGTCATTTTCATGAGTAACCATCACGTGCACACAATCGAGTTCCTTCTGGAAGGAATAGAAGCTTGATATTTCACGCATGGTGCAACAACACGCCATTTTCTAATGTACGTACGCGTCAAGAATGAAGAGAGAGGGTAGCTTGCTTCTATAGTGGGGGCTGTGACACCACGTGACAAGGAAGTCATTAGTATTTGTACCTGCGACATCGGACAAAAGACGCATTCATCAATAGCTATCAATGAAGGGAGGAAGTGGTAACCTTGCTCTCTGGGTCTTAATGAACTGAGCAAACAGAGTTGGCAAAGTACGATGTCTTGCCGAAATCTATATCAATACATAATGGGTTATATCCCTGATCAAGAGTCTTTCTACAGATGGCAACGTATTTAATGAGGATATTTCATAGTAATTGAGATATCACATCATTTTTTTTAAACATAAGCGACGTAACATCGAGATCATCGATCATTTCTTAAATATGACGAATCTTCGAATGGCTGAGCAAACAATTAAATAAAACTATCGTCTCTATTATAATTTAACTTCAATTAACTTTCAATTCATTTTAAATGTTCAGTTCCTTTTAAATTAATTGCCGCATTGAGTAATTTTAAATTCAATTGTGTGACTATCACTATTCTGTTCTGTTTTATTAATATTTTGTTCTTGAGTCAATAAATTCATTTTCTTTAACGTAATGCCTATTTCTTTCATAGTGGTTAGTAAACACTATAGGCAAATTCAATCATGCTCCTTAAATAAATACTGAATGGTTAGTCAACTAAGTTACACTACGGCCCGGGTAAGTGGTCTCCACTCTACTGCTGATAGCCGAGGTTAATTCACAAATTTCGATTCACTGTCTTAAATAGGAATCTGGCGCTCAACAACTTATTATATTATACTATCGCAGGTAAGGTCACACCACAGTGTATATTATTTATTATTATCATGTTTGTTTTTATTGAACCACAATAGTCAACACCACGTTTAACATATATTAAAAATGTTACAACATTGTCTGTCGAAGTTTCTTCTTCCTCACTGTCGCTAGCTCAACGTACAGTCCTATACCGTTATTATGTTATGGATATTTTCGGCTAATCCGAACAAATTGAAATCCGAACAGGCTACAGCCCCAATTAGTTCGGATTTCAGGGGTTTCACTGTATTACCAGTGTTTCCAGTCCATATGTTACAATTGGTATGAAATACTGTTTATATAGTGTTTCGTTCTCTTGGGTACTTTGTCTTCCCATAAAAGTTCTCTGACTTGGTGATAAAATATGGTACATTTACTTAGTCCGTTATTAATTTCAATGTTGATGTCATTACTTCCATTTATAGTGCTACCTAGATATGTAAACTTCTCTAACAATACCCCATCTATGTTCACTTGACTTTTCTTTTTCTCTTTTCCACAGTACATGACTACAGTTTTCTTTTTACTAATTAACATTCCAAACTCCTTCAGAATTTCATTCCAAATGTCCGTCCTAGTCTTTTTGATTTTATTTATCGAACAATGTCTTCGCTTTTGAGGATTTCACCTATTTCCCTATTAGTTCGTATCCTCCATTCTCCTCTATCCAATACAGAACCTCAATGGATGTAAGATACAGTTTTGGTAAGCCATTGAATGTGTTTATACAAGGTAGCCACGGGTATTCATGCTCAGGTCAATGGCAAGTAAGAAACCCGCTGATATATGAGCTACTGTAGAGCGTGAATATAATATATGTTTGTTGTATTCCAGTATTGAACAGTCAACACACGGACGGCTGTGAGGTCGCCAACATCATCCAGCAGTGCTTTAGAGGACTGCACTAATGGTGAGCATTAGAACAATAATTAGCATGTGATTATCAAATGTTAATGAGTTTTGTAAATCCTGCGATTTTCATCCGATATTTTGTGATTTAACGTAGGTTAGCAAAATTAAGATTGTTCTCAAATTTGGAACAATTTGGTAACATGGTTTTAGATTTATAACACGTTAAATGGAATAATTTGTGTGATTTCAAAACTTCCCAGTTTTAGAGTTTTTAATTTGAACTTTACTGTGATAGTTATCCGAATAATAATTGGTAAAACATTTGAAATATTGATATTATTAAAGTATTTCGTCTTACACACTTACTATTTACATTTAAAAACTCTCAAATTTCCATATTTGACTCAAGTTATCTCCATCATTAGTTATTATTCAAAATGGATACCAACTTTTACGCATCTCCCAGGGCACTGTAGGCATGCTACGTTTGAAGACAATCAGGCATAAACTGTTGCACTAACACCATCTTGAATACTAAAACATGAAGTTTTGAGAAAAAGCTAATTTTTTGAGTAAAAGTAACTTTTAGGGGGAAAATCTCAATTTCAATTTTCGGACCATTTTGGCTTATTAACTCAGTACGGTCGCCCCTTAATGTTAAATGTGTGAATGTAACTACGCTTTGCAGTAGTGGCTGATAACCTCGATGTTTTTCTCCTGATTTCGTAAAACTCCACTTGTTAGAAACTCGCAGATTCTGGGAATGTTTATTAGCTAACCGACGTTTTACACTACTGCGTTATTAAGGCTAAATAATCCAAGAAAGGAGGGAAGGGAAGAAGGAAGATAATAAGGGAGGGAGGGAGAAAGGACGGAAATAAGGAGGGAAGAAAGATAGAAAGAAAGAAAGGAACGAAGGGTGGGAGGGGAGGAGGAAGGCTTGTAGTTTTACGTGACCGTTAATCTCAACCTCCTTACTTACTTAATTCCTCTTGTCCCCACTGGAACATAGGGCATCCGTGAAACGTCTCCATTGCGGTCGTCGACTTGCCAATGCTTTAACTTCCTTCCAGGTCTTCCCAATTTCAAGTGCCTCCTCCTCCAGGTCTTCCTAGGACGACCTCTCCTCCGTGCACCTTGCGGATTCCATTCCAATGCTGTCCTTTCTACAGATCCCACTGGCTTCCATTTCCATTTTCTCCTCTTGATTTCCACTTCAACTGGAACTTGATTTGTTATTCTCCATAGTTCTTCGTTGGATATTATTTCCGGCCATCTGAAGTTTATGATGCGTCGTAAACAACGGTTTATAAATGTTTGCAGAAGATAATTGATAGTTCGTGTAACCTTCCAAGTTCCACAAGCATATAGAAGGACAGACTTAAGATTTGTATTGCAAATTTTAATTTTCGTCTTCCTAGCAATGTTTGTATTCTTCCACACCGCATACAGCTGCATAAATGCTCCATCTGCTTTCCTTATTCTCGCTTTCACGTCTTCTTCTGCTCCTCCTCCTCTTTACACTGCACTTCCCAAATAAAGAAATGTTTTAACCTCCTCAATCTCTTCTCCTACCACAATCAACCTTTCTTCAATTTTGGCATTTTCTCTCATTTCCTTGGTCTTATCAACATTTATGTTGAGTCCTGCAGCCTTTGCTTCCTTTCGTAACCCTTCTAGCTTGTGTATCATGTCACTAAATCTTGAAGACAAAAGACAAATATCATCTGCAAACTCTAGATCTTCCAGTCTTTCCCCCATTCCCCATTGTATTCCTCTTTTCCTCCTACCCAACATTTTCCTCATAACATTATCGAGCACCACTAAAAAGAGTGTTGGTGACAGAACGTATCCCTGGCGAACTCCACTTGTGACATTCACATAGTCTGTGAGCTTCCCCTCATGTGCTACTTTAAATCTCAACCTCCACTTGATGTAAATTATTTCATTAGAAACAAGTACGAGAGTAATATATTATCAATAGTGAAATGGGTTTGCGAGAGAAGGATGCCTGCTCCAGGGTGTCGAATTCCGACCAGCAGACAAACTCTAGAAAAACAATGATATAAATAAATAGTTAAATAAATAAATAAAATTATAATAAAAAATTACGAGCCTTACAGTAGTCGCATATGATGTGTAACATCTGACATAGAAGAAACCTCACGTGAAATTGTTGATACACCGGTATTTTATAATATTATTGGCACAAATATTAATCTATTGTAAAAGGGAGTGTTCTACAGATATTGTAGTCTATAATACGGAACTCATTTTATTAGATGATTTGTAGCTTCCACCAGCACGAGCCTAAATAAAGAATACGATATGGATCAACTAGATTAATCGACGCGACACCGCTCATAACCTTAAATTTCTTATAAACAGGACCTCTTGATTCACAGACCAACACGTAATTTCATATGGATTCTGTTAAAATGAGTCATATTGATATGATAAATATCGTTTAAAATGATAATCTGGTAACAAGCATATCTATCCCGTCCGGGATTCGAACCCGAGATCTCTAGATACACAGTCAATGACGCTAACCCCACGGCTATTTCGACCACACAAATATTGGGTACAAGATGGTGACTTATTTCCACGTTCCAATAATACTGCATCACGGAATAAAGTTTCATTTACATTTTGCTTGTTTCGATAATGTTCCTGCGTGAAATTGAGTTTAAAATGCCTTATGAATAGGCCCTCTTGTGAGTAAAGAGAATGTATTCAGCAATAGTTCACGAAGGCTTGCTCAATTCTCGTATAACCACAACGATTATATTATATTGATGACTGCATTACCGTTATGTGAGTTAATATTTGAATAGCCATTGTGCAGAAACATAATTCCGGCATTGCCGACTACTCACAATGTTTGGTATTAAAGCATTTTACCATTTAAATACCGACAGTAGTGGCTACGCTGGCTAAAGCGCTGCGTTAGGCCGTGGGGCCAAGCTCTCTGCTGACTCGGTAGACGCGTGGGTTCGAGCCCCACCGTCGACTGTCCTTGAAATGGTTTTCCGTGGTTTCCCATTTTCAACACCAGGCAAATGCTGGGACAGTACCTTCTGACAGGCCACGGCCGCTTCTTTCCACATCCTTGCCCAGTTTCATTCATCTTCATCCATTCCATCTCTCATCCCGACGCGCAGGTCGCCCACGGGCGTCGAATAGAAAGGCCTGCACTCGGCCTCTCAGGAGGCCACACGAAAAAAAAAACACATTTAAATACTGATACGAAGACTTCGAATATGATGACATGTGCCTTGTTTCAATCACTTGACACCAGAGTTCGCATGAGCGTTTACCGTTCAGTATGTCGTATACATTCCACATGGCCGAGAGTACGTCATGGTATCAATTTCCGACACCGCGCGCTCATTGTTTCTTTTACCACTGCCAGCTGGATCGATCGATCGATCGATCGAGTTGGCAGTGCGTCTTACACTTTCGTTCGATCCACCACTGCCAGCTAGCACACCCCAGCTGGTGCCACCTCGATCGTTCCGATCCACTTCCGTCCCATTTTTCAAAATCACTCCCACAAAAATATCCAGCAACCGAGTGGAAAGATGTTACACATGGTTAAATGTAATAAAAAATAAATAAATAAATAAATCTCCGTAAAAAGCAATAGGATGTAGCATGCTAGGAGATGGTTCATAGATCATTCTTAATAATTCGCATTCCATACAAATTAAGAAATATTCAATTGTTGAACTTTTCGGCTTGACAATGGAGCCTTCTTCAGCCAAAAGTCCAATTAAGAATATTAATTAAGATATCGTTGTGTCAAATCTATTACTGATTACGATGAACAATAATTTGCTACGACTAAACCTCGGAATTAATTACAATAGACAACAAAGTGTAACTTTTTTTTTACAAAGGAAAAATTGGTTGATTTATATGAATTTGAGTGTGCTGGTGTTGAAAATGACAGTTAAACATCTAGATTAGCTCAGGGTTTGGAAGTTATTGAAACTTTTATATCCTTCACAAATTATAATGGGGCAGCAATTGTTGTGGTTATTATCTCATCTGCGGGGCATTAAATTAGAAGTTTTGATTCCACACAGTAACTCAAAACTCACGATACAATACAGAAAGGAGCACTGCACTGCGCTAGCTAGAACAAAAACACAGAATTCCTGAAGTAAGGGAAAACGAGAGCTAAAACAGAAATAATTGACCTAACAAACTTCATAGAGCACGAAAACACGAGCTGGAAAACAAATATTGTCATATTCAAATTCAGCGTACCAAAACCTATACAAATTGGGTATTTTTAGCCTATTTTCAATTTTGAAAAAATAGGCTTGTGAGATCACCTTTTGCCCGCGCGTGTGTGTGTGTGTGAGAGAGAGAGAGAGAGAGAGAGAGTTGTGTGTGTGTGTGTCCCCTTAATAAAATCTAAACGGCTGGAGCGATTTCAATGAAACTCGGTAAGTTTATAGCAATATTCCCGGCGACCTCGACCGTGCCCTTCAAATTTTGTTACGTCTCACTAATCCAACATGGCGGCTGTGCGAAATATTTCACTAGCATTCAATATCTCCGAAACTATTACCGATATGGCCCTGAAATTGTGTACGGTGATAAAGGGCACTACTAGAAGTTCACCTATGAGACTTTCAAAAACCTGGTGACTACAAAACCAACATGGCGGCTAAGCGAAGTTGAGACTTTTAAATAGACTTTTCTCGCGATTTAACTGTCCAAACGTAATGAAACTTGGTACAGCAAATGTTTATACACATTGTAATGCACTGGAGTCTAATTTAGTTCTATTTTTTACATAACCTAAAAATGGCGGCTGTGCTAAATATTTAAACTGACATTCTATATCTCCGAAACTATTACAGATATCACCCTGCAATTTTGTACGGTGATAAAGGGTACTGATACAAGTTTACCTATGTATAATTCATAAACCTGTAAAGTACAAAACGAACATGGCGACCAAGCGAATTTGAAATATTTTAATAGACTTTTCTCGTGATTTAACTCTCTGAGCGCAGTGAAATGTGGTACAGTAAATGATTTTGCACATTGTTATGCACTGCTATCTAATTTAATTCAATTGTTTACATAACCTCAAGATGGCGGCTGTGCGAAATTTTAAAATTAAGTTTTTATTTCTTGTGTCGTAATCATGCGATCGAAGTGAAAGTTTGAATGAACCTAGGCAATAATTGTCCGTGAATGGTACATAACTCTATAGCCTATACATATAACAATCCTAAATGGCGAGCTTCCGAAATATTTAAACGGCTCTCATTATCTATGAATCTCTTACAGCAACCAAACTGATTTTTTTTTATGTTCATAGAGACTATGAACATATGTTCACCTATAGGACTTTCAGTAACCTGGTGAGCACAAATCCAACATGGCGGCGACGCGAAGTATTAATATTTAAATGGACGTTTCTCGCGAATTAACTATCCGAGTGCCGTGAAACGTTGCACGTTAAATGCTTATACAAATGTTGATCCACTGGCATCTAATTTATTTCAATTGTTTGCATAATCACAAGATGGCTGCTGTGCGTAATTTTAAAATCTCGTTTTTACTTCTTGTGTTCTAATCATGCGATTGAAGTTTGAATACCACACGTACACAATAATCTTAATGTAATAGTACAAAAATGAAAATCCAACCTGGCGACCATCTGAAATATTTAGACGGTCCTCAATATCTACGAATCTGTTACAGCAATTAAACTGAAATTTTGTATGTTGATAGAGGCAATTAACCTGAGCAGGATATATGAAAATTGGCTGTATAGTTCTTCACGGAACTACTTGTTGTTTATGTAAAAATGTTATTGTTGAACAGTATTATTAAAGGAAGTGGATATCCTTAAAAAGAATGAAATAAAATAAGCTAGCGGACCCGGGCGAGAAGCCACACTTTCCCCAATAGGTTTATAAAGAGAGGTTGTTATGTTTTTATTTCAACCAAATGATTATAGAACACTATTTACATTCCAAGTTCTACGTTCCCTAACTTAAGAAGGCAATCACTGAAAATTGGATCATCATAACACTCGCCGGTTATTCGATATTAATGAAATTATACGATTTGAGTATTCATTCCTTTGATTTACTGTTTCTGAAATCCATGCAAAATGATAAAGGAAATACCTCAGAATGTTAAAATTACATGAATAAGGCATCACAGCGGCCAAAACCGGGTGAGTTAGCCGTGGTCGTTACGGCATGGCTGCTGGCAGTCGCTCACATCCGGGAGGCGAGGAGGTTCGGACCCCCCCGCCGGCAACCTTGAAGATGGTCTTCTATGGTTTCCCATCTTCCTTCCAGGCAAATGCCGGGGTTGGTCCTTAACTATAGGCCACAGCCGCTACCTTCCAACTCCTCATTCACACTTTCCTCCCCAGACAACACTCCACACGTGACGGTACTTGTAGCTCACCCATTGGGTGTCCGCCTAGAAGCAGCTACTAACTGTCGAGCCGAACATGTCCTCGGACACTCCCGGCACTAAAAGCCATACGGTAAAAAAAAACAGCGGCCAAAACGTCAAGTCGACAGTAGTTATGGAGCGTACTTTCCTACAGCAACAGTATCTGCAAATCGTACATTTTTTAAAGAATTTATTGATATTTATGAAATTAGAGTGCGATTTGTCAGTGCTAATGTCTATTCTCTTTCATTTGAATGCTCATTTGTCTCGATCGCTTCTGAGCGCCGCAGGAGGGATCTATGCTACTGAAGTGTATATGATGATGATTGGCAATATATATTTGTATACTTTTGAGAAGGTTATTACTAGAGACGAGAATTATAGGCACTAGAAACAGTTAAAATAGGCAGGCATATAGGCTCTTAAAATAGCCAAAATAGGCATGTAAATAGGCACTAACGTGTAAAATAGGCAACAAAATAGGCATGAAAACTTTCTTGTCATTTAATAACATATTTAATTATTATAAAAAGAATTAACAATAAGCAACTTATAATTAATAACATACTTATCTTATATATAAAAGTGAAAGTCTGTCTGTATGTATGTATGTATGTATGTATGTATGTATGTACGTATGTATGTGGGTAGGTGGATTTGTTCCGTATACAAATCTACACCGTTCCACCAATCTCAACCAAATTTTGCATACACATAGGAACGGCTGGCTACATGAATTTTCGATAGTCTTTCTCATTCTTCTGATTTCGACCTTTTTGCACTCAAGCAAAGGATAATAAAAGCAGAAAATAAACTGATGAAGTAATAGCAAGGCCGGCCATATCCATAGCAACAGTAGCTCGAGACGGGACCACCAAGTTTCCATATATCTTGGTAAGAGGCCATGCTACACCCACTGCCAGCTAGATCGCATGCCTCCAAACTGCTTTAAACTGCCTGTCCATTCAACACATGATAGGTTACAGCACCAACGCACTGATCACCGCTGCATTTTCACTGCCAGCTGGATCGCATCCCTCCTGGCTGCTTTAAACTGCCTGTCCATTCAACACATGATAGGTTACAGCACCAACGCACTGATCACCGCTGCATTTTCACTCCCAGCTGGACCGCATCCCTAAACTGCCTGTCCATTCAACACAAGATAGGTTACAGCACCAACGCACTGATCACCGCTGCATTTTCACTCCCAGCTGGACCGCATCCCTCCCGGCTGCTTTAAACTGCCTGTCCATTCAACACATGATAGGTTACAGCACCAACATACTGTGAACGCCGCGGCATTTTCACTGCCAGCTGGATCGCATACCTCCTGGCTGCATGGCAACAGTAGCTCAAGACGGGACCACCAAGTTTCCATCTATCTCGGTAAGAGGCCATACTACACCCACTGCCAGTTAGATCGCATCCATCCAAGTTGCTTTAAACTGCCTGTCCATTCAACACAAGATAGGTTACAGCACCAACCCACTGTGATCGCCGCGGCATTTTAACTGCCAGCTGGATCGCATACCTCCTGGCTGCTTTTAACTGCCTGCCCATTCAACACTCAGACGCGTACAGGATATACTGTAGGCCAATATTAATTCACTGTTAGGTTGCAGCGCCAACCTAACGCGGCTTTTGAAGGGGACGATACCTGAAACGAACGGTTTTTAACTTTGGAGGCTTAATATCGAGATTGAAAAAACGCGAAAACATGGCACTAAGTTAGTTATTTTGTTATTCAATCAGCATAAAGTTTATGATATTAATTGACATACATACTAACGGGTAAATTTTCAATATAAAGAAAGCCGAAATACAAAACGAAGGGTTGTTAAGTTTGGAGGCTTAATATCGAGATCCCAGGCGCTATTTCTGGTGACTTTCGAGAATTCCCATTCTTGTTCGTGGGGTAAACACATATTGAGAAATGAGAATATAATTCTATCGAGCACACCAGCTGCAATATAATGCACTTTAAAATACAGTCAAAAGGCATCAAATAGGCAATTATACTAGAAATAGGCACACACCCTTGAAATAGGCATTTATAGGCTCAATAAAACCAACGAAATCTAGCCTAAAAGAACCTATAACGGATTTATATCTCGAAAGCCTACGTTTCTAAACACAGGAATAAAATAGGCAAATAGGCAAATTCCCGTCTCTAGTTATTACAATGAAGTTCTAAACTGCAGAAACGTAAGTTTTTCAGTCATCAAAAAGGCTAAAACAATTAGCATTTTATAATTAAGAACTTCCTTTATTTTAATAAGGTTTATTCAAAACAAGTTTGTAATCAGAAATTTATAGTTTTGACACAACGATATCTTAATTGAGCATTTAGCTGAAGAAAGCTCCATTGTCAAGCCGAAATATGTTCTTGTTTTTTAATTTGTATTGATTGGCGTCATTAAGAATCTCCAGCAGAACGAGTGGCTTCAAGAGGCGTGGCCACACTGTCACTTTCTCAAAGCCCCCGCTATTGTTGTGATAATCGTGAGTGTCATTGCTCGTTCTGCTTTCTTCTGTTCCCAGCCGCAGCCTTCTAGATCTTCACTCCTGCACCGGCTTGCACCAGTAACCATCGCATCGCTCAATATCAACTGTATCCTATCTCACTCACAAAGAGAATGAATAAACAGGAAATAACTGGCTAGCCTACTTTCCTTATTGTACAGTAGTTCCTTTCCTTTCCTACTCCAACACAGCGCCATGACTGATGTGATGAATAATCTCATCTCATACTTTTATTGTTTTATTATTATTATTATTATTATTATTATTATTATTATTATTATTATTATTATTATTATTATTATTAATATTATTGTTATTTACTTAATGATTTTCTTTTTTCCCAAAATCTATTCATCTGCACACTGATGATCTGGTCTCTGAGTGGAACAGAGATGTATATACAGTGTTCTAGAAGGCTCTGGGTGGAACGGAGATGTATACACAGTGTTCTAGAAGGCTCTGGGTGGAACGGAGATGTATATACAGTGTTCTAGAAGGTTCTGAGTGGAACAGAGATGTATATACAATTTTAAGAAGGCTCTGAGAGGAACAGAGATGTATATACAGTGTTCTAGAAGGCTCTGAGTGGAACGGAGATGTAAATACAGTGTTATTGATGGCTCTGAGTGGAACAGAGATGTATATACAGTGTTCTAGAAGGCTCTGAGAGGAACAGAGATGTATATACAGTGTTCTAGAAGGCTCTGAGTGGAACAGAGATGCATATACAGTGTTCTAGAAGGCTCTGAGAGGAACAGAGATGTATATACAGTGTTATAGAAGGCTCTGAGTGGAACAGAGATGTATATACAGTGTTCTAGAAGGCTCTGAGTGGAACGGAGATGTATATACAGTGTTCTAGAAGGTTCTGAGTGGAACAGAGATGTATATACAATTTTAAGAAGGCTCTGAGAGGAACAGAGATGTATATACAGTGTTCTAGAAGGCTCTGAGTGGAACGGAGATGTAAATACAGTGTTATTGATGGCTCTGAGTGGAACAGAGATGTATATACAGTGTTCTAGAAGGCTCTGAGAGGAACAGAGATGTATATACAGTGTTCTAGAAGGCTCTGAGTGGAACAGAGATGTATATACAGTGTTATAGAAGGCTCTGAGTGGAACAGAGATGTATATACAGTGTTCTAGAAGGCTCTGAGTGGAACGGAGATGTATATACAGTGTTCTAGAAGGCTCTGGGTGGAACGGAGATGTATATACAGTGTTCTAGAAGGCTCTGGGTGAAACAGAGATGTATTTTGGTTGAGGATACTGATGTATATACAGTGTTCTAGAAGGCTCTGAGAGGAACAGAGATGTATATACAGTGTTATAGAAGGCTCTGAGTGGAACAGAGATGTATATACAGTGTTCTAGAAGGCCGTGAATATTGTTTATATTCCGCGAGAGCCGGCTATGCTCAAGGCCAGCTGAGACACGCCAATTCTAGCAGGCCTTGACATTCCCTGGTACCGCTTTGAGGCTCTCGTTAGGACAGTCTTCACGCTGAAATAGCCCAAATTGGTCTCTGAAGGGCGGAACATTTCCTTTTGCTTCCTATTACCAGAAGCACGACGTTATCACCTTATATAATACTCGCTGAAATACCCGTTCTTCGAACGGTGGTTGGTACTTACCCGACAAACATTCACAATTCATTTATGTTATTAGAACAGCTCAAGAGTAGTGATTTTTGTTGTTACTTATTTTAGTGGTTGCGACATCGTAGTCATCTTGCAATATGACCAGTGATGGACGAAGCAAAGAGTATATAAAAAGTAGGTTGACTCAGGCAAGGAAAGCATTTCTACAAAAAAGGAATCTGTTGACATCGAATATAGATTTAGGTATTAGGAAGTCATTTTTGAAAGCCTATATCTGGAGCGTGGCGCTCTATGGAAGTGAATCTTGGACTATTGGTGCAGCATACCCACTTCAAGGAAGACAAGGATGGTTGGTTCCTCAGTTTAGGTGCTGCGACAACGCCGTCATGTAGCCCCGTGTACTTTGGGTGTGTGTAGAATCTGTCTGATAACCGGTGTTAATTGTGATGACTGTATTAGTGTGTGTTATCAGTTTTAATTCAAGTAATAATAATAATAATAATAATAATAATATCGTATGGCCTCGGATGCCGGGTGCAAGCTTTGTTATTTGACACCCAGAGGGTAGCTAACATGTCCAATTGTGTTGTTACTTGAATCACTATGAAAGTCAAGGAGGTTAGATATCTAAGCTCCTGGACACTATAGCGCATTCTAGTAGAAAAATGAGGAAATTTGTGTTGGCGGAAACTCCCAAGATTAATTTTGCCATTATGAACACGGCCTACTGAATTCAAATGAGTTCTTAAACATGCCATCATCGCATGACATGCGTACCTTGATTTTTGCTGCCTTTCAAAAATCACTTACCACGGCCAGGAGCGAACCTGCAAACTTGGGGTTGTAGTCCGGCACGATAACCACTCACCCACCGTGGAAAGCAATTCAAGTAAGGACTGCAGACATTCAATTTTCAAGTAGACCATATTTTTGCTAACTTACCAAACGCCACAGTCAACGACCAACTAGGTCTGAACTTGGTTACTAGATGCCACCGCAGTCGGCTCCTGGCAACGAACATTGGAACCTAAGAGCGTTAGTCAAACATACCCTATAATTTAGCTTCACACAAGTGTAATTGGTGGAAGGATCTTTAACATGCCATAAATCTATGACATGGGACCTCCGAAGGAAGGCATACTGAATAATTTTTTAACGCTCTTAAAAATCCGACGACTTCAGCCGGGTTTGAACCCGCGAACTTGGGCATGGCAGCTCAGCATGCTACCAACTACGCCATCGAAGTCCCCCCCACCGATGAGTTGGCATCACTGTCAATTTTCAAGAATGGAGATAAAACATGGTGAGTCATAAATATAGCGAATATCTACCACGAACACTATTCATAGCACAAACTGCAATATCTGAAGGCCTTGGATGATTACCAATATCAAAGAAGGCCAATATATATTCCTCAACTAAACGTTCCCACCTAAAGGAACAATGGCGTCACTACTGCCGCAATAGAACCGGCAATTAACGAACATTTAAAAAGAACATCTTCGGCCAGCATACAGTGCAAGCGAAGGGCGTTCCGAAAGAAAGTTTCATCATTTGATCCCCCCAGGAGCTGACATCTAGTGGGACGTGTGTTGGCGACCACGGGACCCCAGCTGAGTCCGGCATTGCTTCCATTTACATGAGCCGGGCTCCTCTCCGTCTTCTTGTTTTCTTCCAACCCCGATGGTATTAGGGTATTCGAGGTCTAGGGAGTCTTTCACTTTCCCGCCTTAATTGGCCCTTGTCTAATCTTTCCTGATAGCCTCATTCTTCGAGGGGTCAGACTTCTTATTCTCTTCATGTTATCTCCTGCCTTCTGCGCAAGGCCCTCAAGGAGGCAGGGTGTGTGTAGCCCCACCACTTCTGGTGCACCCTGGTTAGTGCTACACCCTCAGGGGCTCACAGTATCTCCTGCCTTCTGCGCAAGGCCGTCAAGGAGGCAGGGTGTATGTAGCTCCACCACTTCTGGTGCACCCTGGATAGTGCTACACCCTCAGGGGCTCACAGTATCTCCTGCCTTCTGCTCAAGGCCCTCAAGGAGGCAGGGTGTATGTAGCCCCACCACTTCTGGTGCACCCTGGATAGTGCTACACCCTCAGGGGCTCACAGTATCTCCTGCCTTCTGCTCAAGGCCCTCAAGAAGGCGGGGTGTGTGTAGCCTCACCACTTTGGTGCACCCTGGATAGTGCTAAACCCTCAGGGGCTCACAGTATCTCCTGCCTTCTGCTCAAGGCCCTCAAGGAGGCAGGGTGTATGTAGCCCCACCACTTCTGGTGCACCCTGGATAGTGCTACACCCCCAGGGGCTCACAGTATATCCTGCCTTCTGCTCAAGACCCTCAAGGAGGCAGGGTGTGTGTAGCCCCACCACTTCTGGTGCACCCTGGATAGTGCTACACCCTCAGGGGCTCACGGTATCTCCTGCCTTCTGCTCAAGGCCCTCTAGAATGCAGGGTGTATGTAGCCCCACCACTTCTGGTGCACCCTGGATAGTGCTACACCCTCAAGGGCTCACAGTATCTCCTGCCTTCTGCTCAAGGCCCTCAAGGAGGCAGGGTGTGTGTAGCCCCACCACTTCTGGTGCACCCTGGATATTGCTACACCCTGAAGGGCTCACAGTATCTCCTGCCTTCTGCTCAAGGCCCTCAAGGAGGCAGGGAGTGTGTAGCCCAACCACTTCTGGTGCACCCTGGATACTGCTACACCCTCAGGGGCTCACAGTATCTCCTGCCTTCTGCTCAAGGCCCTCAAGAAGGCAGGGTGTATGTAGTCCCACCACTTCTGGTGCACCCTGGATAGTGCTACACCCTCAAGGGCTCACAGTATCTCCTGCCTGCTACTCAAGGCCCTCAAGGAGGCAGGGAGTGTGAAGCCCCGCCACTTCTGGTGCACCCTGGATATTGCTACACCCCGAAGGGCTCACAGTATCTCCTGCCTTCTGCTCAAGGCCCTCAAGGTGGCAGGGAGTGTGTAGCCCCACCACTTCTGGTGCACCCTGGATAGTGCTACCCCCTCAGGGGCTCACAGTATCTCCTGCCTTCTGCTCAAGGCCCTCAAGAAGGCAGGGTGTATGTAGCCCCATCACTTCTGGTGCACCCTGGATAGTGCTACACCCTCAGGGGCTCACAGTATCTCCTGCCTTCTGCTCAAGGCTCTCAAGGAGGCAGGGTGTGTGTAGCCCCACCACTTCTGGTGCACCCTGGATAGTGCTACACCCTCAAGGGCTCACAGTATCTCCTGCCTTCTACTCAAGGAAGCAGGGTATGTGTAGCCCCACCACTTATGGTGCACCCTGGATAGTGCTACACCCTCAGGGGCTCACAGTATCTCCTGCCTTCTGCTCAAGGCCCTCAAGGAGGCAGGGTATGTGTAGCCCCACCACTTCTGGTGCACCCTGGATAGTGCTACACCCTCAAGGGCTCACAGTATCTCCTGCCTTCTACTCAAGGCCCTCAAGGAGGCAGGGTGTGTGTAGCCCCACCACTTATGGTGCACCCTGGATAATGCTACACCCTCAAGGGCTCACAGTATCTCCTGCCTTCTACTCAAGGCCCTCAAGGAGGCAGGGTGTGTGTAGCCCCACCACTTATGGTGCAGCCTGGATAGTACTACACCCTCAGGGGCTCACAGTATCTCCTGCCTTCAACTCATGGCCCTCAAGGAGGCAGGGTGTATGTAGCCCCACCACTTCTGATGCACCCGGGATAGTGCTACACCCTCAAGGGCCCAGATCGGGAGTTGGCGATCCCGAGGTATTCCTGAGCTGGGTCTGTTTTTTTCCCTTTTTCCACTGACTTTGGGGCAGGCCATGTCCTCTTTCCCTTTCCTATCTGCCTTTCATGGCTCCCCTTCCTTCCAAGTCCCTCAATCCTCATTCTTCGAGGGTTGAGGACATTTCCTTTATTCCTTTGCTACCATTTCTTCTTCTAGTTTGTAAGTCTGTAGTTAGTATTAGTTATAGTTTACGTTCTCATCTCATCTTTCACTATCACCCGGACCATTAGGGGCGATAACCTTGATGTTAGGCCCCTTACACCAACAATTATCATCATCATCTATCGGTGCATTAACACACGAAACAAAATTAAGCTCACATTGCAAAACAGTGAGTGGTCTGTGTCTGGTCCTTCAAGGACAACCTCGGTATTTTGGTTATTTTAGCCTGCCCGAGTGCCAATGGCCAACATCAGAAGAATGTGCTATTTTTCGAAACGGCAATAGAACTATGTTTGTTCCGGGTATAAGAACTATGACCATGCAAGATTTCAGCTTAATCGGTTGGGTGGTATTTTGTGTGAACGAGTAACGACAGACACAACTACCGGCCGTTGTCAAGATGGCAGCATTATTAAGGTATTAACGCAGTAGAGTTTTGAGTGGTGGCGAACTGCAGCAATATGACCGACAGGAAGTGGGCGTGGCAAATTGAGAATGGCCAATAATGAGATTCGAACCCAGCTAGAGTTCGTTTACTGTAAAGGTGCCTGTATACTGTAGAGTAATTTTCCCTAGGTAGAGCATTCGTAGAGTGGAGATAGACAAATCTACCTAGAGCACTCTCTGAACCTGTGTACACTGTCAAACGTAAATGCACTAGCTAGAGCAGCGCTAAAACATTCTGAGAGCAGTGTGAGTCTAGGTTTATTGCGCTGTGTTGTGAAGTTAAAATGTCTTGAAGAGAGCTTTTAGCATCTGTGGTGGTTGTGTGTGCATTGTCAAAAAAGAAAACTATGAAGAGGAAAAATGGTTGTGGGTGAGGAATTGGATATCAAAAAGAGAATACGAGGGAATGCACGCTAAATATTATTGCAAGAGTTATATTCAGAAGATTCTGAAGCGTACAAGAACTTTTTAAGAATGAGTAAAAATGACTATTCTTTCAGAGTACAATTCGAAGTTTCTGGATGTTCAATTAATGTTATTGTTTTTTCGCAACTCCACACAAATTCAGCCATATTCAAACACTATAATTAACAATAAACAAATAACCACTACAATCCACCACGGACTCTACATAGAGCACTTTCCAATATTCAACCGAACGAATAGAGCTAGACTGGTCTAGCTGGGGCACCCAAATACTGTTTACACCGTAGAGTCAGCCGGCCCTAGCTAGAGCTTAGAGTGGTCTCCGCTAGGGTTCTCTACCACCTGTGTACACTGGAGAGGAGCTTAGAGTGCCCTAGCTAGAGCTACTCGACGTTCTGGCTAGGGCAAAAGCTCTCCAGTGTACAGGCACCTTAATGGGATTCGAACCCAGCTAGAGTTCGTTTACTGTAACGTTTTTGACGGCTAGCGGTGCCAAGACGTCATGAAATGTGGCTACCACCTCCTATTGATAGGTATTTCAATCAATAGCAGACGTTGCCAAGCTGTTTGTCCACCCACCTCATCAGCAGTCAGGGTATCGAGCTCTAGGAGGCCATGGGCCACTCATACTTATCAGCTGATTACTTCACTGCTGTTTGCATGGCCCCCTCTAATGGAGTGTTTACTCACGTTAACAGCTGCCCGGCCTCGTGAAGCAATTCGGCTTCACTTTCCAATCCAGGGGGCTCTGCCCAGGATAACATATGACATATTCCATTTCATCACATCAGTGGATAGAAATCAATTAATGGTCGGCACGTTATCAGAGGGTTTGAGCGAACTGTGGAAGAGGTCTCCAAGATGACGGCTTTCTGCAATAATCTATATATTTTCAAAACACTAAGGTGATTTTAGACTATTTTCAATTTTGAAAAAATAGGCTTATGAGATCACCTTTTGTCCGTGTGTGTGTGTGTGTGTGTGTGTGTGTGTGTGCGAGTGTGTGATTCGTGTGTGTGTGTGTCCCTAATAAAATCTAAACGGCAGGAGCGATTTCAATGAAACTCGGAGAGTTCATAGCACTATTCCCGGCGACCTCGACTGTGCCCTTCAAATTTTGTTACGACTCACCAATCCAACATGGCGGCTGTGCGAAATATTTCACCAGCATTCAATATCTCCGAAACTATTACCGATATTACCCTGACATTTTCTATGGTGATAGAGGGAACTACTATAAGTTCACTTATGTGACTTTTGAAAACCTGGTAACTACAAAACGAACATGGCGGCCAAGCGAATTTGCGACTTTTAAATAGACGTTTCTCGCGATTTGACCAACCAAACGCAATAAAACTTGGTACAGTATATGTTTATATACATTGTAATGCACCGACATCTATCTTCGTTCAATTGTTTACATAATCACAAGATGGCGGATGTGCGAAATATTTCACCGGCATTCTATATCTCAGAAACTATTAGCGGTATCTCCCTAAAATTTTGTACTGAGGTAAAGGGCACTACTGGAAGTCCATCTATAAGATTTTCAAAAACCGGTTAACTACAAAACGAACATGGCGGCCAAGCGAATTTGAAAATTTTAAATAGACCTTTCTCGCGATTTAATATTCCAAGCGCACTGAAACCTGGTACAGGAAATATTTATACACATTGTAATCCACTGGTATCTAATTTAGTTCAATTGTTTACATAACCTCAAGATGGCGGCAGTGCGAATTTTAAAATTAAGTTTTTATTTCTTGTGATGTAGTCATGCGATCGAAGTGAAAGTTTGAATAATGAACCTACGCAATAATTTTCCTTTAATGGTACATGACTCTATGGCATATACATTTAACAATCCAACATGGCGACCATCCGAAATATTTAGACGATACTGAATATCTACGAATCTATTTTAGCAATCAAACTGCACTTTTTAATGTTCATAGGGGCTATGAACTTAAGTTCACCTATAGGACTTTAAATAACCTGGTGATCACAAATCCAACATGGCGGTGACGCGAATTATATATATCCACATGGACGTTTCTCGCAATTTAACCATCCGCGTGCAGTGAAACTTGGTACAGTAAATCTTTATCCGAATGTTAATCCACTGGCATCTAATTTATTTCAATTGTTTCCATAACCTCAAGATGGCAGCTGTGAAAAATTTTAAAATCTCCTTGTTTTTTCTTGTGTCCTAATTATGCGATTGTAGTTTGAATACTACACGTTCACAATAATCTGCATGTAACAGTACATAACTCTAGGACCTACATATATAAAATCCAACATGGCGACCATCCGAAATATTTAGTCGGTTCTCAATATCTACGAATCTATTACAGCAATCAAACTGAAATTGTGTATGTTGATAGTGGCAGTTAACTTAAGTAGGATATATGAAAATAGGCTGTATAGTTCTTCACGGAACTACTTGTTGTTACAGCGAGATTGAGAGAACGGCTGAACAGATTGACTTCCTGAAGACTCTGACGGAAGCTCTTGGCCTGTAGTTACCGTATTAGTACATAATGTAACGAGCCTATAATGGCTTCCATACGAGTGTCTTAATTGCCATTATAGGCGAGTTGCATACGACTGTTTATGTTCGACGATAATTATTATAACTATTTTATGTTCGAACATAAATATATCTGTCGACATTTCGCCAGTTTTATGTACTGAACAGAGCGCATGGGACGCAGAGAATACCCCACTATGACACTAGAAGCCACGCAGTGAAATTTAAAATAGAAGGCCTTACAAGTGAGCGCAGGTGCGATGCTATCCTTACCTAATTGGTCACACAACTGTTTCTTGAGCTCTGATTGGTGGGAGAAACTGTTTCATAATGAAAAATAGTACTATAATGACCCTCATTATGATACAGTTTTCTGACATATAATATTTACAACTCGACATCGTCGAACATACATTTTTTAATAGTCGCCTCCATGGTGCTTAGCTGCCACCCCGGAGGTCCGAGGTTCAATTCCCGGCTCTGCCATGAAATTCGAAAAGTGGTATGAGGACTCGAATTTGGTCTACTCAGCCTCGGGTGGTCCAAATGAGCAGAGGGGTTTCGATTCCCACCTCAGCCATCCTCGAAGTGGCTTTCCATGGTTTCCCACTTCGTCTCCGAGCAAATGGTACCTACCGTCAGGCCACGGCCGCCTCCTTCCCTCTTCCTTGCCTATCCCTCCCATTCTTCCCGTCCCTCATGAGGCCCCTGTTCGCTTTGCAGGTGAGGCCGCCTTGAAGAGGCGCTAGTCCCGCCTCCCCAGTTGTATCCCCCATCTCGATGTCAATTCCAGGACACTGCCCGTAGAGGCGGTAAAGGTGGGATCCCTCGCTGAGTCCGTAGGAAAAGCCTACCTGGAGGGTAAACCGACTACGAGAACGAACGAATATTTTTTAATTAATAATGAGAAATGCAAAATTCTTGGCACTCACGCATTTCGCAGAAACGCCTTGGCTCATGACACATGGCGGATACAAGTCCACCGCTTTTTAATGCGCTAGTTATTTATGAGAATTATAAAGGAGGGGAATATTTTCTGTGATGTTTCCGCGATATGTATATACTGGGATAGAATTATGAAAGACGGGGAATGTTGAAAAACTTTAACTGGCAGTTCAATGTGTATGTTGTTATGTAGCCTAATATTACGTTCCCTTTTCATTGGTTCGGTGGCTCAGGCGTTAGCGCAGAACACTAGGCATTACATTATGCATCGTCGAAGGAGTTCGAATCCCACCTCCGATATATGCTACATTTATTTCCTTATTCTTCTTTCTTGCTATTGGTATTACATTGTCAAAACATATTTTACTTTTAGCATTCCCGTAAACTAATTCTCCGCGATTTACGTTGCTATATTAAACTTGTAAGTTATTAAGGGAAAATGTGGTATTCCAGGCAGTCACGCGTGTCCACAATCACTTTCACCATGAGAGACGCGAATATAATTCATTAGAAGGCCTCCGACATCGTGGTCACTCAGCCCCTTGTACTTTGGTATGTGTGTGCATTAAAAAATCTGATAACCTGGGTTATTGTGATGGATGTATTAATGTGTGTATTTGTAATTAAGGTGGGGAATGGGAAGAAGACGACCGAGGAACCATCCAGGTATTTGCCCCCCGTATATCTATACTGTAGTACTGTGCCCTAAGCCTCCTGTGCCCTAAGCCTCACTGACGTGCTCACGCTTGACACTGAGCCCCCCGCCAGCCGGAAGCCTTATCAGCTCGTATCCTGCTGATAGGACACAAATAGAAACTACGCTACAGAATGTTTTGTTGTGTTCCGAGGTCCATCACGCCACCAGCGTCACCGATCAACAGTACATTAACTACTATCGAGCTTTCTGTTATCGATAGCCTACGGTCGGTGGAGTCACATCTCTGCGGTTTGATCACATCTCTTGATTGCTTTACATTCAGCTTAATAATAATAATAATAATAATAATAATAATAATAATCTCAGAGGACACCATAATAAATCGCGGACCCTTTAGTACAATAGTAACCAAGCACAAATTCATAAAGAAACCAAGAACGCAAGGTAACTTACTACGCGGTGCATTCATGAAGGAAAAACTCATCTGACCAACCAACACGTTTAAGAGCACTTTAGCTATACATAATAATGGTATATTGGCTTTCAGGGCCAGTGAACTGAAATTCAGCAATTACTGAGTTTTAATTCACTGGCCGTGAAAGCCAATATACCTTATTTTTGGAAGCCTTCATAGGGATGTTATGGCTGCATGTGGTTTTAGTTCTCGCAGTGAAGAAGCGCAGGTTCACTTTATATAAAGGGAGGTAGCGCGCAGTTCGCTACTCCTGTGGGGGTCCGGGCGGGGACACCAAGAGCCCGCTGTTGAGACAGCTTGGTGTCCTAGGCAAAACCCCACACAAGACACGGCATAAACCAAAGAAGAATTGTTGAGTTTCATAAATAATAATCTTTATCTGAAGTGACGCAGCGGTCCAGGTTGTAATTCATAAATTATATGTATATATATATCATTTTAGTCGGTTTACCCTCCAGGTCAGGGAATGGAATGAATGAAGCCCCCATCTAGCGGTGAGGAAATGAACTATGCCGGCTGCCGAAGCCTGTTGCACTCCCCTGGGGAAATGATTAAATGAATGTCAGATGTAATGAAATGATAGTGGAGAGTGTTGCTGGAATGAAACTTGTCACAGGAAAAACCGGAGTACCCGGAGAAAACCCTGTCTGCCTCCGCTTTGTCCAGCACAAATCTCACATGGAGTGACTGGGATTTGAACTACGGACCCAGAGGAGAGAGGCCGGCATGCTGCCGCCTAAGCCACGGAGGCTCAATGTCTGCAGTCCTTACTTGCATTAAAAAACAGATAACACACACTAATACAGTCATCATAATTAACACCGGTTATCAGACAGATTCTACACACACCCAAAGTACACGGCACTACAAGACCACGTTGTCGCAGCCCCTAAACCGAGGAACCAACCAACCAACCAACCAGGATAAAATCCACCCCGATGTTCATAATTGGACCCAGCTCATGAATCCCTTGAGGGTGTTGCACCATGCAAGGTGGGCTACACACACTTTGTCCCTGGCAGGTGATATCAGAGTACAGTATCAGGAAAGAGTCAATTAGTGAGGAACACCAAATACTGTTCAGCTACGCATATTGTTATTGTAACTGCGCGCCAGACCTAGCATCTTGGGCGAGGGAACGTAAACCGAGAGCCTCTTCTCCAGTTTCTCTTTTTACTCTACGACTTTTGGTGTTTGAAGGCGGAGAGGGGAGAGGGAACTAACTGGTGGCTCACAAAAACTGGCTGCGTACAGCCCCGACCAAAACACAGTCCACAGAGCGATCGAGAACCAAAGCCTACTGTGACCAACACGTTATAAGCAACATCTATTGTAACAAAAGGCGAAGAACGGTCACCAACGGTTGATCATCCTCTACTTTGAGCGTTAAAAATCCCTCAGTATGCCTTCCTTCGGAGGGGAAGTAAAGCCGGCGGTCCCATGTCATAGATTTATGGCATGTAAAAGAACATTCCACTAATTCCACTTGTTGTTGTTTGAGTCTTCAGTCTTTTGACTGGTTTGATGCAGCTTTCCATGCCTCCCTGTCCTGAGCTAATCGTTTCATCTCTACATAACTGCCACACCCTACATCCGAGGCAATCTGTTTAACATATTCCAACCTTGGTCTACCCCTACAGTTCTTGTCCTCGACCCTTCCTTCCATAACTAAACTTGCTATTCCTGGATGTCTTAGTATGTGTCCTACCAACCTATCTCTTCTCTTCATTAGCAGTCGCCAGAAACATTTGGTTGAAATCCAGTTGATAGTGTAGAAGTTATATGCATTTAAACATTGGACCTATCAGAAGGCTTAAAATTATTTTGGCAACACTGTCATGTTTGGCCTCCTGGAAATTAAACTGAAATAGTATTATCTACATGTGTGCCAATTTTGGAATACGGTAGCTCCCATGCATACCTTGCAAGATATCCAACATGGAGCTCAAATTTCTAGTGCATTTTTTCAGCAGTTGGTAGCACTGACATCATTTTCAAATATGGACGTGAGCTATTCCGGTGCACATCTTTACTCATACTAAATTTGGTTTTGATTGCTGCAGCCGTTTAGGAGTTGATAGGGGGGGGGGGGGGGACACACACAGCCAGCCAGTCATTTTCCCGGATCGATCTCATAAGACTACTTTTTCCTTATTTTTGCAAAATGTGAAAAGTAGGCTAATAAAAATAAAACTGGCGATGAAGGTGGTATTAAGAAGAGTACTTGGGAGTATTTTGATGCATTAAAAACCTAGACGCACACTGCTCTCAGAATGTTTTAGCACTGCTCTAGCTAGTGCATTTACGTTTGACAGTGTACACAGGTTCAGAGAGTGCTCTAGGTAGATTTGTCTATCTCCACTCTACGAATGCTCTATCTAGGGAAAATTACTCTACAGTGTACACACGCTCAGTTTAGCTAGAGCGGTCTAGCTAGACTTGCTCTATGAAAATCACTCTCCAATGTACAGGCACCTTAATTACCAAAGATGTGAAGTCATGGACATCCTAGCTCTCCATCAGAGAAGTAGTCCGCGCTTGAGGAAAGAAGGCTGTTTGCGAGATCGAGAGGGCGGTGGGTTGCCGCTTGTTTTTTTTTTGTGTTCCAACAGGCCGTGGATCTCAGCTGAGGCAAGTGTCAGTGACGACATCAGGGGTGTACAATGGGGAACTGTTTGTGCTAGCGGGACAAGGACACCTACAAGCCCTATCGAGTGGCTTTTTGCCATATTATTATTATTAATAAATAAGTGTGTGTATTTGTACTGCAGGTGAGGATTGGGAAGGAGGCATCCGTGACTTTACGTTAGGAACCATCGCAGCATTTTCCTGGAGTAGAAGTGGGAAACTACGCCACACCACTTGCAGGATGGCTCCTCAGTGTTGCCTTACGAGGCTGAGTGCACCCCGTTCAAGCCCTCAGACCAGAATTAAATTTCTTGGCTGAGATGGGATTCGAACCCGTGCCTCTGTGGTGTCAGCCAAGAATGCTAGCTACTTCACCACAAATGGTCTATAACCCAAACCTCAGGGGTGACAGCCAATCTTGCTAGCCACTACACCACGAATGGTCTATAACCCAAACCTCAGGGGTGACAGCCAATCTTGCTAGCCACTACACCACGAATGGTCTATAACCCAGACCTCAGGGGTGACAGCCAACATTGCTAGCCACTACACCACGAGCACAGTAAGGGAAGCTTAAGGCAGGGAGTAACGTACACTGGGTCTGTAGTGAAGAGGAAAGTTTCTCTGAGACCAGCTAAGCCAAGAAAAGAAACTTTAAATGCTCGTGACTGAGCGCCGCGGGCAGTACTGCTTGAGCCGGTTCGACTCCCGACGAGTGCTCGGTCAAGGTTAGATGACGTCAGCAACCACTGTCTCCCAGATTGACTGCACACGATTTGATAATTTTTAACATTGAGAGTCAAGGGAACTTGGTTACAGGCATTTGTCATTCTGCAACATTACAATATGGGCTCTATGGGGCTTTGGAAACAACTAACGGGAGCTTTGGATTTGCAGGGCTGCACAACATTTCAAAGTCGGTTCTATGGGGCTTTGGAAACAACTAACGGAAGCTTTGGGTTTGCAGGGCTGCACAACATTTCAATGTTGGCGCTATGGGGCTTTGGAAACAACTAACGGAAGCTTTGGGTTTGCAGGGCTGCACAACATTTCAATGTTGGCTCTATGGGGCCTGGGAATAAACTAACGGGAGCTTTGGGGTTGCAGGGCTGCACAACATTTCAATGTTGGCTCTATGGGGCCTTGGAATAAACTAACGGGAGCTTTGGGGTTGCAGGGCTGCACAACATTTCAATGTTGGCTCTATGGGGCCTGGGAATAAACTAACGGTAGTTTTGTCAGTCCACGAAAACAATTATTTACTAAGTGGAAACAGACGCGGTACAGGGATACCCAAATAAGTTTACAGAATTATACTTAATTCTAGTACCCGATACTCAGGATGGACGGCAAAGTCGCCAGGAATAATATCAGTTATTAATTCATTGTAGATGAAGCCTCCGTGGCTTAGGCGGCAGCACGCCGGCCTCTCACCGCTGGGTCCGTGGTTCAAATCCCGGTCACTGGACACTGTGCTGGACAAAGCGGAGGCATACAGGTTTTTCTCCGTGTACTTTGGTTTACCCTGTCACAAAAATTTCATTCCAGCAAAACTCTCCACCATCATTTCATTTCATCTGTCATTCATTTAATCATTGCCCCAGAGGAGTGCGTCAGGCCTCGGCAGCCGGCACAGTCCATATCCTCGCCGCTAGATGGGGGCTTCATTCATTCCATTCCTGACCCGGTCGGAGACTGGAAGCAGGCTGTGGATTTTCATTTTCATTTTCATTAATTCATTGTAGATGATCTGTCGTTAAGAGTCCAATCCCGCATGTGATTGAGCGAGGTACCTCCATGGTACCTTAATGCCAGTTAGCATTGCTGATTCTTGGAGAGACTTATTATTGTTCTGATAAGATACTGAACTTCCCCGAGCAGACACCGGTGACGTCACTTGGAGGAAATATCACTATGGAGGATTAATTTGTGGTGTGAAACAGTTGCGAAGGAAAACCACCAACAGGATGTTGCTACTCAGGACGTTCACATCATCACGTACTTCGGGGATGTGTTATAAATACATTATAGTTCCTGCTCGGCTCTTTTGGTCATAGATGAATATTTTTCTACAGAAACCTTCCTCGAGAAATACTTTACAGAATGGTGAACATTGCATCTAAATCCATTACTCGTTACATCCAAGAATCGCAGACCTTTTTTAATACTCAGTAGAGATTGGCGGCTTCGGTGGCGTAGTCGGTAGCATGCTGAGCTTCTATGCCCAAGATCGCGGGTTCGAACCCAGCCGAAGTCGTCGGATTTTTCAAGAGCGTTAAAATCCCTCACTATGCCTTCCTTCGGAGGGGAAGTAAAGCCGGCGAGCCCATGTCATAGATTTATGGCATGTAAAAGAACATTCCACTAACTACACCTGTGTGCAGTAAAATTTGTAGGATAGGTTTGATTAATGCTCTTAAATTCCAACGTTCGTTACCAGGCGCTGGTTGTGATGACATCTAGTAGTAGCCAAGTTCACAGCGAGGTATCGTTGACGGTAGCATTTGGTAACGTATGTAGGAACTAATTGAAATTATCGTCTGCAGTCTCAAAGACTAGACGTTATATCATTTCAAATGACGCATGCTACTTCAAATGCTACACATGTTAGAAAGCCTCAGGAGGGCATCTCGCTTCGCTCGAAGCCCCAGGACTCTTTCAACAGACTCCATTACCCATTAACTTAGGCTTCCCGCGCGGGCACCTCTTTAAGGGTCACCCTATATTTGAGGCTGACAGCTTTTTCGACTCTTTAAGGGTCATCTATTATTTGAATCTGATATCTTGCAAACCCCTTTAAGGGTCACCCTGTATTTGATTGAATCTAACATACTGTACACCTCGTTAAGTGTCATCCTCTATTTTGTTCTGACATCCTGCACACCTCTTTAGGAGGCACCCTGTATTCTTATCTGGCATCTTGTACTGTATTTTGCTCTGACATCCTGCACACCTCTTTAGGAGGCACCCTGTATTCTTATCGGGCAACTTCTAAATCTCTTTATAAGTCACCCTGTATTCTAGTGTGACATCTTGCACACCTCGTTACGAGTCACACCTCTTTAGGAGGCACCCTGTATTCTTATCTGGCATCTTGTACTGTATTTTGTTCTGACATCCTGCACACCTCTTTAGGAGGCACCCTGTATTCTTATCTGGCATCTTGTATATCTCTTTAGGAGGCACTTTGTATTCTTATCTGGCATCTTGTGTATCTCTTTATGAGGCACCTTGCATTCTTATCAGGCATCTTGTGTATCTCTTTAGGAGGCACCTTGTATTCTTATCTGGCATCTTGTATATCTCTTTAGGAGGCACCTTTTATTCTTATCTGGCATCTTGTGTATCTCTTTAGGAGGCACCTTGTATTCTTATCAGGCATCTTGTGTATCTCTTTAGGAGGCACCTTGTATTCTTATCTGGCATCTTGTGTATCTCTTTAGGAGGCACCTTGTATTCTTATCAGGCATCTTGTGTATCACTTTAGGAGGCACCTTGTATTCTTATCTGGCATCTTGTATATCTCTTTAGGAGGCACCTTGTATTCTTATCTGGCATCTTGTATATCACTTTAGGAGGCACCTTGTATTCTTATCAGGCATCTTGTGTATCACTTTAGGAGGCACCTTGTATTCTTATCTGGCATCTTGTATATCTCTTTAGGAGGCACCTTGTATTCTTATCTGGCATCTTGTATATCTCTTTAGGAGGCACCCTGTATTCTTATCTGGCATCTTGTATATCTCTTTAGGAGGCACCTTGTATTCTTATCTGGCATCTTGTATATCTCTTTAGGAGGCACCCTGTATTCTTATCTGGCATCTTGTATATCTCTTTAGGAGGCACCTTGTATTCTTATCTGGCATCTTGTATATCTCTTTAGGAGGCACCCTGTATTCTTATCTGGCATCTTGTATATCTCTTTAGGAGGCACCTTGTATTCTTATCTGGCATCTTGTATATCTCTTTAGGAGGCACCTTGTATTCTTATCTGGCATCTTGTATATCTCTTTAGGAGGCATCTTGTATTCTTATCTGGCATCTTGTATATCTCTTTAGGAGGCACCCTGTATTCTTATCTGGCATCTTGTATATCTCTTTAGGAGGCACCCTGTATTCTTATCTGGCATCTTGTATATCTCTTTAGGAGGCACCTTGTATTCTTATCAGGCATCTTGTATATCTCTTTAGGAGGCACCCTGTATTCTTATCTGGCATCTTGTATATCTCTTTAGGAGGCACCCTGTATTCTTATCTGGCATCTTGTATATCTCTTTAGGAGGCACCTTGTATTCTTATCAGGCATCTTGTATATCTCTTTAGGAGGCACCCTGTATTCTTATCTGGCATCTTGTATATCTCTTTAGGAGGCACCCTGTATTCTTATCTGGCATCTTGTATATCTCTTTAGGAGGCACCTTGTATTCTTATCTGGCATCTTGTATATCTCTTTAGGAGGCACCCTGTATTCTTATCTGGCATCTTGTATATCTCTTTAGGAGGCACCCTGTATTCTTATCTGGCATCTTGTATATCTCTTTAGGAGGCACCTTGTATTCATATCTGGCATCTTGTATATCTCTTTAGGAGGCACCTTGTATTCTTATCAGGAATCTTGTGTATCACTTTAGGAGGCACCTTGTATTCTTATCTGGCATCTTGTATATCCCTTTAGGAGGCACCCTGTATTCTTATCTGGCATCTTGTATATCTCTTTAGGAGGCACCCTGTATTCTTCTCTGCCATCTTGTACACCTCTTTAGGAGTCACCCTGTATTCTTATCTGGCATCTTGTATATCTCTTTAGAAGTCACCCTGTATTCTTTTCGCTTCGCTCGAAGCCCCAGGTCGCTCGACGCAACAGGACTCTTTAAACAGACTCCATTAACCATTAAGTTAGGCTTCCCGCGTGGCTGCATGACGTCACAGTCTCCGTCTCCGTCCCGCATAACGACGAAGTCGACAAGATCATTTGAAATGATAATAACAGATAACACACTAATACAGTCATCACAATAACACCGGTTATCAGACAGATTCTACACACACACCCAAAGTACACGGCTTCGGTGGTGTAGTCGGTAGCATGCTGAACTGCTATGTCCAAGATAGCGGGTTCAAACCCGGCCGAAGTCGTCGGATTTTTTTAAGAGCGTTAAAAATCCTTCAGTATGCCTTCCTTCGGAGTGGAAGTAAAGCCGGCGGTCCCATGTCATAGATTTATGGCATGTAAAAGATCCTTTCACAGACTAAACTTGTGTAAAGCAAAATTTGTTAGGTTAGATTTCGTCATAACGCTCTATCAAAGTTCCAACGTTCGCCACTAGGTATCATTGATATCTGGTGGCGAAAGTTGGAACTACTTGAAATTGAACGGAACGTGTAGCTCACCCTTTAGGGTGTCCGCTGGAAGCAGCTACAGACTCAGGCGAGCCGAACATGTCCTCGGACACTCCCGGCACTAACAGCCATACGATAAATAAATAAATAAATAAATAAATGAATAAATAAATAGATAAATAAATAAATAAGTACACGGGGCTAAGTTGTCGCAGCCCCTAAACGGAGGAACCAACCACTATGCAGACATTTATTTATTTTGATTGTAAAAATTGTAAATTGTAAAATGAATGTAAAACAAAGATATTGGAACGCAGTCAAAATAAATCAGAAACCTCTATGGATATCAAATTGGCAGGTGAAAAGCTAAAGGATGTACGAGACTTCTGCTACTTAGGAAGAAAAATAACCAGTGATGGACGAAGCAAAGAGAATATAAAAAGTAGGTTGGCTCAGGCAAGGAAAGCATATTCACAAAAAGGGCATCTGTTGACATCGAATAAAGATTTAGGTATTAGGAAGTCATTTTAGAAAACCTTTGTCTGGAGCGTGGCGCTCTATGGAAGTGCACTTGGACTATTGCTGCAGCAGAAAAGAGGAGAATTGAAGCGTTTGAAATGTGGTGTTACAGGAGAATGAAAAAGACCAGATGGGTAGATAGGGTTACAAACGAAGATGTATTAAGGCGAGTGCGAGAGGAGAGATGTTTCTGGCGACTGCTAATGAACAGATAGGTTGGTAGGACACAAACTAAGACACCCAGGAATAGCAAGATTACAGTAGTTATGGAGGGAAGGATCGAGGATAAGAACTGTAGAGGTAGACCAAGGTTAGGATATGTTAAACAGATCACCTCGGGTGTGGTAGCTATGTAGAGATGGTTGGTTCTTAAGTTTAGGGGCTTCGACAACGCGGTCATGTAGCCCCGTGTACTTTGGGTGTGTGTAGAATCTGTCTGATAACCTGTGTTAATTGTGATGACTGGATTAGTGTGTGTATCTGTTTTTTAATTTAAGTACAGACTGCAATTTAGAATTTTTCAAATAGTTCCTACTTTTGCCGCCAAGCGCCACCGTCAACGACTACTAGGCCAAGTTCAGAACTTAGCTACTAGACGTCACCGCAGTCGGCTCTTGGCAACGAACGTAGAAACCTAAGAGCGTTGTTTACATTCTTAACCTATCCAATTTAGCTTCACACAGGTGTAATTAGTGGAAGGTTCTTTAACATGCCATAAATCTATGACATGGGACCGCCGGCTTTACTTCCCCTCCGAAGGAAGGCATACTGAGGGATTTTTAACGCTCTTAAAAAATCCGACGGCTTCGGCCGGGTTCGAACCCGCTATCTTGGGCATAGAAGCTCAGCATGCTACCAACTACGCCACCGAAGCCGCCAGATATGTAGAGATGAAACGATTAGCTCAGGACAGGGAGGTTTTGAGCGCTGCATCATACCAGTCAAGACTCGAACAACTACAATTGTACGGGAAATAGGAGAGGCTAAAGGCTTGATGCTTCCTTTAATTGTGTGAACTGTAACGAGTATTACACCCGCAGTTGGGGCAACACTGCAGCATGGCGTAAAAACCAGCAGGCTTTGGTCGTATCGTATCACATTACTACTGCGTGAGATGCAGATGGCTTTGACTCGGCTTGCCCGCCCGCTCAGCCTTCCACTGGCACCAGGAAGTGTATGAGCTATAACTGCAAGGTCAACTGCCAGCTAACAACAACCCTTGGCCTTCGTGTGGCGGAAATAGACACACAAGGTGAGCGGGCACTTGGTCCAGTCTGTCACAAGCAATCTGGATGAAACGGCAGCTTCAGGAAAAGGCGATTGAAGTTCTTCGGCCACATTCTCCGAAATGAACAAAGACAGGCTCGCCAACCTTGCCCTCTCAGTCAAGTACAACTGGCTTAGTGCATTACATGATGATAATTGTTGTTTTAAGGGGCCTAACATTTAGGTTATCGGCCCCTAATGGTTTGGGTGATAGTGAAAGATGAGATGAGAATGGGAATTATAACTAATACTAACTACAGACTTACAGACTAGAAGAAGAAATGGTAAACAAATAAAGGATAAGGCAAACAAAGGACAGGAAGAAGAGAAATACCCTCAACCATCGAAGAATGAGGATTGAGGGACTTGGAAGGAAGGAGAGCCATGAAAGGCAGTTAGGAAAGGGAAAAGAAGAGATGGTCCGTCCCAAGGTCAGAGGAAAAGGGGAGACAAAACGGACCCAGCTCAGGAATCCATCGGGGTTCCAGCTCCCAAACTCACAAGCCGTGAGCCCTTGAGGGTGTAGCACTATCCAGGGTGCACCAGAACTGGTGGGGCTACATACACCTTGCCTCCTTGAGGGTGGAGCACTATCCACGGTGCACAAGAAGTGGTGGGGCTTCACACACCCTGCCTCCTTGAGTGTGTAGCACTGTCCAGGGTGAACCAGAAGTGGTGGGGCTACACACACCCTGCCTCCTTGAGGATGTAGCAATATCCAGGGTGCACCAGAAGTGGTGGGGCTACACACACCCTGCCTCCTTGAGGGTGTAGCACTATCCAGGGTGCACCAGAAGTGGTGGGGCTACACACACCCTGCCTCCTTCAGGGTGTAGCACTATCCAGGGTGCAACAGAAGTGGTGGGGATACACACACCCTGCCTCCTAGAGGGTGAAGCACTATCCATGGTGTACCAGACGTGGTGGGGCTACACACACCCTGCCTCCTTGAGGGTGTAGCACTATCCAGGGTGTACCAGAAGTGGTGGGGCTACACACACCCTGCCTCCTTGAGGGTGTAGCACTATCCAGGGTGCACCAGAAGTGGTGGGACTACACACACCCTGCCTCCTTGAGGGTGTAGCACTATCCAGGGTGCACCAGAAGTGGTGGGGCTACACACACCCTGCCTCCTTCAGGGTGTAGCACTATCCAGGGTGCACCAGAAGTGGTGGGGATACACACACCCTGCCTCCTAGAGGGTGTAGCACTATCCAGGGTGTACCAGAAGTGGTGGGGCTACACACACCCTGCCCCCTTGAGGGTGTAGCACTATCCAGGGGGCTCCAGAAGTTGTGGGGCTACACACACCCTGCCTCCTAGAGGGTGTAGCACTATCCAGGGTGTACCAGAAGTGGTGGGGCTACACACACCCTGCCTCCTAGAGAGTGTAGCACTATCCAGGGTGCACCAGAAGTGGTTGGGCTACATACACCCTGCCTCCTTGAGGGTGTAGCACTATCCACGGTGCACCATAAGTGGTGGGGCTACACACACCCTGCCTCCTTGAGGGTGTAGCACTATCCAGGGTGTACCAGAAGTGGTAGGGCTACACACACCCTGCCTCCTTGAGGGTGTAGCACTATCCAGGGTGCACCATAAGTGGTTGGGCTACATACACCCTGCCTCCTTGAGGATGTAGCACTATCCAGGGTGCACCAGAAGTGGTTGGGCTACATACACCCTGCCTCCTTGAGGGTCTTGAGCAGAAGGCAGGAGATGCTGTGAGCCCTTGAAGGTGTAGCACTATCCAGGGTGTACCAGAAGTGGTGGGCTACACACCCCCTGCCTCCTTGAGGGTGTAGCACTATCCAGGGCATACCAGAAGTGGTGGGGCTACACACACCCTGCCTCCTTGAGGGTGTAGCACTATCCAGGGTGTACCAGAAGTGGTGGGGCTACACACACCCTGCCTCCTTGATGGCCTTGAGCAGAAGGCAGGAGATACTGTGAGCCCCTGAGGGTGTAGCATTATCCAGGATGCACCAGAAGTGGTGGGGCTACATACACCCTGCCTCATTGAGGGCCTTGAGCAGAAGGCAGGAGATACTGTGAGCCCCTGAGGGTGTAGCAGTATCCAGGGTGCACCAAAAGTGGTGGGGCTACACTCACCCTGCCTCCTTGAGGGTGTAGCACTATCCAGGGTGCACCAGAAGTGGTGGGGCTACATACACCCTGCCTTCTTGAGGGTGTAGCACTATCCAGGGTGCACCAGAAGTGGTGGGGCTACATACACCCTGTCTTCCTGAGGGTGTAGCACTATCCAGGGTGCACCAGAAGTGGTGGGGCTACACACACCCTGCCTCCTTGAGGGCCTTGAGCAGTAGGCAGGAGATACTGTGAGCCCTTGAGGGTGTAGCACTATCCAGGGTGTACCAGAAGTGGTGGGGTTACACACACCCTGTCTCCTTGAGGGCCTTGAGCAGAAGGCAGGAGATAACATGAAATGAAAAAGAAGGCTGACCCCTCGAAGAATGAGACTATCAGGAAAGATTAGACAAGTGCCAATTACAGTGGGAAAATGAAAGACTCCCTAGGCCTCGGATACCCTTATACCGTTGGTGTCGGTAGAGAACATGAGTTGATCAAGAGAGGTCGACAGGAAAGAAGACGGAGAGGATCCCGGCACAAATAAGTGGAAGCATTGCCGGACTCAGCTGGTGTCCCGTGGTCGCCAATCTACGTCCCACAAGATGTGATCCTCTTAGGGGGGGGGGGGGTCATCAGATGAGTAAATGATGGTGTTCTAAGGGGGTAACGACTTTGGCTAATGATATCGATCTATTAGAACGAGATTCAAACGGAGCAAGTGTCGTGTGGATGAATGTGAAGTGCTTGATGATCTGTTGTTGTTGTTGTTGTTGTTGATTCTTTAGGAGCTTTGCTACATCGTGGTCATGTAGCCTCGTAAACTTGGGTGTGTGTAGAATTTGTCTGATAGCCTATGCATTTTAACTGGGATAATGGAAGGTTCGTTTACATGACATAAATCTATGACATGGGACCGTGCGCCGCCTGTATTTCCTCTCTGAAGGAAGGCATACTGAGAGAGTTATAACGCTCTTAAAAATCTGACGGCTTCGGCCGGGTTTGAAACCGGGACCTCGGGCACAGAACCTCAGAATGCTACCAACTACGCCAACGAAGCCACCATTTTTTTAAATTAGGGTTAGATTCATTTCATTTACATTATCACCCAAACCATTTGGGGCCGATAACCTAGATGTTAGGCCCCTTAAAACAACAATTGCCATCATCATCCAAGCCTCTCAAATGAATCAACAACTAAGAATTTTGAACTTATTATTATTAAATTAGGTCAAACAATGACATGTTCCTAATCTCACTCCAGTTCTGCCAACATATGAAATTTAAGATAAATCAAAATAAAACTGCGCTCTCTTTGATTATTTCAATATGAACTAAACTGAAACTGATTGATTGGGACATCAGCTCCGTGCACTTCTTTCGAAGAACTGTTATGTTCTGGTTTACTATGGTACACCTTATGTTGTAGACGCCATGCTCACCCCGTGGTTTCCCCAGACAAATGCTCGGCCACGGTCGCCTCCTTGTCTCACATGTTAGCAGTCAAGTGCGCAATGTCGGGTAGTGGGACTGCAGGTGGCTTTGTAACCTTCGCTAGACAGGAAGTTACCGCGAATGACGTCACATCAAAGCCATCTGCTGTGTTCACGCTTGTTTTACACACAACAGCAGCCTTTTAACACAGAGCGATCATAACACAACTATTTCACCTAATGTTGTGTTTTATTCTGTCCAGCAGAGATATGAACACTTGAACAGCGGCTATCGGTCAGGATGATAATTGTTGTTTTAAGTGGCCTAACATCTAGGTTATCAGTCCCTAATGGTTTGGATGGTAGTGAAAATGCAAATAAAATAAAACTAAAACTAACTACGAAGGCTATTTTTTTTCAACCTTCGGAAGGTCATAAATGAAAGACGAGTGTTCATATCCAAATGAATTTATTACTAAAAGTTGGTACAAATGTGGTTACTTTTCAACATAATCACCATGAAGGTAAAGGCATTTGTCATACTTGTGGACAAGCTTTTCGATCCCCTCTGCACATTATGTTGCCACCAGTGAGTTCAGATCGGCCCAAACGTTGGTTTGAAGACCTTCATCCGCCTCGAACCTGTGCCCTCCCAGTCCCGGGAAGAGGTGGAAGTCACTCGGCCTCACAGTGCTCATGTAACCCAACAACTTCTGCAGGAATTTCGGTGCGACGTTTTTGACCACCCACCGTACAGTCCCGATTTAGCGCCGAGTGACTTCCACCTCTTCCCGGAACTGAAAAGGTGGCTGGGAGGACACAGGTTCGAGGCGGATGAAGGTCTTCAAACCAACGTTTGGGCCGATCTGAACTCACTGGCGGCAACATAATGTGCAGAGGGGATCGAAAAGCTTGTCCACAGGAATGACAAATGCCTTTACCTTCATGGTGATTATGTTGAAAAGTAACCACATTTGTACCAACTTTTGGTAATAAATTCATTTGGATTTGTACACTTGTCTTTCATTTATGACCTTCCGGAGGTTGAAAAAAAAACAGCCTTCGTACATACTTACAAAAAAAGATGGTGTATTGGCCGGTGAATTAAAACTCAGCAATTATTTTAGGTGTCTTGTGTGGGGTTTCGCCTAGGACACCAAGCTGGCTCATCAGCCCGGACCTTCATAGGGAGGTTAAGGCTGCTTGAGCTTTTAGTTCTCGCAGTAAAGTGGTGCAGTTGCACCTAATATAAAGAGAGGTAGCGCGCAGTTTGCTACTCCTGTGGGGGTCCAGGTGGGGAGATCAAGAACCCGCTGATGAGCCAGCTTGGTGTCCTAGGCGAAAACCCACACAAGACACGGCACAAACCTAGAAGAATTGTTAAGTTTTACATAGGGCTACTTACAGACTAGAAGAGTAAATGGAAAACATTAATAAGAATAAGGGAAACAAAAGACAGGAGGAAAGGAAATGCCCTCAAACCTCGAAGTATGAGAATTAAGGGACTTGGAAGAAAGGAGAGCCATGAAAGGCAGGCAGGACAGTTAAATATGAGAGGGACCGCCCCAAAGGGAATGGAAGAAGGAGAAAACTGGACTCAGCTCAGGAAGCCAACTCACCAGACGTGAGCCCCTGAGGGTGCACCAGCCTATGTCAAAGATTAATTAATTCGTAAATCATCCATGAATGTTGTCTTACACGTCATTGCCAAAATGTCACTTCGTAAATTTGGTTTGTCATGGCCTTTCATGGCTCTTCTCTAAGGATACACTCATTCTACAGTGTAATTGTTCGTCTTGTTTCATTTAGAGGCTTAGATATTGCGGTCATTTATGTGGAGAATTTATAGCCTGTGTTATTGTGCTATATTATCGAAGCTATGATTTGGAAGGAGGCGGTCGTTAGGAACCACTTCACTGGAGTAGAAATGGGGAAACCACTTGCGGAGCTGGGAATCGAACCCGGGATTCCGCGGTGACAGTTAAGAGCGCTTGGCTGCTCCGCAATGAGTTGTAGGATTCTCAACACTAAGGCACAGTATTACCAACATGCTCTTTATTGCTCGCAACTTATTCAGGAAATTAACGTATGTTAAGGTGCCTGTACACTGGAGAGCGTTTGCCCTAGCTAGAACGTAGAGTAGCTCTAGCTTGGGCACTCGAAGCTCCTGTCCAGAGTACACAGGTAGTAGAGAACCCTAGCGGAGACCGCTCTAAACTCTAGCTGGAGGGTAGAGTAGCTCTAGCTAGGGTACTCTAAGCTCCTGTCCAGAGTACACAGGTGGTAGAGAACCCTAGCGGAGACCGCTCTAAGCTCTAGCTAGGGCGTAGAGTAGCTCTAGCTAGGGCACTCTAAGCTCCTCTCCAGTGTACACAGGTGGTAGAGAACCCTAGCGGAGACCGCTCTAAACTCTAGCTAGGGCACTCTAAGCTCCTCTCCAGAGTACACAGGTAGTAGAGAACCCTAGCGGAGACCGCTCTAAACTCTAGCTAGAGCGTAGAGTAGCTCTAGCTAGGGCACTCTAAGCTCCTCTCCAGTGTACACAGGTGGTAGAGAACCCTAGCGGAGACCGCTCTAAACTCTAGCTAGGGCGTAGAGTAGCTCTAGCTAGGGCACTCTAAGCTCCTCTCCAGTGTACTCAGGTAGTAGAGAACCCTAGCGGAGACCGCTCTAAACTCTAGCTAGGGCGTAGAGTAGCTCTAGCTAGGGCACTCTAAGCTCCTCTCCAGAGTACACAGGTGGTAGAGAACCCTAGCGGAGACCGCTCTAAACACTAGCTAGGGCACTCTAAGCTCCTCTCCAGAGTACACAGGTGGTAGAGAACCCTAGCGGAGACCGCTCTAAGCTCTAGCTAGGGCACTCTAAGCTCCTGTCCAGTGTACACAGGTGGTAGAGAACCCTAGCGGAGACCGCTCTAAGCTCTAGCTAGGGCACTCTAAGCTCCTCTCCAGTGTACACAGGTGGTAGAGAACCCTAGCGGAGACCGCTCTAAACTCTAGCTAGGGCGTAGAGTAGCTCTAGCTAGGGCACTCTAAGCTCCTCTCCAGTGGACTCAGGTAGTAGAGAACCCTAGCGGAGACCGCTCTAAACTCTAGCTAGGGCGTAGAGTAGCTCTAGCTAGGGCACTCTAAGCTCCTCTCCAGAGTACACAGGTAGTAGAGAACCCTAGCGGAGACCGCTCTAAACTCTAGCTAGGGCGTAGAGTAGCTCTAGCTAGGGCACTCTAAGCTCCTCTCCAGTGTACACAGGTGGTAGAGAACCCTAGCGGAGACCGCTCTAAACTCTAGCTAGGGCGTAGAGTAGCTCTAGCTAGGGCACTCTAAGCTCCTCTCCAGTATACTCAGGTAGTAGAGAACCCTAGCGGAGACCGCTCTAAACTCTAGCTAGGGCGTAGAGTAGCTCTAGCTAGGGCACTCTAAGCTCCTGTCCAGTGTACACAGGTGGTAGAGAACCCTAGCGGAGACCGCTCTAAGCTCTAGCTAGGGCGCAGAGTAGCTCTAGCTAGGGCACTCTAAGCTCCTGTCCAGTGTACACAGGTGGTAGAGAACCCTAGCGGAGACCACTCTAAACTCTAGCTAGAGCGTAGAGTAGCTCTAGCTAGGGCACTCTAAGCTCCTGTCCAGTGTACACAGGTGGTAGAGAACCCTAGCGGAGACTGCTCTAAACTCTAGCTAGAGCGTAGAGTAGCTCTAGCTAGGGCACTCTAAGCTCCTGTCCAGTGTACACAGGTGGTAGAGAACCCTAGCGGAGACCGCTCTAAACTCTAGCTAGGGCGTAGAGTAGCTCTAGCTAGGGCACTCTAAGCTCCTGTCCAGTGTACACAGCTGGTAGAGAACCCTAGCGGAGACTGCTCTAAACTCTAGCTAGAGCGTAGAGTAGCTCTAGCTAGGGTACTCTAAGCTCCTCTCCAGTGTACACAGGTGGTAGAGAACCCTAGCGGAGACCGCTCTAAACTCTAGCTGGAGCGTAGAGTAGCTCTAGCTAGGGCACTCTAAGCTCCTGTCCAGAGTACACAGGTGGTAGAGAACCCTAGCGGAGACCGCTCTAAGCTCTAGCTAGGGCACTCTAAGCTCCTGTCCAGTGTACACAGGTGGTAGAGAACCCTAGCGGAGACCGCTCTAAACTCTAGCTAGAGCGTAGAGTAGCTCTAGCTAGGGCACTCTAAGCTCCTGTCCAGAGTACACAGGTGGTAGAGAACCCTAGCGGAGACCGCTCTAAACTCTAGCTAGAGCGTAGAGTAGCTCTAGCTAGGGCACTCTAAGCTCCTCTCCAGTGTACACAGGTAGTAGAGAACCCTAGGGAGACTGCTCTAAACTCTAGCTAGAGCGTAGAGTTGCTCTAGCTAGGGCACTCTAAGCTCCTCTCCAGTGTACACAGCTGGTAGAGAACCCTAGCGGAGACTGCTCTAAACTCTAGCTAGAGCGTAGAGTAGCTGTAGCTAGGGCACTCTAAGCTCCTGTCCAGTGTACACAGGTGGTAGAGAACCCTAGCGGAGACTGCTCTAAGCTCTAGCTAGGGCGCAGAGTAGCTCTAGCTAGGGCACTCTAAGCTCCTCTCCAGTGTACACAGCAGGTAGAGAACCCTAGCGGAGACCGCTCTAAACTCTAGCTAGGGCGTAGAGTAGCTCTAGCTAGGGCACTCTAAGCTCCTCTCCAGAGTACACAGGTGGTAGAGAACCCTAGCGGAGACCGCTCTAAACTCTAGCTAGAGCGTAGAGTAGCTCTAGCTAGGGCACTCTAAGCTCCTGTCCAGAGTACACAGGTGGTAGAGAACCCTAGCGGAGACCGCTCTAAACTCTAGCTAGGGCGTAGAGTAGCTCTAGCTAGGGCACTCTAAGCTCCTGTCCAGAGTACACAGGTGGTAGAGAACCCTAGCGGAGACCGCTCTAAGCTCTAGCTAGGGCACTCTAAGCTCCTCTCCAGTGTACACAGGTGGTAGAGAACCCTAGCGGAGACCGCTCTAAACTCTAGCTAGAGCGTAGAGTAGCTCTAGCTAGGGCACTCTAAGCTCCTCTCCAGAGTACACAGGTAGTAGAGAACCCTAGCGGAGACCGCTCTAAACTCTAGCTAGAGCGTAGAGTAGCTCTAGCTAGGGCACTCTAAACTCCTGTCCAGAGTACACAGGTAGTAGAGAACCCTAGCGGAGACCGCTCTAAACTCTAGCTAGGGCGTAGAGTAGCTCTAGCTAGGGCACTCTAAGCTCCTCTCCAGTGTACACAGGTGGTAGAGAACCCTAGCGGAGACCGCTCTAAACTCTAGCTAGGGCGTAGAGTAGCTCTAGCTAGGGCACTCTAAGCTCCTCTCCAGAGTACACAGGTAGTAGAGAACCCTAGCGGAGACCACTCTAAACTCTAGCTAGAGCGTAGAGTAGCTCTAGCTAGGGCACTCTAAACTCCTGTCCAGTGTACACAGGTAGTAGAGAACCCTAGCGGAGACCGCTCCAAACTCTAGCTAGAGCGTAGAGTAGCTCTAGCTAGGGCACTCTAAGCTCCTCTCCAGAGTACACAGGTAGTAGAGAACCCTAGCGGAGACCGCTCTAAGCTCTAGCTAGGGCACTCTAAACTCCTGTCCAGTGTACACAGCTGGTAGAGAACCCTAGCGGAGACCACTCTAAACTCTAGCTAGAGCGTAGAGTAGCTCTAGCTAGGGCACTCTAAACTCCTGTCCAGTGTACACAGGTAGTAGAGAACCCTAGCGGAGACCACTCTAAACTCTAGCTAGAGCGTAGAGTAGCTCTAGCTAGGGCACTCTAAACTCCTGTCCAGTGTACACAGGTAGTAGAGAACCCTAGCGGAGACCGCTCCAAACTCTAGCTAGAGCGTAGAGTAGCTCTAGCTAGGGCACTCTAAGCTCCTCTCCAGAGTACACAGGTAGTAGAGAACCCTAGCGGAGACCGCTCTAAGCTCTAGCTAGGGCACTCTAAGCTCCTCTCCAGTGTACACAGCTGGTAGAGAACCCTAGCGGAGACCACTCTAAACTCTAGCTAGAGCGTAGAGTAGCTCTAGCTAGGGCACTCTAAACTCCTGTCCAGTGTACACAGCTGGTAGAGAACCCTAGCGGAGACCACTCTAAACTCTAGCTAGAGCGTAGAGTAGCTCTAGCTAGGGCACTCTAATCTCCTGTCCAGTGTACACAGGTAGTAGAGAACCCTAGCGGAGACCACTCTAAACTCTAGCTAGAGCGTAGAGTAGCTCTAGCTAGGGCACTGTAAGCTCCTCTCCAGTGTACACAGGTGGTAGAGAACCCTAGCGGAGACAGCTCTAAGCTCTAGCTAGGGCGTAGAGTAGCTCTAGCTAGGGCACTCTAAGCTCCTCTCCAGTGTACACAGGTGGTAGAGAACCCTAGCGGAGACAGCTCTAAGCTCTAGCTAGGGCGTAGAGTAGCTCTAGCTAGGGCACTCTAAGCTCCTCTCCAGTGTACACAGGTGGTAGAGAACCCTAGCGGAGACCGCTCTAAACTCTAGCTAGAGCGTAGAGTAGCTCTAGCTAGGGCATTCTAAGCTCCTCTCCAGAGTACACAGGTAGTAGAGAACCCTAGCGGAGACCGCTCTAAACTCTAGCTAGAGCGTAGAGTAGCTCTAGCTAGGGCACTCTAAACTCCTGTCCAGAGTACACAGGTAGTAGAGAACCCTAGCGGAGACCGCTCTAAACTCTAGCTAGGGCGTAGAGTAGCTCTAGCTAGGGCACTCTAAGCTCCTCTCCAGTGTACACAGGTGGTAGAGAACCCTAGCGGAGACCGCTCTAAACTCTAGCTAGGGCGTAGAGTAGCTCTAGCTAGGGCACTCTAAGCTCCTCTCCAGAGTACACAGGTAGTAGAGAACCCTAGCGGAGACCACTCTAAACTCTAGCTAGAGCGTAGAGTAGCTCTAGCTAGGGCACTCTAAACTCCTGTCCAGTGTACACAGGTAGTAGAGAACCCTAGCGGAGACCGCTCCAAACTCTAGCTAGAGCGTAGAGTAGCTCTAGCTAGGGCACTCTAAGCTCCTCTCCAGAGTACACAGGTAGTAGAGAACCCTAGCGGAGACCGCTCTAAGCTCTAGCTAGGGCACTCTAAACTCCTGTCCAGTGTACACAGCTGGTAGAGAACCCTAGCGGAGACCACTCTAAACTCTAGCTAGAGCGTAGAGTAGCTCTAGCTAGGGCACTCTAAACTCCTGTCCAGTGTACACAGGTAGTAGAGAACCCTAGCGGAGACCACTCTAAACTCTAGCTAGAGCGTAGAGTAGCTCTAGCTAGGGCACTCTAAACTCCTGTCCAGTGTACACAGGTAGTAGAGAACCCTAGCGGAGACCGCTCCAAACTCTAGCTAGAGCGTAGAGTAGCTCTAGCTAGGGCACTCTAAGCTCCTCTCCAGAGTACACAGGTAGTAGAGAACCCTAGCGGAGACCGCTCTAAGCTCTAGCTAGGGCACTCTAAGCTCCTCTCCAGTGTACACAGCTGGTAGAGAACCCTAGCGGAGACCACTCTAAACTCTAGCTAGAGCGTAGAGTAGCTCTAGCTAGGGCACTCTAAACTCCTGTCCAGTGTACACAGCTGGTAGAGAACCCTAGCGGAGACCACTCTAAACTCTAGCTAGAGCGTAGAGTAGCTCTAGCTAGGGCACTCTAATCTCCTGTCCAGTGTACACAGGTAGTAGAGAACCCTAGCGGAGACCACTCTAAACTCTAGCTAGAGCGTAGAGTAGCTCTAGCTAGGGCACTGTAAGCTCCTCTCCAGTGTACACAGGTGGTAGAGAACCCTAGCGGAGACAGCTCTAAGCTCTAGCTAGGGCGTAGAGTAGCTCTAGCTAGGGCACTCTAAGCTCCTCTCCAGTGTACACAGGTGGTAGAGAACCCTAGCGGAGACAGCTCTAAGCTCTAGCTAGGGCGTAGAGTAGCTCTAGCTAGGGCACTCTAAGCTCCTCTCCAGTGTACACAGGTGGTAGAGAACCCTAGCGGAGACCGCTCTAAACTCTAGCTAGAGCGTAGAGTAGCTCTAGCTAGGGCACTCTAAGCTCCTCTCCAGTGTACACAGGTGGTAGAGAACCCTAGCGGAGACCGCTCTAAACTCTAGCTAGGGCACTCTAAGCTCCTCTCCAGTGTACACAGCTGGTAGAGAACCCTAGCGGAGACCACTCTAAACTCTAGCTAGAGCGTAGAGTAGCTCTAGCTAGGGCACTCTAAGCTCCTCTCCAGAGTACACAGGTGGTAGAGAACCCTAGCGGAGACCGCTCTAAACTCTAGCTAGAGCGTAGAGTAGCTCTAGCTAGGGCACTCTAAGCTCCTGTCCAGTGTACACAGGTGGTAGAGAACCCTAGCGGAGACTGCTCTAAGCTCTAGCTAGGGCGCAGAGTAGCTCTAGCTAGGGCACTCTAAGCTCCCGTCCAGTGTACACAGCTGGTAGAGAACCCTAGCGGAGACCGCTCTAAACTCTAGCTAGAGCGTAGAGTAGCTCTAGCTAGGGCACTCTAAGCTCCTCTCCAGAGTACACAGGTAGTAGAGAACCCTAGCGGAGACCGCTCTAAACTCTAGCTAGGGCACTCTAAACTCCTGTCCAGTGTACACAGGTAGTAGAGAACCCTAGCGGAGACCGCTCTAAACTCTAGCTAGAGCGTAGAGTAGCTCTAGCTAGGGCACTCTAAGCTCCTGTCCAGTGTACACAGGTAGTAGAGAACCCTAGCGGAGACCGCTCTAAACTCTAGCTAGGGCGCAGAGTAGCTCTAGCTAGGGCATTCTAAGCTCCTCTCCAGTGTACATAGGTGGTAGAGAACCCTAGCGGAGACCGCTCTAAACTCTAGCTAGAACGTAGAGTAGCTCTAGCTAGGGCACTCTAAGCTCCTGTCCAGAGTACACAGGTGGTAGAGAACCCTAGCGGAGACCGCTCTAAACTCTAGCTAGGGCATTCTAAGCTCCTCTCCAGTGTACACAGCTGGTAGAGAACCCTAGCGGAGACCGCTCTAAGCTCTAACTAGAGCGTAGAGTAGCTCTAGCTAGGGCACTCTAAGCTCCTGTCCAGTGTACACAGCTGGTAGAGAACCCTAGCGGAGACCGCTCTAAACTCTAGCTAGAGCGTAGAGTAGCTCTAGCTAGGGCACTCTAAGCTCCTGTCCAGAGTACACAGGTGGTAGAGAACCCTAGCGGAGACCGCTCTAAACTCTAGCTAGGGCGTAGAGTAGCTCTAGCTAGGGCACTCTAAGCTCCTCTCCAGAGTACACAGGTAGTAGAGAACCCTAGCGGAGACCGCTCTAAACTCTAGCTAGGGCACTCTAAACTCCTGTCCAGTGTACACAGGTAGTAGAGAACCCTAGCGGAGACCGCTCTAAACTCTAGCTAGAGCGTAGAGTAGCTCTAGCTAGGGCACTCTAAGCTCCTGTCCAGTGTACACAGGTAGTAGAGAACCCTAGCGGAGACCGCTCTAAACTCTAGCTAGGGCGCAGAGTAGCTCTAGCTAGGGCATTCTAAGCTCCTCTCCAGTGTACATAGGTGGTAGAGAACCCTAGCGGAGACCGCTCTAAACTCTAGCTAGAGCGTAGAGTAGCTCTAGCTAGGGCACTCTAAGCTCCTGTCCAGAGTACACAGGTGGTAGAGAACCCTAGCGGAGACCGCTCTAAACTCTAGCTAGGGCATTCTAAGCTCCTCTCCAGTGTACACAGCTGGTAGAGAACCCTAGCGGAGACCGCTCTAAGCTCTAGCTGGAGGGTAGAGTAGCTCTAGCTAGGGCACTCTAAGCTCCTCTCCAGAGTACACAGCTGGTAGAGAACCCTAGCGGAGACCGCTCTAAACTCTAGCTAGAGCGTAGAGTAGCTCTAGCTAGGGCACTCTAAGCTCCTGTCCAGTGTACACAGCTGGTAGAGAACCCTAGCGGAGACCGCTCTAAACTCTAGCTAGAGCGTAGAGTAGCTCTAGCTAGGGCACTCTAAGCTCCTCTCCAGAGTACACAGCTGGTAGAGAACCCTAGCGGAGACCGCTCTAAACTCTAGCTAGAGCGTAGAGTAGCACTAGCTAGGGCACTCTAAGCTCCTGTCCAGTGTACACAGCTGGTAGAGAACCCTAGCGGAGACCGCTCTAAGCTCTAGCTAGGGCACTCTAAGCTCCTGTCCAGTGTACACAGCTGGTAGAGAACCCTAGCGGAGACCGCTCTAAACTCTAGCTAGGGCACTCTAAGCTCCTCTCCAGTGTACACAGCTGGTAGAGAACCCTAGCGGAGACCGCTCTAAGCTCTAGCTAGGGCGCAGAGTAGCTCTAGCTAGGGCACTCTAAGCTCCTCTCCAGTGTACACAGCTGGTAGAGAACCCTAGCGGAGACCGCTCTAAGCTCTAGCTAGGGCCGGCTGACTCTACGGGGTAAACAGTATTTGGGTGCCCCAGCTAGACCAGTCTAGCTCTATTCGTCCGGTTGAATATTGGAAAGTGCTCTATGTAGAGTCAGTGGTGGATTGCTGGGGTTTTTTGTTTGTTGTTAATTATAGTGTTTGAATATGGCTGAATTTGTGTGGAGTCGCGAAAAAACAATAACATTAATTGAAAATATTGAAGCCCATCCAGAAACTTGGAATTGTACTCGGAAAGAATACAGAGACAGAAATTTGAAGGCACAGTCGTTTCGGGTGATCCCTTTTGCTGATCCTGGGGTAATTTTGGCCAGAATATAATCATAGTCATTTTTGTTCATTCTTAAAAAGTTCTTGTACGCTTCAGAATCTTCTGAACATAACTCTTGCAATAATATTTAGCGTGCATTCCCTCGTATTCTCTTTTTGATATCAAATTCCTCACCCACAACCTTCTTTTCCTCGTCATAGTTTTCTTTTTTGACAAGGCACACACAACCACCACAGATGCTAAAAGCTCTCTTGAAGACATTTTAACTTCACAACACAGCGCAATAAACCTAGACTCACACTGCTCTCAGAATGTTTTACCGCTGCTCTAGCTAGTGCATTTAAGATTGGCAGTGTACACAGGTTCAGAGAGTGCTCTAGGTAGAATTGTCTATCTCCACTCTACGAATGCTCTACCTAGGGAAAATTACTCTACAGTGTACACGCAATCAGTTTAGCTAGAGCGGTCTAGCTAGACTTGCTCTATGATAATATCTCTCCAGTGTACTAATACAGGCACCTTTATAACGACTGCAACGAAATATTTTATTTATAAAAAGTGGTTTTAGGAAGAGACAAGAGGAAGAAAGCTACTGATGTCACGTCCCCTACAGCCAGCCAGGATTTGAACACGCGACCCTTGCGCCGAACAGAGAGAGAGAATGGACCAGGAAACTTTCCGCTGCGCTGCACGGTTGCTCCAAGGTCACCCGGTCTAATGACTGGGCCAGCCGAGGTTTCGAAGAAAGTATCTGAGCTCGCTCGCGGCCCTTTGGCTACTTATATAACATCCAAACCAACTGAAGCAGTTGTTGTTGTTGTTGATTCAGGCTCAGTTCTAGAGCTGAAACTATCTTGCGAATAAACGACCAAAGGTTGAAAACATTCTCCGTTTTTCTAAAAACGTAACGATTCCTAAAAATAACCGTTTTGTAAAGAAATTAATGTATTGAATGGTATGGACTCCGTCTTGATGAAAGAATTCATGATGAAAACCAATAAATGTAACAGGAAAATATTGGAATGCAGCCGAAATAAATCAGAAACCACTATGGACACCAAATTGGCAGGTGTAAAGCTAAAGGAAGTAGGAGACCTCTGTTACTGTGGATGCAAAATAACCAGTGATGGACGAAGCAAATAGGATAGTATTAGTTATTGTTTTCATTCTGATCTCATCTTTCACTGTCACCCAAACCATTAGGGGCCGATAACCTAGATGTTAGGCCCCTTAACACAACAATTATCATCAACCTTTCAACAGGTCTACGGCTTATTTCGATTTTCTTTCAAAATCCCTTCGTTGACTCGTCTTGAAAATAAAATTTATAACAATGAGCGTTCATGAAGTAGGAAGACGGAAAACCGGGAATTCCAGAGCCAGTCAAGGTTGGCAGGCGTGTTCAAGGTTGCGCATGACGTCACGTGCGCTCCGCTCTAGACAATGGTGTTAGGAGGCCGTGGACCAGCTCACTGCCGCTTCATGCCATCTAGCCCCATGTACTTGGGTGTGTGTCGTATTGTGATGGCTGTATTAGTGCTTTTATTTATAATTCAGGTGAGGATTGGAAAGGAGGCGGCCGTGGCCTTACAGTAGGTACCGTGCCGGCATTTGCCCGAAGACGAAGTGGGAAACCACGGAAAACCACTTCCAGGATGGCTGAGGAGGGAATCAAACCCCCCTCTACTCATTTGGACCACCCGAGGCTGAGTAGACCCCATACCAGTCCTCATACCACTTTTCAAATGTGTGCCAGAGCCAAGAATCGAACCCAGGACCTCCAGGGTGGCAGCTAACCATGCTGACCACTACGCAACGGAGGCGACAAAAGAAAAGGTAACACAAAATAAATTTAATTAATTAAAATTAGGATCAAATATTTAATGAATAATAATATATTAATAATGGTTGTGCCCTCTAAAGCGGCAAGGGCGGGTCTTGGCATTCGCCTGGTGGTGAAAATGGGAAACCACGAAAACCATCTTCAAGACGGCCGAGGTGGGATTCGAACCCACGCTCTCCCGATACGTTGAAGAACTTGGACTCAGCATGTGCTGCACACGATGGTGCCAACATAATAATAATTGAAGAAAAACAAAAATACTCGTGCAAAAGAAGTTGGTCAAATTGAAAAATAAGATATGATGATGATAATAATTACTGTTTTAAGAGGCCTAACATCTAGGTTATCGCCCCTAATGATTGGGTGATAGTGAAAGATGAGAATGTAAAGTATAACTAAATATTGAAATGCAGCCGAAATAAATCAGAATCATCTATGGACACCAAATTGGCAGGTTAAAAACTAAAGGAAGTAGGAGACTTCTGTTACTTAGGATGCAAAATAACCAGTGATGGACGAAGCAAAGAGGATATAAAAAGTAGCTTAGCTCAGGCAAGGAAAGCATTTCTATAGAAAAGGAATCTGTTGACATCGAATATAGATTTAAGTATTAGGAAGTCATTTTTGAAGGCCTTTGTCTGGAGCGTGGCGCTCTATGGAAGTGAAACTTGGAATATTGGTGCAGCAGAAAAGAGGAGAATTGAAGCGTTTGAAATGTGGTGTTACAGGAGAATGATGAAGTTCAGATGGGTAGATAGGGTTACAAACGAAGAGGTATTAAGACGAGTGGGAGAGGAGAGATGTTTCTGGCGACTGCTAATGAAGAGAAGAGATAGGTTGGTAGGACACATACTAAGACACCCAGGAATAGCAAGCTTAGTTATGGAAGGAAGGGTCGAGGACAAGAACTGTAGGGGTAGACCGAGGTTAGAATATGTTAAACAGATCGCCTCGGATGTAGGGTGTGGTACCATTAGCTCAGGACAGGGAGGCATGGAGAGCTGCAACAAACCAGTCAAAGGACCGAAGACTCAAACACACTTGCAACGAAAACTAGACACTGACATACTAGAAGCAGAAATGGAAATAAATGGAGAGTAAGCAAATAAAGGACAAGAGGAAAAGAAATGGCCTCAACCTTTGAAGAATGAGGATTGAGGAACTTGGAAAGAAGGAGAGCCATGAAAGGCAGATAGGAAAGGGAAAGAGGAGAGGACCCGCCCCAGAGACCATGGAAAAAGGGGGTGAAACCAGAGCAAGCTCAAGAATCCCTCGGGGTCGCCAACTCACGAACTGACAAGCCGTGAGCCCTTGAGGGCGCACCTATAGTGGTGAGGCTACACACAACCTGCCTCCTTAAGGGCCTTGAGCATAAGGCAGGAGTTACAACGAGAGGTCTTAACCCTCGAAGAATGAGGGATCAGAGAATATGAGACATGGCCCATTAAGGCGGAATGTAAAAGACTCCCTAGGCCTCGGATACTCTAATACCGTCGGGGTCGGAAACGAACAAGTGTTGACCGAAAGAAGTCGACAGTAAAGACAAGAGAGAGGAGCCCGGCTCAAGTAAGTGGAAGTAATGCTGAACTCAGCTGGGGCCCCGTGGTCACCAACCCACGTCCCACAAGATGTGAGCCCCTGGGGGATTAAAAATAAGAATGAACCCAGAAATATTGACTAAAACTCCCTGACCATTTGAACAATTCTTTCAAAACACAAACTGAATAACGATTTTACTGCTAGGAACTTCTAGACAGGATTACATTTCGAAATTAGTCAACAAAATTCAGGGGTTTCCAGGAAAAACTGTTTGGACAGTTGTAAGAAGAAAAGAACACAGAAGAAAGATTGGAAAAACCTAAAATCAAGAACGCAGAAGTGTTATTCCAGGTAGTCAAATGAATAGAAGACAGACCTAGAATAATTACTAGTGGCAAGATGTTTTCGCACTAATTTTTGAACGATTTCGCGAGGATACTAATTTTCGCGAAAGAGATATCGCTGTATCGCTTTAATGAAATTCTAAAATTAATCATTAAAGGCTTCATTTTTGTGGTTCTAAATTATTCATATGAATGGTAATGTATAAATTACCAGTGAGCATCCAAAATTATTTTATTATATTCCTGATTTTGCATTAATTTTAATGTTGGCAGTGACTGAATTATTACAACTTGTTGAATCTTTCTTTTCATACATAATCTTCAAACAGAAAGTCAAGCTCGTTATTCACTACAGATGTCGCTGTAATATCGCGAAGTAATTGAATTTCACTTTAAAATGGCCTTATCGTTTTATTTCGCGAACAATATATCGCTTATTTTCTTAACCAGATACATATAATTCGTAAAGACATCGCAAAATCGCTTCAAAATATTATTTATGTGTAACATTTTTCCACTCAGTTGCTGGATATTTTTGTGGGAGTGATTTTGAAAAATGGGACGGAAGTGTGTAAGACGCACTGTCAGTTGGATCGCATCCCCCCAGAAGGGATTTGATCCAGCTGGCAGTGGTACCATATGGAATACTTTGTACGGATTACTTTGTAACAGCAGAGTATCAAGAAGGCAGTGCGAGAGTAGAAATATCAAGTAGGCAGTGAAGAAAAAAAAGGCAGTCTCTGTTAACGTAACTTAGTTACTGGCAGGAGAGTGATCTAACAGCCGAGTATCAAGTAGGCAGTGAAGAAAATAAAAGAGTCTCTTGGAATTGTTATGTATTATGAGAGTGTAAAAAAATAAAAAAGATAAATAATAATAATATCGTATGGCCTCGGGTGCCTGGTGCAAGCTTTGTTAATTGACACCCAGAGGGTAGCTTGCATGTCGAATTTCGTCGTTCCTTTGAACGCTATGAAAGTCAAGGAGGTTAGATATCTAAACTCCTTGACACTACAGCGCTGTCAAGTAGAGAATGGAGGAACTTTGTGTTGGCGGAAAATCCCGAGATTAATTTTGCCATTGAACACGGCCTACTGAATTCAAATGGGTTCTTTAACATGCCAACAACGTATGACATGAGTGTCGTGAGTTTTGTCGCCTTTCAAAAATCACTTACCATGGCCAGGGGCGAACCTGCAATCTTGGGGTTGGTTGTCCGACACTATAACCACTCACCCACCGTGGCAAGCAATAAAAAAGATTATTGTGTGTTGATGAATGTCAAGGATAATAAAAACGGTAACAACTTCAAGGTAGGATAACATGTCAGATGTTACACATCATATGCGACTGCTGTAAGGCTCCTATCTTTTATTTGTCGCATTTATCGTTAATAGGAAAATATGATTCCTCTAAAGTCTAAACGATACCGTTGACATTTCAAGAAATATAAGATGTTCACTGTACTTCTGAAAGGATGGATGGTTTTGGTTTGTAAACCGCACGTTCTAACTCCCAATGGTTTCTGAAACATACTCCTTAGCGTCTTTGATAATAATAATAATAATAATAATAATAATAATAATGTTATAGATTAAATGTCCCTTTTAACTGCTGTTGATAAGGAAGTCGAAATGCCAAAATTTGCCCTGGAGGAAATGTTTAACGCGTAAGTCTACTGACACACCATCCGCAAAGTCATCGATCGTATCGATCCCATACCTTGGGTACAGTAGGGAAGAGCCTTAGCAACTAAGCCAAACATCCGACCAATTCGTTTAATAAATGTTCAGTTAGTTGAGGAAAAATGCAGTATTAACGTCGTTGACGAATATTTTGTAGCCAAAATAACTCTGGCAACTTAGGGTCTGCTTCCCGACCAGCCGCTAGACAGCGCAGCGCGTCTATAAGGCATCCAACGTTTAAAATGAAGCGCTGGTTTAAATAGAGATATTCTTCTCTCTTTCTGCTGCAAGTGAAACATTTTCTAGCAAACCACTGTTGTCATATCAGGCGAAAATGTTTCTTGGCTAAAAATACCATATTCGGGTAGAAATATGTTTTCCCAATTGAATTTGAATGTTAATTTATTGATCGAGAACTGCCACTGAGGCTAAAGAGCCCCTTCGTGTAGCGTGTACAATGTTCTGGATTGAAGTTCTGTAATAAGAAACTAAACCTAGCTTAACAACTAATATAAGTAGGGCCCGGATAATGATGACGTAAAAAAAGTTTCAAAAAATACACATAAAATTTTCAAAAATGACTGAAATGAATGACCTAAAAATTCGTAAGATGCACTATAAAACGGAGAAAATGATCTTATAAATAAACTCACCAATATTTCAAAAATGGCATATTAAGTTCAAACTGAAAAGTCAATCAAAATAGATTGCTAGCACTGCACTGCACTACGAATGCCATTCTAATGTTGTCAAATGTAAATAATCTGCGGTTATCAGCCAACAAGGTTCTATATCTCGATAAGCTGCGTTCAAAATCAACTGATGTGATCGGAGCGTACTTGGAGTGAGGAAGGTCGTTTGCTGCTAAATCCTCCTCAATCCCATCCATGCAGTAGTTTTCACCAGAAAGAATGTCTGAGATTTTGCAGAATGCTTTATACCCGGTGTTTTTGCCCAGCACTTGTTTCAGTTTTGACGCAATACCCGCAGCAGTTTCGCCACGATTGTTGCTGAGACTAGTTTCCACCCGGTTGATTAAGGAAATGGAATCAATATTTCAGTATTCTAAATTATCTTGTATCAGCTACTAGCTTCTTCTTAACCCTGAGAGGCATAACTCCCTCATATAAGGCTGTGGCATGACTAAATTGGAAACCTGAAATGGCCGATTTCTCCAAAATAAAACCAACAAAATCTATCAAACTTAAAAAATGCTCTTAAAACAGAAAGCATAATAAGAAAAGCATATCAAGACAGGCCAAACTTAGACACTACAAAACAGTTGTATTACCAGAAGCATTCTATGCGTCAGAAACGACCACAATTGGAGCATCTGGCATCACAGAAACAGAAAAAATTGAACTTAAATTCTGAGAAAAATATTTGGAGCAGTACACAGAGATGGGATATGGATGAAAAGACCTACCAAAGAGCTATATGAACACACAGACAGCCTCACAGATATCATTAGAAAACGCAGACTAACTTTCTACGGGCACATACAGAGAATGAACAATAAACGACTTACAAAGAGAATCTTTGATGTAGTAAACAGTTCAAAAAGGAAAACAAATTGGTATCATGAAATAGAAGACGATTTAAAGCAATTAGGGATCAACAAGCAAATGATAGAAGACAGAGAAAAATTCAGAAACAAAATTAAGAACGCCAAATTTTTAGTAAGTGAAAGGAAGAAGATAGGAACATTGTGGACGGAACAAAGGAAACAGGAGCACAGTCAAAGGATGAAGAGATTTTGGGAAGAGAAGAAGGGAAAGAAGTGAAAATTGTGACATCATGAGATACTTAAGTTCAAACACTGTCCATAAGGCCAACAATGATGTAATAATAATAATAATAAATAACCTACCTAATATATTGTTAAATCTATAGAAAAAAAATAATAAAATAAATTATAGTTCGTTAAAAAAAGCTACTATTTTTATGTGAATTATAATATGATCTACATGAGTGACACGATTGCTCAATTCCACTGAAACTATTATAAAAGGCACGGATATATTTCAAACATTTTGTATCAACTATTTATATTTTTGATTTGTATTCCTTCACGAATCTTGATATTAGGTATTTCTTGAGCTGTGTAGTGTTAACAAAGTTTGTAAATGAGTGAAGGAGGAATGTATTAAAGAGCCGTGAAGCTGTGCAAAGGAATGATTTATTGTATTTAGTTGTACGGTGGACGGGAATCTGTACAGTAGAATCAGAAAATCTATTTTCTCTGTTGTGGACGGAGTTAAACACATTATAGAGATAACCAGGGGTTTTTTGTACACAATATTTTCTGGGTTAGGATCGCAATTGACAGCTGCCTACGTTCACGAAGTTTCAGTGGTTTTCTTGTCCTATATTAGAACTACGTACATGATAAATGCTCTAATAATTACCATGTCCAGGAAGAGGATTGTGAACGAAGAATGGTTGATAGATCGACAGAAGTCTACCACACCGGTGCATTAGAGACACTGGTCGGACTTATTCCAATAAATCTACTGAGTCGTGTTTCCCTATCAGGTTGGCAACTGATTGCGCTGAAATCGAACCCGCAAGCTAGGGCAGTATTGAATGCGCCAGTGTGTTGATGCTGGCTCTGCTGATAGTCTGCTGCCGTTTGGAGACACGTCTTCTGATAAGAGGCGGCCATGATCGTGCTCTCTGACGCCATGACTCAGCACTGACTCAAACAGAGCACTGACTCCAAACCTAGACTTGTTGGTATCTGTACCAACCCTCCAACACCTACTATTCATGTGCAATTAGCACTGACTCCTAACCTAGACATGTTGGTATCTGTACCAACCCTCCAACACCTACTGTTCATGTACAATGAGCACTGACTCCAAACCTATACTTGTTGGTATCTAGAGGCATTGTACCAACCTTTGGGAAATAAAGCTAATAGAAGGATCCTTCCGCCTCCTGCTTGCTGGCCGCTTGAGAGCGCTGTTGTCGCGCGGTAGGAAACAGACTGTGTGCTTGCAACTAGGGGCTAAGATATGGATGGAGACAACCACGATGTGCATATATTATGGGAAACGTCTTGTACGATAGCCCAGAGCAGGATACGAACCCACTCTTCTACAAGCCTACCAACCTCGTGCAAGCACAATAAACAACTAGTGTATTTTTTATAGAGAAGTAGCGATAAGCAACGAACTTTTGCTCAAGGCAAGAAAACTATCCTTTTGGGGTTGTTAAGTTAACATTAAATGGAAATTACAGACATTTGAGATTCGTGTTGAGCAGTAAACAAGTCGCTCGAATGTGTGGCTCCATTCACGAGGCAGCTGCCTCGCGTCTTATCGACCACTTCCTGTCATCTCACACATATTTGCCTGAGAGCCCCTTAACTCCGATAAGAAATGAGTTATTTCTCTCACCCCCGATAAGAAATGAGTTATTTCTTAACGGTTCGCCTTGGCCCACAACGACTCCCCATCACATGTTGCCACCCATGTTTTAAATCAACATGATCACTCTTGTTTACACGGAGGGAATTTCGAGGTCATCAGCCCCTACAAACACAGAAACTGCAGCAGGAGTTGTGCAGTGTTAGGCAATCTCCAGATCGTTAGCCAGGTACAAACGTCTCTTATAGACATTTGATACATTTCTACCAACTTGACCCATAGTGTCTCACTCCCTTCTTGTCGTAGTCGTACGGATTTTAATGAAGTAATTTTACACCTGGTGTCTTCCTATGAACTATTCCCAATATAAAATGAGGTTGTTGTTTGAGTCTTCAGTCTTTTGACTGGTTTGATGCAGCCTTCCATGCCTCCCTGTCCTGAGCAAATAATTTCATCTCTACATAGCTACCACACCCTACAACCGAGGCAATCTGTTTAACATATTCTAACCTTGGTCTACCCCTACAGTTCTTGTCCTCGACCCTTCTTTCAATAACTAATCGTGCTATTCCTGGGTGTTTTAGTATGTGTCCTACCAACCTATCTATTCTCTTCATTAGCAGTCGCCAGAAACATCTCTCCTCTCCTACTAGTCTTAATACCTCTTCGTTTGTAACCCTATCTACCCATCTGATCTTCATCATTCTCCTGTAACACCACATTTCAAACGCTTCAATTCTCCTCTTTTCTGCTGCACCAATAGTCCAAGTTTCACTTCCATAGAGCGCCACGCTCCATACAAAGGCTTTCAAAAATGACTTCCTAATACCTAAATCTATATTCGAAGTCAACAGATTCCTGTTTTGTAGAAATGCTTTCCTTTCCTGAGCCAACCTACTTTTTATGTCCCCTTTGCTTCGTCCATCACTGGTTATTTTGCTTTTCGTAACAGTATAATTGGCATTGATGGTGGCTGTAAAGCAGCCATCTCGATTTTTTAACAAAGGAGCGGATGACAAAGGTGTCCCTAGACCCTAAACATGGATCAACAAGAACGTGAGCTATGTGATTGTTCCGCATGAAAATATTTGGATTTTCCCCCTTATTTTTTTTAGATTGTCCCGACTAACGTAAGCCGAAAATCACCACGCAAGGACTGGCGCCATGGGTAAATCTGACCCGACCGTAAATAATATAGAAATAACTTGAGTGATCAAAAAGCTATGGACATGTTTCTTTTGCAGGATGAATTTCAAGGCTAAGAAGGCAGGTACTGTAAGCGATAAGAAATAAGGGCTGACCAGAACGAAAATATAGAGCACTAGCATTACCCGTCGCGGCTTCGCCCACGAATATTCTAGTTGTAAAGAGTACACTTAGCAAAATCTCAACCATAAATGCTATGACTGATTTATCCTTGGTATGAATAATCAGACTTTATCAATTCTGCTACTGGTGCAGTGGTTAGGGGTTTGTCATTCCTTCATAGGTATATCAGAGCGAAGTTAGTTTTCTGGAAATTTAAGGGCCTTTAAATGTGGTTTTCGGAGACCCTCTATAGTCGGGTTAATAAGACCTTTCGTACCACACTCACACGTGAACATTGCGTGAAAAAATCTCGAGTGCCCCTTAACCCCCCTAAGCGCATTATACTGTATGTATTGATGAATTTTACAGCCTAATTTGGTTCAGTGATAACCTTATAACCGTCTGGAAACTTTCACAGTAATGTAATAATTATTATTAACAGAAAAGCGCACGAATGTGCGTAACATAGATTTACACTAGTGAAACAAACATGTTACAAAAGAGTTAATTGATGTGAAAAACATCATGATCCAGTAATCAATCAGGAATGTGTGCATTAAAGCATTCTCATGATATTGTGAATTGAATGTTATTTGTTAAATAGAGCAACACTGTATCATGCTTTGTTCATTTAAAATGTTAGTCCTTGCTATAATCACAGAGTGATTTCTGATTATTTTTACATCGTGTGATGTGATATGTGTCACAGAACTGGTCACATAACGAGCACACGCAGAGTTCATTTGGGGCGTGGTAGGACATGTTTTTACATATTTTATGGTGGTACCCATGCACTGCTATCTTTATCACCACATGTCTTAGTTTCTGATTGGCGCTGGTCCAGTTCCGGTTGATCATGGCATCCGTGCTGTAAAATTCTAGCGGAATATCTTCTCTCTTCTCTCTGCTAGGTGCGCTTCAGCATTTTTTGTTGATGGAAGCTGTAATTTTGTTCTTATCGTGTATTTTGAGATGCCCATTAAGGTTTTCAGGAATTGGGCTTTAACTCTTTCGATGGTGGCCAGATCTCTCTTCGTTAGTCGGTCCCATATCAAGTGGATCTCGTACGTGAGAATTGGTAGGATCTTTGCGTCAAACACATGCATAGCTGTTTTTAAGGATAGCTGCTGTAGATTGATAATGTCGTATATGGCTTTCAAGCAAGCCACTGCTCTGTCTTGGATGTGTAGTCTGAATGTTCCGGTAGTCTGTAAAGTGATCCCAAGGTATTTAACTGCATTTACTATTTCCACTTTGTCCTCTTCATATTGCAAGTTGTCGTTTGCTGCTACACGCCCACCTTTCCGAAAAACCATCTGTTGGGTTTTTGTCCAGTTTATTTTCAGATTGTTATTTCCTGCCCATTCTACCAGTGCTGAGAAGGCGTGTTGGAGTTCTTCCTTATTTGGTGATCCTAGGACCATGTCGTCCGCATATATGTAGATCACTGCGTCCTTTGATTTCTCTCGGATTGCTGTTGTTACATCGGCTGTGGCAATATTGAACAGTATGGGTCTGCGGGGGTCACCTTGCAACACTCCATTAGTTTGGGTGATTTCCTTTGTTTTGCATACTGCGTCATTTATGGTGATCTGGTTGTATGCCAGGATATTTTTTACTAAGATTGTTAAAGGATTGTGATTTCCGATGATATTTTGAAGTTTCGATGTGAGCTTTCTTCTGTCAATTAGGTCGAAGGCCTTTGTATAGTCTATAAAGACTGCATAAAACTTTCCCTTTTGGAGTCGTTTTGCTTCCTCTATGTCATTTAACAGATTTTGAATTGCGTGCAAGGTTCCTCTTCCTCGTCTAAAGCCGAATTGTTCCTCCGGTATCTTGGAGTCGACTTCGTATACTATCCTGTTGGTTAGAATTCTTGTCAGTAACTTGAAGGTGTTGCTTTCCAGTGCAATTCCTCTGTACGAGTTGGGTTCGTTGGTTTCACCTTTTCCTTTATAGAGAGTTTTAATGGTCGATTTTCTCCATTCATCGGGAATATTTCCTGTTTCTAGGCATTTGGTAAAGAGCTTGGACCATAGTTCTGATAGGTATTGTGCCGATTCCTTTAGATGTTCGTTGAAAAACCCGTCTGGTCCTGCGGCCTTGTTACATTTCGTAGCATTGATTATGTCCAATACCTCTGTTTTAGTGATGGGGAGTATTTCTTCGTGTTGATCTCTACATTCAATTTCATATGCCGCTTGTTGACCTGTACCGTTAAGGATGAGAGTGAAGTGCGATTCCCATATTCCTATTTCCACGTTGCTAGATCTTGACGATCTTCTTGGTCTGATGGCTATGTATGGATCATTCATTGCTTCTTTGGCGATCCTCTCACCTTCTTTTTCTATGTATTGAAAGCGTTTACGTTTTAGGAGATTCTTGTAATATCTCCGTGTTTCCCCATATACTCTTAGGTCCTCTGGTGTTGACGTGATCCTAGCTATATGTAGCGCCTTTAGTGTAGTTTGTCTTTCTGCATAACATTCCTTATCAAACCACGGTTGAGCTTTCCTTGTAATCTGTTTGTGGGTTATACTTGCTCCTAGTATCTTGTTAATTCTTGTTAGGGCTGAATTTAGGTCGTTTTCCTTGATTGTCTTTTCTGCTTCAGGTACTTTTCCTAGTTGTCGCTGTAGTGCTGCCATGTTAAGGTGTCTGGATATGATGGTCTTGACGCAATTCGGAACAACTTTCTTTGGAGTTTTGAGTAAGAATTTGGTCTGTATTGGGATGTGTTTTCTTAGTGGGGTTACTGGTGAAGTCCATAGACTCTTTTGTTCTAAAATTTCAATATCGTTTCCTTTGTGGAACACGAGGTCAATTGTGCTACTGCCATTATGGGCAAAGTAAGTTTTGCGTCTTGGGTCATTTACTATTTTGAATTTTTCTTCTGTAAGGAATGTAAGGACAGTTTTACATTTCGTATCGGGTTTGTCTAGTCTACAGTTCATATCTCCTGCTAGAATTATGGTTTCTTTTGGGTCTGCAACTTTCCGTAGGGAGAGCGTGAGGAGCCATTATTTCCTCGGTATCAGTGTTGGGGCGTACATAAGTGCCTATTATCGTGAAGTTGTTTGCTTTCGCTATTATGAGGTTTTCTTCTATATGTAAGGTCTTTAAGGGTCCTATCCATGGTTTATAGAGGATAGATACACCTCCTGATGGCCTTCCTTCTGTAGGTTTTCTTGCTAGAGAGTGGATGGAGTAGAAACCTTCTATATCAATAGGTGTCGTTAGGAATGTCTCTGTGAAGATTAGTATGTCAGATGTTTCAAATGTGTTTCCTGAGGTTAGTTTCAGTAGTCCTTTAAACCCTTCTACGTTCCACAGGAGCATGTTAATGCAGTTATTCGAGAGCTGCGCCTTCGCTTCTTCTGCGGAGGCGAAATCGAAATCGACGCACAATTACTCTACTTGGCCAAAATTCGGGGTTGGATGTCATTTCTAGGCAGTCAAAAGGGATGCCAACTTTGTACGCTTTGGAGTCTCCTCTTATGGCGGTCTCTTCGCAGCTGACGTCCCCTCGGATTCCTTTCTTTCTTAGGTAGTTTATTACCGTCTCCGAGGTCGTTTCGTTCTTCAGCTTCCCAATAAATAGCCATGCCGTTTTCCCTTCCGCTTGTAGATCGTCGTTCTCCGTTCCAGTGCCGATTACTGTGTTAGATGGTGATCGGTATTGCTGACTATTTCGTGGTTGATTCTGTTGCTGATATCTTTTTCCTGTATTGTCTGGTCTTCTCGTCTCTCCTTGTGTTGTAGTGTCACGGTTGATAATTTTGTTGGGTAGTCCCGGCCATTCTATGCTTGATAGTGATCTGGTTTCGTATCGATAGTTGCGTTTATTTGTTGACTCTGCTGTGGTGGTTTGTGGGTTTGGTGATTGTGGTTTGATGGTTGGGGGGTGCAGCGGCGTTGCTGTTGTTGGCTTTTCGGTAGTGTCTTGAATTTTTGAGTAGCGCGAGACTTGTTGTTTTGCTAGTATATCTGCTTGTTGCAGTTGTGTCTCGAGAATTAAGGTCATTTTCATCATGAGGTTATCAGGTAGTTCTTCAAGTTTTTCTTGGATGTGATCATATGATTTTTTGTTTTCCAATGCTAACTCTTTTACTTCGTTGTTTATTCCTTGGTTGCTCGTCTCCATTGGGGCCATTTCGTTCGATTTCAGACGTAGACTGCAGGTTTCGCACATGTGATTATCCCCCTGTAATAATTGGAACTGCATTGCGTCTTACAGAAATAGATTCTGTTACCATGGTTACCGTGTTGCATTATTTCATTGTAAATATACATGTTTTAAGGTATTTATTTAATTGTGAGGCATTTAAAGAGTAAGTGAGTGCGTTATGCTGAAACTGTAGGTACCCCATATGTGTAGGTTGGTGTTAATGGGACCTTATTTTCGGTACAAAACTGGAATGGGACCTTAGCAGAATAATATAGGAGGGATTAATTTTAATCACTTTTAATGGACACATTTCTATGAATGGGGAAGATTTGTGCATTATTTTCAACATAAATACTAGATATATATGTCAAAACATTTTGACAGAAGTCTTCTTTTTATTTTATTATTATTATTTTCAGATCAAAGTTTGGGGTGTTTGTGTGTGTGTGTGTGTGTGTGTGTGTGGAGGGGGGGGGGGGGCTATTGAAAATACTATTGGAATGCACAATTTGCAGAAAATATCATGAACTAACATCACACAATTGTTATCACTGATGGGATCAACTGGATTACAATTAATAATAATACGATTGAGGCGTACCTACCTTCATCATCAGGGTGTTGAGTTTGGACATCCCTAAATCCACCTCCTTGGGCATCCCTAGAATCATGTATGCTGTTATCTTCTTCAGAATCACTGCTATTAACTTCACCGTCTTACACATCACTCATCTTCCAATAAACTACTTATTCTCTCAAGATCTCCTGCAATGTTTCCATTTTGGTCAGCCATATTTGTTTACAATGACCACATGTCCCATGCATCTTCAACGAGTAAATACAACAGATATATGTATCCTATTAGAGTACCAACTTAACTAAACGCAATCACAAAACTTCCTCGTTACCGTCTGCTTCCAAGAATTGCTAAAAACTGTCGCAATATGTTTGAAAACACGCACGTAGTCAGACGGAAGAGTCGAAAGAATCGACTCTTGGCACTTGAAGGATTAACTTATAGGAAACGAACAATTCTCACGCAATGTCTGTAAAACTATGGAGAACACGCTTCGAAAGGGGTACTTGTACATTCACACTGCCTCCTTGATTGTGACATGACCTGAGAGAAACAGAACAATAAAATTAATTCTTACGGGCCACTCTTCTGTTGGCACCATTGTCTCGGGCGTCAAATTTCCCCGATTGAATAAATAGTTTGTTTTCAGTGATTGAACAGTTTTGTGCAAGTTGGCACACCTGGGACCGTGAACAATTGCATTTAAATGGCCCCAGTTTTGTTGAAGTTGGCACACCTGCGATCGTGAACAATATTGAAGTTAGATGACTTCAGGTTTGTGGAAGTTGGCACACCTGGTACCGTGAACAATTCAGTTTTGTGGAAGTTGGCATACCTGGGAACGTGAACAAATGAAGTTAGATGACTTCAGTTTTGTGTAAGTTGGCACACCTGCAACCGTGAACAATTGAAGTTGGCACACCTGGGACCGTGACAATTGAAGTTGGCACACCTGGGAACGTGAACAATTGAAGTTAGATGACTTAAGTTTTGTTTAAGTTGGCAGACCTGCAACCGTGAACAATTTAAGTTGGCACACCTGGGAACGTGAACAATTGAAGTTAGATGACTTCAGTTTTGTGTAAGTTGGGGACAGTGACTCAACTTGGGCCACGGAAGGGGTTTTGGAACGAATTTGGCCGAGGACCTATTGAAAAGCTGAACTTTAAAATAAATTGATATTATCAATTGGGGACATCTGGGTCATCAGCCCTCGTGGTGTAGTGACTAGCATTCTTCGCTGTCACTCCGGCGGAGGTCTGAGTTCGGATCCAGCTCTGCCAAGAAATGTAATGCTGGTCTGAGGGCTGCGACGGCGTGCCGTCAGCCTCGTGAGACAGAGCTAAGAGGAGATGGGTTCGATTCCCAACTCAGCCATCCTAGAAGTGGTTTCCGTGGTTTCTCACATCTACTCCAGGGAAATTATATAAATTAAAAATACACAATAATAAGAGAAGGCTGGTGAACAAACCCCCAGATGATAGGCGCCACTGCACGCTATATCACAATAATAATAATAATAATAATAATAATAATAATAATAATAATAATAATAATAATAATAACAATCTTATAGGTACATCCCTTTTAACTTCCAACTCCCCAGTTTATCAGACAGAAATTCCACTCATTCTCCAAGTACACGGGGCTAAATAACTACGATGTTCGAGCCCCTCAAGTGAAACAACAACTTGTATGATAACCTGTGTTACTCTGAGCACTGTTAGGATCTAGGTATCATCCCAGCATACGCCTGAAGGATCAGGATGGCCGCTGTTAGCGAAGGGGAATGATGTCATGGACCCTTTGGGTGCAGACAACGTCTAGGCAAGGGGAACCAACAACACACACCTTGTATATTATAATCGATCAGTCACAGTTTACGGAGTGACGCTTTAGCAATACTATCGATACTGACTATCGACTTCTATCCAGTGGCGAAAGCGATTTCAATATTGAAGAGGAATACATGTTAATAATGCGGGCTAGAAATAGCTCAAAGCCGATGTGGCAACAGCGCGCGTTAAAGGCCAAGGCCACCTGTAGCGTGACTTCTGTCGTGACCAGGCCTTCCTCTACTGTGTCTGTGTGTCACGGTGTCGTGTGGCCTACGTAGAGGCGTGGCTCTACTGTGTCTGTGTGTCACGGTGTCGTGTGGCCTACGTAGAGGCTTGGCTTTACTGTGTCTGTGTGAGACGGTGTCGTGTGGCCTACGTAGAGGCGTGGCTCTACTGTGTCTGTGTGTCACGGTGTCGTGTGGCCTACGTAGAGGCTTGGCTCTACAGTGTGTGTGTGTCACTGTGTTGTGTGACCTACGTAGAGGCTTGGCTCTACTGTGTCTGTGTGTCACTGTGCTGTGTGACCTACGTAGAGGCTTGGCTCTACTGTGTCACTGTGCTGTGTGGCCTACGTAGAGGCCTGGCTCTACTGTGACTGTGTCACTGTGTTGTGTGGCCTACGTAGAGACCTGGCTCTACTGTGTCTGTGTGTCACTGTGTTGTGTGACCTACGTAGAGGCCTGGCTCTACTGTGTCTGTGTGTCACTGTGTTGTGTGGCCTACGTAGAGGTCTGGCTCTACTGTGTCTGTGTGTCACTGTGCTGTGTGACCTACGTAGAGGCTTGGCTCTACTGTGTCTGTGTGTCACTGTGTTGTGTGACCTACGTAGAGGCTTGGCTCTACTGTGTCACTGTGCTGTGTGACCTACGTAGATGTCTAGCTCTACTGTGTCTGTGTGTCACTGTGCTGTGTGACCTACGTAGAGGCTTGGCTCTACTGTGTCACTGTGCTGTGTGGCCTACGTAGAGGCTTGGCTCTACTGTGTCTGTGTGTCACTGTGTCGTGTGGCCTACGTAGAGGTCTGGCTCTACTGTGTCTGTGTGTCACTGTGCTGTGTGACCTACGTAGAGGCTTGGCTCTACTGTGTCACTGTGCTGTGTGGCCTACGTAGAGGCTTGGCTCTACTGTGTCTGTGTGTCACTGTGTTGTGTGACCTACATAGAGGCTTGGCTCTATTGTGTCTGTGTGTCACTGTGCTGTGTGACCTACGTAGAGGCTTGGCTCTACTGTGTCTGTGTGTCACTGTGTTGTGTGACCTACGTAGAGGCTTGGCTCTACTGTGTCACTGTGCTGTCTGGCCTACGTAGAGGCCTGGCTCTACTGTGTCTGTGTGTCACTGTGGTGTGTGGCCTACGTAGAGACCTGGCTCTACTGTGTTTGTGTGTCACTGTGTTGTGTGACCTACGTAGAGGCCTGGCTCTAGTGTGTCTGTGTGTCAATGTGTCGTGTGACCTACGTAGAGGCCTGACTCTACTGTGTCTGTGTCACTGTGTTGTGTGGCCTACGTAGAGGCCTGGCTCTACTGTGTCACTGTGTTGTGTGGCCTACGTAGAGGCTTGGCTCTACTGTGTCACTTTGCTGTGTGGCCTACGTAGAGGCTTGGCTCTACTGTGTCTGTGTGTCACTGTGTTGTGTGACCTACGTAGAGGCTTGGCTCTACTGTGTCACTGTGCTGTCTGGCCTACGTAGAGGCCTGGCTCTACTGTGTCTGTGTGTCACTGTGGTGTGTGGCCTACGTAGAGACCTGGCTCTCCTGTGTTTGTGTGTCACTGTGTTGTGTGACCTACGTAGAGGCCTGGCTCTAGTGTGTCTGTGTGTCAATGTGTTGTGTGACCTACGTAGAGGCCTGACTCTACTGTGTCTGTGTCACTGTGTTGTGTGGCCTACGTAGAGGCCTGGCTCTACTGTGTCACTGTGTTGTGTGGCCTACGTAAAGACCTGGCTCTACTGTGTCACTGTGTTGTGTGGCCTACGTAGAGGCTTGGCTCTACTGTGTCACGGTGTCGTGTGGCCTACGTAGAGGCTAGGCTCTACAGTGTGTGTGTGTGTGTGTGTCACTGGGTTGTGTGACCTACGTAGAGGCCTGGCTCTACTGTGTCTGTGTGTCTCGGTGTCGTGTGGTAGAGGCTTGGCTCTACTGTGTCTGTGTGTCACGGTGTCGTGTGGCCTACGTAGAGGCTTGGCTCTACTGTGTCTGTGTGTCACGGTGTTGTGTGGCCTACGTAGAGGCTTGGCTCTACGGTGTCTGTGTGTCACGGTGTCGTGTGGCCTACGTAGAGGCTTGGCTCTACTGTGTCTGTGTGTCACGGTGTCGTGTGGCCTACGTAGAGGTCTGGCTCTACTGTGTCTGTGTGTCACTGTGCTGTGTGACCTACGTAGAGGCTTGGCTCTACTGTGTCACTGTGCTGTGTGACCTACGTAGATGTCTAGCTCTACTGTGTCTGTGTGTCACTGTGCTGTGTGACCTACGTAGAGGCTTGGCTCTACTGTGTCTGTGTGTCACGGTGTCGTGTGGCCTACGTAGAGGTCTGGCTCTACTGTGTCTGTGTGTCACTGTGCTGTGTGACCTACGTAGAGGCTTGGCTCTACTGTGTCACTGTGCTGTGTGACCTACGTAGATGTCTAGCTCTACTGTGTCTGTGTGTCACTGTGCTGTGTGGCCTACGTAGAGGCTTGGCTCTACTGTGTCTGTGTGTCACTGTGTCGTGTGGCCTACGTAGAGGTCTGGCTCTACTGTGTCTGTGTGTCACTGTGCTGTGTGACCTACGTAGAGGCTTGGCTCTACTGTGTCTGTGTGTCACTGTGTTGTGTGACCTACATAGAGGCTTGGCTCTATTGTGTCTGTGTGTCACTGTGCTGTGTGACCTACGTAGAGGCTTGGCTCTACTGTGTCACTGTGCTGTGTGACCTACGTAGAGGCTTGGCTCTACTGTGTCTGTGTGTCACTGTGTTGTGTGACCTACATAGAGGCTTGGCTCTATTGTGTCTGTGTGTCACTGTGCTGTGTGACCTACGTAGAGGCTTGGCTCTACTGTGTCACTATGCTGTGTGGCCTACGTAGAGACCTGGCTCTACTGTGTTTGTGTGTCACTGTGTTGTGTGACCTACGTAGAGGCCTGGCTCTAGTGTGTCTGTGTGTCAATGTGTTGTGTGACCTACGTAGAGGCCTGACTCTACTGTGTCTGTGTCACTGTGTTGTGTGGCCTACGTAGAGGCCTGGCTCTACTGTGTCACTGTGTTGTGTGGCCTACGTAAAGACCTGGCTCTACTGTGTCACTGTGTTGTGTGGCCTACGTAGAGGCTTGGCTCTACTGTGTCACTGTGTTGTGTGGCCTACGTAGAGGTCTGGCTCTACTGTGTCTGTGTGTCACTGTGTTGTCTGGCCTACGTAGAGGTCTGGCTACACTGTGTCTGTGTGTCACTGTGTAGTGTGGCCTACGAAGAGGTCTGGCTATACTGTGTCACTGTGTTGTGTGGCCTAAGTAGAGGCTTGGCTCTACTGTGTCACTGTGTTGTGTGGCCTACGTAGAGGCCTGGCTCTACTGTGACACTGTGTTGTGTGGCCTACGTAGAGGCCTGGCCCTACTGTGTCACTGTGTAGTGTGGCCTACGTAGAGGTCTGGCTCTACTGTGTCACTGTGTAGTGTGGCCTACGAAGAGGTCTGGCTCTACTGTGTCACTGTGTTGTGTGGCCTACGTAGGGGTCCGGCTCTACTGTGTCTGTGTGTCACTGTGTCGTGTGGCCTACGTAGAGACCTGTATCTACTGTGTCTGTGTGTCACTGTGTTGTGTGACCTACGTAGAGGTCTGGCTCTACTGTGTCACTGTGTTGTGTGGCCTACGTAGAGGCTTGGCTCTACTGTGTCACTGTGTTGTGTGGCCTACGTAGAGGCCTGTCTCTACTGTGTCACTGTGTTGTGTGGCCCACGTAGAGGTCTGGCTCTACTGTGTCTGTGTGTCACTGTGTTGTGTGGTCTACGTAGAGGCCTGGCTCAACTGTGTCACTGTGTTGTGTGGCCTACGTAGAGGTCTGGCTCTACTGTGTCTGTGTGTCACTGTGTTGTGTGGCCTACGTAGGGGCCTGGCTCTACTGTGTCACTGTGTAGTGTGGCCTCCGTAGAGGTCTGGCTCTACTGTGTCTGTGTGTCACTGTGTTGTGTGGCCTACGTTGAGGCCTGGCTCTACTGTGTCTGTGTGTCACTGTGTTGTGTGGCCTACGTAGAGGCCTGGCTCTACTCTGTCTGTGTGTCACTGTGTTGTGTGACCTACGTAGAGGCTTGGCTCTACTGTGTCTGTGTGACACTGTGTTGTGTGACCTACGTAGAGGCTTAGCTCTACTGTGTCTGTGTGATACTGTGTTGTGTGACCTACGTAGAGGCCTGGCTCTACTGTGTCTGTGTGCCACCTAATATCGTTGTGGTCGGAAGAGAACAAGAGAGAAGACGGAGAGGATCTCGGCACAAGTAAGTGGAAGCAATGCTGGACCTGCTCAAGGCCCTCAAGGAGGCAGGGTGTGTGTAGCCCCACCACTTCTGGTGCACCCTGGATAGTGCGACACCCTCAGGGGCTCACGGTATCTCCTGCCTTCTGCTCAAGGCCGTCAAGGAGGCAGGGTGTGTGTAGCCCCACCATTTCTGGTGCACCCTGGATAGTGCTACACCCTCAGGGGCTCACAGTATCTCCTGCCTTCTGCTCAAGGCCATCAAGAAGGCGGGGTGTGTGTAGCCCCACCAATTCTGGTTCACCCTGGATACTGTTACACACTCAGGGGCTGTTAGTATCCCCTGCCTTCTGCTCAAGGCCCTCAAGGGGGCAGGGTGTGTGCAGCCCCAACACTTCTGGTGCACCCTAGATATTGCTACATCCTCAGGGGCTCACAGTACCCCCTGCCTTCTGCTCATGGCCCTCAAGGAGGCAGGGTATATGTAGCCCCACCACATCTGGTGCACCCTGGATACTGTTACACACTCAGGGGCTCACAGTATCTCCTGCCTTCTGCTCAAGGCCCTCAAGGAGGCAGGGTGTGTGTAGCCCCACCACTTTTGGTGCACCCTGGATAGTGCTACACCCTCAGGGGCTCACAATATCTCCTGCCTTCTGCTCAAGGCCCTCAAGGAGGCAGGGTGTGTGTAGCCCCACCACTTCTGGTGCACCCAGGATAGTGCTACACCCTCAGGGGCTCACAGTATCTCCTGCCTTCTGCTCATGGCCCTCAAGGAGGCAGGGTGTATGTAGCCCCACCACTTCTGGTGCACCCTGGATACTGTTACACACTCGGGGGCTCACAGTATCTCCTGCCTTCAGCTCATGGCCCTCAAGGAGGCAGGGTATATGTTGCCCCAACACTTCTGGTGCACCCTAGATATTGCTACACCCTCAGGGGCTCACAGTATCCCCTGCCATCTGCTCAAGGCCCTCAAGGGGGCAGGGTGTGTGCAGCCCCACCACTTCTGGTGCACCCTGGATACTGTTACACCCTCAGGGGCTCACAGTATCTCCTGCCTTCTGCTCAAAGCCATCAAGGAGGCAGGTTGTGTGTAGCCCCACCACTTCTGGTGCACCCTGGATAGTGCTACACCCTCAGGGGCTCACAGTATCTCCTGCCTTCTGCTCAAGGCCATCAAGGAGGCAGGTTGTGTGTAGCCCCACCACTTCAGGTGCACCCTGGATACTGTTACACACTCAGGGGCTCACAGTATCCCCTGCCATCTGCTCAAGGCCCTCAAGGAGGCAGGGTGTGTGTAGCCCCACCACTTCTGGTGCACCCTGGATAGTGCTACACCCTCAGGGGCTCACAGTATCTCCTGCCTTCTGCTCAAGGCCATCAAGGAGGCAGGTTGTGTGCAGCCCCCCCACTTCTGGTGCACCCTGGATACTGTTACACACTCAGGGGCTAACAGTATCCCCTGCCATCAGCTCAAGGCCTTCAAGGGGGCAGGGTGTGTGCAGCCCCACCACTTCTGGTGCACCCTGGATACTGTTACACCCTCAGGGGCTCACAGTATCTCCTGCCTTCTGCTCACGGCCCTCAAGGGGGCAGGGTGTGTGTAGCCCCACCACTTCTGGTGCACCCTGGATAGTGCTACACCCTCAGGGGCTCACAGTATCCCCTGCCATCTGCTCAAGGCCCTCAAGGGGGCAGGGGGTGTGCAGCCCCACCACTTCTGGTGCACCCTGGATACTGTTACACCCTCAGGGGCTCACAGTATCTCCTGCCTTCTGCTCAAGGCCCTCAAGGGGGCAGGGTGTGTGCAGCCCCACCACTTCTGGTGCACCCTGGATAGTGCTACAACCTCAGGGGCTCACAGTATCCCCTGCTTTCTGCTCAAGGCCCTCAAGGAGGCAGGGTGTGTGCAGCCCCACCACTTCAGGTGCACCCTGGATAGTGCTACACCCTCAGGGGCTCACAGTATCTCCTGTCTTCGGCTCGAGGCCCTCAAGGTGGCCCACCACTTATGGTGCGCCTTGGATAGTGCTACACCCTCAGGTGCTCACAGTATCTCCTGTCTTCTGCTCGAGGCCGTCAAGGAGGCAGGGTGTGTGTAGCCCCACCACTTCTCGTGCACCCTGGATAGTGCTAGACCCTCAGGGGCTCACAGTATCTCCCGTCTTCTGCTCGAGGCCCTCAAGGAAGCAGGGTGTGTGTAGCCCCACCACTTCTGGTGTACCCTGGATAGTGCTACACCCTCAGGGGCTCACAGTATCTCCTGCCTTCTGCTCAAGGACCTCAAGGAGGCAGGGTGTGTGTAGCCCCACCACTTCTGGTGCACCCTGGATTGTGCTAGACCCTCAGAGTCTCACAATATCTCCTGCCTTCTGCTCAAGGCCCTCAAGGAGGCAGGGTGTGTGTAGCCCCACCACATTCTGGTGCACCCTGGATAGTGCTACACCCTCAGGGGCTCACAGTATCTCCTGTCTTCTGCTCGAGGCCCTCAAGGAGGCAGGGTGTGTGTAGCCCCACCACTTCTGGTGCACCCTGGATAGTGCTTCACCCTCAGGGGCTCACAGCATCTCCTGCCTTCTGCTCAAGGCCCTCAAGGAGGCAGGGTGTGTGTAGCCCCACCACTTATGGTGCACCCTGGATATTGCTACACCCTCAGGTGCTCACAGTATCTCCTGTCTTCTGCTCAAGGCCCTCAAGGAGGCAGGGTGTGTGTAGCCCCACCAATTCTGGTGCATCCTGGATAGTGTTACACCCTCAGGGGCTCACAGTATCTCCTGTCTTCTGCTCGAGGCCCTCAAGGAAGCAGGGTGTGTGTAGCCCCACCACTTCTGGTGTACCCTGGATAGTGCTACACCCTCAGGGGCTCACAGTATCTCCTGCCTTCTGCTCAAGGACCTCAAGGAGGCAGGGTGTGTGTAGCCCCACCACTTCTGGTGCACCCTGGATAGTGCTAGACCCTCAGAGTCTCACAATATCTCCTGCCTTCTGCTCAAGGCCCTCAAGGAGACAGGGTGTGTGTAGCCCCACCACTTATGGTGCACCCTGGATATTGCTACACCCTCAGGGGCTCACAGTATCTCCTGTCTTCTGCTCAAGGCCCTCAAGGAGGCAGGGTGTGTGTAGCCCCACCACTTCTGGTGCATCCTGGATAGTGCTACACCCTCAGGGGCTCACAGTATCTCCTGTCTTCTGCACAAGGCCCTCAAGGAGGCAGGGTGTGTGTAGCCCCACCACTTATGGTGCACCCTGGATATTGCTACACCCTCAGGGGCTCACAGTATCTCCTGTCTTCTGCTCAAGGCCCTCAAGGAGACAGGGTGTATGTAGCCCCACCACTGCTGATGCACCCTGGATATTGCTACACCTTCAGGGGCTCACAGTATCTCCTGTCTTCTGCTCAAGGCCCTCAAAGAAGCAGGGTATGTGTAGCCCCACCACTTCTGGTGCATCCTGGATAGTGCTACACCCTCAGGGACTCACAGTATCTCCTTTCTTCTGCACATGGCCCTCAAGGAGGCAAGGTGTGTGTAGCCCCACCACTACTGGTGCACCCCGGATAGTGCTACACCCTCAATGGCTCTCAGTATCTCCTCCCTTCTGCTCATGGCCCTCAAGGATGCAGGGTGTGTGTTGCCCCACCACTTTTGGTGCACCCTGGATAGTGCTACACCGTCAGGGGCTCACAGTATCTCCTCCCTTCTGCTCAAGGCCCTCAAGGATGCAGGGTGTGTGTAGCTCCACCACTTCTGGTGCACCCTGGATAGTGCTACACCCTCAGGGGCTCACAGTATATCCTGCCTTCTGCTCAAGGCCCTCAAGGAGGCAGGGTGTGTGTAGCCCCACCACTTCTGGTGCACCCTGGATAGTGCTACACCCTCAGGGGCTCACGGCTGGTGAGTTCGTTGGCTGGCGACCCCAAGGGATTCCTGAGCTGAGTCGGTATTTTTCACTTTTTCCACTGACCTTGGGGCGGGTCCTCTCTTCTTTTCCCTCTCATATCTGCCTTACATGGCTCTCCTTCCTTTCAAGTCCCTCAATCCTCATTCTTTGAGGGTTGAGGCATTTCTTTTCTTCCTGTCCTTTATTTGCCTTATCCTTTTTTTTGTTTACCATTTCTTCTTCTAGTATGTAAGTCTGTAGTTAGTATTAGTTATAGTTTTCATTCTCATCTCATCTTTCACTGTCACCCAAACCATTAGGGGCTGATAACCTAGATGTTAGGCCTCTTAAAGCAACAATTATCATCATCATCTGCGTTCTTCAGTCCATAATTCATTGCTCATGGTAGTCATTTTCTCAGAGAAATGACAGTTGCTATAATTAATAATCAGATCCGGAGTCGATCTTGTACAATTTCCTGTGTAATGCCAACATCTCGATGGTCTTGTTGTATTTCACTAAGCCAGGGTGATCCTGTCATTGTTCATTCTGAGAATATGGCCGTAGAACTTGAATCGTCTTCTCCTGAAGGTGTCAGTGAGCTTGCTGCTAAAGCTTCCGTTTCATCCAGATGCCTTCTGAGCAAACTGGACCAAGGATATTCCTCGATATTTCCCTTTTTTTGTGTCTCTAAGTCTTTATGGGATAGTGATCTCTATATTAACCACCTGTCATAAGGACAGTTTGTGCTTTCAAAGATGCTGATAGTTGAATCTTTCAGCCAAATTTCGGAGAATTTCCATGCCGAAGTGCTAGTATTTCTAAAAATCAAATATTATATTCGTATCTACTTGACGTAATGTGTTGGATACAATTTAAAACAATTAAAACTAAGATCAATTACAATTAAAGTGTAAAAATAAAATATAAATATAGAAATAACAAGTGAAGAACTTTACAGCCTATTTTCATATATCGTTAATTGCCTCTATCAACATACAAAATTTCAGTTTGAAGGTTGTGATAGATTAGTAGATATTGAGAACCGTCTAAATATTTCAGATTGTTGCCATCTTCGATTGTTATATGTATAGGCCATAGACTTATGTACCATTAAAGAAAAATTACTGGTTCAACAGTAAATGCATCCAAGCGAAAAAAAAGAGGCCTTAATAGCACTACATAGAGCAGTAAAACTACCCAATGATTTTAATTTACAACAATATTCAGATGCTAGGAAACAATATAAGGAAAACGTGAAAAGGGCAAAAGAAGAATTCAAAAAAAGAGAAGAACAAAAAATGATAGAAGAAGCAACAGAGAAATGGTATAAGGCACTTTACACAAAACAATCGCATTTCCCAAAAGATATACCAATGACTATATGGGAAGAACATTTTAAAAAAGTACTTCAGGCACGTGGAACACGACCTCAAACAATAAAAGATACGGAAATGCATATTGAACCTTTCACGCCAGCAGAATTAGATAAAGTAATAAGGAACACTCAGAAATGTACCGATTTTGCAAATCAGTACATGTTCATCTTTATCTTCGAGGCGCAGTAAGAACTCCAGGTCTGAACGGATTATCATGCGAGCATACACCAAGCCTCTTCTGAGAATTCATTTCGCCTCTCTGGCGCCTGACTGTTGGTGAAATGGGTTCGCCAAGCCCTTTTTCTGCCAGGATTTGTGCCCTTTGTGTGTCCTGTCACTTAAAGGATTATCGCTGATGGAAGGGAGATAAATCAAGCCTTGTATCTGTGAACATTGGAAGAGTGAACATTTCCTGTCAGCTACATTCGCCAAGCTCTTGTTCTAAGAACAATCTGGCAGGAACATTGTGTAACGCCTCAGCTCCTGGAAAGTTTCTACGCACTAGCTGTGTGGGGTGATATTCAATGGTACCAACTCAAACCTTGGACTCTGGCCTTGTTTTGGCCCGTTGCGCCACTAGTCGCATTTGGTATTACTGGAGTAGTGTGGTGGGGGTACACGGGAATACAGGGCTGTGGCCTGTGAATCCAGAGACAGTGTGTCGAGGACCTTGCCGACATAAAGACTCTTAAGCAATTGCCTCCGGGGAAACTAATAGTGCAGTTTCCTCGGAGGGCTGGAAGACACCAGGTGGTACTATCATAACTTAATTCTGAGGGGCAACTAAAAAGAGGGTGAATACTAACTTTGACTGCAAAATTTTGGTAATGTGATTCTAAGGCCATGTGTCGGTGGACCATAATGTGAACTAGATACAGATTTTGACATTTTATTTAGTATATCAGTATGTAATATTTTGGAATTTTATTTAGTATATTAGTATGTAATATTTTGGAAGGTCTTGTATAATTTGGTGATACGGTTCTATGTAGTTACTGCAGGGTGGGTTACTTATTTCCCTATTTCCCGTTAGCTGGATTGGAACCTCGAGGACTTAATTTTAGTCAGATAGGCTTCAAAGGACAGTCAGTGCTGGACTCTGAAGCTTCTCGGACGCTTTCGTTCGCTAAGGAACGCGTTTGTTGCTTTATGCAATTTGTTTGTGAAATGGCACCCGGCCTGAATTTCATGTTGTTATATTTCCTTTTATCCTTGTGGATGATATTACCCTCTGTTCAGTAATTCAATTAATCGTATGATGGGGAAATGAAATTTTGCCAAGTGGGCAATTATGGTTTTAGTTGTAATTTAATTGTATCATTCCTAGATCTTTATTATACTTTGACATTTGGAAGTTGTTTTTATTTAATGACGGCAGTCAGCAGGAAGATTGTTTCTATTCCTTTCACCATGTGTGGCAAGATTTAAATTGTCGGCCTTTCTGAGTACGTCCAGCCTTCCATTCAACAAGCTGGTCTTGACATTAGCTTCGTCCCGCCTGATCTCTTATCCTAAATCAAATCAGGGTGTTCTTGAATACCACGAAAATTGGAACATTCACTCCTAGTTTTTTTTCTGTGAACTCAGCTGACCTAGCGAGTAATTAAATTAGGCCTTTTCTGTGTGTTATAAATTATTAATTTTTGGTATGGTAATATCATGTTGATGAATTATATTTTGATATGCTAATATTATTATTATCATCTGGTTATTCAAAGGGTAAAGGGGGGGGGATGAGAGCCATTACAGTGGTAGCGAGAGCATGATTCTGATCTTCTTGTCACAACATTATGCCAAATGACCTTCCTTATGGCTGCATGTATTTATTTAATAACATAAATTCAGGAACTAATTTAAACTGGGCCCTCCTCCTTACTAATCTTTTCTCCACACAGGTAGGATTGTTTCAAACTCTGTGTAAGGAATAATTTGTGGTTACATGAAATTTATGTACGATGGCTTCCCGCAAAATCATCGTGAAATACTTATCAGATGAAGAGGTAACCTACGAATTGCTGTTACGTAACCTTGAAGTGCCCAGGGATGCAGAACTAGCGCGCCAGAGTCTAGAGTATGCCGTGAATTTTGCAGCAACCCTTCCAAAGCTGTCAACTGCTGAATTCAAACTTGGTGAGTCTAAGTTATGTGACTCAGTTAAAGAAATTTGTAACGTAATTAAGTATTGTTTCAGTGAAGTAGAATGTAGCCCTGTTGATCTCACCAAATTGAAAGCTCGAATTGATTACCTATATCTCCGATGTGTGGATTTGTTGCAATCTGATGAGGAACGTCCCATCGCCGAGTTGAAAGGTTTATTAGAGGCTGAAGTTAATTTAGTGGAATGTGCTCAGACCTTGGACACTGTTAATCGTGTGAGTGGAAGTGGGGATTTCTTGAATTCAACTCCTGCATGTAGCCGTAATGTCTCGGCAAGTCTAGGCGCCAGCCTGGCTGAAAATGCGACTGGCCAAGTTGGTAATCGTGTCGCTGTACCTGCCGCACTCCGTGGCAACGGAATAGCTCGCTTGCCCGACAGCTGTGAGAGTCAAGAGATTTTTACCATTGTCGGTAACCGTACCTTTAATCATGAAACTGTGACAACAAATTCTGTGCTTGACCAGGCAGCGTTAGGTCCTGATATGGTGATACCAGTTTCGAATACCATTAATCCTAATGCTGTGATGGCTTCTGTGACAAATAATACCAGCAACGTAACCTTCAACCTCCCCGGACGTGAAAATTGTACTTGCAGTTGTAATTGTGTAACTTGTAACTCCGTCTCTGCTGTTGTCGCCTCGCCTCGTGTAAGGAGGTCGGCAATCGAACCCCAGTCTGTATTAAATTTCCCCTCATCTAGTTGTAATCCTGTTAGTGTCGGTGCTCGAGAAGTAAATTCTAGAGATAATTCCGGGTCTGTTTCATCATTTAAAGTGCCGGCTAACTCAGGTCATCAGGGATCTACAGTGACACAAAATTCTCCTTCAGAACCGGTTAGGGATTTAAATTCTGTTTATCGAGACTCTCAGGGGAGTGTTTCAAATTCAGGGCGTAACCTCGTTTCTTCATCTTGTTCCAGAAACCAAAATTATGTGCAAGGAAATCCATGTGCCGAAATGCCAGGTCGTAACGTGTCCAATGATGAGCATTCTAATTATTCTGTTTTTTCTAAGGCCAGCTTTGGTTCTGTCAGTCACCCCATTTTGGGTTTTGTTTCAAAGTTATCGGGTAGAAGTATGGACACGGTTGAAGGCGTCGTTGATTTTTTGAGAATATTGGTCGATATTCATGAGTGTGCTATCCAATTCGGTGTCAGCGACCAAGTGGTCTTTCAATTAATATCCTCCCATGTGTCGGATACGTTGGGAACCTATGTGACTAGTGCCATGTGTGAAGGTTGGAGTGTGGAGAATTTTATGTCCGAGGTGTTGCGAGTATTTGTGCCCATCAGGTCGCTCGATACTGTGAAGGGACGTTACCTGTACCGAGCTCAGGGTATTAACGAGCCGTTAAATTCATACATTGTGGACATATCCAGGTATGTACAAGTCTTTAGAGTAGATATGCCAGAGGCAGAAGTGGTAAGGCTTATTTTGGCCGGTGCTACGCCGGAATTTCGGAATTGCCTATGTGTTGGAACTAATCCGAGTACGATTAGGGAACTGCGTGAAGCCGCTATTCAGGCCAAATCCGTGCGTTCGGTTGATATCATAAGGTATGCAACTAGCATGCCCCCTCCCTTCATTAAACCTGTTCCGTTTGTTCGACCTCCTTCGATTCGACCACCACCTGGGGCCGGTCGTCCTTCCCATAATTCGCCTAGGAGTAGTAGTAATCGTCCTGTGACGTGCTTCAACTGTGGACAGCAGGGCCACATGGCGTGGAACTGTCCGGTGAAAAAGAATTGACTATTCCGAGACGGGCATCCTGAAATCCACCTTGCCAAGGATCAGCGATGTGCATTGGAAAATGAGATGACGAGGGATGACGCCAAAGTTATAGGAGCTAATGGTGTCTGTTCTAAAGTTTCAAATGTAGTTCTACCCTCTCCTATGGTTGAAATTGCAATTAATGACGCATGTGTAATAGCTGTTTTAGACTCGGGAAGTGCTGCTTCATTGGTTAGCGAGAATTGGTATTTGTCAATGAAACTCATTTGTAAATTCAGTAACCTGTCAAATGTAGATGTAAAGTTGGTTTCTGCCAACGGTGCTCAATTGGACGTTCTTGGTTCTGTGAAGTTTAAAGTTCGGATTCATAAATTTTGTTGGAAATTTTCCTTTTGGGTCATTAAGAATTTGTCATGTCCTATTATTCTGGGCGCTAATTTTTTTGCTTATACTGGCTTACTGCTAGATATGCAACACGAATCATTCTGGTTCAGGTTTTGTTCTGAGGTAAAATTTAAATTTCTTTCTACTGCTGTCCCTAGCGCGAGTGCTCATGCTGTCAACCGTGATGCTGAACCCGTCTTGTCCACCGGGGTTGAATCCTTGGATTTAAGTAATTTATCTGACGCTCAAGCTAAAGAGATTAGAGATTTGTGTGGGTATTTTCCCGAGGTGTTCACTGACGATTTAGGAATGACTAAGATCCTGGAGTATAAAATTGAAGTAACGGATACTATACCCGTCAGACATCCTCCCTACCGTTTTAGTCCACCCAAAATGTTGGAATTAAAGAAATTAATCGATCAGATGTTACTAGATGGAGTGATTCGACCCTCCACATCAGCATATTCCTCACCTGTGTTCTTAGTACCTAAGCCAAATGGTGGTTTTCGGCCAGTCGTAGATTATCGTAGGTTAAACAAAAAGATTGTTTTAGAATCCATCCCTCTTCCTGATTTACATAGCTGTTTTTCCTGGTTCAAAAACGCCTCCTATTATAGCCTCATTGACCTGACGCAGGCATATTTCCAAATTCCGTTAGCTGAAGAATCTAAGCATCTGACTGCATTCGCCACCGATTGGAATCTCTTTGAATATTGTCGATTGCCTTTTGGCCTCTCTACAGGGGGTGCTGTGCTTAGTAGGCTTCTTGATCACGTGTTTTCTGGCATCAAATTTGATTATTTGTATCACTACCTGGACGATGTTGTTGTTTACAGTGAGACGTTCGAAGACCACGTGCGCCATCTTCGTGAAGTATTTGGGAGGTTAAAATCTGCTGGTCTAACCGTAAAGTTGTCTAAAGTGTCCCTTGCTAAACCTAAAATTGCCTTTCTTGGACATGTTGTTTCTGCTGAAGGTGTTTCGGTCGATGACTCCCGAACCCAAGGAATTAGAGATTTTGTACCCCCTAAAAATGTGAAAGGAGTAGCCCGATTCGTGGGAATGGTTGGCTTTCTGCACAAATTTATACCCAATTTTGCACAGCGGGCGTTGCCACTTAATCATCTGCGAAGGTCTGACGTGAAATTTGAATGGGGCCCGTCGCAGCAAGCAGCTTTTGACGATTTGAAGGAGGCACTGTGTAGCGCTCCTGTCCTCGCTGTCCCTGATTTCAGTAAGAAGTTTATAATCCAGACTGATGCGTCGCTCGGTGCTGTAGCTGCTGTGTTGTTACAAGAAAGTGAGTTAGGTAGACGACCTATTGGTTTTGCTTCTCGAACTCTGTCACCTGCTGAAGTAAATTATTCCGTATACGAGCTTGAGGGGCTCGCAGTGATGTTTGGACTGGAGAAATCCCGAATGTATGTCGAACATGTTCCTTTCGAACTTGAAACCGATAACCAGGCCCTGAGCTGGGTCCTGGCTAGACCTCGAACCACTGGGCGAATCGCCAGGTGGGCTACCCGTATTTCATCATTTCAGTTCACCGTTCGTCATATAAAGGGTTGTGAAAATGTCATAGCCGACTCCCTTAGCCGCATGTATGAAGAAGTTCCTAATAAATGTAAGAATCTCGTTCCCGAGGAAAATCATGAAAATATTTGTGCTGTGTCACTTAAGCGTCTCTATGGAGAAATTCCTGACAGGTGTGAAACTCTCTCTTTAGAGGACCCTGTTGTTGTTGGGGCTAATTCAGCTCAACACATGTTAGTAAATTCACCGTTATTGTTTGGAGACATTGCTGACCATCAGAAGGAAGATCCCGTCTTGTGTGACTTAATAGCTCGATTAGTTTCTGGAGAAGAGATAAAACCTTATATTTTAAAGTCTGGTGTACTGTGTTGTGTAACTAGGCGTGATAGAAAGCCTAAAGTTGTTTTGCCTACTCAGCTAATAAATGGCATGCTAATGTATTTTCACGAGTCACCCGCTGGAGGCCACCTAGGAATATTCAAAACTCGACAGAAAATAAGGCAGTCTTTTGTTTGGAAAGGTCTCGATAAGGATGTGAGAAAGTTCGTGCTGAGGTGTCATGATTGTAAAGTGAGTAAGCCTACCGTCAGTGGTAAGGTTGGTAAGTCAGCTTCCGAACCTGCGTCCAGGCCCTTGGAACGCTTGTATGTGGACTTCGTTGGGCCCCTGCCGAGGTCTAAACTAGGTAATCGTTTTGCCTTTGTTTGTGTTGATGGTTTCTCTCGCTTTTCGTGGTTTTTTCCCACTAGAAATTGCGACTCTGCTACTGTCATAAGATGTTTAAAGTCTGTTTTCTCTTCCTTTGGTCCTAGTCAATACTTGGTGTCAGATAGTGCCAAGGCTTTTGTTTCTCATCAGTTCAGAAAATTTTGTTTTGATTATTCTATTTCCCATGTCACCACGACACCTTATTACCCCAACCCTAGTTTGGCAGAGAGAGTTAACCGAAATTTGAGAGCTGCGCTTATCGCATATCATCGTGACAATCATGCCAAGTGGGATTCGTCATTACATTGGTTACCCTACGCCTTCAATACTGCTGAGCATGAATCCCATGGGAAAACGCCGTTTTCACTTATGTATGCGTTCGTCCCAAATTCCCCTCTAACGAATCTGTGGTCACTTCATGATCTGCTTCCTGACCAACCCTCTCCTGATCGTGTCAGAGAAATCTGGAAGGAGGCCAAAGCTGCTATAAAGATCTCGCATGATAAGCTGGCTGAGAGATATAATTTGGGCTGAAAACAGGGTGGATATTCTGTCGGAGATTTTGTGTATGCAAAAAACTTCTGGGCTAAGGCCCCAGGGCGTCAGGTATCAGGTAAACTGCAGCCAAAATATGAGGGCCCCTATGAGATTCTGTCTTTTCCTTCTGAAGTAACAGTGTTATTAGAGGATCTGTCTAGGAAACGTGTTTTTAGGACTCATATATCGAATTGTAAACCTGCTAGTGAACGAGAAACTCGAGATGTGTAAAAGGTGAAATTATGATGTTCTATTTCCTGTGAATGCGATGATATGAAGTTCAGGGCGATGGGAGATGGTCTAGTTGTTCCGCTGAAGTCAAATCTCTTATGCCATCTTTTGTAATCCTCAAGAAAGGCTGTGATCTGCTTCTGTTAGCTGAGTTTTGTTCATCATATTCGTGGTTGATATTTTTGAGCTGCTGACGTGATGGCTTTAGAAATTGTATCAGTGATCTGGAAAATCTTCGAATTGCAATCTCTTGTCGGTTGAAAATGTATCTGGTTAGGTTAGTCAGTGGGTTACTTGTAATCTGCGGTATATACTGTTAGACTGCTGACTTGCTGGTATTGTCACAACGTTCATGTGATTGTAGTTGGAATCATAGTTCATGTATCCCCGTATACTTGGGTGTGAAAAAGAAAAAATTAAGTTCGATTAGCATCAGCTTCGAGCTGGTAGCCAGGCTATAGCGTTAGTCAGTTGTTCTATGCATCGAGATAGTGTTGCACTGGAGATGTCGTGCTTGTTATGGAGAAATTTGAGGTATCTATTAGTTGGTGAGCTAACTCTCGTCCTGTGTAAGGTGCATTTTCCTTGGGGACTATAACCACCCCGTGCATTTTGAAAATTTATCATTTTGTCACCTCAGTGACCTTGTAATTCTGTGTGTGGAACATGATGGGGTGTGTGCGAGATGTTGAAAGTGGAGAACATGTGAATTTGGGGACAGTAACCGCCCCGTGCATTTGAAAATTTATCATACCATCACATCTGCGATCCTGTAATTCTGTATTTTGAGCATGCTGTGGCATGTCGAGGACCGCTGAGTTAAAGAATCTGAAGTTTTGAGGATATTAATCACCTTGTGCTTGTAGAAATGTGTCACATGACACCTATGGGTGTTCGTTGTAGTGAGGTAGATCTGTGTATGGGACCATGGAAGTGGTTTGTTGTCCGTGTGGGTGTAAAAGTTATAAGTAATTTGTGTTTTTTTTTAATGGTGGAGCCACGTTCGTTTAGGTATGTCTTGAAAATTGGTTGGTACCAACTTGAGTTTGTGTCTAGTTCTGCTGAGCTATGTGCTTTGGGAGTAGAATTAGTGTGGCCTCTGCACCGGGCTCGTAGATGTTGTTGGTTTGATATTGGTTAGTTTCCCGGCCTAGAAGGTGGCATCTTGATTTCGAGAAGATGTTTTAATTTTGAACATTTGGTGTAACTTTTTTGATTTGGTTCTCAGGATAGGTGTGATCACCTTAGTGTCCTGCGTTCGGTTGGTCATCCTACAGGAACTCTTGGGGGTTTGTAGACGGTTAGGGTGCGTTGGCGAGTAGCGATGAAGTTATTTGGTGAAATTTGGTTAGGTGCAGGTATGTAAATAGGTTGGATCGTGGTGTCTATTGTATAACGTGGTCTTCCCATTTGGTTATTGTTCTCGTGGAAGGTAGTTGCTGTTTTCTGTCGTTCGTCGGATGGCCACCGTGGACGGTTAGGGGCAGCGACTGGTGAAATGAGACAGTGACTTTGGTATTCATTATGTTTTAATATATGTCACATACCTGAGACGATCCATATGGTTTGATTATGGTATGTTGTTTGTTTTAAAATGTTTTGGTGCTTCCTAAATGTGTTCTGTTTTCCTACGGTACTGCGTGAGGCCATCAAAGTAAATGTAAATTCATTTTTGAGTATGTTTAACTGTTTTGGAAGGGTACCAGTGAGTTCCCCCTTGGATTATTTCTATTTTGATAGTGTTGCCCATAAAATTTCAGGGAATTTCGGTGGGAAAATATCTGAAATTTTGTAAATATTATGGTTTCTGGATGTTTTAGTCAAAAATTGGTTGGTATAAGTTGATTTGGTTATTCTTGCTAAGTATTGTAGTGAACTTTCAATTAAGCTTGTTAACGTCAGTCATATCGTATAGTTGGTTGCCCCTTTCTGTGATTTTCATACTTCAGTGAACTTTAACTATGCCCTGGAACCCCTGTCTTGGCGCAGAACCTTGTTCGTGGCCTCAAGCATCCCGTGTGTGACTTGAAAGACTCTTAAGTGAACTTCGATGGCACACTAATGCTTCGTGTGATTTTTTTTTATCCTTCCTGGGATAACTTAAGTTGTTTAGGGCTGGTTGACTGGCCTGGAACGCTTGTTCCCTTTAAGGGAACTGTATTTGGACCATACGCTGCTGTTCTGATGTGTGTTTCAGTGGTCACTATGTGGGACGTGTACTACCAATCTGGGCCCACTTTGGAGGTACCATCTTGGTCCCATGGCATCATTCTACCCGAGGAGATCTACTTCAAGGTCTGCTGGCGAAGATTGGAGTAGCCTCTTCAGCTGCCAAGAGACCGGCTGGACACCATCACCCTGTTTGTCATCTCCCCGTCGTCTTCCTTTGGAGGAGGAGGATGTACCGATTTTGCAAATCAGTACATGTTCATCTTTATCTTCGAGGCGCAGTAAGAACTCCAGGTCTGAACGGATTATCATGCGAGCATACACCAAGCCTCTTCTGAGAATTCATTTCGCCTCTCTGGCGCCTGACTGTTGGTGAAATGGGTTCGCCAAGCCCTTTTTCTGCCAGGATTTGTGCCCTTTGTGTGTCCTGTCACTTAAAGGATTATCGCTGATGGAAGGGAGATAAATCAAGCCTTGTATCTGTGAACATTGGAGGAGTGAACATTTCCTGTCAGCTACATTCGCCAAGCTCTTGTTCTAAGAACAATCTGGCAGGAACATTGTGTAACGCCTCAGCTCCTGGAAAGTTTCTACGCACTAGCTGTGTGGGGTGATATTCAATGGTACCAACTCAAACCTTGGACTCTGGCCTTGTTTTGGCCCGTTGCGCCACTAGTCGCATTTGGTATTACTGGAGTAGTGTGGTGGGGGTACACGGGAATACAGGGCTGTGGCCTGTGAATCCAGAGACAGTGTGTCGAGGACCTTGCCGACATAAAGACTCTTAAGCAATTGCCTCCGGGGAAACTAATAGTGCAGTTTCCTCGGAGGGCTGGAAGACACCAGGTGGTACTATCATAACTTAATTCTGAGGGGCAACTAAAAACAGGTTGAATACTAACTTTGACTGCAAAATTTTGGTAATGTGATTCTAAGGCCATGTGTCGGTGGACCATAATGTGAACTAGATACAGATTTTGACATTTTATTTAGTATATCAGTATGTAATATTTTGGAATTTTATTTAGTATATTAGTATGTAATATTTTGGAAGGTCTTGTATAATTTGGTGATACGGTTCTATGTAGGTTACTGCAGGGTGGGTTACTTATTGCCCTATTTCCCGTTAGCTGGATGGGAACCTCGTGGACTTAATTTTAGTCAGATAGGCTTCAAAGGACAGTCAGTGCTGGACTCTGAAGCTTCTCGGACGCTTTCGTTCGCTAAGGAACGCGTTTGTTGCTTTATGCAATTTGTTTGTGAAATGGCACCCGGCCTGAATTTCATGTTGTTATATTTCCTTTTATCCTTGTGGATGATATTACCCTCTGTTCAGTAATTCAATTAATCGTATGATGGGAAAATGAATTTTTGCCAACTGGGCAATTATGGTTTTAGTTGTAATTTAATTGTATCATTCCTAGATCTTTATTATACTTTGACATTTGGAAGTTGTTTTTCATTTAATACTGGCAGTCAGTAGGAAGATTGTTTCTGTTCCCTTCACCATGTGTGGCAAGATTAAAATTGTCGGCCTTTCTGAGTACGTCCAGCCTTCCATTCAACAAGCTGGTCTTGACATTAGCTTCGTCTCGCCTGATCTCTTATCCTATATCAAATCAGGGTGTTCTTGAATACCACGAAAATTGGAACATTCACTCCTAGTTTTTTTTCTGTGAACTCAGCTGACCTAGCGAGTAATTAAATTAGGCCTTTTCTGTGTGTTATAAATTATTAATTTTTGGTATGGTAATATCATGTTGATGAATTATATTTTGATATGCTAATATTATTATCATCTGGTTATTCAAAGGGTAAAGGGGGGATGAGAGCCATTACAGTGGTAGCGAGAGCATGATTCTGATCTTCTTGTCACAACATTATGCCAAATGACCTTCCTTATAGCTGCATGTATTTATTTAATAACATAAATTCAGGAACTAATTAAAACTGGGCCCTCCTCCTTACTAATCTTTTCTCCACACAGGTAGGATTGTTTCAAACTCTGTGTAATGAATAATTTGTGTTCTGTTACATGAAATTTATGTACGATGGCTTCCCGCAAAATCATCGTGAAATACTTATCAGATGAAGAGGTAACCTACGAATTGCTGTTACGTAACCTTGAAGTGCCCAGGGATGCAGAACTAGCGCGCCAGAGTCTAGAGTATGCCGTGAATTTTGCAGCAACCCTTCCAAAGCTGTCAACTGCTGAATTCAAACTTGGTGAGTCTAAGTTATGTGACTCAGTTAAAGAAATTTGTAACGTAATTAAGTATTGTTTCAGTGAAGTAGAATGTAGCCCTGTTGATCTCACCAAATTGAAAGCTCGAATTGATTACCTATATCTCCGATGTGTGGATTTGTTGCAATCTGATGAGGAACGTCCCATCGCCGAGTTGAAAGGTTTATTAGAGGCTGAAGTTAATTTAGTGGAATGTGCTCAGACCTTGGACACTGTTAATCGTGTGAGTGGAAGTGGGGATTTCTTGAATTCAACTCCTGCATGTAGCCGTAATGTCTCGGCAAGTCTAGGCGCCAGTCTGGCTGAAAATGCGACTGGCCAAGTTGGTAATCGTGTCGCTGTACCTGCCGCACTCCGTGGCAACGGAATAGCTCGCTTGCCCGACAGCTGTGAGAGTCAAGAGATTTTTACCATTGTCGGTAACCGTACCTTTAATCATGAAACTGTGACAACAAATTCTGTGCTTGACCAGGCAGCGTTAGGTCCTGATATGGTGATACCAGTTTCGAATACCATTAATCCTAATGCTGTGATGGCTTCTGTGACAAATAATACCAGCAACGTAACCTTCAACCTCCCCGGACGTGAAAATTGTACTTGCAGTTGTAATTGTGTAACTTGTAACTCCGTCTCTGCTGTTGTCGCCTCGCCTCGTGTAAGGAGGTCGGCAATCGAACCCCAGTCTGTTTTAAATTTCCCCTCATCTAGTTGTAATCCTGTTAGTGTCGGTGCTCGAGAAGTAAATTCTAGAGATAATTCCGGGTCTGTTTCATCATTTAAAGTGCCGGGTAACTCAGGTCATCAGGGACCTACAGTGACACAAAATTCTCCTTCAGAACCGGTTAGGGATTTAAATTCTGTTTATCGAGACTCTCAGGGGAGTGTTTCAAATTCAGGGCGTAACCTCCTTTCTTCATCTTGTTCCGGAAACCAAAATTATGTGCAAGGAAATCCATGTGCCGAAATGCCAGGTCGTAACGTGTCCAATGATGAGCATTCTAATTATTCTGTTTTTTCTAAGGCCAGCTTTGGTTCTGTCAGTCACCCCATTTTGGGTTTTGTTTCAAAGTTATCGGGTAGAAGTATGGACACGGTTGAAGGCGTCGTTGATTTTTTGAGAATATTGGTCGATATTCATGAGTGTGCTATCCAATTCGGTGTCAGCGACCAAGTGGTCTTTCAATTAATATCCTCCCATGTGTCGGATACGTTGGGAACCTATGTGACTAGTGCCTTGTGTGAAGGTTGGAGTGTGGAGAATTTTATGTCCGAGATGTTGCGAGTATTTGTGCCCATCAGGTCGCTCGATACTGTGAAGGGACGTTACCTGTACCGAGCTCAGGGCATTAACGAGCCGTTAAATTCATACATTGTGGACATATCCAGGTATGTACAAGTCTTTAGAGTAGATATGCCAGAGGCAGAAGTGGTAAGGCTTATTTTGGCCGGTGCTACGCCGGAATTTCGGAATTGCCTATGTGTTGGAACTAATCCGAGTACGATTAGGGAACTGCGTGAAGCCGCTATTCAGGCCGAATCCGTGCGTTCGGTTGATATCATAAGGTATGCAACTAGTATGCCCCCTCCCTTCATTAACCCTGTTCCGTTTGTTCGACCTCCTTCGGTTCGACCACCACCTGGGGCCGGTCGTCCTTCCCATAATTCGCCTAGGAGTAGTAGTAATCGTCCTGTGACGTGCTTCAACTGTGGACAGCAGGGCCACATGGCGTGGAACTGTCCGGTGAAAAAGAATTGACTATTCCGAGACGGGCATCCTGAAATCCACCTTGCCAAGGATCAGCGATGTGCATTGGAAAATGAGATGACGAGGGATGACGCCAAAGTTATCGGAGCTAATGGTGTCTGTTCTAAAGTTTCAAATGTAGTTCTACCCTCTCCTATGGTTGAAATTGCAATTAATGACGCATGTGTAATAGCTGTTTTAGACTCGGGAAGTGCTGCTTCATTGGTTAGCGAGAATTGGTATTTGTCAATGAAACTCATTTGTAAATTCAGTAACCTGTCAAATGTAGATGTTAAGTTGGTTTCTGCCAACGGTGCTCAATTGGACGTTCTTGGTTCTGTGAAGTTTAAAGTTCGGATTCATAAATTTTGTTGGAAATTTTCCTTTTGGGTCATTAAGAATTTGTCATGTCCTATTATTCTGGGCGCTAATTTTTTTGCTTATACTGGCTTACTGCTAGATATGCAACACGAATCATTCTGGTTCAGGTTTTGTTCTGAGGTAAAATTTAAATTTCTTTCTACTGCTGTCCCTAGCGCGAGTGCTCATGCTGTCAACCGTGATGCTGAACCCGTCTTGTCCACCGGGGTTGAATCCTTGGATTTAAGTAATTTATCTGACGCTCAAGCTAAAGAGATTAGAGATTTGTGTGGGTATTTTCCCGAGGTGTTCACTGACGATTTAGGAATGACTAAGATCCTGGAGTATAAAATTGAAGTAACGGATACTATACCCGTCAGACATCCTCCCTACCGTTTTAGTCCACCCAAAATGTTGGAATTAAAGAAATTAATCGATCAGATGTTACTAGATGGAGTGATTCGACCCTCCACATCAGCATATTCCTCACCTGTGTTCTTAGTACCTAAGCCAAATGGTGGTTTTCGGCCAGTCGTAGATTATCGTAGGTTAAACAAAAAGATTGTTTTAGAATCCATCCCTCTTCCTGATTTACATAGCTGTTTTTCCTGGTTCAAAAACGCCTCCTATTATAGCCTCATTGACCTGACGCAGGCATATTTCCAAATTCCGTTAGCTGAAGAATCTAAGCATCTGACTGCATTCGCCACCGATTGGAATCTCTTTGAATATTGTCGATTGCCTTTTGGCCTCTCTACAGGGGGTGCTGTGCTTAGTAGGCTTCTTGATCACGTGTTTTCTGGCATCAAATTTGATTATTTGTATCACTACCTGGACGATGTTGTTGTTTACAGCGAGACGTTCGAAGACCACGTGCGCCATCTTCGTGAAGTATTTGGGAGGTTAAAATCTGCTGGTCTAACCGTAAAGTTGTCTAAAGTGTCCCTTGCTAAACCTAAAATTGCCTTTCTTGGACATGTTGTTTCTGCTGAAGGTGTTTCGGTCGATGACTCCCGAACCCAAGGAATTAGAGATTTTGCACCCCCTAAAAATGTGAAAGGAGTAGCCCGATTCGTGGGAATGGTTGGCTTTCTGCACAAATTTATACCCAATTTTGCACAGCGGGCGTTGCCACTTAATCATCTGCGAAGGTCTGACGTGAAATTTGAATGGGGCCCGTCGCAGCAAGCAGCTTTTGACGATTTGAAGGAGGCACTGTGTAGCGCTCCTGTCCTCGCTGTCCCTGATTTCAGTAAGAAGTTTATAATCCAGACTGATGCGTCGCTCGGTGCTGTAGCTGCTGTGTTGTTACAAGAAAGTGAGTTAGGTAGACGACCTATTGGTTTTGCTTCTCGAACTCTGTCACCTGCTGAAGTAAATTATTCCGTATACGAGCTTGAGGGGCTCGCAGTGATGTTTGGACTGGAGAAATTCCGAATGTATGTCGAACATGTTCCTTTCGAACTTGAAACCGATAACCAGGCCCTGAGCTGGGTCCTGGCTAGACCTCGAACCACTGGGCGAATCGCCAGGTGGGCTACCCGTATTTCATCATTTCAGTTCACCGTTCGTCATATAAAGGGTTGTGAAAATGTCATAGCCGACTCCCTTAGCCGCATGTATGAAGAAGTTCCTAATAAATGTAAGAATCTCGTTCCCGAGGAAAATCATGAAAATATTTGTGCTGTGTCACTTAAGCGTCTCTATGGAGAAATTCCTGACAGGTGTGAAACTCTCTCTTTAGAGGACCCTGTTGTTGTTGGGGCTAATTCAGCTCAACACATGTTAGTAAATTCACCGTTATTGTTTGGAGACATTGCTGACCATCAGAAGGAAGATCCCGTCTTGTGTGACTTAATAGCTCGATTAGTTTCTGGAGAAGAAATAAAACCTTATATTTTAAAGCCTGGTGTACTGTGTTGTGTAACTAGGCGTGATAGAAAGCCTAAAGTTGTTTTGCCTACTCAGCTAATAAATGGCATGCTAATGTATTTTCACGAGTCACCCGCTGGAGGCCACCTAGGAATATTCAAAACTCGACAGAAAATAAGGCAGTCTTTTGTTTGGAAAGGTCTCGATAAGGATGTGAGAAAGTTCGTGCTGAGGTGTCATGATTGTAAAGTGAGTAAGCCTACCGTCAGTGGTAAGGTTGGTAAGTCAGCTTCCGAACCTGCGTCCAGGCCCTTGGAACGCTTGTATGTGGCCTTCGTTGGGCCCCTGCCGAGGTCTAAACTAGGTAATCGTTTTGCCTTTGTTTGTGTTGATGGTTTCTCTCGCTTTTCGTGTTTTTTTCCCACTAGAAATTGCGACTCTGCTACTGTCATAAGATGTTTAAAGTCTGTTTTCTCTTCCTTTGGTCCTAGTCAATACTTGGTGTCAGATAGTGCCAAGGCTTTTGTTTCTCATCAGTTCAGAAAATTTTGTTTTGATTATTCTATTTCCCATGTCACCACGACACCTTATTCCCCCAACCCTAGTTTGGCAGAGAGAGTTAACCGAAATTTGAGAGCTGCGCTTATCGCATATCATCGTGACAATCATGCCAAGTGGGATTCGTCATTACATTGGTTACCCTACGCCTTCAATACTGCTGAGCATGAATCCCATGGGAAAACGCCGTTTTCACTTATGTATGCGTTCGTCCCAAATTCCCCTCTAACGAATCTGTGGTCACTTCATGATCTGCTTCCTGACCAACCCTCTCCTGATCGTGTCAGAGAAATCTGGAAGGAGGCCAAAGCTGCTATAAAGATCTCGCATGATAAGCTGGCTGAGAGATATAATTTGGGCTGAAAACAGGGTGGATATTCTGTCGGAGATTTTGTGTATGCAAAAAACTTCTGGGCTAAGGCCCCAGGGCGTCAGGTATCAGGTAAACTGCAGCCAAAATATGAGGGCCCCTATGAGATTCTGTCTTTTCCTTCTGAAGTAACAGTGTTATTAGAGGATCTGTCTAGGAAACGTGTTTTTAGGACTCATATATCGAATTGTAAACCTGCTAGTGAACGAGAAACTCGAGATGTGTAAAAGGTGAAATTATGATGTTCTATATCCTGTGAATGCGATGATATGAAGTTCAGGGCGATGGGAGATGGTCTAGTTGTTCCGCTGAAGTCAAATCTCTTATGCCATCTTTTGTAATCCTCAAGAAAGGCTGTGATCTGCTTCTGTTAGCTGAGTTTTGTTCATCATATTCGTGGTTGATATTTTTGAGCTGCTGACGTGATGGCTTTAGAAATTGTATCAGTGATCTGGAAAATCTTCGAATTGCAATCTCTTGTCGGTTGAAAATGTATCTGGTTAGGTTAGTCAGTGGGTTACTTGTAATCTGCGGTATATACTGTTAGACTGCTGACTTGCTGGTATTGTCACAACGTTCATGTGATTGTAGTTGGAATCATAGTTCATGTATCCCCGTATACTTGGGTGTGAAAAAGAAAAAATTAAGTTCGATTAGCATCAGCTTCGAGCTGGTAGCCAGGCTATAGCGTTAGTCAGTTGTTCTATGCATCGAGATAGTGTTGCACTGGAGATGTCGTGCTTGTTATGGAGAAATTTGAGGTATCTATTAGTTGGTGAGCTAACTCTCGTTCTGTGTAAGGTGCATTTTCCTTGGGGACTATAACCACCCCGTGCATTTTGAAAATTTATCATTTTGTCACCTCAGTGACCTTGTAATTCTGTGTGTGGAACATGATGGGGTGTGTGCGAGATGTTGAAAGTGGAGAACATGTGAATTTTGGGGACAGTAACCGCCCCGTGCATTTGAAAATTTATCATACCATCACATCTGTGATCCTGTAATTCTGTATTTTGAGCATGCTGTGGCATGTCGAGGACCGCTGAGTTAAAGAATCTGAAGTTTTGAGGATATTAATCACCTTGTGCTTGTAGAAATGTGTCACATGACACCTATGGGTGTTCGTTGTAGTAAGGTAGATCTGTGTATGGGACCATGGAAGTGGTTTGTTGTCTGTGTGGGTGTAAAAGTTATAAGTAATTTGTGTTTTTTTTTAAGGTGGAGCCACGTTCGTTTAGGTATGTCTTGAAAATTGGTTGGTACCAACTTGAGTTTGTGTCTAGTTCTGCTGAGCTATGTGCTTTGGGAGTAGAATTAGTGTGGCCTCTGCACCGGGCTCGTAGATGTTGTTGGTTTGATATTGGTTAGGTTCCGTGCCTAGAAGGTGGCATCTTGATTTCGAGAAGATGTTTTAATTTTGAACATTTGGTGTAACTTTTGTGATTTGGTTCTCAGGATAGGTGTGATCACCTTAGTGTCCTGCGTTCGGTTGGTCATCCTACAGGAACTCTTGGGGGTTTGTAGACGGTTAGGGTGCGTTGGCGAGTAGCGATGAAGTTATTTGGTGAAATTTGGTTAGGTGCAGGTATGTAAATAGGTTGGATCGTGGTGTCTATTGTTTAACGTGGTCTTCCCATTTGGTTATTGTTCTCGTGGAAGGTAGTTGCTGTTTTCTGTCGTTCGTCGGATGGCCACCGTGGACGGTTAGGGGCAGCGACTGGTGAAATGAGACAGTGACTTTGGTATTCATTATGTTTTAATATATGTCACATACCTGAGACGATCCATATGGTTTGATTATGGTATGTTGTTTGTTTTAAAATGTTTTGGTGCTTCCTAAATGTGTTCTGTTTTCCTACGGTACTGCGTGAGGCCATCAAAGTAAATGTAAATTCATTTTTGAGTATGTTTAACTGTTTTGGAAGGGTACCAGTGAGTTCCCCCTTGGATTATTTCTATTTTGATAGTGTTGCCCATAAAATTTCAGGGAATTTCGGTGGGAAAATATCTGAAATTTTGTAAATATTATGGTTTCTGGATGTTTTAGTCAAAAATTGGTTGGTATAAGTTGATTTGGTTATTCTTGCTAAGTATTGTAGTGAACTTTCAATTAAGCTTGTTAACGTCAGTCATATCGTATAGTTCGTTGCCCCTTTCTGTGATTTTCATACTTCAGTGAACTTTAACTATGCCCTGGAACCCCTGTCTTGGCGCAGAACCTTGTTCTTGGCCTCAAGCATCCCGTGTGTGACTTGAAAGACTCTTAAGTGAACTTCGATGGCACACTAATGCTTCGTGTGATTTTTTTTTATCCTTCCTGGGATAACTTAAGTTGTTTAGGGCTGGTTGACTGGCCTGGAACGCTTGTTCCCTTTAAGGGAACTGTATTTGGACCATACGCTGCTGTTCTGATGTGTGTTTCAGTGGTCACTATGTGGGACGTGTACTACCAATCTGGGCCCAGTTTGGAGGTACCATCTTGGTCCCATGGCATCATTCTACCCGAGGAGATCTACTTCAAGGTCTGCTGGCGGAGATTGGAGTAGCCTCTTCAGCTGCCAAGAGAGCGGCTGGACACCATCACCCTGTTTGTCATCTCCCCGTCGTCTTCCTTTGGAGGAGGAGGATGTACCGATTTTGCAAATCAGTACATGTTCATCTTTATCTTCGAGGCGCAGTAAGAACTCCAGGTCTGAACGGATTATCATGCGAGCATACACCAAGCCTCTTCTGAGAATTCATTTCGCCTCTCTGGCGCCTGACTGTTGGTGAAATGGGTTCGCCAAGCCCTTTTTCTGCCAGGATTTGTGCCCTTTGTGTGTCCTGTCACTTAAAGGATTATCGCTGATGGAAGGGAGATAAATCAAGCCTTGTATCTGTGAACATTGGAGGAGTGAACATTTCCTGTCAGCTACATTCGCCAAGCTCTTGTTCTAAGAACAATCTGGCAGGAACATTGTGTAACGCCTCAGCTCCTGGAAAGTTTCTACGCACTAGCTGTGTGGGGTGATATTCAATGGTACCAACTCAAACCTTGGACTCTGGCCTTGTTTTGGCCCGTTGCGCCACTAGTCGCATTTGGTATTACTGGAGTAGTGTGGTGGGGGTACACGGGAATACAGGGTTGTGGCCTGTGAATCCAGAGACAGTGTGTCGAGGACCTTGCCGACATAAAGACTCTTAAGCAATTGCCTCCGGGGAAACTAATAGTGCAGTTTCCTCGGAGGGCTGGAAGACACCAGGTGGTACTATCATAACTTAATTCTGAGGGGCAACTAAAAAGAGGGTGAATACTAACTTTGACTGCAAAATTTTGGTAATGTGATTCTAAGGCCATGTGTCGGTGGACCATAATGTGAACTAGATACAGATTTTGACATTTTATTTAGTATATCAGTATGTAATATTTTGGAATTTTATTTAGTATATTAGTATGTAATATTTTGGAAGGTCTTGTATAATTTGGTGATACGGTTCTATGTAGGTTACTGCAGGGTGGGTTACTTATTGCCCTATTTCCCGTTAACTGGATGGGAACCTCGAGGACTTAATTTTAGTCAGATAGGCTTCAAAGGACAGTCAGTGCTGGACTCTGAAGCTTCTCGGACGCTTTCGTTCGCTAAGGAACGCGTTTGTTGCTTTATGTAATTTGTTTGTGAAATGGCACCCGGCCTGAATTTCATGTTGTTATATTTCCTTTTATCCTTGTGGATGATATTACCCTCTGTTCAGTAATTCAATTAATCGTATGATGGGGAAATGAAATTTTGCCAACTGGGCAATTATGGTTTTAGTTGTAATTTAATTGTATCATTCCTAGATCTTTATTATACTTTGACATTTGGAAGTTGTTTTTCATTTAATACTGGCAGTCAGTAGGAAGATTGTTTCTATTCCTTTCACCATGTGTGGCAAGATTAAAATTGTCGGCCTTTCTGAGTACGTCCAGCCTTCCATTCAACAAGCTGGTCTTGACATTAGCTTCGTCCCGCCTGATCTCTTATCCTAAATCAAATCAGGGTGTTCTTGAATACCACGAAAATTGGAACATTCACTCCTAGGTTTATTTTTTTGCTGTGAACTCAGCTGACCTAGCGAGTAATTAAATTAGGCCTTTTCTGTGTGTTATAAATTATTAATTTTTGGTATGGTAATATCATGTTGATGAATTATATTTTGATATGCTAATATTATTATTATCATCTGGTTATTCAAAGGGCAAAGGGGGGGGGGGATGAGAGCCATTACAAGAGAAACAAGGCATGTGGGCCAGATGGGATTTACTATGAGCATATCAAAAGCACGGCCCCATACTTTTTAGACCTATGGACAGACATTTTTAATGAATGCCTAAAACAAGGAACAATTCCAAACATCTGGCGACATGCCACGCTGAAGCTGTTATATAAAGGCAAAGGAGATATGGAAGATCCAAATGCATACAGGGGCATAGCATTAGAATGTACAGCCTTCAAAATCCTAACGAGTCTTCTGAATAACCGACTATATCAAATGATAGAGAAATTCATCCCTGATGAGCAATTCGGGTTCACCAAGGGCAAATCGGCCGGCCCCGTGGTGTTGGGGTAGCGCGCCTGTCTCTCACCCGGAGGCCCCGGGTTCGATCCCCGGCTCCGTCAGGGATTTTAAAACTGACGTGAGGGTTGGAACGGGCTGCACTCAGCCTCGTGAGGACAATTGAGTAGCTGTCTGACAGTGAGACAGCGCCCCGATCACGAATACCAAGATTAACGGCCGAGGGGACCCGACGCGCTGATCACGCGTCACCCCAATATCTGCAGGCCAAATGGCTGGGCAGCGGTCGCTTGGTCGGCCTTAGCCCGTCATGGGCTGGATAGTGCCAGGGAGGGGGGGGGGGGGGTTGAAGGGCAAATCGACTTTACACGCTGTGAAATACCTTAAGGACGAAATCGAGGAAGTTTTGAAATACCGGAGAGGAAAGCTTCATGTGATTTGCGTGGATTACACCAAGGCATTTGACCTTTTAAATAGATCCATGATAATAGAAAAACTGGAAGGATTCATAGGGGGAAATTACATCACGAGAATTATTAGAGATATACTTGGCCGTAACTCGGTACAAATAGATGATAGTGTTGATCGATCCAGGCCACTAGAACAGAAAAATGGCGTGTTGCAGGGAGATCCACTTAGCCCACTATTGTTCAATATAGCAACATCAGATATCATCAAATGCATCAAAGCAGACGTCAAAATACTGGCATATACTGATGACATGGTTCTTATGTCACCCGAGATAACAAAACTTCAAGAAGCCTTTGACCAGCTGGAAAAGTGGGCCACCAAAAATGAACTGCAAATGAATGAAAAGAAACCCGTTGTAATGACATTCAGGAAAGGAGGCAAATCAGCAACCAATGACAAGATCACATACAGAAATGAACCAATAACAACTGTTCCATACTTTAAATACTTAGGAATCACATTACAGACATAGGCTATGGAAATGTCTTTACGATACATGTCAAAGAAAGAATAACAGCTGCGACCTTAGCCATGATAAGTCTAAAAACTCTTCCACAGATCTCGCTGGTAACAGCAATGGAAATATTTAAATTGAAAATTACGCCCATCATAACATACGGCATGGAGTTAATTTGGGAACACCTTATCAAAAGTAATCTAACGGACTTAGAAAAAGTAAAAGCAAAATTCCTAAAAAAGACGTTGGGTGTATCTAAGTACACCCGTTCGCGCTTGGTATATGTGCTGGCTAGGGAAAATTTCTTCATAGAAGATCTCCGCCTGCAACTACATCTACCCTCTACACATGCGTATCAGTGCTTGCTTATAGACCTTCAAAGCAAAAGGGAAGACATATGGCTGGAGTTTTACACTACAGACGCAATGTTAAACAGTGATTGGAAAAAGACAGGGTATGAACTAAGACACTTAATGACACTTAATGACGCGTTTCGCTGTTCACGGTTTTCACCACCGGATATGCAGCAGAGCCAACTATCATGAACCACAAGAACTACAGTGTATATGCAAATTGTGCGGAAGAAGCTGTGAGAGGTACCACGCAATGCTTTGTGGGAAAAGACTAGTCACGCTGACTAAATTCTGTCTCGATGCTGAGAACTAATATGTTTTCTTTGCACATTGTGAGAATCTTTTCTCTATTATTATTATTCAAACTTTCACTTCGATCGCATGATTACGACACAAGAAAAAATACTTAATTTTAAAATTTCGTATAGCCGCCATCTTGAGGTTATGCAAACAATTGAACTAAATTAGATGCCAGTGCATTACAATGTGTATAATCATTTACTGTACCTCATTTCACTGCGCTCAGAGAGTTAAATCGCGAGAAAAGTCTATTAAAATATTTCAACTTCGCTTGGCCGCCATTTCGTTTTGTACTTTACAGGTTTTTGAAAGTTACATAGATAAACTTGTAGTAGTGACTTGTATGACCGTACAAAATTTCAGAGTGATATCATAAATAGTGTCGGAGATATAGAATGCCGGTGAAATATTTCGCACAACCGCCATTTTGAGGTTATGTAAACAATTGTACTAAATTAGATGCCAGTGCATTACAATGTGTATAAACATTTGCTGTACCAAGTTTCATTACGTTTGGATGGTTAAATCGCGAGAAAGGTCTATCTAAAAGTCTCAACTTCGCTTGGCCGCCATGTTGGTTTTGTAGTTACCAGGTTTTTGAAAGTCTCATGGGTGAACTTCTAGTAGTGTCTTTTAACACCGTACAAAATTCCAGGGTGATATTGGTAATAGTTTCGGAGATACTGAATGCTGGTAAAATATTTCGCACAGCCGCCATGTTGGATTGGTGAGACACAATAAAATTTGAAAATCACAATCGGGGTCGGCCAGAATGGTGCTATGATCTTACCGAGTTTCATTGTAATCGCTCCAGCCGTTTAGAAGTTATTAGGGACACACACACACACATACACGGACAAAAGGTGATCTCATAGGCTAAGCCTATTTTTTTTTTCATAAAATGAAAATAGGCTAAAAGTCATACAAATAAAATTACAATAATAATTACCCTCTGGCCCGGAGGGTAGTCCCTGGCAAGGGTGGGGTAGACAGGGCTCCTTAGCCACAGTGAAGGCAACCTGTCTAGGGGTGACAACCCCGAATAATAAGCCTCTCAAGCTAACAACTTGAGCAGTACCTTGGACAGTGACTCGTCGCTGCCCCATGAAGAATGATCTTCAACTGAGCATGGAGGAAAATTTCGCTAAATGCACTACCCCAGGTGGTAACCAATCCACCGTTGCCCATGGCAACGTTAGCCGACCTTCGGATTCTGGGGAGTCCGCACTAACATGCTTTAAGGATGAGTCGGAGCATCCTGAAATTCCTGGACGTAAACTCAGATCAAGACGGCAAAGTTTCTTCGCAACATTTAACGCCAATTCACTGCTCAAAGTGGGTAAACTGAAACATCTGACAGACTCACTAACACGACATAACATAGTACTGACAGCAGTACAGGAAACCAGATTCACTGATGACCATGCCCTTGAATCCCAAGGGTACTGAATCCTCAAAGGAAAAGTCGGTCAGCGAGTAATGAAGAACGTACCCCACTTAGGTACAGGATTTATAATCAGCCATAAGATACTAGATTCAGTCATCGACTTTAGTTCTCCAAGCAGTCGTGTATCTATCCTCTCTCTCAAATGTGCTAACAAGGGCTACACTTTAGTCAATGTACACGCCCCAACCAACCAGGACAACAAGCGCAACCCAGACAGAACTGACAAATTCTGGGAAGACCTAGAAGATATTCTCTCTAAAATCCCAGACCGACATACCACCATACTGCTTGGTGACTTCAATGCCCAGTTAGGAAGGGAGAAAAAATACAGAAACATAGTGGGCAACTATCCAGCGCATAAACGAACTAATCGCAATGGAGAACGATTGGTGGAACTGTGCAGGGCTTTCGACTTGGTTATGAAGTCTACAGCATTTAAACATCTGCCAAGAAAGCAAAAGACTTGGATCTCTCCTAACATTAACCTGGGTGAATTCCAGATAGATCATGTGGCCATCTCAAGAAAATCCCAAAAGGAAATACAAAACGTGAAGGTATTAAGAAGCGCCAATCTGGACTCAGACCACTACCTCTCTAAGATCAAACTGCGACTCCAACCTAGAAACAATAGATTACACAGAACCTCCAAGATGGTCAGATTTGATATAGAGCGACTTAAGAACAATCAAGAAGTCAGTCGAAGACTGAACAGTGCAGATCTTAACAACTGGGACCAACTGAAAGAAGCTCTTGTCAAGACGGCTAGTGAACTTGCTCCCCTCACTAGAAGAAAGAAACATCCGTGGTGGACTGAAGACTGTGACAACACAATAGCTCAAAGACAGACAGCCTGGATGAAATGGAACTCTAAAAAGACTAAGGAAAATTGGGAGAACTACTTGGAACAAAGGAAGCTTACAACCAAGATAATCCGAGGAACCAAACGGGCCTTCACACGCAACCAACTAACCCAAATCGAAGAGAACTTCGCTAAAAATAACACCAGAGACTTTTACAAAACATTCAAGCAGTCACTCGGAAAATACACTCCACCAAGTCTCCACTTCAAAGACTCACAGGGCAAACTGGCTTTTAACGACAAGGACAACTGTCGCCTCTTAGCTCAGTACTTTAAGAACTTGCTCAACTGTGATCCACCCAGCGAAGACTTTGACTACATACAAACAACACCAAACCCGGACTCGCTGCCTCCTTCACTGGAAGAAGTTCGTGAAATCATTCAACTTCTTAAGAACAACAAGGCAGCTGGAGAGGACTCCATTGTTGGTGAACTCTGGAAATGTGCTGGAAGCAATGCTATGTGCAAACTCACCGAGATCATACAGAACATCTGGGAAACAGAGAAATTACCACCTGACTGGACCTCAGCTCTGATCCATCCCCTCCACAAGAAAGGAGATTTTACTGACCTAAACAACTACCGTGGGATTTCTCTCGTCCCGGTAACATACAAGATTTTCTCCAAGGCATTACTAACACGGGCAGAAAGTCAACTGGACAGTCAACTCGGAGAATATCAGGGAGGCTTCAGGAAGGGCCGATCCTGTGCTGAACAGATCCTCAACCTGAAAACTGTACTTGCATACTCCAAATTGAGAAACCGCAAGGCGGTTGTCACCTTTGTTGATTTTAGGAAGGCCTACGACTCTGTTGATAGGGAAACACTTAATAGAATTCTCCAAGAACTAGGGTTAGACAACAAAACCCGCAAACTCATTCTAGAAACCTTGACCAATACCCATTCCAAGGTTAAATTTAGAGGCGAGGTCTCAGCAAGCTTCGAGATAAAAACAGGGGTGAGACAAGGGGATGGACTTTCTCCACTTCTTTTCAACTGTGTCCTTGAAAAGGTTGTGAGAGAATGGCGCAAGGAACTGACCAATATGGGTGTCCAGAGTGGGATATACCTGGGGCGTAGGAAGGAAGGACTGGTTGTAGATTGCCTGGCCTTTGCTGACGACATGGCACTTATTGCCGATTCTCTGGATACAGCAACAATGCAGGTCAATTGCCTCAGAAGACAGGCAGCCAAAGTGGGTCTTCAAGTGTCGCTGGAAAAAACAGAATTCTTCACCAACATCAAAGAAGCTAACAGAGAGATGCTACTAGAACAGGGAAAAATCAAGAGGATTGAGAAATTTAAGTATCTCGGCGAATGGATTGAACCCAACTTATCAGAAAGAGCATCATTATCCATGAGAGTCAACAAGCTGGAACTGGCTTATCGACTGACAAAGAACATCTACAACAAGAAATGCCTGTCACGCAACCTGAAACTGAAGCACTACACCTCAGTCATACGACCAGAAGCCCTGTATGCCATGGAGTGTCTCTGATGGAGAAAATGGAAGTCAGAGAGAGGAGAATTCTCAGGAAGATCCTAGGTCCGGTAAAGGAAGATGAGGAATACCGTAGGCGGCACAATTCCGAGCTCTACGAACATATAGAAAGGCTCTCTGACTGTGCTAGGAAAAGGAGAGTAGCATTCTATGGTCATGTGGCAAGATTGCCTCCCAAAAGACTGACCAATAGGCTGTTCACTTTCTGGCAGAACAAGAAGGTTCGTACCACTTGGCTGACAGAAACTGAGAAAGACATTAATGAACTGGGAATATCAGATCTTCAAGACAGGCAATCTGTGAGACATGCCCTGAAGGAAGTCCATGGATTTCAGGAAAAAACCCGGAAGAAAGGTACCCCTTGGACAGATGAAAGGAAGGAGTTACACCGGCAGAAAATGCGACAAAACTGGGCAAAGATCAAAGCTCAACAGTTGAACAAGCGTGGTCCAAAGTAGGCCCATTCGAAACAAGAAGAAGAAAAGAAATATAAAAATTTTAAAATAATTGTAAAAATCAATTCATAATTAATTAATTAATTAAATTTAAAAAGACATCAAAATTAAATATATAAGAATATAAATTAAAATTAAATATAAATATATTAACATTAAAATTAGAGAAAAAAAACAACATTAATATTAAGAATAATAATTAATATAAATTAAAATGTTAAAACCCACAAAAATAAAAGTTTTGCCGAATAAAGAGTTAATGAGAGATCTGCCTCTAATGATCAAAGTTTCCGAGGCGCACAGTGCTTCAGGTTTGATTGCTGTGGTGTAACACTTTACGGGAGATGTTCCATGAGATTCTGTAGACTCTTTGTTAGCATCGCCATTATGGCCTCAAGGATCGATAATTTCTTGTAGACACTTAAGTTACTTTACTCCACTGGGTACCAAAGGCTGTTTATCCATGTACCGACGAGATCCTCCCATCAGCTGTTTTTTTATGAGGTTTGAAGTCCGCTGCAATTTCATGGATCCAATCGCTTTTTACCTATTATTATTATTATTATTATTATTATTATTATTATTATTAAGGTTCAGATGTTAAGAGAAAGTCTTTTTTTCTGAGTTCATTTTACCAGATTTATTTATTTATTTATTTATTTAGCGTGTGGCATTTAAACAGTTTCGTGTTGTTGTTTTTTTCGTAGCCAGTTTTCCCTCCAGGTAAGCTTTTCCCACGGAAACAGCGAGGGATCCCACCTTTACCGCCTCTACGGGCAGAGTCCTGGAGCTTGACATCGAAACGGGAGATACAACTGGGGAGGCGGGACTAGCGCCTCACCTGCAAAGCGAACAGGGGCCTCATGAGGGATGGGAAGATTGGGAGGGATGGACAAGGAGGCGGCCGTGGCCTGACGTTACGTACCATCCTGGCATTTGCCCGAAGTGTGAAACCACGGAAAACCACTTCGAGGATGGCTGAGGTGGGAATCGAACCCCCTCTACTCATTTGGACCATCCGAGGCTGAGTAGATCCCGTTCCAGTCCTCATACCACTTTTCAAATTTCATGGCAGTGCCGGGAACCGAACCGCGGATCTCCGGGGACGCAGCTAAGCACCCTGACCACTACACCACGGAGGCGACAACATTATTATTATTAGTATCCGTGGCTAAATGGTTAGCGCGCTAGGCTTTGGCTCAAAGCGCCCCGGGTTAATCCTGGAGTTAATTCCCGTGCCTCGGGTACTGGGTGTTTGTGACGTCTTCATCCTCATCACGACGCCCAGGTCGCCCGCGGGCGTCAACTAGAAAGACCTGCACTCGGCCTCTCGGGAGGCCACACCTCTCCAGAGCGAAACACGACTGCTGCAATGACAATACAAAGGGCGCTGCGGTTTAAACCCATCTAGACCTTCTTAGAATTCTATACCTGCTGAATTCCCAGAGTTGCACAATAAACCTACCCTCAGATAAGCAGCTACAGTAATCGCTTGCTTCCTTTACTTACGACATTGTAAAGTTCATTCCTCGTATCGCAGTTACAGACGGTCCTGATAATGATCGTAGTACAGAGGAGATGATCGTCGGAGGGAACTGGAAAAATGGATCGAAGTATAGTAAAGCCATCATAACTTCCGACTTGACGTTTCAGTGCTAAGGTAGAGTTTCGTTCGCTAAATCACGTCATAGCGAACGAAACTCAATTTGTCGTGATATATTTATTTGAATGACTGCCTGTGATTGTCTGGTTAAGGTGATTTTCCTTCTGACCTCTAGATAACTCTAGGGTAGAGAGATGTTTCGTTATAAAGAGTATCGTTGCATCGAGAAAACAAGCAGTTCCGTGACGAACTATTCTTAAAATGTAAGGCCTCTTTCACACGGAGCCACCAGGCATGAGCCAGTCTTGAAAGGGACGTGGAAGATGCAGCACTTGCTGTTTTTTCTATATATCAGGTTGCGTAAGCGCCGATAACGGGGAACTAGAAGATTTTGGGTTCACCCACTTTTGCAGGATCGATCAACAAAAGGTACATATTGTATTCTGTATATTGATCTTAGACAGAATCTAGTCAAATTTTTCACCTTCCTACGAATGAACATTACATTTTTTGATGAGCTACTGCAGTGTTTAAAAGATCAACTGACTGGAGTGGACACAAATATGAGAGAATATAGTACACCTCCAGAGGACACTGAGATAAGAAGAATTTGCACTTTTTCGATTTACAGTGTACTCCCCAATAATTCGTACATTATACTTTCATGGAGATAAACATATAAACAAGTGAATAGAACGCAATTGCGTGTAGTCATGGTTACAGCCGGACACGGATATTTGTTTATCTTTTTCGCGGGATGAGATAATCACAAGTGATACTAAATGTATTCAACTGCCGGGAGATAAGAGCAAACCCAAAGCGATTTAAAGCGATTTTAATCAAAAGTAATTTAATTACAGTTATCGTTACTTACCAAAAATTACAGTCAGTCTGAGAGAGTTGACGTTATATCATTTCAAATGACGCATGCTACAAATGCTACACATGTTAGAAAGGCTCAGGAGGACTCTTTCAACAGACTCCATTACCCATTAACTTAGGCTTCCCGCGCTGGCACCTCGTTAAGGGTCACCCATTATTTGAATCTGATATCTTGCAAGCCTCTTTAAGGGTCACCCTGTATTTGAATTGAATCTAACATACTGTACACCTCGTTAAGTGTCACCCTGTATTTTGCTTTGACATCCTGCACACCTCTTTAGGAGGCGCCCTGTATTCTTATCTGGCATCTTGTATATATCTTTAGAAGTCACCCTGTATTCTTGCGTGACATCTTGTACACCTCTTTAGGAGTCACCCTGTGTTCTTGTCTGACATCTTGTGCACCTCTTTAGGAGTCACCCTGTATTCTTCTCTGCCATCTTGTACACCTCTTTAAGAGTCACCTTGTATTCTTATCTGGCATCTTGTATATCTCTTTAGGAGTCACCCTGTATTCTTATCTGCCATCTTGTACACCTCTTTAGGAGTCACCTTGTGTTCTTGTCAGATATCTTGTGCACCACTTTAGGAGACACCCTGTATTCTTCTCTGCCATCTTGTACACCTCTTTAAGAGTCACCTTGTATTCTTATCTGGCATCTTGTACACCTCTTTAGGAGTCAGTCTGTATTCTTTTCGCTTCGCTCGAAGCCCCAGCTCGCTCGACGCCCCAGGACTCTTTCAACAGACTCCATTAACCATTCATTTAGGCCTCCCGCGCGGCTGCATGACGTCACATTCTCCGTCTCCGTCCCGCATAACGCAACAGCGAGGACATGGACCCTCCCAATTCTTCCTCCTTAACTCCCTGTTTGCGTATTCCTCAGCAGTTATATCCCACAGAGCAGGTTTCGATTGCATTAAGGATATGAATTCATCTGTGTCGAAATCACTCTTTCCTGGTACCATATCCATTTTTAACACTAGCAAATAGTCCACTCGTCTGGCCTGGCCGCGTCTCGTGTGAAAGGCTCAGTTTAATGTAGAAGTTACAAGTATTTAAAAATTGGACCTATCAGCAGGCTCAGAATCACGTTGGCAGCACTGACATGTATCAGATATTCGAAATTAATCTAGAATGGCAGGTACTATACGTGTGCAAAATTTAGAGCTGTTGGCTTGCATACTTTCTGATAAATTGGAATTAGGATAAAATAGCACTTATTAACAGTTGGCAGCCCTGCTGGCTCTCAAGAATACGCATAGTCATATCTGTTATGGTACACATAGCACATACGAAATTTGGTTGAAATCGCATTGATAGTATAGAAGTTACATGCATTTAAATGTAGGACTTATCAACAGGCTTAGAATCATATTGGCAGCACTGTCATATATGGGCTCCTGCACATTAATCTGGTATGTCATTATCTCTGTGTGTGCCGACTTTGGAACATCTCGCATGCATAACTTCTGAGATATACAACATAGAGCTCAAATTTCAATTGTGATTTTTCAGCAGGTGGTAGCACTGATCTCATTTTAAGATATCGCCGTGAGATATTCAAGTATAGATATTTACTCTTACCAAATTTGGTATTGATAGCTGCAGCCGTTTGGAGTTGATAGGGGTGGGGGGACACACACACACACACACACAGATACCGTACACATTTACCCAGATCGATCTCATAAGTCTACTTGGTCGTTACGCTGGGGTCTGGCGTTAGGTTACGGTGACGGGACGAAATGTATCCAGATGCACTGAGGTGTGTGACGTCATAGTGGGTAAAGTAAGGTAATTTGGTGATAATTTTTATATTTTAGCAATATTAAGTATAAATATACATAATTTATTTACTTTAAATTCAATGTATCGTAGAGAACAGACCGTTAGCTACAGGTTTTGATCATCAATGTCTTCTTGTAATTATTTTTTATTGAAATCTATGTCATTTTGTACAACTCACTCGAGTAAGGTTATTTGGTGATACATATATGTAATTTGGTGACAGTAGGAAGGTAATTTGGTGATAGTTGTCTAAACATGTTTTTACTTTCTAGAGTTGTTTAACTACATTCCACAGGAGTTTTTGTCTTATGATGAGTTTTCACAACACACGTCACACATGTACACGATTACATCGTCGTCAATATCAGGCTTTCGTTTCATGTTGTCTTTTTTCCGGCATTTTACCGTAAGGTAATTTGGTGACAGTCTATTTTTTGAAAATAATTATGAAATTTGTTAATTTACACTACCTACAACTCTAATATCTATTAAATTCTCATTCCTTTAAACATTTAAAGAAATCAGACTCGAAATCTGATATAAAAATATAAAATAACAATATTGTGGCTTACCATCAGCTGAGTAGAAAATGCTTAAATATTTCGGTATTATCCTAAGGGTTGTGCCGAAAATGTCTGTGGTATCGAACTCTTCTCTGACTGTTAAAAATAACTCACTTTCTTAGGAACAGATTGACACAAAGACTAACTAAAATAAACGATATATTGACACACTAAATTTCACTTGAAGAGAACACTGTATTTAAGACGTCAGCACTTGTCAATTCACTGCCACTAAGTGTTACAAAATCGCATAGCTCAGTAAGTGGAAGGGTCTAAGGATTATATGTGAGCTCAGAGCAAAGGAAAAACCCAACACTCCCTTCAAACAACAGGCGAGCTCAAGAATAGAATAGGTTTTGTGGTGGCATTCTTTTCAAAGTTTGTCACCAAATTACCTGTCTCGCCAAATAACTTACTTCACCCTACTGCTTGTTGCATGTGTTCCCCGACAATCTCTACTTCGTTAGTGTAAGACAAAAATCCCCGATTCCTGGATGTCACGGGTAATCTCGAATACCACTGGATGGATTTTGATGCGGTTTTCCCCTTTCTGTAAAGGATATCTCGAGGAAAGATTCTGTCGAAAATAATTTATGTATGATCAAAGGAAGCCAAGCAGCAACGATTTCAGTGAAAAAGTCGAAAACAAACTTGGCGTCCGTGCGCTTCTTAAGCTTACGCTGGGCAAACCGTTAAAAATATCAATATACTATGAGCGTAAGAATTGGTCAGCATGAAAAGTTCTACAAAAAAGTCCGCGAAAAGGAAGCTTGTAGTTTAACGTGACCGTTAATCTTGAGATCATGAGCCACGGGACCTCCTTTTTACGTGGAATCCGAACCACAGGACATGGCATTTCACTTCGAAAATCTCACATGCATTGACCGGGAATCGAACCCGGACCGCCTTGGTGAGAGGCATACAGCTAGACCGCTGAGCCACCACGCCCCCACAAAAAAGTCCGCGAGTGCATATCTCTATCTTCAATACATCGCCCACTATAAGTGTTTTTAGACTGGATGGAAGGGGCACGTCCCCGCGCGCTCTGGTGAGCGTGACGGCATTCCGCGCGCTTGACCTTGCTTTGCCCTTGGTTTCCTAACATTTTTCAGCATTTTTAGCATTTAAAATGATGCCAAGTCTAGTGTTTCAGACTGACTGTCACTTTTTTATTTACAAAATGTGACAAGTAGGCTAAAAATAACATTGTATCAATGGGATTTATGCCACATTTTATCGTTACAGAGGGGATAATATTTTTGTATCGTTCTACGGAGATTTCACTGTACATATTATTGACAAGGTTTCAATTCTCATAGGCTAATATATAAAACTTGCCACCAGTGTGGAAGAGTTTGTGGCTCGAGGACAGTCACCTGAGAACCCTCCAATTATGATGATGATGATGATGATGATGACACAGCTGCCACAACTCATTATTGATTCATTTAGGCAGGGTTCTGCGGCATTGTAATCTTGTAGCCCCGTGTGCCTTGGTGTGTGTGGAATCTGTATGATTACGGTACCGGTGTCATTGTTGTGCCTGTATCAGTGTGTGTATCTGTAATTGGGAAAGGAGGCCTGGAATACAATTTGGGAAGTTGAAGAAGGTATCTTTAGCCTGTGCCAACGAGAAGCTAAATCAATGCAAATTGTGCAAGCTGTGTTGACGTCACGGGCGGAGGTCAGTCTCCTATCGATGAATGAGAATTGGCTCAAGTGGTGCGCTCTATTTGTGCGGCGAGGTCACAGGGCAAGTGACGAGACGGGGCCGTGCAATGCCATCCCAGCATTTGCCTGTGCACAGTGTGAAAAAAACCACACTCACAATGCAAGAGTTCAGCTCTAAACTGTGGATTTTTGATCTCCGACCTTGGAAACCCCCGAATGGGCACTGAGAGGTAACGATAATGTTGTTGTTGTTGTTGTTTGAGTCTTCAGTCTTTTGACTGGTTTGATGCAGCTCTCCATACGTTCCCTATCAACCTATCTCTTCTCTTCATTAGCAGTCGCCAGAAACATCTCTCCTCTCCCACTAGTCTTAATACCCCTTCGTTTGTAATCCTATCTACCCATCGTATCTTCATCATTCTCCTGTAACACCACATTTCAAATGCTTCAATTCTCCTCTTTTCTGCTGCACCAATAGTCCAAATTTCACTTCCAAACAATTCTGAGAAAGATCTACGGGCCCGTTCAGAAAGAGGGAACATGGATGAAGAGACCTACAATAGAACTGTACAAACAGACAGAGACGATTACAAACAGCATAAAGTAAAGAAAGACACCATTTAATGGACATATACACAGGGTGACCGAAGACAGACTGACCAAGAAAATGTTTAATATAGTTACGAATAGCAGACTAGAAACCAATTGGATAAAGGATACCGTGGAAGACCTCAAGAAACTAAACATCTCTACAGAAGACAGGAGCACATACAGAGAAACACTTAGACAACAGAAGTTTGAGCAAACTCCCAAAGAGAGACAACCGGGAAAGAAGAAGAAGTGAACAGAGGAGAGAAAGAGGAAGCATAGTGAGTATACAAGAGGTTTTTGGAAAAAAAAAGATGTAAGGACCAGAATAAAAAAATACGAGCCTTACAGTAGTCGCATATGATGTGTAACATCTGACATGTTATTCGAATAATTCCATATTACTTACTCGCAATTTTTAAAGAATGAATTCATAGTGCTACCTTGTGCCAACAAACATGAAAGGATTCTCCAATGCACCTGCAGTAGTGACATATACCTGCAACTGTATGTGGGAGCAATCCACTGCCTACTTGATGCTAGCTGCGCTTTATACCGGCCAGTTAGTGAACCCATGCCGGCGTTGTTATTTAAGTGATACGTTTAGACCCACCAAATAGCTTAATATGATAATAATGGAAACTCCCACGAGAAACTGGCGACACCGATTATGCGTGCCATCTAGCGGTTCGCGCAGACAACTACGAACTCGATTTCAATCAGCTGGCAAGTCTATCTGCACCTGTTAGAAGTGTAACTTTTGGGCTATGTATGGGTGTTTTCATTACATACAAAGTGATTAAGTGATTAAGCTATTTGGACCAACGAAGTTTCAAATATTTGTTAGTAGTCGGTGTTAATATACTGAATTCCTACGTTGTTTGGAGTGTTGGTTGATGCGATATAGCACTTGAGGTATCGAGTGCTTACATTAAATAGGAATTCAGCAAAAGTATGAAGATTTAATAAATCGTAATTGTTTTCAGCAAATATGATGTAATGAATATTTTCACACCAAAGAACTACAACTTGAAGATGATTTATTGAAGCAATTTCTTTAATGGGGCCTCCAAACCTTGAAGTAAACCGTATGCGATGTACATTCCACATAGTCACATGGCCTACAGTACGTCGTTGTACCCATCTCCGCCACCACGCGCGCTCATTGTTTCCGTCCCATGCACTTCCGTCCCATCCACTTCCGTCTCTTTTCCAAAATCACTCCCACAAAAATGTCCAGCTACCGAGTGGAAAGATGTTACACATTGATTGTGTTGTAACGCTCTCCGATTGGGGAATTAACGAATAAATACACAAATTGCGCATGCACTGGCTAGGGGAGGTTAATACATAGAGGCCAGTTGCTGTTGTTGTTATGATGTCAGGTGAATCATTCCAACTCTTCTATTTATCATTGGTTGCAGTCGAGTTTCGATGCAGATAAATTCAAAAGCTAGTCAGTCCATTTATAAGGAACGAATCTCCGAGAGTCTCGAGGGCACCTTCTTTGTAACGGCCTCTGTGGGAAGATTTATGGGGAGGGGAGTTCTCTGACCTCAAAAAACCTGATCCTTTTAAAAACGGAGGGTGAGAGGGATGACTGCCTCCCCCATCCACCTGTTGTGCGGCGGGGAGTGGGCGCCAAGAGAAATGCAGCACTCCAGGACCTACTGAATCCGGTCGCTGCGTTATTAGTGTTTTCTCTCGGCTTCCTAGACTCAGGCGTTTAGCGTTAGGGACCAACGGGCTAGAGATCTCTCTCGGCCTCCTAGACTCAGGCGTTTAGCGTTAGTGACCCGCGGGCAGTGTTCCCTCTCAGCCTCCTAGACTCAGGCGTTGAGCGTTAGTGACATCACAGCAGGCAGATATTGGTCCATGGCCTCCCTAAACCCATACTTGAAGCGTTAGCGACATCACCTCAGGCAGATACTGGTACATGGCCTCCCTAAACCCATACTTGAAGCGTTAGCGACATCACCTCAGGCAGATAATGGTGCATGGCCCCCCTAAACCCATACTTGAAGCGTTAGCGACATCACCTCAGGCAGGTACTGGTACATGGCCTCCCTAAACCCATACTTGAAGCGTTAGCGACATCACCGCAGGCAGATACTGTAACATGGCTCCCCTAAACCCATACTTGAAGCCTTAGCGACATCACCTCAGGCAGATACTGGTACATGGCCCCCCTAAACCCATACTTGAAGCGTTAGCGACATCAGCTCAGGCAGATACTGGTACATGCACCCCCCCTAAACCCATACTTGAAGCGTTAGCGACATCACCTCAGGCAGATACTGGTACATGACCCCCCTAAACCCATACTTGAAGCGTTAGCGACATCACCTCAGGCAGATACTGGTACATGCACCCCCCCCCCCCCTAAACCCATACTTGAAGCGTTAGCGACATCACCTCAGGCAGATACTGGTACATGACCCTCCTCAATCCATACTTGAAGGGTTAGCGACATCACCTCAGGCAGATACTGGTGCATGGCCTCCATAAACCCATATTTGAAGCGTTAGCGACATCACCTCAGACAGGTACTGGTACATGGCCTCCCTAAATCCATACTCGAAGCGTTAGCGACATCACCTCTGGCAGGAACTGGTACATGGCCCTCCTAAACCCATACTTGAAGCGTTAGCGACATCACCGCAGGCAGATACTGGTACATGGCCTCCCTAAACCCATACTTGAAGCGTTAGCGACATCACCGCAGGCAGATACTGGTGCATGGCCTCCATAAACCCATATTTGAAGCGTTAGCGACATCACCTCAGACAGGTACTGGTACATGGCCTCCCTAAACCCATACTTGAAGCGTTAGCGACAACACTGCAGGCAGATACTGGTACATGGCCTCCCTAAACCCATACTAGAAGCGTTAGCGACATCACCTCAGGCAGATACTGGTACATGGCCTCCCTAAACCCATACTAGAAGCGTTAGCGACATCACCTCAGGCAGATACTGGTACATGGCCTCCCTAAACCCATACTAGAAGCGTTAGCGACAACACTGCAGGCAGATACTGGTATATGGTCCCCCTAAACCCATACTTGAAGCGTTAGCGACATCACCGCAGGCAGTTACTGGTGCATGGCCTCCATAAACCCATACTTGAAGCGTTAGCGACATCACCTCAGGCAGGTACTGGTACTTGACCCCCCTAAACCCATACTTGAAGCGTTAGCTACATCACCGCAGGCAGATACTGGTGCATGGCCTCCATAAACCCATACTTGAAGCGTTAGCGACATCACCTCAGGCAGATACTGGTACATGGCCTCCCTAAACCCATACTAGAAGCGTTAGCGACATCACCTCAGGCAGATACTGGTACATGGCCTCCCTAAACCCATACTTGAAGCGCTAGCGACATCACCTTAGGCAGATACTGGTACATGCCCCCCACCCCCCTAAACCCATACTTGAAGCGCTAGCGACATCAACTCAGGCAGATACTGGTACATGGCCCCCTAAACCCATACTTGAAGCGTTAGCAGGTCTGCTGGGACAAACCAAACCGCAGGTGGAATCTCGCGCTGGCTCAACGCCCCTCTTCAATTCATACATCAGCTTTACTGGCAGGTGGTAGTTGTGGACAAGCAAAATGCAGTACTGCGCTAAGTCATCTGGCAATCTTTCGTGGTCATTTAGTCCTGTGTTCTTGGGTGTGTGTATATTATTGTCTGATAACCTGTGTTATTGTGATGGCTCTATTACTGTGTTGGTAATTGAGGCGAGGATTGTGACGGAGGAGGCTACAATTTCCCTGAAGTAGAAGTGCAAAACCACGAAATACAACTGAGCTGGGAATTGAACCGGAGCTCCTTGGCTAGCCGCTACACCATGAGGTTCCCCAGGGGCTCACATCTAGTGGGACTTGGGTTGGCGACCACGGGACCCGACCTGAGTCCGGCATTGCTATTACTTACTTGTGCCAGGCTCCTCTCCGTCTTCCTTCCTGTCGACCGCTCTTGGTCAACTCTTGTTCTCTTCTGACCCCGACGGTATTAGGGTATCCGAGGCCTAGGGAGTCTTTCTCTTTCCCGCCTTAATTGGCCCTTGTTTCATCTTTCCTGATTCCCTCTTTCTTCGATTTCAATTTCAATTTCCTTTCAAGTTGTCTCCTGCCTTCTGCTCAAGGCCCTCAAGGAGGTACCACTTCTGGTGCACCCAGGATAGTGCTACACCCTCAGGGGCTCACGGCTGGTGAGTTGGCGACCCCGAGGGCTTCCTGAGCTGGGTCCGCGTTTTCTCCTTCTTCCATTGTCTTTGGGGCGGTCAGTCTCCTCTTTAACTTTCCTATCTGCTGAGTTTTAGGTTTAGTTTTATTTCATTTACATTTTGACAATCACCCAAACCATTAGGGACCAGATGTTAGGCCCCTTAAAGGAACAACTATTATCATCATCATTACAACATGAGCTGGTCGAACAACGAGAAACAGCAGTCAGCCAGATTACATCTGTCCAGTACCATATTTTATATGAAGATGGTTTTCAACTCTAAGCAGCCAGTTGCTCTTTAGCCCAGCAATGTGTGAGTCAGACCGGACGTTGATTCAGCACTTCACTGCGGAAGGAGGTAGTGGTCGATCTTTATCGGCTGTCGATACATCGCTGTTCACACATTAACAGCTCTTAGCATTGGCGTCCTTGCGGGGTCATCAGCCCCAGTCACATTTAAACCACAGAGCGGTCGCTTGAAGACAGTCTTAAGTTTTATCATTTTAAATGACCTTGTCGACTTCGTCGTTACGCTGGGGTCTGGCGTTACGTTACGGTGACGGGACGAAATGTACCCAGATGCACTGAGGTATGTGACGTCATAGTACCGCTTGGTGCATGTGTTCCCCGACAATCTCTATATCTTTAGTATAAGACAAAAATCCCCGATTCTTGGATGTCACGGGTAATCTCGAGAACCACTGGATGGATTTTGATGCAGTTTGTACCATTCTGTAAAGGATATCTCGAGGAAAAATTCTGTAGAAAATAATTTATGTATGATCAAAGGAAGCCAAGCAGTAACGATTTCAGTGAAAAAGTCGAAAACAAACTTGGCGTCCGTGCGCTTCTTAAGCTTACGCTGGGCAAACCGTTAAAAATATCAACATAGTATGAGCGTAAGAATTGGTCAGCATGAAAAGTTCTACAAAAAACTCCGCGAGAGCATATCTCTATCTTCAATACATCGCCCACTATAAGTGTTTTTAGACTGGATAGAAGGGGCACGTCCCCGTGCGCTCTGGTGAGCGTGACGGCATCCCGCGCGCTTGACCTTGCTTTGCCCTTGGTTTGCACTTGCCGTTCGCGAGTAATTTGAAACAAGATAAGCAAGATAAGTATTATGCAGATAATTTTCTTACATGTCAAGAATCTTTGGCTCCGACCGAAGTGAGAAGCCTCCAGCCTTTCTAGCATTTTTCAGCATTTGTAGCATTTAAAATGATGCAAAGTCTAGTCTTTCAGACTGACTGTCACTTTTTTCTACCCAAATGAAGTACATTACACATCAGTTGTTACAACATATTCTCCTTGTGACTTTAGGCACTTTTGCCATCGATGTGTCAGTGTCTCCAGACCTTCCTGAAACCATTCTTTCGGAGTGCTGCCTTGACAGCTGTGTCCTGTTCCGCAATGGAAGCATAGAGGCAGTCCAACGCCAAAGAAATGTCGAACAGTGCCATCAGTTGGCAAACGAATGGCAACAGTGTTCAGGGAAACAAAGGGCATCATCCTCATTGACTGGATGGAATTGGGGGACATGTTGAACAGTGCAGCATATGTAGCAACGCTTAAGCGCTTACGTCGTGCCATTCAAACTATTGTCGACCAAAATATTATGTGCTCTCGAGTTTGAAGGTTGTATGTGAAGTAACCAATAGACCTACATAAAATCCAATAACATCATCATTTTCGTCGTTCTATTTTACGTTAGTTCATGTAGGTTTGGAATTTTTAATTTATATTTTAATATTTTTATTGCAGTTGGAACACAAAAAGTGCCCGTTCTTAAACGTGTTTCAACCATGCGTCACATTTAAGAATTATTATCTCACAAACCCGTCATCAGATCAAATTCAACTTTTAGCACAATATACATTGGAATGTTGTATAACTGGTTTATTAATTTCATTTCTTTTTGTGTCGAAGGAACAAAGTTGTTATCATTTTGTAAGGTAACTTTTTCTCGGCTCGGGGCGGTTGGAAAATGTAGTTCTTGGTCGCGTTGTAATCCTTATACATCAAAAAGTTATGCTGTGTGACTGTGAAATACGTAAATTAATTCACTTATTTTATATCGGTTTGTATTTGTACGGGGAATTAAGACATGGTTCAGTAGGTTGCGGATACGGGGAATGCTGCACAGCGTTGCCAAGATGGAGCCCATCACGCTTCGAGGCGCGCCTCGCTTCCGAATGCTTTTCAGTAGGACTTCATTGCGTCCGTCATTTCATGAATCAACAAACACCGGATCTACATGCAGCACCTCGGCTGATAATGTTACAGTACATTATGCAACTCGCGCATAATGGCAATAATTAACACACGAGTATGTTTATAAAACGAGAGAAGCGAGTTTCATAATTTCCATACGAGTGTCTTAATTACCATTATAGGCGAGTTGCATACGACTGTTTATGTTCGACGATAATTATAACTTTATTATATGTTTTAACATAAATAGGCTATTCATAAATACAGGCCGGACGTTTTTTTAGACGATTGCCCTTGACCTTGAAGCCTGCGGGTGAGCCTGTACACAGTCACTCTCTCACCCTATCACTTCACATTTGTCACAACCGATCTGATGTAATGGAATTCCAGACTTGAGCAGACAGTACAGTCCACATCGAAGTATTGTGTGACGCAGAAGTACACGTTACGTAGTTACAAACAGAACGTCATTATATTTGCCAATGACTGTACTTCAGCAGTAGTGTGAGACAGCTTTGTCAATCATCGGACCGCTTGGGGCAGCTGATAACAACACAGGTACTGCAGTAACTCACCTCCAGGCTTCCATTAAGATTTTTCACTCGCCTAAAACAAACGTCCGGCCTGTATCTGTGGGATACAGTTAGTGAACAGGGCGCGCTTGGCTTTGCTGACTGAACATAGCGCATGCGTGGGTCAAGGCACTCCGAAAGCAGAGTCCATTACTTTGCTTGCCAACTCAGAACACATATTGTTTACAGCGTGCCGTCCAGCTCTATAGCATTCATTAATATTGTCACCGAAGTCGTTTGAAAGCAATGCGCTGTGTAGAAATTGGAGTTGGGGTCCTTGAGGTCATTAATGTACAGTGCCATTTCTTGTGTCATATTCGCCAGTTTATTTACGCGAACATATTGACGGTGCACTGTCAATGTCGGTAATTTATATAGACATGTTGGATTTTGAGCGCAGGAGCGAAGGAATCCTTACCTAATTGGTCGCACAACTGTTTCTTGATCTCTGATTGGTGGGAGAAACTGTTTCATAATGAAACATAGTGTTATAATGAGCCTCATTATGATACAGTTTTCTGACACATAATGTTTACACCAAACTGGTCAGTCATCCCTTTTTACATCATATGCCGGCTTTTCATGAAATGACGGATTTCACTATATGACTACGACTTACCTTAATCGCATGTTCCGGTGATTGCAGTTGTTTCTTGTTGACCAACTGAAAGTTAATAAGGCAACACTGAATAAAGCCACTCTCTTTGCTTCTTCCATCACTGATGCACAGTTCCTTCAGCCAGAAGTAATTGCTTTAGAAAAAGTATTTGTTTTCCGGAAAACGAATATTTCGCACTCCATCGCGAATTCAAGACAAGAACAATTCATGAGTTCTGTGTAGGGCTACCTACAAGTGAAGAACTGCGTTTTGTGATTGAGTTACAATGGTACAACGAATTGAAGCAACTATTCCTCAACGTTTCGCAAATTGCGTTGTACAAGGCCCTACCAAAATCAAGCTTCCCAAACATGAAATCCCATGCACAGTAGAAAACTGCTATTTTCGCAACTTCCTATATCTGTTTTCTACAATGAAGCTTCGCAATACACAGCGTTGGAAATAGATTGACAGACCAGCATTTAGCTGCGCTACTAAGAATCAGCTCATCCAGTTTCAACCAGATTATGATAAACTTTTAGAAGTGCAGTCACAGTTTCACTTGTCACATACTCCTTCCTCTTGTAATAAATAATGAAGGTGTGTTCATAGTGCAAATATGAAGGAATACTGTACTGGGTTAAGAAGAAAGCTCGCCACAGCTAGGAACCAAGGGACCTCAACGAAACAAGATGAATCAAGTGTGTTCTTTTTATCAATTTAAATGATCTTGTCGTTACGCTGAGGTCTGCCGTTACGTTACGGAGACGAGACGAAATGTACCGAGAATGCACTGAGGTGTGTGACGTCATAGTACGATGTAGCAGCCGAGTAACAAGAAGGTAGTGCGAGAACAGAGTTTCAAGAAAGCAGTGCGAGAACAATCAAGTAGGCAGTGAAGAAACAAAACAGAATCTTGAAAGTCTGTTCTCGCACTGCCTTCTTGGTACTCGGCTGCTAGCATTTAAAATGATATGAAGTACAGTCTTTCAGACTAACTATCCGTGTATTTTTCCCTAAGTTTTCTACCAATTGCAGCCTAGAAGTTTTCTTTGATTTAAAATGCAGAAGTAACAAGTTTATAATCTATCTGTAAACATTAGATTATTTTGTATTGCATCTGGCGCTGTCCATGTCTGGTGTAACATTGATGTTAAGGACTTTCTTAATGTTTGTGTTGCAGTAATGTTGCGCCGCCCTGTACCGTAACAGGTGGATGGAAGGGGAGGCTCCCTCAGACCCTCAGCTGAGTGGTCTACACCCTGTTCAACAAGTGCTGCTCCATCACGCACGCCAGGCCAATTGTTGGCATGGTAACTTGCTGTCCACGCTAATCTCATAAAGAGATACTGAATGCTGGTGAAATATTTCGCACAGCCGCCATGTTGGATTGGTGAGACACAAATTTGAAGGGCGCGGTCGGGGTCGGCCAGAATGGTGCTCTGATCTTACCGAGTTTCATTGAAATCGCTCCAGCTGTTTAGAAGTTATTAGGGAGGACGACGACACACACACACACCATCACACACGGACAAAAGGTGATCCCATAAGCCTATTTTTTTCATAAAATGAAAAAAGGCAAAAAATTATTGTAAAAATCAAATTGAAATTAGTTAATTAAATCAATAAGAACTTAAATTCAAAACTAAATATAAACATTAAAAATAGAGAAACAAAAAAATAACATTATTATAATAATTAAAATGTAGAAACACATAAAAGTAAACACTAGTTTTGTCCTATAAAGGTGGTACCCCTGTAACCTCTAGGTGCAGCTTTGAAGGTGACACGCTGGAGAGAAGCCTGTACGATTATAAATCGATTTAAGAACACTTTTTAAGTTACGTCAGCGCAGCGCAGCGTCCTGGAGACTGCTCGTGTGTTTTCCAACTGGCGCAGTCTGTTGGCATTTGAACGTGCGCAAATGTGGGAGCCGTGTCAGCAGTTTAATTCGCACGTTAAACATCCCTTTCGGGATGTCTAAACAGTAGCTAAAATGGACATGAAACCATTATAATAGCATTCGGTCACAGCAAACTGAAATATTATTATTATTATTATTATTTATTTTGCGCATGCGCTTACACATTCTCAGCATTTGCTGGAAAGAAAACATTTACAATCCCAGATACCGTACATATCACAAGGAGCAAATTCTTGGTGACTGCATTGAGTAGTAGCTTCATATTCCCCTCATTGCTTCAGGCCTGATTGCCCAAGAACAGCCTTACTACGCGACACGTAGAAAGTATGACTGTTTTCTGCATCAGTTTGAAAAGGCCTGGGTCTAATTTCAACGCCGTGAGCGATTCCTTTAAGTTGTTGGGAATCACGCCAGTGCTGGAGATAATAATAGGAACTGTCCTGACTTGTGCCATGTGCCATTGCTTCCTTATCAGTTCTGAAAGCTCTGTGTATTTTGACAGCTTTTCAACATGCTTTGTTAGTATGTTGCCACTGTTTGGGATCGCCACATCTATGAAGGTGGTGTGCTTCATGCATTTGTCAACAAGAACTAAATCAGGTCTGTTGTGCACAGCTGATTGGTCTGTCAATACAGTACGATCCCAGTACAACGTAAAGCTGTCATTTTCCAGTACACTTTCAGGAGCATATTTGTAGTACGGCACTTTCTCTTGGCTCAGCAGTTGAAGTTGTATAGCCAATTCTTGATGGACTATCTTGGCAACAAAATCATGTCTCTTCCTATATTCTGTCCCTGCAAAATGGCGACAACCCGATATAATATGCTGAACAGTCTCAGATGTTGGGCAACCGTATCTGCAATGGTCATCTTGCACAGATGCATCCTTGGTTATGAACTTTAGGTAGTTCCTCGTGGGGACAACCTGGTCCTGAATAGCCATCATAAAGCCTTCTGTTTCAGGAAACATCTGCCCAGAAATCAACCAAAAGTTCGACTCTAGCTTGTCGACGTGAGTTTGGATGACTTCATTGGGATGTCTTCCGTGTAGTGGCTTGGACAACCAGGCATTGAATCTATCCAAATCACTGCGCACCTGAATTTGAGTCTCTTGCTGACTTAAGAGTAGTGGAGTTGAATCATCTGCTTCTGTGACAGCCCTGTGCAGCATCGAATGGTTCGATACAGAACAGAAGTATTTTCTTAGCTCATAGATCTGTCGAGCTACTTGGTTGTTTATATCAACAATTCCTCTCCCACCCATATGTCTCGGTAACATGACTCGTTCCACAGATGCCCTGGGATGGTGTTTTCGTGACTTGGTCAGTGATGTTCTAATTTTCTGTTCTAAGCTTGCAATGTCAGTTTTACTCCACTTGATGACCCCAAACGAGTAACTAAGAATAGGGACAGCATAAGCGTTGATTGCCTTAACCAAGTTTTTACTGTTGAGGCTGGTGTTAGAAACAAGCTTAATTCTTTTGACAAATTCCTTCGTCAGATCTTGTTTCACTACTGAGTGTTCTATGTGTCTGGCTTGCTTCATTCCCAGATACTTGTAGGTCTCGCTAGTGAGCATTGTTGCAATCTGATGGCCCTGAGCTGTTTCATATACACCTTCCTGCAGCTTGCCTTTCATAATGTTCAGCGTCTTACATTTCTCCAGCCCGAATTCCATTTTCACATCCTGTGAAAAGGTTTCCACTATCTTCAACAGAAACTCTAGTTGTGCTCTGGTGGCAGCATATAGCTTTAGGTCATCCATATACAGGAGATGGTTGAGCTTTGCAAGCTCCCTGGAGTTCTTCTTGATACTGAATCCATATTTTGTTGAATTAAGTTGGTTTGATAGTGGGTTCATCGCAAGACAGAACCATAATGGGCTCAAGGAGTCTCCTTGGAATATTCCCTTGTGGATTGGGATCATACTTGTTGCAATACAGCCATTTGTAGTACTAAGGCACATCACTGTACGCCACGATGTCATGGCGTGTTCCAAGAAATATATAATCTGAGGATCAATCTTATACACTGACAAAATATGGATCAACCAATCATGGGGCACGGAATCATAGGCCTTCTTGTAATCAATATATGCCGTGAATAAATTTCTGTTATTGGTAAAGGCCTGGTTAGAAACCACTGAGTCAATGATAAGTATTTCTTTACACCCTTTGGACCCTTTCGTGCATCCTTTTTGTTGTGTTGCTATGATGTTATTTTTTTCACAGTGAGCATATATCCTCCTACTAAGACAGGACGTGATGATCTTATACATCGTGGGAAGGCATGTAATTGGACGGTATTTTCCAGGATCTTGCATATTTTGTGGGTCTTTCGGAAGTAGATGTGTTACACCTTGTGTAAGGAAATTTGGCATCTTCTGTGGATGAGCAACAACTTCATTCACCAGAGTAGACAGAAGATCGTATACGCACCAGAATTTCTTCTTCTTCTTCTTCTTATTATTATTATTATTATTATTATTATTATTTATCGTATGATGATACAGAGTTAAAATAAAAGTTATATACACTACATATAAAGTTATATATACAGTTATATAGCTACATAGTCATAAACACAACTTAAACTTGTAAATCCAGGCCATCAATCCACTGAAGTGCCTCAGAAGATGCATGATGAATGTCACCTACTGATCCTTGGAACGCTCGTCGCGGACATTCACCAACAATATGTCCCATGGTTTGCAGGGTAGCTCCACAATCGCAGCTAGCAGAAGTAACCCAACCCCATTTGTGAAGCAGGAATCCACATTTGCCTTGTCCTGTACGGATCCGGTTAATGATTCTCCATTGGCGTCTGGGGAGTTTGAAACCTTCTATCCGGTTGGAAGGGTTTTCAATCAGAGGTGCATTGAATACTGATGATTCTTCCCACATAGTTTTCCATGCTTCTGAGATGTTAAATGAAGAGTCTTCAAGAAGTACTGTGAGCGCCAAGGTGGTTTTCTTGACTTCAACCGTTGATTACCTGCTTTTGCTACATGAATATGTATGGGTAGCTGCGGGTTCTTCTCAATAACTGAAATATGGAATAGTGATAGAGGACTATTATACACCCTCTGTCTGAAAAGTTCGGTGAATGGGTCTATGTTACGAACGGATTGTTGGCTTATCTGAAACAGCAGTTACTGTCCTTCGAAGTAATCCCCGTGGATGGTTATGCACTTCTTAGAACGGCTGTACAAGTCCTGGCATAGTCTTCCTGAGAGATAGCCTTCAGTTGGGTCGTCTCATTACGTTGGATGTCCGAAAACCTCTGGTCCTTCAGGGCTTTTGCCGCCAAACGCCACCGTCAACGACTACTAGGCCTAGTTCAGAACAAAGCTATTAGACGCCACCGCAGTCGGCTCTTGGAAACGCACGTAGAAACCTAAGAGCGTTGTTTATATTCCTAACTTATACAATTTAGCTTCACGCAGGTGTAATTAGTGGAAGGTTCTTTAACATCTATGACATGCGACCACCGGCTTTACTTCCCCTCCGAAGGAAGGCATACTGAGGGATTTTTAACGCTCTTAAAAAATCCGTCGGCTTCGGCCGGGTTTGAACCCGCTATCTTGGGCATAGAAGCTCAGCATGCTATCGACTACGCCACCGAAGCCGCCAGTGTGCACGTCAGGTTGCATACATTCACCCTTCTCACTGCCACCCGTGTATCAGGTGTGCACGTCAGGTTGCATACATGCACCCTTCTCACTGCCACCCGTCTAACAGGTGTGCAAGGCAGGTAGCATAAATTCACGCTTCTCTCTTGCTTTCAAATTTGAGTTTTGTCGACCCAAACTGAAGGCTATTCCTAAAGAAGACTATGCCAGGAGTTTCCAGGACTTGTACAGCCGTTCTAAGAAGTGCATAACCATCCACAGGGATTACTTCGAAGGACAGTAACGGCTGTTTCAGATAAGCCAACAATCCTTTCGTACAATGGACCCATTCACCGAACTTTTCAGACAGAGGGTGTATTTTATTATGTGACTTACAAATTCCTATGGAATGCATTAACAAGATGGCGGCCAAGTGATTTTCAAATATTTAAAAAGACTTCTTTGTCGATCTAAGAGCAATGAAACTTTGCACTGATAGTCCAGTTAAATTAGGGAATTTTCTGGACATAATTCCTAAAGTTAACTTTGCAATATTGTTTGAGAGGGTCTACTAATGAACATACTAAAAGTCCCCAAGGATAGGGGTGAGCGGGGTAAAAGAAGGTACGGTCTGTTTTTTTGCTAATATCTCGTTATCTATTGGATCTACGCAAATAATTATTCTTACCAAACTTAACACTAATTAAATTCTCTACAAAAAAGATTTTATTCACATTATCTCTAGACGTCACAAGGCAATCGCATTCAAAATTGAAGGAAATTGACAAAAGTCACATCAGTGCCAGAGAGCGAGGCGCGGATTCTAGGGGGGAGGGGGTCACGGGGGTCATGACCCCCCCCCCCCCCCTCCAAACGGAGACCAAATTTTTTTGCAAACTCAAAAAACGAAAACACAATAACCAGACAAATAAAACTTATCGAATTTTTACTGAAAAACAGTGGTGTATTTTTTTTTTTTCATTTTATTCAATACTGAAAATATCTTTATTGCAATTATTATGTTCTGTTACAACTGTACATATTTACAACTTCATACCTGTTATATAAAAACGATTATTTATATAACAAAATCAACTCGTCTATTTTGTTTAGCAAACCTTGTGATTACCGAATCGATGTTTATAGTGATGTCACGATGAATGTGCAGCAATGCACGGATAGGAATTTGGGGCTTTTTTCGCACCAAAATTTTTTGCCGACGTCCAAACTGCAAGCTTGGTTGGCAATTTAAGCTGTGACTTTCTCCCTTTGTCGGTACCAACTCGACTTGCCGAAACTGTAACGTACCTTGATACTTTTCTCGAAGCTCGATGTAAAAGTCGCAAAACACGCCGTTGCAATTTGTACGAATATTTTTGGTGCGCTAAACGCATCAAATTTCTATCCATGTAGCTTGCAAAAAAAATGGACTGGTTTTGTACGTTTGGTTATTTTGTGATTGCGTTGTTAATGATACCATTTTTCTTAATAATTTCGATTCTGTGCCCCCCCCCCCCCCCCAAAGCCAAACTCTAGATCCGCGCCTGCAGAGAGCGGCTTAACTGCACTTACATTGTACCGAATTAACTTAAACTTGAACAAGCGTTAAGTTAAGTAATTTCGTGGTTAGGTGAATTAAATAATGAAAAATAACTTCAAGAAATGCCAATTTTACTAACTAAAACCATACAAAAATAAAAATAAAGCGTAAAATGTAATAAATAAATAAATTGCCCTCAAAGTCTGTAATGGGAATTGTATTTCACAGAATATATTCATTTCGCCTGAGATTGAGCTTAAAACAGTTCCCCTTGGCTCTGATTTTACAAGTGCACTGGACTCGACAAACAATCACGTGGTTATTTAGTCTAAAGGGTGTTAGCTAGTAGCATTAGATTAGAGGGCACCCGTTACCTAAACAGTCCCCTTAACGCTTTATAGGGCAGACACATTTTTAGCCTACCGTACTTTTCTCATTTTCCAAAATGAGGAAAAAGTAGACTTATGAGATCGATCCGGGAAAATGTGTGTCTGTCTGTCCTTCTGTCTGTCTGTCTGGCTATCAACTCCTAAACGGCTGCAGCAATCGAAACCAAATTTAGTATGAGTAAAGATGTATACCGGAATATCTCAAGGCCAGATTTGAAAATGATTTCAGTGCTACCAACTGCTGAAAAAACGCACTAGAAATTTGAGATCCATGTTGGATATCATGGAAGGTATGCATGGGAGCTATTCCAAAATTGGCACACATGTAGTGTGCCCTTTTAGCAAGAAATATGCAAATCACAGTATGCCAGCATTGCTCAATTCGGGATTTCGGGGTTGTAGTATGTTCTCCCACTCTGTGACTTACACATTTTGGATTAAATAGAGGACACACTTGCAAAAATAACAACAAAATCAACTCCTATTTTAAAACATTTAATTAACCAAAATTATGGCGCTACAAACAATAAAACAAATAAATTACTGACCAATAATCTTCTACTTGTTCCAAATGAATAAGGAATAATATAAGAATAAAACAAATATTGTATTAAAACACATGGTTTCCTTTAAAACCAACAATTCATAATTATTTTTACTTCCATAAAGTACCTATCTTAAAGTTCCATATAACTACGAGCTCCTTTAGCTCGATATTTTCCAATAATAATGGTGTCATTCCTTTGTACACCTCGAAAACTATTTTTATCTTTTCTTATCATCAAAACAAATATATAATTACATTTAAAATTACATGTTAATTATCTACTTCAATATTTGGGCACTTCACATGTTCTCAGCATTTACTATCTCTCTCAAGTTTTACAAATTCATCACGGTAATCGGGGAAAATACTTGTGTACTCCAGAGTTATAAAGATTACTTGACAAAGTCAAAAACTATGATTACTCCCGGAACCTAGTTATCTTCATTTAACTCGTGGAATCCTACTTCCATACAACGTTACAATAGGGATTGTTATTTATTTTATTTGTCTTATGAGACCATTATCACATAAGAAAACTACGATCTGAACTGGCAAGCGATAATTTCATCTACAAGGACCTCGGTTCAATTCCCGGGTCATTAACAACTTTAAACACTCACGGTGTATTCATTCCTTCTTACAGACGGCCTCCACCAACCCTCCTGCTATTAGTGTCAGACCGTATACTTGAGCGAGATTTATGACTGGGGGTGACTTCCAGTCTAGCCTACGGTTGGAGCTCTTCTCAATGCTTTTAAAACAAGTCTTCCTTTCATTTTCAGTTCTTTGGGGAGACCTGGCTTTTACTTCACTTATTTTCTTTCAACAATATTATTGGGCTCATAAACCATTTTCGTAACCTTGGCATTTATTAATTATAAAGGGTCCTCATTGATTGGGAAGAGTAATACACATTCTACGACGAATAATTAGGGGCTTTAACAACAAGAGGATTCTAGGTTCGAATCTCTTAACATGCCTCGGGAACCATTCCCATATTGGAGGACTTATAAAAAATGCGATTTAAAGTCGGCCGTGGCCTACATGACCTACGCTCAATAATACCATACAGTTGCTCCCTTTTACATAATAACACACACATGGCCTCGTGATCTACGTCACAATTAGAGGACTTACAACATATCTCAATTCACTGCAATCAACTACCCTTCATAAGTAACTTACCAAGTACTTTAACTTTTACGCGTTCCTAGCGTGACATTTTATTTTAATTGCGCTCCGTTGCGCTATACATTATTTTTAAGCCTATCGTCTTCCAAAGAACTGATAAATTCCATATTAACAATTGATACATATCTCAATTTTTATATTAATCTTTTCCTTTGACAATAATTGCTCTATTTTAATAACATGCGTTAATATCATGTCTTATACTTTTTATTAAGGCTCCAACGCTCTTATGTTCATATCATTTAATTTGATCTTCATTTATATTTCCTTACCTTGTTATTATTATTATTATTCATATTATATCTTCATTCCTTACAAAAGCTCAAAAGCTATTTCTTTCATATAACTCAAATTTACCTTTATTTAAATATCTCTCATGATAATTATTATTATTACGCTTGCTCTTATAACATTCGTCAAATACTCTGACATTTTATTCATACATTTCCTCTACAGGATTTATTCTTTCAAATAATTATTTATAATTTCTCAAAATTCTATTTTTGTTCAGACCGCGTTCTTATTCTGTATTTAGTTATTTAGAAACATCCCTTTTACTCAAAAACTCCGGTGGATTTGTACACAATCATTTCCCGACACCAAAACATAATGAAAATCTTTACTCACATGTTTAAGGTCGTTTTTTGACCCTTCTCCTCGTGCGATGTGTCATTTTTGGCCCACTTTTTAACTTACTCCATCGTGTACAACTTCATTGCATGTACAGATATATCTTGACACATATTTAACACGTATATATTTAACACTAATAACATTTTAAATACACTGGTGTATCCGTTTAGAACACACAATAAAACACTGAAAATATATTATTTTTAACACTAAAATCTTGATATATTTACACTTCACAATTTTTGATCACTATGCCGCTATTTAAGCCTATCACACGTGACCTCTTGATCTCCCGTCTCCAAGGGTGAAATTTAGTAATGTCGGCTTCCTATCCTCTCCGAATATGAAAGTCTCGAATCATCTACTTCCTTCCTGCAATAGCAATCCTTCGAATCCCGTTCTGGACGATCTGCTATTCCTCTGACACGAACGCCTCCCCTTTTAGATTCTGTTTGTTGATCTTAATGAAAGTCTGTTCTGTTCACGGTCCCCTTGATAATTTATCGGTGACCTATGGATTTTTAGCAACTAATACTTCTTGCGTCTTAGTGCTTTTGAATAGTTCGTCTGCTTTCTTGAAACGAATGTCTATAGTTTCCTGTCTTCTCCTTTGCTTATTCGGTTCTAGTACTTCTAATCTTCGAGAATACTTACGAACCTTATTTCTCTGTCCCTGCTCGGGTTCTTTAAATTAGATAAACTGTTTATCTCTCTGTTACGGTACTTCCGTACGCTATGATACTTTTGGTCGTTTACTTAAAGACCTATCGCCTTGAGTCCTACGTTCGCAGCCTGCTCTGACTATATTTTACGAACTTTTCACTGTAAACTTTTATACTGTCGGACCTAAATCCTGTAACTAGGATTTTCCTAATTTTTCAACACGGCGATACTGTAATTTTACTTCTTTACAACTCCTTACGGAGGTACGTAAATTATTGATAACGCGACGCCCGTGGCTATCGGATATTCTTCATTCGGTGCTTATACTCGTTGCACAGTATGACCTCCCCTGAAGTTCATACGTTTTAAGACTTTGACGCAGCATCTCCGCTCACGGAGTGCTCGTTGTAAAACTGCATGATGCGTAGTGACGCCCCCCTCGGGCTCTTGAATACTGTCTTCGGTGCTTGATACAGCGTGACGCCCCCTCACGGGCTGTCGGAATGACTGCATGTACTGATGCAAAGTGACGCCCTCCTGGGCTCTCGGAAACTGCATTCGGTGTGATACAGAGTGACGCCCCCTCACGGGCTGTCGGAATGACTGCATGTTTGGCTTGGTGAGGCCAGGAGTTTTATACTTTTTAGTCACAAAAAGATAAAATCCTAGTCCTTTTCGTGACCAACTTTTGAACTAATTGTCGTACAATTATAAAAATTATATCTCCAGAAAGCTCGTCTTCTCAACGTCAAATGATCTCATTGCGCATAAGAATCGATCGTGCAATTCGGAGATATTAATTAATTTGTAGTCTTCAGCTGCGTGGGTGTTGCTGTTCATTTTTAATATTCCCCACTCCTCTGGTATCCGTGAATCCCCAATGACGTATACTGCGTTTGCAGTTTTTCCCTGTGCAATTATTACAAGGTTTTTCTTTACACAAAAATCTCTAATCCGAAATGGTTCGCAGTCCAGTGATCATTTACTTATTTTTATTCTCGCAAATGGGTTAAATTTAATTATTCCTCTTCTGGCACATCGGCGGTGTTGCCGTTTTCCTGCAAGCTAAGCGGGATTTCCGAGTCACGCTTCTCTGTCTCACAGTAAAAATTTTCCACTCGTTCTATTAATATCCCTGACTGGCTCCTTCTGAATGTCAAGAGGCATGATCTAATCTCCTGAACACCTGGTCCTCGCCGCTTGCACAACGTTAGGCTAGAATCCTGTCTTGAAATTTCTCTATGTTACATTAGAAACTGTATGTTTCTTTCATTTCTTCCCCAAATACATGGATTCGACCCCTTTTGAGCCAATGGTACATGGGTTCAGTAGATAATACTATTTGCGTTTAATTTCCAGGAGGCCATACATGACAGTGTTGCCAAAATAATTTTGAGCCTTCTGATAAGTCCAATTTTTAAATGCAAATAATTTCTACACTATCAATTGGATTTCAACCAAATTTTGTATGTAATATGTGTACATAAGCAGATATCACCGATCGTATTCTTAAGAGCCATCAGGGCTGCCACCTGTTAATAATTGCTCTTTCTATTTATTTATCCAAATACCAATATATCAGAAAGTATGCAAGCCGACATCTTTAAACTATGCACACGTGTAGTACCTGGTATTTTAGATTAATTTGGAGTAATTTATATACGTCAGTTCTACCAACATGATTCTAAGCCTGCTGATAGGACCAATTTTTAAATACGGTACATGTAACTTCTATACTATTAGTTGGATATCAACCAAATTTCGTATGTGCTATGTGTAACATAACAGATATGTCTACAAGTATTCTTTAGAGAAATCAGGGTTGCCATCTGTTAAAAAATGCTGTCTATATTTCTTTACCCTAATATCAATATATCAGAAAGTATGCAAGCCAACAGCTCTATAGTTTGCACACGTATAGCACCTGACATTCTAGATTAATTTGGAGTAAATAATATAAGTCAGTTCTGCCAACATGATTCTATGCTTGCTGATAGGTCCAAATTTAAAATACATGTAACTTCTATACTAACAAATGGATTTCATCCAAAATTGGCACAACAAGATATCATAATAATTCAGATTATTTCTGACCAGCACACGCATGGTATTGTTGCCAACATGCTTTTACGCCTGCTGATAGATCCAATGTCTAATTGCATGTAACGTCCATTGGACTTCAACCAAATTTTGTATTCGGTAACTTAAGAGATGGAACTAAGAATATATTCAGTCACCAGGGCTGCCAGCTGTAGTGCTCTATTAGGCTACATTATACCAGGTATATTTTGAATTAATTAGACATTTTGATATTACCAACTTAATTTCGTCATTATTCTCGATAGGTTCATATACTGTAGAATAATCATTGGTATGAATCTTAATTTAAAGAAAGGTAGGCTCTTTAGTTCGTCACGGAACTTCTTGTTTAAAAATTATTTCATTTGTATTTATTAAAATTTCTTTCAAACACCAATTTTGATTCAATTTTAATTTTGATTTTAATTATTTTATTTCATTAATTTATCAACATTACATTACATTAAGCGAACCGGCCGAAACTAAGGACCACGCAAATATAATTTCATTTCCTTCTCATAGTTCTTTCTTCCTTTCTCTTCCTCCTTACATCCTTCTTTGTTTCTGCTGTCCATCTTCCTCCCCTGCGTTCTCTCTTTTCTCCCACAAGAACCTTTATGTTCCAAAGTATTTCCCTCAATTGTGTTCTGTCTCGACAGTCGTCATCTGTAATTTCTAGCCTCCGGAGTTCATTCTTCATCTGCTTGGTGTAACCCACTTGGCTCTTCAGATTGTATATTTTATCAAAAATGTGTTTATTTATTCTTGTTGGATCCATTCTAACCATATGTCCATATAAACGTAAACGTCTTTTGCTAATTAATTGTTGTTCCCAGGTCTTCCACCCTTTCATATAAATCTTAGTCTGTAGGTTCCCTGTACCACTTTTGGGCCGTAAATCCTCCCCAATATCCTCCTTTGAATCAATTAATATAATTTTCAAATATCAATTTATTTTTACAATTTGTAATTTTATAATTTTACTAGCAACCCAGCCCGGCTTCGCCCGGGAACAGTTCTGAATGCATTACGTGATAAGTGCTTCTTTACGATGTCAATGAACTACGACCAATATCCGTTTTACGTCTCGGCGTGATGGGTTAAAATCACTGACTGGACTATTAACTATATTATCATGGAGATGCATGTGCAACAAATTCTTGAATATTAGAGATGTGCTCTCGCGTACGTTTTTGCAGAACTTTTCATGCTGAACAATTATTACCGTACATTCATTGTATACTGATATTTTTAACGGTTTACCCAGCGTAAGTTTAAAAGGTGCACGGACGCCAGGATTTTTTTCGACTTTTTCTCTGAAATCGATACTGCTTGGCTTCCCTTGATCATAAATAAATTATTTTCTACAGAAACCTTCCTCGAGATATCATTTACAGCATGGTGCAAACCGCATCAAAATCCATGTAGTGGTTCTCGAGATTACCCGTGACATCCAAGAATCGGGGACTTTGTTTTATACTAAGTAGAGATTATACGCCAATTAGTATAATTTAATATAATATAATCCCCCTTCCGTCCAATCATAAATTGACTGTGAATTTTGCGGAACGAAAAGTTCACAGGCGAAATGAGAGTTGCACTTCCAGGGAATAGCGAGTTGAATGAACCTCAAATCCCCCTTCCGCCCAATCTTAACTTGACTGTGTTTCACAGGCGAAATGAAGAAAACCTTTGCTGCTGGGTGTATCTGGGGCAATAGGTTCGCTCGCTAGCTAGACTGTAACAGGGATGATAAACTCGCCCTTAGTTAGCTCGTAAACTGTCGCCTCAGTAACTGAATGGACATGGTTGGAAGAAATTAAAACGTAAAAACTCTTATAGTGGGCGATGTATTGAAGATAGAGATATGCTCTCGCGGACTGTTTTGTAGAACTTTTCATACTGATCAATTCTTACACTCATGGTATTTAGATATTTTTAATGGTTTGTCCGGCGCAAGCTTACAAAGCGCTCGGACGCCGTTTTTTTTTTCGACTTTTCCACTGAAATCGTTACTGCTCGGCTTCCTTTGATAATTATAACGATTTTTAACATCGTTACATGAAGACTGCTACTATTTCGCAACGTCCTGGAGCTGGTGTATTTCGCAAGCACTCCTGCTACCAGCTAATTGGTTCCCTAAACTCTTGAACCTACATTTGTTGCCTGAGAAAGGAGCTGACGTTAATACCCTGGAAGATTGACATTTCTACGCTGCTGTTGTGAAGTGGACTGCTGCGCACAGGTTCCTAGAAACCCCTTTAAGCCCCATTAGTGGGTTGAGTTTCTACCCTGGGAACATTTCGTCGTAGCACTTCTGAGTAAACTCTTAAAGATTTGGGTCATGGCACCAGTTGTGGTACCAACATTTCTCTTGGACTATGTCGTTGTTATGGTGGTCTGCGCCCCCAAGTTAGGTTGGCACGACTGAACTGTGCAGTGGAGAGGGGGTAGTCACGTTCGCCCTGGAAAGCAAGCCCTCAGCGAACAATAACGAGTCAGTATCCAGCCTTCTTGAATCTCACACGCAGAACTTGGGAGTGTCGAAGATCCCTTCCCGGAGGAAATTTTCTTTTCCTCTGGGGAGAGGCATAAAACACTATAGTATTGCTAAAACCTTATCTAACAGGGATCTGACAAAACTTTGAATTTGCTAAGACTGTTAATTCTAAAAACCTTCCATCTGACTTCCTAGCCACGTGTCGTGTGGCAATTCAGATATAAATTTAAGACATGTTTTAGGTTGAGGCATTTTGGAAGGGGATGTGGTCCTCCTCATTTTGCGTTGCATTATTTCAGGGTGGGGATTTCTTCATTATTTAGTTTCGGTTTTGCTCTTCAGGGTGGGTGTTGGCTTTAATTTTGTCAGAACGGCTCCTCGCCAACGGAGTTGACAGGTGTCCTTCAGACGGTCTGGTCGCAATAAGTGACTTGTTTGGTTGTGTCTGGAGTAGCCTTGCCTTACTTCATGTCGTTATTTCCTTTCATACTATTTGGGGGAATTACTTTAGTATTTTTTTAGTTGTGAATTATAATGCGGGAATACAACTCGTCACTTGGACGAGGGATGTGTTGGTTGAAACGCGTTTTAAATTCACGGGGTTTTAATTTCGCGTCGCCCTAATCATAACCTACTGGGATCATATGTTTATTGTATAAAATTTTTATATTTAAGGTGTTGCCTAGTTTAGTTGTTTGTAATACTTATGTTAATACAATGTGCAGTCATTTAAAGATTATGATTATTATTTATGCATGAAGCTCAGCGGAAATGGTTACCTTGTTCCTTCCCCGGCATTTTGGATGGGGAATGTTCGCATTCGGTCTCAGGGTAAGTCCAGCCCTTCCAATTAACAGGCTTGTCCTGGCATCGCCTATTTCCTGCCTTGATCTAAATTATTGAGGGGGTTTCTAAGACTACGAAAATAAGAACGCTCCCCCCCCCCCCCATTCCTCCTTCGTGGCGAATGCCACTGGGCGTGTGGGGCTCCCTCCCGGTTGCCTTAGTGTCACCGAATTAATTACTTCCTTTAATTATGCTAATTTTGATCATATCAAGGTTGGGAAAAGGTGAGGTGCGACAATAATAAATAAATTATTTTCTACAGAAATCATCCTCGAGATATCCTTTACAGAATTGCGAAAACCGCATCAAAATCCATCCAGTGGTTCTCGAGTTTACCCGTAACATCCAAGAATCGGGGACTTTGTTTTATACTAAGTAGAGATAATCTTAATTTTTTTAATTTTTATTTTTAATACATTTCATTGTAATTTAATTTTTGTATTCATCCACACGAGTGATCAAGTTGGACTGTCTTCTTCTTCTTTCGAATAACCCATTTGGAGGGTGCGATGAATCAACGTTAGCTATTGTCCATTGTAATCAATTTCCGTTGTTTCCAAATTTCTTTCATCCTTCTAGAGTGACGATCTTTCTCCTCCTGAGTCCACTTTCTGCCAGTTGTTTGCTTCTTCCTTTCTTGAAACTCTGCCTTTTGAATAGCTTCTCAGAAGAGTGATCTGTTTGCTATCGTGTCTGACTGAATTCTGGCGTTTGTCAAATCTTTGTGAATTTCAATGAACCATGTGGGTTTGGATTTGTAACTAGTCAGTAAGTTGAAGATCTGTTCAGTTAGTCTACTATTTTCCTTTCTATAAATGTGCCCAAAAAACTGTAATCTTCTCTTTTTCATTACATCAGTTAATTTTTCACATTTCAAACATAACTCTCTATTTGGTCGTAACCTATATTCTGCGTTATTATTTCGTTTAGCTCCCACTATTAACCTCAGAATTCGTCTTTCAGTCTTCTCTAATTTGTCTAAATCACCAAATCTTATTAATTTAAGTGTTTCTGCCGCATACAGAGTTTCAGGTCTGACCACTGTTTGATAGAGCCTTAATTTAGTGTTCCAGGATAAGTTTTTTTAAATTATATATATCTTTTGTCATATCAAAACACCTTTGCAATCTATGCATACGCGTTTCTATTGCTGTCTTTTTCTGTGATTCCTTCATTATCCACTCTCCTGGGTATTTAAAGGAATTTGTTTTACATACTGAACTGTCATGAATTGTGATACATTTCCGGGCATCAGTGATGTTTGTCATGAACTTAGTTTTTTCAAATGATATTTGTAGTCCGACTTTGGCTGCCTGTTTTTGCAACTCTCTAATTTGTTCTTGGGCAGTATCCAGTGAGTCAGTAAGTAAAGTAATGTCATCCGCAAAAGCTAAACAATCTACAGTGATTTTATTTGGATGTCTTCCTAGTTGAACGCCTTTAGTATTGATGGCTTTCCTCTACTCTCGAATTACCTTTTCCAATGCACAATTAATTGAAAAGCAGAGGTGACAGACTATCTCCTTGTCTCCCACTCGACTCTATTTTGAAAGATTTTGAAAGTTTCCCTCTAAATTGAACTTTGGAAGTTGTGTTCGTTAATCTTGCTTGAATTATTTCAGTTGTCTTGTTATCAAGTCCAAATTCCTTCAGAATGTTAATAAGTGCCTTTCTGTCAATGGAGTCATAGGCTTTTTTTAAATCCACAAAGGTAACTACATATTTCAAGTTCCTGATTTTCCTCATGTCTAATATGTTCTATAAATTTAGTATTTGCTCCGTACAAGATCGTCCCTTCCTAAATCCTGCCTGATCCTCTCCCAATTGTGGGTCGAGTATCTTGTCTGCTCTTTTTAAAAGTGCTTTGGATAAGATCTTATAGGTCACTAGCAGGAGGGGGATTCCCCTGTAATTGTTAGGATCTGTTTTATTAATTATTTTTAATATGCTTGCCACGGTGGGTGAGTGGATAGCGTGTCGGTCTACCAAACCCAAGCTTGCAGGTTCGCCCCTGGCCGTGGTAAGTGATTTTTGAAAGGCGTCAAAAATTGTGACACCATGTCATACGATGTTGGCATGTCAAAGAACCCATTTGAATTCAGTAGGCCGTGTTCATAATGGCAAAATTAATCTCTGGAGTTTCCGCCTACACAAAGTTCCTCATTTCTCTACTAGAAAGCGCTATAGTGTTCAAGGAGCTTAGATATCTAACCTCCTTGACATTCATAGTGCTTCAAGGAACAACGAAATTCACATGCAAGCTACCCTTTGGGTGTCAGATAACAAAGCTTGCACCCGGCACCCGAGGCCATATGATATTATTATTATTATTATTATTATTAATAATATTATTAATATTTTTTAAATATATTTATTAGTTAAAATTTTCTCCCATTCAAGGAGACACATTTTTCCCCCAGAAATGTTAACACTTTTAGAATAAAAGTTGTTGTAATTAAGCTGAGAGATTGAACCTTTGAAAATAATAGGCTAAGCGCTTTTTATAATTAGTGGTTAATATTCACACCACTGACTTATGAAGGGCTAAATGTGTATCAATCAGAACACAACAATTTACTTTCCAGGCAGAGGGCATTATAAAATGTGCCCAACAGGGGCTCACATCTAGTGGGGCGTGGGTTGGCGACCACGGGTCCCCAGCTGAGTCCGGCATTGCTTCTACTTACTTGTGCCGGGCTCCTCTCCGTCTTCTTTCCTGTCGACCTCTCTTGGTCAACTCTTGTTCTCTTCCAACCCCGACAGTATTAGGGTATCCGAGGTCTAGGAAGTCTTTCACTTTCCCGCCTTAATTGGCCCTTGTCTCATCTTTCCTGACCCTCTTTCTTCAAGGGGTCAGCCTTCTTTTTCTTTTCAAGTTATCTCCTGCCTTCTACACAAGGCCCTCAAGGAGGCAGGGTGTGTGTAGCCCCACCACTTCCGGTGCACCCTGGATAGTGCTACACCCTCAGGGGCTCACAGTATCTCCTGCCTTCTGCTCAAGGCCCTCAAGGAGGCAGGGTGTGTGTAGCCCCACCACTTCTGGTGCACCCTGGATAGTGCTACACCCTCAAGGGCTCACAGTATCTCCTGCCTTCTGCTCAAGGCCCTCAAGGAGGCAGGGTGTGTGTAGTCCCACCACTTCCGGTGCACCCCGGATAGTGCTACACCCTCAGGGGCTCACAGTATCTCCTGCCTTCTGCTCAAGGCCCTCAAGGAGGCAGGGTGTGTGTAGCCCCACCACTTCTGGTGCACCCTGGATAGTGCTACACCCTCAAGGGCTCACAGTATCTCCTGCCTTCTGCTCAAGGCCCTCAAGGAGGCAGGGTGTGTGTAGCCCAACCACTTCTGGTGCACCCTGGATAGTGCTACACCCTCAGGGGCTCACAGTATCTCCTGCCTTCTGCTCAAGGCGCTCAAGGAGGCAGGGTGTGTGTAGCCCCACCACTTCCGGTGCACCCTGGATAGTGCTACACCCTCAAGGGCTCACGGCTGGTGATCACGGGGGATTCTTCAGTTGGGCCCGTTCTTTCCCCTTTTCCTCTGACCTTGGGTTGGGCACTCTTCCTCTTTCCCTTTTCTATCTGCCTTTCATGGCTCTCCTTCCTCATTCTTCGAGGATTGATGGCGTTGCTTTTCTTCCTGTCCTTTATTTGCCTTATTTACCATTTCTTCTTCTAGTATGTAAGTCTGTAGTTCGTATTAGTTATAGTTTTCATTCTCATCTCGTCTTTAACTATCACCCAAACCATTGGAGGCCGATAACTTAGATTTTTGGCCACTCAAAAAAACAATATTGTCATCATCATCATCATCATCATCATCATCATCATCAGTATTTTAGCAAGAAACCAAATTAATCCTGGAGCAATATGCACATTGTCTCAGGAATGTGCAGTCCACAAGGAAGAGAAGATAAGCAGAGGTCATACTGTCTATTCTTGGCAGAGTGACGCAGTGCTTATCACATGAAGATGGTATAGACTACTGTATTGGCTTTCACGGCCGGTGAATTAAAACTCAGCAATTCTTTCTAAGTTTGTGCCGTGTCTTGTGTGGGGTTTCGCCTAGGACACCAAGTTGGCTCATCAGCGGGTCTTGGTGTCCCCGCCTGGACCCCTGCAGGAGTAACGAACTGCGCACTACCTCCCTTTATATGAAGCGCACCTGCGCCTCTTTACTGCTAGAACTATAAGCTTAAGCAGCCATGACCTCCCTATGAAGGATTCCAAAAAGTTGGTATATTGGCTTTCACGACCAGTGAATTGAAACACATGACCGGTGTCCGCCTCCTTTATCGACATATCCCCCCTTCCCAAGGGTAACCATTAGGGGGGGGGGGCTAATTCCTGAGTGCGAGTGATAATTCTGGTTCCCTCTGGGACCATCTCCCGCTAATTCCTGAGTGGGAGCAATAATTCTGGTTCCCTCTGGGTCCATCTCCCCTCTTCCCGAGGGTAACCATTAGGGGGGCGCTAATTCCTGAGTGCGAGCGATAATTCTGGGAAAACAGAAGTCTCACGCCCTTCTATTTTCAGCCTCATGCTAATGCTCCGTACCCAGGCGGAGTTCATTCATCCACACAACTTTACCGCTCAGTCCCGCAATACTCTCAACAACCGATGTCCCTCGTGATTTAAAGGTACTGTGGCTGTAGATTTTTGTCTCGCCGAGAGACACTTAAGAACCATCATCCACAACACCTCGAACCCTCATATCTGCCCCCTTCCCCTTGCTTGTAAGTGGCTGAGGATCAATCGCTTGCCACTGAGGATGCGTTGACCGTCGGAACTGTGCCTTCTAATAGGCCATCCCCCAGGGCCTCACGACTAGTGGGACGTGGGTTGGCGACCACGGGGCCCCAGCTGAGTCCGACATTGCTTCCACTTGCTTGTGCCCGGCTCCTCTCCGCCTTCTTTCATGTCGACCTCTCTTGGTCAACTCTTGTTCTCTTCCGATCCCGACTGTATTAGGGTATCCGAGGCCTAGGAGTCATTCACTTTCCCGCCTGAATTGGTCCTTCTCTCATCTTTCCTGATTCCCTCATTCTTCGAGTGGTCACCTTCATCTTCTTTCCATGTTATCTGCTAGCTTCTGCTCAAGGCCCTCAAGGAGGCAGTGTGTGTGTGTGTGTAGCCCCACCACTTCTGGTGCACCCTGGATAGTGCTACACCCTCAAGGAGGCAGGGTGTGTGTAGCCCCACCACTTCTGGTGCACCCTGGATAGTGCTACACCCTCAAGGAGGCAGGGTGTGTGTAGCCCCACCACTTCTGGTGCACCCTGGATAGTGCTACACCCTCAAGGAGGCAGGGTGTGTGTAGCCCCACCACTTCTGGTGCACCCTGGATAGTGCTACTCCCTCAAGGAGACAGGGTGTGTGTCGCCCCACCACTTCTGGTGCACCATGGATAGTGCTACACCCTCAGGGGCTCACTGCTGGTGAGTTTGGGAGCTGGCGACCTCGAGGGATTCCTGAGCTGGATCAATTTTGTCCCCTATTTCCTCTGACCTCGGGGTGGTCCCTCTCCTGTTTCCCTTTCCTATCTGCCTTTCATGGCTCTCCTTCCTACCAAGTCCCTCCATCCTCATTCTTCGAGGGTTGAGGGCATTTCTTTTCTTCCTGTCCTTTATTTGCCTTAACCTTTATTTGTTTACCATTTCTTCTTCTAGTCTGTAAGTCTGTAGTTAGTATTAGTTATAGTTCTCATTCTCATCTCATCTTTCACTATCACGCAAACCATTAGGGGCCGATAACCTAGATGTTAGGCCCCTTAAAACAACAATTATCATCATCATCATCTCAGTAAGTCCTCCGATGAGTTTGCTATCAGGAAGAGAATCCGGTCATAAGAACTATGCACAGTACCGCGGGCTGCCCCGATAGCAAGTTCCGGTAGACGGACGCATGGGGAAGTCCCGAACTAATTACGGTTATTAGGAGGCCATGACGCAAGTCCGGCAGCGCTGGCTTCAGATGGCCTTGCTCATGACGTCATGTCTGTCTGTCTGTCTGTCTGTCTGTGTCTTGTTTTGCCGAAAGACGGATGTTATTATGGGTGTACGTTTGTACAACGCTTCTTTGGAACATTGTAGTCCGCCTCGCTGCTTATTGTGGGTTCGATTACCGGCTCTGCCAAGAAACTTAATTCTGGTGTGAGGGCTGGAGCGGACAAACGTCACAGGAGGGTGGGTTTGGTTCGCACCCGAGCCATCCTGGGAGTGGTTTTCCGTGGTTTCCCCACTTCCATTCCAGGCGAATGCTGCGATGGTTCCTAAGTTAAGGCCATGGCCACCTCCTTCCCAATGCTCATCTGAATTACAAATACGCATACTAATGCTGCCATCACAATAACACAGGTTATCAGACAAATTCACTCACACACACACACACCCAAGTACACGGGTACAACGAATGAGAAGTGAATGTTTCTCTTCCAGCCTGATACATTCGGCTTCGGTGGAGTAGTGGGTAGCATGCTGAGCTTCTATGCCCAAGATCGCGGGTTCAAACCCGACCGAAGTCGTCGAATTTTTTAAGAGCGTTAAAAATCTCTCAGTATGCCTCCTTCCGAGAGGAAGTAAAGCCGGTGGTCCCATGTCATAGATTTATGGCATGTTAAAGATCCTTCCATTAACTAAACTTGTCTGAAGCTAAAATTTCTAGGTTATAATTGATAACGCTCTATTAGTTCCAACGTTCACCGTCAGGTGCTGTTTGCGATGCCATCTAGTAGCCAAGTCCGCAAACTAGGTGCCGTTGACGTTATCATTTGGTAGCAAAAGTAGCAACTACCTGAAATTATTGTCTGCAGTCCTTAGTTCTATTAAAATCTGATAACACCCACTAATAGAGCCATCACAATAACAGCGGTTATCAGACAGATTCTACACACACCCAAAGTACACGGGGCTACATGACGCGTTGTCGCAGCCCCTAAACTAAGGAACCAACCAAATTCACACCCTGGTCTTCACCTAATCATTGGATGATTTTGCCAATGAATTTCGTATCATACTGGCTAACCCCGAATAGTTCCGAATGGACAGGAAGAACATCTACTACCAATCCCAGGCTGCGAACAAGTCCTGGGAAGTTAGGCGAGCAGATGAGGAACACCCAACATTACTTGGCTCGGTCTCAAGTCTATGGGGAAGTTCATTGCTTGGCAGAAGATGGCAGCACTTGACAATCTCTGGAGAAAGTGCTATGATTCTAGACTCCACAGTTCGATTTGAAAACCACGTCAAGCAAGCTATGGAAGTCGACGATGGAAAGAGGGCTATTTATCTCCCATGTATTCCTCACTAGCTGACCCGTGCGAGAAATCTCTCAAACCACACTTTCCCCAATAGGTTTATAATGAGAGACTTAAGGAAAAAAAGGAAGATTGAAGTTTTACGTGACCGTGAATCTTGTGATTATGAGCCACGGGACCTCCTTTTTACGTGGAATCCGAACCACAGGACATGGCATTTCACTTCGAAAATCTCACATGCATTGACCGGGAATCGAACCCGGACCGCCTTGGTGAGAGGCATACAGCTAGACCGCTGAGCCACCACGCCCCCCAGAGACTTAAGGAGAAAGGTTGATAGTTTTAAGGGTTTGGACGACAAGTCATAATTTCAGCATTTTATAGCAATCGTATTTGCATATCGCACACTACTTACAAAAATCGTCACTGCTAATGTCATTCGTGTGCTGAGTCCATTGATTGACAGCTTAGCTGTATCACTCATCGGTTATTCAATATTTATGAAATTCTACGATTTGAGTACGGTACTCACTCGTGTGATTTACTGTTCCTGAAATCCATGAAAAATGATACAGGAAAAAACCTTAGAATGTTAAAATGACATGAAACAGGCGTCACACTGGCCAAAATGTGAAGTAGACAGCAATTATGGAGCGTATTTTCATACAGCAACAGTATTTGCAAATCGCACACTTCGTAATAAAAAAAAAAAAAAAAAAAAAAAAAACATTTTTTAAAGAAATGAAATTATAGTGCAATTCGTCACTGCTAATGTCTATTCTCATTCATTCATTTGATTGCTCATTTGTGACGATCGAGAGGGATCTATACTCTTGTAATAATATATATATAAGAGGTCTCGTCTTCGCTCCAAGTCTTGGTTTGTGTGCACGTTCCCCTTAACACCCTAGTCCGCACTTGCTCTATCTTTTGCACCCTTCGGCGCCGCTTGATTTTATCGTTTCCTTCTTTTCTTATTGACTTCTTTACTATCCATTATTGTTTCATTCATTCTCACACTAACTTTTTAATAATTTTAAATGATCTTGTCGACTTGGTCGTTACGCTGGGGTCTGGCGTTACGTTACGGTGACGGGACGAAATGTACCCAGAGGTGTGTGACGTCATAGTACCGCTTGATGCATGTGTTCCCCGACAATCTCTACTTCGTTAGTATAAGACAAAAATCCCCGATTCTTGGATGCCACGGGTAATCTCGAGAACCACTGAATGGAGTTTGATTCGCGTTTCACCATTCTGTAAAGGATATCTCGAGGAGAGATTCTGTAGAAAATAATGTATGTATGATCAAAGGAAGCCAAGCAGTAACGATTTCAGTGAAAAAGTCGAAAACAAACTTGGCGTCCGTGCGCTTCTTAAGCTTACGCTGGGCAAACCGTTAAAAATATCAATATACTATGAGCGTAAGAATTGGTCAGCATGAAAAGTTCTACAAAAAAGTCCGCGAGAGCATTTCCCTATCTTCAATACATCGCCCACTATAAGTGTTTTTAGACTGGATGGAAGGGGCAAGTCCCCGCGCGCTCTGGTGTGCGTGACGGCATCCCGCGCGCTTGACCTTGCTTTGCCCTTGGTTTGCACTTGTCGTTCGCGAGTAATTCGAAACAAGATAAGCAAGATAAGTATTATGCAAATATTTTTCTAACATGTCAAGAATCTTTGACTTCGAGCGAAGCGAGAAGCCTCCAGCCTTTCTAGCATTTTTCAGCATTTGTAGCCTTTAAAATGATACAAAGTCTAGTCCTTCAGACTGACTGTCACTTTTTTTCTTTATCAACAAAAAAAAGAAAAACTAAGGGAAATTACTATGCTGACGTTCTCTCATTCCCTTCTCCAACTCCATTTCTCCAGCAGTTCCCCTTTTCTCCAGTTTCCATGTCCCCACTATTTTTATTCATCCCCTTTTTATTTTATCAGCCGGCCCCGTAGTGTTCGGGTAGAGCGCCTGCCTCTCACCCGGAGGCCTCGGGTTCGATACCCGGCTCCGTCAGGATTTTAGAAACCGACGTGAGGGCTGCAACGGGGTGCACTCAGCCTCGTGAGGACAACTGAGTAGCTGTCTGACAGTGAGGCAGCGCCCCGGTCACGAAAACCAAGATTAACGGCCGAGGGGACCCGATGCGCTGATCACGTGTCACTCCAATATCTGCAGGTCAAATGGCTGGGCAGCGGTCGCTTGGTAGGCCTAGGCCCTTCATGGGCTGTAGTGCCAGGGGTTATTATATTATATTACATTTTTATTTTATCTTCTCCCAGAGGCGATAATCTTATTATCCCAGCTCTACATCACCAAATGCCTTCTATCACGGGATATATATAGTTTTTTTTAGGGGTGGGAGTGGGGAGAGGCGAGGGGGCGGTGCATCCGGCGACTTGAGGATATCAGGGGTTCCTCCCCAGAGAACTTTTGTATAATTTGGTGCAAAATGATGAGTTTTGGTATTTGTAGACTTAGAAAAGGCTTTTGATAATGTTGATTGGACTAAATTGTTTGACATTTTGAAATCTATTGGAATAAAGTACAGGGATAGGAGGGTGATATACAATCTATACAGAAACCAGACAGCAGTCATTCGAGCTGAAGGATATGAGAGAGAAGCTGGTATTATGAAAGGTGTAAAGCAAGGCTGCAACTTATCACCCATACTTTTCAATCTTTACATTGAACAAGCAATGAAGGAAATTGGAGAAAAATTTAAAGTGGGAGTGAAGATTCAAGGAGAAATAATTTCAACTCTGATATTTGCTGATGACATCGTCATCTTGGCCGACACGTCTGAGGATTTGAATGAGTTTTTGAATGGTATGGACTCCGTCTTGAGGAGGGAATTCATGATGAAAATTAATAAATGTAAAACAAAAATACTGGAATGCAGTCGAAATAAATCAGAAACCTCTATGGACATCAAATTGGCAGGTGAAAAGCTGAAGGAAGTAGGAGACTTCTGTTACTTAGGAAGCAAAATAACCAGTGATGGACGAAGCAAAGAGGATATAAAAAGTAGGTTGGCTCAGGCAAGGAAAGCCTTTCTACAAAAAAAAAAAAAAAAAAATCTGTTGACATCGAATATAGATTTAGGTAGCCTATTAGGAAGTCATTTTTGAAAGCCTTTGTCTGGAGCGTGGCGCTCTATAGAAGTGAAACTTGGTCTATTGGTGAAGCAGAAAAGAGGAGAATTGAAGCGTTTGAAATGTGTTGTTACAGGAGAATGATGAAGATCAGATGGGTAGATAGGGTTACATACGAAGAGGTATTAAGACAAGTGGGAGAAGAGAGATGTTTCTGCCGACTGCTAATGAAGAGAGGAGATAGGATGGTAGGACACATATTAAGACACCCAGGTATAGCAAGCTTAGTTATGGAAGGAAGGGTCGAGGACAAGAACTGTAGGGGTAGACCAAGGTTAGAATATGTTAAACAGATTGCCTCGGATGTAGGGTGTGGTAGCTATGTAGAGATGAAACGATTAGTTCAGGACTGGGAGGCATGGAGAGATGCATGAAACCAGTCAAAAGACTAAAGACTCAAACAACAACGATGGGTTTTAAGGCAATCTGGCATCACTTCTTCAACCAATTTGTTGTCATGTTTTATGCTTGGTTAATGTCAAACACAACTAAGATCAGTTTATGTCACTTGATAATATTAACATTACTGTTTCACACTGTAATATAAAGTCAAGGTTTCTTGAAGCATTACCAATCCTGTACCTCCATGGTCATCTTAGGTGTAAGGCAGGTGCCAATTTCTGAAAAAATAAACTAAAAACTTTACGAGCCTTACAGTAGTCGCATATGATGTGTAACATATGACATAGAAGAAACCTCACGTGAAATTGTTGATACACCGGTATTATTGGCACAAATATTAATCTATTGTAAAAAGGAGTGTTTTACAGATATTGTAGTTTATAATACGGAACTCATTTTATTAGATGATTTGTAGCTTCCACCAGCACTAGCCTAAATAAAGAATACGATAAGGACCAACTAGATCAATAACCTTAAATTCCTTATAAACAGGCCTACTTGCGAGTAAATGCAATGTGCACAGCAGTAGATCATGAAAGGCTTGCCCAGTTCCCGGACCTCTTGATTCACAGACCAACACGTAATTTCATATGGATTCTGTTAAAATGGGTCATATTGATATGATTAGCAGCAGAGTATCAAGAAGGCAGTGCGGGAACAATCAAGAAGGCAGTGCGAGAGTAGAAATATCAAGTAGGCACTGAAAGAGAGTCTTGGAATTGTTATATATTGTTAGTGTGTAAATAAAAAAGATTTTTGTGTGTTGATGAATGTCCAGGAGGGATACGATCCAGCTGGCAGTGCGTCTTACACACTTTCGTCCGATCCACTTCCATCCCACAAAAATATCCAGCAACCGAGTGGAAATATGTTACACGTCAAAAACATGACATATACTGTAAATTGTGTAACAAAGAGGATGTGACGAGGATATGAACTACCTACAGAATCTCTAAGAAGTTGTCAACGATGGTAAAATGAAAGCTACAACATGAGATGGGAGCAAGAGCGATGTGGCAACACTGTAGACTAATCAGTGACCCTTGCCCGGCCAGGGTCAGGCGATAAGCTCGCGGGGGGTCAACACAGCAGCAGCAGGGGCGTGTCTCAAGTGACAGGCAGAGGGGTGCATTTCTCTCTTGGACACTCAGCTTCGTGAGTGGTTTCCCACTTCCACTCCACGCAAATACCGGGATGGTATCCTCACCTGAATTACAAATACATCCATACTACTACAGATACTACAATAGCACAGGTTGTCACACCCAGGTACACGGGGCTAAATGACCAAAACGTCCAAGCCCCTCGAATGAAGCAACAACAACTCTCTCTTTACTAGCAGCCCTCCCCGGTTTCGCCCGGTATCTTTAACAGTTTACCGAGCGTAAAAAAGGCGCTGGTCCCAGCGAAACTCCAAACACATAGTCTATACTCTTCTCTGAAGTCTTAACTCGACAATTTGATGCTGGCCGAAGCTCGTAAACTCGTTCCGAAGCTAGTAATTTAAATTTCCACTGAATGGAGATTGTTGGAAGAAATTAAAACGTAAAAACACTTGTAGTAGGTGATGTATTAAAGATAGAAAAATGCTGTCAGGGACGCCGTCAATTAAATTGTTGGAACGCAGTGACGTTGGTGAAGAAGTGTTACAGTGAAAGGTGATGATATCGTTTTATCTCTCTTCTGCCGCTGCACTCGAATGTCGCTACTGTCGTTTTTGGATGTCACGGGTGAACCTCTGGATGGATTTTGATGCGGTTTTCACCATTCTGTAAAGGGTATCTAGAGGAAGATTTATGTAGAAAATAATTTATTTATGATCAAAGGAAGCCGAGCAGTAATGATTTCAGTGAAAACGTCGAATAAAAAAAACGATGGCGTCCGTGCGCTTTTTAAGCTTACACTGGGCAAACCAAAAATATCAATATACTATCGAGTGTAAGAATATTGTTCATCATGAAAAGTTCTACAAAAAAGTCCCGGAGAGCATATCTCTATATTCAATACATCGCCCACTATAAGTGTTTTTACGTTTTCATTTCTTCCAACAATCTCTATTCAAATACTGAGGCGACAGTTTACGAGCTGGCTAAGGGCGAGTCTAACACCTCAGTTACAGCCAAGCTAGCGGGCGAGTCTATCACCCCAGATGCAGCCAGCACCAAACTGTTGAGTCGTGTTGAGGGGTTGTGTTTGGAATATCCCTGGAAGTGCAACTCAGCCTTTCTTCATTTCGCCTGTGAACTTTCCGTTCCGCAAAATACATAATTAAACAAGAAGTTCCATGACGAAGTAAAGAGCCTACTTTTCTTAAAATATAAAATATAAGATTCATGCCAATGATTCATCTATATGGATCTATTTGGAATAAGGACGAAATTGAGTTGGTAATATCGAAATTTCTAGTTAGTTCGAAATATAACTGGCATAATGTAGCCTAATAGATCAGTACATTAGTCAGCCCTGGCGACTGAATATATCCTTAGTTTCATCTCTTAAGGTACAGAATACAAAATTTGGTTGAAGTTCAATGGATAGCATGGACGCTACATGTAGTTAGACATTGGGTAAAATCATGTTGGTAACATTGTCATGCATGTGTTGATCGGAAATAATTCGAAATATTATGATCTATTGTTGTGCCAAATTTGGACAATATCCATTTGTTAGTAAGGAAGTTACTTGTATTTTTAAATTGTACCTATCAGCAGGCTTAGAATCATGTTGGCAGCACTGACGTAAATTAGTTACTCCAAATTAATCTAGAATGTCAGGTACTATACGTGTGCAAAGTTTAGAGCTGTTGGTTTACATACCTTCTGATATATTGATGTTAGGGTAAAGGAATAGAGATAGCATTTATTGACAGTTGGCAGCCCTGGTGGCTCTTAAGAATACGCTCAGTCATATCTCTTTATGTACACATACTACACACGAAATTTGATTGGAATCCAATTGATAGCGTAGAAGTTATATGCATTTAAAATTTGGACTTATCAGCAGGGTCAGAATCATTTTGGCAACACTGTCATGTATGGCCTCATGGATATTAAACTCGAATATTATTATCTATATGTGTGCCAATTTTGGAATAGCTCCCATGGGTACCTTCCAAGATATACAACACGGAGCTGAAATTTCCATTGCAATTTTTCAGCAGTTGATAGCCCTGACATCATTTTAAATTATGGCCTTGAGATATTCAGGTATAGATCTTTACTCATACCAAATTTGGTTTCGATTGCTGCAGCCGTTTAGGAGTTGATAGGGGGGGGGGCGGACACACACACACACAGCCAGCCAGACAGACACACATTTTCCCGGATCGATCTCATAAGACTACTTTTTCCTCATTTTTACAAAATTCGAAAACTAGGCTAACAAGAAGTTCCGTGACGAACTAAAGAGCCTACTTTTCTTAAAATTTAAGATACATGCCAATGATTAATCTATATGGATCTATCTAGAATAATGACGAAATTAAGTTGGTGATAGCGAAATTTCTAATTAGTACGAAATACTGTATACCTGGCATAATGTAGCCTAATGGAGAACAACAGTTGGCAGCCCTGGTGACTGAATATATTCTTAGTTCCATCTCTTAAGGTCCAGAATACAAAATTTGCTGGAAGTCCAATGGATATCATGGACGTTACATGCAGTTAAACATTGGATCTAACAGCGCGCGTAAAATCATGTTGGCAACAATGACATACAAGTATTGGTCAGAAATAATCTGAAATAATATGATCTATTGTTGTGTCAATTTTGAATGAAATCCATTAGTTAGTATAGAAGTTACATGCATTTTAAAATTGGACCTATCAGCAGGCTTAGAATCATGTTGGCAGCACTGGCGTAGGCCTACATTAGTTACTCAAATTAATCTAGAATGCCAGGTACTATACGTGTGCAAAGTTTAGAGCTATTGGCTTGCATACTTTCTGATATATTGATATTAGGGTAACAAAAATAGAGACAGTATTTATTAACAGTTGGCAGCCCTGGTTACTCTTAAGAATCAGCACAGTCATATCTGCTTTTTTTTTTTCGTATGGCTTTTAGTGCCGGGAGTGTCCGAGGACATGTTCGGCTCGCCAGTTTTGTAGCTGCTTCGAGATGGACACCCAATGGGTGAGCTACATGTACCGTTGGGGAGGAGAGTGAGAAGGTAAGGACGAGGTGTTGGAAGGTAGCGGCTGTGGCGTATAGTTAGGGACCAACCCCGGCATTTGCCTGGAAGGAAGATGGGAAACCACAGAAGACCATCTTCAAGGTTGCCGGCGGGGGGATTCGAACCTCCTCGCCTCCCGGATGTGAGCGACTGCCATCAGTCATGCCGTAACCACCACGGCTAACTCACCCGGTATCTGTTATGGTCCACATAGCACACACGAAATTTGGTTGAAATCCAAATGATAGTATAGAAGTTACATGTATTTAAAGTTGGACCTCTCAGCAAGCTTAGAGTCATGTTGGTAGCACTGACGTATATTAGTTACTCCAAATTAATATAGAATGTCAGGTACTATACGCGTGCATAGTTTAAAGCTGTCGGCTTGCATACTTTCTGATATATGGGTATTTGGATAAAACAAATTGAGAGCATTTATTTACAGTTGGCAGCCCTGGTAGCACTTAAGAATTCGCTCAGTCATATTTGTTTATGCACACATAGTACATACAAAATTTGGTTGAAATCCAATTGATAGTGTAGAAGTTATATCCGTTTAAAATTTGGACCTATCAGCAGGCTTATAATCATTTTGGCAACACTGCCATATATGGCCTCCTGAAAATTAAACTGCAATATTATTATCTATAAGTGTGCCAATTTTGAAATAGCTCCCATTCATACTTTCCAAGATATCCAACATGGAGCTCAAATTTCAATTGCGATCTTTCAGCAGTTGGTAGCACTGACATCATTTTCAAATATGGCCGTGAGATATTCAGGTATAGATCTTTACTCCTACCAAATTTTGTTTCGATTGCCGCAGCCGTTTAGGAGTTGGTAGGGACACACATACAGCCAGCCAGCCAGCCAGACAGACAGACAGACAGACAGACAGACAGACAGACAGAAGGACAGACAGACAGACAGACAGACAGACACACACACATTTGCCCTATCTCTTAAGACTACTTTTTCCTCATTTTTGCACAATGTGAAAAGTAGGCTAAAAATATACGAAGCAGAAATTTTGGAAGGGCGACAGTTATAACAAATCAGTCCGAGAATACGTTGTCACGCTTCGTACTTGCACAAATCCTTTTTTTTTTTTTTTTTAGAACTTGACATACTGAACTGTTCTTACACTCATGGTATATTTATAACGGTTTACCCAGCGTAAGCTTAAAAGGTGCACTGGCGGCAGGTTTTTATTTGTCTCGATTCACTGAAATCGATTCTGCTCGGCTTCCTTTGGTCATAAATGAATATTATCCTACAGAAATCTTTCTCGAGAAATCCTTTACAGAATGCTGAAAACTGCATCAAAATCCATCCAGTGGTTCTCAAGATCAGCCGTGACATCAGTCATGGGCAAATTACAACCCGAGGGCCAAGTGCGGCTTCTGAGCTGGTCTAATCCGACCCGCGACATTATTCTACCTACAATTACACATACTGTAGGTCATATTTCCTGTTCTGTGTACCTTGAAGTGAAAACTGTTTTAATCTCATTGCGTTTATACGTTTTGTGTAATAGAGCTGCAGTTAGAACTGATTTACAATGTAACAACGAATTGAAGCAACTATTCCTTAACATTTCGAAAATTGAGTTCTACAAGGCCCCACCAAATTCAAGCTTCCCAAACTTGAAATCTCATGCACAGAAGATACCGGCCATGTTTGCATCTTCCTATATCTGTGAACAGGTGTTTTCTACAATGAAGCTTCACAAAAATAGCATCAAAAATAGATTAATAATAATAATAATAATAATAATAATCGCCGGCCTCTCACCGCTGGGTCCGTGGTTCAAATCCCGGTCACTCCATGTGAGATCTGTGCTGGACAAAACGGAGGCAGACAGGTTTTTCTCCGGGCACTCCGGTTTTCCCTGTCAAAATTTCATTCCAGCAACACTCTCCACTATCATTTCATTTCATCTGTCATTCATTTAATCATTGCCCCAGAGGAGTGCGTCAGGCCTCGGCAGCCGGCACAGTTCATATCCTCGCCGCTAGATGGGGGCTTCATTCATTCCATTCCTGACCCGGTCGGAGACTGGAAGCAGGCTGTGGATTTTCATTTTCAATAATAATAATAATACAGATAACGCACTTTGTGCAGATTTCATACATTAACCTCGACCGAAGTCAGTTAGGGAGGGTTTTCTTTTGACACAGTCAAGGACGTGCTATCTATCACAAATTTTGTAACACAGATTACAAATGCACTGGTCTTCTGGTTGGTGGTAGCTCTTGCTCTGGCACGGCGAGTCGTGTCATATGTCTGAGCTCGTAGTCGGCTCGCATCCAGTCTCTATTTGTCATTGTGTCTGTAGTATAAAAGTCCATCCAGATTTCCTCCAATTTCGCTTGTCGTTCACTTAAGAGTCGTATATATGCTGACGTAGATGGCAGTGCCAGTTGATGACGCAGATCTTCAATGAAAGAAAATTACAGTCAGTCTGAAAGACTAGACGTTATATCATTTCAAATGACGCATGCTACAAATGTTACAAATGTTAGAAAGGTTCAGGAGGGCTTCTCGCTTAGCTCGAAGCACCAGGACTCTTTCAACAGACTCCATTACCCATTAACTTAGGCTTCCCGTGCGGGTACCTCTTTAAGGGTCACCCTGTAATTTGCTCTGACATCCTGCACACCTCTTTAGGAGGCACCCTGTATTGTTATCTGGCATCTTGTATATATCTTTAGAAGTCACCCTGTATTCTTGTGTGACATATTGTACACCTCTTTAGGAGTCACCCTGTATTCTTGTCTGACATCTTGTGCACCTCTTTAGGAGTCACCCTGTATTCTTCTCTGCCATCTTGTACACCTCTTTAAGAGTCACCTTGTATTCTTATCTGGCATCTTGTATATCTCTTTATGAGTCACCCTGTATTCTTATCTGGCATCTTGTACTGTATTTTGCTCTGACATCCTGCACACCTCTTTAGGAGGCACCCTGTATTGTTATCTGGCATCTTGTATATCTCTTTAGAAGTCACCCTGTATTCTTGTGTTCGCTTCGCTCAAAGCCCCAGGTCGCTCAACGCCCCAGGACTCTTTCAACAGACTCCAATAACCATTAGCTTCTGCTTCCCGCGTGGCTGCATGACGTCACGCACCTGCTTCCCGCGCGGCTGCATGACGTCACTTCCGTCTCCGTCTCCGTAACGCATAACTTTGGACCCAAGCATAACGACGAAGTCAACAAGATCATTTGAAATGCCTTGTCAGTACATACACAAGTTTCGATTTTGTAGTTTTTGAGAGACATAGTCCTCGCTTGAGGAAATTTGCTTTTATTCTTTATATATCTTCTAGATTAACAGACCACCTTTTAGCTGCGCTATTAAGAATCAGCTCATCCCAAAACTTTTAGAAGCACAGTCACAGTTTCACTTGGTCTCTTACTCCTTCCTCTTCTAACAAATAATGAAGGTGTGCCATTGCACAGTGGGTCAAAATCGAAATCTAGGGGGACAAAATTATTTTTACGTTTTAATCATGAATTTAGAGTGAAAGCGACGTATATAATTTGTTTACTCCATAATAAACATCAGTTAAGACCTTTTTAAGCTACGTTTACACATGCAAGAAATTGTCTATGACTAGGAGTTGGATAGAGCGTTCAGTTTTCTCTTCAGAACAATTTTCTACCCCTAATTTACTTTTAGCTAAGGTACAAAGTTCCACTAGTGACATAATCGTCGAACCCAGTGCTTCAAACAGTTGTAAACGTGTGAGAACTGGTTGCGTGGCATCTTCTGAAACGTAAAGTAACTAAGTAAGTTGCAAAAAGATGTAAAAATCTTATAAAAGGCGTAAACTACAAGACTTTATCTACATTTTAACATTAAGTAGAAAGTGACGCACAGTGACGCGACATACTAAAAATCTAAGTGAATATATAATTTTAAAAATAATAGTTAAATATTATATAATGCAAATATAGCTAAAATTACGTAACAATTAAGCCCATTAATAACTGAAACACGTTACAAAGATCATACCTTCAGATTTTCATTTTTTTTCATTATATAATGCAAATATAGCTAAAATTACGTAACAATTAAGCCCATTAATAACTGAAACACGTTACAAAGATCATACCTTCAGTTGCATGTTCCATCTTAAAGCAGCACACTAACCACAGCCACTTACATTCACCCTCCAATTCAGCCTGCTCGAACAGTGGTGACAGATGCGTTTATATCCCAGAATAGTGAGCGCCAATTATATGAGAATGCTGTAGAAGTAATAAATTTTGATTTTTATAATTATCAAAATAAATAATTTTGTCCTCCTAGATTTCGATTTTGACCCACTGTGCATTGCTGGTGTGGCTAAGACAAGCGCTTCCAGGTTGTACAACTGTACCAGCTTGCACGGAGCAACCCTAGGTGAACCACTGCAGTCTTGCAAACTACAGCAGGGAAAGAAATGTGCATTTCTCGACTTGAGAACAACTCTTTCTGGTCGCGCCCTTCGGAAAGCTGAAGACAGAAGTGAGAACAATTAGCGACCATATGAAGACATTCTGCGAGGAGATTGGCAACTCAAACTAACACCTGGGGCGCTGCGGTCGTGTGGATAAGTAGGGTAAAATTACTCAATAACACGCGTTTGATATGGAACACTTTTTATTTTTCGGTTATAATCAGTAAATGTGGTCCCTAAAATAATGACAGTGTTATTTTCAATTGTATATATGCATAACTGTGCGATACACGTGATCTAATTTGTGTGTTCCACTGGATTTTATGTGTCAATTGCATATTATCAAGCATCGGTTGTCTGCTGGAATTTGTTTTTGTGCAGTTCGAGTCATGGCGCTGTTACGTTTAAAAGCTATATTTGAGTTTGCTCACTGTACCATAGACTCTAGAAATTATTTGCTGCTTGGTAGGGCGATGGGATGAGTTTAACTTGTATTAAAACTCGGGGTAGACAGGAATTGCTTGATTTGGATGGTAAGTATTGTGCCCAATCAGTCACGGCAGTCTGGCATCGAACTCAGGTCTCATCAGAGAAGACCAGGCACATGGTTATGCCTAGAGTCGAACCATTGATCTCTGAGGGGGAGAAATTACAGGGAACCCAAAGAGCAATGAGAGGTATACTGACATATAATAAGGTAACGTGATTTCACGATCTATATGTGAATATCATAGCAATTTAAGATGAAGAACTGTAGCCAAATGCAAGGAAATATACATTTTCAGAGCATACGAGAATGAGAGGAGGCCAGTTTGAAGTTTTACAAATTACCCTTAGCAAGTGGGCGGAGAGCTTAGGCGCCGACCGCACTATTTACGTCTGGAGCAGGAAGACAGCTCAAAATTAATGACCCGGGTATCCACCGCTTGACAACGGTGAAACTTAGAGTAGGGATGATGGCTCACGGAAATTAATTAATTACAGACAAGTGGAGCATTGAAATGCATTGAAATATACACCCAGGTGAATATATTCACGGAGAGGTAATTTAGGAGTGGTTTTTCACCTAAATTAAGGCCTATATCTCCAAATGAACGAATTACAACCTAGCCTACGCTCGAGAGCAGTGACTTTGTGACCAGTCAACGGGGAATTACCACGATGGCGTCCCCACGCGCTGAACTAAGGCAATTAATTGTAATTAATTGGCCGAAGCGATCACCGGCACGCGAATGTTTTTGAAACCTCCACACCTAAATAAACAAGATGTAGATGTCATTTCGGCTGAAGAGGTATTATTTCAAGAAAGGAGTCGCTCTCATGTGTCCAGTGGACTATTTTGTACGAGAAACCTTTATATAGGGGGAGTAAGGCAAGCCAAGGCAGTTGTTCTCCAGTCTTCACCAGTTCGCCTAGAGTTATTCTACAGTATACACGTAACTAAGACGCTGCCAGTAAGCACGCCAAATGTTAAAGTATCAACGCTCCGCCGTTGAAGAACAATAGAAGCAAGTTATAAGCTTCATAAGTAATCATGAAGCGCGTCGAAAGTAAATTAATACAGATATTTACCTATTATCTGACGCAAATATAAATTCGCCACAGCGAAAAAGGGAACTTATACTTTTTGAACAGTTCTTATACCGGGAGGTATTGTCAGAATTATATATGACATCATCATCAGGATCACTACAATGATGGGAGCTTGGAAATCATTGCCACCTAATCTGGATAGTGAGCTGAACAAGATTGCAGGGAACGAGGATCGAACGTCCGTAAAACGCTGTTAGATTTTCACGGAGACCAGCGGTTGTCATAATTGCATCGCATCCCTGAGATCAGGCGTAGGAGAAGTCCAATTTAAGGATCAACATGTGAAGTAGTGGATAAATGTACATAAATTGTGTAATAGTGATTTAAAAGTGTTCATGTGTATAGTGATTAATATGCAGTGTGTAGCAGTGATAAAGGCCACTGATAAAAGTATGTGTATCATGTGGAAAGTGTGTGAATCTAAGTGTTGTGTAAAGGATAACATGATGGCTTAAATCAAGCGTCATGGTAGCGCTAAAGCTGAAGCGCTGGCACTATCCAGAAAAGAGGAAAAAGTGAGTACCCATTTTATAATGTCATTATAACTAAATAGTTCACCATGTAACGATTCATCACTTTGAGAATAAGATGTAATAGTCACTTACTGAACGAGTTTTCACCACTCATCTTGAATAAAATATGGCTTGGAAGGTGATTTGTTTAAGGCCATTCAGGCAAAAATAGTGGTGGATGTAACGGTAACGTTAAATGAATGATAATAATAATAATATTATGGGGTCGGCAACAGTAAAGTAATAGGCATTTTGGCCTAAATAATGTTCAAATAGTGTCATGTCTAATATAAAGATACTGTATTTTGGTAAACAGTAAGAGTGTAACATGGAATATAGAGAAATACGAGAGCTTTTTCAGTGTCAGTGAAATATGAATGAATATTTGATATGGTTAATCCTTAGGATTATGTTTGAGGACCATTAAAGTAAAGTAAGCCAGTAAATTTATACATTTTGTTAGGAGCTATGTAAGCTTTGGCTTAAGTGGTATGACAGAGAGAACGCGGGTGCCTTAATAATTGAGTCATCTATGTGAAGTATTGTTTGAAGCCGCATGTAAGCGTGCAGAATTAACGTAGAATCCAGTGATTTACGTAATAAATATTGCGGGGACCAAACTAGTATAGCTTGCGCGTTAGGTGAGAAGTTGGCTAAATCTACGAGTAGTATCGCCCTTGAGCATACTGTATTATTTCGCAGCGAATTGGACAGAGCCTGTCTGTATCCAACGTTTGCATGAATTATGGCCACTATTGACGTCCGTCGAGACGCAGTGAGCATGTGTATTAATGGCCTACCCTGAGAGGTAAGGATCATATTCGTCGCTTAGGAAACGCAGATTTCCTTATATTTTATTGACAGCTGCTGGTGAAAATCGTGGATTTTCACTATGATGCGCGTCTAAAGCCACTAGTAGTCACCATAGAACGCCAAGGCTATCACTAGAATTCCACCCCAGCCATGAATGTTAATTAAGGAGCCAGTTGAGCCCAAGACACTATAAAGATAGGTGTTAAATATTTAAATGACTCAATTACTTAGGAGCCACACTTAGCGTTACTCCAGTACTGCAATTTGTAAACAAACTTGACCTTGACGGCAGAGAGAGGGGGGATTGTAGACCACTTCTGCGGCAGCCATCTTGGCTAGCCAGCTGGAACGAATTTTATTGCCTGCTGAGGGGGAGGAAGGTCGTTCGACCGGTCCCTTGGAAATTAGAGTCACAATAGGACACTGAGGAATCTCGATATTTCAATATGCAATTAAGACTTGAGTATTATGATGATGCCAATTGAATTGAACGGTGGGTTGCAACTCACATACGTTGTTGGGTCATAGAAATCAGATAATATTTGGCTCAGTTATTCTCTGAGGAGGAAAGCTGAACCAAAATAATGTAGGCATCTTCTTTAGAATGCATTTTGACAGTTCCTGCTAATTTATGCAGACGGGTATGTGTTTTCCCAGAACATGACACATTTGTAACGATGATAAGCCCGACAAGACCCAGAAAATCGTTATATGGTGAAACTATAAAATATTCTATCCATGTTTATTTTGGAAGGGATAAGTACCACTTTTCTTAAAGCGTTCATATGGATGGAAAGAAGGAAGATGATTCACACGACACAACAAATATTTGTTAATGATTGCAGAAAATAATGAATTCATGCTAATCAAGGTAAATGCCATAAGAAACGGAGTAATGTTTTATTAATATCATTTTTATGTGATATGTGATTTTTGTGTTATGATATTCCCATTAACTAAAATTGTGTCACATGATGAATACTATGGAAACCCATGGAAGTCTGAAATTATCATTGATAGGATGCTAGAATTAGACTTGAGTGCAGTGTAGCACCATTTTAAGAAGAAAGCTCACAGAATAACCCTATATTTTATTTGTGGGAATTAAATATAATTTGTCCTTTATTTGTATTTGTTGTATAGCCATGATTTTAGACCAGTAAATAGTTCATTTAGGAAAATGTTGTGTATTTCCTGTAGAGTAGTTACCTGGTAGACTCAAATCCTGAGCATGTGGTCGTATGGTGGGCAGGAACGTCCCATACCTCGAAAGACCGTGAGTTAGTTGGGATACGAACACATGTCCACATGATGACAGTTGGGTACAGTATTTACCCTGCGAAGTCAAATTAGGTCTATATGACTCGTAGTGGAATGGCTCGGATATCGCAGAGCGAGGTGATGACGGTTGGTAGGGTTATTGGAAATGAACTAGGGAGCGGGGAAGGATACCTGACTGATAAAGCTTGGCTGTCCTCGGCTGGTGTAGGCTTGGCTGTCTTGGTGCGGCTTGGCTCGGCGAGACTGTGCTTGGCTGTCTAGGTGCGGCTTGGCTCGGCGTAAGTGAACAACCCGTCCTGTCGTCAGTGAGTGTAGTGGTGAGTGGTCCAACCCGCTCTTGTTGCCCATATTTATTTGGTATCGTCACCTTTCGGCTATTGCTATTTGCATCTTTTGGAAAGTGATGAAAACGTATATCCGCAGCCCTCTTATACATCGACTTACAGCCGTAAACTGAGCAATATACTTTGCTTTTACTCATTTTGCACTCTTATCAACGAGTAAAACTTATTACTTATGTATATTCACGAAGAATTTACCACGATCTGCTTACCAATACAAGAAACCATAATACAAACAGTCACCACGTGACAAATGTACCCTACTTCGTAAGTTTCTCATTTTTACCGCTAGATGCCATATCAGATAGCTGGAGTTGCCAATAAAGAGATTGTTTACCGTGGTCCAGGATAGGCCAAAAGTGACATAATAATAATAATAATAATAATAATAATAATAATAATAATAATAATAATAATAATAATAATTAGGGCACGGATGATGATGCCATAAAAAGTTTTAAAAATTTACTTAAAATTTTAAAAAATGGTTGTAATAAATGACCTAAAACTTCGAAAATTTCACTATGAAACGTCAGGACGACAAAATGTCCTTGGAACACGACCTATAAGCCCGCGAAACGGAGATTCCTATTTCAACGCCGGTCGTGAAAGTCTACATTTTTACTTAATTCGCCTCTACGGGGAGGAAATATCACACTTAGTTCGTCGCTTTGAGAGGTTAAGGAAGAAAAAGTCGCAACTTCTGTCATCACTCGCGTTTCTTCTTCGATGCCGAGACACAGGTATGATTCCCAAGTTTATTAAAATGAAGAGACCACTAACCTCAGCTAGAGCCCATAGAATATATGATCGAACTGAACGTTCGCTATTACGTGAACGCATAAGCTTTGCACGTAAGGGGCTCGCTACTACAGATCAGGCACTCTTACAGCTGCACTACCGCATCAGCAGCACACTCTCATATCAGGACTGGGAAAATGTAGATCGCATCACCTTTTACTCTATGCGTTCAACATTTGAACAGTCTAGCATCCGGCAGAAGAAAAAGTTTGAGCGGTTACAGAGAGACCAACCCGCGCCGGTACCTGCGCCTACGCTGGACATCTCACGGACAATTGTTAACCTGACCAATCGCCACCTGTCAGAGTGGGAAATCTCTATACTAGCGAAAGGAGGAAATTACGCAGTGACCCCTCCTTCGATTCCCGTGGAAGACATTGTCGCCAATATTGAAGCGGCAATCCGTGAGCTACCATCTGAACAAGCAGATGAAATTCGTCATGAAGCCTCACGTATAATCAAGAAGGCACCGGCACCGCAGAGTAACCTCACACCTCAGGAGAGAAAGGCTATAAAAACTCTCAACATGGATGAGAGCATAATCATTCTTCCTGCAGACAAAGGGAACGCAACGGTTATCTTGGACATGGACGACTACACTGCCAAGGTTTTGGAACTTTTAGACCCGGGTACCTACCGCAAACTACTGAGAGATCCTACCAACCGGATTCTTCGTGAAACAAACGGCCTGATCAAGGTATCTTCGCTACCTGAAAACGTAAAGAAGGTAACCACCAGAAGTGAAGCTTTACCACCAAGACTTTATGGTTTACCTAAAATACACAAAGATAATGTTCCTCTTCGTCCTATCGTGAGTGCTATTGGATCACCAACTTATAGCATTGCCAAACATTTAGCTACATTACTTCAACCACATATCGGCGGTACACAGTCGTTCGTCAAAGATTCCGGCCATTTCATTGATAAATTGAAAACTATTCAACTAGAAGCTGGTGACTTACTAGTAAGTTTTGACGTGGTCTCTCTTTTCACGAAAGTACCTATAAAGGTAGCCCTGGAGTACATCGCACGGATTTTTCCTGATGATATCACCGCCTTATTCCGCCACTGCCTCACCGCTAGCTATTTCCTGTGGAAGGGTGATTTCTATGAACAAATTGATGGCGTCGCCATGGGCAGTCCCCTTAGTCCGGTGATCGCGAATTTCTTCATGGAACAATTTGAACAAATAGCACTAGAGACCGCACCTTTGAAACCTAAAGTGTGGCTACGATACGTGGACGATACCTTTGTAATATGGGGCCATGGTAAAGATCAATTAAATCTGTTTTTACAACATCTTAACAGCCAGAACTCGAACATTCAGTTTACCATGGAGTTAGAAAATGAACAGAAAATCGCGTTTCTCGACGTTATGGTAACGAAGACCGCAGATCTAACTTTGGGACATACAGTTTACCGTAAGCCGACCCATACTGACCGATATCTACATAAGACGTCCAACCACCACCCACGACAGAAATACGGAGTTATAAAAACACTGGCTGACCGCGCTAAAAGAATTTGTGATAAGCAGTGCCTAAAACAAGAAATTGAACACCTCAACGAGGCCTTATGCGCGAATGGGTACAGCCAGAAAGATATCCAGCGAGCACTCCATCCGAGACGTCCAACTACAAGGGTAATTGGAGACAAGCAGCCCCTGGCTAGAGCTTTTCTTCCATATATAAAAAAGGTCACGGACAGAATAGGGAGGCTACTCGAGTCCCATGATATAAAGACCATATACAGGCCTACACGAAAAATTAAGGACATGTTTAGGTCCGCTAAAGATAAGCGACATCCTCATACCGCGGCAGGGGTTTATAAAATCCCGTGTGATTGTGGCCAAGTATATATTGGAACAACGAAAAGAAGTATTGCCACTCGCCTCAAGGAGCACGAACGACACAGCCGGCTGGGACAAACAGATAAATCCACTGTAGCAGCACACTCGCTACTTGCAGGTCACGATATAAGATATGGAGACACCGAAGTTCTGTCCACCACGGTGTCTTATCATGCCAGGCTACAAAGGGAGGCTATTGAAATCCTGAAGCATACTAACAGCTTCAATCTTAAGGAGGAAGCAGAACGTGTGAACAGAGCTTGGCTTCCAGTCCTTAATCCCCTCAAGCCTGCCCTTATTGACCGTCGTAGACGAGAAGATGCAACAGACGAGCAGCCCTGTCCTTGATGCATTACTTTTATGTGGTACGCCGTTGCTATGGTAGCCTCTATGTGTGGGTTGTTGACTATTTATATATCTTCTGTTTACTTGTTTTACCTCGCTTTATGTAACCTGTGAACATGCTGAACGCAGTATTCAGCGAAACGTCAGGACGACAAAATGTCCTTGGAACACGACCTATAAGCCCGCGAAACGGAGATTCCTATTTCAACGCCGGTCGTGAAAGTCTACATTTTTACTTAATTCGCCTCTACGGGGAGGAAATATCACACTTAGTTCGTCGCTTTGAGAGGTTAAGGAAGAAAAAGTCGCAACTTTTGTCATCACTCGCGTTTCTTCTTCGATGCCGAGACACAGGTATGATTCCCAAGTTTATTAAAATGAAGAGACCACTAACCTCAGCTAGAGCCCATAGAATATATGATCGAACTGAACGTTCGCTATTACGTGAACGCATAAGCTTTGCACGTAAGGGGCTCGCTACTACAGATCAGGCACTCTTACAGCTGCACTACCGCATCAGCAGCACACTCTCATATCAGGACTGGGAAAATGTAGATCGCATCACCTTCTACTCTATGCGTTCAAAATTTGAACAGTCTAGCATCCGGCAGAAGAAAAAGTTTGAGCGGTTACAGAGAGACCAACCCGCGCCGGTACCTGCGCCTACGCTGGACATCTCACGGACAATTGTTAACCTGACCAATCGCCACCTGTCAGAGTGGGAAATCTCTATACTAGCGAAAGGAGGAAATTACGCAGTGACCCCTCCTTCGATTCCCGTGGAAGACATTGTCGCCAATATTGAAGCGGCAATCCGTGAGCTACCATCTGAACAAGCAGATGAAATTCGTCATGAAGCCTCACGTATAATCAAGAAGGCACCGGCACCGCAGAGTAACCTCACACCTCAGGAGAGAAAGGCTATAAAAACTCTCAACATGGATGAGAGCATAATCATTCTTCCTGCAGACAAAGGGAACGCAACGGTTATCTTGGACATGGACGACTACACTGCCAAGGTTTTGGAACTTTTAGACCCGGGTACCTACCGCAAACTACTGAGAGATCCTACCAACCGGATTCTTCGTGAAACAAACGGCCTGATCAAGGTATCTTCGCTACCTGAAAACGTAAAGAAGGTAACCACCAGAAATGAAGCTTTACCACCAAGACTTTATGGTTTACCTAAAATACACAAAGATAATGTTCCTCTTCGTCCTATCGTGAGTGCTATTGGATCACCAACTTATAGCATTGCCAAACATTTAGCTACATTACTTCAACCACATATCGGCGGTACACAGTCGTTCGTCAAAGATTCCGGCCATTTCATTGATAAATTGAAAACTATTCAACTAGAAGCTGGTGACTTACTAGTAAGTTTTGACGTGGTCTCTCTTTTCACGAAAGTACCTATAAAGGTAGCCCTGGAGTACATCGCACGGATTTTTCCAGATGATATCACCGCCTTATTCCGCCACTGCCTCACCGCTAGCTATTTCCTGTGGAAGGGTGATTTCTATGAACAAATTGATGGCGTCGCCATGGGCAGTCCCCTTAGTCCGGTGATCGCGAATTTCTTCATGGAACAATTTGAACAAATAGCACTAGAGACCGCACCTTTGAAACCTAAAGTGTGGCTACGATACGTGGACGATACCTTTGTAATATGGGGCCATGGTAAAGATCAATTAAATCTGTTTTTACAACATCTTAACAGCCAGAACTCGAACATTCAGTTTACCATGGAGTTAGAAAATGAACAGAAAATCGCGTTTCTCGACGTTATGGTAACGAAGACCGCAGATCTAACTTTGGGACATACAGTTTACCGTAAGCCGACCCATACTGACCGATATCTACATAAGACGTCCAACCACCACCCACGACAGAAATACGGAGTTATAAAAACACTGGCTGACCGCGCTAAAAGAATTTGTGATAAGCAGTGCCTAAAACAAGAAATTGAACACCTCAACGAGGCCTTATGCGCGAATGGGTACAGCCAGAAAGATATCCAGCGAGCACTCCATCCGAGACGTCCAACTACAAGGGTAATTGGAGACAAGCAGCCCCTGGCTAGAGCTTTTCTTCCATATATAAAAAAGGTCACGGACAGAATAGGGAGGCTACTCGAGTCCCATGATATAAAGACCATATACAGGCCTACACGAAAAATTAAGGACATGTTTAGGTCCGCTAAAGATAAGCGACATCCTCATACCGCGGCAGGGGTTTATAAAATCCCGTGTGATTGTGGCCAAGTATATATTGGAACAACGAAAAGAAGTATTGCCACTCGCCTCAAGGAGCACGAACGACACAGCCGGCTGGGACAAACAGATAAATCCACTGTAGCAGCACACTCGCTACTTGCAGGTCACGATATAAGATATGGAGACACCGAAGTTCTGTCCACCACGGTGTCTTATCATGCCAGGCTACAAAGGGAGGCTATTGAAATCCTGAAGCATACTAACAGCTTCAATCTTAAGGAGGAAGCAGAACGTGTGAACAGAGCTTGGCTTCCAGTCCTTAATCCCCTCAAGCCTGCCCTTATTGACCGTCGTAGACGAGAAGATGCAACAGACGAGCAGCCCTGTCCTTGATGCATTACTTTTATGTGGTACGCCGTTGCTATGGTAGCCTCTATGTGTGGGTTGTTGACTATTTATATATCTTCTGTTTACTTGTTTTACCTCGCTTTATGTAACCTGTGAACATGCTGAACGCAGTATTCAGCGAAACGTCAGGACGACAAAATGTCCTTGGAACACGACCTATAAGCCCGCGAAACGGAGATTCCTATTTCAACGCCGGTCGTGAAAGTCTACATTTTTACTTAATTCGCCTCTACGGGGAGGAAATATCACACTTAGTTCGTCGCTTTGAGAGGTTAAGGAAGAAAAAGTCGCAACTTCTGTCATCACTCGCGTTTCTTCTTCGATGCCGAGACACAGGTATGATTCCCAAGTTTATTAAAATGAAGAGACCACTAACCTCAGCTAGAGCCCATAGAATATATGATCGAACTGAACGTTCGCTATTACGTGAACGCATAAGCTTTGCACGTAAGGGGCTCGCTACTACAGATCAGGCACTCTTACAGCTGCACTACCGCATCAGCAGCACACTCTCATATCAGGACTGGGAAAATGTAGATCGCATCACCTTCTACTCTATGCGTTCAACATTTGAACAGTCTAGCATCCGGCAGAAGAAAAAGTTTGAGCGGTTACAGAGAGACCAACCCGCGCCGGTACCTGCGCCTACGCTGGACATCTCACGGACAATTGTTAACCTGACCAATCGCCACCTGTCAGAGTGGGAAATCTCTATACTAGCGAAAGGAGGAAATTACGCAGTGACCCCTCCTTCGATTCCCGTGGAAGACATTGTCGCCAATATTGAAGCGGCAATCCGTGAGCTACCATCTGAACAAGCAGATGAAATTCGTCATGAAGCCTCACGTATAATCAAGAAGGCACCGGCACCGCAGAGTAACCTCACACCTCAGGAGAGAAAGGCTATAAAAACTCTCAACATGGATGAGAGCATAATCATTCTTCCTGCAGACAAAGGGAACGCAACGGTTATCTTGGACATGGACGACTACACTGCCAAGGTTTTGGAACTTTTAGACCCGGGTACCTACCGCAAACTACTGAGAGATCCTACCAACCGGATTCTTCGTGAAACAAACGGCCTGATCAAGGTATCTTCGCTATCTGAAAACGTAAAGAAGGTAACCACCAGAGGTGAAGCTTTACCACCAAGACTTTATGGTTTACCTATAATACACAAAGATAATGTTCCTCTTCGTCCTATCGTGAGTGCTATTGGATCACCAACTTATAGCATTGCCAAACATTTAGCTACATTACTTCAACCACATATCGGCGGTACACAGTCGTTCGTCAAAGATTCCGGCCATTTCATTGATAAATTGAAAACTATTCAACTAGAAGCTGGTGACTTACTAGTAAGTTTTGACGTGGTCTCTCTTTTCACGAAAGTACCTATAAAGGTAGCCCTGGAGTACATCGCACGGATTTTTCCTGATGATATCACCGCCTTATTCCGCCACTGCCTCACCGCTAGCTATTTCCTGTGGAAGGGTGATTTCTATGAACAAATTGATGGCGTCGCCATGGGCAGTCCCCTTAGTCCGGTGATCGCGAATTTCTTCATGGAACAATTTGAACAAATAGCACTAGAGACCGCACCTTTGAAACCTAAAGTGTGGCTACGATACGTGGACGATACCTTTGTAATATGGGGCCATGGTAAAGATCAATTAAATCTGTTTTTACAACATCTTAACAGCCAGAACTCGAACATTCAGTTTACCATGGAGTTAGAAAATGAACAGAAAATCGCGTTTCTCGACGTTATGGTAACGAAGACCGCAGATCTAACTTTGGGACATACAGTTTACCGTAAGCCGACCCATACTGACCGATATCTACATAAGACGTCCAACCACCACCCACGACAGAAATACGGAGTTATAAAAACACTGGCTGACCGCGCTAAAAGAATTTGTGATAAGCAGTGCCTAAAACAAGAAATTGAACACCTCAACGAGGCCTTATGCGCGAATGGGTACAGCCAGAAAGATATCCAGCGAGCACTCCATCCGAGACGTCCAACTACAAGGGTAATTGGAGACAAGCAGCCCCTGGCTAGAGCTTTTCTTCCATATATAAAAAAGGTCACGGACAGAATAGGGAGGCTACTCGAGTCCCATGATATAAAGACCATATACAGGCCTACACGAAAAATTAAGGACATGTTTAGGTCCGCTAAAGATAAGCGACATCCTCATACCGCGGCAGGGGTTTATAAAATCCCGTGTGATTGTGGCCAAGTATATATTGGAACAACGAAAAGAAGTATTGCCACTCGCCTCAAGGAGCACGAACGACACAGCCGGCTGGGACAAACAGATAAATCCACTGTAGCAGCACACTCGCTACTTGCAGGTCACGATATAAGATATGGAGACACCGAAGTTCTGTCCACCACGGTGTCTTATCATGCCAGGCTACAAAGGGAGGCTATTGAAATCCTGAAGCATACTAACAGCTTCAATCTTAAGGAGGAAGCAGAACGTGTGAACAGAGCTTGGCTTCCAGTCCTTAATCCCCTCAAGCCTGCCCTTATTGACCGTCGTAGACGAGAAGATGCAACAGACGAGCAGCCCTGTCCTTGATGCATTACTTTTATGTGGTACGCCGTTGCTATGGTAGCCTCTATGTGTGGGTTGTTGACTATTTATATATCTTCTGTTTACTTGTTTTACCTCGCTTTATGTAACCTGTGAACATGCTGAACGCAGTATTCAGCGAAACGTCAGGACGACAAAATGTCCTTGGAACACGACCTATAAGCCCGCGAAACGGAGATTCCTATTTATAATAATAAACTCACCATTTTTTTTTTCAAAAATAACATCTTAAGCCCAAACTGAAAAGTCAATCAAAATAGATTTCTAGCACTTAACACAAGGTTTATGTTCACATTAGTCTGAGTTGCACTGCACTACGAATGCCATTCTAATGTTATCAAATGTAAATGATCTGCGGTTATCAGCCAACAAGTTTTATCATTTCAAAATGATCTTGTCGACTTCATCGTTATGCTTAGGTCTACCGTTATGCGTCACGGTTACGGAGTGTATGACGTCATCATGTTGTTCAGTGCATATGCACCGAGTCTGAGTTTACTCCTGGGGTCTGGCGTTATGCAATACGGAGACGGCGAGTGCGTGACGTCATGCAGCAGAGTGCAAAGAGCCCTCCTGAGCCTTTCTAACATGTGTAGCATTTGTAGCATGCGTCATTTGAAATTATATAAATTCTAGTCTCTCAGACTGACTGTATCTTTTTATACCTCAAAAAGCTGCGTTCAACAGCACTTTTTTCAGTTTTGATACAATACCCGCAGGAATTCCACCACGATTGTTGCTAGACTAGTTTCCACCCGGTTGATTAAGGAAATGGAATCAACATTTTAAATTATCTTGTATCAGCGCCTGGCTTCTTCTTAACTCTGAGAGACGTAACTCCCTCACATAAAGCTGTGACATTGGAAAAATGTGACCGTAAAACGCCGATTTCTGTAAAATAAGACACAAAAAATCTACCAAACTTAAGAAAATGCTCTTAAAAGGAAAAATAGCAAAAAAATGCAAAAAGATGCAATATAATAATAATAATATAGTTAGGAAACGACGTGTAGCATTTTATGGGCACGTCTACAGGATGGATCCTAGCAGGTTGACCAACCAGCTCCTCGGTTACTGGCAAAAGCGGAAGACCAAGTCACCATGGTTGTGGGAAGTGAGCAAAGATCTGCAAGAACTTGGAGGGACGGAAAGAGACTTAAAAGACCGGACATCTCTCAGGAAGATGCTTCAGCAATTGAGGTTCCAGGACAAACCACCAAGAAAGAAGACAGGTGCCCTGTGGACACAGGAGAGGAGGGAACAACACAGCCAGAGGATGCGTAACTACTCCACTCCAAATGTAACAGTTGAACGTCGAGGTCCTTAGATGGCCTATACGATACAAGAATAATAATATCGTATGGCCTCGAGTGCCGGGTGCAAGCTTTGTTATTTGACAACCAAAGGGTAGCTTGCATGTCGAATTTCGTTGTTCCTTGAAGCACTATTAAAGTCAAGGAGGTTAGATATCTAAGCTCCTTGAACACTATAGCGCTTTCTAGTAGAGAAATGAGGAACTTTGTATTGGCGGTAACTCCCGAGATTAATTTTGCCATTATGAACACGGCCTATTGAATTCAAATGGGTTCTTTGACATGCCAACATCGTATGACATGGTGTCGTAAATTTTGCCGCCTTTCAAAAAAATCACTTACCACGGCCAGGAGCGAACCTGCAAGCTTGGGAGTTAGTAGACCGACACGTTGACCACTCAGCCACCGTGGCAAGCTAATGCAAAATAAAAATGACATATTTGAAGACAAGGTGACCCGTCCGGAGTTTCCACTGCTCGGTTCCAAGCTCTGTGAACTTGCGGGATGAAGGGCAGAGGCAGGGTAGGAGCAGGCGAGAATTTAGAAGCCTGTCGACAGCCCGCCGTGTTACCTGACATTCTCGTCTATTCCAATACAATGGAACGTCGTTTATCCGGACTAATTGGGACCGAAAGTGTTCCGGATAACGATTTTTCCGGATAATCGAATATGCGTTCATTTCATAGGGAGAACCACCAAGCTTCTAATTTAGCTGCAACGCTTTCTCACATAACAAAGGTATCTCTTACTTTTTGTCTGAATGAACCATAAGTACGCTACTTCTTCCAATTTTTCATCCGTAGCTGATCTCATGATTTTTCTCTTTTTAAACCCTTCTTCACTATCTAACTTCGATGCATAATTCAGAATTTCACCTTTTCGGTTCTTCAAATCATATATTGTGGATTTTCCAACACTGTAGCCTAAGTTTTCATTGGACACTGCACACTCTCACCTTTATTCAGCTCGCTAATGATCTCCACCTTATTCTCAACCGATAAAACATTGCGATTTTGATTTTCCTTTTAGCCACACGTAGGAGTCATTTTCACAACGTAATTCAGTACAGTTTTACGTACACTCACATACTGTAACACGTTGAAACATTATAGAGATAAACAAACTGTAGGAGACAACAGGGACAACCATTGAAAACGAGAACCGACTCACTACTGTAGGCAGCGTGCACTTCCGTCTTTGTCTTTTTTTTGCTAGTCCGGATAATTGACGTTCCAGTTGTTTGACGTCCGGATAAACGATGTTCTACTGTACTGCTAACATAGGGTCTTTTCTGAAACCAGTGTGGCGTTGCGAATGAGTGACTGAGTCGTATGTACTTCAGCATTGTTTTAGACAACTCAGTAAAAAGATGACATGTCATCAACATCCGGGCCTTAATAATAATACAAGTCTTGTGTTCAACAGACAGAGAGCGCTGCGCTGATAAGATACGGCAGGCTGTGTTGTGTACTGCAGGAGGCCGTGGAAACTTCCAGGCCCCGTGCACCAGACAGAGTAGCGGCACCACACTGACACGTGGCAAGTGACATACACTCAACAATAAGCCAATCTTATTCACTCACTTTATACACGTACGAGGGCTGTTATTGAAGTATGGGCCGTTTTCTTTAAATGAACTGAACATTTTATTTTGAAACCACATTTATTTTTAGGTTTGACATACCTTCCTCTATTTTTCTACATAGTTGCTTTGTTTATTTAGGCACTTGTCGTACCTTAAAACTAAGTTCTGATTATTATTATTAGCGTATGGCAAGGAAATTATATACATAATATATACAATATATACACAATAACAAAAAACATTGATTCACGTCAGGCATTAGAGTTATCCATCAAAGCTGAATGTCCAACTTTTGAACCCACTGCAGTGCCTCCGCTGTTGGTGATACAAAGTCTTCCAATCTCGCTGGATAAGCCCGTAGTTGACACTCGCTTAAAATGTGGGGAATGGTCAGGCGAGGGGCTCCACAATCACATTCTGGAGAAGGTACAAAGTTCCACTTATAGAGGGAATCCCTGCCCTTCCATGACCTGTCCTGATCCTGTTCAGTCTGGACCAAGTTGCACGCGGTAGTTGGAATCCGTTAGCAATTTTTTCACCTCTGAAGATGTTATGTAGGGGCAAGTCAGTGGAGTTATACCAGCGGCCTTTCCATTCCTCCAAAGCATCGAAGTTGGTGGATGTCTTCAGAGCTGCATCACAAAGAGGTGGATGTCGTGATTTCAATCTTTGGAGACTAAGAGCTGGTATGTCGCCTAGAACAGGTAGCAGAGGATTCTTGCAGATCTTGTTGTACTCTCGAACAAGAGCACTGGATCTTCTTAAGTCAGGTGGCATTATACCAGACAATAGTGGGAGCCAGTGGACTGGAGTTGGTCTGATGGTGCCAGATATAAGACGCATGCTGGTATTCAATTGTGGGTCAATATACTTCGTATACGGGCTATTAAGCCACACTGGAGCACAATAGTCGGCAGTAGAGAAAACCAGGCTGAAGAGCGCAGAATGTTCGCAGCAGATCCTCAGGTAGTACCAGTTAGCTTCTGAATAATATTGTTTCGGGTTTTCAGTTTCTTCGACAAGTTCAAAAGATGTTGCTTGCAGGATAAAGTCCGATCCAAGGTAACACCAAGATATTTCGGAAACCTATTGTGATTAAGTACTCTATTGGAAAAGGTAATATTTAGTTTGAAGTTAGCAAGCCGGTTACTCAAATGGAAGCAAGAGACCTCCGTCTTGGCTGCACTGGGTCTGAGTCTCCAGTTCCTGAAATATTCTGTCAGGGTGGATAAGTCCTTAATCAAAATGTCTTCAGTTTTCTCAATGATCTTGAGTTGTGTGGCCAGGGTCAAGTCATAAGCATAGCAGAACTTTCTGGATATTGTTTCTGGAAGATCAGAGATGTATAGATTAAACAGTAGTGGCGACAAAACTGATCCCTGGGGCAAACCATTATGCAGTTTTCTCACTGAGCTTTTCTTTTCACCTAAACAGACCTAAAATTTTCTGTCACTGAGCATGTTGTTGATAAGCTGTGCAATTGTTCTGCAGGGTATAGCTCTGAGTAATTTATAAATCAATCCTTCCTTCCATACGGTATCAAAGGCACCAGTGAGATCCACAAAGACAGCAGATGTTTTAAGCTTTTGCTGGAATCCGGCCTCAATGTAAGATGTTAATGAAAGTACTTGATCACAGCAGTTTCGGTTAGGTCTGAAGCCTGCCTGATCCACAGGAATGAGTTCTAAAATGGTTGACCTAATTCTGTTGTAGATAAGCCTTTCAAAGAGTTTGTAGCAACAGCTAAGGAGGGCTATGGGTCTGTAACTTTCAGGTATATTTGCAGGTTTTCAAGGCTTCAATATGGAAATGATTTTAGCTCTCTTGAAGTCGGGTGGGATTTGTCCAGTCTGGAGAATATCTGTGAAGAACTGTGCCATCCATCTCTTTGCATTGTTTCCCATATGTATGAGGAATTCTGGATGAATTCCATCGAAACCAGGTGCCTTGCCAGGTTTTAGTTCTTTGAGGGCCTCTTGAACATCAAAGGCTGTAAAGGGACGTGAATAGTTAGACATGCGAGGTGTTGATGATTTCAGAGCACGAAGCTGGTATCTAACATACTTCTTGTGCTTCTTGTCAGATGGAGCTCGGGAAGTTGTCACAATATGGGAAGCTATTTGGTCTGGTGTCACCTGATGTTGACTCTTTACTACTGGTGTACCTCCTCCTAGCCTTCTAAGAAGACCCCAGGCTTTTCTGCTAGAATGAGTGAAATCTAAGCTTTCGACTGTTTCAACCCATCTTTGTCTTCGACAGTCATCCAAGCTAGCCAGGAGTTTGTCAGCCGTTTCTGCATCTCTGTTTTGTTCGAAATTCTTAAACAATTCCTCACTCTCGGTATTCCAGCCAGGAATATATTCTTTCTGATAGCCCCTGGGCATACATTTCTTAGCAGTAGATATAACTGCACCAACAAGACGTTGATAGCTTTGGTGATTTGGGGGAATCCAACGAATGCATTTATCAAGCTCCACAGAGAATGCAGACCAATCGGCTTTCTGGAAATTCCACCGGGGACGTGGCGTTGATCGTATAATGGGAACTGTAACACCAAATTCGAGTATTACTGGTCTATGCTGGCTATGAGGGAAATCTCCCATCACTTTGCGTGTAGTGTGCAATGGATTTCCATTTATATTGGAGCTGACAAAGCATAAATCTGGATTCGAATCTCTACCCCATGCAGCTGACCGAAAAGTTCCTTGATCTTTAGCGTCAAATACTAGATGGAGGTTGTTACTTTCGCACCAGTCCATTAATTTAAGTCCACAATCATCTGTTTTAGAATACTTCCAGAGTTCATGATGACTATTGAAATCCCCCACATAAATTGCAGGATGTTCTGCAGTTGGTACAACATATTGAGGCCATAAAATGCACGGCGGCTTGTAGATGTTGGCGATTGAAACATTATTCAGTCGGATGACAACCTGATGAACGTTTTCTTCTGTGCTTTGAGATAGTAGCTCAGCTTCTTTGATGTTATTACGGACATATGTGGCCACTCCATATGATTGATGGTAAGTTGCTCCTAGTGCCGTGTACCCAGCAATACGACCTCTAGTACGGAGTTGTTCTTCATTAGCAGCATGCGTCTCTTGAAGGACAACAACATCTATGTTGTTCTCTCTGAGCATTTTTGAGAGATAATCACACTTTGCTCTACTGATGCTTTCTATTTTGAGTTGGAAAATGCAAATAGTGGGACCAATGTTTCTTGTTTAAGAGCTCTGAGAAGAGCTGTTTCCAAATGGTGTATTTGACATAATTTGATAGCCAGGAGATCCTAGGATAGACTGGCTGCCTATAGCCATTGCTCGCTTAGCACCACCCGGGGGACACGTGCAGGGCAATGAGAAGGTAAATCCTGCGGACGTGAGCAACGTTCATCCCCCTGAAATCCCTCTGCATAAAAGTTTGCCGCCGCCTGCTCTGACATCCAAGAATTCAAGACTGTTTCCACTTCTTCATCGTCGGCGAAGCGCTTCCCACCAAGATGACGTTTCAGCTGCGAAAAGAGGCGGAAATCGCTCGGAGCAAGAAGCGGATGATATGTTGAATCGAATCATCACAGGAGATGAAACATGGGTATACAATTCCATCCCTGAAACCAAGCAACAGTCAATGTAATGGCGACACTCAACCTCTCCTGTCAAGGTCAAACCCAAACAAACCCCGAAGGAGTTTTTTTTCTTTTTAGCGTATGGCTTTTAGTGCCGGGAGTGTCCCAGGACATGTTCGGCTCGCCAGTTTTTGTAGCTGCTTCGAGGTGGACACCCAATGGGTTAGCTACAAGTACTTTCGCGTGTGGAGTGTTGTCTGGGGAGGAAAGTTTGAATGTAAGAAGGAAGAGTTGGAAGGAAGAGGCTGTGGCCTATAGTTAGGGACCAACCCCGGCATTAACCTGGAAGGAAGATGGGAAACCACAGAAGACCATCTTCAAGGTTGCCGGCGAGGGGATTCGAACCTCCTCGCCTCCCGGATGTGAGCGACTGCCTGCAGCCCCGCCGTAACGACCACGGCTACCTCACCCCCCCCCCCCCCCCCAAGAAGTGAAAGCCCTCGTATCATTCACTGCAGAAAGAAGCATCACAATAGATATTTGCAAGTTTTTCAATGTTTTCAGGGGACAAATTACGTCTATTTTAATAGTTTTCAGGGAATAAATGTCCGGTTCCTGCCCTCAGTTACCTGCTGCTCTTCTCTTTAGGCATTTTGAGTTAAGGATCTGCAGACTGAGAATAAAGTAACACTTTAACTGAAGAAACTCCTCACTAAACTAACCCCAGGCTACTGGCTGTCGAGATGGTGAAAGGAATGTCCCTCCCCATTCCCTTCTTCAAATAACTAGGCAACATGCTTGCGTAAAATCATCATCATCATCATTTACCCTTTTCCAGCTGACACTGGGTGGGGGCAAATATGGTTCCTCTCCACTTAGTTCTGTCGTTCCACCATTCCTCTTCCGACACGGAGTTCCAATCCAGGTTCCGCTCTCTAACACCATACTTCACCGAGTCCATCCAACGCATTCTTGGTCTTCCTCGTCCTCTCTTCCCTGTCATCCGTCGTTCCAGTGCTCGTCTTGGTAGCCTTACTTCATTCATCCGTTTGACATGACCAAACCATCTCAATCTGTTTTGCTCCAGTTTGTCATTTAAGTTAGTTTCTGTACTCCCAGTTCTTTCCGTATATCTTCATTTCTCACTCTGTCCCTCCTAGTTTTCTGGACCATACTTCTCAGGAATCTCATCTCAGCTGCTTGTACTCTGCTCTCATCCCTCATAGTCCTTGTCCAAGTTTCTGCTGCACATGCCATTATAGGAACATAACTTCGGTAGCCATAATTCGTATATCCTTGTTCTATCCTAGTCCCCCTACCTGTTGGTAGAAAGCACTCCCGAGTTGTATTCTTCTGCTAATTTCCAAATCTAGTCTTCCATCTTCAGTCAGTTCACTTCCCAAGTATTTGAAGTAGTTCACCACTTCCAATTCCTTATCTCCTACTTTGATTGCTCCTTTTCCTTCTTTCTTACCTCTACTCATCCCCACTGTTTTACTCTTCTCCACATTTATCTTCAATGCCCATTGCTCAATATTAGTTATTAATCTATTGCTCAGAAAGTTTCTTACAAGGAATGTCCAACACGCAGGCGAAACCTATTTTGTTCAAGATGATTTAAATTATATTTAATCTCAACTGTATCTGCTACAATATGCTGCTATGTTCAGAATATTAAACAAGAAGTTCCGTGAAGAACTATACAGCCTACTTTTCATGCCAATGATTATTCTACAGTATATGAACCTATCTAGAATAATGACGAAATTAAGTTGGTAATATCGAAATATCTAATTAGTTCAAAATATACCTGGTATAATGTAGCCTAATAGAGCACTACAGTTGGCAGCCCTGGTGACAATATATTCTTAGTTCCACCTCTTAAGGTACAGAATACAAAATTTGGCTGAAGTCCAATGGACGTTACATGCAGTTAGACACTGGATCTATCAGCACGCGTAAAAGCATGTTGCCAACAATACCATGCGTGTGCTGGTCAGAAATAATCTGAATTATTATGATATCTTGTTGTGCCAATTTTGGATGAAATCCATTTGTTAGTATAGAAGTTACATGTATTTTAAAATTGGACATATCAGCAGGCATATAATCATGTTGGCAGCACTGCCTTGTATTAATTACTCCAAATTAATCTAGAATGTCAGGTGCTATACGTGTGCAAAGTATAGAGCTGTTGGCTTGCATACTTTCTGATATATTGATATTAGGGTAAAAAGAATATAGACAGCATTTATTAACAGTTTGCAGCCCTGATTGCTCTTAACAATACTTATAGTCATATCTGTTATGGTACACATATCACATACGAAATTTGGTTGAAATCCAACTGATAGTATAGAAGTTACATGTATTTAAAAATTGATGATGATGATGATAATTGTTGTTTTAAGGGGCCTAACATCTAGGTTATCGGCGAATATTTAAAAATTGGTACTATCAGCAGGCTTATAATCATGTTGGTAGAACTGACGTATATAAGTTACTCCAAATTAATCTAAAATGTCAGAATATACGTGTGCATAGTTTAAAGCTGTTGGCTTGCATACTTTCTGATATATGGGTATTTGGATTAAAAAAAAAAAAAATAGAGAGCAATTATTAACAGTTGGCAGCCCTGGTGGCTCTTAAGAATACGCTCAGTCATATCTGTTTATGTACAGATATTACATACAAAATTTGGTTGAAATCCAATTGATAGTGTAGAAGTTATATGCATTTAAACATTGGACTTATCAGAAGGCTTAAAATTATTTTGGCAACACTGTTATGGTTGGCCTCCTGGAAATTAAACTGAAATAGTATTACCTACATGTGTGCCAATTTTGGAATAGCTCCCATGCATACCTTGCAAGATATCCAACATGGAGCTCAAATTTCTAGTGCGATTTTTCAGCAGTTGGTAGCGCTGACATCATTTTCAAATATGGACGTGAGCTATTCCGGTGCACATCTTTACTCATACTAAATTTGGTTTTGATTGCTGCAGCCGTTTAGGAGTTGATAGGGGGACACACACACAGCCAGCCAGACAGACAGAAGGACAGACAGACAGACACACATTTTCCTGGATCGATCTCATAAGTCTACTTTTTCCTCATTTCTGCAAAATGTGAAAAGTAGGCTAAAAATCCAATACACCCTAAAATTATGTATTTGCATATGCGCATTTGCATTTTCAAAAATCCCGTCCCTACTCAATACTTGTGCACAAAGCCCCCTGCACCAGACAGAGTAGCGGCTAGTAACCCTGCTGACGCCTCGGAGGTCCGCCTCTGTAATTCTGGTCTAAGGCTGGAATGGGGCTCACTCAGTTCCGTGACGCAAAACTGAGAAGAGGTCGGTTCGATTTCAACCTCAACCATCATGGAAGTGGTTTTTCGCGGTTTCCCACTTCTACTCCAGGTAAATGCCGGGACGGTTCCTAACTTAAGGCCACGGCCACTTCCCTCCCAATCTCTGCCTGAATTACAACTACACAAACTGCTAAAAACACCGCACTAACACAGGTTTTTCTGACACATTCTACATACACCCAAGTACACGGAGCTACATGACCAGGATGTCCTAGCACTTCAATAACAACGTAACCTTATCCTCACATCCCTCTTGGAAGACTTCTGAGCTTAATTAAAGCTTATGGAGAATGTATTTTGTAATGCCTTCTGCGATGTTGTTTTTACCCCATTTAGTACAGATGTTCCTTTTATCACAGAAACAGGTGAAGCACAGAATGCACGAAGTTGGGACCGCTGTGGCCAATTGAGACACCCTCCTGCCCGCTTCACATAAACGTCCGGGTTCAGTGGATTTCTTCACATTACCATTTCGAACTGGGTTCCTGCACCCATTGTACAGGACTTGAATGCTAAATAAATTAAACATTTCCATGAACTTTTGAAATCTACTGATAATTCTCTGAAGCATAAGTAGAGTTTAGACGATGAGAGGAGTGGAGGCCCTTTAGCAGGCAATGGAACTACTGTAAGTTCATTGAACTCCGGGTTTAACTAGTAACTGCCCTTCAGCAGGCCATGGGACTACTGTAAGTTCATTGAACACCGGATTTAACTAGTAACTACTCTTTAGCAGGCCATGGGACTACTGTAAGTTCATTGAACTCCGGGTTTAACTAGTAACTGCCCTTCAGCAGGCCATGGGACTACTGTAAGTTCATTGAACACTGGGTTTAACTAGTAACTACTCTTAAGCAGGCCATGGGACTACTGTAAGTTCATTGATCACCGGGTTTAACTAGTGACTGGTCTTCAGCAGGCAATGGGACTACTGTAAGTTCATTGAACTCCGGGTTTAACTAGTAACTGCCCTTCAGCAGGCCATGGGACTACTGTAAGTTCATTGAACACCGGGTTTAACTAGTAACTACTCTTTAGCAGGCTATGGGACTACTGTAAGTTCATTGAACACCGGGTTTAACTAGTAACTGCCCTTCATCAGGCCATGGGACTACTGTAAGTTCATTGAACACCGGGTTTAACTAGTAACTGCTCTTCAGCAGGCAATGGGACTACTGTAAGTTCATTGAACACCGGGTTTAACTAGTAACTACCCTTTAGCAGGCCATGGGACTACTTGTAATGGGTTTTTGAGTTAAATGAATCTTGCTCCACTAGTTGGGCGTTATTAATATGGTTAATGTTAATAATAAAAATGTTAATATGTAATAAGAAACTGATTATTTAAATAGTCGCCCACTTTTGGGTGATCAAAATGAAACATTTAATTGTGTATTAATCTAATAGTGTATCTGTATTTTTGTCAGCTTCACTAAAAAAGTACATAATGTGTAGTATTATATGTAGCCAAGGGCGCCAGACCATTTATATATCATGATCAAAATAATATATTAAACCTCGGTTAAGCAGAGGCAGAGCATCGAAATTCCTATCTCCAGCCGTAGTGAAACTTACGTAATCTAACCTTACGATAATTAGTTCAGGAGTATGGTGTTGCCTTATAGTAATTTCTAGCTACTAAAGGAAACCAGTCAAACATTTGAATTTAAAATGAATTTAATATATAAAAACAACAAGTGCAAAAAGAATAAAATACTAAAGATACTACTAATAATAAATTAAATTAAAGAATCTACTGAATTTACTTGTATTATGGATCTTGATTGGAAATTGGAGTATACTGAGTTAATTGAATAAAATATAGATTGAATTTAATTAGCATGAGAGCCTTCTGATTTGACTGGAGTATAACTGTTTACATCGCTCACCGCATTGAAGATCTTTGTAGTTGGATTGTTGCGTAGAGAGTTCCAGATGGCCCTGATCTTCCTCAAAGTAATTAATTTATATGTGGATGACGGAATAAATTCCAAAAATCATCCCTGTTACAATAGCCTCGTACACAACCATGTCACAGTTTGATGAGACAGAATGTCTTATCAAATTCACATACTTAATAGTCAACTGTCTAATTTAGCACTGCGTTACAGACTCCATCTCGCTACAAGTTCGATTCCTCTCTGCTCCACTCAGCATCATTCCCTCTCCTCCAGCAATTCAATGATAATCATCCATTTGGGCGGCCGTCATATATATAACGTTCCCAGGTAAGGCACGTGTCTCTCCCCTCTCCTGAAGTCGCTAGTCGATATAAGCCCGCCTTTCACATATCAACAATGACAATACTTCATTGTAGCATTTCTCGGGAGGTCCAGCCCACCTTTTGTATAAAGTTGCAAAGGACTCATTCATCGGCCCAGCATTGTTAGTGGCAAGTCTTCATAGAATCTTTTCTTAGTATGATTTGTATACTGGTAGAATACTTGATGTGAAATACATAAGTGTCTATTTATGTCATTTCCAAGAAGCCGTGGTTAAGCCGCCCTTCTGTGAACAACCCTCTTCTTCTCTTGTTCGAATTTTCTTCAGAAATAATATTCTGTCAAGCGTCTAACTTATTTCAAATATAATGTGTATCGCTCCAAGTCCTTTCAATTGCCATAATATTCTACATTACCGCATAATAATAGATATAAACATATTAGTTAACATAATAACTAATAAAAGGTAAAATGTAAAATTAAAAAAAAATATTGATAGTAATAATAATAATAATAATAATAATAAAAAAATATACAAAATTATTTCATTCTGGTCACAAATTGGGACCATCACATACTGTAAGTTCATTGGTCACCGGGTTTAACTAGTAACTACTCTTTAGCAGGCCATGGGACTACTGTAAGTTCATTGATCACCGGGTTTAACTAGTAACTGCTCTTCATCAGGCCATGGAACTACTGTAAGTTCATTGAACACCGGTTTAACTACTAAGTGCTCTCCACACAGTACCTTATCTTATCTGCAGTGCAGTGTCCCTGACAATTGTGCTCACATCACAAGAATGTCAACAATTGAACAGTGTCAAGCGTTACACTGATCCGAATTAGTATCACGTGATACAGAATGTGTGTGATAGGTCCTGTGTGGATAGAATGGACGTGTGTATGTTTTCACTGATAACCTGTGTTATTGTGTGAATCTGTAGTAGCCAGGTGTACATTTTTAATTGAGACTAACATTAGGAACGGAATGGAAGCCTCCGTGGCTTAGGCGGCAGCACGCCGGCCTCTCACCGCTGGGTCAGTGGTTCAAATCCCGGTCACTCCATGTGAGATCTGTGCTGGACAAAACGGAGGCAGACAGGTTTTCCTCCGGGTACTCCGGTTTTCCCTGTCAAAATTTCATTCCAGCAACACTCTCCACTATCATTTCATTTCATCTGTCATTCATTTAATCATTGCCCTAGGGGAGTGCGTCAGGCCTCGGCAGCCGGTTCGGTTCATATCCTCGCCGCTAGATGGGGGCTTGATGCATTCCATTCCTGACCCGGTCGGAGACTGGAAGCAGGCTGTGGATTTTCATTTTCATTAGGAACGGAATGACAGCCAAGTAAACTAGCCACTACACCATAACAATATCACATGTGCTGATAGTCACACCATTACGTAAATAACAACGCATTACATAACCTAACTTGAGAATATTGATATATTTCCAGTTCTTGTAGACTGCATATTCTCTTAGCTAGCCCTAAAGGTAAATAAGCATATCTATTTTGGCAACATAACCTGGACCGAGAATTTTTCTTCAAACAATTTAAATTTCCATGACCTTCTCAATACAATTCATGTCATGTTTCTATTGTAGAGAATAGCGGCATTTAAGTTCTCCAAATAACTTGTCGTTTGATGGTCAACAGTGGTGTGTTGATGTTAATGAGCTCCAAGATGAGGAAATCTCCCGGCAGCACAACAAACATGTTTGTCCCCGCACTCACACAAATGTGTTGATGAGCAGGTCCTTAGGCTTGGCGTAACGTCTCCCAATACTCAGGAGACTGTGGATCCCACAGTAGTCTCTCAATACGCCGGGGCTTCAACCATTTGATCCATGCTTTCCCACTACACTTGACCAGCTCTCTCCGAATGGCATCTACCTTTGCCGCTTTACCATCCTCTCTACTGCCTCAACCGTAATCCTGTTTCTGTTCTCATTCTCTTCCTGGGTGATCTCAAAATCTGCCAAATTCCCAGATGAGTCTCCATTTATATTTAGCAAGTTTTCGAAGTATTTTTGCCATCTTCCCAGTGCTTCCTTGGTATCTCCAAAGAGTGTCCCGGAATGGTCGAGAACGCTGCTCATTTTTCTCCTCCCTCCATTTATAAGATTCTTGATAACTAGGGCTTGGATTTTTAGGTAAATAAACATTTTTAGCCTACTTTTCACATTCTGCAAAAATGAGGAAAAAGTAGTCTTATGAGATCGGGCAAATGTGTGTCTGTCTGTCTGTCCTTCTGTCTGGCTGTGTGTGTGTCCCCCTATCAACTCCTAAACGGCTGCAGCAATCGAAACAAAATTTGGTAGGAGTAAAGATCTATACCTGAATATCTCACGGCCATATTTGAAAATGATGTCAGTGCTACCAACTGCTGAAAAATCACAATTGAAATTTGAGCTCCATGTTGGATATCTTGGAAGGTATGAATGGGAGCTACTTCAAACCTGGCACACGTATAGATAATAATATTGCGTTTTAATTTCCAGGAGGCCATAAATGGCAGTGTTGCCAAAATGATTATAAGCCTGATAATAGGTCAAAATTTTAAATGCATATAACTTCTACACTATCAATTAGATTTCAACCAAATTTCCTATGTGTAAATAAACAGATATGTCTGAGTGTATTCTTAGAGCGACCAGGGCTGCCAACTGTTAAAAAATGCTCTCAATTTTTTAAAATCCAAATACCCATATATCAGAAAGTATGCAAGCCGACAGCTTTAAACTATGCACACGAATAGTACCTGACATTCTATATTAATTTGGAGTAACTTATATACGTCAGTGCTACCAACATGATTCTAAGCCTGCTGAGAGGTCCAAATTTAAATACATGTAACTTCTATACTATCATTTGGATTTCAACCAAATTTCGTGTGTGCTATGTGTACCATAACAGATAAGACTATGCCGATTCTTAATAGTAACCAGGGCTGCCATCTGTTAATAAATACGGTCTTTACTTTTGTTACCCTAATATCAATATATCAGAAATTATGCAAGCCAATAGCTCTAAACTTTGCACACGTACAGTACCTGGCATTCTAGATTAATTTGGAGTAACTAATATAGGCCTACGCCAGTTCTGCCAACATGATTTTAAGCCTGCTGATAGGTCCAATTTTAAAATGCATGTAACTTCTATACTAACTAATGGATTTCATTCAAAATTGACACAACAATAGATCATATTAATTCAGATTATTTCTGACCAATACATGTATGTCATTGTTGCCAACATGATTTTACGCGCGCTGTTAGATCCAATGTTTAACTGCATGTAACGTCCATGCTATCCATTGGAATTCAACCAAATTTTGTATTCTGTACCTTAAGAGATGGAACTAAGAATATAATCAGTCACCAGGGCTGCCAACTGTAGTTCTTAATTATGCTATAAGGCTATATATATATATATATTTAGAATTTGGCCAATTATAGACCGCTTTGAACCAAAGACTACGGTACATTGTTTGGTTTTTTCTTTTCTTCCCAAAACGTCTTCATACGTTGGCTGATGGCCTGCCTCTGTTCCGCTGATAACACTCTCCGTGGTTGATGTGGAACTTGCAGAATCGAAAAATCTGCAGTAGTGATCAGTCGCCGGAATTCCACCCTATTAGAAATGATGTTGTTTGTGATCTTCAGTTTTTGCAGATCACACCGTATCTCTTCCAGCCATCTAGTGGTGTTTTTTTTAATTTGGAGATGCAGTCAAAAATTTTCTTAGTTAGCCTGCTGCTATCCATTCTATGAAGGTGACCATAAAATTGTAGTCTCCGTCTTTTAATTGAGTCTGTAATTTTTTCCACATTTCGGTAAAGGTCTTCATTTTTTCTCTTCATCCAAATATCTTTATTCTTTTCCTAAGTATTTTCCTTTCTTTGTTATCCAGTTCCTCTTGTTCACCTCTTTTGTTCAACGTTAAACATTCTGATCCGTATAATACCTCTGGTTTAATTACAGTTGTGTAGTGCCTGATTTTTGCCTGGAATGAAATTGATCGTTTGTTGTATCTATGTTGGGTGAGTTTATAGGCATTTTCCATCTTTCTGAATCTCTCCTTGTAGGATGTGTTATCAAGTCCATTTGACTGGATCCATTCTCCCAAATATTCAAATTTATCAACTCTTTGAATCTGTCCATGTTGAGTTGTTAGATATTTTTCTCCATTGTGTCTGTGTTCAATATATTTGGTTTTTTCATACGAAATCTGAAGACCAGTTTTTATTGCTATTTCATGTGCTTGAAATCTGTTTTCTGAAATGATTGCTATGTCATCAGCAAAGGCAAGACATTTCACCTCAGCTATAAGGCTATATTATGCCAGGTATACAGTATTTCGAACTAATTAGAAGTTTCGATATTACCAAGTGAATTTCGTCATTATTCTAGATAGATCCATATAGATTAACCATTGACATGAATCTTAAATTTTAAGAAAAGTAGGCTCTTTAGTTCGTCACGGAACTACTTGTTTCATATAAATACATATTTTAAATATTTAAACATTTCCTGATTTTCACGTATTAGCACATAAAAATACTTAATATTTACATTTTTAAAAGCAGTTTGCTAGATCTTTCAGTTTATTGCATTTTTGTTCTGTGTTACTTCAACGGGGAAGAGCCATCTAATCTCAGCTTGTAACTGTGTTATTCTTAACTTGTCGCCCCGTGCCACTCACTGTGGAAGCAGGGGATTTCCTTATACATATTCTCAGTTCATTTCTGGCACTGTGAAGTGTAAGGCCGTTTTACGATGCCTAAAGTAATAAAATCTACTACAAGTTATCGTCTGTTGCAGAATTTAAAGATAATTTTACTTCTGATGGGGACGTTCTGTTCTGCCAACCATGTGGGAAAGCAATCAAGGCTGAACAGCGATCTCAAGTTACACAACACCTCAAGGGCAAGATACATATTGCCGCAGTTTCGCGTTAATCGTCGATCATTTGTGATGGACAACCTGAAGATGTATCTCGTTGTGGATTGTAATGCTTCAGCAGTGAGTGAGACACTGCATATTGTTTATATTCACATTAATAAACTAAATTATAATAACATATTTTTACTTTTTGTCACATATTTCAGGTATTTTTAGCCTACTTTCGATTTTTGCAAAAAATGAAAGTAGACTTATGAGATCAACACAGGGCGAAAAAAAGTGTGTCTGTCTGTGTGTGTGTGAGTGTGTGTACTCTGAATGTCTGTCCCCCCCTATCAATTCGAACACGGTGATTGCGAATTGAACGAAATTTGGTACAAAGGTAGCACTAGCAAAGGACACCTCAGTGTCATGTTTTATATCGCCGCCATCTTGACGGAAACGTAATGGCGGCCACACAAATGTTCAAAGCTTAAATCAAATTACGACTAACCTAATCATCCGATCTCTACCAAATTTTGCAACAACATACCTTTATGGGGGGAGCATCCTTTGACCAAACTAATAAGTCATCAGCGTAATAGTTTGCGGATGGCGGCCATCTTTGTGTGAAAATCGATTCCCCCTATTAATTCGAACACGGTGCAACCGAATGGAACGAAATTTGGTACAGAGGTAGTACTAACAAAAGGCACCTCAGTGTCATGTTTTATATCGCCGCCATCTTGACGGAAACGTAATGGCGGCCACACAAATGTTTAAAGCTTAAATCAAATTACGATTAACCTAATCATCCGATCTCTACCAAATTTTGCAACTACATACCTTTATGGAGGGAGCATCCTTTGACCAAATTAATAGGTCATTCGCCTAATAGTTTCCGGATGGCGGCCATCGTTATGTCAAAATTGATTCCCCCTATTAATTCGAACACGGTGGAACCGAATGGAACGAAATTTGGTACAGAGGTAGCACTAGCAAAGGGCACCTCAGTGTCATGTTTTATATCGCCACCATCTTGACTGAAACGAAATGGCGGCCACACGAATGTTCAAAGCTTAAATCAAATTACGATTAACCTAATCATCCGATCTCTACCAAATTTTGCAACTACATACCTTTATGGAGGGAGCATCCTTTGACCAAATTAATAGGTCATTCGCCTAATAGTTTGCGGATGGCGGCCATCTTTGTGTCAAAATCGATTCTCCCTATTAATTCAAACACGGTGAAACCGAATGGAACGAAATTTGGTACAGAGATAGCACTAGCAAAGGGCATCTCAGTGTCATGATTTATATCGCCGCCATATTGGCAGAAACGTAATGGCGGCCACACAAATTTTCAAAGCTTAAATCAAATTACGATTAGCCTAATCATCCGATCTCTAGCAAATTTAGCAACAACAAACCTTTATGGAGGGAGCATCCTTTGACCAAACTAATAGGTCATCAGCCTAATATTTTGCGGATGGCGGCCATCTTTGTGTGAAAATCGATTCCCCTTATCAATTCGAACACGGTGAAACCGAATGGAACGAAATTTGGTACAGAGGTAGCACTAGCAAAGGGCACCTCAGTGTCATGTTTTATATCGCCACTATCTTGACGGAAACGTAATCAGGGCCACTCAAATGTTAAAAGCTAAAATGTAATTACGACCAACCTAATAATCTAGTCTCTACCAAATTTTGCAACACCATATCTTTATGTGGGAATCATATTCAGACCAAACTGCAAGAACATCAGCCCAATAGTTTGCAGATGGTGGCCAAGTATGTGTGCAAATCGATTCCCCCTATCAATTCAAACACGGTGAAACCGAATTGAACGAAATTTGGTACAGAGGTAGCACTAGCAAAGGGCACCTCATATTCATGTTTAATATCCCTATAGCATGTTGTATTTCAACAAGCTACTACAACCAACATTCAATCATACTCCTTGAAAAGGACAAAGAGTTATAACAATTTAGGAGAAAGTAGGCTATATGTTCTTTACTGAACATCTTGTCTAATCATAATTTTCAGTTCGTTTCTAAATTACATGTGTCAGTTCTGCAGTCAGTAAATACCTGATTCCCTATTCATTATTATCATTATCATTACGGGAAAATGACCTGAATATTACGTCCATTATACTGTACTACTTATCACTCCCACTACCACCAGCATCACAAGAAGTTATATAAGCCTACTTTCAATTTTTGCAAAAAAAATGAAAGTAGACTTATGTGATCTACACAGGGCCAAAAATTGTGTGTGTGTCTATCTGTGTGTCTGTGTGTGAGAGTGTGTGTGAGTGTGTGTACTCTGAATGTCTGCCCCCCCCCCTATCAATTCGAACACGGTGAAACCAAATTGAACGATATTTAGTACAGAGGTAGAACTAGCAAAGGGCCCCTCAGTGTCATGTATTGTATGTATCGCCGTCATTTTGACGAAAATGTAATGGCGGCCACCCAAATGTTCAAAGCTTAAATCAAATTACGACTAACCTAACCACTCGATCTCCACCAAATTTTTCAGCAACATATATGTATATGTCGAGCGTCTTTTGACTAAACTACAAGGTCATCAGCATAATAGTTTGTGGCCATGTATGCATGCTAATCGATTCCCTGTATCAATTCAAACACGGTGAAACCGAATAAAACGATATTTGGTACAGAAGTAGCACTAGCAATGGATGCCTCAGTGTAATGTTTTGTATCGCCACCATCTTGATGAAAACGTAATGGCGGCCACCCAAATATTAAAAGCTTAATTCAAATTATCACCAACTTAATCATCTGATCTCTACCAAATTTTGCAATGTTATACCTTCATGTATAAAGAATCTTTTGACCAAACTGAAAGGTCATCAGCCCAATACTTTGCGGATGGCGGCCATGTATGTGTGTAAATCGATTCCCCTATCTATTCAAACACGGTGAAACCGAATTGAACGAAATTTGGTACAGAAGTAGCACTCGCAAAGGGCACTCCAGTGTCATGTTTTATATCGTCGTCATCTTGACGGAAACGTAATGGTGGCCACCCAAATGTGAAAATGAAAATCCACAGCCCCATATCAATTCAAACGGGGTGAAACCGAATTGAATGAATTTTTTCACTTAGCACTAGCAAAGGGCACCTCATAGTCATGTTTAATATCCGTATATCACGTTGTATTTCAACAAGCTACTACAACCAACATTCAATTATACTCCTTGAAAAGGATAAAGAGTTATAACAATACCCAAGCGTTTAGGAGAAAGTAGGCTGTATGTTCTTTACTTATTTTCTGTTGGTTTAAAGTATCATGTGCCAGTTCTGTAGTAGTATTCATCATCATCCATAAAGCAAATAAATCCTCCGGGCGAAGCCGGGCACTACTGCTAGTAGAAAATAGATTTTGGTTCACGACCAATATCTCTACCAACACCATTACATTGAGAAATTATGTGCTAGAATAACTTTCAGTATCGGTGATTGAGACTCCTCCCGTGAGATGGTATCTTTCTATAACGAGTCACGGCAGTTTATTTTAAGAAAAGTCAAATGCATGGCCTCTATGATTTTAGAAAAGAAAGCTACTGGATTTAGATTATGATTATTATACTATCCTATCACATGAATCCTCTCTTCAATCGCTTGAATAGGGCACGAGCAATTAAAAACATAGGTTTTAAATTTTGAACTGATGCCATTTTGAATTTTTGAAAACAGTGTGTCCATACTAAGCTCTGAATAAATATTGGTCATTCTTGGCATCATTGCTCTTGGGTGATTAGATCTCCTTGAAAAGAATGTGAAATATTTAAAAATCACTTGACCGTCATGTTGTTTTTGTTAAAACGCTTCTCCACGGCAACTTATTTTACTTACAGACTCCGCTCCACAAAGCGCCTTTATTTACCACACTTCACATCCTGTTGACCATCTCAAGATATTTAAAAGAATCATTTAGATTGATTTATAGAAATGTACAAATACCAACTATTTATGTATTTGTCATTTTCGCAAAATTATTTTTAGCCTATTTTCAATTTTGAAAAAATAGGCTTATGAGATCACCTTTTGTCCGTGTGTGTGTGCGCGCGCGTGTGTGTGTGTGTGTGTGTGTGTGAGAGGTGTGTGTGTGTGTGTGTCCCTAATAAAATCTAAACGGCTGGAGCGATTTCAGTGGAACTCGGTAAGATCATAGCACTATTCCCGGCGACCTCGACCGTGCCTTTCAAATTTTGTTACGTCTCACCAATCCAACATGGCGGATGTGCGAAATATTTCACTAGCATTCAATATCTCCGAAACTATTACCGATATCGCCCTGAAATTGTGTACGATGATAAAGGGCACTACTAGAAGTTCACCTATGAGACTTTCAAAACCTGGTGACTACAAAACCAATATGGCGGCCAAGCGAAGTTGAGATTTTAAATAGACTTTTCTCGCGATTTAACTATCCAAACGTAATGTAACTTGGTACAGCAAATGTTTATACACATTGCAATGCACTGGAGTCTAATTTAGTTCAATTGTTTACATAACCTCAAAATGGCGGCTGTGCGAAATGTTTCACTGACATTCTATATTTCCGAAACTATTACAGATATCACCCTGCAATTTTGTACGGTGATAAAGGGTACTGATACAAGTTTACCTATGTATAATTCATAAACCTGTAAACTACAATACGAACATGGCGGCCAGGTGAATTTGAAATATTTTAATAGACTTTTCTCGTCAGTTAACTCTCTGAGCGCAGTGAAATGTGGTACAGTAAATGAATTTGCAGATTGTAATGTACTGCCATCTAATTTAATTCAATTGTTTACATAACCTCAAGATGGCGGCTGAGCGAAATTTTAAAATTAAGTTTTTATTTCTTGTGTCGTAATCGTGCGATCGAAGTGAATGTTTGAATAATGAACCTAGGCAATAAGTTTCCTTGAATGGTACATAACTCTATGGCCTATACATATAACAATCCTAAATGGCGAGCTTCCGAAATATTTAGACGGTTCTCAATATCGATGAATCTTTTACAGCAACCAAACTGAAATTTTTATGTTCATAGAGACTATGAACATATGTTCACCTATAGGACTTTCAGTAACCTGGTGAGCACGAATCCAACATGGCGGTGACGCGAAGTACAAATATTAAAATGGACGTTTCTCGCGAATTAACTATCCGAGTGCCGTGAAATGTTGCACGTTAAATGCTTACACAAATGTTGATCCACTGGCATCTAATTTATTTCAATTGTTTGCATAATCACAAGATGGCTGCTGTGCGTAATTTTAAAATCTCGTTTTTACTTCTTTTGTTCTAATCATGCGATTGAAGTTTGAATATCGTACGTACACAATAATCTTAATATAATAGTACAAAAATAAAAATCCAACCTGGCGACCATCTGAAATATTTAGACGGTTCTCAATATCTACGAATCTGTTACAGCAATTACTGTAAACTGAAATTTTGTATGTTGATAGAGGCAATTAACATGAGCAGGATATATGAAAATAGGCTGTATAGTTCTTCACGGAACTACTTGTTATTAACATCAAATTAAAGCCACATTTGTTACTGTTGTTGTTTGAGTCATCAGTTTTTTGACTGGTTTGATGCATCTCTCCATGCCTCCCTGTCCTGAGCTAATCGTTTCATCTCTACATAGCTACCACACCCTACATGCGAGGCATTCTGTTTAACATATTCTAACCTTGGTCTACCCCTACAGTTCTTGTCCTCGACCCTTCCTTCCATAACTAAGCTTGCTATTCCTGGGTGTCTTAGTATGTGTCCTACCATCCTATCTCTTCTCTTCATTAGCAGTCGCCAGAAACATCTCTCCTCTCCCACTCGTCTTAATACCTCTTCGTTTGTAACCCTATCTACCCATCTGATATTCATCATTCTCCTGTAGCACCACATTTCAAACGCTTCAATTCTCCTCTTTTCTGCTGCACCAATAGTCCAAGTTTCATTTCCATAGAGTGGGACGCTCCAGACAAAGGTTTTCAAAAATGTCTTCCTAATACCTAAATCTATATTCGATGTCAACAGATTCCTTTTCTATAGAAATGCTTTCCTTGCCTGAGCCAGCCTACTATTTATATCCTTTTGCTTCGTCCATCACTGGTTATTTTGCTTCCTTAGTAACAAAAGTCTCCTACTTCCTTTAGATTCTCCCCTACCAATTTGATGTCCTTAGAGGTTTATGATTTATTGCGGCTGCATTGCAATATTTTTGTTTAACTTTTATTAATTTTCATCATGAATTCTTTCCTTTATTACTGATCTGATTTTAACTTTTTTTTTATAAAATATTTGATAGAAAACTCAAGCAAAATACAGGGTTATTCTAAATTAGTTACCTGAAAGTATCAATTAATAATTTCGAAACTATTGCTCGCAAATCATTCAGATTGTATACCTCATGTTGTATCATCACGTTCTCGCCTAGACTGCCAGAAAACGAGAAAAGTGATGCAGCGCAAACATACTCGCCGGTCCCCACGCACGGAGTGAAGTTTTTTATTTTATTTTCCAACAAGATGGAGAACCTCCGCAATACAGGGTCACTATTTTCCTATCCCACTTCACTCGCGCTTGGATTGGACGTGGTGTGAAAACAGCTTGGCTACTATGATCACCTGATTTATCGCCGCTGGATTTTTCTCTGTGGGGTTACAGTAAGATAACATGTACATCCCTCCACTTCCAACAACTCTCCATTAGCTTTGTCAACGTATCAACGTAGCGGTAACTCACGCAAATCTAGGATGAAATGTCGTACAGGTGAGATATCTGCCGAGTGATAGCAGGGAGTCACATTGAACCTTTGTAAACATGGTAAATAAATCTTGAGGTTATGTGCATTTCTGTATTGGAAATTGGAAATAAACTACGTATGTTAACAATGTAAAATGTAACTTCATTATACGGTAACTAATTTAGAATAACCCTGAATTTCAATAAAGCTTTGCTCGATATTACATTGGTTTCATTTATTTTTAAGAACAACGCTGAAAAAGCCATAATATGGCCGATACTGGTGCATTTCATTATTATTATTATGTGCGTATGGACCCTATTGGATCACGCATTACATTTATGATTCGCCTTTCTAACAGACCATATTGCTTTCATTCTTTCACTGTGCGCTTGTTTCCTTTCTTCTGACCACTTAGTCTCCGATCTTCTGGGGACTTCATTCTCTGGCTGTACCACCCATTTATTTATCTTCTGACGGTTGACATTTCTGTCTAGTATTTCTGACGTTTCTATCCGGGCCTTTTCCAGGTCATTTTTAACATCTTGTATCCAAGATACGTTCTTCAGTTTTCCAGAGTGCATTTCATTTATATATATTAATTTATTTTTACTGACTAAGGTGTAATACATTTATTAAATACCCATTGGTAGTTGATTTAGATACAAAACAAGAGGTTCCGTGACGAACTAAAGAGCCTACTTTTCTTAAAATGTAAGATTCATGCCAATGATTAATCTACATGGACCTATCTATAATAATGACGAAATTAACTTGGTAATATCGAAATTTCTAATTAGTTCGAAATATACCTGGTATAATGTAGCCTAATAGAGCACTACAGTTGGCAGCCCTGGTGACTGAATATATTCTTTGTTCCATCTCTTAAGGTACAGAATTCAAAATTCGGTTGAAGTCCAATGGATGGCAGGGACGTTACATGCATCTAGACATTGGATCTATCAGCGCTTAAAAACATGTTGGCAACAATGTCATGCATATGTTGGTCAGCAATAGTCTGAAATATTATGATCTCTTGTTGTGCCAACTTTGGATGAAATCCATTTGTTAGTATTGTGCCCGCTGGCCGAAGGTTTTGGGGAGCCACCGGTTTCAAATGACCCTTCCGAGACCCTCTTCCAGTGAACACACAAGTATAGGGGACGACACATTCATAGGCTGGTGCAGCACAAAGTCTGCACTCGGGGGTATCGGGAATTAGTTAGGTTCGATCTTTAACCAGCTCAGAGAAATGCATCTATAACAAAACTAAACAAGAAAAGAGAGGTCAGTCTTATGTTAAAATCACGAATACATTTTATTCAGAATAGGTCCCTAGCCTAGCATGTGAGTTGCAAACGGCTAGTCCGATACTATTCTGCCCTGAAAGAAAATATAAAAAAGTCGTAATCAAGATCTAAATTACTCTCATGGTCCTAATACAAAATTCGACTAAGAACGAACAAGCTAAGAGAATGGCACGTAAGATCAGCCCTAAGCAATTACATCGAAATGACTACGGGAGGATCAAACATCAAGAGAATCTACAGCAAAGCAAGACATTTACTTGTTTACAAATACTAGAGACATTTACATTTAGTAGCAAGGGAAAAATTTGTCCTATGCTATGATGGTGCCATCTCTAACATTTATCTTTAGATTTAATTGTTTAGCTAGTCGTAAATATCATTAGTTAATAAACGAGACGCGTTTATTACAAAGAAAATCAAGCTATTTGCACAATGTTGCTGAATAAAAAAGAGCTATGCCAATACAACACAAATTCATACAATAATTCAGCACTCCTATGGTTGTGCAATTGGCACTGCCTGCGTACTCGATTTGTTACTGTTTGTAACAAACGGTCATAGTTTCAAAGTGTTAAGAAAGTAGAAAAACAGGAAAGCCTGCAAATGCGATGGTAATTAAACAATTACATCGACTCATATTGCTACCAATATGATTTGTGTGCTACAGTTATCACATCACCAATTGGTTGTCGACTATTCATGTGAAAATGTATCAAAATGTATCTAAAATAACTTAACAATAACTAAGTGTCAAAAATTTGGTCCAGAAAATGTTTTATTTTTAATATTTATTATCTTTATTTAGGCTCAGGGGGAATTATGAGATTTGTTTAGTTTTACAAAATCCTATCTTTGATTATTAAAGCTTCACACAATTATTTATTCCTCACAGTATAGTTGTTCAGTTTATGGACCTTTAAAAAGCGTTCAGTGTACTTAGGTAACGTGTGTATCCAACTAATGCATAATAGACTTAATATACACCCTGTGTCTCCACCAATACTTCATCATTATTATTAGACACCATGTGTCTCACGCTTACTATTAAGGATTCATCAATCCAGGCGCCCTTCGGTTAGGTACGACTGCAGTAGTTCGTTACCACCAGTATAACCACAATGACATGTCGGAGGTATTGATCCTCCATCACGACCCATACCAATAATATTCTAATACAATTACAATAAGTGTGGATTCCTAAATTACACACGTTTCAAATACTGATCATAAAGATTATGTGTGTGTAAATCACATTCAAACAACGCTATGAATTAACATGAAGGCTTCTGATACAAACTAAAGTGTGAGATTGTGCGTTTATTAAATTGCCTCTTCCCTGAATGACGTCGAACCTATGTTCTCTAGATACAAAATACTGTTGCATTCATTGCTTGTCTGGCTTCTCGTAAAGAAATAAACCTGTTTTCAAGTATTGATCTGGCCAACAAATGTGAATAACGGAACTCTGCATTCCGCTTGTAATGATGCTAAGAATTTCAGATCCTTCTAAGTAAATAAAGATGCACTGCCTAAAATCGAGTGTGGTGTGTAGTGGTTTGGCTTATACATGTAACCTTGGAGTTTTTCTAACACCTGCCAAAACTAGTTTCTTTTTCATCAGCTTGACAAAATAAAAGTTGTTAATAACTGTTTTGAAACGATAAGAAATGGACATTGAAAATACAGCCTTCCTGGCGTTTGTAAATTTTTAACAAAATTGTAACTTTCCACACGTGTTCTTATAATAGCTACCTGCATTGTGCACCGAAAAATGAAACCAAACAAAAATTAAATCTACTGTTTCCAACTCATTACAATTAACGCTACTGATACAAAATCTGACTTACAGATGCAGCGACCGTCGGTTCGAGACCCGCTATGAGATGTTGTAAGCGGTCTCCTCTACGATTTTAAATCATTTCCTCATTGTTTCCGGTCACCTTCCGCTGCCAATTCCCCACGCATGATTTAGCTATCAATCTGCATTGCGTGGTAAGGGTTATATTCTAAGATTTGACGTTTCAGTAGGATTATAATGTTGCCGTTGGTGATAATATTACACATGTTTAAAGAAAACTTGCACTCACTGATGCTATGGTGCGGTAATAAATTGCCCATTTTCACTCCGCCACTGGCGTTAAGTTTTCGCTTGTGCGACGCTCACTCGTTACCTTCACGAATTATTTACACAAAATAAAAATCATAACCACTGCCCATCCGGCAAAACATAAAAATATTCCTGTAGAATTACACAGTTTATCACTTCACAGTTTATAATACACTTGGATGCGACCATGTGTGCTTAGAGTTTGCGTTGCACGCTTCCATAATTTTCACTTCGTGAGTCAAAATATTTCTCAGATTAAATGTTATTAATTGTACACAATTATTTGATTATCAGTTTATGCCCTGATGGCTGTCCACTTGACTAATGTACTCGGATTTATCCATAGCATATGGATTCCCTTCAAGGAACGTGTCCTTATTTGTGCTTCACATTCACATAGATGTTGCTTCAGCAAACGATGAGTAAGTACTGGCTTCACAAAGTATGGCGTTCACTCTGGACATGAGTTAGCCGCGTAAATTGACGGTTTCGTTCACCAGCGTGGTATACCGTATTTTAAATAAGAAAAATTACGTTGATTAAATAATTATGGAGTTATGGAATGTCTAAAGTGCATAAAAATGTAATTATAAGCGATATTGCTTCGGCTTCTTCCCGCCGCTCGCAGGGTATGTTAAGTTACTTTTCAGCATGGATCTTGGTCTTTGTTAGCTGTGCAAACATGCGTCAACCATGCGTCAACATGCGTCAAATGCGTGAACGGGCGCAGTATAGAAATTGAAAGTATTTTAAAATTGTACCTATCAGCAGGCTTAGGATCATGTTGGCAGCACTAACACATATTAGCTACTAAAAATGAATCTAGAATGTCAGGTACTATACGTGTGCAAAGTTTAGAGCTGTTGGCTTGCCTACTTTCTGATATATTGAAATTAGGGTAAAACAATAGAAACAACATTTATTAACAGTTGACAGCCCTGGTGGCCTTTTAGAATACGCTCAGTCATATCTGTTTATGTACACATGGTACATACGACATTTGGTTGAAATTCGATTGATAGTGTAGAAGTTATATGCATTTAAATATGTGGATATATCAGCGGGCTGAATCATTTTGACAACACTGCCATGCATGGCCTCCTGGAAATTAAACTGAAATATTATCTCTATCTCTATATATATAAGAATGAAAGTTTGTCTGTTTTTTCTGAATTTCTACGGAAATTTGCGTTATTTACGCGTTTTAGACTGTTTTATGACGGATGCGCGCGAAAATGAAATTTTTGTCTGTCTGTCTGTCTGTTTGTTTGTTTGTCTGTGGACAATTTTTTGTGTCCTTATAACTCGAGAACGGCTGAGTGGATCAACGTAAAATTTGGTACAGATATCCTTCAGAGGCAAGACACCAATCATTGATGTAACTCTTCTCTGTACCTCTCATAAAAGGGGGCCTACCCCCTTAAAATACATGCTGAAATAGGCGTAGAAGGGCGAGACAAAGCTCATTTTCAGCCCCTCAATGTGAGAAACGAAACTCGGGGGCCAGGGCCCCCGAAAACCACATTTTAAGGCCCTCAAACCAATAGTTTTTGAGATATTCCCAGAAAATTAATTTCATTTAATACAATAATGAAAGGAAGCTAGCCGGTAACCATGGCAACAGAAATTCACAGGTCCATCTATTGCTGTAATATAAGACGCAATACAATTCCATTTATTACATTACTGAGATAGTTTGCAAACGGCTAGAAGGTTATAACGGAACCAAACTAAGCTGTAAAATTCATCAATACATATAATGCGCTTAAGGGGGTCAAGGGGTACTCTAGAATTTTTTCACGCGATTTACACGTGCTGGTGTGCTACGGAAGGTCTATTATATCCCTATCCCTATATTGTTATATTATTATTATAATTAATATTATTATTACACTACGGAAAGGAAGACCCCAGAGGACTGGAAAAAGGGAATAATTGTCCCGATCTTCAACAAAGGTAGTAGAACAGAATGCAGAAACTATCGGGGAATAAAACTGATGAGTCATTGTGCAAAGATGTTTGAGAAAGTTTTGGCAAGGAGAATTAGGACAAGGATAGAAGGATGGGTGAGGGAAGAACAACATGGCTTCAGAGCAGGATGGTCCACAGTGGATTTGATTTTTGCTGTAAGGCAGTTACAAGAACAGCACTGTGAGTATGGAACAGATCTACTGATGGCCTTCCTGGACATTGAGAAAGCATATGACAGTGTATGCAGAAACAAAGTATGGAAGTCCCTGGAGGATAGAGGAGGAGAAAAATGGACTATAAGGAGGATAAAGGAGATGTACAAGGGAAGCGTGAGCTGAGTGAAAGTGGGAGGAGAGAGATCGGACTGGGTGGAACAGAGAAACGGCCTGAAACAAGGAAGTGCACTGGCACCGTTACTTTTTATTGTGGTGATGGATGACATAATGACCCGAGTGACACAAGTAATTGGGGAAGGAAAGATGAAAGCAATGGTGTTAGCGGATGATTTGATGATTTGGGGGAACAAGGAGGAGGAGGTACAGGAACAGTTGGACGTGTAGGAAGGAATAATACAAGGATATGGGATGACATTTAGCATAAATAAGAGTGAGATGGTGATCACAACAAGGAAGAAGGAAAGAACCACAACGGGAATAACAATTGGTGGGGAACAGCTGAAGAAAGTGGAGAGTTTCAAGTATCTGGGAAGCCTGATACAAGATAATGGAAGAAACTATAGAGAAAAAATGAGCGGGGGAGACAGGCAGAAGCATTCCGGAGGAGTGTGAGAAGCATGTTATGGAGCAAGGATGTCCCTCAGAACAGAAAAAAGATCATATGTCGGACGTACTATCCCCCTATCCTGACGTATGCCTCGGAGACCTGGGCTATGAAAGGAAGGGAGAAGAGCAAAATACAGGCCAGTGAGATGAGCTTCTTGAGAAGCAGTATTGGAGTTACAATGATGGACAGAATAAGAAATGAGAGGACCAGAGAATTAATAAAGGAGGAACCATTACGGGATAGTATAGAGAAATCTAGACTTAGATGTCATGGACATGTAAAACGAATGGAGGATAAGAGGATACCCAGGAGGATACACGAGACGAAGTGGGAAGGAAAGAGACTGAGAGGAAGACCGAGAGGAAGACCGAGAGGAAGACCGAGAGACAGGTGGCTGAAAGGGATGGAAGAAAGCGTGAAGAAGAGAGGAGAAGACAGGACAGTGGTGGAAGCTGAGAGATGGTGGGAAGACAGAAGACGTTGGAGTGGCCTGTGTTCCAAACAGACCCGGCCAACGGCTGGAAACTGTGCAAGAGGATGATGATGATGATACTACGGCCTACAACGACGAGACAAAGCTCATATTCAGCCCCTTGGTGTCAGAAAAAAAACCTCGGGGCCCCTAAACAGTCGTAAAGGGTCCCCGGAAACTACATTTTAATGCTCTAAAACCAAGAGTTTCTGAGATATTCCAAGAAAACTAATTTCATTTAATAAATTAATGTAGGAATGCAAGCCAGTAACCATGACAACAGTGTCTCAAAAAGGTACATCCAACTTTCCATCTATTTCTGCAAGAAGTAATGCCACTCCATTTATTAAATTTATGTGAAAGTTTGCAAATGGCTATAAGATTATCACGGAACCAACAAAAACTGTAAAATTCATCAATGCGCTTAAGGGGGTCAAGAGGTACCCTGGATTTTTTCACACGACTTAAACGTGCGATGTGTCGTACAGAAGGTCTATTATATCTTCAAACAGCAACATTATTTTCAAAATTCCTGAATTGAAATAGTTTATTTTTTATTTTATTTTTTTGCTTTTAGGAATTTGGGCCATTGGAGGCTAACAAACCTGAATTTTCATGCACCAAAAGCCTTTATAATTTATTAATGAGGTCTTCCTCTGGATGTGCACTTGACACAACAGTGTGGGTCAGTTTTTATGTGACGTGAATTGCATTTCGTCTACGAGGTTTTCAATTTTATTTTCACGTCAGGAAGTACACGTTAAGTAAATTAGTTTCAGAGCATATTTCAACTAATCATTTATCTTTGTCGACAAACAGGTTCCAAGCCCCTAACCATTGCAACAGTAGCTCAATTGATTACGTTTGGTTATTAATACCGACGACCGTTCGAAGAATGGGTACTTCTGCTAGTAATCTATATGTGTGCCAATTTTGGAAAAGCTCCTATGGATACCTTCCAAGATATCCAATATGGAGCTCAAATTTCAATTGCTGTTTTTCAGCAGTTGGTAGCACTGACTTCATTTTCAAATATGGCCTTGAGATATTCAGTTATTGATCTTTACTCATACCAAATTTAGTTTTGATTGCTGCAGCCGTTTAGGAGTTGATAGGGGACACTCAAGCAGACCGACAGACTGAAGGACAGACAGACAGAGAGAGACACATTTGCCCGGATCGGTCTCATAAGTCTATTTTTTCGTCATTTTTTAGCCTACTTTCGATTTTTGCAAAAAAATGAGAGTAGACTTATGAGATCAACACAGGGCGAAAAAAAGTGTGTCTGTGTGTATGTGTGTGTGTGAGTCTGTGAGTGTGTGTACTCTGAATGTCTGCCCCCCCCCCCCTATCAATTCGAACACGCATTGAACGAAATTTGGTACAAAGGTAGCACTAGTAAAGGACACCTCAGTGTCATGTTTTATATCGCCACCATCTTGACGGAAACGTAATGGCGGCCACACAAATGTTCAAAGCTTAAATCAAATTACGACTAACCTAATCATCGGATCTCTACCAAATTTTGCAACAACATACCTTTATGAGGGGAGCATCCTTTGACCAAACTAATAGGTCATTAGCCTAATATTTTGCGGATGGCGGCCATCTTTGTGTGAAAATCGATTCCCCTATCAATTCAAACACGGTGAAACCGAATTGAACGAAATTTGGTACAGAGGTAGCACTAGCAAAGCGCACAGCAGTGCCATGTTTTATATCGCCGCCATCTTGACGGAAACGGAATGACGGCCACCCAATTGTTAAAAGCTTAAATCAAATTACGACCATCCTTATAATTTGATCTCTACCAGATTTTGCAACAACATGCTTTTTTGTGGAGAGCATCTTATGACTGACTACAAGGTCATCAGCCCAATAGTTAGCAAATAGCGACCATGTATGTGTGCAAATCCATTCCCCATGTCAATTCAAACACGGTGAAACTGAATTGAATGATTTTTTTTTTACAGTGGTAGCATTAGCAAAGGGCACCTCATATTCATATTTAATATCCGTATAACACGTTGTATTTCAACAAGCTACTACAACGAACAATCAATGTTACTCCTTGAAAAGGACAAAGAGTTATAACAATACCCATGCTTTTAGGAGAAAGTAGGCTATATGTTCTTTGCTGAACATCTTGTTAATACATAAAAATAAATACTTTCTCGATTTTTACGAAGCTAAAATTCCGAGCCCTATTTATATCGCCCCAAAAAGGATTTCCTGCCACTAGACCTAACTTTTCTATAGTAGAGTAAATGTTTATACACATTTTCTATAATTTATCTCCAAATTTCCTTTTGGCCTCTACCATAGTTTCTTTGGTTCTATTCCCTTCACAGCACATAGGTCTCTGTCTGCCCGATTCCTTGTTTGGAGCCATTTTTTAGCCTATTGTTGTTTGAGTCTTCAGTCTTTTGACTGGTTTGATGCAGCCCTCCATGCCTCCCTGTCCTGAGCTAATCGTTTCATCTCTACATAGCTACCACACCCTTCATCTGAGGCAATCTGTTTAACATATTCTAACCTTGGTCTACCCCTACAGTTCTTGTCCTCGACCCTTCCTTCCATAACTAAGCTTGCTATTCCTGGGTGTCTTAGTATGTGTCCTACCAACCTATCTCTTCTCTTCATTAGCAGTCGCCTGAAACATCTCTCCTCTCCCACTCGTCTTAATACCTCTTTGTTTGTAACCCTATCTACCCATCTGATCTTCATCATACTCCTGTAACACCACATTTCAAACGCTTCAATTCTCCTCTTTTCTGCTGCAAATAGTCCAAGTTTCACTTCCATAGAGCGCTACGCTCCAGACAAAGGCTTTCAAAAATGACTTCCTAATACCTAAATCTATATTCGATGTCAGCAGATTCCTTTTTTGTAGAAATGCCTTCTTTGCCTGAGCCAACCTACTTTTTATATCCTCTTTGCTTCGTCCATCACTGGTTATTCTGCTTCCTAAGTAAGAGAAGTCTCCTACTTCCTTCAGCTTTTCACCTGTCAATTTGATCTCCATAGTGGTTTCTGATTTATTTCGGCTGCATTCCAGTATTTTTGTTTTACATTTATTAATTTTCATCATGAATTCTTTCCGTAAGACGGAGTCCATACCATTCAAAAACTCATTCAAATCCTCAGGCTTGTCGGCCAAGATGACTATGTCATCAGCAAATCTCAAAGTTGAAATTATTTCTCCTTGAATCTTCACTCCCACTTTAAATTTTTCTCTAATTTCCTTCATTGCTTGTTCAATGTAAAGATCGAAAAGTATGGGTGATAAGTTGCAGCCTTGCCTTACACCTTTCTGAATACCAGCATCTCTCTCATGTCCTTCAACTCGAATGACTACTGTCTGGTTTCTGTATAGATTGTATATCACCCTCCTATCCCTCTACTTTATTCCAATCGATTTCAAAATGTCAAACAATTTAGTCCAATCAACGTTATCAAAAGCCTTTTCTAAGTCTACAAAAGCCATGAACGTTCTCTTATCTTTCCTTATTCTACCTTCCAAAATCAGCCTAAGACTTAGTACAGCTTCTCTTGTTCCTACATTTCTCATGAAACCAAACTGGTCTTCACCCAACTCCGTCTCTACCTGGCTTTCAATCCTCTTGTAAATTATCCTAGACAGGATCTTTGAAGCATGAGTAATCAAGCTGATTGTACGGTAATCTTCACATCTGTCAGCTCCCACTTTCTTTGCTATAGGGATGATTATATTCTTCTTGAAATCAGGGGGTACCTCACCTGTCTCATAAATCCTACACACCAAGTGAAATAACCTGATCAGATCTTCATCTCCTATGCAGCGTAGCAACTCAATCGGTATATCATCTATGCCTGGTGCTTTGTTCCTGCTTAAGTCTTCCAAAGCTCTATCAAATTCTGATCTGAATATTAAATCTCCTTTCGCATCCTCATCAATTTCCTCCTCCCTTTCCATTACATGATTCTCAATCTCCTTTCCCTTATACAAACTCTCTATGTAAGCTTTCCATCTCTCAATCTTTTCTTCCCTATCTGTTAGAGGCTTTCCATTTGTGTCCTTAATATTACAGCACTTAGTCTTCTTTTCCCCAAAAGTATTCTTAATCCTTCGATAAGCTGTGTCTACTTTTCCTAATTTCAGACAATTTTCTATACCTGCACATTTCTCTTTCAACCATTCTTCTTTCGCTTCCTTGCACTTCTTGTTAACCTCATTTCTCAGACGTCTGTATTCTGCTTTCCCCTTCTCATCTCTTACATTCTTGTGTTTCCGCCTTTCATCCATCAATTCTAGTATATCCTGAGTGATCCACGGTTTTCTACCTATTCTTTCTTACCTACCAATGTTTTCTTCTTCGGATTTTGTTATTTCATTCTTCAAAAGTGCCCATTCGTCTGCAATTGAAGTTTGTTTAGGGTTTTTCATTAGTCCATCCTTTATACTCTTCTTGAATCTTTCGTTTACATCCTTCTCTTTCAGTCTATTGCCCACCTTTTTGGCTTTTGACATTTCTTCAGTTTCTTCAACTTTAATCTGCATTTCATTACAACCAGATTGTGGTCAGAGTTTATGTCAGCACCAGGATATGCTTTACAATCCAAAATCTGGTTTCGAAACCTCTGCTTGACCATAATGAAGTCGATTTGGTAACGCCCTGTATCTCCTGGTCTCATCCATGTGTATATTCTTCTATTGTGGTTATTGAATAAGGTGTTAGCTATGACCAACTCATGCTCGGTGCAGAATTCTACCAGCCTGCTTCCTCGATCATTCCTTTCACCTAATCCGAAATCTCCTACTACCTTCCCTTCTCTCCCTTTTCCTACCACAGCATTCCAATCTCCCATTACTATAGCATTTTCATCACCCTTGATATACCTCAGAATTTCGTCTATTTCTTCGTAGACCTTTTCAACATCCTCATCATCAGCTTGACTGGTAGGCATATAGACTTGTACCACTGTAGTGCAGGTAGGTTTTGTATTGATTTTTGCTACAATAATCCATTCACTATATTGCACATAATATTCCACCCGCAGTCCAAGTTTCCTACTCAATATGAGACCAACCCCTGCTTGGCCATTGTTTGATTTAGTGCTAATGACCCTATAGTCTCCTGACCAAAAGTGCTGTTCTTCCTGCCAGCGCATTTCACTAATCCCAACCAAATCCAACCTCAACCTATCCATTTCCCTTTCTACGTTTTCTAACCTTCCACTTCCTAGCAGACTTCCAACATTCCACGCTCCGATGCGTAGAATGTCAGATTTCCTCTTTGTCACTTCTGTGATGTTAACCCCCTCTCGAGTAGTCCCCACCCGGAGATCCGAACGGGGGACTAGTTTACCTCCGGATTGAAATTTTACAAGGGAGGAGGCCATCATCACATGTAATTATGCATAGAGAGGTGCATATCCTCGGGAATAGCATACGGCTGTAGTTTCCCGTTGCTTTCAGCCTATTATATTTTATATAAAAACAAGAAGTTCCGTTAAGAACTATACAGCCTACTTTTCATGCCAATGATTATTCTACAGAATATGAACCTATCTAGAATAATGACGAAATTAAGTTGCTAATATCGAAATTTCCAATTAGTTAGAAATACTGTATACCTGGCATAATGTATCCTAATAGAGCACTACAGTTGGCAGCCCTGATGACTGAATATATTCTTAGTTCCGTCTCTTACGGTACTAAATACAAAATTTGGTTGAAGTCCACTGGATAGCATGGACGTTACATGCAGTTAAACATTGGATCTAACAGCGCGCGTAAAATCATGTTGGCAACAATGTCATGCATGTATTGGTCAGAAATAATCTGAAATAATATGATCTATTGTTGTGCCAATTTTGAATGAAATCCATTAGTTAGTATAGAAGTTACATGCATTTTAAAATTGGACCTATCAGCAGGCTTAGAATCATGTTGGCAGCACTGACGTATATTAGTTACTCCAAATTCGTCTAGAATGCCAGGTACTATACGTGTGCAAAATTTAGAGCTATTGGCTTGCATACTTTCTGATATATTGATATTAGGGTAACAAAAATAGGGACAGCACATATTAACAGTTGGCAGCCCTGGTTGCTCCTTAGAATACGCATAGTCATATCTGTTATGGTACACATAGCACATACGAAATTTGGTTGAAATCCAAATGATAGTATGGAAGTTACATGTATTTAAAGTTGGACCTGTCAGCAGGCTTAGAATCATGTTGGTAGCACTGACGTATATAAGTTACTGCAAATTAATATAGAATGGCAGGTACTATACGTGTGCATAGTTTAAAGCTGTCGGCTTGCATACTTTCTGATATATTGGTATTTGGATAAAATAAATTAGGAGCATTTATTAACAGTTGGCAGCCCTGGTAGGTCTTAAGAATACGCTCAGTCATATCTGGTTATGTACAGATACAACATACGAAATTTGGTTGAATTCCGCTTGATAGTGTAGAAGTTATATGCATTTAAAAATTGGACCTATCAGGAGGCTTATAATCATTTTGGCAACACTGCCATGTTTGGCCTCCTGGAAATTAAACTGAAATATTATGATCTGTACGTGTGCCAATTTTAAAATAGCTCCCATTCATACTTTCCAAGATATCCAACATGGAGCTCAAATTTCAATTGCGATTTTTTAGCAGTTGGTAGCACTGACATCATTTTCAAATATGGCCGTGAGATATTCAGGTATAGATCTTTACTCCTACCAAATTTTGTTTCGATTGCTGCAGCCGTTTAGGAGTTGATAGGGGGGGACACACACACAGCCAGACAGACAGAAGGACAGACAGACAGACAGACACACATTTGCCCGATCTCATAAGTCTACTTTTTCCTCATTTTTGCAAAATGTGAAAAGTAGGCTAAAAAGGGCTTTTGAGATCACCTTTTGTCCGTGTGTGTGTACATATGTGTGCCCCCCTCCCCTAATAACATCTAAACGGCTGGAGCGATTTCCATGAAACTCGGTGAGGTCATAGCACCATTTTGGCCACCCCGACCGTGTCCTTCAAATTTTATTACGTCTCACCAATCCAACATGGCAGCTGTGCGTAATATTTCACCGGCATTCTATATCACCGAAACTATTACAGATATCACCCTGAAATATTGTACGGTGATAAAGGGTACAGCTTGAAGTTCAGCTATGAGAATTCCAAAAACCTGTAAAACACAAAACGAACATGGCGGCCAAGCGAAGATGAAACATTTAAATAGACTATTCTCCCGATTTAGCGCAGTGAAATTTGGTACAGTAAATGTTTATACACATTGTAATGCACTGGCATCTAATTTAGTTCAATTGTTCACATAACCTCAAGATGGCGGCTGTGCGCAATTTTAAAATTAAGTTTTTGTTTCTTTTGTATTAATCATGCGAACGAAGTGAACGCTTGAATCATTATTCAAACTTTCACACAATAATCCTCATCTAATAGTAGTTAGTTAGTTATTGTTGTTTTAAGGGGCGTAACTACGAGGTCATCTGCCCCTACATAACTCTATGGCCTACATAATTATATAAAAATCCAACATGGCGACCAACCGAAATATTTAGACGGTTCTAAATATCTACGAATCTATTTCAGCAGTCAAACTTAAGTTTGTATGTTGATAGAGGCAATTAACCTAAGTAGAATATATAAAAATAGGCTTTAGTTCTTCATGGAACTACTTGTTTAAGCCTTCTTTTGACTTTTACAAGCAAATGTCATTCCACCAGGATGTGCGCTTTTTCCTGTCTTCACACACTTTTGTCCTAAGACGTGCCTTACTTCTAGTTCTGCATCCCTGTATCCTGACAACTCCCATTCAATGTCCTTTGCCATCTACTCTTTGGAATTTGGCTTTTATCATTTTAAATGATCTATCGAGTTCGTCGTTACGCTGGGGTCTGGCGTTACGTTACGGTGACGGGACGAAATGTACCCAGATGCACTGAGATGTGTGACGTCATAGTACCGCTTAGAGCATGTATACCCCGACAATCTCTACTTCGTTAGTATAAAAAAAAAAACGATTCTTGGATGTCACGGGTGTTCTCGAGAACCACTCGATGGAGTTTGATGCGGTTTTCACCATTCTGTAAAGGATATCTCGAGAAAAGATTCTGTAGAAAATAATTTATGCATGATCAAAGGAGGCCAAGCAGTAACGATTTCAGTGAAAAAGTCGAAAACAAACTTTGCTTCCGTGCGCTTCTTAAGCTTACGCTGGGCAAAACGTTAAAAATATCAATATACTATGAGCGTAAGAATTGGTCAGCATGACATGTTCTACAAAAAAGTCCACGAGAGCATATCTCTATCTTCAATACATCGCCCACTGTAAGTGTTTTTAGACTGGATGGAAGGGGCAAGTCCCCGCGCGCTTGACCTTGCTTTGCCCTTGGGTTGTACTTGCCGTTCGCGAGTAATTTGAAACAAGATAAGCAAGATAAGTATTATGCAGATAATTTTCTAACATGTCAAGAAAATGCCTTTCTAGCATTTTTCAGCATTTGTAGCATTTAAAATGATACAAAGTCTAGTCTTTCAGACTGACTGTCACATTTTCTTCATTTCCGTTCCGCAAAATACATAATTAAACAAGAAGTTCCGTGAAGAACTAAAGAGCCTACTTTTCTTAAAATTTAAGATTCACGCCAATCTATATAGACCTATCTAGAATAATGACGAAATTAACTTGATAATATCGACATTTCTATTTAGTTCAAAATATACCTGGTATAAAGTAGCCTAATAGAGCATTACAGTTGGCAGCCATGGTGACGGAATATATTGTTAGTTCCATCTCTTAAGGTACAGAATACAAAATTTGGTTGAAGTCCAATGGATAGCATGGACGTTACACGCAGTTAGACATTGGATCTATCAGTACGCGTAAAATCATGTTGGCAACAATGTTATGCATGCGTTGGTCAGAAATAATCTGAAATATTATGATCTCTTGTTGTGCCAATTTTGGATGAAATCCATTTGTTAGTATAGAAGTTACATGTATTTTAAAATTGGACTTTTCAGCACTTTGGGTCATGTTGGCAGCACTGACGTATATTAGTTACTCCAAATTTATCTAGAATGGCAGGTACTATACGTGTGCAAATTTTGAAGCTGTTGGCTTACATACTTTCTGGCATATTAATACTAGGGTAAGAAATAGAGACAGCATGCATTAACAGTTGGCAGCCCTGGTTGCTCTTAAGAATATACATAGTCATATCTGTTATGTTACACATAGCACATACGGAATTTGGTTGAAATCCAATTGATAGTATAGAATGTACATGTATTTAAACATTGGTCCCATCAACAGGCTTAGAATCATATTGGTAGCACTGACGTACATAAGTTTCTGCAAGTAATCTAGAATGTGAGGTACTATACGTGTGCGTAGTTTAAAGCTGTCGGCTTGCATACTTTCTGATATATTGGTATTCGAATAAGAGCATAGAGACAGAGCATTTATTAACAGTTGGCAGCCCTGTTGGCTTTTAAGAATACGCTCAGTTATATCTATTTATGTACACATAGTACATAGGAAATTTGGTTGCAATCCAATGGATATTGTAGAAGTTATATGCATTTAAAAATTGGACCTATCAGCAGGCTTAAAATCATTTTGGCAACACTGCCATGCATGGCCTCCTGGAAATTAACTGAAAAAATATTAAAACTCAGCAATTCCTCTAGGTTTGTGCCGTGTCTTGTGTGGGGTTTCGCCTAGGACACTAAACTGGCTCATCGGTGGACTCTTGGTGTCCCCGCCCGGACCCCCACAGGAGTGACGAACTGCGCGCCACGTCCCTTTATATTAGGTGCAACTGCACCACTTGACTGCGAGAACTAAAAGCTCAAGCAGCCTTAACCTCCCTATTGAAGGCTTCCAAAAGATGGTATATTGGCTTTCACGGCCGGTGAATTAAAGCTCAGCAATTCTTCTAGGTTTGTGCTGTGTCTTGTGTGGGGTTTCGCCTAGGACACCAAGCTGGCTCATCGGTGGGCTCTTGGTGTCCCCGCCCGGACCCCCACAGGTGTGGCAAACTGCGCGCCACCTCCCTTTATATTAGGTGCAACTGCACCACTTGACTGCGAGAACTAAAAGCTCAAGCAGCCTTAACCTCCCTATGAAGGCTTCCAATAAGATGGCATATTGGCATTCACGGCCGGTGAATTAAAACTCAGCAATTCTTCTAAGTTTGTGCCGTGTCTTGTGTGGGGTTTCGCATAGGACACCAAGCTGGCTCATCGGTGGGCTCTTGGTGTCCCCGCCCGGACCCCCACAGTAGTGACGAACTGCGCGCCACCTCCCTTTATATTAGGTGCAACTGCACCACTTGACTGCGAGAACTAAAAGCTCAAGCAGCCTTAACCTCCATACGAAGGCTTCCAAAAAGATGGTATATTGGCTTTCACGGCCGGTGAATTGAAACTCAGCAATTCTTCTAGGTTTGTGCCGTGTCTTGTGTGGCTCATCGGCGGGCTCTTGGTGTCCCCGCCCGGACCCCCACAGGAGTGACGAACTGCGCGCCACCTCCCTTTATATTAGCTGCAACTGCACCACTTGACTGCGAGAACTAAAACTCATGCAGCCTTAACCTCCCTATGAAGGCTTCCAAAAAGATGGTATATCGGCTTTCACGGCCGGTGAATTAAAACTCAGCAATTCTTCTAGGTTTGTGCCGTGTCTTGTGTGGGGTTTCGCCTAGGACACCAAGCTGGCTCATCGGCGGGCTCTTGGTGTCCCCGCCCGGACCCCCACATGAGTGACGAACTGCGCCCCACCTCCCTTTATATTAGGTGCAACTGCACCACTTGACTGCGAGAACTAAAAGCTCAAGCAGCCTCAACCTCCCTATGGTGCAGATCGATGTCATAAGTCTACCTTTTCCTAATTTTTGCAAAATGTGAAAAGTAGGCCAAAAATATACGAAGCTGACATTTCGTAAGAGCGACAGTTATAACAATTCAGTCCGAGAATACGTTGTTACGCTCATATGTCGTCACGCATCGTACTTGCACACACCCAATAATTTTTAGCCTACTTTTCTCATTTGGCAAATATGCGGAAAATGTAGACTTATGAGATCGATCCGGGAAAATGTGTGTCTGTCTGTCTGTGTTTGTGTCGCCCCCTATCAACCCCCAAATGGCAGCAGCTATCGAAACCAAATTTGGTAAGAGTAAAGATCTATTCCTGAATATCTCACGGCCATATTTGAAATTGACGTCAGTGCTACCAACTGCTGAAAAATCGCAATTTAAATTTGAGCTCTATGTTGGATATCTCAGAAGTTATGCATGCGAACTATTTCAAAATTGGCACACACATAGGTAATGACGTTCCAGATTAATTTTCAGAAGTCCATACATGCCAGTGTTGCCAACATGATTCTAAGCCTGCCGATAGGCCCAATTTCTAAATGCATGTAACTTCTATACTATCAGTTGGATTTCAACCAAATTTCGTATGTGCTTTGTGTACTATAACAAATATGACCATGCGCATTCTTGAGAGCCAGCAGGATTGCCAACTGTTAATAAATGCTGTCCCTAATTCTTTTATTCTAATACCAATATATCAGAAAGTATACAAGCCAACAGCTCTAAATTTTGCACACGTATAGTACATGACATTCTAGATTAATGTGGAATAATTGATGCAAGTCAGTTTTGCCAACATGATTCTAAGCCTGCTGATAGGTTCAATTTTTTAATACTTGTAACTTCTATAGGTGGATTTTATCCCAAATTGGGATCATAATGTTTCAGGTTAATTATAAGCAACACATTCATGACACTGTTGCCAACATTACGAGCGCTGATAGATCCAATGTAACATTTCATTTGTGATACATAGATTATTCATTGACATGAATCTTAAATTTTAAGAAAAGTAGGCTCTTTAGTTCGTCACGGAACTACTTGTTCTTTCTTGATCTTTTATATCTTTAATTAGTGATCTGCCCCCAATGATGAGTGTTTCAGAGGCCACGGGTTTGATTATTATTAGCTACATGCTCGATGTGGCAACGCTGCACGGATCCATTAGTTTCATAAGCGTATCAATCAAAGCCACTTACGCTCAACTTGCATGCGGTTAACCACAGAGAGAGTTTAGCAGGCCGTGGTTCATGTGACATGAGCACGTGGTCGCGCACGTTACAATGAAGGGGGCCTTGATCGTGACGTCAGCACAGCGTTTCATCATTCTCTGTGAATCTTCTTTCCTCAAACAACACGTCAGATCACTAGGCTAATGGCTCACGGAACTTCTATTGGGGCTTGGGACATCTTGGTCGTCAACACCGTATTAAACAGTCTATATCTGGAATTTTCGATATCTCGAAGTAATTTTAATATCTTGGTGAAGTTCCACACAATTTATATGTCATGTTTTTGATGTGTAACACCTTTCCACTCGGTTGCTGGATATTTTTGTGGGAGTGATTTTGAAAAATGAGACGGAAATGGATCGGACGGAAGTGTGTAAGATGCACTGCCAGCCGGATCGTATCCCTCCAGGACATTCATCAACACACAAAAATCTTTTTTATTTACACACTTATAATACATAACAATTCCAAGACTTCTTTTTTCTTCACTGTCTACGTGATATTTCTACTCTTGCACTGCCTTCTTGATTGTTCTCACACTGCCTTCTTGATACTCTGATGCTAATCATATCAATATGACTCATTTTAACAGAATCCATATGAAATTACGTGTTGGTCTGTGGATCAAGAGGTCCGGGAACTGGCCAAGCCTTTCATGATCTACTGCTGTGCACATTGCATTTACTCGCAAGTTGGCCTGTTTATAAGGAATTTAAGGTTATGAGTGGTGTCGCGTCTATTAATCTAGTTGATCCATATCGTATTCTTTATTTAGGCTAGTGCTGGTGGAAGCTACAAATCTAATAAAATGAGTTCCGTATAATAAACTACAATATCTGTAAAACACTCCCTTTTACGATAGATTAAGTGAAGATTTAAGGAGAAATAATTTCAACTCTGAGATTTGCTGATGCCATCGTCATCTTGGCCGACACGCCTGAGGATTTGAATGAGTTTTTGAATGGTATGGACTCCGTCTTGAGGAAAGAATTCAGGATGAAAATTAATAAATGTAAAACAAAAATATTGGAATTCAGCCGCAATAAATCAGAAACCTCTATGGACATCAAATTGGTAGGGGAGAATCTAAAGGAAGTAGGAGACTTCTGTTACTTAGGAAGCAAAATAACCAGTGATGGACGAAGCAAAGAGGATATAAACAGTAGGTTGGCTCAGGCAAGGAAAGCATTTCTACAGAAAAGGAACCTGTTGACATCGAATATAGATTTATGTATTAGGAAGACATTTTTGAAAACCTTTGTCTGGAGCGTGGCACTCTATGGAAGTAAAACTTGGACTATTGGTGCAGCAGAAAAGAAGACAATTGAAGCGTTTGAAATGTGGTGTTACAGGAGAATGATGAAGATCAGATGGGTAGATAGGGTTACAAACGAAGAGGTATTAAGACGAGTGGGAGAGGAGAGATGTTTCTGGCGACTGCTAATGAAGAAAAGAGATAGGTTGGCAGGACACATACTAAGACACTCAGGAATAGCAAGCTTAGTTATGGAAGGAAGGGTCGAGGACAAGAACTGTAGGGGTAGACCAAGGTTAGAATATGTTAAACAGACTGCCTCGGATGTAGGGTGTGGTAGCTATGTAGAGATGAAACGATTAGCTCAGGACAGGGAGGCATGGAAGGCTGCATCAAACCAGTCAAAAGACTGAAGACTCAAACAACAACAACAACAACAACATATTTGTGCCAATATTATTATAAAATACCGGTGTATCAATAACTTCACGTGAGGTTTCTTCTATGTTAGATGTTACACATCGCATGCGACTACTGTAAGGCTCGTAACGTTGATTTTTTCCTATTACTTGAAGTTTTATTACTGGAATATTTCGAATACTCGAATGCTATTGTGTTTCCCAGACATAAAAGATACAAACCGATATAAAATAAGTGAATTAATTTACGTATTTCACAGTCATACCGCATAACCTTTTGATGTATAAGGATTACAACGTAACCAAGAACTACATTTTCCAACGACTCCGAGCCAAAAAAAAGTTACCTTACAAAAATGATAACAACTTTCGTTCTTGAACACAAAAAAAATTGAAATTAATAAACCAGTTATACAACACTCCAATGTATATTGTGTTAAAATTTGGATTCGATCTGATGACGGGTTTGTGAGATAATAATTCTTAAATGGGACGCATGGTTTAAACACGCTTAAAAACGGGCACATTTTGTGTTTCAACTGCGATAAAAAAAAAAAAAACTACATGAGCTAACGTAAAATAGAACGACGAAAATGATGATGTTATTGGATTTTATGTAGGTCTATTGGTTACTTCACAAACAACCTTCAAACTCGAGTTCACATAATATTTTGGTCGACAATAGTACATTGTGCAACGAGCCTATAATGGCAATAATTAATTACCATTACAGGCGAGTTACATACGACTGTTTATGTTCGACGATAATTATAACTATTTTATGTTCGAACATAAAGATTCATAAATATCTGTCGAGATTTCGCTACTTTTATGTACTGAACACAGCGCATGAGACGCAAAGAATGCCTTGTATTTGACCATGGCCTCCTGGAATACCTCACTATTGTAACATTTTTAAATATTACCTGTAATGGTTCAATTAAACAAACATGATCATAAGAATATATAAATAAACTGTGGTGTGACCTTACCTGTCATAGTGTAATAGGATATGATAAGTTGTTGAGCGCCAGATTCCTATTTAAGACAGTGAATCGAAATTTATTAATTAATACTCGGCAGTCAGCAGTATAGTTCGAGACCACTTACCCGGGCCGTAGTGTAACTTAGTTGACTAACCATTCAGTATTTATTTATAAGGAGTAGTTAATTTGCCTATAGTATTTACTAACCACTATGAAAGAAATAGGCATTACGTTAAAGAAAATGAATTTATTAAATGCAAAAACAAAATATTAATAAAACAGAATAGTGATAGTCACACAATTGAATTTAAAATTACTCAATGCGGCAATTAATTTAAAAGAAAATAAACATTTGAATTGAATATTAATCTAGAAGTTACATATTACAGAGACGTCGGATATTTAATTGTTTGCTCACCCATTTGAAGTATCATCATAAAAAAGTGTTCAAGATGATCTCGATGTTCCGTTTCATGTTGAAAATGTTGTGATATCTCAGTAGATATGGTATGCCATAATCAATTACGTTGCCATCTGTGTTAAGACCGTTGAGTAGGGATATAATCCACTATCGGCTGATATGGATATTGGCAAGACATCGTTCAGTGTCGAATCTGTATACTCAGTTCGATGCTATACCAGGAAGCCAGGTTATTACTTCCTCCCTTCCTTGAGAGCTGTTGATGAATGAATGTCTTGTCGAGGGCGCAGGTACTAATAGCTTCCTGATCACGTGGTCTTCGATTGTCTCCCACCCTAGTAAGCTTCCCTCTCTTCAGTGTTCATTCACTCACGAGGGCTAATTGCATCACAACTTGCAATATTTAGCAGCGTACCTACAGTAGAAATGGTGAAATATCAAGCTTCTATTCCTTCCAGAAGGCACTAGATGGTCAAACCCGTGATGATTACACATGGGGTTTTAGCATCCCGAGACAATGACTCTTAGCCGTGGTGAAATTACTACTACTGTAACCTTATTTTGAAGGGTACGATTACGCCACTGACGTTATGTCAAAATTTTGACATTCGTTATTTATATCATGTGTTATTTCGGGAGTTAATTAGCCACAAGTTATTAAGTGTAGGTTTAGTCCATATAATGTATTATCATGATTAGGTTTTGTTACGGTATTAAGTTGACAGAAGTCAGAGGCTGTTTTTGTAATTAGCTAGCGCTTGAGCACTAAGGGTTATTTCATGAGCTTACGTCTTCTCCCAGAACAGCACGATGTGAAGAAATACTTTACCCACGTAGTCAACAACAAAAGCCAAGAGACAAGCGAGCCCACGGTAGTGAGTAAGGGTGCGGCCAGTGACAAGGGTGCGGGAAGTGGAAAGAGGAGCTGAACAATAGAGACAGTCGTGGTACGACTTAAGAGGAGACTCCTTTATGTAGAAGGACAACTCAACGAGACTTGGTGGAAGACAGTCGCAGGTAGAACAGTATTGCAGGAGTGGTATTCAAGACTTAGGCCAGTCCGATACATTATGGTGTTGGCAGTGTCATTCGCCAACATCATAAGAGTGGTTTAGGGACTTACAATCCACCACCATTATTCATTCTGAGTAGCCTACATACCTCAGAATTAATAGTAGCCAGTTATTTAAGATAAATTCCTCGTATGAAGATGGACTTCTACCACCTACAACAGCAGCTTTCTCTTGGGGAGAGACTCTTCAATAAAGCCGATTCATCGTTTGGTAAGCTCATTGACTTTATGCACAAGCTCTCTTTCTTCACTCTTGAATAAATCAACCTAAAGTATTAAATTCAGATCTAGATTAAATTAAATTCATAATGCCTCCGTTTTCTTGCAACTTTTGCCTGTCTTAAATTCTTTTGTTTACTTTCTACGTTAAGTCATTAATTAATGCATTTTCCTAACTTGTTTGTTTTTGATGCCATTAAATTTTTATTTAAAGTAAATGCAGTCTGTCTCCTTTCTAGATGATAGAAATAGATATAAGCCATCCTCTTTTCCCCGAAGCAAATGTTATTCAGGTTAATGACTAAGTCATACCACGACTTGAGTCGATGGAGTCTGGTGAATGTTCTACCTGAGCTAGGACGTAAAGTTATTTATGATTTATTGGGTTATCGCTCTCAGATCGAACCCTTGGCGCCCAACACTCTTACATATAACTTCAGATCCGGTGACCACTGATGGGTCATATCAAATGGTAAGTCAGGTAAAAAAAATGGATACAGAAATTAATAATCAGGCAGGTTTTGATCTCATATATTGTTCCAAATTTACATACACAACCAAAAGTACCGTTACATTGGCGCCCAACGTGGGGAGAAAACCTGATAACATTTGTGGAGGGAAAAGTGACATATTTCTGTACCTGCATTTTGGGGGATTTTATATATCAACGTGAGTCAGAATGAGTGATTCAGAAGACGATATGTTACTACGTAGTCAAAAACAGCTAGGGAGTAAGATGACGAAGGAGAAAGAGGATGAAGCACGTAGTAAGTTAGTAGAGGAAGGTGAAAGCAGCACAGGGATGATGTCGGAGGTAAATCCCAGTAATGATGGTGAGAAAGAAAGTCCGGGAGATATGAAGAGCATGTTTGCGAGTCTTATACAGGTATTAAATACGAAATTTGATCAAAACAGTAAAGAAATTAGTAGTAAACTAAACTATAGTAATAAAGAACTTAATAGTAAATTGGATCAAAACAGTAAGGAGATGGATAAGAGATTTGAGCAAATTAAGGGTGAAATCAGGGGTGTGATGGAAGAGAAGACGAAAGAAATCCTAGCTGACATGGAGAGTAGATTGAGGAGGGTGCAAGATGAACTTGAGAATAAAATAAGTAAGCGAGCAGAGGAATCTAAAGAGTTAATACAGTTAGAGACGAAGCAAATTAAGAAACAATTGGGAGGAGAAATTGAAAAAGTTCAGAGTACAACTATGGAGGTTAAAGAACAGCTGGGGGGAGAAATTAAAAAGATTCAGGGAGTAACAACGGAAATTAAAGAACAGCTGGGCGGCAAAATCGACAAGGTTCAAGCAGAAATTAGTAAAGAAGTTGAAAATTTGAAGAAACAGAGTAAGGAAAGTATAAGTAAAATTCCAGAAACACAGAATAGGCTGAATGATAAAGTTGAAGCAACAGATGGGAGCATATACGCAAAAGTTAGTAGTATAGAGAAACGAGCAGAGGAGAAAATTGCCGAGCTTGAAAATAAATTAAAGTCTAGAATAAGACAAGAAGCAGGTCAGAGTCGAACGACATATATGAATAGCACGCATAAAGAAATAGAGTTAGGGAAATTTAGCAATCGGCAAGGATGCCCCATGGAGTTTCTAAATACTATTGAAGTGAGGTTTAAAGAAAGATTGGAGGACGGAAACATCGAATGGTGTAATGTTGTTGAAATATTAGAACAGGCCTTCGTAGGGGAAACCAAAAACTGGTTTGCAGTTTAGAGGGACGGTTTTGAAGATATCACAGACTTCAGACATAAATTTTGTGATAAGTTTTGGAGTGAGAGCATACAATCACGGTATCGTGAGGGAATCGTGTGTGGAAAATACAACGGAAGGGGTAATCTCAATATGACGGAGTATTTCCTGGGGCAAGTGTTGGTTTGTAAATACTTGGATGGACTGAGAGAGGAAAAAGATGTGGTAAGGCTCCTGTTAAGGCATTTCCCTTACCGGATCAAAGAGGCGGCATGCATACAAAATGTAAAAACTGTCACGCAAGTAGAGAACTTACTAGGTACCTTTGATGCGCTAGGGAAAGGTTCAAGTGAGGAAACAGTCACTAGAAACCAGGGTAATTATAATAATCAGGCTCAGGATGCAAGAAATCAAGGAATGCAGAGAAACAGTGGCGAAGGAGGCAATTATCAAAATAGGGGTCAGAGTGGAAACAATTACCAAAACCGGGGTAATAATTTTGTGACGCCCTATCAAAACAGGAATAATTACTCGCAAGGCAGGAATTATGTTTCGCGAGGAAATCAAGGTAGGGGTAATGATGGACGCAACGGACACGGGCAGGGTAACTACGGTAATAACTCTAATATTAATCAGAACCGAGGATATGGGAGAGGTAATCCCGTAGGTAATAATGAAAATAGTAACCAACAGAATGTGAATAGTAATAGCCAGACCAGCGTTGCGACCACTTGTGAAGCTAGAGACAATAATAGTAATTTAAACGCGAGCCAGACTGCATCATAAGGTCAGGATCTCAGTCTGCAACGTGCCCTGTTTTAACCCTGATACAGGAACACTATGACCTAAACGTAAGGAATGATTTGTTAAGTGAACTATGTGACGAAGCAATATTACCAGTGGCGGGTAATATAAGTCCGATCATTAAGTTACACGTGTCCGGGACGTGTACGAATGTGTTAATAGACAGTGGCTGTGTAAGAAGTTGCATAAGCAATGCTTATTATGATAAATTAAAGGGAACTGGGGTTAACTTCGAAGAATTGCCAATTAAGAGTACTTTTGTAATCACAGCCGTGGGTAGGAAGTCTAAAATTATATCAAAGCAGGTGTTAATAGAAATAAATATAAACAGTTACGTAGAGAAGCAAGTGTGCCTTGTAATTCCAAATCTAGTGTACGACGTTATTTTGGGTTCTGATTGGCTGACTAGGGTGTCAGGAAACATATGTTATGAAGAGTGCTGTATTACATTTAAATTTGGTGGTGCGGAAGTGGTGATACCGTTCAATGAACAATATAGGAGTAGCGTAGTAGGAGTGATGTGTACGTTAAATGAGATGTCTCAAGCTATAGAGCAAGAGTCAGTAACTTTTGTAGGCAGTGTGGTTACGAACGACAGTCTCGATGACTCGTTACGTGAAGCTGCGTTTCTTGGAGATGTAGAGGAAGATAAGTGTATGCTTCTCTACGATGTTTTGTCAAATAATAGTAGGATATTTGAAGATCGAATTGGTAGAGCCAATTGTTATGTCCACTCATTGAACGTTGTTGACAATTCGGTATTTACCGGTCACCGCTATCCTGTGCCTTTTGTCTATCAGAAAGCCGTAGAAAGTCAGATCAATCAGATGCTTCAGGACGGTATAATTGAGTATTCTAACAGTCCCTATGTAAATTCACTTATTACAGTACCTAAGGCAGATGGAAAAGTCAGGATATGTTTAGACGCGCGTTTAGTTAATGCACACATTTCATCAGACCAATTAAAATCTATGTCTATAGAGGAGCTAATGCAAACTTTTGAGGGAAAACAATTTTTTACGTGTGTTGATTTAAGATCTAGTTTCTGGCAAGTTCCTCTTAAAGTTGAAGATAGAGCCTTTACCGCTTTTAGTCATCAGTACAATCTGTACCAATTTTGCAGGGTACCCTATGGATTAAAGAGCAGTTCAGCAGCGCTGATAAGAGCACTGAACATAGCTTTAGGTGATAACACGGGAGATTATGTAACTATATATATTGATGATCTTGTAATTAGTTCGCGTACTTTTGAAGAGCATTTGGTTCACTTGGACACGGTTTTTAAGAGACTAGATAAAGCAGGGTTCACCCTGAAATTGTCAAAATCTACGTTTTGTAAGTCACAAGTAACTTTCCTGGGTCATAGTGTGTCACGTTCAGGGGTAACTCCAGAAGAAAGTCGGAGCAACAAAACCCTCGATGCAAGTGTGCCACAAAATGTTAAACAGCTGGAGATGGGATGTGACCACGAAACAGGCAATATTGCAAACATTATGCTGTTTAGCAGGTAAATCAAAATGGTAAATACCTAGGTATTAATAAGGTATCAGATGTGGTCAGTATCATTGATCTGTGTGAGATGAACTGTTAAAGAGGAGAGGGAATCGAGATGAAGGGAGAACTGGTATGGAGTTTGGTACTTAAAGGGAGTTATATCTAAAGGGACAAACAGGACAGAAATATGATGGATTGTATGTATTTCTAGTGTTGTTTTTTTTTCAGGGATATACACGTAATGACATATGAGAGAGAGTTTGGGTGATAGAGTCATATAGCACAACCAAATTACTAGTGATTGTGTGTGTGATTGACCTTACTCAAAGCACTCAAAATGGGAATTCCAAAATCAACGAACTTGCAATACAAGGTGGTTTGGGAAATCAAACTGCAGATCACAAAGTGAACTCGTGTGATTTGAAATAAGAAAATGTGACAAAGGGGAAATAAGAGAACACATATATGTCTTTTTTTTACACATATAGGTAAAATAAACAATGAGCGGTAATGACCGCAAGACAATAAAAAGAAAACAATAAGCTATATGCGATTGAGACATAAAAGCCTAAGCAAAAAACATTGGTGTTAAACCAAAAGAAGAAATGTTGATTGTATATATAAATGTCTATGAGGGTAATTTATTATGTGTATTATGTTATATTAGGGTTCTATGTTAATTTGCACGTGTCTTAGGAAGATCACGCGGAATATAGTAAACAATAGTCTGCGTGATTTTCCGGGACGAATGTAACCTTATTTTGAAGGGTACGATTACGCCACTGACGTTATGTCAAAATTTTGACATTCGTTATTTATATCATGTGTTATTTCGGCAGTTAATTAGCCACAAGTTATTAAGTGTAGGTTTAGTCCATATAATGTATTATCATGATTAGGTTTTGTTACGGTATTAAGTTGACAGAAGTCAGAGGCTGTTTTTGTAATTAGCTAGCGCTTGAGCACTAAGGGTTATTTCATGAGCTTACGTCTTCTCCCAGAACAGCACGATGTGAAGAAATACTTTACCCACGTAGTCAACAACAAAAGCCAAGAGACAAGCGAGCCCACGGTAGTGAGTAAGGGTGCGGCCAGTGACAAGGGTGCGGGAAGTGGAAAGAGGAGCTGAACAATAGAGACAGTCATGGTACGACTTAAGAGGAGACTCCTTTATGTAGAAGGACAACTCAACGAGACTTGGTGGAAGACAGTCGCAGGTAGAACAGTATTGCAGGAGTGGTATTCAAGACTTAGGCCAGTCCGATACATTATGGTGTTGGCAGTGTCATTCGCCAACATCATAAGAGTGGTTTAGGGACTTACAATCCACCACCATTATTCATTCTGAGTAGCCTACATACCTCAGAATTAATAGTAGCCAGTTATTTAAGATAAATTCCTCGTATGAAGATGGACTTCTACCACCTACAACAGCAGCTTTCTCTTGGGGAAAGACTCTTCAATAAAGCCGATTCATCGTTTGGTAAGCTCATTGACTTTATGCACAAGCTCTCTTTCTTCACTCTTGAATAAATCAACCTAAAGTATTAAATTCAGATCTAGATTAAATTAAATTCATAACGCCTCCGTTTTCTTGCAACTTTTGCCTGTCTTAAATTCTTTTGTTTACTTTCTACGTTAAGTCATTAATTAATGCATTTTCCTAACTTGTTTGTTTTTGATGCCATTAAATTTTTATTTAAAGTAAATGCAGTCTGTCTCCTTTCTAGATGATAGAAATAGATATAAGCCATCCTCTTTTCCCCGAAGCAAATGTTATTCAGGTTAATGACTAAGTCATACCACGACTTGAGTCGATGGAGTCTGGTGAATGTTCTACCTGAGCTAGGACGTAAAGTTATTTATGATTTATTGGGTTATCGCTCTCAGATCGAACCCTTGGCGCCCAACACTCTTACATATAACTTCAGATGCGGTGACCACTGATGGGTCATATCAAATGGTAAGTCTGGTAAAAAAAATGGATACAGAAATTAATAATCAGGCAGGTTTTGATCTTATATATTGTTCCAAATTTACATACACAACCAAAAGTACCGTTACACTACGTCGTTCTGTTTGTGACACATAGGGTTGGTCCTTATTGGCAATCTTGTTGCAATATACAATACTTCGTCTCTTTACAAGTAATTGTTAATAAAAATCTGTCTGACTATAATAATAAAAACCGCTTACAATTATCTGATATAAAAATCATCTCATGGATGTACTAATTAATAATAATAATAATAACATGATAAATGAATAACCCTTTAAATATAACAGCTATGGGATCGAATCGTTACACTATGAGACTCGCCACGCAGTGAAATTTAAAATAGGCGGCCATGGAAGCAGGTGTGATGCTATCCTCACCTAATTGGTCACACAACTGTTTCTTGAGCTCTGATTGGTGGGAGAAACACTTTCATAATGAAAAATAGTGTTATAATGACCCTCATTATGATTCACTTTTCTGACATATAATAGTCAGGGTCGAACATAAAAAAGATAATTAGACTATAATCATTTTATAATGTTAATTTTACGATTATGAAAACACCGGTAATATAAAAATTAAAGATAACTTATACAAATAAATAACAACATTAGAATGTTCAAGAAAACAAAAATTAATAATAATAATTAAAATTAGGCTAAACTGATTAAAGTTAAATGAATACTAATAAAATAAAATCAATAATATTGTGCCCTATAAAGTGTTAGCTACGCCGCTGGACTCCTCAGTTACTGGAAGTCAACAACAAATGGTTAATTGAAATTGCAAGAGGGGATTAACCAAGAGACATAGCACTGATTCTCAGTAGCATCAATAGTTCCGAGAGATATCCTGTAGTTTTGATGCGGTAATACATGGCGACCCAAATTAAAAAGAGTGATAGTCTTTAGACTTTGTATCATTTTAAATGCTACAAATGCTTCGCTCGAAGCCAAAGACTCTTCACATGTTAGAAAATTATCTGCATAATACTTATCTTGTTTCAAATTACTCGCGAACGGCAAGTGCAAACCAAGGGCAAGGCAAGGTCCAGCGCGCGGGATGCCGCTCACCAGAGCACGCATGGACGTGCCCCTTCCATCCAGTCTAAAAACACTTATAGTGGGCGATGTATTGAAGATAGAGATATGCTCTCGCGGACTTTTTTGTAGAACTTTTCATGCTGACCAATTCTTACGCTCATAGAATATTGATATTTTTAACGGTTTGCCCAGCGTAAGCTTAAGAAGCGCACGGACGCCAAGTTTGTTTTTGACTTTTTCACTGAAATCGTTACTGCTTGGCTTCCTTTGATCATACATAAATTATTTTCTACAGAATCTTTTTTCGAGATATCCTTTACAGAATGGTGAAACCCGCATCAAAATCCATCGAGTGGTTCTCGAGATTACCCGTGACATCCAAGAATCGGGGATTTTAAGCCTACTTTTCACATTTTGCAAAAATGAGGAAAAAGTAGTCTTATGAGATCGATCCGGGAAAATGTGTGTCTGTCTGTCCTTCTGTCTGTCTGGCTGTGTGTGTGTCCCCCCTATCAACTCCTAAACGGCTGGAGCAATCGAAATAAAATTTGGTAGGAGTAAAGATCTATACCTGAATATCTCACGGCCATATTTGAAAATGATGTCAGTGCTACCAACTGCTGAAAAATCGCAATTGAAATTTGAGCTCCATGTTGGATATCTTGGAAGGTATGGATAGGAGCTATTTCAAAATCGGCACACATATAGATAATAATATTGCAGTTTAATTTCCAGAAGGCCATATATGGCAGTGTTGCCAAAATGATTATAAGCCTACTGATAGGTCCAATATTTAAATGCATATAACTTCTACACTATCAATTGGAATTCAACCAAATTTCGTATGTTGTATGTGAACATAACCAGATATGACTGAACGTATTCTTATGAACCACCAGTGCTGCCAACTGTTAAAAAATGCTCTTAATTTCTTTTATCCAAATACCAATATATATGAGAAAGTATGCAAGCCGACAGCTTTAAACTATGCACACGTATAGTACATGACATTCTATATTAATTTGGAGTAACTTATATACGTCAGTGCTACCAACATGATTCTAAGCCTGCTGAGAGGACCAAATTTAAATACATGTAAATTCCATACTATCATTTGGATTTCAACCAAATTTCGTATGTGCTATGTGTACCACAACAGCTATGACTATGCGTATTCTTAAGAGCAACCAGGGCTACCAACTGTTAATAAATGCTGTCTCTATTTTTGTTACCCTAATATCAATATATCAGAAAGAATTGAAGCCAATAGCTCTAAACTTTGCACACGAATAGTACCTGGCATTCTAGATTACTTTGGAGTAACTAATATACGTCAGTGCTACCAACATGATTCTAAGCCTGCTGATAGGTCCAATTTTAAAATGCATGTAACTTCTATACTAACTAATGGATTTCATTCAAAATTGGCACAACAGTAGATCATATTATTTCAGATTATTTCTGACCAATACATGCATGACACTGTTGCCAACATGATTTTACGCGCTGTTAGATCCAATGTTTAACTGCATGTAACGTCCATGCTATTCATTGGACTCCAACCAAATTTTGTATTCTGTACCTTAAGAGATGGAACTAAGAATATATTCAGTCACCAGGGCTGCCAACTGTAGTTCTCTATTAGGCTACATTATGCCAGGTATACAGTATTTTGAACTAATTAGAAATTTCGATATTACCAACTTAATTTCGTCATTATTCTAGATAGATCCATATCGATTAATCATTGGCATTAATCTTAAATTTTAAGAAAAGTAGGCTCTTTAGTTCGTCACGGAACTTCTTGTTGTCTTATACTAACGAAGTAGAGATCGCCGGGAACACATGCACCAAGCGGTACTATGACGTCATACACCTCAGTGCATCTGGGTACATTTCGTCCCGTCACCGTAACGTAACGCCAGACCCCAGCGTAACGACGAAGTCGACAAGTTCATTTAAAATGATAAAATTCAGACTGCTATTATTAATGCCTCTCTCTCAGATCGGTACTTGGACTTTTTCCTTTGAAAAATTAATTTTATATAAGATAAAGTGACATAAGAATGACCACGATATCCCGATCCCTTATTGACGATGTAATATATATTATTATTATAAAACTAGCAACCCGACCCGGGAACAGTTATGAATGCATTACGTGATAAGCCCTTCTTTTTTCCAATGTCAATGAACGACGACCAATATCCGTTTTACGTCTCGGCATGATAGGTTAAAATCACTGACTGGACTATTAATTATATTATCATGAAGATGCATTAACAAATTCTTGTCAGACGTAATTTAAGAATGGCGAGGTGCAAGAAACACAAATCCCCCTTCCGTCCAATCTTAACTTGACTGTGAATTTCGCAGGTGAAATGAAGGAAAGCCGAGTTGCACTCCCAACACAACCACTCTTCTCTAATGTTTTTAAATCAACACGACTCGACAGTTTGCTGCTGGCTGTATCTGGGGCAATAGGCTATCCCGCTAGCTAGGCTGTAACTGGGGTGATAGACTCGCCCCTAGCTAGCTCGTAAAGTGTCGCCTCAGTAACTGAATAGAGACTGTTGGTAAAAATGAAAACGTAAAAACACTTCTAGTAGACGATGTATTGAAGATAGAGATATGCTCTCCCGGCTTTTTTGTAGAACTTTTCATGCTGAACAATTCTTACACTCATTGTATATAGCTATTTTTAACGGTTTGCCCAGCGTAAGCTTAAAATGCGCTCGGAACCAGGTTCTTTTTCGACCTTTTGACTGAAATCGTTACTGCTTGACTTTCTTTGGTATAAATAATTTTCAACAGAAACCTTCCTCGGGATATTCTTTACAGAATGGTGAAACCCGCATCAAAATCCATCCAGTGGTTCTCGAGTTTACCCGTGACATCCAAGAATCGGGGACTTTGTTTTATACGAAGTAGAGATTTATATAACCGTAAGTCACACTGTGTCCTTCCTCAGCGTAATTTAGGACATGTAAAGGTGCAAGAACATACACTTAATATAAAGTTTGCCATAACAGAGGATTCTAAAAATATTCTTGTTCCTAAAGCTCACAAATTAAAATTTAAAACACCAGATCTGTTACATAGTGTGTTAAGAAAAACATGAAAAAACCTTTATAAAAACAGCGTGGAATAAAAGAGATGTGGATGCGAATCAAGTTGAAATAGTTAGGTCATAACTAGGCTTGCAAGACGTTACGTTTTAATCAAATATTCCGTTTCTTGATTAATTTGTTAATATATTCAATTTCGCACCAATTTTAGAATGGATTGTAATATTTAGCTGGTGATACACGTGCAAGGTTGAAATAGAAAATGGTTTCCATGTCTGTGTCAGATGGATGGGTTCATGTTATAGATTTATTAGGGGCAACAAAATTAAGGAATATCGCAGTCCTTGTGAAGTTAATACTCAGCATTTTCCCCTCCAATGCTTTTACTAAAGAGATTTTTCTGTCATGAATATCAAATGGAGAGATGATAGAAACAGAAGCTCCATTAGTTTGATAAAACAAGAATTGTTCACATATTAAAATTATGACGAAAATTGTAGTGAATTTTATCAGAAGGTGCTTACAAATAAACAAGAAGTTCCGTGACGAACTAAAGAGCCTACTTTTCCTAAAATTTCAGATTCATGCCAATGATTATTCTATATGGATCTATCTAGAATAATGACGAAATTAAGTTGGTAATATCGAAATTTCTAATTAGTTCGAAATACTGTATAAGTTACCTGGCATAATGTAGCCTAATAGAGAACTACAGTTGGCAGCCTTGGTGACTGAATATATTCTTAGTTCCATCTCTTAAGGTACAGAATACAAAATTTGGTTGAAGTCCAATGGATAGCATGAACGTTACATGCAGTTAAACATTGGATGTAACAGCGCTCGAAAAATCATGTTGGCAACAATGATATACATGTATTGGACAGAAATAATCTGAAATAATATCATCTATTGTTGTGTCAATTTTGAATGAAATCCATTAGTTAGTATAGAAGTTACATGTATTTTAAAATTGGACCTATCAGCAGGCTCAGAATCATGTTGGCAGCACTGGCGTAGGCCTATATTAATTACTCCAAATTAATCTAGAATGCCAGGTACTATACGTGTGCAAAGTTTAGAGCTATTGGCTTGCATACTTTCTGATATATTGATATTAGGGTAACAAAAATAGAGACAGTATTTATTAACAGTTGGCAGCCCTGGCTACTCTTAAGCATCGGCATAGTCATATCTGATATGGTACACATAGCACACACGAAATTTGGTCGAAATCCAAATGATAGTATAGAAGTTACATGTATTTAAAGTTGGACCTCTCAGCAGGCTTAGAATCATGTTGGTTGCACCGACGTATATAAGTTACTCCAAATTAATATAGAATGTCCCGTACTATACGTGTGCATAGTTTAAAGCTGTCGGCTTGCATACTTTCTGATATATGGGTATTTGGATTTAAAAAAAATTGAGAGCATTTATTAACAGTTGGCTGCCCTGGTGGCTCTTAAGGGTACGCTCATTCTTATTTGTTTATGTACTCATAGCACATACGAAATTTGGTTGAAATCCAATTGATAGTGTAAAAGTTATATGCATTTAAAATTTGAACCTATCAGCAGGCTTATAATCATTTTGGCAACACTGCCATGTATGGCCTACTGGAAATTAAACTGCAATATTATTATCTATACGTGTGCCAATTTTGAAATAGCTCCCATTCATACCTTCCTAGATATCCAATATGGAGCTCAAATTTCAATTACGATTTTTCAGCAGTTGGTAGCACTGACATCAGTTTCAAATATGGCCGTGAGATATTCAGGTATAGATCTTTACTCCTACAAAATTTTGTTTCGATTGCTGCAGCCATTTAGGAGTTGATAGGGGGACACACACACACACACAGCCAGACAGACAGACAGACAGACAGACAGAAGGACAGACAGACAGACACATATTTGCCCGATCTCATAAGTCTACTTTTTCCTCATTTTTGCAAAATGTGAAAAGTAGGCTAATAAAAAAATCCTTGCAAAGGGTCGTTCAAATGAAAAGCATAGGCCTATTTGATGTGTCAGCACTATCTAGTTTTAATTTTGTGTATTTGATTATGTAATGCTTATATAATACATGTGTGTATTATTTATAACAACATTTAACTACCTTGATTAAAAAAAAGACTATGTTTTAGGACGCGTGTTCCTTTTTTCCATTCTTGAAATCTGGCAACTCTAGTTACGAGGTAATGTTATGAATGGGAAATGGGGTAGTATAATTAATTAATGTACATCAATTCTATTAATTGGCTAAGCTGTAATAACATTATTAAATACGCATTTGTATTTCATTTAGACTAAACGTCAATATGGAAGCTCTTGTTCATATCACTACGATCCTGGTTATCAGATCTCGCCTTCTGTTCCCCAGGCACAGTCAGCTGGCATTTGAAGGTGCACAAGTGCGTGGTAGCTGTGTCAGTAGATTTACTGGCACGTTAAACATTATGATTACCTCTCTTCTTTTCTGTAGGGACGAGGCGCGGTGGGATCGAACCTGGGTGTTATTAAAGCAGCGCAGGGCCTGCTGGAAGCCGGAATGAAAGCGAGTGCTGGCGCTGGAGGCTGTGTTCAAGGGCAGCTGGACCCAGGACCTGTCCCGTCAAGGCCAACCAGCGCTGCTTCGGGCGGCAAATTAAAACATCTCCAGGATCACTGCTGTGTGTCAACTATTCGGCCGCCTTCATGGAGTACAAGTGGGCAATCACGCATGGTGTATCCGAGAATTAAACCAGGACCTCCGGGGTGACATGATGATGATAATTGTTGCTTTAAGGGGCCTAACATCTAGGTTATCGGCCCCTAATGGTTTGGGTGATAGTGAAAGATGCGATGACGATGAAAATTATAACTAATACTAACTACAAACTTACATACTAGAAGAAGAAATGGTAAACAAATAAAGGATAATGGAATTCAAGGACAGGAAGGAAAGAAATGACCTCAACCATCGAAGAATGAGCATTGAGGTACTTGGAAGGAAGGAGAGCCATGAAAGGCAGATAGGAAGGGGGGGAAATGGGACAAAACGGACACAGCTCAGGAATCCCTCGGGGTCGCCAACTCCCAAAATAGTCACCCTTGAGCCCCTGAAGGTGTAACTTAGCACTATCCAGGGTGCACCAGAAGTGGTGGGGCTACACACACCCTGCCTCCTTGAGGGCCTTGAGCAGAAGGCAGGAGATACTGTGAGCCCCTGAGGGTGTAGCACTATCCAGGGTGCACCAGAAGTGGTGGGGCTACACACACCCTGCCTCCTTGAGGGCCTTGAGCAGAAGGCAGGAGATACTGTGAGCCCCTGAGGGTGTAGCACTATCCAGGGTGCACCAGAAGTGGTGGGGCTACATACACCCTGCCTCCTTGAGGGCCTTGAGCAGAAGGCAGGAGATACTGTGAGCCCCTGAGGGTGTAGCACTATCCAGGGTGCACCAGAAGTGGTGGGGCTACATACACCCTGCCTCCTTGAGGGCCTTGAGCAGAAGGCAGGAGATACTGTGAGCCCCTGAGGGTGTAGCACTATCCAGGGTGCACCAGAAGTGGTGGGGCTACATACACCCTGCCTCCTTGAGGGCCTTGAGCAGAAGGCAGGAGATACTGTGAGCCCCTGAGGGAGTAGCACTATCCAGGGTGCACCATAAGTGGTGGGGCTACACACACCCTGCCTCCTTGAGGGCCTTGAGCAGAAGGCAGAAGATACTGTGAGCCCCTGAGGGTGTAGCACTATCCAGGGTGCACCACAAGTGGTGGAGCTACACACACCCTGCCTCCTTGAGGGCCTTGAGCAGAAGGCAGGAGATACTGTGAGCCCCTGAGGGTGTAGCACTATCCAGGGTGCACCATAAGTGGTGGGGCTACACACAACCTGCCTCCTTGAGGGCCTTGAGCAGAAGGCAGGAGATACTGTGAGCCCCTGAGGTTGTAGTACTATTCAGAGTGCACCATAAGTGGTGGAGCTACATACACCCTGCCTCCTTGAGGGCCTTGAGCAGAAGGCAGGAGATACTGTGAGCCCCTGAGGTTGTAGCACTATTCAGAGTGCACCAGAAGTGGTGGGGCTAGATACACCCTGCCTCCTTGAGGGCCTTGAGCAGAAGGCAGGAGTTACTGTGAGCCCCTGGGGGTGTAGCACTATTCAGAGTGCACCAGAAGTGGTGGGGCTACACACACCCTGCCCCCTTGAGGGCCTTGAGCAGAAGGCAGGAGATACTGTGAGCCCCTGAGGTTGTAGCACTATTCAGAGTGCACCAGAAGTGGTGGGGCTACACACACCCTGCCCCCTTGAGGGCCTTGAGCAGAAGGCAGCAGTTACTGTGAGCCCCTGAGGGTGTAGCACTATTCAGAGTGCACCAGAAGTGGTGGGGCTACATACACCCTGCCTCCTTGAGGGCCTTGAGCAGAAGGCAGGAGGTACTGTGAGCCCCTGAGGGAGTAGCACTATCCAGGGTGCACCATAAGTGGTGGGGCTACACACACCCTGCCTCCTTGAGGGCCTTGAGCAGAAGGCAGAAGATACTGTGAGCCCCTGAGGGTGTAGCACTATCCAGGGTGCACCACAAGTGGTGGAGCTACACACACCCTGCCTCCTTGAGGGCCTTGAGCAGAAGGCAGGAGATACTGTGAGCCCCTGAGGGTGTAGCACTATCCAGGGTGCACCATAAGTGGTGGGGCTACACACAACCTGCCTCCTTGAGGGCCTTGAGCAGAAGGCAGGAGATACTGTGAGCCCCTGAGGTTGTAGTACTATTCAGAGTGCACCATAAGTGGTGGAGCTACATACACCCTGCCTCCTTGAGGGCCTTGAGCAGAAGGCAGGAGATACTGTGAGCCCCTGAGGTTGTAGCACTATTCAGAGTGCACCAGAAGTGGTGGGGCTAGATACACCCTGCCTCCTTGAGGGCCTTGAGCAGAAGGCAGGAGTTACTGTGAGCCCCTGGGGGTGTAGCACTATTCAGAGTGCACCAGAAGTGGTGGGGCTACACACACCCTGCCCCCTTGAGGGCCTTGAGCAGAAGGCAGGAGATACTGTGAGCCCCTGAGGTTGTAGCACTATTCAGAGTGCACCAGAAGTGGTGGGGCTACACACACCCTGCCCCCTTGAGGGCCTTGAGCAGAAGGCAGGAGTTACTGTGAGCCCCTGAGGGTGTAGCACTATTCAGAGTGCACCAGAAGTGGTGGGGCTACATACACCCTGCCTCCTTGAGGGCCTTGAGCAGAAGGCAGGAGATACTGTGAGCCCCTGAGGTTGTAGCACTATTCAGAGTGCACCAGAAGTGGTGGGGCTAGATACACCCTGCCTCCTTGAGGGCCTTGAGCAGAAGGCAGGAGATACTGTGAGCCCCTGAGGTTGTAGCACTATTCAGAGTGCACCAGAAGTGGTGGGGCTAGATACACCCTGCCTCCTTGAGGGCCTTGAGCAGAAGGCAGGAGATACTGTGAGCCCCTGAGGTTGTAGCACTATTCAGAGTGCACCAGAAGTGGTGGGGCTAGATACACCCTGCCTCCTTGAGGGCCTTGAGCAGAAGGCAGGAGATACTGTGAGCCCCTGAGGTTGTAGCACTATTCAGAGTGCACCAGAAGTGGTGGGGCTAGATACACCCTGCCTCCTTGAGGGCCTTGAGCAGAAGGCAGGTGATAACATGAAAAGAAAAAGAAGGCTGACCTCGAAGAATGAGGGATCACGAAAGATTAGACAAGGGCCGATTAAGGCGGGAAAGTGAAACACCCCGCAGGCTTCGGATACCCTAATACCGTCGGGGTCCGAAGAGAACAAGAGTTGACCAAGAGAGGTCGACAGGAAAGAAGACGGAAAGAAGCCCGGCACAAGTAAGTGGAAGCATTGCCGGACTCAGCAATAAGTTGTGAGCCCCCGGGATGACAGCTAGACGCTGCAACACAGGATGGTCTTTGGAATAAGCGACTACGAATGAATCGAACGCGTTGAATGCAACGATAATGTTTGCAAATGTGTGTCCGTCTGGGGCTAACAAAGACTTGGCGCGCAGCACGGTAGGCTATATAATCACAAGCGGACCCGGGCGAGAAATCTCTCATGGTCATGAACCACACTTTCCCCAATAGGTTGATAATGCGAGACTTCAGGAGAAAGGTTGTCATGTTTTGATTTCAACCAAATGATTATAGAACACTATTTACATTTCAGTTAGAATTCCAAGTTCTACGTTCCCTAACTTGAGAAGGCAATCACTGAAAATTGGATTACCATAACACTCACCGGTTATTCGATATTTATGAAACTACACGATTTGAGTAGCCTACTCATCCCTTTGATTTACTGTTTCTGAAATCCATGCAAAATGGTAAAGGAAAGACCTCAGAATGTTAAAATCGCTTGAAACAGGCGTCACATCGTCCAAAATGTGAAGTGGCCAGCAATTATGGAGCGTATTTTCCTACAGCAACAGTATCTGCTAATCGCACACTTCGTGCATTTTTAAGTTTTTTTTACAGAAATTAATGATATTTATGAAATTAAAGTGCAATTCGTCAGTGCTAATGTCTTTTCTCTTTAATTTGAATGCTCATTTGTAGCGATCGGTCGCTTGTGAGCGCCGCAGAAGGGATCCATACTACTGAAGTAATATATATGATAAAAATTGTAACTCGTAAAAATAATACGGTCGCCTCCGCAGCGTAGTGGTCAGCATGGTTAGCTGCCGCCCTGGAGGTCCTGGGTTCGATTCCCGGCTCTGCCACAAAATTTGAAAAAGTGGTACGAGGACTGGAACGGGGTCTACTCAGCCTCGGGTGGCCCAAATGAGTAGAGGGGGTTCGATTCCCCCTCAGCCATCCTCAAAGTGGTTTTCCGTGGTTTCCCACTTCGTCTTCGGGCAAATGCCGGGATGGTACCTTCTTCAAGGCCACGGCCGCCTCATTCCCTCTTCCTTGTCTATCCATCCTCACCATCCCTTACCTTCCCTCATGAGGCCTCTGTTCGCTTTGCAGGTGAGGCCGCCTGGGCGAGGTGCCAATCCCACCTCGCCAGTTATATCCCTTCCGATTCGATGTTCCCAGCTCTAGGACACTGCCCGTAGAGGCAGTAGGGGTGAGTTCCCTCGCTGAGTCCGTGGGTTCCACCAACCTGAAGGGTAAACGACTAAAAAAAAAAAAGCCTATCAATACAATTCATAAAACATATCTTCAATTGTAGACGTTTTGTCCCTGCCATGGAGTGTTCTTCAGCCTAAATCTAATTTATAATCTATTCTATTAGTTTGACTCATAAACAGGGCCCGCATTCTTCTAAATCGTTCACCACAGACATTGTTAACTTATGTACAAATCCTGTTCATGCCCCCACATTACAGAAACACATATTTATTAAGTCAATTTTTCATCGTTTGGCGGTATCACTGCCCCCTGAATCACTGCTTGTACAGTAGGCTACTCTACTTTTAACAGCCACGGAGGGACTTCATTTCGTGTGCTGAGTGCAGGTATTTCTAATTGACAACCTGCGCTCCGTAATGAGGATGAAGACGTCACATACACCCAGTCCCCGAGCCACGGGAATTAACACCATGAGATTAAAATCCCTGATGGCTCGGTCGAGAATTGAACCCAGGACCCTGTGATTCGCATTCCACGTAAAAGGGAGGTACCGTGCGTCATGATCGTGAGATTAACGGACACGCAAAACTACAAGCTTCCTTCCTTTTACATTAATAATTCATAATAACAAAGTGACACACAACGTCGACAGTACTCTCAAATACTGTGTGCACATTCCTCAGTAACTATAACATTCATTATTCTCAAGGCTCTCATACAGTTCGTCGTAAACAATCAAAACATGGCTTCCTACAATCATGAAATGACCTAGTCTCGCAAATGATGAAAATACAGCTTTTATTCCACTCATATAACAACATTCTGTTGTGCATTTAATATTTGACTACTCACCCACAGCTTGACAATAATGCCGCTTACTTAAATGTCAATTAGCCATGAAGCCGGACATGGAGGAACGAAAACGGTCGTTACATTTTATCATTTTAAATGATCTTGTCGACTTCGTCGTTACGCTGGGGTCTGGCGTTACGTTACTGTGACGGGACGAAATGTACCCAGATGCACTGAGGTGTGTGACGTCATAGTACCGCTTGGTGCATGTGTTCCCCGACAATCTCTACTTCGTTAGGTTGGTTGGCTCTTAAGTTTAGGGGCTGGGACAACGCGGTCATGTAGCCCCGTGTACTTTGGGTGTGTGTAGACTGTATTAGTGTGTGTTATCTGTTTTTTAAATTTAAGTACTGCAACTTAGAATTTTTCAAATAGTTCCCACTTTTGCCGCCAAGCGCCACCGTCAACGACTACTGGGCCAAGTTCAGAACTTAGCTACTAGACGCCACCGCTGTCGGTACGTCTTATTATTAGCTACGCTCGCTGACGCGCAGCGCTAGGCCATGGAGGCAAGCCCGCTGCCGACTTGGTAGACGTGAGTTCGAGGCTCACCCCAAGCCGTCTTTGAAATGGGTTACCGTGGTTTTCCCCATTTTCAACTCCAGGCAAAATCTGCGACGGTACTTTCTGACAGGCCATGGCCGCTTCCTTCCATATCCTTGCCTGGTTTAATTCATCTTCATACATTTCATTTCTTGGCCGTGGTAAGTTATTTTTAAAAGGCGACAAAAAACACGGCACGCATGTCATTCGTTGTTGGAATGTTAAAGAACCCATTTGAATTCAGTAGGCCGTGTTCATAATGGGAAAATTAATCTGGGGATTTTCCGCCAACACAATAAGTTCCTTATTTCTCTACTAGAAAGCGCTATAGTGTCAAGGAGCTTGGATATCAAACCTCCTTGACTTTCATAGCGCTCCAAGGAGCGATAAAATTCTACATGGAAGCTGCCCTCTGGGCGTCAATTAACAAAGCTTTCTCCCGGCACCCTAGGCCATACGATATTATTCCTTCTCTCATTAACTCCTATCATGAGGTTGGCCTCAGGAAGGGCATCCGGTCGTAAAAACATCCGCCACATAGAATTTCATGGCATGTTATTCGCCGACCGCGTTGGAAACGGGAATCATAAGGGGCAGAGCAGACAAAACAACTGCGCGCGCGCGGATAAGGTTTATCTGTGAATCTCGGCCGCACGCACGTAGAAGCTCATTTGTTTCGCAATGACGTGCAGGTAAACAACTAGTGGACGGCCTTGGCGATGCTCTTTTCTACACGAAAGATGAGTATTTCTGGCGATAAATATCGTGACGTCACAGGCACAGGGGTGCACAACCCGCGGCCGGCGGGACGCTTGTGGCCCTCAAAGTCAGTCTATGAGGCCCGTATAAACGTGAATATATATATATTGTGAATCATGAGATTTTTGCCACTATTGTAGGTCCTAGTTGATAGGTTGAACAGCGTCCAGAGATGGCAATAGCCCGCAGACTGCAGGTAGGATGGACGTCAGGTGTATTGTGTGACAGAAGGATAAACCTGAGGACTAAAGTCAGTAGTGAGAGCTGCAATGGTTATGAAGCAGAGACAAGAGCACCAACTGAGGCAATGGATGTGGCTGAAATGAAAATGTTAAAAAGGATTTGTGGCGTCACCAGAGCCGATTGGATTAGAGTCAGATGAGAGACTAAGTAAGTGACGGAGAAGACTACAGTGCTCATGAGAAGGGAAGACAGTAATGGAAGTGGAAGGGCAAGATGGAGGGACTGTGACTTGAGGCAGAAACAACTAAGGGAAGAGGACGTATGAGACCGAGGGAAATGGAGAAGACTTGCCAGGAACTTCGACCCCATTTGAGTGGGGAAAGACGAAGGAAAAAAAGAAGATTGTAGGCTCTAGTTGAAATAAGAAAATTATAAAAATGTTTCGTTAAAAATAAATTAAAAAGTAAACAATTATTGTACTGATTTTAAGTTTTGCATAACCAGGTTCAGAGTGGATGTGAGCACGGGACTGGCGTGACGGACAGATGCACTGAGGTGTGTGACGTCATAGTACCGCTTGGTGCATGTGTTCCCCGACAATCTCTATCACCAATTCTTGGATGTCACGGGTAATCTCGAGAACCACTGGATGGATTTTGATGCGGTTTTCACCATTCTGTAAAGGATATCTCGAGGAAAGATACTGTTGAAAATAATTTATGTATGATGAAAGGAAGCCAAGCAGTAACGATTTCAGTGAAAAAGGCGAAAACAAACTTGGCGTCCGTGCGCTTCTTAAGCTTACGCTGGGCAAACCGTTAAAAATATCAATATACTATGAGCGTAAGAATTGGTCAGCATGAAAAGTTCTACAAAAAAGTCCGCGAGAGCATATCTCTATCTTCAATACATCGCCCACTATAAGTGTTTTTAGACTGGATGGAAGGGGCGCGTCCCCGCGCGCTTGACCTTGCTTTGCACTTGCCGTTCGCGAGTAATTTGAAACAAGGTAAAGTATTATAAAGCAAGTATTATGCAGATAATTTTCTAACATGTCAAGAGTCTTTGGCTTCAAGCGAAGCATTTAAAATGATACAAAGTCTAGTCTTTCAGACTGATTGTCACTTTTCATCATCTTCATCATCTAAAGGCGAAATGCTGAACGTTTTAAGTCAGCCTACTGTTTAAATTGAAGTCCATGCCTCACAGAATCCAGATGAGCCATCCTCTTCCTTTCTTCCCCAGAACTTCCCCTTCCAGTATGGTGGTCAGTAGGGTGTGGCCAACAAATTTTCCTTTCCTCTTTTCTATAGTAGTGATCAATCTTCAAGTTTCGTCTACTTCCTTGAGGACCCGTTCGTTAGTATTTTTCTCCGTCGAGCTTAATTTCAGCATCCTTCTTCACATCCACATTTTATTTTATTTACCTCTAAACCTTTTCGAATTAGGAGCAAGTTGATAACTTAATAACGCAATTTGCACACAAAAAAACTTCAAAAAATGGATTTAAACCATTTAGAGGACACAAAAATGGTATTGAAACACATTTCTTGTCTGCTGGTGAAAATGATAATCCACTGCCTGCTTCCAGTCTCCGACCGGGTCAGGAATGGAATGAATGAAGCCCCCATCTAGCGGCGAAGCCTGTCGCACTCCTCTGGGGCAATGATTACATGAATGACAGATGAAATGAAATGATAGTGGAGAGTGTTGCTGGAATGAAATTGAGACATGGAAAACCGGAGTACCCGGAGAAAAAAAAACCTGTCTTCCCTCCGCTTTGTCCAGCACAAATCTCACATGGAGTGACCGGGATTTGAACCACTTATTATGTAAAAAGAAACTTGAACCCCTGTGCACCCCTACTTGGCTGTCGCTCCAGTAGAGGTCCAGGTTCGATTCTGGTGTGAGGGCCGGAATGGGGTACACTTCGCCTCGTGAGGCAAAACTGAGAAGAGAGTTTGATTCCTTCCTGGAAGTGGCTTTCCGTGGTTTCCCCACTTCTACTCCAAGCGAAAGCTGGGATGGTTCCTAACTTAAGGGGAGTTCCAATTGATAAAATATGAAAAGACATCAATTTTGAGATTTTTATATGATGTGAAAGCTGGCACTTTGACGTTTAAAATGATGTTTAACACTTTATATTGTTATTTGCAAAAGATATGTAATATTTATTTAAATAATGCAGTGCGCATCAGAAAACATTGAAAATTACAACATATAAAGGCATTTTCTCAGAACTTAACTTTTGCACATAGATGTTCCATATTTTTCTTTGCTACTTATCACAGAAGTCTCAAATTTTTACCACCTGTAGCCTGGCTTGTAAATGAGATTTTAACACAGGGATTTTTTCTAACTCAAATACATTATGAAAAAAATATATTATATAGATTTTTTTTAAACGAAAAGTTTGGGATTAAAGAAGATTTTATTAGGGACACACACACACACACACACACACACACACGGACAAAAGGTGATCTCATAAGCCTATTTTTTTCCATAAATGAAAATAGGCGAATGAAAAAAGTTAATCTATGGTTATCTTGGTTAATGTTTTTGCTTTTAGATGTCAACTTATCTGGTTCTTGCCAAATATGAGCTCTTCTTACAGACTCCCTAGTTCTTTATCGACGTCATCGGTCACTGAGCGCTTATCTGTACGGTTTGTTGCTGTTTGCTCCCGATTGGAAAGCTCTCATTAGACACAATCTGCCATATCTCCAGTGATAAATGACGCGAGATAGTCAACCACTAATTTTGCCAAACATCACGATAACACAATATCAATAAAACAAACGGATAGTTTCACTAAGGTGAGGTATTTTCACTCTGCTGAGAAACGTTGGACCATAAATGTCTCAAGGAACTTGGAGATTCAAGGTTTGATGTCAGAAGTTATAAACAAGATGTTCAGTAAAGAACATATAGCCTACTTTCTCCTAAATGCATGGGTATTGTTATAACTCTTTGTCCTTTTCAAGGAGATTGATTGAATGTTGGTTGCAGTAGCTTGTTGAAATACAACGTGCTATATTGATATTAAACATGAATATGAGGTGCCCTTTGCTAGTGCTGCCTCTGTACCAAATTTCGTTCAATTCGGTTTCACCGTGTTTGAATTGATAGGGGGAATCGATTTGCACACATACTTGGCCACCATCTTCAAACTATTGGGCTGATGTTCTTGCAGTTTGGTCAGAATATGTTTCCCACATAAAGATATGGTGTTGCAAAATTTGGTAGAGACTAGATTATTAGGTTGGTCGTAATTACATTTTAGCTTTTAACATTTGGGTGGCCGCGATGACGTTTCCGTCAAGATAGCGGTGATATAAAACATGACACTGAGGTGCCCTTTGCTAGTGCTACCTCTGTACCAAATTTCGTTCATTCGGTTCCACCGTGTTCGAATTAATAGGGGGAATCAATTTTGACATAAAGATGGCCACCATCCACAAACTATTAGGCTAATGACCTATTAGATTGGTCAAAGGATGCTCCCTCCATAATGGTATGTTGTTGCAAAGTTTGGTAGAGATCGGATGGTTATGTTAGTCGTAATTTGATTTAAGCTTCAAACATTTGTGTGGCCGCCATTACGTTTCTGTCAATATGGCGGCGATATTAATCATGACACTGAGATGCCCTTTGCTAGTGCTATCTCTGCACCAAATTTCGTTCCATTCGGTTTCACTGTGTTTGAATTAATAGGGGGAATCGATTCTGACACAAAGATGGCCGCCATCCGCAAACTATTAGGCGAATGACCTATTAGATTGGTCAAAGGATGCTCCCTCAATAAAGGTATGTAGTTGCAAAATTTGGTAGAGATCGGATGATTAGGTTAATCGTAATTTGATTTAAGCTTTGAACATTCGTGTGGCCGCCATTACGTTTCAGTCAAGATGGCGGCAATATAAAACATGACACTGAGGCGCCCTTTGCTAGTGCTACCTCTGTACCAAATTTCGTTCCATTCGGTTCCACCGTGTTCGAATTAATAGGGCGAATCAATTTTGACATAAAGATGGCCGCCATCCGCAAACTATTAGGCTAATAACCTATTAGATTGGTCAAAGGATGCTCCCTCCATAAAGGTATGTTGTTGCAAAGTTTGGAAGAGATCGGATGGTTATGTTAGTCGTAATTTAACTTAAGCTTTGAACATTTGTGTGGCCGCCATTACGTTTCTGTCAATATGGCGGCGATATAAAACATGACACTGAGATGTCCATTGCTAGTGCTACCTCTGTACCAAATTTCGTTCCATTCGGTTTCACCGTGTTTGAATTAATAGGGGGAATTGATTTTCACACAAAGATGGCCGCCATCAGCAAACTATTAGGCTAATGACCTATTCATTTGGTCAAAGGATGCTTCTTCTATAAGGGTATGTTGTTGCAGAGTTTGGTAGAGATGGGATGATTAGGTTAATCGTAATTTAACTTAAGCTTTGAACATTTGTGTGGCCGCCATTACGTTTCTGTCAAGATGGCGGCGATATAAAACATGACACTGAGGTGCCTTTTGTTAGTACTACCTCTGTACCAAATTTCGTTCCATTCGGTTGCACCGTGTTCGTATTAATAGGGGGAATCTATTTTCACACAAAGATGGCCGCCATCCGCAAACTATTACTCTGATGACCTATTAGTTTGGTCAAAGGATGCTCCCCCCCCCCCCATAAAGGTATGTTGTTGCAATATTTGGTTGAGATCGGATGATTAGGTTAGTCGTAATTTGATTTAAGCTTTGAACATTTGTGTGGCCGCCATTATGTTTCCGTCAAGATGGCGGCGATATAAAACATGACACTTAGGTGCCTTTTGTTAGTACTACCTCTGTACCAAATTTCGTTCCATTCGGTTGCACCGTGTTCGAATTAATAGGGGGAATCAATTTTCACACAAAGATGGCCGCCATCCGCAAACTATTACGCTGATGACCTATTGGATTGGTCAAAGGATGCTCCCACCATAAAGGTATGTTGCTGCAAAATTTGGTACAGATCGGATGATTAGGTTAGTCGTAATTTGATTTAAGCTTTGAACATTTGTGTGGCCGCCATTACGTTCCCGTCAAGATGGCGGCGATATAAAACATGACACTGAGGTGTCCTTTGCTAATGCTACCTTTGTACCAAATTTCGTTCAATTCGCATTCACCGTGTTCGAATTGATAGGGGGGGACAGACATTCAGAGTACACACACTCACACACACACACACAGACACACACACACACAGACTCACACACACACATACACACACACAGACAGACACACTTTTTTCGCCCTGTGTTGATCTCATAAGTCTACTTTCATTTTTTGCAAAAATCGAAAGTAGGCTAATTGACAAGTTTCATCCAATTGCTTCTGTACTTGTTGAGAAGTAAATTAAAAAATCACTGAAAATGTTCGTCTTTTTATGATCGCATATTGTAGTGCAACAGTTGTGCCCGGCTAGAGTCCACGTACCTAGCTGGCCGGGGGCCTGTCCTCGCAAAAAAAAAAGCCCCTGTTGAATAACGCAGGTCATTGATGTATTGGGAGATACCATACTGCTCTATTTCTAGAAGCAGCTCGATGAAGGCTCCTTACCGGACAGTTAGGTCCGATAGCTCTGCGGTGGGCGACAGCTGTGAGCAGCTGGAGAACCTGAGTTCGACGCGACATATCGGAAGACATTGAGGACTATTGTTCTCTCACTTTCCTGGTAAACGAGCGGCTCGAAGTTGAATACTAAATGCGATATATGTTTTCATTCCATTTCTACGGGGTGCCAAGTCCTTTCCAGCTCAAGGCACAGTGTTGTCAACTCTCCACCGTAGCTAATGAGAGTAAGCACAAGACTGGACAGAACTACGTTCAGCTGTGCAACACTGGACACCTGACACCTGCCTGACACGTGAACTGGCCGCTAGGACCAGACTTGGAGTCCACATGGAAAGATAGAGGAACCATGCTATTGGTTATTGTACTACTGCCGCTCGCTAACGAGGAAAGTGGCGGGGGAGCACCGCCGAGGACTTGGCATCCTGCTGTGTTAGAATCGTGACTGAACCCTGGTTGCCGTCCACATTGTTGTTGCAGTTTTAAGAAATGTCTTTAATTTCTGCGAAGGAATAATCATTTCATCAGCAATTACATCAGATATCGCAGCTTGCCACGGTGGGTGAGTGGTTATCGTGTCGGACTACCAACCCCAAGCTTGCAGGTTCGCTCCTGGCCATGGTAAGTGATTTTTATGAAAGGCAACAAAAATCACGACACGCAAGTCATATGTTGTTGGCATGTTAAAGAACCCATTTGAATTCAGTAGGCCGTGTTCATAATGGCAAAATTTATCTCGGGATTTTCCACCAACACAAAAGTTCCTCATTTCTCTACTAGAAAGCGCTATAGTGTCAAGGAGCTTGGATATCTAATCTCCTTGACCTTCAGAGCTCTCCAAGGAACAACAAAATTCAACATGTAAGCTGCCCTTTCGGTGTCAAATTACAAAGCTTGCACCCGGCACCCGAGGCCATAAAATATTATTATTATTATTATTATTATTATTATTATTATTATTATTATTATTATTATTATTATTATTATTATTATTATTATTATTATTATTACTATCAGATATCGCAGACTCTAATTGCTGTTGATTTCGAGGAATACAAATAGTATATTTATGATTTGATGCGAAGTCTTCGTCTGGAGTTCCATTCAGGTCGGTAATACACTAGCAAAGAAATTTGTCAAAGGTCTTTGATAAAAGATGTGACAGTGTAATTGGGAAATCTTTTACAAAAGGTGGTTTTATAAATTTTATTTTATGAAAGGTATTTTGATAAAAGATTCAGGATTCAAACCAAAAATGGCGCATCATAACGGCAGGAATGTTACTTAATAAATGGTAATAAATAAACTATGTAAAAACATAAATAAAAGGCAGAAAGTGCAGGTAAATACGAGGCACGTCCAGAAAGTAAGTTCCGTTTGGTAATAAAATTAAATTGTGTACAGATACAGAAAAATTATTTATTGCACAACATTCTACACCTCTTAAACTACTTTTCCACATAACTGCCGAGCTTTTGCAGGCATTTTTCATAGCGTGACACAAGTTTTTGGATACCTTCTTCATAGAAGTTTGCCGCCGACCGTAAACGAGAGTGAAGACTCCCCTGTAAGATATCCTACCGTTTGGCCACCACTGTTAGGCAAATTGCGTATGTGGTCAGGAGAACTCCTAAACATACGCAGTTCTCCTGGTAAGCACGCAATTTGACTAACAATTTGCCTAACGCTATGACAAATGCCTGCAAAAGTTCGGCATTTATGTGGAAAAGTAGTTTAAGAGGTGTAGAATGTTATGCAATAAATAATTTTTCTGTATCTGTACACAATTTAATTTTATTACCAAACGGAACTTACTTTCTGGACGTGCCTCGTATATCACAGGCTATAAGCGCTATACATCTCAGGTAATAAAAAAAGTAGGCTAATAATTAAATACGTTGAAAAAAGGCATGAATGATGGAGTATTTTTAGCCTACTTTTCACATTTTGCAAAAAATTAGGAAAAAGTAGACTTATGAGATCGATCCGGAAAAATATCTGTCTGTCTGTCTGTCTGTCTATCTGTCTGTCTGTCTGTCCTTCTGTCTGGCTGTGTGTGTGTGTCCCCCTATCAACTCCTAAACGGCTGCAGAAATCGAAACCAAATTTAGTATGAGTAAAGATGTATACCGGAATATCTCACGTCCATATTTGAAAATGATGTCAGTGCTACCAACTGCTAAAAAATCGCAATTGAAATTTGAGCTCCATGTTGGATATCTTGGAATGTATACATGGGAACTATTCCAAAATTGGTACACATATAGATAATAATACTTCAGTTTAATTTTCAGGAGGCCATACATGTCAGTGCTACCAACATGATTCTAAGCCTGCTGAAAGGACCAATTTTTAATTACATGTATCTTCTATACTATCAATTGGATTTCAACCAAATTTCTTATGTGCTATGTGTACCATAACATATATGACTGTGAATATTCTTTAGAGCAATCAGGGCTGCCAACTGTTAATAAATGGTGTTTATATATTTTACCCTAATATCAATATATCAGAAAGTATGCAAGCAAACAGCTCTAAACTTTGCGCACGTATAGTTCCTGACATTATAGATTAATTTGGAGCAACTAATGTATGTCAGTGCTACCAACATGATTCTAAGCCTGCTGATAGGTCCAATTTTAAAATTCCAGTAACTTCTATACTAACAAATATATTTCATCCAAAATTGGCACAACAATACATCATAATATTTCAAATTATTTCTGACCAACACTGCATGACATTGTTGACAACATGATTTTACATGCGCTGATAGGCCCAATGTCTAACTGCATGTAACGTCCATGCTATCCATTGGACTTCAACCTAATTTTGTATTCTGTACCTTAAGAGATGGAACTAAGAATATATTCAGTCACCAGGGCTGCCAACTGTAGTGCTCTATCAGGCTACATCATGCCAGGTATGTTTCGAACTAATTAGACATTTCGATATTACCAACTTCGTTTCGTCATTATTCTAGTTAGGTCCATAAAGATTAATCATTGGCATGAATCTTAAATTTTAAGAAAAGTAGGCTCTTTAGTTCGTCACGGAACTTCTTGTTTGTTATAATATTTATTTTAGTCGTTTTACCCTCCAGGGTTGGCTGTTCCCTCGGACTCAGCGAGAGATCCCACCTTTGCCGCCTCCACGGGCATCGTCCTGGAGCTTGACATCGAGTCGGGGGATACAACTGGGGAGGTGTGATCAGCACCTCGCCCAGACGTCCGCACCAGCAAAGCGAATAGGGGGCCTCATGAGGGATGGGAAGGGATGGGGAGAGTGGGAGGGATAGGCAAGGAAGAGGGAAGGAGGCGGTTGTGACCTTACGTTAGGTAACATCCCGGCATTTGCCTGAAGGCGAAGTGGCATGGCTGAGATGAGAATGAGAACCTTTGTCCCACGAGTCTCAAGGACCCCATTTAACCCTCAACTCTCTGAACCCAAGATATCTGCAAGTGTTGCACGAGCGTTCAGAGTGCATCAGTTTGGAATGGACCAAAAAGCCACAGCAGTTTAAAAGACGCCAAACTTGGTGTTTTAGAGCGTTCACCTCGAGACACTTTGAGATGTCTCCCATTGTCATGGAGAATATAGCATTGTAATGTCAGTGCCATTGTCTTCTAGAACCCTCTTCCGCTTTATTCTGCCGATCACGTGACGTCGAGACGAGATGGCTGTTCCGTGAACAACTAACTAGCCTATTTTCATATTTTCTACTGCTCTCTTTTCAGTTCAAAATTTTCTCGCCAATGAAATAGATTTTCCATGTGGTTGGTTGGTTCCTTAGTTCAGGGGCTTTGACAACGCGGTCTTGTAGCCCCGTGTACTTTGGGTGTGTGTAGAATCTGTCTGATAACCGGTGTTATTGTGATGGCTGTATTAGTGTGTGTTATCTGTTTTTATAATTTTAAATGATCTTGTCGACTTCGTCGTTACGCTGGGGTCTGGCGTTACGTTACGGTGACGGGACAAAATGTACCCAGATGCACTGTGGTGTGTGACGTCATAGTACCGCTTGGTGCATGTGTTCCCCGACAATCTCTACTTCGTTACTATAAGACAAAAATCCCCAATTCTTGGATGTCACGGGAAATCTCGAGAACCACTGGATGGTTTTTGATGCGGTTTTTACCATTCTGTAAAGGATATCTCGAGGAAAGATTCTGTAAAAAATAATTTATGTATGATGAAAGGAAGCCAAGCAGCAACGATTTCAGTGAAAAAGTTGAAAACAAACTTGGCGTCCGTGCGCTTCTTAAGCTTACGCTGGGAAAACCGTTAAAAATATCAATATACTATGAGCGTAAGAATTGGTCAGCATGAAAAGTTCTACCAAAAAGTCAGCGAGAGCATATCTCTATCTTCAATACATCGCCCACTATAAGTGTTTTTTGACTGGGTGGAAGGGGCACGTCCCCGCGCGTTCTGGTGAGCGTAACGGCATCCCGTGCGCTTGACCTTGCTTTGCCCTTGGTTTGCACTTGCCGTTCGGGAGTAATTTGAAACAAGATAAGCAAGATAAGTAGTAAGTTATGCAGATAATTTTCTAACATTTCAAGAGCCTTTCTAGCATTTTTCAGCATTTGTAGCATTTAAAATGATACAAAGTCTAGTCTTTCAGACTGACTTTCACTTTTTATTTCAAGTAAGGACTGCAGACGATAATTTCAAGTAATTCCTACTTTTGCTAACAAATGCTACCGTCCACGACACCTAGCTGTGAACTTGGCTACTACTGGACGTCATCGCAACCAGCGCCTGGTGATGGACGTTCTAACTTAAGAGCATTAATCAAATCTAACCTACACATTTTGCTTCACACAAGTTTAGTTAGCCTGCCGGCTTTACTTCCCCTCCGAAGGAAGGCATACTGAGGGATTTTTAACGCTCTTAAAAAATACGACGACTTGGGCCGGGTTTGAACCCGCGACCTTGGGCATAGAAGCTCAGTATGCTACCGACTACGCCACTGAAACCTTTAAGACTGGGAACTGAAGAGCAGAGCTAGCTGCCGGTATCTGTGCCTTAATACCGTCAGGATTGGAAGAGAGCAAGTATTGACCAAGTGACCAAGTAAGTTTAAACAATGCCTTGCTCAGCTGTGATCCCACGTCCTATTAGCTACAACCTGATTGGCGAAGTGTGTTCAGTGCTAAGCGAGGCACGACTCGCTGCGGGCTGCACAGCAGGCGGCCTTGACTGCCACTGCCACTAGCAGACCAAATTGCACAGCCTTCTAATTCAGTGACATTGCTGCAGCTTCCGTGTTGCTGTGTGTGCACACACTTCCTTGTCTTTGTGGACTGGATCTAGAAAGTAACAAGGCGAACATACGCTTAAACTTCACGACATTTTCTTACGGGAAATTGGTAATTGTTTACCTCGGAAGCTTTCTGGTCCGCCTTGGATATTGAATATGCTCACACCATCAAACCAACGACAGATATTTCTTCCGGTAACGAGGGGTTGTAGGTTCGTTTCGACCTTGGCCGGCAGGGCAACGGGAACAGTTGGATCCTACTGAGAGCCAGGGGCGTATATACAATTTTTTTTCGAGGGCAGACTATCCTGGAAAATTGTGAGTATTCTCAGGGGATTGTCACCGCAAAATACCCAGAAATATCAACCAATATCTTAGAGCATATAATTATTTTAGATAAGATTCAAAGTTTATATAGAAGCCGTCGGATTTTATAAGAGCGCTAAAATCCCTCAGTATGCCTTCCTTCGGAGGGGAAGTAAAGCCGGCGGTGCCATGTCATAGATGTATGGCATGTTAAAGAACTTTCCACTAATTACACCTGTGTGAAACTAAATTGTACAGGTTAAGAATGTAAACAACGCTCTTAGGTTGCTACGTTCGTTGCCAAGAGCCGACTGCGGTGGCGTCTAGTAGCTAAGTTCTGGACTAGGCCTAGTAGTCGCTGACGGTGGCGTTTGGCGGCAAAAGTAGGAACTACTTGAAATTTAAAGTCTGCAGTCCTCACTTGAATTGAAAACAGATAACACACACTAATACAGTCATCACAATTAACACCGGTTATCAGACAGATTCTACACACACACTCAAAGTACACGGAGCTACATGACCGCGTTGTCGCAGCCCCTAAACTGAGGAACCAACCAAAAGTTTATATAGCCTACAATCACTGGCAATACAAAAGAAGTTGTAAAATACATCACAAAACACAGCTAAAATTTTATACTTAATGAATGTTCTTGTACCAATTTTGCAAATCGGTACATGTTCATCTTATCTTCGAGACGCAGGGGGAGGTCCAGGTCTGACCAGATTATCACGAGAGCATACACCAGGGCCCTTCTGAGAATTCCATTCACCAAGTTGACGTCTGGGTACTGGTGAAATGAGATCGCCTAGCCCTTTCCGACATGATTTGTGCCCTTGTGTGTGCTGTCACCTAAAGGTTTATAATAAATGGAAAAGAGGGATAAGTCAAGCTTTGATCCGTGAACTTTTGAAAGGTGAACAATTCCTGTCAGTTTCATTCGCCAAGCCTTCTGCCAGGATTTCTGCCCTTCGTGCGAACTGTCACTTAAAGTATTGAAAAGCGAACATTTACTGTCAGCTGCATTTCGCCATGCTCTTATTCTGAGAAAGATCTTACAAAGGACATTGTGTAACACCTCGACTCCTAGAAGGTTTCTACGCAGTAACCTGTATGGGGTGATATTCTATAGTACCCACTCAAGACCTTGAACCCTGGCTTTGGTGCAACTAGTCGCAGTTGGTGCTACTGGAGGTTTGTGGTGGGGATAGGCTGATATACAAGGGTGGAATCGGTGACTCAGGAAAACAGTGCGAGAAGAACAGTACGAGACGAAGGTTGGTGACGGAAGGGCTTAAAAGCGATCGCCTCCGGGGGAACTAACAGCCAGTTCCTCCGGAGGGCTGTAATAAAGAAGGTGGTATAAACTTTTGGTTAGAAGGGGCAACCTTTCGGTGGAACACTAAACTGTGTCATTTTGCTATGTCGTTAAGGCCATGTGGCGATGGACCGTATTTCGAGCGGACTGACATTATTATTTTTAGTATGTAATATTTTGGAAGGGTTGGTACGATTTGTGTGGTACCTTTATATGTAATTACCGCGGAGTGGATTATTATTATCCTATTTCCGGTTAGCTGGATGGGACCCTCGTGGTTTTAACTTTGGTCAGAAAGGCTGCTGAAGGCGTTAAATCAGAAGCAGGCTTTCGGACCGCCTTAGTCGTATTAAACGGCTCTTAAATTACTTATGTAACCTTGTTTTGGAAGTGGCACAGAGTCTAACTTCATGTTATTATTCCATTAGTTTTGACGTCAGGGGAATCATTCCTGATAAATTCGTTTCTATCACAAATGTAGATGTGTCAAACCTTGCCAAACGGGCAAGTGTCTGGTTTGTTTAAATTAAGTCATTCATTTGTGTTTAATTAGATCATATTTGTCAGTTAGTTAATTAAGTGGTGGAAGCCCGTCTCTTGTAATTGTTTTATTTTACTGCTCAATACATGTTAGCTTATTTCGATTTGTCATATTATTTATTGCATGAAGTCACTAGGAAGATTGTTCCCCTTTTCATTCTTCATCGTTGGCAGGGTCAATTTAATACGGCCTGCTGAGGTACGCATTCAGCGTTCCACCCAACAAGCTGGTCTTGACATTGGTTTCGTCCCGCCTGTTCTCTCTTTTCTAAATCAAATCGGGGATGTTCTTGAATACCAAGCAAATCGGAACATTCACTCCTAGGTTTTATTTGCTGTGAACTCAGCTGGCCTAGCGAGTAATTAAATTAGGCCTTTCATGTGTTTTTTTATTATTAATTCTGGGTGTGGTAATGTCATGTGATCATTTATTTTGATATGCTTATTATTATTATCATTTTGGCCTATAAACAGGGTAAGGAGGGATGGGGCCAACCGTTACAATGGTAGCATGAGCATGGTTTTGCTCTGTGATCTTGCCATTAGTAAACAATCCTTCCTATTGACTGATTGCAGTAATTAATTAAAATTAAATTCAGTAACTTAATTAATGTAGATTGGGCCCTCCATACTACTAATCTTTTCTCCAATAGGTAGGCTAGTAATTAGAGCAGAACCTAATACATGTTGTGATTTGATTTCATGTAAAATAACTTGCTGTGTACACCATGGACCATATGAGCAATTCGTATCGTCAGCTGTCAGGCGAGAAGTGGCAGTCACATGCGCTGAACGAAATTCAGGACTGCTGAGATAAAAATGGCGTTGCTGCGTTGCCAGATTGACGAGTCGACCGGCTGAAAGAATTTCACACGTGGTGAGTTTTGATATGCTGTTTGTATGGTTTTGGGGTGGTTGTAAATTCATTCTGTTCTTGTAGGAACTAGTCCAGCTCAATTTTACTGCACCTGTGTTAAATCTACACCTCGGGAAGTGTTGTTTTGACTAAATTGTGTCACGTGTTTGAAATAATAAAATGTTTGTCTGGTTGGAAGTAGTGTTGGTAAAATTTAAATTATTGACGTTTTAAATTCTCTTGAAAATAGGCTGAAATTGATAAACTTGTATTTCCAGTAAGAATAACTTAGTGTCTGTTTTGATGTGCGTTTAGTGCACGCCTGTTGGATCACGTAGTGATTTTGAACTATCATGGCGGCGACTGTGACCAAGTTATTGTTTTATGCAACTGATGTCGGTAAAAATGTGAATTGCGTGTGTGGATTTATCATCAGCAGGTTCCTTGGGGGTAAATCTGTAATTATTCTTAATAATTGTTAGCGATGTAAGGCTGAAATTCTGCGATTCGCTGTGCATAATACGTGTGAGGTATAATTGGTAGTGATCAGCTGTTCATTAGGCCAAACATTTCAAGTTTTGTTGTCATTTCTTTAGCTGGGGGTTAATTATTTCGCTGTTGGTAATTCTGTCAAATTAAATTGGACCGTGAGAGTATTAAAATTTGGTATTGTCAACTTATTCTGCGTTAAATTAATTCTGGAAAATGGTCGAATTGCTGTCTATATGTACGTTCGGTAATTGTATTTTGAATGATGTTAAATGTCGAATTGCGTGTGTGCTAATTCAGTATAAATGAATCAGGTGAGTGTTTATGTATGTATGATTTAGGTTTAAGTTGCTTAGTAATTGGGGGGAGAGTAAATTGTCTTGTTGTGACATGGGGATTTTAAGGTTAGATTGTCATCTAAATTGGTCAAGTATTAAATGGCTTTAATATTCAGTATATTAGTGTGTGTTCGTTGAGTGACTTACTAAGTGGGATGTTTCTGGGAGGCAGTCACCTTCACGTCGCATCTCATTTAGGGTGTAAATAAATATTTTCCCCCGATTCGTGTCTTTCGTTTTAGGACGTTTTCCTACGATGTAAGGAGAACTGTGATTTCAGGGCTACAACTTTGGGTTGTTTTATCAGGTCCTTACGTGAGTTGATACTCCGTTGGCGTTATAGTGTCTTGACGATCCGAATACTAACATACTGATGTAAATGGGGAATTTTAGGGTTGTCCAGGGAAGGGAGCATGTAAGTCTGGTGGAGGTATGAATGTATTTCTGTGGTTGATTGTGTTCAGGGTGAAAGAGTATGTGTGATGCGATTTTCATTGCTGCCCTGACTAGGAATCGAACTGGTGTTCTTTGGTGGTCAAAATTGTATTTATTTTCTTTTGTGATCCTTCAGTTTTTTTTAATCCTGCTGATTGAATGAAAGTCATGTGTGAATGAATTGATGTAGGTTTGCAATTTGAATTTGGGTGGGAGTAATTGAGGCCAAATTGCCAGTAACGTAAAATGGATTATTATTGTTTTTATATTAGTTGTATTAGTTGTATTTTGAAAATGGACCTATTATGCAGATGTGCTTCGTATGGGGATCTACTGTCAGGAGTCCATTTAATTTGGGGTGTGAGTACCATCTTGATTGGGCCCGGGCAGGGTGTATATAGTATTTGCCCGAGTCGAGTGACTATAGGAATGGGACTTCGTTATCTCGGTGAAAGGCGAACTTTTTTTTGGGGTAGTTGAGGCCGCTCAGTCAGTGGGGAGTCGGGGTTAAAAGACCTCTACGGAGGCCCTCTTGGTAAGAGTCCGCAATACCATTCGTTTAGGTTCATGATATCTGTACGACTGCTAATTTGCATAATTGAATGTAATGGGTTATTGTAGTGGGTGTTAAATATTATAATGAGATGTTTGAGAAGGATGTGTGATGGATGATGGATGAATGTTAGGAACTGGAGTCCTGTGTTCGAGTTCCAGTGATGGAGTTGCTAGCTCTGGAAATACTTGTTGATTGTTGGTATATATAAAAAAAAAAATATTTGGTAGTTCGGTTGGTGAAAGTTTTCCTTTAGGGAGATATCCTGCGGTGGCATGCTGAGTTGTCGTTGTATGTCAGCTGCTGTGTTCACTAGTCTGATTTTGAGATTTTTGGGAGGTTGCAATGCTTCGTTTGCGATGGCATTGAAATAGGCTGGTTCGTTAGTTATTAATAACTTGCAGTTTCTTGCTGTTAGGCGGCTAGGTTTTTCTATTGTGGTCGCATTTCTGAAGGGTTGTGGGTTCGTGAGATTTCATGTAGACTTCCGTTAGCTTGGGTGTGTTCACTTCACAATCAGCTGTTGTAGGCGTTCATGCATATTTTGATATTTTGATTCTGGAGTTTTCACTTGAGGGTGCTTCAGTGCATTAGTTGGTTAGTTATTTATAACTTGCAGCCTTGATCTGTTAGACCGCTAGGGTCTCTGTTGTAGTCTCAACTCTGAAAGGTTCTGGGTTCGTTAAAATTTCGAGTAGCCCCGTCATCTTGGGTGTGCGTGTGAGTTCGGCTGTTGCCACCGGATGTTCTGATCGATTGTGAGCCTTAGTGACAGTTAGTGTCCTGGGTAGTTACTGGAGTAATCATGTTTGGTGGTAAAAATAATTTAAATTCTCTGAGTAATAGTGTGTTGATAGCTCGGCAGTTTTTTTAGTGCGAGGTTCCAATGTGGTTAGGTGCGAGCTGGATTTATGGACTTATTTTGAAGATTTTAATTGCTTCGTGCCTTTTGAGATGTAACATCTGTCACTGCTGTGATTTGTAATTCTGAATAATTTAGTGTTGATATTCTGGGAGGAATTTTATTGGCGTTAGCATTTGGTGAGATACAGACACGTGTTGTTGGTCGAGGAGGTTGTGAATTTTGAGATTTTAAGTAGCTTCGTGAAGTTAATGTTTTGGGAACGTATGATGACAGTGGTGCGTTGAAGCATCATGGGTTCGATTTGAGTGTGGTCATAAAGTGTCACCCGGTATTTGGATGGTGAATATTAATGGTAGGTGACACACGTTGTTAGTTGGAGACGTCTGTAGTCTGTGGTAACGCCACGTAGAGAAATTTTCGGGGTTGTGATTGTCTGTGTTGTGTGATTGGAAGGTGAACCACGTGCACTTGGGTGTGTGTGACGCTTAGTGGGTGCCCTACCGTGTGTCGAATGTGTATTTATGTTTTGGTAATGTGTTGTACTGTCATCTTCTGAGGCGGCCATGCCTTTGTAGGGGAAGATGTTGATTACCCTCTGTGGGGTCGTGTGTTGATTCGGAGGGGGAGCTCAGGTACCGAGCTGATTTTGTCGTGATGGCCAGGGTTTGGTGGCGCAAGAGTGATGTTCCTCCCGGTGTCATAAGGGAGAGGACCTGTCATGTGAAGGACAGGGCGGTGTTTGTTTATGTAGTGTGTGAATGACAGTGCATACTGTTTTAATAATTCACGTCAGGTTATGAACTGCAGTCCTCGTGCTGTTTTCCTGGTTCGCTAGTTGTCCTATGGAATTTAGGGTTATTTATGTTTTGTGTTGTCGCCGGGAACAAGTGCCCGTAGGCAGTTATGGAGTGGGAGCGTTGTGTTGTCGCCGGGAACAGTGCCCGTTGGCAGTTATGGAGTGGGAGAAATATCGGGGTGACAGCCCGATGGAATTTAGGGTTATTTATGTTTTGTGTTGTCACCGGGAACAGTGCCCGTTGGCAGATATGGAGTGGGAGAAATATCGGGGTGACAGCCCGATGGAATTAAGGGCATTCTTATTATTAAAGTGTGAATATGTGTGTGAGTTATGTGGGTGACGTGGTTTTTCCTTATTTTGTTTGTCTTGCTGCTAGTGTGCTTGCGTGATAGGATGTTGTGGTCTCTGTTCCTCCTGTCCTTGGAGGCCACTGAGGGCAGTGTGGGTCAGGAACATGTAAAATTGAGCAAGACATGTAATTTGTGTTTGTGTGCATATCAAAACGAGCTCTGTGTGATGCCTTCGGTGCGGTAGGTAATTTTGTAGTGTATTAAATTGAGCTATGTCACGGGCGGTATAGTAAATGTAGTTCTGATGGAATGCCCCGTGCGGCATGTTAATGTAATTGTCATTGTGAATTTTGGAAATAGTTACGTGCTGTCCTGATTTCGTGAAGTCGCAGAAAAATGGTCCTTGGGTTTTGGTTAAAATAAATTCATTTTTGAAAAATTGTTTAAAAATTTTGGTGGGCAAGTTTGTAGGTGCCTTTGATTTGCATATTCTAAAGAAAAATTCTGGGTTCTGTACACCTTAGTTAAATTTTAGTTATTCTTGCTAAGTATTGTAGTGAACTTTCAATTAAGCTTGTTAACGTCAGTCATATCGTATAGTTGGTTGCCCCTTTCGTGTGTTTTTCATACTTCGGTGGACCTTTAATTATGCCCTGGACACTATCTCTTTGCGCAGAACCTTGTTTGAAGCATCAAGTATCCCTTGTGATTTGAAAGACTCTTAAATGAACTTCGATGGCACACTAATGCTTCGTGTGATGTTTTTTTTATCCTTCCTGGGATAACTTCAGCTGTTATGGGCTGGTTGGCTGGCCTGGAACGATCGTTCCCTCTAAGGGAACTGTATTTGGACCATACGCTGCTGTTCTGATGTGTGTTTCAGTGGTCACTATGTGGGACGTGTGCCACCAATCTGGGCCCAGTTTGGAGGTACCATCTAGGTCCCATGGCATCTTTCTACCCGAAGAGATCTACTTCAAGGTCCGCTGGCGGGGATTGGAGTAGCCTCTTCAGCTGCCAAGAGACCAGCTGGACACCATCACCCTGTTCATCATCCCCCCATCGTCTTCCTTTGGAGGAGGAGGATGTACCAATTTTGCAAATCGGTACATGTTCATCTTATCTTCGAGACGCAGGGGGAGGTCCAGGTCTGACCAGATTATCACGAGAGCATACACCAGGGCCCTTCTGAGAATTCCATTCACCAAGTTGACGTCTGGGTACTGGTGAAATGAGATCGCCTAGCCCTTTCCGACATGATTTGTGCCCTTGTGTGTGCTGTCACCTAAAGGTTTATAATAAATGGAAAAGAGGGATAAGTCAAGCTTTGATCCGTGAACTTTTGAAAGGTGAACAATTCCTGTCAGTTTCATTCGCCAAGCCTTCTGCCAGGATTTCTGCCCTTCGTGCGAACTGTCACTTAAAGTATTGAAAAGCGAACATTTACTGTCAGCTGCATTTCGCCATGCTCTTATTCTGAGAAAGATCTTACAAAGGACATTGTGTAACACCTCGACTCCTAGAAGGTTTCTACGCAGTAACCTGTATGGGGTGATATTCTATAGTACCCACTCAAGACCTTGAACCCTGGCTTTGGTGCAACTAGTCGCAGTTGGTGCTACTGGAGGTTTGTGGTGGGGATAGGCTGATATACAAAGGTGGAATCGGTGACTCAAGAAAACAGTGCGAGAAGAACAGTACGAGACGAAGGTTGGTGACGGAAGGACTTAAAAGCGATCGCCTCCGGGGGAACTAACAGCCAGTTCCTCCGGAGGGCTGTAATAAAGAAGGTGGTATAAACTTTTGGTTAGAAGGGGCAACCTTTCGGTGGAACACTAAACTGTGTCATTTTGCTATGTCGTTAAGGCCATGTGGCGATGGACCGTATTTCGAGCGGACTGACATTATTATTTTTAGTATGTAATATTTTGGAAGGGTTGGTACGATTTGTGTGGTACCTTTATATGTAATTACCGCGGAGTGGATTATTATTATCCTATTTCCGGTTAGCTGGATGGGACCCTCGTGGTTTTAACTTTGGTCAGAAAGGCTGCTGAAGGCGTTAAATCAGAAGCAGGCTTTCGGACCGCCTTAGTCGTATTAAACGGCTCTTAAATTACTTATGTAACCTTGTTTTGGAAGTGGCACAGAGTCTAACTTCATGTTATTATTCCATTAGTTTTGACGTCAGGGGAATCATTCCTGATAAATTCGTTTCTATCACAAATGTAGATGTGTCAAACCTTGCCAAACGGGCAAGTGTCTGGTTTGTTTAAATTAAGTCATTCATTTGTGTTTAATTAGATCATATTTGTCAGTTAGTTAATTAAGTGGTGGAAGCCCGTCTCTTGTAATTGTTTTATTTTACTGCTCAATACATGTTAGCTTATTTCGATTTGTCATATTATTTATTGCATGAAGTCACTAGGAAGATTGTTCCCCTTTTCATTCTTCATCTTTGGCAGGGTCAATTTAATACGGCCTGCTGAGGTACGCATTCGGCGTTCCACCCAACAAGCTGGTCTTGACATTGGTTTCGTCCCGCCTGTTCTCTCTTTTCTAAATCAAATCGGGGATGTTCTTGAATACCAAGCAAATCGGAACATTCACTCCTAGGTTTTATTTGCTGTGAACTCAGCTGGCCTAGCGAGTAATTAAATTAGGCCTTTCATGTGTTTTTTTTATTATTAATTCTGGGTGTGGTAATGTCATGTGATCATTTATTTTGATATGCTTATTATTATTATCATTTTGGCCTATAAACAGGGTAAGGAGGGATGGGGCCAACCGTTACAGTTCTGTTATGGCCTATGGAGTATGTATGAATGGCAAATATCACCGACAGTAGTGGCTACGCTGGCTTAAGCGCGGCGTTAGGTTATGGGACCAAGCTCTCTGCTGACTCGGTAGACGCTTGGGTTCGAGCCCCACCGTCGGCTGTCCTTGAAATGGTTTTCCGTGGTTTCCCATTTTCAACACCAAACAAATGCTGGGACAGTACCTTCTGACAGGCCACGGCCGCTTCCTTCCACGTCCTTGCCCACTTTCATCCAGTCATCTCATCTCTCATCCCGACGCGCAGGTCGCCCACGGGCGTCGACTAGAAAGACCTGCACTCGGCCTCTCAGGAGGTTACACGAAAAAGAAGAAATGGCAAATATCTAAATATTTGTCAATTTACTAAGCAGAAAGGTAAACCGTTATTTTTTACAAATTAATTTATTTCTCACAAGTGCCGTACTGTGGAATTCTCAGTTTTGCCCCACAAGGCTGAGAGTACCCCGTTCCAGCCCTCAGACCAGACTTATAATTTTTTGGCAGAGTCGGTAATCGAATTCGGACCTCCGGGGCGGCAGCCAAGAAGTCTAGCCACTACACCACGAAGTAGTCTAATTTCAATCTTAATATTGTTTATAACTTAGCCAATAAGTTATGATTAGTGTACAACCAAATTTACCATTATTTTATGCTCTTGCCAAAGCAACATTTTCTTAATTTTATTTTTTCGATTGGGGGGCTGGAGCCCCCTGCTGAGGGCTACTCAGCTACTGTTGACCGGATGTCGCGTCATTCCCTCTCCAGAATGTGTGCATCACCTACAGTCGTTATTCTTTGTATATAATATGATTGATTTCCAAGTCTCCAACAGGGGGCTAGCGCCTGCAAGTGGGAGTGAACACTTGTTGTGTGGGAAGACAGCTGCCAGCCACATGTGCCAGTGGCTCCCGCCACTTCCGGCTCACACTGTTGTAGCCTACTACTGCTATTATTATTATTAGTCGCCTCCGTGGCGTAGCGGTCAGCATGGTTTGCTGCCGCCCCGGAGGTCCTGGGTTCGATTCCCGGCTCTGCCACGAAATTTGAAAAGTGATATGAGGACTAGAACGGGGTCTACTCTGCCTCGGGTGGTCCAAATGAGTAGAGGGGGCTCAATTCCCACCTCAGCCATCCTCGAAGTGGTTTTCCGTGGTTTCCCACTTCGTCTTCGGGCAAATACCAGGATGGTACCTACTGTCAGGCCACGGCCGCCTCCTTCCCTCTTCCTCGCCTATCCATCCCAATCTTCCATCCTTCATGAGGCCCCTGTTCGCTTTGCAGGTGAGGCCGCCTGGGCGAAGTGCTGATCACACCTCCCCAGTTGTATCCATCCCGACCAGATGTTCCAAGCTCCAGGACACTGCCCATAGAGGCGGTAGTGGTGAGTTCCCTCGCTGAGTCCATGGGAACCACCAACCTGGAGGGTAAATTGACTTAATAAAATAAAATAAATAAAATTCAACCATTCCACCTCTCATCCCAACGCGCAGGTCGCCCACGGGCGTCGACTAGTAAGACCTGCACTCGGCCTCCCAGGAGGCCACACGACAAAAATAAGATATATTATTATTAGTCTATTATCATTGCCTCCCTATTTAAAAAAAGATGGCTTTGAAGCAGATTACAGTGTTGCCATATTAACAATTAATATTGTAACTTTCAGTCAACAATTACTGGAATATGTTAAAATTTACCTGAAATACATAACATGTGCTATCTTGTTATGGAATATTGGAAAAGTAGAAAACTAAGGGATGACAAAATGTTCGTTCGGCAAGCGAGCGTCATCAGATCCAAACATGCAAGATAAAAGGCTCTATAAAGCACTACCAAGCGGCTTCGGTGGCGTAGTTGGTAGCATGCTGAGCCTCTATGCCCAAGGTCGCGGGTTCAAACCCGGCCGAAGTCGTCGGATTTTTAAGAGCGTTAAACATCCCTCTGTATGCCTTCCTTCGGAGGGGAAGTAAAGCCGGCAGTCCCATGTCAAAGATTTATGGAATGAAAAAGAACACTTGTGAGAAGCCAAAATTTGTAGGTTAGAATTGATAACGCTCTATTAGTTCCAACGTTCGCCAACTGGTGCTGACTGCGATGCCATCTAGTAGCCAAGTCCGTAAGCTAGGTGTCGTGGACGGTAGCATTTGGTACCGTATAAAAAGTAGGAACTTCTTGAAATTATTGTCTGCAGTCCTTACTTGAATTAAAACAAATACAGTCATCACAATTAACACCGGTTATCAGACAGATTCTACACACACACAAAGTACACGGGGCTACATGACCGTGTTGTCGCCGCCCCAAAAACTAAGGAACCAACCAAAGTCCTGAAAGGTGAAAGTTCTGTTTTAATTGGCACGTGCCTTCCGAAATATCTTGTTTCAAATTTGCGCCAATCACTTGAGTGGAAGTAGAACATTCCTTTTCCATGACAAAAAATATTCTCTCTGACAAGCGGCTGTCTATGACAGTCGATAGCATCTTGTTGTTGCTTGTAACCAAGGAAAGTAAGAGTAAGTACGTTTTCGTTAATAATGACTGAGATTACTCTTTGTTTTCACTTCTATTAAATATATTACTGCCTATTTTAAATATATTACTGCCTATTTTCAGTATTTTAAGTGCTCTTTTGCCTGAACTTCCGTGCTCTAGTTATTACAGTACCTTTAAAGGGTTTTACTGGTGATTCAAGCTTTTCGCTGCAACACGTTGCGTTGTTTACTTAGAGAAGCCATGTTGTACTTCCTGCCAATATAACCGTGATTAACAACCTTTGAGCCTGCTTTACAAATCGAATTACTCAGGTACTTTTTCGTGCCAGTGGGATGTACCTAAACCAGGTTCCTAGAGAACAAAATAGTACATTATGCAACGAGCCTATAATGGCAATAATTAAGACACGGGTATGTTTATAAAACGAGCGAAGCGTGTTTTATAATTTCCATACGAGTATCTTAATTACCATTATAGACGAGTTGCATACGACTGTTTATGTTCGACGATAATTATAACTATTTTATGTTCGAACATAAATATTCACAAATATCTGTCGAGATTTCACCAGTTTTATGTACTGAACAGAGCGCATGGGACGCAGAGAATACCATGGCCTCCTGGAATACCTCACTATGACACTCGCCACGCAGTGAAATTTAAAATAGGGGGCCATGGAAGTGAGCACAGGTGTGATGCTATCCTCACCTAATTGGTCACACAACTGTTTCTTGAGCTCTGATTGGTGGGAGAAACTGTATCATAATGAAAAATTGTACCTTAATGAGCCTCATTATAGTAGGCTACAGTTTTCTGACATATAATATTTACATTTCGCCAGGGTCGAACATAAAATGTAATATGATTTCAATTACTCTGTCGCTTCAGGACCACTGAAAACTATACCGTAGCCATACATTGAAGCAAAGTTGGTAACACTCCTAATTAACTTGAAAATGAAGCATTGACTCAAAGGACATTCTAACAAGGAGCAGACCAGATAGGACAAGGATCATGTAACTATAAGAGATTCGTCACTTTTGGTTATAGAGGCTATGTACTGCTCGGGCAAGTCTGGCAACATACAAAGTAAAACGCCATATGAAAGTAGCCTTTATTACACGTAATTGAACAGTATGTTCTGCGATGAGTTATTGATTATTCATGAAAATAACACAAACATAACTGCGCCTTTCGCTAGGCGCTGAAATATACGTCCAGATAGGAAAATAATACATTTTGATATATATCAATGTTGGCAATAGATTTGTCACGAAGGACACAGTTATGCCGTTCTAGAGCTTAATTCACCTTTAGGCTAATTAAACATTGCTCTCCTACTCTACAGAATTGTTGGGATATTCGATGAATATAAAGAGAACTGTCCAAATGCACACTAGATTGCCATAACCTCACTTTTTGCCTAGCATGCCGGCTGCCACCCATCCCTCCCCGTAGCCCTAAACCACAAATTTTATTGCAATGCAAAGGAGAATGGGTAAGAAAACTAAACAAGAGATGAAATGCACACATTTATTCTCTATATATTTTTATTCGAGAGTAGTCCACTAGTTTTACACATGGTCAACACCAGGAAGATGAAAATTGCCGTATTGTCCTTACTATCATTATAATTCTTACATCCTGGTGCTTGGCAATTTTTCCTCCCTTGCAGTGGCATGATTGACTCCCAATTCAATTCAAATAAACAATCAAAATACTGAACAAATCAAAACAACCAACAACACCACGAGGAAAATCAATCAAAACAGACTATTCCCGCTTCCGCCATTCGGTTTGATGTCCGCGTTCATGAGTGCCAACTACGGAACCTTAGTGCTAAAATTAATTCTTCATTGGTTGGCAGAACATCCAGAGCTGAGCTTTACCGCGACCCACGCACTCCCTATGAACTGTCATCCCCCTGAGATAGGAGCCGGCCAGGACAGGCGTGAGGGTGGCGCCCCTGCTCCCCTCCTCAAGGTCAGCCAGCACATGTTCACCACACCCTCGCACCCATACGTCACATCACAACCACCTGCAGCGCTGCTTCAAGCTTTCCTTTCTCGGAAACATATGACAAATGCAGCGGGTTAAGATGAATTTCTGGGGCATAGGAGTAATTGTTTTGCACGACATGCATTTTCTATTAGCATTGCACATAATGTTATTGACAATTTATTACTTCTGAAGACAAGCTTGCCACGGTGGGTGAGTGGTTATAGTGTCGGACTACCAACCCCAAGATTGCAGGTTCGCCCCTGGCCATGGTAAGTGATTTTTGAAGGCGACAAAAATCACGATACTCATGTCATACGTTGTTGGCATGTTAAAGAACCCATTTGAATTCAGTAGGCCGTGTTCAATGGCAAAATTAATCTCGGGATTTTCCGCCAACACAAAGTTCCTCCTTTCTCTACTTGAAAGCGCTGTAGTGTCAAGGAGTTTAGAGTTCAAAGGAACGACGAAATTCGACATGCAAGCTACCCTCTGGGTGTCAATTAACAAAGCTTGCACCAGGCACCGAGGCCATACGATAAAAGATAAAAGAAAGAACTTCTGAAGATTAATGTTTATATTTATGGGCGCTGCAACTGTTGTAACAAAACAGCGGGAAAATGTGCCCAGCTTGAGAGATTTTGTTTGAGTCTTCAGTCTGTTGACTGGTTTGATGCAACTCTCCATGCCTCCCTGTCCTGAGCTAATCGTTTCATCTCTACATAGCTACCACACCCTACATCCGAGGCAATCTGTTTAACATATTCTAACCTTGGTCTACCCCTACAGTTCTTGTCCTCGATCCTTCCCTCCATAACTAAGCTTGCTATTCCTGGGTGTCTTAATATGTGTCCTACCAATCTATCTCTTCTCTTCATTAGCAGTCGCCAGAAACATCTCTCCTCTCCCACTCGTCTTAATACCTCTTCGTTTGGAACCCTATCTACTGTACCCAATTGGCCACGGCAGTCTGGCATCGAACTCCGGTCTCATCAGAAAAGACCAGGCACATGGTTATGCCTAGAGTCGAACCATTGATCTCTGCGGGGGAGCAATTATTGGGAACCCAAAGAGCAATGAGAGGTATACTGGCATATAAGAATGTAGCGTGATTTCACGTTCTATAAGTGAATATCATAGCAATTTAAGGGAAGAACTGTAGCCAAATACAAGGAAATATACATTTTCAGAGCATACGAAAGTGAGAGAAGGCCAGTTTGAAGTTTTACAAATGACCCTTAGCAAGTGGGCGGAGTAGTCTAGGCGCCTACCGAACTACTTACGTCTGGAGCGGAGAGACAGCTCAGAATTAATGACTCGGGTATCCACCGCTTGACAACGGTGCAAGCTATGGCGGGATCGACTGCACATGGAAATTAATTGATTACAGCTAAGTGGAGTATTGAAATGCATTGAAATATACACCCAGGTGAATATATTCACGGAGAGGTAATTTAGGAATGGGTTTTCACCTAAATTAAGGCCGTTATCTCCAAATGAATGCATCACAACCTAACCTACGCTCAAGAGCATTGACTTAGTGACCAGTCAACGGGGAAGTACCACGATAGCGTGCCCACGCGCTGAACTAAGGCAATTAATTGTAATTAATTGGCCGAAGCGATCGCCGGCACGCGAATGTTTTTGAAACCTCCACACATAAATAAACAAGATGTAGATGTCATTTCGGCTGAAGAGGTATTATTTCAAGAAAGGAGTCGCTCTCGTGTGTCCAGTGGACTATTTTGTACGAGAAACCTTTATATATGGGGAGCGAGGCAAGCCAAGCCAGTCTTCTGCAGTTCGTCACGAGTTCATCTCAGTTCGCCTAGAGTTATTCTACAGTATACACGTAACTAAGACGTTGCTAGTAGCGCGCCAAATGTTAAAGTAACAACGCGTCGTCGTAGGAGAACAATAGAAGCAAGTTATAAAGCTTCATAAGTAATCATGAAGTGCGTCGAAAGTAAAGTATTACAGATATTTACATATTATCTGACGCCAATATAAATTCGCCACAGCGAAAAGGAACTTATAATGTTTTGAACAGTTCTTATACCGGGAGGTATTGTCAGAATTATATATGACAGCATCATCAGAAACACTACAATGATGGGAGCTTGGAAACCATTGCCACCTAATTTGGATAGTGAGCTGAACAAGATTGCAGGGAACGAGGATTGAACGTCCGTAAAACGCTGTTAGATTGTCACGGAGACCAGCGGTTGTCATAATTACAGCGCATCTCTGAGATCAGGCGTAGGAGAAGTCCAATTTAAGGATCAACATGTGAAGTAGTGGATAAATGTATATAAATTGTGAAACAGTGTTTTAAAGTGTTCATGTGTATAGTGATTAATATGTAGTGTATGGCAATGATAAAAGCCACTGATAAAAATATGTGTATCATGTGGGAAGTGTATGAATCTAAGTGTTGTGTCAAGGATAACATGATGGCTTAATTCAAGCGTTATGGTAGCGCTAAAGCTGAGGCGCTGGCACTATCCAGCAAAGAGGAAAAAGGTGAGTACCCATTTTTTATAATGTAATTATAACTAAGTAGTTCACCATGTAACGATTTATCACTTTGATTAAGATGTAATAGTCACTTACTGAACGAGTTTTCACCACTCGTCTTGAATGAAATATGGCTTGGAAGGTGATTTGTATGAGGCCATTCAGGCAAAAATAGTGATGGATGTAACGGTAACGTTAAATGATAATAAATAATATTATGGGTCGGCAACAATAAAGTAATAGGCATTTTAGGCCTAAATAACGTTCAAATAGTGTCATGTCCAATGTAAAGATGCTGTATTTGATAAACAGTAAGAGTATAACGTGAAATATAGAGAAATACGAGAGCTTTTTCAGTGTCAATGAAATATGAATGAATATTTGATATGGTCAATCCTTAGGATTATGTTTGAGGACCATTAAAGTAAAGTAAGCCAGTAAATTTTATTACCTTTGCGTTAGGAGCTATGTAAAGCTTTGGCTTAAGTGGTATAACAAAGAGAGAACGCGGGTGCCTTAATAATGGAGTCATATATGTGAAGTATTGTTTGAGCCGCATGTAAGCGTGCAGAATTAACGTAGAATCCAGTGATTTACGTACTAAATATTGCGGGGACAAACTAGTATAGCTTGCACGTTAGGTGAGAAGTGGCGAAATCTACGAGTAGTATCGCCCTTGAGCATACTGTATTATTTCGCAGCGAATTGGACAGAGCCTGTCTGTATCCAACGCTTGCTTGAATTATGCCACTATTGACGTCCGTCGAGACGCTGTGAGCATGTGTGTGTTAATGACCCACCCGGTGAGGTGAGGATCATATTCGTCGTTTAGGAACGCAGGTTTCCTTATATTATTGACAGCTGCTGGTGAAAGTCGTGGATTTTCACTATGATGCGCGTCTAAAAGCCACTAGTAGTCACCATTGAACGGCAAGTCTATCACTAGAATTCCACCCCAGCCATGAATGTTAATTAAGGAGCCAATTGAGCCCAAGACACTATAAGGATAGATGTTAAATATTTAAATGACTCAATTATTTAGGAGCCACACTCAGTGTTACTCCAGTCTGCACTTTGTAAACAAATCTGACCTTGATCTTGACAGAGAGAGAGAGAGGGGAATGGTAGACCACTTGGCAGCGGCCATCTTGGATAGCCAGCTGGAACGAATTTTATTGCCTGCTGAGGGGAGGAAGGTCGTCCGACCGGTCCCTCGTAAATTAGAGTCACACTAGGACACTGAGAAATCTCGATATTTAAAGATGCAATTAAGATATGATTATTTTGATGATGCCAAGTGAATTGAACGGTGGGTTGCAACTCACATACGTTGTTGAATCATAGAAATCAGATAATATTTGGCTCAATTATTCTCTGAGGAGAAAAGCTGAACCAAAATAATGTAGGCATCTTCTTTTAGAGTGCATTTTGCCATTCCTGCTAATTTATGCAGACGGGTATGTGTTTTTCCCAGAACATGACACATTTGTAACAATGATAAGCCCGACAAGACCCAGGAAATCGTTATATGGTGAAACTATAGAATTAAGTACCACTTTTCCTAAGGCGTTCATATGCATGGAAGGAAGGAAGATGATTCACGCAACACAACAAATATCTGTTAATGATTGCAGAAAATAATGAATTCATGTTAATCAAGGTAAATGCCATAAGAAATGGGATAATGTTTTATTAGTATCATTTTATGTGATATGTGATTTTGTGTTATGGTACTCCCATTAACTAAAATTGTGTCAGTTGATGAACACTATGGAAACCCATGGAAGTCTGAAAATATCAGTGACAGGATGCTAGAATTAGATTTGAGTGCAGTGTAGCACTATTTTACGAAGAAAGCTCACAGAACAACCCTATTTTATTTGTGGGAATTAAATGTAATTTGTCCTTTGTTTTGTATTTGTTGTGTAGCCATTGATTTTAGATCAGTCAATGTGTTATCTTTAGGAAAATGTTGTGTATTTCCTGTAGAGTAGTTACCTGGTAGACTCAAATCCTGAGCATGTGGTCGTATGGTGGGCAGGAACGTCCCATACCTCGAAAGACCGTGAGTTAGTTGGGATACGAACACATGGTCCACATGATGACAATCGGGTACACTACCCATCTGATCTTCATCATTCTCCTGTAACACCACATTTCAAATGCTTCAATTCTCCTCTTTTCTGCTGCACCAATAGTCCAAGTTTCAGTTCCATAGAGCGCCACGCTCCAGACAAAGGCTTTCAAAAATGACTTCATAATACCTAAATCTATATTCGATGTCAACAGATATTTTCTGTAGAAATGCTTTCCTTGCCTGAGCTAACCTACTTTTTATATCCTCTTTGCTTCGTCCATCATTGGTTATTTTGCTTCCTAAGTAACTGAAGTCTCCTACTTCCTTTAGTTGTTCACCTGCCAATTTGATGTCCATAGAGGTTTCTGATTTATTTCGGCTGCATTCCAATATTTTTGTTTTACATTTATTAATTTTCATCATGCATTCTTTCCGTAAGACGGAGTCCATACCATTCAAAAACTCATTCAAATCCTCAGGCGTTTCGGCCAAGATGACTATGTCATCAGCAAATCTCAGACTTGAAATTATTTCTCCTTGAATCTTCACTCCCACTTTAAATTTTTCTCCAATTTCCTGCATTGCTTGTTCATTGTAAAGATGGCAGACCACTCGATCTACACGTGCATGTTTTAGTTGTCTCAGTGTTTATTTGGTGATTGTATTTGAGGCGCACGTTTCCAAAATCCACCTTATGCATTTTGACAAATTTTTCAGGAGACGAAAAAAAGCTCAATGTGGCACTTTGGTCGGGTGGTCTAGATGCTTGGTACTCACTCGTTTTGAGCTGTTAGGTGGTCTAATGCAAGTAAGAGCATTGAATGATTAACCTAACTGGGACATGAACACGCGACCTGCGGTTTGTAGACCGGTGCTCTGACAGTTGCCAAGGATATTAATTCTCTATGACACTGACATGTGATTGTTCCCAGCTATGGGCTATTCAAACCCTAACGTCCATCTACAAGTCTTGCAATAACGATGTTCATTGTCTTTTTCCTGGCTCGTTAGTCTGTGCACCAGGGGTGCTCATAACGAGGCTCGCAAGCCACATGCGGCTGAGAGTAATGATAATACAGATTTTACAAAGTATATACAGGTAGTGTATCTCTACTTACAGTCCCCGATTCTTGGATGTCACGGGTAATTTCGAGAGACCAATTAGGTAAGGATAGCATCGCGTCTGCGTTTACTTCCACGGCCTCCTATTTTAAATTTCAATGTGTGGCTTCTAGTGTCATAGTGAGGTATTCGAGGAGGCCATGGTCAAATACAAGGCATTCTCTGCGTCCCATGCGCTATGTTCAGTACATAAAACTGGTGAAATCTCGACAGATATTTATGAATATTTATGTTCGAACATAAAATAGTTATAATAATTATCGTCGAACATAAACAGTCGTATGCAACTCACCTATAATGGTAATTAAGACACTCGTATGGAAATCAGAAAACTCGCATTCGCTCGTTTTATAAACATACTCGTGTCTTAATTGTTGCCAATATAGCCTCGTTGCATGATGTACTATTTAATCATCTTAGATCAAGGAGGTTAACAGATAATATTTGATTTTCATAACACTTCCACATGAAAATATCGCTGAAAGATTCAACCATCACCATCTTTGACAATATAGGTGGTTAATATAGACACCACGAACATATAATATCGATCTGAACTAAATGAGTGTTTTCCTAGCTCAGCAATGCCCTGCGTCTATTTCAAGTTTTCATTTGTTGGACTGAATATGACCTCTCGTCCTCTGAGCAAGAAAAAATAGCGTTATTGATGTTATTAGAAGATGAAGAAGAGATTGGAGATGAAATTTAAATCATTGTTGGTCGTCTTTATAAATTGCGGAAATCTGTCAGTTCCATGTACACATCTAGAGAGCAAGAAGGAGTGTTTAAACTTTTAATCCACGACATTTGCTCGACGACGAAGTGAAGTTCAAGTCTTACTTCCGAGTTACTAGGTGTCAGTTTGAATACTTTCTTAGTTTGGTAGAAAATGATTGCTAGCGAATCATGCAACAGGATTTGAAGACCGATATCAGCGGCGGAGAATCTGGCGTTTATATTGAGGTAAGTTTGTAGAATTTATTTATTGGAAAATTGAAACAAGCTAATTTATTAGGTCTACGTCTAATCAATTAACTAAATTTGTCTAATTAAATTAAATTAATGTATCTTTCTATGAAAAATAGTTAATATAGTGAATCATTCTAGAAAATATTTCTTTATTTAATAAAAATCGATAGTAAAATTTAAAAAAAAAATGGGTAAAAAAATGTAGTTTCTTTGGACAAAGTTAAGCTGAACTTAACTGAGAACTACTGCACACACTCAATTAGTTCTTTTTGAATTTTGTGGCAAAGATAGAAATCAACAGTACACAAGAGAAAACTGCCCAAATACTCGTCTGTTGCGGAGCGCGGTCCGCACTTGACTGCTCTCAAAGGAGTCGTCCAGTTGCGCACCGCGGAGAGGTGAGGGAAAACGATGCCGTCTGATTCCGCGTTGTTGAGTAGGCTCCGTACTGCGGACTGCGCATTGCGTAGTGCGCACCGCACAAAATGCGGAGCTAGGAAACCCCAGCTTAAAGTGAACTGCGCTTACCAATTATCAGGCTGATTTCAAACAACCAACAAAAAGAAATGAACACTCGAAAAAGCACTTCTGAAACATGAAATCCTATTTATTGTTGTGTAATTAAACACAAATATTATGTGTAAAGTAAAAAGAAAATGTTTCTTCATTCTTTTATGTAATAAAAGTTAAATGAAGTAGGAGAGGATATAACATGTAGGCTGGATCAGGTAAGGAATGCATTTTTAAAGAAAAGGAATCTGTTGACATCAAATATAGATTTAGCGGTTAGAAATTCATTTTTGAAGTCTTTGTCTGAAGCGTGGTGCTCTATGGAAGTGAAACTTGGATCGTTGGCGCAACAGAAAAGAGGAGCATTTGAAATGTGGTGTTACAGGAGAACGATGATCAGATGGGTAGATAGGGTTACAAATGAAGAGGTATTACGACAAGTGGGAGAGGAGAGATGTTTCTGGCGACTGCTAATGAAGAGAAGAGATACGTTGGTAGGACACATACTAAGACACCCAGCTTAGTTATGGAAGGAAGGGTCGAGGATAAGAACTGCAGGGGTAGACCAAGGTTAGAATATGTTAAACAGATTGCTTCGGCTGTAGGGTGTGGTAGCTTAGAGATGAAAAGATTAGCTCAGGACAGATAGGCATGGAGGGCTGCACCAAACCACTTAAAAGACTGAAGACTCCAACACATAAAAAAGGTACCATCATTTCGTAAACCGTTAATTTCTTTAAAATGTGGCTCGTTTCCCAAAGTTGGTCACCCCTGCAAGATCCAGCAACAGAACAGGTGAATTGAGGGCTGAGGGTGGCTCCCCAAGGTCGCCCAGCACATGTTCACTCTCCCCTCACACTGTGCTGTTACGTCACAGGCCGTCTCCCTCCAACTATCCTCATTACAGGAAGCTTCATAGCCACAGAAACTGCACCACTTCACTTGAGAACCTCACATTCGTTCATCATCATTTTCCATCTCGAGTTTTCCGGGTCACAGTGGGTCAAAATCGAAATCTAGGAGGACAAAATTATTTATTTTCATAATAAAAAAATCGGTCGCCTCCGTAGCGTAGCGGTCAGCATGGTTAGCTGCCACCCCGGAGGTCCTGGGTTCGATTCCCGGCTCTGCCACGAAATTTGAAAAGTGGTACGAGGACTGGAATGGGGTCCAGTCAGCCTCGGGTGGCCCAAATGTGTAGAGGGGATTCGATTCCCCCACAGCCATCCTCGAAGTGGTTTTCCGTGGCTTTCCACTTCGTCTTCGGGCAAATGCCGGGATGATACTTTCTTCAAGACCACGGCCGCCTCCTTCCCTCTTCCTTGCCTATCCATCCTGACCATCCATTACCTTCCCTCATGAGGCCCCTGTTCGCTTTGCAGGTGAGGCCGCCTGGGTGAGGTGCCGATCCCACCTCACCAGTTGTATCCACTCCGATTAGATGTTCCCAGCTCTAGGACACTGCGCGTAGAGGCGGTAGTGGTGAGTTCCCTCGCTGAGTCCGTAGGTTCCAACCTGGAGGGTAAAGGACAAAAAAAAAGGTATTACTTCTACAGCATTCTCATATAATTGCCGCTCACTATTCTGTGATATAAACGCATCTTAGTGTAAATCTGTCACCACTGTTCGAGCAGTCTGAATTGGAGGGTGAATGTAAGTGGCTGTGGTTTGGTTGTCTGTGGTTAGCGTGATGCTTTAAGATGGAACATGAAGCTGAAGGTATAATCTTTGTAACGTGTTTCAGTTATTAATGGCCGTCATTGTTACGTAATTTTAGCTATATTTAACTATTATTTTTAAAATTATATTTTCACTTAGATTTTTAGTATGTCGCGTCACTCTGCGTCACTTTCTACTTAATGTTAAAATGTAGATAAAGTCTTGTAGTTTACGCCTGTTATACGATTTTTTGCATCTTTTTGCAACTTAGTTAGTTATTTTACGTTTTAGAAGATGCCGCGCGACCAGTTCTCACACGTTTACAACTGTTTGAAGCACTGGGTTCGACGATTATGTCAAAAGTGGAACTTTGTGACTTTGTTAAAAGAAAATTAGGGGTAGGAAATTGTTCTGAAGAGATAACTGAATGATCTATCCAACTCCTAGTCATAGACAATTTCTTGCATGTGTCGACGTAGCTTAGAAAGGCCTTAACTCATGTTTATTATGAAGTAAACAAATTATATACGTTTCTTTCACTCTAAATTCATGATTAAAACATAAAAATAATTTTGTCCCCCTAGATTTTGATTTTGACCCACTGTGGCGGGTGTGGCAAACAAGCGCTCTCCATCTTGCCCGATCTTGGTACACCAATTGTTCTTGGACATCGTCCCAGTTAAAACCATTCTTCTCCACCTCTGATCGAACTGTCTCTATCCATCGTCTCTTTGGTCTTCCCCTTGGTCTCTTCCCTCTGACATCCAGGTTGAAGTACTTCTTAGATGTTCTAGAGCTATCCTTCCTCATTACATGGCCATACCACTGAATTCTGCGTTTCCCCAGAAAGTTGGTAACAGGGACCCTGATGCCAGCTGTTGCTCTGTGTACCTCATTTCTGATCTTGTCTCTCCTGGTACTTTGGTTCATAGTCCTAATCAGTGCTGGATTACCCATGAGGCTCGACTAGGCCCAGGCCTAGGGCCCCCAATTATCTGCCCCCCCCCCCCAAAAACGAAGATTTAGAAAAAAAATATCCAGAACTGAGACAGTTTGAGCACTATATTAAATTACAATGTCTTAAAAATTGAGTTCACTCATTCTGAACTTTACGAAATTCTTATTCGAGACAAGCTTGAGTCTGTTTTACCGAACGTTGAAATTGCCTTTCGCATTTTCCTGACCCTCATGAAAACGAATTGTTCTGCGGAGCGCTCGTTTTCAAAATTGAAACGGATCAAAAGTGCGCAAAGAAGTATCATGTCACAGGAACGATTAGACATGCTAAGTTTAATGTATATCGAGTCAGATGTTCTGCGGGAAATTGATTTTGATGACATTGTAGAAGATTTCATTGACCGAAAAAAACAGAAAAAAAATACATTTTACAGGAGTTCGATTTGTTAAATTGTTCACCAAATCATCTGAAATGTTTTCAAATAACGATGATCGTTTCAATTGAAATGTGTGTATATATGTAGGCCTATGTATGATAAGTGTAATATTCATCTTGACAAAAATAACTCTTGTATATACTTTATTTAATGTACAGGTGCTAAAAAATAAAAATTATTTGAAAAAATAAAGGGGCCCCAAAAATCTGAGGGACTTGGGCCTCATTTTACCGTAATCCGGCACTGCTCCTAATAAATCTCATTTCTGTGGCTTGAATTCTACTGCAAACCTTACTTAGCAATGTGCATGTTTCCACACCATAAGTAAGGACTGGAGCAAAGTCGGTGTGATACAACGTTGCCTTTGCTGCCCAGGGTATATTTTTGTTCCAGAGAAAGTGCCGAACTTGGTTATAGAAATGTGATGTTGTCTGTGTCCTATTTAGAATTTCTTGTTAGAGGGTGTTATCCTTCGAGACCATACTTCCGAGATACTGGAAGTGAGAAACGGATTCTAGTTTTCTCCCTCCAAATATATGTTTGAACCTTTCCTCTCTCTGTTAATGATAGTTTCAACAGTCTTGGCCTTGCTCATCTTCAGGTTAAATTCTTTAAATTTGTTGTTCCAAGCAGTCAATCTCTCACATTCGTTAACCGGTAAAAATCAAAGCCAAGCAGCCACCTTCATAAAGTGCCTGTATTAGTACACTGGAGAGTGATTTTCATAGAGCAAGTCTAGCTAGACCGCTCTAACTAAACTGAGTGCGTTACACTGTAGAGTAATTTTCCCTAGGTAGAGCATTCGTAGAGTGGAGATAGACAATCCTACCTAGAGCACTCTCTGAACCTGTGCACACTGTCCAACGTAAATGCACTAGCTAGAGCAGCGCTAAAACATTCTGAGAGCAGCGTGAGTCTGGGTTTATTGCGCTTTGTTGTGAAGTTAAATTGTCTTGAAGAGAGCTTTTAGCATCTGTGGTGGTTGTGTGTGCCTTGTCAAAAAAGAAAACAATGAAGAGGAAAAGAAGGTTGTGGGTGAGGAATTGGATATCCAAAAGAGAATACGAGGGAATGCACGCTAAATTATTGCAAGAGTTGTGTTCAGAAGATTCTGAAGCGTACAAGAACTTTTTAAGAATGAGCAAAAATGACTCGGATTATATTTTGGCCAAAATGACCCCCAGGATCAGCAAAAGGGATCACCCGCTACGACTGTGCCTTCAAATTTCTGTCTCTGTATTCCTTCCGAGTAGAATTCCAAGTTTCTGGATTTGCTTCAATATGTTCAATTAATGTTAATTTTTTCGCGACTCCACACAAATTCAGCCATATTCAAACACTATAGTTAACAACAAACAAATAACCCAACAATCCACCACTGACTCTACTGAGAGCACTTTCCAATATTCAACCGGACGAATAGAGCTAGACTGGTCTAGCTAGGGCACCCAAATACTGTTTACACCGCAGAGTCAGCCGGCCCTAGCTAGAGCTTAGAGCGGTCTCCGCTAGGGTTCTCTACCAGCTGTGTACACTGGAGAGGAGCTTAAGAGTGCCCTAGCTAGAGCAATAGCTCTCCAGTGTACAGGCACCTTTTGACAAACTAAGGAAAACCATTTCAACGAGGGGTTCGAAGTCACGTCTACGGAATCCACCACAGGGCTAGGAATTTGTTCACCCTTAACCCGCCAGAACTGGCGCATGGCTATTTTTGACCCGAGTCTTAAATAACGCTCTATATTTTCGTTTTGGTCAGCCCTTATTCCTGTCGCTTACTGTACCTTCCTTCCTAGCCTTGAACTTCACCCTGCAAAAGGAACATGTCCATAGCTTTTGGAACACTCAAGTTATTTCTATATTATTTACGGTTGGGTCAGATTTACCCATGGCGCCAGTCAATTTTTGGCTTACGTTACTCGGGACAATCTGTAAGAAATAAGGGGGAAGATCCACCTATTTCAGTGAAGTACAATCACATAGCTCACGTTCTTGTTGATGCAAGTTTAGGGTTTAGGGAAACCTTAGACATCAGCTCCTTAGCTTGGTGTCCTAGGCGAAACCCCACACAAGACACAGCACAAACCTAGAAGAAATGCTGAGTTTTACATACGGCTACTTACAGACTAGAAGAGTAAATGGAAAACAGCTCCTTTGTTTAAAAAAAATTGAAATGACTGCTTTGCCGCCACTATGAAGGACAATCATACTGTTAGGATAATTATTGTCATTTTTCTCCATGTTACATTTTAAAAATAAAAATTAACCTTTTTTATATTGGGAATAGTTCATAGAAAGACACCAGGACGTGTAAAATTACGTCATTAAAATCCGTACGACTATGACAAAAAGGGAGCGACACACTATGGGTTAAAATGACCCGGCAAAAGTCCTCGTGTGATAGTTCTCAAGGGTTTAACTTTTACGCACGGGGCTACGTTGCAAGGTACTGTATATTCCAGAGGAATGAGTAGACTCCGCTATAAACATTCTGGTGTTGAAACTTAGCGCTACCCGGCCCCGATTGAATCACTCAAGTCTAAATCCCGCGCGTGTCAACAATAGTAATTACTGTTCATTTGTCCTTGAATTTCCTTATAGCCTACTTCATGATTTGAAATGTACGGTATATCTGTCGATAATATTAATGTTAAACATTCGTGCTCTTTGTTAAGTCACTGGAACATTAGAGGAAGGTTGCCAGTATTGTTATGGTAATGTATTTCTTTCAATGGATTCAATATAGTTCATTATGCAACGAGCCTATAATGGCAATAATTAAGACACGAGTATGTTTATAAAAGCAAAGCGAGTTTTATAATTTCCATACGAGTGTCTTAATTACCATTATAGGCGAGTTGCATACGACTGTTTATGTTCGACGATAATTATTATATCTATTTTATGTTCGAACATAAATATTCATAAATATCTGTCGAGATTTCACCGGTTTTATGTACTGAACAGAGCGCATGAGACGCAGAGAATGCCTTGTATTTCACCATGGCCTCCTCGATTGCCCCACTATGACACTAGGCCACGCAGTGAAATTTAAATTAGAAGACCGTGGAACTCGGCGCAGGTGATATGCTATTGGTCAAACAACTGTTTCTTGAGCTGTGATTGGTGGGAGAAACTGTTTCATAATGAAAAATAGTGTTATAATGACCATCATTATGATACAGTTTTCAGACATATAATAGTCAGGGTCGAACATAAACAAAACGATAACCCCTAGCAGAACTGTGTCGCGTACAGCCCGCACAGCACTAGAGCTGGGCTTCGGCGGCAGCACGCCGACCTCTCACCGCTGAGTCCGTGGTTCAAATCCCGGTCACTCCATGTGAGTTCTGTACTGGACAAAACGGAGACAGACAGGTTTTTCTCCGGGTACTCCGGTTTTCCCTGTCAAAATTTCATTCTAGCAACACTCTCCACTATCATTTCATTTCATCTGTCATTCATTTAATCAATGCCCCAGAGGAGTGCGACAGGCCTCGGCACCCAGCACAGTCCGGTCGGAGACTGGAAGCAGGCTGTGGATTTTCATAGAAGCCCGCATTACAGTAAAGCCAGGCGGGTGGTTTATACACATGCGAGAGTTCGCGCACGGCTCCGCTAGTAGAACTTGAATTACTCCAGCACCTTTGACATGATTCCAATTTCTACACATCTCTAAAGTTTGGTGCTTTTCAGTTGGTCAACACGAATGCACCCAAAGGAGTTGGTTTATGCCCTAATCCTGAAAAATGTAAATAAATTGTATTTATTAATCTCGTGTAATATTTTTCAGGTTTAGGGCATAACCCATGTCTCTTGGGTGCATTCGTGTTGACCGACTGAAAAGCACCAAACTTTAGTTTACTAGTGCAACACACAACTAGTCACGTGTCTTTGGCCCAATCGGTGCTCTACTGTTGCCCCTCAATGTAAGCTTACCAACATTGATCACTAAAAGTGACAGTCAGTCTGAAAGACTAGACTTTGTATCATTTTAAATGCTACAAATACTCAAAAATGCTAGAAAGGCTGGAGGCTTCTCGCTTCGCTCGAAGCCAAATACTCTTGAATTGTTAGAAAATTATCTGCATAATACTTATCTTGCTTATCTTGTTTCAAATTACTCGCGAACGGCAAGTGCAAACCAAGGGCAAAGCAAGGTCAAGCGCGCGGGATGCCGCACGCTCACCAGAGCGCGCGGGGACGTGCCCCTTCCATCCAGTCTAAAAGCACTTATAGTGGGCGATGTATTGAAGATAGAGATATGCTCTCGCGGACTTTTTTGTAGAACTTTTCATGCTGACCAATTCTTACGCTCATAATATATTGATATGTTTAACGGTTTACCCAGCGTAAGCTTAAGAAGCGCACGGACGCCAAGTTTGTTTTCGACTTTTTCACTGAAATCGTTACTGCTTGGCTTCCTTTGATCATACATACATTATTTTCTACAGAATCTTTTCTCGAGATATCCTTTACAGAATGGTGAAAACCACATCAAAATCCATTCAGTGGTTCTCGAGATTACCCGTGACATCCAAGAATCGGGGATTTTTGTCTTATACTAACGAAGTAGAGATTGTCTGGGAACACATGCATCAAACGGTACTATGACGTCACACACCTCAGTGCATCTGGGTACATTTCGTCCCGTCACCGTAACGTAACGCCAGACCCCAGCGTAACGACGAAGTCGACAACATCACTTAAAATGATAAAACAACCACTAGTTCCAGAGTGTTTTTGACGAAAGCGCCCTGTCTGTTCGCTTTTAACTAGAGAGCGGCTGGATGGATCGACGTAACATTTGGTGTGAGTATCCAGCACAGGCCAAGCACCTCTCATAAAAGGGCGGCTATGCGGAAACCCCCATCGCAATACCTTTTAAAATTAGTGAATTACCAAAGTTGTGTTGAAAGAAAGACATGTCAAAGCTTATTTTGAGTCCCATGAGGCGAGAAGCAAAACTCGAGAACTATGTTTTAAGACCTGAGAATCATCCGTTTATGAGATACTAGCAACCCGACCCGGCTTCGCCCGGGAACAGTTATGAATGCATTACGTGATAAGCGCTTTTTTTTTTCAATGTCAATGAACAACGACCATTATCCGTTTTACGTCTCGGCATGATGGGTTAAAATCACTGACTGGACTATTAACTATATTATCATGGAGATGCATGTGCAACAAATTCTTGTAGGACGTAATTTAAGAATGGCGAGGTGCATGAAACAAAAATCTCCTTCGGTCCAATCTTAACTTGACTGTGAATTTTGCGGAACGAAAAGTTCACAGGCGAAATGAAGAAAAGCCGAGTTGCACTTCCAGGGAAACTCCAAACACAACCACTCTTCTCTGAAGTCTTAACTCAACACGACTCGACAGTTTGCTGCTGGCTGTATCTGGGGCACTAAGCTCGTACGCTAGCTAAGCTGTAACTGGGGTGATAGGCTCGCCCCTAGCTAGCTCGTAAATTGTCGCCTCAGTAACTGAATGGAGATTGTTGGAAGAAATGAAAACGATGTATTGAAGATAGAGATATGCTCTCCCGGGCTTTTTTGTAGAACTTTTCATCCTGAACAATTCTTACACTCATAGTATAATAGATAGTTTTAACGGTTTGCCCAGCGTAAGCTTAAAAAGCGCACGGACGCCAGTTTTTTCGACATTTTCACTGAAATCGTTACTGCTTGACTTCCTTTGGCCATAAATAAATTATTTTCTACAGAAACCTTCCTCGAGAAATCCTTTACAGAATGGTGAAAACCGCATCAAAATCCATCCTGTTGTTTTCGAGTTGACCCGTAACATCCAAGAATCGGGGACTTGGTTTTATACTAATAGAGATTTGTGTCATAACATTCCAGTTATGGGAGACAGGCTGAATCATAACTACATTAACCCTCTGCTTGTGAGGTGCGGTCAAGGTGACCTCAACAATATTTTGAAGTGTTATTTTTATCCCTACCATTGTTATACTTCCCGCCTTATCTTCTGTGTACCTTCCGAGCACATGCCCTTGAGTCACTGCATAGCTCTGTGCAGCCTAGCTTCTGTTACGTGCGGACGATTGCGTTGTAACGTTTTGGAACGGTATCAGCGACAGTTAACGTTTCACGCTGAGCATGCAAGAGATGCACTTTCAGCAGAAGAAGAATGTTTTGCTGTTTCATTGTGCCAACCAGCGGTCTTGCGGGGCCCTGGACGATATGATAAGGTGGGGCCCACAACAATACGAAATTTAAAATAAAATCAAATGGAAAATAGTTTCGTAATAATAATAAAATAAAGAACAGTCGCAATATTCTGAATACACTACAGTACAATTTTTTAAATAATATGAAAGAAACCTTTAAGTCCCCTTGAAGTTCAAGGCTAGAAAGGAAGGTACAGTAAGCGACAGGAAATAAGGGCTGACCAAAACGGCTCTCGTGTTGTAATTACTCTGCCACGTTATTGAAGCCATTTGCCATTAACAAACACCGCGTAAACACTTCCAAAATAAGGAAATTGTCAACATTACCTTTCAAGTAATAAACTTATCAAAAAGCACGCCGCCATGCTTGCTGCCAACTTACTGATTGTACTACTAGGCAAACCTATTGGCCTGGATAAAGATTATTGATGCGTGACTTCCCCCACTGTGCGTGACAAAAACCAGGGGTGTTTATATTAGCCTAACGCGCTACCTAACCTTTATTGGCCTGGACGAAAACCATTGGTTTGGATGAAAATATTGGTCTGGAAACAATAATGTTGGCACTCTGAAAAAATACAGTAACAGCCTCTAGCGATGAAATATTCAACTCCTGTATATTAGTAACATTGGCCATTTCTATAGAAAATTTTTCGGATTTTAATGGCGCCGGGCAACGTAAACTACACGAGTTTCACCAAAACGAAAATATAGAGCGTTATTAAGCCTCGGGTGAAAAATACCCATGCGCCAGTCCTCGTGGGTTAATCACCGGTCACTCAGACCTCACTGTGACGTCACAGTAATACCAACTCACAAGTAGAGGGTTAAGAATACGGTCAAACAGCCATTAGGAGGATGGGTACCGTTCTGTAATCTACTTCCGTTAGTATATATTGTACTTACATTTCCAAATAATAATTTCAACTCTGAGATTTGCCTGTAACATTGTCATCTTGGCCAACACGCCTGAGGATTTGAATGAGTTTTTGAATGGTATGGACTCCGTCTTACGGAAAGAATTCGTGGCGAAAATTAATAAATGTAAAACAAAAATATTGGAATGCAGCCGACATAAATCAGAATCCTCTATACACAACAAATTGGTAGGTGAAAAACTAAAGGAAGTAGTGATGGGCGAAGCAAAGAGGATATAAAAAGTAGGTTAGCTCAGGAAAGGAAAGCATTTCTACAGAAAAGGAATCTGTTGACATCGAATATAGATTTGCGTATTAGGAAGTAATTTTTGAAGGGCTTTGTCTGGAGCGTGGCGCTCTATGGAAGTGAAACTTGGACTATTGGTGTAGCAGAAAAGAGGAGAATTTAAGCGTTTGAAATGTGGTGTTACAGGAGAATGATGAAGATCAGATGGGTAGATAGGGTTACAAACGAAGAGAGATTAAGACGAGTGGGAGAGGAGAGATGTTTCTGGCGACTGCTAATGAAGAAAAGAGATATGTTGGTAGGACACATACTAATACACCCAGGAATAGCAAGCTTAGTTATGGAAGGAAGGGTCGAGGACAAGAACTGTAGGGGTAGACCAAGGTTACAATATGTTAAACAGATTGCCTCGGACGTAGGGTCTGGTAGCTATGTAGAGATGGAACGATTAGCTCAGGACAGGGAGCCTTGGAGAGCTGCATCAAACCAGTCTAAAGACTGAAGACTCAAACAACAACATTTCCAAATGGGATTACTGTATTTGTCTTTCAGCTTCCACTCTGGAAGCATCCAAAATCTCCTATTACAATTTAGCGCTGAGGCCTCCTCTTTTTCTACTCCTCTCACTCCGAAATCTTTCAATACTGAACCTCGTGGTCTACCTCTGCCTCTCTTACCTTTTACAGCCGAACTTGTTGAGGTCCTCACCTGACGAACAGTTTCTTCTTGCGTGTACCTTCCCATCTGTTTGTTCCAGCAATCCCCTCGTTACGTGCTACGCCTGAACCCTGCATGCCTGTCAAGGTTAATTCATCAGGCTCAATACGATACAGTGTTGCCAGTTGAGACACACACTAATCTGACAGGTCATTTGGTGATCAAAATATTACAGCAAGTAGTTCTCGGAAGAAGTAATGTAATATTGCCTGTCTTCATAATAAAGTAAACCGTGCCCAAAGTGGAACGGAATTGTTCCGGATGTATTTTTGCGTTTTCACAGGTTTCCGTTTTACAAAGGGTTGAGTTTTAATAACACAAATAAATAGTGTATTTTCGCATATAATTACAATGAAATAATAATTTAAAATGTAGGTCTGTAAAAAAATAAGAAAATAGGTTTACATATATTTTCAACTTACGTACAAACATTTCAGTTTCCCTGCTCGTTTCTTTGTTTCACACGTCTTTCAAAGTGCATTGTCGCTACGTCTTTACAAGAGAACGTTGTATGATCTTCTTTGCATTAACTGCAGGAGTTCTGGAATATTCTTGGAAGCTGCAAATTCCTGAAGGTCGCTCACAATAGATAGTGCTTCTCCAAAAGTGTGAATTTTCTTTTTGTTGTCTTCGTCGTCCATTTCTTCCATTACTTGGCACCTGCTGTTTTAGGCAGCAATATCAGCTGCACTTTGAAGGTCTTCAGTCGTTTGTTTCCTAAAACTTTGCTGCAAGTACAGTCGCGCTCAAAACTTAGTACTGTACATATCTTTGTATTATGGATAAGGTAATCCTTCTTAGTCAGGTTATTTAGGCCTACAGTTCTGGAATTTCTTTCCGTTTCCGCGTTAGGCAGTTTTCCGGTTTACAGTATCATTTGACATAGGAAATACCTCCGTTCCGAATGTTGTTTTCGGTCTGTCCAGGTTTCCGGTATATAAAGAGTCCGGTTTAGGCTGGTTTTACTGTGCCTTCTGCTGGTCCATTGATCTCAAAACTCTCCCATCAATTCAATAGACTTTCCATGTGAAATATGCTCTATGCTCTTTGTCCAATTACATACTCTTAACTGAACGTCAAATAGTTTAGGCAACGAACACCAAAGCTCAGGGGCGGATCTAGGGGAGGGCGAGGAGGGCGATCGCCCAGGGCCCCGCGCCATGGACTTTTTTTAAATTTAATTAATTAATTAAATTATTAATTATACTTTTCAAACTAATTTACGATTCATATTCCTTTTTTCAGTGCAGCTATGACCTACCATGACCGTTTAGCAAGTTTAGATTTCAGTGAAATAATAGAAGACTTCAGTCGGGAAAAAAGTCGCAAAGTAATATTTTAGTATTTCATAGTTTACATCTTCCTCTTCAAGGGGACTTAAAGGTTTCTTTTATATTATTAAAAAAATGTACTGTAGTGTATTGATTTCTCTGGACACATCTACCGGATGAATCCTGCCCGATTAACCAAGAAAATCTTTGACTTCTTTTCCAAAAAGAAGATCAAACCTAATTGGTTCACGGAAGTAGAAAAGGACCTGCGAGAGCTTCAGATTACTGAAATCATGTTGATGAATGGTACAGCCAAAACCGTGACCAAAGACAACACCAAGAAGTTCCAAGCCAGAGTCGTCTACAGGAAACCGATGCAGATATCACAAGAGGAAAGAAAGAGGAGATCAGAGAGAATGAAGAAGTATTGGGAGAAAAGGAGAGCACAAGCATCTAAGAAGTGAATGATCTGACGTACCCCAAAGTGGGTGATTCGAGAAGAAGAAGAAGAAGAATAAAATCTTGTAACTATTCTTTATGTTATTATTATTATTACCAACCTATTTTCCATTTGATTTGATCTTTTAATTTCCTATTGTTGAGGGCCCCACCTTATTATATCGCCCAGGGCCCCGCAAGGCCTGGACCCGCCACTGCCAAAGCTCAGCATGCTATCTACTACGCCGCTCCAATGTGATGCTTGGCAATGTTTAGTCTGTCAGTAATTGTTTACTTTTTAGTTCATTTTGAACGAAACATTTTTATAATTTAATTATTTCAACTAGGTCTTACAATACTGGAAAAAACCTCATCATTCACAATATATATATTCACGTTTTCACTAGTATTTATCCGCGGGCCGCATACACTGACTTTGAGGGCCGCGGGTTGTGCACCCCTGGTCAAGCCAATCACGTGAGCACCCGAGGAGACTACAGAGCTGGGGAACTCTCTCCTTCACGCTGTGGTTATCAGCTCCTTGTACTTGCCGCTTAATGCGACCTATCCTGAGTGGAGGTCATATTAAGCATCCCCTACTCATATCACCACTTACGACAGACAGGCAGGTATGAGTGAAAATGGAAGACACCCGAATATACTGTAGATGTTGTCTCTCAGAGAGAGTTGTGACCTATTCCGTGTACTGTCTTCTATCTCCAGCCCCATATACACTATAGGACTGCTCGTGCTCATACAGATGTCCTCGTAGATAGCTGCTGAGGCCCAGTGGCCTACCGACGGTGGGGGGAGGGTTTAACCCCCTCCCCAGAGATATTTGTTAACTTGAACCCATATGTTGTCCCATCTATCACCTGCCTTACATTTCCACCTTCTTTAGTCAAGTATCGTATATATTTTAAAAGCGATCACATTCCTCGCTTGGTAAATGTCCTGCATTCTACTCGCAGCGAGACTCCTTCAGCGTTGAAGTTAGCCATGGACCAGTTTTTCTGTTGAAGTGTACGATCGGTAAATTCTATCACATCGCTTTAATTGTGTGTCCGTTTCGTTAAAGAGGAGTTCCTGCAATTTATCCTATCAATGATGCAGATAAAGTTAATAGAGCCAATAGTAATGGCAGTGGGAACACGGACAATAAAACATTATTTTTCTCCCACATAATAACCAGTAACCACGTAACTATGGTCATGATGTTACCACTGCATCGTTTCAGTTTTGTTATATTTTTATTGATGTGTAACATCTTTCCACTCGGTATCTGGATATTTTTGTGGGAGTGATATTGCAAAAGAGACGGAAGTGGATGGGACGGAAACAATGAGCGCGCGCGGTGGCGGAGATCGGTACAACGACGTACTGTAAGCCATGTGACTATGTGGAATGTAAATCGCATACGGTTTACCTCAAGGTTTGGAGGCCCCATTAAAGAAATTGCTTCAATAAATCATCTTTAAATTGTCGTTCTTTGGTGTGAAAATATTCAGTATATCATATTTGCTGAAAACAATTACGATTTATTAAATCTTCATACTTTTGCTGTCACTCGATACGTCGAGTGCTATATCGCATCAACCAACACTCCAAACAACGTAGGAATTCAGTATATTAACACCGACTACTAACATTAATTGAAACTTCGTTGGTCCAAATAGCTTAATCACTTTGTATTTTGTAATGAAAACACCCATACATAGCCCAAGAGTTACACTTCTAACATGTGCAGATAGACTTGCCAGCTGATTGAAATCGAGTTCGTAGTTGTCTGCGCGAACCGCTAGATGGCACGCATAATCGGTGTCGCCAGTTTCTCGTGGGAGTTTCCACTATTATCATATTAAGCTATTTGGTGGGTCTAAACGTATCACTTAAATAACACCGCCGGCATGGGTTCACTAACTGGCCGGTATAAAGCGCAGCTCGCATCAAGTAGGCAGTGGATTGCTCCCGCATGCAGTTGCAGGTAAATGTCACTACTGCAGGTGCATTGGAGAATCCTTTCATGTTTGCTGGCACAAGGTAGCACTATGAATTCATTCTTTAGAAATGCGAGTAAGTAATATGGAATTATTCGAATAACATGTCAGATGTTACACATCATATGCGACTACTGTAAGGCTCGTAATTTTTTTTAGTTACTGTTTTCCATATAAAAAAATCATTTTCTTATTGTGCTGAAAATATAATGAAGCCCAAAATAGCTTTCATCCAAAGAAAGTCTTTATTATTTATTGTCTTTTATGAATATTAATCGAAATATTTTAATAATGTATGATGAAGATGACTGTTGTTTTAGGGGCGGAACAGCAGGGTCATCTGTCCCTTTAATAGTGTAGGCCTACACAATTACCCTTCTATAGTAATGAACCCAACCCCCCAGAAGGAGATCCTGCGTACGCCACTGTTGAGGCCATTATTATTATTACTACCGACAGTAGTAGCTACGCTCGCTGACATGCAACGCTATGCCATGGGACCTCGGAATCGGTAAACAGGGGTTCGAACCTCACAGTCGGCCATCCTTGAAATGGTTTTTCGTGGTTTCCCCATTTTCAACTCCAGGCAAATGCTGGGATGTTAACTCGGCAGCTTCCTTCCATCACCTTGCCCAATTGTATTAATTTTCATTCATCTCTAATGAGGTTGGTATCAGGAAGGGCATCCGACAGTAAAAATCACCTGTCATTTTACATTTAATCTAATCCTCATCCCCATGAAAAACGAGATTGACATGCACTATTATTATTAGGGCTCGGATTCGAGCATATTTGCATATTTTTTTCCTGAATAGTACACATTGAAAGAAGCCTTTCGGTGATGTTTTCACCTCTCTGGGACCAACAGAATTGAAATTTATCGAACATATAAATGCATAAAACCGCGGTTTTCAGAATAGAAGCATATAAAAGCATATTCTTGTGGTTTTCGTCTAAATCGTTTGTTTTTCTTCGAATCCCCCCCCCCCCTAATTCGGGCCCTGACCATCCTTAAAGTTCGAAATCAGAAATAATTATTGAAAAGCCTATCTGGTGCAAATAATAGAACCGCAGGCTTTTAACCTTTAGTGAGGTCGTTCTCGTCATTGAAACTTTTATTGACTGATTTAAGAAAGTCATTCAAAACTGAAAACATAGAAAAAATTCTTGTTGTACAGACCAATGCAGATCTACTTCATTGACTCGCCTAATTCTAAACATTTTGTAAATGAACTTTTAAACTGTAACTTTTATAAGAAAACTTCTCATTTATATACTTGTAAAACTTGAATGCGAGTATATTGCAGTGTATCATACATACAATTAGAAAATAAAGCTCGTATATAAAGGTATGTTATTGGTTTTTTCGTTTCACTTTCCTTTCTATAGTTTTTAACGGTGTTTTTCGAGCATATTCTGCATATTTAACCGCATATAATGGCTTTTTCGAGCATATCTATCGAGCATAAAACACATGATTTTCGAGCATATCTGGAGATTTTATCGAGCATATCGATCCGAGCCCTATTATTATCTTGAGGACGAAGAACTTGTTTAACCCTTTATTGGTTAGTGGTCTATACTATATATTAACCATCTTCTATAAGGGCGAATTATATTGTCAACTAGCAACCCGACCCGGCTTCGCCCGGGAACAGTTATCAATGCATTACCTGATGAGCGCTTTTTTCCCAATGTCAATGAATAACGACCATTTTTTTTCCGTCTCGGCATGATGGGTTAAAATCACTGACTGGACTATTAATTATATTCTCATGGAGATGTATGTGCAACAAATTTTTGTCAGACGTAATTTAAGAATGGCGAGGTGCATGAAACACAAATCCCCCTTCCGTCCAATCTTAACTTGGCTGTGAATTTTGCGGAACGAAAAGTTCACAGGCGAAATGAAGAAAAGCCGAGTTGCACTTCCAGGGAAACTCCAAACACAACCACTCTTCTCTAAAGTTGTTAACTCAACACGACTCGACAGTTTGCTGCTGGCTGTATCTGGGGCAATAAGCTCGTCCGCTAGCTAAACTGTAACTGTCGCCTCAGTAACTGAATGTAGATTGTTGGAAGAAATGAAAACGTAAAACACTTATTAGAGTAGGCGATGTATTGAAGATAGAGATATGCTCTCCCGGGCTTTTTTGTAGAACGTTTCATGCTGCACAAATCTTACACTCATAGTATATAGATATTTTTAACGGTTTGCCCAGCGTAAGCTTAAAAAGCGCACGGACGCCAGTTTTTTTTCGACCTTTTCACTGAAGTCGTTACTGCTCGGCTTCCTTTGATCATAAATAAATTATTTTCTGCAGAAATCATCCTCGAGATATCCTTTACAGAATGGTGAAAACCTCATCAAAATCCATCCAATGGTTCTCGAGTTCACCCGTTACATCCAAGAATCGGGGACTGTTTTGTACTAAGTAGAGATGATGCTGATGGTTGAATGTTTCAGCGATATAACAACAAATGTTTTTTGGAAGTGTTAATATTACTGGACACCAAATATTATCTCTTTATCACCTGGACCTAAAGTACATGAAACATGTTTTTAAATAAAAACAATTAAAATGAAAAAGTTCTAAAAATGGTAGGCCTAATAATTAAAAATAAAAATGCCCATAAAATTAAAATTATAATACTTTTATATTCTTAATTTTTAGAACATTAGAATGTTAAAGAAAATAAAAATAAACATTATTAACTTAATTAACATTAGAGTGAAACAATTAAATCAGAAACTTAGGGAAAATGATAATAAAATTAGAATTAAAAATAAATACAGTAAGCTTATAAAAAATATAATTCTATTCTTTTATAAGCTTAATTTTAAGAACATTAAAATGTTAAAGAAAACCAAAATTAAAATTAATAATAATTAATATTACAACAAAACAATTATAATTACATTAAAATAAATACCATATAAAATATCTTCATTGTTAATCTGCTCGATAAAGGGCTAATTATCATTACAAATATTGTTGATAAAATTAATTTTAAGGGCTTGGGATACCTTGGTCATCTGTCCCATGTACTTGGGTGCGTATAGAAATCGTCTGATAACCTGTGGTATGTAGTGTTTGTAGTAGTGTGAACAGGATTTTGTAATCGAGCCTAGGATTGGGAAAGCGACGGCAGAGGTCTCAATAGAATTTGCCTGGCGTAGAGGTAGCAAATCACGGAAAACCACTTCTAGGTTTGCTGAGATGCGATTCGAAATCATCCCTTCTCAGTTTTGCCTCACGAGATCGAGTGTACCTTGTTCCAAACCTCGTATCAACATTACATTCCTTGGTCGAGCAGGGAATCAAACTGGAGCCTCAAACTCATATTCCTACAGCGAATTGGTAATTACGAGGTTTGAGGTTAAAACTATTCCTAAGCCATCTTCTTTCTCAATATAATTGCTCGTAATTTCGGGCGTATTGTTGTGAATCAGCATTGATGGGGCCATGGAATTGTCGTTGGGAGCTGCGTGCGGTCGGCCGCGGAGGCCCCAACTCCCGAGCCCCCTCACCAATGTCATGTAAAGGACATGTTATCAATGGTTACCCGTTCATAAATATGGGTGCGGGGGACGGAGGAAGGGGAGACCTGTTGCGCATGCGCGACCGATACTTGGCGGGATTCCGACATTTAATAAGATAAACAAAAGAAACAAGTAATAATACTAGCGTATTTAGCAATGAACGTAATATGAAATTGATTTATGCAGAGTCAGCTCAGCTGCGAAATAGTGAATAGTGGATATTGTATGTATCATTCTTATCAGCAACCATTTACGTAAATATTTCCTGTAAGTGTAGCCTACACGGTCTGTTGCACCAGAAGTTATCGTTATGAAACAGTCACTGTTGGCCTATGTGCCTTCTGGTTGAGAGATTAACTTACACACTCAAGTGTCCTGGCCCTCCTAACATCTAGGTTATCGGCCCCTAATGGTTTGGATGATCATGATTTATGAAAAAAGACGATGACAAAAACTGAACTAGCTTACTGACTTTACGGTAATACAAGAAGACTAACAAAACCAGCTCATAGGGAAAAGGAAAAGGAATGCACTCTCGCCTAGAAGAATAACAACTGGGGAATTCGGAAAGAGGCAAAGCCATGAAGGAGGGAAAATAGGGAAATGAGGAATCCCTCGCGGTCGGCAAATCCCGATCTCACCAACCCTGAGCTCTTGATGGTGTAGCACTATCCAGGATAGGGCTACATACACCCTGCCTCCATTAGGGCCTTCAGTAGAAGGCAGGAGATACTGTGAGCCCTTGAGGTTGTAGCACTATCCAGGGTGGGGATACATACACCCTGCCTCCTTTAGGGCCTTAACCAGAAGGCAGGAGATACTGTGAGCCTTTGAGAGTGTAGCATTACCCAGGGTGGGGCTACATACACCCTGCCTCCTTTAGGGCCTAGAGCAGAAGGCAGGAGATACTGTGAGCCCTTGAGAGTGTAGCATTACCCAGGTGGGGTTACATACACCCTGCCTCCTTTAGGGCCTTGAGCAGAAGGCAGGAGATACTGTGAGCCCTTGAGAGTGTAGCATTACCCAGGGTGGGGTTACATAAGCCCTGCCTCCTTTAGGGCCTTGATCAGAAGGCAGGAGATACTGTGAGCCCTTGAGAGAGTAGCACTATCCAGGGTGGGGCTACTCACACCCTGCCTCCTTTAGGGCTTTGAGCAGAAGGCAGGAGATATTGTGAGCCCTTGAGGCTGTAGCACTATCCAGGGTGAGCAGAAAGCAGGAGACGCCAAGACTCGCGAAGAATGAGGCTATTAGGAAAGACGGGACAAGAGCCAACAGTCAACATCATGCATGACTGTAGGCCACATCTGTTAAGTAAATATTATGCTTCTGTATAAGTGCGATGGTTTTGGGACAGATCATTGAGGTTATCAGCTGCAATAAGTGATGGTGTTTTCAAATTTTCTTTAACGCACTCCGATCATTTTCCTACAGCGCTATGTGACGAAGGACGACGCCGTCAGGAGCTCGGGACAGCTGAAGTTTTCTGATCATTTGTCCATTGTTCTGCTAATCACCGCCACAGACTGTGATTTTAGGCGGCTTCGGTGGTGTAGTGGGTAGCATGCTGAGCTTCTAAGCCCAAGGTCGCGGGTTCAAACACGGCCGAAGTTGTCGGATTCTTTAAGAGAGTTAAAAAGCCCTCCGTATGCCTTCCTTCGGAGGGGAAGTAAAGCCAGTGGGCCCATGTCATAGATTCATTGCATGTAAAAGACCATTCCACTAACTACAATTGTGTGAAGCCTAATTTGTATGTTAGATTCGATTAACGCTCTATTAGTTCCACCGTTCGCCGCCAGGTGCCGGTCACGGTAGCATTTAGTAGATAAGTTTTCGTCTAAGTGTCGTTGGCGGTAGCATTTGTTAGCAAAAGTAAGAACTACTTGGAATTGATCGTCTGCATTCCTTACCTGAATCACAGATAACACACACTAATACAGCCATCACAATTAACACCGGTTATCAGACAGATTCTACACACACCCAAAGTACACGGGGCTACATGACCGCGTAGTCGTAGCCTCTAAACTGAGGAACCAACCAACCAGACTGTGATTTATTTTAAAACCTAGCAAACCGCCCCGGCTTCGCCCGGGAACAGTTATGAATTGATTACGTGTTAAGTGCTTTTTTTTTCGATGTCAATGAACTACGACCTAAGACATCCGTTTTACGTTTCGGCATTATGGGTTAAAATCACTGACTGGACTATTAATTATATTATCATGGAGATGCATGTGCAACAAATTCTTGTCAGACGTAATTTATGAACGGCGAGGTGCATGAAACACAAATCCCCCTTCCGTCCAATGTTAACTTGACTGTGTATTTTGCGGAAAGAAAAGTTCACAGGCGAATTGAAGAAAAGCCGAATTGCACTTCTAGGGAACTCCAAACACAACCACTCTTCTCTGAAGTCTTAACTGAACACGACAAGACAGTTTGCTGCTGGCTGTATCTGGGGCAATAGGCTCGCCCCTAGCTAGCTCGTATAAACTGTCGCCTCAGTAATTGGATGGGGATTGTTGGAAATGAAAACGTAAAAACTCTTATAGAGGGCAATGTATTGAAGATAGAGAATTGCTCTCGCGGACTATTTTGTAGTACGTTTCATGCTGAACAATTTTTACACTCATTGTATGTTGATATTTTTAACGGTTTGCCCAGCGTAAGATTAAAGAGCGCACGGAAGCCAGGTTTTCTTTTTCGACTTTCTCACTGAAATCGATACTGCTTGGCTTCCTTTGATCATAAATAAATTATTTTCTACAGAAACCTTCCTCGAAGTATCCTTTCCTGGTGAAAACCGCATCAAAATCCATCCAGTGGTTCTCGAGATTACCCGTGACATCCAAGAATCGGGGACTTTGTTTCATACTAAGTAGAGATAGAGATTTTATTTAATCACTTTGACTACGGAGGTAAGGGAGACTGACCGGGCGAAGCCGGGCTAGTACTGTGTTACATAAAGCTGACGCCCATCACTTTCACTCGGACAGCACGCCACTGACGGTGTGTGTGAGGCAACTCATATCGAACACTAATATGCTGTAGAAAGTTGTGCCATCACCGCAAGGACATGCGCTAGAGATGTGACTCTCATACCGGGTCTTCATCGTAATCACGTCGCGCAGGTTGCCCAACTTGAAACATGTGCACCAGGCCTCTTCGGAGGACACACACACCATTATTAATTAATTAATTAATTTGTTTGAGTCTTCAGTCTTATGACTGGTTTAATGCAGCTTTCCACGCCTCCCTGTCTAATTTTGCATATAACTATGTTCTCTCCTTTTTCTTTTAACCCGCAAGGACAAGACATAAATAATGCTCTATATTTTCGTTTTGGTCAGCCCTTATTTAATGTCGCTTACTGTACCTTCCTTCCTAGCCTTGAACTTGACCCTGCAAAATAAACATGTGCATAGATTTTGGAACACTCAAGTTATTTCTATATTATTTACGAATGGGTCAGATTTACCCATGGCGCCAGTTCTGGCGTGGCAATTTTCGGCTTACGTTATTCGGGACAATCTGTTAAAAATAAGGAATGACATCCAATTATTTTGGTGCAGTACGATCACATAGCTCACGTTCTTGTTGATCCATGTTTAGGGTCTCGGGATACCTTGGTCATCAGCTCCTTTGTTCAACACTATCAAGGCCAATGGTAGGCTACTGTTACGAAAATTATGGTCATGTTTCTGCGTGTTAAATTTGAAAAATGTAAATAAATCTCATTTTATATTGGGAATAGTTCATAGGAAGACACCAGATGTAAAATTTCTTCATTAAAATCCGTACGACTACGACAAAAAGGGAGTGACACACTGTGGGTCAACATGACCGGCGCCTGTGCTCGTGTTATATTTTTAGCCTACTTTTCACATTTTGCAAAAATGAGGAAAAGGTAGACTTATGAGATCGGGTAAATGTCTGTCTGTCTGTCTGTCTGTCCTTCTGTCTGTCTGTCTGGCTGGCTGTGTGTGTGTGTCCCCGTATCAACTCCAAAACGGCTGAAGCAATCGAAACAAAATTTGGTAGGAGTAAAGATCTATACTTGAATATCTCACGGCCATATTTGAAAATCATGTCAGTGCTACCAAATGCTGAAAAATCGCAATTGAAATTTTAGCTACATTTTGGATATCTTAGAATGTATGAATGGGAGCTATTTCAAAATTTGCACACGTATAGATAATAATATTGCAGTTTAAATTCCAGGAGGCCATACATGGCAGTCTTGCCAAAATGATTATAAGCCTGCTGATAGGTCCAAATTTTAAATGCATATAACTTCTACACTATCGATTGGATTTCAACCAAATTTCGTATGTGCTATGTGTACATAAACAGATATGACTGAGCGTATTTTTAAAAGAGCCACCAGGGCTGCCAACTGTTAATAAATGCTCTCAATTCTTTTATCCAAATACCCATATATCAGAAAGTATGCAAGCCGACAGCTTTAAATTATGCACACGTATAGTACCTGACATTCTATATTAATTTGGAGTAACTTATATACGTCAGTGCTACCAACATGATTCCAAGCCTGCTGATAGGTCCAATTTTAAAATGCATGTAACTTCTATACTAACTAATGGATTTCATTCAAAATTGACACAACAATAGATCACATTATTTCAGATTATTTCTGACCAATACATGTATGTCATTGTTGCCAACATGATTTTACGTGCGCTGTTAGATCCAATGTTTAACTGAATGTAACGTCCATCCTATCCATTGGACTTCAACCAAATTTTGTGTTCTGTACCTTAAGAGATGGAACTAAGAATATAATCAGTCACCAGGGCTGCCAACTGTAGTTCTCTATTAGGCTACATTATGTCAGGTATACTGTATTTTGAACTAATTAGAAATTTCAATATTACCAACTTAATTTCGTCATTATTCTAGATAGATCCATATAGATTAATCATTGGCATGAATCTTAAATTTTAAGAAAAGTAGGCTCTTTAGTTCGTCACGGAACTTCTTGTTTTCACACCAGTTCTGAAGGGTTAAATAAGGAAACGTACTTTCTGGATGCGCGAACAGCATCGTTATGGGAAATGAGGAGCTACAAGCGATACATTTGCTCATTGTTGGGAATTATTACTAGGCAAAGAAAACAACAACAACACTTGTACATTTTTGTTTGAAAAGTGAAAGGTCAATGGAACATGAACGATGTTCGCATAAATTACCTCGCTTTACGAATTCTTGGTTTCCTGTCGTAGATTTCTCCTGAAATTCCCAGATCATTATTAGTAATTCAATGTAACCACCTTGTGTGGAGAGATTTATATTCCCACGGCCTTTTTGTGCCTTATTTTAGGGAATTCTTGCTGTGCCAAAGCGCTTTGCCTTTCACTAACGTAGACTACCTTAGTTCAGTTGGACACTGACACTGGCAGCGGAGCGGTGTTTCGTTCCGCATTACATTGCGTTAATTGATATTTCGTTTAACTTCAATTATTCAATATTGATCACTTTTATGATACAATTCAAATTTTCATTAATTTCCCAACCATTTGGAAGCACTGGGAACTTTATTTTGAGAGTGCATTTTTGCAGAGAGGAATTCCGCTCGCGACTAAATAAAGTAGCCGTTTCGATGGCGTGATCTCGAGACGTATAAACAACCAGTGCCGATTCCCGCCCTCCATTCGTGATTCCTTTTATCCCACAACAACGCAGCTTCAATCTTGACCAATTGTAAGCCAGTAAAGGTAAATTAGTATCCCTTATTGGATGTGAAATAATCTACAGATACATTTTCGTCATTGAAAATAGAAGAGTAAAGAATGCACATCTTATTGCTGGAAGTTCTGTATTCAAAATGAACATAGCCATCATAGGCTATATTGCTAGGGCTCGGATTTTTAGGTAAATATTGTTTTTATTTAAATACATATTTTAAGCACTTTTTCTATAAAACCATAAATTCCTGCTTTTCACTTATTAGCACATAAAAAGATATAATATTTACTTTTTTTAAAATCAGTATGCTAGATCTTTCAGTTTATTGCATTTTTGTTCTGTGTCACTTCAACGGGAAGAACCTGTGAGCTATCTAATCTTCATGCAGAGCGTTAGTCAGCTTGCAACTGTGTTATTCTTAACTTGTCGCCCCGTGCCACTCACTGTGGAAGCCCGGGATTTCCTTGTCCATAGGCATTTTGCACCACGTGTTACACTCCCACTCCCCCAGCTACCTGGAACCAGTGTCACTCACATGCAGTTCATTTCTGGCACTGTAAAGTGTAAGGCAGTTCTACGATGCCTAAAGTGAAAACAACTACAAGTTATCGTCTGTTGCAGAATTTAAAGATAAGTTTACTTCTGATGGGGGCGTTCTGTTTTGCCAACCATGTGGGAAAGCAATCAAGGCTGAACAGCGATCTCAAATTATACAACACCTCAAGGGCAAGAAACATATTGCCGCAGTTTCGCGCCTTCAGAAGAAGTGTTTCGCGATAATCGTCGGTCATTTGTGATGGACAACCTGAAGATGTTTCTCGTTGTGTATTGTAATGCTTCAGCAGTCACTGAGACATAGCATAATACTGCATATTGTTTATATTTACATTAATAAACTAAATTATAATTAAATATATGTACTTTTTGTCACATATTTCAGGTATTTTTAATACATAAAAAATAAATATTTTCCTAATTTACAGCACCTAAAAATCCGAGCGCTATACATTACACACGATAAAAGCCAGTGAGGAAAGCTGATGAAGATGACAGTTTACCACCAAGACGCAGGGCACCAATCGGAAGGGCTATTTGAACCTCATCATATAGTAAGCTACTGAGATAAATAAAACCAACATCAGAATCAGGACGAAATGTCACTACTGATAAACGGTTCAGGTCCACAGGTTATCTCTAGTCGCCACTTTTCGGAGGAATAAAACAGAATATATACGTGAAGAGTTTGGTTTCGATGAGAATATGTCGTGAAGAGCGCAGTACTTTGGACTATGAGGATATGTCGCCCCTTTCATACGTGGCGAAGAAGAGTCGCGTGATGAATGAAGTCTCTTCCATGTAGGCTACTTTTCAGTTTGTTTGTTTTATTTTTTAACGTATGGCTTTGAGTGCCGGGAGTGTCCGAGGACATGCTCGGCTCGCCAGAGTTTGTAGCTGCTTCCATGCGGACACCCGTGGGGTGAGCTACAAGTAGCGTCGCGTATGGAGTGTTGACTGGGGAGGAAAGTGTGAATGGGGAGTTGGAAGGTAGCGGCTGTGGCTTTAGGTAGGTTTTGCTGTAATATGATTCAGTAACATCGTTACATATCAGGAGTAACGGGACCCGCTCAGTAACATTGACATTGTTGATGGATAGTGTTCCTTAAATCTGGTGCGACAGCGAGTTCACGGCCATACACGCGAGTCGTGTACCCGCCTTCAGCCTTTTACGACGCACTTCGAATGCTGCAAGAACGATAGCTTTTTACGATCGAGTGTCGGGTCGGGTGGCTGAGGAACGCAGTCTTGAAGGACGCATAGTGATGTTGACTCTCGCTTAGTATTCATCTGTGGACGTAAACACAGCTCAACAACATGCATACATAGCGTGAGGACGCTAAACACTGCGCTGCGCTGAGTCGTAACGTGAAGCCCTCTATGACAATGCATTGTACTGTACAGGATCGTAGCGTGAATATACTAAGCCCTCTGTGACAATGCATTGTACTGCACAGAGTCGTAGCGTGAATATACTAAGCCCTCTGTGACAATGCATTGTACTGTACAGGATCGTAGCGTGAATATACTAAGCCCTCTGTGACAATGCTTTGTACTGTACAGAGTCGTAGCGTGAATATACTAAGCTCTCTCTGACAATGCTTTGTACTGTACAGGATCGTAGCGTGAATATACTAAGCCCTCTGTAACAATGCATTGTACTGTACAGAGTCGTAGCGTGAATATACTAAGCTCTCTGTGACAATGCTTTGTACTGCACAGAGTCGTAGCGTGAATATACTAAGCCCTCTGTGACAATGCTTTGTACTGCACAAAGTCGTAGCGTGAATATACTAAGCCCTCTGTGACAATGCATTGTACTGTACAGGATCGTAGCGTGAATATACTAAGCCCTCTGTGACAATGCATTGTACTGTACAGGATCGTAGCGTGAATATACTAAGCCCTCTGTGACAATGCATTGTACTGTACAGAGTCGTAGCGTGAATATACTAAGCTCTCTGTGACAATGCTTTGTACTGCACAGAGTCGTAGCGTGAATATACTAAGCCCTCTGTGACAATGCTTTGTACTGCACAGAGTCGTAGCGTGAATATACTAAGCCCTCTGTGACAATGCATTGTACTGTACAGGATCGTAGCGTGAATATACTAAGCCCTCTGTGACAATGCTTTGTACTGTACAGGATCGTAGCGTGAATATAATAAGCCCTCTGTAACAATGTATTGTACTGTACAGAGTCGTAGCGTGAATATACTAAGCCCTCTGTAACAATGCATTGTACTGTACAGAGTCGTAGCGTGAATATACTAAGCTCTCTCTCTGACAATGCTTTGTACTGTACAGGATCGTAGCGTGAATATACTAAGCCCTCTGTGACAATGCATTGTACTATACAGGATCGTAGCGTGAATATACTAAGCCCTCTGTAACAATGCTTTGTACTGTACAGAGTCGTAGCGTGAATATACTAAGCCCTCTGTGACTATGCATTGTACTGCACAGAGTCGTAGCGTGAATATACTAAGCCCTCTGTAACAATGCATTGTACTGCACAGAGTCGTAGCGTGAATATACTAAGCCCCCTGTGACAATGCTTTGTACTATACAGGATCGTAGCGGGAATATACTAAGCCCCCTGTGACTATGCATTGTACTGCACAGAGTCGTAGCGTGAATATACTAAGCCCCCTGTGACAATGCTTTGTACTATACAGGATCGTAGCGGGAATATACTAAGCTCTCTGTGACTATGCATTGTACTGCACAGAGTCGTAGCGTGAATATACTAAGCCCCCTGTGACAATGCTTTGTACTATACAGGATCGTAGCGGGAATATACTAAGCCCCCTGTGACTATGCATTGTACTGCACAGAGTCGTAGCGTGAATATACTAAGCCCCCTGTGACTATGCATTGTACTGCACAGAGTCGTAGCGTGAATATACTAAGCCCTCTGTGACTATGCATTGTACTGCACAGAGTCGTAGCGTGAATATACTAAGCCCTCTGTAACAATGCATTGTACTGCACAGAGTCGTAGCGTGAATATACTAAGCCCCCTGTGACAATGCTTTGTACTATACAGGATCGTAGTGGGAATATACTAAGCCCTCTGTGACAATGCTTTGTACTGCACAGGATCGTAGCGTGAATATACTAAGCCCTCTGTGACAAAGCATTGTACTGTACAGGATCGTAGCGTGAATATACTAAGCCCTCTGTGACAATGCTTTGTACTGTACAGAGTCGTAGCGTGAATATACTAAGCCCCCTGTGACAATGCTTTGTACTATACAGGATCGTAGCGTGAATATACTAAGCCCTCTGTGACAATGCGTTGTACTGCACAGAGTCGTAGCGTGAATATACTAAGCCCTCTGTAACAATGCTTTGTACTGCACAGAGTCGTAGCGTGAATATACTAAGCCCTCTGTAACAATGCTTTGTACTGCACAGAGTCGTAGCGTGAATATACTAAGCCCTCTGTAACAATGCATTGTACTGCACAGAGTCGTAGCGTGAATATACTAAGCCCCCTGTGACAATGCTTTGTACTATACAGGATCGTAGCGGGAATATACTAAGCCCTCTGTGACAATGCTTTGTACTGCACAGGATCGTAGCGTGAATATACTAAGCCCTCTGTGACAAAGCATTGTACTGTACAGGATCGTAGCGTGAATATACTAAGCCCTCTGTGACAATGCTTTGTACTGTACAGAGTCGTAGCGTGAATATACTAAGCCCTCTGTGACAATGCTTTGTACTATACAGAGTCGTAGCGTGAATATACTAAGCCCTCTGTGACAATGCTTTGTACTGCACAGAGTCGTAGCGTGAATATACTAAGCCCTCTGTGACAAAGCATTGTACTGTACAGGATCGTAGCGGGAATATACTAAGCCCTCTGTGACAATGCTTTGTACTGCACAGGATCGTAGCGTGAATATACTAAGCCCTCTGTGACAAAGCATTGTACTGTACAGGATCGTAGCGTGAATATACTAAGCCCTCTGTGACAATGCATTGTACTGTACAGAGTCGTAGCGTGAATATACTAAGCCCTCTGTGACAAAGCATTGTACTGTACAGGATCGTAGCGTGAATATACTAAGCCCTCTGTGACAAAGCATTGTACTGTACAGGATCGTAGCGGGAATATACTAAGCCCTCTGTGACAATGCTTTGTACTGCACAGGATCGTAGCGTGAATATACTAAGCCCTCTGTGACAAAGCATTGTACTGTACAGGATCGTAGCGTGAATGTACTAAGCCCTCTGTAACAATGCTTTGTACTGTACAGAGTCGTAGCGTGAATATACTAAGCCCTCTGTGACAATGCTTTGTACTGTACAGAGTCGTAGCGTGAATATACTAAGCTCTCTGTGACAAAGCATTGTACTGTACAGGATCGTAGCGGGAATATACTAAGCCCTCTGTGACAATGCTTTGTACTGCACAGGATCGTAGCGTGAATATACTAAGCCCTCTGTGACAAAGCATTGTACTGTACAGGATCGTAGCGTGAATATACTAAGCCCTCTGTGACAATGCATTGTACTATACAGGATCGTAGCGGGAATATACTAAGCCCTCTGTAACAATGCATTGTACTGTACAGAGTCGTAGCGTGAATATACTAAGCCCTCTGTGACAATGCATTGTACTATACAGGATCGTAGCGTGAATGTACTAAGCCCTCTCTGACAATGCGTTGTACTGTACAGAGTCGTAGCGTGAATATACTAAGCCTCCTGTGGCAAAGCATTGTACTGTACAGAGTCATAGCGTGAACATGCTCTCTGTACAGTTCACGCCACAGTTTTGGCCGGTCAGCCCCGGTTGCGCAGTCATACAGCGGACAGTTGGCAAGCCTCAGGCACGTGGGTTGCTTGCCGCGCAACTGACAAATCACGTGTCAATTGCATATGTCGGAGGCTCGCCGACTGTCCTCTGTATGAGTGCGCAACCGGGGCTGACCGGCCAAAACTGTGACGAAAACTGTATCTCATCACTTTATGTTTTTCTATCTATCTATCTATCTAACATTTATCATTCTCCTGTAACACCATATTTCCGATTTTTTGCTGCATCAGCAGTCAAAGTTTCATTTCCATACAGCCTCAAGCTCTAGACAAAAGCTTTCAAATAACTTAATATAGGATTTCCTTGCCTGCGATCCTCTTTGCCTCGCCCATCACCACTCATTTCCTCCTACTTCCTTCAGCTGTCAATTGGGTTTTCTTCCCATTATTTAACGATTTCCTCAAGAAACGTAAACAAGCTGATTTTACGATAACTTTTACTTCCATCAGCTTTGACTTTCTGAGGTAGGGGACGACACCTCGCCTGTCTTCAAGCCTATTCAACGCACTTGATGCAATGCTCCTTCCAGTGCCCTATCAAATTCTGTTCTCAGTATTACACGTCCTTTCTAATCGTCTTCAATTTCCTCTTCCCTCAATGTCCTTACCTCTCCTCCTCTTTCCGTTCCTTGTCCCGAGAGTACTTTTAATTCTTTGATAATTCTTCCTGTTTTCAAACAATTGTCTATACTTGCAATTTCTCTTTGAACCATTCTTGTTTCGTCTCTTGTATTCTTCTGATTTCGCCGTTCCTTCACATTACTCTTTCGATCACATCCTTTTCTGACTTTGGACATTGGGCGATATGGCTTTCCTGAGCAAGGGGTTGGAAGGAAGCGGCCGTGGCCTAGTACCATCCCCGCATTTGCCTGGAGTAGAAACTAAACCTCTAGAAACATTTCAAGGACCCCTGGCGGAAGGTTGGAACTTATTCGTTTCTAAATCCGGAGATAGTACTCGTTTGGTATAGGTCAAGACATAGGGACATGTTGGTCATCAGTCGCGTGTTCTTGTAATTGGGGTCAGAATATGGGTTGGAGGAGGCCATGGAACCATCCCAGCATTTGACTGAGGTAGAAAACAAACCCGCCTCATTCAGGAGGCTGAGTGTACCCCAACCCAACTCTCAAACAAGAATTGAATTTCTTGGCAGAGCCGGGAATCAAACCCCTAGTCTACTTCCGCTAATGCAGTCGTGTGCCATAATACCTATATCCCTATAATATATTATAATTGTGAAAGTTAGTTAGTCTGTTTGTTACCGCTTCACACTAAAACAGCTCGAAGGATTTCGATGAAATTGGAAATGCAGATAACTTGTAACCTGGATTAACACATAGGCTGCCTTTCATCCATATATATAAAGCTCATGGTTCGTAGTTAGGCCCTTTGGCACAAATCTACACATTTTCACCGATCTAGACCAAATTTTACATACTTACCCTCTGAAGCGGCTTCGGTGGCGTAGTTGGTAGCTTGCTGAGTTTGTATGATCAAGATCGCGGGTTCAAACCCAGACGAAGTCGTCGGATTTTTTAAGAGCGTTAAAAATCCCGCAGTATGCCTTCCTTCGGAGGGGAAGCAAAGCCGGCGGTCCCATGTCATAGATTTATGGTATGTTAAAGAACCTTCCACTAATTACACTTGTGTGAAGCCAAATTATATAGGTTAAGAATGTAAACAACGCTCTTAGGTACCTACGTTCGTTGCCAAGGCCGACTGCGCTGGCGTCTACTACTTAAGTTCTGAACTAGTAGTCGTTGACGGTGGCGTTTGGCGGCAAAAGTAGGAACTATTTGAAAAATTCAAAGTCTGCAGTCCTTACTTGAATTAAAAAACAGATAACACACACTAATACAGCCATCACAATTAACACAAGTTATCAGACAGATTCTACACACACCCAAAAGTACACGGGGCTACATGACCGTGTTGTCGCAGTCCCTAAACTGAGGAACCAACCAACCAACCAACCAACCCTCTGAAACCCGACGATGAACACTGTCCACTTGCAATTTCGGACAGCCCACTGCATTCTCTACATTTAGGCCTTTTAAAATATAAATATAAATAACTAAAGGTATCGACCAAGCTACGTTCAATTCATAAACAGAGGGCTCACAAATCCCGTATAGTAAGTACAAACATATCAAGCTAAAGGCATCCCGCCGACACATACTTCAATGTGCACTTACAGAATTGTGAACCAGTCATTTTACTGAAAATTATTACCAAGAGCGAGTATCCACTTCGCCAAATCCACACTCACCACCTTTTCCAAAATTTACACAAGACGTGATTTTCAAAGCACTCTTCTGTATGTTGAGCTACACATTGAACAATACACTAACATATTCGCTAATCTGAGTTCAAGGAACTGTTGTTCAGAATTGGCCTGGTGTTAAATCTGCAGAAGCTTTCGGTACATGTTACACGGTCCATGTTTGTGACATGGAATGTTTTCCTTTGACAATTCATCTACACCATGTGCGAGGGCAACCTCTTTGAAAGATCTCTAAAAGCACAACAATCAGGAATTTTAAATATTTAGATAGGCATGTGAGGCAAAAGGGTTGTTGATGAATTTCAATCCATGGGATGTTTATTGATAGCGACATGTTGACGTTCAAATCATCAATAATTGTTGGAAAATTACACCCTGAATAGCTTAAGGAAAAAATTACAGTCAGTCTGAAAGACTAGACGTTATATAATTTCAAATAACGCATGCTACAAATGCTACACATGTTAGAAAGGCTCAGGAGGGCTTCTCGCTTCACTCGAAGCCCCACGACTCTTTCAACAGACTCCATTAACTTAGGCTTCCCGCGCGGGCACCTCATTAAGAGTCACGCTGTATTTGAGTCTGACATCTTTTACAACTCTTTAAGAGTCACCCCTTATTTGAATCTGATAGCTCGCTAAACTCTTTAAGGGTCGCCCTGTATTTGAATTGAATCTAACATACTGTACACCTCGTTAAGTGTCACCCTGTAATTAGCTCTGACATCCTGCACACCTCTTTAGGAGGCACCCTGTTTTCTTATATGGCATCTTGTATATCTCTTTAGAAGTCACCCTGTATTCTTGTGTGACATTTTGTACACCTCTTTAGGAGTCACCCTGTATTCTTGTCTGACATCTTGTGCACCTCTTTAGGAGTCAGCCTGTATTCTTCTCTGCCATCTTGTACACCTCTTTAAGAGTCACCGTGTATTCTTATCTGGCATCTTGTACTGTATTTTGCTCTGACATCCTGCACACCTCTTTAGGAGTCACCCTATATTGTTATCTGGCATCTTGTACTGTATTTTGCTCTGACATCCTGCACACCTCTTTAGGAGTCACCCTGTATTCTTATATGGCATCTTGTATATCTCTTTAGAAGTCACCCTTTATTCTTGTGTTCGCTTCGCTCAAAGCCCCAGGTCGCTCGACGCCCCAGGACTCTTTCAACAGACTCCAATAACCATTAGCTTCTGCTTCCCGCGTGGCTGCATGACGTCACAGTCTCCGTCTCCGTAACGCATAACGTTGGACCCAAGATCATTTGAAATGGTAAAATACTTTTAATTCCCCATATTCCGATAGGTTTGTCATTCCAGTGTGCAAGAGTGCAGTTCCCTCTGAGGCAGTGAGTGAGAGAGGGGCTATGCCAGAGTTGGATGGAACAGAGATATTTGGAGTTTTGCGGTTGCTCTCTCGCAGCATTAAGGTGCCTCTACACTGTAGAGTAATTTTCTCTAGGTAGAGCATTCGTAGAGCGGAGATAGACAAATCTACCTAGAGCACTCTCTGAACCTGTGTACACTGTCAAACGTAAATGCACTAGCTAGAGCAGCACTAAAACATTCTGAGAGCAGCGTGAGTCTAGGTTTATTGCGCGGTGTTGTGAAGTTAAAATCTCTTGAAGAGAGCTTTTAGCATCTGTGGTGGTTGTGTGTGCCTTGTCAAGAAAGAAAACTATGACGAGGAAAAGAAGGTTGTGGGTGAGGAATTGGATATCCAAAAGAGAATATGAGGGAATGCACGCTAAATATTATTGCAAGAGTTATGTTCAGAAGATTCTGAAGCGTACAATAACTTTTTAAGAATGAACAAAAATTACTATGATTATATTTTGGCCAAAATTACCCCCAGGATCAGAAAAGGGATCACCCGAAACGACTGTGCCTTCAAATTTCTGTCTCTGTATTCTTTCCGAGTACAATTCAAAGTTTCTGGATGGGCTTCGATATTTTCAATTAATGTTATTGTTTTTTCGTGACTCCACACTCATTCAGCCATATTCAAACACTATAGTTAACAACAAACAAATAACCCCAGCAATCTACAACTGACTCTACATAGAGCACTTTCCAATATTCAACCCAACTGGTCTAGCTAGGGCAAAAGCTCTCCAGTGTACAGGGACCTTAAACGTGATTCACAGAATCTACATTCTTCACAAAACAAGGGAAGGAGCCTGCGGATGTCTTTGATATTCTGCATACTGGAAGATGAATGTATGCCCTACACCAGGGTGGTCCAATCTTTAGTTACCCGAGGGCCAATCAAACGTTAGAATAGGAATGTGAGGGCCAGATACATTCCAGAAAGAAAACGTATTAAATATTTCACTCAAAAACATTTATAAAAATTAAAAATTAAAATTAAAAAAAGTTTAATATTACTAGTTTAATATACCAATTCATTTTACAGTCGAAAAATCAATGTGATGATTGGCACTGCTTTCCCGACACAAGTGTATCAAAGCCCACTGTAAGTTCAGTAAGCCAAAGTCTCAGGCTCGATTCCAGTGAATCACTTTCAATTCGATATCTCGTTTTTTATTTAATCTGTTTGGGAGCAGAAAACCCATTTTCTCACGCATACGTACTGCCAAACAGCGATAACACTTGCAGAGAAAATTTAAGCAGTTTAGGAAAACGTTCTTTAGAAATCAGTTTCCAGAAATTTTCAGGGACATCACACTTTTTAGTCTGGAAGGATGGGTCCGCCTGAAGATCACAAATTTCCATTTGAAGGTCGCAGGGCTCCTCACTCACTTCAATTTCCATGGGGTTGTTGAACAGTGCAAGTTTTGGTTTTAAGGAGTGAAAATCATGGAATCTGTTCTGGAACACTCTCTTGATATCTAGTATTATTTCATGAAACATACTAATATTTGTGTCCCTTTTTTCTTCCTTCAACTGCTGACAAGATGGGAAGTGAGCCATATTATTTGCCTTCAATGCAATTTGCATTACATCATTTTTTTTTGTGGAAGCCCTCAATATGTCCATAAAGCTGGGATATATTTTGTTTTCTGCCTTGTAGTTTCAGGTTTAAAGCATTTAGATGGGATGTTAAATCTGTCAAAAAAGCAAGATTATTTAAAAAAACTGGATTTCTTCCAGTTTTTCTTGATAATCATGCTCAATGTTTTCATTTTTTTTAGAAAAGTAAGAATTTCATTCCTGAACCCAAAAAACTGTTGCAAGCAATTTCCAGCACTTAGCCAATGCACTTAACAGTTCAATGAAATTTCACCATACCCCCCTTTCCCACCTGGCTCCTTCGCAACATTACTGAATGAAAGTGAAAATTAATGTAGGCACGCCACGGATTATAACTGTCGAAGAGTGAAGGGCAGTAAGAAGGGCAAGGGCCAACAAAATGAACAGGTGGGCCGCATGCGGCCCGAGGGCCGCGGGTTGGACCACACTGCCCTACACAATGGTACCAATAACTCAATTTTGACAAAATCTCGGCATAGCCCCCTCTCTCACTCACTGCTTCAATTTCTATTAACAAAGTGCAATGACACACACTTTCATAGCAGCAGGAGTACATTTAGACAAACACATTTCTTCCCATGGGCAACTGTAGGCTCACGAGTATCCAGACGACAAAATCGTTGTGTCTCAGCAAAACATACGAAAACCAAAAACGTGTTCACATAAGGTAACATCGTACCCTGTAGACTTTCCCATTTTTCGGTTCATACTAATATACTGTAGGCATCAGAATTTTCCGAATTGAAATAGACCCACCCAGCTGTAATAGAATAGACCAATTATCAGCAATAATGCATCATCCCCATTGTCTTCATCATGTGAGAAGCCGCGGGTACCTGCTAGTAACAGTAATAAAAAACTTTACGAGCCCTACAGTAGTCGCATATGTTGTGTAGCATCTGACATAGAAGAAACCTCACGTGAAATTGTTGATACACCGGTATTATTGGCACAAATATTAACCTATTGTTGTAGTTTATAATACGGAACTCATTTGTAGCTTCCACCAGCACGAGCCTAAATAAAGAATACGATATGGATCAACTAGATTAATAAACGCGACACCGCTCATAACCTTAAATTCCTTATAAATAGGCCAACTTGCGAGTAAATGTAATGTGCACAGCAGTAGATCATGAAAGGCTTGCCCAGTTCCCGGACCTCTTGATCCACAGACCAACACTTAATTTCATATGGATTCTCTTAAAATGAGTCATATTGATATGATTAGCAGCAGAGTATCAAGAAGGCAGTGCGAGAACAATCAAGAAGGCAGTGCGAGAGTAGAAATATCAAATAGGCAGTGAAGAAAAAAAAGAGAGTCTTGGAATTGTTATGTATTATTAGTGTGTGTTGATGAATGTCCAGGAGGGATACGATCCGGCTGGCAGTGCGTCTTACACACTTCCGTCCCATTTTTAGCCTATTTTCAATTTTGAAAAAATAGGCTTGTGAGATCACCTTTTGTCCGTGTATGTGCGCGTGTGTGAGGAGTGTGTGTGTGTGTGTGTCCCTAATAACTTCTAAATGGCTGGAGCGATTTCAATGAAACTCGGTAAGTTTATAGCACTATTCCGGCCGACCCCAACCGTGCCCTTCAAATTTTGTTACGTCTCACCAATCCAACATGGCGGCTGTGCGAAATATTTCACCAGCATTCAATATCTCCGAAACTATTCCCGATATAACCCCGGAAATGTTAACGGTGATAAAGGAAACTACTAGAAGTTCACCTATGTGACTTTTGATAAACTGGTAACTACAAAACCAACATGGCGGCCACGCGAATTTGCGACTTTTAAATAGACGTTTCTCGCAATTTAACCAACCAAACGAAATAAAACTTGGTACAGTATATGTTTGTACATATTGAAATGCACCGACATCTAACTTGGTTCAATTGTTTACATAACCATAAGATGGCGGATGTGCGAAATATTTCACCGGGAGATTGTAACATTTTTAAAAAGTCCTTCATCGTGGTTGATGACTATTGTGGTTCAATAAAACAAACATGATATGAATAAATAATATACACTGTGGTGTGACCTTACCTGTGATAGTGTAATATAATAAGTTGTTGAGCGCCAGATTCCTATTTAAGATAGTGAATCGAAATTTATTGATTTAACCTCGGCTATCAGCAGTAGAGTCGAGAACCACTTACCCGGGCCGTAGTGAGACAAAGTCATCTAACCAATCCAGTATTTAATCAAGGAGTATGATTGCCTTAAAGTACCAACTACAATGAAAGAAATAGGCATTACGTTGAAGAGAATGAATTTATTAAATGCAAAAACAAAATATTAATAAAACAGAATAGTGATAGTCACACAATTGAATTTAAAATTACTCAATGCGGCAATTAATTATTTAAAAGAGAATGAATATTAAAATGAATTGAAAGTTAAATGAAGTTAAATTATAATAGAGACGATAGTTTTATTGAATTGTTGGCTCACCCAGTCGAAGATTCGTCATATTTAAGAAATGATCGATGATCTCGATGTTACGTCGCTTATGTTTAAAAAAATGATGTGATATCTCATTTACTATGAAATATCCTCATTAAGTACGTTGCCATCTGTAGAAAGACTCTTGATCAGGGATATAACCCATTATGTATTGATATAGATGTCGGCAAGACATCGTTCAGTGTCGACTCTCGGTGCTCAGTCCATTAGGACCCAGAAAGCAAGGTTACAACTTCCTTACTTCATTGAGAGCTGTAGATCAATGCGTCTTTTGTCGGAGTCGCAGGTATTAATGACTTCCTTGTCACGTGGTCTTCGACGGTCTCCCCCTCCAGTAAGCTTCCCTTTCTTCAGTGTTCATTCTCTCACGAGGGCTAATTGCACCACAATTTGTAATCTTTAGACGCGTACGTACCGTAGAAAATGGCGTGTTGGTTACACCATAATGGGTTTCTTAACATCTCAGGAAAATGACGCAGTTTGCCGTGGTGTAATTATTACTACGTCGTTCAGTTTGTGACGCACAGGGTTAGTCCATATCGCCAGTCTTGTTGCAATATATAATACTTCGTCTCTTTACAAGTAATTGTTAATAAAAATCTAATTGAATATAATAATCAAAACCGCTTACAATTATCTGATATAAAAATCATCTCATGGATGTACTAGTTAATAATAATAATAATAACATGATAATAAATGAATAACCCTTTAAATATAACAGCTATGGGATCGAATCGTTACAAGATTAACGGTCACGTTAAACTACAAGCTTCCTTTTATTTCACCGGCATTCTATATCTCTGAAACTATTAGCGGTATCACCCTGAAAATTTGTATGGAGACTGGAAGTTCAACTATAAGACTTTCAAAAACCGGTTAACTACAAAACGAACAAGGTGGTCAAGCGAATTTGAAAATGTTAAATAGACTTTTCTCGCGATTTTGTTGTTCCAAACGCAATGAAATCTGGTACAGGAAATGTTTATACACATTGTAATGCACTGGCATCTAATTAATTTCAATTGTTTCCATAACCACAAGATGGCAGCTGTGCGAAATTTTAAAATCTCGTTTTTACTTCTTGTGTCCTAATCATGCGATTGAAGTTTGAATACCACATGTACTCAATAATCTTCATGTAACAGTACATAACTCTAGGACCTACATATATAAAATCCAACATGGCGACCATCCTAAATATTTAGTCAGTTCTCAATATCTACGAATCTATTACAGCAATCAAAATGAAATTTTGTATGTTGATAGTGGCAATTAACATAAGTAGGATATATAACAAGTAGTTCCGTGAAGAACTATACAGCCTATTTTCATATATCCTACTTATGTTAATTGCCACTATCAACATACACAATTTCAGTTTGATTGCTGTAATAGATTCGTAGATATTGAGAACCGACTAAATATTTCGGATGGTCACCATGTTGGATTTTATATATGTAGGTCCTAGAGTTATGTACTGTTACATGCAGATTATTGTGAACGTGTAGTATTCAAACTTCAATCGCATAGTTAGGACACAAGAAAAAACAAGGAGAGTTTAAAATTTTTCACAGCTGCCATCTTGAGGTTATGGAAACAATTGAAATAAATTAGATGCCAGTGGATTGACATTCGTATAAGGATTTACTGTACCACGTTTCACTGCACGCGGATGGTTAAATTGCGAGAAACGTCCATGTGAATATTTATAATTCGATACACCGCCATGTTGGATTTGTGATCACCAGGTTATTTAAAGTCCTATAGGTGAACTTAAGTTCATAGCCCCTATGAACATTAAAAAATGCAGTTTGATTGCTAAAATAGATTCGTAGATATTCAGTATCGTCTAAATATTTCGGATGGTCGCCATGTTGGATTGTTAAATGTATAGGCCATAGAGTCATGTACCATTAAAGGAAAATTATTGCGTAGGTTCATTATTCAAACTTTCACTTCGATCGCATGACTACATCACAATAAATAAAATCTTAATTTTAAAATTCACACTGCCGCCATCTTGAGGTTATGTAAACAAAAAAAGGAAGCTTGTAGTTTAACGTGACCATTAATCTTGAGATCATGAGCCACGGGACCTCCTTTTTACGTGGAATCCGAACCACAGGACATGACATTTCACTTCGAAAATCTCACATGCATTGACCGGGAATCGAACCCGGACCGCCTTGGTGAGAGGCATACAGCTAGACCGCTGGGTTATGTAAACAATTGAACTAAATTAGATACCAGTGGATTACAATGTGTATAAATATTTCCAGTGCCAGGTTTCAGTGCGCTTGGAACATTAAATCGCGAGAAAGGTCTATTTAAAATTTTCAAATTCGCTTGGCCGCCATGTTCGTTTTTTAGTTAACCGGTTTTTGAAAGTCTTATAGATTGACTTCCAGTAGTGCCCTTTATCTCCGTACTTCAGGGGTTTCAGAGATATAGAATGCCGGTGAAATATTTCGCACATCCGCCATCTTGTGATTATGTAAACAATTGAACGAAGTTAGATGTCGGTGCATTACAATGTATATAAACATATACTGTACCAAGTTTCATTGCGTTTGGTTGGTCAAATCGCGAGAAACGTCTATTTAAAGTCGCAAATTCGCTTGGCCGCCATGTTGGTTTTGTTGTTACCAGATTTTCAAAAGTCACATAAGTGAACTTATAGTATTGTGGAACTAATCATCACAAAAGCAGATAAGGGAAACACTACAGTAATTTTGAACAAAACAGAATACATTGAAAAAACAGTCGAATTCCTAAACAACAACGAAATCAAGGAATTAACAAAAGACCCCACCAACAAATTCCAAAAACAAATAAAAAGTGCGCTAAAAGAAACAGAATACATACTGACCAAAGCCGAAAAATCAAAACTAATAAACATGAACCCGAAAATACCGTCATTGAGGGGACAACCAAAAATACACAAAAAGGAATGCCCAATGAGACCAATAGTCAATTGTAGGAATGCCCCTAATTACAAAATCAGCAAAGAGTTACTAAAAATCTTAAAATGCCGTCTTTCCAACGACAAAAACAACTCTGTAAAGAACACAACAGAACTAGTAACAGCATTGAACACCCTACAAATGAAACCTAGCTTCAGGCTAGTATCCTTCGACGTAACTAACATGTACACCAATATTCCGATTATTGAAGCAATCAACACTATCGAAAACAACTTAAAATCCAACAATTCGGTAAAAGAAATTGAAGAGATTGTGAGATTACTGAGGGTCGTTCTCAACCAAAACGTGTTTCAATTCGACAATAAAATATACACACAGAGAGAAGGCCTAGCAATGGGATCGCCACTAAGTGGGTTAATCGCTGACATCTTCATCAATGCACTAGAAAATGCGTTCTTAGAAAAGACTTCAACAAAGGGAATAGTAATATGGAAAAGATACGTAGATGATGTAATTTGCATCTACGATACTGAACTAACAAGCGAAGAAACAATTCTCCAATCCATTAATAGCCTTCACCACTCTATCAAATTCACTAAGGAATCCGAAATAGACCGGAAAATAAATTATCTCGATATAACTATTGAACGTAAAGACAACGACCTTTCATATTCCATATTCCGGAAAGCAACACAAACCTCGCATGCAATCGACAATCAGTCTAATCACCCCAGTACGCACAAACTAGCGGGTTTCAACTCAATGGTGCACAGGGCTTTAAACATACCCATGTCAAAAGACAACTATAATAAGGAAATAAGAACAATTATGCAAATAGCTAAGGAAAACAACTTCTCGCCAAGCAAAATAAACCAAATTATAGCCAAACATAAAAATAAAGATAAAACGATTCCCAAACCGGACAGTAATGAGAAAAAATTTGCGCGTTTCAACTATGTGAATGCGAATACATATAAAATCACTAACCTATTCAAAAAGCAAGGCATAAAGATAGCTTTCACGACGAAAAACACAACCGCTAGGCACCTCCTAAATAGTAATCTAAATAAACGTGACCCGTATTCAAGGTCAGGGGTATATTCTATAACGTGCCAAGACACCGATTGTCAAGCTAATTACATCGGGCAGAGTGGAAGGCGAGTAGACACACGTTATAATGAACATAGGAATGCGATAAGATACGGAACACATTCAGCCGTGTGCGAACATATGTGTGACGCAGGGCACAGCTTTACCAACATAGAGTCGGACCTTAAAATAATCCATCACGAATCGAAAGGCAGAGCTCTTGACATAAAGGAAGCAATCGAGATACACCTAGCCAAACGAAACAATCCCAACAATCTAAATGAACACACGTTCATGGAGAGCTCACCCCTCTTCACGCTACTAAAAAACACACCCTGTCGGAAACAAAACACAATTTAGCGACACAGCCAAGCTAGATAAAAAAAGGGGGGAAATTAGGGGGTTTTTAATAGGTAAATGTTATCTGGATCAGGTGTACGATGTACTTTTCTTCTGCAATAAACCAAGGCCCATATTCGCGGCAGTATTAAAGGTGCCGGGACGTCCTCATAAGACCGTCAACGCTTAGTTCGAATGGGTTATGCTCCACGCGTGGCGAGGGCTAATCCACGGTCTTTAATAGTTGCAGACCCACCTCATTCAATAACATACATCTTATCTAGGTTGGCAACACCTCACATAAACACATCGCGATCACTCCCCACAGCACGTAGGGGTAGGGGGGAGAAGGGAGGGAAAAACCAGTCGTTAAGATAACCACCGCAGTCGACCGCACAGTGAGTTCTAGTAAACACGAAAACTGCGAGTAGCTGTAGTACGGAAGACAATCAGATAAGTAGTTAGCCTAAAATTTTATAGTTTAACCATAGTTTACAACCATATAATCTCTCTAAAGTACAATCTCCGGATAGCTATCACCATTTAGCATTTCACCTAACATATATACTGGATTTAGCATACACTGACAGTTGCAGTACCAATACTGCAACTAAATAATTGTACATATTGCAATTATTTTCACCTGTATTTCAAACATAGATTTTATAGCCTAAGTGTAATGGATCTGATGATGATCGCTTGACGATCGAAACTGGTCATCCTAGTGTTTTATTAATCTCATGTAATTTATTTCAGGATTAGGGCATAACCCATCTCTTTTGGGTACATTCGTGTTGACCGACTGAAAAGCACTAAACACTTGAACTTATAGTAGTTCCCTCTATCACCATAGAAAATGCCAGGGTAATATCGGCAATAGTTTCGGAGATATTGAATGCTGGTGAAATATTTCGCACAGCCGCCATGTTGGATTGGTGAGTCGTAACAAAATTTGAAGGGCACGGTCGAGGTCGCCGGGAATAGTGCTATGAACTTTCCGAGTTTCATTGAAATCGCTCCAGCCGTTTAGATTTTATTAGGGGGGGACACACACACGAATCACACACACACACACACACACGCACACACACACGGACAAAAGGTGATCTCATAAGCCTATTTTTTCAAAATTGAAAATAGGCTAAAAATAGGCTGTATAGTTCTTCATGGAACTACTTGTTCAAAATCACTCCCACAAAAATATCCAGCAACCGAGAGGAAAGATGTTACACACCAATAATAAACCATGCCACGTCAGAGCCCCCCCCCCCCCCTGTACCAGCCACTTCCTAAGCCTCCTGTAGCTTCGTGAACTGAAGTTTTTCTCGGAAAGCCTAATACTCACTTTGAAAATGAGAACCCTCGTTCTTGGAAGTCCAGCCGGAAAGATAAACCCATTACAACTCTGACCACTAACCCCAGCTTTGCTCAACCCTGGCTGCGTGGCTCAGTTGGAGACACAGTCAGTGGCTGTGATGCCAACCGGTGGGATTGTCCCAAGTTGTGGGACGCTTAGACATATATTTTTAGGAAAGGGATAAAGGGATATTTTTGCAAAAAGTAAGGTGAATTTGGGATATTTAGCCGATGTCATATCACCAGCTGAGCTGACATTAGCGTGCAAAATAGGTACGATTTACACATGCGAACAGAGTAACATTAAACGTGTCACGGTATTACATTACAATCGCTTGTGCAAATTTCTGTCTCTGTCTTCTTTTCGAGTACAATTCGAAGTTTCTGGATGGGCTTCAAAATTTTCAATTAATATTATTATTTTTTCGCGACTCCACACAAATTCAGCCATATTCAAACACTATAGTTAACAACAAACAAATAACCACAATAACCCACTGACTCTACAAAGAGCACTTTCCAATATTCAACCGAACGGATGGAGCTAGACTGGTCTAGCTAGGGCACCCAATTACTGTTTACACCGTAGAGTCAGCCGGCCCTAGCTAGAGCTTAGAGTGGTGTCCGCTAGGGTTCTCTACCACCTGTGTACACTGGAGAGGAGCTTAGAGTGCCCTAGCTAGAGCTTAGAGCGGTCTCCGCTAGGGTTCTCTACCACCTGTGTACACTGGAGAGGAGCTTAGAGTGCCCTAGCTAGAGCTACTCTACGCTCTAGCTAGAGTTTAGAGCGGTCTCCGCTAGGGTTCTCTACCATCTGTGTACACTGGAGAGGAGCTTAGAGTGCCCTAGCTAGAGCTACTCTACGCTCTAGCTAGAGTTTAGAGCGGTCTCCGCTAGGGTTCTCTACCATCTGTGTACACTGGAGAGGAGCTTAGAGTGCCCTAGCTAGAGCTACTCTACGCTCTAGCTAGAGTTTAGAGCGGTCTCCGCTAGGGTTCTCTACCATCTGTGTACACTGGAGAGGAGCTTAGAGTGCCCTAGCTAGAGCTACTCTACGTTCTAGCTAGGGCAAAAGCTCTACAGTGTACAGGCACCTTTATACATTTGCTTTGAACAAAATACATTTTTACGAGGGATATTTTATAGTGAATAGGGACATTCTGAGTGGGAAATTGGGATTTTCAGGTTTGTGAGGTTGGCAACACTGATGCGAGGGAGCCGTGATAGTTGATTTACTGGCACGTTAACCCTTTATATGTTAGTGCTCAGTATGTTAACCGCAATGTATACTGTCAAAGATGCAGATGGATGAATCTTTCACTCATATTTCAACTAATTCTTGTGGAAGTGTTAATCTTGCTGTAAACAAAATATTATTAGTTTATCTCCTTGACCTGGGGGCTACATAAATGTTTTAATAGAAACAATTAAAATAAAAGTTAAAAATAAGAAATGGTAATAAGAATAATGCATTTTAAATGTTTATTATCCTACTTTCTTTATATAATAATTGTAATTTTCTTTAACATTTTAATATTCTATAAATTAAGAATATAAAAGTAATATAATTTTAATGTTATGAGTTTATTTATTAGGTCACCATTTTTAAAACTTTTTAATTTTATTTGTTTTTATTTAGAAAATATTTCATTTACTTTAGGTCCAGGAGGTAAAGAGAAAATATTAACACTTTCAAAATAAAATGTGTTGGTTTAGGCTGAAAGATTCAACCGTCAGCATCATTGACAGTCCTTATAGTAGCTGGTTACTAGAGGCTCCGTGGCTTAGGCGGCAGCACGTCGGCCTCTCACCGCTGGGTCCGTGGTTCAAATCCCGGTCACTCCATGCGAGATTTGTGCTGGACAAAGCGTAGGCAGACAGGTTTTTCTCCGGGTACTCCGGTTTTCCCGGTCACAATTTCATTCCAGCAACACTCTCCACTAACATTTCATTTCATCTGTCATTCATGCCCCAGGGGAGTGTGACAGGCTTCGGCAGCCGGCACAGTTCATATCCTCGCCGCTAGACGGGGGCTTCATTCATTCCATTCCTGACCCGGTCGGAGAATGGAAGCAGGCTGTGGATTTTCATTATCCTATTTTTCTTTACTTTGTAATTTTACTTGTTTACTATTTTTAATTGTTTAATAATGTTTATGTTCGACCCTGACTATTATATGTCAGAAAACTGTATCATAATGAGGCTCATTATAACACTATTTTCATTATGAAACAGTTTCTCCCACCAATCAGAGCTCAAGAAACAGTTGTTTGACCAATTAGATAATTAGCTGCGCTGAGTTCCACGGCCTTCTAATTTAAATTTCACTGCCTGGCCTAGTGTCATAGTAGGGTAATCGAGGAGGCCATGGTCAAATAAAAGGCACCCTTTGCGCTCCATTCAGTACATAAAACTGGTGAAATCTCGACAGATATTTATGAATATTTATGTTCGAACATAACATAGTTATAATAATTATTGTTGAACATAAACAATCGTATGCAACTCGCCTATAATGGTAATTAAGACACTCGTATGGAAATTATAAACATACTCGTGTCTTAATTATTGCCATTATAGCCGAGTTGCATAATGTACTATTAATATGCCTCTAAAATTTGAAATTAATAAGCTTATAAAAATGAAATTTCTAATAACTAGCATTACCCGTCGCGGCTTCGCCCACGAATATTCTAGTTGTAAAGAGTAGCCTACACTTAGCAAAATCTCAATCATGAATGCTATGACTGATTTATCCTTGGTATGAATAATCAGAATTTATCAATTCAGCTACAGGTGCAGTGGTTAGGGGTTTGTCATTCCTTCATAGGTATATCAGAGCGAAGTTAGTTTTCTGGGAATATCACAGACACTGTTAATTTAAGGGCCTTTAAATGTGGTTTTCGGAGCCCCTTTATAGTCGGGTGAATAAGACCTTTCGGACCACACCCACACGTGAAAATTGCGTGAAAAAATTCTAGAGTGCCCCTTGACCCCCTTAAGCTCATTATACTGTATGTATTGATGAATTTTACAGCTTAATTTGGTTCAGTGATAACCTTATAACCGTCTGGAAATTTTCACAGTAATGTAATAATTGGAATTGCATTGCGTCTTACAGATTCTGTTACCATGGTTACCGTGTTGCATTCTTTCATTATTTCATTGTAAATATACATGTTTTAAGGTATTTATTTAATTGTGAGGCATTTAAAGAGTAAGTGAGTACGTTTCGCTTACGCGTTGGGTTTTGCTGAACCTGTAGGTACCCCATATGTGTAGGTTGGTGTTAATGGGACCTTATTTTCGGTACAAAACTGGAATGGGACCTTAGAAGAATAATATAGGAGGGATTTTACCATCTCAATTGCAAAATTATAAAAGTAATTACGAGCATTAAAATGTTAAAGAAAATAGAAATTGAAATTATTGTTTGATATTGTTAATAAGGCTGTCACTGTTTGATATTGTTAATAAGGCTACCAATGTTTGATATTGTTAATAAAGCTACCACTGTTTGATATTGTTAATAAGGCTGTCACTGTTTGATATTGTTAATAAGGCTGTCACTGTTTGATATTGTTAATAAGGCTACCACTGTTTGATATTGTTAATAAGGCTACCAATGTTTGATATTGTTAATAAGGCTACCACTGTTTGATATTGTTAATAAGGCTGTCACTGTTTGATATTGTTAATAAGGCTACCACTGTTTGATATTGTTAATAAGGCTACCACTGTTTGATATTGTTAATAAGGCTACCACTGTTTGATATTGTTAATAAGGCTGTCACTGTTTGATATTGTTAATAAGGCTACCACTGTTTGATATTGTTAATAAGGCTGTCACTGTTTGATATTGTTAATATGGCTGTCACTGTTTGATATTGTTAATAAGGCTACCACTGTTTGATATTGTTAATAAGGCTGTCACTGTTTGATATTGTTAATAAGGCTACCACTGTTTGATATTGTTAATAAGGCTACCACTGTTTGATATTGTTAATAAGGCTACCACTGTTTGATATTGTTAATAAGGCTACCACTGTTTGATATTGTTAATATGGCTGTCACTGTTTGATATTGTTAATAAGGCTGTCACTGTTTGATATTGTTAATAAGGCTACCACTGTTTGATATTGTTAATAAGGCTGTCACTGTTTGATATTGTTAATAAGGCTGTCACTGTTTGGTATTGTTAATATGGCAGTCACTGTTTGATATTGTTAATAAGGCTACCACTGTTTGATATTGTTAATAAGGCTACCACTGTTTGATATTGTTAATAAGGCTGTCACAGTTTGATATTGTTAATAACGCTGTCACTGTTTGATATTGTTAATAAGGCTGTCACTGTTTGGTATTGTTAATAAGGCTGTAACTGTTTGATATTGTTAATAAGGCTACCACTGTTTGATATTGTTAATAAGGCTGTCACTGTTTGATATTGTTAATAAGGCTGTCACTGTTTGATATTGTTAATAAGGCTACCACTGTTTGATATTGTTAATAAGGCTGTCACTGTTTGATATTGTTAATAAGGCTGTCACTGTTTGATATTGTTAATAAGGCTGTCACTGTTTGGTATTGTTAATAAGGCTGTAACTGTTTGATATTGTTAGTAAGGCTGTCACTGTTTGATATTGTTAATAAGGCTGTCACTGTTTGATATTGTTAATAAGGCTGTCACTGTTTGATATTGTTAATAAGGCTACCACTGTTTGATATTGTTAATAAGGCTGTCACTGTTTGATATTGTTAATAAGGCTGTCACTGTTTGATATTGTTAATAAGGCTGTCACTGTTTGGTATTGTTAATAAGGCTGTAACTGTTTGATATTGTTAATAAGGCTGTCACTGTTTGATATTGTTAGTAAGGCTGTCACTGTTTGATATTGTTAATAAGGCTGTCACTGTTTGATATTGTTAATAAGGCTGTCACTGTTTGGTATTGTTAATAAGGCTGTAACTGTTTGATATTGTTAGTAAGGCTGTCACTGTTTGATATTGTTAATAAGGCTGTCACTGTTTGATATTGTTAATAAGGCAGTCACTGTTTGATATTGTTAATAAGGCTGTCACTGTTTGGTATTGTTAATAAGGCTGTAACTGTTTGATATTGTTAATAAGGCTACCACTGTTTGATATTGTTAATAAGGCTGTCACTGTTTGATATTGTTAATAAGGCTGTCACTGTTTGATATTGTTAATAAGGCTGTCACTGTTTGGTATTGTTAATAAGGCTGTAACTGTTTGATATTGTTAGTAAGGCTGTCACTGTTTGATATTGTTAATAAGGCTGTCACTGTTTGATATTGTTAATAAGGCTGTAACGGTTTGATATTGTTAATAAGGCTACCACTGTTTGATATTGTTAATAAGGCTGTCACTGTTTGATATTGTTAATAAGGCTACCACTGTTTGATATTGTTAATATGGCAGTCACTGTTTGATATTGTTAATAAGGCTGTCACTGTTTGATATTGTTAATAAGGCTGTCACTGTTTGATATTGTTAATAAGGCTGTCACTGTTTGGTATTGTTAATAAGGCTACCACTGTTTGATATTGTTAATAAGGCTACCAGTGTTTGATATTGTTAATAAGGCTGTCACTGTTTGATATTGTTAATAAGGCTGTCACTGTTTGATATTGTTAATAAGGCTACCACTGTTTGATATTGTTAATAAGGCTGTCACTGTTTGATATTGTTAATAAGGCTACCACTGTTTGATATTGTTAATAAGGCTACCAATGTTTGATATTGTTAATAAGGCTGCCACTGTTTGATATTGTTAATATGGCTGTAACTGTTTGATATTGTTAATAAGGCTGTCACTGTTTGATATTGTTAGTAAGGCTGTCACTGTTTGATATTGTTAATAAGGCTGTCACTGTTTGATATTGTTAATAAGGCTGTCACTGTTTGGTATTGTTAATAAGGCTGTAACTGTTTGATATTGTTAGTAAGGCTGTCACTGTTTGATATTGTTAATAAGGCTGTCACTGTTTGATATTGTTAATAAGGCAGTCACTGTTTGATATTGTTAATAAGGCTGTCACTGTTTGGTATTGTTAATAAGGCTGTAACTGTTTGATATTGTTAATAAGGCTACCACTGTTTGATATTGTTAATAAGGCTATCACTGTTTGATATTGTTAATAAGGCTGTCACTGTTTGATATTGTTAATAAGGCTGTCACTGTTTGGTATTGTTAATAAGGCTGTAACTGTTTGATATTGTTAGTAAGGCTGTCACTGTTTGATATTGTTAATAAGGCTGTCACTGTTTGATATTGTTAATAGGGATGTAACTGTTTGATATTGTTAATAAGGCTACCACTGTTTGATATTGTTAATAAGGCTGTCACTGTTTGATATTGTTAATAAGGCTACCACTGTTTGATATTGTTAATATGGCAGTCACTGTTTGATATTGTTAATAAGGCTGTCACTGTTTGATATTGTTAATAAGGCTGTCACTGTTTGATATTGTTAATAAGGCTGTCACTGTTTGGTATTGTTAATAAGGCTACCACTGTTTGATATTGTTAATAAGGCTACCACTGTTTGATATTGTTAATAAGGCTGTCACTGTTTGATATTGTTAATAAGGCTGTCACTGTTTGATATTGTTAATAAGGCTACCACTGTTTGATATTGTTAATAAGGCTGTCACTGTTTGATATTGTTAATAAGGCTACCACTGTTTGATATTGTTAATAAGGCTACCAATGTTTGATATTGTTAATAAGGCTGCCACTGTTTGATATTGTTAATATGGCTGTAACTGTTTGATATTGTTAATATGGCTGTAACTGTTTGATATTGTTAATAAGGCTGTCGCTGTTTGATATTGTTAATAAGGCTACCACTGTTTGATATTGTTAATAAGGCTGTCACTGTTTGATATTGTTAATAAGGCTGTCACTGTTTGATATTGTTAATAAGGCTGTCACTGTTTGATATTGTTAGTAAGGCTACCACTGTTTGATATTGTTAATAAGGCTGTCACTGTTTGATATTGTTAATAAGGCTGTCACTGTTTGATATTGTTAATAAGGCTGTCGCTGTTTGATATTGTTAATATGGCAGTCACTGTTTGATATTGTTAATAAGGCTACCACTGTTTGATATTGTTAATAAGGCTGCCACTGTTTGATATTGTTAATATGGCTGTAACTGTTTGATATTGTTAATAAGGCTACCACTGTTTGATATTGTTAATAAGGCTGTCAAAGTTTGGTATTGTTAATAAGGCTGTCAATGTTTGATATTGTTAATAAGGCTACCACTGTTTGATATTGTTAATAAGGCTGTCACTGTTTGATATTGTTAATATGGCTGTAACTGTTTGATATTGTTAATAAGGCTGTCGCTGTTTGATATTGCTAATAAGGCTACCACTGTTTGATATTGTTAATATGGCAGTCACTGTTTGATATTGTTAATAAGGCTGTCACTGTTTGATATTGTTAATAAGGCTGTCACTGTTTGATATTGTTAATAAGGCTGTCGCTGTTTGATATTGTTAATAAGGCTGTCATTGTTTGATATTGTTAATAAGGCTGTCGCTGTTGGATATTGTTAATAAGGCTGTCAATGTTTGATATTGTTAATAAGGCTGTCACTGTTTGATATTGTTAGTAAGGCTACCACTGTTTGATATTGTTAATAAGGCTGTCACTGTTTGATATTGTTAATAAGGCTGTCACTGTTTGATATTGTTAATAAGGCTGTCACTGTTTGATATTGTTAATAAGGCTGTCACTGTTTGATATTGTTAATAAGGCTGTCACTGTGTGATATTGTTAATAAGGCTACCACTATTTGATATTGTTAATAAGGCTGTCACTGTTTGATATTGTTAATAAGGCAGTCACTGTTTGATATTGTTAATAAGGCTGTCACTGTTTGGTATTGTTAATATGGCAGTCACTGTTTGATATTGTTAATAAGGCTGTCACTGTTTGATATTGTTAATCAGGCTGTCACTGTTTGATATTGTTAATAAGGCTACCATTGTTTGATATTGTTAATAAGGCTGTCAATGTTTGATATTGTTAATAAGGCTGCCACTGTTTGATATTGTTAATAAGGCTGTCAATGTTTCATATTGTTAATAAGGCTGTCAATGTTTGATATTGTTAATAAGGCTGCCACTGTTTCATATTGTTAATAAGGCTACCACTGTTTGATATTGTTAATAAGGCTACCACTGTTTGATATTGTTAATAAGGCTGCCACTGTTTGATATTGTTAATAAGGCTGTCAATGTTTCATATTGTTAATAGGGCTGTCAATGTTTGATATTGTTAATAAGGCTGCCACTGTTTCATATTGTTAATAAGCCTACCACTGTTTGATAGTGTTAATAAGGCTGCCACTGTTTCATATTGTTAATAAGGCTACCACTGTTTGATATTGTTAATAAGGCTGTCGCTGTTTGATATTGTTAATAAGGCCGTCACTGTTTGATATTGTTAATAAGGCTGTCACTGTTTGATATTGTTAATAAGGCTGTCACTGTTTGATATTGTTAATAAGGCTGTCACTGTTTGATATTGTTAATAAGGCTGTCACTGTTTGGTATTGTTAATAAGGCTGTAACTGTTTGATATTGTTAATAAGGCTGTCACTGTTTGATATTGTTAATAAGGCTGTCACTGTTTGATATTGTTAATAAGGCTAACACTGTTTGATATTGTTAATCAGGCTACCAATGTTTGATATTGTTAATAAGGCTACCACTGTTTGATATTGTTAATAAGGCTACCACTGTTTGATATTGTTAATAAGGCTACCACTGTTTGATATTGTAAATAAGGCTACCACTGTTTGATATTGTTAATAAGGCTACCACTGTTTGATATTGTTAATAAGGCTACCACTGTTTGATATTGTTAATAAGGCTACCAATGTTTGATATTGTTAATAAGGCTACCACTGTTTGATATTGTTAATAAGGCTACCACTGTTTGATATTGTTAATAAGGCTACCACTGTTTGATATTGTTAATAAGGCTGTCACTGTTTGATATTGTTAATAAGGCTACCACTGTTTGATATTGTTAATAAGGCTACCACTGTTTGATATTGTTAATAAGGCTGTCACTGTTTGATATTGTTAATAAGGCTACCACTGTTTGATATTGTTAATAAGGCTGTCAATCTTTGATATTGTTAATAAGGCTACCACTGTTTGATATTGTTTATAAGGCTGTAACTGTTTGATATTGTTAATAAGGCTGTCACTGTTTGATATTGTTAATAAGGCTGTCAAAGTTTGGTATTGTTAATTAGGCTGTCACTGTTTGATATTGTTAATAAGGCTGTCAATGTTTGGTATTGTTAATAAGGCTGTCACTGTTTGATATTGTTAATAAGGCTGTCACTGTTTGGTATTGTTAATAAGGCTACCACTGTTTGATATTGTTAATAAGGCTACCACTGTTTCATATTGTTAATAAGGCTGTCACTGTTTGATATTGTTAATAAGGCTGTCAATGTTTGGTATTGTTAATAGAGCTGTCACTGTTTGATATTGTTAATAAGGCTGTCACTGTTTGATATTGTTAATAAGGCTACCATTGTAGGATATTGTTAATAAGGATACCACTGTTTGATATTGTTAATAAGGCTGTCACTGTTTGATATTGTTAATAAGGCTGTCACTGTTTGATATTGTTAATAAGGCTACCACTGTTTGATATTGTTAATAAGGCTACCACTGTTTGATATTGTTAATAAGGCTGTCACTGTTTGATATTGTTAATAAGGCTACCACTGTTTGATATTGTTAATAAGGCTGTCACTGTTTGATATTGTTAATAAGGCTGTCACTGTTTGATATTGTTAATAAGGCTGTGACTGTTTGATATTGTTAATGAGGCTGTCAAAGTATGGTATTGTTAATAAGGCTGTCACTGTTTGATATTGTTAATAAGGCTGTCAATGTTTGGTATTGTTAATAAGGCTGTCACTGTTTGATATTGTTAATAAGGCTGTCACTTTTTGGTACTGTTAATAAGGCTGTCACTGTTTGATATTGTTAATAAGGCTGTCACTGTTTGATATTGTTAATAAGGCTACCACTGTTTGATATTGTTAATAAGGCTCTCACTGTTTGATATTGTTAATAAGGCTGTCAATGTTTAGTATTGTTAATAAGGCTGTCACTGTTTCATATTGTTAATAAGGCTGTCACTGTTTGATATTGTTAATAAGGCTGTCACTGTTTGATATAGTTAATAAGGCTACCACTGTTTGATATTGTTAATAAGGCTGTCACTGTTTGATATTGTTAATAAGGCTGTCAATGTTTGATATTGTTAATAAGGCTGTCGCTGTTTGATATTGTTAATAAGGCTGTCATTGTTTGATATTGTTAATAACGCTGTCGCTGTTGGATATTGTTAATAAGGCTGTCAATGTTTGATATTGTTAATAAGGCTGTCGCTGTTTGATATTGTTAATAAGGCTGTCAATGTTTGATATTGTTAATAAGGCTGTCGCTGTTTGATATTGTTAGTAAGGCTACCACTGTTTGATATTGTTAATAAGGCTACCACTGTTTGATATTGTTAATAAGGCTACCACTGTTTGATATTGTTAATAAGGCTACCACTGTTTGATATTGTTAATAAGGCTACCACTGTTTGATATTGTTAATAAGGCTACCACTGTTTGATATTGTTAATAAGGCTACCACTGTTTGATATTGTTAATAAGGCTACCACTGTTTGATATTGTTAATAAGGCTACCACTGTTTGATATTGTTAATAAGGCTACCACTGTTTGATATTGTTAATAAGGCTACCACTGTTTGATATTGTTAATAAGGCTGTCACTGTTTGATATTGTTAATAAGGCTGCCACTGTTTGATATTGTTAATAAGGCTGTCACTGTTTGATATTGTTAATAAGGCTGTCACTGTTTGATATTGTTAATAAGGCTACCACTGTTTGATATTGTTAATAAGGCTACCACTGTTTGATATTGTTAATAAGGCTACCACTGTTTGATATTGTTAATAAGGCTGTCACTGTTTGATATTGTTAATAAGGCTACCAATGTTTGATATTGTTAATAAGGCTGTCACTGTTTGATATTGTTAATAGGGCTGTCAATGTTTGATATTGTTAATAAGGCTACCAATGTTTGATATTGTTAATAAGGCTGTCACTGTTTGATATTGTTAATAGGGCTGTCAATGTTTGATATTGTTAATAAGGCTACCAATGTTTGATATTGTTAATAAGGCTGTCACTGTTTGATGTTGTTAATAGGGCTGTCACTGTTTGATATAGTTAATAAGGCTACCACTGTTTGATATTGTTAATAAGGCTGTCACTGTTTGATATTGTTAATAAGGCTACCACTGTTTGATAATGTTAATAAGGCTGTCACTGTTTGATATTGTTAATAAGGCTACCACTGTTTGATATTGTTAATAAGGCTGTCGCTGTTTGATATTGTTAATAAGGCTGTCGCTGTTTGATATTGTTAATAAGGCTACCACTGTTGGATATTGTTAATAAGGCTGTCACTGATTGATATTGTTAATAAGGCTGTCACTGTTTGATATTGTTAATAAGGCTACCACTGTTTGATATTGTTAATAAGGCTGTCAATGTTTGATATTGTTAATAAGGCTGTCGCTGTTTGATATTGTTAATAAGGCTGTCGCTGTTTGATGTTGTTAATAGCGCTGTCAATGTTTGATATTGTTAATAAGGCTACCACTGTTTGATATTGTTAATAAGGCTGTCATTGTTTGATATTGTTAATAAGGCTGTCACTGTTTGATATTGTTAATAAGGCTGTCACTGTTTGATATTGTTAAGAAGGCTGACACTGTTTGATATTGTTAATAAGGCTACCACTGTTTGATAATGTTAATAAGGCTGTCAATGTTTGATATTGTTAATAAGGCTGTCACTGTTTGATATTGTTAATAAGGCTGTCAATGTTTGATATTGTTAATAAGGCTGTCAATGTTTGATATTGTTAATAAGGCTGTCACTGTTTGATATTGTTCATATGGCTGTCACTGTTTGATATTGTTAATAAGGCTGTCACTGTTTGATAATGTTAATAAGGCTACCACTGTTTGATATTGTTAATAAGGCTACCACTGTTTGATATTGTTAATAAGGCTGTCAATGTTTGATATTGTTAATAAGGCTGTCACTGTTTGATATTGTTAATAAGGCTGTCAATGTTTGATATTGTTAATAAGGCTGTCAATGTTTGATATTTTTAATAAGGCTACCACTGTTTGATATTGTTAATAAGGCTGTCAATGTTTGATATTGTTAATAAGGCTACCAATGTTTGATATTGTTAATAAGGCTGTCAATGTTTGATAATGTTAATAAGGCTACCACTGTTTGATATTGTTAATAAGGCTGTCAATGTTTGATATTGTTAATAAGGCTGTCACTGTTTGATATTGTTAATAAGGCTGTCACTGTTTGATATTGTTAATAAGGCTACCACTGTTTGATATTGTTAATAAGGCTGTCAATGTTTGATATTGTTAATAAGGCTACCAATGTTTGATATTGTTAATAAGGCTGTCAATGTTTGATATTGTTAATAAGGCTGTCACTGTTTGATATTGATAATAAGGCTACCACTGTTTGATATTGTTAATAAGGCTGTCACTGTTTGATAATGTTAATAAGGCTACCACTGTTTGATATTGTTAATAAGACTGTCAATGTTTGATATTGTTAATAGGGCTACCAATGTTTGATATTGTTAATAAGGCTGTCACTGTTTGATATTGTTAATAAGGCTACCAATGTTTGATATTGTTAATAAGGCTGTCACTGTTTGATATTGTTAATAAGGCTGTCACTGTTTGATATTGTTAATAAGGCTGTCACTGTTTGATATTGTTAATAAGGCTACCACTGTTTGATATTGTTAATAAGACTGTCACTGTTTGATATTGATAATAAGGCTGTCAATGTTTGATATTGTTAATAAGGCTACCACTGTTTGATATTGTTAATAAGGCTACCACTGTTTGATATTGTTAGTAAGGCTCTCAATGTTTGATATTGTTAATTAGGCTGTCAATGATTGATATTGTTAATAAGGCTACCACTGTTTGATATTGTTAATAAGGCTGTCAATGTTTGATATTGTTAATAAGGCTACCACTGTTTGATATTGTTAATAAGGCTACCACTGTTTGATATTGTTAGTAAGGCTACCAATGTTTGATATTGTTATAAGGCTGTCACTGTTTGATATTGTTAATAGGGCTGTCAATGTTTGATATTGTTAATAAGGCTGTCACTGTTTGATATTGTTATTAAGGCTGTCACTGTTTGATATTGTTAATAAGGCTGTCACTGTTTGATATTGTTAATAAGGCTACCACTGTTTGATATTGTTAATAAGGCTGTCAATGTTTGATATTGTTAATAAGGCTGTCGCTGTTTGATATTGTTAATAAGGCTGTCGCTGTTTGATATTGTTAATAGCGCTGTCAATGTTTGATATTGTTAATAAGGCTACCACTGTTTGATATTGTTAATAAGGCTGTCACTGTTTGATAATGTTAATAAGGCTACCACTGTTTGATATTGTTAATAAGGCTGTCACTGTTTGATAATGTTAATAAGGCTACCACTGTTTGATATTGTTAATAAGGCTGTCACTGTTCGATAATGTTAATAAGGCTACCACTGTTTGATATTGTTAATAAGGCTGTCACTGTTTGATATTGTTAATAAGGCTACCACTGTTTGATATTGTTAATAAGGCTGTCAATGTTTGATATTGTTAATAAGGCTACCACTGTTTGATATTGTTAATAAGGCTACCACTGTTTGATATTGTTAGTAAGGCTGTCACTGTTTGATAATGTTAATAAGGCTACCACTGTTTGATATTGTTAATAAGGCTGTCACTGTTTGATATTGTTAATAAGGCTACCACTGTTTGATATTGTTAATAAGGCTGTCACTGTTTGATAATGTTAATAAGGCTACCACTGTTTGATATTGTTATTAAGGCTGTCACTGTTTGATAATGTTAATAAGGCTACCACTGTTTGATATTGTTAATAAGGCTACCACTGTTTGATATTGTTAGTAAGGCTGTCACTGTTTGATAATGTTAATAAGGCTACCACTGTTAGATATTGTTAATAAGGCTGTCACTGTTTGATAATGTTAATAAGGCTACCACTGTTTGATATTGTTAATAAGGATGACACTGTTTGATAATGTTAATAAGGCTACCACTGTTTGATATTGTTAATAAGGCTGTCAATGTTTGATATTGTTAATAAGGCTGTCAATGTTTGATATTGTTAATAAGGCTGTCAATGTTTGATATTGTTAATAAGGCTACCACTGTTTGATATTGTTAATAAGGCTACCACTGTTTGATATTGTTAATAAGGCTACCAATGTTTGATATTGTTAATAAGGCTGTCAATGTTTGATATTGTTAATAAGGCTACCAATGTCTGATATTGTTAATAAGGCTGTCAATGTTTGATAATGTTAATAAGGCTACCACTGTTTGATATTGTTAATAAGGCTACCCATGTTTGATATTGTTAATAAGGCTACCACTGTTTGATATTGTTAATAAGGCTACCACTGTTTGATATTGTTAATAAGGCTGTCAATGTTTGATATTGTTAATATGGCTGTCACTGTTTGATATTGTTAATAAGGCTGTCAATGTTTGATATTGTTAATAAGGCTGTCAATGTTTGATATTTTTAATAAGGCTACCACTGTTTGATATTGTTAATAAGGCTGTCAATGTTTGATATTGTTAATAAGGCTACCAATGTTTGATATTGTTAATAAGGCTGTCAATGTTTGATAATGTTAATAAGGCTACCACTGTTTGATATTGTTAATAAGGCTGTCAATGTTTGATATTGTTAATAAGGCTGTCACTGTTTGATATTGTTAATAAGGCTGTCACTGTTTGATATTGTTAATAAGGCTACCACTGTTTGATATTGTTAATAAGGCTGTCAATGTTTGATATTGTTAATAAGGCTACCAATGTTTGATATTGTTAATAAGGCTGTCAATGTTTGATATTGTTAATAAGGCTGTCACTGTTTGATATTGTTTATAAGGCTACCGCTGTTTGATATTGTTAATAAGGCTGTCACTGTTTGATAATGTTAATAAGGCTACCACTGTTTGATATTGTTAATAAGACTGTCAATGTTTGATATTGTTAATAGGGCTACCAATGTTTGATATTGTTAATAAGGCTGTCACTGTTTGATATTGTTAATAAGGCTACCAATGTTTGATATTGTTAATAAGGCTGTCACTGTTTGATATTGTTAATAAGGCTGTCACTGTTTGATATTGTTAATAAGGCTACCACTGTTTGATATTGTTAATAAGACTGTCACTGTTTGATATTGTTAATAAGGCTCTCACTGTGTGATATTGTTAATAAGGCTACCACTGTTTGATATTGTTAGTAAGGCTCTCAATGTTTGATATTGTTAATAAGGCTGTCACTGTTTGATATTGTTAATAAGGCTACCACTGTTTGATATTGTTAATAAGGCTACCCATGTTTGATATTGTTAATAAGGCTACCACTGTTTGATATTGTTAATAAGGCTACCACTGTTTGATATTGTTAATAAGGCTACCACTGTTTGATATTGTTAATAAGGCTGTCACTGTTTGATATTGTTAGTAAGGCTGTCACTGTTTGATAATGTTAATAAGGCTACCACTGTTAGATATTGTTAATAAGGCTGTCACTGTTTGATAATGTTAATAAGGCTACCACTGTTTGATATTGTTAATAAGGATGACACTGTTTGATAATGTTAATAAGGCTACCACTGTTTGATATTGTTAATAAGGCTGTCAATGTTTGATATTGTTAATAAGGCTGTCAATGTTTGATATTGTTAATAAGGCTGTCAATGTTTGATATTGTTAATAAGGCTACCACTGTTTGATATTGTTAATAAGGCTACCACTGTTTGATATTGTTAATAAGGCTACCAATGTTTGATATTGTTAATAAGGCTGTCAATGTTTGATATTGTTAATAAGGCTACCAATGTTTGATATTGTTAATAAGGCTGTCAATGTTTGATAATGTTAATAAGGCTACCACTGTTTGATATTGTTAATAAGGCTACCCATGTTTGATATTGTTAATAAGGCTACCACTGTTTGATATTGTTAATAAGGCTACCACTGTTTGATATTGTTAATAAGGCTGTCAATGTTTGATATTGTTAATATGGCTGTCACTGTTTGATATTGTTAATAAGGCTGTCAATGTTTGATATTGTTAATAAGGCTGTCAATGTTTGATATTTTTAATAAGGCTACCACTGTTTGATATTGTTAATAAGGCTGTCAATGTTTGATATTGTTAATAAGGCTACCAATGTTTGATATTGTTAATAAGGCTGTCAATGTTTGATAATGTTAATAAGGCTACCACTGTTTGATATTGTTAATAAGGCTGTCAATGTTTGATATTGTTAATAAGGCTGTCACTGTTTGATATTGTTAATAAGGCTGTCACTGTTTGATATTGTTAATAAGGCTACCACTGTTTGATATTGTTAATAAGGCTGTCAATGTTTGATATTGTTAATAAGGCTACCAATGTTTGATATTGTTAATAAGGCTGTCAATGTTTGATATTGTTAATAAGGCTGTCACTGTTTGATATTGTTTATAAGGCTACCGCTGTTTGATATTGTTAATAAGGCTGTCACTGTTTGATAATGTTAATAAGGCTACCACTGTTTGATATTGTTAATAAGACTGTCAATGTTTGATATTGTTAATAGGGCTACCAATGTTTGATATTGTTAATAAGGCTGTCACTGTTTGATATTGTTAATAAGGCTACCAATGTTTGATATTGTTAATAAGGCTGTCACTGTTTGATATTGTTAATAAGGCTGTCACTGTTTGATATTGTTAATAAGGCTACCACTGTTTGATATTGTTAATAAGACTGTCACTGTTTGATATTGTTAATAAGGCTCTCACTGTTTGATATTGTTAATAAGGCTACCACTGTTTGATATTGTTAGTAAGGCTCTCAATGTTTGATATTGTTAATAAGGCTGTCACTGTTTGATATTGTTAATAAGGCTACCACTGTTTGATATTGCTAATAAGGCTCTCAATGTTTGATATTGTTAATAAGGCTGTCACTGTTTGATATTGTTAATAATGCTACCACTGTTTGATATTGTTAATAAGGCTGCCACTGTTTGATATTGTTAATAAGGCTACCACTGTTTGATATTGTTAATAAGTCTACCACTGTTTGATATTGTTAATAAGGCTACCACTGTTTGATATTGTTAGTAAGGCTCTCAATGTTTGATATTGTTAATAAGGCTGTCACTGTTTGATATTGTTAATAAGGCTACCACTGTTTGATATTGTTAATAAGGCTGTCACTGTTTGATATTGTTAATAAGGCTACCGCTGTTTGATATTGTTAGTAAGGCTCTCAATGTTTGATATTGATAGTAAGGCTGTCACTGTTTGATATTATTAATAAGGCTACCACTGTTTGATATTGTTAATAAGGCTCTCAATGTTTGATATTGTTAATAAGGCTGTCACTGTTTGATATTGTTAATAAGGCTACGACTGTTTGATATTGTTAATAAGGCTGTCACTGTTTGATATTGTTAATAAGGCTGTCACTGTTTGATATTGTTAATAAGGCTGTCACTGTTTGATATTGTTAATAAGGCTGTCACTGTTTGATATTGTTAATAAGGCTGTCAATGTTTGGTATAGTTAATAAGGCTGTCACTGTTTGATATTGTTAATAAGGCTGTCAATGTTTGGTATTGTTAATAAGGCTGTCACTGTTTGATATTGTTAATAAGGCTGTCACTTTTTGGTATTGTTAATAAGGCTGTCACTGTTTGATATTGTTAATAAGGCTGTCACTGTTTGATATTGTTAATAAGGCTACCACTGTTTGATATTGTTAATAAGGCTGTCACTGTTTGATATTGTTAATAAGGCTGTCAATGTTTGGTATTGTTAATAAGGCTGTCACTGTTTCATATTGTTAATAAGGCTGTCACTGTTTGATATTGTTAATAAGGCTGTCACTGTTTGATATAGTTAATAAGGCTACCACTGTTTGATATTGTTAATAAGGCTGTCGCTGTTTGATATTGTTAATAAGGCTGTCAATGTTTGATATTGTTAATAAGGCTGTCGCTGTTTGATATTGTTAATAAGGCTGTCATTGTTTGATATTGTTAATAAGGCTGTCGCTGTTGGATATTGTTAATAAGGCTGTCAATGTTTGATATTGTTAATAAGGCTGTCGCTGTTTGATATTGTTAATAAGGCTGTCGCTGTTTGATATTGTTAATAAGGCTGTCACTGTTTGATATTGTTAATAAGGCTGTCGCTGTTTGATATTGTTAATAAGGCTGTCAATGTTTGATATTGTTAATAAGGCTGTCACTGTTTGATATTGTTAATAAGGCTACCACTGTTTGATATTGTTAATAAGGCTGTCGCTGTTTGATATTGTTAATAAGGCTGTCGCTGTTTGATATTGTTAATAAGGCTGTCGCTGTTTGATATTGTTAATAAGGCTGTCAATGTTTGATATTGTTAATAAGGCTGTCGCTGTTTGATATTGTTAATATGGCTGTCAATGTTTGATATTGTTAATAGGGCTGTCGCTGTTTGATATTGTTAATAAGGCTGTCGCTGTTTTATATTGTTAATAAGGCTGTCGCTGTTTGATATTGTTAATAAGGCTGTCGCTGTTTGATATTGTTAATAAGGCTGTCAATGTTTGATATTGTTAATAAGGCTGTCGCTGTTTGATATTGTTAATAAGGCTGTCAATGTTTGATATTGTTAATAAGGCTGTCGCTGTTTGATATTGTTAATAAGGCTGTCGCTGTTTGATATTGTTAATAAGGCTGTCAATGTTTGATATTGTTAATAAGGCTACCACTGTTTGATATTGTTAATAACGCTGTCACTGTTTGATATTGTTAATAAGGCTACCACTGTTTGATATTGTTAATAAGGCTGTCACTGTTTGATATTGTTAAAAAGGCTGTCACTGTTTGATATTGTTAATAAGGCTGTCAATGTTTGATATTGTTAATAAGGCTGTCACTGTTTGATATTGTTAATAAGGCTGTCAATGTTTGATATTGTTAATAAGGCTGTCACTGTTTGATATTGTTAATAAGGCTACCACTGTTTGATATTGTTAATAAGGCTGTCACTGTTTGATATTGTTAATAAGGCTACCACTGTTTGATATTGTTAATAAGGCTACCACTGTTTGATATTGTTAATAAGGCTACCACTGTTTGATATTGTTAATAAGGCTGTCACTGTTTGATATTGTTAATAAGGCTACCACTGTTTGATATTGTTAATAAGGCTGTCACTGTTTGATATTGTTAATAAGGCTACCACTGTTTGATATTGTTAATAAGGCTACCACTGTTTGATATTGTTAATAAGGCTGTCACTGTTTGATATTGTTAATAAGGCTGTCACTGTTTGATATTGTTAATAAGGCTACCACTGTTTGATATTGTTAATAAGGCTACCACTGTTTGATATTGTTAATAAGGCTGTCACTGTTTGATATTGTTAATAAGGCTACCACTGTTTGATATTGTTAATAAGGCTGTCACTGTGTGATATTGTTAATAAGGCTACCACTGTTTGATATTGTTAATAAGGCTGTCACTGTTTGATATTGTTAATAAGGCTACCACTGTTTGATATTGTTGAAAAGGCTACCACTGTTTGATATTGTTAATAAGGCTGTCACTGTTTGATATTGTTAATAAGGCTACCACTGTTTGATATTGTAATTAAGGCTGTCACTGTTTGATATTGTTAATAGGGCTACCACAGTTTGATATTGTTAATAAGGCTACCACTGTTTGATATTGTTAATAAGGCTGTCAATGTTTGATATTGTTAATAAGGCTGTCACTGTTTGATATTGTTAATAAGGCTGTCAATGTTTGATATTGTTAATAAGGCTGTCAATGTTTGATATTGTTAATAAGGCTACCACTGTTTGATATTGTTAATAAGGCTGTCACTGTTTGATATTGTCAATAAGGCTGTCAATGTTTGATATTGTTAATAAGGCTACCACTGTTTGATATTGTTAATAAGGCTGTCAATGTTTGATATTGTTAATAAGGCTACCACTGTTTGATATTGTTAATAAGGCTACCACTCTTTGATAATGTTAATAAGGCTACCACTGTTTGATATTGTTAATAAGGCTGTCACTGTTTGATATTGTTAATAAGGCTGTCACTGTTTGATAATGTTAATAAGGCTGCCACTGTTTGATATTGTTAATAAGGCTGTCACTGTTTGATATTGTTAATAAGGCTACCACTGTTTGATATTGTTAATAAGGCTACCACTGTTTGATAATGTTAATAAGGCTACCACTGTTTGATATTGTTAATAAGGCTGTCACTGTTTGATATTGTTAATAAGGCTGTCACTGTTTGATATTGTTAATAAGGCTGTCACTGTTTGATATTGTTAATAAGGCTGCCACTGTTTGATAATGTTAATAAGGCTACCACTGTTTGATATTGTTAATAAGGCTGTCAATGTTTGATATTGTTAATAAGGCTGCCACTGTTTGATATTGTTAATAAGGCTACCACTGTTTGATATTGTTAATAAGGCTACCACTGTTTGATATTGTTAATAAGGCTACCACTGTTTGATATTGTTAATAAGGCTACCACTGTTTGATATTGTTAATAAGGCTACCACTGTTTGATATTGTTAATAAGGCTACCACTGTTTGATATTGTTAATAAGGCTACCACTGTTTGATATTGTTAATAAGGCTACCACTGTTTGATATTGTTAATAAGGCTGTCGGTGTTTGATATTGTTAATAAGGCTACCACTGTTTGATATTGTTAATAAGGCTGTCAATGTTTGATATTGTTAATAAGGCTGTCACTGTTTGATATTGTTAATAAGGCTACCAATGTTTGATATTGTTAATAAGGCTACCACTGTTTGATATTGTTAATAAGGCTACCACTGTTTGATATTGTTAATAAGGCTGTCACTGTTTGATATTGTTAATAAGGCTACCACTGTTTGATATTGTTAATAAGGCTACCACTGTTTGATATTGTTAATAAGGCTACCACTGTTTGATATTGTTAATAAGGCTGTCACTGTTTGATATTGTTAATAGGGCTGCCACTGTTTGATATTGTTAATAAGGCTGTCAATGTTTGATATTGTTAATAAGGCTACCACTGTTTGATATTGTTAATAAGGCTGTCACTGTTTGATATTGTTAATAAGGCTGTCACTGTTTGATATTGTTAATAAGGCTACCACTGTTTGATATTGTTAATAAGGCTACCACTGTTTGATATTGTTAATAAGGCTGTCACTGTTTGATATCGTTAATAAGGCTGTCACTGTTTGATATTGTTAATAAGGCTACCACTGTTTATTATTGTTAATAAGGCTACCACTGTTTGATATTGTTAATAAGGCTACCACTGTTTGATATTGTTAGTAAGGCTACCACTGTTTGATATTGTTAATAAGGCTACCACTGTTTGATATTGTTAATAAGGCTACCACTGTTTGATATTGTTAATAAGGCTACCACTGTTTGATATTGTTAATAAGGCTACCACTGTTTGATATTGTTAATAAGGCTACCACTGTTTGATATTGTTAATAAGGCTACCACTGTTTGATATTGTTAATAAGGCTACCACTGTTTGATATTGTTAATAAGGCTGTCGGTGTTTGATATTTTTAATAAGGCTACCACGGTTTGATATTGTTAATAAGGCTGTCACTGTTTGATATTGTTAATAAGGCTGCCACTGTTTGATATTGTTAATAAGGCAGTCACTGTTTGATATTGTTAATAAGGCTGTCACTGTTTGATATTGTTAATAAGGCTACCACTGTTTGATATTGTTAATAAGGCTACCACTGTTTGATATTGTTAATAAGGCTACCACTGTTTGATATTGTTAATAAGGCTGTCACTGTTTGATATTGTTAATAAGGCTACCAATGTTTGATATTGTTAATAAGGCTGTCACTGTTTGATATTGTTAATAGGGCTGTCAATGTTTGATATTGTTAATAAGGCTACCAATGTTTGATATTGTTAATAAGGCTGTCACTGTTTGATATTGTTAATAGGGCTGTCAATGTTTGATATTGTTAATAAGGCTACCAATGTTTGATATTGTTAATAAGGCTGTCACTGTTTGATGTTGTTAATAGGGCTGTCAATGTTTGATATTGTTAATAAGGCTGTCACTGTTTGATATTGTTAATAAGGCTACCACTGTTTGATAATGTTAATAAGGCTGTCACTGTTTGATATTGTTAATAAGGCTACCACTGTTTGATATTGTTAATAAGGCTGTCGCTGTTTGATATTGTTAATAAGGCTGTCGCTGTTTGATATTGTTAATAAGGCTACCACTGTTGGATATTGTTAATAAGGCTGTCACTGTTTGATATTGTTAATAAGGCTGTCACTGTTTGATATTGTTAATAAGGCTACCACTGTTTGATATTGTTAATAAGGCTGTCAATGTTTGATATTGTTAATAAGGCTGTCGCTGTTTGATATTGTTAATAAGGCTGTCGCTGTTTGATGTTGTTAATAGCGCTGTCAATGTTTGATATTGTTAATAAGGCTACCACTGTTTGATATTGTTAATAAGGCTGTCACTGTTTGATATTGTTAATAAGGCTGTCACTGTTTGATATTGTTAATAAGGCTGTCACTGTTTGATATTGTTAAGAAGGCTGACACTGTTTGATATTGTTAATAAGGCTACCACTGTTTGATAATGTTAATAAGGCTGTCAATGTTTGATATTGTTAATAAGGCTGTCACTGTTTGATATTGTTAATAAGGCTGTCAATGTTTGATATTGTTAATAAGGCTGTCAATGTTTGATATTGTTAATAAGGCTGTCACTGTTTGATATTGTTCATATGGCTGTCACTGTTTGATATTGTTAATAAGGCTGTCACTGTTTGATAATGTTAATAAGGCTACCACTGTTTGATATTGTTAATAAGGCTACCACTGTTTGATATTGTTAATAAGGCTGTCAATGTTTGATATTGTTAATAAGGCTGTCACTGTTTGATATTGTTAATAAGGCTGTCAATGTTTGATATTGTTAATAAGGCTGTCAATGTTTGATATTTTTAATAAGGCTACCACTGTTTGATATTGTTAATAAGGCTGTCAATGTTTGATATTGTTAATAAGGCTACCAATGTTTGATATTGTTAATAAGGCTGTCAATGTTTGATAATGTTAATAAGGCTACCACTGTTTGATATTGTTAATAAGACTGTCAATGTTTGATATTGTTAATAGGGCTACCAATGTTTGATATTGTTAATAAGGCTGTCACTGTTTGATATTGTTAATAAGGCTACCAATGTTTGATATTGTTAATAAGGCTGTCACTGTTTGATATTGTTAATAAGGCTGTCACTGTTTGATATTGTTAATAAGGCTGTCACTGTTTGATATTGTTAATAAGGCTACCACTGTTTGATATTGTTAATAAGACTGTCACTGTTTGATATTGATAATAAGGCTGTCAATGTTTGATATTGTTAATAAGGCTACCACTGTTTGATATTGTTAATAAGGCTACCACTGTTTGATATTGTTAGTAAGGCTCTCAATGTTTGATATTGTTAATAAGGCTGTCACTGTTTGATATTGTTAATAAGGCTGTCACTGTTTGATATTGTTAATAAGGCTACCACTGTTTGATATTGTTAATAAGGCTGTCACTGTTTGATATTGTTAATAAGGCTACCACTGTTTGATATTGTTAGTAAGGCTCTCAATGTTTGATATTGTTAATAAGGCTGTCACTGTTTGATATTGTTAATAAGGCTACCACTGTTTGATATTGTTAATAAGGCTCTCAATGTTTGATATTGTTAATAAGGCTGTCACTGTTTGATATTGTTAATAATGCTACCACTGTTTGATATTGTTAATAAGGCTGCCACTGTTTGATATTGTTAATAAGGCTACCACTGTTTGATATTGTTAATAAGGCTACCACTGTTTGATATTGTTAATAAGGCTACCACTGTTTGATATTGTTAGTAAGGCTCTCAATGTTTGATATTGTTAATAAGGCTGTGACTGTTTGATATTGTTAATAAGGCTACCACTGTTTGATATTGTTAATAAGGCTGTCACTGTTTGATATTGTTAATAAGGCTACCACTGTTTGATATTGTTAGTAAGGCTCTCAATGTTTGATATTGTTAATAAGGCTGTCAGTTTGATATTGTTAATAAGGCTACCACTGTTTGATATTGTTAATAAGGCTCTCAATGTTTGATATTGTTAATAAGGCTGTCACTGTTTGATATTGTTAATAAGGCTACCACTGTTTGATATTGTTAATAAGGCTGCCACTGTTTGATATTGTTAATAAGGCTACCACTGTTTGATATTGTTAATAAGGCTACCACTGTTTGATATTGTTAATAAGGCTACCACTGTTTGATATTGTTAATAAGGCTACCACTGTTTGATATTGTTAATAAGGCTGCCACTGTTTGATATTGTTAATAAGGCTACCACTGTTTGATATTGTTAATAAGGCTACCACTGTTTGATATTGTTAATAAGGCTGTCAGTGTTTGATATTGTTAATAAGGCTGTCACTGTTTGATATTGTTAATAAGGCTGTCAATGTTTGATATTGTTAATAAGGCTGTCAATATTTGATATTGTTAATAAGGCTACCACTGTTTGATATTGTTAATAAGGCTACCACTGTTTGATATTGTTAATAAGGCTGTCACTGTTTGATATTGTCAATAAGGCTGTCAATGTTTGATATTGTTAATAAGGCTACCACTGTTTGATATTGTTAATAAGGCTGTCAATGTTTGATATTGTTAATAAGGCTACCACTGTTTGATATTGTTAATAAGGCTACCACTGTTTGATATTGTTAATAAGGCTACCACTGTTTGATATTGTTAATAAGGCTACCACTGTTTGATATTGTTAATAAGGCTGTCAATGTTTGATATTGTTAATAAGGCTGCCACTGTTTGATATTGTTAATAAGGCTACCACTGTTTGATATTGTTAATAAGGCTACCACTGTTTGATATTGTTAATAAGGCTACCACTGTTTGATATTGTTAATAAGGCTACCACTGTTTGATATTGTTAATAAGGCTACCACTGTTTGATATTGTTAATAAGGCTACCACTGTTTGATATTGTTAATAAGGCTGTCACTGTTTGATATTGTTAGTAAGGCTACCAATGTTTGATATTGTTAATATGGCTACCACTGTTTGATATTGTTAATAAGGCTACCACTGTTTGATATTGTTAATAAGGCTACCACTGTTTGATATTGTTAATAAGGCTACCACAGTTTGATATTGTTAATAAGGCTACCATTGTTTGATATTGTTAATAAGGCTACCAATGTTTGATATTGTTAATAAGGCTGTCACTGTTTGATATTGTTAATAGGGCTGTCAATGTTTGATATTGTTAATAAGGCTGACACTGTTTGATATTGTTAATAGGGCTGTCAATGTTTGATATTGTTAATAAGGCTACCAATGTTTGATATTGTTAATAAGGCTGTCACTGTTTGATATTGTTAATAGGGCTGTCAATGTTTGATATTGTTAATAAGGCTGTCACTGTTTGATATTGTTATTAAGGCTGTGACTGTTTGATATTGTTAATAAGGCTGTCACTGTTTGATATTGTTAATAAGGCTACCACTGTTTGATATTGTTAATAAGGCTGTCAATGTTTGATATTGTTAATAAGGCTGTCGCTGTTTGATATTGTTAATAAGGCTGTCGCTGTTTGATGTTGTTAATAGCGCTGTCAATGTTTGATATTGTTAATAAGGCTACCACTGTTTGATATTGTTAATAAGGCTGTCACTGTTTGATAATGTTAATAAGGCTACCACTGTTTGATATTGTTAATAAGGCTACCACTGTTTGATATTGTTAATAAGGCTGTCACTGTTTGATAATGTTAATAAGGCTACCACTGTTTGATATTGTTAATAAGGCTGTCACTGTTCGATAATGTTAATAATAAGGCTACCACTGTTTGATATTGTTAATAAGGCTGTCACTGTTTGATATTGTTAATAAGGCTACCACTGTTTGATATTGTTAATAAGGCTGTCAATGTTTGATATTGTTAATAAGGCTACCACTGTTTGTTATTGTTAATAAGGCTGTCACTGTTTGATAATGTTAATAAGGCTAACACTGTTTGATATTGTTATTAAGGCTGTCACTGTTTGATAATGTTAATAAGGCTACCACTGTTTGATATTGTTAATAAGGCTGTCACTGTTTGTTAATGTTAATAAGAATGTCACTGTTTGATAATGTTAATAAGGCTACCACTGTTAGATATTGTTAATAAGGCTGTCACTGTTTGACATTGTTAATAAGGCTACCAATGTTTGATATTGTTAATAAGGCTGTCAATGTTTGATATTTTTAATAAGGCTACCACTGTTTGATATTGTTAATAAGGCCGTCAATGTTTGATATTGTTAATAAGGCTACCAATGTTTGATATTGTTAATAAGGCTGTCAATGTTTGATAATGTTAATAAGGCTACCACTGTTGGATATTGTTAATAAGGCTGTCAATGTTTGATATTGTTAATAAGGCTGTCACTGTTTGATATTGTTAATAAGGCTGTCACTGTTTGATATTGTTAATAAGGCTACCACTGTTTGATATTGTTAATAAGGCTGTCAATGTTTGATATTGTTAATAAGGCTACCAATTTTTGATATTGTTAATAAGGCTGTCAATGTTTGATATTGTTAATAAGGCTGTCACTGTTTGATATTGTTAATAAGGCTACCACTATTTGATATTGTTAATAAGGCTGTCACTGTTTGATAATGTTAATAAGGCTACCACTGTTTGATATTGTTAATAAGACTGTCAATGTTTGATATTGTTAATAGGGCTACCAATGTTTGATATTGTTAATAAGGCTGTCACTGTTTGATATTGTTAATAAGGCTACCAATGTTTGATATTGTTAATAAGGCTGTCACTGTTTGATATTGTTAATAAGGCTGTCACTGTTTGATATTGTTAATAAGGCTGTCACTGTTTGATATTGTTAATAAGGCTACCACTGTTTGATATTGTTAATAAGACTGTCACTGTTTGATATTGTTAATAAGGCTGTCAATGTTTGATATTGTTAATAAGGCTACCACTGTTTGATATTGTTAGTAAGGCTCTCAATGTTTGATATTGTTAATAATGCTGTCACTGTTTGATATTGTTAATAAGGCTGTCACTGTTTGATATTGTTAATAAGGCTACCACTGTTTGATATTGTTAATAAGGCTGTCACTGTTTGATATTGTTAATAAGGCTACCACTGTTTGATATTGTTAGTAAGGCTCTAAATGTTTGATATTGTTAATAAGGCTGTCACTGTTTGATATTGTTAATAAGGCTACCACTGTTTGATATTGTTAATAAGGCTCTCAATGTTTGATATTGTTAATAAGGCTGCCACTGTTTGATATTGTTAATAAGGCTACCACTGTTTGATATTGTTAATAAGGCTGTCACTGTTTGATATTGTTAAAAAGGCTACCACTGTTTGATATTGTTAGTAAGGCTCTCAATGTTTGATATTGTTAATAAGGCTACCACTGTTTGATATTGTTAATAAGGCTACCACTGTTTGATATTGTTAATAAGGCTCTCAATGTTTGATATTGTTAATAAGGCTGTCACTGTTTGATATTGTTAATAAGGCTGTCACTGTTTGATATTGTTAATAAGGCTACCACTGTTTGATATTGTTAATAATGCTACCACTGTTTGATATTGTTAATAAGGCTGCCACTGTTTGATATTGTTAATAAGGCTACCACTGTTTGATATTGTTAATATGGCTACCACTGTTTGATATTGTTAATAAGGCTACCACTGTTTGATATTGTTGAAAAGGCTACCACTGTTTGATATTGTTAATAAGGCTGTCACTGTTTGATATTGTTAATAAGGCTACCACTGTTTGATATTGTAATTAAGGCTGTCACTGTTTGATATTGTTAATAAGGCTACCACTGTTTGATATTGTTAATAAGGCTACCACTGTTTGATATTGTTAATAAGGCTGTCAATGTTTGATATTGTTAATAAGGCTGTCACTGTTTGATATTGTTAATAAGGCTGTCAATGTTTGATATTGTTAATAAGGCTGTCAATGTTTGATATTGTTAATAAGGCTACCACTGTTTGATATTGTTAATAAGGCTGTCACTGTTTGATATTGTCAATAAGGCTGTCAATGTTTGATATTGTTAATAAGGCTACCACTGTTTGATATTGTTAATAAGGCTGTCAATGTTTGATATTGTTAATAAGGCTACCACTGTTTGATATTGTTAATAAGGCTACCACTCTTTGATAATGTTAATAAGGCTACCACTGTTTAATATTGTTAATAAGGCTGTCACTGTTTGATATTGTTAATAAGGCTGTCACTGTTTGATAATGTTAATAAGGCTGCCACTGATTGATATTGTTAATAAGGCTGTCACTGTTTGATATTGTTAATAAGGCTACCACTGTTTGATATTGTTAATAAGGCTACCACTGTTTGATAATGTTAATAAGGCTACCACTGTTTGATATTGTTAATAAGGCTGTCACTGTTTGATATTGTTAATAAGGCTGTCACTGTTTGATAATGTTAATAAGGCTGTCACTGTTTGATATTGTTAATAAGGCTGTCACTGTTTGATATTGTTAATAAGGCTGCCACTGTTTGATAATGTTAATAAGGCTACCACTGTTTGATATTGTTAATAAGGCTGTCAATGTTTGATATTGTTAATAAGGCTGCCACTGTTTGATATTGTTAATAAGGCTACCACTGTTTGATATTGTTAATAAGGCTACCACTGTTTGATATTGTTAATAAGGCTACCACTGTTTGATATTGTTAATAAGGCTACCACTGTTTGATATTGTTAATAAGGCTACCACTGTTTGATATTGTTAATAAGGCTACCACTGTTTGATATTGTTAATAAGGCTACCACTGTTTGATATTGTTAATAAGGCTACCACTGTTTGATATTGTTAATAAGGCTGTCGGTGTTTGATATTGTTAATAAGGCTACCACTGTTTGATATTGTTAATAAGGCTGTCAATGTTTGATATTGTTAATAAGGCTGTCACTGTTTGATATTGTTAATAAGGCTACCACTGTTTGATATTGTTAATAAGGCTACCACTGTTTGATATTGTTAATAAGGCTACCACTGTTTGATATTGTTAATAAGGCTACCACTGTTTGATATTGTTAATCAGGCTAGCACTGTTTGATATTGTTAATAAGGCTGTCACTGTTTGATATTGTTAATAAGGCTACCACTGTTTGATATTGTTAATAAGGCTACCACTGTTTGATATTGTTAATAAGGCTACCACTGATTGATATTGTTAATAAGGCTGTCACTGTTTGATATTGTTAATAGGGCTGCCACTGTTTGATATTGTTAATAAGGCTGTCAATGTTTGATATTGTTAATAAGGCTACCACTGTTTGATATTGTTAATAAGGCTGTCACTGTTTGATATTGTTAATAAGGCTGTCACTGTTTGATATTGTTAATAAGGCTACCACTGTTTGATATTGTTAATAAGGCTACCACTGTTTGATATTGTTAATAAGGCTGTCACTGTTTGATATTGTTAATAAGGCTGTCACTGTTTGATATTGTTAATAAGGCTACCACTGTTTGATATTGTTAATAAGGCTACCACTGTTTGATATTGTTAATAAGGCTACCACTGTTTGATATTGTTAGTAAGGCTACCACTGTTTGATATTGTTAATAAGGCTACCACTGTTTGATATTGTTAATAAGGCTACCACTGTTTCATATTGTTAATAAGGCTACCACTGTTTGATATTGTTAATAAGGCTACCACTGTTTGATATTGTTAATAAGGCTACCACTGTTTGATATTGTTAGTAAGGCTCTCAATGTTTGATATTGTTAATAAGGCTGTCACTGTTTGATATTGTTAATAAGGCTACCACTGTTTGATATTGTTAATAAGGCTCTCAATGTTTGATATTGTTAATAAGGCTGTCACTGTTTGATATTGTTAATAAGGCTACCACAGTTTGATATTGTTAATAAGGCTGCCACTGTTTGATATTGTTAATATGGCTACCACTGTTTGATATTGTTAATAAGGCTACCACTGTTTGATATTGTTAATAAGGCTACCACTGTTTGATATTGTTAATAAGGCTACCACTGTTTGATATTGTTAATAAGGCTACCACTGTTTGATATTGTTAATAAGGCTGTCACTGTTTGATATTGTTAATAAGGCTACCAATGTTTGATATTGTTAATAAGGCTGTCACTGTTTGATATTGTTAATAGGGCTGTCAATGTTTGATATTGTTAATAAGGCTACCAATGTTTGATATTGTTAATAAGGCTGTCACTGTTTGATATTGTTAATAGGGCTGTCAATGTTTGATATTGTTAATAAGGCTACCAATGTTTGATATTGTTAATAAGGCTGTCACTGTTTGATGTTGTTAATAGGGCTGTCAATGTTTGATATTGTTAATATGGCTGTCACTGTTTGATATTGTTAATAAGGCTACCACTGTTTGATAATGTTAATAAGGCTGTCACTGTTTGATATTGTTAATAAGGCTACCACTGTTTGATATTGTTAATAAGGCTGTCGCTGTTTGATATTGTTAATAAGGCTGTCGCTGTTTGATATTGTTAATAAGGCTACCACTGTTGGATATTGTTAATAAGGCTGTCACTGTTTGATATTGTTAATAAGGCTGTCACTGTTTGATATTGTTAATAAGGCTACCACTGTTTGATATTGTTAATAAGGCTGTCAATGTTTGATATTGTTAATAAGGCTGTCGCTGTTTGATATTGTTAATAAGGCTGTCGCTGTTTGATGTTGTTAATAGCGCTGTCAATGTTTGATATTGTTAATAAGGCTACCACTGTTTGATATTGTTAATAAGGCTGTCACTGTTTGATATTGTTAATAAGGCTGTCACTGTTTGATATTGTTAATAAGGCTGTCACTGTTTGATATTGTTAAGAAGGCTGACACTGTTTGATATTGTTAATAAGGCTACCACTGTTTGATAATGTTAATAAGGCTGTCAATGTTTGATATTGTTAATAAGGCTGTCACTGTTTGATATTGTTAATAAGGCTGTCAATGTTTGATATTGTTAATAAGGCTGTCAATGTTTGATATTGTTAATAAGGCTGTCACTGTTTGATATTGTTCATATGGCTGTCACTGTTTGATATTATTAATAAGGCTGTCACTGTTTGATAATGTTAATAAGGCTACCACTGTTTGATATTGTTAATAAGGCTACCACTGTTTGATATTGTTAATAAGGCTGTCAATGTTTGATATTGTTAATAAGGCTGTCACTGTTTGATATTGTTAATAAGGCTGTCAATGTTTGATATTGTTAATAAGGCTGTCAATGTTTGATATTGTTAATAAGGCTACCACTGTTTGATATTGTTAATAAGGCTACCACTGTTTGATATTGTTAGTAAGGCTCTCAATGTTTGATATTGTTAATAAGGCTGTCACTGTTTGATATTGTTAATAAGGCTGTCACTGTTTGATATTGTTAATAAGGCTACCACTGTTTGATATTGTTAATAAGGCTGTCACTGTTTGATATTGTTAATAAGGCTACCACTGTTTGATATTGTTAGTAAGGCTCTCAATGTTTGATATTGTTAATAAGGCTGTCAATGTTTGATATTGTTAATAAGGCTGTCACTGTTTGATATTGTTCATATGGCTGTCACTGTTTGATATTGTTAATAAGGCTGTCACTGTTTGATATTGTTAATAAGGCAGTCACTGTTTGATATTGTTAATAAGGCTGTCACTGTTTGATATTGTTAATAAGGCTGTCACTGTTTGATATTGTTAATAAGGCTACCACTGTTTGATATTGTTAATAAGACTGTCACTGTTTGATATTGATAATAAGGCTGTCAATGTTTGATATTGTTAATAAGGCTACCACTGTTTGATATTGTTAATAAGGCTACCACTGTTTGATATTGTTAGTAAGGCTCTCAATGTTTGATATTGTTAATAAGGCTGTCACTGTTTGATATTGTTAATAAGGCTGTCACTGTTTGATATTGTTAATAAGGCTACCACTGTTTGATATTGTTAATAAGGCTGTCACTGTTTGATATTGTTAATAAGGCTACCACTGTTTGATATTGTTAGTAAGGCTCTCAATGTTTGATATTGTTAATAAGGCTGTCACTGTTTGATATTGTTAATAAGGCTACCACTGTTTGATATTGTTAATAAGGCTCTCAATGTTTGATATTGTTAATAAGGCTGTCACTGTTTGATATTGTTAATAATGCTACCACTGTTTGATATTGTTAATAAGGCTGCCACTGTTTGATATTGTTAATAAGGCTACCACTGTTTGATATTGTTAATAAGGCTACCACTGTTTGATATTGTTAATAAGGCTACCACTGTTTGATATTGTTAGTAAGGCTCTCAATGTTTGATATTGTTAATAAGGCTGTGACTGTTTGATATTGTTAATAAGGCTACCACTGTTTGATATTGTTAATAAGGCTGTCACTGTTTGATATTGTTAATAAGGCTACCACTGTTTGATATTGTTAGTAAGGCTCTCAATGTTTGATATTGTTAATAAGGCTGTCAGTTTGATATTGTTAATAAGGCTACCACTGTTTGATATTGTTAATAAGGCTCTCAATGTTTGATATTGTTAATAAGGCTGTCACTGTTTGATATTGTTAATAAGGCTACCACTGTTTGATATTGTTAATAAGGCTGCCACTGTTTGATATTGTTAATAAGGCTACCACTGTTTGATATTGTTAATAAGGCTACCACTGTTTGATATTGTTAATAAGGCTACCACTGTTTGATATTGTTAATAAGGCTACCACTGTTTGATATTGTTAATAAGGCTGCCACTGTTTGATATTGTTAATAAGGCTACCACTGTTTGATATTGTTAATAAGGCTACCACTGTTTGATATTGTTAATAAGGCTGTCAGTGTTTGATATTGTTAATAAGGCTGTCACTGTTTGATATTGTTAATAAGGCTGTCAATGTTTGATATTGTTAATAAGGCTGTCAATATTTGATATTGTTAATAAGGCTACCACTGTTTGATATTGTTAATAAGGCTACCACTGTTTGATATTGTTAATAAGGCTGTCACTGTTTGATATTGTCAATAAGGCTGTCAATGTTTGATATTGTTAATAAGGCTACCACTGTTTGATATTGTTAATAAGGCTGTCAATATTTGATATTGTTAATAAGGCTACCACTGTTTGATATTGTTAATAAGGCTACCACTGTTTGATATTGTTAATAAGGCTACCACTGTTTGATATTGTTAATAAGGCTACCACTGTTTGATATTGTTAATAAGGCTGTCAATGTTTGATATTGTTAATAAGGCTGCCACTGTTTGATATTGTTAATAAGGCTACCACTGTTTGATATTGTTAATAAGGCTACCACTGTTTGATATTGTTAATAAGGCTACCACTGTTTGATATTGTTAATAAGGCTACCACTGTTTGATATTGTTAATAAGGCTACCACTGTTTGATATTGTTAATAAGGCTACCACTGTTTGATATTGTTAATAAGGCTGTCACTGTTTGATATTGTTAGTAAGGCTACCAATGTTTGATATTGTTAATATGGCTACCACTGTTTGATATTGTTAATAAGGCTACCACTGTTTGATATTGTTAATAAGGCTACCACTGTTTGATATTGTTAATAAGGCTACCACAGTTTGATATTGTTAATAAGGCTACCATTGTTTGATATCGTTAATAAGGCTACCAATGTTTGATATTGTTAATAAGGCTGTCACTGTTTGATATTGTTAATAGGGCTGTCAATGTTTGATATTGTTAATAAGGCTGTCACTGTTTGATATTGTTAATAGGGCTGTCAATGTTTGATATTGTTAATAAGGCTACCAATGTTTGATATTGTTAATAAGGCTGTCACTGTTTGATATTGTTAATAGGGCTGTCAATGTTTGATATTGTTAATAAGGCTGTCACTGTTTGATATTGTTATTAAGGCTGTGACTGTTTGATATTGTTAATAAGGCTGTCACTGTTTGATATTGTTAATAAGGCTACCACTGTTTGATATTGTTAATAAGGCTGTCAATGTTTGATATTGTTAATAAGGCTGTCGCTGTTTGATATTGTTAATAAGGCTGTCGCTGTTTGATGTTGTTAATAGCGCTGTCAATGTTTGATATTGTTAATAAGGCTACCACTGTTTGATATTGTTAATAAGGCTGTCACTGTTTGATAATGTTAATAAGGCTACCACTGTTTGATATTGTTAATAAGGCTACCACTGTTTGATATTGTTTATAAGGCTGTCACTGTTTGATAATGTTAATAAGGCTACCACTGTTTGATATTGTTAATAAGGCTGTCACTGTTCGATAATGTTAATAATAAGGCTACCACTGTTTGATATTGTTAATAAGGCTGTCACTGTTTGATATTGTTAATAAGGCTACCACTGTTTGATATTGTTAATAAGGCTGTCAATGTTTGATATTGTTAATAAGGCTACCACTGTTTGTTATTGTTAATAAGGCTGTCACTGTTTGATAATGTTAATAAGGCTAACACTGTTTGATATTGTTATTAAGGCTGTCACTGTTTGATAATGTTAATAAGGCTACCACTGTTTGATATTGTTAATAAGGCTGTCACTGTTTGTTAATGTTAATAAGGCTGTCACTGTTTGATAATGTTAATAAGGCTACCACTGTTAGATATTGTTAATAAGGCTGTCACTGTTTGATATTGTTAATAAGGCTACCAATGTTTGATATTGTTAATAAGGCTGTCAATGTTTGATAATTTTAATAAGGCTACCACTGTTTGATATTGTTAATAAGGCCGTCAATGTTTGATATTGTTAATAAGGCTACCAATGTTTGATATTGTTAATAAGGCTGTCAATGTTTGATAATGTTAATAAGGCTACCACTGTTTGATATTGTTAATAAGGCTGTCAATGTTTGATATTGTTAATAAGGCTGTCACTGTTTGATATTGTTAATAAGGCTGTCACTGTTTGATATTGTTAATAAGGCTACCACTGTTTGATATTGTTAATAAGGCTGTCAATGTTTGATATTGTTAATAAGGCTACCAATGTTTGATATTGTTAATAAGGCTGTCAATGTTTGATATTGTTAATAAGGCTGTCACTGTTTGATATTGTTAATAAGGCTACCACTATTTGATATTGTTAATAAGGCTGTCACTGTTTGATAATGTTAATAAGGCTACCACTGTTTGATATTGTTAATAAGACTGTCAATGTTTGATATTGTTAATAGGGCTACCAATGTTTGATATTGTTAATAAGGCTGTCACTGTTTGATATTGTTAATAAGGCTACCAATGTTTGATATTGTTAATAAGGCTGTCACTGTTTGATATTGTTAATAAGGCTGTCACTGTTTGATATTGTTAATAAGGCTGTCACTGTTTGATATTGTTAATAAGGCTACCACTGTTTGATATTGTTAATAAGACTGTCACTGTTTGATATTGTTAATAAGGCTGTCAATGTTTGATATTGTTAATAAGGCTACCACTGTTTGATATTGTTAGTAAGGCTCTCAATGTTTGATATTGTTAATAATGCTGTCACTGTTTGATATTGTTAATAAGGCTGTCACTGTTTGATATTGTTAATAAGGCTACCACTGTTTGATATTGTTAATAAGGCTGTCACTGTTTGATATTGTTAATAAGGCTACCACTGTTTGATATTGTTAGTAAGGCTCTAAATGTTTGATATTGTTAATAAGGCTGTCACTGTTTGATATTGTTAATAAGGCTACCACTGTTTGATATTGTTAATAAGGCTCTCAATGTTTGATATTGTTAATAAGGCTGCCACTGTTTGATATTGTTAATAAGGCTACCACTGTTTGATATTGTTAATAAGGCTGTCACTGTTTGATATTGTTAAAAAGGCTACCACTGTTTGATATTGTTAGTAAGGCTCTCAATGTTTGATATTGTTAATAAGGCTACCACTGTTTGATATTGTTAATAAGGCTACCACTGTTTGATATTGTTAATAAGGCTCTCAATGTTTGATATTGTTAATAAGGCTGTCACTGTTTGATATTGTTAATAAGGCTGTCACTGTTTGATATTGTTAATAAGGCTACCACTGTTTGATATTGTTAATAATGCTACCACTGTTTGATATTGTTAATAAGGCTGCCACTGTTTGATATTGTTAATAAGGCTACCACTGTTTGATATTGTTAATATGGCTACCACTGTTTGATATTGTTAATAAGGCTACCACTGTTTGATATTGTTGAAAAGGCTACCACTGTTTGATATTGTTAATAAGGCTGTCACTGTTTGATATTGTTAATAAGGCTACCACTGTTTGATATTGTAATTAAGGCTGTCACTGTTTGATATTGTTAATAAGGCTACCACTGTTTGATATTGTTAATAAGGCTACCACTGTTTGATATTGTTAATAAGGCTGTCAATGTTTGATATTGTTAATAAGGCTGTCACTGTTTGATATTGTTAATAAGGCTGTCAATGTTTGATATTGTTAATAAGGCTGTCAATGTTTGATATTGTTAATAAGGCTACCACTGTTTGATATTGTTAATAAGGCTGTCACTGTTTGATATTGTCAATAAGGCTGTCAATGTTTGATATTGTTAATAAGGCTACCACTGTTTGATATTGTTAATAAGGCTGTCAATGTTTGATATTGTTAATAAGGCTACCACTGTTTGATATTGTTAATAAGGCTACCACTCTTTGATAATGTTAATAAGGCTACCACTGTTTATTATTGTTAATAAGGCTGTCACTGTTTGATATTGTTAATAAGGCTGTCACTGTTTGATAATGTTAATAAGGCTGCCACTGTTTGATATTGTTAATAAGGCTGTCACTGTTTGATATTGTTAATAAGGCTACCACTGTTTGATATTGTTAATAAGGCTACCACTGTTTGATAATGTTAATAAGGCTACCACTGTTTGATATTGTTAATAAGGCTGTCACTGTTTGATATTGTTAATAAGGCTGTCACTGTTTGATAATGTTAATAAGGCTGTCACTGTTTGATATTGTTAATAAGGCTGTCACTGTTTGATATTGTTAATAAGGCTGCCACTGTTTGATAATGTTAATAAGGCTACCACTGTTTGATATTGTTAATAAGGCTGTCAATGTTTGATATTGTTAATAAGGCTGCCACTGTTTGATATTGTTAATAAGGCTACCACTGTTTGATATTGTTAATAAGGCTACCACTGTTTGATATTGTTAATAAGGCTACCACTGTTTGATATTGTTAATAAGGCTACCACTGTTTGATATTGTTAATAAGGCTACCACTGTTTGATATTGTTAATAAGGCTACCACTGTTTGATATTGTTAATAAGGCTACCACTGTTTGATATTGTTAATAAGGCTACCACTGTTTGATATTGTTAATAAGGCTGTCGGTGTTTGATATTGTTAATAAGGCTACCACTGTTTGATATTGTTAATAAGGCTGTCAATGTTTGATATTGTTAATAAGGCTGTCACTGTTTGATATTGTTAATAAGGCTACCACTGTTTGATATTGTTAATAAGGCTACCACTGTTTGATATTGTTAATAAGGCTACCACTGTTTGATATTGTTAATAAGGCTACCACTGTTTGATATTGTTAATCAGGCTAGCACTGTTTGATATTGTTAATAAGGCTGTCACTGTTTGATATTGTTAATAAGGCTACCACTGTTTGATATTGTTAATAAGGCTACCACTGTTTGATATTGTTAATAAGGCTACCACTGTTTGATATTGTTAATAAGGCTGTCACTGTTTGATATTGTTAATAGGGCTGCCACTGTTTGATATTGTTAATAAGGCTGTCAATGTTTGATATTGTTAATAAGGCTACCACTGTTTGATATTGTTAATAAGGCTGTCACTGTTTGATATTGTTAATAAGGCTACCACTGTTTGATATTGTTAATAAGGCTCTCAATGTTTGATATTGTTAATAAGGCTGTCACTGTTTGATATTGTTAATAAGGCTACCACAGTTTGATATTGTTAATAAGGCTGCCACTGTTTGATATTGTTAATATGGCTACCACTGTTTGATATTGTTAATAAGGCTACCACTGTTTGATATTGTTAATAAGGCTACCACTGTTTGATATTGTTAATAAGGCTACCACTGTTTGATATTGTTAATAAGGCTACCACTGTTTGATATTGTTAATAAGGCTGTCACTGTTTGATATTGTTAATAAGGCTACCAATGTTTGATATTGTTAATAAGGCTGTCACTGTTTGATATTGTTAATAGGGCTGTCAATGTTTGATATTGTTAATAAGGCTACCAATGTTTGATATTGTTAATAAGGCTGTCACTGTTTGATATTGTTAATAGGGCTGTCAATGTTTGATATTGTTAATAAGGCTACCAATGTTTGATATTGTTAATAAGGCTGTCACTGTTTGATGTTGTTAATAGGGCTGTCAATGTTTGATATTGTTAATATGGCTGTCACTGTTTGATATTGTTAATAAGGCTACCACTGTTTGATAATGTTAATAAGGCTGTCACTGTTTGATATTGTTAATAAGGCTACCACTGTTTGATATTGTTAATAAGGCTGTCGCTGTTTGATATTGTTAATAAGGCTGTCGCTGTTTGATATTGTTAATAAGGCTACCACTGTTGGATATTGTTAATAAGGCTGTCACTGTTTGATATTGTTAATAAGGCTGTCACTGTTTGATATTGTTAATAAGGCTACCACTGTTTGATATTGTTAATAAGGCTGTCAATGTTTGATATTGTTAATAAGGCTGTCGCTGTTTGATATTGTTAATAAGGCTGTCACTGTTTGATGTTGTTAATAGCGCTGTCAATGTTTGATATTGTTAATAAGGCTACCACTGTTTGATATTGTTAATAAGGCTGTCACTGTTTGATATTGTTAATAAGGCTGTCACTGTTTGATATTGTTAATAAGGCTGTCACTGTTTGATATTGTTAAGAAGGCTGACACTGTTTGATATTGTTAATAAGGCTACCACTGTTTGATAATGTTAATAAGGCTGTCAATGTTTGATATTGTTAATAAGGCTGTCACTGTTTGATATTGTTAATAAGGCTGTCAATGTTTGATATTGTTAATAAGGCTGTCAATGTTTGATATTGTTAATAAGGCTGTCACTGTTTGATATTGTTCATATGGCTGTCACTGTTTGATATTGTTAATAAGGCTGTCACTGTTTGATCATGTTAATAAGGCTACCACTGTTTGATATTGTTAATAAGGCTACCACTGTTTGATATTGTTAATAAGGCTGTCAATGTTTGATATTGTTAATAAGGCTGTCACTGTTTGATATTGTTAATAAGGCTGTCAATGTTTGATATTGTTAATAAGGCTGTCAATGTTTGATATTTTTAATAAGGCTACCACTGTTTGATATTGTTAATAAGGCTGTCAATGTTTGATATTGTTAATAAGGCTACCAATGTTTGATATTGTTAATAAGGCTGTCAATGTTTGATAATGTTAATAAGGCTACCACTGTTTGATATTGTTAATAAGGCTGTCAATGTTTGATATTGTTAATAAGGCTGTCACTGTTTGATATTGTTAATAAGGCTGTCACTGTTTGATATTGTTAATAAGGCTACCACTGTTTGATATTGTTAATAAGGCTGTCAATGTTTGATATTGTTAATAAGGCTACCAATGTTTGATATTGTTAATAAGGCTGTCAATGTTTGATATTGTTAATAAGGCTGTCACTGTTTGATATTGATAATAAGGCTACCACTGTTTGATATTGTTAATAAGGCTGTCACTGTTTGATAATGTTAATAAGGCTACCACTGTTTGATATTGTTAATAAGGCTACCACTGTTTGATATTGTTAGTAAGGCTCTCAATGTTTGATATTGTTAATAAGGCTGACACTGTTTGATATTGTTAATAAGGCTGTCACTGTTTGATATTGTTAATAAGGCTACCACTGTTTGATATTGTTAATAAGACTGTCACTGTTTGATATTGATAATAAGGCTGTCAATGTTTGATATTGTTAATAGGGCTACCAATGTTTGATATTGTTAATAAGGCTGTCACTGTTTGATATTGTTAATAAGGCTACCAATGTTTGATATTGTTAATAAGGCTGTCACTGTTTGATATTGTTAATAAGGCTGTCACTGTTTGATATTGTTAATAAGGCTGTCACTGTTTGATATTGTTAATAAGGCTACCACTGTTTGATATTGTTAATAAGACTGTCACTGTTTGATATTGATAATAAGGCTGTCAATGTTTGATATTGTTAATAAGGCTACCACTGTTTGATATTGTTAATAAGGCTACCACTGTTTGATATTGTTAGTAAGGCTCTCAATGTTTGATATTGTTAATAAGGCTGTCACTGTTTGATATTGTTAATAAGGCTGTCACTGTTTGATATTGTTAATAAGGCTACCACTGTTTGATATTGTTAATAAGGCTGTCACTGTTTGATATTGTTAATAAGGCTACCACTGTTTGATATTGTTAGTAAGGCTCTCAATGTTTGATATTGTTAATAAGGCTGTCACTGTTTGATATTGTTAATAAGGCTACCACTGTTTGATATTGTTAATAAGGCTCTCAATGTTTGATATTGTTAATAAGGCTGTCACTGTTTGATATTGTTAATAATGCTACCACTGTTTGATATTGTTAATAAGGCTGCCACTGTTTGATATTGTTAATAAGGCTACCACTGTTTGATATTGTTAATAAGGCTACCACTGTTTGATATTGTTAATAAGGCTACCACTGTTTGATATTGTTAGTAAGGCTCTCAATGTTTGATATTGTTAATAAGGCTGTCACTGTTTGATATTGTTAATAAGGCTACCACTGTTTGATATTGTTAATAAGGCTGTCACTGTTTGATATTGTTAATAAGGCTACCACTGTTTGATATTGTTAGTAAGGCTCTCAATGTTTGATATTGTTAATAAGGCTGTCACTGTTTGATATTGTTAATAAGGCTACCACTGTTTGATATTGTTAATAAGGCTGCCACTGTTTGATATTGTTAATAAGGCTACCACTGTTTGATATTGTTAATAAGGCTACCACTGTTTGATATTGTTAATAAGGCTACCACTGTTTGATATTGTTAATAAGGCTACCACTGTTTGATATTGTTAATAAGGCTGTCACTGTTTGATATTGTTAATAAGGCTACCACTGTTTGATATTGTTAATAAGGCTGCCACTGTTTGATATTGTTAATAAGGCTACCACTGTTTGATATTGTTAATAAGGCTACCACTGTTTGATATTGTTAATAAGGCTGTCAGTGTTTGATATTGTTAATAAGGCTGTCACTGTTTGATATTGTTAATAAGGCTGTCAATGTTTGATATTGTTAATAAGGCTGTCAATGTTTGATATTGTTAATAAGGCTACCACTGTTTGATATTGTTAATAAGGCTACCACTGTTTGATATTGTTAATAAGGCTGTCACTGTTTGATATTGTCAATAAGGCTGTCAATGTTTGATATTGTTAATAAGGCTACCACTGTTTGATATTGTTAATAAGGCTGTCAATGTTGATATTGTTAATAAGGCTACCACTGTTTGATATTGTTAATAAGGCTACCACTGTTTGATATTGTTAATAAGGCTACCACTGTTTGATATTGTTAATAAGGCTACCACTGTTTGATATTGTTAATAAGGCTGTCAATGTTTGATATTGTTAATAAGGCTGCCACTGTTTGATATTGTTAATAAGGCTAGCACTGTTTGATATTGTTAATAAGGCTACCACTGTTTGATATTGTTAATAAGGCTACCACTGTTTGATATTGTTAATAAGGCTACCACTGTTTGATATTGTTAATAAGGCTACCACTGTTTGATATTGTTAATAAGGCTACCACTGTTTGATATTGTTAATAAGGCTGTCACTGTTTGATATTGTTAGTAAGGCTACCAATGTTTGATATTGTTAATAAGGCTACCACTGTTTGATATTGTTAATAAGGCTACCACTGTTTGATATTTTTAATAAGGCTACCACTGTTTGATATTGTTAATAAGGCTACCACAGTTTGATATTGTTAATAAGGCTCCCATTGTTTGATATTGTTAATAAGGCTACCAATGTTTGATATTGTTAATAAGGCTGTCACTGTTTGATATTGTTAATAGGACTGTCAATGTTTGATATTGTTAATAAGGCTGTCACTGTTTGATATTGTTAATAGGGCTGTCAATGTTTGATATTGTTAATAAGGCTACCAATGTTTGATATTGTTAATAAGGTTGTCACTGTTTGATATTGTTAATAGGGCTGTCAATGTTTGATATTGTTAATAAGGCTGTCACTGTTTGATATTGTTATTAAGGCTGTGACTGTTTGATATTGTTAATAAGGCTGTCACTGTTTGATATTGTTAATAAGGCTACCACTGTTTGATATTGTTAATAAGGCTGTCAATGTTTGATATTGTTAATAAGGCTGTCGCTGTTTGATATTGTTAATAAGGCTGTCGCTGTTTGATGTTGTTAATAGCGCTGTCAATGTTTGATATTGTTAATAAGGCTACCACTGTTTGATATTGTTAATAAGGCTGTCACTGTTTGATAATGTTAATAAGGCTACCACTGTTTGATATTGTTAATAAGGCTACCACTGTTTGATATTGTTAATAAGGCTGTCACTGTTTGATAATGTTAATAAGGCTACCACTGTTAGATATTGATAATAAGGCTGTCACTGTTCGATAATGTTAATAAGGCTACCACTGTTTGATATTGTTAATAAGGCTGTCACTGTTTGATATTGTTAATAAGGCTACCACTGTTTGATATTGTTAATAAGGCTGTCAATGTTTGATATTGTTAATAAGGCTACCACTGTTTGTTATTGTTAATAAGGCTGTCACTGTTTGATAATGTTAATAAGGCTAACACTGTTTGATATTGTTATTAAGGCTGTCACTGTTTGATAATGTTAATAAGGCTACCACTGTTTGATATTGTTAATAAGGCTGTCACTGTTTGTTAATGTTAATAAAGCTGTCACTGTTTGATAATGTTAATAAGGCTACCACTGTTAGATATTGTTAATAAGGCTGTCACTGTTTGATATTGTTAATAAGGCTACCAATGTTTGATATTGTTAATAAGGCTGTCAATGTTTGATATTTTTAATAAGGCTACCACTGTTTGATATTGTTAATAAGGCCGTCAATGTTTGATATTGTTAATAAGGCTACCAATGTTTGATATTGTTAATAAGGCTGTCAATGTTTGATAATGTTAATAAGGCTACCACTGTTTGATATTGTTAATAAGGCTGTCAATGTTTGATATTGTTAATAAGGCTGTCACTGTTTGATATTGTTAATAAGGCTGTCACTGTTTGATATTGTTAATAAGGCTACCACTGTTTGATATTGTTAATAAGGCTGTCAATGTTTGATATTGTTAATAAGGCTACCAATGTTTGATATTGTTAATAAGGCTGTCAATGTTTGATATTGTTAATAAGGCTGTCACTGTTTGATATTGTTAATAAGGCTACCACTATTTGATATTGTTAATAAGGCTGTCACTGTTTGATAATGTTAATAAGGCTACCACTGTTTGATATTGTTAATAAGACTGTCAATGTTTGATATTGTTAATAGGGCTACCAATGTTTGATATTGTTAATAAGGCTGTCACTGTTTGATATTGTTAATAAGGCTACCAATGTTTGATATTGTTAATAAGGCTGTCACTGTTTGATATTGTTAATAAGGCTGTCACTGTTTGATATTGTTAATAAGGCTGTCACTGTTTGATATTGTTAATAAGGCTACCACTGTTTGATATTGTTAATAAGACTGTCACTGTTTGATATTGTTAATAAGGCTGTCAATGTTTGATATTGTTAATAAGGCTACCACTGTTTGATATTGTTAGTAAGGCTCTCAATGTTTGATATTGTTAATAATGCTGTCACTGTTTGATATTGTTAATAAGGCTGTCACTGTTTGATATTGTTAATAAGGCTACCACTGTTTGATATTGTTAATAAGGCTGTCACTGTTTGATATTGTTAATAAGGCTACCACTGTTTGATATTGTTAATAAGGCTACCACTGTTTGATATTGTTAATAAGGCTACCACTGTTTGATATTGTTAATCAGGCTAGCACTGTTTGATATTGTTAATAAGGCTGTCACTGTTTGATATTGTTAATAAGGCTACCACTGTTTGATATTGTTAATAAGGCTGTCACTGTTTGATATTGTTAATAAGGCTGTCACTGTTTGATATTGTTAATAAGGCTACCACTGTTTGATATTGTTAATAAGGCTACCACTGTTTGATATTGTTAATAAGGCTGTCACTGTTTGATATTGTTAATAAGGCTGTCACTGTTTGATATTGTTAATAAGGCTACCACTGTTTGATATTGTTAATAAGGCTGTCACTGTTTGATATTGTTAAAAAGGCTACCACTGTTTGATATTGTTAGTAAGGCTCTCAATGTTTGATATTGTTAATAAGGCTACCACTGTTTGATATTGTTAATAAGGCTACCACTGTTTGATATTGTTAATAAGGCTCTCAATGTTTGATATTGTTAATAAGGCTGTCACTGTTTGATATTGTTAATAAGGCTGTCACTGTTTGATATTGTTAATAAGGCTACCACTGTTTGATATTGTTAATAATGCTACCACTGTTTGATATTGTTAATAAGGCTGCCACTGTTTGATATTGTTAATAAGGCTACCACTGTTTGATATTGTTAATAAGGCTACCACTGTTTGATATTGTTAATAAGGCTACCACTGTTTGATATTGTTGAAAAGGCTACCACTGTTTGATATTGTTAATAAGGCTGTCACTGTTTGATATTGTTAATAAGGCTACCACTGTTTGATATTGTAATTAAGGCTGTCACTGTTTGATATTGTTAATAAGGCTACCACTGTTTGATATTGTTAATAAGGCTACCACTGTTTGATATTGTTAATAAGGCTGTCAATGTTTGATATTGTTAATAAGGCTGTCACTGTTTGATATTGTTAATAAGGCTGTCAATGTTTGATATTGTTAATAAGGCTGTCAATGTTTGATATTGTTAATAAGGCTACCACTGTTTGATATTGTTAATAAGGCTGTCACTGTTTGATATTGTCAATAAGGCTGTCAATGTTTGATATTGTTAATAAGGCTACCACTGTTTGATATTGTTAATAAGGCTGTCAATGTTTGATATTGTTAATAAGGCTACCACTGTTTGATATTGTTAATAAGGCTACCACTCTTTGATAATGTTAATAAGGCTACCACTGTTTGATATTGTTAATAAGGCTGTCACTGTTTGATATTGTTAATAAGGCTGTCACTGTTTGATAATGTTAATAAGGCTGCCACTGTTTGATATTGTTAATAAGGCTGTCACTGTTTGATATTGTTAATAAGGCTACCACTGTTTGATATTGTTAATAAGGCTACCACTGTTTGATAATGTTAATAAGGCTACCACTGTTTGATATTGTTAATAAGGCTGTCACTGTTTGATATTGTTAATAAGGCTGTCACTGTTTGATAATGTTAATAAGGCTGTCACTGTTTGATATTGTTAATAAGGCTGTCACTGTTTGATATTGTTAATAAGGCTGCCACTGTTTGATAATGTTAATAAGGCTACCACTGTTTGATATTGTTAATAAGGCTGTCAATGTTTGATATTGTTAATAAGGCTGCCACTGTTTGATATTGTTAATAAGGCTACCACTGTTTGATATTGTTAATAAGGCTACCACTGTTTGATATTGTTAATAAGGCTACCACTGTTTGATATTGTTAATAAGGCTACCACTGTTTGATATTGTTAATAAGGCTACCACTGTTTGATATTGTTAATAAGGCTACCACTGTTTGATATTGTTAATAAGGCTACCACTGTTTGATATTGTTAATAAGGCTACCACTGTTTGATATTGTTAATAAGGCTGTCGGTGTTTGATATTGTTAATAAGGCTACCACTGTTTGATATTGTTAATAAGGCTGTCAATGTTTGATATTGTTAATAAGGCTGTCACTGTTTGATATTGTTAATAAGGCTACCACTGTTTGATATTGTTAATAAGGCTACCACTGTTTGATATTGTTAATAAGGCTACCACTGTTTGATATTGTTAATAAGGCTACCACTGTTTGATATTGTTAATCAGGCTAGCACTGTTTGATATTGTAAATAAGGCTGTCACTGTTTGATATTGTTAATAAGGCTACCACTGTTTGATATTGTTAATAAGGCTGTCACTGTTTGATATTGTTAATAAGGCTGTCACTGTTTGATATTGTTAATAAGGCTACCACTGTTTGATATTGTTAATAAGGCTACCACTGTTTGATATTGTTAATAAGGCTGTCACTGTTTGATATTGTTAATAAGGCTGTCACTGTTTGATATTGTTAATAAGGCTACCACTGTTTGATATTGTTAATAAGGCTACCACTGTTTGATATTGTTAATAAGGCTACCACTGTTTGATATTGTTAGTAAGGCTACCACTGTTTGATATTGTTAATAAGGCTACCACTGTTTGATATTGTTAATAAGGCTACCACTGTTTGATATTGTTAATAAGGCTACCACTGTTTGATATTGTTAATAAGGCTACCACTGTTTGATATTGTTAATAAGGCTACCACTGTTTGATATTGTTAGTAAGGCTCTCAATGTTTGATATTGTTAATAAGGCTGTCACTGTTTGATATTGTTAATAAGGCTACCACTGTTTGATATTGTTAATAAGGCTCTCAATGTTTGATATTGTTAATAAGGCTGTCACTGTTTGATATTGTTAATAAGGCTACCACAGTTTGATATTGTTAATAAGGCTGCCACTGTTTGATATTGTTAATATGGCTACCACTGTTTGATATTGTTAATAAGGCTACCACTGTTTGATATTGTTAATAAGGCTACCACTGTTTGATATTGTTAATAAGGCTACCACGGTTTGATATTGTTAATAAGGCTACCACTGTTTGATATTGTTCATAAGGCTGTCACTGTTTGATATTGTTAATAAGGCTACCAATGTTTGATATTGTTAATAAGGCTGTCACTGTTTGATATTGTTAATAGGGCTGTCAATGTTTGATATTGTTAATAAGGCTACCAATGTTTGATATTGTTAATAAGGCTGTCACTGTTTGATATTGTTAATAGGGCTGTCAATGTATGATATTGTTAATAAGGCTACCAATGTTTGATATTGTTAATAAGGCTGTCACTGTTTGATGTTGTTAATAGGGCTGTCAATGTTTGATATTGTTAATATGGCTGTCACTGTTTGATATTGTTAATAAGGCTACCACTGTTTGATAATGTTAATAAGGCTGTCACTGTTTGATATTGTTAATAAGGCTACCACTGTTTGATATTGTTAATAAGGCTGTCGCTGTTTGATATTGTTAATAAGGCTGTCGCTGTTTGATATTGTTAATAAGGCTACCACTGTTGGATATTATTAATAAGGCTGTCACTGTTTGATATTGTTAATAAGGCTGTCACTGTTTGATATTGTTAATAAGGCTACCACTGTTTGATATTGTTAATAAGGCTGTCAATGTTTGATATTGTTAATAAGGCTGTCGCTGTTTGATATTGTTAATAAGGCTGTCGCTGTTTGATGTTGTTAATAGCGCTGTCAATGTTTGATATTGTTAATAAGGCTACCACTGTTTGATATTGTTAATAAGGCTGTCACTGTTTGATATTGTTAATAAGGCTGTCACTGTTTGATATTGTTAATAAGGCTGTCACTGTTTGATATTGTTAAGAAGGCTGACACTGTTTGATATTGTTAATAAGGCTACCACTGTTTGATAATGTTAATAAGGCTGTCAATGTTTGATATTGTTAATAAGGCTGTCACTGTTTGATATTGTTAATAAGGCTGTCAATGTTTGATATTGTTAATAAGGCTGTCAATGTTTGATATTGTTAATAAGGCTGTCACTGTTTGATATTGTTCATATGGCTGTCACTGTTTGATATTGTTAATAAGGCTGTCACTGTTTGATAATGTTAATAAGGCTACCACTGTTTGATATTGTTAATAAGGCTACCACTGTTTGATATTGTTAATAAGGCTGTCAATGTTTGATATTGTTAATAAGGCTGTCACTGTTTGATATTGATAATAAGGCTGTCAATGTTTGATATTGTTAATAAGGCTGTCAATGTTTGATATTTTTAATAAGGCTACCACTGTTTGATATTGTTAATAAGGCTGTCAATGTTTGATATTGTAAATAAGGCTACCAATGTTTGATATTGTTAATAAGGCTGTCAATGTTTGATAATGTTAATAAGGCTACCACTGTTTGATATTGTTAATAAGGCTGTCAATGTTTGATATTGTTAATAAGGCTGTCACTGTTTGATATTGTTAATAAGGCTGTCACTGTTTGATATTGTTAATAAGGCTACCACTGTTTTTATATTGTTAATAAGGCTGTCAATGTTTGATATTGTTAATAAGGCTACCAATGTTTGATATTGTTAATAAGGCTGTCAATGTTTGATATTGTTAATAAGGCTGTCACTGTTTGATATTGATAATAAGGCTACCACTGTTTGATATTGTTAATAAGGCTGTCACTGTTTGATAATGTTAATAAGGCTACCACTGTTTGATATTGTTAATAAGGCTACCACTGTTTGATATTGTTAGTAAGGCTCTCAATGTTTGATATTGTTAATAAGGCTGTCACTGTTTGATATTGTTAATAAGGCTGTCACTGTTTGATATTGTTAATAAGGCTACCACTGTTTGATATTGTTAATAAGACTGTCACTGTTTGATATTGATAATAAGGCTGTCAATGTTTGATATTGTTAATAGGGCTACCAATGTTTGATATTGTTAATAAGGCTGTCACTGTTTGATATTGTTAATAAGGCTACCAATGTTTGATATTGTTAATAAGGCTGTCACTGTTTGATATTGTTAATAAGGCTGTCACTGTTTGATATTGTTAATAAGGCTGTCACTGTTTGATATTGTTAATAAGGCTACCACTGTTTGATATTGTTAATAAGACTGTCACTGTTTGATATTGATAATAAGGCTGTCAATGTTTGATATTGTTAATAAGGCTACCACTGTTTGATATTGTTAATAAGGCTACCACTGTTTGATATTGTTAGTAAGGCTCTCAATGTTTGATATTGTTAATAAGGCTGTCACTGTTTGATATTGTTAATAAGGCTGTCACTGTTTGATATTGTTAATAAGGCTACCACTGTTTGATATTGTTAATAAGGCTGTCACTGTTTGATATTGTTAATAAGGCTACCACTGTTTGATATTGTTAGTAAGGCTCTCAATGTTTGATATTGTTAATAAGGCTGTCACTGTTTGATATTGTTAATAAGGCTACCACTGTTTGATATTGTTAATAAGGCTCTCAATGTTTGATATTGTTAATAAGGCTGTCACTGTTTGATATTGTTAATAATGCTACCACTGTTTGATATTGTTAATAAGGCTGCCACTGTTTGATATTGTTAATAAGGCTACCACTGTTTGATATTGTTAATAAGGCTACCACTGTTTGATATTGTTAATAAGGCTACCACTGTTTGATATTGTTAGTAAGGCTCTCAATGTTTGATATTGTTAATAAGGCTGTCACTGTTTGATATTGTCAATAAGGCTACCACTGTTTGATATTGTTAATAAGGCTGTTACTGTTTGATATTGTTATTATGGCTACCACTGTTTGATATTGTTAGTAAGGCTCTCAATGTTTGATATTGTTAATAAGGCTGTCAGTTTGATATTGTTAATAAGGCTACCACTGTTTGATATTGTTAATAAGGCTCTCAATGTTTGATATTGTTAATAAGGCTGTCACTGTTTGATATTGTTAATAAGGCTACCACTGTTTGATATTGTTAATAAGGCTGCCACTGTTTGATATTGTTAATAAGGCTACCACTGTTTGATATTGTTAATAAGGCTACCACTGTTTGATATTGTTAATAAGGCTACCACTGTTTGATATTGTTAATAAGGCTACCACTGTTTGATATTGTTAATAAGGCTGTCACTGTTTGATATTGTTAATAAGGCTACCACTGTTTGATATTGTTAATAAGGCTGCCACTGTTTGATATTGTTAATAAGGCTACCACTGTTTGATATTGTTAATAAGGCTACCACTGTTTGATATTGTTAATAAGGCTGTCAGTGTTTGATATTGTTAATAAGGCTGTCACTGTTTGATATTGTTAATAAGGCTGTCAATGTTTGATATTGTTAATAAGGCTGTCAATGTTTGATATTGTTAATAAGGCTACCACTGTTTGATATTGTTAATAAGGCTACCACTGTTTGATATTGTTAATAAGGCTGTCACTGTTTGATATTGTCAATAAGGCTGTCAATGTTTGATATTGTTAATAAGGCTACCACTGTTTGATATTGTTAATAAGGCTGTCAATGTTTGATATTGTTAATAAGGCTACCACTGTTTGATATTGTTAATAAGGCTACCACTGTTTGATATTGTTAATAAGGCTACCACTGTTTGATATTGTTAATAAGGCTACCACTGTTTGATATTGTTAATAAGGCTGTCAATGTTTGATATTGTTAATAAGGCTGCCAGTGTTTGATATTGTTAATAAGGCTACCACTGTTTGATATTGTTAATAAGGCTACCACTGTTTGATATTGTTAATAAGGCTACCACTGTTTGATATTGTTAATAAGGCTACCACTGTTTGATATTGTTAATAAGGCTACCACTGTTTGATATTGTTAATAAGGCTGTCACTGTTTGATATTGTTAGTAAGGCTACCAATGTTTGATATTGTTAATAAGGCTACCACTGTTTGATATTGTTAATAAGGCTACCACTGTTTGATATTGTTAATAAGGCTACCACTGTTTGATATTGTTAATAAGGCTACCACAGTTTGATATTGTTAATAAGGCTACCATTGTTTGATATTGTTAATAAGGCTACCAATGTTTGATATTGTTAATAAGGCTGTCACTGTTTGATATTGTTAATAGGGCTGTCAATGTTTGATATTGTTAATAAGGCTGTCACTGTTTGATATTGTTAATAGGGCTGTCAATGTTTGATATTGTTAATAAGGCTACCAATGTTTGATATTGTTAATAAGGTTGTCACTGTTTGATATTGTTAATAGGGCTGTCAATGTTTGATATTGTTAATAAGGCTGTCACTGTTTGATATTGTTATTAAGGCTGTGACTGTTTGATATTGTTAATAAGGCTGTCACTGTTTGATATTGTTAATAAGGCTGTCGCTGTTTGATGTTGTTAATAGCGCTGTCAATGTTTGATATTGTTAATAAGGCTACCACTGTTTGATATTGTTAATAAGGCTGTCACTGTTTGATAATGTTAATAAGGCTACCACTGTTTGATATTGTTAATAAGGCTACCACTGTTTGATATTGTTAATAAGGCTGTCACTGTTTTATAATGTTAATAAGGCTACCACTGTTTGATATTGTTAATAAGGCTGTCACTGTTCGATAATGTTAATAAGGCTACCACTGTTTGATATTGTTAATAAGGCTGTCACTGTTTGATATTGTTAATAAGGCTACCACTGTTTGATATTGTTAATAAGGCTGTCAATGTTTGATATTGTTAATAAGGCTACCACTGTTTGTTATTGTTAATAAGGCTGTCACTGTTTGATAATGTTAATAAGGCTAACACTGTTTGATATTGTTATTAAGGCTGTCACTGTTTGATAATGTTAATAAGGCTACCACTGTTTGATATTGTTAATAAGGCTGTCACTGTTTGTTAATGTTAATAAGGCTGTCACTGTTTGATAATGTTAATAAGGCTACCACTGTTAGATATTGTTAATAAGGCTGTCACTGTGTGATATTGTTAATAAGGCTACCAATGTTTGATATTGTTAATAAGGCTGTCAATGTTTGATATTTTTAATAAGGCTACCACTGTTTGATATTGTTAATAAGGCCGTCAATGTTTGATATTGTTAATAAGGCTACCAATGTTTGATATTGTTAATAAGGCTGTCAATGTTTGATAATGTTAATAAGGCTACCACTGTTTGATATTGTTAATAAGGCTGTCAATGTTTGATATTGTTAATAAGGCTGTCACTGTTTGATATTGTTAATAAGGCTGTCACTGTTTGATATTGTTAATAAGGCTACCACTGTTTGATATTGTTAATAAGGCTGTCAATGTTTGATATTGTTAATAAGGCTACCAATGTTTGATATTGTTAATAAGGCTGTCAATGTTTGATATTGTTAATAAGGCTGTCACTGTTTGATATTGTTAATAAGGCTACCACTATTTGATATTGTTAATAAGGCTGTCACTGTTTGATAATGTTAATAAGGCTACCACTGTTTGATATTGTTAATAAGACTGTCAATGTTTGATATTGTTAATAGGGCTACCAATGTTTGATATTGTTAATAAGGCTGTCACTGTTTGATATTGTTAATAAGGCTACCAATGTTTGATATTGTTAATAAGGCTGTCACTGTTTGATATTGTTAATAAGGCTGTCACTGTTTGATATTGTTAATAAGGCTGTCACTGTTTGATATTGTTAATAAGGCTACCACTGTTTGATATTGTTAATAAGACTGTCACTGTTTGATATTGTTAATAAGGCTGTCAATGTTTGATATTGTTAATAAGGCTACCACTGTTTGATATTGTTAGTAAGGCTCTCAATGTTTGATATTGTTAATAATGCTGTCACTGTTTGATATTGTTAATAAGGCTGTCACTGTTTGATATTGTTAATAAGGCTACCACTGTTTGATATTGTTAATAAGGCTGTCACTGTTTGATATTGTTAATAAGGCTACCACTGTTTGATATTGTTAGTAAGGCTCTAAATGTTTGATATTGTTAATAAGGCTGTCACTGTTTGATATTGTTAATAAGGCTACCACTGTTTGATATTGTTAATAAGGCTCTCAATGTTTGATATTGTTAATAAGGCTGCCACTGTTTGATATTGTTAATAAGGCTACCACTGTTTGATATTGTTAATAAGGCTGTCACTGTTTGATATTGTTAAAAAGGCTACCACTGTTTGATATTGTTAGTAAGGCTCTCAATGTTTGATATTGTTAATAAGGCTACCACTGTTTGATATTGTTAATAAGGCTACCACTGTTTGATATTGTTAATAAGGCTCTCAATGTTTGATATTGTTAATAAGGCTGTCACTGTTTGATATTGTTAATAAGGCTGTCACTGTTTGATATTGTTAATAAGGCTACCACTGTTTGATATTGTTAATAATGCTACCACTGTTTGATATTGTTAATAAGGCTGCCACTGTTTGATATTGTTAATAAGGCTACCACTGTTTGATATTGTTAATAAGGCTACCACTGTTTGATATTGTTAATAAGGCTACCACTGTTTGATATTGTTAGTAAGGCTCTCAATGTTTGATATTGTTAATAAGGCTGTCACTGTTTGATATTGTTAATAAGGCTACCACTGTTTGATATTGTTAATAAGGCTGTCACTGTTTGATATTGTTAATAAGGCTACCACTGTTTGATATTGTTAGTAAGGCTCTCAATGTTTGATATTGTTAATAAGGCTACCACTGTTTGATATTGTTAATAAGGCTGTCACTGTTTGATATTGTTAGTAAGGCTACCAATGTTTGATATTGTTAATAAGGCTACCACTGTTTGATATTGTTAATAAGGCTACCACTGTTTGATATTGTTAATAAGGCTACCACTGTTTGATATTGTTAATAAGGCTACCACAGTTTGATATTGTTAATAAGGCTACCACTGTTTGATATTGTTAATAAGGCTACCAATGTTTGATATTGTTAATAAGGCTGTCTCTGTTTGATATTGTTAACAGGGCTGTCAATGTTTGATATTGTTAATAAGGCTGTCACTGTTTGATATTGTTAATAGGGCTGTCAATGTTTGATATTGTTAATAAGGCTACCAATGTTTGATATTGTTAATAAGGCTGTCACTGTTTGATATTGTTAATAGGGTTGTCAATGTTTGATATTGTTATTAAGGCTGTCACTGTTTGATATTGTTATTAAGGCTGTCACTGTTTGATATTGTTAATAAGGCTGTCACTGTTTGATATTGTTAATAAGGCTACCACTGTTTGATATTGTTAATAAGGCTGTCAATGTTTGATATTGTTAATAAGGCTGTCGCTGTTTGATATTGTTAATAAGGCTGTCGCTGTTTGATGTTGTTAATAGCGCTGTCAATGTTTGATATTGTTAATAAGGCTACCACTGTTTGATATTGTTAATAAGGCTGTCACTGTTTGATAATGTTAATAAGGCTACCACTGTTTGATATTGTTAATAAGGCTACCACTGTTTGATATTGTTAATAAGGCTGTCACTGTTTGATAATGTTAATAAGGCTACCACTGTTTGATATTGTTAATAAGGCTGTCACTGTTCGATAATGTTAATAAGGCTACCACTGTTTGATATTGTTAATAAGGCTGTCACTGTTTGATATTGTTAATAAGGCTACCACTGTTTGATATTGTTAATAAGGCTGTCAATGTTTGATATTGTTAATAAGGCTACCACTGTTTGATATTGTTAATAAGGCTGTCACTGTTTGATAATGTTAATAAGGCTACCACTGTTTGATATTGTTATTAAGGCTGTCACTGTTTGATAATGTTAATAAGGCTACCACTGTTTGATATTGTTAATAAGGCTGTCACTGTTTGATAATGTTAATAAGGCTGTCACTGTTTGATAATGTTAATAAGGCTACCACTGTTAGATATTGTTAATAAGGCTGTCACTGTTTGATATTGTTAATAAGGCTACCAATGTTTGATATTGTTAATAAGGCTGTCAATGTTTGATATTTTTAATAAGGCTACCACTGTTTGATATTGTTAATAAGGCTGTCAATGTTTGATATTGTTAATAAGGCTACCAATGTTTGATATTGTTAATAAGGCTGTCAATGTTTGATAATGTTAATAAGGCTACCACTGTTTGATATTGTTAATAAGGCTGTCAATGTTTGATATTGTTAATAAGGCTGTCACTGTTTGATATTGTTAATAAGGCTGTCACTGTTTGATATTGTTAATAAGGCTACCACTGTTTGATATTGTTAATAAGGCTGTCAATGTTTGATATTGTTAATAAGGCTACCAATGTTTGATATTGTTAATAAGGCTGTCAATGTTTGATATTGTTAATAAGGCTGTCACTGTTTGATATTGTTAATAAGGCTACCACTGTTTGATATTGTTAATAAGGCTGTCACTGTTTGATAATGTTAATAAGGCTACCACTGTTTGATATTGTTAATAAGACTGTCAATGTTTGATATTGTTAATAGGGCTACCAATGTTTGATATTGTTAATAAGGCTGTCACTGTTTGATATTGTTAATAAGGCTACCAATGTTTGATATTGTTAATAAGGCTGTCACTGTTTGATATTGTTAATAAGGCTGTCACTGTTTGATATTGTTAATAAGGCTGTCACTGTTTGATATTGTTAATAAGGCTACCACTGTTTGATATTGTTAATAAGACTGTCACTGTTTGATATTGTTAATAAGGCTGTCAATGTTTGATATTGTTAATAAGGCTACCACTGTTTGATATTGTTAGTAAGGCTCTCAATGTCTGATATTGTTAATAAGGCTGTCACTGTTTGATATTGTTAATAAGGCTGTCACTGTTTGATATTGTTAATAAGGCTACCACTGTTTGATATTGTTAATAAGGCTGTCACTGTTTGATATTGTTAATAAGGCTACCACTGTTTGATATTGTTAGTAAGGCTCTCAATGTTTGATATTGTTAATAAGGCTGTCACTGTTTGATATTGTTAATAAGGCTACCATGTTTGATATTGTTAATAAGGCTCTCAATGTTTGATATTGTTAATAAGGCTGTCACTGTTTGATATTGTTAATAATGCTACCACTGTTTGATATTGTTAATAAGGCTGCCACTGTTTGATATTGTTAATAAGGCTACCACTGTTTGATATTGTTAATAAGGCTACCACTGTTTGATATTGTTAATAAGGCTACCACTGTTTGATATTGTTAGTAAGGCTCTCAATGTTTGATATTGTTAATAAGGCTGTCACTGTTTGATATTGTTAATAAGGCTACCACTGTTTGATATTGTTAATAAGGCTGTCACTGTTTGATATTGTTAATAAGGCTACCACTGTTTGATATTGTTAGTAAGGCTCTCAATGTTTGATATTGTTAATAAGGCTGTCACTGTTTGATATTGTTAATAAGGCTACCACTGTTTGATATTGTTAATAAGGCTCTCAATGTTTGATATTGTTAATAAGGCTGTCACTGTTTGATATTGTTAATAAGGCTACCACTGTTTGATATTGTTAATAAGGCTGCCACTGTTTGATATTGTTAATAAGGCTACCACTGTTTGATATTGTTAATAAGGCTACCACTGTTTGATATTGTTAATAAGGCTACCACTGTTTGATATTGTTAATAAGGCTACCACTGTTTGATATTGTTAATAAGGCTGTCACTGTTTGATATTGTTAATAAGGCTACCACTGTTTGATATTGTTAATAAGGCTGCCACTGTTTGATATTGTTAATAAGGCTACCACTGTTTGATATTGTTAATAAGGCTACCACTGTTTGATATTGTTAATAAGGCTACCACTGTTTGATATTGTTAATAAGGCTGTCAGTGTTTGATATTGTTAATAAGGCTGTCACTGTTTGATATTGTTAATAAGGCTGTCAATGTTTGATATTGTTAATAAGGCTGTCAATGTTTGATATTGTTAATAAGGCTACCACTGTTTGATATTGTTAATAAGGCTACCACTGTTTGATATTGTTAATAAGGCTGTCACTGTTTGATATTGTTAATAAGGCTACCACTGTTTGATATTGTTAATAAGGCTCTCAATGTTTGATATTGTTAATAAGGCTGTCACTGTTTGATATTGTTAATAAGGCTACCACTGTTTGATATTGTTAATAAGGCTGCCACTGTTTGATATTGTTAATATGGCTACCACTGTTTGATATTGTTAATAAGGCTACCACTGTTTGATATTGTTAATAAGGCTACCACCGTTTGATATTGTTAGTAAGGCTGTCACTGTTTGATATTGTTAATAAGGCTGTCACTGTTTGATATTTTTAATAAGGCTACCACTGTTTGATATTGTTAATAAGGCTGCCACTGTTTGATATTGTTAATAAGGCTACCACTGTTTGATATTGTTAGTAAGGCTCTCAATTTTTGATATTATTAATAAGGCTGTCACTGTTTGATATTGTTAATAAGGCTGCCACTGTTTGATATTTTTAATAAGGCTGTCACTGTTTGATATTGTTAATAAGGCTACCACTCTTTGATATTGTTAATAAGGCTACCACTGTTTGATATTGTTAATAAGGCTACCACTGTTTGATATTTTTAATAAGGCTGTCAATGTTTGATATTGTTAATAAGGCTGTCACTGTTTGATATTGTTAATAAGGCTACCACTGTTTGATATTTTTAATAAGGCTGTCACTGTTTGATATTGTTAATAAGGCTACCACTGTTTGATATTGTTAGTAAGGCTCTCAATGTTTGATATTGTTAATAAGGCTGTCACTGTTTGATATTGTTAATAAGGCTACCACTGTTTGATATTGTTAATAAGGCTGTCACTGTTTGATATTGTTAATAAGGCTACCACTGTTTGATATTGTTAGTAAGGCTCTCAATGTTTGATATTGTTAATAAGGCTGTCACTGTTTGATATTGTTAATAAGGCTACCACTGTTTGATATTGTTAATAAGGCTCTCAATGTTTGATATTGTTAATAAGGCTGTCACTGTTTGATATTGTTAATAAGGCTACCACTGTTTGATATTGTTAATAAGGCTGCCACTGTTTGATATTGTTAATAAGGCTACCACTGTTTGATATTGTTAATAAGGCTACCACTGTTTGATATTGTTAATAAGGCTACCACTGTTTGATATTGTTAATAAGGCTACCACTGTTTGATATTGTTAATAAGGCTGTCACTGTTTGATATTGTTAATAAGGCTACCACTGTTTGATATTGTTAATAAGGCTGCCACTGTTTGATATTGTTAATAAGGCTACCACTGTTTGATATTGTTAATAAGGCTACCACTGTTTGATATTGTTAATAAGGCTGTCAATGTTTGATAATGTTAATAAGGCTACCACTGTTTGATATTGTTAATAAGGCTCTCAATGTTTGATATTGTTAATAAGGCTGTCACTGTTTGATATTGTTAATAAGGCTACCACTGTTTGATATTGTTAATAAGGCTGCCACTGTTTGATATTGTTAATAAGGCTACCACTGTTTGATATTGTTAATAAGGCTACCACTGTTTGATATTGTTAATAAGGCTACCACTGTTTGATATTGTTAATAAGGCTACCACTGTTTGATATTGTTAATAAGGCTGTCACTGTTTGATATTGTTAATAAGGCTACCACTGTTTGATATTGTTAATAAGGCTGCCACTGTTTGATATTGTTAATAAGGCTACCACTGTTTGATATTGTTAATAAGGCTACCACTGTTTGATATTGTTAATAAGGCTACCTCTGTTTGATATTGTTAATAAGGCTTTCACTGTTTCATATTGTTAATAAGGCTGTCACTGTTTGATATTGTTAATAGGGCTGTCAATGTTTGATATTGTTAATAAGGCTACCACTGTTTGATATTGTTAATAAGGCTACCACTGTTTGATATTGTTAGTAAGGCTCTCAATGTTTGATATTGTTAATAAGGCTGTCACTGTTTGATATTGTTAATAAGGCTACCACTGTTTGATATTGTTAATAAGGCTCTCAATGCTTGATATTGTTAATAAGGCTGTCACTGTTTGATATTGTTAATAAGGCTACCACTGTTTGATATTGTTAATAAGGCTGCCACTGTTTGATATTGTTAATATGGCTACCACTGTTTGATATTGTTAATAAGGCTACCACTGTTTGATATTGTTAATAAGGCTACCACTGTTTGATATTGTTAATAAGGCTACCACCGTTTGATATTGTTAGTAAGGCTGTCACTGTTTGATATTGTTAATAAGGCTGTCACTGTTTGATATTGTTAATAAGGCTACCACTGTTTGATATTGTTAATAAGGCTGCCACTGTTTGATATTGTTAATAAGGCTACCACTGTTTGATATTGTTAGTAAGGCTCTCAATGTTTGATATCATTAATAAGGCTGTCACTGTTTGATATTGTTAATAAGGCTACCACTGTTTGATATTTTTAATAAGGCTGTCACTGTTTGATATTGTTAATAAGGCTACCACTGTTTGATATTGTTAATAAGCCTACCACTGTTTGATATTGTTAATAAGGCTACCACTGTTTGATATTTTTAATAAGGCTGTCAATGTTTGATATTGTTAATAAGGCTGTCACTGTTTGATATTGTTAATAAGGCTACCACTGTTTGATATTTTTAATAAGGCTGTCACTGTTTGATATTGTTAATAAGGCTACCACTGTTTGATATTGTTAGTAAGGCTCTCAATGTTTGATATTGTTAATAAGGCTGTCACTGTTTGATATTGTTAATAAGGCTACCACTGTTTGATATTGTTAATAAGGCTCTCAATGTTTGATATTGTTAATAAGGCTGTCACTGTTTGATATTGTTAATAATGCTACCACTGTTTGATATTGTTAATAAGGCTACCACTGTTTGATATTGTTAATAAGGCTACCACTGTTTGATATTGTTAATAAGGCTACCACTGTTTGATATTGTTAGTAAGGCTCTCAATGTTTGATATTGTTAATAAGGCTGTCACTGTTTGATATTGTTAATAAGGCTACCACTGTTTGATATTGTTAATAAGGCTGTCACTGTTTGATATTGTTAATAAGGCTACCACTGTTTGATATTGTTAGTAAGGCTCTCAATGTTTGATATTGTTAATAAGGCTGTCACTGTTTGATATTGTTAATAAGGCTACCACTGTTTGATATTGTTAATAAGGCTCTCAATGTTTGATATTGTTAATAAGGCTGTCACTGTTTGATATTGTTAATAAGGCTACCACTGTTTGATATTGTTAATAAGGCTGCCACTGTTTGATATTGTTAATAAAGCTACCACTGTTTGATATTGTTAATAAGGCTACCACTGTTTGATATTGTTAATAAGGCTACCACTGTTTGTTATTGTTAATAAGGCTACCACTGTTTGATATTGTTAATAAGGCTGTCACTGTTTGATATTGTTAATAAGGCTACCACTGTTTGATATTGTTAATAAGGCTGCCACTGTTTGATATTGTTAATAAGGCTACCACTGTTTAATATTGTTAATAAGGCTACCACTGTTTGATATTGTTAATAAGGCTACCACTGTTTGATATTGTTAATAAGGCTGCCACTGTTTCATATTGTTATTAAGGCTGTCACTGTTTGATATTGTTAATAGGGCTGTCAATGTTTGATATTGTTAATAAGGCTACCACTGTTTGATATTGTTAATAAGGCTACCACTGTTTGATATTGTTAGTAAGGCTCTCAATGTTTGATATTGTTAATAAGGCTGTCACTGTTTGATATTGTTAATAAGGCTACCACTGTTTGATATTGTTAATAAGGCTCTCAATGTTTGATATTGTTAATAAGGCTGTCACTGTTTGATATTGTTAATAAGGCTACCACTGTTTGATATTGTTAATAAGGCTGCCACTGTTTGATATTGTTAATATGGCTACCACTGTTTGATATTGTTAATAAGGCTACCACTGTTTGATATTGTTAATAAGGCTACCACTGTTTGATATTGTTGATAAGGCTACCACCGTTTGATATTGTTAGTAAGGCTGTCACTGTTTGATATTGTTAATAAGGCTGTCACTGTTTGATATTGTTAATAAGGCTACCACTGTTTGATATTGTTAATAAGGCTGCCACTGTTTGATATTGTTAATAAGGCTACCACTGTTTGATATTGTTAGTAAGGCTCTCAATGTTTGATATTATTAATAAGGCTGTCACTGTTTGATATTGTTAATAAGGCTACCACTGTTTGATATTTTTAATAAGGCTACCACTGTTTGATATTGTTAATAAGGCTACCACTGTTTGATATTGTTAATAAGGCTACCACTGTTTGATATTTTTAATAAGGCTGTCAATGTTTGATATTGTTAATAAGGCTGTCACTGTTTGATATTGTTAATAAGGCTACCACTGTTTGATATTTTTAATAAGGCTGTCAATGTTTGATATTGTTAATAAGGCTGTCAATGTTTGATATTGTTAATAAGGCTACCAATGTTTGATATTGTTAATAAGGCTGTCAATGTTTGATATTTTTAATAAGGCTGTCACTGTTTGATATTGTTAATAAGGCTACCACTGTTTGATATTTTTAATAAGGCTGTCACTGTTTGATATTGTTAATAAGGCTGTCACTGTTTGATATTGTTAATAAGGCTACCACTGTTTGATATTGTTAATAAGGCTGTCACTGTTTGACATTGTTAATAAGGCTACCACTGTTTGATATTGTAAGTTAGGCTCTCAATGTTTGATATTGTTAATAAGGCTGTCACTGTTTGATATTGTTAATAAGGCTACCACTGTTTGATATTTTTAATAAGGCTGTCACTGTTTGATATTGTTAATAAGGCTACCACTGTTTGATATTGTTAATAAGGCTACCACTGTTTGATATTGTTAATAAGGCTACCACTGTTTGATATTGTTAATAAGGCTCTCAATGTTTGATATTGTTAATAAGGCTGCCACTGTTTGATATTGTTAATAAGGCTACCACTGTTTGATATTGTTAATAAGGCTACCACTGTTTGATATTGTTAGTAAGGCTCTCAATGTTTGATATTGTTAATAAGGCTGTCACTGTTTGATATTGTTAATAAGGCTACCACTGTTTGATATTTTTGATAAGGCTGTCACTGTTTGATATTGTTAATAAGGCTGTCACTGTTTGATATTGTTAATAAGGCTACCACTGTTTGATATTGTTAATAAGGCTGTCACTGTTTGATATTTTTAATAAGGCTACCACTGTTTGATATTGTTAATAAGGCTACCACTGTTTGATATTGTTAATAAGGCTGTCACTGTTTGATATTGTTAATAAGGCTACCCCTGTTTGATATTGTTAGAAAGGCTCTCAATGTTTGATATTGTTAATAAGGCTGTCACTGTTTGATATTGTTAATAAGGCTACCCATGTTTGATATTGTTAATAAGGCTACCACTGTTTGATATTGTTAATAAGGCTGTCACTGTTTGATATTGTTAATAAGGCTACCACTGTTTGATATTGTTAATAAGGCTGTCACTGTTTGATATTGTTAATAAGGCTGTCACTGTTTGATATTGTTAATAAGGCTGCCACTGTTTCATATTGTTAATAAGGCTGTAACTGTTTGATATTGTTAATAAGGCTACCACTGTTTGATATTGTTAATAAGGCTGTCAATGTTTGATATTGTTAATAAGGCTACCACTGTTTGATATTCTTAATAAGGCTGTCATTGTTTGATATTGTTAATAAGGCTACCACTGTTTTATATTGTTAATAAGGCTACCACTGTTTGATATTGTTAATAAGGCTACCACTGTTTGATATTTTTAATAAGGCTGTCACTGTTTGATATTGTTAATAAGGCTGTCAATGTTTGATATTGTTAATAAGGCTACCAATGTTTGATATTGTTAATAAGGCTGTCAATGTTTGATATTTTTAATAAGGCTGTCACTGTTTGATATTGTTAATAAGGCTACCACTGTTTGATATTTTTAATAAGGCTGTCACTGTTTGATATTGTTAATAAGGCTACCACTGTTTGATATTGTTAATAAGGCTACCACTGTTTGATATTGTTAGTAAGGCTCTCAATGTTTGATATTGTTAATAAGGGTGTCACTGTTTGATATTGTTAATAAGGCTACCACTGTTTGATATTTTTAATAAGGCTGTCACTGTTTGATATTGTTAATAAGGCTACCACTGTTTGATATTGTTAATAAGGCTACCACTGTTTGATATTGTTAATAAGGCTCTCAATGTTTGATATTGTTAATAAGGCTGTCACTGTTTGATATTGTTAATAAGGCTACGACTGTTTGATATTGTTAATAAGGCTGCCACTGATATTGTTAATAAGGCTACCACTGTTTGATATTGTTAATAAGGCTACCACTGTTTGATATTGTTAGTAAGGCTCTCAATGTTTGATTTTGTTAATAAGGCTGTCACTGTTTGATATTGTTAATAAGGCTACCACTGTTTGATATTGTTAATAAGGCTACCACTGTTTGATATTGTTAATAAGGCTACCACTGTTTGATATTGTTAGTAAGGCTCTCAATGTTTGATTTTGTTAATAAGGCTACCACTGTTTGATTTTGTTAATAAGGCTGTCACTGTTTGATAATGTTAATAAGGCTGTTACTGTTTGATATTGTTAATAAGGCTACCACTGTTTGATATTTTTAATAAGGCTGTCACTGTTTGATATTGTTAATAAGGCTGTCACTGTTTGATATTGTTAATAAGGCTACCACTGTTTGATATTGTTAATAAGGCTGTCACTGTTTGATATGGTTAATAAGGCTACCACTGTTTGATATTGTTAGTAAGGCTCTCAATGTTTGATATTGTTAATAAGGCTGTCACTGTTTGATATTGTTAATAAGGCTACAACTGTTTGATATTGTTAATAAGGCTACCACTGTTTGATATTGTTAATAAGGCTGTCACTGTTTGATATTGTTAATAAGGCTACCATGTTTGATATTGTTAATAAGGCTCTCAATGTTTGATATTGTTAATAAGGCTGTCACTGTTTGATATTGTTAATAATGCTACCACTGTTTGATATTGTTAATAAGGCTGCCACTGTTTGATATTGTTAATAAGGCTACCACTGTTTGATATTGTTAATAAGGCTACCACTGTTTGATATTGTTAATAAGGCTACCACTGTTTGATATTGTTAGTAAGGCTCTCAATGTTTGATATTGTTAATAAGGCTGTCACTGTTTGATATTGTTAATAAGGCTACCACTGTTTGATATTGTTAATAAGGCTGTCACTGTTTGATATTGTTAATAAGGCTACCACTGTTTGATATTGTTAGTAAGGCTCTCAATGTTTGATATTGTTAATAAGGCTGTCACTGTTTGATATTGTTAATAAGGCTACCACTGTTTGATATTGTTAATAAGGCTCTCAATGTTTGATATTGTTAATAAGGCTGTCACTGTTTGATATTGTTAATAAGGCTACCACTGTTTGATATTGTTAATAAGGCTGCCACTGTTTGATATTGTTAATAAGGCTACCACTGTTTGATATTGTTAATAAGGCTACCACTGTTTGATATTGTTAATAAGGCTACCACTGTTTGATATTGTTAATAAGGCTACCACTGTTTGATATTGTTAATAAGGCTGTCACTGTTTGATATTGTTAATAAGGCTACCACTGTTTGATATTGTTAATAAGGCTGCCACTGTTTGATATTGTTAATAAGGCTACCACTGTTTGATATTGTTAATAAGGCTACCACTGTTTGATATTGTTAATAAGGCTACCACTGTTTGATATTGTTAATAAGGCTGTCAGTGTTTGATATTGTTAATAAGGCTGTCACTGTTTGATATTGTTAATAAGGCTGTCAATGTTTGATATTGTTAATAAGGCTGTCAATGTTTGATATTGTTAATAAGGCTACCACTGTTTGATATTGTTAATAAGGCTACCACTGTTTGATATTGTTAATAAGGCTGTCACTGTTTGATATTGTTAATAAGGCTACCACTGTTTGATATTGTTAATAAGGCTCTCAATGTTTGATATTGTTAATAAGGCTGTCACTGTTTGATATTGTTAATAAGGCTACCACTGTTTGATATTGTTAATAAGGCTGCCACTGTTTGATATTGTTAATATGGCTACCACTGTTTGATATTGTTAATAAGGCTACCACTGTTTGATATTGTTAATAAGGCTACCACTGTTTGATATTGTTAATAAGGCTACCACCGTTTGATATTGTTAGTAAGGCTGTCACTGTTTGATATTGTTAATAAGGCTGTCACTGTTTGATATTTTTAATAAGGCTACCACTGTTTGATATTGTTAATAAGGCTGCCACTGTTTGATATTGTTAATAAGGCTACCACTGTTTGATATTGTTAGTAAGGCTCTCAATGTTTGATATTATTAATAAGGCTGTCACTGTTTGATATTGTTAATAAGGCTGCCACTGTTTGATATTTTTAATAAGGCTGTCACTGTTTGATATTGTTAATAAGGCTACCACTCTTTGATATTGTTAATAAGGCTACCACTGTTTGATATTGTTAATAAGGCTACCACTGTTTGATATTTTTAATAAGGCTGTCAATGTTTGATATTGTTAATAAGGCTGTCACTGTTTGATATTGTTAATAAGGCTACCACTGTTTGATATTTTTAATAAGGCTGTCACTGTTTGATATTGTTAATAAGGCTACCACTGTTTGATATTGTTAGTAAGGCTCTCAATGTTTGATATTGTTAATAAGGCTGTCACTGTTTGATATTGTTAATAAGGCTACCACTGTTTGATATTGTTAATAAGGCTGTCACTGTTTGATATTGTTAATAAGGCTACCACTGTTTGATATTGTTAGTAAGGCTCTCAATGTTTGATATTGTTAATAAGGCTGTCACTGTTTGATATTGTTAATAAGGCTACCACTGTTTGATATTGTTAATAAGGCTCTCAATGTTTGATATTGTTAATAAGGCTGTCACTGTTTGATATTGTTAATAAGGCTACCACTGTTTGATATTGTTAATAAGGCTGCCACTGTTTGATATTGTTAATAAGGCTACCACTGTTTGATATTGTTAATAAGGCTACCACTGTTTGATATTGTTAATAAGGCTACCACTGTTTGATATTGTTAATAAGGCTACCACTGTTTGATATTGTTAATAAGGCTGTCACTGTTTGATATTGTTAATAAGGCTACCACTGTTTGATATTGTTAATAAGGCTGCCACTGTTTGATATTGTTAATAAGGCTACCACTGTTTGATATTGTTAATAAGGCTACCACTGTTTGATATTGTTAATAAGGCTGTCAATGTTTGATAATGTTAATAAGGCTACCACTGTTTGATATTGTTAATAAGGCTCTCAATGTTTGATATTGTTAATAAGGCTGTCACTGTTTGATATTGTTAATAAGGCTACCACTGTTTGATATTGTTAATAAGGCTGCCACTGTTTGATATTGTTAATAAGGCTACCACTGTTTGATATTGTTAATAAGGCTACCACTGTTTGATATTGTTAATAAGGCTACCACTGTTTGATATTGTTAATAAGGCTACCACTGTTTGATATTGTTAATAAGGCTGTCACTGTTTGATATTGTTAATAAGGCTACCACTGTTTGATATTGTTAATAAGGCTGCCACTGTTTGATATTGTTAATAAGGCTACCACTGTTTGATATTGTTAATAAGGCTACCACTGTTTGATATTGTTAATAAGGCTACCTCTGTTTGATATTGTTAATAAGGCTTTCACTGTTTCATATTGTTAATAAGGCTGTCACTGTTTGATATTGTTAATAGGGCTGTCAATGTTTGATATTGTTAATAAGGCTACCACTGTTTGATATTGTTAATAAGGCTACCACTGTTTGATATTGTTAGTAAGGCTCTCAATGTTTGATATTGTTAATAAGGCTGTCACTGTTTGATATTGTTAATAAGGCTACCACTGTTTGATATTGTTAATAAGGCTCTCAATGCTTGATATTGTTAATAAGGCTGTCACTGTTTGATATTGTTAATAAGGCTACCACTGTTTGATATTGTTAATAAGGCTGCCACTGTTTGATATTGTTAATATGGCTACCACTGTTTGATATTGTTAATAAGGCTACCACTGTTTGATATTGTTAATAAGGCTACCACTGTTTGATATTGTTAATAAGGCTACCACCGTTTGATATTGTTAGTAAGGCTGTCACTGTTTGATATTGTTAATAAGGCTGTCACTGTTTGATATTGTTAATAAGGCTACCACTGTTTGATATTGTTAATAAGGCTGCCACTGTTTGATATTGTTAATAAGGCTACCACTGTTTGATATTGTTAGTAAGGCTCTCAATGTTTGATATCATTAATAAGGCTGTCACTGTTTGATATTGTTAATAAGGCTACCACTGTTTGATATTTTTAATAAGGCTGTCACTGTTTGATATTGTTAATAAGGCTACCACTGTTTGATATTGTTAATAAGCCTACCACTGTTTGATATTGTTAATAAGGCTACCACTGTTTGATATTTTTAATAAGGCTGTCAATGTTTGATATTGTTAATAAGGCTGTCACTGTTTGATATTGTTAATAAGGCTACCACTGTTTGATATTTTTAATAAGGCTGTCACTGTTTGATATTGTTAATAAGGCTACCACTGTTTGATATTGTTAGTAAGGCTCTCAATGTTTGATATTGTTAATAAGGCTGTCACTGTTTGATATTGTTAATAAGGCTACCACTGTTTGATATTGTTAATAAGGCTCTCAATGTTTGATATTGTTAATAAGGCTGTCACTGTTTGATATTGTTAATAATGCTACCACTGTTTGATATTGTTAATAAGGCTACCACTGTTTGATATTGTTAATAAGGCTACCACTGTTTGATATTGTTAATAAGGCTACCACTGTTTGATATTGTTAGTAAGGCTCTCAATGTTTGATATTGTTAATAAGGCTGTCACTGTTTGATATTGTTAATAAGGCTACCACTGTTTGATATTGTTAATAAGGCTGTCACTGTTTGATATTGTTAATAAGGCTACCACTGTTTGATATTGTTAGTAAGGCTCTCAATGTTTGATATTGTTAATAAGGCTGTCACTGTTTGATATTGTTAATAAGGCTACCACTGTTTGATATTGTTAATAAGGCTCTCAATGTTTGATATTGTTAATAAGGCTGTCACTGTTTGATATTGTTAATAAGGCTACCACTGTTTGATATTGTTAATAAGGCTGCCACTGTTTGATATTGTTAATAAAGCTACCACTGTTTGATATTGTTAATAAGGCTACCACTGTTTGATATTGTTAATAAGGCTACCACTGTTTGTTATTGTTAATAAGGCTACCACTGTTTGATATTGTTAATAAGGCTGTCACTGTTTGATATTGTTAATAAGGCTACCACTGTTTGATATTGTTAATAAGGCTGCCACTGTTTGATATTGTTAATAAGGCTACCACTGTTTAATATTGTTAATAAGGCTACCACTGTTTGATATTGTTAATAAGGCTACCACTGTTTGATATTGTTAATAAGGCTGCCACTGTTTCATATTGTTATTAAGGCTGTCACTGTTTGATATTGTTAATAGGGCTGTCAATGTTTGATATTGTTAATAAGGCTACCACTGTTTGATATTGTTAATAAGGCTACCACTGTTTGATATTGTTAGTAAGGCTCTCAATGTTTGATATTGTTAATAAGGCTGTCACTGTTTGATATTGTTAATAAGGCTACCACTGTTTGATATTGTTAATAAGGCTCTCAATGTTTGATATTGTTAATAAGGCTGTCACTGTTTGATATTGTTAATAAGGCTACCACTGTTTGATATTGTTAATAAGGCTGCCACTGTTTGATATTGTTAATATGGCTACCACTGTTTGATATTGTTAATAAGGCTACCACTGTTTGATATTGTTAATAAGGCTACCACTGTTTGATATTGTTGATAAGGCTACCACCGTTTGATATTGTTAGTAAGGCTGTCACTGTTTGATATTGTTAATAAGGCTGTCACTGTTTGATATTGTTAATAAGGCTACCACTGTTTGATATTGTTAATAAGGCTGCCACTGTTTGATATTGTTAATAAGGCTACCACTGTTTGATATTGTTAGTAAGGCTCTCAATGTTTGATATTATTAATAAGGCTGTCACTGTTTGATATTGTTAATAAGGCTACCACTGTTTGATATTTTTAATAAGGCTACCACTGTTTGATATTGTTAATAAGGCTACCACTGTTTGATATTGTTAATAAGGCTACCACTGTTTGATATTTTAAATAAGGCTGTCAATGTTTGATATTGTTAATAAGGCTGTCACTGTTTGATATTGTTAATAAGGCTACCACTGTTTGATATTTTTAATAAGGCTGTCAATGTTTGATATTGTTAATAAGGCTGTCAATGTTTGATATTGTTAATAAGGCTACCAATGTTTGATATTGTTAATAAGGCTGTCAATGTTTGATATTTTTAATAAGGCTGTCACTGTTTGATATTGTTAATAAGGCTACCACTGTTTGATATTTTTAATAAGGCTGTCACTGTTTGATATTGTTAATAAGGCTGTCACTGTTTGATATTGTTAATAAGGCTACCACTGTTTGATATTGTTAATAAGGCTGTCACTGTTTGACATTGTTAATAAGGCTACCACTGTTTGATATTGTAAGTTAGGCTCTCAATGTTTGATATTGTTAATAAGGCTGTCACTGTTTGATATTGTTAATAAGGCTACCACTGTTTGATATTTTTAATAAGGCTGTCACTGTTTGATATTGTTAATAAGGCTACCACTGTTTGATATTGTTAATAAGGCTACCACTGTTTGATATTGTTAATAAGGCTACCACTGTTTGATATTGTTAATAAGGCTCTCAATGTTTGATATTGTTAATAAGGCTGCCACTGTTTGATATTGTTAATAAGGCTACCACTGTTTGATATTGTTAATAAGGCTACCACTGTTTGATATTGTTAGTAAGGCTCTCAATGTTTGATATTGTTAATAAGGCTGTCACTGTTTGATATTGTTAATAAGGCTACCACTGTTTGATATTTTTGATAAGGCTGTCACTGTTTGATATTGTTAATAAGGCTGTCACTGTTTGATATTGTTAATAAGGCTACCACTGTTTGATATTGTTAATAAGGCTGTCACTGTTTGATATTTTTAATAAGGCTACCACTGTTTGATATTGTTAATAAGGCTACCACTGTTTGATATTGTTAATAAGGCTGTCACTGTTTGATATTGTTAATAAGGCTACCCCTGTTTGATATTGTTAGAAAGGCTCTCAATGTTTGATATTGTTAATAAGGCTGTCACTGTTTGATATTGTTAATAAGGCTACCCATGTTTGATATTGTTAATAAGGCTACCACTGTTTGATATTGTTAATAAGGCTGTCACTGTTTGATATTGTTAATAAGGCTACCACTGTTTGATATTGTTAATAAGGCTGTCACTGTTTGATATTGTTAATAAGGCTGTCACTGTTTGATATTGTTAATAAGGCTGCCACTGTTTCATATTGTTAATAAGGCTGTAACTGTTTGATATTGTTAATAAGGCTACCACTGTTTGATATTGTTAATAAGGCTGTCAATGTTTGATATTGTTAATAAGGCTACCACTGTTTGATATTCTTAATAAGGCTGTCATTGTTTGATATTGTTAATAAGGCTACCACTGTTTTATATTGTTAATAAGGCTACCACTGTTTGATATTGTTAATAAGGCTACCACTGTTTGATATTTTTAATAAGGCTGTCACTGTTTGATATTGTTAATAAGGCTGTCAATGTTTGATATTGTTAATAAGGCTACCAATGTTTGATATTGTTAATAAGGCTGTCAATGTTTGATATTTTTAATAAGGCTGTCACTGTTTGATATTGTTAATAAGGCTACCACTGTTTGATATTTTTAATAAGGCTGTCACTGTTTGATATTGTTAATAAGGCTACCACTGTTTGATATTGTTAATAAGGCTACCACTGTTTGATATTGTTAGTAAGGCTCTCAATGTTTGATATTGTTAATAAGGGTGTCACTGTTTGATATTGTTAATAAGGCTACCACTGTTTGATATTTTTAATAAGGCTGTCACTGTTTGATATTGTTAATAAGGCTACCACTGTTTGATATTGTTAATAAGGCTACCACTGTTTGATATTGTTAATAAGGCTCTCAATGTTTGATATTGTTAATAAGGCTGTCACTGTTTGATATTGTTAATAAGGCTACGACTGTTTGATATTGTTAATAAGGCTGCCACTGATATTGTTAATAAGGCTACCACTGTTTGATATTGTTAATAAGGCTACCACTGTTTGATATTGTTAGTAAGGCTCTCAATGTTTGATTTTGTTAATAAGGCTGTCACTGTTTGATATTGTTAATAAGGCTACCACTGTTTGATATTGTTAATAAGGCTACCACTGTTTGATATTGTTAATAAGGCTACCACTGTTTGATATTGTTAGTAAGGCTCTCAATGTTTGATTTTGTTAATAAGGCTACCACTGTTTGATTTTGTTAATAAGGCTGTCACTGTTTGATAATGTTAATAAGGCTGTTACTGTTTGATATTGTTAATAAGGCTACCACTGTTTGATATTTTTAATAAGGCTGTCACTGTTTGATATTGTTAATAAGGCTGTCACTGTTTGATATTGTTAATAAGGCTACCACTGTTTGATATTGTTAATAAGGCTGTCACTGTTTGATATTGTTAATAAGGCTACCACTGTTTGATATTGTTAGTAAGGCTCTCAATGTTTGATATTGTTAATAAGGCTGTCACTGTTTGATATTGTTAATAAGGCTACAACTGTTTGATATTGTTAATAAGGCTACCACTGTTTGATATTGTTAATAAGGCTGTCACTGTTTGATATTGTTAATAAGGCTACCACCGTTTGATATTGTTAATAAGGCTGTCACTGTTTGATATTGTTAATAAGGCTGCCACTGTTTGATATTGTTAATAAGGCTGTCACTGTTTGATATTGTTAATAAGGCTACCACTGTTTGATATTGTTAATAAGGCTGTCACTGTTTGATATTGTTAATAAGGCTGTCAATGTTTGATATTGTTATTAAGGCTAGCACTGTTTGATATTGTTAATAAGGCTGTCACTGTTTGATATTGTTAATAAGGCTGCCACTGATTGATATTGTTAATAAGGCTGCCACTGTTTCATATTGTTAAGAACGCTGCCACTGTTTCATATTGTTAATAAGGCTGTCACTGTTTGATATTGTTAATAAGGCTGCCACTGTTTCATATTGTTAATAAGGCTGTCAATGTTTGATATTGTTATTAAGGCTGTCACTGTTTGATATTGTTAATAAGGCTGCCACTGTTTCATATTGTTAATAAGGCTGTCACTATTTGATATTGTTAATAAGGCTGTCAATGTTTCATATTGTTAATAAGGCTGTCAATGTTTGATATTGTTAATAAGGCTGCCACTGTTTCATATTGTTAATAAGGCTGCCACTGTTTCACATTGTTAATAAGGCTGCCACTGTTTCATATTGTTAATAAGGCTGTCAATGTTTGATATTGTTATTAAGGCTGTCACTGTTTGATATTGTTAATAAGACTGTCACTGTTTGATATTGTTAATAAGGCTACCACTGTTTCATATTGTTAATAAGGCTGTCAATGTTTGATATTGTTATTAAGGCTGTCACTGTTTGATATTGTTAATAAGTCTGTCACTGTTTGATATTGTTAATAAGGCTGCCACTGTTTCATATTGTTAATAAGGCTGTCACTGTTTGATATTGTTAATAAGGCTGTCAATGTTTGATATTGTTAATAAGGCTGTCAATGTTTGATATTGTTAATAAGGCTACCACAGTTTCATATTGTTAATAAGGCTGCCACTGTTTCATATTGTTAATAAGGCTGCCACTGTTTCATATTGTTAATAAGGCTGTCAATGTTTGATATTGTTAATAAGGCTGCCACTGTTTGATATTGTTAATAAGGCTGTCAATGTTTCATATTGTTAATAAGGGTGTCAATGTTTGATATTGTTAATAAGGCTGCCACTGTTTCATATTGTTAATAAGGCTACCACTGTTTGATATTGTTAATAAGGCTACCACTGTTTGATATTGTTAATAAGGCTGCCACTGTTTGATATTGTTAATAAGGCTGTCAATGTTTCATATTGTTAATAAGGCTGTCAATGTTTGATATTGTTAATAAGGCTGCCACTGTTTCATATTGTTAATAAGGCTACCACTGTTTGATAGTGTTAATAAGGCTGCCACTGTTTCATATTGTTAATAAGGCTACCACTGTTTGATATTGTTAATAAGGCTGTCGCTGTTTGATATTGTTAATAAGGCTGTCACTGTTTGATATTGTTAATAAGGCTGTCACTGTTTGATATTGTTAATAAGGCTGTCACTGTTTGATATTGTTAATAAGGCTGTCACTGTTTGATATTGTTAATAAGGCTGTCACTGTTTGGTATTGTTAATAAGGCTGTAACTGTTTGATATTGTTAATAAGGCTGTCACTGTTTGATATTGTTAATAAGGCTGTCACTGTTTGATATTGTTAATAAGGCAGTCACTGTTTGATATTGTTAATAAGGCTACCACTGTTTGATATTGTTAATAAGGCTACCACTGTTTGATATTGTTAATAAGGCTACCAATGTTTGATATTGTTAATAAGGCTGTCACTGTTTGATATTGTTAATAAGGCTGTCACTGTTTGATATTGTTAATAAGGCTGTCACTGTTTGATATTGTTAATAAGGCTGTCACTGTTTGGTATTGTTAATAAGGCTGTCGCTGTTTGATATTGTTAATAAGGCTGTCGCAGTTTGATATTGTTAATAAGGCTACCAATGTTTGATATTGTTAATAAGGCTGTCACTGTTTGATATTGTTAATAAGGCTGTCACTGTTTGATATTGTTAATAAGGCTGTCGCCGTTTGATATTGTTAATAAGGCTGTCACTGTTTGATATTGTTAATAAGGCTGTCACTGTTTGATATTGTTAATAAGGCTACCACTGTCTGATATTGTTAATAAGGCTGTCACTGTTTGATATTGTTAATAAGGCTGTCACTGTTTGATATTGTTAATAAGGCTGCCACTGTTTCATATTGTTAATAAGGCTGTCGCTGTTTGATATTGTTAATAAGACTGTCAATGTTTGATATTGTTAATAAGGCTGTCACTGTTTGATATTGTTAATAAGGCTGTCACTGTTTGATATTGTTAATAAGGCTGTCACTGTTTGATATTGATAATAAGGCTACCACTGTTTGATATTGTTAATAAGGCTACCACTGTTTGATATTGTTAATAAGGCTGTCACTGTTTGATATTGTTAATAAGGCTACCACTGTTTAATATTGTTAATAAGGCTACCAATGTTTGATATTGTTAATAAGGCTGTCAATGTTTCATATTGTTAATAAGGCTGTCAATGTTTGATATTGTTAATAAGGCTGTCAATGTTTGATATTGTTAATAAGGCTACCAATGTTCGATATTGTTAATAAGGCTGTCAATGTTTCATATTGTTAATAAGGCTGTCAATGTTTGATATTGTTAATAAGGCTGCCACTGTTTCATATTGTTAATAAGGCTACCACTGTTTGATATTGTTAATAAGGCTACCAATGTTTGATATTGTTAATAAGGCTACCACTGTTTGATATTGTTAATAAGTCTACCACTGTTTGATATTGTTAATAAGGCTACCACTGTTTGGTATTGTTAATAAGGCTGTCACTGTTTGATATTGTTAATAAGGCTACCACTGTTTGATATTGTTAATAAGGCTACCACCGTTTGATATTGTTAGTAAGGCTGTCACTGTTTGATATTGTTAATAAGGCTGTCACTGTTTGATATTGTTAATAAGGCTGTCAATGTTTGATATTGTTAATAAGGCTGTCAATGTTTGATATTGTTAATAAGGCTACCAATGTTCGATATTGTTAATAAGGCTGTCAATGTTTCATATTGTTAATAAGGCTGTCAATGTTTGATATTGTTAATAAGGCTGCCACTGTTTCATATTGTTAATAAGGCTACCACTGTTTGATATTGTTAATAAGGCTACCAATGTTTGATATTGTTAATAAGGCTACCACTGTTTGATATTGTTAATAAGGCTGTCACTGTTTGATATTGTTAATAAGGCTACCAATGTTTGATATTGTTAATAAGGCTACCACTGTTTGATATTGTTAATAAGGCTACCACTGTTTGATATTGTTAATAAGGCTGCCACTGTTTGATATTGTTAATATGGCTACCACTGTTTGATATTGTTAATAAGGCTACCACTGTTTGATATTGTTAATAAGGCTACCACTGTTTGATATTGTTAATAAGGCTACCACCGTTTGATATTGTTAGTAAGGCTGTCACTGTTTGATATTGTTAATAAGGCTGTCACTGTTTGATATTGTTAATAAGGCTACCACTGTTTGATATTGTTAATAAGGCTGCCACTGTTTGATATTGTTAATAAGGCTACCACTGTTTGATATTGTTAGTAAGGCTCTCAATGTTTGATATTATTAATAAGGCTGTCACTGTTTAATATTGTTAATAAGGCTACCACTGTTTGATATTGTTAATAAGGCTACCACTGTTTGATATTGTTAATAAGGCTACCACTGTTTGATATTTTTAATAAGGCTGTCAATGTTTGATATTGTTAATAAGGCTGTCACTGTTTGATATTGTTAATAAGGCTACCACTGTTTGATATTTTTAATAAGGCTGTCAATGTTTGATATTGTTAATAAGGCTGTCAATGTTTGATATTGTTAATAAGGCTACCAATGTTTGATATTGTTAATAAGGCTGTCAATGTTTGATATTTTTAATAAGGCTGTCACTGTTTGATATTGTTAATAAGGCTACCACTGTTTGATGTTTTTAATAAGGCTGTCACTGTTTGATATTGTTAATAAGGCTGTCACTGTTTGATATTGTTAATAAGGCTACCACTGTTTGATATTGTTAATAAGGCTGTCACTGTTTGACATTGTTAATAAGGCTACCACTGTTTGATATTGTAAGTAAGGCTCTCAATGTTTGATATTGTTAATAAGGCTGTCACTGTTTGATATTGTTAATAAGGCTACCACTGTTTGATATTGTTAATAAGGCTACCACTGTTTGATATTGTTAATAAGGCTGCCACTGTTTGATATTGTTAATAAGGCTACCACTGTTTGATATTGTTAATAAGGCTACCACTGTTTGATATTGTTAGTAAGGCTCTCAATGTTTGATATTGTTAATAAGGCTGTCACTGTTTGATATTGTTAATAAGGCTACCACTGTTTGATATTTTTGATAAGGCTGTCACTGTTTGATATTGTTAATAAAGCTGTCACTGTTTGATATTGTTAATAAGGCTACCACTGTTTGATATTGTTAATAAGGCTGTCACTGTTTGATATTTTTAATAAGGCTACCACTGTTTGATATTGTTAATAAGGCTACCACTGTTTGATATTGTTAATAAGGCTGTCACTGTTTGATATTGTTAATAAGGCTGTCACTGTTTGATATTGTTAATAAGGCTACCCCTGTTTGATATTGTTAGAAAGGCTCTCAATGTTTGATATTGTTAATAAGGCTGTCACTGTTTGATATTGTTAATAAGGCTACCCATGTTTGATATTGTTAATAAGGCTACCACTGTTTGATATTGTTAATAAGGCTGTCACTGTTTGATATTGTTAATAAGGCTACCACTGTTTGATATTGTTAATAAGGCTGTCACTGTTTGATATTGTTAATAAGGCTGTCACTGTTTGATATTGTTAATAAGGCTGCCACTGTTTCATATTGTTAATAAGGCTGTAACTGTTTGATATTGTTAATAAGGCTACCACTGTTTGATATTGTTAATAAGGCTGTCAATGTTTGATATTGTTAATAAGGATACCACTGTTTGATATTCTTAATAAGGCTGTCATTGTTTTATATTGTTAATAAGGCTACCACTGTTTTATATTGTTAATAAGGCTACCACTGTTTGATATTGTTAATAAGGCTACCACTGTTTGATATTTTTAATAAGGCTACCAATGTTTGATATTGTTAATAAGGCTGTCAATGTTTGATATTTTTAATAAGGCTGTCACTGTTTGATATTGTTAATAAGGCTACCACTGTTTGATATTTTTAATAAGGCTGTCACTGTTTGATATTGTTAATAAGGCTACCACTGTTTGATATTGTTAATAAGGCTACCACTGTTTGATATTGTTAGTAAGGCTCTCAATGTTTGATATTGTTAATAAGGCTGTCACTGTTTGATATTGTTAATAAGGCTACCACTGTTTGATATTTTTAATAAGGCTGTCACTGTTTGATATTGTTAATAAGGCTACCACTGTTTGATATTGTTAATAAGGCTACCACTGTTTGATATTGTTAATAAGGCTCTCAATGTTTGATATTGTTAATAAGGCTGTCACTGTTTGATATTGTTAATAAGGCTACGACTGTTTGATATTGTTAATAAGGCTGCCGCTGTTTGATATTGTTAATAAGGCTACCACTGTTTGATATTGTTAATAAGGCTACCACTGTTTGATATTGTTAGTAAGGCTCTCAATGTTTGATTTTGTTAATAAGGCTGTCACTGTTTGATATTGTTAATAAGGCTACCACTGTTTGATATTGTTAATAAGGCTACCACTGTTTGATATTGTTAATAAGGCTACCACTGTTTGATATTGTTAGTAAGGCTCTCAATGTTTGATTTTGTTAATAAGGCTACCACTGTTTGATTTTGTTAATAAGGCTGTCACTGTTTGATAATGTTAATAAGGCTGTTACTGTTTGATATTGTTAATAAGGCTACCACTGTTTGATATTTTTAATAAGGCTGTCACTGTTTGATATTGTTAATAAGGCTGTCACTGTTTGATATTGTTAATAAGGCTACCACTGCTTGATATTGTTAATAAGGCTGTCACTGTTTGATATTGTTAATAAGGCTACCACTGTTTGATATTGTTAGTAAGGCTCTCAATGTTTGATATTGTTAATAAGGCTGTCACTGTTTGATATTGTTAATAAGGCTACAACTGTTTGATATTGTTAATAAGGCTACCACTGTTTGATATTGTTAATAAGGCTGTCACTGTTTGATATTGTTAATAAGGCTACCACCGTTTGATATTGTTAATAAGGATGTCACTGTTTGATATTGTTAATAAGGCTGCCACTGTTTGATATTGTTAATAAGGCTGTCACTGTTTGATATTGTTAATAAGGCTACCACTGTTTGATATTGTTAATAAGGCTGTCACTGTTTGATATTGTTAATAAGGCTGTCAATGTTTGATATTGTTATTAAGGCTACCACTGTTTGATATTGTTAATAAGGCTGTCACTGTTTGATATTGTTAATAAGGCTGCCACTGATTGATATTGTTAATAAGGCTGCCACTGTTTCATATTGTTAATAAGGCTGCCACTGTTTCATATTGTTAATAAGGCTGTCACTGTTTGATATTGTTAATAAGGCTGCCACGGTTTCATATTGTTAATAAGGCAGTCAATGTTTGATATTGTTATTAAGGCTGTCACTGTTTGATATTGTTAATAAGGCTGCCACTGTTTCATATTGTTAATAAGGCTGTCACTGTTTGATATTGTTAATAAGGCTGTCAATGTTTCATATTGTTAATAAGGCTGTCAATGTTTGATATTGTTAATAAGGCTGCCACTGTTTCATATTGTTAATAAGGCTGCCACTGTTTCACATTGTTAATAAGGCTGCCACTGTTTCACATTGTTAATAAGGCTGCCACTGTTTCATATTGTTAATGAGGCTGTCAATGTTTGATATTGTTATTAAGGCTGTCACTGTTTGATATTGTTAATAAGGCTGTCACTGTTTGATATTGTTAATAAGGCTACCACTGTTTCATATTGTTAATAAGGCTGTCAATGTTTGATATTGTTATTAAGGCTGTCACTGTTTGATATTGTTAATAAGTCTGTCACTGTTTGATATTGTTAATAAGGCTGCCACTGTTTCATATTGTTAATAAGGCTGTCACTGTTTGATATTGTTAATAAGGCTGTCAATGTTTCATATTGTTAATAAGGCTGTCAATGTTTGATATTGTTAATAAGGCTACCACAGTTTCATATTGTTAATAAGGCTGCCACTGTTTCATATTGTTAATAAGGCTGCCACTGTTTCATATTGTTAATAAGGCTGTCAATGTTTGATATTGTTAATAAGGCTGCCACTGTTTGATATTGTTAATAAGGCTGTCAATGTTTCATATTGTTAATAAGGCTGTCAATGTTTGATATTGTTAATAAGGCTGCCACTGTTTCATATTGTTAATAAGGCTACCACTGTTTGATATTGTTAATAAGGCTACCACTGTTTGATATTGTTAATAAGGCTGCCACTGTTTGATATTGTTAATAAGGCTGTCACTGTTTGATATTGTTAATAAGGCTACCACTGTTTGATATTGTTAATAAGGCTGCCACTGTTTGATATTGTTAATATGGCTACCACTGTTTGATATTGTTAATAAGGCTACCACTGTTTGATATTGTTAATAAGGCTACCACTGTTTGATATTGTTGATAAGGCTACCACCGTTTGATATTGTTAGTAAGGCTGTCACTGTTTGATATTGTTAATAAGGCTGTCACTGTTTGATATTGTTAATAAGGCTACCACTGTTTGATATTGTTAATAAGGCTGCCACTGTTTGATATTGTTAATAAGGCTACCACTGTTTGATATTGTTAGTAAGGCTCTCAATGTTTGATATTATTAATAAGGCTGTCACTGTTTGATATTGTTAATAAGGCTACCACTGTTTGATATTTTTAATAAGGCTACCACTGTTTGATATTGTTAATAAGGCTACCACTGTTTGATATTGTTAATAAGGCTACCACTGTTTGATATTTTAAATAAGGCTGTCAATGTTTGATATTGTTAATAAGGCTGTCACTGTTTGATATTGTTAATAAGGCTACCACTGTTTGATATTTTTAATAAGGCTGTCAATGTTTGATATTGTTAATAAGGCTGTCAATGTTTGATATTGTTAATAAGGCTACCAATGTTTGATATTGTTAATAAGGCTGTCAATGTTTGATATTTTTAATAAGGCTGTCACTGTTTGATATTGTTAATAAGGCTACCACTGTTTGATATTTTTAATAAGGCTGTCACTGTTTGATATTGTTAATAAGGCTGTCACTGTTTGATATTGTTAATAAGGCTACCACTGTTTGATATTGTTAATAAGGCTGTCACTGTTTGACATTGTTAATAAGGCTACCACTGTTTGATATTGTAAGTTAGGCTCTCAATGTTTGATATTGTTAATAAGGCTGTCACTGTTTGATATTGTTAATAAGGCTACCACTGTTTGATATTTTTAATAAGGCTGTCACTGTTTGATATTGTTAATAAGGCTACCACTGTTTGATATTGTTAATAAGGCTACCACTGTTTGATATTGTTAATAAGGCTACCACTGTTTGATATTGTTAATAAGGCTCTCAATGTTTGATATTGTTAATAAGGCTGCCACTGTTTGATATTGTTAATAAGGCTACCACTGTTTGATATTGTTAATAAGGCTACCACTGTTTGATATTGTTAGTAAGGCTCTCAATGTTTGATATTGTTAATAAGGCTGTCACTGTTTGATATTGTTAATAAGGCTACCACTGTTTGATATTTTTGATAAGGCTGTCACTGTTTGATATTGTTAATAAGGCTGTCACTGTTTGATATTGTTAATAAGGCTACCACTGTTTGATATTGTTAATAAGGCTGTCACTGTTTGATATTTTTAATAAGGCTACCACTGTTTGATATTGTTAATAAGGCTACCACTGTTTGATATTGTTAATAAGGCTGTCACTGTTTGATATTGTTAATAAGGCTACCCCTGTTTGATATTGTTAGAAAGGCTCTCAATGTTTGATATTGTTAATAAGGCTGTCACTGTTTGATATTGTTAATAAGGCTACCCATGTTTGATATTGTTAATAAGGCTACCACTGTTTGATATTGTTAATAAGGCTGTCACTGTTTGATATTGTTAATAAGGCTACCACTGTTTGATATTGTTAATAAGGCTGTCACTGTTTGATATTGTTAATAAGGCTGTCACTGTTTGATATTGTTAATAAGGCTGCCACTGTTTCATATTGTTAATAAGGCTGTAACTGTTTGATATTGTTAATAAGGCTACCACTGTTTGATATTGTTAATAAGGCTGTCAATGTTTGATATTGTTAATAAGGCTACCACTGTTTGATATTCTTAATAAGGCTGTCATTGTTTGATATTGTTAATAAGGCTACCACTGTTTTATATTGTTAATAAGGCTACCACTGTTTGATATTGTTAATAAGGCTACCACTGTTTGATATTTTTAATAAGGCTGTCACTGTTTGATATTGTTAATAAGGCTGTCAATGTTTGATATTGTTAATAAGGCTACCAATGTTTGATATTGTTAATAAGGCTGTCAATGTTTGATATTTTTAATAAGGCTGTCACTGTTTGATATTGTTAATAAGGCTACCACTGTTTGATATTTTTAATAAGGCTGTCACTGTTTGATATTGTTAATAAGGCTACCACTGTTTGATATTGTTAATAAGGCTACCACTGTTTGATATTGTTAGTAAGGCTCTCAATGTTTGATATTGTTAATAAGGGTGTCACTGTTTGATATTGTTAATAAGGCTACCACTGTTTGATATTTTTAATAAGGCTGTCACTGTTTGATATTGTTAATAAGGCTACCACTGTTTGATATTGTTAATAAGGCTACCACTGTTTGATATTGTTAATAAGGCTCTCAATGTTTGATATTGTTAATAAGGCTGTCACTGTTTGATATTGTTAATAAGGCTACGACTGTTTGATATTGTTAATAAGGCTGCCACTGATATTGTTAATAAGGCTACCACTGTTTGATATTGTTAATAAGGCTACCACTGTTTGATATTGTTAGTAAGGCTCTCAATGTTTGATTTTGTTAATAAGGCTGTCACTGTTTGATATTGTTAATAAGGCTACCACTGTTTGATATTGTTAATAAGGCTACCACTGTTTGATATTGTTAATAAGGCTACCACTGTTTGATATTGTTAGTAAGGCTCTCAATGTTTGATTTTGTTAATAAGGCTACCACTGTTTGATTTTGTTAATAAGGCTGTCACTGTTTGATAATGTTAATAAGGCTGTTACTGTTTGATATTGTTAATAAGGCTACCACTGTTTGATATTTTTAATAAGGCTGTCACTGTTTGATATTGTTAATAAGGCTGTCACTGTTTGATATTGTTAATAAGGCTACCACTGTTTGATATTGTTAATAAGGCTGTCACTGTTTGATATTGTTAATAAGGCTACCACTGTTTGATATTGTTAGTAAGGCTCTCAATGTTTGATATTGTTAATAAGGCTGTCACTGTTTGATATTGTTAATAAGGCTACAACTGTTTGATATTGTTAATAAGGCTACCACTGTTTGATATTGTTAATAAGGCTGTCACTGTTTGATATTGTTAATAAGGCTACCACCGTTTGATATTGTTAATAAGGCTGTCACTGTTTGATATTGTTAATAAGGCTGCCACTGTTTGATATTGTTAATAAGGCTGTCACTGTTTGATATTGTTAATAAGGCTACCACTGTTTGATATTGTTAATAAGGCTGTCACTGTTTGATATTGTTAATAAGGCTGTCAATGTTTGATATTGTTATTAAGGCTAGCACTGTTTGATATTGTTAATAAGGCTGTCACTGTTTGATATTGTTAATAAGGCTGCCACTGATTGATATTGTTAATAAGGCTGCCACTGTTTCATATTGTTAAGAAGGCTGCCACTGTTTCATATTGTTAATAAGGCTGTCACTGTTTGATATTGTTAATAAGGCTGCCACTGTTTCATATTGTTAATAAGGCTGTCAATGTTTGATATTGTTATTAAGGCTGTCACTGTTTGATATTGTTAATAAGGCTGCCACTGTTTCATATTGTTAATAAGGCTGTCACTATTTGATATTGTTAATAAGGCTGTCAATGTTTCATATTGTTAATAAGGCTGTCAATGTTTGATATTGTTAATAAGGCTGCCACTGTTTCATATTGTTAATAAGGCTGCCACTGTTTCACATTGTTAATAAGGCTGCCACTGTTTCATATTGTTAATAAGGCTGTCAATGTTTGATATTGTTATTAAGGCTGTCACTGTTTGATATTGTTAATAAGACTGTCACTGTTTGATATTGTTAATAAGGCTACCACTGTTTCATATTGTTAATAAGGCTGTCAATGTTTGATATTGTTATTAAGGCTGTCACTGTTTGATATTGTTAATAAGTCTGTCACTGTTTGATATTGTTAATAAGGCTGCCACTGTTTCATATTGTTAATAAGGCTGTCACTGTTTGATATTGTTAATAAGGCTGTCAATGTTTGATATTGTTAATAAGGCTGTCAATGTTTGATATTGTTAATAAGGCTACCACAGTTTCATATTGTTAATAAGGCTGCCACTGTTTCATATTGTTAATAAGGCTGCCACTGTTTCATATTGTTAATAAGGCTGTCAATGTTTGATATTGTTAATAAGGCTGCCACTGTTTGATATTGTTAATAAGGCTGTCAATGTTTCATATTGTTAATAAGGGTGTCAATGTTTGATATTGTTAATAAGGCTGCCACTGTTTCATATTGTTAATAAGGCTACCACTGTTTGATATTGTTAATAAGGCTACCACTGTTTGATATTGTTAATAAGGCTGCCACTGTTTGATATTGTTAATAAGGCTGTCAATGTTTCATATTGTTAATAAGGCTGTCAATGTTTGATATTGTTAATAAGGCTGCCACTGTTTCATATTGTTAATAAGGCTACCACTGTTTGATAGTGTTAATAAGGCTGCCACTGTTTCATATTGTTAATAAGGCTACCACTGTTTGATATTGTTAATAAGGCTGTCGCTGTTTGATATTGTTAATAAGGCTGTCACTGTTTGATATTGTTAATAAGGCTGTCACTGTTTGATATTGTTAATAAGGCTGTCACTGTTTGATATTGTTAATAAGGCTGTCACTGTTTGATATTGTTAATAAGGCTGTCACTGTTTGGTATTGTTAATAAGGCTGTAACTGTTTGATATTGTTAATAAGGCTGTCACTGTTTGATATTGTTAATAAGGCTGTCACTGTTTGATATTGTTAATAAGGCAGTCACTGTTTGATATTGTTAATAAGGCTACCACTGTTTGATATTGTTAATAAGGCTACCACTGTTTGATATTGTTAATAAGGCTACCAATGTTTGATATTGTTAATAAGGCTGTCACTGTTTGATATTGTTAATAAGGCTGTCACTGTTTGATATTGTTAATAAGGCTGTCACTGTTTGATATTGTTAATAAGGCTGTCACTGTTTGGTATTGTTAATAAGGCTGTCGCTGTTTGATATTGTTAATAAGGCTGTCGCAGTTTGATATTGTTAATAAGGCTACCAATGTTTGATATTGTTAATAAGGCTGTCACTGTTTGATATTGTTAATAAGGCTGTCACTGTTTGATATTGTTAATAAGGCTGTCGCCGTTTGATATTGTTAATAAGGCTGTCACTGTTTGATATTGTTAATAAGGCTGTCACTGTTTGATATTGTTAATAAGGCTACCACTGTCTGATATTGTTAATAAGGCTGTCACTGTTTGATATTGTTAATAAGGCTGTCACTGTTTGATATTGTTAATAAGGCTGCCACTGTTTCATATTGTTAATAAGGCTGTCGCTGTTTGATATTGTTAATAAGACTGTCAATGTTTGATATTGTTAATAAGGCTGTCACTGTTTGATATTGTTAATAAGGCTGTCACTGTTTGATATTGTTAATAAGGCTGTCACTGTTTGATATTGATAATAAGGCTACCACTGTTTGATATTGTTAATAAGGCTACCACTGTTTGATATTGTTAATAAGGCTGTCACTGTTTGATATTGTTAATAAGGCTACCACTGTTTAATATTGTTAATAAGGCTACCAATGTTTGATATTGTTAATAAGGCTGTCAATGTTTCATATTGTTAATAAGGCTGTCAATGTTTGATATTGTTAATAAGGCTGTCAATGTTTGATATTGTTAATAAGGCTACCAATGTTCGATATTGTTAATAAGGCTGTCAATGTTTCATATTGTTAATAAGGCTGTCAATGTTTGATATTGTTAATAAGGCTGCCACTGTTTCATATTGTTAATAAGGCTACCACTGTTTGATATTGTTAATAAGGCTACCAATGTTTGATATTGTTAATAAGGCTACCACTGTTTGATATTGTTAATAAGTCTACCACTGTTTGATATTGTTAATAAGGCTACCACTGTTTGGTATTGTTAATAAGGCTGTCACTGTTTGATATTGTTAATAAGGCTACCACTGTTTGATATTGTTAATAAGGCTACCACCGTTTGATATTGTTAGTAAGGCTGTCACTGTTTGATATTGTTAATAAGGCTGTCACTGTTTGATATTGTTAATAAGGCTGTCAATGTTTGATATTGTTAATAAGGCTGTCAATGTTTGATATTGTTAATAAGGCTACCAATGTTCGATATTGTTAATAAGGCTGTCAATGTTTCATATTGTTAATAAGGCTGTCAATGTTTGATATTGTTAATAAGGCTGCCACTGTTTCATATTGTTAATAAGGCTACCACTGTTTGATATTGTTAATAAGGCTACCAATGTTTGATATTGTTAATAAGGCTACCACTGTTTGATATTGTTAATAAGGCTGTCACTGTTTGATATTGTTAATAAGGCTACCAATGTTTGATATTGTTAATAAGGCTACCACTGTTTGATATTGTTAATAAGGCTACCACTGTTTGATATTGTTAATAAGGCTGCCACTGTTTGATATTGTTAATATGGCTACCACTGTTTGATATTGTTAATAAGGCTACCACTGTTTGATATTGTTAATAAGGCTACCACTGTTTGATATTGTTAATAAGGCTACCACCGTTTGATATTGTTAGTAAGGCTGTCACTGTTTGATATTGTTAATAAGGCTGTCACTGTTTGATATTGTTAATAAGGCTACCACTGTTTGATATTGTTAATAAGGCTGCCACTGTTTGATATTGTTAATAAGGCTACCACTGTTTGATATTGTTAGTAAGGCTCTCAATGTTTGATATTATTAATAAGGCTGTCACTGTTTAATATTGTTAATAAGGCTACCACTGTTTGATATTGTTAATAAGGCTACCACTGTTTGATATTGTTAATAAGGCTACCACTGTTTGATATTTTTAATAAGGCTGTCAATGTTTGATATTGTTAATAAGGCTGTCACTGTTTGATATTGTTAATAAGGCTACCACTGTTTGATATTTTTAATAAGGCTGTCAATGTTTGATATTGTTAATAAGGCTGTCAATGTTTGATATTGTTAATAAGGCTACCAATGTTTGATATTGTTAATAAGGCTGTCAATGTTTGATATTTTTAATAAGGCTGTCACTGTTTGATATTGTTAATAAGGCTACCACTGTTTGATGTTTTTAATAAGGCTGTCACTGTTTGATATTGTTAATAAGGCTGTCACTGTTTGATATTGTTAATAAGGCTACCACTGTTTGATATTGTTAATAAGGCTGTCACTGTTTGACATTGTTAATAAGGCTACCACTGTTTGATATTGTAAGTAAGGCTCTCAATGTTTGATATTGTTAATAAGGCTGTCACTGTTTGATATTGTTAATAAGGCTACCACTGTTTGATATTGTTAATAAGGCTACCACTGTTTGATATTGTTAATAAGGCTGCCACTGTTTGATATTGTTAATAAGGCTACCACTGTTTGATATTGTTAATAAGGCTACCACTGTTTGATATTGTTAGTAAGGCTCTCAATGTTTGATATTGTTAATAAGGCTGTCACTGTTTGATATTGTTAATAAGGCTACCACTGTTTGATATTTTTGATAAGGCTGTCACTGTTTGATATTGTTAATAAAGCTGTCACTGTTTGATATTGTTAATAAGGCTACCACTGTTTGATATTGTTAATAAGGCTGTCACTGTTTGATATTTTTAATAAGGCTACCACTGTTTGATATTGTTAATAAGGCTACCACTGTTTGATATTGTTAATAAGGCTGTCACTGTTTGATATTGTTAATAAGGCTGTCACTGTTTGATATTGTTAATAAGGCTACCCCTGTTTGATATTGTTAGAAAGGCTCTCAATGTTTGATATTGTTAATAAGGCTGTCACTGTTTGATATTGTTAATAAGGCTACCCATGTTTGATATTGTTAATAAGGCTACCACTGTTTGATATTGTTAATAAGGCTGTCACTGTTTGATATTGTTAATAAGGCTACCACTGTTTGATATTGTTAATAAGGCTGTCACTGTTTGATATTGTTAATAAGGCTGTCACTGTTTGATATTGTTAATAAGGCTGCCACTGTTTCATATTGTTAATAAGGCTGTAACTGTTTGATATTGTTAATAAGGCTACCACTGTTTGATATTGTTAATAAGGCTGTCAATGTTTGATATTGTTAATAAGGATACCACTGTTTGATATTCTTAATAAGGCTGTCATTGTTTTATATTGTTAATAAGGCTACCACTGTTTTATATTGTTAATAAGGCTACCACTGTTTGATATTGTTAATAAGGCTACCACTGTTTGATATTTTTAATAAGGCTACCAATGTTTGATATTGTTAATAAGGCTGTCAATGTTTGATATTTTTAATAAGGCTGTCACTGTTTGATATTGTTAATAAGGCTACCACTGTTTGATATTTTTAATAAGGCTGTCACTGTTTGATATTGTTAATAAGGCTACCACTGTTTGATATTGTTAATAAGGCTACCACTGTTTGATATTGTTAGTAAGGCTCTCAATGTTTGATATTGTTAATAAGGCTGTCACTGTTTGATATTGTTAATAAGGCTACCACTGTTTGATATTTTTAATAAGGCTGTCACTGTTTGATATTGTTAATAAGGCTACCACTGTTTGATATTGTTAATAAGGCTACCACTGTTTGATATTGTTAATAAGGCTCTCAATGTTTGATATTGTTAATAAGGCTGTCACTGTTTGATATTGTTAATAAGGCTACGACTGTTTGATATTGTTAATAAGGCTGCCGCTGTTTGATATTGTTAATAAGGCTACCACTGTTTGATATTGTTAATAAGGCTACCACTGTTTGATATTGTTAGTAAGGCTCTCAATGTTTGATTTTGTTAATAAGGCTGTCACTGTTTGATATTGTTAATAAGGCTACCACTGTTTGATATTGTTAATAAGGCTACCACTGTTTGATATTGTTAATAAGGCTACCACTGTTTGATATTGTTAGTAAGGCTCTCAATGTTTGATTTTGTTAATAAGGCTACCACTGTTTGATTTTGTTAATAAGGCTGTCACTGTTTGATAATGTTAATAAGGCTGTTACTGTTTCATATTGTTAATAAGGCTACCACTGTTTGATATTTTTAATAAGGCTGTCACTGTTTGATATTGTTAATAAGGCTGTCACTGTTTGATATTGTTAATAAGGCTACCACTGCTTGATATTGTTAATAAGGCTGTCACTGTTTGATATTGTTAATAAGGCTACCACTGTTTGATATTGTTAGTAAGGCTCTCAATGTTTGATATTGTTAATAAGGCTGTCACTGTTTGATATTGTTAATAAGGCTACAACTGTTTGATATTGTTAATAAGGCTACCACTGTTTGATATTGTTAATAAGGCTGTCACTGTTTGATATTGTTAATAAGGCTACCACCGTTTGATATTGTTAATAAGGATGTCACTGTTTGATATTGTTAATAAGGCTGCCACTGTTTGATATTGTTAATAAGGCTGTCACTGTTTGATATTGTTAATAAGGCTACCACTGTTTGATATTGTTAATAAGGCTGTCACTGTTTGATATTGTTAATAAGGCTGTCAATGTTTGATATTGTTATTAAGGCTACCACTGTTTGATATTGTTAATAAGGCTGTCACTGTTTGATATTGTTAATAAGGCTGCCACTGATTGATATTGTTAATAAGGCTGCCACTGTTTCATATTGTTAATAAGGCTGCCACTGTTTCATATTGTTAATAAGGCTGTCACTGTTTGATATTGTTAATAAGGCTGCCACGGTTTCATATTGTTAATAAGGCAGTCAATGTTTGATATTGTTATTAAGGCTGTCACTGTTTGATATTGTTAATAAGGCTGCCACTGTTTCATATTGTTAATAAGGTTGTCACTGTTTGATATTGTTAATAAGGCTGTCAATGTTTCATATTGTTAATAAGGCTGTCAATGTTTGATATTGTTAATAAGGCTGCCACTGTTTCATATTGTTAATAAGGCTGCCACTGTTTCACATTGTTAATAAGGCTGCCACTGTTTCACATTGTTAATAAGGCTGCCACTGTTTCATATTGTTAATGAGGCTGTCAATGTTTGATATTGTTATTAAGGCTGTCACTGTTTGATATTGTTAATAAGGCTGTCACTGTTTGATATTGTTAATAAGGCTACCACTGTTTCATATTGTTAATAAGGCTGTCAATGTTTGATATTGTTATTAAGGCTGTCACTGTTTGATATTGTTAATAAGTCTGTCACTGTTTGATATTGTTAATAAGGCTGCCACTGTTTCATATTGTTAATAAGGCTGTCACTGTTTGATATTGTTAATAAGGCTGTCAATGTTTCATATTGTTAATAAGGCTGTCAATGTTTGATATTGTTAATAAGGCTACCACAGTTTCATATTGTTAATAAGGCTGCCACTGTTTCATATTGTTAATAAGGCTGCCACTGTTTCATATTGTTAATAAGGCTGTCAATGTTTGATATTGTTAATAAGGCTGCCACTGTTTGATATTGTTAATAAGGCTGTCAATGTTTCATATTGTTAATAAGGCTGTCAATGTTTGATATTGTTAATAAGGCTGCCACTGTTTCATATTGTTAATAAGGCTACCACTGTTTGATATTGTTAATAAGGCTACCACTGTTTGATATTGTTAATAAGGCTGCCACTGTTTGATATTGTTAATAAGGCTGTCAATGTTTCATATTGTTAATAAGGCTGTCAATGTTTGATATTGATAATAAGGCTGCCACTGTTTCATATTGTTAATAAGGCTACCACTGTTTGATAGTGTTAATAAGGCTGCCACTGTTTCATATTGTTAATAAGGCTACCACTGTTTGATATTGTTAATAAGGCTGTCGCTGTTTGATATTGTTAATAAGGCTGTCACTGTTTGATATTGTTAATAAGGCTGTCACTGTTTGATATTGTTAATAAGGCTGTCACTGTTTGATATTGTTAATAAGGCTGTCACTGTTTGATATTGTTAATAAGGCTGTCACTGTTTGGTATTGTTAATAAGGCTGTAACTGTTTGATATTGTTAATAAGGCTGTCACTGTTTGATATTGTTAATAAGGCTGTCACTGTTTGATATTGTTAATAAGGCAGTCACTGTTTGATATTGTTAATAAGGCTACCACTGTTTGATATTGTTAATAAGGCTACCACTGTTTGATATTGTTAATAAGGCTACCAATGTTTGATATTGTTAATAAGGCTGTCACTGTTTGATATTGTTAATAAGGCTGTCACTGTTTGATATTGTTAATAAGGCTGTCACTGTTTGATATTGTTAATACGGCTGTCACTGTTTGGTATTGTTAATAAGGCTGTCGCTGTTTGATATTGTTAATAAGGCTGTCGCAGTTTGATATTGTTAATAAGGCTACCAATGTTTGATATTGTTAATAAGGCTGTCACTGTTTGATATTGTTAATAAGGCTGTCACTGTTTGATATTGTTAATAAGGCTGTCGCTGTTTGATATTGTTAATAAGGCTGTCACTGTTTGATATTGTTAATAAGGCTGTCACTGTTTGATATTGTTAATAAGGCTACCACTGTCTGATATTGTTAATAAGGCTGTCACTGTTTGATATTGTTAATAAGGCTGTCACTGTTTGATATTGTTAATAAGGCTGCCACTGTTTCATATTGTTAATAAGGCTGTCGCTGTTTGATATTGTTAATAAGACTGTCAATGTTTGATATTGTTAATAAGGCTGTCACTGTTTGATATTGTTAATAAGGCTGTCACTGTTTGATATTGTTAATAAGGCTGTCACTGTTTGATATTGTTAATAAGGCTACCACTGTTTGATATTGTTAATAAGGCTACCACTGTTTGATATTGTTAATAAGGCTGTCACTGTTTGATATTTTTAATAAGGCTACCACTGTTTGATATTGTTAATAAGGCTACCAATGTTTGATATTGTTAATAAGGCTGTCAATGTTTCATATTGTTAATAAGGCTGTCAATGTTTGATATTGTTAATAAGGCTGTCAATGTTTGATATTGTTAATAAGGCTACCAATGTTCGATATTGTTAATAAGGCTGTCAATGTTTCATATTGTTAATAAGGCTGTCAATGTTTGATATTGTTAATAAGGCTGCCACTGTTTCATATTGTTAATAAGGCTACCACTGTTTGATATTGTTAATAAGGCTACCAATGTTTGATATTGTTAATAAGGCTACCACTGTTTGATATTGTTAATAAGGCTGTCACTGTTTGATATTGTTAATAAGGCTACCAATGTTTGATATTGTTAATAAGGCTACCACTGTTTGATATGGTTAATAAGGCTACCACTGTTTGATATTGTTAATAAGGCTACCACTGTTTGGTATTGTTAATAAGGCTGTCACTGTTTGATATTGTTAATAAGGCTGTCACTGTTTGATATTGTTAATAAGGCTGTCACTGTTTGATATTGTTAATAAGGCTGTCACTGTTTGATATTGTTAATAAGGCTACCACTGTTTGATATTGTTAATAAGGCTACCACTGTTTGATATTGTTAATAAGGCTACCACTGTTTGATATTGTTAATAAGGCTACCACTGTTTGATATTGTTAATAAGGCTACCACTGTTTGATATTGTTAATAAGGCTACCACTGTTTGATATTGTTAATAAGGCTACCAATGTTTGATATTGTTAATAAGGCTGTCAATGTTTGATATTGTTAATAAGGCTGTCACTGTTTGATATTGTTAATAAGGCTGTCACTGTTTGATATTGTTAATAAGGCTGTCACTGTTTGATAATGTTAATAAGGCTGTCACTGTTTGATATTGTTAATAAGGCTACCACTGTTTGATATTGTTAATAAGGCTGTCACAGTTTGATATTGTTAATAAGGCTGTCACTGTTTGATATTGTTAATAAGGCTGTCACTGTTTGATATTGTTAATGTGACGTCACATCGCTTAGGAAGAGCGACAAACATCTCAGCTCGTTACGTCACAAGACATCTGCATGACAGCTCACTTGCAGGTCATTGCTCCGAGGAAAGTGAAGCTGTTTATTCTTTCCGTCCATCTCGTGGTGTAGTGGGTAGTATTCTTGGCTCTCACTCTGGACGACCGGCTTCGATTCTCGGCTGTGCGAAGATGTTTAATTGTGATTTGAGGGCTAAAACAGGGATCACTCTCAAGTCAATCCAGTCACAAATTTACTCCATGACTTCAAATTGAAATTTGAGTTTTTAGAAGAAAAAGTATTGAATTTTTTAAATAATTATTTTTTAGTATTATTTCTTATTAAAAATATTTTTAAACTTTTAAAATTTTATTTTCTTGGTTTTGAAAAAAAAAACAACAACAACAAGAAGTTCCGTGAAGAACTAAAGAGCCTACTTTTCTTAAAATTTAAGATTCATGCCAATTATTAATCTATATGGATCTATCTAGAATAATGACGAAATTAAGTTGGTAATATCGAAATTTGTAATTAGTTCGAAATACTGTATACCTGGATAATGTAGCCTAATAGAGAACTGCAGTTGGCAGCCCTGGTGACTGAATATATTCTTAGTTTCATCTCTTAAGGTACAGAATACAAAATTTGGTTTAAGTCCAATGGATAGCATGGACGTCACATGCAGTTAAACATTGGATCTAACAGCGCACGTAAAATCATCTTGGCAACAATGACATACATGTATTGATCAGAAATAATCTGAAATAATATGATCTATTGTTGTGTCACTTTGGAATGAAATCCATTAGTTAGTATAGCAGTTACATGCATTTTAAAATTGGACCTATAAGCAGGCTCAGAATCATGTTGGCAACACTGACGTAGGCCTATTTTAGTTACTCCAAATTAATCTAGAATGACAGGTACTATACGTGTGCAAAGTTTAGAGCTATTGGCTTGCATACTTTCTGATATATTGATATTAGGGTAACAAAAATAGAGACAGTATTTATTAACAGTTGGCAGCGCTGGTTACTCTTAAGAATCGGCATAGTCATATCTGTTATGGTACTCATAGCACACACGAAATTTGGTTGAAATCCAAATGTTAGTATAGAAGTTACATGTATTTAAAGTTGGACCTCTCAGCAGGCTTAGAATCATGTTGGTAGCACTGACGTATATAAGTTACTCCAAATTAATATAGAATGTCAGGTACTATACGTGTGCATAGTTTAAAGCTGTCGGCTTGCATACTTTCTGATATATGGGTATTTGGATAAAAATATATTGAGAGAATTTATTAACAGTTGGCAGCCCTGGTGGCTCTTAAGGGTACGCCCAGTCTTATTTGTTTATGTACTCATAGCACATACGAAATTTGGTTGAAATCCAATTGATAATGTAGAAGTTATATGCATTTAAAATTTGGACCTATCAGCAGGCTTATAATCATTTTGGCAACACTGCCATGTATGGCCTCCTGGAAATTATACTGCAATAATATTATCTATACGTGTGCCAATTTTGAAATAGCTCCCATTCTTACCTTCCATGATATCCAACATGGAGCTCAAATTTCAATTGCGATTTTTCAGCAGTTGGTAGCACTGACATCATTTTCAAATATGGCCGTGAGATATTCAGGTTAGATCTTTACTCCTACCAAATTTTGTTTCGATTGCTGCAGCCGTTTAGGAGTTGATAGGGACACACACACACACACAGTCATTCAGACAGACAGACACACATTTGCCCGATCTCATAAGTCTACTTTTTCCTCATTTTTGCAAAATGTGAAAAGTAGGCTAAAAATCCTTGAAAAAGTTAAGACTATCTGAGAAGAGGTGGGTTCGATTCCTACCTTAGCCATCCTGGAAGCTTCCCCACTGGTTGGCCTTCCTCTTCAGCTCGTGCATTCCAATAGTATTCATTTCAGGGTCTTGGGACATCTTGGTCATGAGCCCCGTGTAGTTGGGTGCATTGTCTGATGACCAGTGTTTCTGTGATCATTAGGGCTACCAGATGCTACTGTTCACCTAGCAGCGAACGTTGAAACTCGCTACACATTGCAGTGGAAGGTTCTTTTACATACCGTACCATAAATCTCTGACATGGGACCACCGGCTTTACTCCCCCTCCGAAGGAAGGCATACTGAGGGAATTTTAACGCTCTTAAATATCCGATGACTTACATATTTATGTAATAATATTAGGTGAAATATGTAATACTAATTTAATGTTTATATACTGGCCATGATATTACTTCAAGATTCATCATTGTGTTCATTATATTTTGCAATGGTGCAATTATTAATTGTAAGGGGTGGCAACAAGTAGAGTCTCAGGCGCTTGCTAAGCAAATTAGGAATTGCTTGGACAATCCCCATTTTCCACTGAGTATACATCGTCACACAGACAGTTTTGAATTGCCCGATATTTCACCTGCGAAAAAATACTTTCTTTTACAGTAAGATACAGAATCCCTCCCTATATTATTCTGCTAAGGTCCCATTCCAGTTTTGTACCGAAAATAAGGTCCCAATAACACCAACCTACACGTATTGGGTACCTACAGGTTCAGCATAACGCACTCACTTTTTAAATGCCTCACAATCAATCAAATAAATACCTTAAAACATGTATATTTACAATGAAATAATGAAAGAATGCAACACGGTAACCATGGTAACAGAATCTAATTCTGTAAGATGCAATGCAATTCCAATTATTACATTACTGTGAAAGTTTCCAGACGGTTATAAGGTTATCACTGAACCAAATTAAGCTGTAAAATTCATCAATACATACAGTATAATGCACTTAAGGGGGTCAAGGGGCACTCTAGAATTTTTCACGCAATTTTCACGTGTGAGTGTGGTACGAAAGTCTTTTTCACCCGACTATAAAGGGTCTCCGAAAACCACATTTAAAGGCTCTTAAATTAACAGTGTCTGTGATATTCCCAGAAAACTAACTTCGCTCTGATATACCTATGAAGGAATGACAAACCCCTAACCACTGCACCAGTAGCTGAATTGATAAAGTCTGATTATTCATACCAAGGATAAATCAGTCATAGCATTCATGATTGAGATTTTGCTAAGTGTAGGCTACTCTTTACAACTAGAACATTCGCGGGCGAAGCCGCGACGGGTAATGCTAGTATGTATTATTACATTAAAAAAACTAAAAATATGTAACATAAATAATTATCATTATGATCAATTATGTATTATAACAATTAAATGTGATAATACAGGGTCTTTAGCTATGTGCGCCCCGATAAACACGACAAGCAAAGCCGGCTGTGACTGGCGAAGATCGCGGGCGCGCACACCCGGTCCAGCCGGTGGTGGTGTGCTCCACTGACTCATATCGTTAATTCACACGTGTTTTGTCATTCATATGGACGTGTATCTGCAATGTTTAGACGTTAGTGTTGCACGTTTAGTGAGTATTGTGATTACTGTGATTGTTGGTCAGACCTAGACAGCAATTCACATTGCGCGAGCGTGTGTATATCAATAATATTCGTATATGAAAAGCAGGAAATCTTAGAAAACAGGTTCCGTAATTAATAAAAGAGTTGACAGACATTCTTTCATCAGAAGATGTCAGGTGTGTGTTACAAGAGAGGGAGGTGCTATGAGCACTGTAAGTACACATTATTGAACATGTTGGTAAAAGTGTGAAAGCGTGTGCCAACCACCTGCTGAACTGGGTACGCGCGCCTGCGATCTTCACATGTCACGGGCGGCTTAGCTTGCCGTGTTTATCGGGGCGCACCCTGTGGATAGCTAAGGTTCCAATTCAGGGACATGTATCTATTATGAACAAAGGGAAGATGGACAGGGCCCCGGGATGAACCACACAGCGCAGAAAATTACCCACTGGTTACCACTTTACTGCAGAGCTCCACCTTAAATTGGGCACCACGGACAGCAGGGCACCTACCGCATCTTACATTCATCACAAGTTACACCAAACTACACGGGGCCGATAACGCAGTCAGTTGGCATTTAAAGGTGCTTTACTAGCACATTGAACATTCCGGCGGGGCGCAACTAACAACAATATTATTATTAATAGGGCTCGGATTTTTAGGTGCTAAAAATCGAGAAAATATTTATTTTTTATGTATTAAAAATACCTGAAATATGTGTCAGAAAAATAAAAATATGTAATTATAATTTAGTTTATTAATGTGAATATAAACAATATGCAGTATTATGCTATGTCTCACTGACTGCTGAAGCATTACAATACACAACGAGATACATTATCACAAATGACCGACGTTTATCGCGAAACACTTACTCTGAAGGCGCGAAACTGCAGCAATATGTTTCTTGCCCGTGAGGTGTCGTGTAACTTGAGATCGCTGTTTAGCCTTGATTGCTTTCCCACATGGTTGGCAGAACAGGACGCCCTCATCAGAAGTAAAATTATCCTTAAAATCTGCAACATACTGCTGCAGACGATAACTTGTAGTTGTTTTTACTTTAGGCATCGTAGAACTGCCTTACACTTCACAGTGCTATAAATGAACTGCATGTGAGTGACACTGGTTCCAGGTAGCTATAGCACGTGATGCAATATGGCTATGGACAAGGAAATCCCTGGCTTCCACAGTGAGTGGCACGGGGCGACAAGATAAGACTAACACAGGTGCAAGCTGATATACGCTCTACATGAAGATTATATAGCACACAGGTTCTTCCCCGTTAAAGTAACAGAACAAAAAAGCAATAGACTGAAAGAATTAGCGTACTGATTTTTTAATGTAAATATTATGTCTTTTATGTGCTAATAAGTGAAAAGCAGGAATTTATGTGTTTATAGAAAAAATGCTTAAAATACGTATTTACATAAAAAAATATTTATTTACCTAAAAATCCGAGCCCTAATTATTATTATTATTATTTGAAGTTCATGTGAGAATTAGGAAGGAGACGGCCCTGGCCTTAAGTTAGGAACCATTTGTCTGGAGAAATGGTGGGACAAACCACTTCCAGGATGCCTGAGCCTGAGGGGGGAATCGAGCCTCACGACTCTGAGTGAAGCCTCAACACGGTGAGACACCCTAACCTCAGGGCCCCTTGGTAGCAGTTATCATGTTGTTGGCCGAGAACACGCTCACGCTGACTCACTCGCTCCTGCTGGCCATGACACTCGGCGGTATCACTGCCCCCTGAATCACTGCTTGTAGTCTACTTTTAACAGTCACGGAGGGACTTTATTTCGTGTGGCCTCCTGAGAGGCCGAGTGCAGTTGACGCCTGTGGGTGACCTGCGCGTCGTAATGAGGATGTAGTGATGATACACCCATCCCCGAGCCACGGGAATTAACCCCAGGAGATTAAAATCCCTAATGGCCTGGTCGGGAATCGAACCCGGGACCCTTCGGGCCAAAGCCTAGCACGGTAACCAATTAGCTATGAAGCCGGACACGGAGCAACGAAAACGGTCGTTACATTTTCAAGATGAACGGTTCCTTAGTTTAGGGTCTGCGACAACGCGGTCATGTAGCCCCGTGTACTTTGGGTGTGTGTAGAATCTGTCTGATAACCGGTGTTAATTGTGATGGCTGTATTAGTGTGTGTTATCTGTTTTAATTCAAGTGAGGACTGCAGAGATTCGACTTTCAAGTAGTTCCAACTTTTGCTACCAAACACCACCATCAACGACCAACTAGTTCTGAACTCGGTTACTAGATGCCACCGCAGTCGGCTCCTGGCGACGAACGTTAGAACCTAAGAGCGTTAGTCAAATTTAACCTATAATTTATCTTCACGCAAGTTTTTTACATACCATAAATCTATGGGACCGCTGACTTTACTTCCCCTCCGAAGGAAGGCATACTGAGGGTTTTTTAAAGCTCTTAAAAAATCCAACGACCTCGGCCGGGTTCGAATCCTTGACCTTGGGCATAGAAGCTCAGCATGATAACAACTACGCCACCGAAGCCGCTCATTTTCAAGATGAAGAAATTTGTGAACACTTGACCTTTAAACAAAGCGGGCTCTAGCTATTATTTTTGTTTCTGGGAAACCATTTGAACGATGACCGACAGTAGGATATGAACCCAGGCCTTTGCCAATTCATCCTGTTTTCCCATATCACTGGAATACACTGCTCTATAGCATTACGGTAAAACCCCGATATTACGTTCTTCAAGGAGCTGTGGTTTATACGTGTAATAAGCAGGATTTGTGAGGTGGGTTTTCCCACTCATCCTGTGGTGTTCTTCTTCTACTTCTTAACATCTTAAACATTTCCCTCTTTTTCGACATGAAGGAAGTATTATCAGCGGGTTTGAGAAGCGTAATAAGTGGGATAGCGTAACATCGGGGTTATACTCTACAGTATTTAAATGAACTTGTGAAGCTTCTGCGTGGTTTGGTAAACACACAGTGTTGTCAGATTGTGAAATGAGCAACTACATGATCTACGATTGTAACTCTGTGGATTGACTGGATGCTATCTCAGCCACAGCACCCTTTCCAGGCAAATGCCGAGATTGTACAGCTCACCAAACACTCAAGTGCACGGCGATGATGACGAATATGTCCCAATTCAATTTTATTAGAATAACATTGTGGATTTATGAATCCATGATATCGATATTTTGCCCTGGAGGGGTTCTTCAACTGACACGGGCCTTCAAAACGCAAGATAATGCGTTCGATCCATGTTCCGTTCCGTGACATTTAACATCGTGTCGTGAAAGTCTGATTCGAGATATCACCTTTACAATGATTCAGGTGTAACTCAGCTCTAATCCCGGCGGTGATACACTACTGTAGTAATTACAATAAGACAGGTTACATCACACCCTCATGATTAAGTTACCGTAACTTTAAATTGGCTGGTTCCGTGGTGTAGAGGTTTTAGGCTTGGCTTCTATCTACAAGTCATGGGTTCCACTCGCAACTCCTTGGCCAGTAACATGAAAATGAAAATCCACTGTCTGCTTCCAGTCTCCGACCGTGTCAGGAATGGAATGAATGAAGCCCCCCATCTAGCGGCGAGGATATGAACTGTGCCGGCTGCCGAGGCCTGACGCACTCCTCTGGGGCAATGATTAAATGAATGACAGATGAAATGAAATGATAGTGGAGAGTGTTGCTGGAATGAAATTTTGACAGGGAAAACCGGAGTACCCGGAGAAAAACCTGTCTGCCTCCGTTTTGTCCAGCACAGATCTCACATGGAGTGACCGGGATTTGAACCACGGACCCAGCGGTGAGAGGCCGGCGTGCTGCCGCCTAAGCCACGGAGGCTTCCTTGGCCAGTAACATCGCATTGTTAAAACCAAGGTATGTCGTCACCTTGCACATGCATATCACATAACCCTCAGGCTATGAGCAGGGCCTCAATGAGTACAGTACCGCGCGACGCGATGCAGGCTTAGAAAAAGTCTCTTCACAGAGAACGCCGTATGTTCAGGCATCCCGCCAGGAAGATAAGCAACGCAGGTCAGCTATCCTCCAGGCGCTCCTCTACTCTCACAGATCCAAAGGATGTTCAGACGCTTAGCCCAAGCCACAAACAGGAAAAGGCTAGGACACTTGTTGCGTTCGACTTGAATAGCAATGCTTCTTATAGCAAAGCGATAATTATATTTTTTTATCATTGCACAAACACTCATTGTGAAAATGTACGCACTACAACTCTTCTGTATCATAGAAAACATTGTAGCCTATAATGGTTGGTTGGATCCTCAGTTTAGGGGCTGCGACAACGTGGTCATGTAGACCCGTGTACTTTTGGGTGTGTGTAGAATCTGTTTGATAACCGGTGTTAATTATGATGGCTGTATTAGTGTATGTTATCTGTTTTAAATTCAAGTAATAATAATAATATATAGTTGTCGTAGCAGGGGGAGAGGTGATACTCCCAGGTGGCGGATAGGGGGGTCCTCACTGGCTTGCCAGCGGACTTGAGGGAAATAAAATACCTCTCGCGGACCAAACACTCTGTAAACAGCTGCAGAACATCGAGTGGCACCTCTCGATCTCAACAATCGAGTAGCAACCATGTGATCATTTCGTGTGATCACCCCAACCTTTCACTTTCAACTTGTGAACCTGGCATGATGGATCGTATTGGATCACAGCAACTACCCCAGGCCCCGGACTTATACAGTTCGGGTTCTCCCGATCATCGGATTCTGGAGGATCGGGAGCATCATGCTGAGAAGAGTCGGAGCTTCTCAAAATCTCTTCGCCCGAAGAAAAAGAACTTCATCGGAACAGTCAATGTGAACAAATTGCTCAAAACTGGGAAACTTAATCATTTAATTGACACCTTGAATAAATTTGATATTCAAATTGCAGCCATTCAGGAAACACGTTTCCAAGACGAAAACCATTTTAATTCAGAAAACTTTAGGATATATAAGGGGAAACCAGCCATAAAAATTGGAGATAATTTATCACAATTATTCGGAACAGCGTTTTTTGTAAGAAAAACAATCGCCAGTTCAGTACTCAACTTTACTTCTCCCTCCGAAAGGATCTCCGTTCTCTCAATAAAATCAAGCAACAAGGCATACACATGGATTAATGCCCACGCTCCCATAAACAATGACAATAAGAAAAACCCTCAGAAAGTAGAAGACTTTTGGGAACTCCTTGAGGAAACCATCAGCAAAATTCCTAAACATCATGTGAAAATTTTACTCGGTGACTTTAACGCACAGGTTGGTAGAGAAAAGAAGTATAGATCCATAGTTGGTCATCATCCAGCACATTGGAGAACAAATCAGAATGGTGAGCATCTGATAAATTGCTGTAAATCCTTTAATTTGAGGCTCATGTTGTAACATTTTTAATATGTCGATCTACGTGGTGATGACAATTGTAAAGGTTCTATTTAACAAACATAATAAGAATAAATAATATACACTGTGGTGTGACCTTACCTGCGATAGTATAATATAATAAGTTGTTGTTGAGCGCCAGATTCCTATTTAAGACAGTGAATCGAAATTTATAAATATATCCTCGGCTATCAGCAGTAGAGTTCGAGACCACTTACCCGGGCCGTAGTGTAACTGAGTTGACTAACCATTCAGTACTTATTTAAGGAGTATGATTGATTTTGCCTATAGTATGTGCTAACTACAAGAAAAGTTACAGTCATGAAGTTAAAGAAAATGAATTTATTATATGCAAAAACAAAATATTAATAGTTACACAAAAGAATTTAATTTACCAACTGCGGTTTAATTGTTTAAAAGAAAATGAACATTTAAAATGAATTGAAAGTTAATTGAAGTTAAATTATAATAGAGACGATAGTTTTATTGAATTGTTTGCTCACCCAGTCGAAGATTCGTCATATTTAAGAAATGATCGATGATCTCGATGTTACGTCGCATATGTTTAAAAAATGATGTGATATCTCAATTACTATGAAATATCCTCATTAAATACGTTGCCATCTGTAGAAAGACTCTTGATCAGGGATATAACCCATTATGTACTAATATAGATTTCGGCAAGACATCGTACAGTGTCAACTCTGTTTGCTCAGTTCATTAGGACCCAGAAAGCAAGGTTACCACTTCCTTCCTTCATCGAGCTGGTGATGAATGAGTGTCTTGTCGAGTGCAGGTATTAATAACTTCCTTGTCACGTGGTGTCACAGCCCCCACTCTAGAAGCAAGCTACCCTCTCTTCTGTGTTCATTCCTCCACGAGGGCTAGTTGCACCACAACTAGTAATCTTTTGACGCGTACGTACCGTAGAAAATGGCGTGTTGGTTACACCATAGTGGGTTTCTTAGCATCTCAGGAAAATGACGCAGTTTGCCGTGGTGAAATTATTACTACGTCGTTCAGTTTGTGACGCATTGGGTTGATCCTTATTGGCAAATCTTGTTGCAATATATATATTACTTCGTCTCTTTACAAATAATTGTTAATAAAAATATTTCTGATTATAATAATAAAAACCGCTTACAATTATCTGATATAAAAATCATCTCATTGATGTACTAATTAATAAGAATAATAAATATGATAATTATAAATGAATAACCCTATAAATATAACCGCTATGGGATCGAATCGTTACAATGTCTACATATTTCACCAGGTCTCCACACAAGAAGAAAACATGGAAATCACCAAATCCAGCACTAGGAGAATTCCAAATTGATCATGTAGCAGTGTCCAAACAGAACATATGTGAAATCCTAAATGTTAGAGTGCGCAGGGGAGTGATTGACTCTGATCACAACTTAAGCCAAATCAAAGTGAAATTCCAGCCTAATAGATCCAAACCAAAAACTAAGAGATTACTAAGAGTGGATCCGGAGCACCTCAAGCAGAACGCCAAAAAATTTCTTCAGGCTATAAAAGAGCAAAATTCCAAAGACTGGAGGGACTTAGGAAATTCAATTCTGACATCAGCACAGAAGTTAGGGCAGCCCCCAAGGAAAAGGAAACACAGATGGTGGAACACAACCTGTGATAAAGCAATTGAAGACAGAATTAAAGCCTGGAATAAATGGAACGGACATCAGACGACTGAACGATGGGAATTATTCCTTAAGATCCAGAAATCAACAGCTAAGGTCATCCACAGGGAGAAGCGGACATACGACAGGAATAAACTCATAGAGATAGAACAGGATTTCCTAAAAAAACAACACCAGAAATTTCTATAAGACCTTCCGTGAGAGTCTGTCTAGTTATCAACCACCTAGCGTATGTTTCAGTAGACCAAATGGCTCACTAGAAACAAACACCAAGGAAAACTGCAAGATCTTAGCAGATTACTTCCAAGACCTACTCAATTGAGACCCACCGAAAGAAAAAATGCACTTTGAAAAGCCTGCAACGAATCCAGATTCACATCCACCGACAATGGAAGAAACAGCAGAAATCATTCAATCTCTTAAAAATAACAAAGCACCAGGAGAAGACGGTATTACCGCTGAAATGTTGAAACTCGGAGGGGAAGAGGTCACCAGAAGAATCCACGCAATTTTAAAAGCAATTTGGGAAACAGAAGTGATCCCACAGGACTGGAAGTGCGCGTTAATACATCCATTGCACAAGAGAGGTAACAAAACTGATCCAAACAACTATAGAGGTTTATCCCTATTATCTGTGGCCTATAAAATCCTATCTAAAGCTCTTCTGAACAGACTAGAGAAACAAATAGACCATTTGATTGGTGAATATCAAGCGGGTTTTAGGAAAGGGCGTTCATGTGCTGAACAGATATGGAATCTGAAGATGATTTTGAAGATCCGCAGATCCAACCCCACAATTGTCACCTTAGTGGACCTAAAGAAAGCATATGATTCTGTGGACAGGCAGACCCTGTTTGAGACGCTAGAAGAACTTCAAGTGGGCAGGAAGACCAGAGAACTGATTCGTCAGACTCTCGCCAATACAACATCGAAGGTGAAGTTTCTTGGGGAAATTTCTGACTCTTTTGAAGTACGAACAGGTGTTCGCCAAGGAGACGGACTTTCACCCTTCTATTTAACCTGGTTCTAGATAAAGTCATCAGAGAGTGGGAAAAGAACATCAAAGGAGTTAGCATAGGAACTGCTGGAAACAAAATCAATGTGAAATGCTTGGCTTTCGCAGACGACCTAGCGATTATCACTAGGAACAAAGAAGAAACTAAGCATGCTATTGAGACATTATACAGAATAGCATCACAAGCAGGCCTTCAAATATCATTTGAAAAAAAACAAGTACAAGCAGAATTTTCAGCAAAAGAACAAGAAAGAAAACATAGAAACAGCGTATGGAGCAATATCCCAAGTAGAATTTTTTAAATACCTCGGAGAAATAATTCTTCCTTCAGGATTGGACAGTTTGGCTAACACAGAAAGAGCCTCAAAAATTCATAGAGCATTCAGACTAACATGGGACCACTATAATAAAAGAGTAATGTCACCTAATGCAAAACTGAAACACTACAAAACAGTTGTACTACCGGGAGCTCTATATGCTTCAGAAACCATAGCATTAGGAGGTCATTCTAAAATTGCAAATATAGAAAAGCAAGAACGTAAAATTCTTAGAAAAATATTCGGCCCCATACAAGAAAACGGAATTTGGATTAAAAGACGAAATTCAGATCTATACCGTCACACAGATAGTTTCAGCAACACTGTACGAAGAAGACGTTTAACATTTTATGGACACCTCTTCAGGATGGACGATTATAGACTTACAAAAAGGTTATTCAATGTAATAAATTCTCAGAAGTCAAGGATAGCCTGGCTGGATGAATCAAGAGAGGACCTGCAAGAGTTGAACATCGGAGATAATATTCTGAGAAACCGCAAAGTCTTCAGGACCGCAGTAACAAAGCACAAGTTTAGGGCGAAAACTAGTGGCAGGACTGGAACCAAGTGGACAGCAGTTAGCACAGTGACTTCATGAAGAGATTTTGGGAAGATAGGAAGGCGAATATCACCAAGCCGAAAAACAAGTTCAAGCGCGCTCTATAATGGGCAAAACGCAAAAAGAAAGAAAGAAAGAATAATAATAATAATAATAATAATAATAATAATAATAATAATAATAATAATAATAATAATAATAATATTAATAAACCCGACAACCTGGGCCCAACCTTTGGGAAGCCAGGCTCTGCCTGTCACAAGCCAGGACTAAGGGTGAGTGATAGAGGAGTAACACCTCTTTAAAAAACCTTGGTCCAGCTGGCCCGGCTGGTAGTACCTTGTATGGGTCCCTGCCGGGGTTAGAGGTGAAGATAGACAACGGTTTAGAAGGCGGAAGAGGACCTCGCGTCCCAACGGCGGATAAAGCTGTAACGGCTACCTTCGTCGTTGGATATCGCTCTACAAGTTGGGCGATCATTTATAACGTTTCTACAGATATTACACTCAAGACTCCTTAAAACCACCTCATCGTTCTTATTTAGCATTGGCCTGTCTAGACAGACGACATACACTTTATTAATTTAGTTTTACTGGGCGCCAGTTATCGTAAAGATAACACATTAAAATTTTATTTAGCCACGGCCGCTCCCTTCCTTGAGCCAAGATCTATCATCGGAGCGCAGGGCAATAAACTTGCTCTTTGAGATACTCTTTGCATTCCAACTATCCTATATATTCAACTCCCAATGAACAAGACATTTTAACTAATACTGGTTTATTTACAACAAAATTATTAATAACATTTGATCTGAGGTTTCGAGCTGTGTACAATATGTGCATTAATATTCCCTAATTGCTGGGCAATATTGACTGTCTTCTCGCTAGCGCTGATCTTCTGTGTTGATAATAACTCCGTCCACATACCTGGTGCCTTCTGGTTCAAAGTCCATCTCGTTGGTCTGCTTGCAGTCTAATTTGAGATCTTACGCCAACACACGTTTATTGACCTTTGAAAACATATGTTTTCACTTTGCTAACTGTACTTCGTCTAGTTGTTGTGGTTGTTGTTGTTGCTGCTGCTGCTTGTTTCTGAGTTTGATCACCATGGTAAGCAAATTTGAACAAACCAGGCTAATTGAATTCACTAAGTCCCATCTTACTGAGGGACTAACAGAGTCTACGACTCACAAAGTCAATGAGTGAGTGCGTGATCGAATAAGTGAATGACAGAATAGAGTCTATAGAATTGAATAGCCAGTGCTGAAGTCGCGCTGGGCTTTTATACACTCTGAATGGTCCCGATGTTTCGCGGCATAAATTTGCCCGCGACCCATCAGACCAATTATAGCAAAGCATTTCTCAGTCCTCAAGCGACGCTGTAACTTCTCCGAGCGGGAATACAGGCCCGCGTACTTCAAATATTCCACTCAGAACCCGCTATTCCTCTCGTTGCGCATGTATATTTTCCGCCCAAATCTTTCTCCAAGCCCTTGTCTCCCGTCAGCTTGGCTTCGTTCCAGAAATACATTTTCTTGCAATATGTTGCTTCACTGTCCATAACTTCTTCCAACCATGCCCGTCCTGTCTTTACAATTTAACTAATAAAACAGCCCTAGACCTCTATAAAAACCCTGTTTCTAAATCTAAACACTTGACAATATTATATATGATTATGGTAATGACGTGAATATGGTATGGCCCCTCCCTTGATATTAATGGGTGAATAAAACGATATAACTTTGATATTTCAATAATAATAATAATAATAATAATAATAATAATAATAATAATAACATATAAATATCTAGGATTTGAGCAAGTAGTTGGAATTGACAGTAAATCTGAGAAGGAGAAACTCTACCAGAAATTTAATCATAGACTTCGACTTCTGCTGAAAACCAAGCTTAGTGCTCATAACCTAACAAAAGCTATCAATTCATATGCTATATCTGTGCTGATGTATTCGTTTGGTGTTTTAAAATGGTCTCAAACAGACCTAGAGAACATTAACCGCACAATAAGAACTATGCTTACGAAACACAGAATGTTGCATCCCAATGCTTGTATAGAGAGAGTAACAACACCCAGAAATGAAGGAGGCAGAGGTATTCTTGATGCTATAACTCTGCACAATCAACAAGTTATACATCTAAGGAATTACTTTCATTCTCGGAAAGATACCAGTGTTTTACATCGAGCGGTAGCACAAGCTGACTTCAACCACACTCCTTTGAATCTCCATGAAGGAAATTTCGTCATGAAAGACAAGAACACACTGAACAGAGAGAAGGTGCAGAGATGGGCTGGAAAAGAACTTCATGGCAGATTCTACAACCAGTGCAATGACAAGAATATTGACAAACAGCTTTCGAACACATGGTTGTCAAGGGGAGAGCTGTTTCCAGAAACTGAGGGATTTAACCAGGCGATACAAGACAAAGTTATCACCACAAAAAGTTATAGGAAACACATCCTGAAAGATCAGACTGTTATAGATGACGAATGCAGGAAGTGCAATACCGGTCCAGAAACCATAGAGCATATTACCAGCAGCTGCAGAATTCTAGCGCCAACATCTTACACTGAGAGGCATAACGATGTTGCCAAAGTCATTCATCAAGAACTCGCCCTAACCCGATCTCTCATACACGACAGGACGCCTTATTACAAATACTCTCCAGAAAGTGTGATGGAAAACGAAGATTACAAGCTGTATTGGGATCGCACTATTCAAACAGACAAAACAACTCCTCATAATAGACCAGACATAACTTTAACTGATAAGAAGAACCATCACACGTACTTGATTGACATATCTGTTCCGAATGACCATAATATCCACCATAAATACAGAGAAAAGATTGAAAAATATACTCCTCTAGCTATGGAGGTTGCTAGAATCTGGAGACAAAGAAATGTGACGATTCTTCCTTTCCTCCTTTCTCCCACTGGCCTGACACCTAAATCCTTTTCAGTAAATCTAGCTACACTAAATCTTCCCATATTCACCCATACTATTGCACAAAAGGCTGCAATTCTGAAAACCTGCAGCATCGTTAGAGGGTTTTTGAATACACATTAGGATTTTTCTTTGGACCCTCTTGTGAAAACGAGACGTGGAAGATAAGAAGAGAAGACAAAATTAACTGTCAAACATCTATGCTATTCGAAAATGTATGCAATAGGCTTAAGTGTTACTCGACTCATTTTCTTGTACGTAATGTACCGATATGAGTCATGGTACCGACTGTAAGTTGAGTAAATAAAGAGATAATAATAATAATAATAATTATACAATGACTTTAATAATAATAATAATAATAATAATAATAAAACCAATAATTTGTACTGTAATCAAGATTACGTTACAAAACGTCCCCATGGTTTCATAAAGAATGTAATGAATGATGAAATCACAAATCTTCCCTTTAAAACTTAACAGGAAATACACTGAATATACATATATGACCCTTCAAATTACATACATAATGATTATACCCTTTTCATTTTCCTTGATTGATCTGCACTCTTCTTGCAATGTTACATTAAACATTCTGATTGTCCTGTGCAGTCATACAGGATTTACATGCTACATTTGTTCTTGTAGTCCCTTACAATAACAGAACGCAATATATTGCTTCTTGTTTCACGCAACACAAGTGATTTATCTCACTTCCACCAATTCCTTAGAGCAACGACACGACTCTAATTATAAACACACGGCAGTCTGCCCTTCTTGCTGCACTTGCTCTTTTCTATGATATTTCCTCAGATTGTAAATGTTATATGTACCTATGACACAAGTTTCCTGATCTTTCAATAAGTAGGCATTCTTTCCTATCCTCTTCGAAACGACATAAGGTCCAGTTAACAATAAAAACAGCTTTGACATTTTCCCTTCCAATGCACAAGATGGCAACGGCTTACGTCACAATCGTTGCTACAAACTTCCATGTACTTCCTACCTCTCAACAAAACACTGACTAGTCTCGATAACATCACATGAGTCAACAATACATACCTGAAATAACTACCTAGTGTCCTAACTAATTTCCTAACTAACGATGAGCAACTACTAAAATCTACTGTTGAGAACCACTTCCGCCCCTGAAAACGTTGAACTAAATCCTCCACTGCTTCAGTTCTCAGCTGGTCGCTTTCGACCCTAGTATTTAACATTCTGCCGTCTATGCATAGTCTCACTGAATTGTCTTTCTTGGCTACTACAACTAATGGATTTAAACAATGGTTAGCTGAAGGCTCAATTATGTCGTTTTCCAACATTAATTCTATCTGTTCTTCGACGGCTTTCATATATTTAGTTGCGACAGGATACCTAGGCCCTACGAAACTACTTGTGTCTTTAACGACAAAACTATGCTCATATAAGTGTGTTGCTCCGGGTTTTGTGCTGAAAATTTCCTTATATTTTATTAATACCTCATGTAACTGATGACCTTGCACCTCATCCAGCTTACACTGTGACAATGCATCATGGATCTTACTCTCAAGTTCAGACTCCATTGCAACCTGACACACCTTAAAAAATTTGCTCTCGCTAGCGTCTCCGCGGTCTACCTCATTTACTTCAGGAAACTCATCACTCACAACCACGTTGCTTTCTTCCTCAAACATACACACTTTCATCTGTTTGTCAGTCTTAGACACCTTATACGTAACCTGAACTTCTTTATCCTGCCAAAATAAACATATCCTGCCAAAATGAAAATCTAATTTAACTTGATGTAATGATAACCATTCTGCACCGAGAATCACCGGATATACTAAATTTGGAACTGCCAAACAGGGCTGAAATTTAACTAACTCACTAATGTTAATTGGAACTGCGACTTGCTTAGATATTTTCTGAGACCTACTACCTACAGCTGTGACAATGAAAGTGGACTTAACTGGAATTATATCAACATGAATACCTTCTCTCATTACATCTTCCAAAAATCTTAAATTTATACAAGAGTTTTCGCTTCCACTGTCCAATAAAACATCAACTTCTTTACCCCACACATTAAGTTTAATTACTGGTGACATAATCTCATTCTCAACATTGTCTAAATTTCCACCATTTAGGTCATAAAGCAGTTCTTCTCTAACATCTATATTAAAATCTCCTAAATACTCAATATTCCTAGGACATTGAACTGCAATCACTTCGGGCTGTCTGTTGACCTCACTGCAACCTGTTATTCGTTTAAATTAGGCCTACCTGCCCCTGGTGTAGATTGTTGTTGTTGTTGTTGTTGACCTGTACGTCTGTCTGGCCTAGTACCTCCCCCTACTCTGTTCAAACTCTCGTTCCTCGTATTTGCTGTGCGTCCCCCATTGTCAAGTCGTCTTTCGTAATTCGCATTCCTGCCTTGTTCTCTTCCCCTCTCTCTCTCACCTTGCCCGAAATTATCTCCTCTACTTATTGGCTTGCGTTCGGTCCTACTATTTTCAAGAGAGTCAAAGTTTTCCAATAGCTTCTCGAACCCGTCAATAGTAGTAATATTCTGCAAGAAGAATGCTTCTTTAATTATATCTGGAAAATGCCTTAATAATGTTTTAATTACCTGTGATTCAGTCTCTAAACCTTCTAAATTCTGCCATATAAGTACATGCGCTAAGAAATACTCTGTGTACGAAACACCATCTCTCCTTTGGTACTTTCCAAAAATAATGTTACATCTTTCTTCTTCTTGCACATTTTCATTCCAGTACTTGGCTATGAACTTCTCTTTAAATTTTCTAAAACTAGTCATCTGGTATTTATACACACTGAACCATGACCTTGAATCCCTAACAAAAGATTTATCTAGCATCTCAAGTACTTGTTCCCATTGAACGATCCCCTCTTCTAAATCTTTAGCGAACTTCTTTTCTACTGTTTTTAAGAATTCCATTGGGTTATATGTCTTGCCTGTGAATACTGGCAAATCTGCCTCTTTAGTTAGAAATCTACCTAAATGTCCTAATTGTACATTACCGCTATTTGTTGCTATTTGCTTCTGACATCTCTGCAATTTCTCCTCCATTTTATCTGTTTTACTCGCTACTTCTTCACTGATACTGTTAAATTTACTGTTAACCTCTTCCCTAATTTCTTGATTATCGCTCTCTAGTTTATTTTCTAAATTACCTATTTTAGCAATATTATTATCACACTTGACCTTCATACTGTTGACTTCTCTTTCTAAGTTAACCCTAACCTTACTACATTTAATTTTCACTTCCTCGTCAATTTTATCAACTCGCTCCGACACTTGTTGCATTCTGGCGTCAACCTTAAGTGACCATGATTCTTCCACCTCACTAATCCTGTTTTCTAACTTATTGTGAAATTCTCGGCCTACTTCTTTAATTTGTCTATTGAAGTTCTCTGTGGCTTCATCAAACCTCTTACCTTGTTCATCTAGCTTCTTACTATGTTCAGCTAACTTAAGATCTATTGATTTCTCTAATTGATCACTACGCACGTCAAATTTCTTACTTTGTTCCTCTAACTTCATACTCTGTTCAGCTAACTTTGCACTTTGCTCGCCTAACTTAATATCTATGTTTCTGTTCTGTTATCAGCATCGTCAGGTTTCGAAGCCAGGAAGGATTCTCTCCCTCATTACTCTGGATGTTTGCAACCCCGTCTTGTTTATTTTCCTCAGTTTCCTGATTTTCGCTTACTTTTGACATCTCATCATTGGTACCCTGCACATCTAATTTCGACATTTTAACTGATCTTATAATACTACGGTTTCTCAAATGTATATTACCCAAATTATCCCTGTTACTCATTACCCAAAAAACAACTCATCAAAAGAACACTCCTAATTTATAACCGTAGTTCCCTAACTTGATATATGCCTCTTTATTGAAAAACTCGGAATGAATGCAAAGAGTACTCGTTTATATCATACATGAAAACAACTTTAAACTTTAACATACTAGAAATAAACTGGATTTATACATAATATCCATTCACTTCAGTACGATATTTCGTAGCCCCACATTGGTTGTGCCATTTGTAACGGCTACCTTCGTCGTTGGATATCGCTCTACAAGTTGGACGATCATTTATAACGTTTCTACAGATATTACACTCAAGACTCCTTAAAACCACCTCATCGTTCTTATTTAGCATTGGCCTGTCTAGACAGACGACATACACTTTATTAATTTAGTTTTACTGGGCGCCAGTTATCGTAAAGAAAACACATTAAAATTTTATTTAGCCACGGCCGCTCCCTTGATATTAATGGGTGAATAAAACGATATAACTTTGATATTTCAATAATAATAATAATAATAATAATAATAATAATAATAATACTAATAATAATAATAATAATTATACAATGACTTTAAAAATAATAATAATAATAATAATAATTTGTACCGTAATCAAGATTACGTTACAAAGCGGAGGAACTATCTTCAAGCTCTGGGGCTTACAACCTTGGTTCTACTAACGGGAAGGAGCAATCCAACCCACATATTTCTTAACAATCAAGCATCATGGAAAGTCGACAAAAGGAAGACACTACCCCAGGTGGTAACTGTTTAAGGGAATCCACCGCTCCTAGGAGTGCACGCAAGCCTTTGGATTCTGGGGAGCTTGCAAGTAGATGCTTAAAGAATACTAAATTGAAGACGAAACATAAATATTATTTTGGAACGTAAAATATCAAATCATTACTCAAAGTTGGTAAACACAAGGAACTGACAAATATGATGGACGAACATAACATCTCAATCCTGGCCTTGCAGGAAACACGGTATCAGGACGAAGATGTAATGGACATTGAGGGCTATAGGGTCTATAAAGGACAGAGAGCAGTGAAGATAGGCAAGAATATGCCAATATTTGGAACAGCTTTTGCTGTAAATAAGAAGGTAATCAGTGCAGTTGTGGACTTCTCTAGCCCTTCAGAAAGACTATCACTCCTAACTCTACGCTGTGGTAACAAAGGCTATACCCTGAGCAATGCACATGCGCCAATTAATGAAGACAACAGGCGTAATCCCGAGAAAGTGGAACAATTCTGGGACCTTATAGAGGAGGAGATGGAGAAAATACCTATAAAGAATATCAAGGTTTTATTGGGCGACTTCAACGCTCAACTGGGAATAGAAGCAAGATATAGATCGACAGTAGGAAAATATCCTGCTCACAGAATGACCAACAAAAATGGAACAAGGTTTGTCGAAACTATGTAGAACGTTTGATCTTCAGATAATGTCAACTTTCTATAAACACAAACCAAGTAAACAGAAGACATGGCGTTCACCTGGCAATTTGAACGGAGAGAAACAAATTGATCACGTGGCAATATCCAGGACAGCAATGAAGGAGATTATGAAGGTTAAAGTACAGAGAGGGGCCAAATTTGATTCAGATCATTATCTCTCCAAGATTAAAATGAATTTCATTCCATTTAGAAAGGCTCCGAAAGCTGGAAATAAACTTCACAGATATGATGTGACAAAACTTAAGGTTGATCAAGAAGTATTGGAGCAATACCACCAGCAATTAACATTTAAATCTAAGAATTGGACTGACATTGCCTCCAGAATCCAACAAGCAGCCAATGTTTCAATCTTGACAGCACAGAAGCGTAAACACAGATGGTGGAACGAGACCTGTGATAGTGCATGTGTACAAAGAACAGATGCCTGGAAGAAATGGAACTCAACGAAGAGACAAGAAGATTATAACTCGTTTTGTGACAGTCGGAGAGATGCAGCCCGGGTTTTCCGAATTGCAAGGCGATCATAAGAAAAACAACAGATGGAACAGATTGATCAGGATTTCAGGAAGAATAATGTCAGGGACTTCTATCGAAAGCACTCCTGAACAGAATTGAAGAACATCTTGATAATCAGATTGGTGAGTACCAGGCCGGTTTCAGAAAGGGACGTTCTTGTCCGGAACAGATTTTTTACCTGAAAAACATCATTAGGTATAAGACGATAGGCAGGTATGACTATGTAGTCGTATTCATTGATTTTAAGAAAGCGTATGACTCAATTGACCGCGAGTCGCTACTGAATATTCTGGAAGAATTTGGAGTGGATGACACGTCTCGAAATCTGATTAAACAGACTTTGACCGACACAGTGTCAAAAGTAAAATTCATTGGCGAGATCTCAGATCCCTTTGTAATCAAAAAGGAAGGAAGGAAGCTTGTAGTTTAACGTGACCGTTAATCTCGCGATCATAAGCCACGGGACCTCCGTTTTACGTGGAATCCGAACCACAGGACATGGCATTTCACATCGAAAATCTCACATGCAGTGACCGGGAATCGAACCCGGTCCGCCTTGGTGAGAGGCATACAGCTTGACCGCTGTGCCACCACGCCCTCCTTTGTAATCAAAACTGGTGTCAGACAAGGTGATGGATTATCTCCAATCCTTTTCAACTGTGTATTAGAAAAGGTCATTCGTGAATGGAGGAAGACACTGAGTCGGGAAGAAGGGAATGAAGAACGATTCAGGCTAGGGCCCAAACTGAAAGGGGTGCATGTTGATTGTTTGGCTATTGCAGATGACATAGCTATTTTTGCCAACAATATTAAATCAGCCATTGTAAAGATTAATCGGTTGTCAGAGATGGCTGAGAAAGTAGGTTTACAGATTTCCTTTGAGAAGACAAAGTACATATCAAACATCAGTGATGGACCAGAATGGATGAAAACAAACCAGGGGAAGATTAAACGTGTAAAGAAATCTAAATACCTGGGTGAGGTAATCCAACAAAATGGCCTGGAACAGGAAGCAATTAATCTTAGAATCTGGAAATTAGACCGAGCCTATCACCTGACGAAAAATCTCTATAATAAGAAGTCGCTGAGCATTGGAGCCAAATTAAGACACTACAGCACGGTTGTCAAACCTGAAGCATTATATGCTTCGGAGACTTTGACTATGAACAGGCGGGGACCAGTCGACCAGTTGGTCAAAAGAGAACGCAGGGTATTGAGAAAAATTTTAGGCAACAGATGGGTTGACGGGCACATACGTTTGAAGTCGAACGAAGAGTTATATAGAAAGATAGAACCAGTCACGTCAACAATAAAAAGGAAAAGGTTGTTGTTCTATGGACACATTTTCAGAATGTCCAACGATCGTCTAACAAAGAAAATTTGGAATTTCGTGAAACCAAAGAAGAAAAAATTGGCTTGGTTTGAAGAATGTAACAAAGAACTTCTAGAAATTGGTATTCCGGACTGCAAAATTATGAACAGGTGTGAATTCAGACACCTAATCAAAAATTACCAGGGATTTAAGGTGGGGGCAGAACCTCTTTCAGAAGATCGGAAGAAGGCGCTGAGTGATGGGCTCAAGAGATACTGGCAGGACATCAAAGCTGGCAGACGATCTAGAACGAAACATTGATTTTGATTGTTACTCCGTAGTCCATAGTGGCTCAATTCGAATGTAAAAATAAAAATAATAATAATATCGTATGACCTCGGGTGCCGGGTGCAAGCTTTGTAATTTGACACCCAGAGGGTAACTTGCATATCGAATTTCGTTGTTCCTTGAATCACTATGAAAGTCAAGGAGGTTAGATTTCTAAGCTCCTTGAACACTATAGCGCTTTCTACTAGAGAAATGAGGAACTTTGTGTTGGCGGAAACCCCGAGATTAATTTTGCTATTATGAACACGGCCTACTGAATTCAAATGGGTTCTTTGACATGCCAACATCGTATGACATGCGTGTCGTATTTTTGCCGCCTTTCAAAAATCACTTATGACGGCGAGGAGCGAGCCTGCGAACTTGGGGTTAGTAGACCGACACGTTAACCACTCACCCACCGTGGCAAGCTTTTAATTCAAGTAAGGACTGTAGACATTCGATTTTCAACTAGTTCCAACCTTTGCAAAAAAACGCCACCGTCAACGACCAACTAGTTCTGAACTTTGTTACTAGATGCCACCGCAGTCGACTCCTGGCGACGAACTTTGGAACGTAAGAGCGTTAGTCAAATCTAACGTATAATTTAGCTTCACACAAGTGTAATTAGAGGAAGGTTCTTTATTATGCCATAAATCTATGACATGGGACCGCCGGCTTTACTTCCTCTCCGAAGGAAGGCATACTGAGGGATTTGTAACGCTCTTAAAGAAACCGACGACTTCGGCCGGGTTTGAACCCGCGACCTTGGGCATAGAAGCTCAGCATGCTACCCACTACGCCACCGAAGCCGTAGCAACTAGGTTAACAAGAGAGCTATGTTGTGTAACCAGTGAAGGACAGTCCTATCAGCTGATTACCACTGGCCCACTTCACCTCGTGTTTCCACACGGGGTTGCTTGACAACACGGGGGCTGAACACCGAGGTCATCAGCATACTTATCGTAAAGATGTGTGAATATAAAACAACACAAGTCCAATGTGACCTGAAAGTGTCAGACCAGAACTTCCATTGTGAACTACTCTGCAGGTTGGACACCAGACAAGATCGTGCGTTATTGGTCCACATGAGCACCTGTTTCTAGAGGATGAAATGGTACAGTGGTCGTATTAACTAAGCGAGGATAGAGGAGCTGTCTACCTGCATTGTGTTGGACTGCGGCTAGGCGCTTGGTGCCTCAGCTTGACATGGATATGGCAACACGGCATTGTACTTTGTCTTGAGGATAGTGTGTGTTGTAAAGTGCAGGAAACCCCAAACATTTCCACGTATTCCGTTTGAGTGCAGAGGAACAAAGACAGACATATGAACTCTCCTTCTGACGAAAAATAAAAATTCTTAATAACACTGCGCCAATGAGCACACATTAACAAACAGCTGTTCATGTTTCGGCCTTCTTCAACTGAAAGTTCAATTAAGATGTCGTTGTGTCAAATCTATAAATTAATAACCCCTAGCACTACAGCCCTTGAAGGGCCTAGGTCGGCCATTTGGCCTGCAGGTGACGCGCGATCAGCGCATCGGGTCCCTACGTCCGTTAATCATGGTTTTCGTGATCGGGGCGCTGCCTCACTATCAGACAGGTACTCAATTGTCCTCACGAGCCTGAGTGCACCCCGTTCCAGCCCTCACGTCAGTTTCTAAAATCCCTGACGGAGCCTCCAGGCGAGCGGTAGGCGCGTTACCCCAACACCACAGGGCCGGCTCAAATCTATAAATTACTGATTAAAAAGGCCCGCAAATTCATGCACTATTCAATGAATAAATATGCATCATGTTTAAGAAAGATGAACTATGGAATAACTACAGAAATTACGATCACTCCGTATTCATTAGCGTTTCTATTTTGAATATGAAGAAAATATGAACAGACGGACATATAACTACACCTTTCCTTAAATATCTCGACTAAGAAACAGTTCTAAATATAACAGGGGCGTATATACATTTTTTTTCGGGGAGCCTGACTATCCGGGGAAAGTCACCGCAAAATACCCAGAAATATCAACCAATACCTTAGAGCAGATACGAGTAACTTTGTGTGATTATTATACATGGTGTCCACAGGCAGGAAAAGTCAGGAATTTTGTTTTTGGTCACAAAAAGTCAGGAAAAAGTGTGAAAAATGGCGTGAGTCAGGAAAAATGGCGAAAAGTATTAAAAAGTCAGGAATTTTATATTAACCATAGAGTATTTTGTGTTTTACAGTCATATTTTGATGTTACTAGTTCAACTAATCTCTGAAGATAAAAAGCAATAACTCACTGGACATAATGGTAAGTTTCCATTTTTAAATACATCGCAGTAAAAACCTCCTTTACCTATTTTTGTACGCTTTTTTTGGCGTTGGCGTAGGAATGTGCCGACCCCATCTCTATAGTTTAGGTTATTAAGTACTTTAGTTATATGTTATTGTTTTAAGGGCCGGAACTACGAGGTTATCTGCCCCCCATTAAGTACTTTGATTCATGTGTTATTGCTTTATAATTTACCTTATTATCTATTTTAAATGAATAATGAAGCGAGCGTTGGGCAAACTCTGCAAATGAAAAAAGTTATAAATATTTTTGCTCAATAAACCTTTTTTCCGATGTTACGATGACTTCGCGAGTCAGGAATTTTGTTGAAAAATGGTCAGGAAAAGTCAGGAAAATTGACATTGAAAATTCTGTGGACACCATGTTATAGATAAGTTTCAAAGTTTATAATAGACTAGAATTACTGGCAATACAAAAACGTTGGAATGCATGTTCTGTTATGGCCTGTGGAGTATGAATGGCAAATATCTAAATATTGGTCAATTTACTAAGCAGTAAGGTAAACAGTTTTTTTTACTAGTTGATAATTTATTCCTCAAAAGTACCGTACTGTGGAATGCACAGTTTTGCCCCACAAGGCTGAGTGTACCCCGTTCCAGCCCTCAGACTAGAATTACAGTTTCTTGGCAGAGCCCGGGAATCGAATTCGGACCTCCGGGCGGCAGCCAAGAAGTCTAGCCACTACACCACGTGTTAGTCTAATTTCAATCTTAATATTATTTATAACTTAGCCAATAAGTTGAGATTAGGGTACAACCAAATTTACAATTATGTTTGCTCTTACCAAAGCAACACTTTCTTAATTTTTATTGGCTTTTTTCGCGGGGGTGGGGGTGGAGCCCCCTCAGCACCCCCCTTATATACACCCCTGAAATATAAGGTGCGTTCAAAAAGTAACGAGCCTGAGGCATAATTACAAAAACCAGTACCTGTATGTTAGAAGTATTGGCCCTGGCTGTCGAGGCACTTGTGAATGGCTGTCTCATAAAATTCCCTGGGCTGCGATGTGAACCAGTTCCGCACGCACAGCTGGACGTCGGAGTCCGAGGTGAATCGTTGGCCCCGCAGAGCCCTTTTCAGGGGACCAAACATGGCGTAATCACAGGGAGAGAGGTCTGGACTGTATGGTTGGTGGCCGAGAACCTCCCATTTGAATTTCTGCAGGAGTGCCGCGACTGTGTTGGCCGTATGAGGTCGTGCATTTTCGTGGAGCGACCACGGCGGCTATGGCGTTCAATGTCACTCGGCGGTCCTGGGTAATGAGTGCATCAACCAGCTGGACGTTGTCATCGGTAATGCAGGGGGGTGCCCCAGACCGGGCATCATCGGCTAACGATACCCGTCCTTCCCTGAAGCGCTTATGCCACGCCTTGACCCTTGCAAGGGACATGCAGTGTTCGCCGTACCCTTGTGACATTTGGCGATGAATGTCGTTCCCCCTTTTACTGTCAGAAACCGAACAACACCTCTTTGCTCTTCGGTTAACGCCTCCATGTCACTGTTTGCAATGCGACTGGCAACGTTGGACGATTGATGCATGCTGCTGCTCGCTTTGTATCGTCACGTGACGTGCACGCGTGCCCTCTAGCGACAGGCTGTGACCTTCCATGCTCTGGTCGGAACCACACCTCGTTACACACGCCACGATTAGCCGATGTAGTCACCGGTTTTCGCATTTCAGCCTCCGGCTTGTTACTTTTTGAACGCACCTTATAGTAGAAAAGGTTATTTTATGAAACTTCAAGTGGTTATCAGACAACACACCCAAGTACATGTGGCTGATGACCAAGATGCCCCTAGTGCCTAATATGCACTAACACAACTATCAACTTGTGAAGAATTGTGTCTAAGATATTGACTGTGACGTCATATTACAGCAGAGTCACGGGAATGGTAAGACTCCTGAGAGTTGCGGCGTAGTGTAGTCAAGTTGGCAACACGCCCCGAGTTAACGTGGGATGATAATCGCCGAATGGGCAATAGCATTTCGGAGATTACACGCGAATTCGGGTTTCCGAGGTCAACAGTGTCGAGGGTTGATCTTCAATATCGCAGAGATAATGTTACCATTCGCTTAAACTGCCAGACGGGACAACCACGGGCATCACGCCACCTTCGCTGAACTGTGAATGTTGGGGTCAGGAACCCATTTAGTAGCAGACATAGGCTTCACTCGTGCCTCTGATGGATATGTGTACCAAATTTTACGTTGATACACCCAGCCGTTCTCGAGTTATTAGGGAACAAAGTTGTCCACAGACAAACAGACAAGCAAACAGACAGACAAAAAACATATTTTCCATCATAAAACAGTCTGAAACGCGTAAATAACTCCAATTTCCGTAGAAATTCAGAAGAAACAGACAAACTTTCATTTTTATGTGAGAGAGATATACTGCACCGCTCGGCGTTGACCATGTTTTATAGGTTTTACTCGCTAACCGTTGGAGATACACGAAAAGTGATAAGAATCCTTCGGGTAGAAAATTAAATTTTAAAGCTCGTAAGTGCCATCAAAATTTTGCTATTTCTTAGCGTTATCTTTTTATTTGAAATGGAAATATGAAATTTTGAAACCAAAGGGTGTAGTGACGTCACTAAAATGGTCGCCATTTTTAAATAGTGCAAAATATCGAAATTAAAAGTAGCCTATGTGTAAACCTGGTAAATCAGCTACATCCATGCAAAGTTTCATGTAAATCAGACCAGTAGTTCTTGCGTGATTGAGTAACAGACAGGACGTCAGACAGACACACACCATCTCAGTTTTATATAGACTATTAGTACTAGCAGAAGTACCCGTTCTTTGAACGATGTTCGGTGATAACACCAGACATTATGCGTGTCACAGTGGGTGTGTGGTTATAGTGTCGGACTACCAACCCCCAAGCTTGCAGGTTCGCTCCTGGCCATGGTACGTGATTTTTGAAAGGCGACAAAAATCACGATACTTATGTCATACGTTATTGGCATGTTAAAGAACCCATTTGAATTCAGTAGGCCGTGTTCATAATGGAAAAATTAATCTCGGGAATTTCCGCCAACACTAAGTTCCTCATTTCTCTACTAGAAAGCGGTATAGCGTCAAGGAGCATTATATTCGACACGCAAGCTGCCCTCTGGGTGTCAAATAACAAAGTTTGCACCCGGCACCCGAGGCCATACGATATTATTATTATTATTATACCAGACATTATCAATTGAGCTACTGTTGCAATGGTTAGCGGTTTGTCATTCCTTCAAGTTTATCAGAACGAAGTTAGTTTACTGGGAATAGCACACACACTGTTAATTTAAGGCCCTTAAAATGTAGTTTTCGGAGACCCTTTATAGATTCCCGAATTTTGTGTCTCACATTGAGAAGCGCAACATATGCTTTGGTTGTCCTTCTTGGAGAATTTTTATATTTCGCCTATTTTAGCATGTATTGAGGAGTTTTTCTCTATATCCACCTTTCTACTGTATGAAAAGTACGGTAAAGAGTTTTATAAATGATTGGTGTTTTGACTCGCATGGTTACCATACCTAATTTTACGATGCACCAAGCATCCGAACACGAGGTATAGGCGTACATAAAGATACACAGAAAGACAGACAGACAATTCTATTGCCTACACCATATCACCCAGATATCCAAACAAGGGTATATCTAGCACACAGTATCAAATAAAATCATCCTTACGCTGAACCCGTATGTCGACAAAAAAAAAGTTAAAATGTGCTCCCAGACTAAATTCAGCTAACGTGTACTTCCTGACGTGAAATACAATTGAAAGCTTTGTAGACGAAACGCAACACGTCACATAAAAACTGACCCTCTACGTTGTGCTAGGTGCCCATACACAGGAAGACCCCTTTCATAAATTATAAAGGCTTGTGGTGCATGAAAATTCAGGTTCTTTAGCCTCAAATTGCCCAAATTCCTAAAAGCCGCAAAAATTGCTGGTTCAATTCAGGAATTTATGAAAATAATGTTGCTGTTTGGAGAAATAATAGACCTTCTGTACTATATGTCGAACGAGAAAATTGCATGAAAAAATTCTAGGTTACCCCTTCACCCCCTTAATTGCATTGATGAATTATACGGTCTACGTTAGTTCCGTGATAACCTTATAGCCATTTGCAAACTTTCACAGAAATGTAATAAATGGAGTGACATTGCTTCTTACAGAAATAGATGGAAAGTTGTATGCCACCCCTTGAGATAATGTTCTCATGGTTACCGATTTGCATTCCTTCATTAGTTTGTTAAATTAAATTAAATTAGTTTTCTGGGAATATTTCAGAAACTGTTGGATTAAAGCCTTATAATGTACTTTTCGAGGACCCTTTAGGGCCCCCGAGGTTTGTTGCTGTCACCGAGGGGATTTGTCTCGTCGTTGTACGCCATAATATAATACTAATAATAATATAACATAGGGAGAAATTATAACACCTATTTTTAAAAATTATTTTTAATTCAGCCAATGGCCATGTACTTTTCTTTTCAGGACGGGTCAGGGAAGGGATATTATCAGAGAAAGAAGCATTCACATCACGCATGAGCAAAATGGAAATGGCCTACCATTTAACTAAGGACATCTATAAGAAAAGGTCAATATCCTTCAACGCAAAACTAAAACATTACTGCAGTGTCACCCGTCCGGAGGTCTTGCATGCCTCTGAATGCCTCACAATGAACAAAAACGGCTTGGTCGAGAAACTGGAGGCCAAAGAAAGGAACATTTTGAGAAAGATATTGGGTTCCATCAAAGACAATGGGGAATACAGAAGACGGCATAATCATGACCTATATACTCATGTGGAGAAGATAAGCAACGTCATCTGGAAGAGAAGGTTACCATTTTTTGGGCATGTGAAACGAATGAGCCCAGCGAGACTGACCAACCGCAACATAACTTACTTTCAGGAGAGGAAAACAAAATGGGCCTGGTTCATTGAACTGGATAAAGATCTGAAAGAAGTGGGGATTACACCAACAGACATTCAGGAGCGCGCCCCACTCAAAGGGAAACTTCGAGCTTGTAAAGGTTTCCAAGAAAAACCGAAGCTGAAAACGGGAACGATTTGGACCCAGGAACGGAAGGAAGTCCACCGAGAACGAATGCGGGCGTACAGGGCAAAGATCAAAGCCAGTAGGAGACGGTTGAATGACGCGGTCCATAGATGGCCTATACGAAATGAATGAATGAATGAATGAATGAATGAATAATAAGGGGATAGGAATATAATAGACCTGCCGTACCACACCCGCAGGTGTAAATCGCGTGAAAAAATTCTAGAGTACCCCTTGATCGCCTTAAGCGCATTATACGTATTGATGAATTTTACGGCTTAATTTCGTTCCGTGATAACCTTCTAGCCGTTTGCAAACTTTCACACTAATGTAATTAATGGAATTGCATTGCGTCTTACAGCAATAGAAGGACCTCTGAGAATCCGTTGGCATGGTTACTGGCTTGCATTCGTTCATTAGTTTATTAAATTAAATTAGTTTTCTGGGAATATCTCAAAAACGGTTGGTCTTCGGTCCTTAAAATGAGGTTTTCGGGGACCCGAGTTTTGTCTCTCACATTGAGGGGCTGAAAATGAGTTTTGTCTCGTCCTTCTACGCCTATTTCAGCATTTATTTTTAGGGGTTAGGCCCCTTTTTATGAGAGGTACGGAGAAGAGTTATATCAATGATTAGTGTCGTGCCTCTGATGGAAATCTGTACCAAATTTTACGTTGATACACCCAGCCGTTCTCGAGTTATAAGTGAACAAATTTGTCCACAGACAAACAAACAAACAGACAGACAGACAGACAAAAAAAATTATTTTCGCGCGCATCCATCATAAAACAGTCTGAAACGTGTAAACAACTCAAATTTCCGTAGAAATTCAGAGAAAAACACACAAATTTTCATTTTTATATATAGAGAGATATACTGCACCGCTCGGTGTTGACCGTGTTTTATTGCACAGATTTTGGTTTTACTCGCTAACCGTTGGAGATATCGAAAATTGATAAGGACCTTTCGGATAGAAAATTAAATGTTAAAGCTCATGTATACCATCAAAAGTTTGCTATTTCCTACCGTTCTCTTTTTATTTGATATGGAAATATGAAATTTTGAAACAAATGGGTCTAATGACGTCACTAAAATGGTCGCCATTTTTTAATAGTGCAAAATTTCGAAATCAAAATTATCCTATATGTAAACCTGGCAAATCAGCTACATCCATGCAAAATTTCATTTAAATCGTACCAGTGGTTCTTGAGTTATTGAGTAACAGACAGACAGACAGACACACACACACACACACCATCTCATTTTTATATATTAGTATGATTGGTGTATTGACTCTCATGGATACCATACCTAATTTTACGATGCACCAAGCATCCGAACACGAGTTATAGGCGTACATAAAGCTAAGCCGGCATTGGCTGGCGCAGATTGCAGGCGTACACGGTTCAGCCGGTGGTAGGCGCGTACTTTTACCAAACATGTTCAATAGATGTACTTACAGTGCTCATAGTCCTCCCTCTCTTGTAACACACACCTGACATCTTCTGATGCAAGAATGGACAACAATCTCATCTAATTTTTGTTGTCAGTTAATTTTTATTATTAATTACGGAGCCTGTTTCCTTGAATCGTTCAGCGAGCCTCCTAATTGTACTGGCATTAGGCACAGGTCTTCCTGGAAACTTAATTCGAAATTTTCGTCTTGTTTCAGAACAATACTTTCTACTTTTCATATACGAATTATGGATATACACACCTTCCGCGCAATGTGAATTGCTGTCTTGGCATGACACAGTAATCACAATAGTCTATTAACTAAACGTGCAACACAAGCGTCTAAACTTAGCAGATACACGTCCATATGAATGCCAAAAATCACGTGTGAACTAACGATATGAGTCAGCGGAGCACGCCAACCACCGGCTGAACCAAGTACACGCGTCCGCGTTCTGCGTCAGTTACAGCCAGCTTAACTTTACGTGTTTATCGGGGCGCAGAGAGATAATGACCCTATAAAACCATTCAGAGTCAGCTCTTCTGCAAGAACTAACTTTTATACATTCATTCAGAAGGCAGTGAAGGTGTTCATGTTAACCACACAATAATCTGTGTGTATCGTTGTTAAAAATAATGTTATTGGTTTTATGTCTACTCAGGGCTCCCTCCCACTTAAGCACACTTAATACCAAGCGACTGCGCTAGGATTCGATCCGAAAACCTACAGCACAACAGGCGAGAACGTTACCGATGCACCACGTAGGACACAGGGTGTAGGACAAGTGCCTCGAATAATAAAACAGACTTATTTAAAATATACTGCGTTTCGTAACTTTCACTTCCATTCGCCAAACGACTCACACGGTTAGGAACGCCTAAAGTTAGTTTACACAACACACTTGCCAGGCCACAGTGTTTGCAGCAAGGTGTGCTTTAAGCTATTCTGTGAAGGTTGGGAATCTGCCCACTAGAGACGCTAGTGGTCTGTAGTTCCCTCTGGACCATGGCCCCCTGAAACCTACTGTGTGAAGGTTGGGAATCTGCCCACTACAGACGCTAGTGGTCTGTAGTTCCCTCTGGACCATGGCCCCCTGTAACCTACTGTGTGAAGGTTGCGAAACTGCCCACTAGAGACGCTAGTGGTCTGTAGTTCCCTCTGGACCATGGCCCCCTGTAACCTACTGTGTGAAGGTTGCGAAACTGCCCACTAGAGACGCTAGTGGTCTGTAGTTCCCTCTGGACCATGGCTCCCTGTGACCTACTGTGTGAAGGTTGCGAAACTGCCCACTAGAGACGCTAGTGGTCTGTAGTTCCCTCTGGACCATGGGCCCCTGTAACCTACTGTGTGAAGGTTGCGTATCTGCCCACTAGAGACGCTAGTGGTCTGTAGTTCTCTCTGGACCACGGCCCCCTGTAACCTACTGTGTGAAGGTTGCGTATCTGCCCACTAGAGACGCTAGTGGTCTGTAGTTCCCTCTGGACCATGGCCCCCTGTAACCCACTGTGTGAAGGTTGCGAATCTGCCCACTAGAGACGCCAGTGGTCTGTAGTTCCCTCTGGACCATGGCCCCCTGTAACCCACTGTGTGAAGGTTGCGTATCTGCCCACTAGAGACGCCAGTGGTCTGTAGTTCCCTCTGGACCATGGCCCCCTGTAACCCACTGTGTGAAGGTTGCGAATCTGCCCACTAGAGACGCCAGTGGTCTGTAGTTCCCTCTGGACCATGGCCCCCTGTAACCTACTGAGTGAAGGTTGCGAATCTGCCCACTAGAGACGCGAGTGGTCTGTAGTTCCCTCTGGACCATGGCCCCCTGTAACCTACTGAGTGAAGGTTGCGAACCTGCCCACTAGAGACGCTAGTGATCTGTAGTTCCATCTGGATCATGGCCCCCTGTAACCTACTGAGTGAAGGTTGCGAACCTGCCCACTAGAGACGCTAGTGGTCTGTAGTTCCATCTGGACCATGGCCCCCTGTAACCTACTGAGTGAACGTTGCGAATCTGCCCACTAGAGACGCGAGTGGTCTGAATTCCCTCCCTGCCTGGACCATGGCCCCCTGTAACCCACTGTGTGAAGGTTGCGAAACTGCCCACTAGAGACGCGAGTGGTCAGTAGTTCCCTCCCTGCCTGGACCACAGATTACCTACTACTACAGATAGCCGACAGCCATGCTAATTCTTGGTCCCAAAGACTTCAGCGCTGTCTGGTGTTTGACCGCGGTACTAGTTGAACACGGGCATGCGGGTAGCCTACCCCACCCCTTCCTCTCATTCCGCTAAATATTCTCGTCCTAACTGCTCTGCCCACTTCAATGTTCCGAAAATCACAATCTTCCCAATACTTATAGCACACGTTTTTAAGTGTGGAGATAATAATATGATCTACACGAAATAAATCACATTCAAAATAGCAATAACAGTTTTTTTTAATAATACCAAAGTGGGAAATTGTGAATTCCGGAACTCTGAAATGAGCAATCACAGCATTTAGGACATGACCTCATCAATAATTTACATTTTTACATTTCTTTCAGTTGCAATTGGAGCATATTGCATTGACAAGAATTAGGCTACTATAAGGTCTGCAGCATATTATTACTCAATTTAAAAAAAAAATGGTCCCTTCCAATTAACCACTGTAGGCCCAATTATAACCGATTAGTTCCGAGATTAAACTAGAAAGGAAAAGTACTGGGAAGGGAGAATATTCATATCTTAAAATGCTTGATGCTGTTCGCAATAACAGGAAAATTTTAAGAGAGAATACTAAGGAAATAGGTGGTATAACCTGATCCTCATCACACTAAAATTGTTAGTGTAATTAATGCCAAATTCATTAGTTTCAGAAAAATAATTGGATATCACAAAATTTATATACAGTAGTTCATTTGATATTCCCTTTAAAATATATCCATTCCACCAATTTTGAAGGGTGAAATACAGTAAGTACATGTACATAAACAAATTTCATGGCACACTAATACAGTAAATTCTATGACATGCTGTGAAGGGGAAAGGAGAAATAGGACTTTCAATGAAAAACAAGAAACACACTCAATACTGCTAGAAATCATCATGTTTTATTTAAAAAGTTTGTCAACGAAGAAAAAATAACAGGGAGAGCCAAAATCAAACTTAGCAAAAATACAGTAATCAAATCTGGTCCTTTTAAAAGTATGTGTTGAGGCATGTTCTTCTTTCTTGCCAAGGTATAACGGTAGGCTACAGCACATGATAATGGACCTATTACCTCCTTGACGCCATGGCTGACACCGATGAACCGCAAATTCCTACAACACATGCAAGTTTGTATGTTGAAACAGTTAACTTCATAAATGTGTAATGCTTGAAATGGAGAACTTGAATTTGCTGTTATGTGTATGTTTGCACCTACTATAACTATATTTTAAAAGAATCTCTTATTGTAGAATCATTGTGTTTTTGATATTAATTTTAGGGCTTTTGATAACATATTCATTTAGCCCCATATATTTGGAAGTGTATAGGATTTATATGATAATCTCTGTTATTGTGGTATCTGTAGTAGTGTGTAGGCTATACTTTCTGTAATTCAGATGAGGACTGGAAAGGTGGCAGCCATAGTTAGGGACATTTATTTTTAAGAATTTTTAATAATATGTACTAAAATGAAATTGAAATACCAACAGGAACAGTTACAAATTCCCTGTCCACTCAGCCAAGATATTCTGCAGATCTCTCCTGTGGGCCTCAACATTATTTTATTTTATTCCTTTCCTGATGGAAATCCGGTAGTACCTTATTTCAACTCCTGGGGCACCTCCCCAAGCCTGTCCCTTATAAAGCTACACACACTACTACAGTCATCACATAATCGGAGCAATTCTACCCACACCCAACTGCATGGGGCTGATGACCAAGATGTCCCAAGCCCATAAAATGAATTAACAGCAGACAAAATCAAGTCATTATGGTATTTTGTGTTGTGTTGGATTCTGACACATGTATGCGTTTGACAGAGTGCCATTTAAGCTCATGAATAGGAATGAATGAATACGACTACCCTACTTGTTTTTGGATTTACAGGAGGCAGTCAAGATAGGAATTACCTAGAAATTTAAATTCTGTATGTGTGGGAACCCATGATAAACCACTTGCTGGGTGGCTAAGCGGAGAATCAAACCCAACATTTCCCGGTTTACCTCACTAGGCTGTGTGTACCCTGTTCTTACCCTCAGACTAGAATTAGATTTCTTGACATTCAGCAATCAAACATGGACCCCAGAAGTGTCAATCAAGAACTATACCACCTAGTTGGTCTCATTTATTTTTAAGAATAATATGTACTAAAAAGAAATTGAAATTGATCCAAGTTATTTATTTTTACTGTGCTTCGAATGGAGGTTGCGGCGTTGTGTATAGTGCAGCCATTATATCCAATGTTGCAATGAGTAAATGTTCCCCGATATTGGTATAGGACACATTACCTGTATGTACTCTGAATAAGTGAAGCAATAGAGCAATACTTAATTAAATTACTAGAACTGAAAGTACCGGTAACAATTCCATAGCCAAAATTGTGGCGTGCCTTTTAATTCTTAGTTGTTTTGCAGAAAATACCGTACTAAGAGTGTAGAGTTGAAATACAACTTGAACAAGAACACGACAGCCTAGAATAAATACACACGAGACACGACAATAGAGCACTTTAGAACAGTAACGAGAGCGAACTTTCAGTGGAGATGTTGGCAACCATGTGAATACAAACAATGTATGACCAGAACGTAAAACTATGCCAGCGCTCAGAGCATGTTAAAACAATTGGGATCAGTTCAGTCGTTTGCAAACGACTTGTTTATGTTACGGTGAGTAGTCGTTGAATTCATTCGACTGTTTTCTAAAAGCAGTCAAACAAGTCGATGGTTTTAACTTTTGTCAGTCGACTGCTGATGCCCATCTCTACAAACCAATTGACAACCAGAATCAATTTGAGCGTACACACCCTCCGACTTGCTAAAATGCTATTAATATTGGATCCCAATGTAAAATATTTTCTGATTTAATTTTCCTGGAAAATCTATTCTATGTTTGCATCGATCATTACGATCACGCTATGGGGAGAATTTCATAATAATTTTCTTGTAATTCATTTATCACGCGGTAGAATAAATGAATGAAATTCAATCATAAAATAAATAGAACTCTAAGCCATAATTGGTAAGCCCATGTTCAAGTTGTGTAATAATTCAAGAATGCACCCAATTCTCATTAAAAGTGTATAGACTGTGTTAAGGAGTTCAAACATAACCTAAATATTGAATGCTTAACATTTCCAATGAAATGACATACATATATATTTGGACAACTGGACGTAGGCTATTTCATTGAAAGAATCTACGAACAAGAAACTGTATAAAACTACAGGCACCTACAGCCGTCAAGCTGTCCTCACAGTACCCGTTGGAGATTTACATCACCACTCTATCTGTACGGTACCTCGAGATAAGCCTAAGTGCGCCAACTGTGAGGGAACACATAAACTCTTCCATCCCTGCCCTCATGTCTTTGCCACTAACCCCCCCTCCCACACAGCACGCCACTGCTCTGACACACTTGTTAGGCCTGCTACAACAACTCTCAGCCATAACCCTGTAAACTACAGCTAAACCAAACCCAGAACCCCCTAATACACTTCATTTGCAGAGCAATAAAATCCATAAAACAACTCCGCAACGAGCTTCACAAAACCTAAATTATAAACGAAAAGACTACTCCACAAAAACCAAAATCAGTAAACCTCCCTCATTTCAGCCACACTACACCTTAAACAGACATAGAAAGCATAGTCATGACCCCTTCATGGAGTAGGCTATTGTCTAAACACGATCATGTCTCCTTCAACTTTACTGAAGACTTCATTAAATTGTATTAAAAATTCATAAACTCATTCCACAAATCTTAAAATCAGTAACTAATACATCCCTCATTTCAGTTACTCTATTCAATAAACAAACATAGAAGGCGTAGCCATGACCCCTTCATGGAGTAGGCTATTGTCTAAATCTGACCACGCATACTACAACCTTACTCTAATTCAAAAATACAGCCAAATGATCCATCTGACTGGGAGGCAAAGGTATTTACCGGCTTGCCTGGGATGATGGGCCACAAAACCGGTATCTGGAGTTCAAGCATAACCTAAATATTGAATGCTTAACATTTCCAATAACTTGGACAACTGGATTTAGGCTATTTCATTGAAAGAATCAACGAACTGTATAAAACTATAGGCACCTACAGGTATACTTAACTTATTAATTAAAGCTCTACAATAAACATACAGCACAATGAATTGTAGCATGAAGTTATCCTGAAGAAGTCCTTTGATTAGAACGACTACTTAAATTCGAATGATTCCATTCGCTTGGAATTAGTCGTTTGCCAACGACTTGTTTCATTCCAATGATTTCCAACGATTGTTTTGAGATCAGTCGTTTGCAAACGACTTGTTTATGATACGGTGAGTAGTCGTTGAATTCATTCGACTGTTTTTTAAAGCAGTCGAATAAGTCGATTGTTTTAACTATCGACTAATTCGACTGTTTTCAGTCGACTGCTGCCCATCTCTACACACAACTAATTTTCTACACCAGCCGCTACTGAGCACGAGCTGTGACTGGCTTAGACATTAGCATCCTACGTGTTGAAAAATATTGTAAGTAACGTGTAGGAATAAAATACTACCAATAGGTATGTCAACCATTAAATTGGCATATAATAAATGAATTATATTTATCTTGTATCTATCTATCCCACGATATAACATAATACAAGGTGAAGAGTCCTTTAAAACAAATTGTTTACTGTGATACTGGAAGAAACAATACAACACAGTAATAATAGTTCTAGCCTGCACCTATTTGTTAATAAAATTTCATGTGATTTCACTCAGATCTCTGTTGTAGTGGCTTATTATATGTGCACCTTGTAACTTAATAGTACATTATGCAACGAGCCTATAATGACAATAATTAAGACACGAGTTTTATAATTTCCATACGAGTGACTTAATTACAATTATAGACGAGTTGCATACGACTGTTTATGTTCGACGATAATTATAACTATTTTATGTTCGAACATAAATATTCATAAATATCTGTCGAGATTTCACCAGTTCCATGTACTGAACAGAGCGCATGGGATGCAGAGAATACCTTGTATTTGACCATGGCCTCCTGGAATACCTCACTATGACACTCGCCACGCAGTGAAATTTAAAATAGGGGGCCATGGAAGTGAGCGCAGGTACGATGCTATCCTCACCTAATTGGTCACACAACTGCTTCTTGAGCTCTGATTGGTGGGAGAAACTGTATCATAATGAAAACTTGTACTATAATGAGCCTCATTATAGTACAGTTTTCTGACATAATATTTACATTTCGCCAGTGTCGAACATAAACATATTAACCTATCTTCTTTACACTGTTTTATGAGTTAACACCACATCAAAACTGATGAGGATTTATTTTAGTTGGACACAGAAGCTTATTTATTAATGTAATAGACATCTATGATTGATGAAACCCATAAGATTGCCTCTCTCACCTTTCAGAAAATAACTAAAATTTTAATTCTGCGATTAATGTAACTAATCCACGTGTGTTTCTATTACACAACAATTAAGGGTAACTCCAGCATATCTTCTAGATTTTTGATGTGTCTGGTGAGTGGTTTTGTTACTGCTTCTGCAGGTATCACCCTTCTGAAAGATGTCTCATCGTTTCTAATTCTATTCTTAATCTTCTGCCAGAGGAGAAATAGTTTTGCAACGCATGAATAGTGCTGTAGCTGCTGAATTTTCTAAAACTAATTATGGAATGATGGGAAGAAAAATAAATATAGCCTATTCTAAAATAACAACATACGCATAAAATGAAACCATTCTGATGAACTTAATATGCTTCAAATTCAGAGTACAAATGCGTTCACCATTTGGTGCTTCGTTCATTTGTATATTTGGACCAAAATGTAGACCTCTGAAATAAATTTTAATGTTGAACTTTGCTCCACAGAACAAGAGCATACAGCCACCCATAGGACCAGTGTGTGTGAAGATTTTAGAACCTGTAATTACAGTTCTACATCAGTAATGGCATTACTACACATTCGACCAACTGAATACTTGCCACTGCACCAGTAACTAACATGTGCAAGAACTGATCTTTTTTGAATACGGTACCAATAATTTGAAATTCAAGGAAGGGGAAAATATTAAAGCATAGCTTAACCAGTGATGGACGAAGCAAAGAGGATATAAAAAGTAGGTTGGCTCAGGCAAGAAAAGCATTTCTACAAAAAAGGAATTTGCTGACATCGAATATAGATTTAGGTATTAGGAAGTCATTTTTGAAAGCCTTTGTCTGGAGCGTGGCGCTCTATGGAAGTGAAACTTGGACTATTGGTGCAGCAGAAAAGAGGAGAATCGAAGCGTTTGAAATGTGGTGTTACAGGAGAATGATGAAGATCAGATGGGTAGATAGGGTTACAAACAAAGAGGTATTAAGACGAGTGGGAGAGGAGAGATGTTTCTGGCGACTACTAATGAAGAGAAGAGATAGGTTGGTAGGACACATACTAAGACACCCAGGAATAGCAAGCTTAGTTATGGAAGGAAGGGTCGAGGACAAGAACTGTAGGGGTAGACCAAGGTTAGAATATGTTAAACAGATTGCCTCGGATGTAGGGTGTGGCAGCTATGTAGAGATGAAACGATTAGCTCAGGACAGGGAGGCATGGAGAGCTGCATCAAACCAGTCAAAAGACTGAAGACTCAAACAACAACAGACACGTTGCCATGAGCCATGACATTTTTAATCTACCGCAATGTAAAATGAATTATTAACACTCCTCAAGAACTTGAGTACACATATGCAATAGGCTCATGGTACTGTAAGTTACGTATCTCTGCAAGATGTAATCAAGTTGAAAACATTACGGTAACATAGACTCTTACCTGGTCATTTCTCAGGAGAGTAGGCCTAATTGCCACATTCATCTGCTATTTCGAGAACAGCAATTTACGATTTGTTTGTTCACAGAATTTGGTAGGCCTACCTGTGGAATAAATAATAGTGAAAGTTAATTAATATGTCAAGTAGAATATCACCTGTACACTGCGTCTAATATCAATTCAAAACTAGGCTACCGGTAAGGTATATTTTTCACAGGCACTACAGAAACAAGTTTTCACTTAAACTCTTAAAATAAGCGTACTTACTTGGCGTAGCAGAACAAGAACTGTTCACTTCTCATTACCAAGAAGACGATTTGATGAAAGAAAGATAAGAAAGAACACAACATTAGCTTATTATAAAATATTAATGTACGGCCAATATTGTTTACACCAAGCACGACATAAACAGAGCGTCCATGTCGGTCAATGCCGCCAACACAGTAGAAATAATGTTTATTTAATGATAAGTGACGTAATTATCGTCGGTGAGCAAGATAATTGCAAGGAAATGTCAATTAGGAATTATGTGTATATTTATTGACTAAATATAGGGATATATTTGCAATTTAATTACAACGTGTATCATGCATATGTTGGCAAGACGATATACAGCGCTCCATATGGCTGGCCGCGCAACTACACCGATGGTACCAAATAATCCCTATCTGGTTGACACCCCCTGGCCTGGACCATGGCCCCCTGTAACCTACTGTGTGAGGGTTGCGAATCTGCCCACTAGAGGCGCTTGTGGTCTGTAGTCCCCTCTGGACCATGGCCGCCTGTAACCTACTCTGTCAAGGCCGCCGGTCGCGCAGTGAGTGGGAGCCATTCACAGAATCGTGCAGACCCAGACAGGTGCAGACTCTCCTTCTAAGAAGAATTATTGCGCAAGACAAGGAAAATAATTAGTGCTTGGCCTTGCTCAAGAACAGCGCTCGGACGTGGCGAATCCTACTGTAGGTCGCGTATTGTACAAGGAGTAGAACCTATTTAGTTTGTATTGTTGGGAGGCCGAGTGCAGGACTTCCTATTGGGCACCCGTGGGCGACCTGCACGTCATAATGAGGATGAAGTGGATAAGGATGTGAAAGGAAGCCGTCGTGGCCTGTCAGAAGGTACCGTTACAGCATTTAGCTGGATTTGAAAATGCGAAACCCCGAAAATCATTTCAGGGGCAGCCGTCGGTGGGCTTGAATCCACGTCTACCCAGTCCGTAGAGAGCTTGGCCTCTTGGCCTAGTGTTGCGCATTAGCGTATGTAGCTACCGCTGGCGGTACGTATTTAGATGAATCGTAGAGGATTAATATGTCTCAATTACGGGGGATATGACCATTGAGGTACTCGAGCAGAATAGTACATTGTGCTTGTAACTTGAAGACCGCTGAATAACAGGGCCACCACGCCGTGAGGATTTAAGGGTTGCGATGTTTTGCTCGAGCCATCTTTCAAATACGTTTATTTAATATTATCAACTATTATCCATTCTGAGAAAAGCATCTGATGCACTGTCATAATTTTAAAAACAGGTTTACTTATCACACTAAATTCCACACATATCCAAGTACACGGGGCTGAATGACCACGATGTCCAAGCATCTCAAGTGAAATAACATCAATATAGCTGGCACTCATTTCATAAACTGACAGCTTACGCCAAGAACGATCTGTTTGCCAGCCTTCGTCAGTAACTAAAAGTGTCAGGGGTGTGACCAAGTAATCTGCAAGGAAAAGAATATATTGATAATGAAGCTCATTACAGTACAAGTTGTCATTATGATGCAGTTTCTCCCACCAATCAGAGCTCAAGAAACAGTTGTGTGACCAATTAGGTGAGGATAGCATCGCACCTGCGCTCACTTCCATGGCCCCCTGTTTTAAATTTCACTGCGTGGCGAGTGTCATAGTGGGGTATTCCAGGAGGCCATGGTCAAATACAAGGTATTCTCTGCGTCCCATGCGCTCTGTTCATTACATAAAACTGGTGAAATCTCGACAGATATTTATGAATATTTATGTTCGAACATAAAATAGTTATAATAATTATCGTCGAACATAAACAGTCGTATGCAACTCGCCTATAACGGTAATTAAGACACTCGTATGGAAATTATAAACATACTCGTGTCTTAATTATTGCCATTATAGGCTCGTTTCATAATGTACTATTGTACCACTCCACACTAACTGCATTCTCCATTCTGTAGTTTTGAAAATCAAACTGTTCTCAAAGAGGCTCTTGTTCCGTCACTTGGAAGGTTATAAATAGGGCCAGGATTTTTAAGTGCTAAAAATCGGGAAAATATTTATTTTGTATGTATTAAAGATACCTGAAATATGTGACCAAAAAGGAAATTTTTTTAGTTATACTTTAGTTTATTAATGACAATATAAACAATATGCGGAACTCACGAATGCAATTTATGCTATGTCTCACTGACTACTGAAGCATTGCAATACACAACGAGATACATCTTCAAGTTGTCCATCACAAATGATCGACGATTAACGCGAAACTGCGGCAATATGTTTCTTGCCCTTGAGGTGTTGTGTAACTTGAGATCGCTGTTCAGCCTTGATAACTTTCCCACAGGGTTGGCAGAACAGAACGCCCCCATCAGAAGTAAAATTATCTTTAAATTCTGCAACAGACGATAACTTGTAGTTGTTTTTACTTTAGGCATCGTAGAACTGCCTTACACTTCACAGAGCCAGAAATGAACTGCATGTGAGTGACACTGGATCCAGGTAGCTGGGGGAGGGGAAGGTATAGCAGGTGGTGCAATATGGCTATGTACAAGGTAAGAGAAGTAGAGGCTGACCTAGGAGGCGATGGTTAGATTCAGTGTTTAACGATTTCAAAGTGAGAGGTGTAGAAGCAAAGTAGGCCGCAGTTTTCTTTAACATTTTAATGCTCATAATTATGTTTTCACTTTACAATTAAGACGGTAAAATTATTAGAAATTTCATTTTTAAAGCTTATTTATTTTCTAATATTAAGCATTATTAAACAATTAATAATAGGAAACAATTGAAATTAAAAATGCATTATTTTTATTACCATTTCTGTATTTTTAGCCTACTTTTCACATTTTGCAAAAATGAAGAAAAAGTAGATTTATGAGATCGATCCGGAGAAATGTGTGTCGGTCTGTCTGTCTGTCCTTCTGTCTCTCTGTCTGACTGTCTGTCTGGGTGTGTGTCTTCCCCTATCAACTCCTAAACAACTGCAGCAATCAAATCCAAATTTGGTATGAGTAAAGATCTATACCTGAATATCTCAAGCCCATATTTGAAAATTAAGTCAGTGCTACCAACTGCTGAAAAACCGGCATTGAAATTTGAGCTCCATGTTGGATATCTGAGGTATGAATGGGAGCTATTCCAAAATTGGCTCACGCATAGATAATAATATTTCAGTTTAATTTCCAGGAGGCCATATATGGCAGTGTTGCCAAAATGATTCTAATCCTGCTGATAGGTCCAATTTTTAAATGCATGTAACTTCTATACTAACAAATGGATTTCATCCGAAATCGGCACAACAAGCTATCATAATATTTCAGATTATTTCTGACCAACACATACATGACATTGTTACCAACATGATTTTACGCGCTGATAGTTCCAATGTCTAACTGCATGCAACGTCCATGCTATCCATTGGACTTCAACCAAGTTTTGTATTTTGTACCTTAAGAGATGAAACGAACAATATATATGCTGTCACCAGGGCTGCCAACTGTAGTGCTCTATTAGACTACATTATACCAGGTATATTTCGAACTTATTAGAAATTTCGATATTACCAACTTAATTTCGTCATTATTCTAGATAGGTCCATATAGATTAATCCCCCCCCAGGGGCTCACATCTAGTGGGACGTGGGTTGGCGACCACGGGGCCCCAGCTGAGTCCGGCATTGCTTCCACTTACTTGTGCCGGGCTCCTCACCGTCTTCTTTCCTGTCGACCTCACTTGGTCAACTCTTGTTCTCTTCAGACCCCGACGGTATACGAGGTCTCTTCCTTTCCCACCTTAATTGGCCCTTGTCTCATCTTTTCTGATACCCTCCTTTTGCGAGGGGTCAGCCTTCTTTTTCTTTTCCTGTTATCTCCTGCCTTCTTCTCAAGGCCCTCAAGGAGGCAGGGTGTGTGTAGCCCCACCACTTCTGGTGCACCCTGGATAGTGCTACACCCTCAGGGGCTCACAGTATCTCCTGCCTTCTGCTCAAGGCCCTCAAGGAGGCAGGGTGTGTGTAGCCCCACCACTTCTGGTGCACCCTGGATAGTGCTACACCCTCAGGGGCTCACGGCTGGTGGGTTCGGGAGTTGGCGACCCCGAGGGATTCCTGAGCTGGGTCCGGTTTCCCCTTTTTCCCCTTACCTGTGGAGCGGACCCTCTCCTCTTTCCCTTTCCTATCTGCCTTTCATGGCTCTCCTTCTTTCCAAGTCCCTCAATCCGCATTCTCCGAGGGTTGAGGGTATTTATTTTCCTCCTGTCCTTTATTTGCCTTATTCTCCTTTTGTTTTCCATTTCTTCTTCTAGTAAATAAGTTAGTAGTTAGTTTTAGTTATAGTTTACATTTCATTATCATCTTCACGATCACCCAAACCATTAGGGGCCGATAACCTAGATGTTAGGCCCCTTAAAACAACAATTATCATCATCATCATAGATTAATCATTGGCATGAATCTTAAATTTTAAGAAAAGTAGGCTAAATATCTGGTTCTTAAGAATAAGGCAATCAGGAAAGAAAAACGTGTGTCTTGAAGGAATATGTGAAAGAACGCACTGCATTAACTCTGAGTCAAGTGGTAACAGCTCAGATTCAGACTAAAAGCATTTATTTGCAGTGTTAATTAGGTATGTAGCGTACAATAAATTAATCTGTTACTTTGTTATGTTTCTCTCACTAATTTACAGTTCGTATAATTTTCCGACTGTGCGACGTAACCTCTCATCTCCATCCAATACGCCCTATTTTAAGAAACACTAGCGGACCCGAGAAATCTCTCAAACCACACTTTCCCCAATAGGTTTATAAAGAGAGGTTGTTATGTTTTGATTTCAACCAAATGATTATAGAACACTATTTACATTTCAGTTAGAATTGCAAGTTCTGCGTTCCCTAACTTAAGAAGGCAATCACTGAAAATTGGATTACCATAACACTCACCGGTTATTGGATATTTATGAAACTACACGATTTGAGTACTCATTCCTTTGATTTACTGTTTATGAAATCCTTGGAAAATGATAAAGGAAAGACCTCAGAATGTTAAAATGACATGAAACAGGCGTCCCAGTGGCCAAAATGTGAAGTGGACAGCAATTATGGAGCGTATTTTCCTACAGCAACAGTATCTGCAAATCGCACTCTTCGTACATTTAAAAAAAATAGATATTTATGAAATTAGAGTGCAATTCGTCATTGCTAATGTCTATTCTCTTTCATTTGAATGCTCATTTGTCACGATCGATCGCTTGTAAGCGCCGCAGGAGAGATCTGAACTACTGAAATAATATATATGATGATGATACTCAACGTGAAATGTTGGCAACGTGACCTCCGGAAGCAGCAAACAGCCACCAGGAAGAACATCACTAACATACTGTTTCCATAATGTATTATCGTCCGATTGAGGCCTTCTTCTTTCCAAGTCTAATGAAGATGACCTCCATGACCTGTTCAGGTCACGAGCACAAACCTTTTAGCGATGTAAAGCAGCTTTTGAAATTATACGATTATAAAAGAACGTTTTCTATAACGTGTAGAGAGTTTAACCTAGATCCTCAAACGATTTTGCATTTAAATTTAGATGTTTTATTTGAGGGGCTTGTGCATTTAGCCCCGTGTACTTGGGTGAGTGTCTGTAGTAGCCTACTGTGAGGATTGAGAAGAAAGCGGCTGAGGTCTTAAGAATCCTTTATAGGTCGTTGGGATAATATCTTCCCACGTCTTTCATTTCAAGCAGTTCCACATGCATCCACAAGCTAGCAGCACAGAAATATTGAAAACCATTAATTTGATGTATACTGTCTTCAGAAATCAAAGGTGGGAAGCATAAATCCCAGTGATCTCCACAGTTCGGTTATGTTGAGTGAAGAAGGTGTCTTTATTGAAGATAGGAGATTTGTAAAAGTTGCTATATAATGTTAATAATGGTTTCGGTCACTTGAGTAAGTATATTTCTGCTAGAAAGGAAATAATTATCCTGTTTAGGTGTTTGCCATACAGTGGTTCCCAACCTTTGTAAGCTGACGCCCCCGTTTTCCGATACGGGAGTTCATCCTCCCCCCCCCCCCCCCCCTCCCCCATCACACATCGCTTCTATAACCTCTTCGATTGACGCGGTTAATATAGACCTATATAACCTAATAACACTACATAATGGAATAGGCCTATCTATTACATACTAACTTCAGTTTAGCACAATACAAAGAACACACTTTTACAACAAATCCTTAAATTAGTCAAAAAATGTCAGTGAGAGGGTTAACACTGTTTTCTCTTGGTAACATTCGGTATGTTTGGTTTGATATTTGGCAGAGCACAGCGGAGATCACTTGCAACATCAAGCCGACAGCGCTGCTTTGAAAATGGGACAATGACACGCAATGCAAATTTGGCTGTTACAGGATACACTGCAAGACAGTTCACCCAAAAGTTACCCAGTCCTAATAATTTAGAATCATCTTTTAGCTTTGATTCACACTTCAAATCTAGGGTTTCTTCTTGAAGCTGTGCTGACAGTGCTTCAATGTCAATGGCAAACGAATTTCTTGTTAACATCCAGGATCATTCTTCCGACGAGATATCAGGAAAGTAGAAGTTGAATTCTTGTGCCAGGGAATCCACATGTGACTCTATTTGCACCTAAGTTTATTACGATCACGTTCATTTTCCGGCAAAATTTCATTAAGGCGGTGAAAGGATGAGAAGTTGTTCAACTGAAGCCGGCGTTTCGATAACTGTATTTTTCCAGGAATGCATAATATTGGAGTTTTTGCCTTGGAGCTTTAAGTTCAAACTGTTCAAAGCTTCAAAGAAATCACAAAGATATGCCAACGAGACGATAAAATTGGCATTGATTTTGCTCCTTACAACAAAGCAAATTCCTTATTTGACCTCCAACCTCGCGACTCCGCAGAGGTTTGTGCCGACGGTTGGCAATTGCCAGTGCTTTTGAACGATTGACTTGGTGCGACAATGTTTATTTTACAAAATTGTAATATTCGAGTTTAAAAAAACTTAATTCGGAAATCACTTCATGCCCCCCTTGATAAAGCCCCATGCCCCCCTAGGGGAGCGCGCTCCCCAGTTTGGGAACCCCTAGAATAGAATATGTTTTAAATTAATTGTCTGTGTTTTTTTTAATACTATTTTGAAATTATTGAATTATATTCGAATCTACTAACTTTTAACATTCCAAAATCACTTTTATATTTTTTGTGCACTTTTCGGTAAATATGTTATAGGTCACTGAGCGTAGGAGTTATGGTTTTTAAAATTTATAGAGCGTGATGTGTGTTTTGTATCATGTTAAATAAAACTCATCATTGAGTGATAAACACAGTATCATCTTAATTTGGAGGTGGGAAATTATTACCCCATTGCTCATTTAAGATAAACCGTGGTCGTTACGGCATAGCTGCAGGCAGTCGCTCACATCCGGGAGGCGAGAAGGTTCAAATCTCCCCACTGGCAACCTTGAAGATGGTCTTGTGTGGTTTCCCATCTTCCTTCCAGGCAAATGCCGGGGTTGGTCCCTAACTATAGGCCACAGCCGCTACCTTCCGATTCTTCATTCACACTTTCCTCTCCAGACAACACTCCACACGCGACGGTACATGTAGCTCACCCCATGGGTGTCTGCATTGAAGCAGCTACAGCCTCTGGCGAGCTGAACATTTCCTCGGACACTCCCGGCACTAAAAGCCATATTCTTCTTCTTCTGCGCGAATGGGTCTCCTAGGACCACGCGGAATCAACACTTCTTGGCCTTGATGTTTGCCCAATAACTCTTCATGCGCAACGATTGAGCGAGTCTTCGTTGCTGCGACCAGACGTGTCTGGTAGGTCTTCTCTCTTCTGCCTCAAAACCCCGTGCATGAGTAATTTTCCTAATTTTCTCTCGATCCTTGAGATTGGGAAAACCTAATTCAGCCAAGCCCTTTTCCATCGTTTGTACCAATTGGACCTTGTTGCCTTTTTCTGCAAATACGTATAGATTTTGTGTGTTAACCTTGTTGGGTCCATTCTATCCAAATGTCCCATGAATTGGATCCTTCTCATACGGATTGTGTCTGTGATTTTAGTAATTTTTAAATAGATTGCAGCATTAGGTTTCGGAAGGTGAATTCCATCTTTAATTCTTGGTCCCAAAATTTTTCGCATGACCTTGCGTTCCTTAATCTCTAATTGATTTCTCAGTGTTTTATGTTGTAGATTAAGTGTCTCGGCTGCATAAAGGGCTCCAGGCAAGACTGCTGTTGAATTTTACAATTCCAAGAGACGCATTTTTTGTTATAAACTTGTTTTCCAAGGTGTCCACAGAATTTTCAATGTCAACTTTCCAGACTTTTCCTGACCATTTCTCAACAAAATTCCTGACTCGCGAAGTCATCGTCGGAAAAGAAGTTTATTGAGATTTTTTTTATTTGCAGCCTCCACCATCCCCATAGCTGCCCAACGCTCGCATCTTTATTCGTTTAAAATACAAAATAAAGTTAATTATAATGCAATAATACATAAATCAAAGTACTTAATAACTTAAACTATAGCGATGGGGTCGCCACTTCCATACGCCAACACCTGAAAAGCATACAAAAAACAAGATGTTCAGCAAAGAACATATAGCCTACTTTCTCCTAAATGTATGGGTATCTTTATGACTCTTTGTCCTCGTCCCTAAAACAATCACCCCAACCACAATGTATTGTTTGTTTTCTTTTATATTGATAATAAGCCAGTAAGTGTCAAGATCAATATTATATACTTTATGATGATTGAATAACAAAACTACTAACTTATTGTAATGCATTCACGTCCGTTAATCTCTATATTAAGCCAGCCTGCAAAATTAAGAATCTTCCGCCCCAATCACAGTAGGTGGTGCTGCGACCTATCAGTGAATTAATCTTTATCTTGTACGCCTATGCACTGCCATCGTAATGTACTACGATGGCAGTGTTCTATGGGTGTTGAATGAGTAGGCAGTTTAAAGTAGCCAAGAGGGAGGCGATTCAGCTAGCAGTGTTTAAAGGTATTCGGAGCGCGATCGTGGCTAATAGTTGAACTACCAGTATTACAAAATTGCCATAATTCAGGAGGCCAGCTCAGGCATTTACACAGCGTTATGTTTGGAACAATATTACCCACATAACCCACAAGAGGACAGCACCGTACAGAGGCATTAAGAAGGCTGTGGTTAATGACAACGTGTATCTAGTTCTTCTATTCTCCTTTTTCTAATGTCTTCTGTTTATGTGCGATGCTGGGACTGTGATTTTATTAATATACGAGTGTATACTTTATCCTCTCCTTTGAGCTAAATGACATTTTATTCAGTATCTGTGGGAAAAGCTCGTGCACATCATTTGTAAAAGAATTCAAGAAAAAAAAACCTAACTGTAGCAGTACTCGATCCCCAGTCAACTGCGTGTCAGACTAACATGCTAGCCCAGAGCTAACCCTATCCATGACTCAGGTGTTCTTAACTGACATATTAGATACAAACTGTTGGCAAATAATGACTTTAAATAAACGATTTCTTCACTGCAGTACATCTTCATTAAAGATCATTTCATACAAAGTTTATATTATTGTATCAGTACGGTATATCACATACAACATACTAAAACTACTGAAATATAAGACAGGCACATGAGGACAGCTGCCATCTTGTCGTGTGACACAAACGGCTCAGCTCTTTTAAGCCACTCATACTGTATAATATTATAATATTAAATTATAATAAATAACGGATCACGACCTTCAGGATAGCTTAAACCCCCCTAGGCTCGATAATCGGAATTGGTGGGTCTTAAGCTATTTATTAAAATGGTTGCATAATTCACACGGCCGCCATCCTGAAATGGCATGGCCGATGACCTTGAATTTTGGGTGAAAGACGCGTCCTATATAAAGGTATGTTGTCACCAAATTTGGTAGAGATCGGATGATTAGTTTAGCCGTAATTTGATTTTACGTTTTGAACATTTGAGTGGCCGCCATTCTGTTTTGGTAAAGATGGCGGCGATATAAAGTATGACACTGAGGTGTCCTTTACTAGTGCTACCTCTGTACCAAATTTCGTTCAATTCGGTTTCACCGTGTTCGAATTGATAGGGGGGGACAGACATTCAGAGTACACACACTCACACACACACAGACAGACACACACACACACACACACACACACAGACTCACACACACACATACACACACACACAGACTCACACACACACATACACACACACAGACAGACACACTTTTTTCGCCCTGTGTTGATCTCATAAGTCTACTTTCATTTTTTGCAAAAATCGAAAGTAGGCTAATAGGTAAAGGAGGTTTTGACTATGATGCACTGTAAAAATGGAAACTTACCATATGTTCAGTGAGTTATTGCTTTTTATCTTCAGAGATTAGTTGAACTAGTAACATCAAAATATAGCTGTAAAACACAAAATACTCTATGGTTAATATAAAATTCCTGACTTTTTAATACTTTTCGCCATTTTTTCCTGACTCACGCCATTTCTTCACACTTTTTTCTGACTTTTCCTGACCAAAACAAAATTCCTGACTTTTCCTGCCTGTGGACACCATGTTTTCTGTAGTCTTGCTTCTATAGCTTTTCTTTCGTTGCCAGTTTCATTGATCTATTCACCCAAATACTTGAAGTCTTTCACTCGGGAGACCTGACAATTACCGATGCGGAGTGTATTCGGATCAGTTTTAATATCCGACATAAATTTTGTTTTGTCAAAAGAAATCCGTAAGCCAATTAAAAGCGATATGCTAAAAAAGAAATTAGGAAAACATACTGTCGGGTATGGGCAGTGGGATAATAATTTCCCATCCCACATTTCATAAAATAGAATCCACACCTATAAAATTGTTGCATATTACTACTCATCTATCAGCCCCAATTACAAACATGCAAAAAATATAGGCCTACTACGTGTTGATGGGAGATGAACAAGCTGTGACAGGTGTAACCTTGAACCTCCCGCGTGATTGTTGGCCAACACTTGGCGCGAACACATACAGAGGGTTGCTACAGTTCCGCCAGCCTTTGAAACTTGGTTACAATAATATTAACTATCCTTAAACCGTCATTAAGCATAGTTATGCCAGTACATATGTTTTGGCCTGCAGTGTATATCCCCAGTCTTTCACTCTATAAAGGGTAGAACCATCCCAGCATTTAGCAATGAATGTTTGTTACGACTGACTCTGAGGGAAGTGTTCTAGTGCGAGGCAGGGGCGCCGAATCCATGGTCGAGGTCTAGCGACCGCTAGACCTGACGAGGGGGTGGGTCTCCCGGTCCCCTTGGCGGGTGGGTTCCGTTGGGGGGTGACGGATAGAGGAGGAAAGGGAAGGAGATGGAAAAGAGGAAAGGAAAGAAGGGAGAGAGAAGAGAAGGGGAGAACTGTGCGAAATAAGCTGTAAAAACGTAATTATTGGGGTAGGGGTCCGGTTTAACAAGGGGGGGGGGGGTCCCACAGAACGAGAGGGGTGGGTGTCTGCTAGACCTGAAAAAAAAAAAAAGATTCGGCGCCACTGGTGCGAGGAGTTCCTGAGCTGGGTCTGTTCACCGCTGTTCCCTTCTTACTGTTCGAGGGTTGGGATGATCCTCGCGTCCTTGACTTGCGCTTATATAACACTTGCTGGGAACTGGGCGAAGACGCGATAGTCATCTGCTGTGACGTCACGCAATGCCCTTGAGTTGACGTGATCTCCAGCACGTCCAATTCCTGCATTTATCTTGCAGTCGGTCAACACGACAATTATGTCAATGTAACCAAACCAATATCGGCTTCTTGTGCTACGAATGGAACACAGTGTTCATAATTAGCACACAATTTAGTTGGGCATATATTCGTGCTGAAAGTCACCAGTCAATTGGCAACACTGTAAAAGCTGGTTATCATTGTTGGAATGTTGTGAGAGACAACTAAAATCATATCAAGAACAACTCGGCGTAGCTTAACCCTGCAGAACTGGCGTGAAAATATATAACACGAAGACTCGCGCTGGGTGATTTTGACCCATAGTGGGTCACTCCCTTTTTGCTGTAGTCGTACCGATTTTAATGAAGTAATTTTACCCCTGGTGTCTTCCTATGAACTATTCCCGAAAATAAAATCGGTTTATTTATATATTTGAAATTTGACATGGAGAAAAATGGCAATACTTTTCGTAACAGTTAGGTTGGTTGGATCCTCAGTTTAGGGTCATGTAGCCCCGCGTACTTTGGGTGTGTGTAGAATCTGTCTGATAACCGGTGTTAATTGTGATGGCTGTATTAGTGTGTGTTATCTGTTTTTTAATTCAAGTAAGGACTGCAGACTTTGAATTTTTCAAACAGTTCCAACTTTTGCCACCAAACGCCACCGTCAACAACTACAAGTACAGAACTTAGCTACTACTGTCGACCAAAGTATTATGTGCACTCGAGTTTGAAGGTTGTTTGTGAAGTAACCAATAGACCTACATAAAATCCAATAACATCATCATTTTCGTCGTTCTATTTTACGTTAGTTCATGTAGGTTTGGAATTTTTTATTTATATTTTAATATTTTTTATCGCAGTTGAAACACAAAAAGTGCCTGTTTTTAAACGTGTTTCAACCATTTCGTCACATTTAAGATTTATTATCTCACAAACCCGTCATCAGATCGAATCTAAATTTTAACACAATATACATTGGAATGTTGTATAACTGGTTTATTAATTTCAAACTTTTGTGTGTTCAAGAACGAAAGTTGTTATCTTTTTTGTAAGGTAACTTTTTCTCGGCTCGGGGTCGTTGAAAAATGTAGTTCATGGTTGCGTTGTAATCCTTATACATCAAAACGTTATGCTGTATGACTGTGAAATACGTAAATTAATTCACTTATTTTACATCGGTTTGTATTTGCACGGGGAATTAAGACATGTTTCACCAGCTAGCCGCTCCGGGAAATGCTGTACAGCGTTGCTGATATGCAGACCATCACTTCCGAGCGAGGCGCGCCATGACGCGTGATGGAGCCCATCTTGGCAACGCTGTACAGCTTGCACCAACAGTTTTATTAACAGACTCCGGAAAAATTGACAAGGTAGAAAAGTTTAAGTATTTGAGAGAAATGATTCAAATTAATGGACGAAGCAAATAGAGCAAGAATACGACAATGGGAACAAGCTTTTCAACTGACGCAGGACACCTACAAAAAAGGCGAAATAGAAGGAAAGAAGGATACTTAGAAAAATATTGGGACCATTAAAAACAGATACAGAAAAAATGACGACCTCTATAAAAATAAAGAAATTGAAAAAATCCACGATACGGTCAGGAAAAGGAGGATTATTTTCTCTGGACACGTAATGAGGATGAATAACATCAGACTCACAAAACACAATTTCAGTCATGTATACAAGAGCAAGAATGGTAATCAATGGTTACAACGTATAAAAAGGGATATGGAAGTAACAATAGATATTATTAAGGGCGAGCTTGCCACGGTGGGTGAGTGGTTATAGTGTCGGACTACCAACCCCAAGATTGCAGGTTCGCCCCTGGCCATGGTAGGCGTGATTTTTGAAGGCGACAAAAATCACGATACTCATGTCATACGTTGTTGGCATGTTAAAGAACCCATTTGAATTCAGTAGGCCGTGTTCAATGGCAAAATTAATCTCGGGATTTTCCGCCAACACAAAGTTCCTCCATTCTCTACTTGAAAGCGCTGTAGTGTCAAGGAGTTTAGATATCTAACCTTCTTGACTTTCATAGCGTTCAAAGGAACGACGAAATTCGACATGCAAGCTACCCTCTGGGTGTCAATTAACTAAGCTTGCACCCGGCACCCGAGGCCATACGATATTATTATTAAGGACGGACTAATTTTCAAATGTTCAAAATTTCAAGGGTTTCCAGGAGAAGGAAAAGAAGAAGCCGGTTGACATCTGGACGAAAGAGAGAAGAAGTGAAGTAATGAGGAACTACTGGAAGGCAAGAAAGAATAAAGGAAGTAAAAGACAGTGAATGCAATGGTTCATTTCACGCGGTCCAAAGATGGCCAAAATAGAGGAAAGAAGAATTATTAATAATGTTAATTTTTGTTTCTCTAATTTTATTTTATAATCGTTTCGGTCTGCGATGAGCCACGTTATTTCAACTGCCTTTTCCCTCGTTCTTTCACATTGGCCCAGTATTCGCGCATTCTTCTTCGGTGAGCTTCCTTTCGTTCTTCGGTCCACTTCTTGCCGGTCCTGGCTGAAAACTCTGTATCTCCCCAAGTTTCTTCTTCAAAGAGTCACGTTCCAAGATGTCCTCATGTGATATCCCCAGTTCTTGTAGGTCTTTCTCCAACTCTGTAAACCAGATCCCTTTGGTTTTACTTCCCACAAAGTAGGCACAGATTCGATTGGACAATCTTCCAGAGTTCATTCGTGTTAAATGGCCATAGAAGGAGAGTCTTTTTTGCGAATGGTGTCCGTTATTTTCTCCACATGTAGATAAAGTTCATCGTTGTGGCGTCTTCTATACTCTCCTCGTTCCTTGACCGGGCCCAAGATCTTTCTCAAAATCTTCCTCTCTTTGGCTTCGGGTTGTTCTGCCAGGACATCTTATTCATCGCCTCGCATTCTGATGCATATAAAGCCTCCGGGCAAAATTTTGTTTCTGTAATGATAATGTTTTTTTAATATATATATATTGAACCCTTGCAAAGAAGCATATGAGACTCAATTTCGGGGGGTGTAACAGTCCATTTCGTAAAGTTGTTGTTAAGCGCTTCTTATAACATGCAGAGTAACATATAACAAAATAACATGCAGGAAAAAGTGAATACCAGGATTAAACATATGAATTTAATAAACAGATCAACAAATTTACACTATTTACAACAAAAAAAACAAGGTCTCCCAAATGACACCCATTTGAATTAAATAAAAATGCCAAACTAGGCCAGATCTCAGGAGAGATCGTAAACATCTGGACCAAATGTCCCAAAATACTGCAATGACATGTGCGTGTGCAGCTTTTCTACATGCGTTACGATGTGTACAAATTAATGCGAGATTCGTTACCATCCAGTAAACCTTCAGGGGACGAATCTGCATTGTTTTAGAGCTAGACAAGACACTAGGAACCAACTAAACACTAATTAAACTAATCCGACACTTCCTACACTAAATAAGACAAAAATAATTTCCGTCTGAAATTGGAATCAAAGAACTGCCGTAGCAAACAACATTAACGTCTAAAATTAGGACTTTTCAAATCAACACAAGTAAATCAACACGTGACCAATCAAGAAAAATACATATATGTCCGCATGCCATTTTTACAAGAGGAATACAAAATACACCCAACGGCGTCACAACAGACAAAATCTAACAATATAAACAAATGAAATGAGTCACAGAAATCACTAGGCTCAAAGCCAACATTTACATCATAAAAACAAATATTTCATTTCATACGATATGCGGTAAATCGTAACGGACATGGCGAACTCCCAATTTAATATTATGATCCAAAGACCATTAAAATAACAGGTTTGCTACAGATAGCTTACAGGGGTCAGTCGGTCAGCTGGACTGCCTAAACGACGAATCACCAGACATAGACGGGCGCAAAGTGGAATCTGCACATCTGTCAACCCACGTGTCAATTACCTCGACCTGCCGTAGCAATGGCTCGAGTCTCGAAGAAGCGTGCTCCCAATAGCACATAATATACGTGTGTGTGTCAAAATAAAATATCTTAGCATTTCCCAAGGAAATCCAAGAATCAGCACAGGACAAGGTACAGTAGCCTCGAAGAGCGCTCTGCCTTTCCATAAAAATACAACCACAATATTATGAGGGCGGTAGACACATTCTACCCCTCATCACGAAGAATCAATACACACACCTTGACACAATACACACACCAGAATCCCACGTATGGGTTTGACAGAAACCTGAAATAAAGGACATAAAATATTTTCCACCGACTTGCGCTCCCAATCTAGTCCGTGACTAAAGAACCTGAAAAGTAATCTCAAAAAACTCAAAATAATATAGAACTAAGGTGTTCTACAGTGACATCTTAACTTGTTGCGCTCGGCAACCCTAGTATGAATAAAACCTGTTCGTAAAACATCTAACAACTTTTACCCCCTTCTCCTATTAAAAATGAATTTGAATAAAAGCACCATTTATCGACCATGACGAATTTCGCATCCGCATGAACAAAATCAAAATACACGCGCCGTGCATACTAATAATGACTCATAAGAAAATATACAATCAAACAAACATTTTGGCCACGTGCCAACGTACATTTAAATATAACAGTGTCGGCGCACAAAAATCTAAAATACACAAGAAAACCATGAATAAAATTATTTACAACGTTCCCGCGTCTAATCTAGCTACATATTGAATAAATCAATGGTTTGTACATCACCGTGCAGCTTGTAGAATATCAACCTCCATCCCAATGCATTCCCCCACGGGAAATCTACTCCTTCATCGTCGACGTTCTGGTAGAGGCGTAGCACTTCATTCCACCAATCGACCTTCCTGTAGACATCTTGGCGTGGCTTCTTGGAAAGAAATGTTCAAAGTTATTATTCTACCTAGCTAGAATCGCTATGAGCTACTGACTTTCACTCAAAATGTCCTGGGCGATTACTCAACGTTGAACTGGCCCTATCTAAGCATTTGCTTACTTCACACGCACATATACATCACACAAAATATAACACAAAATGTACAGAAAATATTACAAACTTCATCCACCACGCAACTGGCTTTTTACAAGTCTCACTAATTACGCCTACCGCGTGGAGCTTATCTCAACTGGAGATCTCCCTCCGCTAGGCCTGAACTCTGCTCCCAAGAGCACAATAAAATGTTCGTTCAGACAGACGTGAAGTATGCTCATTAGAGCCTGATAAAATCGTGTCTCAAACTGGCGTGAACGATGCTCCTTAGAGTTCGATAAAGTTGTGTGTCAAACTACTCATCACCGATCAATTTATTAGAAACTGACAGAAAGGGGTGGAGTGGGGGCAATCTGTGAAAATAATCTGTAGTTTTCAACTCACAGACTTGGGACTAGTATCATACTTCTTCTTTTTATTTAAACGTCTCAATGCACTCATGCGGAATCCTATCGCATCGGCGGTTCTTCATACACGTGTTTTAGCGCCTTTTTTTTTTGGTACGCAAATCTCCGCGTGGATTAGGCGTCCTCTCTCCTGATTCGCTGATTCAATCGTGTATCGGTTGGAAATTCATTTCTGGCACGCCCATAATGACGCCGACTTGGATGCGCGTTCACCCTGAATTTGTCCTTGAACTCGGCTTAGCTGGTCAACCCCAAGAATAACTACCACGCTACCTCTGTTGCAAGCGTTGCGACACACTACCTGTCTTCCCTTTGTCAATCTCCAACATGTACTGCCTGGATATCAGTAATAATAATAATAAAAATCATGAAGACTTATTGATCGGCAAATCAATAAGGGTTCATTATATATATGTTTAATTTTCAATTTATGTTATTATAGATTTAATTTTGATATTTTTTTCTATTGCATTAATTATTTAGCCAATTTCCAATTGATTTTACAATTATTTTATGGTTATTTTTATTATTTTTATTTCTATATTTATATTTTGTTTTTACTTTTTTTTTAGTTTTATCCAACACATTACGTCAAGTAGATACGAATATACTATTTGATTTTTAGAAATACTAGCACGCAGCCGAAATAAATCAGAAACCTCTATGGACATCAAATTGGCAGGTGGAAAGCTGAAGGAAGTAGGAGACTTCTGTTACTTTGGAAGCAAAATAACCAGTGATGGCCGAAGCAAAGAGGATATAAAAAGTCGGTTAGCTCAGGCAAGGAAAGCATTTCTACAGAAAAGGAATCTGTTGACATCGAATATAGATTTAGGTATTAGGAAGTCATTTTTGAAGGCTTTTGTCTGGAGCTTGGCGCTCTATGGAATTGAAACTTGGACTATTGGTGCAGCAGAAAAGAGGAGAATTGAAGCATTTGAAATGTGGTGTTACAGGAGAATGATGAAGATCAGATGGGTAGATAGGATTACAAACGAAGAGGTATTAAGACGAGAGGGAGAGGAGAGATGTTTCTGGCGACTGCTAATGAAGAGAAGAGATAGTACACATACTAAGACACCCAGGAATAGCAAGCTTAGTTATGAAAGGAAGGGTCGAGGACAAGAACTGTAGGGGTAAGCCAAGTTTAGAATATGTTAAACAGATTGCCTCGGATGTAGGGTGTGGTAGCTATGTAGAGATGAAACGATTAGCTCAGGGCAGGGAGGCATGGAGCGCTGCATCAAACCAGTCAACAGACTGAAGACTCAAACAACGACAGCACTTTGTCATGAGAATTCTCTGAAATTTGTCTGAAAGATTCAACTATCAGCATCTTTGAAAGCGTAAACTGTCCTTAAGGGCTGAATGACGTCACACAGTGTTTCATTCCCCGCGAGAACACAACCTTGATTCAAAAACTCGAATGTAAGAAATAAGCCACGATGTTTGTGGTGCGGGGGACAAATGACTGACGCGTTGCGGCCGTGAACGCGCGATAAGGCACTGATTTCCCACACTGACAACAATATCCGGGTCCCGGTAGCATGCTGAGCTTCCATGTCAGCGTTACAATAATGATAATAATATCGTAGGGCCTCGGGTGCCGGGTGCAAGCTTTGTTAATTGACACCCAGAAGGCAGCTTGCATGTCGAATTGAAGCACTATGAAAGTCAAGGAGGTTAGATATCTAAGCTCCTTGAACACTATACCGCTTTCTAGTAGGGAAATGAGGAACTTTGTGTTGGCGGAAACTCCCAAGATAAATTTTGCCATTATGAACACGGCCTACTGAATTCAAATGGGTTCTTTGACATGCCAACATCGTATGACATGGTGTCGTAAATTCTTGCCGCCTTTCAAAAATCACTTACCACGGCCAGGAGCGAAATTGCAAGCTTGGGGTTAGTAATCTGACACGATAACCACTCACCCACCGTGGCAAGCTTACAAGAGCGTTAAAAATCCCTCAGTATGCCTTCCTTCGGAAAAGAAGTTAAGCCGGCGGTCCCATATCATAGATTTATGGCATGTAAAAGAACCTTCCACTAACTACACTTGTGTGAAGCTAAATTATGGGTTAGATTTGACTAACGCTCTTAGGTTCCAACGTTTGTCGCCAGGAGCCAACTGCGGAGGAATCTAGTAACCAAGTTCAAAACTAGTCGGTCGATGACGGTGGCGTTTGGTAGCAAAAGTTGGAACTACTAGAAAATCGAATGTCTGCAGTCCTTACTTGAATTAAAAACAGATAACACACACTAATACAGCCATCACAATTAACACCGGTTATCAGACAGATTCTACACACACCCAAAGTACACGGGGCTACATGCAGCCCTTAAACTGAGGAACCAACCAACCAACCCGATACTTGTGGGTGTACAGGAAATGCTAACTGTGAAAACAACTTTGTGATTGCTGGGGTCTGTGGAACATCGAGATCATCTTCCCCATTAAGTGAGGGAATCGTAGGAGGTAGAGCCATGAAAGGCAGATATAAACTTGATGGAGAAGGTTAAGCTTGGGGATCCCTCGGTGTCGCCAACCAGTAGCACTAACCATGCGGGGTAAGGCGGACCAAGGGAGGTCGACAGGAAATGTGCAATCGTCTGGCGCCCAGTGGTCGCCCAGAGGAGCCCTGAACCTGCGGTCATTTACATGGGTAATTCAGGAAATAATTCATGATGAAAATTAATAAATGTAAAACAAAAATATTGGAATGCAACCGAAATAAATCAGAAATCTCTATGGACATCAAATTGGCAGGTGAAAAGCTAAAGGAAGTAGGAGACTTCTGTTACTTAGGAAGCAAAATAACCAGTGCTGTACGAAGCAAAGAGTCTATAACAAGTAGGTTAGCTCAGGCAAGAAAAGCATTTCTACAGAAAAGGAATCTGTTGACATCGAATATAGATTTAGGTGTTAGGAAGTCATTTGTGAAGGCCTTTGTCTGGAGCGTGGCGCTCTATGGAAGTGAAACTTGGACTGTGATGTTACAGGAGAATGATGAAGATCAGATGGGTATATAGGGTTACAAACGAAGAGGTATTAAGATGAGTCGGAGAGGAGAGATGTTTCTGGCGACTGCTAATGAAGAGAAGAGATAGGTTGGTAGGACACGTACTAAGACACCCACGAATAGCTCAGGACAAGAACTGTAGGGGTAGACCAAGGTTAGAATATGCTAAACAGATTGCCTCGGATGTAGGGTGTGGTAGCTATGTAGAGATGAAACGATGAGCTCAGGACAAGGAGGCATGGAGAGCTGCATCGAACCAGTCAAAAGACTGAAGACTCAAACAACACCAGAGTCTCCTACTGTCATTAGAAGCCAGCCAGTTTCAGTTGCAAAGTTCGCACTCGGGTGTAAATTAGTGAGAAATACGAAAACATGGCGTTACATGATTTGTAACTTCACAGCAAGTGTCTTGCGTTCGCACTTGGTGTTACAGCAGACTTCAGGTTATGTATGAACTAGAAACCCGTCTCCGTTACGCCCGATATTTTTAACTCTGCGTAAGCTTGGAAGGCGCACGGACGGCAGATTTTCTTCAACTTGGTTGACTGAACTCGTTAATGCTCGGCTTCCTTCGGTAATGAATGAATGTGTTTCTACAGAAACCTTCCTCGAGTTATCCTTTACATCATTGGTATTCAACCTTATTTTAATAAAGGGCCAAAATTTTGTTATTGAAGGGCTTGCGGGCCGCATTAATCTTAATGTAAATATTATCTTTCAACTTGGAAGAATAAAACATCATTTTTTAAAACAAGTTTTTATTTAGTTGTAAAATTACAGTGAAATCAATATTAAAATAATTACGTAACAAAACATAAAACTATATTAAAGATGTCAAAATGGTAATTGTTTTTAGTTCAATGAGAAATCTGACCCTGTTATTCTTTTGCTTATCTGTCAACATTTGGCTTTTATGTTGGATGAAGCATTTCGAAGAGAGTTCTCTAAATGAGTGTCAGAAACACAATTCCTCAATTTTGACTTCACATTCTTCATTTTGGAAAATAACTGCTCACAGATGTAAGTGCTACCGAAAAGGGATTTTTTTTGACAGAGCATGAGATCTGATTCCTGGAAATTGATCTTTTTCAACATACAATTGGGTGAAACTTCAAATGTCCAATTGTTTAAAATTTCTCCTGTAAATCGCTATTACACTGAAACTCAATAAGTTCCATTTGTATGTTTCCGGGATAGTGTTCCACATTCACACGAAATGGAGCACAAAATAGCTTCATCATTTCTTTTATTTAACTCGAAATCTTCAAACCTGTTACTGAAATCAGATCGTAGAACAGTGAGTGCTTCCTTTGTTTTGAACTTCACATCGTTTTGCTGGCCACTGAAATATACGGGTTGAAGATCACTGCTTTACAAAATGGTGAAAACCGCATCAAAATCCATCCAGTGGTTGTCGAGATTACCCGTGACATCCAAGAATCGGGGACTTTGTTTTATACTAAGTAGATATAGTTCACTGGAATAAGGCGATAGCCAGTGATTCCATGAGTTGGTACCGCCTGGCGGATGCAAGTGGAACTTTGCTAATTTTCATTACTTGTGTCAGTTTTATCGTGAAATGTTGAATTAACAGTTTTGAGGAACGCCCTGTGTCGTGTCGTGACGCCTCTAATTGCTGTTTGTTCAAAGCCGTCTGCAAACTTGGTGAACTATTAATAAGAATAATAATAACAAGAGGGCCTGTGCGAGGGAGTGTTAAACCACGTGACACAGGGGCTATCGCACTTTGTTGTTGTTGTTGTTGTTGCTTGAGTCTTCAGTCTTTTGACTGGTTTGATTCAGCTCTCCATGCCTCCCTGTCCTGAGCTAATCGTTTCATCTCTACATAGCTACCACACCCTACATCCAAGGCAATCTGTTTAACATATTCTAACCTTGGTCTACCCCTACAGTTCTTGTCCTCGACCCTTCCCTGCATAACTAAGCTTGCTATTCCTGGGTGTCTTAGTATGTGTCCTACCAACCTATCTCTTCTCTTCATTAGCAGTCGCCAGAACCATCTCTCCTCTCCCACTCGTCTTAATACCTCTTCGTTTGTAACCTTATCTACCCATATGATATTCATCATTCTTCTGTAACACCACATTTCAAACACTCCAATTCTCCTCTTCTCTTTTCATAATACCTAAATCTGTATTCGAAGTGAACAGATTCCTTTTATGTAGAAATGATTTCCTTGCCTGAGCTAACCTACAGTTTATGTCCTCTTTGCTTTGTCCATCACTGGTTATTTTGCTTCCTAAGTAACAGAAGTCTTGTACCTCCTTCAATTTGATGTCCATTGAGGTTTCTGATTTATTTCGGCTCCAATCCAATTTTATTCTTTTACATTTATTGTTTTTCATCATGAATTCTTTCCTCAAGACAGAATCCACACCATTCAAAATCTCGTTCAAATGAACACATTTCCAAGAAAGATGAAATGCCTAAGCCTAAAGGTGTGCGAGCTATTACCGTGACATAGTACTGTTCGCTAGATCTGCGGTTAATATAGAATTACTGAGAACAGAATTAGAAAAGAGGAAAATGGTGATAAACGAAGATAAAACGAAAAAAATGATGATGATTGGATGGGAAAAGAAGGAATGTAAGGTGAAAATCATGGGAAAGGAGCTGGAACAAGCCGATAGGTTTAAATATCTAGGGATACCAATCAATCAAGATGGAACACACGACTACTCAATACAAGTAAACTCTACTATGCTATAAAAACACTGATAGTCAGTCTGAGAGACTAGACTTTATATAATTTTATGTTCGACCCTGACTATTATATGTCAGAAAACTGTATCACAATGATGGTCATTGTAACACTATTTTTCTCCCACCAATCAGAGCTCAAGAAACAGTTGTTTGACCAATCAGGTGAGGATAGCAACGCATCTGCGCTGAATTCCAAGGCCTTCTCATTTAAATTTGACTGCGTGGCGAGTGTCATAGTAGGGCAATCGAGGAGGCCATGGCCAAATACAAGGCATTCTCTGCGTCTTATGCGCTCTGTTCAGTACATAAAACTGGCGAAATCTCGACAGATATTTATGAATATTTATGTTCGAACATAAAATAGTTATAATAATTATCGTCGAACATAAACAGTCGTATGCAACTCGCCTATAATGGTAATTAAGACACTCGTATGGAAATTATAAAACTCGCATACGCTCGTTTTATAAACATACTCGTGTTTTAATTATTGCCATTATAGGCTCGTTGCATAATGTACTATTAAATGCTACAAATTCTACAAATGTTGCGTGAACTCAAAGTCCGTTAGAAAAAAATAAATAACAAAAGCAAGTGCAAACCAAGGTCAAAGGAGATAGCTGGCTGGATGACGTCACGCTCACCGGAGAGCGCGGGGAACGGAGGAACCCCAAGCAGTGCTATGACGTCACACACCTCAGTGCATTCTCGGTGCATTTCGTCCCGTCACCGTAACGTAACGCAAGACTCGAAAGACATGGGACGACTCCGTGAGAGAAATACTCCACAAGAGGAACATCACTTGGGAGGAAGCCAAGCAGTCAGCCCTGAACATTCTGTTTTAAGAGGGGGCAGATGACCTCGTAGTTCCGCCCCTTAAAACAACAATAACTAACTAACCTTGAACAGGAAGAAATGGCGAGCTCTCTGCCAAACCGGAAGGTACAAGAGAGCAGGATTAAGTAAGTAGGCCTAACCCTAAGTAAGGCTTTCCAAGAAATACAAGATCTTCCCTGCAGTATTGAGACGGTTTGTAACATTTTGGTCCAAACGGAGCGGCGCCTTCTAATTGGAGTTTTATGAAACGTGCACCTTTTCGTTTTATACCTTACCAAATAATACTGCTGTGGGTTTTATGTCGCATTTAACAACTACAGTACCTATGTGGAGATGCCCGGGTGCGGCAATTTAGCCCTGAAAGGGATCTTGAACGTGCCAGTAAGTCTCGCTCGTATTTAAGCACTACTAAATATCCGCACCACGAAGGCGTGGGAAGCTGCATCATCTGCCTTGAAGCTTCAGACAGCCAGCTCAGGACACAGTAGCCTAATGTGTTTCTTCAGAGCCGCTCTCTTCCAAACAACTTTCGCTGTCCTCGATTGATGCTCTCTGTGTCCCACGCAAGAGAAAGCACAAAGCTATTATATGTATTACTAGCAGTAGTACCCGGCTTCGCCCGGTGGAATGATGATAATATTTCAGTCTCCTTAACACTCAACGTCACTGATGAAGATGATACTGACGACGACTGCTATTGAACCGGTATAATAAACTTATACTCTAATATAAATATATATTTTTAAATTACCGGCGAGGAAGACTGTGGTGTTGCCCAGTAGTATAATGGGCGTAACATCTAGGTCATTTGCCCTTTTGATGAGGATGATAATGAAGACGACTACTACTGAACGGGTATATCAACCTTACAAACTAATGCAAATACATATTTTTAAAATCACAGGCTAGGTAGACTCTGGTGTTGCTTAGTAGTATAATGGACGTAACATCTAGGTCATTTGCCCTTTTGATGAGGATGATAATGGAGACGACTACTACTGAACGGGTATATCAAACTTACAAACTAATGGAACTACACATTTTAAAATCCCAGGCGATGAAGACTGTTGTGTTACTTAGTAGTATAATGGACGTAACATCTAGGTCATTTGCCCTTTTGATGAGGATGATAATGAAGACGACTACTACTGAACGGGTATATCAAACTTACAAACTAATGGAAATACACATTTTAAAATCACAGGCGATGAAGACTGTGGTGTTACTTAGTAGTATAATGGACGTAACATTTAGGCCATTTGCCCTTTTGATGAGGATGATAATGAAAACTACTGTTGAATTGTCACGACAAACTTACAGACTACCATGCTAGAAAGAAATATTTCAAAATTCACAGGCGATGAAGACTTATTGTGTGTGGTGATTAGTGGTATAATGGGCGTAACATCTAGGTCATTTGCCCTTATGATAATAATAAGGTAATGAAAAATGACTACTAAACGAACATGGTGTAATTTTAAATCTGATATAGGCAATTCAGATTTCTACCTTCGATGTCTTCCAAAATCTGAACGTTATTTTCTGGCTTAGGCCTATACTCGATGCGTGTAGTGAAAGAGCTTATCGAGTACTGCTCGGGTCCAAGCTGCACGAATCGCAGATGATGACGATATATGATGACAGACGTTCGGGGGGGAGGGGGGGGGGGGGGGTTCCCGGTCCTATTCACATTGACCGGTGAATCACTCATTCTTTCGTAACACTACAGTGGTTTGAGCAAAGACCCTGTATGAACATCAGCATAGTCAGCAATACCAGGTAACACGGTGGGGTCCGAACATTCCTCTCATGTCAACAAGCGATAAATCAGCGAGCTATTCTCACACCTGGCCCGCTCCTCCCCCCTACACCCACCAGGGTCTCTCAACTTGTGGGACGTGGGTTTGCGACCACGGGACCCCAGTTGAGTCCGGCATTGCTTCTACTTACTGGTGCCGGGCTCCTTTCAGCTCTCTTACCTGTCAGCCTCCCTTGGTCAAACTCTTGTTCTCTTCCGACCCCGATGGCATCAGGGTATCCGAGGCCTAGTGATTCTTTCACTTTCCCGCCTTAATTGGCCCTTGTCTAATCATTTCTGATAGCCTCATTCTTCGAGGTGCCAGCCTTCTTTTTCTTTTCTTAATATCTCATGTCTTCTGCTCAAGACCCTCAAGGAGGAAGGGTGTGTGTAGCCCCACCACTTCTGGTGCACCCTCGATAGTGCCACATCCTCAAGGGCTCATGGCTGGTGAGTTCGGGAGCTGGTAACCCTGAGGGTTTCCAGAGCGGGTCCGGTTTTACCCCTTTTTTCCATTGCCTTTGGGACGGACCCTGTCCTCTTTCCGGGAATGGAGTGGTCTGTCCGCAATTTCAAGCAGACAATGTTACTCGCAGGGTACCGAAGGGTAAGTATACAAATGTTGGTTCTGAACGGTGAAACGGTGTAGATTTGTGCCAAAGGGCCTAAATGAAGGGAATGGGGTGATCTGTCCGCAATTTCAAGTGGACAGGGTTACCCGCAGGGTTCGAAAGGGTAAGTATGCAAATGTTGGTCCGGATCGGTGAAACGATATAGATTTTTGCCAAAGGGCTTAAATGCAGGAAATGGGGTGGTCTGTCCGAAATTTTAGGTGGACAGTGATATTCACAGAGTTACAAAGGGTAAGTATACACATTTTGGTTCAGATCGGTGAAACGGTGTAGATTTGAGCCAAGGGGCCTAAATGCAGGGAATGGAGTGGCCTGTCCGCAATTTCAAGCAAACAGTGTTACTCGCTGGGTACCAAAGGGTAAGTATACAAATGTTGGTTCTGATCGGTGAAACGGTGTTGATTTGGGTCAAAGGGCCTAAATGCAGAGAATGGGGTGGTCTGTCCGAAATTTCAAGTGGGCAGGGTTACCCGCAGGGTTGCAAAGGGTAAGTATACAAATTTTGGTTCGGATCGGTCAAACGGTGTAGATGTTTGCCAAAGGGCCTAAATGCAGGAAATGGGGTGGTCTGTCCGAAATTTTAAGTGGACAGTGTTATTCACAGGGTTACATAGGGTAAGTATACAAATTTTTGTTGAGATCGGTGAAACGGTGTAGATTTGGGCCAAAGTGCCTAAATGCAGGGAATGGGGTGGTCTGTCGGAAATTTCAAGTGGACACGGTTACCCGCAGGGTTCCGAAGGGTACGTATACAAACTTTGGTTCAGATCGGTGAAATGGTGTGGATTTGTATACATAACAGACAAACTGACAGACAGACAGACAAACATTGAGCTTTATATATATAGACTAGCAACCCGACCCGGCTTCGCCCGGGAACAGTTATGGATGCATTACGTGATAAGCGCTTTCTTCTTCCAATGTCAATGAACAACGACCAATATCCGTTTTACGTCTCGGGTTGATGGGTTAAAATCACTGACTGGACTATTAATTATATTATCATGGAGATGCATGTGCAACAAATTCTTGTCAGACGTAATTTAAGAATGGCGAGGTGCATGAAACACAAATCCCCCTTCCGTCTAATCTTAACTTGACTGTGAATTTTGCGGAACGGTTTGCTGCTGGCTGTATCTGGGGCAATAGGTTCGCCCGCTAGCTAGGCTGTAACAGGGATGATAGACTCGCCCCTAGCTAGCTCGTAAACTGTCACCTCAGTAGTTGAATGGACATAGTTGGAAGAAATTAAAACGTAAATACACTTATAGTGGGCGATGTAGTGAAGATAGTCATATACTCTCGCGGACTTTTTTCGTAGAACTTTTCATGCTGAACAATTCTTACACTCATAGTATTTAGATATTTTTAACGGTTTTCCCAGCGTAAGTTTACAAAGCGCTTGGACACCAGGTTCTTTTTCTACTTTTCCACTGAAATCGTTACTGCTCGACTTCTTTTGATCATAAATAAATTATTTTCTACAGACATCATCCTCGAGATTAGTCTACTAGCGGACCCGCGCGAGAACTCTCGCAGTGTATAAACCACCCGCCTGGCTTTACTGTTATGCGGGCTTCTATAAATATGTTTATTTGTTTAAAGGCACTTAACCAAATTGTCGATATTTAAGAAATCCGAGAGCAATTCATCACTGCTGCTGGTTGCACAATGGGTTGTGTGCACCCCATGTGTACAGACTACCCACCCGTCTCCAGTGCTATGCGGGCTGTACTCGACAGGGGCTATCGTCTTGTTTACTTCTTTAAAAGCACTTTATAACCAAATAAATATATTTCCGTTGACTTTTCAAGAAATGCAAGATTTTTCCTGTACTATTGAGAAGATTTGTAAGATTTTGGTACAAACCACACCTTCTAACTCCCTCTGGTTTAGGAGCTTGAGTATTGTGAAACATACACTTTAGCGTATTATAAAAAAAAAAGATGTTTATTACTACTCTTTTCTTTATTTGTTCGTTATGCCCTTGACAGAGCGCGTTGGAACTTGTTAGTCGCCTTCTTCCGCCCAAAATCACTTCATGAATTCACTGTGCTGCAGTGTTGCCAGTCCTCACCCTAAATGTTCTGAGGATTCTTCCGATTTTCATGAAGTTCTCTCTGATGTTCAGTTCATTCAGCCCCCCTCCCCCCTCCCCCTCCCCCTCCACCCCCCCCCCCCCTTATTTGCTCCAGCCAATTGGCAGGTGATAAACTGAGAGGAAGTAGGAGACTTCTGTTACTCAGGAAGCAAATTACCAGTGATGGACAAAGCAAAGAGGATACAAAAAGTAGGTTAGCTCAGACAAGGAAAGCATTTCTACAGAAAACGAAACTGTTGATATCGAATATAGATTTAGGTGTTAGGAAGTCATTTTTGAAAGCCTTTGTCTGGAGCGTGGCGCTATATGGAATGAAACTTGGACTATTGGTGCAGCAGAAAAGAGGAGAATTGAAGCATTTGAAATGTGGTGTTACAGGAGAATGATGAAGATCAGATGGGTAGAGAGGGTGACAAACGAAGAGGTATTAAGACGAGTGGGAGAGGAGAGATGTTTCTGGCGACTGCTAATGAAGAGAAGAGATAGGTTGGTAGGGCACATACTAAGACACCCGGAATAGCAAGCATAGTTATGGAAGGAAGGGTCGAGGACAAGAACTGTAGAGGTAGACCAAGGTTAGAATATGTTAAACAGATTGCTTCGGATGTAGGGTGTGGTAGCAATGTAGAGATGAAACGATTAGCTCAGGACAGGGCGGGATGGAGAGCTGCATCGAACCAGTGAAAAGACTGAAGATTCAAACAACAACATTTATCTTAGTATTTTGTGTATTGAATAATCTTGTTGTTAATGTATTGTTGTCCATCCTGAACATGTGCCCTGCGTGCAGTGTCCGTGAGACTTTAGAGGTCTGCAGTTCGTCTCTTGATCCAAATTATATTTCCTTGTCCCGGGCAGAATATTTTCCAGGAGTTTTGCGTTCTTGCATTTTAATGTCTGCGATTTCTGAATAGTCTCCTAAAGTTACGGTTTTAGTAATGTTTAAATTACGTGACATCACCGTTTTATTGTATTTTTTGTCGTGTGGCCTCCTGCGAGGCCGGGTTCAGGTCTTTCTAGTCGACCTGCGCGTCGGGATGAGAGATGAAATGATGAAGATTAATGGATGAAAGTGGACAAGGATGTGGAAGGAAGCGGCCGTGGCCTGTCAGAAGGTACCGTCCCAGCATTTTCCTGGTGTTGAAAATGGGAAACCACGGAAAACCATTTCAAGGACGGCCGACGGTGGGGCTCGAACCCACGCGTCTACAGAGTCAGCAGAGAGCTTGGCCCCATGGCCTAACGCTGCGCTAAAGCCAGCGTAGCCACTGCTGTCGGTTTTATTGTAGTAATTCCACGTTATTCCGAATGTCCTTTCAATGTTGGCCAAATTGTGCAATCTTATTTCTGCAAGGTATTTCTACGAGGACACCTGTGCTTCGTCACACTTCCTCTTTGCTCTTGTTATTGATCATGTCTTCTATGAACCAACTGCCTCATTCTCGGTAGGTATCTTTCCTCGGTCCAAACTTTCCCATTTTCAGCGTCTTGCTCTCCTCTATTCAGGCTCATTTGGATTTCCTCCCCTGAAAATAACTCGTTGTTGATTCTTTAGGGGCTTTGCGACATGTAGCCCCGTGTACTTGCTTGTCTGATAACTTGTGTCACTCTGATGTCTGTCTAGTTGTGTGTGGTTTGGTTAGAAAGCGGCCACGGCCTTATGTTAGGTACCATCGCGGCATTTGCCTGGAGTAAGACCCGGTTCGATTCCCAGTTAATACATGTGAGATTATCGAAGTTAAGTGCCATGACTTACCAAATGGGTTTCGCAGTGACTGTCGATTGTTTGCGGATGATTGTGTAATATATCGAATGATACATGACTCACAAGACAATGCAGTACTTCAAGATGACCTGAACCTGGTCTATAAGTGGGCGATTGGAAATAAAATGAAAATAAACACAAGAAAATGTAGTCTAATAAAAATAGGGAAAGTGCGAAGGCAAGATTTTCAATAAAACATTGGCTCGGAAATACCTGTAGAAGAAGATTCTTGCAAATATTTGGGCGTTCACGTAAGAAATGATATGAAATGGAGTAGTCATATAGGATGTGTAGTTTCTAAAGCTTACAAATCCCTGCACTTTGTAATGAGGGTATTAAAAGGAAGTAGTACCTCTGCTAAAGAATTAGGCTATTTGTCACTTGTAAGACCTATTATGGAATACGCCTCGGCGGTTTGGGATCCATATCAAGTAGGGCTAATAAATGAGTTGGAAATTGTACAAAGAAAGGCCGCTAGATCTGTGCTCAGTGACTTTAATCCCAGGAGCAGTGTGAGCCGTATATTAAAGAAACTTGGGTGGGAATAACTTGACGCTAGGAGGATGAAATCTAGACTCTGCGCTATGTACAACACGTATACAAATCAACCAGCATGGGGTGAGCTTAGCAAACGTATGGAAAAGCCTACTTACATGGGTAGGAGCGATCATCCTTTCAAAGTTAAGGGCCGACCACAGCGAACAAATTATGGTAAATATTCTTTCGTAAACCGTGCCATTGATAATTGGAACTCTCTACCTGCCGCAGTCTTAGAGCCTTTTCCCAAACATATAGGTGTGTTTAAGAAAAGACTGACTATTTATGTAAATACTCCAGTTTAATTGTTAGTGAATTGTTATGTACAATTATTTATTTGTTATGTATATCTAATTTGCCACCGGGGGACACACCCCCAATAGCAAATAAACGAATGAATGAATTAATGAATGAATGTCCTGTGGTTTCGATTCCACGTAGAATGGAGGTCGCGTGGCTCATGATCGCGAGATTATCGGATAAGTTGTAATTTCCTTCCTTCCTCTCTTCCTAGTGCCCTTGTAGTCACAAGCCAAGGGATCTCCCATATACGTGGAATCCGTACCACTGGACCTGGCATTTCTCCCCTAATATCTCAACAGGAATCGAACTCCAGCTGCGCCAACACGCCCTCTAGTGGTGTTGCTACACAGATGTGACACGTGGCAACAACAACAACAACAAGCCTCAGAAACAAAGACTTTACACCACAAACAAAACACAACGTTCCACGAGTCCAAATAAAACAAAACCATTAATGGCTTTAGGCAACAAAAAAGAAGGAACAAATGAACGAACGAAACGGATCTGCCCTGCAGCCATTTTGTGGGCGCGCTTGTTGACATTCTAATGTCTTTGGTAGTGACGTCAGCCAAGCCTCGGGCAAAACCGATTAAATAATTCATTTGTTTATTTATTCATTTATTTATTTACTTATTTATTTATAGAATAAGTGAACTCTTCCTCTCTGTATATTGTTTGCTTATAAGCTGACTTTGAAAAAAATAACATAAATAAATCAATAATAATAATAATAATGTTATTGGTTTTACGCCCCTTTTCACTACAGTGGCTTTTAGAGACGCCGGGGTGCCGGAATTTTGCTCCGAAGGGGATCTTTAACGTGCCAGTAAATCTACTGACACGGCTCCTGCACATCTGCGCACCCTCAAATGCCAGATGACTGCGCCAGGAAATAAATAAATAAATAAATGTAAATAAATAAATAAATACATAAATAAATAAATATATAAATAAATATATAAATTATTAAATACACAAATAAATAAATAAATAAATACATAAATAAATAAATAAATAAATAAATAAATACATAAATAAATAAATATATCAATAAATATATAAATGTATGTATGTATGTATGTATGTATGTGTACCCCTTATTATTCCCGTGTTCCAACGTGGTCGGGGATGAGATGCGATGGAAGTCTTTGTGGCGATGGTTTTACGGCCGGATGCTCTTCCTGACGCCAACCTCATGAGAGGAGTTAATGAGTGATGAAATGAATGATGGTGAATGAAAATATATAAATAAATAAATACATATATAAATAAATAAATAAATAAATATATATATATATATATATATAAATAAATAAATAAATATATAATTGAATAAATACATAAATAAATAAATAAATATATAAATAAATAAATTAAAATATATAAATAAATAAATATATAAATGAATAAATACATAAATAAATATATAAATAAATATATAAATAAATATATAAATAAATTACGACACCATGTCATACGATGTTGGCATGTCAAAGAACCCATTTGAATTCAGTAGACCGTGTGCATAATGGCAAAATTAATCTCGGGAGTTTCCGCCAACACAAAGTTCCTCATTTCTCTACCAGAAAGCGCTATAATGTTCAAGGAGCTTAGATATCTAACCTCCTTGACTTTCATAGCGCTTCAAGGAACAACGAAATTCGACATGTAACCTACCCTCTGGGTGTCACATAACAAAGCTTACCTAGGTACGCCCCTGAAAGTACTCTTGCTGCTCCCGTGATGTTGCAAGCCTCGCTACGAGCAGTAGGCAATTTCTTCATTCGGCTTTCTGCTTGACTGGAGATTATTCAGCAACTTTTAAAGATATTGCCTCTCATTATTAAATGTATGTCACATGGGCCGTGCCTTTGTTATGTATGCTATGTCGCTGCAGCTCATTTTGGGCCAGGAGCCAAAAAGAGGGTCTGTTTAATAATTCCCATTGCGTCATGGCTGCTTCTTTCATTCCCCAGCAACACAAAAACAAGATAAAAAAAATAAAAGCCTGTAGCATCCAATTCGCCAACAATATTGCGCAATTGCACGTGACGTCACGTTGCATTTCCCCGCGCTTTGCAGTCAAGGTCACACAAAACACCAGAGGAGCAAGAAGCGTGCTGGTATGCGTGACTCGGTTACATCACTTCACTTCACTCAAGGGCCGCTAGGGGCTCTGCCTGACAAGCTCCGAGCCTCTGAGGAGTTACTTTTTGTTATCATTTTAAATGATCTCGACAACTTCGTCGTTACGCTGGGGTCTGGCGTTACGTTACGGTGACGGACGGACAGATGCACTGAGGTGTGTGACGTCATAGTACCGCTCTACTTGGTTAGCATAAGACAAAAATCCCCGATTTTTGGATGTCACGGGTAATCTCGAGAACCAATGGATGGATTTTGATGCGGTTTTCAACATTCTGTAAAGGATATCTCGAGGAAAGATTCTGTCGAAAATACTTTATGTATGATGAAAGGAACCCAAGCAGTAACGATTTCAGTGAAAAAGTCGAAAACAAACTTGGCGTCCATGCGCTTCTTAAGCTTACGCTGGGCAAACCGTTAAAAATATCAATATACTATGAGCGTAAGAATTGGTCAGCATGAAAAGTTCTACAAAAAAGTCCGCGAGAGCATATGTCTATCTTCAATACATCGCCCACTATAAGTGTTTTTAGACTGGATGGAAGGGGCAAGTCCCCGCGCGCTCTGGTGAGCGTGACGGCATCCCGCGCGCTTGACCTTGCTTTGCCCTTGGTTTGCACTTGCCGTTCACGAGTAATTTGAAACAAGATAAAGTATTATAAAGCAAGATAAGTATTATGCAGATAATTTTCTAACATGTCAAGAGCCATTGGCCTTTCTAGCATTTTTCAGCATTTGTAGCATTTAAAATGATACAAAGTCTAGTCTTTCAGACTGACTGTCACTTTTTTTAAATCGCAACTGACTTTTGTTACTGTGATGGTCCCAATTTGTGACCAGACTGAAATAATTTTATATATTTTATTATTATTATTATTATTATTACTATCAATATTTTTTTAAATTTTACATTTTACCTTTTATTAGTTATTATGTTAACTAATATGTTTATATCTATTATTATGCGGTAATGTAGAATATTATGGCAATTGAAAGGACTTGGAGCGATACACATTATATTTGAAATAAGTTAGACGCTTGACTGAATATTATTTCTGAAGAAAATACGAACAAGAGAAGAAGAGGGTGTTCACGGAAGGCCGGCTTATCCACGGCTTCTTGGAAATGACATAAATAGACACTTGTGTCTTTCACATCAAGTATTCTACCAGTATACAAATCATACTAAGAAGGGATTCTATGAAGACTTGCCACTAACAATGCTGGGCCGATGAATGAGTCCTTTGCAACTTTATACAAAAGGTGGGCTGGACCTCCCGAGAAATGTTACAAAGAAGTATTGTCATTATTGATATGTGAAAGACGGGCTTATATCGCCTAGCGACTTCAGAAGAGGGGATAGACGCGTGCCTTTCCTGGGAACATTATATAAATGACGGCCGCCCAAATGGATTATTATTGAATTGCTGGAGGAGAGGGAATGGTGCTGTTCGGAGGAGAAGAGTGGAACTTGTAGCGAGATGGAGTCTGTAACGCAGTTCTAAATGAGACAGTTGACTATTTAAGTATGTGAATTTGATAAGACATTTCTGTCTCATCAAACTGTGACATGGTTGTGTACGAGGCTATTGTCACAGGGATGATTTTTGGAATTTATTCCGTCATCCACATATAAATTCATTACGTTGAGGTAGATCAGGGCAATCAGAAACTCTCTACGCAACAATCCAACTACAATGATCTTCAATGCGGTGAGCGATTTAAAACAGTTTTACTCCAGTCAAATTAGAAGGCTCTCATGTTTATTAAATTCAATCTATATTTTATTCAATTAACTCAGTATACTCCAATTTCCAATCAAGACCCATAATACAAGAAAATTCAGTAGATTCTTTAATTTAATTTATTATTATTATCTTTAGTATTTTATTCTTTTTGCACTTGTTGTTTTTATATATTAAATTCATTTTTAAATTCAAATGTTTGACTGGTTTCCTTTAGTAGCTAGAAATTACTATAAGGCAGCACCACACTCCTGAACTAATTATCGTAAGGTTAGATTACGTAAGTTTCACTACGGCTGGAGAGAGGAATTTCGATGCCCTACCTCTGTTTAACCGAGGTTTAATATATTATTTTGATCATGATATATAAATGGTCTGGCGCCCTTGGCTACATATAATACTACACATTATGTACTTTTTTTTAGTGAAGCTGACAACAATACAGATACACTATTAGATTAATACACAATTAAATGTTTCATTTTGATCACCCAAAAGTGGGCGACTATTTAAATAATTAGCTTTGCATATTAACATTATTCAGTTTAAAATAATCCATTACATTTTAACGCCCAACAGAGGAGCACTTTTATTAACATTATTCTATAATTTAACAATAAACCATTACAAATGGCTGCTTCAACGAGGGACATTAAGTTCACAAACACATTACAAATAACGCCCAACTAGTGGGGCAAGATTCAGTTCAAAAACCATTACATTACCAGTAAATTTAAAAGAAACTAGTTGGTTACATTTGTGCATGATTCGTGCATAGTAGGAATTCAGAGCAACAGACACGATCATGAGCGCCCGCAGGAATTTTTCCAGGGAGGGGGGGGGGGGGGGAGGCAAGTAAAAATTTTCGTTTCATTACCTACCAGTCAGTACGTACCCCCCCCCCCCCAAATTATCTTTTATTTTCTTACTTGCATCGTGAAATTCATTATCTGACTGCTCTGAAACCAGTGGCTATTTTATGGCAAGAATGTGAGGATTTTTTATTTGGAGTTTTTGTCCTTAAATGAACTGAGACGTGTGATCGGCTCCAAAATGTCAATTTGTTTCTTTCAGCTTAAAAAATCTGCCATCTTTCCTGAAGAATTTGGTGTATCAATTATTGTGCTGAAGTGATATTTGATGCAATAAAATTAGGATTAAGGCTATACTGTAGCTAGACTACTTACTAGTCAAACAGTCTTTTTGTGTTTTCCGTAAGTCATATTTTTTGAAACATCATGTACCATTTTCTTAGAAAATTTATAGTCTCTAAGACACAATATAGATCTACTAGTGGACGTAAATTTATTCAGGTATCTTGATTAGTTCATGGAGCCCAGCTTGAAAAGCACTGACAATTTTACAGAAAATTTCAGTTTTCAACCAGGATGTACAAAAAAAATCCACCTCAACTCCTGTAAACAATAGGACAATACTTTTACTTCAGTGGCTGGTAAAGTTTGTTGGGTCTGGTTTGAGTATTTGCTCAGAAAAAGGGACACGAGTTAAGGGAATCTTTAGCCTACTTTTCACATTTTGAAAAAATGAGGAAAAAGTAGACTAATGAGATCGATCCGGGAAAATGTGTGTGTGTCTGTCTGTCTGTCTGTCCTTCTGTCTGTCTGGCTGTGTGTGTGCCCCCCCCCCCCCACCCTAACAACTCCTAAACGTCTGCAACAATCGAAACCAAATTTAGTATGAGTCAAGATGTATACCGGAATATCTCACGCCCATATTTGAAAATGATGTCAGTGCTACCAACTGCTGAAAAAACGCAATAGAAATTTGAGCTCCATGTTGGATATCATGGAAGGTATGCTTGGGAGCTATTCCAAAATTGGCACACATGTAGATAATACTATTTCAGTTTAATTTCCAGGAGGCCATACATAACAGTGTTGCCAAAATGATTATAAGCGTGTTGATAGGTTGTTTTTAAAATTCATATAACTTCTACAATATCAACTGGAATTTAACCAAATTTCGTATGTGCTATGTGTACATAAACATATATGACAGAGTATACTTACGAGCCAACAGGGCTGCCAACTGTTAATAAATGCTCTGAATTTCTTTTATCCAAATACCAGTATATCAGTAAGTACGCAAGCCGACAGCTTTAAACTATGCACACGTATAGTACCTGACATTTTAGTTTAATTTGGAGTAACTTATATACTTCAGTTCTACCAATATGATTCTAAGCCTCCTGATAGGACCAATTTTTAAATACATGTTACTTCTATACTATCAGTTGGATTTCAACCAAATTTCGTATGTGCTATGTGTAACATAACAGATATGACTATAAGTATTCTTAAGAGCAATCAGGGCTGCCAACGGTTAATAAATGCTGTCCATATTTTTTACCGTAATATCAATATATCAGAAAGTATGCAAGCCAACATCTCTATACTTTGCACACGTATAGCACCTGACACTCTAGATTAATTTGAAGTAATTAATATAAGTCAGTGCTGCCAACATGATTCTATGCTTGCTGATAGGTCCAATTTTAAAATGCATGTAACTTCTATGCTAAGAAATGGATTTCATCCAAAATTGGCACAAAAAGATATCATAATATTTCAGATTATTTCTAACCAGCACACGCATGACATTGTTGCCAACATGCTTTTACGCGTGCTGATAGATCCAATGTCTAACTGCTTGTAACGTCCATTGGACTTCATCCAAATTTTGTATTCTGTACCTTAAGAGATGGAACTAAGATTTTATTCAGTCACCAGGGCTGCCAACTTTAGCGCTCTATTAGGCTACATTATACCAGGCATGTTTCGAACTAATTAGACATTTCGATATTACCAACTTAATGTCGTCATTATTCTAGATAGGTTCATATACTGTAGAATAATCATTGGCATGAGAAGTAGGCTCTTTAGTTCGTCACGGAACTTCTTGTTAACAATATATTCTTTTAAAATTGTTTTTGTGATGCTCTCTCTGACACACAATATTCAATATAGAAGCTTCAAATTCTACCCAAATAATGATGAATGTACTCTGAATATTCCAAAAGAACATTCAAGGAAATATCTATTTTAGTTTATGAGATATGAAACTAAACATCGGAAACTACATTTTTCTATCGATTCACATGTCCCAGTTCCCCGTAATGTTCAACAGGCAAAAACTATTGGTAATTACAAGAATAACAAGAAGTTCCGTGACGAACTAAAGCCTACTTTTCTTAAAATTTAAGATTCATGCCAATTATTAATCTATATGGACCTATCTAGATTAATGACGAAATATTTAAAGTTGGTAATATCGATATTTCTAATTAGTTCGAAATATACCTGGCATAATGTAGCCTAATAAAGCACTACAGTTGGCAGCCCTGGTGACTGAATATATTTTTAGTTCCATCTTTTAAGGTACAGAATACAAAATTTGTTTGATGTCCAATGGATAGCATGGACATTACATGCAGTTAGACATTGGATCTACCAGAAATAATTATCCGAAATAAGAAGTAATCTGAAACATTATGATCATTTTGTGCCAATTTCGGATAAAATCCATATGTTGGCAGCACTGACGTATATTACTGTAGTTATTCCAAATTAATCTAGAATGTCAGGTACTATACGTGCGCAAAGTTTAGAGCTGTTGGCTTGCATACTTTCTGATATATTGATATTAGGGTAAAACATATAAACATCATTTATTAACTGTTGGCAGCCCTGATTGCCCTTAAGAATACGCATAGTCATTTTTGTTATGGCACACATAGCACATACGAAATTTGGTTGAAATCCAATTGATCTTATAGAAGTTCCATGTATTTAAAAATTGGTCCTATCAGCAGGCTTAGAATCATGTTGGTAGCACTGACATACATTAGTTGCTCCTAATTTATCCAGAATGTCAGGCACTATACGTGTGCAAAGTTTAAAGCTGTTGGCTCGCATACTTTCTGATATATTGGTATTTGGATAAAAAATAGAGAGAGAATTTACTAACAGTTGGCAGCCCTGGTGGCTGTTAAGAATACGCTCAGTCATATCTGTTTATGTACACATAGTGCATACGAAATTTGGTTGAAATCTAATTGATAGTGTAGGAGTTATATGCATTTAAAATTGGACTTTTCAGTAGGCTTAAACTCATATTGGCAACACTGTCATGCATGGCCTCCTGAAAATTAAACTGAAGTTTTATTATCTATATGTGTGCCAATTTTGGAATAGCTCCCATGCATACCTTCCAAGATATCCAACATGGACCTCAAATTTCAGTTGCGATTTTTCAGCAGTTGGTAGCACTGACATAATTTTCAAGTATGACATTGAGATGTTCCGGTATAGATCTTTACTCATACCAAATTTGTTTTCTATTTCTGGAGCCGTTTAGGAGTTGATAGGAGGGGACACACACACACACAGACAGACATTTTCCCGGATCGATCTCATAAGTCTACTTTTTCCTCATTTTTGCGAAATGTGAAAAGTAGGCTAAAAATCAAGTCGTTCATTAAAATGATAATGTTAATCCAGTTCACCAACTTTCTAAATAACTGGACATGTTTTCAGATAATCCCAAATTACTAAGTTAAATTAAACTGTGGAAATATCCCTACATCTGAAAGTGTCCAATAATTCAAATAGCACTGTTTCCAAAATATCTAGTTTGTACTGACCGTTATACAGCAGATAATCGCGTTTTTCCTCTTCTTCAGAACCAATCATAAATAGCCTACTTCGCATTGCTTTTATTAGAATCATGAAACTATTGTAAGTTAATCTACGAAGTGATAAACTCGTAGCGTGAGCCCATGGTTTTAGTAAACATCTGTTTTAGCAATAACAAGTAGTTCCGTGAAGAACTATACAGCCTATTTTCATATATCCTACTCATGTTAATTGCCTCTATCAACATAAAAAATTTAAGTTTGAAGGCTGTGATAGATTCGTAAGTATTGTGAACCGTCTAAATATTTCAGATGGTCGCCAGGTTGAATTTTATGTACTGTTACATGAAGATTATTGTGTACATGTAATATTCAAACTTCAATCTCATGATTAGAACACAAGAAATAACAAGATGTTCAGTAAAGAACATATAGCCTACTTTCTCCTAAATGTATGAGTATAGTTATAACTCGTTGTTATTATCAAAGAGTATAATAGAACTATTCTTTGTTGAAGACCTTAGAAACGATTTACCTCTACCAAACGCCACAACCTAGATAAAAACTGCTACCATCATTGAAGAAAGAAAGATAAGAAGTATATCAAGAATGTTATGGATCTGGAGACATAATCGACCGGACTGGCGGCGTGGCTCAGCGGTAACGTTCTCGCTTGCTGGGCCCTAGGTTGCAGGTTCGTATCCTGGCGCAGTCAGCTGGCATTTGAGGGTGCACAAATGCGAGGGAGCCGTGTCAGTACATTTACTGGCACGTTAAAGATCCCCTTCGGGCCAAAATTCCGGCACCCCGGTGTCTCTAAAATCAGCAGTAGTTAAAAGGGATGTAAAACCAATAACATTATTATTATTATTACGACCTGCCGTGGGCAACATCCAACTTTGAGTTGAGGCATGTCTTTACACGTCTGGTTGTGCATGGCTTTCACAACCCTAATTGAATTAACAAATCTTTCCATGACCCTACAGAGACGTGTGTATACAAACTATGTGGATATTTTCGATAATATAATCCTAACAGAGCGAGTGTATTCTAGCGGCCAGAAGAAGAAACTTTTCAATAAAATCTGGAAGTTACCTTTTTGGCAGCTAGATGTCTCGAGTAAATCTGCTGGCGAATTATGTTTTAATTAAATATATATTTTACACCATAATGTGCACAATATAACGCTTAATAAAATTTTCAAGTAACGCAAAATAGGCTGTTACAAACCCTTTAAAATAAAAAGTTAAAATGTATCGTAGTATCATCTTGTCATTCTTCAAATTCGATGCGCATAGAATGATAATGGTATAGTAATCAATGGATCCCCACGTAGACTAGTCGTGACATCTATTGGTGAAATATCGAACAATATAATCCTAACAGAGCGAGTGCATTCTAGCGGCCAGAAGAAGAAACTTTTCAATAAAATCTGGAAGTTACCTTTTTGGCAGCTAGATGTCCCGAGTAAATCTGCTGGCGAATTATGTTTTAATTAAATATATATTTTACACCATAATATGCACAATATAACGCTTAATTTTAAAACATCTGAGTCATTACAAAACAATAAACATATAACATTTCAAGCAAAAAACCTAGCTCTGATCGGGTTTGAACCATAGGCATTTGAGCGATAGGCTAACGCTCTACCACTGAGCTAATTGTGTCAACGAATATCGATCTATTTAAAATGACTTACATAGAACTTGTTAGCAAATAATGATTTATACTAAACGATTTCATCACTGGAGTATATTATTTATATATAAAGCATTTCATACAAAGTTTATTTATTTTTTATCAGTACGCTATATTGCATGCAATACTCAAATTAGTGAAATATAAGTCCGGCACAAGATATCCGCTGCCCTCGTGTCTTATTACTGAATCAGTTCAGCTTTTTAAAATCACGTCTGCACTATAGTATTACAAAATAAACTTTTAATTTCGAACGTGCCTCTTCCTTTAGAACAGTTAAAACGATTCTCGGCTCGATAATCGGAACTGGTGGGTCCCATGATATGGATTATAAAGTTTGCATAATTCGCACGGCCGCCATCCTGAAATGGTATGGCGGACGACCTTGTAATTTGGTCACAAGACGCATCCTATACGAAGGTATGTTGTTACCAAATTTGGTAGAGATCGGATGATTTGGTTAGTCGTTATTTGATTTTACGTTTTGAACGTTTGAGTGGCCGCCATTCAGTTTTAGTAAAGATGGCGGCGATATAAAACATGACACTGAGGTGTCCTTTGCTAGTGCTACCTTTGTACCAAATTTCGTTCAATTTGCATTCACCGTGTTCGAATTGATAGGGGGGGACAGACATTCAGAGTACACACACTCACACACACACAGACACACACACACACACAGACTCACACACACAGACTCTCACACACACATACACACACACACACACACACAGACTCACACACACACATACACACACACAGACAGACACACTTTTTTTCGCCCTGTGTTGATCTCATAAGTCTACTTTCATTTTTTGCAAAAATCGAAAGTAGGCTAAAAACGAGATTTAAAAATTTCACACAGCTGCCATCTTGTGGTTATTGAAACAATTGAAATAAAATAGATGCCAGTGGATTAACATTTGTATAAGCATATAACGTGCAAAGTTTCACGGCACTCGGATAGTTAAATCGCGAGAAACGTCCATTTAAATATTTATACATCGTGTCGCCGCCATGTTTGATTTGTGCTCACCAGGTTACTGCAAGTCCTATAGGTGAACTTATGTTCATAGCTTCTATGAACATAAAAAAAAATCAGCTTGATTGCTGTAAAAGATTCGTAGATATTGATAACCGTCTAAATATTTCCGATGCTCGCCATTTTGGATTGTTATATGTATAGGCCATAGAGTTATGTACCATTAAAGGAAAATTATTGCGTAGGTTCATTACTCAAACTTTCACTTCGATCGCTTGATTACGACTCAAGAAATAAAAACTTAATTTTAAAATTTCGCACAGCCGCCATCTTGAAGTTATGTAAACAATTGGACTAAATTAGATGCCAGTGAATTACAATATGTATTATTATTTACTGCACCACATTTCACTACGCTCAGTGAGTTAAATCACAAGAAGAGTCTATTAAAATGTTTCAAATTCGCTTGCCCGCCATGTTCGTTTTTTACTTTGCAGGTTTTTGAATGTTACATAGATAAACTTGTACATATGCCCTTTATTAGCGTACAAAATTTCAGAGTAATATCTGTAGTAGTTTCGGAGATTTGGAATGCCAGTGAAATATTTCGCACAGCCGCCATTTTGAGGTTATGTATACAATTGAACTAAATTAGACGCCAGTGCATTACAATGTGTATACACATTTGCTGTACCAAGTTTCATTATGTTTGGATGGCTATATCACGAGAAAAGTCTATTTAAAAGTCACAACTTCGCTTGGCCGCCATGTTGGTTTTGTAGTTACCAGGTTTTTGAAAGTCTCATTGGCGAACTTCTAGTAGTGCCCTTTATCACCGTACACAATTTCAGGGTGATATCAGTAATAGTTTCGGAGATACTGAATGCTGGTGAGAAATTTCGCACAGCCGCCATGTTGTATTGGTGAGACACAATAAAATATTAAGGGCACGGTTGAGGTCACCCAGAATGGTGCTTTGAACTTACCGAGTTTCATTGAAATCTCTCCAGCCGTTTAGAAGTTATTAGGGGACACACACACATCACACACACACACGCACACTCAGACACACGGACAAAAGGTGATCTCATAAGCCTTTTTTTTTTCAAAAATGATAATAGGCTAAAAATGTTTCGCTTGATTAATACTAACCACAAAGTAAAATAGGCCTATATCACGTACGTGCTGAAACTAGGGTAGTGGTGATATGAACGTAAACAAAACACTGCTTGCAATGCGTAAATTAAGGTACTCAGCTACACAGATGGGGATAAGGATCACAATAAGACATTGTGTCCTTTCTTACAAAGCATGCCACGTATGGATTTACGCCAATTTTAGAGATATTTTGGCCAAAATGCAGATCTATGGTGTTCAGGTCCTCCACAGTTTTGATCGGAGCCTGGAAAAGAAAATCGCAACTCACGCAGCCATACAACTTAAAACGTACATGTTTCATCCTTCATTCACAAGTTTCTTTCTTCAAAATACTATTTTCCAGAATTGTCAGGCTAAGGCACAACTAGGCCTAAATATGCAAGTCGTGATTTTTAGCCTACTTTTCACATGTTGCAAAAATGAGGAAAAAGTAGACTTATGAGATCGATCCGGGAAAATGTGTGTCTGTCTGTCTGGCTGTGTGTGTGTGTGTGTGTGTGTGTGTGTGTGTGTGTGTCCCCCTATCAACTCCTAAACGGCTGCAGCAATCGAAACCAAATTTAGTATGAGTAAAGATGTATACCGGAATATCTCATGCCCATATTTGAAAATGATGTCAGTGCTACCAACTGCTGAAAGAACGCACTAGAAATTTGAGCCCCATGTTGGATATCATGGAAGATATGCATGGGAGCTATTCCAAAATTGGCACACATGTAGATAATACTATTTCAGTTTAATTTCCAGGAGGCCATACAGGACAGTGTTGCCAAAATAATTTTAAGCCTTCTGATAGGTCCAATTTTTAAATGCATATAACTTCTACACTATCAATTGGATTTCAACCAAATTTTGTATGTAATATGTGTACATAAACAGATATGACTGAGAGTATTCTTAAGAGCCAACAGGGCTGCGAACTGTTAATAATTGCTCTCTCTATTCTCTTTATCCAAATACCAATATATCTGAAAGTTTGCAAGCCGACAGCTTTAAACTATGCGCACGTGTAGTACCTGGCATTTTAGATTATTTTGGAGTAAGTTATATACGGCAGTTCTACCAACATGATTCTAAGCCTGCTGATAGGACCAAGTTTTAATTACATGTAACTTCTATACTAACAAATGGATTTCATGCGAAATTGGCACAACAAGAAATCATAATATTTCAGATTATTTCTGACCAGCACACGCATGGCATTGTTGCCAACATGCTTTTACGCATCCAATGTCTAACTGCATGTAATGTCCATTGGACTTCATTCAAATTTTGTATTCTGTACCTTAAGAGATGGAACTAAGAATATATTCAGTCACCAGGGCTGCCAACTGTAGTGCTCTATTAGGCTACATTATATCAAGTATATTTCGAACTAATTAGACTTTTCGATATTACCAACTTAATTTCGTCGTTATTCTAGATAGGTTCATACACTGTAGATTAATCATTGGCATGAATCTTAATTTTAAGAAAAGTAGGCTTTTTAGTTCGTCACGGAACTTCTTGTTATGGTTACTGATGATCGGATATACAACCTGTGACACTAAAGTTCGGTGAATAGTCCTGTACTATCAACATAGATGAGCAATGCACGACTGTCCTTCGAAATAGTCCCCTCCCGTAACTATGCAATGCTGAGATCGGCGATACCCCACATGTCCTGGAAACTTTACAAGAAGGCGTCCTTTGGGATGGTGTTCAACAAGCTCGTCACGTTACGTTCGGTGAATAAAGTCAGAAATGTCGACCTGGAAACATTGGCGACACACAACGCAACGTGTAAGACCTGTTTGACACAGTGCGTGTTTAGAAGGATGAATTTATGCAACCTACCATGCACACCTGTTCGGCGGGTGGCAGTGAGAAGGATGAATTTATGCAACCTACCATGCACACCTGTTCGGCGGGTGGCAGTGATAAGGATGAATTTATGCAACCTACCATGCACACCAGTTCGGCGGGTGGCAGTGAGAAGGATGGATTTATGCAATCTACCATGCACACCTGTTCGGCGGGTGGCAGTGAGAAGGATGAATTTATGCAACCTACCATGCACACCTGTTCGGCGGGTGGCAGTGATAAGGATGAATTTATGCAACCTACCATGTACACCTGTTCGGCGGGTGGCAGTGAGAAGGATGTATTTATGCAACCTACCATGCACACCTGTTCGGCGGGTGGCAGTGAGAAGGATGGATTTATGCAATCTACCATGCACACCTGTTCGGCGGGTGGCAGTGAGAAGGATGAATTTATGCAATCTACCATGCACACCTGTTCGGTGGGTGGCAGTGAGAAGGATGGATTTATGCAACCTACCATGCACACCAGTTCGGCGGGTGGCAGTGAGAAGGATGGATTTATGCAATCTACCATGCACACCTGTTCGGTGGGTGGCAGATAGAAGGATGGATTTATGCAACCTACCATGTACACCTGTTCGGTGGGTGGCAGTGAGAAGGATGAATTTATGCAACCTACCATGCACACCAGTTCGGTGGGTGGCAGATAGAAGGATGGATTTATGCAACCTACCATGCACACCTGTTCGGCGGGTGGCAGTGAGAAGGATGGATTTATGCAACCTACCATGCACACCTGTTCAGCAATTCCAATAATTATTTAGTAATATGTAGGACCCGGATGTTGATGACGTAAAGAAGTTTAAAAAATGCACTTAAAACTTTCAAAAATGACATCTTAAGCTCAACTGAAAATAGATTTCTAGCACTTAACAAAAGGTTTATGTTCACTTTAGTATGAGTTGCACTGCACTACGAATGCCATTCTGATGTTGTCAAATGTAAATGATCTGCGGTTATCAGCCAACAAGTTTCTATATCTCGAAAAGCTGCGTTCAACATCAACTGATGTGATCGGAGCGTACTTGAAGAGAGGAAGGTCGTTTGCTGCTAAATCCACCTCAATCCCATCCATGCAGTAGTTTCCACCCGGTTGATTAAGGAAATGGAATCGATATTTCAATGTTTTAAATCATCTTGTATCAGCTACTAGCTTTTTCTTAACTCTGAGACACGTAACTCCCTCAGCTGTGACATGACTAAATTGGAAAAAAGAATGACCTCAATAGGCCGATTTCTCTAAAATAAGACCAAAAAAAAATCTACCAATCTTAAAAAATGCTCTCAAAATGGAAAAAATAGGAAAAATTGCAAAAAGATGCAAAATAAAAATGACATATTTGCATACGGGGTGGCCCGTCCGGAGTTTCTATGTACTTCAGCATTGTTTTAGACAGCTCAGTAAAAGATGACATGTCGTCAACATCCGGGCCCTAGTAATATGTATGTTTATCGTATTCATAACACACATATTATAAAAAACAAACAACAAAGAGAGAACATATTACTTTTCTTACCTCAAAAATGAAGATGTTGTTTATCTCCTCAGGCTTCTTTCAAAGAGTAAACAGAACCAAGAGAGCCAACCTCTAAGAAATATAAATAAATTCCCCTCCTTAAAAAATAGATTTAATGAGCTTGTCTCACTGTCGCTCAACCTCCCCTATTATTCGTATATTTCAGAGGTGCCATTTTCAAGTTTAAATACTCACCGAGTTACTACCCTAGTTCAGACAGGCCAAGGAAGCACGATTCACGAAATAAGGGGCAATGGTATGCGTCATGAATAGCAATCAATGGTATGTATTACCCAGATGTCCGGTCTAAATATAGCGCATATAAGGTCATTGTCCCGCGATGTTGACTCTTCGGATAGGAATTAACGTTTACGTAATCTCGGCGCCAGCTGTGATTATTCTTTGCCGTCAGCTTTCTGGTGCTGCTATCTGTTCGTGACATTGTGAACTACAAGCTCGTGCAGCATTGCTAACGTAGGGTAATCTGTCGCCAACGCGGATAAGGTCTCACGATATTGGTGATTGGTAAATCCCGGGAATATATCCCTAAATATCCCCGTTAGTCAGGGGCGAATATAAGGGGGGGGGGGGGGGGGGTGCTGAGGCGACTCAAGACCCCACTCCCGAAAAAAACAATAAAAATTAAGAACGTGTTGCTTTGGTAAGAGCATAAACTAATTGTAAATTTGGTTGTACCCTAATCTTAACTTATTGGCTAAGTTATAAACAATATTAAGATCGAAATTAGACTACCTCGTGGTGTAGTGGCTAGCATTCTTGGCTGCCACCCCGTAGGTCCGAATTCGATTCCCGGCTCTGCCAAGAAATTTTAATTCTGGTCTGAGGGTTGGAATGGGGTACACTCAGCCTTGTGAGGCAAAATTGGAAATTCCACAGTACGGTACTTCTGAGAAATGAATTTTCAAATTAAAAAAAAAAATCTTTTTTGTATTGCCACGAATAATTATTGTAGGCTATATTAACTTTGAATTTTACAATTAACTCTTACCAAAAATAATTACACAAAGTTATATGCTCTAAAGTCTCCCACAAATCCAACCCCTCGTCCTCGTCGTGGGAGATGGGCAACGTAATGAAGTAGGGGATTGCCTGTAGGGGTGTAGTACAGTGGGGACTTTGTGTGCCTCAAGACCGCTACGGTAGCTGTGAAGGCCCTACAGGAACCCTGAAGAAATTACGGCTAACGGGGCTCTGGTAAAACAACTGCTGCCTTGTAGTTTGGAGTTGGTTCTTCAAAGGCTAAGGGAAGAAACCCTGAAAAAAATCAGCCTGGTGCCTCAGGCTTAAGGTGGTAGCCCCTCCAAGGCACTCGGAGGCAGCGGGTTAATCACTCGCTCCTCTTAAATAAACTGATTACGGAAACTGAAGCGAAATTACAAAACCGGACGGATAACCTGATGACGACTTTTGGCATGAAGAGGACTACGAAAATCGGTTTCTGGAATGTGAGGACCTTGATGGAGAAAACGAGACTGAAACAAGTGAAATGATGGGGGAGCAGAGGAAGATGTTCGAAGCCGTGCCTTTGTCCAGCTCTACCCCATCTGGAGAAATAGAAACATTTCCAGGAAGACCAAGCTCCGCCTTTTCAATAGCAACGTAAAGTCGATTCTTCTCTACGGCTGTGAAACATGGGAAGTCACAAAACCGATCAACAACCAGCTACAGGTGTTCATTAACAGATGTCTGCGTCGCATCATGAATGTGAGGTGGCCGGACATAATCTCAAATGAAGATCTTTGGACCATCACCAATCAACAACCGATTAGCATCCAGATCAAGGAGAGGAAATGGCGCTGGATTGGTCACACACTAAGGAAGCCGGACGGAGCTATTGAGAGGGCGGCGCTAGACTGGAATCCTCAAGGCACCAGGAAGCGAGGTCGACCTAAAAAGACCTGGAAAATGAAATTGCAGAGGTGGACAAGAACTGGAGTCAAGTGAAGAGAATGGCCAGGAACCGTACTGCGTGGAGAAATTTCGCCAAGGCCCTATGCTCAGGAAGGAGCGGCAGGAATTAAGTGTGTAAGTGTATATGCTCTAAACGCCTCCGTGGCTTAGGCGGCAGGACGCCGGCCTCTCACCGCTGGGTCCGTGGTTCAAATCCCGGTCACTCCATGTGAGATCTGTGCTGGAAAACAGCGGAGGCAGGCAGGTATTTCTCCGGGTACTCCGGTTCTCCCTGTCAAAAATTTCATTCCAGCAACACTCTCCACTATCATTTTTCATTTCATCTGTCATTCACTTAATCATTGCCTCAGAGGAGTGCGACAGGCTTCGGCAGCCGGCAAAGTTCATATCTTCACCGCTAGATTCATTCACCCGGTCGGTCGACTGGAAGCAGGCTGTGGATTTTTCTATACTGCAAGATGTTGGTTGCTATTTCTGGGTATTTCCCCCTCCCCCCGAAATAAATTGTATATACGCCTATGCCGGCAGTCAAAATTTTTAAATTGGTGCAATCTCAAAAACTTCCTTCCAAAATTCCTTCCCTGACCCGTCCTGAATAGAAAATACATGGCCATTGGCTGCATTAATAAAGTTATAAAAACTAAATATTTATTCACATCTAAAATACAGAAAATCAAAATTCCTTAATACATTTTCTATTTTTAATCGCTTATCGTCCCAACTCGGCTTCACTCTGCAAGGGATCATTCCTCTACCGTCACAAGGACGATGTCTTGCACACTTTGTCAGCAAGAAGACCGCTAACTTGGCTCTAATTAATGAAGGGTCATGGAAAGATTCCCCTATACGCTAACGACTAGTGGGACGTGGGATGGCGACCACGGGACCCTAGCTGAATCCAGCATTGTTTCCACTTACTATCATCTTTCTTGTCAATCTTCCTTGGACAACTCTTGTTCTCTTCACTTCCGACCCGGACAGTATTAGGGTATCCAAGTCCTAGGGTAGGGTATCTTTCATTTCCCGCCTTAATTGCCTCAACACCCCTTTCCTGATACCTTCATTCTTTGAGGTGTCAGACCTCCTCCTCATCTTCTTCTTCTTCTTCTTCGTCTTCTTCTCCTTCTTCTTCTTCTTCTACTTCTTCTTCATCGCCTGGTATCTCCTGCCTTCTGCTCAAGGCCCTGAAGTAGGCAGGGTTTGTGTAGCCCCACCCAGGATAGTGCTACACCCTCAAGGGCTCACAGTATCCCCTGCATTCTGCTCAAGGCCCTCAAGGAGGCAGGGTGTGTGTAGCCCCACCCTGGATACTGCTACACCCTCAAGGGCTCACAGTATTTCGCGCCTTCTGCTCAAGGCCCTCAAAAAGGCAGGGTGTATTTAGCCTCACCCTGGATAGTGCTAGACCCTCAAGGGCTCACGGTATCTCCTGTCTTCTACTCAAGATCCTAAAGGATGCAGGGCGTGTGTAGCCCCACCACTTCTGGTGCACCCTGGATATTGCTACACCCTCACGGGCTCACAGTATCTTTTGCTTTCTGCTCAAGGTCCTAAAGGAGGCAGAATGCTTATAGCCCCACCCTGGAGAGTGCTACACCCTAAAGGGCTCACGGCTGGTGAGTTGGGGAGTTGGCAACCCCGAGGGAATGCTCCGAGTTAGTGAAAGATTTCACAAGTCCTTCATCCAGGAACGTCACCAACAGCGAGGAGGTTCAGGTATGTTTGGTCGACGTACGCCTCTAATCCACTGTCGTTACTGGATTCGCTGCCACAATGGGTGAGGGCTTCACTCTAGTGCACGATAACGCTCGTGCCCATCGAGCTAGACAGGTCAATCAGTTCCTTCAGATGCATGTCATACAGAGAATGGAGTGGTTTGCCTATTCTGTGGACATGGACTGTATTGAACTTGCATGGAAAGAGCTCAAGAGCGTCCCAACAAACAATTCAGAAACTATTCATAATGTTGAATTTTGGGTTTATGCCGTGTTTTATTATATTGCAATTCGACGCGTTTCGAAAGAAACCATGTCTTTCATCGTCAGGAATAATCTGGAATACGACAATGTTGCTAAGAGAAAGCAACGAAGAACATATAGAAGGTGCCCAAAGATGGACGCCATTATAGCCCCATGTTAGGGACAACGGAAAGCAGCAGTGAATTACTTTCTCAGGGTTCTGATAATAGGTAGCCAGGATTCACTGAGATTGTAGCCGGTGTCGCGGTTGAAATTATTCCTGACGATGAAAGACATGGTTTCTTTCGAAACGCGTCGAATTGCAATATAATAAAACACGGCATAAACCCAAAATTCAACATTATGAATAATAACACGGGCCGTGAAAGTCTAAATGACAATTCAGAAACTGATTTAACCCTTTATAGCGCAGAATATCATTGAATATCTTTTATTTGCATTTATTTCAATTTAATTTTAATTGTATTGCCCTAATATTAATTATTAGACTGTTAATTTTAATTTTTGTTTTCTTTAACTTGTTAATGTTCTTAAAATTAAGATTATAAAATAATAGAATTTTCATTTTTATAAGCTTATTTATTTTTAATTCTAATTCTCTTAACTTTGTAAATTAAATTGTTTCACCGTAATATTAATTTATTTATTTTTTCTTTAAAGTATTTATGTTCTAAAAATGAAGGATAAAAAAGTATTATAATTTTAAATTTTATGAGCTTGAAAATGAAAATCCACAGCCTGCTTCCAGTCTCCGACCGGGTCAGGAATGGAATGAATGAAGCCCCCATCTAGCGGCGAGAATATGAACTGTGCCGGCTGCCGAGGCCTGACGCACTCCTCTGGGGCAATGATTAAATGAATGACAGATGAAATGAAATGATAGTGGAGAGTGTTGCTGGAATGAAATTTTGACAGGGAAAACCGGAGTACCCGGAGAAAAACCTGTCTGCCTCCGTTTTGTCCAGCACAGATCTCACATGGAGTGACCGGGATTTGAACCACGGACTCAGCGGTGAGAGGCTGGCGTGCTGCCGCCTAAGCCACGGAGGCTTAGGTCAAGTAGATAAAGAGATAATATTTGGTTTCAGTAATATTCAGACTTGAGCCGTCCAGTTTCAAAACGCGTTTAATCCACTTGTGAATAAGGATCATGTCGTAATAGTACATTGTACAACGAGCCTATAATGGCTATAATTAAGACACGAGTAGTTTATAAAACGAGCGTATGCGTGTTTTATAATTTCCATACAAGTGTCTTAATTACCATTATAGGTGAGTTGCATACGACTGTTTATGTTCGACGATAATTATAAGTATTTTATGTTCGAACATAAATATTCATAAATATCTGTTCAGTCACTAGAATGTTGTGATCGGGTGCTGCGCTGGGTAGTAAATCTCTGACCGGCCGACGCATGCGCTCCGTGTGCTTCAATGCCATATGTGCAGATTGTGCACCAGTATTCAGTAAAACTCTCACCGAAGTCGTTTCAAAACAACGCGCTGTGTAGAAATTGGATTTGGGGATATTAAGGTACAGTGCTTCCGTGGCTTAGGCGGCAGCACGCCGGCCTCTCACCGCTGGGTCCGTGGTTCAAATCCCGGTCACTCCATGTGAGATCTGTGCTGGACAAAACGGAGGCAGACAGGTTTTTCTCCGGGTACTCCGGTTTTCCCTGTCAAAATTTCATTCCAGCAACACTCTCCACTATCATTTCATTTCATCTGTCATCCATTTAATCATTGCCCCAGAGGAGTGCGTCAGGCCTCGGCAGCCGGCACAGTTCATATCCTCGCCGCTAGATGGGGGCTTCATTCATTCCATTCCTGACCCGGTCGGAGACTGGAAGCAGGCTGTGGATTTTCATTTTCAAGGTACAGTGCTATTTCTTGTCTCATATTCACCAGTTTATTTACGCAAACATATGGACGGTGCACTTTCGGTAATTCATATAGAGATGATGGATTTTGAGCGCATGCGCGAAGGTATCCTTATCTAATTGGTCACACAACTGTTTCTTGAGCTCTGATTGGTGGAAGAAACTGTTTCATAATGAAAAATAGTGTTATAATGAGCCTCATTATAGTACAGTTTTCTGACATATAATAGTCAGGGTCGAACATAAAATTATTTATTTAATTATTAGCCTACTTTTCACATTTTGCAAAAATGAGGAAAAGGTAGACTTATGAGATCGATCCGGGAAAATGTGTGTCTGTCTGTCTGTCCTTCTGTCTGTCTGGCTGTGTGTGTGTTCCCCCCTATCAACTCCTAAACGGCTGCAGCAATCAAAACCAAATTTAGTATGAGTAAAGATGTGCACCGGAATATCTCACGTCCATATTTGAAAATGATGTCAGTGCTACCAACTGCTGAAAAAACGCACTAGAAATTTGAGCTCCATGTTGGATATCTCGCAAGGTATGCATGGGAGCTATTCCAAAATTGGTACACATGCAGATAATACTATATCAGTTTAATTTCCAGGAGGCTAACAATGACAGTGTTGCCAAAAAAAATTTAAGCCTTCTGATAGGTCCAATGTTTAAATGCTTATAACTTCTACACTATCAATTGGATTTCAACCAAATTTTGTATGTAATATCTGTACATAAACAGATATGATTGAGCGTATTCTTAAGAGCCAGCAGGGCTGCCAACTGTTCATAATTGCTCTCTCTCTATTTTTTTAAATCCAAGTACCAATATATCAGAAAGTATGCAAGCCAACAGCTTTAAACTATGCACAGGTATATTCTGACATTTTAGATTAATTTGGAGTAACTTATATACGTCAGTTCTACCAACATGATTATAAGCCTGCTGATAGTACCAATTTTTAAATACATTTAACTTCTCTACTATAAGTTGGATTTCAACCAAATTTCGTATGTGCTATGTGTACCATAACAGATATGACTGAAAGTATTGTTAAGATCAATCAGGGCTGCCAACTGTTAATAAATGCTGTCCATATTTTTACCCTAATATCAATATATCAGAAAGTATGCAAGCCAACAGCTCTATACTTTGCACACGTATAGCACCTGACATTGTAGATTAATTTGGAGTAATTAATACAAGGCAGTGCTGCCAACATGATTCTATGCCTGCTGATATGTCCAATTTTAAAATACATGTAACTTCTATACTAACAAATGGATTTCATCCAAAATTGGCACAACAAGATATCATAATATTTTAGATTATTTCTGACCAGCACACGCATGGCATTGTTGCCAACATGCTTTTACGCATCCAATGTCTAACTGCATGTAATGTCTATTGGTCTTCATTCAAATTTTGTATTCTGTACCTTAAGAGATGGAACTAAGAATATATTCAGTCACCAGGGCTGCCAACTGTAGTGCTCTATTAGGCTACATTATACCAGGTATATTTTGAACTAATTTGATATTTCGATATTACCAACTTAATTTCGTCATTATTCTAGATAGGTTCATATTCTGTAGAATAATCATTGGCATGAAAAGTAGGCTGTATAGTTCTTCACGGAACTTCTTGTTTATTTCTTTTTTGTATTTGTATTTTTTTTTTTTTCGTTTTGTTTTATTTTGAATTTGTTTTGTTTTATTTTGATTTTCCAGAAAACAAACATAAACCGTAAAATAATAAACACGAAGCAAAAATAAAAATTCAAAAACAAAAGCAAAAGCAGAAAACAAAACAACAAGAAACACAAAGCAAAAAGCAAAATTCAAAAAAGTAAAAGCAAAAAAAAAACACAAAACCAAAACCAAGAAAGAAGAGCAAAAAGTAAAATTCAAAAGCAAATGCAAACATAAAACCAAAATCCAAAAACAAAATGCAAAAAGTAGAAAACAACAAACACAAAAGATACGGGAGGCGAAGTCCAGAGAAACGTTTCTCATGAAAATGATTCTTATTCACATGTGGACTAAACTAGTTTTGCAACAGGATGACTCACTTCCAAAATAACATGAATATGTTGGTACATGGCTGAAACATTCAACCATCAGATCATTGACAGTATAAATATTGTAGATGAGTAATACAGACCACTAACCCGCTGTCCAAGAATGAGGTAATCTTCCCCGAACCCACGGCTCAATAGGGCCCACAAAAAATTAAACAAGAAGTTCCGTGACGAACTAAAGAGCCTACTTTTCTTAAAATTTAAGATTCTTGCCAATGATTAATCTATATGGATCTATCTAGAATAATGACGAAATTAAGTTGGTAATATCGAAATTTCTAATTAGTTCGAAATACTATATACCTGGCATTATGTAGCCTATTAGAGAACTACAGTTGGCAGCCCTGGTGACTGAATATATTCTTAGTTCCATCTCTTAACGTACAGAATACAAAATTTGGCTGAATTCCAATGGATAGCATGGACGTTACATGCAGTTAATCGTTGGAACTAACAGCGCGCGTAAAATCATGTTGGCAACAATTGCATACATGTATTGGTCATAAATAATCTGAAATAATATGATCTATTGTTGTGTCAATTTTGAATGAAATCCATTAGATAGTATAGAAGTTACATGCTTCTTAAAATTGGACATATCAGCAGGCTTAGAATCATGTTGGCAGCATTGTTGCAGGCCAATACCAGTTACTCCAAATTAATCTAGAAGCCAGGTACTATACGTGTGCAAACTTTAGAGCTATTGGCTTGCATACTTTCTGATATATTGATATTAGGGTAACAAAAATAGAGACAGTATTTATTAACAGTTGGCAGCCCTGGTTACTCTTAAGAATCGGCATTGTCATATCTGTTATGGTACACATAGCACACACGAAATTTGGTTGAAATCCAAATGATAGTATAGAAGTTGCATGTATTTAAATTTGGACCTCTCAGCAGGCTTAGAATCATGTTGGTAGCTCAGACGTATTTAAGTTACTCCAAATTAATATAGAATGCCAGGTACTATACGTGTGCATAGTTTAAAGCTGTCGGCTTGCATACTTTCTGATATATGGGTATTTGGATTTAAAAATTGAGAGCATTTATTAACAGTTGGCAGCCCTGGTGGCTCTTGAGAGTACGCTCAGTCATATCTGTTTATGTACACATAGCACATACGAAATTTGGTTGAAATCCAATAGATAGTGTAGAAGTTATATGCATTTAACAATTAGACCTATCAGCAGGCTTAGAATCATTTTGGCAACACTGCCATGTATGGCTTCCTGGAAATTAAACTGCAATATTATTATCTGTACGTGCGCCAATTTTGGAATAGCTCTCATTCATACCTTCTAAGATATCCAACATGGAGCTCAAATTTCAATTGCGATTTTCCAACAGTAGGTAGCACTGATATAATTTTCAAATATGGCCGTGAGATATTCAGGTATATATCTTTAGTCCTACCATTTTTTTTCGATTGCTGCAGCCGTTTAGGAGTTGATAGGGGGGGGGGGACACAAACACACAGCCAGACAGACAAACAGAAGAACAGACAGACACACATTTTCCCGATCTCATAAGTCTACTTTTTCCTCATTTTTGCAAAATGTGAAAAGTAGGCTAAAAATCACGCGTAAAGAATGGAAAAAATATTGTTTTTTTTTTGGGGGGGGGAGTCAAATAAATTCTTGAAACAGAAGATAATACTGGCAAAAGTTTGAAAACTCAAACTGTGAACTTCGTCACAGAAATTCAAGATTGTAGAGGACAGTCCTATGACAACGCACCAAACATGTCTGGAAAGTATCAGAGTCCGCAAGCCAAAATATTAGAACTGAATCAATTTGCGATATATGTTCCTTGAGGTACACATTCCCTCGCTTTATTTGGACAATCTGCTGTTAAATGCTGTTTTTACGCAGTTGTTTTTTTTTCTTTCTATAATGCAATCATTGTATAACTTCTTTTCTGAAAATCCTCACCGTTTGGGCGTCTTGAAAAATTATATCAAAAACGCTAAAACTTTGAAATCATTGTCAGATACGCGCTGGGAAGCACATGCTAATGCAACGAACGCAGTTTATGATTCGTTTCACAATATTGTCGAGGCTTTAGAAAACATTGAAGATGATGAGTCGGAAAATAATGACACTCGGCATGAAGTGGGGTGCATCGCAAACAGAATGCAGAAATTCGAATTCGGTTTCATGTTAATTTTGTGGGATTCAATTTTGACTTCTATCAGAATCAGACTCAGAATCAGAATCAGACATTTTAAGGAAAATCAACTCCGATGATGTTATTGAAACTTTCTGCAAAACAAAATGCAGAAAAAAGTTTTTCTGAAAATGTACAAATGATTTAAATTGTATTCATTATCATTGTAAATTTGTAAATAAAATCTCTTTCAAAGTTATGATTGACTTTTTATCATTTCATATGACGTCATGCAGCCACGCGGGAAGCGAGTGCGTGACGTCATGCAGCCGCGCGGGAAGCAGAAGCTAATGGTTATTGGAGTCTGTTGAAAGAGTCCTGAGGCGTCGAGCGACCTGGGTCTTTGAGCGAAGCGAACACAGGAATACAGGGTGACTTCTAAAGAGATATATAAGATGCCATATAAGAATACAGGGTGCCTCCTAAAGAGGTGCACAAGATGTCAGACAAAGTTACAGGGTGACTCCTAAAGAGATATACAATATGCCAGATAAGAATACAAGGTGACTCTTAAAGAGGTGTACAAGATGGCAGCGTGACTCCTAAAGAGGTGCACAAGATGTCAGACAAGAATACAGGGTGACTCCTAAAGAAGTGTACAAGATGTCACACAAGAATACAGGGTGACTTCTAAAGAGATATACAAGATGCCAGATAAGAATACAGGGTGCCTCTTAAAGAGGTGTGCAGGATGTCAGAGCAAATTACAGGGTGACACTTAACGAGGTGTACAGTATGTTAGATTCAATTCAAACACAGGGTGACCCTTAAAGAGGTTTGCAAGATATCAGATTCAAATAATGGGTGACTCTTAAAGAGTTGTAAAAGATGTCAGACTCAAATACAGGGTGACCCTTAAAGAGTTGCCCGCGCGGAAAGCCTAAGTTAATGAGTAATGGAGTCTGTTGAAAGAGTCCTGGGATTTCGAGCGAAGCGAGAAGCCCTCCTGAACCTTTCTAACATGTGTAGCATTTGTAGCATGCATCATTTGAAATGATATAACGTTTTGTCTTTCAGACTGACTGTAGTTTTTTAAGAATATCTGGTTGATTTGCGCATTATCACTTATTGCTATTGTGGCCGCTGGGGCTCTTTCTCTTATATGTGCGGAGAAAACGTTTCCGCGGGTCTGGAAAGTCATTCTCAGGTATTTGAACTTATTTACTATGTTTAGTTTTCTGCCGTTGCACATGATCCCTTCATGTTCTGATAGCCTTCCTCCTCTCCTAAAGATCATTGTGACAGTTTTATCCTCATTTAGGTTCAGGTCATTTGGTTTTGACCATACTGTTAGTCCGTTGAAAGCTTCCTAAAGGCTGTCTTGGTGTTGTGATAGTCTACTAGTTACATAGGTGAACGTCTAGTAGTGGCCTTGTAACGTGTTTTTCGAGGGTATTTTACGCCACTGACATAAGTCAGTAGGAAGCCATTCAATATTTATTTACGTGGCAAATTGTTCAGCCAAGAGAAATTTCATGTAACTTATAATTATTATTATTAAGGTATTTTTTGGAGCGTTTTTTTTAAATAAAATTATAAGTATACAGATAGGTTTTCGATGATATAGAGAACACTATCAAGCGAATTATTACGAACAACATTATCGCGGAAAATTATATGATTACGGAATTTTACGGATTTTTGTTAGTTAAAGTTTGTTGAGAGAGATGAGTCACTGGGAATTCGGCTACAGGCTTATTCTTGTCGAGAAGCGTGACGCAAGCGGGGTTGCTGCATCAAGAAAAGGCGAAATGGCCTGGACCGGTAATCGACATCTTTGTCGACCCGAGTGTATTGACCCTGAGGTGGGGAGTATCGCGTGGTGTCTCAGCCAATCACAGGGGACCGGGCGACTTGAAGACGGCTCCTGAGAGGGGATGCGACGAGTGCATATATGGTTTGCGCGGCAAGGAGGCAGGGCGATTATCTTTGTAAAACTTGACCGTTGTGGTTGCACGTGTGGTTGGTTCCGATGTGATCGGACCATAACTTAACATATCTACAAGTATCTCTTCAACTGACGAAGAAGATGACGACGTCCAGAAGGCTGTGGGAAGCTCTCTTCAGCATCAAGTACGAGAGAAATGCTGCGGCAATTTCCAATGGTAAGCGCGAATGATTCAGAACTACATAATCTCTCGTTTCTTTGTTTCAAATTCAGTATTTCAGTAACTCTTAGCTTGGGAATAATAGTAAAATCAGTAATTTATCCGACTCCGTTTTCACGTAATTCTCTAGCGGTAATATTCAAATCGCAACGCTCCAATTTAAAATTTGTTATTATTATTATTATTAATTTTGCCATACTTGTTTTTTAAATAATAAATTCATTTCTTTTAACCATGCACTCTTTGCTTTCAGTAGGTAGCATTAGATATAGACCAAATTCCTTCTCCTGATACAATTGTTAGTTGGGTTAATGATCAAATCATACCACGATCTGAGTGTAAAGATTCTTGAAGGTGTTCTGCCAGAGCTAGGTGTTGTTAAATATAAATTTAGATTTCAACATAGCGTTGAGATCTTGGCGCCCATTAATACAACGTATCTTAGTCAGGGTAAATATTTCAAAGTGCAAGGCAGGGCTAGTAGAAGCGGAACACGTGTCACCCAACAGTGAGGCCTAGTAAGAACGTTTCACTTTTACACCCAACAGTGAGGGCAAAGGAAAGCGTTACAGCCTTTATCAGTGTACAAAATTTTGGGGTGATATCAGTAATAGCTTTGGAGGTCCAGAATACCGGTGAAATATTTCGCACAGCGGCCATGCTGGATTGGTGAGACGTAATAACATTTGAAGGGCACAGTCGGAGCCGGCCAAGATGGTGCTATGACCTTACCGAGTTTCATTGAGATGAAGTGGGGAGAGGTGGTGGGTGAAAAAAAAAAGGGGGAAAGGGGCCTCAAATTTACAATTGCATAGGGCCACTGTGAGTTTTAATCCGGCACTGCGCCCCATTGGTGCTCAGTATGCCTCGTCATCTGCAAGCCTGCCTTAGAGCTCCATGATACACATGTGTGCTCAGTCCCACATTATCACTTTTGTTACTCCTTGCTGTCTCTTTTGCAAAGAAGATTGTGTGTTGCTCTTCTGGTAACGGTGCAGGAGACATGAACGCAGGGGGGAAAAATAACTTGTGAAATTTGCAATAAATACCTTTTCTAATGATTTAAAATTGATCTGGGAATGGTGTAGTTCACTCCTCGGCTGTCCATAACCCGTCCACCATCCCAAATTATAACACGACTTATATAAGTTAGCACAAATTTCAGCTCTGGCATCCATTTTCGGCGTTGGAACAGTAGTGCCAACCCCACGCATACGGCACTCATTTAGGTGGTTTTCTAAAACAAAAGAACGTCAATCTCAATTCATAGCGCACCAAGTTCATTCATACTTTTAACACTGTGTAAGATTACGCACTTTTTCGGAGTGTGTGTTTTTTTTTTGTTATATATGGTATTTTTCTGCATTATAAAATTTGTTTTAGTAAAAGTTACATTTGCCTAGACCAATAACTTTGACAATGGTTACAGCCTAACACGTCCAATCCAACGGTTCTTCGTCAACCGTGCCCCGCTAGCTTCCCGCGGCCAAAGGTCGCACCTACACCCGACCATTCTAACCTTCGTTTTGTTCAATCCAATGGTTTTTGACAATGGTTACAGCCTAACCCATCTAGATCAATGGTTTTGACAATGGTCACAGCCTAACGCGTCCAGATCAATGGTTTTAACAATGGTTACAGCCTAACGCGTCCGGATGAATGGTTTTGACAATAGTTACAGCCTAACGCGTCTAGATAAATGGTTTTGACAATGGTTACAGCCTAACGCGTCCAGATCAATGGTTTTGACAATGGTTACAGCCTAACGCGTCCAGATCAATGGTTTTGACAATAGTTACAGCCTAACGCGTCTAGATAAATGGTTTTGACAATGGTTACAGACTAACGCGTCTAGATAAATCGTTTTGACAATGGTTACAGCCTAACGCGTCTAGATCAATCGTTTTGACAATGGTTACAGCCTAACGCGTCCAGATCAATGGGTTTGACAATAGTTACAGCCTAACGCGTCCGGATCAATGGTTTTGACAATGGTTACAGCCTAACGCGTCTAGATAAATGGTTTTGACAATGGCTACAGCCTAACGCGTCTAGATAAATGGTTTTGACAATGGTTACAGACTAACGCGTCTAGATAAATGGTTTTGACAGTGGTTACAGCCTAACGCGTCCAGACCAATGGTTTTGACAATGGTTATACCCTAACGCATTCAGATTTGTTAGTAGTGGTGTATTTTATATCTTACATGTTGGGCACACTGCCATCACATCAATGTTTCGTCATGTCTCGCCCAGCTGGAGTGAGCAATATGGCCGCCGTAGTTCAAATTCAACAAGAAAGGAACATACATAATTACGTAATTGAGCACATATTAGTCTTAATGAAGGGCAATTTCAATAGGTATTGTCCCGTGGAACCCCTGAACATCAAATACTATCACTTACCATGTAAGTGAAACTGTGAAGGTCAGGTTCCTGTCTCATGCACTAGATTGTGTATTAAGTGAATTCATACACATAGCAAAATAAACAAGTTACTGAATCGCAACATTCAAAACTCTTTTTGAGCACTGTGGAAGGCAGTTTATGAGTGGTGGCGAAGATCGATTTAACTTTCGACCATTCATTAACATTCCAATAATCTGGAAGTTTTACTTGGTTATTTATATACAAGGTAAAAATTCTTGCCTCCTGTGAGGTTTGAACTCACGACCCCTGGTTTACGAGACCAGTGCTCTACCACTGAGCTAAGGAGGCTACGCGCTATCGTGCTCCTTCCAGCGTGGAGAGAAGGGCGAACTGTCCTTACTAACCTTCATGTGTTCGGCATTCCCAGGCGTGGATCGAGCACGAATAAATGAGTCATATTGCTGCTATGACCACCCAAGCCCGAGAAAAAGTTGTTTTTCAAAATTCACAACAACTATTTAAAGAAACGTCAGATCAGATTAAAACTTCACATACGCGTTAAGAATAAGTTCCTTTAAGACGTATTAGAGAGCCTCCGTGGCTTAGGCGGCAGCACGCCGGCCTCTCACCGCTGGGTCCGTGGTTCAAATCCCGGTCACTCCATGTGAGATCTGTGCTGGACAAAACGGAGGCACACAGGATTTTCTCCGGGTACTCCGGTTTTCCCTGTCACAATTTCATTCCAGCAACACTCTCCACTATCATTTCATTTCATCTGTCATTCATTTAATCATTGCCCCAGAGGAGTGCGACAGGCTTCGGCAGCCGGCACACTTCATATCCTCGCCGCTAGATGGGGGCTTCATTCATTCCATTCCTGACCCGGTCGGAGACTGGAAGCAGGCTGTGGATTTTCATTTTCAAGACGTATTAGAGTTTCGTTACGATCCGATCAATACTTTTAACGTAATGATCCTTCTAAGTGAGCGTTCCGTGAACTTGGTAAGAAAAACCGGTACTCTTTTTGTTCAATCTGCTATAAAATTTTAACGAGATACAATGCAAATATTTACTCTATATCGTTAAACGACAAATAAAACAAAGGACATTTTGGTGTAGGTTGTTCCTATGTAAGACTAAGGGTAAAGGTTTTATTGACCTCTAAACTCTAGTATCTATACTTATTTCCCCGACTGTAGTGTCTATCTCTCTCTTTATATTAAAACCAATGTTACGTGATATTGTCTGTCTTGTCTCCTATGCGTTCCGATTGCGATGAAATTTGGAGTTGTTGTGTGCACTCCAGGGATGATTTCTGGCTACAAATTATTTATGTAACACAAGGAAGCTTTTAATTCCCACAGTGGCCCAATTGCACAATCTGTATACTAACGACACCGCAACGCCAGGTGTTAGAATAGCTTGCTGATTCATCGCGAGGTGACATGTCCATGGATGTCTCATCATAAGGACCGGGGCACCAGACAGAAAAACAAAGAATGTTGTTTAGCCAAAGGCACTTCAGTTTCTATCTTTGTTGGGCCAGGCGCGGATCTAGAGTTTGGCTTGGGGGGTCACAGAATCGAAATTGTTAAGAAAAATGGTATCACTAACAACGCATTCACAAAATAACCAAACGTACAAAACCAGACCATTTTTTTTGCAAGCGTTTAGCGCACCAAATATATTCGTAGACATTGAAACTGCGTGTTTTGCGACTTTTACATCGAGCTTCGAGAAAAGTATCAAGGTACGTTACAGTTTCGGCAAGTCGAGTTGGTACCGACAAAGGGAGAAAGTCACAGCTTAAATTGCCAACCAAGCTTGCAGTTTGCACATCGGCAAAATTTTTGGTGCGAAAAAATCCCCAAATTCCTATCCGTGCACTGCTGCACATTCATCGTGACATCACTATAAACATCGATTCGGTAATCACAAGGTTTGCTAAACAAAATAGACGAGTTGATTTTGTTATATAAATAATCGTTTTTATATAACAGGTATGAAGTTGTAAATATGTACAGTTGTAACAGAACTTAATAATTGCAATAAAGATATTTTCAATATTGAATAAAATGATGAAAAAACCTGTTTTTCAGTTAAAATTCGTTAAGTTTTATTTGTCTGGTTATTGTGTTTTCGTTTTTTGAGTTTGCAAAAAAAAATGTGGTCCCCCTGAATCCGCGCCTGTCTTGGGCTGCTGTGACCAATATTGCAGGTTCGAATCCTGGTGCAGCCAATTGGCATTTAAGGGTGCGCAAATGTGAGGGGGCCGTGTCAGTAGCTTGACTGGCACGTCAAAGAACCCCTTCGGGCAAAAATTCCGCCATCCCGGCGTCTTTAAAAGCCGCAGTTGTTAAAAGGGTCGTAAAACAAACAACATTATTACTATCCTCCTTTCTGTGTTTGATTGGTATTGCATTGCATGCCGGGTATAGATAGTAACTAAATGATGAATAGGGGGCGGATTTCTATGACCTAAAAACATAAAAATATGACTTAATGAATAGCATCTACGTTACATAGAAACACTTTTATTACTCCATCCGTACTGAATATGTTTTCACCTAACTCGTGAACAAAACTTCGCAACTTCCCACAAATTGAGACTTTCATTTTAGGCATATTGAAAGGAACTGAATGACTGAAGCTCCCTAATGTGTGATCAAGGTCATTCAGTGTGTTGAAGGTGGAAGAGGGAAGGGCGAAGGAGAGAAGAACGATGACAAATAACTGCGGAATTACCTCTGCTTCCATGTAAACAATAGCCCGGTTTCCAGGAATTGACCCAGCTAGCAAACAATAGTTCCTACCTGTTAGAAACATTCCATTTATTATTAGTCGTTTACCCTCCAGGTTGGTGGAACCCACGGACTCAGCGAGGGAACTCACCACTACCGCCTCTACGGGCAGTGTCCTAGAGCGGGGAACATCGAATTGGAAGGGATACAACTGGTGAGGTGGGATTGGCACCTCGTCCAGGCGGCCTCACCTACAAAGCGAACAGGGGCCCCATGAGGGAAGGTAAGGGATGGATAGGCAAGGAAGAGGGAAGGAGGCGGCCATGGCCTTGAAGAAGGAACCATCTTGGCATTTGCCCGAAGACGAAGTGGGAAACTACGGAAAACCACTTCGAGGATGACTGAGGGGGAATCGAACCCCCTCTACTCATTTGGGTCACCCGAGGCTGAGTAGACCACGTTCCAGTCCTCGTACCTCTTTTTCAAATTTCGTGGCAGAGCCGGGGATCGAACCCAGGACCTCCGGGGCGGCAGCTAACCATGCTGACCGCTACTTACACTACTTAATAATGGTTCTTCAGTAGTACAGTATATTCCAGTCTATCCTGAACAATAATTTCTAGAGCTTATTTTGATAAAACGAAGCCTCCGTGGCTTAGGCGGCAGCACGCCGGCCTCTCACCGCAGGGTCCGTGGTTCAAATCGGGATCACTCCATGTGAGATCTGTGCTGGACAAAGCGGAGGCAGACAGGTTTTTCTCCGGGTACTCCGGTTTTCCCTGTCAAAAATTTCATTCCAGCAACACTCTCCACTATCATTTCATTTCATCTGTCATTCATTTAATCATTGCCCCAGAGGAGTGCGTCAGGCCTCGGCAGCCGGCACAGTTCATATCCTCGCCGCTAGATGGGGGCTTCATTCATTCCATTCCTGACCCGGTCGGAGACTGGAAGCAGGCTGTGGATTTTCATTTTTTCATTTTGATAAAACGAAATTCAAATGAAAATTACCAAAATATGCCATAAAACCTGTTTAATGCTTGGAAACGTGTTGAAAATGCAAGACTATAAGATATAATGTTAAGGGAAAAAATATGACTTCTCTTAGAAATCAGCCCCCTAATGATGAATAACTGACTACTGTAGTAGATGTTATCGCGCGGCGGCGCGGCGCGCCGAGGACGATACGGTGCGGTGTGTAAACTTGCCATGTGTTATCGCAGCGATGTGGAAACCTTGCGAGTGGTTTTTATCTGTGGCACTGTCCTAGTTTGGGCCGAGGCGAACACCCTGTTGCACATAGACCACTGCCCCATATTCCGGGAGATAACACCTGCACTCGCCCTTCGGGTCGTTCACCTGCCCAAATTTACTAAACTACTCCAGCGTTTAGAAAAAACTGTGGGTCTTATGGGCTTTTACTTGAAACGGACCCCCCCCCCCCCCCCCTTCACTGGTTTTGTTACCTCACCTGTTATCATAAAAGAACTCTGAACATATATTTTTTTCGTCATAATAGCTTCCTACAATTATCTGCCAATTGATTACCTTTGTTATTGCATACAAGTATCGTTTATACACACATCAAAAAAAGTTTTGCATCACCTCGGTTCCCAGATCTCCGGCATATAGACGTTGACTGTGTATATTGTATCCAAGATACAGTCCCTTTGACTGTTCATAGATGTCACTAAAACTGCTCAAAGATGTAAACAACCATGCATGAGCAGGGCCTATTAGACGGAGGGGGTACGACAGCCGATCAGTTCCAGTCATTCCACCAGGACGAAGGTACGCTGCTCATGTTGTCTGTAGTTCTACCATGCCTAGAAGGTCAATACCGCAGTTCGATCGCGTCCGCATTGTTACTTTGTGTCAAGAAGGGCTCTCAACAAGGAAAGTTTCCAGGCGTCTCAGAGTGAACCAAAGCGATGTTGTTCGGTCATGGAGGAGGTACAGAGATACAGGAACTGTCGATGACAGGCCTCGCTCAGGCCGCCCAAGGGCTACTACTGTAGTGGATGACCGCTACTTACGGATTGCCGCTCGGAGGAACCCTGACAGCAATGCCACCATGTTGAATAATGCATTTCGTTCAGCCACAGGACGTCGTGTTTCAACTCAAACTGTGCGCAATAGGCTGCATGATGCGCAACTTCACTCCCGACGTCCATGGCGAGGTCCAGCTTTGCAACCCCGACACCATGCAGCGCGGTACAGATGGACCCAACAACATGCTGAATGGACCCCACGGAATTGGCATCACGTTCTCTTCACCGATGAGTGTCACATATGCCTTCAACCAGACAATCGTCGGAGACGTGTTTGGAGGCACCCTGGTCAGGCTGAACGTCTTAGACACACTGTCCAGCGAGTGCAGCAAGGTGGTGGTTCCCTGATGTTTTGGGGTGGCATTATGTGGGGCCGACGTACGCCACTGGTGGTCATGGAAGGCTCCGAAACGGCTTTACGATACCTGAATGACATCCTCCGACCCATAGTGCAACCATATCGGCAGAATATTGGAGAGGCATTTGTCTTCATGGACGACAATTCTCGACCTCATCGTGCACATCTTGTGAATGCGTTCCTTCAAGATAACGACATCGCTCGACTACAGTGGCCAGCATGTTCGCCAGACATGAACCCTATCGAACATGCCTGGGATATGTTGAAAAGGGCTGTTTATGGACGTCTTGACCCACCAACCACTCTGAGAGATTTACGCCGAATTGTCGTTGAGGAGTGGGACAATTTGGACCAACAGTGTCTTGATGAACTTGTGGATAGTATGCCACGACGAATACAGGCATGCATCAATGCAAGAGGACGTGCTACTGGGTATTAGAGGTAGTGGTGTGTACTGCAATCTGGACCACAAATGCTGAAAGTCTAGCTGTATGATGGTACAACATGCAATGTGTGGGTCTCATGAGCAATAAAACGAGCTGAAATGTTGTTTGTGTTGATCTCTATTCCCTTTGTATTTAAAGGTTCCGGAACTCTTGGAACCGAGGTGATGCAAAACTTTTTTTGATGTGTGTATTACGTCTTAGTGATTTAAACATTTTTGAGGTTTGCACGCTGGAAAGAAGAGCCTCGTCCTGTGCTGCATGCTCGCCCGGAGTGGAGCAAGTGCTCAGTTACGCCGACAACATAAGTTCTGAAGCACTATCCGTCTTTGGTTTATTGTTGTGTGTCTGTTTTATTTTCTGTTCGATCGAATCTGGGCTGCCGACAGTTGGGTTCCAACCCACTATCTCCCGAATGCAAACTCACAGCTGCGCGCCTCTAACCGCACGGCTAACTCGCTACTATATTACAAATATTAATCTAAACAAAACAACGGGAATAGAATTGAAAGAAACTAAATTACAGCCTAACTAATAACTAAAAAGGTGATGATCAACAGTATTGCTGACGTAAAAATTGTTAACATCGTCAGCATACATCCGAGAAGGGAGGAAGCGTTGTGCTCTCGACATCTGGCAATCAGTAATGCGCCATATCACAACGAAATGAATGTCGTTATTGGTTCCCTTCGCGTGCGGTATCCTTAATACTGGTCCAATCCGTTAACACCTGCAAAACTGCACCTTCCTGTGCGTGTTCTACTCCAGGTAGCTGCTGGGGTTGTGTTGTCTCGCTAACTTATGAAAGCGCAGTACTCGAAGCGGATGAACATAACGTGTGACGTCAGCGCTACCTCTGCCTAGAGTTAGCAACACTGTCGCCATAAGGCTCCATAGTCTTTTCTAAACGCTGGATGCTCTATAATTGAAGAGTGGTCGCCTCAGTAGCGTAGCGGTCAGTATGGTTACCTGCCGCCCCGGAGGTCCTGGGTTCGATTCACGGCTCTGGAACGGGATCTACTCAGCCTCGGGTGGCCCAAATGAGTTGAGGGGTTTCGATTCCCACCTCAGCCATCCTCGAAGTGGTATTCCGTGGTTTCCCACTTCGTCTTCAGGCAAATGCCGGGATGTAACCTACTGTAAGGCCACGGCTGCCTCCTTCACTCTTCCCTGCCTATTCATCCTAAACTTCCCCTCCCTTCCCTCATGAGGCCCCTGTTCGCTTTGCAGGTGAGGTCGCCTGGGCGAGGTGCTGATATTAATAATATTAATAATAATATTGTATGGCCTCGGGTGCCGGGTGCAAGCTTTGTTATTTGACACCCAAAGGGTAGCTAGCATGTCGAATTTCGTTGTTCCTTGAAGCACTATGAAAGTCAAGGAGGCTCCTTGAAGACTATAGCGCTTCCTAGTAGAGAAATTAGGAACTTTGTGTTCGCGGGAACTCCCGAGATTAATTTTGCCATTATGAACACTGCCTACTGAATTCAAATGGGTTCTTTGACATGCCAACATTGTATGACATGGTGTCGTAATTTTTTCCGCCTTTCAAAAAAAAAAATCACTTACCACGGCCAGGAGCGAACCTGCAAGCTTGGGGTTACTAGACCGACACGTTGACACGTTGACACCTCTCCAGTTGTATCCCGCACAACCAAATGTTCCACCCGTAAAGGCGGAAGTGGTGAGTTCCCTCACTGAGTCCCTGGAGGGTAAAATCGATTAAACAATTGAAAAGTGGAAAGTTCAGAGCGTGCCGGTGGCGGGGAAAGAGTTCATGACCTGGGAAAGGACGGGAAGGGTGATATAATTGGAAAAAGGGGATTGAAAGAGAATTTTGCTGGAGAAAGTAATGAAGAAGTTCCGTGAAGAACTAAAGCCTATTTTCATTTCATAACCTACTTAAGTTAATTGACTTTATCAACATAAAAACATTTCAGTTTGATTGCTGTAATAGATTCGTAGATATTGAGAACCGTCTAAATATTTCGGATGGTCGCCATGTTGCATTTTTATAAGTATAAGTCTTAAAGTGATATACTATTACATGAGAATTATTGTGCAGGTGTGGTATTCAAACTTCAATCGCATGATTAGGACACAAGAAATAAAACGGAGATTTTGAAATTTCGCACAGCCGCCATCTTGAGGTTATGTAAACAATTGAACTAAATTAGATACCAGTGCATTACAGTGTGTACAAACATTTGTTGTACCTAGTTTCGTTGCGATTGGATGGTTAAATCGCGAGAAAAATTTATTTAAAAGTTTCAACTTCGCTTGGCCGCCATGTTCGTTTTGTAGTTAACAAGTTTTTGAAAGTCTCATACGTGAACTTCCAGTAGTTCCCTTTATCACCGTACAAAATTTCAGCGTGATATCGGTAATAGTTTCAGGGATATAGAATGCCGGTGAAATATTTCGCATAGCCGCCATGTTGGATTGGTGAAACGTAATAAAAGTTGAAGGGCATGGTCGGGGTCGGCCGATGCTATGACCCTACCGAGTTTCATTGAAATCGGTCCAGCCGTTTAAAAGTCATTAGGGAGGGGGGACACACACACAGACACACGGACACAAGGTGATCTCATAATACTATTAGCCTACTTTCGATTTTTGCAAAAGATGAAAGTAGACTTATGAGATCAACACAGGGCGAAAAAAGTGTGTCTGTCTGTGTGTGTGTATGTGTGTGTGTGTGAGTCTGTGTGTGTGTGTGTGTGTGTGAGTGTGTGTACTCTGAATGACTGTCCCCCCTATCAATTCGAACACGGTGAACGCGAATTGACCGAAATTTAGTACAAAGGTAGCACTAGCAAAGGACACCTCAGTGTCATGTTTTATATCACCGCCATCTTGACGGAAACGTAATGGCGGCCACACAAATGTTCAAAGCTTAAATCAAATTACGACTAACCTAATCATCCGATCTCTACCGAATTTTGCAACAACATACCTTTATCGGGGGAGCATCCTTTGACCAAACTAATAGGTCATCAGCCTAATAGTTTGCGGATGGCGGCCATCTTTGTGTGAAAATCGATTCCCCCTATTAATTCAAACACGATGAAACCGAATGGAACGAAATTTGGTACAGAGGTAGCACTAGCAAAGGGCACCTCAGTGCCATGTTTTATATCGCCGCCACCTTGACTGAAACGTAATGGCGGCCACACAAATGTTCAAAGCTTAAATCAAATTACGACTAAAATAATCATCCGATCTCTACCAAATTTTGCAACAACATACCTTTTTGGAGGGAGCATCCTTTGACCAATTTAATAGGTCATTAGCCTAATAGTTTGCGGATGGCGGCCATCTTTGTGTCAAAATCGATTCCCCCTATCAATTCGAACACGGTGAAACCGAATGGAACGAAATTTGGTACAGATGTAGCACTAGCAAAGGGCACCTCAGTGTCATGTTTTATATCGCCGTCATCTTGACGGAAACGGAATGACGGCCACCCAAATGTTAAAAGCTGAAATCAAATTACGACCATCCTAATAATTTGATCTCTACCAGATTTTGCAACAACATGCCTTTTTGTGGAAAGCATCTTATGACTGACTACAAGGTCATCAGCCCAATAGTTTGCAAATAGCGGCCATGTATGTGTGCAAATCCATTCCCCATATCAATTCCAACATGGTGAAACCGAATTGAATGTTTTTTTTTTACAGAGGTAGCACTAGCAAAGGGCACCTCATATTCGTGTTTAATATCCCTATAGCACGTTGTATTTCAACAAGCTACTACAACCAACATTCAATTATACTCCTTGAAAAGGACAAAGAGTTATAACAATACCCATGCATTTAGGAGAAAGTAGGCTATATGTTCTCTACTGAACATCTTGTTTTTTTTTTTCATAAAATGAAAATAGACTAACAAGAAGAACTAAAGCCAATTTTCATTTCATATCCTACTAATGTTAATTGACTTTATCAACATAAAAACATTTCAGTTTGATTGCTTAATAGATTCGCAGATATTGAGAACCGGCGTTGGTGGTGTAGTCGGTAGCATGCTGAAATGCTGTGCCAAGATAACGGGTTCAAACACGGCCAAGGTCAACGGATTTTTTTTAAGAGCGTTAAAATCCTTCAGTATGCCTTCCTTCGGAGGGGAAGTAAAGCCGGCAGTCCCATGTCATAGATTTATGGCATGTAATAGAACCTACCACTAACTACAATTGTGTGAAACTAAATTTGTAGGTTATATTTGATTAATGCTCTATTAAGTTCCAACGTTCGCCACCAGGAGCCCGGTGTGGTGGTATCTGGTAGCCAAGTTCACAACTAGGTGTCGTTGACGGCAGCATTTGGTAGCAAAAGTAGGAACTACTTGAAATTGATTGTCTGCAGTCCTTACCTTAATCACAGATATCACACACTAATACAGTCATCACAACCGGGTGAGTTAGCCGAGGTCGTTACGGCATGACTGCTGGCAGTCGCTCTCATCCGGGAGGCGAGGAGGTTCGAATCCCCCCGCCGGCAACCTTGAAGATGGTCTTCTGTGGTTTCCCATCTTCCTTCCAGGCGAATGCCGGGGTTGGTCCCTACCAATTGGCCACAGCCGCTACCTTCCAACTCCTCGTCCTTGTACATTCCCACATTCCTCCCCGACGGTACTTGTAGCTCACCCATTGGGTGTCCGTCTCGAAGCAGCTACAACACTGGCGAGCCGAACATGTCCTCGGACACTCCCGGCACTAAAAGCCATACGCTAAAAAAAACAGTCATCACAATTAACACCGGTTATCAGACAGATTCTACACACATCCAAAGTACACGGGGCTACAGTACATGACCGCGTTGTCGCAGCCCCTAAACTGTGGAACCAACCAACATGGCGATCGTACGAAATAATTCACCAGTTCTCAATATCTACCAATATCTTTTAGCAATCAAACTGACATATTGTATGCTGATAGAGGCCATTAAAATAAGAGAACTTTTGGGGAAAAGAAGACTAAGTGCTGTAATATTAAGGACACAAATGGAAAGCCTCTAACAGATAGGAAAGAAGAGGTTGAGAGATTGAAAGCTTACATAGAGTGTTTGTATAAGGGAAAGGAGATTGAGAATCACGTAATGGAAAGGGAAGAGGAAATTGATGAGGATGCGAAAGGAGATTTAATATTGAGATCAGAATTCAACAGATCATTGGAAGACTTAAGCAGGAACAAAGCACCAGGCATAGATGATATACCGATTGAGTTGCTACGCTGCATAGGAGATGAAGGTCTGATCAGGTTATTTCAATTGGTGTGTAGGATTTATGAGACAGGTGAGGTACCCTCTGATTTCAAGAAGAATGTTAACATCCCTATACCAAAGAAAACAGGAGCTTACAGGTGTGAAGATTACCGTACAATCAGCTTGATTACTCATGCTACAAAGATCCTGTCTAGAATAATTTACAAGAGGATGGGAAGACAGAAAGAGAGTTGGGTGAAGACCAGTTTGGTTTCAGGAGAAATGTAGGAACAAGAGAAGCTGTACTAAGTCTTAGGCTGATTTTGGAAGGTAGAATAAGGAAAGATAAGAGAACGTTTATGGCATTTTTAGACCTAGAAAAGGCTTTTGATAACGTTGATTGGGCTAAAATTGTTTGACATTTTGAAAACGATTGGAATAAAGTACAGGGATAGGAGGGTGATCTACAATGTAAACAGAAACCAGACAGCAGTTATGCGAGCCGAAGGACATTGTAACGTGTTTTTCGAGGGTATTTTACGCCACTGACATAAGTCAGTAGGAAGCCATTCAATGTTTATTTACGCGGCAAATTGTTCTGCCAAGACAAGTTTCATGTAACTTATTATTATTATTATTAAGGTATTTTTGAAGCATATTTTATAAGATTATAAGTATTCAGATAGGTTTTCGATGTTATAGAAAACACTATCAAGCGAATTATTACATACAACATTATCGCGGAAAATTATATGATTACGGAATTTTACGGATTTTTGTCAGTTAGAGTTTATTGAGAGAGAGATGATTCATTGGGAATTCAGCTACAGGTATATTCTTGTCGAGAAGCGTGACGCAAGCCGTGGGGCACTTCCAGCTGGCTGCATCAAGAAAAGGCGAAATGGCCTGGACCGGTAATCGACATCGTCGCGCCGAGTATATTAACCCTGAGGTCGGGTGTATCGCGTGGTGGCTCAGCCAATCATTGGAGACTGGGCGAGTGGAAGACGGGTCCGGAGAGGGGGTTCGGCGAGGGCATATATTGTTTGCACGCCGAGGAGGGAGGCCGATTATCATTGTAAAACTTGACCGTTGTGGTTGCTCGTGTGGTTGGTTCCGGTGTGATCGGACCATAACTTAACATTTCTACAACAATCTCCACAACTGACGAAGAAGATGGCGACGCCCAGAAGGCTGTGGGAAGCTCTCTTCAGCATCAAGTACGAGGGAAATGCCACGGCAATTTCCAATGGTAAGCGCGAATGACTCAGAACTACATAATCTCTCGCTTCATTGTTTCGTATTCAAAATTTCACTAACTTCTTAGCTTGGGAATAATCAGTAAAATCAGAAATTCATCCGACTCCGTTTTCACATAATTCTCTAGCGGTAATATTCAAATCGTTACGCTCCAATTTAAATTTATTATTATTATTATTATTATTATTAAAATTGCCACTACTTGTTTTTTATATAATAAATTCAATTCTTATACTATGCAATCTTTGCTTTCAGTAGGTAGCTTTAGATATAGACCAAATTCCTTCTCCTGATACAATTGTTAGTTGGGTTAATGATCAAAGCATACCACGATCTGAGTGTGAAGATTCTTAAAGGTCTTCTGCCAGAGCTAGGTGTTGTTAAATATAAATTTAGATTTTAACATAGCGTTGAGGTTTTGGCGCCCATTAATACAACGTATCTTAGTCAGAGTAAACATTACATTTATCACCTCAAACGAGGGACTTGTTGTGTTTTTTCCACACTCTCCCCAGTGAAACATTTACACTTGTCACCCAACAGAGGGGTCACCAATGAACCCATTACACTTGTCATCCCAACTGTGGAGCTTCTTATATAGGTATTTTAAAGTGCAAGGCAGGGCTAAAGAAACCGTTACAATTGTCGCTAGCAACGTGAGGCCGGAAACCTAATAACATTTGTGGAAGGAGATTCTGTGCCTGTATTTTAGTGTTTTTCATTTATCGGTGTGTATCAGCATGGGTAGTGTTGAGGAAGAGATGAAGTTCCGTAGTGGTCACCAGTTAGATAGTGAAGATACGAGCAGTATGGCTGGTCTTGAAAATGAAAGCAGTACAGGGATGTCGGAAGTAAATCCCGATACTGAGGGGGGTAATCAAAACAGTCAAGCAGGGTTAGAGAGTTTGCTTCTTCAGTTTATACAACAAAATAAAATAAGTACAGACGCTTTAAATGCTAAACTTGAACAAAATAGTAGGGAAAATAAAGAGAGTACTGAAACTTTAAATGCTAAACTCGAACAAAATAATGCTATACTTGAACAAAATAGTAGGGAAAATAAAGAGAGTACTGAAACTTTAAATGCTAAACTCGAACAAAATAATGCTAAACTTGAACAAAATAGTAGGGAAAAGAAAGAGAGTACTGAAACATTAAATGCTAAACTCGAACAAAATAATGCTATACTTGAACAAAATAGTAGGGAAAATAAAGAGAGTACTGAAACTTTAAATGCTAAACTCGAACAAAATAATGCTAAACTTGAACAAAATAGTAGGGAAAAGAAAGAGAGTACTGAAACATTAAATGCTAAACTCGAACAAAATAATGCTAAACTTGAACAGAATAATGCTAAATTGGATCAAAACAATAGGGAAATTAGTGATAAATTCGAACTGATTAGAGGTGAGATCAGAGGGGTGATGGAAGAGAAGGCTAAGGAGATTATTGCAGATGTAGACAGAAAATTAGGAAAAGTACAGGAGGAGTTAGAAATTAGAATCAGTACACAGGCTGAAAATTTAAAAGAACTAGTGCAACTTGAAACATAGCAGGTCAAAAAGCAATTGGGGGGAGAAATTGACAAAATTCAGGTAGCAACTAAAGAGGTTAAAGAACAGCTGGGGGGAAGAATTGATAAAGTTCATGCAGAAATAATCACTGAAGTTAATGATTTAAGGGAGAGGAATAAGGAAAGCATTAATGAGATTAATGAGAAACAAGCTAAGTTAAGTGGAAAAGTTGAAGCATCGGAAGGGAGCATTAGGTTAACTGTAACTAATATTGAAAGAAAAGCTGAGGAGAAAATTGCTGAATTAGAACAGAAGTTGAAAGCTAGAATTAGGCAGGAAAATGGTCAGAGTAGGCCAGTTTATGTGAATAGCACACACAGGGAAATAGAACTAGGCAAATTCAGTAATCGGCAGGGTTGTCCAATGGAGTTCATGAATGCAATAGAAAATAAATTCAAGGAGAGGTTGGAAGATGGTAGTATTGAGTGGTGCCAGGTAGTTGAGATTTTAGAGCAAGCGTTTGTAGGGGAGACAAGAAACTGGTTTGCTGTCTACAGAGACAATTTCGAGAATATTTCAGATTTTAAAGTTAAATTTTGTGAGAAATTTTGGAATGAGGTAATTCAGTCTCAGCATCGTGAGGGAATTGTGTGTGGGAAATATAACCCGAGAGGAAATTACCCTATGACCGAGTACTTTTTAGGACAGGTATTGTTGACGTGTAAATATCTGGATGGTTTGAAGGAGGAAAGTGATGTAGTCAGGCTATTACTAAGACATTTTCCATATAGAATCAAAGAAGCTGCCTGTATCCAAAATGTTAAATCTATTTCACAAGTGGAAAATTTATTAAGTACATTCGATGCTCTGGGAAGAGGTGGTTACGAGGAGAATTTCGATAGGAACCAGGGTAACCATAATAACAGGCCTAATGAGAATAGGAACCAGGAAGTTCAAGGGAACAGTGGCGAAGGAGCCAACGTCCAAAATAGGGGGAACCAGAATAATAATAATAATCAGCAAAATCAGTACAGAGGAAACGGGTATGGTACGCAGTACCAAGGTAGAAATAATGATTTCAGGGGAAATCAAGGCCGAAATAATGATTTTAAGGGTAACCAAGGGAGGTATAATAACAATAATAATTATAACCAGAACAGGGGTCAAGGAGGGAATCAGCCCAATGGTAATAACGGACAGAGAAATACCGTTAACACAACCCAGAACAACCAGACCAGTGCAGTAGTGAGTAGTTCTACACCAAGCGGCAGCGGTACTTCAAACACGAACCAGGCTGCGATGTAAGGTCAGAATCTCAGTCTGTAACATGCCCTGTCTATACACTTATACAGGAACCCTATGACCTAAATGTAAGAAATGAATTATTACGTGAACTAAATGATGAAGGTATTATTCAGGAGGTGGCTAGTAAGAGCCCCATAGTTAAATTTAACGTGTCCGAGGCGTACACAGATGGTTTAATTGATAGTGGTTGTATGAAGAGTTGCATAAGTAGTGCATTTTATGATAAAATGAAAGGAACTGGAGTAAATTTTGAGGAGATGCCAATTAAAAGCACTTTTGTTATCACAGCTGTTGGGAAGAGGTCTAAAGTAATTTCTAAGCAAGTTTTAGTAGACATTAAAATTAATAATCATGTAGAAAATCAGATTTGTCTTGTAATTCCAAATTTAGTATTCAGTGTTATCTTGGGTTCAGAGTGGCTAAGTAGAGTGTCTGGTAACTTATGTTATGATGTAGGGAGTTTGAAATTTAAATGGGGTGATTCTGAAGTAGAAGTAGCGTTCAATGACCATATTTAGAGAAGTAGTGTTGTAGGTGTGATTTTTACTTCAAATGAGATATCACCAGCCGTAGAGCGGGATTCTCCATGTTTTGTGGGCAGTGTGATTACGAACGGTAGTCTAGAGGACTCGTTACGTGATGCTGCATTTCAGGGAAATATAGAGGAGGAACAGTGTGTTCGGCTCTATGATGTGTTATTGTGTAATAGGAGAGTTTTTGAGGATCGCATTGGTAAGGCCAATTGCTATACACATTCATTGAACGTTATTGATTGGTCAGTATTCACAGGACATAGATATCCTGCACCTTTCGCTTATCAGAGTGCAGTTGAGGCACAAATTAACCAGATGTTTGATGATGGGATTATTGAGCACTCTAACAGTCCATATGTTAATTCTTTAATTACCGTACCCCCAGGCCGATGGCACAGTCCGTATTTGTTTAGACGCTCGTTTGGTTAACAGTAGAATTAGTTCAGACCAGCTGAAATCCATGTCAATAGAGGAATTAATGCAAACATTTGAGGGGAAGAAGTATTTCACTTGTGTAGATTTGAGTTCTAGTTTTTGGCAAGGGCCACTTATGTAGGAAGATAGACCATTTACAGCTTTTAGTCATAAATATAACCTTTATCAATTTTGTAGAACACCTTATGGGTTAAAGAGTAGTTCAGCAGCTTTAATTAGGGCTTTAAACATCGCATTGGGGGATGACACAGGAGAGTTTGCAACCATTTACATTGATGATATGGTAATTAGTTCACGCAGTTTTGAGGAGCATCTACGTCATTTAGATATAGTTTTTCAGAAGTTAAATCAGGCAGGGTTCACTTTGAAACTGTCTAAGTCGTAATTCTGTCAGTCAGAAGTGACATTTTTAGGTCATAGAGTGTCGAGTAGAGGTGTAACACCAGAAGCAAGTAGGGTTAATAAGATACTTAACGCAGAGGTGCCACAGAATGTTAAACAGTTAAAAACTTACCTGGGAATTTGCAACTTTTCAGGAGGTTCGTTCTTAAATACTCAGGGTTGGTAGAACCATTCAGGGAATTGCTTAAAAGTGGGACTCGGTGGAGATGGGAGTCCACGCATGATCAGCCTTTTAGAGCGCTGAAGGAAGGGTTTGAGAAAGCTGTAGTGCCGAAATATCCTTTGAAAGATAAGGAATATGTGGTTATGACAGATGCTTCGCACATAGGCATTGCTGGAGTATTGTGTCAGAAAGATGATGAGGGTAATCTGTGCATTGTATCTTTAGCCTCGCGAGGACTGACAGCAGCAGAGAAAAGATACACGATTACTGAGTTAGAGCTTTTAGGTATTGTTTTCAGTTTGGGGAAATTTAGAATGTATTTAGTAGGGGGAAAATTTGAGATCCATACAGATCACCATGCATTACTGTATATGAGGACTTGTAAACTCAGTTCTAACAGAGTTAGTAGGTGGATTCTTGCTCTGCAGGAATACGAATTCACAGTAATATATATATATATATATATATATATATATATATATATATATATTGTCGTGTAGCCTCCTGAGAGGCCGAGTGCAGGTCTTTCTAGTCGACGCCCGTGGGCGACCTGCGCGTCGGGATGAGAGATGGAATTGATGAAGATGAATGAAACTGGGCAAGGATGTGGAAGGAAGCGGCCGTGGCCTGTCAGAAGGTACTGTCCCAGCATTTGCCTGGTGTTGAAAATGGGAAACCACGGAAAACCATTTCAAGGACAGCCGACGGTGGGGCTCGAACCCACGCGTCTACCGAGTCAGCAGAGAGCTTGGCCCCATGACCTAACGCAGCGCTTTAGCCCGCGCAGCCACTACTGTCGGTAGTAAAATATATTAAAGGTAAAGATAACATTCTTGCAGACATGCTATCAAGGGACACACATTTATGTAGGGATTATCCTGTGGTTAAAGCAGAGGACGGTATTTTATTATGTGCATGTGTGGACAGTAGCAACAGGGCTTCGTTACAGACACTGAGAAATATGCTAGTGGAGCAACGTGATGACGTTAAGCTAAGGGAACCACTGGCTAGGTTGGAAATAAGTGAAGAAGAGTATGTGAAAGTAGGACGGTTCACGTACAAGATGCAGAATGGGCTTCTTGCACGGAAATGTAGGAAGAATCGGTGGGTAATATGTGTTCCTGCCACTTTGCGGGAGGAGCTAATTTGGTTCATTCATAGGGAATTAGGACACTTTGGTGCTGCTAAGGTCTTCTATGAAATTGGTCGTGACTTCATTTGGAGTAAAATGGGAAGGGATGTTAGGAGGATTTTAGCTAAGTGTGACACCTGTCAAAGGAGCAAGTATCCAGTTAAATATTTAGTGGGGGAGAGATCTGTAGTTCTCACCAGTAGTCCCGGCGAACTACTGTGTGTGGATTTATTTGGCCCGATCGTTAAAGGACAGTGCGGCTACGAGTATATTTTTATAGTTATTGACGCTTTTAGTAAGTATGTCAAACTATATCCGCTAAGGAAAGCCACGGGACTAGCGTGTAGCCGTCTGATCATTAATAAGTATGTACCTGAGTTTGGCCTTCCTCTCAGGATACTATCTGACAGTGGACCACAGTTTACTGCAAAGAAATGGAGAACCAGTATGCAGGAAGCTGGTATTTCACACGTTCATTCCTCTGTAAGGTACCCTCAGGGTAATTCTGCAGAGCGTCCATTAAGGGAAGTGGCTCGTCTTTTTCGGACTCTAGTGCATGACAAGCATACGGCCTGGGTTGGACATCTTCCCAAAGTCGAAACTTGGCTGAATTATGTCCATCATGAGAGCACGAAATTGACGCCATACGAAGTTCACATCGGAAAGAGACCACAAAATGAACTAGCGAGGGTGTTGGGTTTAAATGAGGGAAAACAACCGGGGATGGATTACATTGTCCAGTTGGCGAAACAGAATTTATCTAAGTCAGCAGAAAAGAGAATTCGCCAACAAAAAAAACTAAATTTGACCTATTCGAGCCGGGAGACAGAGTCTTACTTAGAGTGCCGAAACAGTCAAATAAGCTAGAGAAAGTCATGTCCAAGTTCTTTTTATCTCTACGAGGGCCCATTTTTGGTTCCAAACGTATTGGCAAAACAGCATATGTGCTGGAGGATAGTAAGGGAAACAGATTATACGGAACGTATAATATACATAGTCTACGAAAGTATGTGTGTTTAGCTGGCGAGCCAGCCTATCAAATGAGTGAGTGTGGTATGTGGTGCGGGGGAGATCTGGTCTTCCAGGCAGGCGTATCAGAAGTCACAAAGGGGGGGGGGGGGGTAGTATGTAAGTAATTGAGAGTTTTTAAGGTACGGGGAAATATGACGGGATTGTTGGATGCTCTTGAGCACTAAAATGTCTCGAAACACCAAGGCCAGAATTTGGTAGCGCTGGTGAATTCCCATTTGTCTCCTAGAGATGGGTGAGCGCTTGTACAGGGTATTTTTGCTTAAGGCGTCCACGAGACAAAAGATGGGCACACAAGATGGGCCACCAGAAGGCGAGACAGTCCTTCATGAAACTCATACATAACAGCACACGTGATTTCTGTTTACGGCCTCGCCATGTAAGAGCTGTAGGTGTGTAATTTAAGGTAATTAGTACAAAGGTATTATTTGAGTGAGGAGAACTGGTCTGGGTTGCGAACTAGTATTAAGTAGAATTTGGTCTACGGGAACTTAAGAAGACAGGGTGATTACGACACAGAAATATTTGGTGTTATATGTAATGCGCACTTACTGTTTTTTTTTTTCAGAAATCAATATTAATTTTATCTAATACACAGAGAGATTAAGTATTATGGTCACGATGCGCAGCCACAATAGTGTGATCGTGTGCTCTGTGAGATCAGTGAGATTAAGTTTCACCAGAAGGAAGCGACCTCCAGTGATATTAGGAAAGTTCTGTGGTGATAAATATATATATATCAGAACACCTTTGAAGCGTGTGATGTGACATCATATTGTAAAGATTCGTGCAATTGCCCAGCGGTCGCCATTCTTTATCCTCGTAGTGAAGGGGAAGGCGGGGTGTGTGAGCAATGCAGAATGGCCAGTCCGGCCGGGCTAATTAGGGTAGCCCCTCCCCAAGGCCACCACAAATACAATAGCGCTACGAATCAGGTAGACTATTGGCGCAAGGGCCACCAGACTATTCTGTCTCTTGAACCTACTGGAAGAGGAAAGGCAATCCGGAACATCGCTGGGAGGGGCTAGAGGGTTCTAGAATCCACCACTAGAACGTACTCGCTGCTGAAAGAGGTGGCCTGATTGGGAACAGCCAACTAGAAAGGACTGGGTGGTGTCAGCATAGAATCCACTAGAACACTCTCAATGCCGCTACTGGAAGGAGCAACGGCCGAGAACATTCGAGACCAGGAGCTGGATTGGATATATACCGGCAAACTGCGGCGGGCAAGGAGTCCTGAGTGAGTCCGCGCTGTCGGTGTGTGCCGTGCCGAGCGACCAGTGGAAATAAATGTGCAGCAGTTTGCCGTGCCTAGCGCGATGAGTGGAAATAAATAATGGAGGACTGTAAATAGTGAAGACGGGGTGTGAAGATAAATGTGGAAATAAATAATGTAAATAGTGACTGTGGAAGATAAATAGTGACTGCAAGAGAAACTGACTTGTAGAGATCAGTGTACATAAATAGTGACTTGTAGCTGTGTAAAGTGAGAATCTGTGAATGTGTGTGTGGAAGTAAGTAGGCCTAATTTGTGTAAATAATTTGATTTAGTGTTAACTGGTGTAAATAACATTAGTGTAAATAAAGATTTTGTACATTATAGCCTGACCTATTTTTGCGAACCCTAAAAACGTTACAATTGGTGTCAGATGTGAGGGTCAGGTTATGCGTGCGTGCTTCTGTATGAAACAGTGCGTACTTTTGAAAAGGCCTACTTTAAGGAAGTGTGTATGATAGTTAGTTACTAGTGACTGTCTTGTGTGTACCATCTGGAAGCCTGGTTAATCGTGTGCTGACTGTCCGTGTGTCTCGCATTTTGTACTGTAAAATGGCGACAAGGAAAGTAAAACTTTCAGCACTGATGGTTTCGGAATTACGGCAGGAATTGGAAGAAAGAGAAGCTGATGCCACGGGAACAAAGTCTACGAGTGCGATTACGTCAGTTACTGCTGGACGGAGGTGAGGACCCAGATATATTCCTTTTTGAGCTTCCTTGCGGCATAGGACAGGTGGTGGAAATTTTGGAAAAGAAAATGGCGGACAATGTGGAAAATTTAGAAAAGAAAATAGTAGAAAACTCCAAAATTATGGAAAGGAATATAATGGAAAATAATGCCAATCTTGAGAGGAAACTTCGAGAAGTAACACTCACTACGGAAACGAAGCTGAGGGAGGAATTTCAAGAATCGCTGCGGAAGTTGGAGGACGAGCTTGCAAGCGCCCTGCTTCAAAATAAGGACAAGCAACGAAACGAAACCATTGCCGCTGCGCTGAACCATCGGAAGGTAAGGAGAGTTTACCTGTTCCCGCCGCTGGGCGGACTGACCTGCCAATGGATCGTGCACACGTTCCCGCAGTTGGGCGTTCTTACCTGCCAACATTCGATGGGAAATCTGCATGGGAAGAATACTTCACCTTGTTTGAGACCGCCGCCATGATTAATGGGTGGTCAGAGGCCACGAAAGCTGCAATGATGAGCCTGTCGCTGCGCGGAGAGGCCCTACGAGTCCTACAAGCTGTTACCTTATCGGAGAGACAGAACTACGACGTTCTCGTTCAACAACTGGAAATGCGGTTCGGACATCGACATATGGAGCAGCTATATCGCTCCCAGTTAAGAAATCGCTGCCAAAGACCTAACGAGAGCCTACAGGAGTTTGAAGCAGACATAGCCCGTCTTGTTAGGAGCGCCTACCCAACAGTGCCCAGCGACGTTTACGAGAGTCTTGCTACCGAGACACAGCGGGCTGAGAAGCTGGCGCGCCCGAAAACGTCGAATGATGCTTTGACCCTTGCCCTTGAGTTCGAGGCTGTTCAACAATCCATGCGCAGCCAGGCACGCATCCGATCTCTGGAGGGAGACAAGGAGGTCCAACCTGTGCCTTCCATAGAATAAATCGTGGAGAAAGTTCTTCAAGCCTTGCAGACCAAGAAGATACGGACGAGGTGCTGGGGCTGCGGGGAGGTTGGGCACCTCAGAGATCGATGCCCTAAACTTACGAATAACGAGTACCAGCGAGGGAAACTAAAGAGGGTTGATGGGAAGGGGCGACTGTCAACCCGCGCCAACACCAGGAATGCCCCCACTTCTGCTATCGTCGCGTCTCTGGGTCGTCAAGCCAATTCAATTTTTGTCAGTGGCCATGTGGATGGAGAACCCAGAGACCTACTGCTGGACACAGGGGCCACAATGACCATCATCCGACCAGGCATCGTGAGAAGAGCAATAACACACACAAGATGGACACTGCGAACAGCAACGGGGGAGCCAGCCAACGTTCGAGGGGAGGCAGTCGTCGACTTCATCATCGGTGATACCCAGTTTCGCCATCGTGTCTTGATCGCTGAGGTGGAAGAGGACGTTATTCTCGGGATGGACATCATGACTAAGTACAAATTCGGACTAGACTTGGGAAGCGGAATTTTGAGAGTCGGAAACGAGGAGGTAGTGCTGCAGAAGAGGAACGCCGCGTCGGTACGGGTGATAGCAGCGATAGACATGGTACTGCCAGGACGTAGTGAAGTAATGGTAGAAGGGAAGCTGGATGGTGAAATTCCTGAAGGTTGTGTCGTCATGGTAGGGCCTACGTGTGGCGAAGACGAAACTGGACATGGAATCCTGGTAGCCAAAGCTTTGGTTCGTGCAGGGGTGAAAATCCCTGTGCGGGTAATGAACCTTCATGATCACGCAATAACCGTTCGGGAAGGAACCAGCCTGGGAATATGTTCGTCTGTGTCCTCCGTCGTACGCCAAGTGCGAACAGCTGCCTCCTCATCCGGTATACATTCAGTGTGGCTTGACAGTCTTATCGAGGCAGCGTGTCAAGAGCTAAATCCTGATCAGAGCCGAGAGGTAGGGGAACTTCTCAAACGTCATAAAGATGCCTTCCAGGATGGGACTGGTAATGGAAGAACGAACGTGGTGCAACATCGCATCGATACGGGTGACTCAAGACCTATTCGGCAGACGCCCAGAAGATTGCCACTAGCCAAGCGAGAGGAAGCCGAGCGAATAATAAGCGATATGGCTCGCGATGGGGTGATTGAGCCTTTAAGCAGTCCCTGGGCCTCGCCAGTGGTTCTGGTGAAGAAGAAAGATGGATCTACGCGGTTTTGCGTAGACTACCGCCAGCTGAACAATGTGACGAAAAAGGACAGTTATCCTCTACCACGCATCGATGACACCCTGGACACCTTGGGTGGGAGCACGATCTTCTCCACATTGGACCTCAAGAGTGGCTACTGGCAGGTCGGGTTGGACCCCAACGACAAGGAGAAGACCGCCTTTACGATTGGTTCGGGACTGTGGAACTTCACAGTTATGCCGTTCGGACTCTGTAACGCCCCTGCTACGTTTGAACGTTTGATGGAGCGAGTTTTAAAAGGGCTGTCTTGGGAAACCTGCTTGGTCTACTTGGATGACATCATCGTTCTCGGAAGGACGTTTGAAGACCACCTAAAGAATTTGGAGCAGGTGTTCTTACGTCTAAAACAAGCCAACCTGAAGCTCAACCCCAAGAAGTGCTTCCTCTTTCGGAAAGAAGTTAATTACCTGGGCCACGTTGTTTCCGGAGAGGGGGTTGCTGCAGATCCGGAGAAGATAAACGCGGTGAAGGAATGGCCAATACCGAAGGATAAGCGCGAAGTTAGGAGTTTCCTCGGACTATGCACCTATTACCGTCGATTCGTGCCAGGATTTGCTAATCTCGCGAAGCCTCTGACTCGACTTACCGAAGACGGCCGGAGTTTTGTGTGGGACACAACCTGTCAACAGGCTTTCGAACAACTGAAGGAGGTACTGACCAATGCTCCTATCCTGAGTTACCCACAACCGGAAGGACTGTTCGTTTTGGAGACCGACGCTAGCAATGTGGGCATCGGTAGCGTGCTCTCCCAACTGCAAGGTGGGCAGGAAAGAGTGATAGCTTACTTCAGCAAGGTTCTTTCTAAATCGGAGAGGAACTACTGCGTGACTAGAAGGGAATTGCTTGCTGTAGTGAAGTCGGTGGAGCATTTCCACAAGTACCTCTACGGGAGGAAGTTCGTTCTACGGACTGATCATGCAGCACTTACGTGGCTTCTGAGTTTCAAGAACCCGGAGGGACAGGTAGCCAGGTGGATCGAAAGGCTCGAGGAGTACGAATTCGATTCAGAACACAGGGCTGGTCTCAAACACAGAAATGCTGATGCTCTGTCTAGGAGACCGTGCGCGCAAGACTGCAAGCACTGCAATCGGATAGAAGACAAAATTGCAGCGGTAAGAAGAAGTACTGTGACTGACGACCACTGGCAGGATGAGGAAATCCGTAAGGACCAAGAAAACGATCCGGACTTAAAACACCTACTGCGTTGGAAGAAGTCTGAGGAACGACCGACCTGGGAAGAGGTAGCTCCCTTCTCGCGCTCTGTAAAAGCCTACTGGGCTCAGTGGAATTTCGTGATTTTGGGAAACGGGGTTCTAAAGAGGGTACTGGAGAATGAGAATGGGACTCAGGAGAGGCTACAGCTTATTGTTCCACGAAACAGGGTATCCGAGATAGTGCAGTTGCTGCATGATGGAACGTCCGGAGGGCACCTTGGAGTTCGGAAAACCATAGAGAAAATCCGAGAGCGGTTTTACTGGTTCAATTGCTCCGACGACGTTCGTGAATGGTGTAGAAAATGCGTGGTTTGTGCCACCGCGAACGGGCCTCAGAAGAAGAGAAGAGCAGCGATGAGACAGTACAACGTTGATGCACCGTTCGAACGGATCGCCATCGATGTAGCGGGCCCCTTCCCCACGACTGAGAGTGGAAATAAATACATCTTGGTAGCAATAGATTACTTCAGCAAGTGGGTAGAGGCATATGCATTGCCCAATCAAGAGGCGGTGGTGGTTGCCGAGACACTAGTAAGGGAGCTGGTGAGCCGATTTGGTGTACCTTTGGAATTGCATTCCGACCAGGGGTGAAATTTCGAGTCGTCGGTGTTCCAGGAATTGTGCCAGAATCTCGGGATCCGGAAAACAAGAACAACTGCCCTGCATCCACAGTCCGACGGCATGGTGGAGCGCATGAACAGAACAATGGAGAAATACCTGTCCAAGATTGTATCCGACCACCAGCGGGACTGGGACGAGTTTCTCCACTTGTTTCTACTGGCATACCGCTCTTCTATACATGAGGCCACAGGCCAAACACCAGCTAATGTGCTGTTTGGCCGAGAGCTGCGGTTGCCGTGTGACCTGACGTTCGGCTGCAAACCTAACGATGACGTTGTTGGCGAGGACTACATCTCCGACCTCCGTCGAAGGATGAATGACATTCACGACCGAGTTCGCGCAAACATCCAGAATGCGAGCGACCGGATGAAGGAGCGTTACGACCTAAGAGCCGAATCAGGAGGGTACCAAGCAGGAGATCTAGTCTGGCTTTTCGACCCAAAAAGGCGGCGAGGGTTCTCTCCGAAGCTACAACGCTCCTGGGACGGACCATATGAGGTACTGAAGAGGATCAACGACGTCGTCTATCGTATCAGGAGAAGACCGAATGGCAAACCCCGAGTGGTCCATTTCAATTGGCTGGCACCGTTCCTGGGCGACAACGACGACGAGGGGCACGTACAACACGCTCGTATCTGTCGATTGCCAGAAGCAGAACGATCCTTCGAAGAGTTCATGGCTCAATGCCGAATTGGCCGAAAAGTTCGTTATGGCGTCACTACCGAGATTCGACGAGATTTATTCCAAACCGCCAGTGAGTATGCCTTGGCTCACTGTGTGGCTAAGGACCTGAGGATAAGCCAGGGAATCGCCCAGGTGTTCCGGCGGAAATACGGCGGGATTGAAGAGTTTCAGCGCCAAGAGCCACGTGTCGGGGGCGTGTTGTGCTTAACCAGGAACGAGCGATCGCTGTTCTATCTGGTGACGAAAGAACTTTCCCATCTGAAGCCCTCATATCGTGCCATCTGGGATAGTCTATTTGCTATGCGGGAGCTCCTACTGGAGCGAAGCATATCCAAATTAGCTGTACCCAAGTTGGGCTGTGGACTAGATGGGTTGGACTGGAGGATTGTAAGAAGCATGCTAGAGGAAGTCTTTCGACGCACAGGGATTGAAGTTCTGGTGTGCTGCTGGCCCCGAACAAACGTGGCGTCTCAGAAAACGGTGGACTGTTACTTCTTCGTCAACTCACGATGCCGTGAAGGACCGAGCTGTTCCTACCGTCACCCTGTTGGAAGTGTCTGCTCCGAGACGGAACAGTGTTAAGGAGGGGGCAGTGTAGAGATTCGTGCAATTGCCCAGCGGTCGCCATTCTTTATCCTCGTAGTGACGGGCAGGCGGGGTGTGTGAGCAATGCAGAATGGCCAGTCCGGCCGGGCTAATTAGGGTAGCCCCTCCCCAAGGCCACCACATATACAATAGCGCTACGAATCAGGTAGACTATTGGCGCAAGGGCCACCAGACTATTCTGTCTCTTGAACCTACTGGAAGAGGAAAGGCAATCCGGAACATCGCTGGGAGGGGCTAGAGGGTTCTAGAATCCACCACTAGAACGTACTCGCTGCTGAAAGAGGTGGCCTGATTGGGAACAGCCAACTAGAAAGGACTGGGTGGTGCCAGCATAGAATCCACTAGAACACTCTCAATGCCGCTACTGGAAGGAGCAACGGCCGAGAACATTCGAGACCAGGAGCTGGATTGGATATATACCGGCAAACTGCGGCGGGCAAGGAGTCCTGAGTGAGTCCGCGCTGTCGGTGTGTGCCGTGCCGAGCGACCAGTGGAAATAAATGTGAAGCAGTTTGCCGTGCCTAGCGCGATGAGTGGAAATAAATAATGGAGGACTGTAAATAGTGAAGACGGGGTGTGAAGATAAATGTGGAAATAAATAATGTAAATAGTGACTGTGGAAGATAAATAGTGACTGCAAGAGAAACTGACTTGTAGAGATCAGTGTACATAAATAGTGACTTGTAGCTGTGTAAAGTGAGATTCTCTGTATGTGTGTGTGGAAGTAAGTAGGCCTAATTTGTGTAAATAATTTGATTTAGTGTTAACTGGTGTAAATAACATTAGTGTAAATAAAGATTTTGTACATTATAGCCTGACCTATTTTTGCGAACCCTAAAAACGTTACAATATATACACAGTGCTCACACATTATTTATGTATATCTTTCCCAACACAGAGATATTTGAGAGGCGGAAATATCCGTGGAACATTAATCCAAATGAAAAACATTGGACTGATTGCACAGGGCAATCCAATATAACAACAGACTTTGACGCAAAGTGCGTAAAGAAAATTATGAGTGTATATGTAATTTAGGGTGATTTAATTGGTGTAATATGTATTTTGGATGGGGATTTTATTAACGTGTCTGGGATAATCGCCTGATGTACCGTCGTCACGGTAAATCATCCGATGATCCGAGGCGAATATGTAACGTGTTTTTCGAGGGTATTTTACGCCACTGACATAAGTCAGTAGGAAGCCATTCAATGTTTATTTACGCGGCAAATTGTTCTGCCAAGACAAGTTTCATGTAACTTACTATTATTATTATTATTATTATTATTATTATTATTAAGGTATTTTTTGGAGCGTTTTTTATAAGATTATAAGTATTCAGATAGGTTTTCGATGTTATAGAAAACACTATCAAGCGAATTATTACGTACAACATTATCGCGGAAAATTATATGATTACGGAATTTTACGGATTTTTATCAGTTAGAGTTTATTGAGAGAGAGATGATTCATTGGGAATTCAGCTACAGGTATATTCTTGTCGAGAAGCGTGACGCAAGCCGTGGGGCACTTCCAGCTGGCTGCATCAAGAAAAGGCGAAATGGCCTGGACCGGTAATCGACATCGTCGCGCCCAGTATATTGACCCTGATGTCGGGTGTATCGCTTGGTGGCTCAGCCAATCATTGGAGACCGGGCGAGTGGAAGACGGGTCCGGAGAGGGGGTTCGGCGAGGGCATATATTGTTTGCGCGCCGAGGAGGGAGGCCGATTATCATTGTAAAACTTGACCGTTGTGGTTGCTCGTGTGGTTGGTTCCGGTGTGATCGGACCATAACTTAACATTTCTACAACAATCTCCACAACTGACGAAGAAGATGGCGACGCCCAGAAGGCTGTGGGAAGCTCTCTTCAGCATCAAGTACGAGGGAAATGCCACGGCAATTTCCAATGGTAAGCGCGAATGACTCAGAACTACATAATCTGTCGCTTCATTGTTTCATATTCAGAATTTCACTAACTTCTTAGCTTGGGAATAATAGTAAAATCAGTAATTCATCCGACTCCGTATTCACATAATTCTCTAGTGGTAAATTCAAATCGTTACGCTCCAATTTAAATTTATTATTATTATTATTATTATTATTAAAATTGCCACTACTTGTTTTTTATATAATAAATTCAATTCTTATACTATGCAATCTTTGCTTTCAGTAGGTAGCATTAGATATAGACCAAATTCCTTCTCCTGATACAATTGTTAGTTGGGTTAATGATCAAATCATACCACGATCTGAGTGTGAAGATTCTTAAAGGTGTTCTGCCAGAGCTAGGTGTTGTTAAATATAAATTTAGATTTCAACATAGCGTTGAGGTCGTGGCGCCCATTAATACAACGTATCTTAGTCAGAGTAAACATTACATTTATCACCTCAAACGAGGGACTTGTTGTGGTTTTTCCACACTCTCCCCAGTGGAACAGTTACACTTGTCACCCAACAGAGGGGTCACCAATGAACCCATTACACTTGTCATCCCAACGTAGAGAACCGTTACATTTGTAACTGTGGAGCTTCTTATATAGGTATTTTAAAGGGCAAGGCAGGGCTAAAGAAACCGTTACAACATGAGAGAAAGCTCGTATTCAGAAAGGAGCATGGCAAGCAACTTGAACAAGCAATGAAGGAAATTGGAGAAAAATTCAAAGTTGGAGTAAAGAGAAATAATTTCAACTCTGAGATTTGCTGATGACATCTTAGCCGACACATCAGAGGATTTGACTGGTATGGATTCTGTCTTGAAGAATTCATGATGAAAATTAATGTAAAACAAACATATTGGAATGCAGTTGAAATAAATCAGAAACCTCTATGGACATCAAATTGGCAGGTGAAAAGCTAAAGGAAGTAGGAGACTTCTGTTACTTAGGAAGCAAAATAACCAGTGATGGACGAAGCAAAGAGGATATAAAAAGAAGGTTGGCTCAGGCAAGGAAAGCAATCTGTTGACATCGAATATAGATTTAAGTATTAGGAAGTCATTTTTGAAGGTCTTTGTCTGGAGAGTGGCGCACTATGGAAGTGAAACGTGGACTGATGGAGCAGCAGAAAAGAGAAGCGTTTGAAACGTGGTGTTACAGGAGAATGATGAAGATCAGATGGGTAGATAGGGTTACAAATGAAGAGGTATTAAGACGAGTGGGAGAGGAGAGATGTTTCTGGCGACTGCTAATGAAGAGAAGAGATAGGTTGGTAGGACACTTACTAAGACATCCAGGAATAGCAAACTTAGTTATGGAAGGAAGGGTCGAGGATAAGAACTCTAGGGTTAGACCAAGGTGGTTAGAATATGTTAAACAGATTGCCTCGGATGTAGGGTGTGGTAGCTATGTAGTGATTATATGATTAGCTCAAGACAGGGAGGCACGGAGACCTGCATCAAATCAGTCGAAAGACAGAAGATTCAAACAAAAAATGGGATTTTCAATAGCCTGATGAGCACAAAACAAACGTGACAGCGACGCGAAAATTAAATATTGGAATGGATTTTTGATGAGTAACATCTTTCCACTCGGTTGCTGGATATTTTTGTGGGATTGATTTTGAAAAAGGGACGGAAGTGTGTACGACGCACTGTCAGCTGGATCGTATCGTATTTATCAACACACAAAAATCTTTTTTATTTACACGCTAATAATACATAACAATTCCAAGTCTCTTTCTTTTCTTCACTGCCTACTTGATATTTCTACTCTCGCACTGCCTTCTTGATTGTTCTCGCACTGCCTTCTTGATACTTTGCTGCTAATCATATCAATATGACTCGTTTTAAGAGAATCCATATGAAATTACGTGTTGGTCTGTGAATCAAGAGGTCCGGGAACTGGGCAAGCCTTTCATGATCTACCGCTGTGCACATTGCATTTACTCGCAAGTTGGCCTGTTTATAAGGAATTTAAGGTTATGAGCGGTGCCGCGTCTATTAATCTAGTTGATCCATATCGTATTCTTTATTTAGGCTAGTGCTGGTGGAATCTACAAAACCTCTAATAAAATGAGTTCCGTATTATAAACTACAATATCTGTAAAACACTCCCTTTTACAATAGATTAATATTTGTGCCAATAATACTATAACATACCGGTGTATCAACAATTTCACGTGAGGTTTCTTCTGTGTCAGATGTTACACATCGTATGCGACTACTGTAAGGCTCGTAAAGTATTTTTTTTTCTCTAGACTTAATCTTCCGATTGATGTGAAACTTGGCACGGTTTATCTTCATACAAGGCTTAAGGTAACCAAACGCGAAAATCTGAAAAAACTTCCTTTTTTTCATTTATTGACTAATGTTACAATTTGGACTTCAATGAACATTCTAGTGTATCATTTATATAGAAATTCGTCCTGGAAGTATTTTAAATTATTTTTTAAATTTTCATCTACACTGCATGGATGTTCGTTTCGTGTTGCACCGATTGGTATAGTCATTGATATATCAGGAACTTCTTGACCTAGAAGGCTGTGGTTTGGTTAATTTTAAAGATTGATGCTGACCGCAGATGGGGTGATAGGCTCGCTCCGAAGCTAGTATTTAAATTTCCAATGATTGGAGATTGTTGGAAGAAATGAATACGTAAAAGCACTTAATGTTGTAATAACCTTCAATCATGGGAATTCAGGCAGACTTAAGGTTCTTGAAGAACTGGGAGTAGATATAGGAACGCATACAGCATCTGGATTGAAAGTGCTTGATAGGTTAAGGGTGCAAAAAGCAGTATTTGCGGCAAATCTGACAACAAACGAAGCAAGATATAAGAAAAAAAGGAACAGATTAGCCAGTGAGGAGTCAGATTATGTTGCTGGATGCTTCTAATTGGTGTAGGAAACGTATAGGGTAAGATTTAGATACTTTTTTCACTCTTCAACTTTGCAGTTGATTTTCTTGAAACGTAAAAAATCTCAATAAATGTTCATTTTTCTTCAAAACTATACAATGTAAAACCATGAAATTTTGACAGTTACTTAATGTGTATACAATACAGCTGGGGATCTACAATCAGGTCATTGTGACTAATACCTTGAGAGTTATGCCTCATTGTTCATGATTTTTAGCCTACTTTTCACATTTTGCAAAAATGAGGAAAAAGTAGACTTATGAGATCGGGCAAATGTGTGTGTGTGTCTGTCTGTCCGTCTGTCTGTCCTTCTGTCTGTCTGGCTGTGTGTGTTCCCCCCCCCCCCCCCTATCAACTCCTAAACGGCTGCAGCAATCGAAAAAAATATGGTAGGAGTAAAGATATATACCTGAATATCTCACGGCCATATTTGAAAATGATGTCAGTGCTACCAACTGCTGAAAAATCGCAATTGAAATTTGAGATCCATGTTGGATATCTTGGAAGGTATGAATGGGAGCTATTTCAAAATTGGCACACGTATAGATAATAATATTGCAGTTTAATTTCCAGGAGGCCATATATGGCAGTGTTGCCAAAATTATTATAAGCTTGCTGATAGGTCCAAATTTTAAATGCATATAACCTCTACACTATCAATTGGATTTCAACCAAATTTCGTATGTGCTATGTGTACATACACAGATATGACTGAACGTATTCTTAAGAGCCACCAGGGCTGCCAACTGTTAATAAATGCTCTAATTTTTTAAAAATCCAAATACCTACAGTATATATCAGAAAGTATGCAAGCCGACAGATTTAAACTATGCACACGTATAGTACTGTACCTGACATTCTGCATTAATTTGGAGTAACTTATATGCGTCAGTGCTACCAACATGATTCTAAGCCTGCTGAGAGGTCCAACTTTAAATACATGTAACTTCTATACTATCATTTGGATTTCAACCAAATTTCGTATGTGCTATGTGTACCATAACAGATACGACTATGCCGATTCTTAATCGTAACCAGGGCTGCCAACTGTTAATAAATACTGTCTCTATTTTTGTTACCCTAATATCAATACATCAGAAAGTATGCAAGCCAATAGCACTGAACTTTGCACACGTATAGTACCCGGCATTCTAGATTAATTTGGAGTAACTAATATAGGCCTACGCCAGTGCTGCCAACATGATTCTAAGCCTGCTGATAGGTCCAATTTTTAAATGCATGTAACTTCTATATTAACTAATGGATTTCATTAAAAGTTTACACAACAATACATCATATTATTTCAGATTATTTCTGACCAATATATGTATGTCATTGTTGCCAGCATGATTTTACGCGCGCTGTTAGATCCAAAGTTTAACTGCATGTAACGTCCATGCTATCCATTGGACTTCAACCAAATTTTGTATTCTGTACCTTAAGAGATGGAACTAAGAATATATTCAGTCACCAGTGCTGCCAACTGTAGTTCTATATTAGGCTACATTATGCCAGGTATACAGTATTTCAAACTAATTAGAAATTTCGATATTACCAACTTAATTTCTTCATTATTCTAGATAGATCTATATAGATTAATCATTGGCATGAATCTTAAATTTTAAGAAAAGTAGGCTCTTTAGTTCGTCACGGAACTTCTTGTTTTCTATTGGAATACAGCTTTTCAAAAAAAAAAAACACTTCTCCCGCATTTATTGAACCAAAGTTCCAATTGTAGATCCCAGCACTAAGTAAGAGTTGAGGAATATACTGTAAACATTTCATGCATTTATCTTTAGCAGTTTCTGAGAAAAAGGAACATAAAGTATACAAAATTAACATTGGTGAGATAGGGCATTCGGTCTTACCTTAATATACTGTACTGACGTCCAATAGCACGGCGGGCCCTCGATTACTTCTTCTTATTATTATTTTCCTTCGTCTTTTCCCACTCATGTGGGGTCGACGTTCCTTGCAAATCTTCTCCATTTCCCTCGGTCTCATACGTCCGCTTCCCTTAGATGTTCCTCCCTCAAGTCATCTCGTGTACAGTCCCTCCACCTTCCCTGTCCTCTGTCACATTCCACTACCAAACTGTCGTTCTCTTGCCAACATTAGTGTCATCCCTTCCCATGACATGTCCATACCACTGTAGTCACCACTTTAACACCGCTTCTTATTTAGTCTCTCATTTCTAATCCATAGGCTCTGGTGACGCCACAAATCCTTCTTAACATTCTCATTTCAGCCACATCCATTGCCTTAGTAGGTGCCTCAGTTGGTGCTCCTGTCTCTGCTCCATTATTCATTGCAGCTCTCACTACTGACTTTAGTTCTCAGGTTTATCCTTCTGTCACACAATACACCTGCACTCTGCGGGCTATTGCCATTACTGGACGCTGTTCAACCTAAGTAGCCACATTGCTGACCGGATGCCTGGACATGTCACATCCCCTGTGGACCGGACATTTTGCTACTGAGAATTTTCCAGTGCACTAGTTTATAAAAAGTACATAATTGTGGAAATAACCTAGATATTATCTTTCTAGTTGATATGGGTATACACATACCCCTAGTACTGCTCAAGGGGGTGATGTATTTGGAAACATAACACAATGTGCAGTGGCGGCTTACAGAGTATATTTGAGGTTAGATTGGTCAACAATCAAAGTACTTTGGTTGTTATTACGTCGCCTAGAGTCCTGAATGTCACTCGCTCATTCAGTTTCTACTAATTCACTATAACTTGTGCCATTTGAACGATAATATAGTCTAAACGATAAATCTTATCATCTGATTATACAAGTCCTCCATCTTGTCATTGATTGAACCAACAGAAGGAAGTTCGATGTTTTGAAACAAAATCAAAGAATAAAAGAAGGCCATGAAAAGACGGAGGATGGCACATATACATCTACAAATATCCTTCTCAATGTGCTAGATCGAAATAGTTCAATACATGGTCAAGAGACGTCGCAGGAAGACCGAAAACAATGACGTGTATAAAACCGAGATTTCTCGGGGCCCTACATCTACCGCTGGCGAGCGTACTACGAGATTTCTCGGGGCCCGTCTTCCATGTGTTAAAACTAGCTTACTTTCTTCAAGGCTTGCTCAACCAATTGGATTGTTTCTCATTCTTCACCTCCGAGGCACATGTACTCCGTTTTCTTCCTGTTGATTTTCATCCCCCTGTATTCCAAAGCTTTTCTCCAAATCTCCAATTTCATTTCCAGCTCATCCTGTTTGGAGCTACGTAACACTATATCGTCTGCGAACGCAGACACCAAGTAGACTTATGAGATCGATCCGGGTAAATGTGTGTCTGTCTGTCTGTCTGGCTGTGTGTGTGTCGCCCCATATCAACTCATAAACGGCTGCAGAAATCGAAACCAAATTTAGTATGAGTAAAGATGTATACCGGAATATCTCACGTCCATATTTGAAAATGATGTCAGTGCTACCAACTGCTGAAAAAATGAAGCAGAAATTTGAGCTCCATGTTGGATATCCTGGAAGGCATGCTTGGGAGCTATTCCAAAATTTACACACATGTAGATAATACTATTTCAGTTTAATTCCCAGGAGGCCATACAGTACATGACAGTGTTGCCAAAATAATTTTAAGCCTTCTGATAGGTCCAATTTTTAAATGCCTATAACTTCTACACTATCAATTGGATTTCAACCAAATTTTGTATGTAATATGTGTACATAAACAGATATGACTGAGCGTATTCTTGAGAGCCACCAGGGCTGCCAACTGTTAATAATTGCTCTCTCTATTATTTTATCCAAATACCAATATATCAGAAAGTATGCAAGCCGACAGCTTTAAACTATGCACACGTATAGTACCTGAGATTTTAGATTAATTTTGGAGTAACTTATATACTTCAGTTCTACCAACATGATTCTAAGCCTGCTGATAGGGCCAATTTTTAAATACATGTAACTTCTGTACTATCAGTTGGATTTCAACCAAATTTCGTATGTGCTATGTGTAACATAACAGATATGAGTATAAGTATTCTTAAGAGCAATCAGGGCTGCCAACTCTTAATAAATGCTGTATATATTTTTAAACCTAATATCAATATATCAGGAAGTATGCAAGCCAACAGCACTATACTTTGCCCACGTATAGCACCTGACATTCTAGATTAATTTGGAATAAGTAATATAAGTCAGTGCTGCCAACATGATTATATGCCTGCTGATAGGTCCAATTTTAAAATACATGTAACTTCTATACTAACAAATGGATTTCGTCCAAAATTGGCACAACAAGATATCATAATATTTCAGATTAGGCTATTTCTGACCAGCACACGCATGACATTGTTGCCAACATGCTTTTACGCATGCTGATAGATCCAATGTCTAACTGCATGTAACGTCCATTGGACTTCAACCAATATTTTTAATTCTGTACCTTAAGAGATGGAACTAAGCATATATTCAGTCACCAGGGCTGCCAAATGTAATGCTCTATTAGGCTACATTATACCAGGTATATTTCGAACTAATTAGACATTTCGATATTACCAACTTAATTTCGTCATTATTCTAGATAGGTTCATATACTGTAGATTAATCATTGGCATGAAACTTAATTTTAAGAAAAGTAGGCTCTTTAGTTCGTCACGGAACTTCTTGTTTATTTCGATACTAGCATAATACAACGTAACATGTTAGTATTTAGTTCCAGGGGAGGACGCACAGGTCCATGAGGCTGAACACAGACTGTCCACCGCTAAGTGGGTAATGACTCCCCCTCCCCCCAATGTGGGTCGCATCACCATGCGGGTAATAATTGACGCCACTTGCACTGCAGCAGTCACGCGTCTTGCTGAGGGGCGTCACTGATGGAGGTCGTGTGATCAGTGGGTGGGGGGCTGAGTATCCAGGAACATTCTGACTATTCTCAGGGGATTGTCACCGCAAAATACCCAAAAATATCAACATAATTATATCTTAGGGCATAGAATTTTGGTTGGTTCCTCAGTTTAGGGGCTGCGACAACGCGGTCATGTAGCCCCGTGTACTTTGGGTGTGTGTAGAATCTGTCTGATAACGGGTGGTAATTGTGATGACTGTATTAGTGTGTGTTGAAAAAAATCCACAGCCTGCTTCCAGTCTCCGACCGGGTCAGGAATGGAATGAATGAAGCCCCCATCTAGCGGCGAGGATATTAACTGTGCCGGCTGCCGAGGCCTGACGCACTCCTCAGGAGCATTGATTAAATGAATGACAGATGAAATGAAATGATAGTGGAGAGTGATGCTGGACAGGGAAAATCGGAATACTCGGAGAAAAACCTGTCTGCCTCCGTTTTGTCCAGATCTGTTTTAATTCAAGTAAGGATTGCCGAGGATTATTTCAAGTACCGTAGTTTCTACTTTTGCTACCAAATGCTACCGTCCACGACACCTAGCTTGCGGACGTGGCTACTAGATAGCATCGGAGTCAGCACCTGGCGGTGAACGTTGGAACTAATAGAGAGTTATCAATTGTAACCTACACATTTTGGCTTCACACAAGTGCAGTTAGTGGAAGGTTCTTTTACATGCCATGAATCTATGACATGGGACCGCCGGCTTTACTTCCCCTCCGAAGGAAGGCATACTGAGGGATCTTTAACGCTCTTAAAAATCCGACGACCTCGGCGGGGTTTGGACCCGTGACCTTGGGTATAGAAGCTCAGCATGCTACCCACTACGCCACCGGAACCGTCTCAGGGGATTGTCACCGCAAAGTACCCAGAAATATCAACCAATACCTTAGAGCAAATAATTTTGAGTAATTATTTTAGATAAGATTCAAAGTTTATATAGCCTACAATTACACCATCCATCCGTGCATTGTTAAGCTTCTGGTAGCGATGCTTCTCTTTACACCATCCATCCGGGTATTGTTAAGCTTCTGGTAGCGATGCTTCTCTTTACACCATCCATCCGCGCATTGTTAGGCTTCTGGTAGCGATGCTTCTCTTTACAGTACCCATCCGTGCATTGTTAAGCTTCTGGTAGCCATGCTTCTCTTAACACCTTCCATCCGTGCATTGTTAAGCTTCTGGTAGCCATGCTTCTCTTAACACCTTCCATCCGTGCATTGGTAAGCTTCTGGTAGCGATGCTTCTCTTTACACCATTCATCCGTGCATTGGTAAGCTTCTGGTAGCGATGCTTCTCTTTACACCATCCATCTGTGCATAGTTGAGCTTCTGGTAGCCATGCTTCTCTTTACACCATCCATCCGTGCATTGTTAAGCTTCTGGTAGCGATGCTTCTCTTTACACCATCCACCCTTGCATTGTTAGGCTTCTGGTAGCAATGCTTATCTTTACACCATCCATCCGTGCATTGTTAAGCTTCTGGTAGCCATGCTCCTCTTTACACCTTCCATCCGTGCATTGTTAAGCTTCTGGTAGCGATGCTTCTCTTTACACCATCCATCTGTGCACAGTTGAGCTTCTGGTAGCCATGCTTCTCTTTACACCATCCATCCGTGCATTGTTAAGCTTCTGGTAGCGATGCTTCTCTTTACACCATCCACCCTTGCATTGTTAAGCTTCTGGTAGCCATGCTTATCTTTACACCATCCATCCGTGCATTGTTAAGCTTCTGGTAGCCATGCTCCTCTTTACACCATCCATCCGTGCATTGTTAAGCTTCTGGTAGCCATGCTCCTATTTACACCTTCCATCCGTGCATTGTTAAGCTTCTGGTAGCGATGCTTCTCTTTACACCATCCATCCGTGCATTGTTAAGTTTCTGGTAGCCATGCTTCTCTTTACACCATCCATCCGTGCATTGTTAAGCTTCTGGTAGCGATGCTTCTCTTTACACCATCCATCCGTGCATTGTTAAGCTTCTGGTAGCAATGCTTCTCTTTACACCATCCATCCGTGCATTGTTAAGCTTCTGGTAGCGATGCTTCTCTTTACACCATCCATCCGTGCATTGTTAAGCTTCTGGTAGCGATGCTTCTCTTTACACCATCCATCTGTGCATTGTTAAGCTTCTGGTAGCGATGCTCTCTTTACACCATCCATCCGTGCATTGTTAAGCTTCTGGTAGCCATGCTTCTCTTTACACCATCCATCTGTGCATTGTTAAGCTTCTGGTAGCGATGCTTCTCTTTACACCATCCATCCGTGTATTGTTAAGCCTCTGATATCCATGCTTCTCTTTACACCATCCATCCGTGCATTGTTAAGCTTCTGGTAGCGATGCTTCTCTTTACACCATCCATCCGTGCATTGTTAAGCTTCTGGTAGCCATGCTTCTCTTCACACCATCCATCCGTGTATTGTTAAGCCTCTGATATCCATGCTTCTCTTTACACCATCCATCCGTGCATTGTTAAGCTTCTGGTAGCGATGCTTCTCTTTACACCATCCACCCGTGCATTGTTAAGCTTCTGGTAGCGATGCTTCTTTTTACACCATCCACCCGTGCATTGTTAAGCTTCTGGTAGCCATGCTTCTCTTTACACCATCCATCCGTGCATTATTAAGCTTCTGGTAGCGATGCTTCTCTTTACACCATCCATCCGTGCATTGTTAAGCTTCTGGTAGCGATGCTTCTCTTTACAGTACCCATCCGTGCATTGTTAAGCTTCTGGTAGCGATGCTTCTCTTTTCACCTTCCATCCGTGCATTGTTAAGCTTCTGGTAGCCATGCTTCTCTTTACACCATCCATCCGTGCATTGTTAAGCTTCTGGTAGCAATGCTTCTCTTTACACCATCCATCCGTGGATTGTTAAGCTTCTGGTAGGGATGCTTCTCTTTACACCATCCATCCGTGCATTGTTAAGCTTCTGGTAGCCATGCTTCTCTTTACACCATCCATCCGTGCATTGTTAAGCTTCTGGTAGCCATGCTTCTCTTTACACCATCCATCCGTGCATTGTTAAGCTTCTGGTAGCCATGCTTCTCTTTACACCATCCATCCGTGTATTGTTAAGCCTCTGATATCCATGCTTCTCTTTACACCATCCATCCGTGCATTGTTAAGCTTCTGGTAGCGATGCTTCTCATTACACCATCCACCCGTGCATTGTTAAGCTTCTGGTAGCGATGCTTCTCTTTACACCATCCATACGTGCATTGTTAAGCTTCTGGTAGCCATGCTTCTCTTTACACCATCCATCCGTGCATTGTTAAGCTTCTGGTAGCGATGCTTCTCTTTACACCATCCATCCGTGCATTGTTAAGCTTCTGGTAGCGATGCTTCTCTTTACAGTACCCATCCGTGCATTGTTAAGCTTCTGGTAGCGATGCTTCTCTTTACACCTTCCACCCGTGCATTGTTAAGCTTCTGGTAGCCATGCTTCTCTCTACACCATCCATCCGTGCATTGTTAAGCTTCTGGTAGCAATGCTTCTCTTTACACCATCCATCCGTGGATTGTTAAGCTTCTGGTAGGGATGCTTCTCTTTACACCATCCATCCGTGCATTGTTAAGCTTCTGGTAGCCATGCTTCTCTTTACACCATCCATCTGTGCACTGTTAAGCTTCTGGTAGCCATGCTTCTCTTTACACCATCCACCCGTGCATTGTTAAGCTTCTGGTAGTGATGCTTCCCTTTACACCATCCATCTGTACATTGTTAAGCTTCTGGTAGCGATGCTTCTCTTTACACCATCCAGCTGTGCATTGTTAAGTTTCTGGTAGCGGTGCTTCTCGTTACACCATCCACCCGTGCATTGTTAAGCTTCTGGTAGCGATGCTTCCCTTTACACCTTCCATCTGTGCATTGTTAAGCTTCTGGTAGCGATACTTCTCTTTACACCATCCATTCGTACATTGTTAAGCTTCTGGTAGACATGCTTCTCTTTACACCATCTATCTGTGCATTGTTAAGCTTCTGGTAGCGATGCTTCTCTTTACACCATCCAGCTGTGCATTGTTAAGCTTCTGGTAGCGGTGCTTCCCTTTACACCATCCACCCGTGCATTGTTAATCTTCTGGTAGCGATGCTTTCCTTTACACCTTCCATCTGTGCATTGTTAAGCTTCTGGTAGCGATGCTTCTCTTTACACCATCCATCCGTGCATTGTTAAGCTTCTGGTAGCGATGCTTCTCTTTACACCATCCATCCGTGCATTGTTAAGCTTCTGGTAGCCATGCTTATCTTTACACCATCCATCCGTGCATTGTCAAGCTCCTGGTAGCCATGCTTCTCTTTACACCTTCCATCCGTGCATTGTTAAGCTTCTGGTAGCCATGCTCCTCTTTACACCTTCCATCCATGCATTGTTAAGCTTCTGGTAGCGATGCTTCTCTTTACACCATCCATCCGTGCATTGTTAAGCTTCTGGTAGCGATGCTTCTCTTTACACCATCCATCCGTGCATTGTTAAGCTTCTGGTAGCGATGCTTCTCTTTACAGTACCCATCCGTGCATTGTTAAGCTTCTGGTAGCGATGCTTCTCTTTACACCTTCCATCCGTGCATTGTTAAGCTTCTGGTAGCCATGCTCCTCTTTACACCTTCCATCCGTGCATTGTTAAGCTTCTGGTAGCGATGCTTCTCTTTACACCATCCATCCGTGCATTGTTAAGCTTCTGGTAGCGATGCTTCTCTTTACACCATCCAGCTGTGCATTGTTAAGCTTCTGGTAGCGGTGCTTCCCTTTACACCATCCACCCGTGCATTGTTAATCTTCTGGTAGCGATGCTTTCCTTTACACCTTCCATCTGTGCATTGTTAAGCTTCTGGTAGCGATGCTTCTCTTTACACCTTCCATCCGTGCATTGTTAAGTTTCTGGTAGCGATGCTTCTCTTTACACCATCCACCCTTGCATTGTTAAGCTTCTGGTAGCCATGCTTATCTTTACACCATCCATCCGTGCATTGTTAAGCTTCTGGTAGCCATGCTCCTCTTTACACCATCCATCCGTGCATTGTTAAGCTTCTGGTAGTCATGCTCCTCTTTACACCTTCCATCCGTGCATTGTTAAGCTTCTGGTAGCGATGCTTCTCTTTACACCATCCACCCTTGCATTGTTAAGCTTCTGATAGCCATGCTTATCTTTACACCATCCATCCGTGCATTGTTAAGCTTATGGTAGCCATGCTCCTCTTCACACCTTCCATCCGTGCATTGTTAAGCTTCTGGTAGCGATGCTTCTCTTTACACCATCCATCTGTGCATAGTTGAGCTTCTGGTAGCCATGCTTCTCTTTACACCATCCATCCGTGCATTGTTAAGCTTCTGGTAGCGATGCTTCTCTTTACACCATCCATCCGTGCATTGCTAAGCTTCTGGTAGCCATGCTCCTCTTTACACCATCCATCCGTGCATAGTTAAGCTTCTGGTAGCCATGCTCCTCTTTACACCTTCCATCCGTGCATTGTTAAGCTTCTGGTAGCGATGCTTCTCTTTACACCATCCATCCGTGCATTGTTAAGCTTCTGGTAGCGATGCTTCTCTTTACAGTACCCATCCGTGCATTGTTAAGCTTCTGGTAGCGATGCTACTCTTTACACCTTCCTCCCGTGCATTGTTAAGCTTCTGGTAGCCATGCTTCTCTTTACACCATCCATCCGTGCTTTGTTAAGCTTCTGGTAGCAATGCTTCTCTTTACACCATCCATCCGTGGATTGTTAAGCTTCTGGTAGGGATGCTTCTCTTTACACCATCCATCCGTGCATTGTTAAGCTTCTGGTAGCCATGCTTCTCTTTACACCATCCTTCTGTGCACTGTTAAGCTTATGGTAGCCATGCTTCTCTTTACACCATCCACCCGTGCATTGTTAAGCTTCTGGTAGTGATGCTTCCCTTTACACCATCCATCTGTACATTGTTAAGCTTCTGGTAGCGATGCTTCTCTTTACACCATCCAGCTGTGCATTGTTCAGTTTCTGGTAGCGGTGCTTCTCGTTACACCATCCACCCGTGCATTGTTAAGCTTCTGGTAGCGATGCTTCCCTTTACACCTTCCATCTGTGCTTTGTTAAGCTTCTGGTAGCGATACTTCTCTTTACACCATCCATTCGTACATTGTTAAGCTTCTGGTAGACATGCTTCTCTTTACACCATCCATCTGTGCATTGTTAAGCTTCTGGTAGCGATGCTTCTCTTTACACCATCCAGCTGTGCATTGTTAAGCTTCTGGAAGCGGTGCTTCTCTTTACACCATCCACCCGTGCATTGTTAATCTTCTGGTAGCGATGCTTTCCTTTACACCTTCCATCTGTGCATTATTAAGCTTCTGGTAGCGATGCTTCTCTTTACACCATCCATCCGTGCATTGTTAAGCTTCTGGTAGCGATGCTTCTCTTTATACCATCCATCCGTGCATTGTTAAGCTTCTGGTAGCCATGCTTATCTTTACACCATCCATCCGTGCATTGTCAAGCTCCTGGTAGCCATGCTTCTCTTTACACCATCCACCCGTGCATTGTTAAGTTTCTGGTAGCGATGCTTCTCTTTACACCATCCATCTGTGCATAGTTGAGCTTCTGGTAGCCATGCTTCTCTTTACACCATCCATCCGTGCATTGTTAAGCTTCTGGTAGCGATGCTTCTCTTTACACCATCCATCCGTGCATTGTTAAGCTTCTGGTAGCCATGCTCCTCTTTACATCTTCCATCCGTGCATTGTTAAGCTTCTGGTAGCGATGCTTCTCTTTACACCATCCATCTGTGCCCAGTTGAGCTTCTGGTAGCCATGCTTCTCTCTACACCATCCATCCGTGCATTGTTAAGCTTCTGGTAGCGATGCTTCTCTTTACACCATCCACCCTTGCATTGTTAAGCTTCTGGTAGCCATGCTTATCTTTACACCATCCATCCGTGCATTGTTAAGCTTCTGGTAGCCATGCTCCTCTTTACACCATCCATCCGTGCATTGTTAAGCTTCTGGTAGTCATGCTCCTCTTTACACCTTCCATCCGTGCATTGTTAAGCTTCTGGTAGTCATGCTCCTCTTTACACCTTCCATCCGTGCATTGTTAAGCTTCTGGTAGCGATGCTTCTCTTTACACCATCCACCCTTGCATTGTTAAGCTTCTGGTAGCCATGCTTATCTTTACACCATCCATCCGTGCATTGTTAAGCTTCTGGTAGCGATGCTTCTCTTTATACCATCCATCCGTGCATTGTTAAGCTTCTGGTAGCCATGCTTATCTTTACACCATCCATCCGTGCATTGTTAAGCTTCTGGTAGCCATGCTCCTCTTTACACCTTCCATCCGTGCATTGTTAAGCTTCTGGTAGCCATGCTCCTCTTTACACCTTCCATCCGTGCATTGTTAAGCTTCTGGTAGCGATGCTTCTCTTTACACCATCCATCTGTGCATAGTTGAGCTTCTGGTAGCCATGCTTCTCTTTACACCATCCATCCGTGCATTGTTAAGCTTCTGGTAGCGATGCTTCTCTTTACACCATCCACCCTTGCATTGTTAAGCTTCTGGTAGCCATGCTTATCTTTACACCATCCATCCGTGCATTGTTAAGCTTCTGGTAGCCATGCTCCTCTTTACACCATCCATCCGTGCATTGTTAAGCTTCTGGTAGTCATGCTCCTCTTTACACCTTCCATCCGTGCATTGTTAAGCTTCTGGTAGCGATGCTTCTCTTTACACCATCCACCCTTGCATTGTTAAGCTTCTGGTAGCCATGCTTATCTTTACACCATCCATCCGTGCATTGTTAAGCTTCTGGTAGCCATGCTCCTCTTTACACCTTCCATCCGTGCATTGTTAAGCTTCTGGTAGCGATGCTTCTCTTTACACCATCCATCTGTGCATAGTTGAGCTTCTGGTAGCCATGCTTCTCTTTACACCATCCATCCGTGCATTGTTAAGCTTCTGGTAGCGATGCTTCTCTTTACACCATCCATCCGTGCATTGCTAAGCTTCTGGTAGCCATGCTCCTCTTTACACCATCCATCCGTGCATTGTTAAGCTTCTGGTAGCCATGCTCCTCTTTACACCTTCCATCCGTGCATTGTTAAGCTTCTGGTAGCGATGCTTCTCTTTACACCATCCATCCGTGCATTGTTAAGCTTCTGGTAGCGATGCTTCTCTTTACAGTACCCATCCGTGCATTGTTAAGCTTCTGGTAGCGATGCTTCTCTTTACACCTTCCTCCCGTGCATTGTTAAGCTTCTGGTAGCCATGCTTCTCTTTACACCATCCATCCGTGCATTGTTAAGCTTCTGGTAGCAATGCTTCTCTTTACACCATCCATCCGTGGATTGTTAAGCTTCTGGTAGGGATGCTTCTCTTTACACCATCCATCCGTGCATTGTTAAGCTTCTGGTAGCCATGCTTCTCTTTACACCATCCATCTGTGCACTGTTAAGCTCATGGTAGCCATGCTTCTCTTTACACCATCCACCCGTGCATTGTTAAGCTTCTGGTAGTGATGCTTCCCTTTACACCATCCATCTGTACATTGTTAAGCTTCTGGTAGCGATGCTTCTCTTTACACCATCCAGCTGTGCATTGTTAAGTTTCTGGTAGCGGTGCTTCTCGTTACACCATCCACCCGTGCATTGTTAAGCTTCTGGTAGCGATGCTTCCCTTTACACCTTCCATCTGTGCATTGTTAAGCTTCTGGTAGCGATACTTCTCTTTACACCATCCATTCGTACATTGTTAAGCTTCTGGCAGACATGCTTCTCTTTACACCATCCATCTGTGCATTGTTAAGCTTCTGGTAGCGATGCTTCTCTTTACACCATCCAGCTGTGCATTGTTAAGCTTCTGGTAGCGGTGCTTCTCTTTACACCATCCACCCGTGCAATGTTAATCTTCTGGTAGCGATGCTTTCCTTTACACCTTCCATCTGTGCATTATTAAGCTTCTGGTAGCGATGCTTCTCTTTACACCATCCATCCGTGCATTGTTAAGCTTCTGGTAGAGATGCTTCTCTTTATACCATCCATCCGTGCATTGTTAAGCTTCTGGTAGCCATGCTTATCTTTACACCATCCATCCGTGCATTGTCAAGCTCCTGGTAGCCATGCTTCTCTTTACCCCATCCACCCGTGCATTGTTAAGTTTCTGGTAGCGATGCTTCTCTTTACACCATCCATCTGTGCATAGTTGAGCTTCTGGTAGCCATGCTTCTCTTTACACCATCCATCCGTGCATTGTTAAGCTTCTGGTAGCGATGCTTCTCTTTACACCATCCACCCTTGCATTGTTAAGCTTCTGGTAGCCATGCTTATCTTTACACCATCCATCCGTGCATTGTTAAGCTTCTGGTAGCCATGCTCCTCTTTACACCTTCCATCCGTGCATTGTTAAGCTTCTGGTAGCGATGCTTCTCTTTACACCATCCATCTGTGCACAGATGAGCTTCTGGTAGCCATGCTTCTCTCTACACCATCCATCCGTGCATTGTTAAGCTTCTGGTAGCGATGCTTCTCTTTACACCATCCACCCTTGCATTGTTAAGCTTCTGGTAGCCATGCTTATCTTTACACCATCCATCCGTGCATTGTTAAGCTTCTGGTAGCCATGCTCCTCTTTACACCATCCATCCGTGCATTGTTAAGCTTCTGGTAGTCATGCTCCTCTTTACACCTTCCATCCGTGCATTGTTAAGCTTCTGGTAGTCATGCTCCTCTTTACACCTTCCATCCGTGCATTGTTAAGCTTCTGGTAGCGATGCTTCTCTTTACACCATCCACCCTTGCATTGTTAAGCTTCTGGTAGCCATGCTTATCTTTACACCATCCATCCGTGCATTGTTAAGCTTCTGGTAGCGATGCTTCTCTTTACACCATCCACCCTTGCATTGTTAAGCTTCTGGTAGCCATGCTTATCTTTACACCATCCATCCGTGCATTGTTAAGCTTCTGGTAGCCATGCTCCTCTTTACACCATCCATCCGTGCATTGTTAAGCTTCTTGTAGTCATGCTCCTCTTTACACCTTCCATCCGTGCATTGTTAAGCTTCTGGTAGCGATGCTTCTCTTTACACCATCCACCCTTGCATTGTTAAGCTTCTGGTAGCCATGCTTATCTTTACACCATCCATCCGTGCATTGTTAAGCTCCTGGTAGCCATGCTCCTCTTTACACCTTCCATCCGTGCATTGTTAAGCTTCTGGTAGCGATGCTTCTCTTTACACCATCCATCTGTGCATAGTTGAGCTTCTGGTAGCCATGCTTCTCTTTACACCATCCATCCGTGCATTGTTAAGCTTCTGGTAGCGATGCTTCTCTTTAGACCATCCATCCGTGCATTGCTAAGCTTCTGGTAGCCATGCTCCTCTTTACACCATCCATCCGTGCATTGTTAAGCTTCTGGTAGCCATGCTCCTCTTTACACCTTCCATCCGTGCATTGTTAAGCTTCTGGTAGCGATGCTTCTCTTTACACCATCCATCCGTGCATTGTTAAGTTTCTGGTAGCCATGCTTCTCTTTACACCATCCATCCGTGCATTGTTAAGCTTCTGGTAGCCATGCTTCTCTTTACAGTACCCATCCGTGCATTGTTAAGCTTCTGGTAGCGATGCTTCTCTTTACACCATCCATCCGTGCATTGTTAAGCTTCTGGTAGCGATGCTTCTCTTTACACCTTCCATCTGTGCATTGTTAAGCTTCTGGTAGCCATGCTTCTCTTTACACCATCCATCCGTACATTGTTAAGCTTCTGGTATCGATGCTTCTCTTTACACCATCCATCCGTGCATTGTTAAAGAATGAGGGCGGAAGTAAATGCACTGCCACCAGGGCCCTGTACATCGTATACTTGGGTGTGCCTGATTACCGGTACCTGTGTTATTGTGATGTCTGTAATAATGTGTATATTTGTACTTCAGGCAAGGATTGAAAAGGAAGCGGCTGTGACCTTAAGTTACGAACAATCCCAGCATTTTCTTGGAGTGGAAGTAGGAAACTACGGAAAACCACTACCAGGATGACTGAGGTGATAATCGAACCCCGTCCTCTGGTGCTGGCCAATACACTGCGAGCACCAGCTTGGTACACACCCTATATCAATGTTCTGTGATCACCTCGTGTAGTGACCAGCATTCTTGGCTTTTGGCTCCAGAGGACCAGGTTCGAATCCCATATTAACCAGGAGGTCATTTGCCGTCATTTCCCACTTGTACTCCGGGCGAATGCTGGGATAGTTCGTAACTTAAGGCTACGGTTGCCTCCTTCCCAAACCTGTCACGAATTTCAAATACACACACTAGTAAGACAGCTTATCAGACATATTACACACCCAAGTACACTGCGCTAAATGATCTCGATGTCCAAGCCCACCAAATGAATCAACAACAACAACAACAACAACATTCTGTGCTTAAACAGGTCTAAAAGTGGCAATTTGTGTTTTGCTCACAATTCTGTGATAACTTTGGAGTCTTGTTGAGTAAAGCGCCTCTGTTCCCAATGCTGGGAACGTACCCCGCTGTGACTTAGTGTCGACCAAAATATTATGTGTACTCGAGTTTGAAGGTTGTTTGTGAAGTAACCAATAGACCTACATAAAATCCAATCACATCATCATTTTCGTCGTTCTATTTTACGTTAGTTCATGTAGGTTTGGCATTTTTAATTTATATCTTAATATTTTTTTTTATCGCAGTTGGAACACAAAACGAGCCCGTTTTTGAGCGTGTTTCAACCATGCGTCAACTTTAAGAATCAGTTTCTCAAAAACCCGTCAACAGATACAATCCAAATTTTAACACAGTATACATTAGAATGTTTTATAACTAGTTTATAAATTCCAAAATGTTGCATGTTCAAGAAACAAAGTTGTTATCATTTTTGTAAGGTAACTTCTTCTCGGCTCGTGGTGATTGGAAAATTGCGTTCTTAGTCGCGTTACAATCCTTATATAACAAAGGGTTTATGCTGATTGAATGTGAAATACGGAAATGAATTCACTAATTTTATATCGGTTTGAATTTGTACGTGATAAAATGACATGGCTCAGCAGCTAGCCTATGCGGTGAAAGTTGTACAGCGTTGCCGAGACGGCTGACATCCGCTTGGCATGCAGCGCCTCGCTCGAAATTGCATGGGCAGAGATTCCTTCACTATTTACGATTAACTTTTGATTATCTTCATTAAATCAAGCAAATGGTATTAAGAGGTCATGAAAAACATTTCCTATCAGCTTTTCTCATGAGGGCCTTGGACCTCCAATAGCAGCTATTCGTAATTATTTTTTGAATTTTTAGGTCATTTTAAAGTTTTTTATGTTTTTTGTATGCGTATGTCTACTTACAAGTTCGAGTTATTTTGCAATTCATCACCAGAAATATCGTCATCAATTTTTAATGAATCGGAATTGTCAAGTTAAATTACAACTTGTACTTCAATATCATCCGGAAGGCGGTCTTTTTCCCAATATTTTTTTTCTTTCAATTTGTATGGCATATTTTACACATTTTTTCCAGATCTCAGGCGTTAAGGTCTCTTGCCACATTTCTGCTTTTTGCCTTGTCTTCTGTATTTGCGAGATTACCTATTCCTATAGTAAATTTTACAGATTTTCTTGGCGGCAGACTATTTAAAGCAATGGAGTTCTGTTCTGAATATTTATTTTAATCATATCGCTCAGTTCACGCATCTGTAGGTGATGCTGTGACAAATTTTTACGACCATTTAAATCCATAACATGGTTTTGAGTGCATTAGTTCAAGATATATAAAGCATCGACGTGTTTCGCGACAACTGCATGTTACTGTCGACCAATGTAATATGAGAACTTGAGTTTGGTGGTTGTTTATGAAACATCCAATAGGCGATCAGATAATCCAATAACACTATCATTTTCCTACTTCTGTTTAACGTTAGGTCAATAAAATAATAATAATAATAATAATAATAATAATAATAATAATAATAATAATAATAATAATAATAATAATAATAAAAACCAAACCCCGTAGCACTACAGCCCATTAAAGGCCTAGACCTACCAAGGGATCGCTGCCCAGCCATTCGGCCTGCAGATTATGGTGTGACGCGTGGTTAGCACGTCGGGTCCCCTTAGCCGTTAATCTTGGCCTCCGTGACCGGTGCCCTGCTGTAACGATTCGATCCCCAAGCTTTTATATTTATAATAATTAATCTTTTTCGTTTTATTTATATATATATATATTAATTTTTTATTAAGTAGTATTCCATGCTACAAGATTTTATCTGTCTGTAAGCAGCTCAAATCATTCTGAACAGATTTTCATTTACGAATGGTTGTAAAGTTAGTTGTCAGAGAGACGTGGGAAGTGACAGGGTCGCTCGCATTTCTACAATAGATGTTATTTCCTGAAGAAGGTCCTAGCGCGTGACAAAGACGATGCGGTTTCCGGCCACTATTAGTGCCGGTAGTGGTAAATCTATTCTCACCCCCAAATGAATGTAAGAAACCCTTGCTGCTGTGGAGAAATAACTTAAGAAATGACATTATTCAATAATGGAAATGTCAGTAGTTCTGATGAGTATTGTTCGTGAAGGAGCAGTGACTTATAGACTGTGTCTAATTGAAAGGGTTGACTTTAAGAACCATATTATCGACAAAAACGTGAAAATACTATAAATACCGTAGCTCAAGCCGGAGGAAGAACACTTATTATTATTCATTCAGTCACTCCAGTAGTGCTACGTACTGGGAGTCAGTTTAACGTGAGTGGGGAGTCGCCATCAAGCCATCGTTCCCTGAGCATCGACCATCCAACTTTATACATTCAGAGGAAAATATTAGCGAGGCATCATGCTGAAGTACTACAACATGTCAACTACGGGACGGATCAACGAGGACATCAGTCATATTATCTATATATATGACAATACTTCAAGAGGTGAGCGAAGATCATGATTTATCTCACGTCTCTCAGGCCATGTAAAATCAAGCTTATGTTCATTTTTAGTTAAATCCATTCATTATCCTTTATCTGTTGAGCCGCAGTAAATTTTCTTTAAATTCAAATTTGTAACTATTCTTATTGTGTTTTTCTTTTTATATTTGTTACCTAGATTCATTAAATTCATTTAAGTCAATGTCAGGACCCTCATTTATAGTAGTTAGTAATATTATATAAGGCAAACCCAACTATCCTTCATAATGCTGAATCGGTTTGAGTACTACGGTTTCACTTCGACCGGGGATAAGATATCTTGTTTTCTGCCAATGAGTAGCTGTGCAATCCCCTTATTTTGACTATCTAATTAGTCTGGCGCCCATACCAAATCATATCATTTTTAGTGTACACTTCAAGGTAAGTACAAAACAAAAGTGCATATTTTAATTGTGTCTCATTTTCATTTCATTCATCATTTTATGTTAATTTATTTCCCACATATCTCTCATTACGCCCCATTACATTATGGCACCTTAACGTGGCGCTCGAAAACGTATTCAGTACTTATGAAAGGAAGGTATAAATGTCAGTGCAATTGTGATTTTGAGGGAGTGAAGTGATTTTGGAAGGGCAATTTATAAACGGTATATTTCAAAATGTCGGAGGAGGAACAGAGGAGACTGAGAAGTAGAAAGAAATGTGAGAAAGTTAACTATACAGAGATGGACGATGTTAGCAGTGAGGCTAGCAGTATAGAATACAGCACTACTAGGTTAGAGGTAAACCCTGAAAATAACCCCGAGATAAGTTTTGAAGCGAATATGGAGACGAATCCTGAAACTAGTCATGAATCGAATCCTGAGACTAGTGGTGGCAGGGAGAAACAGAAATCTCCAGATATACCGGAAGATAAATTCGAGGCAATCATGAGGGCGTTGCAGAATATGGGTAGGGAAAATCAGGAGACGAAGGAGGCCATGAATTTTAAATTGGATAATAATAGTAGGGAGTTGAAAGAGGCCTTGAGTAAGAAATTTGAGAAATTAGATAAGGAGATAAATAAAAAACTAGATAGCGTTTTTATGGCGAATGAAGAATTAAATAGGAAATATGGGATATTGCAGAAGAGTATTGAGGGGGTGAAACAGGAAATCAGAGGTGAAATTAAGGAGGTGATAGAAGTGAAAGCTAAATATATCATAGATAAAATGGATAAACAATTAGAAGCGGTAGAAAGTAAGATTGAAAAGAAAATAATTAATCAGATTGAGGAAAAAATAGCAACTCAAGGTGAGAGTGTTAGCAAATTAGTAGAAACAGAAACTAGGCAGGTGAGAATAGAGTTGGGGGACAAGATTGAGAGAGTCGAATCTGAATTTCATACGAAGGTAGAGGAAAATCACTTGAAAAATACCGAAAATTATCAAGAGATTCAAGAGAAACAGAAGGTATTGAGAAGTGAATTAATGAATAAAGAAAGTAATATTCAAGAAAAGTTAGAAATGGTGGAAAAGATAGCAAGTGAAAGGATAGCAGAAGTTGAGGCTAAATTGAAGAAGCAGATAAGACAGGGAGGAAATCAGGATAGAATAATATATTCAGGCAGTGTGAGAGAGACTGAATTACCTAAATTCTCTAATAAACAGGGGTGTCCTATGGAGTTCATAGACCAAATAGAGGATAAATTTAAAGAAAAATTGATAGATGGTCAAATTGAGTGGAAAACGGTAGTAGAACTATTGGACCAGGCTTTTGTAGGGGAAACGAAGGGATGGTTTGCCGTATATAAGCATACTTTAGTGAATTTGGAAGATTTTAAGCGTAAATTTAATGAAAAATATTGGAATGAAGAAATACAATCTCAAAGGAGACAAAGAATTATTTTCGGCATGTATCAACCGAAGGGAGGGAGTAGCATGACTTAGTATTTTCTAGAGCAGGTATTAGTATGCAAGTATCTGGACGGGATGACCCAAGATGGAGATGTAGTGAGGCTTCTCCTCAAACACTTTCCATACAGAGTAAGAGAGGCTGCCTGTATGCAAAAGACCACGACTATCCAAGAATTAGAGAGATTGTTAGGAAGATTTGATTCACTCGGAAGTGCATACGATATGCCGGTAGGGCAGAATAATCAGCAAAATAATCATGGTAATAATTCAAGACAAGGTAATAATCAACAGGATTATAATGGCAGAGGCCAATACCAGAATAGAGGTGGTCATCAGGGAGGTCAAAGACCATATTATGGTAACGGAGGTCAGAATAACCAACAAAATGGTAACTATAATAACTCAAGACAAGGTAACAATGCGGGGTCGAATAATAATGGACAGCAGTCTTACCAACAGAGAAATGGTGGGAGAAATACGGATAAATCTGGTGAAGACAGGGGTAATATTAATAACTCACGTCAAAACCACACTCAGAATAACGGACCTAATACAAGTCCGGGGACTAGTTCTTTAAATGCCAACCAGACTATGACGTAAGGTCGAGTCATAAGTCTGCATATCTTCCGGTTCACACCATTCTAAAAGAGCCGTATGACCTTAATATTCGTGATGAATTACTATTTGATTTATGTGATGTATCAGAGGAACCAATTGGTAATAAATTCAACTCAGTCGTAGAATTTAGAGTGCTAGGGGCGCACATACCTGTGCTTATTGATAGTGGGTCGTATATGTCGTGTATAAGTGCTACATTTTATAATAATAGGAAGGAATGCGGGGTAACTCTGGAAGAGATTCCTATAAAGTCTACTTTTGTGATTACGGCTGTCGGGAAGAAGTCGCATATCATCTCTAAACAAGTAATTATTCAGATTGAAATTCACGGTAAGATAGGAACTCAAGTTTGTCTAGTAATACCTAACCTAGTGTACCCCGTGATATTGGGTAGTAATTGGATGTCACAGCAGTCAGTTCAGCTGTGTTATCGAAACGGTACGATATCATTTAATTGGATAGGTGAGGAGGTAGTCATGGCATTCAGTGATCAAGGTAAGTTAAAGAAAGGTCCTATAAATACATGTACGATTGAAGAAGTAGCATCGACTAATGGAGTCACGTTTAAAAGTGAAGTAGAAGGTATTTGTGCGGGGGCGTCTCTTGTGAGAGAACCTCAAAGTGTACATTTCTTGGGCAGTGTAATCACGAATGATTGTTTGGAGGACACATTACGTGAGGCTGTATTGAAGGGTGATGTGGTCGGGGATCAAATAGACCAAGTGTTTAATGTTTTGGTGGAGAATAAGAGTATATTTGAGGATCGTATCGGGCTTGCAAATTGTTATGAACATTCACTGAATGTCCATGATAGGAATATATTTGTAGGACACCGTTATCCCGTGCCGTATCGTTTCGTAGAAGCTGTAAATAAACAGATAAATCAAATGTTGCATGATAATATCATTGAACCTTCAATTAGTCCTTATATTAATTCACTTATAGTAGTTCCTAAATCTGACGGTAAAGTTAGACTCTGTTTAGATGCCAGAAATCTCAATAGTCATATATTTGAAGACCAATTAAGATCTAAAACAATTGAGGAATTAGTCCAAGGTTTTGAGGGGAAAACATGGTTCACTTGTGTTGACCTGAGTTCGAGTTTTTGGCAAGTAGCTCTGAGAGAGGAAGATCGACCCCTGACGGCATTTGCTTTCCAAAATAATTTATTCCAGTTTACTCGCGTCGCTTTTGGTTTGAAAAGTAGTTCGGCTGCCTTAATTAGAGCTTTAGGGATCGCTCTAGGCAACGATATAGACAACTTTGTAACGGTATACATCGACGACCTAGTGATTAGCTCTAGGACATTTGAGGAGCACTTATTGCACTTAGACATGGTATTTAAAAGATTAGCGAGAGCTGGGTTCACTCTCAAACTAAGTAAGTCTGTTTTTTGTCGGAGAGAAATAACATTTCTCGGTCATACGGTCTCTGCAAACGGTGTGAAACCTGAGGAAAGCCGTGTAGTTAAGATTCTAGGTACTAAGTCTCCTAGAAATGCAAAAGAACTGAAATCGTATCTGGGAATTTTCAACTATTTCCGTCGATTCCTGGTGAAGTATGCCTGTATGGTGGAGCCATTTCGAGAATTAATTAAGTCAGGTAAAAAGTGGCAGTGGACTGATGTGCACGAAGAAGCCTTCCAGGCACTCAAGGTAAGTTTTGAGAAGGCTGTGGTATTGAAATACCCTATGGTTGATAAACCATATGTGCTGATGACGGACGCATCCCACATTGGTATTTCAGGTGTTCTTTGCCAAAAAGATGAGGAGGACAATCTGAGAATCGTATCCCTAGCCTCAAGAGGTCTTTCTGCTGCGGAGAAACGCTACACTATAACAGAATTGGAATTTCTAAGTATAGTGTATAGTTTAAGTAAATTCCGGATGTATGTCCTTGGCGGGAAATTTGAAATTTTTACGGATCACCATGCTTTAGCCTTTATAGATTCATGTAAATTAAGTAGCAACCGTATTAGCAGGTGGATTTTGGCACTACAAGAGTATGATTTTAAGATTCAGCATATCAAAGGAAAGGACAACATATTGGCTGACATATTATCTAGAGATGTTAATTTAAATTCAGGGGATTCAATTGTAAAGGCGGACCAAGTAAACCCTTTGGAAAATAGCATGTAGACAAGATTCAAAATTTCGGGGTCGTAATGGATTCTTGTGAATGTGATTTAGAGGTTTTGCTATCAACATAACTTCCAGGGTTCATAAGGTTAACTTATTATTATTATAAAGCCAAGAAAAACAACAGGATCTACTAACAAATGAAATTTATTAACTGAATCAAACATAAAAAAAGAAAACTATAACCACCCTTTTATTGTTCACTCGCGTGAACAGATCTAACACTGACCAGCCTGACGTACCATGACGACATGGCATGACAGCTGTCAACAAGCATTGTGACTGCAATGTCACTTAAATCAAAGTAACAAAAGAAAACGGATCACAAGATCCAAATATAACAAACAAATAAATAGTACAAAAATTTAATATTTATGAGCGACACGGGTTTTAAGACTAGTTCAAGTAATGAGCATTTGACGGGCGCTCGTTTCCGACCAAAACAGTTGGTTCGGGAACGGACTCCGTACTGCGAAGGACGAATTACGGAAATGTGGGAACAACAATTACATATTTATATACACTACTGACATGCTCTAACCTTAGATTACCACAACCAAATACACGTGTGTATTATTTAAAATAAGGGCTGCGGAATTACCGTCTTATACCTTAAACACTAGGATAGCATAACATGACATGAACAAGTTTGGCCGGTTGCCAAATTATATTTATATGAATACAATGGCCTTGAAAATAAGAGCCAACAACAACAAAATACAACTTTTAATTTTTACGCCGGAAAGTTTGGCGTTTTAAAACAATGAACAAATAAGTCGTAGTAATGATAAAAGAAACTTGGATCGACAACATGGCAACTTCCCAAATTAAACCAAATAAAATAACCTTAACTCATTAGGCTTTAGAGCAAACATAACGTGTCATAACGAGCTGGAGACAACCGGGCCTGTTATCGCATCACCGAGAGAGTGGCTGATTTCTTCCCCCAAGTAGTAATTAGTGCCATGCTAAATATAGATTCTGGCCCATAGCCAGCGTACAGCACCTTTGCTACTCGCCACCTGTTAAACGCGTACAAATAAATAACACATTATCTCAAAACATCCTCTCAGGGATTTTTAAGAATACATTCCCAGGTCAAACTTATCCCCACGGATAACTAGTTTGCCGGAATGATATCGCAGTCATGGACAGGCTTTACCTCTCCTCATCATCATCACTTACACCCAAAAATACGTGGCACATTTCTCGAAGATCACGTCGTAGCATTAATCAGCACACCTCTCAGATAATGACACACAACATGTCCAAATGACAATAAAGAATAAATAACAGGATCAGTCCTAGCCCGAGTTATCAAAGCAACAAAATGCAAATATTCCCCCCACGTAGTAATTAGTTTAACATATCATTAAATCAGTCCATTTATCATTGTCGTTCCTAGGTTCTCATTCATGGCTACACTTTTTATAGATACGTTAATCGATGCGGCCATTTCGCAATAAGAATTACGTATACATAAGGAAAACATTTAAATTACAAAATTTACTGTACAACATAATTGTCACGCAATGCCAAAATTTACTACACGCATGTCAGTTACGAAATCAAACCCTGAAATTTAAATTAAACCACACAAATAAAATCTATACAAAGTTCCACACATCTCTCGCGATTCCCCTCGTCCAAAATCAATAAATCAATTTTTTAATACTCATCACTTAAACTGCTTTCCAGAGGCCTCCCGCCTCGTCAATTCCCATCATTAGGCCGTTAGCCCATAACACTGATGGTAATGGAGGATGAAACTTGCTGTCTTCTCTCCATGGTCGACATTTTGCTGCTGTTAAAACACAATTAAATCAAAGTTTTTAAACTGTTCTATCTGCGTTCTAAGTATTTTATTTCCTCAGATCGTCCTATGCAGAATCGTCGACTTTCCCTATTCTATGGCTAATTGCCATCTCACAATTTATGAAAATTTCCAACTTCGTTGCCGACACACAACTATAATTTTAAAACCATATCGTCTTAAGGACGTCTTAAATGACTGTCGAAGAATAATTAGGAGTGTCTCGGTTCATCTCAGACATTTGTATATATACAGAAAGCCTAAAGTTTCAATGGTGGGAGTAAAACAGCTCCTCAATATTTTAAGTAATGGGCCTATAATTATGTGTGACCTCTCAAAAATCTTGTATTTTCTCACAGGTCGCGAATCTGCCGTCGAACAAGCAAACCGATCGCTAGATCTTTTTATATCCGATTGCCGCGCAAAACACACTGACGCTATGTTCTGGCGTCATGTTTTCTTATTGGTCAGATAAGTTGGCGTTGGAGCTCTGACCTTACAAATCCCGCCCTTATTTTCACGTCACGACTATTGTCCTCTCTCTCACTCCTTGCCTTGTACGCAGCATTTTGCCCTTTTATGGTCACGTACGCCACAGCGTCATATCTGATTTTCTCAGAAATCCAAGAATAACATTGGTTGTGAAACTATTGGTCATTTCCAGCCAGCACGTAGCATGTCTTACCAAGTCCAGATTTCTTGCTACATCAATATTACTCAAATATCCAGCATATCATGTATTTAGTATTTCCATCGTTTTTATTAATATGAAACATTATTATTGGACACAATGATAAGGGTTCATCCGACCCCTAGTTGATGAAATTCGAACTCAAATGAAGTCGAATTTCACATCCCCTACTTTTCTGGCTCAAATTTGAAGTTGCTGGTCACCCTCAAATATAATGACTGTCCGCCTCTGTCTGTTTCAGTAGCCGTCTCGTTCCAAACTCATTAGGAAATTCCTGTATACTTATGCCCTCCGGCCTCTTTCCTTGCTACTCGTCTCCCCTCTCACTCTTTCAAAACATCAACATATTCATTAACGACTTCCGCCTGAACTTGTAAACACGTCAGAGCTGTCTTTTGAGCGCTTTCACCACTAGTGTACCCCCGTATCTTTTGTTGTATGTTATCACGCGAATGTTTAATTTGCTGCAGTAACATTATTTCTCGGTTCGTATGGCTCTCTCTGATGATACAATTTTAAATTTGAGATATTATATACTGCCATGTTTCCTGTGCTCACCTCTCGGACTCTGTAGGCGTTGTTACCTAAGTTCGTAACCCCTAGTTGAACTTCCTTAAGCCGCTCCTGTCTCTTCTCCATTTTACCGTGATGTCATCTCCTTCTTCTCCCCCGCGTTGCCATCTTCTTCCTTCTCCCTTCTTCTTCTCCTATTCCCGTACAATAACTTTTTTTTACCATATTTCGAGACCCTTGCCTGACACGGCCTGCGAATCTCTCCTGCTATTCTTCTGTTTCCTATTGTCGGCTGCTCTATTTTCTTCTTCTCCATGCAGCTCCTCCAAATATCTCTGGGTTTCTACATGCATGGCCTCCAACATTTGATGTGTTCCGTTTTCCTCCTCGTGGTTGTCGGGATTCTTCCGCCGATCTATCGCTCTTTCCCATTTATCCTTATTATTTCCTTCTATGTTATGTGGCTCTTCTAGGTACTGTTGTGACTCAGCGTGTCTCTCGTTCCAATTTCTCTGATCATCCCTTGGATCCGATTGCTCGTTAAACCGCTGGTTATTTTGTGCGTTATATTGTTGGTTGTAACGCCTATTGTCTCTGGGCCTATATTGTTGATTATAGTGTCCTCCACGCCATCCTCGATTGTAAGGTGCGTTATTATTATTCCTATTGTATGACGTTTGGTATCTCCTATTATCTCGCCACTGCTGATTGTTTGTGTTCCGGTAGCGGTTAGTTTCTTCCTGATTGTTATGGTTTCTGTCCCTATTTTCGTATCTCGGTTGAGACCTCGGCTCATATTCTTCGGTGCTCTGCCGTCTTTGGTTATCCCCAGTGTTTGTAGCTTGCGACCTCGTGTTTTTGTTCGGTGTCTTGACTACTTCGACTGCATTAACTAACTCTATCTGTCTCTTCTCTCTCGGGTTGATATAATTAGTGGTTTCATCTATCTTCCTTAATACCTCTTCTGCCTGGACCACGGTCGTAATATTTGCCGCCACCAAGAATTGCTGAACGCTAATAGGCATCTGCTTTCCTATAGTAGTTATTAGCTCCATTTCGCTCGGTGGATTATCAAGATCCTGCAATTTGACAAGTTGCATGGCGAAAAAATCTGCATATTTCGTCTGATGCGTGGAATGGTATTTGCGCGAGTATAAATCCATTCGCAAGCTTTGTTGATACGACCCACTCCAGTATTTGCTTAGGAAGGCCTTGTGGAAACCTTCCATTGATTTAAATGTGTTCTTAAATCCAAGATACCAGGTAAGTGCTGAGCCCGCCAAAAATTTTTCAACCATTCTTAATTGTCGCGTTGAGCTAACATTTTGGTCCGAAAAATATTCTGTCAGTTCCCTTAAGAAAGCTTTAGGTGTCCCTCCGCTCTCTGGTAAAAACTTATTCGGTTTAAATTCGTTTCCACGGATGACTTGTATAACTTGCGTGGGAAGTTGTGTGTTTTGAGGTGTCGAGCTACGACCCTCATAATTCTGGAATGCTTGCGTGTCTACCGTTCTTGGACTTTGCCCAAGCTCGTGGCTGTCTATTGTGTGCTCTCTTTCCGCATTCTCCCCTTTCCCCTTTTCCCTTAGTGTCGCAAACATCGTATTATGTCCAAGTGACTGCAACTCCGATTTTATCATGCGGTCCTCTTGAATTTGAAACCTTAACTTCATATTTTCTTCTAACGCCTGTATTTTCGCGTTATTTTCCCCTAGCTTCTTGCTTACTGCGAGCCGTTCATCTTTCGAATCAGCGCTCATCTTGGTCCAATCTTTCCTAATAGTATCCTTCAATTTAACAAAGCGTTTTTCGACTTCCTGTTGATTAGCCTCCTGATTATCTTCAAGTTTATCTATCCTTTCTCCCAGAGAAATGTTGTTCTGTTCTAATGTTTGTTTAATTTCTTCCTGGTCAATTTCTAACTTTTTCCATTTCTTAATTGATTGTATTTCTAATTTGTTGAGTTCCGTCACTAAGCCCGTGATATTGTTATCTACTGTAATTATCTGATCTTGCATACCCTGTGTCCCTCGTTCGATATTCTCAAACCTTTTTTCTAAGTTTGTGTGTGCTTCTTTGATTTCAGATGAGCTGGTCAAACACGCTTGCTCGATTTGTGCTAGTTTTGCCATAACAGTCTCATCCATTCCTTTTATTTCCTTTTTAAACGAATCTTCGATACCTTTTATTATTCCTAATTGTTTGGTATTGTTAGTGCTAACGTCCTTTGCTAATTGGATTAGCTGTTCTTTTGTGTGCTCTTTGATTTCTACCGTTAGCGCAGCTAGATTCTGAGTGTTCCTTTCGTCTTGTGCGTTTAACATTTCATTGTTTTTCTCAGACTGCCTATGTAATTGTTCACTAACCAGAATGTTTTGTGTAGCGATTTTCTGATTTATATTCTCGTTAACTTCAGATAGTTTTGTGTTTAACTGTGTCTGTATTTCTTCCGATTGTTTATTTATAGCAGCTAACTGTGTCTGCATTTCTTCACTATTCGCCGCTAACTGAGTCTGCATTTCTACCGATTGTTTATTTATAGCCGTTAACTGTGTCTGCGTTTCTACACTATTTGCCGCTAACTGTGTCTGCGTTTCTACACTATTTGCCGCTAATTGTGTCTGCGTTTCTTCACTATTTGCCGCTAACTGTGTCTGTATTTCATTGGTTATGTCCTTTCTCATCTCACTAAGTTGTTCTCGCGTACGAGCGGATGCTAATTCAATCACTTCGCGGATTTCTCCCAGAGTTGCCATCACAACAATAATATTTTTGAGACATAGGGAAATGACATAAGGGCGGAGCCCTGGATACGCGCGCTCACACATATTAAATATACACACATTAACCCTTTACATACTCAGTTCATTTACTTTAAATTACTCCCACAAACTATAGCATCACTGAGTATAATTTACTTATTATTCCATTTAATTTTAACCCTTTGATTCAGTTATAATCTTCCTGACCTTACTTTACTTACAAATTTTAACCAATTAATAGAGTATTAATTAGTTTTTAAGGTCTAACCTTCCTGTCAAATAATTCTTTGAGTTTGGCTTTTCTACACAAAGCTAATTTTATTTTATTGGGCGCCTGGAACAGTTTGTTCTAATTTTAATCAAAGTTCAAACACTTAACTTGTTCCACATTTACTTTATTGCAAACTCCATGACTTTATATTTTCAAACATTTGGCGGTACTATCTTCGCCTAACTTACGTTAATAAACTTATCACATGCCGGTGATCTATTTTTTTACTCTAAAACACAAATGCCCCACGTTGGGCGCCAAAGTAACTCTTATAAACCCTTTGGAAAATAGCATGTAGACAAGATTCAAAATTTCGGGGTCGTAATGGATTCTTGTGAATGTGATTTAGAGGTTTTGCTATCAACATAACTTCCAGGGTTCATAAGGTTAACTTATTATTATTATAAAGCCAAGAAAAACAACAGGATCTACTAACAAATGAAATTTATTAACTGAATCAAACATAAAAAAAGAAAACTATAACCACCCTTTTATTGTTCACTCGCGTGAACAGATCTAACACTGACCAGCCTGACGTACCATGACGACATGGCATGACAGCTGTCAACAAGCATTGTGACTGCAATGTCACTTAAATCAAAGTAACAAAAGAAAACGGATCACAAGATCCAAATATAACAAACAAATAAATAGTACAAAAATTTAATATTTATGAGCGACACGGGTTTTAAGACTAGTTCAAGTAATGAGCATTTGACGGGCGCTCGTTTCCGACCAAAACAGTTGGTTCGGGAACGGACTCCGTACTGCGAAGGACGAATTACGGAAATGTGGGAACAACAATTACATATTTATATACACTACTGACATGCTCTAACCTTAGATTACCAAAACCAAATACACGTGTGTATTATTTAAAATAAGGGCTGCGGAATTACCGTCTTATACCTTAAACACTAGGATAGCATAACATGACATGAACAAGTTTGGCCGGTTGCCAAATTATATTTATATGAATACAATGGCCTTGAAAATAAGAGCCAACAACAACAAAATACAACTTTTAATTTTTACGCCGGAAAGTTTGGCGTTTTAAAACAATGAACAAATAAGTCGTAGTAATGATAAAAGAAACTTGGATCGACAACATGGCAACTTCCCAAATTAAACCAAATAAAATAACCTTAACTCATTAGGCTTTAGAGCAAACATAACGTGTCATAACGAGCTGGAGACAACCGGGCCTGTTATCGCATCACCGAGAGAGTGGCTGATTTCTTCCCCCAAGTAGTAATTAGTGCCATGCTAAATATAGATTCTGGCCCATAGCCAGCGTACAGCACCTTTGCTAATCGCCACCTGTTAAACGCGTACAAATAAATAACACATTATCTCAAAACATCCTCTCAGGGATTTTTAAGAATACATTCCCAGGTCAAACTTATCCCCACGGATAACTAGTTTGCCGGAATGATATCGCAGTCATGGACAGGCTTTACCTCTCCTCATCATCATCACTTACACCCAAAAATACGTGGCACATTTCTCGAAGATCACGTCGTAGCATTAATCAGCACACCTCTCAGATAATGACACACAACATGTCCAAATGACAATAAAGAATAAATAACAGGATCAGTCCTAGCCCGAGTTATCAAAGCAACAAAATGCAAATATTCCCCCCACGTAGTAATTAGTTTAACATATCATTAAATCAGTCCATTTATCATTGTCGTTCCTAGGTTCTCATTCATGGCTACACTTTTTATAGATACGTTAATCGATGCGGCCATTTCGCAATAAGAATTACGTATACATAAGGAAAACATTTAAATTACAAAATTTACTGTACAACATAATTGTCACGCAATGCCAAAATTTACTACACGCATGTCAGTTACGAAATCAAACCCTGAAATTTAAATTAAACCACACAAATAAAATCTATACAAAGTTCCACACATCTCTCGCGATTCCCCTCGTCCAAAATCAATAAATCAATTTTTTAATACTCATCACTTAAACTGCTTTCCAGAGGCCTCCCGCCTCGTCAATTCCCATCATTAGGCCGTTAGCCCATAACACTGATGGTAATGGAGGATGAAACTTGCTGTCTTCTCTCCATGGTCGACATTTTGCTGCTGTTAAAACACAATTAAATCAAAGTTTTTAAACTGTTCTATCTGCGTTCTAAGTATTTTATTTCCTCAGATCGTCCTATGCAGAATCGTCGACTTTCCCTATTCTATGGCTAATTGCCATCTCACAATTTATGAAAATTTCCAACTTCGTTGCCGACACACAACTATAATTTTAAAACCATATCGTCTTAAGGACGTCTTAAATGACTGTCGAAGAATAATTAGGAGTGTCTCGGTTCATCTCAGACATTTGTATATATACAGAAAGCCTAAAGTTTCAATGGTGGGAGTAAAACAGCTCCTCAATATTTTAAGTAATGGGCCTATAATTATGTGTGACCTCTCAAAAATCTTGTATTTTCTCACAGGTCGCGAATCTGCCGTCGAACAAGCAAACCGATCGCTAGATCTTTTTATATCCGATTGCCGCGCAAAACACACTGACGCTATGTTCTGGCGTCATGTTTTCTTATTGGTCAGATAAGTTGGCGTTGGAGCTCTGACCTTACAAATCCCGCCCTTATTTTCACGTCACGACTATTGTCCTCTCTCTCACTCCTTGCCTTGTACGCAGCATTTTGCCCTTTTATGGTCACGTACGCCACAGCGTCATATCTGATTTTCTCAGAAATCCAAGAATAACATTGGTTGTGAAACTATTGGTCATTTCCAGCCAGCACGTAGCATGTCTTACCAAGTCCAGATTTCTTGCTACATCAATATTACTCAAATATCCAGCATATCATGTATTTAGTATTTCCATCGTTTTTATTAATATGAAACATTATTATTGGACACAATGATAAGGGTTCACAAGGTGTATTGTTATGTGCATGCTTGGATCCTACCAATAAAGAGTCGCTGAAAGTATTAAAGAATTTACTTCTAAAACAAAGAGAGGATGAGGTATTAAGTGAACCTTTGTCAATATTGGAAAGAGGTGAGTTGGAATATGTGAAATCTGGTAGATTCACGTACAAGTTAATGGACGGTTTTATAGCACGTAAGTGTGGAGGGGAGAAATGGGCTATATGTGTACCTAAGTCTCTGACTGAAGAACTCATATGGTTCATCCACAAGGAATTAGGGCATTTCGGGGCTAATAAAGTGTTCTATGAAATTCAAGAGAACTTCATCTGGTGTAGAATGGGAAGGGAGATTAGGACTGTGCTAGCAAGATGTGATCTCTGTCAAAAATCTAAATTTCCTAGTAGATATTTAATGGGTAAAATGCAGGCCGTTCTCACAAGTAAACCCGGGGAGTTACTTTGTGCGGACCTATTTGGCCCGATTGTGAAAGGTCAATTTGGCTACGAATACATCTTTGTAATAGTTGATGCATTTAGTAAATACGTCAAACTATATGCTTTAAGGAAGGCTACCGGGAAAGCTTGTAGCAAATTGGTAATTGAAAAATATGTACCTGATTTTGGTCTTCCAATCAGGATTCTAACTGACAGCGGACCTCAATTTACGTCTAAACACTGGAGAACCAGTATGCGTGAGGCCGGAATCACACACGTTCATTCTTCAGTTCGTTACCCACAAGGGAACCTTTGCGAAAGGAAGATTAGAGATTTAGGACGTCTGCTGCGGGCTCTTGTGCATAATAAGCATTCTTCTTGGGTATCTCAGCTGGGAAGAATTGAAACTTGGCTAAATGCAGTTCAATATGAGAGTACTGGTATGACTCCTAATGAAGTTCATTTTGGAAGGAAGCCCCAAAATGAGTTAGCTAGAACTCTAGGGTTGACTGAGATTCAACAACCTGGGAGGGATATCATTAACCAGTTGGCGAAAAGAAACTTAGGAAAAGCAGCAGAACGTAGATTTCGCCAACAAATAGGAAAGAAACTGGATCTATTCGAACCTGGTGATCAAGTGCTATTACGAGTTCCGAGGCAATCCAGTAGTCTAGATAAAACTATGTTGAAGTTCTTTTTAGTTTACGATGGCCCGTTCACTGTGATAAAAAGAATTGGGAACTCTGCATATGTAGTGGAGAACAATGGTGTACGCTTATATGGTACGTACAACGTAAGATCTTTAAAGAAATACGTATCCTAAGAGATACATGGTGGCAAGTATAGTGTAGTGAAATGAGTGATGGTTTTGAACGAACAGGTGAGTCGAGTTATTAATAACCTGTGTTATTGTGTGTCCGGATAAGAGCAAGTAGAATACTTGGGTAAATATAATATCAATTGACGGAAATTTCATGTGTATGTGGGGTAATTTCATGAGTAATACATATGTACTGACATTTGGGTTGTTTTATGAGTATTGCTAATTGTTCCTTGTTTCTACATTTACATATTAAGCATCACCAGATTGATTCATTGCAACTTCGTAATTCTTTTAAAGAGACGAAAGATAAATTATGTAATTCGTGAAAGTAATCGTGTGCAGTGATGTGTATCGAGTGATATTGTCAGTAGTACAACTACTATGTATTCCTACACTAGGCTGACAGAAAAATTCTACGCTCATTAGCTATAAAGCTAACACGTATGATATGCATACGATATCTCAGTTATTAAAGTGCAACGAAGACGAATTACGTCTAATGCGAAAGTGAAGGGTACATCAATGTCTCTTTCTTTCAGGAATTCCTTTAAATAAAACCAAAGACTATATGAACACTTGAGAAGTTGAGAAATGGGGAACGCAAATATAAAATGAAGGGTATATTTTGTTTATATGTATAATTTTGTGGTAGTGTAATTGTATATTGTGATGGTGGAGATTTTTCTTTATGTTGTCATTCTGAAGTGTATTTGTGTATTTTCATTTTGAGTGTAACGTATTTAGATATTTTTTTGGCAGAGTGCATTGAAAGAAATAATGTTGTCATTTCATGTAAAATCATTTATTTCAAGGGGCGATTTGTAACGATTCGATCCCCAAGCTTTTATATTTATAATAATTAATCTTTTTCGTTTTATTTATATATATATATATTAATTTTTTATTAAGTAGTATTCCATGCTCCAAGATTTTATCTGTCTGTAAGCAGCTCAAATCATTCTGAACAGATTTTCATTTACGAATGGTTGTAAAGTTAGTTGTCAGAGAGACGTGGGAAGTGACAGGGTCGCTCGCATTTCTACAATAGATGTTATTTCCTGAAGAAGGTCCTAGCGCGTGACAAAGACGATGCGGTTTCCGGCCACTATTAGTGCCGGTAGTGGTAAATCTATTCTCACCCCCAAATGAATGTAAGAAACCCTTGCTGCTGTGGAGAAATAACTTAAGAAATGACATTATTCAATAATGGAAATGTCAGTAGTTCTGATGAGTATTGTTCGTGAAGGAGCAGTGACTTATAGACTGTGTCTAATTGAAAGGGTTGACTTTAAGAACCATATTATCGACAAAAACGTGAAAATACTATAAATACCGTAGCTCAAGCCGGAGGAAGAACACTTATTATTATTCATTCAGTCACTCCAGTAGTGCTACGTACTGGGAGTCAGTTTAACGTGAGTGGGGAGTCGCCATCAAGCCATCGTTCCCTGAGCATCGACCATCCAACTTTATACATTCAGAGGAAAATATTAGCGAGGCATCATGCTGAAGTACTACAACATGTCAACTACGGGACGGATCAACGAGGACATCAGTCATATTATCTATATATATGACAATACTTCAAGAGGTGAGCGAAGATCATGATTTATCTCACGTCTCTCAGGCCATGTAAAATCAAGCTTATGTTCATTTTTAGTTAAATCCATTCATTATCCTTTATCTGTTGAGCCGCAGTAAATTTTCTTTAAATTCAAATTTGTAACTATTCTTATTGTGTTTTTCTTTTTATATTTGTTACCTAGATTCATTAAATTCATTTAAGTCAATGTCAGGACCCTCATTTATAGTAGTTAGTAATATTATATAAGGCAAACCCAACTATCCTTCATAATGCTGAATCGGTTTGAGTACTACGGTTTCACTTCGACCGGGGATAAGATATCTTGTTTTCTGCCAATGAGTAGCTGTGCAATCCCCTTATTTTGACTATCTAATTAGTCTGGCGCCCATACCAAATCATATCATTTTTAGTGTACACTTCAAGGTAAGTACAAAACAAAAGTGCATATTTTAATTGTGTCTCATTTTCATTTCATTCATCATTTTATGTTAATTTATTTCCCACATATCTCTCATTACGCCCCATTACACTGCCTCACTGTCAGACAGCTACTCAATTGTCCTCACGAGGCTCAGTGCACCCGTTCCAGCCCTCATGTCAGTTTCTAAAATCCCTAAGGGAGCCAAGAATCGAACTCAGGGCCTCCGGGTGTGAGGCTGACGCATTACCCCAACACCACGGTGTCCGGATATTATAATATTGGTTTCACATCCCTTCTAAGTACAATGGCTTTTAGAGACGCAGAGTTGCCTGAATTTTGCTCTGAAGGAAATCTTTAATCTATCATTAATTATCACCCAGATTCGTCTTACATCAGCACCCTGAAATGCCTGCACCAGGATTCGATCCTGCAACCTTGGGACCAGCAGCCGAGAACGTAACGTTAGGTCATAAATGATGAGATATCAGTTTTTATTCAAACAAACGGTATTAGGAGGTAATGCCGTGGCACATGCAATGCCTCCTGACCTCACCCCTGCAACCTACTGGCCTTTTCACATGAGTCAAATGCAATTACAATGGGGCTGTGTTCCACCATAAAATTAACACACATTTTCCGTCTTCTTATCAGATCAGTTCAGTCTTCCTGTTGTAAGTGCAGATTCCTGCAATATGCCTCCAAGACCTGCATTTACTGTATTCGAGCTTCAGATGATCGTGAGTGCCGTTTGTTTTTTTACTCTAGAGGCCGAGAAGCTACATGACAAGCGGTTTCCTATTTATCAACGAACAACTGATTGCCTTGGAATACCACTTCGGTCTGTAAAACATGCAGTGAAGAAGAAAAAAGACAAGGACAGCAATGAAAACAGGGAAGAATCTCCTTCGGCAAAGAAGAGACGACTGTCAGCAGGACGACCTCATATTGTAATAGATCAATTTACTATTGGAGTTATTAGGCGTACCATTCACAGTTTTTTTTTTGGAGAAGGTGTTTCCAACAATTTTGAAATTAAAAGAGAGACATGAACATTCAATGACAGACTTTCCGGAAATGTCCCTTGAAAAACTTCGGCAAATTGTTCACAGCATTGGATTTCGATTTAAAAAACTTAATAAAAACCTGTTCTTATGGAATCGTTATCGATCGCAGCCTCCAGACATGCGTTTTTAAGAAGAATTCGTCGACTTCGGGAAGAAGGCTACAATATATTCTATACAGATGAAACATGGTGCTCCCAAAACCACACCACAAATTATGCGTGGCAAGAAAACGTTTTAGAAGCTCTGAATAAACATAATAATTATGACCAGTACCGATGCCACTTGCAGAAAGTTTACGGATGGAGAGGAGGTTTTAAAACTCCGTCAGGAGCTGGACAGCGCGTCATAATAGTGCACATTGGTAGTGAAGAGGGATTTCTACAAGGAGCTGAGCTCTGCTTCGTTGGAAAGAAAGGAACAGGTGATTATCACCAAGAAATGAATTCCCTCCATTTTGAAGAATGGTTCAGGAAGGTATTAAGCCTACTCCCTCAAAAATCTGCTGTAGTGATGGATCAGGCACCTTACCACACAATGCTAGACCCGGAATCTAAGAACCCCACCAACTCTTGGTTAAAAGCAGACATTATTGCATGGATTGAGAAAAGAAACATCCCACTGCCGCCTGATGTAATTGATTTTAAATCATTAACAAAAGCCATACTACTTCATCCTGCCAAACCCTACTTCAGCACGCCTCAGAAGAAAATTGAATTAATTACTAAAGAATTAAGACAAGATGTTGAGCTTATTTGGCTGCCAGTAGCTCACTGTGAAATTAACGCTATAGAACTGATCTGGCCCTTTGTAAAAAACACAATTGCAAAACTGAACCGAGCAAACGCAGAAGACAAGGGAAAAAGTATAAATGTGACAAGGGACTTATGCCAAGAAACCTTACGTTCCGTAACGCATGAGCTCTGGAAAAAATGTGTATAACATGCCGTACAAATTGAAAACAATTATTGGGAAAAAGACCACCTTCAGGATGATATTGAAGTACAACCTGTTGTAATCAGTCTTGGAAGTTCAGATTCTGAAAGCGATAGGGATCAATTAGAAATTGATGACAATATTTCTGGTGATGAATTGTAAAATTACTTAAACCAATGTATATATTGTAAATAGACAAGCGCAAATAAAAACAACATTAAAATATAAAATTTAAAAAAATGCCATTGGAGGTCCAAAGCCCTCATGGGAAAAGCTGATGGGAAATATTTTTCATGACCTCTTACTGCCATTTGATTGAATTAATGCAGTTAATCACAAGTTAATCGTAAATAAGGACTGTTTGCCATCTCTTGATTAAAGTAGTACATTTGCATTTGTCTGTTGGCACAGGCTATAGTGAAATGTGGTTTTTCACCGATGTCTCAGTCTCACTCATGGCTGTGATTATATGGAAGCTACTGAGGGTTGGATGGCGCTCAGTAACGACATTCAGTGCACTGTCAGTGCCTGTGGATGCTGTGAAAAGTTCTACTCATAGGGTTAGTACTGCTGTTCTGACTCAGTGAGGAAATCAAAGGCAAACTACCTCACTCCTCATCTTGCCTAGTACGCCTCAATACAGCGCTGCCTTGGGTTTTTGTGGGTATCTACCTACATAACCTAGCGGTGGTACTTTTTGAGGATCCAACCAGCCTTCGAGCTGACTATCTAACAGACAGACAATCGTAAATAATGAAGGAATCTGCCCATGCAATTTCGAGCGAGGCGCGGCATGCCAAGCCACGGTCGACTCTAGAAAGGTCGGAAGGTTCAACCTGACAACTCTGTAGCTACGGCTATTGTCAGTCATACTTCGTCACGAGCGCCTGAACTGAAACAGCTGTTTGCTAGCAAGGGAGGCCACATTAATATCGGACAAACATAATGTACACTGTAGCTACGGCTATTGTCAGTCAGACTTCGTCACGAGCGCCTGAACTGAAACAGCTGTTTGCTAGCAAGGGAGGCCACATTAATATCGGACAAACATAATGTACACTGTAGCTACGGCTATTGTCAGTCATACTTCGTCACGAGCGCCTGAACTGAAACAGCTGTTTGCTAGCAAGGGAGGCCACAAACATGATGTACATGTTAAGCAAAACATATGTTGATTTTTATTTACACATGATCAGTGTTACAATCGGAAATAAATGAATACCGTGCATATGATCGTGGAAAGTTGTTATTTCAGCCAAGCAGCTGATATTAGGCATGAGTGACACGAAAATAATTTACCAACATAAAAGTGTTTAGCAAAATAAAGAAAATTATTTTGGTTTCTTTTCGTATTTTACTACTCTGAAGAATGGTAATAAAACAATTGGCGGTGTTATAATAATAATAATAATTTGGAGTAAGTAGATGCAATTGAGGGTTATGTGATGCAAAAATGTAGGCTATCTCCCATAACATCTTCACACTGTTGGCCTATAAACCTTCGATTCCGCCGCACATGTATGTAGATAATTTACTACCATTATAGAAATAGTCTGTTGCTGCTGGTATTCCATAACTGTATCAGATTACTTCTGATTCCGTCCTAAGGTGCTGCAACTTCCTCTTCCCATAACCAAGCTTGCTGACATCAACAGCATCATTCCTTGCCTGTGAATAATTGTTTAGCAATACAGTGGCAATAACTGAAAGTATTTTTTCACTTAATTGACTAATTTATGCAATCTACGAACCATTTCGAAGGTTCCCTAATCCAGGCCTGGCGCAGATTTTCTTCACTTGGGAACCTAAACACTGGTGTGTAGCCTCCCTTACTTGGTTAATTTGCATTCCAGTTGGGGATACAACATGTATCTGGCATTGTTACGGTGCCGAAACATTCCAGGAAAATCAAAGTTTAAAACATGAAGTACGATATGTTATAATTCCATGTACCGTAGGCATTTAAAAATACCACATTTGCCAGATACAAAGCACACTCGTCAGTGTGTTCTCGATTAGGGATTACAGTAAAAAACTCATCTGGAAGGGTAGTATAAACGCTACTATAAAGCGTATAAACGTACAAAGCATAAGAAACAAAATATAGAAGGAAATATCCCTATGAGATAAACAAGAACACCTGCCAGACCACAGAACAATGTGCCAGACTGAACGTTCCCTCGTATTCCCGCCTGGCAGCGGTATGAAGTATGACTGATGAACATGTTGCCAAGTCTCAGCCTTCCGACCTGTCTAGAGTCGACCGTGGCCAAGCGGATATCAGCCGTCTCGGCAACGCTGTACAACTTGCACCGCATAGGCTAGCAGCTGAGCCATGTCATTTTATCACATACAAATACAAACCGATATAAAATTAGTGAATTCATTTGCGTATTTCACAGTCATACAACATAACCCTTTGTTATATAAGGATTGTAACGCGACTAAGAACGCAATTTTCCAACCACCACGAGCCGAGAAAAAGTTACCTTACAAAAATGATAACAACTTTCTTCCTTGGACACGCAACATTTTGGAATTTATAAGATAGTTGTAAAACACTCTAATGTATATTGTGTTAAAACTTGGATTGTATCTGATGACGGGTTTTTGAGAAACTGATTCTTAAATTTGATGCATGGTTGAAACACGCTCAAAAACGGGCTCTTTTTGTGTTCCAACTGCGATAAAAAATATTAAAATATAAATAAAAAATGCCAATCCTACATGAACTAACGTAAAATAGAACGACAAAAATGATGATGTTATTCGATTTTATGTAGGCCTATTGGTTACTTCACAAACAACCTTCAAACTCGAGTGCACATAATACTTTGGTCGACAGTAGGGGTGGTTTATCCGGGCGGTGGGGTGAGGATGGGGGTGATAGACACGCGACCAGTTGGGGAGGAGCAGGGTACTTACATACCTACCACCATGGTGACCGGGACAAGCGCGTCCAACACCAAACAGCCACCTTTGGATGGGGCAACTACAATCAACTGTCATGGCCTCCATGGTTGGAACAATTACCGTGACAAGGAACAAGGAACACACAAGCAAAGCCCCCTAACTCTGCCATAACAATCAACTGTCATGGCCTCCATAGTTGGAACATATACCATGACAAGGAACAAGGGATACACTACCAAAGCCTCCTAACTCTGGCATAACAATCAACTGTCATGGCCTCCATAGTTGGAACATATACCGTGACAAGGAACAAGGAATACACAAGCAAAGCCCCCTAACTCTGGCACAACAATCAACTGTCATGGCCTCCATGGTTGGAACATATAGCGTTACAAGGAGCAAGGAATACACAAGCAAAGCCCCCTAACTCTGGCATAACAATCAACTGTCATGGCCTCCATGGTTGGATCATATACCGTGACAAGGAACAAGGAATACACAAAAAAGCCTCCTAACTCTGGCACAACAATCAATTGTCATGGCCGTCATAGTTGGAACATATACCATGACAAGGAACAAGGAATACACAAGCAAAGCCTCCTAACTCTGGCATAACAATCAACTGTCATGGCCTCCATGGTTGGAACATATAGCGTGACAAGGAACAAGGAATACACAAGCAAAGCCTCCTAACTCTGGCATAACAATCAACTCTCATGGCCTCCATAGTTGGAACATATACCATGACAAGGAGCAAGGAATACACAAGCAAAGCCTCCTAACTCTGCCATAACAATCAACTGTCATGGCCTCCATAGTTGGAACATATACCGTGACAAGGAGCAAGGAATACACAAGCAAAGCCTCCTAACTCTGGCACAACAATCAACTGTCATGGCCTCCATGGTTGGAACATATACTGTGACAAGGAACAAGGAATACACAAGCAAAGCCCCCTAACTCTGCCATACAATCAACTGTCATGGCCTCCATGGTTGGAACAATTACCGTGACAAGGAACAAGGAATACACAAGCAAAGCCCCCTAACTCTGCCATAACAATCAACTGTCATGGCCTCCATAGTTGGAACATATACCATGACAAGGAACAAGGGATACACTACCAAAGCCTCCTAACTCTGGCATAACAATCAACTGTCATGGCCTCCATAGTTGGAACATATACCGTGACAAGGAGCAAGGAATACACAAGAAAAGACTCCTAACTCTGGCATAACAATCAACTGTCATGGCCTCCATGGTTGGAACATATTCCGTGACAAGGAGCAAGGAATACACAATCAAAGCCTCCTAACTCTGGCATAACAATCAACTGTCATGGCCTCCATAGTTGGAACATATACCGTGACAAGGAAAAAGGAATACACAACCAAAGCCTCCTAACTCTGCCATAACAATCGACTGTCATGGTCTCCATAGTTGGAACATATACCGTGACAAGGAACAAGGAGTACACAAGCGAAGCCTCCTAACTCTGCCATAACAATCAATTGTCATGGCCTCCATAGTTGGAACATATACCGTGACAAGGAGCAAGGAATACACAAGCAAGGCCCCCTAACTCTGGCATAACAATCAACTGTCATGGCCTCCATGGTTGGATCATATACCGTGACAAGGAGCAAGGAATACACAAGCAAAGCCTCCTAACTCTGCCATAACAATCAACTGTCATGGCCTCCTTGTTTGGAACATATACCGTGACAAGGAGCAAGGAATACACAAGCAAGGCCCCCTAACTCTGGCATAACAATCAACTGTCATGGCCTCCTTGTTTGGAACATATACCGTGACAAGGAGCAAGGAATACACAAGCAAAGCCCCGTAACTCTGGCACAGCAATCAACTGTCATGGCCTCCTTGTTTGGAACATATACCGTGACAAGGAGCAAGGAATACACAATCAAAGCCTCCTAACTCTGGCATAACAATCAACTGTCATGGCCTCCATAGTTGGAACATATACCGTGACAAGGAAAAAGGAATACACAACCAAAGCCTCCTAACTCTGCCATAACAATCGACTGTCATGGTCTCCATAGTTGGAACATATACCGTGACAAGGAACAAGGAATACACAAGAAAAGACTCCTAACTCTGGCATAACAATCAACTGTAATGGCCTCCATGGTTGGATCATATTCCGTGACAAGGAGCAAGGAATACACAATCAAAGCCTCCTAACTCTGGCATAACAATCAACTGTCATGGCCTCCATGGTTGGAACATATACCGTGACAAGGAACAAGGAGTACACAAGCGAAGCCTCCTAACTCTGCCATAACAATCAATTGTCATGGCCTCCATAGTTGGAACATATACCGTGACAAGGAGCAAGGAATACACAAGCAAGGCCCCCTAACTCTGGCATAACAATCAACTGTCATGGCCTCCATGGTTGGATCATATACCGTGACAAGGAGCAAGGAATACACAAGCAAAGCCTCCTAACTCTGCCATAACAATCAACTGTCATGGCCTCCTTGTTTGGAACATATACCGTGACAAGGAGCAAGGAATACACAAGCAAAGCCCCGTAACTCTGGCACAGCAATCAACTGTCATGGCCTCCTTGTTTGGAACATATACCGTGACAAGGAGCAAGGAATACACAATCAAAGCCTCCTAACTCTGGCATAACAATCAACTGTCATGGCCTCCATAGTTGGAACATATACCGTGACAAGGAACAAGGAATACACAAGAAAAGCCTCCTAACTCTGGCACAACAATCAACTGTCATGGCCTCCATATTTGGAACAAATACCGTGACAAGGAACAAGGAGTACACAAGCAAAGCCTCCTAACTCTGCCATAACAATCAACTGTCATGGCCTCCATAGTTGGAACATATACCGTGACAAGGAGCAAGGAATACACAAGCAAAGCCCCCTAACTCTGGCATAACAATCAACTGTCATGGCCTCCATATTTGGAACAAATACCGTGACAAGGAACAAGGAATACACAAGCAAAGCCTCCTAACTCTGTCATAACAATCAACTGTCATGGCCTCCATGGTTGGAACATATACCGTGACAAGGAACAAGGAATACACAAGCAAAGCCTCCTAACTCTGACATAACAATCAACTGCCATGGCCTCCATAGAAGGAACGAGGAACACGCAGCCAAAGCCCCCTAGTTTATGTACGGCAGATGGTGGCTCGAAACTTGACACCACGAGCAATTACCCTGTTAATTGGGACACATGTGTCTGCAGCACTTAATGAATCATTCTGATGAACAAAGAATACGCCAGACATCCACCAGCGTCGATATGAAAGGCGAGGACTTTCTTGCTATGATAACAGAATCAGGAACCCGGTGGCGACAGTGGACTTCCGGACTCTGGTTTCACCACACTTCGCTCAGGCAAATGCCACGATTGTACCTTCTTTCAAGTCATGGGTTAAATTGCACGCACTATTACAGTCACCACTAAGCCTCCATGGCTTAGGCGGCAGTGCGTCGGCCTCTCACCACTGGGTTCGTGGTTCAAATCCCGGTCACTCCATGTGAGATTTGTGCTGGACAAAGCGGAGGCAGACAGGTTTTTCTCCCGGGTACTCCGGTTTTCCCTGTCACAAATTTCATTCCAGCAACACTCTACTTTCATTTAATCTGTCATTCATTTAATCATTGCCCCAGGGGAGTGCGACAGGCTTTGGCGGCCGGCACAGTTCATATCCTCGCCTCTAGATGGGAGCTTCATTCATTCCAATCCCTGACCCGGTTGGTCGACTGGAAGCAGGCTGTGGATTTTCAATACAGTCACCACATAAACACAGGTTATTAGACCAGTAGCGTAAGTAAGATATACTATGGGGGGTGAAAACTACATAAACAAATGAAAGGTAGAGTTTGACTGTTAATCTCGCAATCATGAGCCACGGGACCTTCTTTTTACGTGGAATCCGAACCACAGGACATGGCATTTCACTTCGAAAATGTTTCAAGCATTGACCGGGAATCGAACCCGGTACACCTTGGTGAGTGGCCAACAGCTTGACCGCTGCGCCACCACGCCCCTGTTGTATTTCCATAATGCTTGAATATTATCAAATATTGTTGAGTTGAAATTAGTATGTCCAGTTTTCTTCACGAAATCATTGGTCGTTCCTATTCCTCGAAATACTACAGTTTACAAAATTTATAATTCTCCTGTAATAGCACATTCTCATGTATTCTCCTGCTCCAACAGTCCAAGTTTCACTTCCATAGAGCGCCACACACTAGGCAAAGGCTTCCAAAAATGACTTCTTAATCTATATTTGAAATCAACAGAATCCCTCTTTTTGTACAAATACTTTCCCTGCCTGAGCCAAACCACTTTTTATATCTTCTTTGCTTCGTCCACCACTAGTTATTTTGCTTCCTAAGTAACAGAACAGTCGCCTCCGTTGCGTAGTGGTCAGTGTTATTAGCTGCCGCCCCGGAGGTCCTGGGTTCGATTCCCGGCTCTACCACGAAATTTGAAAAAGTGGTATGAGGACTGGAACGGAGTTTACTCAGCTATCCTCGATGTAGTATTCCGTGGTTCCCCACTTCGTCTTTGGGCAAATGCTGGCATGTGATACCTACTGTAAGGCCACGGCCGCCTCCCTCTTCCTTGCCTATCCATCCCCTCACTTCCCCTTCCTCATGAGGCCCCTGTTCGCTTTGGAGGTGAGGCCCCCTGGGCGAGGTGCTGATCTCACCTCCCCAGTTGTATCCCCACATGAGATATTCCAGCTCCAGAACACTACCCGTAACGGCCGTAGCTGAGTCCGTGGGAAACACCAACTTGGAGGGTAAAGTCGACTAAAAGGAAAAGTAACAGAAATCTCCTGCTTCCTTTCTGTTTCGGATTTATTCGGCTGCATTTTATTATTTTGTTCTTATATTTAATGATCTGCATCATGAATTGCTTCCTCAAGACGGATTCCATTCCATAAGCAAATCCTCTGGTGTGACAATCTCTCCCCTCAGCTAATCTCACAAGGAGAGGCCGCTAAGTGGTTTACTAGAAAAGCGTTCAAATTTGGAGGGTTTGCTCTTCATACAAAAATATGTGGCCCCTGTTCGAGCGCTTTTGCCAACGGGCCTTAGTGTGTTCAAAATTGAACGTTTAAAATCGATCCTCAAACTTTTGTAGTCTTATTCCCACACATAATAATATTTCATAAACATCCGGGTCGTAGTAATGATATTAAACAAGTTCGGATGTTGATGTTTGAGTCTTCAGCCTTTTGACTGGTTTGATGTAGCTCTCCACGCCTCCCTGTACGGAGCTAATCGTTTCATCTCTACATAGCTACCACACCCTACATCCGAGGCAATCTGTTTAACATATTCTAACCTTGGTCTACCCCTACAATTCTTGTCCTCGACCCTTCCTTCCATAACTAAGCTTGCTATTCCTGGATGTCTTAGCATGTGTCCTACTAACCTATCTCTTCTTTTCATTAGCAGTCGCCAGAAACATCTCTCCTCTCCCACTAGTCTTAATACCTCTTCGTTTGTAACCCTATCTACCCATCTGATCTTCATCATTCTCCTATAACACCACATTGCAAACTCTTCAATTCTCCGCTTTTCTGCTGCACCAATAGTCCTAATTTCACTTCCATAGAGCGCCTCACTCCAGACAAGGCTTTCAATAATTACTTGCTTACACATAAATCTATATTCGATGTCAACAGATTCCTTTTCTATAGAAATGCTTTCCTTGCCTGAGCTAACCTACTTTTTAAATCCTCTTTGCTTCGTCCATCACTGGTTATTTTGCTTCCCAAGTACCAGAAGTCTCTTACTTCCTTTAGTGTTTCACCTACCAATTTGATGTCCATAGAGGATTCTGATTTATTTCGGCTACATTCCAATATTTTTGTTTTACATTTATTAATTTTCATCATGAATTTTTACCTCAAGACGGAGTCCATACCATTCAAAAACTCATTCAAATCCTCTGGCTTGTCGGCCAAGATGACGATGTCATCAGCAAATCTCAGAGTTGAAATTAGTTCTCCTTGTATTTGCGAATGTACTCCAAACGTTATCCGCACAGCCATGCACAGGCCTTAAGTTATCGGCATATGCTGTAAATTTGACGTTTTTTTTTTTTTACCGTATGGCTTTTAGTGCCGGGAGTGTCCGAGGACATGTTCGGCTCGCCAGTTTTGTAGCTGCTTCGAGACGGACACCCAATGGGTGAGCTACAAGTACCGTTGGGGAGGAAAGTGGGAATGGAAGGTCGAGGAGTTGGAAGGTAGCGGCTATGGCCTATAGTTAGCGACCAACCCCGGCATTTGCCTGGAAGGAAGATGGGAAACCACGGAAGACCATCTTCAAGGTTGCCAGCGGGGGGATTCGAACCTCCTCGCCTCCCGGATGTGAGCGACTGCCAGCAGTCATGCCGTAACGACCAAGGCTAGCTCACCCGGTAATTTGACGGTGAGTAATTGCGACGCGGCCTTTGGAAAGCTCCCTTACTGTAGCAAGTCATGTGCACCCTCAAGACTCTGAGAGATTCTGAACTCCTCTCTCTCTTATCTGCCTTTCATGTCACTGTTCAGTTACTCGTGACCAAGTTAAATCTCGCGACCATAAATCACGGTTAAACGTGGAATCTGGTCCGCAGGTCTTAGCATTTCAGTTTGAGAATTTGATATGCATTTGACAGGGATTCGAACCTTGTTCGCCTTGCTGAGAGATAAGCTGCGCAGTCTTGCTTTCTTCTAGCATGTAAGCATCACAGTGGCAGATGACGTAGATGTTACATGTGCGTAATGAGGACACCTTCTTCGAAAAATATTGCAGGCCTAAATTACTAGTTCCTTCCGTTGTGCAAGCAAGTTCCAGGTTGTGAGGTGAATGACCTCTACAGCTGTCCGGTCTCTTCCGACACCTGCAGTGAGTGGTTCGCCCCAAGGGTGTGCGAAACATCTCTATCAACATAGCCCAGCACAAGAAAGTGGAAGCAATGCTGGACTCAGCTGGGGTCCCGTGGTCGCCCAGTGCCGGATTAAGACTCACAGTGGCCCTAGGCAATTGTTAATTTGAGGCCCCTTTTCCCCTTCCCCCCCTTTTCCCCCGTCATAAAAAAGTCAATCATAACTTTGAAAGAGATTTTATTCTCAAATTTACAATGATTGATGAATACAATACATATACAAATACATATGTACATTTTCAGGAAAAAGAATCTGCATTTTGTTTCGCAGAAAGTTTCAATAACATCATCGAAGTTGATTTTCCTTAAAATGTCTGATTCTGATTCTGATAGAAGTCAAAATTGAATCCCTCAAAATTAACATGAACCCAAATTCGATTTCTGCATTCTGTTTGCGATGCACCCCACTTCATTCCGAGTGTCATTATTTTCCGACTCGTCATCTTCAATGCTTTCTAAAGCCTCGAGAATATCATGAAACGAATGATAAACTGCGTCCGTTGCATTAGCATGTGCTTGCCAGCGCGTATCTGACAATGAGTTCAAAGTTGTTGCGTTTTTGATATAACTTTTCAAGACGCCCCAACGGTGAGGGTTTGCAGACAAGAAGTTATACAATGATTGCATTATCGAAAAAAATCAACTGCGTAAAAACAGCATTTAACAGCAGAATGTCCAACTAAATCGATGGAATGTGTTCCGCAAGGAACATAAATCGCACATTTATTCAGTTCTAATATTTTGGCTTGAAGACCCTGAAACTTTCCAGACATGTTTGGTGCGTTGTCATAGGACTGTCCTCTACAATCTTCAATGACGGAGTTTACAGTTTGAGTTTTCAAACTTTCGCCAGTATGACCTTCTGTTTCAGAATTTATTTGACTCCCCCCCACCAAAAAGAAACTTTTTTTCATTTTTAGGTGCAATTTTTTCATTTTTTGGGGGCCCTTTTGAGCCGGGGGCCTTATGGGGGTCTTATGGTTAATCCAGCACTGTGTGTACCCCTGGGGGGAATAATATTTAACGTGCCACGGCTGACACGGCTCCCACGCACCCTCAAATGCCAGCTGACTGCGCCAGGATTCAATCCTGCAAGTGTGGGAACAGCAGGCAAGAATGCTATCGCTGTTTGTCTGATAACCTGTGTTCCTATGGTGACTACACGATAAGTCCTTAATGACGTCTAGTCTAAATTCGGCGGCTTCGGTGGCGTAGTGGGTAGCATGCTGAGCTTCTATGCCCAAGGTCACGGGTTCAAACCCGGCCGAAGTCGTCGGATTTTTTAAGAGCGTTAAATTCCTTCAATATGCCTTCCTTCGGAGGGGAAGTAAAGCCGGCGGTCCCATGTCATAGATTTATGGCATGAAAAAGAGGCTTCCACTAACTGCACTTGTGTGAAGTCAAAATTTTTAGGTTAGATTTGATAACGATATATTACAGTAGTTCCAACATTCGTCACCGGATGCTGGTTGCGATGGTATCTAGTAGTAGCGAAGTTCACAGCTATGTGTCGTGGACGGTAGTATTTAGTAGCGAAAGTAGGAACTACTTGAAATTATCGTCTGCAGTCCTTACTTGAATTAAAACAGATGAGCCTCCGTGGCTCAGGCGGCAGCACGCCGGCCTCTCACCGCTGGGTCCGTGGTTCAAATCCCGGTCACTCCATGTGAGATCTGTGCTGAACAAAACGGAGGCAGACAGGTTTTTCTCCGGGTACTCCGGTTTTCCCTGTCACAATTTCATTCCAGCAACACTCTCCACTATCATTTCATTTCATCTGTCATTCATTTAATCATTGCCCCAGAGGAGTGCGACAGGCTTCGGCAGCCGGCACACTTCATATCCTCGCCGCTAGATGGGGGCTTCATTCATTTCATTCCTGACCCGGTCGGAGAATGGAAGCAGGCTGTGGATTTTCATTTTTCAACACACACTAATACAGTCATCACAATTAACACCGGTTATCAGACAGATTCTACACACACCCAAAGTACACGGGGCTACATGACCGCGTTGTCGCAGCCCCAACCAACCAACCAACCAACCTAGCTTCTTATTAAGGTGCCTGTACCCTGGAGAGTGATTTTCATTGAGCAAGTCTAGCTAGACCGCTCTAGCTAAATTGAGTGCGTGTACACTGTAGAGTAATTTTCCCTAGGTAGAGCATTCGTAGAGCGGAGATAGACAAATCTACCTAGAGCACTCTCTGAACCTGTGTACACGTTCAAACGTGAATGCACTAGGTAGAGCAGCGCTGAAACATTCTGAGATTAGAGTGAGTCTAGTTTTTTTTTTTTTTTTGTGCTTTGTTGTGAGTTAAAATGTCTTCAAGAGAGCTTTTAGCATCTGTGGTGGTTGTGTGTGCATTGTTAAAAAAGAAAACTATGAAGAGGAAAAGAAGGTTGTGGGTGAGGAATTGGATATCAAAAAGAGAATACGAGGGAATGGAGGCTAAATTATTGCAAGAGTTACGTTCAGAAGATTCTGAAGCGTACAAGAACTTTTTAAGAATGAACAAAAATGACTATGATTATATTTTGGCCAAAACTACCCCCAGGATGAGCAAAAGAGATCACCCGCTACGACTGTGCCATCAAATTTCTGTCTCTGTATTCTTTCCGAGTACAATTCAAAGTTTCTGGATGGGCTTCAATATTTTCAATTAATGTTATTGTTTTTTCGCGACTCCACACAAATTCAGCCATATTCAAACACTATAGTTAACAACAAACAAAAAAAACCCAGCAATCCACCACTGACTCTACATAGAGCACTTTCCAATATTCAACCCAACGAATAGAGCTAGACTGGTCTAGCTAGGGCACCCAGATACTGTTTACATATATCCTCCTTGGTTTACACCGTAAATTCAGCCAGCCCTAGCTAGAGCTTATCTATCTATCTATCTATTCGTTGTTTCATTCCCTCGTCCCGATAGGGGCGAGGGCGGGCCGTCGGCTAAACAGGTAGCCCTTAGGCCGTAGGGTAAGTGATTTTAGAGAAGAGAAGTGAAGTGGGGGGGGTAGTGTGCTGTAGCACGCGTATATGGAAAAATTAAGTGAAGTTGCTGGCGTAGAGGTCACCGCGACCCAGGAAGCCCCCCAGGGAAAAGGCTCCCACCACACCCCACCCAGGAATAACCCCCCAAATAATCCCCGTTTATTGATCAAAAAAAATTTACAGACATGTAAGGCGTGGGTAGAATACAAAGAAATACATACAGTGGCTGTGTGGTTCTTGACACAGTTAAATAAACGTCCAAATGTTCTTAAAATGTTCTTCCTGGAACGGGGGAAAGAAAACAAGATACATGAGCATAAAAATGAAGGAAAAGTCAAAGTATAGTTCGTAGAACAAAAATAAAACTATGGTTAGTGGACACTGTGATCGTGCACTAGATAGACAACATTGTGTCAGAGAACGAAGCACGGGGGAGCACAGAGAAGCACGTGGGAATCAACACTGTGTAGTTGGGTGAACGGAGCACTAATTCTTGAAGATGGGGCGGAGCACTTGTAAAATAACACTGGGGTGCGAAGACGGAGAGCATGTAGAGGGTCAACGAAGATGGTGGTGTGCACTGAAGAGGGTTCGGAGATCTGCAGTTGGAGAAATGTAGCCAGGAGCAGGCTATGCGCCTAAAATAAACTCGCTGCACTAAGGGCAGGCCAGAAGGGCCAACACCCCTGAGGTCGAATTGGAAGTCGAGCGTTCAGGAGAATCAGGAAAAAGAAGAAGGCAGGGGTGAGGGCAAGCTAGGGGGTGGGGTGGAAGTAATCAAGTAATGGGTGGTGGGAAAAGATGAGAGTTGGCGGGTGTGCGGCGGTCATAAAGGATATCTTGTGCGAGAGGAGAGAGAGGAAGAGCTTCAGTGAAAAATGGGAGGGAAGAGCTTTGGGCGCGTGTGAGGTATTTTAAACGAAGGGAGTGAATATGGCTGAGAATAGTTGGGAAGGTATAGTAGGGGGCAAAACGGGCTGAAGGGGTATCCAGTTTGAGATGATAGGCAATGCGAATGGCATGACGGTCGAGGCGGTGGAGCTTGAAATAGAGGGGTTGTGGGGCAGTAATCCAGGTGAGGGAGGCATAGAGAAGGAGAGGGCGAATAAAAACTTTGTAGATATTGATGATTTGGGGGGGTTTAAGGCCCCAGGTGTGTCCTGTGAGGGAGCGGATAGCGGTGATACGATGGTAGGCACGGCGGTAGAGGGTGTTGAGGTGATGTTGCCAGCGAAGATTGTTTTGAAATGTAATGCCTAAATATACGGCGGTAGTGGATTCGGGAATAGGGACGTCGTGAAGGGTGAGGGTGACTTTGTTACGGGGACGGGTGATACGGGATTTTTTACGGAAAACGACGAGTTGGGTTTTGCGAGCATTAACGGTGATGTGGGAGGAAAGGAACCATGATTCGAGGTCAGAAAGATAGGATTGGATGAGACGAGTGAGTTTAGGGGCAGAGCGGGCAAGGGCAAGAATGGCAAGGTCATCGGCGAATTGGTATAGACGAAGAGGCGGTGGTGGGTGGGGAATGTCATAAGTGAAGAGGAGGTAGAGGAGGGGGGAGAGAGGTGAACCCTGAGGGACACCAGCGCGGAGAGAGAAGGTGGAAGAGGAGGTGTTGCGAATACGGACGGAAGCAGTACGATGGTGAAGGAATTGGAAGATAAGACGAATAATAGAAGGGGGTAGGGGAAGATGACGGAGTTTATACATGAGGACGGGGTGGTAAACGGTATCAAAGGCTTTTTCGACATCGAGACAAAGTAGAGCGGCGGTAAAGCGAGGTTTAACATAGGAAAGAAGGGAAGAGCTGAGATGGAAGAGGTGGTCATGGGTGGAACGTCGGGCACGGAAACCTGCTTGGGATTCAGGGAGAAGATGGAGAGATTCTAGGTAGGAGCTGATACGTTTGGCGAGGATAAGTTCGAGAATTTTAGATAAGACGGGGAGAAGGCTGATGGGACGATAAGAGTGGGGATCAGAGGGGGGTTTCTTTGGTTTGAGGAAAAGTAAAATGGATGTGTGACACCAGTGAGAAGGGTAATGACCGGTATAGAGAATGGTGGTAAAAATGGCGCTGAGGGCGTGGAGAAGGACTGGCGGGGCTTCTTGGATGTGGCGATATGTAATGGTGTCAGCGCCCGGGGCGGTGGGTTTACGATGGCGAAGGACAAGAGAGATTTCGGCGGGCGTGACAGGGCGGTTGAGAGGGTGATTGTAGTCGATATGGGGAAAGTGGTCAAAAGAGGGAAGAAGGGAAGGGGTGTGAGCGGGGTCATTGAGGCGATGGAGGAGAGCAGAGTCGGGGTGTACGAAGTGAGGATTGGGGACGGGGGAGAACACGGTGGTATAATGATTGGCGAAGAGGTCGGCTTTAGCAAGATCGGTGGTAGGGACGAAGGTAGGGGTACGAATGGGGTAAGTGGGACGGGGAGGTTGGGTTTTGGTAAGGCGACGAAAAGTGGACCAGAATTGAGAAGGGTTAGGAGTATGGGAGAGATTCGTACAGGCAGAATGCCAATAGGAGCGTTTGATGGCTTTGATGTATGATTTGGCGTGACGTAGGTGAAGGCGGTGTTGGCGGAGAGAGTTAGGATCGCGGGTACGGACATAGGCACGATAATAATCATGAGCGATGTTAAGAAGACGAAGGGCTTTGGGGGGAATGGGAGGCTTAGTAGGATGAAAGGAGCGGCGTGGTATATGGAGACGATCGGCGGTGAGGATGGCGGATTCAGTTTCATGGATAAGGGCTTGAAGGTTAGGAAGAGAAAGTGGGGCAGTAGGGTGGGAGAGAAGTGATGTGATAGTAGCACGGTAGGCGGGCCAATCGGTGTTAGTGAAACTGCGGGAGGGGGGAGGTGGGGGTTTGGCAGTGGAGTGGGGAAAAATGTTAGGAATGGTGATGAGGGCTGGTACATGGTCGCTGCCAATGGAAGGGAGGATGTGAACGATAGGAGAAACGCTGAGCGTGGGAGACATCAGGATAATATCAGGGGTAGTATTGGAAATGGGACGAGTGGGGGAAGGGAAGGGGATGTTGGCTCCTCGGATGCTGCGAAGAAGGGTGTGAAAAGCTTGGGTTTGAGCGACGTTATAAGAGTGAATGTTGATATCGGCGACAAGAATATAGTTACGAAAGGTATGATCAATGTATGTGAGAAAGTCGAGGGGAGGAGGGGTACGAGGGGGGAGATAGAGAGTAACGATGGTAAAGGTTTTAGAGGGAGCGGAGACTTCTAAGATTAAATATTCGGAGAAAAGGTTAGGAAAATTGTAATGATGTTGAGTGACTGTAAGGTTACGATGGATGCCAACAGCTACACCTCCTCGGGCTGCAAAGTGAGGGCGGTCAGCACGATAAAGAGTGTACGGAGGTAGGTCTAGCTGTTGGGTGGGAAGGAGAAAGGTTTCGTTAAGTACTACAGCATCCGGGGAGTGTTGGAGAAGGGCAAGGTCTAGGGTCGGCCGGTTGGCATAGATAGAGCAAATGTTGTCATAGAATAACTTAAACGCTATTGCATGTTTAGTGGAGAGGAGCTGCGGTTAGCGGGAAGAATGCAAAGTGCATTCTATTGCCCGCATAGGCGATGTCCAGATGAGTGTTAAACACCAACCGGGCGGCCGTTTGGATGTGCTGGGTGATGAGGGGGCGTTGGAAAGGGAGGCAATTTTGGAGAACCATGGTGAGGAACCGTAGGATGTTTTCAGTACTGGGGGAGGGGAGGACTGAGGAAGGGGCGGGGGTGGGTGGATCATGGGATAGGACGGGAATGACAGTTTCAGGTTCTGAGGGAAGGGGAGCGGGGCGGCTGCGGCATTTGAAGCTGAAGGCGGGATGGGGCTGGGAACAATTGATACATTTGGGAGAAGTACGGTTTTCACAAAGAGATGTTGGGTGCTCCCGGCTACATATTCCACATACCTGCGGCTGGATGCAGGGGGCTCCCGGGGCGTGGTCGTACCGCTGGCACTTGTCACATCGGATGCGCTGCGGGGCGGAGGCTCGGGATGGTTCCACTCGGTGGCGGCGAGCATAGAGTACGGCGCCATCTCGCAGGAGAGAGTCCAGGGTGCCGGTGTCGCGACTCAAGATGCGGACAAGGGATGTGGTACCAGCGGCGTTCCGAATGCGGGTAACCTTGAATATGATGTAACCCTGTAGCTGGAGTTGCTGAGCGATTTCTTCGTCCGTATACAACTGGTCGACGCCGTAGGCGACGACTGAAAGGATGGGGGTGGGGCGGGTAGGGGGGGTGGGGAGACGGGGGGTTTGGGAGACAGTAAGGTTAGAGGCCCGTGCTCGGGGCCCGAACTGCTGCAAGCCTATGACGTTCTTGAGGTGGGAGTAGAACGGCTTGCAAGTTTTAATATTGTATCCCTCGCGGGTGCGCTGCAGTTCGAGCTTGTAGGAGGCGATGTCGGGGGTGAAGGAAGACAGGATGGTGTAGAGGGAACGGGGGTTGGCTTTTTGAAGGTCGATCTCCGTCATCTTGATGACGTGGAATGGGGGAGGAGGAAGGGGGAGGGGGGAGACGATGCTCCTCTGTCTGACTTGCGGATGAAGGGCGGGGTTCATGGCGGCAGCTGCGTAACTTCGCACGGGACCAGGAATGTAGGCTGGCTGAGCTGGCAGAGGTTGGGGGAGCTGTGAGGGAGGTGGCAAGGTGGAGGGTGCCACAATGGGATGATCTATTAAAGATGAAATTCCACTCACCGAGTCCCCCAACGTCGCCGTGGAAGATGTTTGCGTGGTGTAGACAGATCCAGATGACGTAGTAGAAGGTGGGCCACACACACGTTTCCGGGGTATTTCGGCGTTAGGGTCGAGATCCTCCGCTTGGCGAGGGCACTTAATTTGCTGTGTTTCCATAGTTGGTGATGGAGGCGATTCGAAAATGCTTCGAGAAAGCACAAGCGGAGGGGGAGGGGGTGGATTTTCCTCACTCGACATGTTGAATGGGCCAGGCAAGAATACAGCACAAAATGGCGGCGCACACGGTAACACGTGGTCGGAGAAGGCCGAGATACGAAGCGGTTGAAGCTTTGGCGCACACGAGTTCACTTTGTTCACTGAGAGTACTTCCACAAATATAGCACTGAAAAAATAGTTCCACAAGAATAAAAAATTCTTCAGAGTGACTGGCCGAGATTTACTTAGTAACAGAGCGAGTGGCTAGAGCTTAGAGTGGTCTCCGCTAGGGTTCTCTACCAGCTGTGTTCAGATTACCAGAGTGAGTCAGTTAGGACACTTTGTTTTATATATAAACTTTTGAACTGACGGTGGTTTTGAGGTCTGGGGGATGTGAAACGCGAAGATATGTCGATATATTCCGGAAGTCGAAACATGGTACCCATTGCAATAGTTAGCTTCCTAATGAAATCTACCTTGGAAGTACCGTATCTCCTTCACCGCGCGCGCTTCTTAGCCCTACTTTACAAAACTAACACTAGATGGCAGTACACTCATACCAACTCCACTGCCATCTAGTGTTTTATATCTTATATCTGAAGCATAGCAAAATCAATGTTGACCGGAGTTCCCGCTGCGTCGCGCTGTGTCTGTAACGAGTCGCTGTCACCACTGTGTAGTCGATGCAATCTCACAATGAAGACAGAGAGTTCGAAATTAGATTGATTTTCTGAACTATTTTCTTAACTTTCTCCGTTCGTTCACCAACGCTACAACGAGGTAGAAAGAAGAAGATGCATTGGTTCTATCTATTTTAAACGTGAAATAATATTTAACCAGTGGAATATTTTTACCGGATTTGACGAACTGTGAAGGCATGGCGAGCAAACTATCAGGCCGCATACCGACATGCACAAGTATGCTATAAAAACTGTGATTTTGTAAAAACTGTGTTAACCATAAACTATGTCAGATCATGTCGAAGAGCTGAAATTTATTTTGTTAAACTGTACATAATTATTTTCGACCACGTGCAAAAGTATTGCGAGTGAGCATTTCAAAAGCAATGATAAGCTCAGTGGTGGAGTGAATGGGCAAATTGTTATACCGCACCAGTAGAGTCAGTGAGTTTAATAACTCCAGTATAAAATTTAACACGCCGGGAGTGATAGTGAAACGTCCGTGACGCGAGTTCTCTTCCGCAAAATCCCCCCTGTGTGTGGGGGGTTTAGAATACACCCACGGTATCCCCTGCCTGTCGTAAGAGGCGACTAAAAGGGGCGACCTTGGCTATACTTTAAGGACTCCGCGTTGTTTTGTGAATTGGACCTCCAGTGGGTGGGAGAAAGCGAATACATCCACGGTACTCCCTGCCAGTCGTAAAAGGCGACTAAAAGGGCTTCTCGGAACGGTCCCCTTTCGAGGGTTTGACAGTCAGCTCTAAAAGACATACATATACCCGTGCGGTATAACTCTCATTAGGTTATATCGCACTTCTTTCCGTCACTGCTTTCAGGGTCTGGCAACCTAAATTTCTATATGTGCGTGCTGTTGGGGGATGGGCCACTTACGCTAGCGACTACGCTCGAAAGCCTGTTCCGGTCTTGGCCGCGCCGACAGGTGGGTGTGCCATGTACCCGTTCAGTAGTATCCGCCTGACTACGCAGGTCCCCGCACAGCCGAATGTCTGAGCTGTAAAATCCAGTATATGCCAAGGGGTACATGCCGATACGGCATTGTAAAACATCGGACCCCCGGGCAATGCCTTCCAAGCTAGGCGGGCCTTGCCCTGGCTGGGTAGCGCCTACTGTGACGGCCCGTGATCGGATGTCGGTGGCATTCGGGGAGGATGATCTGGCCATGGGTTCAAAAAGAAAAATCCCCAACCAGGGTGGACCTACACCCAAACAGGGTGGTCCTCCACCCAAGTCTTTAACATTTGATTCCCTACGGGGATCAACCCCCTGGGAACAATCTGTGCGTGAAAATCTGGGTGCTAACACCCCCAAGTTTCTGGTAGCTACCAGAACAGATGGGGGTGATTTCAAGCTGGTAAAGAGTATTTTGTTTTCTCGCCACATAGGAGGTGTCTATGGTGAGCTAGAGAAAGTGCAAAAGATGAGGAACGGTAGCTTGTTGCCCAAGACTAGGACTGGTGAGCAAGTTGAACAACTTTTGCAATGTGACCACTTTGGCGACATTCCCGTCAATGTGGAAAAGCACACGTCCCTGAATCTGGTCCGAGGAGTTATTTTCCACCGGGACCTGATTCTGAACACTGACGAGGAGCTCAAGGAGGATATGCGGCACCGTCACGTGACTGATGTCTGGCGCATTACGCGCAAGGTCAATGGTCAAATCGTGGATACTGGTGCTTTCATTATTTCCTTTGAGCTTTCGGTGCTCCCGGAGAAAGTCAAGGTTACAAGTTACCGTTGTGACGTACGGCCTTATATCCCTCCACCAATGAGGTGTTATAAGTGCCAGAAGTTCGGGCACATGTTATCCCGATGCTCGAGCCCCGCAATCTGCGGAACATGCGGTAAGGTACCACACGAAGCGGAAGAGTGCACAACACCTTATCAGTGCACTAATTGCCCTGGATTTCATTCTCCTCGGGACAGGAACTGCCCTGTCTTCCTGAGTGAGAAGAAAATCCAGGAGATCAAAACCCTGGATGGTCTCACCTACCAGGAGGCCCGCAAGAAGTACCGTACCACGACTTCGCCTTCTCCAACGATTGATTATAGAGCCATTATACCAAATTTGGTCCCGGCTACCTCATCTTTTGTACCAGCTGTGAAACCTGCAACTGAGTTTCCTGTTCAGAAACCAGCTCCTAAGATTATAACGGAAAGCCCGAAGGTGACTTCAACTCCACCTTCGGCCAGCACGAAGGCTGTGCGTGCGAAGGCTGCTCCGCCCGCACAGCAGGGGAGGAAGTTGAAGACTTACTCCCCACTCGGGAGGAAGTCGAAGACTTTCTCCCCACCCAAACGGTCGGCGAAAGCCGCGCCGAAGCCGGCGGAGGCGGCATCGTCGACCAGGGTCAGGAATTCGGCTCCTGACCCGTCTATATATCTTAAAGAGGCGGGGGCGGGTAAGAAGGGACCCCGCACTACGCATTCCCTTTCTCCAAAAAAGGGGAAGCCATCCGCGCCCACACCTGCGGATGCTTCTGCGCCTGGGGACGTTTCGGTCCCCAGATCTACGCGCTCCCCACGGAGATCCCCCCGCCGCCGAACTGCGTCTAGGAAATCTTCCACCGAGTCGAGTCACTCCATGACCTCGCCTGAGGACATGGAGATTGTAGTCGACGTAGTGGATGATGATCCTCCAGAGTCTAAGTTGTAGCTTGCTGCTCCAACTTATTCCCTAAGTCCACACAATGGCACTGTTACAGTGGAAATGTAACAGTTATGACAGGCATTTGACAGAGATCCGTCAGCTTATTGCCCAATACGCAGCGAGTATAGTCTGCCTACAGGAAACAAACCTCAGACCTGATCACGAGACTGTTCTGAGAGGTTTCCAACTATACTCTAAAGAGCGACAAGACGCCGCCCGGGCTTCCGGGGGCGTTTGTACCTTCGTTCGCTCTGACTGCTATGGTGAGGAGTTTCCACTCGACACTCCTCTGGAAGCTATTGCAGTTCGCGTGTCCTTGCCTGCTATGACAACTGTATGTAACGTGTACCTTCCACCGAACCAGCCCCTTGATATTAATGACGTCTTTGATCTTGTTGATCAACTTCCAGTCCCTTTCCTACTCGTGGGTGATTTCAACTCTCATCACCCCGAATGGGGATCACCATCTTCCTGACCCAGAGGAAGGGATGTGGAGGGCTTAATTCAAGGGATGGATTTATGTCTATTAAATACAGGGGAAGCTACACATTTTAGCTTAGCGCACGGCACGTACTCACACATTGACTTGAGTGTGTGTAGCCGTGCGCTGGTCCCCCTATTTGGTTGGAATGTACACGACGACCTCTGTGACAGTGACCATTTCCCGATCGTTCTTACACTTCTGAACCAGAAGCCCGTGGAGTTCCCCAGTCGTAGGGTGCTTAAGCGGGCAAATTGGCCCTCGTTTCAAGAACGAGCTGTGTTCGTTGATCTTGGTTGCCGGAGCGTCGATGACGAGGTACAGCACATCACCGATGTGCTTCTTGCTGCCGCCGAAGAGTCCATTCCATCCTTTTCTGGGACTCCTCGTCGCAAACTCGTCCCTTGGTGGACAGAGGATATTGCAGCGGCAATAAGAGACCGTCGTCGACCTCATAAGCACTACCGTCGGCGTCCAACCATGGCCAATTTGGTGGCGTTTAAGAAATGTCGTGCCAAGGCACGGATTCTTATTCGCCAGAGTAAGAAACAATCCTGGGAACTGTATGTGTCTTCTATTACGGCACATACCCCCTCCTCTCAAGTGTGGACTAAACTAAGACGCATTTCGGGAATTCAGACATCTTCTTCTGTACCGGGAATTTCCATTGATAATGAATTGGTTACAGATCCTTATCGCGTTGCAAACCATCTCGCCTCGTATTTTGCGGATATATCCGGTTCCGATAACTATGACCCTGCCTTCGTGGTCCTGAAGCGCGAAGCGGAACGTTTCCATCTTAGTTTTGCTTCCCGCGCTTCGGAGGAGTACAACGTGCCCTTTACGGAGTGGGAACTCCGCGGAGCGCTGGCGCTCTGCAGGGACACGTCTCCTGGCCCGGATAATATTCACAACCAGATGCTTAAACACCTTAACGATGAGAGCATTCGTTATTTGCTCAGGGTGTTTAATCGTATCTGGTTGGAAGGTGTGTTTCCAGCGCAATGGCAGGAAGGTATCATTATACCTATCCTGAAGCCCGATAAGGATCCCAAATTGACAGGGAGTTACAACCTATTTGTCTCACTAACGGTCTGTGCAAGCTCTTCGAGAGTGTACCAATTTTTCAAATCGGTACATGTTCATCTTATCTTCGAGACGCAGCAAGAGCTCCTGGTCTGACCAGATTATCATGAGGGCATACACCAGGGCTCTTCTGAGAATTCCATTCACCAAGTTGGCGCCTGGCTACTGGTGAAATGGGATCGCCAAGCCTTCTGCCAGGATTTGTGCCTTTGTGTGTCCTGTCACTTATAGGCTTATCGTGATAGACACTTGTCAAGGGAGATAAATCGAGCTTTGTGTCTGCAAACTTTGGAAAAGCGAACATTTACTGTCAGCTTCATTCGCTAGTCTTGTGTAGTTCGCGAACGAACTAGTTCGGAAGAGCGGGTCCCACAGGCGAACTACCGAACTAGTTCCCAGATCCCTTGCGTGTTAGTTCGTTCGATCCTTGTAAGAGCGCGAGAGCGCGGGACCGCCGTAGCTCGTCAGCTCGTCACATCACCACTCATTGCACAATCACATGCGCTTTGGTTCGTTCAGTCAGTTAGTTCGGTGCAGTTGATTGGGTGTATCTATTGTTAGTTGCAAGATTGTCAAGTTTTGGCGCGGTGGGGCGAATGTTGAATGTTGGTTTATAATACAGTATATACAGCATACCACACTACTAGTGCTAACACGCTAACAGGTAATAACTACCTTATATTTGTAATGTAATACAGTGGCGGTTCATAAATTGAAGTTACTGATAGTTAACTGATTTAGATGTGGGGATAATTCCACGGTTTTATTTAACTTAGTCATATGGGATTATTTGAAAATATCTCCAATTATTTAGAAAATTGGCGAACTGGATTAACATTACCATTTTAATGAACTGCTTGTTTTCTATTTTAGTTGATACATGGTGACAACTACTTTTTACCTGTTTTTAACAAATGAACATTATGATGATGATTCACAAAGAAAAGCGATAGACAAAAGCTTTGAACTAAGAAATCCTATTCCTCCCATTTAGATAATGATAATAAAGATAATGTAACAAGAAGTTCCGTTAAGAACTATACAGCCTACTTTTCATGCCAATGATTATTCTACAGAATATGAACCTATCTAGAATAATGACGAAATTAAGTTAGTAATATCGAAATATCTAATTAGTTCAAAATATACCTGGTATAATGTAGCCTAATAGAGCACTACAGTTGGCAGCCCTGGTGACTGAATATATTCTTAGTTCCATCTCTTAAGGTACAGAATACAAAATTTGGTTGAAGTCCAATGGACGTTACTTGCAGTTAGACACTGGATCTATCAGCACGCGTAAAAGCATGTTTCCAACAATACCATGCGTGTGCTGGTCAGAAATAATCTGAAATATTATGATATCTTGTTGTGCCAATTTTGGATGAAATCCATTTGTTAGTATAGAAGTTACATGTATTTTAAAATTGGACATATCAGCAGGCATAGAATCATGTTGTCAGCACTGCCTTGTATTAATTACTCCAAATTAATCTAGAATGTCAGGTGCTATACGTGTGCAAAGTATAGAGCTGTTGGCTTGCATACTTTCTGATATATTGATATTAGGGTAAAAAATATAGACAGCATTTATTAACAGTTGGCAGCCCTGATTGCACTGAAGAATACTTATAGTCATATCTGATATGTTACACATAGCACATGCGAAATTTGGATGAAATCCTACTGATAGTATAGAAGTTACATGTATTTAAAAATTGGCCCTATCAGCAGGCTTAGAATCATGTTGGTAGAACTGACGTATATAAGTTACTCCAAAATTAATCAAACATGTCAGGTACTATACGTGTGCATAGTTTAAAGCTGTCGGCTTGCACACATTCTGATATATTGGTATTTGGATAAAAAAAATAGAGAGAGCAATTATTAACAGTTGGCAGCCCTGGTGGCTCTTAAGAATACGCTCAGTCATATCTGTTTATGTACAGATATTACATACAAAATTTGGTTGAAATCCAGTCGATAGTGTAGAAGTTATATGCATTTAAACATTGGATTTATCAGAAGGCTTAAAATTATTTTGGCAACACTGTCATGGTTGGCCTCCTGGAAATTAAACTGAAAAAGTATTATCTACATGTGTGCCAATTTTGGAATAGCTCCTATGCATACCTTGCAGGATATCCAACATGGAGCTCAAATTTCTAGTGCGTTTTTTCAGCAGTTGGTAGCACTGACATTATTTTCAAATATGGACGTGAGCTATTCCGGTGCACATCTTTACTCATACTAAATTTGGTTTTGATTGCTGCAGCCGTTTAGGAGTTGATAGGGGGGGACACACACACAGCCAGACAGACAGAAGGACAGACAGACAGACAGACAGACAGACACACATTTGCCCGATCTCATAAGACTACTTTTTCCTCATTTTTGCAAAATGTGAAAAGTAGGCTAAAAATCCTGTGGGCGTTCATGAATCGTATGGTGATGCGCCAATTTACGCGAAAAAAATAAAGAGAATAATTAGTGTATGCTTCCACAAACACATCGTCCATATTGTTTTCTTTTAGGTACAGTATTTCACTAATGATACACAAATGACGACTTTTGGCTTTAGAAACAATAGAAAGAGAAGTCGTCCCAGAAGGAAAGACATGGAACCAAATTTAAAGGATGGCCAACAACACAGTGAGATGGAAGAAGTTTGTAGCTTCCCTATGTTCCTACAAGGAATAAAAGGAAATAAGGAAAGAATAAGGAATTTCACTAATGTTTCAATACTCATATTTTTGTATTTTTTATCTTCGAATATCAAAATGTGTCACCGTGCCGTGTCGTTTGAAGGTCGATGTTCATGTCTAATGCAGTAGAATTCTTGTTTAATAAAAAAAATCCTTATTTTGTAATAGAGCAGGTGAAACGGCGATTGAAACGCTTCAATGGAGAACCGCCACTGATGTAATATGACTATCAAAATATTATGTGACTTCTACAATGCGATGATGTGAAGTAGCGTAATGTATATCAATTTGATAATAGGGTTAATATGTTTGTTTTAGGTCATTTATTACGATGTCATCAAAAAGGAAGCATAGCTCCCTTTGGATACATTTCACGGAAGGCACAGATAAAAAGAAAGCAAAATGTAACCACTGCTCAACATTAATAAGTATTGCAGGAGGCTCAAACGGAAATTTAACCCGGCATATGAAAACAAAACATGCTTTCATCCCATTAACAATTGAAAGACAGCCACCGACAGTATATCATTTAAACACACTTCAATCAAATGAAACCACATCCGAGTCGGATAATATTATTTCGGCTTCGCCAAGTGTAGCAGACTCACAACAATCATTGAACCAATACATTCGTAGACCACCGTCAGTCCGAAAGGTTGAACGAATAGACAGACAAGTTGTCAAGATGGTTGCAAAAGGGCATCACGCTTTACGAATAGTGGAAGAAAGAGAATTTCGACAACTTATTGAATTAGTTTCTTATTGCCCAGGTTACAAACTTCCGTCAAGGAAAACGTTATCAGAAAATTTAATGTCAAGCGTTTACAATGACGTAAAGGACGAAGTGCAAAAGAAAGTGCAAGCTGTATCTGAGTTGTCTCTCAGTACTGATGGTTGGACTTCTAGGAATAATGAAAGCTATATAGCCATTGTAGCCCATTTTATAGATAAAGAGACTAAACTTCAGTCGGCATTACTTGGTTGTATAAATTATAATGAGCGGCATACCAGCCAAAACTTATGCAACTTCATGAAAGATGTTATGGAAGAGTGGCATATTTCCCACAAAGTTGCTGCCATCATTAGCGATAATGCTGCAAACATCTTATCTGCTGTCAGACTTGGTGGGTGGCGGTCAATCTCATGTTTTGCTCACTCTCTAAATCTTGTCGTACAAGAAGCTACGAAAGAAATATCTGACGTTTTAGTGCAAGTTAAAAATACTGTCGAGTTTTTCAATCGTAGCACACAAGGAAAAAAGAAATTGATTGCTACACAACAGCAAATGAATTTGCCTGTTCTCAAGCTCAAACAGGACGTCCAGACCCGCTGGAATTCTACGTTTGATATGCTTCAGCGAATTGTGCAGATAAAGGATGCTGTGATTGCTACGGTTGCACTTCTACGCTCTGACCTAACTATAAAGGAAAGGGACTGGGAGATAATAGAAGAAGTTTTGCCCTTACTGAGTCCATTCTATGAAATAACAGTAGAAATAAGTGCCGAAAATCTGTGACTTTATCAAAAGTTATTGTGTTTTGTAACTTGCTAAAAAGTTTCCTGCAAAAACATGCTTCTAACAATGAAAAAATTGTTGCTGTGCAATCAGGGTTAAAGAAAGGCATGGAAGACCGTTTCAAAGATATAGAGAATAATATTCTCTACGCTGAATGTACCATTCTGGACCCCCGATTTAGACAGAGAGGATTCAAAAACCAAAGAGCTTGTGAAGTTGCAATACAAGGCCTCAGAAATAAAATGTTTAATTACCCAAAATACGGGTAATAACCCAGGCATTGACTGCACTGATCGTTATAAAGAAACTGATATAACAAGCAAAAGAGCGCGTGCAGTAGCAGTAGCAAGGCGAGTGAACGATCTGTCTTTCAGGGAACTCGTGATGGGAACTAACGAACTAGAAGAGCGACCTAGTTCGCTAAGGAGCTGCGAAAGTGCGAACTGAACTGATCGCTCCCAGCCGCGAACTACTATGCGCACCAGTGCCTGACGAGGAATGAGTGGTGACAGACTGCTATAAAAAACGAGGAGTGCGTGCAGTAGCAAGGCGAGCGAACGATCTGTCTTCGAGATGGGAACTAACGAACTAAAAGAGCGAACTAGTTCGCTAAGGAGCTGCGAACTAAACTGATCGCTCCCAGCCGCGAACTATTATGCGCAAGACTATCATTCGCCAAGCTCTTATTCTGAGAAAAATCTTACAAAGGACATTGTGTAACGCCTCGACTCCTAGAAGGTTTCTACGCAGTAACCTGTATGGGCTGATATTCTATAGTACCCACTCAAGACCTTGAACTCTGGCTTTGTTTTGGCCGGTTGAGCGACTGGTCGCAGTTGGTACTACTGGAGGGTTGTGGTGGGGGGTACGCTGAGATACAAGGGTGCGATCTGTGACTGCAGAGACAGTACGAGAGGAAGCTTGGTGACGGAAGGACTTAAAAGCGATCGCCTCCGGGGGAACTAAAGCCAGCTCCTCCGGAGGGCTGAAATAAACCAGGTGGTATGAACTTTTGGTTAGAAGGGGCAACCTTTCGGTGGAACACTAAACTGTGTCATTTTGCTATGTCGTTAAGACCATGTGACGGTGGACCATACTGACATTTTATTCTAGTATATTAGCATGTAATATTTTGGAAGGGTTTGTATGATTTGGGGGTACCTTTATATGTAATTCCTGCAGTATGGGTTATTATTGCCCTATTTCCGTTTAGCTGGATGGGAACCTCGTGGATTTAACCTTGGTCAGATAGGCTTCAGAAGACAGTCAGTGCTGGACTCTGAAGTTTCTCAGACGCTTTCGTTCACTAAGGAACACGTTTGTTGCTTTATGCAATTTGTTTGTGAAACGCCACCAGGCCTAAATTTCATGTTGTTATTTTCCTTGTATCCTTGCGGGTGAAACTACCCTCAATTCTGTAATTGTATTAATCGTATGATGGGGAAAGGTAATTCTGCCAACTGGGCAATGTCTGACTTTTATTTTATTCACAGCATTATCCGTAACTTGCATTACCTTTAAATATAAGCCTAAGTTAAGTGGTTTAGGGTTTTAGTTGTAATCTAATCATGATTTAATTGTATCTTTTGATTTTTCATTATATTTTGTTATTGAGATGTTGTTTTTTATTGACGGCAGTCAGTAGGAAGATTGTTTCTTTTCCCTTCATCATGTGTGGCAAGATTAGAATTATCGCCCTTTCTGGGTACGCCCAGCTTTCCATTCAACAAGCTGGTCTTGACACATGCTTCGTCCCGCCTTATCTTTTCTCCTAATTCAAATCGGGGATGTTCTTGAATACCACGAAAATTTGGAACATTCACTCCTAGGTTTTATTTGCTGTGAACTCAGCTGACCTAGTGAGTAATTAAATTAGCCTTTTCATGTGTTTTTTCATTATTAATTCTGGGTGTGGTAATGTCATGTGATCATTTATCTCGATACGCTGATATTATTATTATCATCACGTCTTGGGTAATCAGAAGAGAAAGGGGGGGATGAGAGCCTGTTACAATGGTAGCAATGAGCATGGTTTTGCTCTGTGATCTTGCCATTAGCATATAATCTTTCCTGCTGACTGATTGCAGTAATTAATTAAAAATTAAATTCAGTAACTTAATTATTAAAATTAAATTCAGTAACTTAATTAATGTAGATTGGGCCCTCCTTATTAATCTTTTCTCCACATAGGTAGGATTGATTTAAACTCTGTGTAATGATTAATTTGTGTTCTGTTACATGAAATTTATGTACGATGGCTTCCCGCAAAATCATCGTGAAATACTTATCGGATGAAGAGGTAACCTACGAATTACTGTTACGTAACCTTGAAGTGCCCAGGGACGCAGAACAAGCGCGCCAGAGTCTAGAGTATGCCGTGAATTTTGCAGCAACCCTTCCAAAGCTGTCAACTGCTGAATTCAAACTCGGTGAGTCAAGGTTATGTGATGCAATTAGGGAAATTTGTAATGTAATTAAGTATTGTTTCAGTGAAGTAGAATGTAGCCCTGTTGATCTCACCAAATTGAAAGCTAGAATTGATTACCTATATCTCCGATGTGGGGATTTGTTACAATCTGATGAAGAACGTCCCATCGCCGATTTGAAAGGTCTATTAGAGGCCGAAGTTAATTTAGTGGAATGTGCTCAGACTTTGGACACTGTTAATCGTGTTAGTGGAGGTGGGGATTTATTGAATTCAACTCCTGCATGTAGCCGTAATATCTCGACAAATCTAGGCGCCAGTCTGGCTGAAAATGCCACTGGCCACGTTGGTAATCCTGTCACTGAACCTGCCGCGCCCCGTGGCAATGGAATAGCTCGCCTGCCCGACAGCTGTGAGAGTCGAGAGATTTTTCCTATTGTCGGTAACCGTGCTTTTAGTCATGAAACTGTGACAACAAATTCTGGGTTTGACCAGGCGCCGTTAGGTCCTGATACGGTGATACCAGTTTCGAATACCATTAACCCTAATGCTGTGATGACTTCTGTGCCAAATAATACCGGCAACGTAACCTTCAACCTCCCCGGACGCGAAAATTGTACTTGTAGTTGTAACTGTGTAACTTGTAACTCCTTCTCTGCTGTTGTCGGCTCGCCTCGTGTAAGGAGGTCGGTAATCGAACCCCAGTCTGTCTTAAATATCCCCTCATCTAGTTGTAATCCTGTTAGTGTCGGTGCTCGAGAAATACATTCTAGAGATAATTCCGGGTCTGTTTCATCATTTAAAGTGCCGGGTAACTCAGGTCATCAGGGGCCTACAGTGACACAAAATTCTCCTTCCGAACCGGTTAGGGATTTAAATTCTGTTTATCGAGACTCTCAGGGGAGTGTTTCAAATTCAGGGCGTAACCTCGTTTCTTTATCTTGTTCCGGAAACCAAAATTATGTGCAAGGAAATCCCTGTGCCGAAATGCCGGGGCGTGACGTGTCCAATGTCGAGCATTCTAATTATTCTGTTTTTTCTAAGGCCAGCTTTGGTTCTGTCAGTCACCCCATTTTGGGTTTTGTTTCAAAGTTATCGGGTAAAAGTATGGACACGGTTGAAGGCGTTGTTGATTTTTTGAGAATATTGGTCGATATTCATGAGTGTGCTATCCAATTCGGTGTCAGCGACCAAGTGGTTTTTTAATTAATATCCTCCCATGTGTCTGATACGTTGGGGGCCTATGTGACTAGTGCCATGTGTGAAGGTTGGAGTGTGGAGAATTTTATGTCCGAGGTGTTGCGAGTATTTGTGCCCATCAGGTTGCTCGATACTGTGAAGGGACGTTACCTGTACCGAGCACAGGGTATTAACGAGCCGTTAAATTCGTACATTGTGGACATATCCAGGTTCGTAAAAGTCTTTAGAGTAGATATGCCAGAGGCAGAAGTGGTAAGGCTTATTTTGGCCGGTGCTACGCCGGAATTTCGGAATTGCCTATGTGTTGGAACTAATCCGAGTACGATTAGGGAACTACGTGAAGCCGCTATTCAAGCCGAATCTGTGCGTTCGGTTGATATCATAAGGTATGCAACTAGCATGCCCCCTCCTTTCATTAACCCTGTTCCGTTTGTTCGACCTCCCTTGGTTCGACCACCACCTGGGGCCGGTCGTCCTTCCCATAATTCGCCTAGGGGTAGTAGTAATCGTCCTGTGACGTGCTTCAACTGTGGGCAGCAGGGCCACATAGCATGGAACTGTCCGGTAAAAAGAAATTGACTATTCCGAGACAAGCATCCTGAAATCCTCCTTGCCAAGGATCAGCGATGTGCATTGGGAAATAAGGTGACGAGGGATGATGCCAAAGTTATCGGAGCAATTGGTGTCTGTTCTAAAGTTTCTGATCTAGTTCTACCCTCTCCTATGGTTGAAATTGCAATTAATGACGCTTGTGTAATAGCTTTGTTAGACTCGGGAAGCGCTGCTTCATTGGTTAGCGAAAATTGGTATTTGTCTATGAAACTCATTTGTAAATTCAGTAACCTGTCAAATGTAGATGTTAAGTTGGTTTCTGCCAACGGTGCTCAATTGAACGTTCTTGGTTGTGTGAAGTTTAAGGTTCGGATTCATAAATTTTGTTGGAAATTTTCCTTTTGGGTCATTAAGAATTTGTCATGTCCTATTATTCTGGGCGCTAATTTTTTTGCTCATACTGGCTTACTGCTAGATATGCAACACGAATCATTCTGGTTCAGGTTTTGTTCTGAGGTAAAATTTAAATTCTTTTCTACTGCTGTCCCTAGCGCGACTGCTCATGTTGCCAACCGTGATGCTGAACCCGTCTTGTCCACCGGGGTTGAATCCTTGGATTTAAGTAATTTATCTGACGCTCAAGCTAATGAGATTCGGGATTTGTGTGGGTATTTTCCCGAGGTGTTCACTGACGAATTAGGAATGACTAAGATCCTGGAGTATAAAATTGAAGTAACGGATACTATACCCGTCAGACATCCTCCCTACTGTTTGAGTCCACCCAAAATGTTGGAATTAAAGAAATTAATCGATCAGATGTTACTGGATGGAGTGATTCGACCCTCCACATCAGCATATTCCTCACCTGTATTCTTAGTACCCAAGCCAAATGGTGGTTTTCGGCCAGTCGTAGATTATCGTAGGTTAAAAAAAAGATTGTTTTAGAATCCATCCCTCTTCCTGATTTACATAGCTGTTTTTCCTGGTTCAAAAACGCCTCCTATTATAGCCTCATTGACCTGACGCAGGCATATTTCCAAATTCCGTTAGCTGAAGAATCTAAGCATCTGACTGCATTCGCCACCGATTGGAATCTCTATGAATATTGCAGATTACCTTTTGGTATCTCTACAGGGGGCGCTGTGCTTAGTAGGCTTCTTGATCACGTGTTTTCTGGCATCAAATTTGATTATTTGTATCACTACCTGGACGATGTTGTTGTTTATAGCGAGACGTTCGAAGACCACGTGCGCCATCTTCGTGAAGTATTTGAGAGGTTAAAATCTGCTGGTCTAACCGTAAAGTTGTCTAAAGTGTCCCTTGCTAAACCTAAAATTGCCTTTCTTGGTCATGTTGTTTCTGCTGAAGGTGTTTCGGTCGATGACTCCCGAACCCAGGGAATTAGAGATTTTGCACCCCCTAAAAATGTGAAAGGAGTAGCCCGATTCGTGGGAATGGTTGGCTTTCTGCGCAAATTTATACCCAATTTTGCACAGCGAGCGTTGCCACTTAATCATCTGCGAAGGTCTGACGTGAAATTTGAATGGGGTCCGTCGCAGCAAGCAGCTTTTGACGATTTGAAGGAGGCACTGTGTAGCGCTCCTGTCTTCGCTGTCCCTGATTTCAGTAAGAAGTTTATAATCCAGACTGATGCGTCGCTCGGTGCTGTAGCTGCTGTGTTGTTACAAGAAAGTGAGCTAGGTAGAAGACCTATTGGTTTTGCTTCTCGAACTCTGTCCCCTGCTGAAGTAAATTATTCCGTGTATGAGCTTGAGGGGCTCGCAGTGATGTTTGGACTGGAGAAATTCCGAATGTATGTCGAACATGTTCCTTTCGAACTTGAAACCGATAACCAGGCCCTGAGCTGGGTCCTGGCTAGACCTCGAACCACTGGGCGAATCGCCAGGTGGGCAACCCGTATTTCATCATTTCAGTTCACCGTTCGTCATATAAAGGGTTGTGAAAATGTCATAGCCGACTCCCTTAGCCGCATGTATGAAGAAGTTCCTAATAAATGTAAGAATCTCGTTCCCGAGGAAAATCATGAAAATATTTGTGCTGTGTCACTTAAGCGTCTCTATGGAGAAATTCCTGACGGGTGTGAAACTCCCTCTTTAGAGGAACCTGTTGTCGTTGGGGCTAATTCAGCTCAACACATGTTAGTAAATTCACCGTTATTGTTTGGAGACATTGCTAACCATCAGAAGGAAGATCCCGTCTTGTGTGATTTAATTGCTCGATTAGTTTCTGGAGAAGAGATAAAGCCTTATATTTTAAAGTCTGGTGTATTATGTTGTGTAACTAGGCGTGATAGAAAGCCTAAGGTTGTTTTGCCTACTCAGCTGATAAATGGCATGCTAATGTATTTTCATGGGTCACCCGCTGGAGGCCACCTAGGAATTTTCAAAACTCGACAGAAAATAAGGCAGTCTTTTGTTTGGAAGGGTCTCGATAAGGATGTGAGAAAGTTCGTGCTGGGGTGTCATGATTGTAAAGTGAGTAAGCCTACCGTCAGTGGTAAGGTTGGTAAGTTAGCTTCTGAATCTGCGTCTAGGCCCATGGAACGCTTGTATGTGGATTTCGTTGGACCCCTGCCGAGGTCTAAACTGGGTAACCGTTTTGCCTTTGTTTGTGTCGATGGTTTCTCTCGCTTTTCATGGATTTTTCCCACTAGAAATTGTGACTCTGCTACTGTCATAAGATGTTTAAAGTCTGTTTTCTCTTCCTTTGGTCCTAGTCAATACTTGGTGTCAGATAATGCCAAGGCCTTTGTTTCTCATCAGTTTAGAAAATTTTGTTTTGATTATGCTGTTTCCCATGTCACCACGACACCCTATTACCCCAACCCAAGTTTGGCAGAGAGAGTTAACCGAAATTTGAGAGCTGCACTTATCGCATATCATCGAGACAATCATGCCAAGTGGGATTCGTCATTACATTGGTTACCCTACGCTTTTAATACTGCTGAACATGAATCCCATGGGAAAACGCCGTTCTCACTTATGTATGCGTTCGTCCCAAATTCCCCTCTAACGAATCTGTGGTCACTTCATGATCTGCTTCCTGACCAACCCTCTCCAGATCGTGTCAGAGAAATCTGGAAGGAGGCCAAAGCTGCTATAAAGATCTCGCATGGTAAGCTGGCTGAGAGATATAATTTGGGCCGAAAACAGGGTGGATATTCTGTCGGAGATTTTGTCTATGCAAAAAACTTCTGGGCTAAGGCCCCAGGTCGTCAGGTATCAGGTAAGCTGCAGCCAAAATATGAGGGCCCCTATGAGATTCTGTCCTTTCCTTCTGAAGTAACAGTGTTATTAGAGGATCTGTCTAGGAAACGTGTTTTTAGGACTCATATATCGAATTGTAAACCTGCTAGTGAACGAGAAACTCGAGATGTGTAAAGGGTGAAATTATGATGTTCTATTTCCTGTGAATGCGATGATATGAAGTTCAGAGCGATGGGAGATGGTCTAGTTGTTCCGCTGAAGTCAAATCTCTTATGTCATTTTTAGTAATCCTCAAGAAAGGCTGTGATCTGCTTCTGTTAGCTGAGTTTTGTTCATCGTATTCGTGGTTGATATTTTTGAGTAAATTTTTGGATAATTTAGTGATAATTTTGTTAGGTTGGTAGTGAAATTTCGATTTTATGTGGAAATAAGGTGTAATGCTTCAGAGTGATGCTCATTTCACTGTGTTGTTCAGCTGCTGACGTGAGGGCTTTAGAAATTGTATCAGTGATCTGGAAAATCTTCGAATTGCAATCTCTTGTCGGTTGAAAATGTATCTGGTTAGGTTAGTCAGTAGGTTACTTGTAATCTGCGGTATATACTGTTAGACTGCTGACTTGCTGGTATTGTCACAACGTTCATGTGATTGTAGTTGGAATCATAGTTCATGTATCCCCGTATACTTGGGTGTGAAAAGAAAAAAATTAAGTTCGATTAGCATCAGCTTCGAGCTGGTAGCCAGGCTATAGCGTTAGTCAGTTGTTCTATGCATCGAGATAGTGTTGCACTGGAGATGTCGTACCGGTTCTGGAGAAATTTGAGGTATCTATTAGTTGGTGAGCTAACTCTCGTTCTGTGTAAGGTGCATTTTCTTTGGGGACTATTAACCACCCCGTGCATTTTGAAAATTTATCATTTTTGTCACCTCAGTGACCTTGTAATTCTGTGTGTGGAACATGATGCAGTGTGTGCGAGATGTTAAAGGTGGAGAACATGTGAATTTGGGGGGCAGTAACCGCCCCGTGCATTTAAAAAAAATTATCATGCCATCACATCTGTGATCCTGTAATTCTGTATTTTGAGCATGCTGTGGCATGTCGAGGACCGCTAGGTTAGAGAATCTGAAGTTTTGAGGATATTAATCACCTTGTGCTTGTAGAAATGTGTCACATGACACCTATGGGTGTTCGTTGTAGTGAGGTAGATCTGTGTATGGGACCATGGAAGTGGTTTGTTGTCTGTGTGGGAGTAAACGTTATAAGTAATTTGTGTGTTTTTTTTAAATGGTGGAGCCACGTTCGTTTAGGTATGTCTTGAAAATTGGTTGGTACCAACTTGAATTTGTGTCTAATTCTGCTGAGCTATGTGCTTTGGGTGTAGAATTAGTGTAGCCTCTGCACCGGGCTCGTAGTTGTTGTTGGTTTGATATTGGTTGGGTTCCGTGCCTAGAAGATGGCATCTTGATTTTGAGAAGACGTTTTAATTTTGAACACTTGGTGTAACTGTAGTAAGTTGGTTCTCAGGATAGGTGTGATCACCTTGGTGTCCTGAGTTCGGTTGGTCATCCTACAGGAACTCTTGGGAGTTTGTAGACTGTTAGGATGCGTTGGCGAGTAGCGATGAAGTTATTTGGTGAAATTTGGTTAGGTGCTTGTATGTGAATTGGTTGGATCGTGGTGTCTATTGTTTAGCGTGGTCTCCCCATTTGGTTATTGTTCTCGTGGAAGGTAGTTGCTGTTTCCTGTCGTTCGGCGGATGGCCACCGTGGACGGTTAGGGGCAGCGACTGGTGAAATGAGACAGTGGCTTTCGATATTCATTATGTTTTTATGTGTGTCACATACCTGCGACGATCCATATGGTTTGATTATGGTATGTTGTTTGTTTTAAAATGCTTTGGTGTTTCCTAAATGTGTTCTGTTTTCCTACGGTACTGCGTGAGGCCATCAAAGTAAATGTAAATTCATTTTTGAGTATGTTTAACTGTTTTGGAAGGGTACCAGTGAGTTCCCCCTTGCTTTATTTCTATTTTGATGGTGTTGCCCATGAAAATTTCAGGGAATTTCGGTGGGAAAATATCTGAAATTTTGTAAATATTATGGTTTCTGGATGTTTTAGTCAAAAATTGATTGATATAAGTTGATTTAGTTATTCTTGCTAAGTATTGTAGTGAACTTTCAATTAAGCTTGTTAACGTCAGTCATATCGTATAGTTGGTTGCCCCTTTCGTGTGTTTTTCATACTTCAGTGGACCTTTAATTATGCCCTGGACACTATCTCTTTGCGCAGAACCTTGTTTGAAGCATCAAGTATCCCTTGTGATTTGAAAGACTCTTAAGTGAACTTCGATGGCACACTGATGCTTCGTGTGATGTTTTTTTATCCTTCCTGGGATAAGGGAACTGTATTTGGACCATACGCTACTGTTCTGATGTGTGTTTCAGTGGTCACTATGTGGGACGTGTACTACCAATCTGGGCCCAGTTTGGAGGTACCATCTAGGTCCCATGGCATCATTCTACCCGAGGAGATCTACTTCAAGGTCCGCTGGCGGAGATTGGAGTAGCCTCTTCAGCTGCCAAGAGACCAGCTGGACACCATCACCCTGTTCATCATCTCCCCGTCGTCTTCCTTTGGAGGAGGAGGATGTACCAATTTTTCAAATCGGTACATGTTCATCTTATCTTCGAGACGCAGCAAGAGCTCCAGGTCTGACCAGATTATCATGAGGGCATACACCAGGGCTCTTCTGAGAATTCCATTCACCAAGTTGGTGCCTGGCTACTGGTGAAATGGGATCGCCAAGCCTTCTGCCAGGATTTGTGCCTTTGTGTGTCCTGTCACTTATAGGCTTATCGTGATAGACACTTGTCAAGGGAGATAAATCGAGCTTTGTGTCTGCAAACTTTGGAAAAGCGAACATTTACTGTCAGCTTCATTCGCCAAGCTCTTATTCTGAGAAAAATCTTACGAAGGACATTGTGTAACGCCTCGACTCCTAGAAGGTTTCTACGCAGTAACCTGTATGGGCTGATATTCTATAGTACCCACTCAAGACCTTGAACTCTGGCTTTGTTTTGGCCGGTTGAGCGACTGGTCGCAGTTGGTACTACTGGAGGGTTGTGGTGGGGGGTACGCTGAGATACAAGGGTGCGATCTGTGACTGCAGAGACAGTACGAGAGGAAGCTTGGTGACGGAAGGACTTAAAAGCGATCGCCTCCGGGGGAACTAAAGCCAGCTCCTCCGGAGGGCTGAAATAAACCAGGTGGTATGAACTTTTGGTTAGAAGGGGCAACCTTTCGGTGGGACACTAAACTGTGTCATTTTGCTATGTCGTTAAGACCATGCGACGGTGGACCATACTGACATTTTATTCTAGTATATTAGCATGTAATATTTTGGAAGGGTTTGTATGATTTGGGGGTACCTTTATATGTAATTACTGCAGTATGGGTTATTATTGCCCTATTTCCGTTTAGCTGGATGGGAACCTCGTGGATTTAACCTTGGTCAGATAGGCTTCAGAAGACAGTCAGTGCTGGACTCTGAAGTTTCTCAGACGCTTTCGTTCACTAAGGAACACGTTTGTTGCTTTATGCAATTTGTTTGTGAAACTCCACCAGGCCTAAATTTCATGTTGTTATTTTCCTTGTATCCTTGCGGGTGAAACTACCCTCAATTCTGTAATTGTATTAATCGTATGATGGGGAAAGGTAATTCTGCCAACTGGGCAATGTCTGACTTTTATTTTATTCACAGCATTATCCGTAACTTGCATTACCTTTAAATATAAGCCTAAGTTAAGTGGTTTAGGGTTTTAGTTGTAATCTAATCATGATTTAATTGTATCTTTTGATTTTTCATTATATTTTGTTATTGAGATGTTGTTTTTTATTGACGGCAGTCAGTAGGAAGATTGTTTCTTTTCCCTTCATCATGTGTGGCAAGATTAGAATTATCGCCCTTTCTGGGTACGCCCAGCTTTCCATTCAACAAGCTGGTCTTGACACATGCTTCGTCCCGCCTTATCTTTTCTCCTAATTCAAATCGGGGATGTTCTTGAATACCACGAAAATTTGGAACATTCACTCCTAGGTTTTATTTGCTGTGAACTCAGCTGACCTAGTGAGTAATTAAATTAGCCTTTTCATGTGTTTTTTCATTATTAATTCTGGGTGTGGTAATGTCGTGTGATCATTTATCTCGATACGCTGATATTATTATTATCATCACGTCTTGGGTAATCAGAAGAGAAAGGGGGGGATGAGAGCCTGTTACAGAGAGGATGGTCAATCGGCGCCTAGTGTGGGTCCTGGAGAAACGGGGACTCCTGTCTGAATACCAGTGTGGTTTCAGGGCGTCTCGGTGTACCAACGACCATCTGGTACGCCTGGAGACTGCCATACAGGACGCTTTTCTCCGGAGACAGCACCTAGTCGCTGTTTTCTTTGATCTCGAGAAGGCCTATGACACCACTTGGCGTTACGGCATCCTCTCTACCCTGCATCAATGGAAATTCCGAGGTAACTTGCCGGTTTTTATTGCGAATTTTCTGTCCCTTCGCCTGTTCCGTGTCCGAATAGGGGGGACATATTCGCAATATCATATACAGGAAAACGGAGTCCCACAGGGATCGGTGCTTAGCGTAACATTATTTGCGATTGCCATAAACGGTATAGTCGCTGCTGCTGGTCCAGCAGTGGTACCGTCGCTATATGTAGACGACTTCGCTCTACATTATAGTGCGCAAAATATGGCGGTCGCTGAACGACAGCTACAACAAGCTATTCGGAGAGTGGAACGCTGGACACTAGAGCATGGCTTTCGATTCTCTACCGCTAAGTCCTCGGTTGTCCATTTCTGCCGAAAGCGCACTCTCCATCCTGATTCTGAGCTTTATCTGAGCGATGTAGCTTTGCCGGTCGTTGCTGCGTACCGGTTCCTTGGGCTCCTTTTCGATCAGAAATTGACGTGGGAGCCACACGTGCGGAGTTTGAAAACTATCTGTGCTAAGAAACTCAACATGTTGCGGTTTCTTAGCGGCACATCATGGGGGGCGGACCGCGCGGTGCTCCTACGTTTTTATAAGGCTCTGATTTTATCTCGATTGGATTATGGCAGTGTAGCATATGGTTCGGCCCGTAAGTCAGTGCTTGTTAAACTGGACAGTGTCCACTACGGCGGTGTGAGGCTGGCGACGGGTGCCTTTCGGACGAGCCCAGTCGTCAGCTTGCTCGCCGAGGCTGGCGTACCTCCTTTACACCTGAGGCGCCAACAAGTACTGCTGACCTATGCTGCAACTATTCGACAGATGCCCCTTCATCCAAGCTATCCATGTTTGTTTTCCAATCCGAATCGCCGGCTGTATGATGCGCTCGCCCGAGCCACTCGGCCGGCAGGGATTCGCTTGGATGACTTATACCGTCAGTTCCGATTTCCTTCAGTCTCCTGTATCGTCCGAGTATCTAGCAAGGCCCCTCCGTGGATGGTCTCTCGCCCTGATATCATCCTGGATCTGCACACCGGCCCCAAGTCGGACACTGACTCCTCCGTCCATCGGAGGCTGTTCCAGTCCGTTGTGAGCCGGTATCCGGGATCAGGGCTTCTATTCACGGACGGTTCGAGGGTAAACGAGAAAGTAGGCTGTGCATTTGTGGTTGAAGATCGTCGGTTTCTCTTTTCACTTCCCGATGCCTGTGGCGTGTACACAGCGGAGCTCTATGCCATCTTAGAGGCTCTGCGGTACACATTATCAGACGATCACCAGCACTTTCTTGTGTGTACTGACTCTCTGAGTGCGCTGCAAGCGATCGATGTGTGTTTCCCGAAGCCCCCGTTGGTCCAGCGTGTGCACGACCTGGTCGTCAGTTCGCGTTCCGCTGGGGCCGGGGTGTCCTTTGTGTGGCTTCCTAGCCACATGGGTATTGCGGGAAACGAGCTTGCTGATCAGGCGGCGAGAGAGGCAGTCGCACTGCCCTCGCTACCATATAAGGTGCCTGCTAGTGATGTGCGCTCTCAGTTGCGGCATTCGATCCTGTCGCATTGGGAGGAAGCATGGCGTGCCACGCCTCCACCCAACAAACTGAGAGGCATCAAGGAGACAACGAAGGTGTGGAAATCTTCCTTCCGATGTCTCCGGAAGGAAGCTGTGGTACTCTGTCGACTCCGGATCGGCCATGGGATTGCTACGCACTCCCACTTGCTGAAGCGAGAAGATCCCCCTGTGTGTACTTGCGGCGCCCACCTAACCGTGGCACACCTTCTCTTGGAGTGTGTGGATCTGGCCGATCTGCGCAGGACTCTTAAACTGCCTAATACCCTCTCCCTTATTCTCCGTGATGACGGGCCGTCAGCTGACCTCGTCATCCGGTTCATGAGGGAGAGTGGTTACTTTTTTAAGTTTTAATGTGTAGTTACGACTTTTAATTGTGGTTAAATCTGTTTTATGTTTTTTATTGTGTTATGTATTGTATTGTTCACTATGCCTTATTTGTTTTACCCTTTTCTACCATCCGCCTTTTATTCTTTTTATTCAAATAAGGCATAATTTTTTGGGGCTCACTGTCTGTTTTATAAACACCATTTTCGCTTCATCCATGGCAGTGAGTTGTTTTTATCTACATCCTTTCATTTCACGACATTTCATTTCATTAGCGGCCGATAACCTCGATGTTAGGCCCCTTAAAACAACAATTATCATCATCATCATCTTCCGCAAAATCGTGTTTTGAAATTCTACGATAGCAAGTTCGGACATTGTATTGAGAATCCATTGAATTTGAACAGACAATCAAAATGTTTCAAGTTGTTTACTACAAAAATTTAACACACGAGTGTGTCTAGAGCTGTGAGAGCTAAGGGAGCGAATGATGTGGGGTTTGGTGGAGTTGGTATCACTGCTCCACTCCACCGTCAGCTGAAAACACAAAACAGATTTGTTTTTATCAGTACTACACATTTATCAGTGAACATTTGAGAACAAGTGAAAAGTGAATGACGTATGACGTGTTAATGTGCATAATAATCGTGTCGAACTCGAATAACAGAGAATACAAAACAATTTAAAGTGTAACTAATACTCTACTATAAGATTGCAGAATTGTATGTACCATCAGCGTGTAGATTTGGTATAATAATACATTGTAATAACATAAGGTTAGTATCAAACTAAACAGAAAATCTTCAGCCATATTTACTAAATTCCGTAATATTCGAGACCAACGAGAGAGAAAATATTCTCCCGTATCCCGCGAATTATTGTTGACAGTAACAACCGAGAGTACCACTAGGTACTAATTTCTAACGTATCCCGCGTCATTTTGGTAACTCATAATGGTCAATGAGCAAATAACCGACTTAGCTCAATGTAGCAGTTGCAACATGAGAGTAAATAATAAGGAAGACGCCATAGAATGTGAAAAATGCCGTAAATGGCAGCACTTAGAATGTTGCGGGCTGACAAAGGGTGAATTTGACGTAATGAGACGGAAAACTTGCAAGCTCACGTGGTTATGCTCTGAGTGTAAACCAAAACTCCTTTGCATGGCCGACATAGAAGAGAGAGTAATGACAAATGTATTAACGCAAATGAAGGCCATTATAGAATCGATGATGGAAGGCATCCAAGAAGCTATAAAGGCGGGAATTAAATCAGCATTGACCCCTAACATAATCAACCATACTGAATCACAAACAGTAAAGTCACGGGCTCCTAAACCACCAATTCAGTCATGCGACGTTATGGCATATGAGGGAAACGATGTACATAACGTAATTATGACAGATCAACGTAAGAAGGAAGGAAGAACAATCTTATGTTCTCAAGTTCCTTGTGAAGAACCAGCCGATCGACCACCAAACGGTCAATGGACGGAGGTGGTCAAACGAGGGAGTCAACAAATGATAGGAACAAAGGAGAATACCAGGCTGAAGGCAGCACTGCGCAAAGCTTGGTTATATGTAGGAAGACTTGATGAAGAGACCAAAGCAGAAAACATTATAGCACATCTCCAAGAGGGGGGTATCGTAGAAAATATAACATGTGAAGAGATAGATATTAGGGGGCGAAACAAGGCTTTTAAAGTGAGTTTCAACTTCGATGATCTGGAAAAAACTAAGGACCCATTGTTCTGGCCGCGAAATGTGATAGTACGACCCTACCGCTTTCCAAGACAACGTCCAGGACTCATAACTACAAGTACAAGTGAGCCCACCCAATGACTTTTGGATACAAATTCAAGTCAAGTAAACAATATTAATCCAAGTATTAGCGAACTGAGAGATAAGACTAATTCAATCAGGTTACAGACATTACTATGGAATATTGAGGGAATTACTAGTGCGCTAGACCTTGCCCCGAACAACCTACTACAACGATACGACATTGTGATTCTTAATGAAACTTACCTCACAAAACATTGGGAAACGCATAATTTTTACTGCCTCCACAGGTACGCATCAAAGGGAGACAAAGGCAGGCCTAAAGGCGGCATTTCTTGCCTACTCAAACCGTCTCTATCACCATTCACAAAACCGTTTGAAACTGACAATGTGATGCTGGTACTAACGAACAGGCTATCAATATTGTGCGCATACTTCCAACCAGACCTAACAGAAGTAGACATTATAGACGAATTAGGCACAGCAATGTCGATAGTACCTACCACAAATCCGATAATGATAGCCGGAGACTTCAACTGCCGCATTGATGTCCCATGCAGGAAAACAAACGCGTTACTTGAATACTTAGAAGAAGAGGGGTTTTCCTTAACGAACAAAAGTGATGAGAAGACATACATAGCTTTCAATGGCACAAGCACGATAGATCTCTTATTCATAAGCAACGACATAGAAACATTGCATCAAGAAGTACAATCCAATGTTGTAGCAAGAAAACACCTCCCATTAGCAACCACCCTCTCAGTTAACATCAATATAAACATTCAAAAAAGCTCCAGAACCCCTATTTCGCGGAAAATAGACATGAACAAATTGAGCACTATAGACATGGAAGGAATCACGAACATAATCGAATCTGGAAACATAGACGCCGCGCTAACACTGATCGAGAATTATATCAAGGACGCAACTCCTAAGATAGGTCAAAATACAAGAAGAGCAAAACCATGGTTCACTACCGAATGTTACCAACGGAGGAAGGAGACGCTAGCAGCATTACACAAGATAAAAAGGGCAAGTACACATACAGCACTACAAGAATATGTCGAGAAAAGAAGATATTATAAGGAGGTAGTTCAAAGAGCAAAGGAAAGCTATCAACAATTGAAGGAAGCTCAACTAATACAGGAGGCTGAAACAAACCCTTTCTCAGCCCTAAATCCCAGAAGACCCAAATTCCCAAAGGACATTCCTATGACAACGTGGATTCAGCATCTTACAGCAACCCTACAAGCGCGGGACACCAGACCTATTCAGGTTAGCAACCCTTCTCAACTACCAGTGCCGATCACGGCACAAGATGTCCTAATTGAGATAAACAACTGCGCAGAAAAGATAGCATGTGGTCCAGATACTATTCACTACGAGCACCTGAAGATGACAGCTCCGCTGTTAAAAGGGCTATGGGCAGAGCTCATGAACGAATGTTTACTTCAAGGTCACATACCGTCAAACTGGAGAACCTCGACTTTGAAGATGCTATATAAAGGAAAAGTTAATACAGGAGACCCAAATTCCTATCGTGGTATCGCTTTGGAAAACACAATCTTTAAGATCTTTACGAAAATACTCACTAGAAGACTCACAGATTTAGTTGACAACAAGATACCTGAAGAACAGTTTGGCTTCCGGAAAGGAAGGAATACACTACAAGCCGTTAACTGTCTTTTAACGAATGTAGAAGACGCGCTAAGACAGAAAAGAGGAAAGCTATATGCAGTATTCGTCGACTACACCAAGGCGTTTGATCTAGTGAGTAGAAACACTTTGCTCAGGAAACTTGAAAATATGATCGGAAAAGAACATTACCTTTTTGGGATAATAGGGGACATTCTCCACAAAAACAGCCTACAAATAGATGACAGTATAGTTCAATCAGAACGAATAGAACAAACAAATGGTGTACTTCAGGGTGACCCTTTGAGCCCGTTACTATTTAACATCGCTACAGCTGATGTCATTGAGGCTATTTACCTTGAGGGAGCGAAAATTTACATCTACGCGGATGATATGGTTGTGGCATCGACATCAAAGGAAACCTTGCAATCGTCCATCGATAAACTTACCACATGGGCTCAACAAAATGATATGACGATAAACTGCACCAAGACAGTAATGCTGGCATTCCGTAAAGGCGGGAAACTATCCGCAGATGAGCATATACTACTAAATGGGGAACCCCTAGTCAATGTAAATCATTTCAAATACCTAGGAGTAGTAATGCAAATGCAAGGGAACGTATTCACGCGACATGTCAGGGATAGAACAACATCCGCCATAAAAGCAATGCAAGACATAATGCAACTGGGAAATCTATCTTTACAAACCGCAATGAATTTATTCAGAACGAAAATAACTCCAATAGTGACATACGGCATTCAAATAACTTGGGATCATTTGACACAAAGTAACCTTCGAGAGATAGAAAGAGTTAAGTCTACTTTTCTAAAGAAAATTCTGCACTTATCAAAATACACGCCATCTCGTCTAACGTACGTACTAGCAAGGGAGACTTTCTTCATAGAAGACCTGCGTTTGGAGAACTCCCTACCATCAACAGTGCAATACCAGAGACTGATCGAAGAACTAAACCTCAAGCGTAATGACATATGGCCTGATTTCTATTCCACAGAAGCTTTTATGTCGACGGACTGGATGAATGCCAACTTTGAACTGCGGCATACGATCACCCGTTTTGCAGTCCACGGTTTTCATTTTAAGATATGCACAGCAAGAGGATTTCATGACCCAGGCCTCCAATGCACCTGCTCTCTGTGTGGTAGTGCTTGTGATAGATATCACGCCATTTCCTGCGCCCAGAGGAAAGTATCGCTAACACGCTTCTGCTGCGAATAACTATATATATATAGCAAACAGAACCTGTCAGACACTTTGTATATAGACACTTTGATGAGTAAGATTTAAGTTATTAGTATTAGTTTTGTATCTCGGCATGGCTATTTGCTGCAATAAATGAAGATCAAATGAAGAACAATGAAGACAGAACAAAAGTTTTGTACCAAAGTAGCCCTGAAATACTCGTAATCAATTAACGTTAACTTGCTTTGACGAATAAAATTATTTCGATGTGTGCATTGCTAAATAGGGCAACAAGTATTTAGTACATTATATGCATCATTGCATTGAATTAGAAACACTCATACATTCCTGATGCATCCTGTAATATAAGTAAGCACATAAATGAACATGAGGCATGAAGCGTGTCATTCTGACGGATTTTCGTGAAACGGTCGCGAGTGCGAATACCGAAGTATCGTAGTGTTGTGAGGAGTATTGTTGCCAACAATATTAGTGGCAAAAATTAAAAACTAAATTTTTTTTCTTCATACTCTCGACCAAAAGTGAAGTGTTTAGTGAAGTTTAATTATTATTTCAAGAAAACCAGTGCTACCAACCTTCATAAAAACAAACCAAGTGACTGAAAACCAGCTTTAGACTTCAAATTTGTGACAATCTAAACTTACAGTGACGACGAACAATTACTTAAATATATATTTCTACTTCTACCGATTTACAAAGAAACAGTGACTAAAACAGCAGTTCGAATCAAGACAAGCCCCATGGAGGGCGACGGGCCGATCCCGTTGTGTAACCAATATTCCGTACTATCAGAGACCCTTCCTGCACCCAAGAAACGACAAAAAAAACGACGATCACGGGGTTCGAAATCCGACTCCCTGTCAACTCCTACATCCATAGACTATAAAAAATCAAGGGAGTCCAGCGACTCCGAAGAGCAACCTCCATCAAGGCACTCTGCCAGAGCCAGACGAATGCAGACTTCAGATGCCAGCAGTGACCAACCCCAATCCTGCCAACCATCCAGCAGCATGCAGCGTAAGGTAGTAGCCGAAGATTTTCCGCCTTTTGTTCTATCTTCCTCCACATCTTATCCACCACTCACAACCTGTACGGTTACAGTATCTTCTAAACCCTCCCCTCCCATAAATACCGTTCCCTACTCCACTGTAGCGGCCAACACAAATCCATCTCCTCAACCTACTCTTTCTAATCAACCTTCAATTTACCATGTCTCTCCACCAATCACTCCTGAACTCTCACAATCTGTTCCGAATTTATATGTATCCCCACTCAGTACTCCTTCATCGCAATTCCATTATCCATCAACTCAACCCTTTTCCTCTTCAAATTCCATGGCCACTCCTCAAACGGTAGCGTACAACTATCTTGGACATACCTACCATCTCCCTTCGTCCAATCCTCAATATTCTCCTCAATCCCATCCTCAACCATCTCCTCAGCCCCATCCTCAACCTTATCCTCAACCCTATCCTCAGCCCCATCCTCAAAATTATCCTCAGCCTACAATTAACTTCTCATCTCGATCATCAATTCAACCCTCTCCTGCCATCAACCGTCCCATCCCCTCAACTACTTCTTCTTCTCCTACCCCTACTAATGAATCCATCTTCACATACCGTCTTTTTAACTTCACGGAGCCCCGGCCTGAACCGCGCCGCATCTCGGCCATTCTCCGCACCTTCCTACCGGCCAGCTCCATTACCCAAATCATCCCCCAACCTCATGCCATCATCTTGAAAACCAAAGGTGATGCCAGGGAGGTGTTAATTCACAAGATGGGCTTAGCTCGCTTAGGCGAACAAGTGGCCATGGAACCTCTTCCTACACGTTCCCCAAAACTTCCATCCCTTCGCCGTGAACCCCTTCTATCTGTCGTGATTCGTGGAGTTGATACCTCCTACACAAATCAGGAAATCCACCAGGAACTCACCTACCATCTCCTAAACATCCATAAAATACTCCGAATTAATAGCGATCGTGGCCCTACTACCCTGGTGCGTGTCCTCTCAGCAGACCGTGCTTCCATAGACAAGCTACTAGCTGAAGGCGCCTTTCTATACTGGCAACACCACCGTGTGGAACCATCCATAACCTCCACTCCTGCTCCTCTCCGATGTGATCGTTGCCAAACTTATAATTCTCATTCAACAGACCACTGCCCCATGCGTCAGCCAATCTGTGCCCATTGTAGTCAAGCTCATCCCACTCGTAGCTGCCCCAACCTCTCACTCCCACCCAAATGCACTCAGTGCCAGGGTTCCCACCCAGCCTACTCTCCCCATTGTCCAAACCGCCCAACAGTTGACGTATCAAAACCTCAATTTACCGCCCCTGTCCGCACCGTAGATCCCATCACACCCCCCCAATCATCCGTCTCCCCTGCTCCACCTTCTATTGAAGACATGATTCGCTTCACAGCAATCTGTCTTCAAAATCTATTACCCTTCGACCGCCCCCGGGTGCTGGAAATACTACATTTTGCTGCCCGTACAACTTTTGGCCTTAATATGCAAGCCACCACCTCGGGCCAAAAGGTCCACTTCCATTTCAGGCCAATGGAAATTTAATTATGGCTAATACATTAGGAAATGGAATGTGTTCCGTACGCGTGCTCTACTTCAACATTTGTTCCCTGAAATCCAACCGCCACTTCTTAGACATTTTACTTCAGCTCTACACTCCCGCTATCTTCCTCTTAAATGAAACTTTCCTCAATCCTCGACTCCATCCTGTTTTTCCAAATTACACATTATATCGTGCCGATCGCCCTCATGAATCCAGAGGGGGAGTAGCCATTGGCGTTCACAAATTATTCCCTTCACGTCTACTTCAACCTCAACACTTTCTACATGTTCCTGAATTTCTCACTGTCATGGTGCATCTCCCTTCGAACCCTGTCATTCTCTCCACTGCTTATAGTCCTCCCCGTTCTCAACCTCCCATAGATTATATTAACTTCATAGACTCAACATTTAAACACTTCATCTTTGCTGGAGATATTAATATTAACTCTCTATATGCCCATGACAGGGACCTCCTACAGGATTACTTAGACACTATGAATGGTGAACGTGTGGCTATACCCCCTCACACCATCGTGAGAACGCAGAGCACTCCCGAAATAGCCTTAGTATCCTCTTCCCTATCCCGTAACACGTCAATTAAACTACTCGGCCTCTACGGTAGTGACCATCAACCCTTCCTCATTACAATTCCCTCACTTAATTTCCATCAACCCTCACCTCCTCCTTCCTTCATGAGAAGTAATTTCAATAAAGCAGACTGGGAAGCCTACCGCTGCAGTATTACTGAACTCCTTGCTACTGCCACAATCCCACAGAACAATGAACAGCTGTCTGCTTTGATATCTTTGCTGGAGGCATCTATATCTGTCTCAGCTCGACGCCACATTCCCATAACTAAAGTCACTCCAAGCAAGCCGCCTATTCCACCCAAGGCACTCCAACTTCTTAATCTATCAAGGAGCTATTATAGGGCCTACTGCCAGACTAATGACCCAGACTTACTCACGAGACATAGACAATACCAACGACATGTTCGGTCCTATCTTAAAGCTATTAAGAAAAAGAAGTGGATTGACGCTTGCTCCAATCTAGCTAAGGAATCTACAGCTCGGCCTTTCTGGAAAACATTTAAAAATCTTACTGGGCAAAATACCAAGGAATGCCTTTTTCCCATCAGAGGGCCAAACGGTTTCCCATTCACTGACCAAGACAAAGCTGAGACTTTTGCCGACTACTTCACTAACGTCTACAGTGACCAACCTAATACTCGACACAATTACTCAGACTACAGAACCGTGAGCAAACAAACTAATCCAAAACTTCCTTCTCTGACCCCCAGCTTTGACCATCTCCCGACTTTAGATCCCGAATCACCACTGAACCAACCCATTACTTCTGAAGACATACGATTCCAGCTAGCTAAAAGACGCAATACGGCCCCTGGGACAGATAAGGTGTCCTACGCTCATATCAAACAAGCGCCACCCATCTTCATCCATTTCCTAGCCATCGCCTACACTTTTATTCTTTATACTGGTAGCTTCCCCTCTCATTGGAAGACAGCTAAAATAATTCTCTTCCCCAAGGTAGGCAAACCTCCTTCCCTCCTTTCCTCCTATCGACCGATAAGCCTCCTCTCTGTTTTCTCTAAATTATTTGAAGCTATTATCGCCTCTCGCCTCTACAATTTCCTTAACTCACAAAACATATTTCCCCCAACTCAAGCAGGTTTTAGACCAAAATTTTCTACACAATCCCAGCTTTTCCGTATGACTAGTCTCCTCACCCCCCACTTTAACAAGGGCTATCCTGCAGCCCTACTACTCCTTGATCTGGAAAAGGCCTTCGATCTCGTGTGGCAACGAGGGCTTATATATAAATTACAGAAACTTAACCTTCCCTCCTCGATTGTCCGCTTGCTCAGTAATTTCTTACTGAACAGGCGAGCATTCATCCATCTCCGCTCTGCCTCCTCACACATCTTCTCCCTCTATTCAGGTGTTCCGCAAGGTTCTCCTATCTCCCCACTTCTCTACATCATCTACGCTCATGATATGCCACAACCGAACAAATATTCACACCTCTTCCAGTTCGCAGATGATACAGCCATTTTATCCTTTGCCAACAACACCACCACTCTTGCCAATAGAATGCAATCCTATCTCGATACACTTCTCGCCTGGTTTTCTAAATGGCATCTCTCAGTGAATACGGACAAAACCAAACTCCTACTATTTAAAGCCCGAGACAACCATTTTCGTCCTTTCCGTATTTCAATCTTCCAAGAAGCCATTCTCCCATCCCGTCAGGCTGTGTATCTGGGGGTTACATTAGATATAAATCTCTCTTGGCGCCCCCACATTAAAGAAATGGCACGGAGAGCACGCTTGCGGATAGCACTCCTCAAACGTCTTCGTGGGGTAACGTGGGGCCTTTCCCCAATCCAAATTCTCAACACATACAAAGTCTTCATTCGTCCCATTCTGGACTATAGTTCATTGGCCTGGATTGGAGCGACCTTCCCTCAATATAGCATTTTAAAATCAGTAGAACATTTTGCTATCAAAATTGCATATGGCCTTCCGTTGAACCGCGACAGTAATCTGCTAGTATACCCCAAGACACTTCCATCATTTTTTCACCATCTTTTTAAAATCAGACTACGAGCCCTCCAGACATTAGTTTACAATCGACAGCCTCTGACTTACGACATTCTTATGACTTCCAGCGCCCGAGGGCCTACCAGGCACTCTAAGCCTCTTCCTCAAACCCTGGCACTACAGATCCTTAACCATGATATTCGGCCCGACAACTTCCATCTCATTCCTCCTGATACATATCCCCCCTAAATTTATTCATGCAATCATTTTTAGCCATTGAGACACAGATTGGCCGACACTTACTTTAAGTAAAGCTAATTACTCTCTACCAACTTACTCTGTGTAAATTTCTTTCAATTCAATCCTACCCTAAATTCTCCCTTCCTTTTGGCAACGATCGTACGACAAGACATCAAGGCATAAGGACTTCAAGACTTCAAGACACCACATTTTCAAGACTTCAAGAATTCAGTTTATTCCATACAATTTTTGCTACTAATCGATATATTTTATATTACTCTTTTTAAGCCTCAAGAAATTAATTTATTGTATGTCATTCTCTGTATTTTATATAAAATTATTGATCTCAATAAATAAGGGTCTTCCGGGGTCTTCCCTGGAGGGAGCGGGGCCTCGACTTGGGGCCGTCTTGTTGGTCGGGTAACCCCACCACCATAAATTCAATACCTCCAGGGCTGAAGATCGCCTTAGTTGCGATGGCGGCCAGTCCTCCGAAGTTGGGCATTTTGCCCTCCTTCGGAGGACAAAATGACCCAATTTTGATTTGATTTGAACATGAGGCCTAATATATTGAATAGTTGTGCTAACGGCCGCAAGTGTGCGTTACGCTGAATGCAAACGATTCTGATTGTTATTATACTTCATTGTTACCAACAATTGTCTAGAGTTAAAAATAAAATACTAAGAAATTACTACTAGACCGCATTACCTCATCAGCACATATTTTCCAACTATACTACAACGTGACATCTGACTAAACCATATTACAGTACTACCAACTCGACTTTTAGTGACTAATCAAGACCCTAAAAAGTCACTATCTCACTGCATTTACGAAACGCCACATCTTCCTTCACCTTCGAATTGTCGCATCAACCTAAACTTCGCCAGACTTCAACCTACACCATGCTGGGAACTCCGGTTCCCACCGGCGCCGGGAAGAGCGCTAGTAGCTCTCCCAGCCGGAAACGACGGGACCGTAAGAAGAGGAACCGGGACAGAGAAGCCGCCAGGGAAACAACCACTGCCGGGTCACTCCTAGGACAGGACATCCGCCCAGCCGGAGAGTCCGACTCCGAGAGTGACACGGACTCCAACAATGCCACAACTCGCCGCAGCCGCTCCAAGAAGAGGACCACCGCACCGACACTCACCTCATCGTTTGACATCGTGTGCGGTAATTATCCGACGACATCAGTGCTCCCAAACCCACCTCCAGTTGACTCCGTCTCTTACCCCCCTCTCACCTCCTGCACGGTCACTCTTTCCGCAGACCCCAGCCCTACTACCACATATGCCACCATTTCTGCCCCCACCCAGCCCATCTCCACTATTCCCTTCACCTCTTACCAATCACCCATAATGTCCACCCCCAACTTCCCTACCTCACAGGCTTCTGTTTCTCCTTCCTCCTTTCCTCCTTTCCAATTTAATCTCCCTTCAAATATCCCCAACTACTTCCAACCCGCAAGACAATCCAGACCCCAACCCATGCCATCTTCATGTGCTCTCCCACAATCCACTCCTCCCTCTCCTCCACCTCTTCTGAGCCAAACCATCCCGCCTCCAACCACCCCCACCACTCAACATCAAGACTCCACCTGCACTTACAAACTGTCCAACTTCAGCGAACCACGTCCTGATATCCGGCGAGTAGCCGCCATTCTCCGGTCCTTTCTTCCAGCTACTTCAATTCTTCAACTTATTCCCCAACCCCATGGCATCATCCTCAAAACCCGAGGTGATGCCAGAACCACTCTCATCCACAAGATGGGTCTGGCTCGTCTAGGAGAACACGTCTCCCTTGAACTCCTCCCCCCCCCCCAAGTCTTCCATTCTCCCCCCAATAATCCGCCGAGACCCTCTCCTCTCCGTAGTCATTTGCGGAGTGGACACCAGTTACAGTGACGCGGACATTCTTACAGAATTGCAGTACAACACCCTTAATATTCATAAAGTATTGCGCATAAAGAGTGACCGTGGTCCCACCTCCCTAGTGCGCGTCCTTACCCCCGACCGCTCCACTATCGACCGTCTTGGCCTGGCCTGGCCTGACCCATGCAATCGAAGCCGGCGGAGCCAGCTTCGATGCATTATAATGTAGCCTGTCAGCCCGAAGGCCTTGAGAGCTATGTCTAATTGTTTCGACCAACTGCAACTGTGTTAGGGTGATTGGGTGATTACTCTGGTATCTTTATTGGCCAGGATGTGACCTAGTTCAGGAAATACAGAAGATAGAAAAGAGTAAAGATAGGTAGTTCTGAGAGAGTCAGAAGTTAAATGTGAAATTGAAAATAATAGTTCTTAAGAGAAGAAAAGGTGTGCTATAGTAGCAAGTTTGGTAAGAAGAGGAAAATCATTCTATAAGAATGCGGGGGCGCTTATGGCGACTCCCCCTGGCTTGGTAATCACCCAATCTGTTAATGAGAGGGTTTGTACTTAATGTAGCTGTTTTGTAGAGTCTAACTGCCTGTCCGTGAATTCTTTCATTAATGGTCGGAAGACCGTATTCATTGTGTAATTGAGCGTTGCGCACGTACCACGGGGCGCCCGATATCGTGCGCAGCGCTTTGTTCTGGACGACCTGAAGTTTATTGATGGTAGAGGGGGCAGCAAAGCCCCACGCAGGACTGGCATATTCCATAACAGGCCGCACAATAGTGCTATACGTCAGTAGTCTGCTCCTGTCATCTAGTGCACTCTGAGACTTCATAAGAGGCCAGAGTTGCGCTTGGATCGATTTCGCTTGGTTTGCGCGCTGAGTGACCTCCTGTGCGAAAGTAAGGCCTCGATCAAGCGTGATTCCCAAATACTTTGTAGCTGGCTGCCATCTGATTACATCGCCGAAGAAATTAAGGTCCTGGACTTCTGTATGTTTGCGCTTTTTGGTAAACAGAGTGGCAGCACATTTACCGACATTAATTTTCACTCTCCAATCCCTAAGCCAGGGGTGTAGGGTGGCTAAAGCGACTTGAGCCTACTTGTACTGGCAGCGCCACCGAGTAGAGCCCTCCCGCACCAACATGCCTGCTCCCCTCCGCTGTGACCGATGCCAGGTATATAACTCCCATGCAACCGCCCATTGCCCCACTCGCCAACCAGTTTGTGCTCACTGTGGTCAACCACACATGACCCGCAATTGCCCCAATCTCCAACTTCTCCCCAAATGCACTCAGTGCCAGGGTACCCACCCAGCTTACTCTCCCCGTTGCCCTAACCGCCCCACTGCTGACGTTTCTAAACCAGAATTCACTGACCCTGTTCGTACCATCGACCCCGTCACTCCCCCTCAATCATCTGTTTCCCCTTCACCCCCCTCCATCGAGGATATGATCCGTTTTACGGCCATATGCTTACAGAACCTGCTTCCCTTCGACCGCCCCCGGGTATTGGAAATTTTGCATTTTGCAGCCCGTACCACGTTCGGCCTAAATATGCAGGCTACTACCTCTGGCCAGAAAAATCATTTTCACTTCCAGCCAATGTCCAATATTTAAACCATTATGGCTAGTATGGGAAATAAAGTACCTTCCGTTGGCGCGCTTTACCATAATATCTGCTCCCTGAAAACAAATCGCCCCTTTCTTGATCTTCAAATTCAAATTTACAATCCCGCAATCTTCATACTCAACGAAACTTTTCTGACCAGTAATCAGAAACCTGCCTTTCCCCAATATACCCTTTACCGTGCTGATCGGCCCAACGCCGCTCGGGAAGGAGTAGCCATTGGAGTCCATAAGTTTTTCCCATCCCGTCTTCTTCAACCACAACGTTTTGTTCATACTCATGAAATATTAACAGTCATGGTTTACTTTCCCTCTACCCCTGTCATTGTCGCCACAGCATATAGTTCCCCACGTTACCGCCCACCCTTTGAATACCTTGAATTCCTGGACAACACATTTCAACACTATATGTTCGCTGGCGATATTAACATCAATTGCTTCAATTCAGCTGAGGAGGATTTACTTGAAACCTTCACCACTTCCATGCACGGCAAACGAATAGCTATTCTCCCCATACCATGGTAAGATTTCAGAGCACCCCGGAGATAGTCTTCGCTTCCTCCACCATAGCCCAGAACTGTTCTATAGATTTAGCTGGCCCTGCCGGTAAAGACCATGATCCTTTCTATATTAAGCTTCCCGCCCTCACTCTCCCCCGTTCCCTCTCCGCCCCACCTCCATCATTTTTGAGACCAAATTTTCCAAAGACAAATTGGGAAGCTTATCGTTCATACATTGAAGAAACACTTTCACAGGCTGCAGTCCCACAGAATACCGAACAACTGTTCGATTTAATCACACTCCTGGAAACCACCATAGCCTCCGCTGACCGACTACATGTCCCCAAGACCAAAATTACCCCGAGCAAGCCACCTATTCCGGCCAAAGCAATCCAACTTCTGGAACTCTCCCGTAGCTATTATAGGGCCTACCTCAGGACTTTTGACACAGACCTACTGACAAGACACCGACAATACCAAAGACATGCCCGGTTCTATATTAAAGCCATAAAGAAAAAGAAGTGGATTGACTCTTGCTCCCGCCTAGCACAGGAAACTCAAGCTCGCCCCTTCTGGAAAACGTTCAAACAACTTACTGGACAAAAAACCCAGGAAAGCCAGTACCCTATCCGAGGGCACAACGGTCATTTATTCTCCGACAAAGACAAAGCTGAAACCTTTGCCCACTACTTTACTGACATCTACAGTGACGCACCCCATAACCGACATGATTACTCAAACCATGCGACCGTTTGCGAACAAACTGACCCCCATCTCCCCCTCCTGACACCCAGTTTTGACCACATACCGACCTTAGACCCCGAATCACCACTAAACCAACCCATTACGATCGACGACATTTCATTCCAGCTAGGCAAACGACGCAATACTGCTCCCGGGACAGACGGGGTGGTTTACCAACACATAAAACAAGCTCCTCTCATCTTCCTACATTTTCTAGCCATAGCTTACACACTAATTCTACATACCGGTAACTTCCCTTCCCATTAGAAGACAGCCAAAATTATCTTGTTTCTTAAAACAGGTAAACCTCCATCTCTTCTTTCCTCCTACCGGCCAATCAACTTGCTATCCGTTTTTACTAAATTGTTTGAAGCCATCTTAGCCCGTCGACTTTACACATTCCTCAATTCCATTAACGTTTCCCCCCCCCCCCACTCAAGCAGGATTTCTCCCTCAATTTTCCACACAAACTCAACTCTTTCGATTAGTCAGCCTTATCACTCCCCATATCAACTCCGGCTATCCTGCGGCCCTCCTCCTACTAGATCTTGAAAAAGCCTTCGATCTAGTATGGCACCGTGGTCTCATTTTTAAACTAATGTCCCTCCACCTCCCACGCTCCATAGTTCGCCTTCTCAGTAACTTTTTACTGGACAGGCGAGCCTTCATACAAATTAGATCTGCGTCCTCCTCCACCTTCACTCTCTTTTCAGGAGTACCTCAAGGCTCCCCGATTTCCCCGCTCCTCTATTTAATCTACGTCCATGACATGCCCCAACCCAACCAGTTCTCTCAGCTCTTTCAATTTGCGGATGATACAGCTCTGCTATCATTCGCAAATAATCTCACAACCCTCAGCAACCGTCTCCGGCCTACCTAAATACACTGGTTGCCTGGTTCTCTAAATGGCACCTCACTATTAATACCACCCAAAACCCAGTTAGTTCTATTTGGCCTCAAGTCTACCATCAGCCACTACAGACCATTCCGCCTCAACATCTTCGACGAAGCCATTACTCCCTCCCGCCAGGCAGTGTATTTGGGAGTCACACTTGATCACCAGCTCTCCTGGAGACCTCACATCAAACAGCAAGCCCACAGAGCGCGCCAACGTTTGGCGCTAATCCGTCGACTGAAAGGGGTTTCCTGGGGTCTTAGCCCACTTCAGCTCATCCATACCTACAAGGTCTTCATCCGCCCATTGCTTACTCATTGCTCATTGGCCTGGATAGGGGCTAGCTTACCCCAATACCAAATTTTAAATTCTATTGAACACTTCGTTTTGAAGGTTGCATTTGGCCTTCCTCTTGACACGGACAGCAATCTGTTAAATTACCCCAGGACTCTCCCCTCACTCTACCGTCACCTTCACAAACTCCGCCTACGTTCCCTGCAGTCACTAGTTGACTCACGACTTCCACTCACCTATGACCTTCTCATGACGCCAATTACCCGGAGGCAACGTCGCCTATCCAAACCACTTCCCCAAGCCTTGGCACTATCCCTACTCCATCATAATATTCTCCCCGACCTCTCACACATCATTCCTCCTGACACATATCCCCCATAAATGTTAACCCAATAAGCATCCAGTTTGCACAAACCGTTTGTCTTCACATAGATTTTCCGACATTTTCTCATTGTTTTTCATCCATTCCACTCAGCCACTTACCACCTGGCATCGGGCCACCTTACAACATCAAGAAAGAAGACAACTTACTCTACGAACAGACGAGCGGAACGCATCTCACCGACGTTTCTCACATCATCTAACTATCATCTGTAATTCTATTAAATTTTGATACTACATTTATATATTTTTAAGTAATATTTACATCAAGAACCCATTTTATGTATGTTATGTATGAACATGAGGTTATCGTTGACAGAATGCCACTGCCTCCACTAACGACATACGTCGAGCTACTACAACACCGCTACCTCAAACGGGCGCAGGCAACCAACAACCCCATTGTGTACCCTCTCCTAAACAAGCCGCTCCGTGCCCCGGTACGAACTAAGCTCGGCTTCTACAGCCTCAGGGCACTTCTTACAGCACCCGACTAACAACCTAGTCTCTGCTTATGAACGCCACTCCACAGGTCACTGATGGCATCTTCGCCGGATTCGAAATAGCGAAACAACCATATTTCTCAACACAATCAAATAATAAAAAAAAATAATAATAGAAAAAACAACCTTCATCATCTTCACCTTCACACACATTCACCGTCAAACTTCACATCGTTGACATCCTCACTTCTCATTTACCCATTCAATTCATCCGATTTCAACCCCCCTCCCCCCATCTTAACTTGTTAAATCGCCACCATCCTCACATCACCAGCTATGCGTTTCTTCTTCTTTCTTTCTTTCTTTCTTTCTTTCTTTCTTTCAGTCCTTCTTTCTGCTTTCTTTCTTCTTTCTCTCTAGTCCACCAATACCACTCTCGCACCTCAACAAACATCATGCATTACTCCCTTCGCATCGACATCATTTGATTTTCTCAAACTACCAGCTATATAATTCTTTCTTCCAGTCTCTTTACTACCATAACACTCTCCTTCTCATCTCACAGCACATCTTTCAATACTCCCCTCGCATCACCATAATTCATTAAAAAAAAAATCTTTCTTTCTTTCTGCTTTCTCTCTTCTTTCTCTCTAGCTCCACCAATACCACTCTCACATCTCAACAAACATCATTCATTACTCCCTTCTCATCACCATCATTCATTAAAAATATAAAAACATCACCTTATGATCTGGACTTAATCACACACACCTTTTTTCCTTTTCCCCAATAAACTATAAAATTCATATTAATCTCAGAGCGAGCAATAGAAAATCCTTCGTCTACTTTGGCAGTTGCGGCAGTTGTTTCCGTGGTTTCCGCGTTTTCTTTGTTGCATCAAAATTTCCGACATTTAAAATTATACATACGCACAATGAAGCAGTCACCCTTCTCCTCCACACCCCCCTTCCTGTATCTAACTCTCCCTTCTCCCAACAAAACTTCACCCCCCGCACCCTTCTCCAAATTTCTCCTGCAATGCCCCAACCAAAATTCTCACAGACTTTCTTCCAAATCCTAAAACCAAACCCACCCATCACCAAAATTTCCACCTCTCCTAAATACCTTAACTCCCTGGCCCGAAGAGACGGCCATGCGGCGGAATGAAACGACTGCATATATACATGAGGTTATAGTTACTTATTTCACTCAGAAAGTCCTATCCTATAATTGGATATCAATTTTTGTAAGACCGGGTTGTGTTTCGGGAAACCAAGCTCAACCTCGGTCAATAATAATGAAGAAAGGAAGCATGTGGTGTAACGTAACCGTTAACCTCGAGATAATGAGCCACGGGACCTCCCTTTTACGTGGATTCCGAATTACAGGACGTGGCATTCCACTTCGAAAATCTCACATGACACCAACATAGATGTTTAGGGACAATTAATCGCTGGTAGAAACTATATACGATCATTTGTCACGGACTCCCAAAAATCACACTAATATCCTGTTTGATCCAGACCAATTGCAACCTGTACTAAGCAGGCTAACTTAACAAAACTACGTAAATAACGGGGAGGTTCTCGAGTGACCATTCCCAATTGCATGGCGGCTCACGATTGGTATTCTAACGAGCGGACTTGTAACTAATGGGACGTCCGTAATATACGCACATTATTGTCATCCTAAGGGCCACAAATCAGAATGACTGCCCAATACCTAAATCTGTATTTCATGTCAAGAGATTCCATTTCTGTAGAAATGCCTTACTTGCCTGAGCCAACCTAATTTTTATTTCCTCTTTGCTTCGCCCATCACCGATTACTTTGCTTTCGAACCAACAGAAGTGTCCTACTTCCTTTAGCTTTTCACCTACCAATTTGAGATCCAAAGGGGTTTTTGATTTGTTTTGACTGCGTTCCAATAATTTTGGTTTACATTTCTTAATTTTCATCATGAATTCTTAGCTGAAGACAGAGTCCATACCATTTAAAAACTCATTCATATCCTGTGGTGTGTTGGCTAAGATGACGATGTTATCAGCAAATATCAGAGTGGACATTATTTCTCCTTCAATCTTGACTCCTACTTCGAATTTTTCTCAAATATCCTTCATTGCTTGTTCAGTGTAAATATTGATGGTTGGTTGGTTCCTTAGTTAAGGGGCTGCGACAACGCGGTCATGTACCTAGCCCCGTGTACTTTGGGTGTGTGTAGAATATGTCTCATAACCGGTGTTAATTGTGATGGCTGTATTAGTGTGTGTTATCTGTTTTTAAATCAAGTAAGGACTGCAGACATTCAATTTTCAAGTAGTTCCGACTGTTGTTACCAAACACCATAGTCAACGACAACTAGTTCTCAACTTGGTTACCAGGTGCCACCGCAGTCGGCTCTTGACGACGAACGTAGGAACCTAAGAACGTTAGTCAAATGTTTAACCTATATATAATTTAGCTTCACACAGGTGTAATTAGTGTAAGGTTCTTTAACATGCCATAAATCTATGACATGGGACCGCTGGCTTTACTTCCCCTCCAAAGGAAGGCATACTGAGGGATTTTTAACGCTCTTAAAAAATCCGACGACTTCGGCCGGGTTTGAACCCGCGATCTTGGGCATAGAATATCAGCATGCTAGTAAATAAAGCATAAACAAATTTTTTCTTGAAAAACAGTGTAGAAATAAGGAATGTGTATGTGAAAATAATTATGTAGCCTACTGTTTGTTGAAACAGTTAGGTTATAAAAAATCTTGGTGAGTATTAGTTAGGTATAGTAGGGACTTTTTCTATTTCAGTAAGGTTGTTTTGTGTTAAGTGTTCCCAAGCTGTAATGTCTGATCTCGAGGGCAATGACTTCAACACAGAAATTGCTCACTGTGAAATGAGGTAGCATTGGTGAAATAATTCACATAGATCTTAGTTTTATTGTGAAGGTCTATTTCCTTAAAATTTGACGTAGATAATGCTTGGATTTCTCTTTCGCTGTGGAATATTTAATTTCTTTGACGTTAAACTGGATTAATGGTATTAAAGTGGGTTGATGTTATCTCTACTGTTCGTGCTGGATAATGTCAGAATGCTGAATAGATTATTTGAAGAGTGCTAACTCCTAGCTGATATATTCTAATAAAGGTTGGCGATATTCGATGAATAGTTGTCCGAGTGCGAGTAGGCTATTTGGTGATCTCCGTGCAGGAAATTGACATTTTATGGTGTAGCCGCCATCTTCAGAAGTGGTCGAGATAGAGGGTGAAAAAAAAAGGCAATCTTCTCCGAATCTGTCTTCCTTTGATGTCATATGCAGGTTTTAGATAAGTGTGACATACAAACGATTTGTCATAGATACGATGGATGGTGAAACTTAGCGCTGCAGTGAATCTCCAATCCTATTAAAGGGCCTACCTACTTGCTTGGCTGCAAGTTTGACAAGCTCAAAGTGAATCCCATTGGCCTAGGCTTGGGGAATTTAGCCGCTTTGTGCTATGTTGAAAATACTTTGTTATTCAAGTATACGAAGTATAAATAAATTCAAAATGAGTCGGCAGGATGGAGGGGTGGGGGTAGCTGTTCCTGAGGAACTGACGGATAAACTGCTAGAGTTCACAATAAGCTATTTGCTCGAGCAGCCGGAGGATGTTGTGGATTACGCAGTTGATTTCTTTTGCAAGTTAAGACAAAGACGTGCAACTGCCCTGATCAGATTAGATGCGGAAGGATCTGCTGATGAGTCTGTCATATCAACAAAAGAATGTGGGTACAGCGTAGCCTGTAGTAAGTTGCATTTGATCGCATGCATTCGAGTGCCTGGGGTTGGTGAGCTGGGGGCATAAAGGAATCATTGGCCTAATAAACTGAGTAGACTGTTTGTAAAAGACTATTTAGAAGCATAGTAGGTCACTGACCAATGGTATTGGTAGGTAACAGCTCAATATAGGCTATACAGTCCTACATACTCACTCGATCCCTTATATCGCTTTGTGACATGTATTCTGTATACGGACCAATAATTTGCCATTTGCTGGACCTAACGTGCTGCATACTGATGGTAGTCAAATAACTAATAGGTTAAGTTAATATTTGTCTTACTATATCATACCTACAGTAGACTAACGGAGCTGTTTGCAAAGCTTTATCGGTGATGCTTCGGGAGTGAACCAGGATCCAACACTTGGATAAATAAGTCAATTACATTATTTTCATACCGGTACCTTATTTGAAATTTCTACCGACAGGTACGGGGACTAGTATGGAACAAGGACATTCCAATTAAGGCTAAGGAAGTTATGTACAAAGCATATTGATGATGATGATTGAGTCTTCAGTCTTTTGACTGATTTGATGCAGATCTCCGTGCCTGTCTGTCCTGAGCTAATCGCTTCATCTCTACATAGCTACCTCACCCTACATCCAAGGCAATCTGTTTAACATATTCTAACCTTGGTCTACCCCTACAGTTCTTGCCCTCGACCCTACCTTCCATAACTAAGCTTGCTATTCCTGGGTGTCTTAGTATGTGTCCTACTAACCTATCTCTTCTCTTCATTAGCAGTCGCCAGAAACATCTCTCCTCACCCACTCGTCTTAATACCTCTTCGTTTGTAACCCTATCTACCCATCTGATCTTCATCATTCTCCTGTAACACCACATTTCAAAAGCTTCAATTCTCTGCTGCACCAATAGTCCAAGTTTCACTTCCATATAGCGCCACGCTCCAGACAAAGGCTTTCAAAAATTACTTCCTAATACCTAAATCTATATTCGATGTCAACAGATTCCTTTTTTGTAGAAATGCTTTCCTTGCCTGAGCCAACCTACTTTTTATATCCTTTGCTTCGTCCATCACTGGTTATTCTGCTTCCTAAGTAACAGAAGTCTCCTATAATGACATATGCAGCAGAAACTTGGACAATGACTAAGAGTGATGAGAGCAGAGTACAGGCAGCTGAGATGAGATTCCTGAGAAGTACGGTCCAGAAAACGAGGAGAGACAGAGTGATAAATGGAGATATAGGGAAAGAACTGGGAGTACAGGAACTAAATTACAAACTGTAGTAAAACAGTTTGAGATGGTTTGGTCATGTCAAACGGATGAATGAAGTTAGGCTACCAAGACGAGCACTGGAACGACGGATGACAGGGAAGAGAGGACGAGGAAGACAAAGAATGCGTTGGATGGACTCTGTGAAGAATAGCATTAGAAAACGGAACCTGGATTGGAACACCGAGTCGGAAGAGGAATGGTGGAACGACAGAACTAAGTGGAGAGGAACCATATTTGCCCCCACCCAGTGTGAGCTGGAAAAGGGGAAATGAAGATGATGATGATGATTTGATATACCGTGAGTCATTACCGATTGGTGTTCCGGCTCTCGTGTATTTTCCGGGACCTTTCTCAAAGTGCGTTATTTTTGTTAGTAGAGCTCTGAAAATGGTTCCTACTTACTGCGCCACGATATTGAAGCCAATACCACGTACACACTTTAAAAATAAGGAAATTGTCAACATTAACTTTCAAGTAATAAAACACGTCGCCATGTTTGATTAGGTAATGCTGCCAACTTAACTTCCCCAGCAACTCTCTGGACGACTTTATCGGGGAAAATTACTAATTGTACTACTAGGCAAAACCATTGGCCTGGATAAAGATTATTGAAGCGTGACAAAACCCAGGGGTGTTCATATTAGCTAATGTGGGCCGATCTACCTAACCATTATTGGTCTTGGCGAAAACCATTGGTCTGGATGAAAATATTGGCACTCTGAAAAATGCAGTGGCACCCTCAAGCGATAAAATGTTCAACTCCTGTATCTTTCTAACATTGGCCATTTCTATAGAACATTTTTGCAGATTTTCCTGGCGGCGGACACCGGGCAATGCACGAGTTCCGAAGTTACTCTCCATTAAGTTGTCACTACTGCTCAGGAAATATGTCCTAAATTACGTAAATATGTGACTTGATTGTTCATGCAACGGTGGTAATTGCCATGGCTTGTTGTTGCTCTGAAAGTGGCGCATAGGTCTGTTCACAAGTGACATTTTGTATTTGTTGCAAAGGAAGCTTGTAGTTTAACGTGACCGTTAATCTCGAGATCATGAGCCACGGGACCTCCTTTTTACGTGGAATCCGAACCACAGGACATGGCATTTCACTTCGAAAATCTCACATGCAATGACCGGGAATCGAACCCGGACCGCCTTGGTGAGAGGCATACAGCTAGACTGCTGAGCCACCACGCCCCAAAATTTTGTATTTGAGTGAAATGATTGTGTAGAAATTACATTTTTAATTTCTAAATTTTTCAACCCCATTTTTCAGTTCATAATAACCCCATAATTTGGTTTCTTATAACTGTAGTGTCTTTATTCTAGTTCCTAAGTGATGTTTTGTTGCTATAAGCAAGTACTGAAAATTACATTACTCTGGCTCTAATAACTGCTGAAAAAAGGTACAAAATAGTTTGAAAAATATGATTGTGAGAAATGAAGGTAAAAAAAAAAAGTATTTGCATTCAGTATGAAAATACTTTTTTTTTTAAGCCGGAGAATTAATGTTCTTCTTGTCTTCTCTTCTATGTTGTCTTGCAGTCTGCTGTAGACTGGCTTCAGCTTTCGCAATCCTCTTCTGATCTATTTCATACAATATCCGGATAGGATGTACTCCTGGTTCCATTGTTACCTGTCTTTATTTCCCTCATTAAACCACAACACAGCAATAGAATGTAGTTTTTGGACACCGACCCCACACTAGGTTGTTAAAACTTTCATTATTATTTTGTGTCTTCCCATGAATTAGCTTTTTTAGTAATTCTGTGCCAGCCAGAACTCTGAATGTTGGCTTTATTTCATTCATAACTCCTCAGGGAGCGAATGTTTATGTTTGTAAGTGGTTCTATCAATATTGTACTTACACCACTCATCCTTGGGGCATAGAAAATGCATACGCATCTCATCTGAGGACAGTTTATGGAAATAGATGGCCCATATTGCTTTTCGCATTGCATCTATACTACTGTTATTTTCCCTTATTGCTTTTCCATTGAATACTTGTTGTTGATTGAGTCTTCAGTCTTTTGACTGGTTTGATGCAGGACTCCATGCCTCCCTGTCCTGAGCTAATCGTTTCATCTCTACATAGCTACCACACCCTACAACAGAGGCAATCTGTTTTAACATATTCTAACCTTGGTCTATCCCTACAGTTCTTGTCCTCGACCCTTTCTTCCATAACTAAGCATGCTATTCCTGGGTGTCTTAGTAAGTGTCCTACCAACCTATCTCTTCTCTTCATTAGCTGTCGCCAGAAACATCTCGCCTCTCCCACTCGTCTTAATACCTCTTCGTTTGTAACCCTATCTACCCATCTGATTTTCATCATTCTCCTGTAACACCACATTTCAAATGCTTCAATTATCATCTTTTCTGCTACACCAATAGTCCAAGTTTCACTTCCATAGAGCGCCACGCTCCAGACAAAGACTTTCAAAAATGACTTCCTAATACCTAAATCTATATTCGATGTCAACAGATTCCTTTTTTGTAGAAATGCTTTCCTTGTCTGAGCCAACCTACTTTTTATATCCTCTTTGCTTCGTCCATCACTGGTTATTTTGCTTCCTAAGTATCAGAAGTCTCCTACTCGCTTCAGCTTTTCACCTGCCAATTTGATGTACATAGAGGTTTCTGATTTATTTCGGCTGCATTCCAGTATTTTTGTTTTACATTTATTAATTTTCATCATGAATTCTTTCCTCAAGACGGAGTCCATACCATTCAAAAACTCATTCCAATCCTCTGGCGTGTCGGCCAAGATGACGATGTCATCAGCAAATCTCAGAGTTGAAATTATTTCTCCTTGAATCTTCACTCCCACTTTAAATTTTTCTCCAATTTCCTTCATTGCTTCTTCAATGTAAAATTGAAAGTTATGGGTGATAAGTTGCAGCCTTGCCTTACACCTTTCTGAATACCAGCTTCTCTCTCATGTCCTTCAGCTTGAATGACTGCTGTCAGGTTTCTGTATATATTGTAGATCGCCTTCCTATCTCTGTACTTTATTCCAATCGATTTCAAAATGTCAAACAAGTTAGTCCAATCGACGTTATCAAAAGCCTTTTCTAAGTCTACAAATACCATGAACGTTCTCTTATCTTTCCTTATTCTAAGACTTCCGTTGTTCCTACATTTCTCCTGAAACCAAACTGATCTTCACCCAACTCCGTTTCTATCTGGCTTTCCATCCTCTTGTAAATTATTCTTGACAGGAACTTTGAAGCATGAGTAATCAAGCTGATTGTACGGTAATCTTCACATCTGTTAGCTCCTACTTTATTCGGTATAGGGATGATAACATTCGTCTTGAAATCAGAGGGTTCATCACCTGTCTCATAAATCCTACACACCTAGTGAAATAACCTGATCAGACCTTCATCTCCTATGCAGCGTAGCACCTTAATCGGTATATCATCCATGCCTGGTGCTTTGTTCCCGCTTAAGTCCTCCAATGCTCTGTCAAATTCTGATCTCAATATTAAATCTCTTTTGCATCCTCATCAATTTCCTCTTTCCTTTCCATTACATGTTCTATAATCATTTGGTTGAAATAAAAACATAACAACCTTTCTCCTTAAGTCTCTCATTATAAACCTCTTGGGGAAAGTGTGGCTTCTCGCCCGGGTCCGCTGCTGTAATTTATTTCACGTTATTTTTCGTACATTGCAATATTCTCACAACTAGTGGGATGTGAGTATTATTATCATCACCACCCTGCTACAGCTTTTGAATGCTCACAAGTTTATAGACCTAAGCATGATCCACGTATTGCCTTTTCAGAGAATCACAAATAGACTGCAATATGATGGATTTCTCCAGTGAATTTGACGGAACAGATGGCCTCAATGTTCCTCATATTAAAACAACAAACACCGCCGTATTAAATTAGTACCTTTTAGTTGTAATACGCCTCCTCGATAATTATTCCCATTAATTAGTTACACTGCAGCCTTTCCTGTAGTTGTTGCGCGCCTTTTTGCTTGGTATCGTTCATAAGCTTTGAGCCATTCTTTCAATTCTGTGTTGATGTGTAATTTTATACGTAAATTGCCGTCTGGTTGGTTTCTCTCCTCTTCACAAACATGATTAGTGTGCTATTTGGATATAATACTTAAGTATTAAATAAATAGAAAATAAATTTTCCAAGTAAGCTCCGTGATCAGAACTTGCCATTACATCATCGATTGAACAGGAATCTTCAGGCCTGTTTAATGCTATTGACATGAGTAATATCACACATTTCTCGTCTAACTAAATATTAGTTACTAACCCAAGAAGCATAAAAAATTCCTCTCGGCTCGCCGGAAGGTGGAGGTAGACTTCACCGGGCAAACTAGGGGGTAGGCTATAATAGGCAAAATATGCAGGTTTTCGTAGACGATTAGGCCTCATTTATGGCTAGAAAGTACTTTACAATTGGAGCTTAACTAACTAATTTTTAGCCTACTTTCGATTTTTGCAAAAAATGAAAGGAGACTTATGAGATCAACTCAGGGCCAAAAATTGTGTGTCTGTGTGTATGTGTGTGATTGTGTGTACTCTGAATTTCTGTCCCCCCCCCCCCCCCCTATCAATTCGAACACGGTGAAACCTAATTGAACGCGATTTGGTACAGAGGTAGCACTGGTATAGGACACCTCAGTGTCATGTTTTATATTGCCACCATCTTTACCAAAACGTAATGGCGGCCACCCAAATGTTCAAAGCTTAAATAAAAATTACGACTAACCTAATCCATTGATCTCTACCAAATTTTGCAACATATCTGTATGTAGGAAGCATGTTTAAATTACCAAACTACAAGGTTATCAGCCCAATAATTAGCGGATGGCGGCCATGTTTATGTGCAAATCGATTCTCAATATCAATTCAAACACGGTGAAACCGAATGGGACGAAATTTGGTACAGAGGTAGCACAAGCAAAGGGCACCTCAATGTTATGTTTTATATTGCCACCATCTTTACCAAAACGTAATGGCGGCCACCCAAATGTTCAAAGCTTAAATCAAATTACGACTAACCTAATCATCTGATCTCTACCAAATTTTGCAACAACATACCTTTGAGTAGGAAGCGTCTTTTGACCAAATTACAAGGCCATCAGCCTAAGAGCTTCAAGGTAGTGGATGTATGAATCATGCAAGTATTATAGCCTAACCGTAACTTCTGATTAAACAGGGCCTGGCCTCAATTCAGCTTATCGTACATAGGGAGGTTTAACCTGTCCTCAAATAGGTGTCCGGTAGGATATTAGCATATTGTAATAGAATATGTAACCGTAGAAATGACTTACTGGTCAGGTTGTCTCGTTGTCAACATGGACGCTATTTTGCTCGTAAATAAATATATTTTCGTAACATCATAAGTGTTTATCCCTTTGGAAATGTACTCAACAAAATAATACATATTTAGTATCAAATGGTTTATAGAAACGCCAGAAAACGCTAAAGAAATCGTTGATTTCAACAACAAATATATGATACAGTTATACTAAACCAGTTGGTTATCAAGTAACATCGTAGGGCATCGTTGGCGTAATGGTAGCGACTTGGGCTCCTAGTCTGGGGGTTCGTTGATCGAATCACCGCAGGTTCAAATTTCTTTACTGCGTTCTTTTTGGTATTTATTGATTTATAACTACCCACACGTTATAATGTTAAGCATGTATATTGTAGTGTGTATATATTATATAGGCTATATACTTATAACACCACATATTCCAACACTCGAATAGAGCAATTAATATTTGGTGACCTTGATCCGTGGTAGAGACATTTGTTGTTGATTCTTTAGGGGTTTTGCGGCATCATGGTCTTGTAGCCCCGTTTACTTGGGTGTGTGTAGAAGTTGTCTGATAACCTGTGTCACTGTGATGTCTGTAGGCTTACTAGTGTGTGTATTCTTATACGAGAATCGATTTGGGTAGGAAGCTGTTGTTGTTTAATTTGAACTGCGTGTACATCATGGTCATATAGCCCCATGTACTTGGGTGAGTGTTGAATTTTGTCTGATAACCTGTGATATTGTGGTGGCTCTATTAGAGTGTGTATATCTAATTCAGGTGAGGATTCAATAAAACAACGCTTAATATCCGTATAGCACGTTGTATTTCAACAAGCTACTACAACCAATATTCAATTATACTCCTTGAAAAGTTATAACTATACCCATGCATTTAGGAGAAAGTAGGCTATATGTTCTTTACTGAATATCTTGTTTCGTTTTTCTATGCATATTTTTTTTAAAATTTTATTGTCTTTTGGGGACGGTAACCTTCTCGTCATTTGGGGTCAATTTTTATACTTGTGGTCACAACACTGTCCTTATGCTAGGTTTCGACACTGATGTGTAACTATCTAACAGTCTGTTACTTCTTCACGCAGAGATGTTGGTTGGTTCCTCAGTTTAGGGGCTGCGACAACGCAGTCATGTAACCCCGTGTACTTTGGGTGTGTGTATATCTGTCTGAAAAATGGTGTTAATTGTGATGGATGTATTAGTCTGTAATTCGAGTAAGGCCTGCAGACGGTCAATTTCAAGTATTAGTTCCTAATTTATGTGCCAAATACTACCGTCAACGACACCTAGCTGTGAACTTGGCTACTAGATGCCAGCGCAACCAGCAACTTGCAACGAACGTTGGAACTTCCCCACCGAAGGAAAGCATACTGAGGTATTTTTAGCGCTCTTAAATCCCACGACTTGGGTCGGCATTGAACCCGCGACCTCGGGATACCAGTTACGTCACCGAAGACGCTTCCCACAGAGTCGGATGGAAAATGAATGTGATCTCGAGCAATGGCGTTGTCATGACAACCTATGATAGCTCATCCCTCATCAATTTGGAAGTGTTGTCATGGAAACTTCTGATGGCACTTGGCATTTTCTTAAAATTCCGTAATCATTATTCTCATCCCTTGGCGTAAAAGTGGGTTATATCGAAAATTCTTTCAGACAAACGTTTTAAGTAATTATTAGGGGAATATTGTCCATTTTGTACGGTTTTGATATTGTGCATATTAAGAGAGATATGATTAATGTTTCCAGTAAAACCCACTATTTTCCACCCCTTTGGTCAATGGTTGGTGCTATCAAAAACGTTTTAAACATAAATTTTTGGCACTTACCCGATACATAGTATGAACTTTGAATGGATTCGATATTTCTCGTATTAAGAGAGTTATAGCGATATTTTGGTTTCTTGAAATATGCCCCCCATTTTCACTCCCTTCGACCGATTTTTCCCATTAGCGAACTCGACCGAGATTTTAAAAGGATACATATTATGTAAATAATTCAATGTGATTGGTGCAAAGTTATGGCAGTTATCGTGTCCACAATAAACTGATAGGTATATTAAGAAATTATATAGAAACGTTTGACTGACTGTGGTTTTAGGGTCTGGGGGATGTAAAACGCGAAGATCTGTCGACATTTTCCGGAAGTCGAAACATGGTAACCATTGCAATAGTTAGCTTTCTAATGAAATCTACCTAAAAGGAAGTACCGCCAACGTATCACCTTCTCCGCGCAGTATATTACGCACTTCATAGCCTAACATTACAAAACTAACACTAGATGGCAGTACACTGCCATCTAGTGTTGGGTACTGCCATCTAGTGTTCGATATCTAAAGCTTAGCAAAATCAATGTTGCCAAGAGTTCCCGCTGCGTCGCGCTGTGTCCGTAACTAGTCGCTGACACCACTGTGTAGTCGAAGCAATCTCAGAATGAACACAGAACAAAAGTTTTGTACCAAAGTAGCCCTGAAACTCTCGTAATCAATTAACATTAACTTGCTTTGACGAATAAAATTATTTGCATGTGTGCATTGCTAAATAGGACAACAAGTATTCAGTAGATTATATGCATCATTGCATTGAATTAGAAACACTCGTACATTCCTGATACATCCTGTAATATAACTGAGCTCATAAATTAAATGAAGTTAACCAAAAGTTTATATCCACCTGCTTTAAACCCATAAGTGGTTAACAATTTTTGAAAATCTAGCTCAACCTCGGTTAATAATGTTATCACCATAAGTGTTTAGTCATTAGTCACGGCCTCCCAAAAATCACACTATTATCCTGTTTGATTCAAAACAATTGCAACCTGTACTAAGCCGGCTAACTTAACGAAACTACGTAAATAACGGGAAGGTTCTCGAGTGACCTTTCCCAATTGCATGGCGGCTCACGATTGGTATTCTAACCAGTGGACTTGTAACTAATGGGACGTCTGTAATATACGCACATTATTATCATCCCAAGGGCCACAAATCAGAATGAACCCAAATACCTAAATCTGTATATGTTGTCAACAGATTCCTTTTCTGTAGAAATGCCATCCTTGCCTGAGTCAACCTACATTTAGCTTTTCACCTACCAATTTGAGATCCAAAGGGGTTTTTGATTAGTTTCGACTGCGTTCCAATAATTTTGGTTTACATTTCTTAATTTTCATCATGAATTCTTAGCTGAAGACAGAGTCCATACCATTTAAAAACTCATTCATATCCTCTGGTGTGTTGGCTAAGATGACGATGTTATCAGCAAATATCAGAGTGGACATTATTTGTCCTTCAATCCTGACTCCTACTTCGATTTTTTCTCAAATATCCTTCATTGCTTGTTCAGTGTAAATATTGATGGTTGGTTGGTTCCTCAGTTTAGGGGCTGCGACAACGTAGCCCCGTGTACTTTGGGTGTGTGTCGAATCTCTCTGTCTGATAACCGGTGTTAATTGTGATGGCTGTATTAGTGTGTGTTATCTGTTTTTAAATCATGTAGTTCCGACTGTTGTTACCAAATGCCACCGTAATAATAATATCGGGTGCCGTGTGCAAGCTTTTTTATTTGACACCCAGAGGGTAGCTTGCATTCCGAATTTCATTGTTCATTGAAACACTATGAAAGTCAAGGAGGTTAGACATCTAAGCTCCTTGAACACTAGAGCGCTTTCTAACAGAGAAATGAGGAACTTCGTGATGGCGGAAACTCCCGAGATTAATTTTATAAAAATGTTAGAACAAATAACTAAATCTTCACCATTGGCTAACATCAATGATCACTCCCAGCATGTTACCACTGCTTCCACATTGCCTCTACGTAAAACACAAATAAATGTCTAAAACTTAGTGGCTATAGGGTAAGAAAGAACACTCGAAAAGACATTCCCCGTGAAGAACGTATGGTAATGTTGTGCTCTGTTGGTAGATGTATCCATTTATCCGCAGCAAAAGCACTCCAATTCGTATTTGTTGAAATGATTCGAGCGCAGCCAACAATACTGTAGGTACGGTAGTGATTAAAGCTATTTGGATCTGATGATACTCGCTTGTCGAGAGAAACACGTCATCCCCTAGTCCGTAACAATATATATAAATCGTAATCACATGTAATTTTTTTGAGGTTATTTCCAATATTGTCTCAACTAGTGGGGCGTGATTATTATTATTATCAGCATCACCTGCTACAGCTTTTGAATGCTCACAAGTTTATGGACCTAAGCATGATCCACGTATTGCCTTTTCAGAGAATCACAAATAGACAGCAATATGATGGTTTTCTCCTGCAAACTTGACGGAACAGATGACCTCAATGTTCCTCATATTAAAACAACATACACCGCCATATTAAATTAGTACCTTTTAGTTGTAATACGCCTCCTCGATAATTATTCCCATTACCGTTACACTGCAGCCTTTCCTGTAGTTATTGCAAGTCTTTTTGCTTGGTATCGTTCATAAGCTTTGAGCCATTCTTTCAATTCTTTGTTGATGTGTAATTTTAAACGTAAATTGCCGTCTGGTTGGTTTCTATCCTCTTCACAAACATGATTAGTGTGCTATTTGGATAAAATACTTAAGTATTAAAATGTTAAATAAATAGAAAATACATTTTCCAAGTAAGCACCGCGATCAGAACTTGGCATTACATCATCGATTGACACAGTTCTCTTCTCAGTAAATATTAGTTACTAACTCAAAGAATATAAGAAATTCCTCTCGGCACGCCACAATGCGGAGGCAGATTTCACCGGGCAAACTAGGGGGTAGGCTATAATAGGCAAAATATGCAGGTTTTCGTAGACGATCAGGCCTCATTTATTGCTAGAAAGTATTTTACAATTGGAGCTTAATTAACTTATTTTTTAGTCTTTCTATGCATATTAGCCTACTTTCGATTTTTGCAAAAAATGAAAGTAGACTTATGAGATCAACACAGGGCGAAAAAAGTGTGTCTGTCTGTGTGTGTGTGTGTGTGTGAGTCTGTGTGTGTGTGTGTGTATGTGTGTGTGTGTGTGTGTGAGTGTGTGTACTCTGAATGTCTGTCCCCCCCCCCCCCCCCTATCAATTCTAACACGGTGAATGCGAATTGAACGAAATTTGGTACAAAGGTAGCACTAGCAAAGGACACCTCAGTGTCATGTTTTATATCGCCGCCATCTTTACTAAAACTGAATGGCGGCCACTCAAACGTTCAAAACGTAAAATCAAATAACGACTAACCAAATCATCCGATCTCTACCAAATTTGGTAACAACATACCTTCGTATAGGATGCGTCTTGTGACCAAACTACAAGGTCGTCCACCATACCATTTCAGGATGGCGGCCGTGCGAATTATGCAAACTTTATAATCCATATCATGGGACCCACCAGTTCCGATTATCGAGCCGAGAATCGTTTTAACTGTTCTAAAGGAAGAGGCACGTTCGAAATTAAAAGTTTATTTTGTAATACTATAGTGCAGACGTGATTTTAAAAAGCTGAGCCGATTCAGTAATAAGACAAGATGGCAGCGGATATCGTGTGCCTGACTTATATTTCACTAATTTGAGTATTGCATGCAATATAGCGTACTGATACAAAATAAATAAACTTTGTATGAAATGCTTTATATATAAATAATATACTCCAGTGATGAAATCGTTTAGTATGAATCATTATTTGCTAACAAGTTCTATGTAAGTCATTTTATATAGAACGATATTCGTTGACACAATTAGCTCAGTGGTAGAGCGTTAGCCTATCGCTCAAATGCCTATGGTTCAAACCCGATCAGAGCTAGGTTTTTTGCTTGAAATGTTATATGCTTATTGTTTTTTAATGACTCAGATGTTTTAAAATTAAGCGTTATATTGTGCATATTATGGTGTAAAATATATATTTAATTAAAACATAATTCGCCAGCAGATTTACTCGAGACATCTAGCTGCCAAAAAGGTAACTGCACGCCGACCTACTTATTAACTTCCAGATTTTATTGAAAAGTTTCTTCTTCTGGCCGCTAGAATGCACTCGCTCTGTTAGGATTATATTGTCCGATATTTCACCACTAGATGTCACGACTAGTCTACGTGGGGCTCCATTGATTACTATACCATTGGCATTCTATGCCCATCGAATTTGAAGAATGACAAGATGATACTATGATACATTTTTACTTTTTATTTTAAAGGGTGTCGCCTCCGTAGCGTAGCGGTCAGCATAGTTAGCTGCCGTCCCGGAGGTCCTGGGTTCGATTCCCGGCTCTGCCACGAAATTAGAAAAGTGGTATGAGGACTGGAACGGGGTCTACTCAGCCTCGGGTGGCCCAAATGAGTAGAGGGGGTTCGACTCCCCCTCAGCCATCCTCGAAGTGGTTTTCCGTGGTTTCCCACTTCGTCTTCGGGCAAATGCCGGGATGGTACCTTTTTCAAGGCCACGGCCGCCTCCATCCCTCTTCCTTGCCTATCCATCCTAACCATCCCTTACCTTCCCTCATGAGGCCCCTGTTCGCTTTGCAGGTGAGGCCGCCTGGGCAAGGTTTTAATCCCACCTCACCGGTTGTATCCATTCCGATTAGATGTTCCCAGCTCTAGGACACTGCCTGGATAGGCGGTAGGGGTGAGTTCCCTCGCTGAGTCCGTGGGAGCCACCACCCTGGAGGCTAAACACGATAAAAAAAAATTAAAGGATTTGTAACAGCCTATTTTGCGTTACTTGAAAATGTTATTTGAAGTAAAGAACAAAACGATTTCACATAGTACCGTAACTGAATTCAAGCCGTTGGTGTTAGTTCAGGTTATTAATTACTACTTTTATTTCAGGCAAATAGCAATCGAAAATATCCACATAGTTTGTATACACACGTCTCTGTAGGGTCATGGAAAGATTTGTTAATTCAATTAGGGTTGTGAAAGCCTTGCACAACCAGACGTGTAAAGACATGCCTCAACTCAAAGTTGGATGTTGACCACGGCAGGTCGTATATGTAATAATAATAATAATAATAATAATAATAATAATAATGTTATTGGTTTTACATCCCTTTTAACTACTGCTGCTTTTAGAGACACCGGGGTGCCGGAATTTTGGCCCGAAGGGGATCTTTAACGTGCCAGTAAATGTACTGACACGGCTCCCTCGCATTTGTGCACCCTCAAATGCCAGCTGACTGCGCCAGGATACGAACCTGCAACCTAGGGCCCAGCAAGCGAGAACGTTACCGCTGAGCCACGCAGCCAGTCCGGTCGATTATGTCTCCAGATCCATAACATTCTTGATATACTTCTTATCTTTCTTTCTTCAATGATGGTAGCAGTTTTTATCTAGGTTGTGGCGTTTGGTAGAGGTAAATCGTTTCTAAGGTCTTCAACAAAGAATAGTTCTATTATACTCTTTGATAATAACAACGAGTTATATCTACACTCATACATTTAGGAGAAAGTAGGCTATATGTTCTTTACTGAACATCTTGTTTTTAACATTTTATTGTCTTATGGGGACGGTAACCTCCTTGTCATTTGGGGTCCTTTTTTAGCCTATTTTCATTTATAAAAAATAGGCTTATGAGATCACCTTTTGTCCGTGTGTCTGTCTGTGTGTGTGCGTGTGTGTGATGCTGTGAGTGATAGTGTGTGTCCCCCTAATAACTTCTAAAGGCAGGAGCGATTTCAATGAAACTCGGTAAGTTCATAGCACTATACCGTGCCCTTCAAATTTTGTTACGTCTCACGAATCCAACATGGAGCTGTGCGAAATATTTCACCAGCATTCAATATCTCCAAAACTTTTACCGATATCACCCTGAAATATTGTACGGTGATAAAGGGAACTACTAGAAGTTCACCTTTGTGATTTTTGAAAACCTCGTAACTACAAAACCAACATGGCGGCCAAGCGAAGTTGCGACTTTTAAATAGAAGTTTCTCGCGATTTAACCAACCAAACGCAATAAAACTTGGTACAGTGTATGTTTATACACATTGTAATGCACCGACATCTAACAAATGTTAATCCACTGGCATCTAATTTTTTCAATTGTTTCCATAAACACAAGATGGCAGCTGTGCGAAATTTTAAAATCTCGTTTTAACTTCTTGTGTCCTAATCATGCGATTGAAGTTTGAATACTACACGTACACAATAATCTTCATGTAACAGTACATAACTCTAAGACCTACATATATAAAAATCCAACATGGCAACCATCCGCAATATTTAGTCGGTTCTCAATATCTATGAATCTATTACAGCAATCAACCTGAAATTTTGTATGTTGATAGAGGCAGTTAACATAAGTAGGATATATGAAAATAGGCTGTATAGTTCTTCACGGAACTACTTGTTATACTTGTGGTCACACTGTCCTTATGCAAGGTTTGGACACTGATGTTTAACTATCAATCAGTCTGTTACTTCTTCACGCAAAATTTATCACCCGCAGATATGTTGGTTAGTTCCTCAGTTTAGGGGCTGCGACAACGTGGTCATGTAGCCCCGTGTACTTTGGGTGTGTGTAGAATCTGTCTGATAACCGGTGTTAATTGTGATGGCTCTATTAGTAAGGTAAGGACTCCAGACGGTCAATTTCAAGTAGTTCCAAATTTTGGTGCCAAATACTACCATCAACCACACCTAGCTGTGAACATGGCTACTAGATGCCACCGCAACCTGCAACTTGCATCAAACGTTGGAAATTCCCCTCCAAAGGAAAGCATAGCGTACTGAGGTATTTTTAGCGCTCTTAAAAGTATCCGACGACTTCAGCCGGCTTTGACCCGCGACCTTGGGCATAGAAGTTCAGCATGCTACCAGTTACGTCACCGAAGCCGATCCCCACAGAGTCAGGTGGAAAACTGAATGTGATCTCGTGCAATGGCGTTGTCATGGCAACCTCTGATGGCTCTTGGCATTTTCTTATAATTCCGAAATCATTTTTCTCATCCCTTGGCGTAATGGTGGGTCATATAAAAAATTCTTTCAGATAAAAGTTTTAGGTAATTATTAGGGGAATATTGTTCATTTTGTACAGTTTAGATATTGTGCCTATTAAGGAAGATATGATTAATGTTTCCCCGCCTAAAAACACTTTTTTCCTCCCCTTTGGCCGATACATAGTGTGAACTTTGAACGGATTCGATATTTCACGCATTACTGTAAGAGAGTTATAGCGATATTTCACTTTCGAAAAATGCCCCCCCCCCCCCTCCTCAATCCATTTTGAAGAAATAGGCATATGAGATCACCTTTTGTCCGTGTGAGTGTGCGTGTGTGTGTGTGTCCCTAATAACTTCTAAACGACTGGAGCGATTTCAATGGAACTCGGCAAGTTCATAGCACTATTCCGGATGACTCCGACCGTCACCTTCAAATGTTGTTACGTCTCATCAATCCAACATGGCTGCTGTGCGAAATATTTCACCAGCATTCAATATCTCCGAAACTATTACCGATATCACCCTGGAATTTTTTACGGTGATAAAGGGAACTACTAGAAGTTCACCTATGTGACTGCTGATAAACTGGTAACTACAAAACCAACATGGCGGCCAAGCGAAGTTGCGACTTTTAAATAGATGTCTCTCGCGATTTAACCAACCAAACGCAATAAAACTTGGTACAGTATATGTTTATACACATTGTAATGCACCGACATCTAACTTCGGTCAATTGTTTACATAACCACAAGATGGCGGCTGCGCGAAATATTTCCCCAGCATTCTATATCTCTGAAACTATTACCGGTATCACCCTGAAATTTTGTACGGAGATAAAGGGCACTACTGGATGTTCATCTATAAGACTTTTAAAACCCGGTTTACTACAAAAGAACATGGTGGCCAAGCGAATTTGAAATTTTTAAATAGATCTTTCTCGCTATTTAATGATCCAAACGCAATGAAACTTGGTACAGGAAATGTTTATACATATTGTAATGCACTGGTATCTAATTTAGTTCAATTGTTTGCATAACCTAGAGATGGCGGCTGTGCGAATTTTAAAATTAAGTTTTTATTTTTTGTGTCGTAATCATGCGATCGAAGTGAAAGTTTGAGTAAGGAACCTACGTAATAATTTTCCTTTAGTGGTACATTACTCTATGGCCTATACATTTAACAATCCAACATGGCGACCATCTAAAATATTTAGACGGCTCAGAATATCTACGAATCTATTATGGCAATCAAACTGAATGTTTATGTTCATAGGGGCTATGAACATAAGTTCACCTATAGGACTATCAATAACCTGGTGATCTCAAATCCGACATCGCGGCGACGCGAAGTATAAATATTCACATGGACGTTTCTCGCAATTTAAGCATCCGAGCTGTGAAACTTGGTTCAGTATATACTTATACAAATGTTAATCCTCTGGCATCTAATTTATTTCAATTGTTTCCAGAACTACAAGCTGGCAGCTGTGCGAAATTTAAAAATCTCGTTTTTACTTCTTTTGTCCTAATCATGCGATTGAAGTTTGAATGCTACACGTACACAATAATTTTCATGTAACAGTACATAACTCTAGGACCTACATGATTATTAAGCTGATTTTTCTCCGCTGAGTTTCAAACTTCTCGCCTATGTAGTTTAAGAGATACACGCTCCGTTAGGAATCCTTCAACCCCCACTTTTCACCCCTTTCACCTTATAATACACACCACATCGAAAAACCCTTAGACGCATGTCTATTATTTTTAATGATTAGTTTATATGCCGAGTATCCCATCCCAAAATGAGACCACTCGTGAGATATTGTTATTCAATGAAATGCAGGCTAAAGCCCCTTAAGACCCCTTTAGAACCAGAATATCCGAAAATCCTTCCTTGGTGGACGGTTTTGACACACAAGAACATATCCGCAAAATGTCATGTTCATAACTTCAATAATATTGGCTGGGCGATGACGAGTGAGTGAGTCTGTCAGGATATTTTCTTTCATTTATTTTTCAGAATTTCACCCCTTTCCATGAGCCCCTTAAATTGGATTTGTGAAAAAAAAAACGGTTGAACACCTATTTATTTATTTTTAAGCGGGTTTTCCCCCTGAGTTTGATGAGTGAGTGAGTCAGTCAATCAGTTAGGACACTTTCTTTCCTGTTTATTTCCCCCAGAATTTCATCCCTCCCCATGGGCACCTTAACTCTTTCGCTGCGGCAATCGACTTTTTACATCGATACTGTGTTCGCTGCGGCAATCGACTTTAGTCGACTTGGCACTTTCCCGCTGCTTCCTACTCGATCTTTGTCAACAAAGTGGCTCTTTAATAATGCGTACATGAATATGCATGTCTTGAGCGTGTACTGGGAATTGTTTAAAGCAAAGTCGTGAGTATTACAGTATTTCCTTTGTAGTCTCCCGCCCGGCAACATTCCTTTCGGCCCTCTGACGTCAGTGGACTACCACACTAGTGAGAAGCCATGAGCGCGCCTTTAAAACCATCGACAAAATGGGGCATAAAGTTATGGTTATTGTACGATAGTAAAAGTGGTTTCCTGTGCAGATTTCAGACTTACGTGGGAAAGAACAGTAATGAGACTGATCCAGGGGATACATTAGGGGAGAAAGTTGTTAGGAGCTTGTCAAAAGACTTGGAAAATACCAGCAGAATTAAATATTTCTTTTCAAGCCCTACACTTTCCACTCATCTTGCTGTGAATAGTGTGGGTGCATGCGGAACAGTGAGATGTAACCGTAAAGGTCTTCCTCAAGAGATGATAGGTCTGAAGATGAATAAAAGACAGAAACCTAAGTTCTGGCATCATCCAACTAAAAAAATGCTAGCATGTTCGTGGCAAGATACCAGCTGGTTAAATGTGCTCACGACCGTACACTCGTCTGAGGTTGTGAAGGTTAGGAAGAGATCAAAGAGGGGTCCAACCGGTTATGTTACCCGTGATAAACCTACATTAGTTGTGAATTATAATCATGAAATGAATGGTGTTGACAAGTTCGATCAGCTGAAAACGAATTACGCATACGTGCACAAGAAAATCAAGTGGTATCAGGTCTTGTGGTATCTCATCATAGAAACAACCCTAGTCAATGGAAGAATAGTGTACAATAAGGTCCATAACAAGAAAAGAAGTGCTCATGACTTCAGAGACGATGTAATAACAGGACTTCTAGAAAAGTACAAACGCACTCCACCTGCGAAACGCGGCTGAATATCTTCTGACGGGATACCGCTCGCGCGTCACACGGAGAGGCACTTCATTGGGGAACGACAGGACAAAAGTCACAAACCCAACTGTGTTGTTTGTTCCATATTGCCGGTACGGTGTTCAAAGAAAGGAAAGGGGCGGTGTAAGAGGAAACAAACAATTGCCCAGGACAGCCCCCAGTGTGTCCAACTACCTGCTTCGGAAGTTATCACACCAAGGTAAACTTCAAGGTCACATGCCAGGGTTAGATTCCATTGAACCAAGGACCACGGGCTATATATCAAGGGTAAAACATCTACTTTGTGAGTTTCATGTGTTATCCTATGATTCAAAATTAATGAAAATACTCACTAAAGAAAATTACAAGGTCACGTGTATGTTAATGTTTTATCGAACCAAGGACCACAGAATGGATCATAAAGGCGATATATATTTATTTTCTGTTTCATGTGTTATGATATGACTTATAATAAATGAAAATCCACATTAAAACTTTTTTTCAATATCTTCATTAAATTACGCATTGAGGGGCTTTGTGATGTCAGAAATGCAGCAGCGAAAGAGTTAAATTGGATTTATGAAGAAAAAAAAAAACGGTCGAACAACTATTTACTTATTTTGTAAGCTGATATTTTTACGCCGAGTTTCAAACTCCTTGCCTATGTCGTTTAAGAGATACACGCTCCGTTAGGAATCCTTCAGCCCCCAGCGTTCACCCTTTTCACCTCATAATATATACCACATCGAAAAACCCTTAGACACGTGTGTTCTTTTGTTTTTAATGATTAGTTTATATGCCGAGTAGCATATCCCCCAATGAAACCAATCGGGAGATATTGTTATTCAATGAAATGCAGGTCTACCCCCTTAACACCCCTTTAGAACCTGAATATCCGAAAATCCTTCCTTAGTAGGCGTTTCCGACTTACAACAAACATATCCCCAACATTTCAAGTTTCTAACTTTAATAGCTTTGGCTGGGCGATGAAGAGTGAGCCAGTTTAGGACCCTTTGTTTTATACATAAACTTTTGAACTGACGGTGGTTTTGAGGTCTGGGGGATGTAAAACGCGAAGATATGTCGATATATTCCGGAAGTCGAAACATGGTACCCATTGGCCATTGCAATAGTTATATTTCTAATGAAATCTACTTTGGAAGTACCGTATCTGCTTCACCGCGCGCGGCGTATTTCTTAAACCTCCTGGACTACAGCATACGCCGTATTTTAAGACTTCTGATCGGCGGATATTTAACTGTATGAGAATATTGATAGTTCAAAGTCGTCAAATCTGTACCGCCCTCTGCTGTAATCCAGGAGCATTATTTCAGCCGCTTTCAGCAGTAGTTCCGACGTTCCGAGTAGTTCAGCATCAGAGTCGTCTAATTCATCTGCTTTGCGTTTAGGTGTAAAAAATTCATTAAACAAAGTTGAAACATGTGCCAATTAAAACTGTAGTTCCTGGAATGACTGTGTATGTTTTAATATCATTTTAAGAGTTGTTTAGTGAGAGCATTTTAACACTAATAAGCCCCCAGGTGAGCATTTATAACCTATATTAGTATTTCTTGCACAATTTGTGTGCAATAAAACGTTAATAATAGTATTTCGCAAAATGTGCATTGAATGTGTAGTTTTCTGGGAGTTCCAAGGGAATGTTAGGCATTATATAATTGCATAATTAGTAGGCAGGCAATGAACAGAAATTAATGTTCCGACTTGGTAGGTCTCCTGGCGATTTAAGACATAGGCTAATATTATTGTCCTTTAAATGTGTAGGTATGTAACTTATATAGCCTAATATAATAAAACAAGGAGATAAACATATTTATTTCCACATTTCATATAAGGGTCTCAAATCCCTATCATTGGCTAATTTTTATTTGAATAGGTTTTTGTTATTGGCACAGGACAACCACTTTGACTCTTGACGGACTGTTATACGATGCCAGGTCTAGTACTGTACAATAGATATCAATGAAGTGAGAAAGTTTGTTTTGAAGTCGAGAGTTTAAAGTTCTTTCAAACAGTAGCCTACAAGTGAGGTAAGAAATCACAAGAGGTAACTCTAATAAATGAAATGGTATAGCTTAGGCTATGTGCAAGTGGCAACTTTCAGATCGTTGACATAGTTGTACTAGGTTACACAGTCTAGTCCAAGGTTTGAACGTAGCTCATCCAAGAAAAGAGAGAGGCATGGTATTAATAACATAAAATTTTAAGTGTGTTTCTGTTTTAAGTAGCCTAGCTTAATTGTATTTTTTTTAAAGAGTTATTGCAGCCAAGTGGCCATACATTAATTTTTTTAATACATTTGATTGTTTGAGATGTATCTATATCTTTACTCTTCAGAACCAAGTTCCATTAGTGATCTTGTAATGTTCTTGCATAAGAGGATGTGGTATTTGTCGCACTTTTCGTTGCACTGTAAGCACACGCATTTCTCCGAGATGCTGTGGTATGATGTTATGCGGCACGTCTTGTGATGGAAGCCATGGACCGCCAGCCTGATGACTGCGCTTCTCATCTGCTGGTTAGCTTTTGCCCAGCTTCGGTCGATCATGGCGCTCATGCCGTAGAATTCTTCTTCTACTTTTTCCTTCTTTTGCTGCCTTTCTGTTAGGAGATTGCTGTATGCTTTCGTGGTTGGTAGTAGTAGAGTATATTTTAGTTCCTCTATCAGGAAAGATTCTCTTGCCAGTAAATATGTATACCTGGAGGGTGTATATTTTGAGATGCCTAGTGCTTTCTTTATATACAGTGCTTTTACATTCTCTATTGTTCTTAGATCTCTTGTTTTCAAGTAGTCCCATATTATTTGAAGTCCATATGTCAGGATTGGTACTATTTTGACTCTGAAAATCTTCATTGCGGTGTCTAATGATAGCGATTGAATTTTTCTGATGTCCCTCATTGCAGCGATGGCGGTTATTGTCTTTTGTTTTATGTGTTTGTTGAAAGGATGTTTGGAAGGTGATTCCTAGATATTTGTATTCGTTTACTATTTCTATTTGCTGTTGTAGTTTGTCTGGCTAAGAGAGAAGGTGATTTCCATGGAGGCTTGGCCTGCAAGGGTCATTACATGCCAAGTGAGGTTTGTGCCAGAGCCGCACATACAGAAGGGGAAACATGTTGTATTCGACAGTGAGGTACTTCTCTATGAAACGGAACCTGCCGTTGTACTTGTGGTCACCCGAGCCGCACCTACAGGAGGGAAAACGTGGCGTATTCTACAGTGAGGTACTTCTCTATAAAACGGAACCTGCCGTTGTACTTGTGATCATGTGTATTTGTGTTTCTTATCATTTTTTGATACTCGTGAGCTTTATTGTTTAGTTCTGGTGCAATATTCTCAATTCAGTATAATTGTGGTAGCAGTGCCTAACCAAAATACCTGTAGTAGTGGTCAGGAAAATATCTGGAGAAAATGTAGTAATAGATGTTTCCTCCTCTGCTGTCTGTGACCCACCCAGCCTTCCCAAATAGGATCACAACATATATAGCCAAAATTACAGCCGTGAGCGCCATTAGTCCAAATCAATCATCATCGGTTGCGGTAGTTGAGTATTCAGGTCTCTTCGTTTGGTCTGCAGGTCTGTCATTAAAACTACTGCCAACCTTGCCCTTACGGCACTATATAAAACAAAGAAGCGCTCAGTTCATTCTCTAGTGCGCATATTCGTGTGGGGCACTCTGTTCATTTGATAGTGTGCTGAATTGAATCGTTTATTCACTGATTGTCGAATTGCCAGATAACAATCAGTAACTTCTATCGCCGGTTCTATGATCAACCTCAGAAGTTGCTGAAGCTATTTCAACACCACATTTTAGTACCAAAAACACTACCGTGCACGAAATGCCATTGTGAAGCGGAAGTTAGGAGAATAAAACGTAACCTATCTGTAACCTACAATGAGAGGGAAGTCGAGGCCGCACCCACACCCGACCATTCTAACCTTCGTTTTGTCCAATCCAATGTTTTTGACAATGGTTACAGCCTAATGCGCCCAGATCATTAGTTTTGTGTCAGCCTTGCCCTGCTAGCTGCGTGCGGCTAAGGCCGCACCTACACCTGACCATTCTGACCTTCATTTTGTCCAGTCCAATGTTTTTTGACAACGATTACAGCCTAACGGGTCCAGATCAATAGTTTTGTGTCAGCCGTGCTCCGCTAGCTGCGCGCGGCCAAGGCCGCACCTACACCCGACCATTCTAACCTTCGTTTAGTCCAATCCAATGGTTTTTGACAATAGTTACAGCCTAACGCGCCCAGATCAATAGTTTTGCGTCAACCGTGCCCCGCTAGCTGCGCGCGGCCAAGGCCGCACCTACACCCGACCATTCTAACCTTCGTTTTGTCCAATCCAATGGTTTTTGACAATAGTTACAGCCTAACGCGCCCAGATCAATAGTTTTGTGTCAACCGTGCCCCGCTAGCTGCGTGCGGCCAATGCCGCACCTACACCCGACCATTCTAACCTTCGTTTTGTCCAATCCAATGGTTTTTGACAATAGTTACAGCCTAACGCGCCCAGATCAATAGTTTTATGTCAGCCGTGCCCCGCTAGCTGCGTGCGGCCAAGGCCGCACCTACACCCAACCATTCTAACCTTCGTTTTGTCTAATCCAATGGTTTCAGCCTAACGCCTACAGATCGATGGTTTTTGATTGCGGTATAGTGAAGTTGGCACCATTGCCTCATACAAGCTATATTTACAAATACATTAATACACAAAAGCCCAAGTATTTCTTTTATCACATAATTACGTTAGTGTTGTATTTTGTATCGGACATGTTAGCAACTACTGACGTCAATGTCAGCGCCTTGTTGTGAGACCTCGCTGCGGCAGTTACTGCTCGCGTCTAAGCTCTGTGAACTTGCGGCATGAAGGGCAGAGGCAGGGTAGGAGCTGGCGAGAATTGGTAAGCCTCTCGACAGGCCGCCATGTTACCTGACATTCTCGTCTATTCCAATACTGTTAACATAGGGTCTTTTCTGAAACCAGTCTGGCGTTGGGAATGAGTGAGTGAGTCACCGACGAATGTATTTGCTTCTATTACTACGCAAGGACCGAGAAACCTCATCAATCATCACCACCACTACTCATAGTCTGCGATGCACATTCCTCTCAAGTCCTTGCAGCTTAGACCCGAGCAGTACACATACTAACAAATCTGACGAACATGGCTCCGGTTGTTAAATAAAACACATATTTACGTGATTTAGCACATATATCGGGTGCAGTCGGTGCAAAAGTGATCAAGGTTGGAAGTTAAAATTGATAATGTTCCCCGGGAAGATAAAATAAGGTATGAAAATTATATATTGTCAAAATGGAAGCGAAAAACATTAATGTGATACGTCATGCATAATTAATATAATTTTTAGCTAGATTATGTATTAGAGTAGGTTGTTCTACTGTGAGACCCCAACTTAACCTATATGAATGAGACAGGCTTAATAACATGTAGTGATGTTAAATACCCAGGTATTTATAAACCGGTAAATACCCAAGGTATATAGGCCTACCTGGGTAAATACCCAATTTGGGTAAATACCCAGGTATTATAGATTTTTCGGTTGAACTATACCTTCCGATACACCGGCGTTTGGGGAATATTTAGGGAGATCAGTGACGTCACCGTGATCTGACGGCTGACGTATTGCTATCGGTAACGCTATTGGTTGTCAGCTGATTACTACGTCAGTTCCGTGGTCAGTTCGTCGCGGGAGGTTGCTGGAGTCGGTTCGCCATTTTTCTATTGTCACGCGTTAGCGTTTTCTAAGCGTAATATTAAAATAAATATTCCCGTGAATAACCTGTAGAACAAGATTTTGATATTACCAGTGTCGTGTGCTCGATTGTGTTGACGATTTGTATTAAAATTGTTTACATCCTGAAGTTGTTGCATTAAAATAAAATCCGTTACTTGTGGTTGAAAATCAGTGCTTCTGCTTGTACATGTGGAATAATGCAGCATTTGGAATATATCGGTGAGTTTTTACGTTGTTCATATATATATTTTGGTTGTTGCATTTAATAGGAATGTTGTCTAAACGATAATATTACGTCAGGAATGGTGTTGGGGAATACGCCTCTTAAAATAGTAATGGATGGGTAAAATTTAGACAAATTGGCATGTTCATGAACACCTGCAAAATAGATATGGCAATGTTTTGTATTAGACCTATCGGCCAATAGGTCTTGTTTTTGTGTTTGCAGCCAATATTGGAAAACATAAAAATATCAACCTCCCCAGCAAAAACAACATTATTGATCACAATGTTTTATAATGGCATTGTGTTTGGTGTATTTGAGCCAACTTTGGAAAAAAAACGGAACTACGCAATAACATCATTCCATTTGACGAAATGCTTCTCTGGCAAGATTATGGGAAAAACCTTGGTTATAGGGTATTTTGGGTGGTGACAACTCAATAACAGAAATGTATTGTGTTTCGTCATATGTAATTTATTTATCGGCCTACCTCAATTTGGCACGCCGTACATACGAAAATATTTTAATTTAGGGTTTGAATTACAGATGACGTTAAGCGTCGTTATTAATTTAATTTTATATTTATAAGACATTGTATTGAAAGCCGTAATTGACCTATATAGCTCAATTAAAGATTTCGAGGCAATGTTTTATTAATATGAAATTATACATATTACGATGTGTATCGTCATCTGTAATTGATCTACATAGGCGCATTATAGAATTCGATGTGTAAAATTGAAAATATCAATTGAAATTACGATGTATATCGGAATCTGTAATTGACATATATAGGCCAATTAAAGAATTCGATGCGGAAATTGTAAAGTATAACGTTAAATTGCGAAATTTTATTCAGCATCGGAATCGTTAATTGAGCTATATAGGTAAATTATAGATTTCGATGCAATGTTTTTTATTTACGAAAAGAAAATAATTATCATGTGTATCGGAATCTGCAATAGATCTACTTAGGCCAATTATATATTTCGATACGGAAATTTATAATATATGACGTTAATTTGCGATATTTTTAATGTATCGGAATCATTAATTGAACTATATAGCTCAATTATAGATTTCGATTCATTGGTCGATTTGACGGTTTTTGTGTTTGCCCATCCAAAAAAACCTATTACCCAGGCCTTTCCCGGATATATATGACGTGAATTCGCAATTTTTTTTAATGTATCGGAATCTTTAATTGAACTATATAGCTCAAATATAGATTTCGATACATAGAAAATAAATTGACGGTTTTTCCACCCAAAAAACTCCTATTACGTGAATTTGCGAATCCTTTTTATGTATCGGAATCTTTAATTGAACTATATAGCTCAAATTTCTTAAAAGGGTAGGTCCATTAAACTAGTTTATAATTAAAAATGTATTAGACAGGGTTAGAAATCAATTTACTATCTTTTATTTCATTTTTCCACCCAAAAAACTCATATTATGTGAATTTGCGAATTCTTTTTATGTATCGGAATCTTTAATTGAACTATATAGCTCGAATATAGATTTCGATACATAGAATACGTGAATTTGCGATTTCTTTTCATGTATCGGAATCTTTAATTGAACTATATAGCTCAAATATAGATTTCGATACATAGGAAATAAATTGACGGTTTCTCTGTTTTTCCACCCAAAAAACTCCCATTATATGAATTTGCGATTTCTTTTCATGTATCGGAATCTTTAATTGAACTATATTGCTCAAATATAGATTTCGATACCTAGGAAATAAATTGACGGTTTCTCTGTTTTTCCACCCAAAAAACTTCCATTATGTGAATTTGCGATTTCTTTTCATGTATCGGAATCTTTAATTGAACTATATAGATCCAATATAGATTTCGATACATAGGAAATAAATTGACGGTTTCTCTGTTTTTCCACCCAAAAAACTTCCATTATGTGAATTTGCGATTTCTTTTCATGTATCGGAATCTTTAATTGAACTATATAGCTCAAATATAGATTTCGATACATAGGAAATAAATTGACGGTTTCTCTGTTTTTCCACCTAAAAACCTCCCATTATGTGAATTTGCGATTTCTTTTCATGTATCGGAATCTTTAATTGAACTATATAGCTCAAATATAGATTTTGATACATAGGAAATAAATTGACGGTTTCTCTGTTTTCCACCTAAAAACTCCCATTATGTGAATTTGCGATTTCTTTTCATGTATCGGAATCTTTAATTGAACTATATAGCTCAAATATAGATTTCGCTACGTAGGAAATAAATTGACTGTTTCTCTGTTTTTCCACCCAAAAAACTCCCATTATGTGAATTTGCGATTTCTTTTCATGTATCGGAATCTTTAATTGAACTATATAGCTCAAATATAGATTTCGATACATAGGAAATAAATTGACGGTTTCTCTGTTTTTCCACCTAAAAAACTCCCATTATGTGAATTTGCGATTTCTTTTCATGTATCGGAATCTTTAATTGAACTATATAGCTCAAATATAGATTTCGATACTGAACCCATGTGCCATAGGGTCCAATGAGGGCGAATCCATGTATTTTGGGGAAGAAATGAAAGAAACGTATAGTTTCTAATGTAACTTAAAGAAAGATCCAGCTAAGATGCTAGCCTAATATGGTGCAAGAGGCGAGGACCAGGTGTTCGTGAGATGAGATCACCCCCCTTGACATTCAGAAGGGAGCGAGTCATGAGTATTAATAACCGAGTGGAAATTTCCCAAGATTAAACAAGGAAGCCTGACTCGGAAATCGACCTTACGTTGCTGGAAATTGACAACACCGCTTATGCGCCAGAAGAGGAATAATTAAATTTAACCCGTTTACAAGTATAATAATGAGTAAACAAGTACAGTACAGTGAATCATTTCGAATGAGAGATTTTTTAGTAAAGAGAAACCATTTAATAATTGCGCAGGAGAAAACTGCAAACGCAAGACGACGTCATCGGGGAATTACCAAGGCCTGTGTGGAGGGGAGAAAGCAAAAGAAAAGCAACACCCACACAATTGAGGATGAGAAGTTAATTAATATCTCCGAATTGCACGATCGATTCTTAGGGGCAATGAGATTATTTGACATTGAGAAGACGAGCTTTCGGAAGGTATAATTTTTATATTTGTGCCACCATTATTTTAGAAATTGGCCACAGAAAGGACTAGAGTCTTATCTTTTTGTAGCGAAAAGGTATAAAACTCCTGGCCTCACCAAGCCAATCATGCAGTTATTCTGACAACCCGTGAGGGTGTTAATATGCAGTCATTCCGACAGTCCGTGAGGGGCGTAAGACTACATCACAGCACATCAGTATCCAGACAGCCGTGTGGGGCGTAACTCTGCGTCACATCGAAGACAGTTACTAGTACTCCTTGAGGGGAGAAACGCTGTGTTACACCGCAGAAGTAATATCCGATAGCCATAGGCGTCGCAGTATTAACAACTTGCTTGCCTCCATAAGGAGTGGTGAAGAAGAAATTTAAAGTATCGCCGTATTGAAAGATTAGGAAAATCCTAGTTACAGGATTTAGGCCCGACTGTATACAAGTTATAGTGAAAGTTCGTAAGATATAGTCAGAGCAGGCTGCGAACGTCGGATTCAAGGCGATAGGTCGTTAAATAGACGAACGAATATATCATAACGTACGGAAGTACCGTACCAGAAAGATAAACGGTTATCTAAATTAAAGAACCCAAAAAGGGAAGAACAGAATAAGGTTCGGAACGTATATCAGAAACGTAGGAGTGCTAGAACCGATCAAATAAAGAAGCACGGAGACTATAAACATTATCTCCAAAAAGCGGCGACTATTCTAAAAGTACTAGACTCGAGAAGTACTAGCTGCTATAAACTAAATCTATAGGTTATTGAGGAGACCTCGATCCGAATAGACTTTCGCGAGGATCGATAAGCCAGATTTACAAAGAAGCCGTTCAAGCTAGATAAATAGCCGGTCATCCAGGATAGGAGTAGAAGAATTGGGATTCCAGGGAACAGTAGATGTTTCGAGACTTTCGTATTCTGCAGGATAGGAAGCCGACATTGAATAAATTTCACCCTTGGAAACGGGAAATTAAGAGGTCACGTGTGATAGGCTCAGAAATACGGCCTAGTGATCAAGAATTGTGAAGTGTAAATTTATCAAGATTGTGTGTTAAATTAAGATTTTTAGTGTTTATTATGTGTTCAAAAGGGACACATCAGTGTATAAAAATGTCGTCAATGTTAAGTGTCTTAAATATGTGTCAAGAAGTGTTTGTACATAAGATGAATTCCTTTAATATGGAGTAAAAGTTCAAAGTGGGCCCAAAATGAAACACCGCACAAGAATAAAGATCATGGGACGATCTTAAAAACATGTGAGTACTGAATTTCATTCTATTTTGGTGTCAGGAAATGGTTGTGTACAAATCCACAGGAGTTTTCGAGTAAAAGGGATGTGTTTTAAGAAATATATACTGAATAAACAAGAACGCGGTCTGAACAATAATAGGAATTTGAGAAATTATAAATGATTATGTAAAGAATAAATCCCGTAGAGGAAATATGTGAATAAAATGTTAATGTATTTAACGAATGTCATAAGAGCAAGCGAAATATCAGTAATTATCATGAAAGATATTTTAATAAAGTAAAGTTGAGATATGAAAGAAATAGCTTTTGAGCTTGTGTAAATAATAAAGATAATACTAATAACTAAGTATGGAAATATTAAATAAAGATCAAATAAATTGATGTGAACATAAGAGCGTTAAAGCCTTAATGTATGTGTAAGATATGATGTTCAAGGGAATGTTTTAAAAGGGAGCGATTTATCGGCCACGGAAAAGATTAATATAAGAATTAAAAATAATATGAATTGTTACTAATGAGATTTATCAGTTCTAGGGAAGACATTTCGGCTTAAAATAATGCATAGCGCAAAGGAGCGCAAATAATATTAAATGTCACGCTAGGAAAGCGTAGAAGTCAAAATACTTGGCAAATTACTTATGGAGGGTAGTTGATTGTAGTGAATTGATAATTGTATAAGTCCTCTATTTGTGACGTAGTATCACGAGGCATTGTGTATGTATTAAAAGGGAGCTAATGTATGGTATTATTGAGCGTATGTCATGTAGGCCACGGCCGACTTTAAATCGCGTCTTGTATAAGTCCTCTATAAGGGAATGGTTCCCGAGGCATGTGAAGAGATTCGAACTCAGAATCATCTTATGGTAAAAGCCCCTTAATTCTTCGTCGTCGAATGTGTTTTAATCTTCCCCAATCAATGAGGACCCTCTCATAATTAATAAATGCCAAGTTTACGAAAGTGGTCTATGAACCAAAGAATATTTGTTTGAATGGATACAGTACAGTAAAAGCCCGGTCTCTCCCCAGGACTGAGTATAATGTGAAGGTTTGTTTTGAAAGCCTTGGAAAGGAGCTGCTAACGTGGGTTAGACAGAGAGTCGCCCGTCACCCTCCGTGTCATAAATCGCGCCCGAGTATAATGGCCTGGCTCTCTTAGAGTAAGGGTGGGCCGAAACCGTCTCGTAAGATGTAGTGAGTGTTTAAAGTTGTTAACGACCCGGGCGTTGAACCGAGGTCCTTGTAGATTGATATTTTCGTTTGCCTGTTCAGATCGTAGTTTCTTATGTGATAATGGTCTTATAAGACATAAGAGATAAATAATAATCCCTATTGTAATGATGTATGGAAGTAGGATTCCACGAGTTAATTGAAGGCAACTAAGTTTCGGGAGTAACTATAGTTTTTTGACTGTGTCAAGTATCTTCACGCTCTGGAGTACACAATTGATTTCCTGATTACCTTAATATATTTGTGAAAATAAAGAGAGATGATAACAGCTGAATGTGTGAACATGCCCAAAATATTGAGTTAGATAATTAACATAAAATTTTAAATGTAATTATACATTTGTTTTGAGGATTAAGAAAATATAAAAGATAGTATTTGAGGTGTACAAGAATGACACCATTATTGTGTAAAGCATGGAGCCAAAAGAGCTCGGAGTTATATAAAACTTACAGTTGATGCTTTATGGAAGTAAGACTAAGTAGGAATTGTTGGTTTATGTGGAAACCATATGTTTAAATACAATATTTGTTTTATTATATTTGTGATTCCTTGTTCATTTGGAACAAGTAGATGATTATGGGTCAGTAATTAAATTGTTAAAGTGTTTGTAGCGCCATTAATTTTATTAATTAAATGTGTTAAAATAGGAGTTGATTTTGTTGTTATTTTTGCAAGTGTATCCTCTAATTAATCCAAAATATGTGAGTCACAGAGTGGGGGAACTTACCGCTGCCCCGAAAATTCCGAATTGAGCTACGCTGGTATACTGTGATTGGCATATTTCTTGCTAAAAGGGCACAATACATAGGAAATAAATTGACGGTTTCTCTGTTTTCCACCTAAAAACTCCCATTATGTGAATTTGCGATTTCTTTTCATGTATCGGAATCTTTAGTTGAACTATATAGCTCAAATATAGATTTCGATACATAGAATAATGAATTCGCGAAATTTTTTCATGTATCGGAATCTTTAGTTGAACTATATAGCTCAAATATAGATTTCGATACATAGAATACGTGAATTTGCGATTTCTTTTCATGTATCGGAATCTTTAATTGAACTATATAGCTCAAATATAGATTTCGATACATAGGAAATAAATTGACGGTTTCTCTGTTTTTCCACCCAAAAAACTCCCATTATGTGAATTTGCGATTTCTTTTCATGTATCGGAATCTTTAATTGAACTATATAGCTCAAATATAGATTTCGATACATAGGAAATAAATTGACGGTTTCTCTGTTTTTCCACCTAAAAAACTCCCATTATGTGAATTTGCGATTTCTTTTCATGTATCGGAATCTTTATTTGAACTATATAGCTCAAATATAGATTTTGATACATAGGAAATAAATTGACGGTTTCTCTGTTTTCCACCTAAAAACTCCCATTATGTGAATTTGCGATTTCTTTTCATGTATCGGAATCTTTAATTGAACTATATAGCTCAAATATAAATTTCGATACATAGAATAATGAATTCGCGAATTTTTTTCATGTATCGGAATCTTTAGTTGAACTATATAGCTCAAATATAGATTTCGTTACATAGAATACGTGAATTCGCGAAATTTTTTAATGTATCGGAATCTTTAGTTGAACTATATAGCTCAAATATAGATTTCGATACATAAAAAAATTGACGATTTTTGGTGTTTCCCCACCCAAAAACCCCTATTACCCAGGCTTTTCCCGTAAATTTGTCAGAGGAGTATTTCGTGACGTCGTTGGTGACGTCACGGAAGCCGCCATTTTGTTTTAGGGGAATTTTATACGCGGCCGTATCGCAATGTATAGTAGTCCCGATTTTTCATTAAAATCATGTGTCGTGGTAAGTTGAACCTTAAAAAAGGGTACCGGTTTGCAAACTATTCTATATTAACTTTTTAGAAATGTAACAACATTAGATAGTTAATAAAATAAAATTTAATTAGAATTGGGACTTAAAAACAGAATTAGAATTGGGAATTAGATCAGGAGATAAAATTCAATAGTTATAACCTGAAAAACTCAGGGTTAGAATTGAATTCGGCTTTTTTTGCAAACATTGAGATAAAAGTTGGGGGAAATTTATTCAGAGCATTGGCCAAGTTCTACAAAAGGTGTAATGTACAGCTTTTCAGAACAGTTTGTAATATCATCTCTACTTAGTATAAAACTAAGTCCCCGATTCTTGGATGTCACAGGTAATCTCGAGAACCTCTGGATAGATTTTGATGCGGTTTTCACAATTCTGTAAAGCATATCTCGAGGATGATTTCTGTACAAAATAACTTATTTATGTTCAAATGAAGCAGAGCAGTAACTATTTCAGTGAAAAAAATAAACAAAAAAACCTGGCGTCCGAGTGCTTTGTAAGTTTATTTTGGGCAAACCGTTAAACATATCTAAATACTATGAGTCTAAGAATTGTTCAGCATGAAAAGTTCTACATAAAAACCAGGAGAGCATATCTGTATCTTCAAAACATCGCCCACTATAAGTATTTTTAAGTTTTCATTTCCTCCAACCATGTCCATTCTAATATTGAGGCGACAGTTTACAAGCTAGCTAAGGGTGAGTCTTATCACCCCTGTTACAGCCTAACTATCGGGCGAACCTATTACCCCAGATACGCCGCATCAAACCGTCGAGTCGTGTTGAGTTAAGACTTCAGAGAAGGCTGGTTGTGTTTGGAGTTTCCCTGGAAGTTCAACTCGGGTTTTCTTCATTTCACCTGTGAACTTCCCGTTCCGCAAAATACACAGTTAAGTTAAGATTGGACAGAAGGGGTATTTGTGTTTCATGCAACTCGGCTTATCTTCATTTCGTCTGTGAACTTTTCGTTCCGCAAAATACACAGTCAATTTAAGATTGGACGGTAGGGGGATTTGTGTTTCATGCATCTCGCCATTCTTAAATTACATCTGACAAGAATTCGTTATAATTAATAGTCCAGTCAGTGATGTTAAGCCATCATGCCGAGATGTAAAACAGATATAGGTCATAGTTCATTGACATCGCAAAAAAAAGTGCTAATCACGTAACAATGAAACAGAGCAACAAATAATTTCTAGATTGCCACAAGAGAAAGAAGGACTTCGTTCTCGGCACCTTCAAACCGTTGCTCAAGAAGAACACTGTCTGAACCACGATCAGAAACAAGCTTATAACACTAAGAAGGAAGGTAAGATATTTTTTCTCGATGCCCCTGTAGGCAAAGGCAAAACGTTCTTGATTAATGTGAGGTCTGGTGGTAATATTGCTCTTGCCGTCGCATCATCTGGAATTGCTGCCTCTCTTTTGGAAGGAGGAAGAACAGCACATGCAACATTTAAACTTCCTTTGAAAGTCAGCAGTAATGATGGAAATGTATGTAATATTTCAAAACAAAGTAACACTGCCAGTTTAATCCAAAATTGTTCTTTAGTTTTATGGGATGAGGCTACAAAGGTGCACAAATCTTCCGTTGAAGCTGTAGACAGGACCTTGCGTGATCTAAGGAATCGGAATACACCTATGGGTGGCTGCACAGTTTTGTTCGCCGGAGATTTTCGTCATATCTTACCAGTTGTTACCAGAGGAACGAGAGCCAACGAAGTGAACGCTTCATTAAAAATATCTTACATCTGGCCAGATATATCAAATTGGCACTCAAAACTAACATGAGAGTAGGCTACTCTTTATCTTCAGAAGATAATAGTTTGTTTGCTAATTTGTTACTTAGAGTCGGAAATGGAGATTTACCGGTCATTGACGGGGAAATTACCCTCAGTGACGATTTCTGTGTTTTAGTAAGCAGTATTCAAGAATTGATTGATAGCGTTTATCCTCAAATCCATGGCCTATCTAACAAGTCTCGTTCATGGTTTGAAGAAAGAACAATATTATCGCCGACAAACGAACAAGTTGTGAAAACTAATGACTTGGTGTTCTCCAAATTCATTGCCCAGGCTCTAGTATATTACTCAGTAGGCTAGACGCAGTAGTCGATAGTGAAGAAGCTGTTCATTACCCTACAGAATTCCTATATTCTTTATTTCCTTCTGACTTGCCACCACACAAGCTTATTTTAAAAGTATGAGTGCCTATTATATTGCTACGTAATTTACAACCACCAAAGTTATGCAATGGGACACGATTGGTCGTGAAAACTTTGAAAAACTGTTTCATTGAATCAACTATCATAACTAGCTGTGGTACAGGAGAAATAGTCTTAGTACCCAGAATCCCTATGATTCCTTCAGATTTGCCTTATCGTTTCAAACGAGTACAATTTCCAGTAAGAGTCTGCTTTGGTATGACTATAAACAAAGCACAGGATCAGACACTTAGCGTGACTGGAGTTGATCTTAATGGAGAATGTTTTTCTCATGGACAGCTTTATGTGGCTCTATCGCTTGTTACATCAAACCGAAATTTTTTCGTGTTCACTGCTGGAGGGAAAACGACTACTGTCGTATACAAGGATATCTTATAAGACCTCCGTTAGAAGTAGCCTATCACCTTGCATTCATAACTGTTCCCGGGAGAAGCCGGGGTGGGTTGCTAGTTCATATATAAAATAATCAAATAACCAAAAAGGATAGTAAATAGAAAATCAAGCAAAGAATAGAAAATGGGAGGGAAGTACAGTGTCAGTTTGAATTATGGGTAGGATGAGCTAAGCAGTGTTGCCAACCCATATGCTTGCTGGCATACAGTACATCTTCACCCATTATAGAGCCCACATACTACAAAAACTTAATGACATGCATTTGTATTATTTAGAGTATGATTTAAAAAAAATTATTTCTTTAATATTTAAAATTGAATGAAAAATAACTTAAAAGCACTTTTACTAAGCTTTTTTTTTTCAAATGTCCTTTCTATTGAATATATTTTATTACCTTTTGAGTTTTGGCGTACACTTTCAATTAATATGCAAATGGCCTACTCTTATTACTACAAAAGTAACTTTTCCCTCCCACATCTTTGTTGCTCATTTCCAGTATCGTAATAAAACTCGACCTTCTCAATATCTTGGTATTTATTAAAAATTTAAAACACAAGACAACCAAAACGTTTTATTCAATATTTTACTTTAGTTTAAGGGAAGAAAAAAACAAACAATTAAAGACAATGTTATAGTGTCAAAACAACATATAAATACCCAAAAATACCTGGACATATATTTTCGTTTTTTTTTTTTTTTTTAAAGGATCAATATTATTTCTGATTTTAATTTAAGGCATCAAATACCCTTGTTTCAGTCCTTGTTTGTCCATCACTTCATCAACACATCAAAAAGTGTTGTACAAAGCTCAAAAAACTGAAAATACCCTCATTTTGGGTATTTAAAAGACCACTGGGTAAATACCCAATTTATATTTACCTACCCACTGGGTATTTACCCGTCCCACATCACTAATAACATGTCTGCCTTTACATAGCTCTGATTTATTGGAACAGGGTTAAACTGTTGATCTCATTGTATTTCATTTTGTTTCACAGGGCATGACCCCCTTCAAGAAAGGCAGCAGATTATATACCACAGTTGTCCAGTAGTGGGACCAGAAAGCCTACAGGCTGGAATTGTCTGAACTCTTATCCGAGCAGTGGAATCGGGCAAAGGTAACTTATTGATGAAACTTTAATCTATTAATTTTTCACTAGTTTTGTGTAGGCTAGATCAGGATTGATATGGAAATGATGTAGTTCACTTCGGCTGTCTATAACCCTCCCACCAACCTAAATTATAACACGACATATAGTACAAAATTCAAGCTGTGTCGGCCATTTTTGGTGTTCGAACAGTATTGCCAACCCCACGCATACGGTAGCCCACTGAGGTTCATCTATAGCTTGCGATACATCGGCGTTTAGGGAATTATTAGGGATCTCAGTGACGTCACTGTGATGTCACGGCTTGTATCGATATTGACTCACTTTGGTTGCCGGGAGTCACGGCACGTATCGATATTGACTCTCTTTGATTGCTGGGAGTCAGGGGATTCATATGTCAGTTTCGCGCGTGCTTTTCCCCGAAAAGGATGTGCATTTCTTTTCCACCGATTTCAGTTTTGTAACCGTAATTTTAACAATTATTATTCCCTGAATAACCTATAGAGCAAGATTTTGATATTAGCAATGTCGTGTGCCCGATTGTGTTGGCAATTTGTGATAAAATTGTTGAATTCCTGAAGTTGTTGCATTCAAATAAATTCCTTTACTTGTGATGTGAGAGGAAAGTGTGGTCGAAAATTAGTGCTTCTTCTTGTACATGTGGAATAATACGGCATTTGGGATCTATCGGTGAGTTTTTTACATTGTTTATATATTTATTTTGGTTGTTGCATTCAATAGGAAAGTTGCACTGTACTCTTCTAAAGCCATAGACAATGCCATTTGTCTAAACGATAATATTGCGTCAGGAACGGTGTTTGGGAATACGCCTGTTAAAATAGTAATGGATGGGTAAAATTTAGACAAATTGGCATTTACATGAACACCTGCAAAATACACTGACCGGCAAAAAAAGTGGAACAGTAATTTAAAAAGTATAAAATTAGCCATGAAAAAGATGTAATCACATTTTAAAAGCTTTTCACGCATTAGGACACACATCTGAAACATCCGTGAATAGAAATTGGCATTTCTTAGGGTGGTTTATTACCACCAATTACCCCCAATCTTCGATGAGCCTAGCAAGCTGTCATGGACGCTAAGGGTGGAAACACTCGTTTTAGTGACCCGTGTTCCCGTGCAGTGCAGTGCAAACATTAACACTGTTTTGTTTGGCAAAAAAAAAAAAACTGCCCAAAAGAACATTAGTAAAAATAGAAAATTGTTAGATTTGTGAAATGTAACGAAATTTGTGAGTTAAAGCGTGTTGTAAAACATGTTTCAGTATTTTCTGTAGCCAACCATCTAACATTTACATGAATAATGCAAATATTGGAAAACCGATACATTTTAGTGGAATAAATTAAGAAATTACATAAAAAATTGAAGTGTTCCACTTTTTTTGCCGGTCAGTATAGATATGACCTATCGGCCTATAGGTCTTGTTTTTGACGTTTCATATAGTATGTCGGTGAGGCGTTATTAAACAGTATGTTAAGGATTGTGATTTCTAATTGAGATACAAGTATTTGCAGCCAATATTGGAAAACATAAAAATACCAACCTAGCGGAGGGGGGCAGCCCCCCCCCCCCAGCAAAAGCAACATTATTGACCACATTGTTTTATAATGGCTTTGTGTTTGCGTATTTGCAGCCAACTTTGGAAAAAAAAAAACGAAACTACACAAAACCATTTCTTGCCATGTGGTGGGGTCAATAACATTATTGACCACAATGTTTTATAAGAATATTACAATGTTCCAGCAGCTAGGTTAATGTATTGATGCCAACCGGTGATTATTACAGACCGCGATCGTTTGTGCATTACTATATTATAAAAACAAATTGGCTGCTTTTGTGATGTTATCAACCACTTGACGAAATGCTTCTCTGGCAAGATTATGGGAAAAGCCTTGGTTATAGGTTATTTTGGGTGGTGACAACTCGATAACAGAAATGAGCATTAAAAAACCTTTCAAACGCATTGTGTTTCGTCAGATGTAATTTATTTATTGGCCTACCTCAATTTGGCACGCCATACATATGAACATATTTTAATTTAGGGTTACATTTATGACATATTTTTAAAATTCCATTTCGGGATTTGTAATTCGCCTATATAGTTGAATTACAGATGACGTTACGCGTCGTAATTAATTTAATTTTATATTTATAAGACATTGTATCGAAAGCCGTAATTGATCTATATAGCCCAATTAGATTTTGATGCAATGTTTTATTAATATGAAATTATAATAATTGCGATGTGTATCGTCATCTGTTGGATACCTATCAGTAGAAAGGTGCTAAGTGCCATTTTTATGAACATTGAGTATTATAGTAAAGTGTTTAGTCAGTTTATTTGTGAGTATTTATTCTTCTAATTTGAATAACATACAGATATAGTATTCCTTGCTATCCAGTGGCAGATATAGGTTCATAATGTGAAAACTGTGAAATTCTGTTTGAGTGAAATGTTAGAAGTTGTGAAAGGTGCAAAGTCCAGTAGTCTTTACGAATGTGCTACGTGCTAATTAAACAAAGATGGCGGCTTTCCGACACGCAAACACGTAACATACGGTTGTCCATGCACGAAACACTGAAAATCCAAGTTAATTCCACAAACTTCCAACGACTCACCTTGTGATTTGTTGATGGTCATTGCGAAGGCCAGAAGCATGGGAAATTGCAACCGTTTAAAATCGAATAGCACGTTCGGAGGAATCATTGTGATGCGCGGAATCAAAACAACTTCTCCATCGATGACGTTGTTCATTTGCTTTTCAACAGCCAGTCGAGTTTCATTGCATAGTCGAAGTTGATTGATGTTACACAACATGATGATGACTTAGCCTACTTTCAATTGCAAATTGTGAGGTGGTAATCCAGGCAATTCCAGCGAATTCAAAAATTCTGTGAGATGGCTGACTACCTCATCTTGGTTGATAACTGTGTCAACCGATTTGAAGGAAAACAACTGTCCCGGAATGAAATTTTGAATGGACTCGTTGGGATCTTTATTTTTCGCTGCCAATATGGCTCGTTTGCTCAGCCAATTATGGTTTTTGAAGTTCTGCGCTACGTTCAGAAAAACAAGCCGAATGAGCTCCTCCGTTGATTCGGTCAACTGATGTTCCAGGTTCATAGGAACATCGCGATGGCGCAATCAGTCATGTCCATTGTGTCTTGCCCGCTGGCGTTGTGTTTGATATTCACGAACTCATTGCATTCTGAATCTATTCGCTGTTCGTTCAGTTTCAGTCACTCTCGAACGTAAGTCAGACATGCCCATACGACTATTTTCATTATCCGTCGCTCTTTGGTCATCAGTGCGGTTTGCACGTGAAGTAGCTCGCCGCATATTTAACTGGCTTCGACGACCTCTGTCAGCTCTTCCTCTCCATGGCATTGTAATGGACACTAAAACGACACGGAATTTTAGTAATGTAATGTACACTGTAAAACGACACGGAATTGTTTTCATAGTAACTCAAATCTATCGAACCTACCTTGAGAACTTGACAATATTGACATCCTTTCCGTTAGTAGTACATTCTCACATTAGATATGTTGGTCGAAACACATTAACGTGAAATGTAATATTATTATAACATACTTTAATATGCTGTAATTGGATTATACAGTAAGATTCTGTTACGTTAAGTATTATTTTATTGCACGTATTGATCAAAGGGTATGGTACGGGATGTTATCTTTGCTCATAGAAGATTTTGAAGTGGATGCACTGTGTCACCATCTGTCAGTCAAGTTATTAGATTCAATATTGGCATGGCTTTTTAATGTAAATTAATTTAAAAATACTGCCAATTCGATTTTGCTCAAACCACCTTCTAAACACTGTCTACCATAATGAGAACAAATTGTAAAATTTTCATGAAATCGGAGCAGTAGTTTTCGAGATTTTGCGAGACTAATGCACGTCAATGTCGCGTTTCCAACAGGAAACAAACTGTGCTATCCGAACACAGGTTCCCACCAGTACGAACTGCTAATAATTGAGTATTCTAAGTTCCTTGAACAATTCTGTCAACGATGCACATATTGGAGGGAAATGAGAACAATGATTGGCACATTGCACCTTTCTTCTGAAAGAGCTGCAGGACTTACCACTAGTGCCATCTTGTGATGCTCTTGGAAGGTCCTTCGAAACCACTGAGGAGTTAGCCCTTTTGATATGTAATGTTACATCGCACATAACACCCTTCGGGCAAAAAAACGGCTTTTTTCAAAAAATGGCACTTAGCACCTTTCTACTGATAAGTATCCCTGTAATTGATCTACATAGGCCAATTATAGATTTCGATGCCTAAATTAAAAATATCAACTGAAATTACGATGTGTATCGGAATTTGTAATTGACCTATATAGACCAATTATATATTTCGATACGGAAATTTTAAATGACCTGAATTTGCGATTTTTTTTATGTATCGGAATCTTTAATTGAGCTATATAGGTAAATTATAGTTTTCGATGCAGTTTTATTTATTCATAAACGAAAATAATTGCGATGTGAATCAGAATATTTAATCGACCTACCTAGGACAATTAAATATTTCGATACGGAAATTTAAAATTAATGACGTGAATTTGCGAAAAAAAAAATGTATCGGAATCTTTAATTGAGCTACATAGGTCAATCATAGATTTCGATACATTGGTCGTTTCGAGGCTTTTTTTTTTCCCCACCCAAAAACCCCTATTACCCAGGCTTTTCCCGTAAGTTTGCTAGAGGAATATTTCGTGACGTCGTTGATGAAGTCACGGAAGTCGCCATTTTGTTTTAGGGGAATTCTATCCGCGGCTGGATCGCAATGTATAGTAGTCCCGCCTACTGATTTAGGCGGTTTCCTAAAATTAAAGAACGCCAATCTCAACACATTCAATCCAATGGTTTTTGGGTTAACAGTGCCCCGGTAACCCACCTACACCATTCTAAACTTTGTTTCGTCCCATCCAATGGTTTTTGACAATGGTTACAACCTAACGCGTCTAGATCAATGCTTTTGTCAATGGTTACAACCTAACTCATCCAGATCAATGTTTTTTTTTTTGTCAACCGTGCCCCGCTACCTTCCTGCAGCCTAAGGCTGCACCTATACCAGATCATTCTAACCTTCGTTTTGTCCAATCCAATGGTTTTTGAGAATGGTTACAGCCTAACGCGTCCAGATCAATACTTTTGACAATGGTTACAAATTCTATTGTCAATTTTACGTCATGTCTCGCCCAGCTGGAGTGAGCCAACATGGCCACCTTAGTTCAAATTCAACAAGAAAGAAACACAAATAATTACATAATTTAGCAAATATTTCCAGTATATTGGTCGTAAAGAACTAGAATTTCAGTAGGTATTGTCCCCTGGAACCCCTGAAAAGGGGTAAAATTCATATATTATCATTTACCATCTAAGTGAAACTGTAAAAGTCAGGTTCCTGTTTCATGCACTGGTAATCTAAGGCATTTCATATGCTGAGTGCGAACTGTGTACCTGTGAATTGTGTGAAGAAAGGTGTGATAGATATCACATACTAACTTGCCCTGAATGACTTGAATCGTTACGGTACAGTATTAAATTTCTGTACTCATATGTAATTGTATCTATGTACATTGTGCGCGTTTCTCTTATTATTATATTAAAAATATATATTTCAGCCAAAAGGCCTTTGAATTCATACATTGATGTAACAATAAAGATCTACAATTTTCTCTTATTATTATGGGACAGGTTAATAAGTTTACTTCCATTCTATGTACCGGCTTAGCCGCGTTCAATAAACCAGGGCTATGTAAAGGCAGAAGACACAGACATGTAATTAAGCCTCGACTACCCCCACTGTGCATGACAAAATCCCGGGGAGTTTATAATGACTAGGGTCGCGTTGCCTAACAATTGTTGGCCTAGGCAAAGACCATTGGGCTAGGGAAAAACCATTGGTTTGGATGAAAATTATTAATGCGTTATAGGTGGTATATAGCCGGCCTCGTGGTGTTGGGGTAGCGCGCCTGCCTCTCACCCGGAGGCCCCGGCTCCGTCAGGGATTTTAAAACTGACGTGAGGGTTGGAACGGGGTGCACTCAGCCTCGTGAGGACAATTGAGTAGCTGTCTGACAGTGCCCCAGTCACGAAAACCAAAATTAACGGCCGAGGGGACCCGACGCGCTGACCACGCGTCACCCCAAAATCTGCAGGCCAATTGGCTGGGCACCGGTCGCTTGGTAGACCTAGGCCCTTCAAGGGCTGTAGTGCCACGGGGTTAGTTTTATAGGTGGTATATGTGAAGAATACCAGGCTTCTTTTCAAGAAATTGCAATGTTGTACTAAAATCATTACAACTTTTGTATTTTTGAAGATATACCCCCAAACTTTTTCCTTATCATTGAAAATGAGTTGTTTTACCATTCTACTAAGTAACATACTATGTTACAATAACTCTACAACATGTAAAAAGATATTTGTTTTATTACTGTGAAAATAAAAAGAGAAAAGTCAAAATTGAGAGAAAGAAACACAATTCAAAATGAAAATTACACACAAACGGTTGTTATTGTCTGCAGTCACATGTTGTTGGTTTATTCTCTGGAAAGTTTCATGAAGTTAGGTACTATAGTTTCTAATTTAAAAAATATTTTAATACACCTGGCACTGTTCATATTTCACATTTTATGCTGGTTCACTTTTAGCATTTGTGATACCCTATGCAGATACCATGAAGACCTTTCATACACTTGGAACATGCAGTTCGTGACCTTTTTACTGGGCATCCATCTATTTTGCTGCACACATTGCATGTTTTTAATAATCTACCACTTAATTTCACCAAAAGTTCCCCTTCCCTTGGTGGAAGGTTTGGTTTGTAGGTTTTTCTCCTGGACCCATTCCTATTCTATGTACTCTGTTATGGAGGAAGTAACTTGAGCCGTGTCATAACTTTACTTGAAGTATTTTCTTTGTATATCAAATAGGCATTCAGCACCATTCGATCAAAGATGCAAAATACCACCTTCTTCCAATATTTCAGTGTTCGTCGCTCATCGAATTACGTGTACAACATCATGTCTGATGGGTTCGAACCGACGGTCACTATCAGTTGGAACTTCACTAAACCCTGTATTAGGTAGGCCTACGCAGGCATTATTGCCTTTACCGCCTACACTGTCTTCATTTGCGTCGTGTCACTCTCCGAATGAGTAAAATTGTCACTTACACTAATGCCAATACCACGAGATTTGTGGTAGGGCTACTGCGGAATGTCATCGCTGCTCTCACTTCCTGTATCAGAAATAAAATCACCATCATCATTACTACACGACCCTGATATTGCTACATCTTCATCAGACTCGATGTAATCATAATCGGCGCACACTCTATTGATATACTCGTCTAGATCATCATCGTTTACGAACAGATCCCGCGCGGCTGAGGCCATATTCGTACTATCAACGGTGCATGGTGGACAAAACAGTAAGCGCTTTCAAAAATATCATATCTCCGTAAATAAAGCTATTACCACGATAGTTGTGATAGATTTAGGGACTGCAGGCTTTGCCGATTCTGGATCATCTGTGTTGTGCTGCGATCTGTGAGAAATCTGAGAACTACAAGCAAATATAAAACTGCCTGCATGAGGAGCGCTATTTTCGCTAACACGCCAAGGAACGCTTTTGCGCTCCTTGGTATTCTAAGTGTTAGGGACCCTGATTTATGGTAAGGCTTCAAAGCGGTGAAATGAATTGTTCAAAGTGGTGAAATAACAAAAGCGAGGTGTGAGTGTGTATTATAACTATGTGTACGGTGCACGGATTTGGCTAAATAATGAACACTATACAAACATTTGGAGGAGTAACAAACAAGCCGGCCCCGAGGTGTTGGGGTAGCACGCCTACCTCTCACCCGGAGACCCCGGGTTTGATTCCCGGCTCCGTCAGGGATTTTAGAAACTGACGTGAGGGCTGGAACGGGGTGCACTCAGCCTCGTGAGGACAATTGAGTAGCTGTCTGACGGTGAGGCAGCACCTCGATCTCGAAAACCAAGATTAACGACCGAGGGGACCCGATGCGCTGATCACGCGTCACCCCAATATCTGCAGGCCAATTGGCCGGGCAGCAGTCGCTTGGTAGGCTTAGGCCCTTCATGGGCTGTAGTGCCAGGGGTTATTATATAACAAACAATTTATTCTAGTTCTTTTTTTATATTTTTCCGAAAGAACTTAAACTCAAATGAATTTGTGTTCAATACCTTACCTAACATTTACTTCTCCATGACTACCAGTCCTTTTCTTTCTAACTCGTGAACATATGTTGTCCCCAAAATTATGCAGAGTATTGTTTCCATGTTTTCAACCAATCGAGTCTGAGAAGGGACTACGTTATTCCGCATCTTATGAAATGTTTATATTTTTAAGGTTTCTTATTTTCAATTAATTAATATTTAAAAAAATCTTATTTCCAGCGTTTTGTTGGCATTTAGAATTTTAGGGTGAAAATAATATACAGGGACTTTGTTTTATTTGTGACGGGGATTTTCGCTCGCCCGCATTGCGAGCCTGTCTCCCGACAAGCACTTGGCCGTAATGCGGCGCTCACCCAGCACTGAGTCATTGAGTAGAGGAATTTGTACTTACCTAGTTCACAGCTGGTGCTGAAAATGTGCCAGCAATGTGTAACAGTGAATGGTGAACATTTCACCGACCAGGGCTGGTCCTTCATCCAGCTCGCCTGATATGATCAAGATAGTGGAGAAGAGGGAGACGGTGCGATGCCATTTCTCTCGCCTGCCAGCTAATGGGGTGGCTGCTGCATCTGCTGCCCCTTCCGCTCCCACGACCATCAAGCGAAGCCGACAGAAGCCAAACCCCTTACTGGGGAGGAACTTACTTATACTAAGAAGAAATCACCGGCGGAGAAGAGAGAAACGACGTGTTAGGGACGGACACCCAGTCTTCAGAAAGGGAGAAGGTCCCTCGACAGCGCTCTCCCTCTTCTCCAAGAGTGAGACAGGAAGTCCGACGAGGACTGCGCGCCATATAAGAAAGCGCTCATTGCTTCATATTCGGATGGAGATGTACAGTCGAGATGTGCTCTCCCACATCATCTCCACCTAGAGATGGGGGTGGGTGGCAAACGGTTAAGCGGAAGTCCACACTATGGCACTATTACAATGGAACTGGATAGCTCGTGTAATGAATTAAGAGTGGCTGGATGATGAGCATGCGTTTTATATGCCCCTCAATAATATTATTACTTGTATATGGTATTTACAAATTTTGTTCTCTTTGCAGGTATTTTATGTGAATGGATGCAGCCTATGATTGTTCTTCTGTTGAGCTCTTCGAAACATCAAGATAACTGAAGAGATTAATTTTAAGAATGAACATTGTAATCTCGTCTTCTATTAGCTGTAAAGTCAACCAGTCTTTATCATCTCTGTAAATATTTTAGTAAAGTACGCATTATGCAATTAATACCTCTTAACTCATTTAAATTTAATATTTTCTCTCTTTTCATAATGTTATCATTTTAAACGTATTGTAACTTGCAGGTTGGTTGTAATACAGAGAGAACAATGTTTTCTCCGGAGGTGGCATGCATCTGTATAGAGAGATGTCTCATAAGTAATGCCGTTTTTTTAAGAAAATTTTATTTGGTGAGTTTTCTGACAAGAAATTAAACTATTCTATGGTCTTGGGCCATTTTTCAGGGAGGTTTCTTAACCCGTGATGGTACCAGTCTCCGAGTTCTGACGCGAAGCATTCTGAGGAACCTACATCCACAGCTTCAATATTTTTGACATTTTTTCTATGCAGGAAATGGGCCATGGATCTGAAGGCGCAAGATTAGGGCTTTATGCTGGATGTGGTAGCAGTTCAACTCCTCCCAAGAAAATACAGTGGAACGTGGCTATTTCGAACTTCTATAATTCGAAACCTTCTTTAATTCGAATTTTTCTCTTGGTCCCTAGCATTTTATATACAATCAATGCTAAAACATCGTGGTTAATTCGAATTATATTTTGGATAATTCGAAGATTTTACGTGTAAAAAGTCGAAAATGTCGCAGTTCGTGGTGAGCTGACTGACGCAGAAATCATCACCGATGTACTGAACTCCGAAAAAAGAAAGATGGTGACGACGCATCTGGCGATGAACTTGTGGAGGAAGTTCCCAAAAAAAAACTGTTCCGAATGCAGCCCAAGCAACAAACCACATCACAGAACTTGGACGTTTTTTTGAAAGTAGAAATGACATAAGTGATTCTGTTTTCCGTTCTTAAATTTGTTAGATTTTTTTGTGATAGCCGAGTGACTTAATTGGAGCAAACAGGTAAAAATCTCAAACTTTTTAGAAAAACAGTCGATTTCTCTAAGACTTAGATTGCAGGATTACTACTGTCGTTAAATAGATGAATAGTACATTTTGGTTTTATTTTATCATTTGAAGCTTTGGAGGTTATTCACAGTACTGTTGTCTGTTAATATGCTTTGTTGAACATAAATCATTATGTGAACGTAATAGACCTACATAGTATATAAGCACTTTACTTGTTAAAAACCTATGTAATATAATGTTTAATACACGTTCTTGCATGAAAACTTAAAATTTGAATATCTTCTCTACCCTTTTCAAAGAACTTTCTTAATTCGAATTTTTTTACTGGTCTCTTGTGGTTCGAATTATCAAAGTTCCACTGTATTCTGTAAATGGCCATAAAGGATTACGGCATTTAGGTCAAGGATTTTACAAGTGTACAAACCATGGACGGTAGAAAATTAAAATATTGGACTCATACAGGGACCTCCAGCTTTGGCGTCTGTTACTCTACCTCTGAGCTTATGTCTGTACTAGTGTGTGTACTGTACTGGTATTTTCCTGGAGTAAAAGTGGAAAACCATTTCCGGGAAGGCTGAGGTAGGAATCGAATCCTCCCCTTCTCAGTTTTGCCTCACGGGGCTGAGTGTACCAGCCCTCTGACCAGAATTTCTTGGCAGAGCCACAAATCGAACTTGGGCCTCCACAGTGACTGAGCATATTATGTGGAGGCACCTTTAATTCTTACGTCAAGGTTGCATCTGTGTCATAGGGCTATGCATTAGCATGTCCAACGTATAGGTTCAGAGGAAGGGCAACATCTGTCGGAGTTGGATGTCACAGGTTCGGTTGTTCAACTCCATGTTGTTGCATTGAGGCGGGAAATCTTGTTAGGTTGTTCTAGGAATATTCTTATCATTACTGGGCTCAGCCTTGCTTATTACAACAAACCTCTAAGCATGTACCTTGCATAGAAATTCATACTCGGCCTCGGTAGCCGTAAGATTTTGCAACGAAGAAGGAAATCTGGCTACCTGGCGAATTTTATTCCCCTCTTAGAGTATCCCGTTTCCTCCTGAGAACACAGCCTGCAAGGTGCCAGGCCAGCTTCAAGACCAAGATCAATAGTGTTGACTTCCTGCCTCAATGCAACCTTTGTAAATAAGGAGTTACGATACTGAATGGAGCGACGTGGATGAAGTGGTCTAAGCAACAAAGAACCTACAATGTACCCATTACAGAGCCTCCCCTTATGGGGAAAGCAGGATTAGCCAAGAATTGAAAAAGATTTAGAATTTGTGGGCATATAAAATAAGGATAATTATAACTCAGCAATTTTTCTAGGTTTGTGCAGTATCTTGTGTGGGGTTTCGCCTAGGACACCAAGCTGGCTCATCAGCGGGCTCCTGGTGTCTCCACCCAGACACCCACAGGAGTAGCGAACTGCGCGCTACCTCCCTAGGACACCAAGCTGGCTAATGAGCGGGCTCCTGGTGTCTCCGCCCAGACACCCACAGGAGTAGCGAACTGCGCACTACCTCCCTAGGACACCAAGCTGGCTAATGAGCGGGCTCCTGGTGTCTCCGCCCAGACACCCACAGGAGTAGCGAACTGCGCGCTACCTCCCTAGGACACCAAGCTGGCTGATCAGCGGGCTCCTGGTGTCTCCGCCCAGACACCCACAGGAGTAGCGAACTGCGCGCTACCTCCCTAGGACACCAAGCTGGCTAATGAGCGGGCTCCTGGTGTCTCCGCTCAGACACCCACAGGAGTAGCGAACTGCGCACTACCTCCCTAGGACACCAAGCTGGCTAATCAGCGGGCTCCTGGTGTCTCCGCCCAGACACCCACAGGAGTAGCGAACTGCGCGCTACCTCCCTAGGACACCAAGCTGGCTAATCAGCGGGCTCCTAGTGTCTCCACCCAGACACCCACAGGAGTAGCGAACTGCGCGCTACCTCCCTAGGACACCAAGCTGGCTAATGAGCGGGCTCCTGGTGTCTCCACCCAGACACCCACAGGAGTAGCGAACTGCGCGCTACCTCCCTAGCACACCAAGCTGGCTAATGAGCGGGCTCCTGGTGTCTCTGCCCAGACACCCACAGGAGTAGCGAACTGCGCACTACCTCCCTAGGACACCAAGCTGGCTCATGAGCGGGCTCCTGGTGTCTCCGCCCAGACACCCACAGGAGTAGCGAACTGCGCACTACCTCCCTAGGACACCAAGCTGGCTAATGAGCGGGCTCCTGGTGTCTCCGCCCAGACACCCACAGGAGTAGCGAACTGCGCGCTACCTCCCTAGGACACCAAGCTGGCTAATCAGCGGGCTCCTAGTGTCTCCGCCCAGACACCCACAGGAGTAGCGAACTGCGCACTACCTCCCTAGGACACCAAGCTGGCTAATCAGCGGGCTCCTAGTGTCTCCGCCCAGACACCCACAGGAGTAGCGAACTGCGCACTACCTCCCTAGGACACCAAGCGGGCTAATCAGCGGGCTCCTGGTGTCTCTGCCCAGACACCCACAGGAGTAGCGAACTGCGCGCTACCTCCCTAGGACACCAAGCTGGCTAATCAGCGGGCTCCTAGTGTCTCCACCCAGACACCCACAGGAGTAGCGAACTGCGCGCTACCTCCCTAGGACACCAAGCTGGCTAATGAGCGGGCTCCTGGTGTCTCCGCCCAGACACCCACAGGAGTAGCGAACTGCGCGCTACCTCCCTAGGACACCAAGCTGGCTAATGAGCGGGCTCCTGGTGTCTCCACCCAGACACCCACAGGAGTAGCGAACTGCGCGCTACCTCCCTAGGACACCAAGCTGGCTAATCAGCGGGCTCCTAGTGTCTCCGCCCAGACACCCACAGGAGTAGCGAACTGCGCGCTACCTCCCTAGGACACGAAGCTGGCTAATGAGCGGGCTCCTGGTGTCTCCGCCCAGACACCCACAGGGGTAGCGAACTGCGCACTACCTCCCTAGGACACCAAGCTGGCTCATCAGCGGGCTCCTGGTGTCTCTGCCCAGACACCCACAGGAGTAGCGAACTGCGCGCTACCTCCCTAGGACACCAAGCTGGCTAATCAGCGGGCTCCTGGTGTCTCCGCCCAGACACCCACAGGAGTAGCGAACTGCGCGCTACCTCCCTAGGACACCAAGCTGGCTCATCAGCGGGCTCCTGGTGTCTCCGCCCAGACACCCACAGGAGTAGCGAACTGCGCACTACCTCCCTAGGACACCAAGCTGGCTAATGAGCAGGCTCCTGGTGTCTCCGCCCAGACACCCACAGGAGTAGCGAACTGCGCGCTACCTCCCTAGGACACCAAGCTGGCTCATCAGCGGGCTCCTGGTGTCTCCGCCCAGACACCCACAGGAGTAGCGAACTGCGCGCTACCTCCCTAGGACACCAAGCTGGCTAATCAGCGGGCTCCTAGTGTCTCCGCCCAGACACCCACAGGAGTAGCGAACTGCGCACTACCTCCCTAGGACACCAAGCTGGCTAATGAGCAGGCTCCTGGTGTCTCCGCCCAGACACCCACAGGAGTAGCGAACTGCGCGCTACCTCCCTAGGATACCAAGCTGGCTAATGAGCAGGCTCCTGGTGTCTCCGCCCAGACACCCACAGGAGTAGCGAACTGCGCGCTACCTCCCTAGGACACCAAGCTGGCTAATGAGCGGGCTCCTGGTGTCTCCGCCCAGACACCACAGGAGTAGCGAACTGCGCGCTACCTCCCTAGGACACCAAGCTGGCTAATGAGCGGGCTCCTGGTGTCTCCGCCCAGATACCCACAGGAGTAGCGAACTGCGCGCTACCTCCCTAGGACACCAAGCTGGCTAATGAGCGGGCTCCTGGTGTCTCCGCCCAGACACCCACAGGAGTAGCGAACTGCGCACTACCTTCCTAGGACACCAAGCTGGCTAATCTGCAGGCTCCTGGTGTCTCCGCCCAGACACCCACAGGAGTAGCGAACTGCGCGCTACCTCCCTAGGACACCAAGCTGGCTAATGAGCGGGCTCTTGGTGTCTCCACCCAGACACCCACAGGAGTAGCGAACTGCGCGCTACCTCCCTAGGACACCAAGCTGGCTCATGAGCGGGCTCTTGGTGTCTCCACCCAGACACCCACAGGAGTAGCGAACTGCGCGCTACCTCCCTAGGACACCAAGCTGGCTAATGAGCGGGCTCCTGGTGTCTCCGCCCAGACACCCACAGGAGTAGCGAACTGCGCGCTACCTCCCTAGGACACCAAGCTGGCTAATGAGCGGGCTCTTGGTGTCTCCGCCCAGACACCCACAGGAGTAGCGAACTGCGCGCTACCTCCCTAGGACACCAAGCTGGCTAATGAGCGGGCTCCTGGTGTCTCCACCCAGACACCCACAGGAGTAGCGAACTGCGCGCTACCTCCCTAGGACACCAAGCTGGCTCATGAGCGGGCTCCTGGTGTCTCCGCCCAGACACCCACAGGAGTAGCGAACTGCGCGCTACCTCCCTAGGACACCAAGCTGGCTAATGAGCGGGCTCCTGGTGTCTCCGCCCAGACACCCACAGGAGTAGCGAACTGCGCACTACCTCCCTAGGACACCAAGCTGGCTAATGAGCGGGCTCCTGGTGTCTCCGCCCAGACACCCACAGGAGTAGCGAACTGCGCACTACCTCCCTAGGACACCAAGCTGGCTAATGAGCGGGCTCCTGGTGTCTCCGCCCAGACACCCACAGGAGTAGCGAACTGCGCGCTACCTCCCTAGGACACCAAGCTGGCTAATGAGCGGGCTCCTGGTGTCTCCCCCCAGACACCCACAGGAGTAGCGAACTGCGCACTACCTCCCTAGGACACCAAGCTGGCTAATCAGCAGGCTCCTGGTGTCTCTGCCCAGACACCCACAGGAGTAGCGAACTGCGCGCTACCTCCCTAGGACACCAAGCTGGCTAATCAGCAGGCTCCTAGTGTCTCCGCCCAGACACCCACAGGAGTAGCGAACTGCGCGCTACCTCCCTAGGACACCAAGCTGGCTAATCAGCGGGCTCCTGGTGTCTCTGCCCAGACACCCACAGGAGAAGCGAACTGCGCGCTACCTCCCTAGGACACCAAGCTGGCTAATCAGCGGGCTCCTGGTGTCTCTGCCCAGACACCCACAGGAGTAGCGAACTGCGCGCTACCTCCCTAGGACACCAAGCTGGCTAATGAGCGGGCTCCTGGTGTCTCCGCCCAGACACCCACAGGAGTAGCGAACTGCGCGCTACCTCCCTAGGACACCAAGCTGACTAATGAGTGGGCTACTGGTGTCTCCGCCCAGACACCCACAGGAGTAGCGAACTGCGCACTACCTCCCTAGGACACCAAGCTGGCTGATCAGCGGGCTCCTGGTGTCTCCACCCAGACACCCACAGGAGTAGCGAACTGCGCGCTACCTCCCTAGGACACCAAGCTGGCTGATCAGCGGGCTCCTGGTGTCTCCACCCAGACACCCACAGGAGTAGCGAACTGCGCGCTACCTCCCTAGGACACCAAGCTGGCTCATCAGCGGGCTCCTGGTGTCTCTGCCCAGACACCCACAGGAGTAGCGAACTGCGCACTACCTCCCTAGGACACCAAGCTGGCTAATCAGCAGGCTCCTGGTGTCTCCGCCCAGACACCCACAGGAGTAGCGAACTGCGCGCTACCTCCCTAGGACACCAAGCTGGCTGATCAGCGGGCTCCTGGTGTCTCCGCCCAGACACCCACAGGAGTAGCGAACTGCGCGCTACCTCCCTAGGACACCAAGCTGGCTGATCAGCGGGCTCCTAGTGTCTCCGCCCAGACACCCACAGGAGTAGCGAACTGCGCACTACCTCCCTAGGACACCAAGCTGGCTAATGAGTGGGCTACTGGTGTCTCCGCCCAGACACCCACAGGAGTAGCGAACTGCGCGCTACCTCCCTAGGACACCAAGCTGGCTAATGAGCGGGCTCCTGGTGTCTCCGCCCAGACACCCACAGGAGTAGCGAACTGCGCACTACCTCCCTAGGACACCAAGCTGGCTAATCAGCGGGCTCCTGGTGTCTCTGCCCAGACACCCACAGGAGTAGCGAACTGCGCGCTACCTCCCTAGGACACCAAGCTGGCTAATCAGCGGGCTCCTGGTGTCTCCACCCAGACACCCACAGGAGTAGCGAACTGCGCACTACCTCCCTAGGACACCAAGCTGGCTAATGAGCGGGCTCCTGGTGTCTCCGCCCAGACACCCACAGGAGTAGCGAACTGCGCACTACCTCCCTAGGACACCAAGCTGGCTAATCAGCGGGCTCCTGGTGTCTCCGCCCAGACACCCACAGGAGTAGCGAACTGCGCGCTACCTCCCTAGGACACCAAGCTGGCTAATCAGCGGGCTCCTGGTGTCTCCGCCCAGACACCCACAGGAGTAGCGAACTGCGCGCTACCTCCCTAGAACACCAAGCTGGCTAATCAGCGGGCTCCTGGTGTCTCCACCCAGACACCCACAGGAGTAGCGAACTGCGCGCTACCTCCCTAGGACACCAGGCTGGCCCATCAGCGGGCTCCTGGTGTCTCCGCCCAGACACCCACAGGAGTAGCGAACTGCGCGCTACCTCCCTAGGACACCAAGCTGGCTAATGAGCGGGCTCCTGGTGTCTCCGCCCAGACACCCACAGGAGTAGCGAACTGCGCGCTACCTCCCTAGGACACCAAGCTGGCTCATCAGCGGGCTCCTGGTGTCTCCGCCCAGACACCCACAGGAGTAGCGAACTGCGCGCTACCTCCCTAGGACACCAAGCTGGCTAATGAGTGGGCTACTGGTGTCTCCACCCAGACACCCACAGGAGTAGCGAACTGCGCGCTACCTCCCTAGGACACCAAGCTGGCTCATCAGCGGGCTCCTGGTGTCTCTGCCCAGACACCCACAGGAGTAGCGAACTGCGCACTACCTCCCTAGGACACCAAGCTGGCTCATCAGCGGGCTCCTGGTGTCTCCACCCAGACACCCACAGGAGTAGCGAACTGCGCGCTACCTCCCTAGGACACCAAGCTGGCTAATGAGCGGGCTCCTGGTGTCTCCGCCCAGACACCCACAGGAGTAGCGAACTGCGCGCTACCTCCCTAGGACACCAAGCTGGCTAATCAGCGGGCTCCTGGTGTCTCCGCCCAGACACCCACAGGAGTAGCGAACTGCGCGCTACCTCCCTAGGACACCAAGCTGGCTCATCAGCGGGCTCCTGGTGTCTCCCCCCAGACACCCACAGGAGTAGCGAACTGCGCGCTACCTCCCTAGGACACCAAGCTGGCTAATGAGCGGGCTCATGGTGTCTCCGCCCAGACACCCACAGGAGTAGCGAACTGCGCGCTACCTCCCTAGGACACCAAGCTGACTCATCAGCGGGCTCCTGGTGTCTCCGCCCAGACACCCACAGGAGTAGCGAACTGCGCGCTACCTCCCTAGGACACCAAGCTGGCTCATCAGCGGGCTCCTGGTGTCTCCGCCCAGACACCCACAGGAGTAGCGAACTGCGCGCTACCTCCCTAGGACACCAAGCTGGCTAACGAGCGGGCTCCTGGTGTCTCCGCCCAGACACTCACAGGAGTAGCGAACTGCGCGCTACCTCCCTAGGACACCAAGCTGGCTAATCAGCGGGCTCCTGGTGTCTCGGCCCAGACACCCACAGGAGTAGCGAACTGCGCACTACCTCCCTAGGACACCAAGCTGGCTCATCAGTGGGCTCCTGGTATCTCTGCCCAGACACCCACAGGAGTAGCGAACTGCGCGCTACCTCCCTAGGATACCAAGCTGGCTGATCAGCGGGCTCCTGGTGTCTCCGCCCAGACACCCACAGGAGTAGCGAACTGCGCGCTACCTCCCTAGGACACCAAGCTGGCTAATCAGCGGGCTCCTGGTGTCTCTGCCCAGACACCCACAGGAGTAGCGAACTGCGCGCTACCTCCCTAGGACACCAAGCTGGCTAATCAGCGGGCTCCTGGTGTCTCCGCCCAGACACCCACAGGAGTAGCGAACTGCGCACTACCTCCCTAGGACACCAAGCTGGCTAATGAGCGGGCTCCTGGTGTCTCCGCCCAGACACCCACAGGAGTAGCGAACTGCGCGCTACCTCCCTAGGACACCAAGCTGGCTAATCAGCGGGCTCCTGGTGTCTCCGCCCAGACACCCACAGGAGTAGCGAACTGCGCGCTACCTCGCTAGGACACCAAGCTGGCTAATGAACGGGCTCCTGGTGTCTCCGCCCAGACACCCACAGGAGTAGCGAACTGCGCGCTACCTCCCTAGGACACCAAGCTGGCTAATGAGCGGGCTCCTGGTGTCTCCGCCCAGACACCCACAGGAGTAGCGAACTGCGCGCTATCTCCTTAGGACACCAAGCTGGCTCATCAGCGGGCTCCTGGTGTCTCCGCCCAGACACCCACAGGAGTAGCGAACTGCGCACTACCTCCCTAGGACACCAAGCTGGCTCATCAGCGGGCTACTGGTGTCTCCGCCCAGACACCCACAGGAGTAGCGAACTGCGCGCTATCTCCCTAGGACACCAAGCTGGCTCATCAGCGGGCTCCTGGTGTCTCCGCCCAGACACCCACAGGAGTAGCGAACTGCGCGCTACCTCCCTAGGACACCAAGCTGGCTCATCAGCGGGCTCCTGGTGTCTCCGCCCAGACACCCACAGGAGTAGCGAACTGCGCGCTACCTCCCTAGGACACCAAGCTGGCTAATCAGCGGGCTCCTGGTGTCTCCGCCCAGACACCCACAGGAGTAGCGAACTGCGCGCTACCTCCCTAGGACACCAAGCTGGCTAATGAGCGGGCTCCTGGTGTCTCCGCCCAGACACCCACAGGAGTAGCGAACTGCGCACTACCTCCCTAGGACACCAAGCTGGCTGATCAGCGGGCTCCTGGTGTCTCTGCCCAGACACCCACAGGAGTAGCGAACTGCGCACTACCTCCCTAGGACACCAAGCTGGCTGATGAGCGGGCTCCTGGTGTCTCCGCCCAGACACCCACAGGAGTAGCGAACTGCGCACTACCTCCCTAGGACACCAAGCTGGCTCATGAGCGGGCTCCTGGTGTCTCCGCCCAGACACCCACAGGAGTAGCGAACTGCGCGCTACCTCCCTTGGACACCAATCTGGCTAATCAGCGGGCTCCAGGTGTCTCCGCCCAGACACCCACAGTAGTAGCGAACTGCGCGCTACCTCCCTAGGACACCAAGCTGGCTGATCAGCGGGCTCCTGGTGTCTCCGCCCAGACACCCACAGGAGTAGCGAACTGCGCGCTACCTCCCTAGGACACCAAGCTGGCTAATCAGCGGGCTCCTGGTGTCTCCGCCCAGACACCCACAGGAGTAGCGAACTGCGCGCTACCTCCCTAGGACACCAAGCGGGCTAATCAGCGGGCTCCTGGTGTCTCTGCCCAGACACCCACAGGAGTAGCGAACTGCGCACTACCTCCCTAGGACACCAAGCTGGCTAATCAGCGGGCTCCTGGTGTCTCCGCCCAGACACCCACAGGAGTAGCGAACTGCGCGCTACCTCCCTAGGACACCAAGCTGGCTAATCAGCGGGCTCCTGGTGTCTCCGCCCAGACACCCACAGGAGTAGCGAACTGCGCGCTACCTCCCTAGGACACCAAGCTGGCTGATCAGCGGGCTCCTGGTGTCTCCCCCCAGACACCCACAGGAGTAGCGAACTGCGCACTACCTCCCTAGGACAAGAAGCTGGCTAATGAGCGGGCTCCTGGTGTCTCCGCCCAGACACCCACAGGAGTAGCGAACTGCGCACTACCTCCCTAGGACACCAAGCTGGCTAATGAGCGGGCTCCTGGTGTCTCCCCCCAGACACCCACAGGAGTAGCGAACTGCGCACTACCTCCCTAGGACACCAAGCTGGCTAATCAGCGGGCTCCTGGTGTCTCCGCCCAGACACGCACAGGAGTAGCGAACTGCGCGCTACCTCCCTAGGACACCAAGCTGGCTCATCAGCGGGCTCCTGGTGTCTCCGCCCAGACACCCACAGGAGTAGCGAACTGCGCGCTACCTCCCTAGGACACCAAGCTGGCTAATCAGCGGGCTCCTGGTGTCTCCCCCCAGACACCCACAGGAGTAGCGAACTGCGCGCTACCTCCCTAGGACACCAAGCTGGCTAATGAGCGGGCTCCTGGTGTCTCCACCCAGACACCCACAGGAGTAGCGAACTGCGCACTACCTCCCTAGGACACCAAGCTGGCTAATCAGCGGGCTCCTGGTGTCTCCGCCCAGACACCCACAGGAGTAGCGAACTGCGCACTACCTCCCTAGGACACCAAGCTGGCTAATCAGCGGGCTCCTGGTGTCTCCACCCAGACACCCACAGGAGTAGCGAACTGCGCACTACCTCCCTAGGACACCAAGCTGGCTAATCAGCGGGCTCCTGGTGTCTCCGCCCAGACACCCACAGGAGTAGCGAACTGCGCACTACCTCCCTAGGACACCAAGCTGGCTAATCAGCGGGCTCCTGGTGTCTCCGCCCAGACACCCACAGGAGTAGCGAACTGCGCACTACCTCCCTAGGACACCAAGCTGGCTAATCAGCGGGCTCCTGGTGTCTCCGCCCAGACACCCACAGGAGTAGCGAACTGCGCACTACCTCCCTAGGACACCAATCTGGCTAATGAGCGGGCTCCTGGTGTCTCCGCCCAGACACCCACAGGAGTAGCGAACTGCGCACTACCTCCCTAGGACACCAAGCTGGCTCATCAGCGGGCTCCTGGTGTCTCTGCCCAGACAACCACAGGAGTAGCGAACTGCGCACTACCTCCCTAGGACACCAAGCTGGCTAATCAGCGGGCTCCTGGTGTCTCCGCCCAGACACCCACAGGAGTAGCGAACTGCGCACTACCTCCCTAGGACACCAAGCTGGCTAATCAGCGGGCTCCTGGTGTCTCTGCCCAGACACCCACAGGAGTAGCGAACTGCGCGCTACCTCCCTAGGACACCAAGCTGGCTGATCAGCGGGCTCCTGGTGTCTCCACCCAGACACCCACAGGAGTAGCGAACTGCGCACTACCTCCCTAGGACACCAAGCTGGCTAATCAGCGGGCTCCTAGTGTCTCCGCCCAAACACCCACAGGAGTAGCGAACTGCGCACTACCTCCCTAGGACACCAAGCTGGCTCATCAGCGGGCTCCTGGTGTCTCTGCCCAGACACCCACAGGAGTAGCGAACTGCGCGCTACCTCCCTAGGACACCAAGCTGGCTGATCTGCGGGCTCCTGGTGTCTCCGCCCAGACACCCACAGGAGTAGCGAACTGCGCACTACCTCCCTAGGACACCAAGCTGGCTAATGAGCGGGCTCCTGGTGTCTCCGCCCAGACACCCACAGGAGTAGCGAACTGCGCGCTACCTCCCTAGGACACCAAGCTGGCTGATCAGCGGGCTCCTGGTGTCTCTGCCCAGATACCCACAGGAGTAGCGAACTGCGCGCTACCTCCCTAGGACACCAAGCTGGCTGATCAGCGGGCTCCTGGTGTCTCCGCCCAGACACCCACAGGAATAGCGAACTGCGCGCTACCTCCCTAGGACACCAAGCGGGCTAATCAGCGGGCTCCTGGTGTCTCCGCCCAGACACCCACAGGAGTAGCGAACTGCGCACTACCTCCCTAGGACACCAAGCTGGCTCATCAGCGGGCTCCTGGTGTCTCCGCCCAGACACCCACAGGAGTAGCGACCTGCGCACTACCTCCCTAGGACACCAAGCGGGCTAATCAGCGGGCTCCTGGTGTCTCCGCCCAGACACCCACAGGAGTAGCGAACTGCGCGCTACCTCCCTAGGACACCAAGCTGGCTAATGAGCGGGCTCCTGGTGTCTCCGCCCAGACACCCACAGGAGTAGCGAACTGCGCGCTACCTCCCTAGGACACCAAGCTGGCTAATGAGCGGGCTCCTGGTGTCTCCGCTCAGACACCCACAGGAGTAGCGAACTGCGCGCTACCTCCCTAGGACACCAAGCTGGCTAATCAGCGGGCTCCTAGTGTCTCCGCCCAGACACCCACAGGAGTAGCGAACTGCGCGCTACCTCCCTAGGACACCAAGCTGGCTAATGAGCGGGCTCCTGGTGTCTCCGCTCAGACACCCACAGGAGTAGCGAACTGCGCACTACCTCCCTAGGACACCAAGCTGGCTAATCAGCGGGCTCCTGGTGTCTCCGCCCAGACACCCACAGGAGTAGCGAACTGCGCACTACCTCCCTAGGACACCAAGCTGGCTAATCAGCGGGCTCCTGGTGTCTCCACCCAGACACCCACAGGAGTAGCGAACTGCGCACTACCTCCCTAGGACACCAAGCTGGCTAATCAGCGGGCTCCTGGTGTCTCCGCCCAGACACCCACAGGAGTAGCGAACTGCGCACTACCTCCCTAGGACACCAAGCTGGCTAATCAGCGGGCTCCTGGTGTCTCCGCCCAGACACCCACAGGAGTAGCGAACTGCGCACTACCTCCCTAGGACACCAAGCTGGCTAATCAGCGGGCTCCTGGTGTCTCCGCCCAGACACCCACAGGAGTAGCGAACTGCGCACTACCTCCCTAGGACACCAATCTGGCTAATGAGCGGGCTCCTGGTGTCTCCGCCCAGACACCCACAGGAGTAGCGAACTGCGCACTACCTCCCTAGGACACCAAGCTGGCTCATCAGCGGGCTCCTGGTGTCTCTGCCCAGACAACCACAGGAGTAGCGAACTGCGCACTACCTCCCTAGGACACCAAGCTGGCTAATCAGCGGGCTCCTGGTGTCTCCGCCCAGACACCCACAGGAGTAGCGAACTGCGCACTACCTCCCTAGGACACCAAGCTGGCTAATCAGCGGGCTCCTGGTGTCTCTGCCCAGACACCCACAGGAGTAGCGAACTGCGCGCTACCTCCCTAGGACACCAAGCTGGCTGATCAGCGGGCTCCTGGTGTCTCCACCCAGACACCCACAGGAGTAGCGAACTGCGCACTACCTCCCTAGGACACCAAGCTGGCTAATCAGCGGGCTCCTAGTGTCTCCGCCCAAACACCCACAGGAGTAGCGAACTGCGCACTACCTCCCTAGGACACCAAGCTGGCTCATCAGCGGGCTCCTGGTGTCTCTGCCCAGACACCCACAGGAGTAGCGAACTGCGCGCTACCTCCCTAGGACACCAAGCTGGCTGATCTGCGGGCTCCTGGTGTCTCCGCCCAGACACCCACAGGAGTAGCGAACTGCGCACTACCTCCCTAGGACACCAAGCTGGCTAATGAGCGGGCTCCTGGTGTCTCCGCCCAGACACCCACAGGAGTAGCGAACTGCGCGCTACCTCCCTAGGACACCAAGCTGGCTGATCAGCGGGCTCCTGGTGTCTCTGCCCAGATACCCACAGGAGTAGCGAACTGCGCGCTACCTCCCTAGGACACCAAGCTGGCTGATCAGCGGGCTCCTGGTGTCTCCGCCCAGACACCCACAGGAATAGCGAACTGCGCGCTACCTCCCTAGGACACCAAGCGGGCTAATCAGCGGGCTCCTGGTGTCTCCGCCCAGACACCCACAGGAGTAGCGAACTGCGCACTACCTCCCTAGGACACCAAGCTGGCTCATCAGCGGGCTCCTGGTGTCTCCGCCCAGACACCCACAGGAGTAGCGACCTGCGCACTACCTCCCTAGGACACCAAGCGGGCTAATCAGCGGGCTCCTGGTGTCTCCGCCCAGACACCCACAGGAGTAGCGAACTGCGCGCTACCTCCCTAGGACACCAAGCTGGCTCATCAGCGGGCTCCTGGTGTCTCTGCCCAGACACCCACAGGAGTAGCGAACTGCGCGCTACCTCCCTAGGACACCAAGCTGGCTAATGAGCGGGCTCCTGGTGTCTCCGCCCAGACACCCACAGGAGTAGCGAACTGCGCGCTACCTCCCTAGGACACCAAGCTGGCTAATGAGCGGGCTCCTGGTGTCTCCGCTCAGACACCCACAGGAGTAGCGAACTGCGCGCTACCTCCCTAGGACACCAAGCTGGCTAATCAGCGGGCTCCTAGTGTCTCCGCCCAGACACCCACAGGAGTAGCGAACTGCGCGCTACCTCCCTAGGACACCAAGCTGGCTAATGAGCGGGCTCCTGGTGTCTCCGCTCAGACACCAACAGGAGTAGCGAACTGCGCACTACCTCCCTAGGACACCAAGCTGGCTAATCAGCGGGCTCCTGGTGTCTCCGCCCAGACACCCACAGGAGTAGCGAACTGCGCACTACCTCCCTAGGACACCAAGCTGGCTAATCAGCGGGCTCCTGGTGTCTCCACCCAGACACCCACAGGAGTAGCGAACTGCGCACTACCTCCCTAGGACACCAAGCTGGCTAATCAGCGGGCTCCTGGTGTCTCCGCCCAGACACCCACAGGAGTAGCGAACTGCGCACTACCTCCCTAGGACACCAAGCTGGCTAATCAGCGGGCTCCTGGTGTCTCCGCCCAGACACCCACAGGAGTAGCGAACTGCGCACTACCTCCCTAGGACACCAAGCTGGCTAATCAGCGGGCTCCTGGTGTCTCCGCCCAGACACCCACAGGAGTAGCGAACTGCGCACTACCTCCCTAGGACACCAATCTGGCTAATGAGCGGGCTCCTGGTGTCTCCGCCCAGACACCCACAGGAGTAGCGAACTGCGCACTACCTCCCTAGGACACCAAGCTGGCTCATCAGCGGGCTCCTGGTGTCTCTGCCCAGACAACCACAGGAGTAGCGAACTGCGCACTACCTCCCTAGGACACCAAGCTGGCTAATCAGCGGGCTCCTGGTGTCTCCGCCCAGACACCCACAGGAGTAGCGAACTGCGCACTACCTCCCTAGGACACCAAGCTGGCTAATCAGCGGGCTCCTGGTGTCTCTGCCCAGACACCCACAGGAGTAGCGAACTGCGCGCTACCTCCCTAGGACACCAAGCTGGCTGATCAGCGGGCTCCTGGTGTCTCCACCCAGACACCCACAGGAGTAGCGAACTGCGCACTACCTCCCTAGGACACCAAGCTGGCTAATCAGCGGGCTCCTAGTGTCTCCGCCCAAACACCCACAGGAGTAGCGAACTGCGCACTACCTCCCTAGGACACCAAGCTGGCTCATCAGCGGGCTCCTGGTGTCTCTGCCCAGACACCCACAGGAGTAGCGAACTGCGCGCTACCTCCCTAGGACACCAAGCTGGCTGATCTGCGGGCTCCTGGTGTCTCCGCCCAGACACCCACAGGAGTAGCGAACTGCGCACTACCTCCCTAGGACACCAAGCTGGCTAATGAGCGGGCTCCTGGTGTCTCCGCCCAGACACCCACAGGAGTAGCGAACTGCGCGCTACCTCCCTAGGACACCAAGCTGGCTGATCAGCGGGCTCCTGGTGTCTCTGCCCAGATACCCACAGGAGTAGCGAACTGCGCGCTACCTCCCTAGGACACCAAGCTGGCTGATCAGCGGGCTCCTGGTGTCTCCGCCCAGACACCCACAGGAGTAGCGAACTGCGCGCTACCTCCCTAGGACACCAAGCGGGCTAATCAGCGGGCTCCTGGTGTCTCCGCCCAGACACCCACAGGAGTAGCGAACTGCGCACTACCTCCCTAGGACACCAAGCTGGCTCATCAGCGGGCTCCTGGTGTCTCCGCCCAGACACCCACAGGAGTAGCGACCTGCGCACTACCTCCCTAGGACACCAAGCGGGCTAATCAGCGGGCTCCTGGTGTCTCCGCCCAGACACCCACAGGAGTAGCGAACTGCGCGCTACCTCCCTAGGACACCAAGCTGGCTCATCAGCGGGCTCCTGGTGTCTCTGCCCAGACACCCACAGGAGTAGCGAACTGCGCGCTACCTCCCTAGGACACCAAGCTGGCTAATGAGCGGGCTCCTGGTGTCTCCGCCCAGACACCCACAGGAGTAGCGAACTGCGCGCTACCTCCCTAGGACACCAAGCTGGCTAATGAGCGGGCTCCTGGTGTCTCCGCTCAGACACCCACAGGAGTAGCGAACTGCGCGCTACCTCCCTAGGACACCAAGCTGGCTAATCAGCGGGCTCCTAGTGTCTCCGCCCAGACACCCACAGGAGTAGCGAACTGCGCGCTACCTCCCTAGGACACCAAGCTGGCTAATGAGCGGGCTCCTGGTGTCTCCGCTCAGACACCCACAGGAGTAGCGAACTGCGCACTACCTCCCTAGGACACCAAGCTGGCTAATCAGCGGGCTCCTGGTGTCTCCGCCCAGACACCCACAGGAGTAGCGAACTGCGCACTACCTCCCTAGGACACCAAGCTGGCTAATGAGCGGGCTCCTGGTGTCTCCGCCCAGACACCCACAGGAGTAGCGAACTGCGCGCTACCTCCCTAGGACACCAAGCTGGCTCATCAGCGGGCTCCTGGTGTCTCCGCCCAGACACCCACAGGAGTAGCGAACTGCGCGCTACCTCCCTAGGACACCAAGCTGGCTAATCAGCGGGCTCCTGGTGTCTCCGCCCAGACACCCACAGGAGTAGCGAACTGCGCGCTACCTCCCTAGGACACCAAGCTGGCTAATGAACGGGCTCCTGGTGTCTCCGCCCAGACACCCACAGGAGTAGCGAACTGCGCGCTACCTCCCTAGGACACCAAGCTGGCTAATGAGCGGGCTCCTGGTGTCTCCGCCCAGACACCCACAGGAGTAGCGAACTGCGCGCTATCTCCCTAGGACACCAAGCTGGCTCATCAGCGGGCTCCTGGTGTCTCCGCCCAGACACCCACAGGAGTAGCGAACTGCGCACTACCTCCCTAGGACACCAAGCTGGCTCATCAGCGGGCTACTGGTGTCTCCGCCCAGACACCCACAGGAGTAGCGAACTGCGCGGTATCTCCCTAGGACACCAAGCTGGCTCATCAGCGGGCTCCTGGTGTCTCCGCCCAGACACCCACAGGAGTAGCGAACTGCGCGCTACCTCCCTAGGACACCAAGCTGGCTCATCAGCGGGCTCCTGGTGTCTCCGCCCAGACACCCACAGGAGTAGCGAACTGCGCGCTACCTCCCTAGGACACCAAGCTGGCTAATCAGCGGGCTCCTGGTGTCTCCGCCCAGACACCCACAGGAGTAGCGAACTGCGCGCTACCTCCCTAGGACACCAAGCTGGCTAATGAGCGGGCTCCTGGTGTCTCCGCCCAGACACCCACAGGAGTAGCGAATTGCGCACTACCTCCCTAGGACACCAAGCTGGCTGATCAGCGGGCTCCTGGTGTCTCTGCCCAGACACCCACAGGAGTAGCGAACTGCGCACTACCTCCCTAGGACACCAAGCTGGCTGATGAGCGGGCTCCTGGTGTCTCCGCCCAGACACCCACAGGAGTAGCGAACTGCGCACTACCTCCCTAGGACACCAAGCTGGCTCATGAGCGGGCTCCTGGTGTCTCCGCCCAGACACCCACAGGAGTAGCGAACTGCGCGCTACCTCCCTAGGACACCAATCTGGCTAATCAGCGGGCTCCTGGTGTCTCCGCCCAGACACCCACAGTAGTAGCGAACTGCGCGCTACCTCCCTAGGACACCAAGCTGGCTGATCAGCGGGCTCCTGGTGTCTCCGCCCAGACACACACAGGAGTAGCGAACTGCGCGCTACCTCCCTAGGACACCAAGCTGGCTAATCAGCGGGCTCCTGGTGTCTCCGCCCAGACACCCACAGGAGTAGCGAACTGCGCGCTACCTCCCTAGGACACCAAGCGGGCTAATCAGCGGGCTCCTGGTGTCTCTGCCCAGACACCCACAGGAGTAGCGAACTGCGCACTACCTCCCTAGGACACCAAGCTGGCTAATCAGCGGGCTCCTGGTGTCTCCGCCCAGACACCCACAGGAGTAGCGAACTGCGCGCTACCTCCCTAGGACACCAAGCTGGCTAATCAGCGGGCTCCTGGTGTCTCCGCCCAGACACCCACAGGAGTAGCGAACTGCGCGCTACCTCCCTAGGACACCAAGCTGGCTGATCAGCGGGCTCCTGGTGTCTCCCCCCAGACACCCACAGGAGTAGCGAACTGCGCACTACCTCCCTAGGACAAGAAGCTGGCTAATGAGCGGGCTCCTGGTGTCTCCGCCCAGACACCCACAGGAGTAGCGAACTGCGCACTACCTCCCTAGGACACCAAGCTGGCTAATGAGCGGGCTCCTGGTGTCTCCCCCCAGACACCCACAGGAGTAGCGAACTGCGCACTACCTCCCTAGGACACCAAGCTGGCTAATCAGCGGGCTCCTGGTGTCTCCGCCCAGACACCCACAGGAGTAGCGAACTGCGCGCTACCTCCCTAGGACACCAAGCTGGCTCATCAGCGGGCTCCTGGTGTCTCCGCCCAGACACCCACAGGAGTAGCAAACTGCGCGCTACCTCCCTAGGACACCAAGCTGGCTAATCAGCGGGCTCCTGGTGTCTCCCCCCAGACACCCACAGGAGTAGCGAACTGCGCGCTACCTCCCTAGGACACCAAGCTGAATAATGAGCGGGCTCCTGGTGTCTCCACCCAGACACCCACAGGAGTAGCGAACTGCGCACTACCTCCCTAGGACACCAAGCTGGCTAATCAGCGGGCTCCTGGTGTCTCCGCCCAGACACCCACAGGAGTAGCGAACTACGCACTACCTCCCTAGGACACCAAGCTGGCTAATCAGCGGGCTCCTGGTGTCTCCACCCAGACACCCACAGGAGTAGCGAACTGCGCACTACCTCCCTTGGACACCAAGCTGGCTAATCAGCGGGCTCCTGGTGTCTCCGCCCAGACACCCACAGGAGTAGCGAACTGCGCACTACCTCCCTAGGACACCAAGCTGGCTAATCAGCGGGCTCCTGGTGTCTCCGCCCAGACACCCACAGGAGTAGCGAACTGCGCACTACCTCCCTAGGACACCAAGCTGGCTAATCAGCGGGCTCCTGGTGTCTCCGCCCAGACACCCACAGGAGTAGCGAACTGCGCACTACCTCCCTAGGACACCAAGCTGGCTAATCAGCGGGCTCCTGGTGTCTCCGCCCAGACACCCACAGGAGTAGCGAACTGCGCACTACCTCCCTAGGACACCAAGCTGGCTAATCAGCGGGCTCCTGGTGTCTCTGCCCAGACACCCACAGGAGTAGCGAACTGCGCGCTACCTCCCTAGGACACCAAGCTGGCTGATCAGCGGGCTCCTGGTGTCTCCACCCAGACACCCACAGGAGTAGCGAACTGCGCACTACCTCCCTAGGACACCAAGCTGGCTAATCAGCGGGCTCCTAGTGTCTCCGCCCAGACACCCACAGGAGTAGCGAACTGCGCACTACCTCCCTAGGACACCAAGCTGGCTCATCAGCGGGCTCCTGGTGTCTCTGCCCAGACACCCACAGGAGTAGCGAACTGCGCGCTACCTCCCTAGGACACCAAGCTGGCTGATCTGCGGGCTCCTGGTGTCTCCGCCCAGACACCCACAGGAGTAGCGAACTGCGCACTACCTCCCTAGGACACCAAGCTGGCTAATGAGCGGGCTCCTGGTGTCTCCGCCCAGACACCCACAGGAGTAGCGAACTGCGCGCTACCTCCCTAGGACACCAAGCTGGCTGATCAGCGGGCTCCTGGTGTCTCTGCCCAGACACCCACAGGAGTAGCGAACTGCGCGCTACCTCCCTAGGACACCAAGCTGGCTGATCAGCGGGCTCCTGGTGTCTCCGCCCAGACACCCACAGGAGTAGCGAACTGCGCGCTACCTCCCTAGGACACCAAGCGGGCTAATCAGCGGGCTCCTGGTGTCTCCGCCCAGACACCCACAGGAGTAGCGAACTGCGCACTACCTCCCTAGGACACCAAGCTGGCTCATCAGCGGGCTCCTGGTGTCTCCGCCCAGACACCCACAGGAGTAGCGAACTGCGCACTACCTCCCTAGGACACCAAGCTGGCTCATCAGCGGGCTCCTGGTGTCTCCGCCCAGACACCCACAGGAGTAGCGAACTGCGCACTACCTCCCTAGGACACCAAGCTGGCTCATCAGCGGGCTCCTGGTGTCTCCGCCCAGACACCCACAGGAGTAGCGAACTGCGCGCTACCTCCCTAGGACACCAAGCTGGCTCATCAGCGGGCTCCTGGTGTCTCTGCCCAGACACCCACAGGAGTAGCGAACTGCGCGCTACCTCCCTAGGACACCAAGCTGGCTAATGAGCGGGCTCCTGGTGTCTCCGCCCTGACACCCACAGGAGTAGCGAACTGCGCGCTACCTCCCTAGGACACCAAGCTGGCTAATGAGCGGGCTCCTGGTGTCTCCGCTCAGACACCCACAGGAGTAGCGAACTGCGCGCTACCTCCCTAGGACACCAAGCTGGCTAATCAGCGGGCTCCTAGTGTCTCCGCCCAGACACCCACAGGAGTAGCGAACTGCGCGCTACCTCCCTAGGACACCAAGCTGGCTAATGAGCGGGCTCCTGGTGTCTCCGCTCAGACACCCACAGGAGTAGCGAACTGCGCACTACCTCCCTAGGACACCAAGCTGGCTAATCAGCGGGCTCCTGGTGTCTCCGCCCAGACACCCACAGGAGTAGCGAACTGCGCCCTACCTCCCTAGGACACCAAGCTGGCTAATCAGCGGGCTCCTGGTGTCTCTGCCCAGACACCCACAGGAGTAGCGAACTGCGCACTACCTCCCTAGGACACCAAGCTGGCTGATCAGCGGGCTCCTGGTGTCTCCGCCCAGACACCCACAGGAGTAGCGAACTGCGCGCTACCTCCCTAGGACACCAAGCTGGCTAATCAGCGGGCTCCTGGTGTCTCCGCCCAGACACCCACAGGAGTAGCGAACTGCGCGCTACCTCCCTAGGACACCAAGCTGGCTCATCAGCGGGCTCCTGGTGTCTCCGCCCAGACACCCACAGGAGTAGCGAACTGCGCGCTACCTCCCTAGGACACCAAGCTGGCTAATCAGCGGGCTCCTGGTGTCTCCGCCCAGACACCCACAGGAGTAGCGAACTGCGCGCTACCTCCCTAGGACACCAAGCTGGCTAATCAGCGGGCTCCTGGTGTCTCCGCCCAGACACCCACAGGAGTAGCGAACTGCGCGCTACCTCCCTAGGACACCAAGCTGGCTAATGAGCGGGCTCCTGGTGTCTCTGCCCAGACACCCACAGGAGTAGCGAACTGCGCGCTACCTCCCTAGGACACCAAGCTGGCTGATCAGCGGGCTCCTGGTGTCTCTGCCCAGACACCCACAGGAGTAGCGAACTGCACGCTACCTCCCTAGGACACCAAGCTGGCTAATCAGCGGGCTCCTGGTGTCTCTGCCCAGACACCCACAGGAGTAGCGAACTGCGCGCTACCTCCCTAGGACACCAAGCTGGCTAATCAGCGGGCTCCTGGTGTCTCCGCCCAGACACCCACAGGAGTAGCGAACTGCGCACTACCTCCCTAGGACACCAAGCTGGCTAATGAGCGGGCTCCTGGTGTCTCCGCCCAGACACCCACAGGAGTAGCGAACTGCGCACTACCTCCCTAGGACACCAAGCTGGCTAATGAGCGGGCTCCTGGTGTCTCTGCCCAGACACCCACAGGAGTAGCGAACTGCGCGCTACCTCCCTAGGACACCAAGCTGGCTAATCAGCGGGCTCCTGGTGTCTCTGCCCAGACACCCACAGGAGTAGCGAACTGCGCACTACCTCCCTAGGACACCAAGCTGGCTCATCAGCGGGCTCCTGGTGTCTCTGCCCAGACACCCACAGGAGTAGCGAACTGCGCGCTACCTCCCTAGGACACCAAGCTGGCTAATCAGCGGGCTCCTGGTGTCTCCACCCAGACACCCACAGGAGTAGCGAACTGCGCGCTACCTCCCTAGGACACCAAGCTGGCTAATCAGCGGGCTCCTGGTGTCTCCGCCCAGACACCCACAGGAGTAGCGAACTGCGCGCTACCTCCCTAGGACACCAAGCTGGCTAATGAGCGGGCTCCTGGTGTCTCCACCCAGACACCCACAGGAGTAGCGAACTGCGCGCTACCTCCCTAGGACACCAAGCTGGCTAATCAGCGGGCTCCTGGTGTCTCCGCCCAGACACCCACAGGAGTAGCGAACTGCGCGCTACCTCCCTAGGACACCAAGCTGGCTAATCAGCAGGCTCCTAGTGTCTCCGCCCAGACACCCACAGGAGTAGCGAACTGCGCGCTACCTCCCTAGGACACCAAGCTGGCTAATGAGCGGGCTCCTGGTGTCTCCGCCCAGACACCCACAGGAGTAGCGAACTGCGCGCTACCTCCCTAGGACACCAAGCTGGCTCATCAGCGGGCTCCTGGTGTCTCCGCCCAGACACCCACAGGAGTAGCGAACTGCGCGCTACCTCCCTAGGACACCAAGCTGGCTAATGAGCGGGCTCCTGGTGTCTCCGCCCAGACACCCACAGGAGTAGCGAACTGCGCGCTACCTCCCTAGGACACCAAGCTGGCTAATGAGCGGGCTCCTGGTGTCTCCGCCCAGACACCCACAGGAGTAGCGAACTGCGCGCTACCTCCCTAGGACACCAAGCTGGCTGATCAGCGGGCTCCTGGTGTCTCCGCCCAGACACCCACAGGAGTAGCGAACTGCGCACTACCTCCCTAGGACACCAAGCTGGCTGATCAGCGGGCTCCTGGTGTCTCTGCCCAGACACCCACAGGAGTAGCGAACTGCGCACTACCTCCCTAGGACACCAAGCTGGCTAATGAGCGGGCTCCTGGTGTCTCCACCCAGACACCCACAGGAGTAGCGAACTGCGCACTACCTCCCTAGGACACCAAGCTGGCTAATGAGCGGGCTCCTGGTGTCTCCGCCCAGACACCCACAGGAGTAGCGAACTGCGCGCTACCTCCCTAGGACACCAAGCTGGCTAATCAGCGGGCTCCTGGTGTCTCCACCCAGACACCCACAGGAGTAGCGAACTGCGCGCTACCTCCCTAGGACACCAAGCTGGCTAATCAGCGGGCTCCTGGTGTCTCCGCCCAGACACCCACGGGAGTAGCGAACTGCGCACTACCTCCCTAGGACACCAAGCTGGCTAATCAGCGGGCTCCTGGTGTCTCCGCCCAGACACCCACAGGAGTAGCGAACTGCGCACTACCTCCCTAGGACACCAAGCTGGCTAATGAGCGGGCTCCTGGTGTCTCCGCCCAGACACCCACAGGAGTAGCGAACTGCGCACTACCTCCCTAGGACACCAAGCTGGCTAATGAGCGGGCTCCTGGTGTCTCCGCCCAGACACCCACAGGAGTAGCGAACTGCGCGCTACCTCCCTAGGACACCAAGCTGGGTAATCAGCGGGGTCCTGGTGTCTCCGCCCAGACACCCACAGGAGTAGCGAACTGCGCACTACCTCCCTAGGACACCAAGCTGGCTAATGAGCGGGCTCCTGGTGTCTCCGCCCAGACACCCACAGGAGTAGCGAACTGCGCGCTACCTCCCTAGGACACCAAGCTGGCTAATCAGCGGGCTACTGGTGTCTCCGCCCAGACACCCACAGGAGTAGCGAACTGCGCGCTACCTCCCTAGGACACCAAGCTGGCTAATGAGCGGGCTCCTGGTGTCTCTGCCCAGACACCCATAGGAGTAGCGAACTGCGCGCTACCTCCCTAGGACACCAAGCTGGCTAATGAGCGGGCTCCTGGTGTCTCTGCCCAGACACCCACAGGAGTAGCGAACTGCGCGCTACCTCCCTAGGACACCAAGCTGGCTCATCAGCGGGCTCCTGGTGTCTCCGCCCAGACACCCACAGGAGTAGCGAACTGCGCGCTACCTCCCTAGGACACCAAGCTGGCCCATCAGCGGGCTCCTGGTGTCTCCGCCCAGACACCCACAGGAGTAGCGAACTGCGCGCTACCTCCCTAGGACACCAAGCTGGCTAATGAGCGGGCTCCTGGTGTCTCCGCCCAGACACCCACAGGAGTAGCGAACTGCGCACTACCTCCCTAGGACACCAAGCTGGCTAATGAGCGGGCTCCTGGTGTCTCTGCCCAGACACCCACAGGAGTAGCGAACTGCGCGCTACCTCCCTAGGACACCAAGCTGGCTAATCAGCGGGCTCCTGGTGTCTCCGCCCAGACACCCACAGGAGTAGCGAACTGCGCGCTACCTCCCTAGGACACCAAGCTGGCTAATGAGCGGGCTCCTGGTGTCTCCGCCCAGACACCCACCGGAGTAGCGAACTGCGCGCTACCTCCCTAGGACAGCAAGCTGGCTCATGAGCGGGCTCCTGGTGTCTCCGCCCAGACACCCACAGGAGTAGCGAACTGCGCCCTACCTCCCTAGGACACCAAGCTGGCTAATGAGCGGGCTCCTGGTGTCTCCGCCCAGACACCCACAGGAGTAGCGAACTGCGCACTACCTCCCTAGGACACCAAGCTGGCTGATCAGCGGGCTCCTAGTGTCTCCGCCCAGACACCCACAGGAGTAGCGAACTGCGCGCTACCTCCCTAGGACACCAAGCTGGCTAATGAGTGGGCTACTGGTGTCTCCGCCCAGACACCCACAGGAGTAGCGAACTGCGCGCTACCTCCCTAGGACACCAAGCTGGCTAATCAGCGGGCTCCTGGTGTCTCCGCCCAGACACCCACAGGAGTAGCGAACTGCGCACTACCTCCCTAGGACACCAAGCTGGCTAATGAGCGGGCTCCTGGTGTCTCCGCCCAGACACCCACAGGAGTAGCGAACTGCGCACTACCTCCCTAGGACACCAAGCTGGCTCATCAGCGGGCTCCTGGTGTCTCCGCCCAGACACCCACAGGAGTAGCGAACTGCGCGCTACCTCCCTAGGACACCAAGCTGGCTGATCAGCGGGCTCCTGGTGTCTCTGCCCAGACACCCACAGGAGTAGCGAACTGCGCGCTACCTCCCTAGGACACCAAGCTGGCTAATGAGCGGGCTCCTGGTGTCTCCGCCCAGACACCCACAGGAGTAGCGAACTGCGCGCTACCTCCCTAGGACACCAAGCTGGCTAATCAGCGGGCTCCTGGTGTCTCTGCCCAGACACCCACAGGAGTAGCGAACTGCGCGCTACCTCCCTAGGACACCAAGCTGGCTAATGAGCGGGCTCCTGGTGTCTCCACCCAGACACCCACAGGAGTAGCGAACTGCGCACTACCTCCCTAGGACACCAAGCTGGCTAATCAGCGGGCTCCTGGTGTATCCGCCCAGACACCCACAGGAGTAGCGAACTGCGCGCTACCTCCCTAGGACACCAAGCTGGCTAATGAGCGGGCTCCTGGTGTCTCCGCCCAGACACCCACAGGAGTAGCGAACTGCGCGCTACCTCCCTAGGACACCAAGCTGGCTCATCAGCGGGCTCCTGGTGTCTCCGCCCAGACACCCACAGGAGTAGCGAACTGCGCGCTACCTCCCCAGGACACCAAGCTGGCTAATGAGCGGGCTCCTGGTGTCTCTGCCCAGACACCCACAGGAGTAGCGAACTGCGCGCTACCTCCCTAGGACACCAAGCTGGCTGATCAGCGGGCTCCTGGTGTCTCCGCCCAGACACCCACAGGAGTAGCGAACTGCGCGCTACCTCCCTAGGACACCAAGCTGGCAAATCAGCGGGCTCCTGGTGTCTCCGCCCAGACACCCACAGGAGTAGCGAACTGCGCACTACCTCCCTAGGACACCAAGCTGGCTAATGAGCGGGCTCCTGGTGTCTCTGCCCAGACACCCACAGGAGTAGCGAACTGCGCGCTACCTCCCTAGGACACCAAGCTGGCTAATCAGCGGGCTCCTGGTGTCTCCGCCCAGACACCCACAGGAGTAGCGAACTGCGCACTACCTCCCTAGGACACCAAGCTGGCTAATGAGCGGGCTCCTGGTGTCTCCGCCCAGACACCCACAGGAGTAGCGAACTGCGCACTACCTCCCTAGGACACCAAGCTGGCTAATGAGCGGGCTCCTGGTGTCTCCGCCCAGACACCCACAGGAGTAGCGAACTGCGCGCTACCTCCCTAGGACACCAAGCTGGCTAATCAGCGGGCTCCTGGTGTCTCCGCCCAGACACCCACAGGAGTAGCGAACTGCGCACTACCTCCCTAGGACACCAAGCTGGCTAATGAGCGGGCTCCTGGTGTCTCCGCCCAGACACCCACAGGAGTAGCGAACTGCGCGCTACCTCCCTAGGACACCAAGCTGGCTAATCAGCGGGCTACTGGTGTCTCCGCCCAGACACCCACAGGAGTAGCGAACTGCGCGCTACCTCCCTAGGACACCAAGCTGGCTAATGAGCGGGCTCCTGGTGTCTCTGCCCAGACACCCACAGGAGTAGCGAACTGCGCGCTACCTCCCTAGGACACCAAGCTGGCTAATGAGCGGGCTCCTGGTGTCTCTGCCCAGACACCCACAGGAGTAGCGAACTGCGCGCTACCTCCCTAGGACACCAAGCTGGCTCATCAGCGGGCTCCTGGTGTCTCCGGCCAGACACCCACAGGAGTAGCGAACTGCGCGCTACCTCCCTAGGACACCAAGCTGGCCCATCAGCGGGCTCCTGGTGTCTCCGCCCAGACACCCACAGGAGTAGCGAACTGCGCGCTACCTCCCTAGGACACCAAGCTGGCTAATGAGCGGGCTCCTGGTGTCTCCGCCCAGACACCCACAGGAGTAGCGAACTGCGCACTACCTCCCTAGGACACCAAGCTGGCTAATGAGCGGGCTCCTGGTGTCTCTGCCCAGACACCCACAGGAGTAGCGAACTGCGCGCTACCTCCCTAGGACACCAAGCTGGCTAATCAGCGGGCTCCTGGTGTCTCCGCCCAGACACCCACAGGAGTAGCGAACTGCGCGCTACCTCCCTAGGACACCAAGCTGGCTAATGAGCGGGCTCCTGGTGTCTCCGCCCAGACACCCACCGGAGTAGCGAACTGCGCGCTACCTCCCTAGGACACCAAGCTGGCTCATGAGCGGGCTCCTGGTGTCTCCGCCCAGACACCCACAGGAGTAGCGAACTGCGCCCTACCTCCCTAGGACACCAAGCTGGCTAATGAGCGGGCTCCTGGTGTCTCCGCCCAGACACCCACAGGAGTAGCGAACTGCGCACTACCTCCCTAGGACACCAAGCTGGCTGATCAGCGGGCTCATGGTGTCTCCGCCCAGACACCCACAGGAGTAGCGAACTGCGCGCTACCTCCCTAGGACACCAAGCTGGCTAATCAGCGGGCTCCTGGTGTCTCCGCCCAGACACCCACAGGAGTAGCGAACTGCGCGCTACCTCCCTAGGACACCAAGCTGGCTAATGAACGGGCTCCTGGTGTCTCCGCCCAGACACCCACAGGAGTAGCGAACTGCGCGCTACCTCCCTAGGACACCAAGCTGGCTAATGAGCGGGCTCCTGGTGTCTCCGCCCAGACACCCACAGGAGTAGCGAACTGCGCGCTATCTCCCTAGGACACCAAGCTGGCTCATCAGCGGGCTCCTGGTGTCTCCGCCCAGACACCCACAGGAGTAGCGAACTGCGCACTACCTCCCTAGGACACCAAGCTGGCTCATCAGCGGGCTACTGGTGTCTCCGCCCAGACACCCACAGGAGTAGCGAACTGCGCGCTATCTCCCTAGGACACCAAGCTGGCTCATCAGCGGGCTCCTGGTGTCTCCGCCCAGACACCCACAGGAGTAGCGAACTGCGCGCTACCTCCCTAGGACACCAAGCTGGCTCATCAGCGGGCTCCTGGTGTCTCCGCCCAGACACCCACAGGAGTAGCGAACTGCGCGCTACCTCCCTAGGACACCAAGCTGGCTAATCAGCGGGCTCCTGGTGTCTCCGCCCAGACACCCACAGGAGTAGCGAACTGCGCGCTACCTCCCTAGGACACCAAGCTGGCTAATGAGCGGGCTCCTGGTGTCTCCGCCCAGACACCCACAGGAGTAGCGAACTGCGCACTACCTCCCTAGGACACCAAGCTGGCTGATCAGCGGGCTCCTGGTGTCTCTGCCCAGACACCCACAGGAGTAGCGAACTGCGCACTACCTCCCTAGGACACCAAGCTGGCTGATGAGCGGGCTCCTGGTGTCTCCGCCCAGACACCCACAGGAGTAGCGAACTGCGCACTACCTCCCTAGGACACCAAGCTGGCTCATGAGCGGGCTCCTGGTGTCTCCGCCCAGCCACCCACAGGAGTAGCGAACTGCGCGCTACCTCCCTAGGACACCAATCTGGCTAATCAGCGGGCTCCTGGTGTCTCCGCCCAGACACCCACAGTAGTAGCGAACTGCGCGCTACCTCCCTAGGACACCAAGCTGGCTGATCAGCGGGCTCCTGGTGTCTCCGCCCAGACACCCACAGGAGTAGCGAACTGCGCGCTACCTCCCTAGGACACCAAGCTGGCTAATCAGCGGGCTCCTGGTGTCTCCGCCCAGACACCCACAGGAGTAGCGAACTGCGCGCTACCTCCCTGGGACACCAAGCGGGCTAATCAGCGGGCTCCTGGTGTCTCTGCCCAGACACCCACAGGAGTAGCGAACTGCGCACTACCTCCCTAGGACACCAAGCTGGCTAATCAGCGGGCTCCTGGTGTCTCCGCCCAGACACCCACAGGAGTAGCGAACTGCGCGCTACCTCCCTAGGACACCAAGCTGGCTAATCAGCGGGCTCCTGGTGTCTCCGCCCAGACACCCACAGGAGTAGCGAACTGCGCGCTACCTCCCTAGGACACCAAGCTGGCTGATCAGCGGGCTCCTGGTGTCTCCCCCCAGACACCCACAGGAGTAGCGAACTGCGCACTACCTCCCTAGGACAAGAAGCTGGCTAATGAGCGGGCTCCTGGTGTCTCCGCCCAGACACCCACAGGAGTAGCGAACTGCGCACTACCTCCCTAGGACACCAAGCTGGCTAATGAGCGGGCTCCTGGTGTCTCCCCCCAGACACCCACAGGAGTAGCGAACTGCGCACTACCTCCCTAGGACACCAAGCTGGCTAATCAGCGGGCTCCTGGTGTCTCCGCCCAGACACCCACAGGAGTAGCGAACTGCGCGCTACCTCCCTAGGACACCAAGCTGGCTCATCAGCGGGCTCCTGGTGTCTCCGCCCAGACACCCACAGGAGTAGCGAACTGCGCGCTACCTCCCTAGGACACCAAGCTGGCTAATCAGCGGGCTCCTGGTGTCTCCCCCCAGACACCCACAGGAGTAGCGAACTGCGCGCTACCTCCCTAGGACACCAAGCTGGCTAATGAGCGGGCTCCTGGTGTCTCCACCCAGACACCCACAGGAGTAGCGAACTGCGCACTACCTCCCTAGGACACCAAGCTGGCTAATCAGCGGGCTCCTGGTGTCTCCGCCCAGACACCCACAGGAGTAGCGAACTGCGCACTACCTCCCTAGGACACCAAGCTGGCTAATCAGCGGGCTCCTGGTGTCTCCACCCAGACACCCACAGGAGTAGCGAACTGCGCACTACCTCCCTAGGACACCAAGCTGGCTAATCAGCGGGCTCCTGATGTCTCCGCCCAGACACCCACAGGAGTAGCGAACTGCGCACTACCTCCCTAGGACACCAAGCTGGCTAATTAGCGGGCTCCTGGTGTCTCCGCCCAGACACCCACAGGAGTAGCGAACTGCGCACTACCTCCCTAGGACACCAAGCTGGCTAATCAGCGGGCTCCTGGTGTCTCCGCCCAGACACCCACAGGAGTAGCGAACTGCGCACTACCTCCCTAGGACACCAAGCTGGCTAATGAGCGGGCTCCTGGTGTCTCCGCCCAGACACCCACAGGAGTAGCGAACTGCGCACTACCTCCCTAGGACACCAAGCTGGCTCATCAGCGGGCTCCTGGTGTCTCTGCCCAGACAACCACAGGAGTAGCGAACTGCGCACTACCTCCCTAGGACACCAAGCTGGCTAATCAGCGGGCTCCTGGTGTCTCCGCCCAGACACCCACAGGAGTAGCGAACTGCGCACTACCTCCCTAGGACACCAAGCTGGCTAATCAGCGGGCTCCTGGTGTCTCTGCCCAGACACCCACAGGAGTAGCGAACTGCGCGCTACCTCCCTAGGACACCAAGCTGGCTGATCAGCGGGCTCCTGGTGTCTCCACCCAGACACCCACAGGAGTAGCGAACTGCGCACTACCTCCCTAGGACACCAAGCTGGCTAATCAGCGGGCTCCTAGTGTCTCCGCCCAGACACCCACAGGAGTAGCGAACTGCGCACTACCTCCCTAGGACACCAAGCTGGCTCATCAGCGGGCTCCTGGTGTCTCTGCCCAGACACCCACAGGAGTAGCGAACTGCGCGCTACCTCCCTAGGACACCAAGCTGGCTGATCTGCGGGCTCCTGGTGTCTCCGCCCAGACACCCACAGGAGTAGCGAACTGCGCACTACCTCCCTAGGACACCAAGCTGGCTAATGAGCGGGCTCCTGGTGTCTCCGCCCAGACACCCACAGGAGTAGCGAACTGCGCGCTACCTCCCTAGGACACCAAGCTGGCTGATCAGCGGGCTCCTGGTGTCTCTGCCCAGACACCCACAGGAGTAGCGAACTGCGCGCTACCTCCCTAGGACACCAAGCTGGCTGATCAGCGGGCTCCTGGTGTCTCCGCCCAGACACCCACAGGAGTAGCGAACTGCGCGCTACCTCCCTAGGACACCAAGCGGGCTAATCAGCGGGCTCCTGGTGTCTCCGCCCAGACACCCACAGGAGTAGCGAACTGCGCACTACCTCCCTAGGACACCAAGCTGGCTCATCAGCGGGCTCCTGGTGTCTCCGCCCAGACACCCACAGGAGTAGCGAACTGCGCACTACCTCCCTAGGACACCAAGCTGGCTCATCAGCGGGCTCCTGGTGTCTCCGCCCAGACACCCACAGGAGTAGCGAACTGCGCACTACCTCCCTAGGACACCAAGCTGGCTCATCAGTGGGCTCCTGGTGTCTCCGCCCAGACACCCACAGGAGTAGCGAACTGCGCGCTACCTCCCTAGGACACCAAGCTGGCTCATCAGCGGGCTCCTGGTGTCTCTGCCCAGACACCCACAGGAGTAGCGAACTGCGCGCTACCTCCCTAGGACACCAAGCTGGCTAATGAGCGGGCTCCTGGTGTCTCCGCCCAGACACCCACAGGAGTAGCGAACTGCGCGCTACCTCCCTAGGACACCAAGCTGGCTAATGAGCGGGCTCCTGGTGTCTCCGCTCAGACACCCACAAGAGTAGCGAACTGCGCGCTACCTCCCTAGGACACCAAGCTGGCTAATCAGCGGGCTCCTAGTGTCTCCGCCCAGACACCCACAGGAGTAGCGAACTGCGCGCTACCTCCCTAGGACACCAAGCTGGCTAATGAGCGGGCTCCTGGTGTCTCCGCTCAGACACCAACAGGAGTAGCGAACTGCGCACTACCTCCCTAGGACACCAAGCTGGCTAATCAGCGGGCTCCTGGTGTCTCCGCCCAGACACCCACAGGAGTAGCGAACTGCGCCCTACCTCCCTAGGACACCAAGCTGGCTAATCAGCGGGCTCCTGGTGTCTCTGCCCAGACACCCACAGGAGTAGCGAACTGCGCACTACCTCCCTATGACACCAAGCTGGCTGATCAGCGGGCTCCTGGTGTCTCCGCCCAGACACCCACAGGAGTAGCGAACTGCGCGCTACCTCCCTAGGACACCAAGCTGGCTAATCAGCGGGCTCCTGGTGTCTCCGCCCAGACACCCACAGGAGTAGCGAACTGCGCGCTACCTCCCTAGGACACCAAGCTGGCTCATCAGCGGGCTCCTGGTGTCTCCGCCCAGACACCCACAGGAGTAGCGAACTGCGCGCTACCTCCCTAGGACACCAAGCTGGCTAATCAGCGGGCTCCTGGTGTCTCCGCCCAGACACCCACAGGAGTAGCGAACTGCGCGCTACCTCCCTAGGACACCAAGCTGGCTAATCAGCGGGCTCCTGGTGTCTCCGCCCAGACACCCACAGGAGTAGCGAACTGCGCGCTACCTCCCTAGGACACCAAGCTGGCTAATGAGCGGGCTCCTGGTGTCTCTGCCCAGACACCCACAGGAGTAGCGAACTGCGCGCTACCTCCCTAGGACACCAAGCTGGCTGATCAGCAGGCTCCTGGTGTCTCTGCCCAGACACCCACAGGAGTAGCGAACTGCGCGCTACCTCCCTAGGACACCAAGCTGGCTAATCAGCGGGCTCCTGGTGTCTCTGCCCAGACACCCACAGGAGTAGCGAACTGCGCACTACCTCCCTAGGACACCAAGCTGGCTCATCAGCGGGCTCCTGGTGTCTCTGCCCAGACACCCACAGGAGTAGCGAACTGCGCGCTACCTCCCTAGGACACCAAGCTGGCTAATCAGCGGGCTCCTGGTGTCTCCACCCAGACACCCACAGGAGTAGCGAACTGCGCGCTACCTCCCTAGGACACCAAGCTGGCTAATCAGCGGGCTCCTGGTGTCTCCGCCCAGACACCCACAGGAGTAGCGAACTGCGCGCTACCTCCCTAGGACACCAAGCTGGCTAATGAGCGGGCTCCTGGTGTCTCCACCCAGACACCCACAGGAGTAGCGAACTGCGCGCTACCTCCCTAGGACACCAAGCTGGCTAATCAGCGGGCTCCTGGTGTCACCGCCCAGACACCCACAGGAGTAGCGAACTGCGCGCTACCTCCCTAGGACACCAAGCTGGCTAATCAGCAGGCTCCTAGTGTCTCCGCCCAGACACCCACAGGAGTAGCGAACTGCGCGCTACCTCCCTAGGACACCAAGCTGGCTAATGAGCGGGCTCCTGGTGTCTCCGCCCAGACACCCACAGGAGTAGCGAACTGCGCGCTACCTCCCTAGGACACCAAGCTGGCTCATCAGCGGGCTCCTGGTGTCTCCGCCCAGACACCCACAGGAGTAGCGAACTGCGCGCTACCTCCCTAGGACACCAAGCTGGCTAATGAGCGGGCTCCTGGTGTCTCCGCCCAGACACCCACAGGAGTAGCGAACTGCGCGCTACCTCCCTAGGACACCAAGCTGGCTAATGAGCGGGCTCCTGGTGTCTCCGCCCAGACACCCACAGGAGTAGCGAACTGCGCGCTACCTCCCTAGGACACCAAGCTGGCTGATCAGCGGGCTCCTGGTGTCTCCGCCCAGACACCCACAGGAGTAGCGAACTGCGCACTACCTCCCTAGGACACCAAGCTGGCTGATCAGCGGGCTCCTGGTGTCTCTGCCCAGACACCCACAGGAGTAGCGAACTGCGCACTACCTCCCTAGGACACCAAGCTGGCTAATGAGCGGGCTCCTGGTGTCTCCACCCAGACACCCACAGGAGTAGCGAACTGCGCACTACCTCCCTAGGACACCAAGCTGGCTAATGAGCGGGCTCCTGGTGTCTCCGCCCAGACACCCACAGGAGTAGCGAACTGCGCGCTACCTCCCTAGGACACCAAGCTGGCTAATCAGCGGGCTCCTGGTGTCTCCACCCAGACACCCACAGGAGTAGCGAACTGCGCGCTACCTCCCTAGGACACCAAGCTGGCTAATCAGCGGGCTCCTGGTGTCTCCGCCCAGACACCCACAGGAGTAGCGAACTGCGCACTACCTCCCTAGGACACCAAGCTGGCTAATCAGCGGGCTCCTGGTGTCTCCGCCCAGACACCCACAGGAGTAGCGAACTGCGCACTACCTCCCTAGGACACCAAGCTGGCTAATGAGCGGGCTCCTGGTGTCTCCGCCCAGACACCCACAGGAGTAGCGAACTGCGCGCTACCTCCCTAGGACACCAAGCTGGCTAATCAGCGGGCTACTGGTGTCTCCGCCCAGACACCCACAGGAGTAGCGAACTGCGCGCTACCTCCCTAGGACACCAAGCTGGCTAATGAGCGGGCTCCTGGTGTCTCTGCCCAGACACCCACAGGAGTAGCGAACTGCGCGCTACCTCCCTAGGACACCAAGCTGGCTAATGAGCGGGCTCCTGGTGTCTCTGCCCAGACACCCACAGGAGTAGAGAACTGCGCGCTACCTCCCTAGGACACCAAGCTGGCTCATCAGCGGGCTCCTGGTGTCTCCGCCCAGACACCCACAGGAGTAGCGAACTGCGCGCTACCTCCCTAGGACACCAAGCTGGCCCATCAGCGGGCTCCTGGTGTCTCCGCCCAGACACCCACAGGAGTAGCGAACTGCGCGCTACCTCCCTAGGACACCAAGCTGGCTAATGAGCGGGCTCCTGGTGTCTCCGCCCAGACACCCACAGGAGTAGCGAACTGCGCACTACCTCCCTAGGACACCAAGCTGGCTAATGAGCGGGCTCCTGGTGTCTCTGCCCAGACACCCACAGGAGTAGCGAACTGCGCGCTACCTCCCTAGGACACCAAGCTGGCTAATCAGCGGGCTCCTGGTGTCTCCGCCCAGACACCCACAGGAGTAGCGAACTGCGCGCTACCTCCCTAGGACACCAAGCTGGCTAATGAGCGGGCTCCTGGTGTCTCCGCCCAGACACCCACCGGAGTAGCGAACTGCGCGCTACCTCCCTAGGACACCAAGCTGGCTCATGAGCGGGCTCCTGGTGTCTCCGCCCAGACACCCACAGGAGTAGCGAACTGCGCCCTACCTCCCTAGGACACCAAGCTGGCTAATGAGCGGGCTCCTGGTGTCTCCGCCCAGACACCCACAGGAGTAGCGAACTGCGCACTACCTCCCTAGGACACCAAGCTGGCTGATCAGCGGGCTCCTAGTGTCTCCGCCCAGACACCCACAGGAGTAGCGAACTGCGCGCTACCTCCCTAGGACACCAAGCTGGCTAATGAGTGGGCTACTGGTGTCTCCGCCCAGACACCCACAGGAGTAGCGAACTGCGCGCTACCTCCCTAGGACACCAAGCTGGCTAATCAGCGGGCTCCTGGTGTCTCCGCCCAGACACCCACAGGAGTAGCGAACTGCGCACTACCTCCCTAGGACACCAAGCTGGCTAATGAGCGGGCTCCTGGTGTCTCCGCCCAGACACCCACAGGAGTAGCGAACTGCGCACTACCTCCCTAGGACACCAAGCTGGCTCATCAGCGGGCTCCTGGTGTCTCCGCCCAGACACCCACAGGAGTAGCGAACTGCGCGCTACCTCCCTAGGACACCAAGCTGGCTGATCAGCGGGCTCCTGGTGTCTCTGCCCAGACACCCACAGGAGTAGCGAACTGCGCGCTACCTCCCTAGGACACCAAGCTGGCTAATGAGCGGGCTCCTGGTGTCTCCGCCCAGACACCCACAGGTGTAGCGAACTGCGCGCTACCTCCCTAGGACACCAAGCTGGCTAATCAGCGGGCTCCTGGTGTCTCTGCCCAGACACCCACAGGAGTAGCGAACTGCGCGCTACCTCCCTAGGACACCAAGCTGGCTAATGAGCGGGCTCCTGGTGTCTCCACCCAGACACCCACAGGAGTAGCGAACTGCGCACTACCTCCCTAGGACACCAAGCTGGCTAATCAGCGGGCTCCTGGTGTCTCCGCCCAGACACCCACAGGAGTAGCGAACTGCGCGCTACCTCCCTAGGACACCAAGCTGGCTAATGAGCGGGCTCCTGGTGTCTCCGCCCAGACACCCACAGGAGTAGCGAACTGCGCGCTACCTCCCTAGGACACCAAGCTGGCTCATCAGCGGGCTCCTGGTGTCTCCGCCCAGACACCCACAGGAGTAGCGAACTGCGCGCTACCTCCCCAGGACACCAAGCTGGCTAATGAGCGGGCTCCTGGTGTCTCTGCCCAGACACCCACAGGAGTAGCGAACTGCGCGCTACCTCCCTAGGACACCAAGCTGGCTGATCAGCGGGCTCCTGGTGTCTCCGCCCAGACACCCACAGGAGTAGCGAACTGCGCGCTACCTCCCTAGGACACCAAGCTGGCTAATCAGCGGGCTCCTGGTGTCTCCGCCCAGACACCCACAGGAGTAGCGAACTGCGCACTACCTCCCTAGGACACCAAGCTGGCTAATGAGCGGGCTCCTGGTGTCTCTGCCCAGACACCCACAGGAGTAGCGAACTGCGCAACACCTCCCTAGGACACCAAGCTGGCTAATCAGCGGGCTCCTGGTGTCTCCGCCCAGACACCCACAGGAGTAGCGAACTGCGCACTACCTCCCTAGGACACCAAGCTGGCTAATGAGCGGGCTCCTGGTGTCTCCGCCCAGACACCCACAGGAGTAGCGAACTGCGCACTACCTCCCTAGGACACCAAGCTGGCTAATGAGCGGGCTCCTGGTGTCTCCGCCCAGACACCCACAGGAGTAGCGAACTGCGCGCTACCTCCCTAGGACACCAAGCTGGCTAATCAGCGGGCTCCTGGTGTCTCCGCCCAGACGCCCACAGGAGTAGCGAACTGCGCACTACCTCCCTAGGACACCAAGCTGGCTAATGAGCGGGCTCCTGGTGTCTCCGCCCAGACACCCACAGGAGTAGCGAACTGCGCGCTACCTCCCTAGGACACCAAGCTGGCTAATCAGCGGGCTACTGGTGTCTCCGCCCAGACACCCACAGGAGTAGCGAACTGCGCGCTACCTCCCTAGGACACCAAGCTGGCTAATGAGCGGGCTCCTGGTGTCTCTGCCCAGACACCCACAGGAGTAGCGAACTGCGCGCTACCTCCCTAGGACACCAAGCTGGCTAATGAGCGGGCTCCTGGTGTCTCTGCCCAGACACCCACAGGAGTAGCGAACTGCGCGCTACCTCCCAAGGACACCAAGCTGGCTCATCAGCGGGCTCCTGGTGTCTCCGCCCAGACACCCACAGGAGTAGCGAACTGCGCGCTACCTCCCTAGGACACCAAGCTGGCTAATGAGCGGGCTCCTGGTGTCTCCGCCCAGACACCCACAGGAGTAGCGAACTGCGCACTACCTCCTTAGGACACCAAGCTGGCTAATGAGCGGGCTCCTGGTGTCTCTGCCCAGACACCCACAGGAGTAGCGAACTGCGCGCTACCTCCCTAGGACACCAAGCTGGCTAATCAGCGGGCTCCTGGTGTCTCCGCCCAGACACCCACAGGAGTAGCGAACTGCGCGCTACCTCCCTAGGACACCAAGCTGGCTAATGAGCGGGCTCCTGGTGTCTCCGCCCAGACACCCACCGGAGTAGCGAACTGCGCGCTACCTCCCTAGGACACCAAGCTGGCTCATGAGCGGGCTCCTGGTGTCTCCGCCCAGACACCCACAGGAGTAGCGAACTGCGCCCTACCTCCCTAGGACACCAAGCTGGCTAATGAGCGGGCTCCTGGTGTCTCCGCCCAGACACCCACAGGAGTAGCGAACTGCGCACTACCTCCCTAGGACACCAAGCTGGCTGATCAGCGGGCTCCTAGTGTCTCCGCCCAGACACCCACAGGAGTAGCGAACTGCGCGCTACCTCCCTAGGACACCAAGCTGGCTAATGAGTGGGCTACTGGTGTCTCCGCCCAGACACCCACAGGAGTAGCGAACTGCGCGCTACCTCCCTAGGACACCAAGCTGGCTAATCAGCGGGCTCCTGGTGTCTCCGCCCAGACACCCACAGGAGTAGCGAACTGCGCACTACCTCCCTAGGACACCAAGCTGGCTAATGAGCGGGCTCCTGGTGTCTCCGCCCAGACACCCACAGGAGTAGCGAACTGCGCACTACCTCCCTAGGACACCAAGCTGGCTCATCAGCGGGCTCCTGGTGTCTCCGCCCAGACACCCACAGGAGTAGCGAACTGCGCGCTACCTCCCTAGGACACCAAGCTGGCTGATCAGCGGGCTCCTGGTGTCTCTGCCCAGACACCCACAGGAGTAGCGAACTGCGCGCTACCTCCCTAGGACACCAAGCTGGCTAATGAGCGGGCTCCTGGTGTCTCCGCCCAGACACCCACAGGAGTAGCGAACTGCGCGCTACCTCCCTAGGACACCAAGCTGGCTAATCAGCGGGCTCCTGGTGTCTCTGCCCAGACACCCACAGGAGTAGCGAACTGCGCGCTACCTCCCTAGGACACCAAGCTGGCTAATGAGCGGGCTCCTGGTGTCTCCACCCAGACACCCACAGGAGTAGCGAACTGCGCACTACCTCCCTAGGACACCAAGCTGGCTAATCAGCGGGCTCCTGGTGTCTCCGCCCAGACACCCACAGGAGTAGCGAACTGCGCGCTACCTCCCTAGGACACCAAGCTGGCTAATGAGCGGGCTCCTGGTGTCTCCGCCCAGACACCCACAGGAGTAGCGAACTGCGCGCTACCTCCCTAGGACACCAAGCTGGCTCATCAGCGGGCTCCTGGTGTCTCCGCCCAGACACCCACAGGAGTAGCGAACTGCGCGCTACCTCCCCAGGACACCAAGCTGGCTAATGAGCGGGCTCCTGGTGTCTCTGCCCAGACACCCACAGGAGTAGCGAACTGCGCGCTACCTCCCTAGGACACCAAGCTGGCTGATCAGCGGGCTCCTGGTGTCTCCGCCCAGACACCCACAGGAGTAGCGAACTGCGCGCTACCTCCCTAGGACACCAAGCTGGCTAATCAGCGGGCTCCTGGTGTCTCCGCCCAGACACCCACAGGAGTTGCGAACTGCGCACTACCTCCCTAGGACACCAAGCTGGCTAATGAGCGGGCTCCTGGTGTCTCTGCCCAGACACCCACAGGAGTAGCGAACTGCGCGCTACCTCCCTAGGACACCAAGCTGGCTAATCAGCGGGCTCCTGGTGTCTCCGCCCAGACACCCACAGGAGTAGCGAACTGCGCGCTACCTCCCTAGGACACCAAGCTGGCTCATCAGCGGGCTCCTGGTGTCTCCGCCCAGACACCCACAGGAGTAGCGAACTGCGCGCTACCTCCCTAGGACACCAAGCTGGCTCATCAGCGGGCTCCTGGTGTCTCCGCCCAGACACCCACAGGAGTAGCGAACTGCGCGCTACCTCCCTAGGACACCAAGCTGGCTAATCAGCGGGCTCCTGGTGTCTCCCCCAGACACCCACAGGAGTAGCGAACTGCGCGCTACCTCCCTAGGACACCAAGCTGGCTCATCAGCGGGCTCCTGGTGTCTCCGCCCAGACACCCTCAGGAGTAGCGAACTGCGCGCTACCTCCCTAGGACACCAAGCTGGCTGATCAGCGGGCTCCTGGTGTCTCCGCCCAGACACCCACAGGAGTAGCGAACTGCGCGCTACCTCCCTAGGACACCAAGCTGGCTCATCAGCGGGCTCCTGGTGTCTCCGCCCAGACACCCACAGGAGTAGCGAACTGCGCGCTACCTCCCTAGGACACCAAGCTGGCTAATCAGCGGGCTCCTGGTGTCTCCGCCCAGACACCCACAGGAGTAGCGAACTGCGCGCTACCTCCCTAGGACAACAAGCTGGCTCATCAGCGGGCTCCTGGTGTCTCCGCCCAGACACCCACAGGAGTAGCGAACTGCGCGCTACCTCCCTAGGACACCAAGCTGGCTAATCAGCGGGCTCCTGGTGTCTCCACCCAGACACCCACAGGAGTAGCGAACTGCGCGCTATCTCCCTAGGACACCAAGCTGGCTAATCAGCGGGCTCCTGGTGTCTCCACCCAGACACCCACAGGAGTAGCGAACTGCGCGCTACCTCCCTAGGACACCAAGCTGGCTAATGAGCGGGCTCCTGGTGTCTCTGCCCAGACACCCACAGGAGTAGCGAACTGCGCGCTACCTCCCTAGGACACCAAGCTGGCTAATGAGGGGGCTCCTGGTGTCTCTGCCCAGACACCCACAGGAGTAGCGAACTGCGCGCTACCTCCCTAGGACACCAAGCTGGCTAATGAGCGGGCTCCTGGTGTCTCCGCCCAGACACCCACAGGAGTAGCGAACTGCGCGCTACCTCCCTAGGACACCAAGCTGGCTAATCAGCGGGCTACTGGTGTCTCCGCCCAGACACCCACAGGAGTAGCGAACTGCGCGCTACCTCCCTAGGACACCAAGCTGGCTAATGAGCGGGCTCCTGGTGTCTCCGCCCAGACACCCACAGGAGTAGCGAACTGCGCGCTACCTCCCTAGGACACCAAGCTGGCTAATGAGCGGGCTCCTGGTGTCTCCACCCAGACACCCACAGGAGTAGCGAACTGCGCGCTACCTCCCTAGGACACCGAGCTGGCTAATCAGCGGGCTCCTGGTGTCTCCACCCAGACACCCACAGGAGTAGCGAACTGCGCGCTACCTCCCTAGGACACCAAGCTGGCTAATGAGCGGGCTCCTGGTGTCACTGCCCAGACACCCACAGGAGTAGCGAACTGCGCGCTACCTCCCTAGGACACCAAGCTGGCTAATCAGCGGGCTCCTGGTGTCTCCGCCCAGACACCCACAGGAGTAGCGAACTGCGCGCTACCTCCCTAGGACACCAAGCTGGCTAATCAGCGGGCTCCTGGTGTCTCCGCCCAGACACCCACAGGAGTAGCGAACTGCGCGCTACCTCCCTAGGACACCAAGCTGGCTAATGAGCGGGCTCCTGGTGTCTCCGCCCAGACACCCACCGGAGTAGCGAACTGCGCGCTACCTCCCTAGGACACCAAGCTGGCTAATCAGCGGGCTCCTGGTGTCTCTGCCCAGACACGCACAGGGGTAGCGAACTGCGCGCTACCTCCCTAGGACACCAAGCTGGCTCATCAGCGGGCTCCTGGTGTCTCCGCCCAGACACCCACAGGAGTAGCGAACTGCGCGCTACCTCCCTAGGACACCAAGCTGGCTGATCAGCGGGCTCCTGGTATCTCTGCCCAGACACCCACAGGAGTAGCGAACTGCGCGCTACCTCCCTAGGACACCAAGCTGGCTAATCAGCAGGCTCCTGGTGTCTCCGCCCAGACACCCACAGGAGTAGCGAACTGCGCGCTACCTCCCTAGGACACCAAGCTGGCTCATCAGCGGGCTCCTGGTGTCTCCGCCCAGACACCCACAGGAGTAGCGAACTGCGCGCTACCTCCCTAGGACACCAAGCTGGCTGATCAGCGGGCTCCTGGTGTCTCTGCCCAGACACCCACAGGAGTAGCGAACTGCGCGCTACCTCCCTAGGACACCAAGCTGGCTAATGAGCGGGCTCCTGGTGTCTCCGCCCAGACACCCACAGGTGTAGCGAACTGCGCGCTACCTCCCTAGGACACCAAGCTGGCTAATCAGCGGGCTCCTGGTGTCTCTGCCCAGACACCCACAGGAGTAGCGAACTGCGCGCTACCTCCCTAGGACACCAAGCTGGCTAATGAGCGGGCTCCTGGTGTCTCCACCCAGACACCCACAGGAGTAGCGAACTGCGCACTACCTCCCTAGGACACCAAGCTGGCTAATCAGCGGGCTCCTGGTGTCTCCGCCCAGACACCCACAGGAGTAGCGAACTGCGCGCTACCTCCCTAGGACACCAAGCTGGCTAATGAGCGGGCTCCTGGTGTCTCCGCCCAGACACCCACAGGAGTAGCGAACTGCGCGCTACCTCCCTAGGACACCAAGCTGGCTAATCAGCGGGCTCCTGGTGTCTCCGCCCAGACACCCACAGGAGTAGCGAACTGCGCACTACCTCCCTAGGACACCAAGCTGGCTAATGAGCGGTCTCCTGGTGTCTCCGCCCAGACACCCACAGGAGTAGCGAACTGCGCACTACCTCCCTAGGACACCAAGCTGGCTAATGAGCGGGCTCCTGGTGTCTCCGCCCAGACACCCACAGGAGTAGCGAACTGCGCGCTACCTCCCTAGGACACCAAGCTGGCTAATCAGCGGGCTCCTGGTGTCTCCGCCCAGACACCCACAGGAGTAGCGAACTGCGCACTACCTCCCTAGGACACCAAGCTGGCTAATGAGCGGGCTCCTGGTGTCTCCGCCCAGACACCCACAGGAGTAGCGAACTGCGCGCTACCTCCCTAGGACACCAAGCTGGCTAATCAGCGGGCTACTGGTGTCTCCGCCCAGACACCCACAGGAGTAGCGAACTGCGCGCTACCTCCCTAGGACACCAAGCTGGCTAATGAGCGGGCTCCTGGTGTCTCTGCCCAGACACCCACAGGAGTAGCGAACTGCGCGCTACCTCCCTAGGACACCAAGCTGGCTAATGAGCGGGCTCCTGGTGTCTCTGCCCAGACACCCACAGGAGTAGCGAACTGCGCGCTACCTCCCAAGGACACCAAGCTGGCTCATCAGCGGGCTCCTGGTGTCTCCGCCCAGACACCCACAGGAGTAGCGAACTGCGCGCTACCTCCCTAGGACACCAAGCTGGCCCATCAGCGGGCTCCTGGTGTCTCCGCCCAGACACCCACAGGAGTAGCGAACTGCGCGCTACCTCCCTAGGACACCAAGCTGGCTAATGAGCGGGCTCCTGGTGTCTCCGCCCAGACACCCACAGGAGTAGCGAACTGCGCACTACCTCCCTAGGACACCAAGCTGGCTAATGAGCGGGCTCCTGGTGTCTCTGCCCAGACACCCACAGGAGTAGCGAACTGCGCGCTACCTCCCTAGGACACCAAGCTGGCTAATCAGCGGGCTCCTGGTGTCTCCGCCCAGACACCCACAGGAGTAGCGAACTGCGCGCTACCTCCCTAGGACACCAAGCTGGCTAATGAGCGGGCTCCTGGTGTCTCCGCCCAGACACCCACCGGAGTAGCGAACTGCGCGCTACCTCCCTAGGACACTAAGCTGGCTCATGAGCGGGCTCCTGGTGTCTCCGCCCAGACACCCACAGGAGTAGCGAACTGCGCCCTACCTCCCTAGGACACCAAGCTGGCTAATGAGCGGGCTCCTGGTGTCTCCGCCCAGACACCCACAGGAGTAGCGAACTGCGCACTACCTCCCTAGGACACCAAGCTGGCTGATCAGCGGGCTCCTAGTGTCTCCGCCCAGACACCCACAGGAGTAGCGAACTGCGCGCTACCTCCCTAGGACACCAAGCTGGCTAATGAGTGGGCTACTGGTGTCTCCGCCCAGACACCCACAGGAGTAGCGAACTGCGCGCTACCTCCCTAGGACACCAAGCTGGCTAATCAGCGGGCTCCTGGTGTCTCCGCCCAGACACCCACAGGAGTAGCGAACTGCGCACTACCTCCCTAGGACACCAAGCTGGCTAATGAGCGGGCTCCTGGTGTCTCCGCCCAGACACCCACAGGAGTAGCGAACTGCGCACTACCTCCCTAGGACACCAAGCTGGCTCATCAGCGGGCTCCTGGTGTCTCCGCCCAGACACCCACAGGAGTAGCGAACTGCGCGCTACCTCCCTAGGACACCAAGCTGGCTGATCAGCGGGCTCCTGGTGTCTCTGCCCAGACACCCACAGGAGTAGCGAACTGCGCGCTACCTCCCTAGGACACCAAGCTGGCTAATGAGCGGGCTCCTGGTGTCTCCGCCCAGACACCCACAGGAGTAGCGAACTGCGCGCTACCTCCCTAGGACACCAAGCTGGCTAATCAGCGGGCTCCTGGTGTCTCTGCCCAGACACCCACAGGAGTAGCGAACTGCGCGCTACCTCCCTAGGACACCAAGCTGGCTAATGAGCGGGCTCCTGGTGTCTCCACCCAGACACCCACAGGAGTAGCGAACTGCGCACTACCTCCCTAGGACACCAAGCTGGCTAATCAGCGGGCTCCTGGTGTCTCCGCCCAGACACCCACAGGAGTAGCGAACTGCGCGCTACCTCCCTAGGACACCAAGCTGGCTAATGAGCGGGCTCCTGGTGTCTCCGCCCAGACACCCACAGGAGTAGCGAACTGCGCGCTACCTCCCTAGGACACCAAGCTGGCTCATCAGCGGGCTCCTGGTGTCTCCGCCCAGACACCCACAGGAGTAGCGAACTGCGCGCTACCTCCCCAGGACACCAAGCTGGCTAATGAGCGGGCTCCTGGTGTCTCTGCCCAGACACCCACAGGAGTAGCGAACTGCGCGCTACCTCCCTAGGACACCAAGCTGGCTGATCAGCGGGCTCCTGGTGTCTCCGCCCAGACACCCACAGGAGTAGCGAACTGCGCGCTACCTCCCTAGGACACCAAGCTGGCTAATCAGCGGGCTCCTGGTGTCTCCGCCCAGACACCCACAGGAGTAGCGAACTGCGCACTACCTCCCTAGGACACCAAGCTGGCTAATGAGCGGGCTCCTGGTGTCTCTGCCCAGACACCCACAGGAGTAGCGAACTGCGCGCTACCTCCCTAGGACACCAAGCTGGCTAATCAGCGGGCTCCTGGTGTCTCCGCCCAGACACCCACAGGAGTAGCGAACTGCGCGCTACCTCCCTAGGACACCAAGCTGGCTCATCAGCGGGCTCCTGGTGTCTCCGCCCAGACACCCACAGGAGTAGCGAACTGCGCGCTACCTCCCTAGGACACCAAGCTGGCTCATCAGCGGGCTCCTGGTGTCTCCGCCCAGACACCCACAGGAGTAGCGAACTGCGCGCTACCTCCCTAGGACACCAAGCTGGCTAATCAGCGGGCTCCTGGTGTCTCCCCCAGACACCCACAGGAGTAGCGAACTGCGCGCTACCTCCCTAGGACACCAAGCTGGCTCATCAGCGGGCTCCTGGTGTCTCCGCCCAGACACCCTCAGGAGTAGCGAACTGCGCGCTACCTCCCTAGGACACCAAGCTGGCTGATCAGCGGGCTCCTGGTGTCTCCGCCCAGACACCCACAGGAGTAGCGAACTGCGCGCTACCTCCCTAGGACACCAAGCTGGCTCATCAGCGGGCTCCTGGTGTCTCCGCCCAGACACCCACAGGAGTAGCGAACTGCGCGCTACCTCCCTAGGACACCAAGCTGGCTAATCAGCGGGCTCCTGGTGTCTCCGCCCAGACACCCACAGGAGTAGCGAACTGCGCGCTACCTCCCTAGGACAACAAGCTGGCTCATCAGCGGGCTCCTGGTGTCTCCGCCCAGACACCCACAGGAGTAGCGAACTGCGCGCTACCTCCCTAGGACACCAAGCTGGCTAATCAGCGGGCTCCTGGTGTCTCCACCCAGACACCCACAGGAGTAGCGAACTGCGCGCTATCTCCCTAGGACACCAAGCTGGCTAATCAGCGGGCTCCTGGTGTCTCCACCCAGACACCCACAGGAGTAGCGAACTGCGCGCTACCTCCCTAGGACACCAAGCTGGCTAATGAGCGGGCTCCTGGTGTCTCTGCCCAGACACCCACAGGAGTAGCGAACTGCGCGCTACCTCCCTAGGACACCAAGCTGGCTAATGAGCGGGCTCCTGGTGTCTCTGCCCAGACACCCACAGGAGTAGCGAACTGCGCGCTACCTCCCTAGGACACCAAGCTGGCTAATGAGCGGGCTCCTGGTGTCTCCGCCCAGACACCCACAGGAGTAGCGAACTGCGCGCTACCTCCCTAGGACACCAAGCTGGCTAATCAGCGGGCTACTGGTGTCTCCGCCCAGACACCCACAGGAGTAGCGAACTGCGCGCTACCTTCCTAGGACACCAAGCTGGCTAATGAGCGGGCTCCTGGTGTCTCCGCCCAGACACCCACAGGAGTAGCGAACTGCGCGCTACCTCCCTAGGACACCAAGCTGGCTAATGAGCGGGCTCCTGGTGTCTCCACCCAGACACCCACAGGAGTAGCGAACTGCGCGCTACCTCCCTAGGACACCGAGCTGGCTAATCAGCGGGCTCCTGGTGTCTCCACCCAGACACCCACAGGAGTAGCGAACTGCGCGCTACCTCCCTAGGACACCAAGCTGGCTAATGAGCGGGCTCCTGGTGTCTCTGCCCAGACACCCACAGGAGTAGCGAACTGCGCGCTACCTCCCTAGGACACCAAGCTGGCTAATCAGCGGGCTCCTGGTGTCTCCGCCCAGACACCCACAGGAGTAGCGAACTGCGCGCTACCTCCCTAGGACACCAAGCTGGCTAATCAGCGGGCTCCTGGTGTCTCCGCCCAGACACCCACAGGAGTAGCGAACTGCGCGCTACCTCCCTAGGACACCAAGCTGGCTAATGAGCGGGCTCCTGGTGTCTCCGCCCAGACACCCACCGGAGTAGCGAACTGCGCGCTACCTCCCTAGGACACCAAGCTGGCTAATCAGCGGGCTCCTGGTGTCTCTGCCCAGACACGCACAGGGGTAGCGAACTGCGCGCTACCTCCCTAGGACACCAAGCTGGCTCATCAGCGGGCTCCTGGTGTCTCCGCCCAGACACCCACAGGAGTAGCGAACTGCGCGCTACCTCCCTAGGACACCAAGCTGGCTGATCAGCGGGCTCCTGGTATCTCTGCCCAGACACCCACAGGAGTAGCGAACTGCGCGCTACCTCCCTAGGACACCAAGCTGGCTAATCAGCAGGCTCCTGGTGTCTCCGCCCAGACACCCACAGGAGTAGCGAACTGCGCGCTACCTCCCTAGGACACCAAGCTGGCTGATCAGCGGGCTCCTGGTGTCTCCGCCCAGACACCCACAGGAGTAGCGAACTGCGCGCTACCTCCCTAGGACACCAAGCTGGCTAATCAGCGGGCTCCTGGTGTCTCCGCCCAGACACCCACAGGAGTAGCGAACTGCGCGCTACCTCCCTAGGACACCAAGCTGGCTAATGAGCGGGCTCCTGGTGTCTCCGCCCAGACACCCACAGGAGTAGCGAACTGCGCGCTACCTCCCTAGGACACCAAGCTGGCTAATGAGCGGGCTCCTGGTGTCTCCGCCCAGACACCCACAGGAGTAGCGAACTGCGCACTACCTCCCTAGGACACCAAGCTGGCTAATCAGCGGGCTCTTGGTGTCTCCGCCCAGACACCCACAGGAGTAGCGAACTGCGCGCTACCTCCCTAGGACACCAAGCTGGCTAATCAGCGGGCTCCTGGTGTCTCCGCCCAGACACCCACAGGAGTAGCGAACTGCGCGCTACCTCCCTAGGACACCAAGCTGGCTAATCAGCGGGCTACTGGTGTCTCTGCCCAGACACCCACAGGAGTAGCGAACTGCGCACTACCTCCCTAGGACACCAAGCTGGCTCATCAGCGGGCTCCTGGTGTCTCTGCCCAGACACCCACAGGAGTAGCGAACTGCGCGCTACCTCCCTAGGACACCAAGCTGGCTAATCAGCGGGCTCCTGGTGTCTCCGCCCAGACACCCACAGGAGTAGCGAACTGCGCACTACCTCCCTAGGACACCAAGCTGGCTGATCAGCGGGCTCCTGGTGTCTCCGCCCAGACACCCACAGGAGTAGCGAACTGCGCGCTACCTCCCTAGGACACCAAGCTGGCTAATCAGCGGGCTACTGGTGTCTCTGCCCAGACACCCACAGGAGTAGCGAACTGCGCACTACCTCCCTAGGACACCAAGCTGGCTCAACAGCGGGCTCCTGGTGTCTCTGCCCAGACACCCACAGGAGTAGCGAACTGCGCGCTACCTCCCTAGGACACCAAGCTGGCTAATCAGCGGGCTCCTGGTGTCTCCGCCCAGACACCCACAGGAGTAGCGAACTGCGCACTACCTCCCTAGGACACCAAGCTGGCTGATCAGCGGGCTCCTGGTGTCTCTGCCCAGACACCCACAGGAGTAGGAACTGCGCGCTACCTCCCTAGGACACCAAGCTGGCTAACCAGCGGGCTCCTGGTGTCTCTGCCCAGACACCCACAGGAGTAGCGAACTGCGCGCTACCTCCCTAGGACACCAAGCTGGCCCATCAGCGGGCTCCTGGTGTCTCCGCCCAGACACCCACAGGAGTAGCGAACTGCGCGCTACCTCCCTAGGACACCAAGCTGGCTAATGAGCGGGCTCCTGGTGTCTCCGCCCAGACACCCACAGGAGTAGCGAACTGCGCACTACCTCCCTAGGACACCAAGCTGGCTAATGAGCGGGCTCCTGGTGTCTCTGCCCAGACACCCACAGGAGTAGCGAACTGCGCGCTACCTCCCTAGGACACCAAGCTGGCTAATCAGCGGGCTCCTGGTGTCTCCGCCCAGACACCCACAGGAGTAGCGAACTGCGCGCTACCTCCCTAGGACACCAAGCTGGCTAATGAGCGGGCTCCTGGTGTCTCCGCCCAGACACCCACCGGAGTAGCGAACTGCGCGCTACCTCCCTAGGACACCAAGCTGGCTCATGAGCGGGCTCCTGGTGTCTCCGCCCAGACACCCACAGGAGTAGCGAACTGCGCCCTACCTCCCTAGGACACCAAGCTGGCTAATGAGCGGGCTCCTGGTGTCTCCGCCCAGACACCCACAGGAGTAGCGAACTGCGCACTACCTCCCTAGGACACCAAGCTGGCTGATCAGCGGGCTCCTAGTGTCTCCGCCCAGACACCCACAGGAGTAGCGAACTGCGCGCTACCTCCCTAGGACACCAAGCTGGCTAATGAGTGGGCTACTGGTGTCTCCGCCCAGACACCCACAGGAGTAGCGAACTGCGCGCTACCTCCCTAGGACACCAAGCTGGCTAATCAGCGGGCTCCTGGTGTCTCCGCCCAGACACCCACAGGAGTAGCGAACTGCGCACTACCTCCCTAGGACACCAAGCTGGCTAATGAGCGGGCTCCTGGTGTCTCCGCCCAGACACCCACAGGAGTAGCGAACTGCGCACTACCTCCCTAGGACACCAAGCTGGCTCATCAGCGGGCTCCTGGTGTCTCCGCCCAGACACCCACAGGAGTAGCGAACTGCGCGCTACCTCCCTAGGACACCAAGCTGGCTGATCAGCGGGCTCCTGGTGTCTCTGCCCAGACACCCACAGGAGTAGCGAACTGCGCGCTACCTCCCTAGGACACCAAGCTGGCTAATGAGCGGGCTCCTGGTGTCTCCGCCCAGACACCCACAGGTGTAGCGAACTGCGCGCTACCTCCCTAGGACACCAAGCTGGCTAATCAGCGGGCTCCTGGTGTCTCTGCCCAGACACCCACAGGAGTAGCGAACTGCGCGCTACCTCCCTAGGACACCAAGCTGGCTAATGAGCGGGCTCCTGGTGTCTCCACCCAGACACCCACAGGAGTAGCGAACTGCGCACTACCTCCCTAGGACACCAAGCTGGCTAATCAGCGGGCTCCTGGTGTCTCCGCCCAGACACCCACAGGAGTAGCGAACTGCGCGCTACCTCCCTAGGACACCAAGCTGGCTAATGAGCGGGCTCCTGGTGTCTCCGCCCAGACACCCACAGGAGTAGCGAACTGCGCGCTACCTCCCTAGGACACCAAGCTGGCTCATCAGCGGGCTCCTGGTGTCTCCGCCCAGACACCCACAGGAGTAGCGAACTGCGCGCTACCTCCCCAGGACACCAAGCTGGCTAATGAGCGGGCTCCTGGTGTCTCTGCCCAGACACCCACAGGAGTAGCGAACTGCGCGCTACCTCCCTAGGACACCAAGCTGGCTGATCAGCGGGCTCCTGGTGTCTCCGCCCAGACACCCACAGGAGTAGCGAACTGCGCGCTACCTCCCTAGGACTCCAAGCTGGCTAATCAGCGGGCTCCTGGTGTCTCCGCCCAGACACCCACAGGAGTAGCGAACTGCGCACTACCTCCCTAGGACACCAAGCTGGCTAATGAGCGGGCTCCTGGTGTCTCTGCCCAGACACCCACAGGAGTAGCGAACTGCGCAACACCTCCCTAGGACACCAAGCTGGCTAATCAGCGGGCTCCTGGTGTCTCCGCCCAGACACCCACAGGAGTAGCGAACTGCGCACTACCTCCCTAGGACACCAAGCTGGCTAATGAGCGGGCTCCTGGTGTCTCCGCCCAGACACCCACAGGAGTAGCGAACTGCGCACTACCTCCCTAGGACACCAAGCTGGCTAATGAGCGGGCTCCTGGTGTCTCCGCCCAGACACCCACAGGAGTAGCGAACTGCGCGCTACCTCCCTAGGACACCAAGCTGGCTAATCAGCGGGCTCCTGGTGTCTCCGCCCAGACACCCACAGGAGTAGCGAACTGCGCACTACCTCCCTAGGACACCAAGCTGGCTAATGAGCGGGCTCCTGGTGTCTCCGCCCAGACACCCACAGGAGTAGCGAACTGCGCGCTACCTCCCTAGGACACCAAGCTGGCTAATCAGCGGGCTACTGGTGTCTCCGCCCAGACACCCACAGGAGTAGCGAACTGCGCGCTACCTCCCTAGGACACCAAGCTGGCTAATGAGCGGGCTCCTGGTGTCTCTGCCCAGACACCCACAGGAGTAGCGAACTGCGCGCTACCTCCCTAGGACACCAAGCTGGCTAATGAGCGGGCTCCTGGTGTCTCTGCCCAGACACCCACAGGAGTAGCGAACTGCGCGCTACCTCCCAAGGACACCAAGCTGGCTCATCAGCGGGCTCCTGGTGTCTCCGCCCAGACACCCACAGGAGTAGCGAACTGCGCGCTACCTCCCTAGGACACCAAGCTGGCCCATCAGCGGGCTCCTGGTGTCTCCGCCCAGACACCCACAGGAGTAGCGAACTGCGCGCTACCTCCCTAGGACACCAAGCTGGCTAATGAGCGGGCTCCTGGTGTCTCCGCCCAGACACCCACAGGAGTAGCGAACTGCGCACTACCTCCCTAGGACACCAAGCTGGCTAATGAGCGGGCTCCTGGTGTCTCTGCCCAGACACCCACAGGAGTAGCGAACTGCGCGCTACCTCCCTAGGACACCAAGCTGGCTAATCAGCGGGCTCCTGGTGTCTCCGCCCAGACACCCACAGGAGTAGCGAACTGCGCGCTACCTCCCTAGGACACCAAGCTGGCTAATGAGCGGGCTCCTGGTGTCTCCGCCCAGACACCCACCGGATTAGCGAACTGCGCGCTACCTCCCTAGGACACCAAGCTGGCTCATGAGCGGGCTCCTGGTGTCTCCGCCCAGACACCCACAGGAGTAGCGAACTGCGCCCTACCTCCCTAGGACACCAAGCTGGCTAATGAGCGGGCTCCTGGTGTCTCCGCCCAGACACCCACAGGAGTAGCGAACTGCGCACTACCTCCCTAGGACACCAAGCTGGCTGATCAGCGGGCTCCTAGTGTCTCCGCCCAGACACCCACAGGAGTAGCGAACTGCGCGCTACCTCCCTAGGACACCAAGCTGGCTAATGAGTGGGCTACTGGTGTCTCCGCCCAGACACCCACAGGAGTAGCGAACTGCGCGCTACCTCCCTAGGACACCAAGCTGGCTAATCAGCGGGCTCCTGGTGTCTCCGCCCAGACACCCACAGGAGTAGCGAACTGCGCACTACCTCCCTAGGACACCAAGCTGGCTAATGAGCGGGCTCCTGGTGTCTCCGCCCAGACACCCACAGGAGTAGCGAACTGCGCACTACCTCCCTAGGACACCAAGCTGGCTCATCAGCGGGCTCCTGGTGTCTCCGCCCAGACACCCACAGGAGTAGCGAACTGCGCGCTACCTCCCTAGGACACCAAGCTGGCTGATCAGCGGGCTCCTGGTGTCTCTGCCCAGACACCCACAGGAGTAGCGAACTGCGCGCTACCTCCCTAGGACACCAAGCTGGCTAATGAGCGGGCTCCTGGTGTCTCCGCCCAGACACCCACAGGAGTAGCGAACTGCGCGCTACCTCCCTAGGACACCAAGCTGGCTAATCAGCGGGCTCCTGGTGTCTCTGCCCAGACACCCACAGGAGTAGCGAACTGCGCGCTACCTCCCTAGGACACCAAGCTGGCTAATGAGCGGGCTCCTGGTGTCTCCACCCAGACACCCACAGGAGTAGCGAACTGCGCACTACCTCCCTAGGACACCAAGCTGGCTAATCAGCGGGCTCCTGGTGTCTCCGCCCAGACACCCACAGGAGTAGCGAACTGCGCGCTACCTCCCTAGGACACCAAGCTGGCTAATGAGCGGGCTCCTGGTGTCTCCGCCCAGACACCCACAGGAGTAGCGAACTGCGCGCTACCTCCCTAGGACACCAAGCTGGCTCATCAGCGGGCTCCTGGTGTCTCCGCCCAGACACCCACAGGAGTAGCGAACTGCGCGCTACCTCCCCAGGACACCAAGCTGGCTAATGAGCGGGCTCCTGGTGTCTCTGCCCAGACACCCACAGGAGTAGCGAACTGCGCGCTACCTCCCTAGGACACCAAGCTGGCTGATCAGCGGGCTCCTGGTGTCTCCGCCCAGACACCCACAGGAGTAGCGAACTGCGCGCTACCTCCCTAGGACACCAAGCTGGCTAATCAGCGGGCTCCTGGTGTCTCCGCCCAGACACCCACAGGAGTAGCGAACTGCGCACTACCTCCCTAGGACACCAAGCTGGCTAATGAGCGGGCTCCTGGTGTCTCTGCCCAGACACCCACAGGAGTAGCGAACTGCGCGCTACCTCCCTAGGACACCAAGCTGGCTAATCAGCGGGCTCCTGGTGTCTCCGCCCAGACACCCACAGGAGTAGCGAACTGCGCGCTACCTCCCTAGGACACCAAGCTGGCTCATCAGCGGGCTCCTGGTGTCTCCGCCCAGACACCCACAGGAGTAGCGAACTGCGCGCTACCTCCCTAGGACACCAAGCTGGCTCATCAGCGGGCTCCTGGTGTCTCCGCCCAGACACCCACAGGAGTAGCGAACTGCGCGCTACCTCCCTAGGACACCAAGCTGGCTAATCAGCGGGCTCCTGGTGTCTCCCCCAGACACCCACAGGAGTAGCGAACTGCGCGCTACCTCCCTAGGACACCAAGCTGGCTCATCAGCGGGCTCCTGGTGTCTCCGCCCAGACACCCTCAGGAGTAGCGAACTGCGCGCTACCTCCCTAGGACACCAAGCTGGCTGATCAGCGGGCTCCTGGTGTCTCCGCCCAGACACCCACAGGAGTAGCGAACTGCGCGCTACCTCCCTAGGACACCAAGCTGGCTCATCAGCGGGCTCCTGGTGTCTCCGCCCAGACACCCACAGGAGTAGCGAACTGCGCGCTACCTCCCTAGGACACCAAGCTGGCTAATCAGCGGGCTCCTGGTGTCTCCGCCCAGACACCCACAGGAGTAGCGAACTGCGCGCTACCTCCCTAGGACAACAAGCTGGCTCATCAGCGGGCTCCTGGTGTCTCCGCCCAGACACCCACAGGAGTAGCGAACTGCGCGCTACCTCCCTAGGACACCAAGCTGGCTAATCAGCGGGCTCCTGGTGTCTCCACCCAGACACCCACAGGAGTAGCGAACTGCGCGCTATCTCCCTAGGACACCAAGCTGGCTAATCAGCGGGCTCCTGGTGTCTCCACCCAGACACCCACAGGAGTAGCGAACTGCGCGCTACCTCCCTAGGACACCAAGCTGGCTAATGAGCGGGCTCCTGGTGTCTCTGCCCAGACACCCACAGGAGTAGCGAACTGCGCGATACCTCCCTAGGACACCAAGCTGGCTAATGAGCGGGCTCCTGGTGTCTCTGCCCAGACACCCACAGGAGTAGCGAACTGCGCGCTACCTCCCTAGGACACCAAGCTGGCTAATGAGCGGGCTCCTGGTGTCTCCGCCCAGACACCCACAGGTGTAGCGAACTGCGCGCTACCTCCCTAGGACACCAAGCTGGCTAATCAGCGGGCTACTGGTGTCTCCGCCCAGACACCCACAGGAGTAGCGAACTGCGCGCTACCTCCCTAGGACACCAAGCTGGCTAATGAGCGGGCTCCTGGTGTCTCCGCCCAGACACCCACAGGAGTAGCGAACTGCGCGCTACCTCCCTAGGACACCAAGCTGGCTAATGAGCGGGCTCCTGGTGTCTCCACCCAGACACCCACAGGAGTAGCGAACTGCGCGCTACCTCCCCAGGACACCGAGCTGGCTAATCAGCGGGCTCCTGGTGTCTCCACCCAGACACCCACAGGAGTAGCGAACTGCGCGCTACCTCCCTAGGACACCAAGCTGGCTAATGAGCGGGCTCCTGGTGTCTCTGCCCAGACACCCACAGGAGTAGCGAACTGCGCGCTACCTCCCTAGGACACCAAGCTGGCTAATCAGCGGGCTCCTGGTGTCTCCGCCCAGACACCCACAGGAGTAGCGAACTGCGCGCTACCTCCCTAGGACACCAAGCTGGCTAATCAGCGGGCTCCTGGTGTCTCCGCCCAGACACCCACAGGAGTAGCGAACTGCGCGCTACCTCCCTAGGACACCAAGCTGGCTAATGAGCGGGCTCCTGGTGTCTCCGCCCAGACACCCACCGGAGTAGCGAACTGCGCGCTACCTCCCTAGGACACCAAGCTGGCTAATCAGCGGGCTCCTGGTGTCTCTGCCCAGACACGCACAGGGGTAGCGAACTGCGCGCTACCTCCCTAGGACACCAAGCTGGCTCATCAGCGGGCTCCTGGTGTCTCCGCCCAGACACCCACAGGAGTAGCGAACTGCGCGCTACCTCCCTAGGACACCAAGCTGGCTGATCAGCGGGCTCCTGGTATCTCTGCCCAGACACCCACAGGAGTAGCGAACTGCGCGCTACCTCCCTAGGACACCAAGCTGGCTAATCAGCAGGCTCCTGGTGTCTCCGCCCAGACACCCACAGGAGTAGCGAACTGCGCGCTACCTCCCTAGGACACCAAGCTGGCTGATCAGCGGGCTCCTGGTGTCTCCGCCCAGACACCCACAGGAGTAGCGAACTGCGCCCTACCTCCCTAGGACACCAAGCTGGCTAATCAGCGGGCTCCTGGTGTCTCCGCCCAGACACCCACAGGAGTAGCGAACTGCGCGCTACCTCCCTAGGACACCAAGCTGGCTAATGAGCGGGCTCCTGGTGTCTCCGCCCAGACACCCACAGGAGTAGCGAACTGCGCGCTACCTCCCTAGGACACCAAGCTGGCTAATGAGCGGGCTCCTGGTGTCTCCGCCCAGACACCCACAGGAGTAGCGAACTGCGCACTACCTCCCTAGGACACCAAGCTGGCTAATCAGCGGGCTCTTGGTGTCTCCGCCCAGACACCCACAGGAGTAGCGAACTGCGCGCTACCTCCCTAGGACACCAAGCTGGCTAATCAGCGGGCTCCTGGTGTCTCCGCCCAGACACCCACAGGAGTAGCGAACTGCGCGCTACCTCCCTAGGACACCAAGCTGGCTAATCAGCGGGCTACTGGTGTCTCTGCCCAGACACCCACAGGAGTAGCGAACTGCGCACTACCTCCCTAGGACACCAAGCTGGCTCATCAGCGGGCTCCTGGTGTCTCTGCCCAGACACCCACTGGAGTAGCGAACTGCGCGCTACCTCCCTAGGACACCAAGCTGGCTAATCAGCGGGCTCCTGGTGTCTCCGCCCAGACACCCACAGGAGTAGCGAACTGCGCACTACCTCCCTAGGACACCAAGCTGGCTGATCAGCGGGCTCCTGGTGTCTCCGCCCAGACACCCACAGGAGTAGCGAACTGCGCGCTACCTCCCTAGGACACCAAGCTGGCTAATCAGCGGGCTACTGGTGTCTCTGCCCAGACACCCACAGGAGTAGCGAACTGCGCACTACCTCCCTAGGACACCAAGCTGGCTCATCAGCGGGCTCCTGGTGTCTCTGCCCAGACACCCACAGGAGTAGCGAACTGCGCGCTACCTCCCTAGGACACCAAGCTGGCTAATCAGCGGGCTCCTGGTGTCTCCGCCCAGACACCCACAGGAGTAGCGAACTGCGCACTACCTCCCTAGGACACCAAGCTGGCTGATCAGCGGGCTCCTGGTGTCTCTGCCCAGACACCCACAGGAGTAGGAACTGCGCGCTACCTCCCTAGGACACCAAGCTGGCTAACCAGCGGGCTCCTGGTGTCTCTGCCCAGACACCCACAGGAGTAGCGAACTGCGCGCTACCTCCCTAGGACACCAAGCTGGCCCATCAGCGGGCTCCTGGTGTCTCCGCCCAGACACCCACAGGAGTAGCGAACTGCGCACTACCTCCCTAGGACACCAAGCTGGCTAATGAGCGGGCTCCTGGTGTCTCTGCCCAGACACCCACAGGAGTAGCGAACTGCGCGCTACCTCCCTAGGACACCAAGCTGGCTCATGAGCGGGCTCCTGGTGTCTCCGCCCAGACACCCACAGGAGTAGCGAACTGCGCCCTACCTCCCTAGGACACCAAGCTGGCTAATCAGCGGGCTCCTGGTGTCTCCGCCCAGACACCCACAGGAGTAGCGAACTGCGCGCTACCTCCCTAGGACACCAAGCTGGCTAATCAGCAGGCTCCTAGTGTCTCCGCCCAGACACCCACAGGAGTAGCGAACTGCGCGCTACCTCCCTAGGACACCAAGCTGGCTAATGAGCGGGCTCCTGGTGTCTCCGCCCAGACACCCACAGGAGTAGCGAACTGCGCGCTACCTCCCTAGGACACCAAGCTGGCTCATCAGCGGAATCCTGGTGTCTCCGCCCAGACACCCACAGGAGTAGCGAACTGCGCGCTACCTCCCTAGGACACCAAGCTGGCTAATGAGCGGGCTCCTGGTGTCTCCGCCCAGACACCCACAGGAGTAGCGAACTGCGCGCTACCTCCCTAGGACACCAAGCTGGCTAATGAGCGGGCTCCTGGTGTCTCCGCCCAGACACCCACAGGAGTAGCGAACTGCGCGCTACCTCCCTAGGACACCAAGCTGGCTGATCAGCGGGCTCCTGGTGTCTCCGCCCAGACACCCACAGGAGTAGCGAACTGCGCACTACCTCCCTAGGACACCAAGCTGGCTGATCAGCGGGCTCCTGGTGTCTCTGCCCAGACACCCACAGGAGTAGCGAACTGCGCACTACCTCCCTAGGACACCAAGCTGGCTAATGAGCGGGCTCCTGGTGTCTCCACCCAGACACCCACAGGAGTAGCGAACTGCGCACTACCTCCCTAGGACACCAAGCTGGCTAATGAGCGGGCTCCTGGTGTCTCCGCCCAGACACCCACAGGAGTAGCGAACTGCGCGCTACCTCCCTAGGACACCAAGCTGGCTAATCAGCGGGCTCCTGGTGTCTCCACCCAGACACCCACAGGAGTAGCGAACTGCGCGCTACCTCCCTAGGACACCAAGCTGGCTAATCAGCGGGCTCCTGGTGTCTCCGCCCAGACACCCACAGGAGTAGCGAACTGCGCACTACCTCCCTAGGACACCAAGCTGGCTAATCAGCGGGCTCCTGGTGTCTCCGCCCAGACACCCACAGGAGTAGCGAACTGCGCACTACCTCCCTAGGACACCAAGCTGGCTAATGAGCGGGCTCCTGGTGTCTCCGCCCAGACACCCACAGGAGTAGCGAACTGCGCACTACCTCCCTAGGACACCAAGCTGGCTAATGAGCGGGCTCCTGGTGTCTCCGCCCAGACACCCACAGGAGTAGCGAACTGCGCGCTACCTCCCTAGGACACCAAGCTGGCTAATCAGCGGGCTCCTGGTGTCTCCGCCCAGACACCCACAGGAGTAGCGAACTGCGCACTACCTCCCTAGGACACCAAGCTGGCTAATGAGCGGGCTCCTGGTGTCTCCGCCCAGACACCCACAGGAGTAGCGAACTGCGCGCTACCTCCCTAGGACACCAAGCTGGCTAATCAGCGGGCTACTGGTGTCTCCGCCCAGACACCCACAGGAGTAGCGAACTGCGCGCTACCTCCCTAGGACACCAAGCTGGCTAATGAGCGGGCTCCTGGTGTCTCTGCCCAGACACCCACAGGAGTAGCGAACTGCGCGCTACCTCCCTAGGACACCAAGCTGGCTAATGAGCGGGCTCCTGGTGTCTCTGCCCAGACACCCACAGGAGTAGCGAACTGCGCGCTACCTCCCTAGGACACCAAGCTGGCTCATCAGCGGGCTCCTGGTGTCTCCGCCCAGACACCCACAGGAGTAGCGAACTGCGCGCTACCTCCCTAGGACACCAAGCTGGCCCATCAGCGGGCTCCTGGTGTCTCCGCCCAGACACCCACAGGAGTAGCGAACTGCGCGCTACCTCCCTAGGACACCAAGCTGGCTAATGAGCGGGCTCCTGGTGTCTCCGCCCAGACACCCACAGGAGTAGCGAACTGCGCACTACCTCCCTAGGACACCAAGCTGGCTAATGAGCGGGCTCCTGGTGTCTCTGCCCAGACACCCACAGGAGTAGCGAACTGCGTGCTACCTCCCTAGGACACCAAGCTGGCTAATCAGCGGGCTCCTGGTGTCTCCGCCCAGACACCCACAGGAGTAGCGAACTGCGCACTACCTCCCTAGGACACCAAGCTGGCTAATGAGCGGGCTCCTGGTGTCTCCGCCCAGACACCCACCGGAGTAGCGAACTGCGCGCTACCTCCCTAGGACACCAAGCTGGCTCATGAGCGGGCTCCTGGTGTCTCCGCCCAGACACCCACAGGAGTAGCGAACTGCGCCCTACCTCCCTAGGACACCAAGCTGGCTAATGAGCGGGCTCCTGGTGTCTCCGCCCAGACACCCACAGGAGTAGCGAACTGCGCACTACCTCCCTAGGACACCAAGCTGGCTGATCAGCGGGCTCCTAGTGTCTCCGCCCAGACACCCACAGGAGTAGCGAACTGCGCGCTACCTCCCTAGGACACCAAGCTGGCTAATGAGTGGGCTACTGGTGTCTCCGCCCAGACACCCACAGGAGTAGCGAACTGCGCGCTACCTCCCTAGGACACCAAGCTGGCTAATCAGCGGGCTCCTGGTGTCTCCGCCCAGACACCCACAGGAGTAGCGAACTGCGCACTACCTCCCTAGGACACCAAGCTGGCTAATGAGCGGGCTCCTGGTGTCTCCGCCCAGACACCCACAGGAGTAGCGAACTGCGCACTACCTCCCTAGGACACCAAGCTGGCTCATCAGCGGGCTCCTGGTGTCTCCGCCCAGACACCCACAGGAGTAGCGAACTGCGCGCTACCTCCCTAGGACACCAAGCTGGCTGATCAGCGGGCTCCTGGTGTCTCTGCCCAGACACCCACAGGAGTAGCGAACTGCGCGCTACCTCCCTAGGACACCAAGCTGGCTAATGAGCGGGCTCCTGGTGTCTCCGCCCAGACACCCACAGGAGTAGCGAACTGCGCGCTACCTCCCTAGGACACCAAGCTGGCTAATCAGCGGGCTCCTGGTGTCTCTGCCCAGACACCCACAGGAGTAGCGAACTGCGCGCTACCTCCCTAGGACACCAAGCTGGCTAATGAGCGGGCTCCTGGTGTCTCCACCCAGACACCCACAGGAGTAGCGAACTGCGCACTACCTCCCTAGGACACCAAGCTGGCTAATGAGCGGGCTCCTGGTGTCTCCGCCCAGACACCCACAGGAGTAGCGAACTGCGCGCTACCTCCCTAGGACACCAAGCTGGCTAATGAGCGGGCTCCTGGTGTCTCTGCCCAGACACCCACAGGAGTAGCGAACTGCGCGCTACCTCCCTAGGACACCAAGCTGGCTAATGAGCGGCCTCCTGGTGTCTCTGCCCAGACACCCACAGGAGTAGCGAACTGCGCGCTACCTCCCTAGGACACCAAGCTGGCTAATGAGCGGGCTCCTGGTGTCTCCGCCCAGACACCCACAGGAGTAGCGAACTGCGCGCTACCTCCCTAGGACACCAAGCTGTCTAATCAGCGGGCTACTGGTGTCTCCGCCCAGACACCCACAGGAGTAGCGAACTGCGCGCTACCTCCCTAGGACACCAAGCTGGCTAATGAGCGGGCTCCTGGTGTCTCCGCCCAGACACCCACAGGAGTAGCGAACTGCGCGCTACCTCCCTAGGACACCAAGCTGGCTAATGAGCGGGCTCCTGGTGTCTCCACCCAGACACCCACAGGAGTAGCGAACTGCGCGCTACCTCCCTAGGACACCAAGCTGGCTAATCAGCGGGCTCCTGGTGTCTCCACCCAGACACCCACAGGAGTAGCGAACTGCGCGCTACCTCCCTAGGACACCAAGCTGGCTAATGAGCGGGCTCCTGGTGTCTCTGCCCAGACACCCACAGGAGTAGCGAACTGCGCGCTACCTCCCTAGGACACCAAGCTGGCTAATCAGCGGGCTCCTGGTGTCTCCGCCCAGACACCCACAGGAGTAGCGAACTGCGCGCTACCTCCCTAGGACACCAAGCTGGCTAATCAGCGGGCTCCTGGTGTCTCCGCCCAGACACCCACAGGAGTAGCGAACTGCGCGCTACCTCCCTAGGACACCAAGCTGGCTAATGAGCGGGCTCCTGGTGTCTCCGCCCAGACACCCACAGGAGTAGCGAACTGCGCGCTACCTCCCTAGGACACCAAGCTGGCTAATCAGCGGGCTCCTGGTGTCTCTGCCCAGACACCCACAGGGGTAGCGAACTGCGCGCTACCTCCCTAGGACACCAAGCTGGCTCATCAGCGGGCTCCTGGTGTCTCCGCCCAGACACCCACAGGAGTAGCGAACTGCGCGCTACCTCCCTAGGACACCAAGCTGGCTGATCAGCGGGCTCCTGGTGTCTCTGCCCAGACACCCACAGGAGTAGCGAACTGCGCGCTACCTCCCTAGGACACCAAGCTGGCTAATCAGCAGGCTCCTGGTGTCTCCGCCCAGACACCCACAGGAGTAGCGAACTGCGCGCTACCTCCCTAGGACACCAAGCTGGCTGATCAGCGGGCTCCTGGTGTCTCCGCCCAGACACCCACAGGAGTAGCGAACTGCGCGCTACCTCCCTAGGACACCAAGCTGGCTAATCAGCGGGCTCCTGGTGTCTCCGCCCAGACACCCACAGGAGTAGCGAACTGCGCGCTACCTCCCTAGGACACCAAGCTGGCTAATGAGCGGGCTCCTGGTGTCTCCGCCCAGACACCCACAGGAGTAGCGAACTGCGCGCTACCTCCCTAGGACACCAAGCTGGCTAATGAGCGGGCTCCTGGTGTCTCCGCCCAGACACCCACAGGAGTAGCGAACTGCGCACTACCTCCCTAGGACACCAAGCTGGCTCATCAGCGGGCTCCTGGTGTCTCTGCCCAGACACCCACAGGAGTAGCGAACTGCGCACTACCTCCCTAGGACACCAAGCTGGCTAATCAGCGGGCTCCTGGTGTCTCCGCCCAGACACCCACAGGAGTAGCGAACTGCGCACTACCTCCCTAGGACACCAAGCTGGCTGATCAGCGGGCTCCTGGTGTCTCTGCCCAGACACCCACAGGAGTAGCGAACTGCGCGCTACCTCCCTAGGACACCAAGCTGGCTAACCAGCGGGCTCCTGGTGTCTCTGCCCAGACACCCACAGGAGTAGCGAACTGCGCGCTACCTCCCTAGGACACCAAGCTGGCTAATCAGCGGGCTCCTGGTGTCTCCGCCCAGACACCCACAGGAGTAGCGAACTGCGCACTACCTCCCTAGGACACCAAGCTGGCTAATGAGCGGGCTCCTGGTGTCTCTGCCCAGACACCCACAGGAGTAGCGAACTGCGCGCTACCTCCCTAGGACACCAAGCTGGCTCATGAGCGGGCTCCTGGTGTCTCCGCCCAGACACCCACAGGAGTAGCGAACTGCGCCCTACCTCCCTAGGACACCAAGCTGGCTAATCAGCGGGCTCCTAGTGTCTCCGCCCAGACACCCACAGGAGTAGCGAACTGCGCGCTACCTCCCTAGGACACCAAGCTGGCTAATCAGCGGGCTCCTAGTGTCTCCGCCCAGACACCCACAGGAGTAGCGAACTGCGCGCTACCTCCCTAGGACACCAAGCTGGCCCATCAGCGGGCTCCTGGTGTCTCCCCCCAGACACCCACAGGAGTAGCGAACTGCGCACTACCTCCCTAGGACACCAAGCTGGCTAATGAGCGGGCTCCTGGTGTCTCCACCCAGACACCCACAGGAGTAGCGAACTGCGCGCTACCTCCCTAGGACACCAAGCTGGCTGATCAGCGGGCTCCTGGTGTCTCTGCCCAGACACCCACAGGAGTAGCGAACTGCGCACTACCTCCCTAGGACACCAAGCTGGCTCATCAGCGGGCTCCTGGTGTCTCCGCCCAGACACCCACAGGAGTAGCGAACTGCGCGCTACCTCCCTAGGACACCAAGCTGGCTAATGAGCGGGCTCCTGGTGTCTCTGCCCAGACACCCACAGGAGTAGCGAACTGCGCGCTACCTCCCTAGGACACCAAGCTGGCTCATCAGCGGGCTCCTGGTGTCTCCGCCCAGACACCCACAGGAGTAGCGAACTGCGCGCTTCCTCCCTAGGACACCAAGCTGGCTGATCAGCGGGCTCCTGGTGTCTCTGTCCAGACACCCACAGGAGTAGCGAACTGCGCGCTACCTCCCTAGGACACCAAGCTGGCTAATGAGCGGGCTCCTGGTGTCTCTGCCCAGACACCCACAGGAGTAGCGAACTGCGCGCTACCTCCCTAGGACACCAAGCTGGCTAATGAGCGGGCTCCTGGTGTCTCCGCCCAGACACCCACAGGAGTAGCGAACTGCGCGCTACCTCCCTAGGACACCAAGCTGGCTGATCAGCGGGCTCCTGGTGTCTCCGCCCAGACACCCACAGGAGTAGCGAACTGCGCACTACCTCCCTAGGACACCAAGCTGGCTAATCAGCGGGCTCCTGGTGTCTCCGCCCAGACACCCACAGGAGTAGCGAACTGCGCGCTACCTCCCTAGGACACCAATCTGGCTCATCAGCGGGCTCCTGGTGTCTCCACCCAGACACCCACAGGAGTAGCGAACTGCGCACTACCTCCCTAGGACACCAAGCTGGCTAATGAGCGGGCTCCTGGTGTCTCCACCCAGACACCCACAGGAGTAGCGAACTGCGCGCTACCTCCCTAGGACACCAAGCTGGCTCATCAGCGGGCTCCTGGTGTCTCCACCCAGACACCCACAGGAGTAGCGAACTGCGCGCTACCTCCCTAGGACACCAAGCTGGCTAATCAGCGGGCTCCTGGTGTCTCCGCCCAGACACCCACAGGAGTAGCGAACTGCGCGCTACCTCCCTAGGACACCAAGCTGGCTGATCAGCGGGCTCCTGGTGTCTCCGCCCAGACACCCACAGGAGTAGCGAACTGCGCACTACCTCCCTAGGACACCAAGCTGGCTAATCAGCGGGCTCCTGGTGTCTCCGCCCAGACACCCACAGGAGTAGCGAACTGCGCGCTACCTCCCTAGGAAGCCAAGCAGGCTGATCAGCGGGCTCCTAGTGTCTCCACCCAGACACCCACAGGAGTAGCGAACTGCGCGCTACCTCCCTAGGACACCAAGCTGGCTAATCAGCGGGCTCCTGGTGTCTCCGCCCAGACACCCACAGGAGTAGCGAACTGCGCACTACCTCCCTAGGACACCAAGCTGGCTAATCAGCGGGCTCCTGGTGTCTCCGCCCAGACACCCACAGGAGTAGCGAACTGCGCGCTACCTCCCTAGGACACCAAGCTGGCTAATCAGCAGGCTCCTGGTGTCTCCACCCAGACACCCACAGGAGTAGCGAACTGCGCGCTACCTCCCTAGGACACAAAGCTGGCTAATCAGCGGGCTCCTGGTGTCTCCGCCCAGACACCCACAGGAGTAGCGAACTGCGCGCTACCTCCCTAGGAAGCCAAGCTGGCTGATCAGCGGGCTCCTGGTGTCTCCGCCCAGACACCCACAGGAGTAGCGAACTGCGCACTACCTCCCTAGGACACCAAGCTGGCTAATCAGCGGGCTCCTGGTGTCTCCGCCCAGACACCCACAGGAGTAGCGAACTGCGCGCTACCTCCCTAGGACACCAAGCTGGCTCATCAGCGGGCTCCTGGTGTCTCCACCCAGACACCCACAGGAGTAGCGAACTGCGCGCTACCTCCCTAGGACACCAAGCTGGCTAATGAGCGGGCTCCTGGTGTCTCCGCCCAGACACCCACAGGAGTAGCGAACTGCGCGCTACCTCCCTAGGACACCAAGCTGGCTAATGAGCGGGCTCCTGGTGTCTCCGCCCAGACACCCACAGGAGTAGCGAACTGCGCACTACCTCCCTAGGACACCAAGCTGGCTAATGAGCGGGCTCCTGGTGTCTCCACCCAGACACCCACAGGAGTAGCGAACTGCGCACTACCTCCCTAGGACACCAAGCTGGCTAATCAGCGGGCTCCTGGTGTCTCCGCCCAGACACCCACAGGAGTAGCGAACTGCGCACTACCTCCCTAGGACACCAAGCTGGCTAATGAGCGGGCTCCTGGTGTCTCTGCCCAGACACCCACAGGAGTAGCGAACTGCGCGCTACCTCCCTAGGACACCAAGCTGGCTAATGAGCGGGCTGCTGGTGTCTCTGCCCAGACACCCACAGGAGTAGCGAACTGCGCACTACCTCCCTAGGACACCAAGCTGGCTAATGAGCGGGCTCCTGGTGTCTCCGCCCAGACACCCACAGGAGTAGCGAACTGCGCGCTACCTCCCTAGGACACCAAGCTGGCTCATCAGCGGGCTCCTGGTGTCTCTGCCCAGACACCCACAGGAGTAGCGAACTGCGCGCTACCTCCCTAGGACACCAAGCTGGCTAATCAGCGGGCTCCTGGTGTCTCCACCCAGACACCCACAGGAGTAGCGAACTGCGCGCTACCTCCCTAGGACACCAAGCTGGCTCATCAGCGGGCTCCTGGTGTCTCCGCCCAGACACCCACAGGAGTAGCGAACTGCGCGCTACCTCCCTAGGACACCAAGCTGGCTCATCAGCGGGCTCCTGGTGTCTCCGCCCAGACACCCACAGGAGTAGCGAACTGCGCGCTACCTCCCTAGGACACCAAGCTGGCTAATCAGCGGGCTCCTGGTGTCTCCGCCCAGACACCCACAGGAGTAGCGAACTGTGCACTACCTCCCTAGGACACCAAGCTGGCTGATCAGCGGGCTCCTGGTGTCTCCACCCAGACACCCACAGGAGTAGCGAACTGCGCGCTACCTCCCTAGGACACCAAGCTGGCTAATGAGCGGGCTCCTGGTGTCTCCGCCCAGACACCCACAGGAGTAGCGAACTGCGCACTACCTCCCTAGGACACCAAGCTGGCTAATCAGCGGGCTCCTGGTGTCTCTGCCCAGACACCCACAGGAGTAGCGAACTGCGCGCTACCTCCCTAGGACACCAAGCTGGCTGATCAGCGGGCTACTGGTGTCTCCGCCCAGACACCCACAGGAGTAGCGAACTGCGCACTACCTCCCTAGGACACCAAGCTGGCTAATCAGCGGGCTACTGGTGTCTCCGCCCAGACACCCACAGGAGTAGCGAACTGCGCACTACCTCCCTAGGACACCAAGCTGGCCCATCAGCGGGCTCCTGGTGTCTCTGCCCAGACACCCACAGGAGTAGCGAACTGCGCGCTACCTCCCTAGGACACCAAGCTGGCTAATGAGCGGGCTCCTGGTGTCTCCACCCAGACACCCACAGGAGTAGCGAACTGCGCACTACCTCCCTAGGACACCAAGCTGGCTGATCAGCGGGCTCCTGGTGTCTCCGCCCAGACACCCACAGGAGTAGCGAACTGCGCACTACCTCCCTAGGACACCAAGCTGGCTGATCAGCGGGCTCCTGGTGTCTCCGCCCAGACACCCACAGGAGTAGCGAACTGCGCGCTACCTCCCTAGGACACCAAGCTGGCTGATCAGCGGGCTCCTGGTGTCTCCGCCCAGACACCCACAGGAGTAGCGAACTGCGCGCTACCTCCCTAGGACACCAAGCTGGCTAATGAGCGGGCTCCTGGTGTCTCTGCCCAGACACCCACAGGAGTAGCGAACTGCGCACTACCTCCCTAGGACACCAAGCTGGCTAATGAGCGGGCTCCTGGTGTCTCCGCCCAGACACCCACAGGAGTAGCGAACTGCGCGCTACCTCCCTAGGACACCAAGCTGGCTAATGAGCGGGCTCCTGGTGTCTCCACCCAGACACCCACAGGAGTAGCAAACTGCGCGCTACCTCCCTAGGACACCAAGCTGGCTAATCAGCGGGCTCCTGGTGTCTCCACCCAGACACCCACAGGAGTAGCGAACTGCGCGCTACCTCCCTAGGACACCAAGCTGGCTAATGAGCGGGCTCCTGGTGTCTCTGCCCAGACACCCACAGGAGTAGCGAACTGCGCGCTACCTCCCTAGGACACCAAGCTGGCTAATCAGCGGGCTCCTGGTGTCTCCGCCCAGACACCCACAGGAGTAGCGAACTGCGCGCTACCTCCCTAGGACACCAAGCTGGCTAATCAGCGGGCTCCTGGTGTCTCCGCCCAGACACCCACAGGAGTAGCGAACTGCGCGCTACCTCCCTAGGACACCAAGCTGGCTAATGAGCGGGCTCCTGGTGTCTCCGCCCAGACACCCACAGGAGTAGCGAACTGCGCGCTACCTCCCTAGGACACCAAGCTGGCTAATCAGCGGGCTCCTGGTGTCTCTGCCCAGACACCCACAGGGGTAGCGAACTGCGCGCTACCTCCCTAGGACACCAAGCTGGCTCATCAGCGGGCTCCTGGTGTCTCCGCCCAGACACCCACAGGAGTAGCGAACTGCGCGCTACCTCCCTAGGACACCAAGCTGGCTGATCAGCGGGCTCCTGGTGTCTCTGCCCAGACACCCACAGGAGTAGCGAACTGCGCGCTACCTCCCTAGGACACCAAGCTGGCTAATCAGCAGGCTCCTGGTGTCTCCGCCCAGACACCCACAGGAGTAGCGAACTGCGCGCTACCTCCCTAGGACACCAAGCTGGCTGATCAGCGGGCTCCTGGTGTCTCCGCCCAGACACCCACAGGAGTAGCGAACTGCGCGCTACCTCCCTAGGACACCAAGCTGGCTAATCAGCGGGCTCCTGGTGTCTCCGCCCAGACACCCACAGGAGTAGCGAACTGCGCGCTACCTCCCTAGGACACCAAGCTGGCTAATGAGCGGGCTCCTGGTGTCTCCGCCCAGACACCCACAGGAGTAGCGAACTGCGCGCTACCTCCCTAGGACACCAAGCTGGCTAATGAGCGGGCTCCTGGTGTCTCCGCCCAGACACCCACAGGAGTAGCGAACTGCGCACTACCTCCCTAGGACACCAAGCTGGCTCATCAGCGGGCTCCTGGTGTCTCTGCCCAGACACCCACAGGAGTAGCGAACTGCGCGCTACCTCCCTAGGACACCAAGCTGGCTAATCAGCGGGCTCCTGGTGTCTCCGCCCAGACACCCACAGGAGTAGCGAACTGCGCACTACCTCCCTAGGACACCAAGCTGGCTGATCAGCGGGCTCCTGGTGTCTCTGCCCAGACACCCACAGGAGTAGCGAACTGCGCGCTACCTCCCTAGGACACCAAGCTGGCTAACCAGCGGGCTCCTGGTGTCTCTGCCCAGACACCCACAGGAGTAGCGAACTGCGCGCTACCTCCCTAGGACACCAAGCTGGCTAATCAGCGGGCTCCTGGTGTCTCCGCCCAGACACCCACAGGAGTAGCGAACTGCGCACTACCTCCCTAGGACACCAAGCTGGCTAATGAGTGGGCTCCTGGTGTCTCTGCCCAGACACCCACAGGAGTAGCGAACTGCGCGCTACCTCCCTAGGACACCAAGCTGGCTCATGAGCGGTCTCCTGGTGTCTCCGCCCAGACACCCACAGGAGTAGCGAACTGCGCCCTACCTCCCTAGGACACCAAGCTGGCTAATCAGCGGGCTCCTAGTGTCTCCGCCCAGACACCCACAGGAGTAGCGAACTGCGCGCTACCTCCCTAGGACACCAAGCTGGCTAATCAGCGGGCTCCTAGTGTCTCCGCCCAGACACCCACAGGAGTAGCGAACTGCGCGCTACCTCCCTAGGACACCAAGCTGGCCCATCAGCGGGCTCCTGGTGTCTCCCCCCAGACACCCACAGGAGTAGCGAACTGCGCACTACCTCCCTAGGACACCAAGCTGGCTAATGAGCGGGCTCCTGGTGTCTCCACCCAGACACCCACAGGAGTAGCGAACTGCGCGCTACCTCCCTAGGACACCAAGCTGGCTGATCAGCGGGCTCCTGGTGTCTCTGCCCAGACACCCACAGGAGTAGCGAACTGCGCACTACCTCCCTAGGACACCAAGCTGGCTCATCAGCGGGCTCCTGGTGTCTCCGCCCAGACACCCACAGGAGTAGCGAACTGCGCGCTACCTCCCTAGGACACCAAGCTGGCTAATGAGCGGGCTCCTGGTGTCTCTGCCCAGACACCCACAGGAGTAGCGAACTGCGCGCTACCTCCCTAGGACACCAAGCTGGCTCATCAGCGGGCTCCTGGTGTCTCCGCCCAGACACCCACAGGAGTAGCGAACTGCGCGCTTCCTCCCTAGGACACCAAGCTGGCTGATCAGCGGGCTCCTGGTGTCTCTGTCCAGACACCCACAGGAGTAGCGAACTGCGCGCTACCTCCCTAGGACACCAAGCTGGCTAATGAGCGGGCTCCTGGTGTCTCTGCCCAGACACCCACAGGAGTAGCGAACTGCGCGCTACCTCCCTAGGACACCAAGCTGGCTAATGAGCGGGCTCCTGGTGTCTCCGCCCAGACACCCACAGGAGTAGCGAACTGCGCGCTACCTCCCTAGGACACCAAGCTGGCTGATCAGCGGGCTCCTGGTGTCTCCGCCCAGACACCCACAGGAGTAGCGAACTGCGCACTACCTCCCTAGGACACCAAGCTGGCTAATCAGCGGGCTCCTGGTGTCTCCGCCCAGACACCCACAGGAGTAGCGAACTGCGCGCTACCTCCCTAGGACACCAATCTGGCTCATCAGCGGGCTCCTGGTGTCTCCACCCAGACACCCACAGGAGTAGCGAACTGCGCACTACCTCCCTAGGACACCAAGCTGGCTAATGAGCGGGCTCCTGGTGTCTCCACCCAGACACCCACAGGAGTAGCGAACTGCGCGCTACCTCCCTAGGACACCAAGCTGGCTCATCAGCGGGCTCCTGGTGTCTCCACCCAGACACCCACAGGAGTAGCGAACTGCGCGCTACCTCCCTAGGACACCAAGCTGGCTAATCAGCGGGCTCCTGGTGTCTCCGCCCAGACACCCACAGGAGTAGCGAACTGCGCGCTACCTCCCTAGGACACCAAGCTGGCTGATCAGCGGGCTCCTGGTGTCTCCGCCCAGACACCCACAGGAGTAGCGAACTGCGCACTACCTCCCTAGGACACCAAGCTGGCTAATCAGCGGGCTCCTGGTGTCTCCGCCCAGACACCCACAGGAGTAGCGAACTGCGCGCTACCTCCCTAGGAAGCCAAGCAGGCTGATCAGCGGGCTCCTAGTGTCTCCACCCAGACACCCACAGGAGTAGCGAACTGCGCGCTACCTCCCTAGGACACCAAGCTGGCTAATCAGCGGGCTCCTGGTGTCTCCGCCCAGACACCCACAGGAGTAGCGAACTGCGCACTACCTCCCTAGGACACCAAGCTGGCTAATCAGCGGGCTCCTGGTGTCTCCGCCCAGACACCCACAGGAGTAGCGAACTGCGCGCTACCTCCCTAGGACACCAAGCTGGCTAATCAGCAGGCTCCTGGTGTCTCCACCCAGACACCCACAGGAGTAGCGAACTGCGCGCTACCTCCCTAGGACACCAAGCTGGCTAATCAGCGGGCTCCTGGTGTCTCCGCCCAGACACCCACAGGAGTAGCGAACTGCGCGCTACCTCCCTAGGAAGCCAAGCTGGCTGATCAGCGGGCTCCTGGTGTCTCCGCCCAGACACCCACAGGAGTAGCGAACTGCGCACTACCTCCCTAGGACACCAAGCTGGCTAATCAGCGGGCTCCTGGTGTCTCCGCCCAGACACCCACAGGAGTAGCGAACTGCGCGCTACCTCCCTAGGACACCAAGCTGGCTCATCAGCGGGCTCCTGGTGTCTCCACCCAGACACCCACAGGAGTAGCGAACTGCGCGCTACCTCCCTAGGACACCAAGCTGGCTAATGAGCGGGCTCCTGGTGTCTCCGCCCAGACACCCACAGGAGTAGCGAACTGCGCGCTACCTCCCTAGGACACCAAGCTGGCTAATGAGCGGGCTCCTGGTGTCTCCGCCCAGACACCCACAGGAGTAGCGAACTGCGCACTACCTCCCTAGGACACCAAGCTGGCTAATGAGCGGGCTCCTGGTGTCTCCACCCAGACACCCACAGGAGTAGCGAACTGCGCACTACCTCCCTAGGACACCAAGCTGGCTAATCAGCGGGCTCCTGGTGTCTCCGCCCAGACACCCACAGGAGTAGCGAACTGCGCACTACCTCCCTAGGACACCAAGCTGGCTAATGAGCGGGCTCCTGGTGTCTCTGCCCAGACACCCACAGGAGTAGCGAACTGCGCGCTACCTCCCTAGGACACCAAGCTGGCTAATGAGCGGGCTCCTGGTGTCTCTGCCCAGACACCCACAGGAGTAGCGAACTGCGCACTACCTCCCTAGGACACCAAGCTGGCTAATGAGCGGGCTCCTGGTGTCTCCGCCCAGACACCCACAGGAGTAGCGAACTGCGCGCTACCTCCCTAGGACACCAAGCTGGCTCATCAGCGGGCTCCTGGTGTCTCTGCCCAGACACCCACAGGAGTAGCGAACTGCGCGCTACCTCCCTAGGACACCAAGCTGGCTAATCAGCGGGCTCCTGGTGTCTCCACCCAGACACCCACAGGAGTAGCGAACTGCGCGCTACCTCCCTAGGACACCAAGCTGGCTCATCAGCGGGCTCCTGGTGTCTCCGCCCAGACACCCACAGGAGTAGCGAACTGAGCGCTACCTCCCTAGGACACCAAGCTGGCTCATCAGCGGGCTCCTGGTGTCTCCGCCCAGACACCCACAGGAGTAGCGAACTGCGCGCTACCTCCCTAGGACACCAAGCTGGCTAATCAGCGGGCTCCTGGTGTCTCCGCCCAGACACCCACAGGAGTAGCGAACTGTGCACTACCTCCCTAGGACACCAAGCTGGCTGATCAGCGGGCTCCTGGTGTCTCCACCCAGACACCCACAGGAGTAGCGAACTGCGCGCTACCTCCCTAGGACACCAAGCTGGCTAATGAGCGGGCTCCTGGTGTCTCCGCCCAGACACCCACAGGAGTAGCGAACTGCGCACTACCTCCCTAGGACACCAAGCTGGCTAATCAGCGGGCTCCTGGTGTCTCTGCCCAGACACCCACAGGAGTAGCGAACTGCGCGCTACCTCCCTAGGACACCAAGCTGGCTGATCAGCGGGCTACTGGTGTCTCCGCCCAGACACCCACAGGAGTAGCGAACTGCGCACTACCTCCCTAGGACACCAAGCTGGCTAATCAGCGGGCTACTGGTGTCTCCGCCCAGACACCCACAGGAGTAGCGAACTGCGCACTACCTCCCTAGGACACCAAGCTGGCCCATCAGCGGGCTCCTGGTGTCTCTGCCCAGACACCCACAGGAGTAGCGAACTGCGCGCTACCTCCCTAGGACACCAAGCTGGCTAATGAGCGGGCTCCTGGTGTCTCCACCCAGACACCCACAGGAGTAGCGAACTGCGCACTACCTCCCTAGGACACCAAGCTGGCTGATCAGCGGGCTCCTGGTGTCTCCACCCAGACACCCACAGGAGTAGCGAACTGCGCGCTACCTCCCTAGGACACCAAGCTGGCTAATGAGCGGGCTCCTGGTGTCTCCGCCCAGACACCCACAGGAGTAGCGAACTGCGCACTACCTCCCTAGGACACCAAGCTGGCTAATGAGCGGGCTCCTGGTGTCTCCGCCCAGACACCCACAGGAGTAGCGAACTGCGCGCTACCTCCCTAGGACACCAAGCTGGCTCATCAGCGGAATCCTGGTGTCTCCGCCCAGACACCCACAGGAGTAGCGAACTGCGCGCTACCTCCCTAGGACACCAAGCTGGCTAATGAGCGGGCTCCTGGTGTCTCCGCCCAGACACCCACAGGAGTAGCGAACTGCGCGCTACCTCCCTAGGACACCAAGCTGGCTAATGAGCGGGCTCCTGGTGTCTCCGCCCAGACACCCACAGGAGTAGCGAACTGCGCGCTACCTCCCTAGGACACCAAGCTGGCTGATCAGCGGGCTCCTGGTGTCTCCGCCCAGACACCCACAGGAGTAGCGAACTGCGCACTACCTCCCTAGGACACCAAGCTGGCTGATCAGCGGGCTCCTGGTGTCTCTGCCCAGACACCCACAGGAGTAGCGAACTGCGCACTACCTCCCTAGGACACCAAGCTGGCTAATGAGCGGGCTCCTGGTGTCTCCACCCAGACACCCACAGGAGTAGCGAACTGCGCACTACCTCCCTAGGACACCAAGCTGGCTAATGAGCGGGCTCCTGGTGTCTCCGCCCAGACACCCACAGGAGTAGCGAACTGCGCGCTACCTCCCTAGGACACCAAGCTGGCTAATCAGCGGGCTCCTGGTGTCTCCACCCAGACACCCACAGGAGTAGCGAACTGCGCGCTACCTCCCTAGGACACCAAGCTGGCTAATCAGCGGGCTCCTGGTGTCTCCGCCCAGACACCCACAGGAGTAGCGAACTGCGCACTACCTCCCTAGGACACCAAGCTGGCTAATCAGCGGGCTCCTGGTGTCTCCGCCCAGACACCCACAGGAGTAGCGAACTGCGCACTACCTCCCTAGGACACCAAGCTGGCTAATGAGCGGGCTCCTGGTGTCTCCGCCCAGACACCCACAGGAGTAGCGAACTGCGCACTACCTCCCTAGGACACCAAGCTGGCTAATGAGCGGGCTCCTGGTGTCTCCGCCCAGACACCCACAGGAGTAGCGAACTGCGCGCTACCTCCCTAGGACACCAAGCTGGCTAATCAGCGGGCTCCTGGTGTCTCCGCCCAGACACCCACAGGAGTAGCGAACTGCGCACTACCTCCCTAGGACACCAAGCTGGCTAATGAGCGGGCTCCTGGTGTCTCCGCCCAGACACCCACAGGAGTAGCGAACTGCGCGCTACCTCCCTAGGACACCAAGCTGGCTAATCAGCGGGCTACTGGTGTCTCCGCCCAGACACCCACAGGAGTAGCGAACTGCGCGCTACCTCCCTAGGACACCAAGCTGGCTAATGAGCGGGCTCCTGGTGTCTCTGCCCAGACACCCACAGGAGTAGCGAACTGCGCGCTACCTCCCTAGGACACCAAGCTGGCTAATGAGCGGGCTCCTGGTGTCTCTGCCCAGACACCCACAGGAGTAGCGAACTGCGCGCTACCTCCCTAGGACACCAAGCTGGCTCATCAGCGGGCTCCTGGTGTCTCCGCCCAGACACCCACAGGAGTAGCGAACTGCGCGCTACCTCCCTAGGACACCAAGCTGGCCCATCAGCGGGCTCCTGGTGTCTCCGCCCAGACACCCACAGGAGTAGCGAACTGCGCGCTACCTCCCTAGGACACCAAGCTGGCTAATGAGCGGGCTCCTGGTGTCTCCGCCCAGACACCCACAGGAGTAGCGAACTGCGCACTACCTCCCTAGGACACCAAGCTGGCTAATGAGCGGGCTCCTGGTGTCTCTGCCCAGACACCCACAGGAGTAGCGAACTGCGTGCTACCTCCCTAGGACACCAAGCTGGCTAATCAGCGGGCTCCTGGTGTCTCCGCCCAGACACCCACAGGAGTAGCGAACTGCGCACTACCTCCCTAGGACACCAAGCTGGCTAATGAGCGGGCTCCTGGTGTCTCCGCCCAGACACCCACCGGAGTAGCGAACTGCGCGCTACCTCCCTAGGACACCAAGCTGGCTCATGAGCGGGCTCCTGGTGTCTCCGCCCAGACACCCACAGGAGTAGCGAACTGCGCCCTACCTCCCTAGGACACCAAGCTGGCTAATGAGCGGGCTCCTGGTGTCTCCGCCCAGACACCCACAGGAGTAGCGAACTGCGCACTACCTCCCTAGGACACCAAGCTGGCTGATCAGCGGGCTCCTAGTGTCTCCGCCCAGACACCCACAGGAGTAGCGAACTGCGCGCTACCTCCCTAGGACACCAAGCTGGCTAATGAGTGGGCTACTGGTGTCTCCGCCCAGACACCCACAGGAGTAGCGAACTGCGCGCTACCTCCCTAGGACACCAAGCTGGCTAATCAGCGGGCTCCTGGTGTCTCCGCCCAGACACCCACAGGAGTAGCGAACTGCGCACTACCTCCCTAGGACACCAAGCTGGCTAATGAGCGGGCTCCTGGTGTCTCCGCCCAGACACCCACAGGAGTAGCGAACTGCGCACTACCTCCCTAGGACACCAAGCTGGCTCATCAGCGGGCTCCTGGTGTCTCCGCCCAGACACCCACAGGAGTAGCGAACTGCGCGCTACCTCCCTAGGACACCAAGCTGGCTGATCAGCGGGCTCCTGGTGTCTCTGCCCAGACACCCACAGGAGTAGCGAACTGCGCGCTACCTCCCTAGGACACCAAGCTGGCTAATGAGCGGGCTCCTGGTGTCTCCGCCCAGACACCCACAGGAGTAGCGAACTGCGCGCTACCTCCCTAGGACACCAAGCTGGCTAATCAGCGGGCTCCTGGTGTCTCTGCCCAGACACCCACAGGAGTAGCGAACTGCGCGCTACCTCCCTAGGACACCAAGCTGGCTAATGAGCGGGCTCCTGGTGTCTCCACCCAGACACCCACAGGAGTAGCGAACTGCGCACTACCTCCCTAGGACACCAAGCTGGCTAATGAGCGGGCTCCTGGTGTCTCCGCCCAGACACCCACAGGAGTAGCGAACTGCGCGCTACCTCCCTAGGACACCAAGCTGGCTAATGAGCGGGCTCCTGGTGTCTCTGCCCAGACACCCACAGGAGTAGCGAACTGCGCGCTACCTCCCTAGGACACCAAGCTGGCTAATGAGCGGCCTCCTGGTGTCTCTGCCCAGACACCCACAGGAGTAGCGAACTGCGCGCTACCTCCCTAGGACACCAAGCTGGCTAATGAGCGGGCTCCTGGTGTCTCCGCCCAGACACCCACAGGAGTAGCGAACTGCGCGCTACCTCCCTAGGACACCAAGCTGTCTAATCAGCGGGCTACTGGTGTCTCCGCCCAGACACCCACAGGAGTAGCGAACTGCGCGCTACCTCCCTAGGACACCAAGCTGGCTAATGAGCGGGCTCCTGGTGTCTCCGCCCAGACACCCACAGGAGTAGCGAACTGCGCGCTACCTCCCTAGGACACCAAGCTGGCTAATGAGCGGGCTCCTGGTGTCTCCACCCAGACACCCACAGGAGTAGCGAACTGCGCGCTACCTCCCTAGGACACCAAGCTGGCTAATCAGCGGGCTCCTGGTGTCTCCACCCAGACACCCACAGGAGTAGCGAACTGCGCGCTACCTCCCTAGGACACCAAGCTGGCTAATGAGCGGGCTCCTGGTGTCTCTGCCCAGACACCCACAGGAGTAGCGAACTGCGCGCTACCTCCCTAGGACACCAAGCTGGCTAATCAGCGGGCTCCTGGTGTCTCCGCCCAGACACCCACAGGAGTAGCGAACTGCGCGCTACCTCCCTAGGACACCAAGCTGGCTAATCAGCGGGCTCCTGGTGTCTCCGCCCAGACACCCACAGGAGTAGCGAACTGCGCGCTACCTCCCTAGGACACCAAGCTGGCTAATGAGCGGGCTCCTGGTGTCTCCGCCCAGACACCCACAGGAGTAGCGAACTGCGCGCTACCTCCCTAGGACACCAAGCTGGCTAATCAGCGGGCTCCTGGTGTCTCTGCCCAGACACCCACAGGGGTAGCGAACTGCGCGCTACCTCCCTAGGACACCAAGCTGGCTCATCAGCGGGCTCCTGGTGTCTCCGCCCAGACACCCACAGGAGTAGCGAACTGCGCGCTACCTCCCTAGGACACCAAGCTGGCTGATCAGCGGGCTCCTGGTGTCTCTGCCCAGACACCCACAGGAGTAGCGAACTGCGCGCTACCTCCCTAGGACACCAAGCTGGCTAATCAGCAGGCTCCTGGTGTCTCCGCCCAGACACCCACAGGAGTAGCGAACTGCGCGCTACCTCCCTAGGACACCAAGCTGGCTGATCAGCGGGCTCCTGGTGTCTCCGCCCAGACACCCACAGGAGTAGCGAACTGCGCGCTACCTCCCTAGGACACCAAGCTGGCTAATCAGCGGGCTCCTGGTGTCTCCGCCCAGACACCCACAGGAGTAGCGAACTGCGCGCTACCTCCCTAGGACACCAAGCTGGCTAATGAGCGGGCTCCTGGTGTCTCCGCCCAGACACCCACAGGAGTAGCGAACTGCGCGCTACCTCCCTAGGACACCAAGCTGGCTAATGAGCGGGCTCCTGGTGTCTCCGCCCAGACACCCACAGGAGTAGCGAACTGCGCACTACCTCCCTAGGACACCAAGCTGGCTCATCAGCGGGCTCCTGGTGTCTCTGCCCAGACACCCACAGGAGTAGCGAACTGCGCACTACCTCCCTAGGACACCAAGCTGGCTAATCAGCGGGCTCCTGGTGTCTCCGCCCAGACACCCACAGGAGTAGCGAACTGCGCACTACCTCCCTAGGACACCAAGCTGGCTGATCAGCGGGCTCCTGGTGTCTCTGCCCAGACACCCACAGGAGTAGCGAACTGCGCGCTACCTCCCTAGGACACCAAGCTGGCTAACCAGCGGGCTCCTGGTGTCTCTGCCCAGACACCCACAGGAGTAGCGAACTGCGCGCTACCTCCCTAGGACACCAAGCTGGCTAATCAGCGGGCTCCTGGTGTCTCCGCCCAGACACCCACAGGAGTAGCGAACTGCGCACTACCTCCCTAGGACACCAAGCTGGCTAATGAGCGGGCTCCTGGTGTCTCTGCCCAGACACCCACAGGAGTAGCGAACTGCGCGCTACCTCCCTAGGACACCAAGCTGGCTCATGAGCGGGCTCCTGGTGTCTCCGCCCAGACACCCACAGGAGTAGCGAACTGCGCCCTACCTCCCTAGGACACCAAGCTGGCTAATCAGCGGGCTCCTAGTGTCTCCGCCCAGACACCCACAGGAGTAGCGAACTGCGCGCTACCTCCCTAGGACACCAAGCTGGCTAATCAGCGGGCTCCTAGTGTCTCCGCCCAGACACCCACAGGAGTAGCGAACTGCGCGCTACCTCCCTAGGACACCAAGCTGGCCCATCAGCGGGCTCCTGGTGTCTCCCCCCAGACACCCACAGGAGTAGCGAACTGCGCACTACCTCCCTAGGACACCAAGCTGGCTAATGAGCGGGCTCCTGGTGTCTCCACCCAGACACCCACAGGAGTAGCGAACTGCGCGCTACCTCCCTAGGACACCAAGCTGGCTGATCAGCGGGCTCCTGGTGTCTCTGCCCAGACACCCACAGGAGTAGCGAACTGCGCACTACCTCCCTAGGACACCAAGCTGGCTCATCAGCGGGCTCCTGGTGTCTCCGCCCAGACACCCACAGGAGTAGCGAACTGCGCGCTACCTCCCTAGGACACCAAGCTGGCTAATGAGCGGGCTCCTGGTGTCTCTGCCCAGACACCCACAGGAGTAGCGAACTGCGCGCTACCTCCCTAGGACACCAAGCTGGCTCATCAGCGGGCTCCTGGTGTCTCCGCCCAGACACCCACAGGAGTAGCGAACTGCGCGCTTCCTCCCTAGGACACCAAGCTGGCTGATCAGCGGGCTCCTGGTGTCTCTGTCCAGACACCCACAGGAGTAGCGAACTGCGCGCTACCTCCCTAGGACACCAAGCTGGCTAATGAGCGGGCTCCTGGTGTCTCTGCCCAGACACCCACAGGAGTAGCGAACTGCGCGCTACCTCCCTAGGACACCAAGCTGGCTAATGAGCGGGCTCCTGGTGTCTCCGCCCAGACACCCACAGGAGTAGCGAACTGCGCGCTACCTCCCTAGGACACCAAGCTGGCTGATCAGCGGGCTCCTGGTGTCTCCGCCCAGACACCCACAGGAGTAGCGAACTGCGCACTACCTCCCTAGGACACCAAGCTGGCTAATCAGCGGGCTCCTGGTGTCTCCGCCCAGACACCCACAGGAGTAGCGAACTGCGCGCTACCTCCCTAGGACACCAATCTGGCTCATCAGCGGGCTCCTGGTGTCTCCACCCAGACACCCACAGGAGTAGCGAACTGCGCACTACCTCCCTAGGACACCAAGCTGGCTAATGAGCGGGCTCCTGGTGTCTCCACCCAGACACCCACAGGAGTAGCGAACTGCGCGCTACCTCCCTAGGACACCAAGCTGGCTCATCAGCGGGCTCCTGGTGTCTCCACCCAGACACCCACAGGAGTAGCGAACTGCGCGCTACCTCCCTAGGACACCAAGCTGGCTAATCAGCGGGCTCCTGGTGTCTCCGCCCAGACACCCACAGGAGTAGCGAACTGCGCGCTACCTCCCTAGGACACCAAGCTGGCTAATCAGCGGGCTCCTGGTGTCTCCGCCCAGACACCCACAGGAGTAGCGAACTGCGCGCTACCTCCCTAGGAAGCCAAGCAGGCTGATCAGCGGGCTCCTAGTGTCTCCACCCAGACACCCACAGGAGTAGCGAACTGCGCGCTACCTCCCTAGGACACCAAGCTGGCTAATCAGCGGGCTCCTGGTGTCTCCGCCCAGACACCCACAGGAGTAGCGAACTGCGCACTACCTCCCTAGGACACCAAGCTGGCTAATCAGCGGGCTCCTGGTGTCTCCGCCCAGACACCCACAGGAGTAGCGAACTGCGCGCTACCTCCCTAGGACACCAAGCTGGCTAATCAGCAGGCTCCTGGTGTCTCCACCCAGACACCCACAGGAGTAGCGAACTGCGCGCTACCTCCCTAGGACACCAAGCTGGCTAATCAGCGGGCTCCTGGTGTCTCCGCCCAGACACCCACAGGAGTAGCGAACTGCGCGCTACCTCCCTAGGAAGCCAAGCTGGCTGATCAGCGGGCTCCTGGTGTCTCCGCCCAGACACCCACAGGAGTAGCGAACTGCGCACTACCTCCCTAGGACACCAAGCTGGCTAATCAGCGGGCTCCTGGTGTCTCCGCCCAGACACCCACAGGAGTAGCGAACTGCGCGCTACCTCCCTAGGACACCAAGCTGGCTCATCAGCGGGCTCCTGGTGTCTCCACCCAGACACCCACAGGAGTAGCGAACTGCGCGCTACCTCCCTAGGACACCAAGCTGGCTAATGAGCGGGCTCCTGGTGTCTCCGCCCAGACACCCACAGGAGTAGCGAACTGCGCGCTACCTCCCTAGGACACCAAGCTGGCTAATGAGCGGGCTCCTGGTGTCTCCGCCCAGACACCCACAGGAGTAGCGAACTGCGCACTACCTCCCTAGGGCACCAAGCTGGCTAATGAGCGGGCTCCTGGTGTCTCCACCCAGACACCCACAGGAGTAGCGAACTGCGCACTACCTCCCTAGGACACCAAGCTGGCTAATCAGCGGGCTCCTGGTGTCTCCGCCCAGACACCCACAGGAGTAGCGAACTGCGCACTACCTCCCTAGGACACCAAGCTGGCTAATGAGCGGGCTCCTGGTGTCTCTGCCCAGACACCCACAGGAGTAGCGAACTGCGCGCTACCTCCCTAGGACACCAAGCTGGCTAATGAGCGGGCTGCTGGTGTCTCTGCCCAGACACCCACAGGAGTAGCGAACTGCGCACTACCTCCCTAGGACACCAAGCTGGCTAATGAGCGGGCTCCTGGTGTCTCCGCCCAGACACCCACAGGAGTAGCGAACTGCGCGCTACCTCCCTAGGACACCAAGCTGGCTCATCAGCGGGCTCCTGGTGTCTCTGCCCAGACACCCACAGGAGTAGCGAACTGCGCGCTACCTCCCTAGGACACCAAGCTGGCTAATCAGCGGGCTCCTGGTGTCTCCACCCAGACACCCACAGGAGTAGCGAACTGCGCGCTACCTCCCTAGGACACCAAGCTGGCTCATCAGCGGGCTCCTGGTGTCTCCGCCCAGACACCCACAGGAGTAGCGAACTGCGCGCTACCTCCCTAGGACACCAAGCTGGCTCATCAGCGGGCTCCTGGTGTCTCCGCCCAGACACCCACAGGAGTAGCGAACTGCGCGCTACCTCCCTAGGACACCAAGCTGGCTAATCAGCGGGCTCCTGGTGTCTCCGCCCAGACACCCACAGGAGTAGCGAACTGTGCACTACCTCCCTAGGACACCAAGCTGGCTGATCAGCGGGCTCCTGGTGTCTCCACCCAGACACCCACAGGAGTAGCGAACTGCGCGCTACCTCCCTAGGACACCAAGCTGGCTAATGAGCGGGCTCCTGGTGTCTCCGCCCAGACACCCACAGGAGTAGCGAACTGCGCACTACCTCCCTAGGACACCAAGCTGGCTAATCAGCGGGCTCCTGGTGTCTCTGCCCAGACACCCACAGGAGTAGCGAACTGCGCGCTACCTCCCTAGGACACCAAGCTGGCTGATCAGCGGGCTACTGGTGTCTCCGCCCAGACACCCACAGGAGTAGCGAACTGCGCACTACCTCCCTAGGACACCAAGCTGGCTAATCAGCGGGCTACTGGTGTCTCCGCCCAGACACCCACAGGAGTAGCGAACTGCGCACTACCTCCCTAGGACACCAAGCTGGCCCATCAGCGGGCTCCTGGTGTCTCTGCCCAGACACCCACAGGAGTAGCGAACTGCGCGCTACCTCCCTAGGACACCAAGCTGGCTAATGAGCGGGCTCCTGGTGTCTCCACCCAGACACCCACAGGAGTAGCGAACTGCGCACTACCTCCCTAGGACACCAAGCTGGCTGATCAGCGGGCTCCTGGTGTCTCCGCCCAGACACCCACAGGAGTAGCGAACTGCGCACTACCTCCCTAGGACACCAAGCTGGCTGATCAGCGGGCTCCTGGTGTCTCCGCCCAGACACCCACAGGAGTAGCGAACTGCGCGCTACCTCCCTAGGACACCAAGCTGGCTGATCAGCGGGCTCCTGGTGTCTCCGCCCAGACACCCACAGGAGTAGCGAACTGCGCGCTACCTCCCTAGGACACCAAGCTGGCTAATGAGCGGGCTCCTGGTGTCTCTGCCCAGACACCCACAGGAGTAGCGAACTGCGCACTACCTCCCTAGGACACCAAGCTGGCTAATGAGCGGGCTCCTGGTGTCTCCGCCCAGACACCCACAGGAGTAGCGAACTGCGCGCTACCTCCCTAGGACACCAAGCTGGCTAATGAGCGGGCTCCTGGTGTCTCCACCCAGACACCCACAGGAGTAGCAAACTGCGCGCTACCTCCCTAGGACACCAAGCTGGCTAATCAGCGGGCTCCTGGTGTCTCCACCCAGACACCCACAGGAGTAGCGAACTGCGCGCTACCTCCCTAGGACACCAAGCTGGCTAATGAGCGGGCTCCTGGTGTCTCTGCCCAGACACCCACAGGAGTAGCGAACTGCGCGCTACCTCCCTAGGACACCAAGCTGGCTAATCAGCGGGCTCCTGGTGTCTCCGCCCAGACACCCACAGGAGTAGCGAACTGCGCGCTACCTCCCTAGGACACCAAGCTGGCTAATCAGCGGGCTCCTGGTGTCTCCGCCCAGACACCCACAGGAGTAGCGAACTGCGCGCTACCTCCCTAGGACACCAAGCTGGCTAATGAGCGGGCTCCTGGTGTCTCCGCCCAGACACCCACAGGAGTAGCGAACTGCGCGCTACCTCCCTAGGACACCAAGCTGGCTAATCAGCGGGCTCCTGGTGTCTCTGCCCAGACACCCACAGGGGTAGCGAACTGCGCGCTACCTCCCTAGGACACCAAGCTGGCTCATCAGCGGGCTCCTGGTGTCTCCGCCCAGACACCCACAGGAGTAGCGAACTGCGCGCTACCTCCCTAGGACACCAAGCTGGCTGATCAGCGGGCTCCTGGTGTCTCTGCCCAGACACCCACAGGAGTAGCGAACTGCGCGCTACCTCCCTAGGACACCAAGCTGGCTAATCAGCAGGCTCCTGGTGTCTCCGCCCAGACACCCACAGGAGTAGCGAACTGCGCGCTACCTCCCTAGGACACCAAGCTGGCTGATCAGCGGGCTCCTGGTGTCTCCGCCCAGACACCCACAGGAGTAGCGAACTGCGCGCTACCTCCCTAGGACACCAAGCTGGCTAATCAGCGGGCTCCTGGTGTCTCCGCCCAGACACCCACAGGAGTAGCGAACTGCGCGCTACCTCCCTAGGACACCAAGCTGGCTAATGAGCGGGCTCCTGGTGTCTCCGCCCAGACACCCACAGGAGTAGCGAACTGCGCGCTACCTCCCTAGGACACCAAGCTGGCTAATGAGCGGGCTCCTGGTGTCTCCGCCCAGACACCCACAGGAGTAGCGAACTGCGCACTACCTCCCTAGGACACCAAGCTGGCTCATCAGCGGGCTCCTGGTGTCTCTGCCCAGACACCCACAGGAGTAGCGAACTGCGCGCTACCTCCCTAGGACACCAAGCTGGCTAATCAGCGGGCTCCTGGTGTCTCCGCCCAGACACCCACAGGAGTAGCGAACTGCGCACTACCTCCCTAGGACACCAAGCTGGCTGATCAGCGGGCTCCTGGTGTCTCTGCCCAGACACCCACAGGAGTAGCGAACTGCGCGCTACCTCCCTAGGACACCAAGCTGGCTAACCAGCGGGCTCCTGGTGTCTCTGCCCAGACACCCACAGGAGTAGCGAACTGCGCGCTACCTCCCTAGGACACCAAGCTGGCTAATCAGCGGGCTCCTGGTGTCTCCGCCCAGACACCCACAGGAGTAGCGAACTGCGCACTACCTCCCTAGGACACCAAGCTGGCTAATGAGCGGGCTCCTGGTGTCTCTGCCCAGACACCCACAGGAGTAGCGAACTGCGCGCTACCTCCCTAGGACACCAAGCTGGCTCATGAGCGGGCTCCTGGTGTCTCCGCCCAGACACCCACAGGAGTAGCGAACTGCGCCCTACCTCCCTAGGACACCAAGCTGGCTAATCAGCGGGCTCCTAGTGTCTCCGCCCAGACACCCACAGGAGTAGCGAACTGCGCGCTACCTCCCTAGGACACCAAGCTGGCTAATCAGCGGGCTCCTAGTGTCTCCGCCCAGACACCCACAGGAGTAGCGAACTGCGCGCTACCTCCCTAGGACACCAAGCTGGCCCATCAGCGGGCTCCTGGTGTCTCCCCCCAGACACCCACAGGAGTAGCGAACTGCGCACTACCTCCCTAGGACACCAAGCTGGCTAATGAGCGGGCTCCTGGTGTCTCCACCCAGACACCCACAGGAGTAGCGAACTGCGCGCTACCTCCCTAGGACACCAAGCTGGCTGATCAGCGGGCTCCTGGTGTCTCTGCCCAGACACCCACAGGAGTAGCGAACTGCGCACTACCTCCCTAGGACACCAAGCTGGCTCATCAGCGGGCTCCTGGTGTCTCCGCCCAGACACCCACAGGAGTAGCGAACTGCGCGCTACCTCCCTAGGACACCAAGCTGGCTAATGAGCGGGCTCCTGGTGTCTCTGCCCAGACACCCACAGGAGTAGCGAACTGCGCGCTACCTCCCTAGGACACCAAGCTGGCTCATCAGCGGGCTCCTGGTGTCTCCGCCCAGACACCCACAGGAGTAGCGAACTGCGCGCTTCCTCCCTAGGACACCAAGCTGGCTGATCAGCGGGCTCCTGGTGTCTCTGTCCAGACACCCACAGGAGTAGCGAACTGCGCGCTACCTCCCTAGGACACCAAGCTGGCTAATGAGCGGGCTCCTGGTGTCTCTGCCCAGACACCCACAGGAGTAGCGAACTGCGCGCTACCTCCCTAGGACACCAAGCTGGCTAATGAGCGGGCTCCTGGTGTCTCCGCCCAGACACCCACAGGAGTAGCGAACTGCGCGCTACCTCCCTAGGACACCAAGCTGGCTGATCAGCGGGCTCCTGGTGTCTCCGCCCAGACACCCACAGGAGTAGCGAACTGCGCACTACCTCCCTAGGACACCAAGCTGGCTAATCAGCGGGCTCCTGGTGTCTCCGCCCAGACACCCACAGGAGTAGCGAACTGCGCGCTACCTCCCTAGGACACCAATCTGGCTCATCAGCGGGCTCCTGGTGTCTCCACCCAGACACCCACAGGAGTAGCGAACTGCGCACTACCTCCCTAGGACACCAAGCTGGCTAATGAGCGGGCTCCTGGTGTCTCCACCCAGACACCCACAGGAGTAGCGAACTGCGCGCTACCTCCCTAGGACACCAAGCTGGCTCATCAGCGGGCTCCTGGTGTCTCCACCCAGACACCCACAGGAGTAGCGAACTGCGCGCTACCTCCCTAGGACACCAAGCTGGCTAATCAGCGGGCTCCTGGTGTCTCCGCCCAGACACCCACAGGAGTAGCGAACTGCGCGCTACCTCCCTAGGACACCAAGCTGGCTGATCAGCGGGCTCCTGGTGTCTCCGCCCAGACACCCACAGGAGTAGCGAACTGCGCACTACCTCCCTAGGACACCAAGCTGGCTAATCAGCGGGCTCCTGGTGTCTCCGCCCAGACACCCACAGGAGTAGCGAACTGCGCGCTACCTCCCTAGGAAGCCAAGCAGGCTGATCAGCGGGCTCCTAGTGTCTCCACCCAGACACCCACAGGAGTAGCGAACTGCGCGCTACCTCCCTAGGACACCAAGCTGGCTAATCAGCGGGCTCCTGGTGTCTCCGCCCAGACACCCACAGGAGTAGCGAACTGCGCACTACCTCCCTAGGACACCAAGCTGGCTAATCAGCGGGCTCCTGGTGTCTCCGCCCAGACACCCACAGGAGTAGCGAACTGCGCGCTACCTCCCTAGGACACCAAGCTGGCTAATCAGCAGGCTCCTGGTGTCTCCACCCAGACACCCACAGGAGTAGCGAACTGCGCGCTACCTCCCTAGGACACCAAGCTGGCTAATCAGCGGGCTCCTGGTGTCTCCGCCCAGACACCCACAGGAGTAGCGAACTGCGCGCTACCTCCCTAGGAAGCCAAGCTGGCTGATCAGCGGGCTCCTGGTGTCTCCGCCCAGACACCCACAGGAGTAGCGAACTGCGCACTACCTCCCTAGGACACCAAGCTGGCTAATCAGCGGGCTCCTGGTGTCTCCGCCCAGACACCCACAGGAGTAGCGAACTGCGCGCTACCTCCCTAGGACACCAAGCTGGCTCATCAGCGGGCTCCTGGTGTCTCCACCCAGACACCCACAGGAGTAGCGAACTGCGCGCTACCTCCCTAGGACACCAAGCTGGCTAATGAGCGGGCTCCTGGTGTCTCCGCCCAGACACCCACAGGAGTAGCGAACTGCGCGCTACCTCCCTAGGACACCAAGCTGGCTAATGAGCGGGCTCCTGGTGTCTCCGCCCAGACACCCACAGGAGTAGCGAACTGCGCACTACCTCCCTAGGACACCAAGCTGGCTAATGAGCGGGCTCCTGGTGTCTCCACCCAGACACCCACAGGAGTAGCGAACTGCGCACTACCTCCCTAGGACACCAAGCTGGCTAATCAGCGGGCTCCTGGTGTCTCCGCCCAGACACCCACAGGAGTAGCGAACTGCGCACTACCTCCCTAGGACACCAAGCTGGCTAATGAGCGGGCTCCTGGTGTCTCTGCCCAGACACCCACAGGAGTAGCGAACTGCGCGCTACCTCCCTAGGACACCAAGCTGGCTAATGAGCGGGCTCCTGGTGTCTCCGCCCAGACACCCACAGGAGTAGCGAACTGCGCGCTACCTCCCTAGGACACCAAGCTGGCTCATCAGCGGGCTCCTGGTGTCTCTGCCCAGACACCCACAGGAGTAGCGAACTGCGCGCTACCTCCCTAGGACACCAAGCTGGCTAATCAGCGGGCTCCTGGTGTCTCCACCCAGACACCCACAGGAGTAGCGAACTGCGCGCTACCTCCCTAGGACACCAAGCTGGCTCATCAGCGGGCTGCTGGTGTCTCCGCCCAGACACCCACAGGAGTAGCGAACTGCGCGCTACCTCCCTAGGACACCAAGCTGGCTCATCAGCGGGCTCCTGGTGTCTCCGCCCAGACACCCACAGGAGTAGCGAACTGCGCGCTACCTCCCTAGGACACCAAGCTGGCTAATCAGCGGGCTCCTGGTGTCTCCGCCCAGACACCCACAGGAGTAGCGAACTGTGCACTACCTCCCTAGGACACCAAGCTGGCTGATCAGCGGGCTCCTGGTGTCTCCACCCAGACACCCACAGGAGTAGCGAACTGCGCGCTACCTCCCTAGGACACCAAGCTGGCTAATGAGCGGGCTCCTGGTGTCTCCGCCCAGACACCCACAGGAGTAGCGAACTGCGCACTACCTCCCTAGGACACCAAGCTGGCTAATCAGCGGGCTCCTGGTGTCTCTGCCCAGACACCCACAGGAGTAGCGAACTGCGCGCTACCTCCCTAGGACACCAAGCTGGCTGATCAGCGGGCTACTGGTGTCTCCGCCCAGACACCCACAGGAGTAGCGAACTGCGCACTACCTCCCTAGGACACCAAGCTGGCTAATCAGCGGGCTACTGGTGTCTCCGCCCAGACACCCACAGGAGTAGCGAACTGCGCACTACCTCCCTAGGACACCAAGCTGGCCCATCAGCGGGCTCCTGGTGTCTCTGCCCAGACACCCACAGGAGTAGCGAACTGCGCGCTACCTCCCTAGGACACCAAGCTGGCTAATGAGCGGGCTCCTGGTGTCTCCACCCAGACACCCACAGGAGTAGCGAACTGCGCACTACCTCCCTAGGACACCAAGCTGGCTGATCAGCGGGCTCCTGGTGTCTCCGCCCAGACACCCACAGGAGTAGCGAACTGCGCACTACCTCCCTAGGACACCAAGCTGGCTGATCAGCGGGCTCCTGGTGTCTCCGCCCAGACACCCACAGGAGTAGCGAACTGCGCGCTACCTCCCTAGGACACCAAGCTGGCTAATCAGCGGGCTCCTAGTGTCTCCGCCCAGACACCCACAGGAGTAGCGAACTGCGCGCTACCTCCCTAGGACACCAAGCTGGCCCATCAGCGGGCTCCTGGTGTCTCCCCCCAGACTCCCACAGGAGTAGCGAACTGCGCACTACCTCCCTAGGACACCAAGCTGGCTAATGAGCGGGCTCCTGGTGTCTCCACCCAGACACCCACAGGAGTAGCGAACTGCGCGCTACCTCCCTAGGACACCAAGCTGGCTGATCAGCGGGCTCCTGGTGTCTCTGCCCAGACACCCACAGGAGTAGCGAACTGCGCACTACCTCCCTAGGACACCAAGCTGGCTCATCAGCGGGCTCCTGGTGTCTCCGCCCAGACACCCACAGGAGTAGCGAACTGCGCGCTACCTCCCTAGGACACCAAGCTGGCTAATGAGCGGGCTCCTGGTGTCTCTGCCCAGACACCCACAGGAGTAGCGAACTGCGCGCTACCTCCCTAGGACACCAAGCTGGCTCATCAGCGGGCTCCTGGTGTCTCCGCCCAGACACCCACAGGAGTAGCGAACTGCGCGCTTCCTCCCTAGGACACCAAGCTGGCTGATCAGCGGGCTCCTGGTGTCTCTGTCCAGACACCCACAGGAGTAGCGAACTGCGCGCTACCTCCCTAGGACACCAAGCTGGCTAATGAGCGGGCTCCTGGTGTCTCTGCCCAGACACCCACAGGAGTAGCGAACTGCGCGCTACCTCCCTAGGACACCAAGCTGGCTAATGAGCGGGCTCCTGGTGTCTCCGCCCAGACACCCACAGGAGTAGCGAACTGCGCGCTACCTCCCTAGGACACCAAGCTGGCTGATCAGCGGGCTCCTGGTGTCTCCGCCCAGACACCCACAGGAGTAGCGAACTGCGCACTACCTCCCTAGGACACCAAGCTGGCTAATCAGCGGGCTCCTGGTGTCTCCGCCCAGACACCCACAGGAGTAGCGAACTGCGCGCTACCTCCCTAGGACACCAATCTGGCTCATCAGCGGGCTCCTGGTGTCTCCACCCAGACACCCACAGGAGTAGCGAACTGCGCACTACCTCCCTAGGACACCAAGCTGGCTAATGAGCGGGCTCCTGGTGTCTCCACCCAGACACCCACAGGAGTAGCGAACTGCGCGCTACCTCCCTAGGACACCAAGCTGGCTCATCAGCGGGCTCCTGGTGTCTCCACCCAGACACCCACAGGAGTAGCGAACTGCGCGCTACCTCCCTAGGACACCAAGCTGGCTAATCAGCGGGCTCCTGGTGTCTCCGCCCAGACACCCACAGGAGTAGCGAACTGCGCGCTACCTCCCTAGGACACCAAGCTGGCTGATCAGCGGGCTCCTGGTGTCTCCGCCCAGACACCCACAGGAGTAGCGAACTGCGCACTACCTCCCTAGGACACCAAGCTGGCTAATCAGCGGGCTCCTGGTGTCTCCGCCCAGACACCCACAGGAGTAGCGAACTGCGCGCTACCTCCCTAGGAAGCCAAGCAGGCTGATCAGCGGGCTCCTAGTGTCTCCACCCAGACACCCACAGGAGTAGCGAACTGCGCGCTACCTCCCTAGGACACCAAGCTGGCTAATCAGCGGGCTCCTGGTGTCTCCGCCCAGACACCCACAGGAGTAGCGAACTGCGCACTACCTCCCTAGGACACCAAGCTGGCTAATCAGCGGGCTCCTGGTGTCTCCGCCCAGACACCCACAGGAGTAGCGAACTGCGCGCTACCTCCCTAGGACACCAAGCTGGCTAATCAGCAGGCTCCTGGTGTCTCCACCCAGACACCCACAGGAGTAGCGAACTGCGCGCTACCTCCCTAGGACACCAAGCTGGCTAATCAGCGGGCTCCTGGTGTCTCCGCCCAGACACCCACAGGAGTAGCGAACTGCGCGCTACCTCCCTAGGAAGCCAAGCTGGCTGATCAGCGGGCTCCTGGTGTCTCCGCCCAGACACCCACAGGAGTAGCGAACTGCGCACTACCTCCCTAGGACACCAAGCTGGCTAATCAGCGGGCTCCTGGTGTCTCCGCCCAGACACCCACAGGAGTAGCGAACTGCGCGCTACCTCCCTAGGACACCAAGCTGGCTCATCAGCGGGCTCCTGGTGTCTCCACCCAGACACCCACAGGAGTAGCGAACTGCGCGCTACCTCCCTAGGACACCAAGCTGGCTAATGAGCGGGCTCCTGGTGTCTCCGCCCAGACACCCACAGGAGTAGCGAACTGCGCGCTACCTCCCTAGGACACCAAGCTGGCTAATGAGCGGGCTCCTGGTGTCTCCGCCCAGACACCCACAGGAGTAGCGAACTGCGCACTACCTCCCTAGGACACCAAGCTGGCTAATGAGCGGGCTCCTGGTGTCTCCACCCAGACACCCACAGGAGTAGCGAACTGCGCACTACCTCCCTAGGACACCAAGCTGGCTAATCAGCGGGCTCCTGGTGTCTCCGCCCAGACACCCACAGGAGTAGCGAACTGCGCACTACCTCCCTAGGACACCAAGCTGGCTAATGAGCGGGCTCCTGGTGTCTCTGCCCAGACACCCACAGGAGTAGCGAACTGCGCGCTACCTCCCTAGGACACCAAGCTGGCTAATGAGCGGGCTCCTGGTGTCTCTGCCCAGACACCCACAGGAGTAGCGAACTGCGCACTACCTCCCTAGGACACCAAGCTGGCTAATGAGCGGGCTCCTGGTGTCTCCGCCCAGACACCCACAGGAGTAGCGAACTGCGCGCTACCTCCCTAGGACACCAAGCTGGCTCATCAGCGGGCTCCTGGTGTCTCTGCCCAGACACCCACAGGAGTAGCGAACTGCGCGCTACCTCCCTAGTACACCAAGCTGGCTAATCAGCGGGCTCCTGGTGTCTCCACCCAGACACCCACAGGAGTAGCGAACTGCGCGCTACCTCCCTAGGACACCAAGCTGGCTCATCAGCGGGCTCCTGGTGTCTCCGCCCAGACACCCACAGGAGTAGCGAACTGCGCGCTACCTCCCTAGGACACCAAGCTGGCTCATCAGCGGGCTCCTGGTGTCTCCGCCCAGACACCCACAGGAGTAGCGAACTGCGCGCTACCTCCCTAGGACACCAAGCTGGCTAATCAGCGGGCTCCTGGTGTCTCCGCCCAGACACCCACAGGAGTAGCGAACTGTGCACTACCTCCCTAGGACACCAAGCTGGCTGATCAGCGGGCTCCTGGTGTTTCCACCCAGACACCCACAGGAGTAGCGAACTGCGCGCTACCTCCCTAGGACACCAAGCTGGCTAATGAGCGGGCTCCTGGTGTCTCCGCCCAGACACCCACAGGAGTAGCGAACTGCGCACTACCTCCCTAGGACACCAAGCTGGCTAATCAGCGGGCTCCTGGTGTCTCTGCCCAGACACCCACAGGAGTAGCGAACTGCGCGCTACCTCCCTAGGACACCAAGCTGGCTGATCAGCGGGCTACTGGTGTCTCCGCCCAGACACCCACAGGAGTAGCGAACTGCGCACTACCTCCCTAGGACACCAAGCTGGCTAATCAGCGGGCTACTGGTGTCTCCGCCCAGACACCCACAGGAGTAGCGAACTGCGCACTACCTCCCTAGGACACCAAGCTGGCCCATCAGCGGGCTCCTGGTGTCTCTGCCCAGACACCCACAGGAGTAGCGAACTGCGCGCTACCTCCCTAGGACACCAAGCTGGCTAATGAGCGGGCTCCTGGTGTCTCCACCCAGACACCCACAGGAGTAGCGAACTGCGCACTACCTCCCTAGGACACCAAGCTGGCTGATCAGCGGGCTCCTGGTGTCTCCGTCCAGACACCCACAGGAGTAGCGAACTGCGCACTACCTCCCTAGGACACCAAGCTGGCTGATCAGCGGGCTCCTGGTGTCTCCGCCCAGACACCCACAGGAGTAGCGAACTGCGCGCTACCTCCCTAGGACACCAAGCTGGCTGATCAGCGGGCTCCTGGTGTCTCCGCCCAGACACCCACAGGAGTAGCGAACTGCGCGCTACCTCCCTAGGACACCAAGCTGGCCCATCAGCGGGCTCCTGGTGTCTCCGCCCAGACACCCACAGGAGTAGCGAACTGCGCGCTACCTCCCTAGGACACCAAGCTGGCTGATCAGCGGGCTCCTGGTGTCTCCGCCCAGACACCCACAGGAGTAGCGAACTGCGCGCTACCTCCCTAGGACACCAAGCTGGCTAATGAGCGCGCTCCTGGTGTCTCCGCCCAGACACCCACAGGAGTAGCGAACTGCGCGCTACCTCCCAAGGACACCAAGCTGGCTAATCAGCGGGCTCCTGGTGTCTCCGCCCAGACACCCACAGGAGTAGCGAACTGCGCACTACCTCCCTAGGACACCAGGCTGGCTAATCAGCGGGCTCCTGGTGTCTCCGCCCAGACACCCACAGGAGTAGCGAACTGCGCGCTACCTCCCTAGGACACCAAGCTGGCTAATGAGCGGGCTCCTGGTGTCTCCGCCCAGACACCCACAGGAGTAGCGAACTGCGCGCTACCTCCCTAGGACACCAAGCTGGCTAATGAGCGGGCTCCTGGTGTCTCCGCCCAGACACCCACAGGAGTAGCGAACTGCGCACTACCTCCCTAGGACACCAAGCTGGCTAATGAGCGGGCTCCTGGTGTCTCTGCCCAGACACCCACAGGAGTAGCGAACTGCGCGCTACCTCCCTAGGACACCAAGCTGGCTAATCAGCGGGCTCCTGGTGTCTGCGCCCAGACACCCACAGGAGTAGCGAACTGCGCGCTACCTCCCTAGGACACCAAGCTGGCTAATCAGCGGGCTACTGGTGTCTCCGCCCAGACACCCACAGGAGTAGCGAACTGCGCACTACCTCCCTAGGACACCAAGCTGGCCCATCAGCGGGCTCCTGGTGTCTCTGCCCAGACACCCACAGGAGTAGCGAACTGCGCGCTACCTCCCTAGGACACCAAGCTGGCTAATGAGCGGGCTCCTGGTGTCTCCACCCAGACACCCACAGGAGTAGTGAACTGCGCACTACCTCCCTAGGACACCAAGCTGGCTGATCAGCGGGCTCCTGGTGTCTCCGCCCAGACACCCACAGGAGTAGCGAACTGCGCACTACCTCCCTAGGACACCAAGCTGGCTGATCAGCGGGCTCCTGGTGTCTCCGCCCAGACACCCACAGGAGTAGCGAACTGCGCGCTACCTCCCTAGGACACCAAGCTGGCTGATCAGCGGGCTCCTGGTGTCTCCGCCCAGACACCCACAGGAGTAGCGAACTGCGCGCTACCTCCCTAGGACACCAAGCTGGCCCATCAGCGGGCTTCTGGTGTCTCCGCCCAGACACCCACAGGAGTAGCGAACTGCGCGCTACCTCCCTAGGACACCAAGCTGGCTGATCAGCGGGCTCCTGGTGTCTCCGCCCAGACACCCACAGGAGTAGCGAACTGCGCGCTACCTCCCTAGGACACCAAGCTGGCTAATGAGCGCGCTCCTGGTGTCTCCGCCCAGACACCCACAGGAGTAGCGAACTGCGCGCTACCTCCCAAGGACACCAAGCTGGCTAATCAGCGGGCTCCTGGTGTCTCCGCCCAGACACCCACAGGAGTAGCGAACTGCGCACTACCTCCCTAGGACACCAAGCTGGCTAATGAGCGGGCTCCTGGTGTCTCTGCCCAGACACCCACAGGAGTAGCGAACTGCGCGCTACCTCCCTAGGACACCAAGCTGGCTAATCAGCGGGCTCCTGGTGTCTCCGCCCAGACACCCACAGGAGTAGCGAACTGCGCGCTACCTCCCTAGGACACCAAGCTGGCTAATCAGCGGGCTCCTGGTGTCTCCGCCCAGACACCCACAGGAGTAGCGAACTGCGCGCTACCTCCCTAGGACACCAAGCTGGCTCATCAGCGGGCTCCTGGTGTCTCCGCCCAGACACCCACAGGAGTAGCGAACTGCGCGCTACCTCCCTAGGACACCAAGCTGGCTAATCAGCGGGCTCCTGGTGTCTCCGCCCAGACACCCACAGGAGTAGCGAACTGCGCGCTACCTCCCTAGGACACCAAGCTGGCTCATCAGCGGGCTCCTGGTGTCTCCGCCCAGACACCCACAGGAGTAGCGAACTGCGCGCTACCTCCCTAGGACACCAAGCTGGCTAATGAGCGGGCTCCTGGTGTCTCCGCCCAGACACCCACAGGAGTAGCGAACTGCGCACTACCTCCCTAGGACACCAAGCTGGCTAATCAGCGGGCTCCTGGTGTCTCTGCCCAGACACCCACAGGAGTAGCGAACTGCGCGCTACCTCCCTAGGACACCAAGCAGGCTGATCAGCGGGCTACTGGTGTCTCCGCCCAGACACCCACAGGAGTAGCGAACTGCGCACTACCTCCCTAGGACACCAAGCTGGCTAATCAGCGGGCTACTGGTGTCTCCGCCCAGACACCCACAGGAGTAGCGAACTGCGCACTACCTCCCTAGGACACCAAGCTGGCCCATCAGCGGGCTCCTGGTGTCTCTGCCCAGACACCCACAGGAGTAGCGAACTGCGCGCTACCTCCCTAGGACACCAAGCTGGCTAATGAGCGGGCTCCTGGTGTCTCCACCCAGACACCCACAGGAGTAGCGAACTGCGCACTACCTCCCTAGGACACCAAGCTGGCTGATCAGCGGGCTCCTGGTGTCTCCGCCCAGACACCCACAGGAGTAGCGAACTGCGCACTACCTCCCTAGGACACCAAGCTGGCTGATCAGCGGGCTCCTGGTGTCTCCGCCCAGACACCCACAGGAGTAGCGAACTGCGCGCTACCTCCCTAGGACACCAAGCTGGCTAATCAGCGGGCTCCTAGTGTCTCCGCCCAGACACCCACAGGAGTAGCGAACTGCGCGCTACCTCCCTAGGACACCAAGCTGGCCCATCAGCGGGCTCCTGGTGTCTCCCCCCAGACTCCCACAGGAGTAGCGAACTGCGCACTACCTCCCTAGGACACCAAGCTGGCTAATGAGCGGGCTCCTGGTGTCTCCACCCAGACACCCACAGGAGTAGCGAACTGCGCGCTACCTCCCTAGGACACCAAGCTGGCTGATCAGCGGGCTCCTGGTGTCTCTGCCCAGACACCCACAGGAGTAGCGAACTGCGCACTACCTCCCTAGGACACCAAGCTGGCTCATCAGCGGGCTCCTGGTGTCTCCGCCCAGACACCCACAGGAGTAGCGAACTGCGCGCTACCTCCCTAGGACACCAAGCTGGCTAATGAGCGGGCTCCTGGTGTCTCTGCCCAGACACCCACAGGAGTAGCGAACTGCGCGCTACCTCCCTAGGACACCAAGCTGGCTCATCAGCGGGCTCCTGGTGTCTCCGCCCAGACACCCACAGGAGTAGCGAACTGCGCGCTTCCTCCCTAGGACACCAAGCTGGCTGATCAGCGGGCTCCTGGTGTCTCTGTCCAGACACCCACAGGAGTAGCGAACTGCGCGCTACCTCCCTAGGACACCAAGCTGGCTAATGAGCGGGCTCCTGGTGTCTCTGCCCAGACACCCACAGGAGTAGCGAACTGCGCGCTACCTCCCTAGGACACCAAGCTGGCTAATGAGCGGGCTCCTGGTGTCTCCGCCCAGACACCCACAGGAGTAGCGAACTGCGCGCTACCTCCCTAGGACACCAAGCTGGCTGATCAGCGGGCTCCTGGTGTCTCCGCCCAGACACCCACAGGAGTAGCGAACTGCGCACTACCTCCCTAGGACACCAAGCTGGCTAATCAGCGGGCTCCTGGTGTCTCCGCCCAGACACCCACAGGAGTAGCGAACTGCGCGCTACCTCCCTAGGACACCAATCTGGCTCATCAGCGGGCTCCTGGTGTCTCCACCCAGACACCCACAGGAGTAGCGAACTGCGCACTACCTCCCTAGGACACCAAGCTGGCTAATGAGCGGGCTCCTGGTGTCTCCACCCAGACACCCACAGGAGTAGCGAACTGCGCGCTACCTCCCTAGGACACCAAGCTGGCTCATCAGCGGGCTCCTGGTGTCTCCACCCAGACACCCACAGGAGTAGCGAACTGCGCGCTACCTCCCTAGGACACCAAGCTGGCTAATCAGCGGGCTCCTGGTGTCTCCGCCCAGACACCCACAGGAGTAGCGAACTGCGCGCTACCTCCCTAGGACACCAAGCTGGCTGATCAGCGGGCTCCTGGTGTCTCCGCCCAGACACCCACAGGAGTAGCGAACTGCGCACTACCTCCCTAGGACACCAAGCTGGCTAATCAGCGGGCTCCTGGTGTCTCCGCCCAGACACCCACAGGAGTAGCGAACTGCGCGCTACCTCCCTAGGAAGCCAAGCAGGCTGATCAGCGGGCTCCTAGTGTCTCCACCCAGACACCCACAGGAGTAGCGAACTGCGCGCTACCTCCCTAGGACACCAAGTTGGCTAATCAGCGGGCTCCTGGTGTCTCCGCCCAGACACCCACAGGAGTAGCGAACTGCGCACTACCTCCCTAGGACACCAAGCTGGCTAATCAGCGGGCTCCTGGTGTCTCCGCCCAGACACCCACAGGAGTAGCGAACTGCGCGCTACCTCCCTAGGACACCAAGCTGGCTAATCAGCAGGCTCCTGGTGTCTCCACCCAGACACCCACAGGAGTAGCGAACTGCGCGCTACCTCCCTAGGACACCAAGCTGGCTAATCAGCGGGCTCCTGGTGTCTCCGCCCAGACACCCACAGGAGTAGCGAACTGCGCGCTACCTCCCTAGGAAGCCAAGCTGGCTGATCAGCGGGCTCCTGGTGTCTCCGCCCAGACACCCACAGGAGTAGCGAACTGCGCACTACCTCCCTAGGACACCAAGCTGGCTAATCAGCGGGCTCCTGGTGTCTCCGCCCAGACACCCACAGGAGTAGCGAACTGCGCGCTACCTCCCTAGGACACCAAGCTGGCTCATCAGCGGGCTCCTGGTGTCTCCACCCAGACACCCACAGGAGTAGCGAACTGCGCGCTACCTCCCTAGGACACCAAGCTGGCTAATGAGCGGGCTCCTGGTGTCTCCGCCCAGACACCCACAGGAGTAGCGAACTGCGCGCTACCTCCCTAGGACACCAAGCTGGCTAATGAGCGGGCTCCTGGTGTCTCCGCCCAGACACCCACAGGAGTAGCGAACTGCGCACTACCTCCCTAGGACACCAAGCTGGCTAATGAGCGGGCTCCTGGTGTCTCCACCCAGACACCCACAGGAGTAGCGAACTGCGCACTACCTCCCTAGGACACCAAGCTGGCTAATCAGCGGGCTCCTGGTGTCTCCGCCCAGACATCCACAGGAGTAGCGAACTGCGCACTACCTCCCTAGGACACCAAGCTGGCTAATGAGCGGGCTCCTGGTGTCTCTGCCCAGACACCCACAGGAGTAGCGAACTGCGCGCTACCTCCCTAGGACACCAAGCTGGCTAATGAGCGGGCTCCTGGTGTCTCTGCCCAGACACCCACAGGAGTAGCGAACTGCGCACTACCTCCCTAGGACACCAAGCTGGCTAATGAGCGGGCTCCTGGTGTCTCCGCCCAGACACCCACAGGAGTAGCGAACTGCGCGCTACCTCCCTAGGACACCAAGCTGGCTCATCAGCGGGCTCCTGGTGTCTCTGCCCAGACACCCACAGGAGTAGCGAACTGCGCGCTACCTCCCTAGGACACCAAGCTGGCTAATCAGCGGGCTCCTGGTGTCTCCACCCAGACACCCACAGGAGTAGCGAACTGCGCGCTACCTCCCTAGGACACCAAGCTGGCTCATCAGCGGGCTCCTGGTGTCTCCGCCCAGACACCCACAGGAGTAGCGAACTGCGCGCTACCTCCCTAGGACACCAAGCTGGCTCATCAGCGGGCTCCTGGTGTCTCCGCCCAGACACCCACAGGAGTAGCGAACTGCGCGCTACCTCCCTAGGACACCAAGCTGGCTAATCAGCGGGCTCCTGGTGTCTCCGCCCAGACACCCACAGGAGTAGCGAACTGTGCACTACCTCCCTAGGACACCAAGCTGGCTGATCAGCGGGCTCCTGGTGTCTCCACCCAGACACCCACAGGAGTAGCGAACTGCGCGCTACCTCCCTAGGACACCAAGCTGGCTAATGAGCGGGCTCCTGGTGTCTCCGCCCAGACACCCACAGGAGTAGCGAACTGCGCACTACCTCCCTAGGACACCAAGCTGGCTAATCAGCGGGCTCCTGGTGTCTCTGCCCAGACACCCACAGGAGTAGCGAACTGCGCGCTACCTCCCTAGGACACCAAGCTGGCTGATCAGCGGGCTACTGGTGTCTCCGCCCAGACACCCACAGGAGTAGCGAACTGCGCACTACCTCCCTAGGACACCAAGCTGGCTAATCAGCGGGCTACTGGTGTCTCCGCCCAGACACCCACAGGAGTAGCGAACTGCGCACTACCTCCCTAGGACACCAAGCTGGCCCATCAGCGGGCTCCTGGTGTCTCTGCCCAGACACCCACAGGAGTAGCGAACTGCGCGCTACCTCCCTAGGACACCAAGCTGGCTAATGAGCGGGCTCCTGGTGTCTCCACCCAGACACCCACAGGAGTAGCGAACTGCGCACTACCTCCCTAGGACACCAAGCTGGCTGATCAGCGGGCTCCTGGTGTCTCCGTCCAGACACCCACAGGAGTAGCGAACTGCGCACTACCTCCCTAGGACACCAAGCTGGCTGATCAGCGGGCTCCTGGTGTCTCCGCCCAGACACCCACAGGAGTAGCGAACTGCGCGCTACCTCCCTAGGACACCAAGCTGGCTGATCAGCGGGCTCCTGGTGTCTCCGCCCAGACACCCACAGGAGTAGCGAACTGCGCGCTACCTCCCTAGGACACCAAGCTGGCCCATCAGCGGGCTCCTGGTGTCTCCGCCCAGACACCCACAGGAGTAGCGAACTGCGCGCTACCTCCCTAGGACACCAAGCTGGCTGATCAGCGGGCTCCTGGTGTCTCCGCCCAGACACCCACAGGAGTAGCGAACTGCGCGCTACCTCCCTAGGACACCAAGCTGGCTAATGAGCGCGCTCCTGGTGTCTCCGCCCAGACACCCACAGGAGTAGCGAACTGCGCGCTACCTCCCAAGGACACCAAGCTGGCTAATCAGCGGGCTCCTGGTGTCTCCGCCCAGACACCCACAGGAGTAGCGAACTGCGCACTACCTCCCTAGGACACCAGGCTGGCTAATCAGCGGGCTCCTGGTGTCTCCGCCCAGACACCCACAGGAGTAGCGAACTGCGCGCTACCTCCCTAGGACACCAAGCTGGCTAATGAGCGGGCTCCTGGTGTCTCCGCCCAGACACCCACAGGAGTAGCGAACTGCGCGCTACCTCCCTAGGACACCAAGCTGGCTAATGAGCGGGCTCCTGGTGTCTCCGCCCAGACACCCACAGGAGTAGCGAACTGCGCACTACCTCCCTAGGACACCAAGCTGGCTAATGAGCGGGCTCCTGGTGTCTCTGCCCAGACACCCACAGGAGTAGCGAACTGCGCGCTACCTCCCTAGGACACCAAGCTGGCTAATCAGCGGGCTCCTGGTGTCTGCGCCCAGACACCCACAGGAGTAGCGAACTGCGCGCTACCTCCCTAGGACACCAAGCTGGCTAATCAGCGGGCTACTGGTGTCTCCGCCCAGACACCCACAGGAGTAGCGAACTGCGCACTACCTCCCTAGGACACCAAGCTGGCCCATCAGCGGGCTCCTGGTGTCTCTGCCCAGACACCCACAGGAGTAGCGAACTGCGCGCTACCTCCCTAGGACACCAAGCTGGCTAATGAGCGGGCTCCTGGTGTCTCCACCCAGACACCCACAGGAGTAGTGAACTGCGCACTACCTCCCTAGGACACCAAGCTGGCTGATCAGCGGGCTCCTGGTGTCTCCGCCCAGACACCCACAGGAGTAGCGAACTGCGCACTACCTCCCTAGGACACCAAGCTGGCTGATCAGCGGGCTCCTGGTGTCTCCGCCCAGACACCCACAGGAGTAGCGAACTGCGCGCTACCTCCCTAGGACACCAAGCTGGCTGATCAGCGGGCTCCTGGTGTCTCCGCCCAGACACCCACAGGAGTAGCGAACTGCGCGCTACCTCCCTAGGACACCAAGCTGGCCCATCAGCGGGCTTCTGGTGTCTCCGCCCAGACACCCACAGGAGTAGCGAACTGCGCGCTACCTCCCTAGGACACCAAGCTGGCTGATCAGCGGGCTCTTGGTGTCTCCGCCCAGACACCCACAGGAGTAGCGAACTGCGCGCTACCTCCCTAGGACACCAAGCTGGCTAATGAGCGCGCTCCTGGTGTCTCCGCCCAGACACCCACAGGAGTAGCGAACTGCGCGCTACCTCCCAAGGACACCAAGCTGGCTAATCAGCGGGCTCCTGGTGTCTCCGCCCAGACACCCACAGGAGTAGCGAACTGCGCACTACCTCCCTAGGACACCAAGCTGGCTAATGAGCGGGCTCCTGGTGTCTCTGCCCAGACACCCACAGGAGTAGCGAACTGCGCGCTACCTCCCTAGGACACCAAGCTGGCTAATCAGCGGGCTCCTGGTGTCTCCGCCCAGACACCCACAGGAGTAGCGAACTGCGCGCTACCTCCCTAGGACACCAAGCTGGCTCATCAGCGGGCTCCTGGTGTCTCCGCCCAGACACCCACAGGAGTAGCGAACTGCGCGCTACCTCCCTAGGACACTAAGCTGGCTCATCAGCGGGCTCCTGGTGTCTCCGCCCAGACACCCACAGGAGTAGCGAACTGCGCGCTACCTCCCTAGGACACCAAGCGGGCTAATCAGTGGGCTCCTGGTGTCTCCGCCCAGACACCCACAGGAGTAGCGAACTGCGCGCTACCTCCCTAGGACACCAAGCTGGCTCATCAGCGGGCTCCTAGTGTCTCTGCCCAGACACCCACAGGAGTAGCGAACTGCGCGCTACCTCCCTAGGACACCAAGCTGGCTAATCAGCGGGCTCCTGGTGTCTCCGCCCAGACACCCACAGGAGTAGCGAACTGCGCGCTACCTCCCTAGGACACCAAGCTGGCTCATCAGCGGGCTCCTGGTGTCTCCGCCCAGACACCCACAGGGGTAGCGAACTGCGCGCTACCTCCCTAGGACACCAAGCTGGCTAATGAGCGGGCTCCTGGTGTCTCCGCCCAGACACCCACAGGAGTAGCGAACTGCGCGCTACCTCCCTTTTTTGAAGCGCACCTGCGCATCTTTACTGCGAGAACTAAAAGCGAAAAACTAGGCGAAACCCCACACAAGACACGGCACAAACCTCGAAAAATTGCCTAGTTATTCACTGGCTGTGAAAGTCAATATACCATTTTTAACGATAATTAAGTTTCTTCATGATTTTCCCCCTCTCTTGACTGAAAATAAGCATCTCTGTTACAACACACTTTTTTTTTAACATACTGTATTTTTCAAGGTTCCTTGGATGTTGTTATAACCAAATTCAACTGAAATAATACAACAAAAGAATACACAAATGAGGCATCTGGACATGTGATTTCCTTAAACCATTCCATGTAAACCAGAATTTAATAATATATTACATTACATATTAGAACTTCTGGAAACCTCACACAACTCTATTGGAACACAAGAAAGCTGATGGACTGGAATCCGGGCTAGCCATAGGAAGCAACAACACATTACATATTATTTAAATTACAGTAAATAAACTTAATACATCTACAGTAGGTACAATTATTTGAGGAGTTCAGTGTGAGACTGAAGGATTTCTCAAAAATGTATAAGTTATATAAAAATAAAAAAATGCACGAGTACTAATATTGTCAATGAATTAATTATATGACCAGGTACCAATGAAATTTCTGTTTTCTTGTTGTGTTGCCAATATTTGATAATCTGGCAAAACACCCGAGAACCTTCTTGGAACCTGGTTTTAGACTCACTGATGTACGAGGTGCCTTCAAATAGTAAGTTAGACATACCGTTCTACGGTAATAGAGTTCACGTTCTGGGCTTACTGCAGGCACAGTTCTGCTGCGGTACTGATAACAAAGTATAAGTACTTAGGACACTATGATTCTTGTGTGATAACCATGAAATTCTGGTGGTATATATTGACCAAAAGCAATTTTGCGTCCAGCCATAGTAAAAGGCGCCAACAATTTGACCAAGACTGCACAGATGAGGGTGATGCTGATCAGGAAGAAAGGACAACAACATTCACCACAGATGAGGAGGTCCAGGCCATCAATGAAATTATTTGCATAAATCATAGATAGCCTCATCACGGACATTGCTCAGCAGATGAGCATCCCAATAGGCACTGTTAGTTGTACAGTTCGAGATTGTCTGCAGTATCGTAAATTGTGCGGATCTTGGGTTCCGTGATCAGGACACCAGCGCATAAAGACAATTTTTTGGGCCGTATTCACCAACGCCAGTAATTTGATTATCTTGGTTTATAGCTGCAAGAATCTCAGATAATAGCTATGTCGTTATTCACCAACACAATTATCTTGGTTAATCACTTTACTGGAGGAAGGTTGACCGGTAAAATGCCAAAAACTAAGATAATCAACAGAACAAGATGGCGTGCAGATGAATGTAATACTTAATAAATGCTAGAGAAAACGATAGTGACGAAGAATATCAGCAATAATATGTAGGGGAACGACATAAGTGGATAAAAGACCGAGCCTCATATTTTGAGGATTAGCCTACGATGATGTTGATTTTCTCACACTTTTTAGGTTATCTAAATCTTCTACTTTGTCAGTATTGTCCATCATAGAACCTAACCTTGAATTTACAACGGACAGGTAAGATGATTACTATAACTACAATAGGGAGTATATAGAAAGCATTCACTGTAAATTTAACAACTGAATAGTTATATTTGTGGTCTTTCAAGAACCATTCTCTGTCGCCAATAAATCAATTGCTACTTGAATTAAGGTTTTATGCTACTGGTAGTAATCAGCTGTGCGTAGCGGATTATGCAGGGGTGAGTCAACCAACAGTTTGTCAAATCGTACATCGTGTGAGCGCTGCCATAGCCTCTTTACGACCTCGCTACATCAGTCTTCCGCAAAGGAGGCTATAATGCAAACACAGATGGATTTTTATAACATTGCCAGATTTCCAAAAGCAGTACGGGCAATGGACTGTAATGAATAGGGTTTCCTGGAGGTAATCATGCCGAACTATTCCGAAACAGAAACTGTTAATTTTCGCTGAATGTGCAAGCAATATGTAATTATAATATGGAATTTACTAACCTTGTGGCTAGATGGCCAGGAAGTAGTCATGATAGTACGATTTTCAACAACTGTGTACAACGAGCCAGGTTCGAACAAGGTGTCTACGGGGATTCAGTATTATTAGTAGATGCTGTCTACCCTTGTAGATCGTACCTAATGCCGCTTCTGGATGTGGTTCGCACACCTGAAGAGAATCTTTATAACGAGTCAAATAAGAACAAGAAATGTGATAGAGCGAATGTTTGACATATGGAAGCGAAGATTACCGGTTCTTGCTTTAGGTATGAACTTTTAAGGGACGGTCAAATTGATGGACAAGCTGATCAATATAATGTGGGTCGTTGGGACAATTTTTTGACGAGAACACTAATTGATACGTACTACAGAAGGATTTCATTGGGAATGTAACACTTGTATAATGGGAATGAAAATATTGAATTACATTGATTTTAATTGCTTTTCCATTATTTGAGTTTTTAATTGGCCTCTTCTTACGTTTCAATTCAACACTTGACATTATTTACGAATATTTACTGTACTATATCTCACACCTAACCTATAACGCTACAGAACTGAACTTTGTTTTGACAATACACATGATTTGCGCGGCGCTAGTCAACTGTTTCCAGTGCATCTATATGAAAATTTCAGCGATGCAGTAAACATTGAAACGAAAACCGAGATTTGGAAAACCGGGATAATAAAGGCAATGGTGAATACCGATGTTTATGTTATCTGAGATAATAGTATTAACCGAGTTTTCGGAATCTTAGATAATGGAAGAGTTTACCGGCAATGGTGAATACGGCCCTAATGTTTAAGGCTTTTTCGGAATTAATTAATATTGCAACTTTTCAGTTGCCCAACACAGTATAATCTCAATTACCGTGAAACGTAAAAAACAATCTGAAAAAATTATGTGTGATAAAACAAGATTTATTACGGATTGCAGAGGAGAAAACTATAAGTTGACATGTTTTTCTCGACATGTGAGCATTATCAGATAGCCAAAGTTCAAACCTACAAGCCAAAATAGTTGTACAGGGTGGCGCACGAAATGCCATACATCGAAAATGGTTTATAAAATGTGTAAATCTAGGCTCACAACCCTGTCCTTTCGTAAACAGAAACCTCATTTCATGCGTGATTCGACCGACAGCAGCACATGTCACGCATGCGTACTGGCTTCCAGTTATACAGCATGGCAGATAAAGGGAAGTTGATGCGCGAACAGAAGGTGAAAACAGTGTTGTTTTATGTGGACACAAAGAGTGTAACTCGGACTCGGAAAGGTTTCGTGTTTATTTCCGTACCCGGTGGGCTCCCTACCGGCAGTCGGTGTGTAGACTGGCCAGTCAATTTAAAACAGAAGGTAATATACTGGAGATTAAACGAACCCGTCTCAAGCCAGTCCGCTCACCGGATAATATTGCAGCTGTGAGAGCAACTGTGGCTCAGAGCCAATCCAAATCCACCAGAACTGCCTGTGTTCAGCTGGGCGTCTCTTGTGGGTCAATTCACAGAATACTGCAGTCTGAGCTTGACCAATTCCCATACAAAATGACAACAGGTCATAAACTAACGGCTCTTGACAAGCAACGGTGAGTACAGTTTGCTGCATGGGCTACTGCAGAAGGTGATCAAGTACTGCGCAACACATGGTTCAGTGATGAGGCACATGTTTATCTCAACGGAGCTGCGAACAAACTGTCCGGTTTTTGGGTGAAAGAACGGCCTGCTATTGTGCACGAGGTTGAAAGTCGTGGAGTGAAAATGTGTTTGGGCTGCAATTTCCAGTCATGGAATTGTTGGGCCAATCTTCATCAATGACACAGTCAACAGTGCGCGTTACATGGACATGTTGCAAAACAGTTTCCTTCCATAACTCTTTGCAACACGACTACCAATAGACACACAGTGGTTCAAGCAAGATGGTGCTCGTCCGCACACAGCAAATGTTGTTCTGGACTCCCTGCATAAACATTTCTGGCCCCTTGTGATGTCCCATCGATATTCCGAATGTTTTCAATCTGGCCACCACATAGCCCCGATATTTATCCCTGCGACTTCTTTCTGTGGGGATATTTGAAGAAGACAATCTACCGCCAGAAACCAGAAAATGTACTGCAATTGTAAGCGGCCATTGTGACTTTCTTCCGAGGGTTGAATGAGGACATTATGTTGTAGAGTGGTCACAAACATGCAGGTTCGTCTGGAAGCTGTTATACGCAGAGAAGGTGGGCATATTGAACATGTCCTGCCTACTGACTAATCGTGCACATTACAGTGAATGTTATATGGCATTCTTTATTAAATATGTTGTATATTAAATAGTCTATAAGCAATTTCCAGTGTATGACATTTCGTGCGCCACCCTGTAGCTCTACAGAACGATACTAGATCCCACATCAACCATGAATAACAAAGAAACATGTAAAGGATTGAACCACGATGAATTTCTTGCAGCAGTTCTCGAATGGCTTCGTGACTTAGGAGCAGAATGCTATAATCGAGGAATTGAACAATGGGTAGAACGTGTCGACTGTTATTTAGAGCAGGGATTCCCAACCGGTGGTACGGGTGGGTGATATGAGCGAGAGGCTAGTAATGGCCTCGTGTGTGCGTGACTTCGCAAACTTTACTCTGCTGCCTGTCTTTTTTGCTTAGTTTATACTAATTATATAAAATTATGTTTTTAGACCTATGAGTAATAAATGAAACTAATTTGCAATAATCGTTTTATTTTTTCCTTTATTATAAAAATGTTATTAATATACATATACTGTATCTCTATATATTTTAAAATAAAAATTAGCAAGAAAAAATTTATAAAAATCTACATATATATATATATACAGGGTGAACGTAAAATGCCGCACTTGGAGGTCGGCATGCGATTCCTCATCCAATTGCAAGACAAAAGTTTCTATAGCAAAATCGGATCGGGTACTGTTTAAAAACCACAAGTATGAAAGCGAGGAGCTGGCAACATTGTCACATACTGAAGTGCATCGGAATGTACACAGAAATGTGTATCATCCCGCAATACCGTACTATTCGTCGCAGCTCACTGATTAGACTGTTGGGTTATCAAACCCACATGCACCATCGAGCTACGGTTCGAATCTACATCAGGTGCTTTTTTTTTTTTGCTATTTCGTCAGTTCCCGCCTGTGCTTGTAATAAGCATGAGATCACATGATTTTCTCACATGACAGTGTGAGTCACCTCCGTTGTGTAGTGGTCAGCGTGATTAGCTCCCACCCCGGAGGTACGCGGTTCGATTCCTGGTTCTGCCACGAAATTTGAAACTTGGTCTGAGGACTGGTGCGGGGTCTTGATTCCCACCTCAGCCATCCTCAAAGTGGTTTTCTGTGGTTTCCCACTTCATCTTCGGGCAAAGGCCACGGCTGCCTCCTTCCCCTTTCCTTGCCTAACCCTCCCACTGTTCCCATCCCTTCATCAGGCCCCCCCATTCGCTTCGCAGGTGAGGCCGCCTGGGCAAAGTGCTAGTCACACTCCGCAGTAGTATCCCCGACACAGAGTCCCAAGCTCCAGGACACTGCCATCAGTGGCGGTTATGGTGGGATCCTCGCTTAGTCCGTAAAACGATAGCGGAAAAAAGAACGCACGGCGTGATCCATTAAACGGCATGCATGAGTCTACTAACCACGCATTGCACAACCATAACTGATCCTGTCAAGTTCATGTAGGGTGGCTTCATGATGGGAGTTCACAAATGGTGAATACGTCGATATGCTTTTAGTGTTGGGTGCTGCTCGTGAGTATGCGGCACGGTAACCTCAAAGGCGCCATCCCGATAAGAATGTTTTTCGTCGCCTAGAGCATCGCCTGTGGGAAACCGGTAATCTTCGCCCACAAGTAGTGGACAGAGGTCGTCCAAGGACTAGACATAGCCTACTCCACATACGGAGGACGCAATTCTTGAAACCGTTCACCAATCACCTCGGCGAAGTACTTGTGATATTGCAAGGCATTTCCAGGTATCTCCAACACTGGTTGCTGACGTGTTGCACGACGAAGAACTGAATCCATACCTTTACACGTTAATTCAACACCAGCGGCCAGAGGACCACATTCAACGAGTACAGTTATATGAATTGCATTTGCAATAAGTTAAAGATAACGAATATTTCATCAAGAATGTGCTATGGAGTGATGAATGTAGCTTCACTCGGGAAGGTAGTTTCAGCCATCACAACAGTCATTATTGGTCTGACCACAACCCATATGTCACCCGTGAACGTGGCTTTCAGGCACTCTTTGGTATAAGCCTGTGGGTTGGAATCTTGGGAGGAGTGCTTTTAGGTCCTTACCTATTGCCAGACAAGTTTATTACCCCCATCTTGCGTACGTTCCACTTGGTGTTCGGCGACAGCTATGGTTTCAGCATGATGTTGCACGGCCACACTTTGGAATGACTGTGCGTAACTGTTTAAATGAAGCATGTTCAGGGAAATGGATTGGTCGTGGAGGTCCAATGTTCTGGCCGCCACGTTCCGCGGACCTTTATCCACTAAATTTTTATTTGTGGGCACACTTTAAGGAACAAATTTATAGTACTCCACCCATGGATGTTCAAGACCTAATAGCTTGTGTGCATGCTGCATCGGTAATAATGGATGCAGGTGTGTTGCTTAAGGCCCGGCAAAGTAGGGCTGGTTCCTCGGTTTAGGGGCTGCGACAACGCGGTCATGTAGCCCCGTGTACTTTGGGTGTGTGTAGAATATGTCTGATAACCGGTGTTAATTGTGATGACTGTATTAGTGTGTGTATCTGTTTTTTAATTCAAGTAAGGACTGCAACTTTGAATTTTTAAATTAGTTCCTACTTTTGCCGCCAAACGCCACCGTCAACAACTACTAGGCCTAGTTCAGAACTTAGCTACTAGATGCCACCGCAGTTGGCACTTGGCAACGAACGTAGGAGCCTAAGAGCGTTGTTTACATTCTTAACCTATACAATTTAGCTTCACACAGGTGTAATTAGTGGAAGGTTCTTTAACATGCCATAAATCTATGACATGGGACCGCCGGCTTTACTTCCCCTCCGAAGGAAGGCATACTGAGGGATTTTTAACGCTCTTAAAAATCTGACGGCTTCGGCCGGGTTTGAACCCCCTCTCTTGGGCATAGCATAGGGGTTTCTATTGGTTATAAGAGGGGGGGGGGGGGGGTAATGGGACATTGTGACCAACCTGTATATTGCCATAACCTTACTTTTCGCCTATTATACCAGCTGCCACCCCACCCCTCGCCCGTACCCCTAAACCACAATTTTCATTGTTATGCAAAGGAGACTGGGTAGGAAAACAAACAGGAGATGAAAAAGCACACATTTATTCTCTAATTTTTTTTGAAATCACAATCAACAAAATATTTGAGGTTAGTCCATATTGCCCACTCATTTTACACATGGTCAACACACCAAGTCAAGGATAATTCGCACAAAAAATAAAGGAAATATTCCAATAACAGTGTACAGTACATTCATGCACACCTGTTTTATAACATCACTTTCTCAAACATAGGGCTACTGGTAAGTTAGTTCCATTGCATGTTATTTTGTCACAAATTTCACTGTTGGCTGTAACTAGTTTCCGAGTATAATGTTCTTCCTAATGGTCCTTTCCATGAAATGTATGTACACAAATATAGAACACGCACACAATTTTGAAATATCATTTCAGTGTCATTCCTTAGACAAATGAAAGACGTATTGGAGTACGTATGGATTGCATATTGTATTAAGGCACTTGTTCTTCTCGATTGCAACTCGATACTCGTACAACTTTCCATTTCTTTGCCTGCAGCAGGGGCTCCGGAACCTGAAAGAAAATGAAATATGAGATCTCTCACTGTAGTTCAGTGGTTATCTGATTTGGTGGCCCGTATCATCGAGGGGTATATAACTGGAAGGGGGAAGAGGGTGAAATTTCAAGAGTCTTCTATGCTATGCAAATGCATACTATCAAGTTGCCAAAACTTCAGCCTACTAAACTGGCTACCAGGTTGCACCTTCATGGGTCAGCGAATGCAGATAGAACCAATCTTTGTGCTTCCATAGTAGAGAGCAATTGATACCTAATGGCACAGACCTGCATGGACTTAAGGGCTTGGAGGGGAAGGTAGTGGTGGGGGCGCTGCTGCTGTGCTACTGGGAGCGAAACAAAACCTCTTGTCACCAGCTGTAGCCACACCAAGTTTAGAGAGTGATATTTTGTCACTTGAGATGTTAACTCACACCAAGAGCTGACGCGAACGTTCTTCTTTTATCAATTACGATGAAGCACGAGGACTTACCTGCATACGAGATTCACTGTGTGCACAGCTGAGGTTTAGCGCCATGAGGTATTAATTTCAGTATACAACAGTTTAAGGGTATGCTTGGAACACACATTATATTATATCATGCCACATGTTGCAGCTACTGTGACAGAACACATCAAGTGGGAGTAACTTGCAGTACTATGCAGTACTGGGGGCCACCAGGTCAGACTAGCACTGTAGAAACAACATATTCACTAGCTTACAAGGGGAGGATACGATGCATGGGTCACCGATTCGAACCATCTTTAGTACATGTGTAGGACATGACCAGGCGTATACCAGGTGCAAGTAGTAAGGTGCGCTTCTCATCCGTTTCCGAGAAATTAATTGTAATTGCAGTGCGGCGTCTATGTGCGTTGAACGCTAGCAAGAATCCAACGAGCGCGTGGTGCAGCGGTAAGAGCCTTGCTTCGTAAGCATGGGATCGTATCCCACCGGTGAGCTGTTGCAGATTGTGTTTTTTTTCTTCTTTTTTTTGGTAACCATTGGCAATTTCCAACCAATATGCATAGCACGAGTCACTGCTTGCGGGGTACAGGGTGGTCTGATGGTTCACAGACGTGCAATGAACGGAACAGCCTGGGCCTTCAACGTATAAATGTATACCGGTACATATAATAGAACACACCTGACCATGTATATTACCAATGTATTTGCAATGCCAATACTGTACATTATGTAATGTGACAAACTTTGACCCCCATACGATGATTTCAGAATCACTTTTTCCGCTCACGTAAAACGTTATTACAATTGACTGCAAAATAAACAATGTTCACGACACCTACATTTGTAAGAATTGCCAATGTTTACAACAACCACAACACACTGCAAAAGCTCACCAGTAGGATTCGATCCAGCGATCCCACACTTACAAAGCAGGACTCTTACGGCTGCACCACGCACTCGTTGGTTTCTTGCTAGTGTACAACGCACATAGATACCGCACTGCAATTGCAATTAATTCATTTCTCGGAAACAGCTGAGAAGCGCACCTTACTACTTGCACTTGATATACGCCTGGTCATGCCCGACACACGTACTAAGGATGGTTCGAATCGGTGACCCATGGATCGTATCCTCCCCTTTTAAGAACAAGTCAATATCCTATGTACAGCAACCCTGCAATGAAGGGACATTCTTCCCTCTCAGAAATTTCATCTCCCCTAGCCCTAACTGAGATTAAAGATTACTGTAAATGCTGGAAGAGAGTGAACTGAGCCCCACGAGGACAATATGTAACATTTTTAATAAGTCGTTGAACGTGGTGATGACTATTGTGGTTCAATAAAACAAACATGATATGAATAAATAATATACACTGTGGTGTGACCTTACCTGTGATAGTGTAATATAATAAGTTGTTGAGCGCCAGATTCCTATTTAAGATAGTGAATCGAAATTTATTGATTTAACCTCGGCTATCAGCAGTAGAGTCGAGAACCACTTACCCGGGCCGTAGTGAGACAAAGTCATCTAACCAATCCGTATTTAATCAAGGAGTATGATTGCCTTAAAGTACCAACTACAATGAAAGAAATAGGCATTACGTTAAAGGAAATGAATTTATTAAATGCAAAAACAAAATATTAATAAAACAGAATAGTGATAGTCACACAATTGAATTTAAAATTACTCAATGCGGCAATTAATTATTTAAAAGAAAATGAATATTAAAATGAATTGAAAGTTAAATGAAGTTAAATTATAATAGAGACGATAGTTTTATTGAATTGTTGGCTCACCCAGTCGAAGATTCGTCATATTTAAGAAATGATCGATGATCTCGATGTTACGTCGCTTATGTTTAAAAAAATGATGTGATATCTCATTTACTATGAAATATCCTCATTAAGTACGTTGCCATCTGTAGAAAGACTCTTGATCAGGGATATAACCCATTATGTATTGATATAGATGTCGGCAAGACATCGTTCAGTGTCGACTCTCGGTGCTCAGTCCATTAGGACCCAGAAAGCAAGGTTACCACTTCCTTACTTCATTGAGGCTGTAGATCAATGCCATTCTTGTCCGATGTTGCAGGTACAAATACTAATGACTTCCTTGTCACGTGGTGTCACAGCTTCCCTCTCTATTAGCCTTCTCCATTCTTGACTCATAACTTGCAATATATATTGACGCGTATATACCGTAGAAAATGGCGTGTTGGTTACACCATAGTGGGTTTCTTAACATCTCAGGAAAATGACGCAGTTTGCCGTGGTGAAATTCTTACTACGTCGTTCAGTTTGTGACGCACAGGGTTAGTCCATATCGCCAGTCTTGTTGCAATATATAATACTTCGTCTCTTTACAAGTAATTGTTAATAAAAATCTAATTGAATATAATAATCAAAACCGCTTACAATTATCTGATATAAAAATCATCTCATGGATGTACTAGTTAATAATAATAATAATAACATGATAATAAATGAATAACCCTTTAAATATAACAGCTATGGGATCGAATCGTTACAATCGCCCCTGATATAAATAATTTAAAATAAAATGTAACATTATTTATATCACTACACATCCTACACAAATGAATACAAATTTAAATATTAATACCCCCATAACGACAACATACAAATAATACCCTTCAACAATACATAAAGATATACAAGAACATACTCTTTTCACTTTACATATTTGTACTATCATTTCTCATTCTTCCAAATGTTCATAATGTTCATTCTTCTTTATATATGTTGTAAAAAAAATATACATAAATGTATTCTTCACAAAAAAAATCATATTTTAACTTTCATTCATCTCATTCTTCCAAATGTTCATAATGTTCATTTTTTTTATATGCTGTAAAAAAAATACATATAAAATGCCCTTCACTTTTATTTTTGACATATATGTCAACGCTGCACTCGTTTATATTTCGGTGATCGTATGCATGACATACAATTTTGGCTTCATCTTTTTTGAACGTAGTTTTTGTATATCAGTCTGGCGTAGAAGTACATTGTTGTAATACCAGCTGATTAACCCATAATAACTATTACAGCACACGATAATAGGATGCAAACAATACAATATTCCTTTCGTCTTTATAAAGGGATTACTCAAATGCAGTAAAATTTCAATAATTGAAGAAAAAAATAACTTAGCACGATACCTAAGGCAATTCCTATTTCAGTGCATATGTCATACATGTAAATATTTCCCCAAATACATAATGACATCGAAATACCTCAAAGCAGTTATTAAACAGTTCATTTAAATATCCAAGTTACTACTCACCTGCCTTCGTGGCTTAATTCTTTCTTAGGCCACGGCCGCCTCCTTCCAAATTAATACTTCCTAAGTCTCCACGACTTCTTAACTTCTCATAAAACCATAATTCCTCTTTACTACTTCTCGAAAACAATAACTTGGATTTTCAAAATCACCAATAAACATAAAATCTGACTTCTCGTTCACTTTATAAAATTTAACTTAGCGTCAAGATATAACTTTACCGTAACGTCATTCCTTACTTACCATAACAAAATGATTAAGACTTGGACAAAATACTACTCAATACCTGAATTACGTATATCACTAAACTATTTCACAAAAACACATGACAAACTCCTCGGAATAAATATTTCGTTCCACAAAATATTAATGCTCTTATACTTTGAACTTAGTCTATTCATGATTTGACTTTTTGCTGAATGCCTATAAACCCCCCTTAGTTTTCTCTCAAAACTCTTAATTAAGTACCGTGTCCTCCAAACACCACTTCCTACTTGTTCTGACCGCCTGGACTATAGCTCACTCTTGCTATACCAGAATCTCTCAAAACTCATCGTGACTTCACACGTCACATACAAAAAACCTCCCCTATTCGTGGTATAATCCCACATCTTCTTACTGTTACAGGTCACCTCTTACTGACCAATAACACACTAAATTTCAGCTAAAAAATCTTACATGCTTCGACTAATTCCTTGGAATAATAACATCACACTTAGCTTTCCTAACTATTGTCTTCCTAAAATAATGACAGTGTTCCAGTTGACAGTTAATAACACCGACACTCCTAATTCGCAAATATTCTCCCATAATCACTTCATAAAGCAAGTTCTGAGTTCTAACACAGTTCAGATACTTTCTTCTCTATCAAATTAAATGCGTAAATTACACCTGCCTTTATTTGTAACTTCATTATTACCCCTTAGGTATACACTTATCTTACCAACTTATTCTTCCTTCAAAATATTAACTTATCTTTACTAACTCCGTATGACATAAATAAAACTTTAATTTCCTGTCTACTAAAAAAAAAGATTTATCTTTAAATCCTCAAACGTCGAATTATAACAAATTCCTTTCAATATTAGTAAATATTATGTCAACCTTTTAATTATAATTATTATCTTTACTTTTACCTGTGTAGGACAACAATCTACCACATCATTAATCATCAGTAACTTTTTACTACAAAGTGGTTTAGCTCGATAACAAGCCTTGTAATATCTTTAAAACGTGCGTAACTGTAACAAAAACTTGGACAATCTTACCTTTGTAATCTCTTATTACCTTGTGTGCATACATCCATATATATACTTAAAAAAAAAACTCCCTTATTAACTTCACGTAGTCCCGTAGATACCATAAAAAATAATTATTGCTCAACGGAATATACCTCGCTGACCTACTTCATCTTACCAAAACTTCCTAAAACTTCATTTGGCATCTTACCAAAAACTTCCTCAAAAAACAACTTCATTTGGCATCTTACCAAAACTTCCTCCTTAAAAAACTTCATTTGGCATCTTACCAAAACTTCCTCCATTATAACTCCATTTGGCATCTTACCAAAACTTAAAACCACATTGCTCAACGGCATTACCTTCGTTGGCCTACTTCTTCAAACTCACGTCCATTTACGTGAAAATACACACATACACACACACATATCTGTCACCAAGTATCAGATGTCCTAATTAGTTACTACTTTCTTATTTCAACCTGATGTTGGTTAATTCATACAACGCATTACCATTAACTGTTCTAAACCACTTATAAATTTCTCAACATATATCCGCTGATAACCTCGCTGTCCTCAACTGAAACTTCTTTATTAAATCAATACTTAATTCTTCAACTCACTAGTTTTATTACCACTGTATCATCTTATCTTCACTCACTTTTGAATTAAATCTTTATTACCATTATATTCTTAATTATGGTTGCCATAATAATTATTACTTTCTTTCGATTACTTACCTATGTAATAACCTTCCTATTTTTAAAATTTAATTCTCACTTCATCCAACTTACCTGCAGTTTAAGGACCTACATTCAACTTACCTGCATTGCTCAATAGCACGACAACCTTTGTCTTCCAAATTAAATGATTTTAGTCAATCTAAATCAATAAGCGTAGGCACTACGCGCCCCTTACCATCCTAACTTCACGACTGAATTAAAATTACACACAGCAGGTTTCTTATCTACCTCTTTTAAGTCATATTAAACTTCATTACTTAATATTTAAGTCATACGGAAGAGTAACTATCGTTAATATAAATTTGCATCACTACTTTCTCTGGCATATCACAGTTCTTACCATCTACTATTCTGATATTGACCCCTGCCATTATAATCCTGCTGATTATTATCATAATAATTATTTTCAGGATTATTCTGTAATATGGACATATCGTATGAATCTTCGAGTGCATCGAATCTGCTTAACAATCCCTCTAATTCCTGTATTGTAGTGATCATTTGTATACAAGCAGCCACGTTTACCTTGGGTGGGAAATGCCTGAGGAGAAGCCTTACCACATCCCCATCTTGATTCATCCCGTCAAGATGTTTACATATGAGTACATACTCTAGAAAGTAATCAGTCATATTACTCCCTTCCCCAGATTGATACCTGCCAGAATTAATAATCTGTCTCATTTGTGATTGGATATCCTCATTCCAATATTTTTCAATAAATTTACTTTTGAAATCTTCAAAATTTATCAAGGTATGCTTGTACACTAAAAACCATCCCTTAGTATCTCCTATAAAAGCCTGGTCCAATAGCTCTACTACCATCTTCCATTCAATTTGACCATCCTTTAGCCTTTCTTTAAATCTATCCTCCACCTGATTCATGAACTGCATAGGACACCCCTGTTTGTTTGAAAACTTAGGCAGTTCAGTCTCTCTCATACTACTTAAATACTTCATTCTATCCTTATTTCCTTCCTCCCTTATCTGCTTCTTTAATCTCGCCTCCATTTCTTGAAAATTACTCTCTTTATCCATTAATTCATTTCTCAATACCTTAATCTTATCCCCAAAATCTTCTCTCATCTGCCTAGTTTCCGCTTCTATCAATTTGCTAAAACCTCTACCTAAAATTTCCTCGGACTCAGATCTACTTTCATCTAAAATCTCCTGAAAGGCTGTCTTTACTGATTCTACTTTCTTATTAACTTCTATCTCAACTTCCTTAATTTGATTTTCTACTGCTTCTAATTGTTTATCTATTTTTTCAACCATATCTTTAGCCTTCTTCTCTACCACTTCCTTAATTTCACCTCTGATCTCCTGTTTTACCCCCTGAATACTTTCCTGTAGCATATCATACTTCTTACTCAATCCTTCATTTACCTTAACCACACTGTCTAGCTTTTTACTATTTTCTTCCAGCTTTTGGTTGATCGTTTTACTATTTCTATGCAATTGTTCAAACTTCTCATTAAATTCCTTCCTACTTTCCTGATTTTGTCTACCCATCTCTTCTCTCATTTCCTGACTATTCTTATCAAGCTTCAAATTCAACTCCTGACAATTCTTTTCTAATTTCTCAAATTTAACATTGAACTCCTGACTATGCTTATTTAATTTTTCACTCATATCTTGATTTAGCCTACCCATCTCTTCTCTCATCTCCTTACTATTTTTATTCATATCTTTATCTAATTTCTCAAATTTACCATTGAATTCCAAATAATTTCTTTTATTCTCTTCACTATTTTTATTCATACTTTCAACAAATTTCGCACTTAAATCTCTACTCATCTGCCTTATGAGCGCAGTTAATGGATCTTCAGGAATCTCTATAGACTTTTCTTTCTCTAGACTACCACTAGTCTCAGGATGTACCTCTGTATCCGTCTCAAGATTTATCTCTGTATTCATGTCAGGGCTAACCTCAGGATTATTTTCAGGATTACTCTCAGGATTATTCTCAAGATTTACCTCCGACATCTTGGTATTATTCTCTACGCTCTCAACATCGCTACCGCTATCAACCTCCTTATAATTAACTTTCTTGACTGCATCCCTACTTCTCAACTGCCTCTGTTCCTCCTCCGACATCTTGAAGTACACCGTATAACAATTGCCCGTCCAAAATTTCACTTCACTTCACTGTCCCCCAAAAGCACTGACAATTTGCACTGAAATTATACACTCCTCTGACTAAATACCGAATGGTTTTCGTGTCCTACTTTGTGGCGCCAAATGTAACATTTTTAATGTAGTCGTTGAACGTGGTGATGACTATTGTGGTTCAATAAAACAAACATGATATGAATAAATAATATACACTGTGGTGTGACCTTACCTGTGATAGTGTAATATAATAAGTTGTTGAGCGCCAGATTCCTATTTAAGATAGTGAATCGAAATTTATTGATTTAACCTCGGCTATCAGCAGTAGAGTCGAGAACCACTTACCCGGGCCGTAGTGAGACAAAGTCATCTAACCAATCCGTATTTAATCAAGGAGTATGATTGCCTTAAAGTACCAACTACAATGAAAGAAATAGGCATTACGTTAAAGGAAATGAATTTATTAAATGCAAAAACAAAATATTAATAAAACAGAATAGTGATAGTCACACAATTGAATTTAAAATTACTCAATGCGGCAATTAATTATTTAAAAGAAAATGAATATTAAAATGAATTGAAAGTTAAATGAAGTTAAATTATAATAGAGACGATAGTTTTATTGAATTGTTGGCTCACCCAGTCGAAGATTCGTCATATTTAAGAAATGATCGATGATCTCGATGTTACGTCGCTTATGTTTAAAAAAATGATGTGATATCTCATTTACTATGAAATATCCTCATTAAGTACGTTGCCATCTGTAGAAAGACTCTTGATCAGGGATATAACCCATTATGTATTGATATAGATGTCGGCAAGACATCGTTCAGTGTCGACTCTCGGTGCTCAGTCCATTAGGACCCAGAAAGCAAGGTTACCACTTCCTTACTTCATTGAGGCTGTAGATCAATGCCATTCTTGTCCGATGTTGCAGGTACAAATACTAATGACTTCCTTGTCACGTGGTGTCACAGCTTCCCTCTCTATTAGCCTTCTCCATTCTTGACTCATAACTTGCAATATATATTGACGCGTATATACCGTAGAAAATGGCGTGTTGGTTACACCATAGTGGGTTTCTTAACATCTCAGGAAAATGACGCAGTTTGCCGTGGTGAAATTCTTACTACGTCGTTCAGTTTGTGACGCACAGGGTTAGTCCATATCGCCAGTCTTGTTGCAATATATAATACTTCGTCTCTTTACAAGTAATTGTTAATAAAAATCTAATTGAATATAATAATCAAAACCGCTTACAATTATCTGATATAAAAATCATCTCATGGATGTACTAGTTAATAATAATAATAATAACATGATAATAAATGAATAACCCTTTAAATATAACAGCTATGGGATCGAATCGTTACAAATAGAGTAGCTGCTTGATATGAAAAGTAGCCCCTGGGTCAATCATAAGCATCTCAGTGGTCCTCTTCCTTTCCCCCAAAGGCAATACTGGCCTTATATCACCTGAAAATAATAATAATGAAGATAGCAAGAAATAAAAACACATATTTACGAACTTTAGCACATATATGAGGTTCAGTAGAGACCAGGGTTCATAATTTCAATACGTAATATCGCCCAGGGTGTCTGAAATTGTCTATTGGAGGGCACCTTTAACAATTTCGCTAACCTATCTACCCATTAGAGGTTGTCACATCTGAACAACCATAACACAGAAGTAATCCAGTGCCCCGGGACCGTTACGGTAGCTGTGAAGGTGAAGGTCCTACAGGAAGCCTGAAAAGTGACGGCTAACGGGGCTCTGGTGAAGCTACGATAGGCCCAGCAAGCCAGTAGTGGATAAGACTTTTGCTTTCAAGAAGGGAACAGCCTTCGGACAGGACGGATACAATGGACGAAGACCTAGCTGTGTTCATGGACTAAGATTTGGAACTTTAAACATAAGAACGCTGACGCGGAAGGTGGAGGAGATAGTGGATATGATGGAAAGAAGGAAGTTGGATTTATTGGGATTGGCAGAAACAAAGTGGAAAGGGGAAGGAAGGAGAGAGCTGAAAAAAGGCTATAGACTGTACTGGAGTGGGAATGAAGAGGGAAAGAGGAATGGAGTGGGAGTAGTCGTATGAGAAGGTTTAAATGAAGAAGTGAAGAGAATAAGTGATAGGATGATGAAAGTGAAAGTAGCACTGAGGGTAGGGACCATGGAAACAGTGCAAGTGTATGCTCCACAAGTAGGCTAAGCCTCTGAAGAGGAATTGCAGAAGCAGCTGGGAGGAAGGAACACGATTGTTATGGGGGATCTGAATGCCCATGTAGGAATATAAAGACAAGGGTATAAGAGTGTACTTGGACCAGAGGGTTGGGGCAGAAGAAATGAGGAAGGAAAGAGACTGTTGGACTTCTGTCAAAAGAACAAACAGCCTGCTAGTTGGGAACTCCTGGTTCAAGAAAAGAGAGAGCCACACTATCTCATGGTACAGTGATGACTTGACCAGGAAGTCGGTGGTCGACTATATACTGTATGAGAAAGAATTAAATAAGAACATCACGGACATCAAGGTTATACCATCGGAGAACTTGAATAGCGACCATCGATTGCTGTATTCGTACAATCATTCATGGTTCCGTATTGATTAAAAGTCAAATATAAAGGGAACAGAATTCCGCCTGATCAATACAACACTTTTCAGTCAAGGGGCTATATTAAACCCATTTGGATGGTACATGTTTCGAGGCCTCCTTTGGCCCCTTCATCAGCCATACACATAAACATATTGTCATTACAATTATCAGAATAAAATTGAAAAGGTTAAAACTAACATGAGATAACAGGATGAAAATGAAACATAAAAACCATGAGGACAGTTGTGGTACAAATAAATTAAGTAAAACATATCCTAAGAAAAACTTACGAATATCACAAACAAATGGAAAAACACATTAAAAAACAGTATATGTTAAAATGTGAACTTAAAAAGTAATTTATATGACTCTTGTAAAAATCTTCTAGTTTTGATAAAGTATAATGGCAGAATTCCGAAAATCTAGAAGATTTTTACAAGAGTCATATAAATTACTTTTTAAGTTCACATTTTAACATATACTGTTTTTTAATGTGTTTTTCCATTTGTTTGTGATATTCGTAAGTTTTTCTTAGGATATGTTTTACTTAATTTATTTGTACCACAACTGTCCTCATGGTTTTTATGTTTCATTTTCATCCTGTTATCTTATGTTAGTTTTAACCTTTTCAATTTTATTCTGATAATTGTAATGACAATATGTTTATGTGTATGGCTGATGAAGGGGCCAAAGGAGGCCTCGAAACATGTACCATCCAAATGGGTTTAATATAGCCCCTTGACTGAAAAGTGTTGTATTGATCAGGCGGAATTCTGTTCCCTTTATATTTGTCATCGATTGCTGGTAATGAACCTGAGAGGGACTAAGGAGAAGAAAGGGACTGAGAACCAGGAAAGACGTATAAGGATATGGAAACTGAAAGAAAGAGACAGAAGGGTCGAGTACCTCAAAATGGTAAAGGAAGGAATTCCAACATATGAAGAAAGAGTGGTGGAAGAGGAATGGGCTAGATTTAAGAAGACACTAGTAGGTGCAGCAGAAGCAGTATGTGGGAGGAGAAGTAGTAAGAAGAGGTGGAAGGGAACACCATGGTGGAATGAAAAGACAAAAGATATAGTAAGGGAAAAGAATGGAGCCTTTAGGAGGTGGTATAAAAATAGGACGGTAGAGACAAGGGAAGAATACCAGGAAAGAAAGAAGGAGGCAAAGAGAGTAGTGGCTGAGGAGAGAAGTGGATGGAAGAGTAGACAAAGATGATGGAGGATAGTGAAGGTACAAAAAAGGTCCTGTATGGGATGGTAAAAACTAAGAGGCGGAAGGATCCTACGGATTATGTTAAAATGGTGAACAAAAGGGGACAAGAGACAGAAAATAGGGAAGAACTGAAGAAAATGTGGAAAGAATATTTTGAAGAACTTCTGAACCCAAATGGAAACCACGGCGAGGAGGAAGAAATCGGGGAAGAGGAAGACGGACTGCAAACAGAAAAGGACTTAACATGGAAAGAAGTGGAAGATGCAGTGAGGAAGATGAAAGGAGGGAAGGCACCGGGTGTGAATGAGTTGAGTGTGGAGATGGTGAGAGCAGCAGGAGAGGTGGGGATACAATGGTTGTACCGAGTGATGAAGACAGCATGGAAGGAAAGGAAGACCCCAGAGGACTGGAAAAAGGGAATAATTGTCCCGATCTTCAAGAAAGGTAGTAGAACAGAATGCAGAAACTATCGGGGAATAACACTGATGAGTCATTGTGCAAAGATGTTTGAGAAAGTTTTGGAAAGGAGAATTAGGACAAGGATAGAGGGAGGGATGAGGGAAGAACAACATGGCTTCAGAGCAGGAAGGTCCACAGTGGATTTGATTTTTGCTGTAAGGCAGTTACAAGAACAGCACTATGAGTATGGAACAGATCTACCGATGGCCTTCCTGGACATTGAGAAAGCATACGACAGTGTATGCAGAAACAAAGTGTGGAAGTCCCTGGAGGATGGAGGAGTGGAAAAATGGACTATAAGGAGGATAAAGGAGATGTACAAGGGAAGCGTGAGCTGTGTGAAAGTGGGAGGAGAGAGATCAGACTGGTTGGAACAGAGAAACGGCCTGAAACAAGGAAGTGCACTGTCACCGTTACTTTTCATTGTGGTGATGGATGACATAATGACCCGAGTGGAACAAGTAATTGGAGAAGGAAAGATGAAAGCAATGGGGGAAACAAGGAAGAGGAGGTACAGGAACAGTTGGACGTGTGGGATGGAATAATGCAAGGATATGGGATGAAATTTAGCATAAATAAGAGTGAGATGGTGATCACAACAAGGAAGAAGGAAAGAACCACAACGGGAATAACAATTGGTGGGGAACAGCTGAAGAAAGTGGAGAGTTTCAAGTATCTGGGAAGCCTGATACAAGATAATGGAAGAAACTATAGAGAAATAAATGAGCGGGGAAGACAGGCGGAAGCATTCCCGAGGAGTGTGAGAAGCATGTTATGGAGCAAAGCTGTCCCTCAGAACAGCAAAAAGATCCTATATCAGACGTACTATGTCCCTATCCTGACGTATGCCTCGGAGACATGGGTTATGAAAGGAAGGGAGAAGAGCAAAATACAGGCCAGTGAGATGAGGTTCTTGAGAAGCAGTATTGGAGCTACAAAGATGGATAGAATAAGAAATGAAAGGACCAGAGAATTAATGAAGGAGGAACCATTACAGGATGGTATAGAGAAATCTAGACTTAGATGGTATGGACATGTAAAACGAATGGAGGAGAAGAGGATACCCAGGAGAGTACACGAGACGAAGTGGGAAGGAAAGAGACCGAGAGACAGGTGGCTGAAGGGGGTGGAGGAAAGCGTGAAGAAGAGAGGAGAAGACGGGACAAGGGTGGAGGCTGAGAGACGGTGGGAAGACAGAAGACGTTGGAGAGGCTTGTGTTCCAAACAGACCCGGCCAGTGGCTGGAAACTGTGCAAGATGATGAAAAGTGTGTGATATAGTTGGTAATTGTTTCTGTAACATATGCGTTTTGCTATTTCCTGCTCACGTTCAGAGTTTGGTAAGAAATGCTGGTGACGAACACTGGATGAAAAAATCGCACTTTACCAATGCTCGTTATTTGTGACGAAAACTGGCACATTGTTATTTCTCCTTGTAAGACCTAACTAACAGCGGCAATATACTTATAATGTCGCCCTCATGCACCCTGCATTAATTAAATTGTTGTTTGATCATCGTGTCCAATAGTCGTCATGGCTGACGATCTTTAGAGCACATGCGTGACGAATACTAGTGCATGATAATGTTTAGTTCGCGTTAACGTTTCAGAACCAATAAACATTTACAGTGTGCCGTTATTATGTAGATCTGTCTCTTTGACGGACGTAGGTCTACGCTGGCTGCTTGGCTCAGCGGTAACGTTCTCGCCTGCTGTTGCAGGATCGAATCCTGGCGCAGCCATCTGGAATTTGAGGGTGCGCAAATGCGAGGGAGCTGTGTCAGTAGATTTAGTGACACGTTATAGATCTTAGGGGCAAAGTTCCGGCACCCCGGGGTCTCTAAAAGTCGCAGTAATTAAAAGGGACGTGAAACAAATAACATTATTATTATCAGTAGATCTTGGCCTATGGTTTTTTGCTGTGCTAAAGAGGTTTCTTTTTAAATTGAGATGAAAAATATATTCTAAGACTAAATCTTTGCTTTCAAGCAATATGTTAAAAAGCACACGATATTCAGCAAATGGAAGCTGCTATTAAGATCGTTGAGGAGGACGGCATGTGTATTACAATGGCCGCGGAGAGGAATGGTGTTCCGAGAAACGCCCTCTCGGACAAAATTAAAGGAAAAACTAGAGAGAGAAAGATGGGCCCACGTTCCTTTTTTACAGAGGGTGTTAGTTCAATGGGTACTCTCACTAGGAAAAGCGGAGTTCTCCGTAACAAAGGACGATTTGCAAAATAGCGTCCAGTGCCTCACAAAAGAATTGAAGAGGGACTCTCCTTTCAAAGATGGGTGGCCGGGGAGAAAATGGTGTGAATCTTTCCTATAAAGAAATCCAAGCCTGTCTTTATGAACCCCTTAATATTGACAGTAAACCGTGCTGCAGTTACAGAACATCAAATTAAAACCTACAGCTATCTGGTGGAAAACGACTTGCAGTCTATCTTGTCAGACCCTCGGCGATTGTTCAACGCAGACGTTATATTATGCCATGGTCTGGTCTCACTTTTTATGTGACTAAGTCTCCCATCTCCCGGCAAAAAATTAAAAATATCACGGCATAACAGCCCGGAAAATGACATTTGCTCTTGAACAACAGTCGGGGAAGCCTACATCAATAAACGTTCTTGTGGTTATATTGTTCGAATTTGAATTATTATTAATATTATTTCTGTTGTATTTCTAATGCACTTTAAGAAATATATAAATAAATTATAATAAATGTGTTTAGAGCAGAATTACGATCTTTTCATGCCCCTTATGTCTACCCGCCATTCACGATTGCTGATGCCCATTTTTTGTCTTTCCCTTTTTTAAATAATTACTGGTACTGCATAATTCGCAAATGTTAGCCTCCATGTCAATAAATCGGTGCCTTACCCAACAATATTGACAGAAATGCATTATAAACAGCAGATAAGGACAACAAACGATGTGACGGCAATTGGTGCAAACGGGTGACGAATATTGGAAAAATCTAAATACATCGTGACGATTACTAACACAAAAACCTATATTTCTTTTAATACATTTTTCCGAAAATGAATACTTTCGACATTGAGAGTTTCCTAGTGTTTGAGTAGAGTTTGAGGTTAGGTACAGTGGTCGTGTTGATTTAAATTACCAATAGGTATAAGATATATATATATTTTCTTGACTAAATCAGTCTTAACATGACGACTATTGGTGCATTTAACTTACTAGTCAAATAGGAATATCAGTCAATTCGGACCAATATGATGTCGAATACTCCTAATGCGAGGCGTTGACAAGGAAAAGGTAGTAAGTGCCAAAAGTGAAATTTTTCAGGAGAAGCAAAAAACGATTTGTGATCATTTTGTTATCACTTTATTACACAAAATACTTCCACGTTGAAGAAATCCACTCACATAACATATTAAAAAACAATTTTCAGAATAGGGCATAGAATGGTGGTAAAATAATTTGTTTATACCATGTAGAAATGGCGATTTCAACACAATCAGTACTACTACTTGAAACTCTTTTTGTTAGACACAGATATCCCTGTAAAATGCATGCTACTTTTTATCCAGGAAGTCCATCATCGATAATAAATCATCCTTTTTAGCTTCATTGATAGCTATTCTTCTTTCAAGGGGTTGCAAACTCTGAAGATTGGCGATGGCCTCGAATGACTGATGCCTTTTGAATATAGCATGTTCCTTCCACATTTCAATTTCATTAAATGACTGTCATGTTTTAATCACGGGGAAATCTTCTCTTGAAATTCGAATCCAACTGACGGTGCTTATTTTAAGAGCACCCGTACTCAAAAATTTGTCAGATTCGGCAGCAAAGTCAAAAAAGTCATCATTTTTCATCATAATTACATTATTGGGCTTGAAAACTTTAGCACTGCGAATCATTTCAGCTACTTCTTCTGGAACCTTTGTCTTACATTGTTTCTTTCTCTTTTCGATGATGCCAAATTCCCTGTCACAGGGCATGTAGGAGTGTCCGGAAACCAGGAATTTTAATTCAACAGAATCAAAATAGTTTTTTGCAATGACGTAAATCATAACCATTAACACCATTCGATTCTTATTCTGCCCCGCACAATTATCACACCATATCTGCAAATTTCTTTTGGCAGTGATACAGGATGAAAGAGAAAGCATGCAAGATGCGACCTCGTTCCCACCACGCCCGGCAATGCCCTCATGCCACAAGCACATGAAACTTTGCCCTGTGTCACCAAGGTGAAGGCACAAGTTATAATTTGAAAGTTGGCCGGAGTAAAACATATTGGAATGTGTTAACGTGGGAGTGAAAATAACTTGCTGCATATCAACACTCAAAGTAGACGATCTACTTGAGGGCATACGTGACATAGTGTTGTCATAGTTGAGAGCTTTTGTAGCCTTTTCTGCTTTACGCAAGTGTAGCTCTTTTCGGGATATCAGAGAAAACTTTTCTGAGCCAACTGCGCAATTTGCTTTCATCCGTAATAGGTCACATGTTGAGCAAGTATCAGCCCGTGGGCGATAAAATGATAACTTCTTACGAAACTCTTTATTAAAAATTCTCCGGTAAAATCTGTGATCAATGGCTTTATCAGGATGCTGTAATTTGAACGCCCTGTACATTCTCTGAATGTTAAGGTCAGGGCTCAGGTAACATTTTGAAGATTTGTGTCGGGAATAGTGGCTTTCCTCCGTAGGAAATGACATGACGTGAGATTTTACGAGTTCTTTATCAGCTTGAGTGTATTTTAACTTGTGAGCATGCGAGTTAGGGTTTTTCCCTCGTTGGTCTGGGAACACTTTGACTACCTTCTTCAACTTTTCTATCAAAGTGAAAACACGTTAGTCTGATAGTCCTAACATGTCCTTAAACGATCTGCTGCATACCTGCAAATGCCCATTGCCTGAGGGTAAAGAATAGGTTACAGAAACTTGTCTTTTACTTGACGCTGGATCATTGTATTTTCCATTCCTCCTTCTCTGAATGTTGACAATGTTAATCAGACCCATGAGATATGTACCTTGCACGTCTGCTGTCTGTCTCCAAAAATCGGTGTGGTGTTTGCTTATTTCTTCTTAAGTGAAACAGCGGCACTTGTAACGACATTTACATGTTGCCTGGAAAAGTAGAAAATATTGGTTAGGTTATGTCTCTTGTTTAATGAGTTTGCCTGGATCCACGTCAACAATAACAGCTATTTTGAAGTGAGGATATATATCTCAAGAAGTGTCACTTAACTTACAATTTTTAAAGGACCAGGTTATGTAGGCATGTTGATTTTCACAATTATTTGAGTATCACTTCCACGAAACAAGCGGACACGTGTTTGGCGCGCAAGGCAGTTACTACGTTCTCTGCGCCAAGAGCCTCGTACTTGCCACGAGCGATCTAGCGGAAACAATTTCAAGCTGTTCTAATCACCGAACGACTTCCTACTTTCTCTGCGGTGTTGGCCTTGGTTCTTACTACCTTCTTCACTAAAAAAACGAAAATTTCATTTTTGGCACTTACTACCTTTCCCTTGTCAACGCCTCAATGCCTGTCTCTTCTGCCTTTACATAGCCCTGGTTTATTGGAACAGGGCTAGAACGGTACGAAGAATGGAAGTAAACTTATTAAGCCTGTCTCATATTAATACTAAGAGAAATGCGCACAATGTACATAGATACAATACAGAGGAATACAGAAATTTAATACCGTACCTTAGTGATTCAAGTCATTCAGGGCAAGTTAGTACATGATATCTATCACACCTTTCTTCACACAATTCGCAAACACAGTTCACACTCGGCATATGAAATGCCTTAGTAGCACAATCTTTATGCGCTTTTGTCCAGTCTGTCCCTTTCACATAGGTTAATTTGTAGCACCCAATACATCATCCTGAAGACTGGTATAATAGCTTTCCCTTTAAAGCGTATCCTGATCTAACCTACCTATATAGCCTATACAAAACTGGTGTAAAATTAATAGATAAAAGTTTCATCAATAAGTTACCTTTGCCTGATTCCACTGCTCGGATAAGAGTTCAGACACTTCCAGCCTGTAGGCTTTCTGGTCCCACTGCTGGACAACTGAGGTATATAATCTGCTGCCTTTCTTGAAGAGGGTCATGCCCTGTGAAACGAAATGAAATACAATGAGATCAACAGTTTAACCCTGTTCTAATAAATCAGGGCTATGTAAAGGCAGACATGTTATTAAGCCTGTCTCATTCATATAGATTAAGTTGGGGTCTCACAATAGACCAACCTACTCTAATACATAGCTAAAAATTATATTAATTATGAACGACGTATCACATTTTTGTTTTTCGCTTCCATTTCGACAATATATAATTTTCATACCTTATTTTATCTTTTCGGGGGACATTATCAATTTTAACTTCCAACCTTGATCACTTTTGCACCGACTTCACCCGATATATGTGCTAAATCACGTAAATATGTGTTTTATTTAACAACCGGAGCCATGTTCGTCAGATTTGTTAGTATGTGTACTGCTCGGGTCTAAGCTGCATGGACCTGATAGGAATGTGCATCGCAGACTATGAGTAGTGGTGGCGACGAGTGATGAGGTTTCTCGGTCCTTGCGTAGTAATAGAAGCAAATACATTCGCCGGTGACTCACTCATTCCCAACGCCACACTGGTTTCAGAAAAGACCCTAGTTAACAGTATTGGAATAGACGAGAATGTCAGGTAACACGGCTGCCTGTCGAGAGGCTTGTCAATTCTCGCCAGCTCCTACCCTGCCTCTGCCCTTCATGCCGCAAGTTCACAGAGCTTAGACGCGAGCAGTAACTGCCGCAGCGAGGTCTCACAACAAGGCGCTGACATTGACGTCAGTAGTTGCTAACAAGTCCGATACAAAATATAACACATAACGTAATTATGTGATAAAAGAAAAACGTGGGCTTTTGTGTATTAATGTATTTGTAAATATAGATTGTATGAGGCAATGGTGCCAACTTCACTATACCGCAATCAAAAACCATCGATCTGGAGGCGTTAGGCTGAAACCATTGGATTAGACAAAACGAAGGTTAGAATGGTTGGGTGTAGGTGTGGCCGGCCTCGGCCGCACGCAGCTAGCGGGGCACAGTTGACTATAAAACTATTGTCAAAAACCATTGGATTGGACAACAGGAAGGTTAGAATCGTCGGGTTTAGGTGCGGTCTCGGCCGCGCGCAGCTAGCGGGGCACGGCTGACACAAAACTATTGATCTGGACGCGTTAGGCTGTAACCGTTGTCAAAAAACATTGGATTAGACAAAACGAAGGTCAGAATGGTCGGGTGTAGGTGCGGCCTTAGCCGCACGCAGCTAGCGGGGCACGGTTGACACAAAACTATTGATCTGGGCGCGTTAGGCTGCAACTATTGTCAAAAACCATTGGATTGGACAAAACGAAGATTGGAATGGTCGGTGTAGGTGCAGCCTCGGCCGCGCTCAGCTAGCGGGGCACGGCTGACACAAAACTATTGATCTGGACGCGTTAGGCTGTAACCATTGTCAAAAACATTGGATTGGACAAAACGAAGGTTAGAATGGTCGGGTGTAGATGCGGCCTTGGCCGCACGCAGCTACCGGGGCACGGTTGACACAAAACTATTGATCTGGGCGCGTTAGGCTGTAAGTATTGTCAAAAACCATTGGATTGGACAAAACGAAGGTTAGAATGGTTGGGTGTAGGTGCGGCTAACGCGCAGCTAGCGGGGCACGGCTGACACAAAACAATTGATCTGGGCGCATTAGGCTGTAACCATTGTCAAAAACATTGGATTGGACAAAACGAAGGTTAGAATGGTCGGGTGTGGGTGCGGCCTCGACTTCCCTCTCGTTGTAGGTTACAGATAGGTCAGGTTTTATTCTCCTAACTTCCGCTTATCAATGGCATTTCGCGCACGGTAGTGTTTTTGGTACTAAAATGTGGTGTTGCAATAGCTTCAGCAACTTCTCAGGTCGATCATAGAACCGGCGATTGAAGTTACTGATTGTTATCTGGCAACTCGACAATCCATAGTGAATCAACTATTCAATTCAGCACACTATCAAATGAACAGAGTGCCGAACACGAATATGCGCACTAGAGAATGAACTGAGCGCTTCTTTGTTTTATATAGTGCCGTAAGGGCAAGGTTGGCAGTACTGTTTTAATGACAGACCAGCAGACCAAACGAAGAGACCTGAATACTCAACTCACCGCAACCGATGATGATTGATTTGGACTAATGCGGTCACGGCTGTAAATTTGGCTATATATGTTGTGATCCTATTTGGGAAGGCTGGGTGGGTCACAGACAGCAGAGGAGGAAACATCTATTACTACATTTTCTCCAGATATTTTCCTGACCATTACTACAGGTATTTTGGTTAGGCACTGCTACCACAATTATATTGAATTGAGAATATTGCACCAGACCTAAACAATAAAGCTCACGAGTATCAAAAAATGATAATAAACACAAATACACATGACCACAAGTACAACGGCAGGTTCCGTTTTATAGAGAAGTACCTCACTGTAGAATACGCCACGTTTTCCCTCCTGTAGGTGCGGCTCGGGTGACCACAAGTACAACGGCAGGTTCAGTTTCATAGAGAAGTACCTCACTGTCGAATACACCATGTTTCTCCTTCTGTATGTGCGGCTCTGGCACAAACCTCACTTGGCATGTAAATACCCTAGCAGGCCAATAGTAAACGAATACAAATATCTAGGAATCACCTTTCAAACATCAGGAAACTCCTTCAACACACACATAAAACAAAAGACAATAACCGCCATCGCTGCAATGAGGGACATCAGAAAAATTCAATCACTATCATTAGACACCGCAATGAAGATTTTCAGAGTCAAAATAGTACCAATCCTGACATATGGACTTCAAATAATATGGGACTACTTGAAAACAAGAGATCTAAGAACAATAGAGAATGTAAAAGCACTGTATCTAAAGAAAGCACTAAGCATCTCAAAATATACACCCTCCAAGTATACATATTTACTGGCAAGAGAATCTTTCCTGATTGAGGAACTAAAATATACTCTACTACTACCAACCACGAAAGCATACAGCAATCTCCTAACAGAAAGGCAGCAAAAGAAGGAAAAAGTAGAAGAAGAATTCTACGGCATGAGCGCCATGATCGACCGAAGCTGGGCAAAAGCTAACCAGCAGATGAGAAGCGCAGTCATCAGGCTGGCGGTCCATGGCTTCCATCACAAGACATGCCGCATAACATCATACCACAGCATCTCGGAGAAATGAGTGTGCATACAGTGCAACGAAAAGTGCGACAAATACCACATCCTCTTATGCAAGAACATTACAAGATCACTAATGGAACTTAGTTCTGAAGAGTAAAGACATAGATACATCTCAAACAATCAAATGTATTAAAAAAATTAATGTATGGCCACTTGGCTGCAATAACTCTTAAAAAAAAAAAAAACAATTAAGCTAGGCTACTTAAAACAGAAACACACTTAAAATTTTATGTTATTAATACCATGCCTCTCTCTTTTCTTGGATGAGCTACGTTCAAACCTTGGACTAGACTGTGTAACCTAGTACAACTATGTCAACGATCTGAAAGTTGCCACTTGCACATAGCCTAAGCTATACCATTTCATTTATTAGAGTTACCTCTTGTGATTTCTTACCTCACTTGTAGGCTACTGTTTGAAAGAACTTTAAACTCTCGACTTCAAAACAAACTTTCTCACTTCATTGATATCTATTGTACAGTACTAGACCTGGCATCGTATAACAGTCCGTCAAGAGTCAAAGTGGTTGTCCTGTGCCAATAACAAAAACCTATTCAAATAAAAATTAGCCAATGATAGGGATTTGAGACCCTTATATGAAATGTGGAAATAAATATGTTTATCTCCTTGTTTTATTATATTAGGCTATATAAGTTACATACCTACACATTTAAAGGACAATAATATTAGCCTATGTCTTAAATAGCCAGGAGACCTACCAAGTCGGAACATTAATTTCTGTTCATTGCCTGCCTACTAATTATGCAATTATATAATGCCTAACATTCCCTTGGAACTCCCAGAAAACTACACATTCAATGCACATTTTGCGAAATACTATTATTAACGTTTTATTGCACACAAATTGTGCAAGAAATACTAATATAGGTTATAAATGCTCACCTAGGGGCTTATTAGTGTTAAAATTCTCTCACTAAACAACTCTTAAAATGATATTAAAACATACACAGTCATTCCAGGAACTACAGTTTTAATTAGCACATGTTTCAACTTTGTTTAATGAATTTTTTTACACCTAAACGCAAAGCAGATGAATTGGACGACTCTCAACTCGAGATGGGCAGCAGTCGACTGAAAACAGTCGAATGAATTCAACGACTACTCACCGTATCATAAACAAGTCGTTTGCAAACGACTGATCCCAAAGCTATCGTTGGAAATCATTCGAATGAAACAAGTCGATGGCAAACGACTACTTCCAAGCGAATGGAATCATTCGAATAAAAGTAGTCGTTGTAAACGACTGATCCCAAAGCAATCGTTGGAAATCATTCGAATGAAACAAGTCGATGGCAAACGACTACTTCCAAGCGAATGGAATCATTCGAATAAAAGTAGTCGTTGTAAACGACTGATCCCAAAGCAATCGTTGGAAATCATTCGAATGAAACAAGTCGTTGGCAAACGACTAATTCCAAGCGAATGAAATCATTCGAATTTAAGTAGTCGTTCTAATCAAACGACTTCTTCAACATAACTTCATGCTACAATTCATTGTGCTGTATGTTTATTGTAGAGCTTTAATTAATAAGTTAAGTATACCTGTAGGTGCCTATAGTTTTATACAGTTCGTTGATTCTTTCAATGAAATAGCCTAAATCCAATTGTCCAAGTTATTGGACAATTCAATATTGTCATTCAATATTTAGGTTATGTTTGAACTTCAGATACCGGTTTTGTGGCTCATCATCCCAGGCAAGCCGGTAAATACCTTTGCCCCCCAGTCAGATGGATCATTTAGCCGTAATTTTGAATTAGAGTAAGGTTGTAGTATGCGTGGTCAGATTTAGTCAATAGCCTACTCCATGAAGGGGTCATGGCTAAGCCTTCTATGTTTGTTTAATGAATAGAGTAACTGAAATGAGGGATGTATACTGATTTTAAGATTTGTGGAATGAGTTTATGATGTTTTAAATAGAATTTAATGAAGTCTTCAGTAAAGTTGAAGGAGACATGATCGTGTTTAGACAATAGCCTACTCCATGAAGGGGTCATGACTATGCGTTCTATGTCTGTTTAAGGTGTAGTGTGGCTGAAATGAGGGAGGTTTACTGATTTTGGTGTTTGTGGAGTAGTCTTTTCGTTTATAATTTAGGTTTTTGTGAAGCTTGTTGCGGAGTTGTTTTATGGATTTTATTGCTCTGCAAATGAAGTGTATTAGGGGTTTCTGGGTTTGGTTTAGCTGTAGTTTACAGGATTATGGCTGAGAGTTGTTGTAGCTGGCCTAACAGCTGTGTCAGAGCAGAGGCGTGCTGTGTGGGAGGGGGGAAGGGGTTAGTGGCAAAGGCATGAGGGCAGGGATGGAAGAGTTGTAGCGTTGTCTGTGGTTAAACTGCCGTTGCCTTATGGCTGATTTTATGTACTGACATCCATCATAAGATAGAGTGGTGATGTGAATCTCTACATCTATTGCAGCGGGTACTGTGAGGACAGCTTGACCGTACGCACAAATTGATTCTGGTCGTCAATTGTTTGGAGATGGGCAGCACCGCAGCAGTCAGCTGAAAAATGTTAAATCGATCGACTTGTTTGACTGCTTTTAAAAAACAGTCGAATGAATTCAACGACTACTCACCGTAACATAAACAAGTAGTTTGCAAACGACATATCCCAATTGTGTTTTAACTTTTAACATGTAGAACGCGCTCGGATAGTTTTACGTTCTGGTCGTCAATTGTTTCAGCACATGGATAGCGCGCGCATTTAAAAAACTTAGTATTTACTTGGTTGCCAGCATCTCCACTGTAAGTTCGCCCTCGTTACTGTTCTAAAGTGTTCTATTTTCGTATGTATTTACTGTAGGCCGTAATTTTCTTGCTCAAGTCGTATTTCAGCTCTACGTTCTTAGAACTTCAGAGAGGATTAAATTAGTGAACACAGCCTAACTTGTTTATGACTCTATGGACATATTTTACATGTACAATTTTTTGGCATTAAAAATGAAGTGTGATTATTTCAATGTTGGCTATGGAATTGTTCCGGTACTTAAGAACTCCCTCTCAGTAATAGTGATTTAATTTACTCTTAGGTTAATTAAGTATTGGTCTATTACTTCACTTATCCACAATACATACAGGTAATGTGCCCCGTATCAATACCGGTATCGGGGAACATTTACTCACACATTTTGCATTAAATGAAATGTGCAACATTGCAAATAATGGCCGCACTCTACACGACGTAAACCACCATTTCGAAGCACAGTAAAAATAAATAAATAACTTTGACCAATTGCATGTTGCCGAGCGTCGAGTAGTCCAAACTAACGTCTGCAAAAATAGGTGGGTTAAGGAGAAGTTTGATTTTCATCTGTTGGTACGACTCAACTCAGCCGGTAACGGCTTGCAGTGCTTTGTACGCTGCCTAGAAGCGACTACTTTCAGTCGAATACATGAAACAACACGCTTATACCCCGTTTAGACGTCCCGGTTGCGATCGCGATCAGGCGCTGATCCAGATTAAGTTGGGACGTCTAAACGCAACAGGATAACATTATCGCGATCAACTTTCCCTCCAACAGGATCAGCCCGATCCCGTTCCCACAACGAGATAATCGCGTTCGCGGCCATTGCGATCGTCGGTATGTTCTATCCTCCTGCTGTGTGAGTGAAGTAGGCAGTGGAAATGATGGCCATTTTGTATTATCTTGTGTTTTGAAAGCGAGATGTACGTAATGTTGGCCATGATGGTTGTATTTATGTTGGATGATATCAGATATATGAAGATTGAGAGAAACGAAATGATGGATGGAGACAAACATACCAGTGTTTAAACGCTGAAAAAAAATATTAGCGTTGGAGAAAGTCGATGAAGACGATTAATAAAGACATAAAATTTATTGTCATAGACATATAGAAGGGATTCCGATAGGGACAAATAACTCGGGACGAACAAGAAGTATTTATGCAATAAATAGCCTAGACCTAATTCTAAAGGTTTCAAAATATTTTTATTTCCACACCAAGGGTAGGCCTCGCCTACACGTCTCTTCAGAATTTGTATATATTTAAGAATATGTATTAGCAGGTTGAATTATGTATAAAGAATAACTGAAATACTTCAAAACTGGAGGAAACCAACTACTGTAAATTTCTGCTATAACACTTGGAATTCAAAAGTTGGCAGACCTTAGCGATGCCATGCTGTTTTACTCGATTATCCTGTTGTTTCATGATGGGACGTCTAAACACGTACCAATGACAAATGCCGTTGATCGCGATTGGACATTATCCAGATCAGAGATAATCGGGATCGCGACCGAGACGTCTAAATGGGGTATTAGGAGCTATGCGAATTCAGGTAACCATTCGACTGAAAGTAGTCGATAGTTTCTTCCAATGAATGACTAGTCAGTCGATGGTTAAAAGTAGTCGATAGTCCCATCTCTACTCTCAACTACTGCTACAGGCTGAAATAATGCTCCTGGATTACAGCAGAGGACGTCACAGCGATGACGACTTTGAACTATCAATATTCTCATATAGTTAAATATCCGCCAATCAGAAGTCTTAAAATACGGAGGTTTAAGAAATACGCAAACCCGCTTCTTAGCCCTACTTTGCAAAACTACCATTAGATGGCAGTACACTCATACCAACTCCACTGCCATCTAGTGTTTTATATCTAAAGCATAGCAAAATCAATGTTGACCGGAGTTCCCGCTGCGTCGCGCTATGTCTGTAACTAGTCGCTGTCACCACTGTGTAGTCGAAGCCACAGATTACCTACTACTACAGATAGCCGACAGCCATGCTAATTCTTGGCACCTAAGACTTCAGCGCTGTCTGGTGTATGATCGCGGTACTAGTTGAGCACGGCCGTGCGGGTAGCCTACCCCACCCCTTCCCCTCGTACCGCTAAATATTCTCGTCCTAACTGCTCTGCCCACTTCAATGTTCCGAAAATCACAATCTTCCCAATACTTATAGCACACGTTTTTAAGTGTGGAGATAATAATATGATCTACACGAGATAAATCACATTCAAAATAGCAATAACAGTTTTTTTTTTAATAATACCAAAGTGGGAAATTGTGAATTCCGGAACTCTGAAATGAGCAATCACAGCATTTAGGACATGACCTCATCAATAATTTACATGTTTACATTTCTTTCAGTTGCAATTGGAGCATATTGCATTGACAGGAATTAGGCTACTATAAGGTCTGCAGCATATTATTACTCAATTTAAAAAAAAATGGTCCCTTCCAATTAACCACTGTAGGCCCAGTTATAACCGATTAGTTCCGAGATTAAACTAGAAAGTAAAAGTACTGGGAAGGGAGAATATTCATATCTTAAAATGCTTGATGCTGTTCGCAATAACAGGAAAATTTTAAGAGAGAATACTAAGGAAATAGGTGGTGTAACCTGATCCTCATCACACTAAAATTGTTAGTGTAATTAATGCCAAATTCATTAGTTTCAGAAAAATAATTGGATATCACAAAATGTATATACAGTAGTTCATTTGATATTCCCTTTAAAATATATCCAGTCCACCAATTTTGAAGGGTGAAATACAGTAAGTACATGTACATAAACAAATTTCATGGCACACTAATACAGTAAATTCTATGACATGCTGTGAAGGGGAAAAGAGAAATAGGACTTTCAATGAAAAACAAGAAACACACTCAATACTGCTAGAAATCATCGTTTTATTTAAAAAGTTTGTCACGAAGAAAAAATAACAGAGAGAGACAAAATCAAACTTAGCAAAAATACAGTAATCAAATCTGGTCCTTTTAAAAGTATGTGTTGAGGCATGTTCTTCTTTCTTGCCAAGGTATAACGGTAGGCTACAGCACATGATAATGGACCTATTACCTCCTTGACGCCATGGCTGACACCGATGAACCGCAAATTCCTACAACACATGCAAGTTTGTATGTTGAAACAGTTAACTTAATAAATGTGTAATGCTTGAAATGGAGAACTTGAATTTGCTGTTATGTGTATGTTTGCACCTACTATAACTATATTTTAAAAGAATCTCTTATTGTAGAATCATTGTGTTTTTGATATTAATTTTAGGGCTTTTGATAACATATTCATTTAGCCCCATATATTTGGAAGTGTATAGGATTTATATGATAATCTCTGTTATTGTGGTATCTGTAGTAGTGTGTAGGCTATACTTTCTGTAATTCAGATGAGGACTGGAAAGGTGGCAGCCATAGTTAGGGACATTTATTTTTAAGAATTTTTAATAATATGTACTAAAATGAAATTGAAATACCAACAGGAACAGTTACAAATTCCCTGTCCACTCAGCCAAGATATTCTGCAGATCTCTCCTGTGGGCCTCAACATTATTTTATTTTATTCCTTTCCTGATGGAAATCCGGCAGTACCTTATTTCAACTCCTGGGGCACCTCCCCAAGCCTGTCCCTTATAAAGCTACACACACTACTACAGTCATCACATTATCGGAGCAATTCTACCCACACCCAACTGCATGGGGCTGATGACCAAGATGTCCCAAGCCCATAAAATGAATTAACAGCACACAAAATCAAGTCATTATGTTATTTTGTGTTGTGTTGGATTCTGACACATGTATGCGTTTGACAGAGTGCCATTTAAGCTCATGAATAGGAATGAATGAATACGACTACCCTACTTGTTTCACGACAGCCTAGAATAAATACACACGAGACACGACAATAGAGCACTTTAGAACAGTAACGAGAGCGAACTTTCAGTGTTGGCAACCATGTGAACACAAACAATTTATGACCAGAACGTAAAACTATGCCAGCGCTCAGAGCATGTTAAAACAATTGGGATCAGTTCAGTCGTTTGCAAACGACTTGTTTATGTTACGGTGAGTAGTCGTTGAATTCATTCGACTGTTTTCTAAAAGCAGTCAAACAAGTCGATGGTTTTAACTTTTGACAGTCGACTGCTGATGCCCATCTCTACAAACCAATTGACAACCAGAATCAATTTGAGCGTACAAACCCTCCGACTTGCTAAAATGCTATTAATATTGGATCCCAATATAAAATATTTTCTGATTTAATTTTCCTGGAAAATCTATTCTATGTTTGCATCAATCATTACCATCACGCTATGGGGAGAATTTCATAATAATTTTCTTGTAATTCATTTATCACGCGGTAGAATAAATGAATGAAATTCAATCATAAAATAAATAGAACTCTAAGCCATAATTGGTAAGCCCATGTTCAAGTTGTGTAATAATTCAAGAATGCACCCAATTCTCATTAAAAGTGTATAGACTGTGTTAAGGAGTTCCAATGAAATGACATACATATATATTTGGACAACTGGACGTAGGCTATTTCATTGAAAGAATCTACGAACAAGAAACTGTATAAAACTATAGGCACCTACAGCCGTCAAGCTGTCCTCACAGTACCCGCTGGAGATTTACATCACCACTCTATCTGTACGGTACCTCGAGATAAGCCTAAGTGCGCCAACTGTGAGGAAACACATAAACTCTTCCATCCCTGCCCTCATGTCTTTGCCACTAACCCCCCCTCCCACACAGCACGCCACTGCTCTGACACAGTTGTTAGGCCTGCTACAACAACTCTCAGCCATAACCCTGTAAACTACAGCTAAACCAAACCCAGAACCCCCTAATACACTTCATTTGCAGAGCAATAAAATCCATAAAACAACTCCGCAACGAGCTTCACAAAACCTAAATTATAAACGAAAAGACTACTCCACAAACACCAAAATCAGTAAACCTCCCTCATTTCAGCCACACTACACCTTAAACAGACATAGAAAGCATAGTCATGACCCCCTCATGGAGTAGGCTATTGTCTAAACACGATCATGTCTCCTTCAACTTTACTGAAGACTTCATTAAATTCTATTAAAAATTCATAAACTCATTCCACAAATCTTAAAATCAGTATACATCCCTCATTTCAGTTACTCTATTCATTAAACAAACATAGAAGGCGTAGCCATGACCCCTTCATGGAGTAGGCTATTGTCTAAATCTGACCACGCATACTACAACCTTACTCTAATTCAAAATTACAGCCAAATGATCCATCTGACTGGGAGGCTTGCCTGGGATGATGGGCCAGAAAACCGGGAGTTCAAGCATAACCTAAATATTGAATGCATAACATTTCCAATAACTTGGACAACTGGATTTAGGCTATTTCATTGAAAGAATCAACGAACTGTATAAAACTATAGGCACCTACAGGTATATTTAACTTATTAATTAAAGCTCTACAATAAACATACAGCACAATGAATTGTAGCATGAAGTTATCCTGAAGAAGTCGTTTGATTAGAACGACTACTTAAATTCGAATGATTCCATTCGCTTGGAATTAGTCGTTTGCCAACGACTTGTTTCATTCCAATGATTTCCAATGATTGCTTTGGGATCAGTCGTTTACAACGACTACTTCAATTCGAATGATTCCATTCGCTTGGAATTAGTCGTTTGCCAACGACTTGTTTCATTCCAATGATTTCCAACGATTGTTTTGAGATCAGTCGTTTGCAAACGACTTGTTTATGATACGGTGAGTAGTCGTTGAATTCATTGGACTGTTTTTTAAAAGCAGTTGTTTTAACTATCGACTAATTCGACTGTTTTCAGTCGACTGCTGCCCATCTCTACACACAACTAATTTTCTACACCAGCCGCTACTGAGCACGAGCTGTGACTGGCTTAGACATTAGCATCCTACGTGTTGAAAAATATTGTAAGTAACGTGTAGGAATAAAATACTACCTATAGGTATGTCAACCATTACACTGGCATATAATAAATGAATTATATTTATCTTGTATCTATCTATCCCACGACATAACATAATACAAGGTGAAGAGTCCTTTAAAACAAATTGTTTACTGTGATACTGGAAGAAACAATACAACACAGTGGTAATACTGTAGTTCTAGCCTGCACCTATTTGTTAATAAAATTTCATGTGATTTCACTCAGATCTCTGTTGTAGTGGCTTATTATATGTGCACCTTGTAACTTAATAGTACATTATGCAACGAGCCTATAATGACAATAATTAAGACACAAGTTTTATAATTTCCATACGAGTGTCTTAATTACAATTATAGACGAGTTGCATACGACTGTTTATGTTCGACGATAATTATAACTATTTTATGTTCGAACATAAATATTCATGGAACTCGTGTAGTATACGTTGCCCGGCGCCATTAAAATCCGAAAAATTTTCTATAGAAATGGCCAATGTTACTAATATACAGCAGTTAAATATTTCATCGCTAGAGAGTGTTACTGTATTTTTTCAGAGTGCCAACATTATTGTTTCCAGACCAATATTTTCATCCAGTCCAATGGTTTTCGTCTAGGCCAATTATGGTTAGGTAGCGCGGCCCTACGGGCCGCGTTAGGCTAATAGATAACACCCCTGGTTTTTGTCACGCACAGTGGGGATGTCACGCATCAATAATCTTTAACCAGGTCAATGATTTTGCCTAGTAGTACAATCAGTAAGTTGGCAGCATTACGTAATCAAACATGGTGACGTGCTTTTTGATAAGTTTATTACTTGAAAGTTAATGTTGACAATTTCCTTTTTTGGAAGTGTTTACGCGGTGTTTGTTAATGGCAAATGGCTTTAATAACGTGGCAGAGTAATAACAAACCATTTTCCGAGCGCTACTAAGTAAAATAACGCACTTTCGAAACGGGCAAAATATCTGTCGAGATTTCACCAGTTTTATATACTGAACAGAGCGCATGGGATGCAGAGAATACCTTGTATTTGACCATGGCCTCCTGGAATACCTCACTATGACACTCGCCACGCAGTGAAATTTAAAATAGGGGGCCATGGAAGTGAGCGCAGGTACGATGCTATCCTCACCTAATTGGTCACACAACTGTTTCTTGAGCTCTGATTGGTGGGAGAAACTGTATCATAATGAAAACTTGTACTATAATGAGCCTCATTATACAGTTTTCTGACATAATATTTACATTTCGGCAGTGTCGAACATAAACATATTAACCAATCTTCTTTACACTGTTTTATGAGTTAACACCACATCAAAACTGATGAGGATTTATTTTAGTTGGACACAGAAGCTTATTTTTATTAATGAAATAGACATCTATGATTGATGAAGATTGCCTCTCTCACCTTTCAGAAAATAACTAAAATTTTAATTCTGCGATTAATGTAACTAATCCACGTGTGTTTCTATTACACAACAATTAAGGGTAACTCCAGCATATCTTCTAGATTTTTGATGTGTCTGGTGAGTGGTTTTGTTACTGCTTCTGCAGGTATCACCCTTCTGAAAGATGTCTCATCGTTTCTAATTCTATTCTTAATCCTCTGCCAGAGGAGAAATAGTTTTGCAACGCATGAATACAGTGCTGTAGCTGCTGAATTTTCTAAAAATAATTATGGAATGATGGGAAGAAAAATAAACATAGCCTATTCTAAAATAACATACGCATAAAATGAAACCATTCTGATGAACTTAATATGCTTCAAATTCAGAGTACAAATGCATTCACCATTTGGTGCTTAGTTCATTTGTATATTTGGACCAAAATGTAGACCTCTGAAATAAATTTTAATGTTGGACTTTGCTCCACAGAACAAGAGCACACAGCCACCCATAGGACCAGTGTGAGTTAAGATTTTAGAACCTGTAATTACAGTTCTACATCAGTAATGGCATTACTACACATTCGACCAACTGAATACTTGTCACTGCCACTGCACCAGTAACTAACATGTGCAAGAACTGATCTCCTCAAGAACTTGAGTACACATATGCAATAGGCTCATGATACTGTATGTATCTCTGCAAGATGTATCAAGTTGAAAACATTACGGTAACATAGACTCTTACCTGATCATTTCTCAGGAGAGTAGGCCAAATTGCCACATTCATCTGCTATTTCGAGAACAGCAATTTACGATTTGTTTGTTCACAGAATTTGGTAGGCCTACCTGTGGAATAAATAATAGCGAAAGTTAATTAATATGTCAAGTAGAATATCACCTGTACACTGCGTCTAATATCAATTCAAAACTAGGCTACCGGTACGATATATTTTTCACAGGCACTACAGAAACAAGTTTTCACTTAAACTCTTAAAATAAGCGTACTTACTTGGCGTAGCAGAAGAAGAACTGTTCACTTCTCATTACCAAGAAGACGATTTGATGAAAGAAGGATGAGAAAGAACACAACATTAGCTTATTATAAAATATTAATATACGGCCAATATTGTTTACACCAAACACGACATAAACAGAGCCTCCATGTTGGTCAATGCCGCCAACCCAGTAGAAATAATGTTTATTTAATGATAAGTGACGTAATTATCGTCGGTGAGCAAGATAATTGCAAGGAAATGTCAATTAGGAATTATGTGTATATTTATTGACTAAATATAGGGATATATTTGCAATTCAATTAAAACGTGTATCATGCATATGTTGGCAAGACGATATACAGCGCTTAATCCGCTCCTTACGTCTGGCCGCGCTACTACACCGATGGTACCAAATAATCCCTATCTGGTTGACACCCCCTGGTCGAAGCAATCTCACAATGAACACAGAACAAAAGTTTTGTACCAAAGTAGCCCTGAAACTCTCGTAATCAATTAACGTTCACTTGCAACCCCATGGCATCATTCTCAAGACTCTAGGTGATACTAAAGCCACCCTCATTAACAAGATGGGCCTAGCCCGCCTAGGAGACCATGTCACGCTTGAACTCCTCCCACCCAAATCATCTCCTCTCCCCCCCCCCCCCTTCATCCGACGCCCACCCCTCCTCTCTGTGGTCATCTACGGTGTAGATACTACCTACTCCGATAGTGACGTACTTCAAGAATTGCAATACCATAACCCCAATATCACGAAAGCGATCCGCATCAAAAATCCCCAAGGCCCTACCTCACTTGTACGTGTCCTCACTGCAGACCGTGCAACCATCGACCATCTCCTCTCTGAGGGCGCCTATATTTATTGGCAGCGTCACAGAGTGGAGCCCTCACGTTCTTCAACCCCTGCCCCTCTACGTTGTGCCCGATGTCAGTCTTTAACTCTCACTCTACCGAACACTGCCCTATTCGACAACCGGTTTGTGCACATTGCGGCCAACCCCACGCTACCCGTCACTGCGCTAACCTTCAACTTCCCCCTAAATGTACCCAATGCCAAGGCACCCACCCCGCCTACTCCCACCGATGCCCCAACCGCCCGACAGTCGACAAATCGAAACCTGAATTAACTGCCCCTGTCCGCACCATTGATCCCATTACACCCCCTCAATCATCTGTTTCCCCCTGCCCCCCATCTATCGAGGATATGATCCGGTTCCAGGCCATATGCCTCCAGAACCTTCTTCCTTTCGAACGACCCCGGGTACTGGAAATTCTTAATTTTGCTGCTCGTACCACGTTTGGCCTAAGCATGCAGGCCACTACTTCGGGACAAAAAGTCCATTTTCTATTCAGGCCAATGAACAATGTTTAATTTAATAATGGCTTTACACCACAATAGAGTTGCATCTGTTGGTATCCTCTACTTTAATATTTGCTCCCTACCCGCTAACCGTCCTGTTCTTGATCTTCTCCTCCAAACCTATAACCCTGCTATATTTCTACTCAACGAGACTTTCCTCAAACCTACTCATCACCCCATATTCCCTCACTATACCCTTTATCGTGCTGACCGTCCCAATATAGCTCGTGGAGGGGTAGCTATAGGTGTTCATAACCTATTTCCCTCCCGCCTACTCCAACCACAACGATTCCTCCATATTCCAGAATTCCTGTCTGTCATGGTACACTTTCCCTCTACTCCAGTAATAGTCGCCACAGCATATAGTTCCCCAAGATCATCACCTCCTCTAGATTATTTTAATTTTATAGATGCCAACTTTCGCCACTATGTGTTTGCTGCCGACATTAATATAAATAGTCTGCTGATCCATGACAGACGCCACCTGGAAGACATTATTAATACCATGAATGGACACCGTATACCCATTCCTCCCCACACCATGATGCGAACGCAGTCCACCCCTGAAATTACAATAGTCTCTTCTACACTAGCCCACAATTGCTCCATCCAACTCGCAGGCATCGGCAGTAATGACCATGACCCCTTCTTTATTAAGCTTCCCTCTCTTGCCCTCCCCCGTTCCCCCTCAGCACCTCCCCCATCTTTTATGAGACCTAATTATTTAAAAACAAACTGGGAAACTTATCGCTCTTTTATCAAAGAATCTCTTTCCGAGGCAATAATCCCACAAAATGGCAATGAATTACAAACTCTGATTACCCACTTGGAGACCACCCTAACTAACGCTGACCTACTTCACATCCCTAAGACCAAAATTACTCCGAGCAAGCCGCCTATTCCGGCCAAAGCGATCCAACTTCTCAAACTCTCTCGCAGCTATTATAGGGCCTACCTCAGGACATTTGACCCAGACTTACTGACGAAACACAGACAATACCAACGACATGCCAGGTCCTATATAAAAGCCATCAAGAAAAAGAAGTGGATCGACGCCTGCTCGAGCCTAGCTCAGGAACCTAAAGCTCGCCCCTTCTGGAACAAATTCAAACTCCTCACTGGTCAAAAAACCTCGGAAAACCAGTACCCCATCCAAGGGCCCAACGGCCATTTATTCTCTGACCAAGACAAAGCAGACACCTTTGCCAAATACTTTACTGACATCTACAGCGACGCACCCCAAATTCGACACAACTACTCAGACTATACGGCCGTTAGCGAGCTAACAGACCCCCAACTCCCCCACCTGACCCCCAGTTTTGACCATCTTCCGACATTAAATCCCATTTCACCACTGAACCAACCTATAACGGCAGACGACATTAAGTTCCAGCTAGGCAAAAGACGAAATACTGCTCCCGGAACAGACGGGGTGGTATATCTCCATATCAAACAAGCTCCCCTCATCTTCCTCCACTTTCTAGCCATTGCCTATACATTCATCCTATATACAGGTAACTTCCCTTCACACTGGAAGACAGCCAAAATTATACTCTTCCTTAAACCTGGTAAACCCCCGTCATTACAGTCATCCTATAGGCCGATCAGCCTGCTCTCTGTTTTTTCTAAACTCTTTGAGGCAATTATTGCCCGCCGCCTCTACGCCTTCCTAAACACCTCCAACATCTTTCCCCCATCTCAAGCAGGATTTCGTCTCAATTTCTCCACCGAAACTCAAATATTTCGATTGGTAAGCCTCGTCACTCCTCATATCAATTCCGGCTTTGCTGCAGCCCTACTCCTACTAGATCTTGAAAAGGCCTTCGATCTAGTATGGCAAAGAGGTCTCATTTTTAAATTATTTAATCTCAACCTTCCCCTCTCAATGGTTCGTCTGCTTAGTAACTTCTTATTAAACAGACGGGCCTTCATTCAAATCCGCTCTGCGTCGTCGCATACATTTACCCTATTCTCAGGTGTTCCACAAGGCTCACCAATTTCCCCTCTCCTCTACCTCATCTATGTGCACGATATGCCCCAACCTAACCAATTTTCCCACCTTTTCCAATTTGCAGACGACACTGCCATCCTCACATTTGCCAATAATTTAACTACTCTCTCCGTACGCCTGCAAACATTCCTAAATACACTGATTACTTGGCTATCTAAATGGCACCTCAGCATTAACATTGCAAAAACCCAATTAATCGTCTTTGGCTTCCACAATCCCATCAGCCACTACAACCCATTTTTCATAAAGATTTACAACGAAGTCATTACCCCTTCCAGCCAAGCAGTATATTTGGGAATAACCTTAAATCGTCGCCTTTCTTGGAGAACCGTTTACAGTATATTTTCTAGGCAAATTTTGTTACTTCTGTTATATTTTATACTATTTTGTTCATCAAGAAAACTTCAAGACATTATTGACAAATTGTAATTTTTGATATCTATATTTTGTACAAATTCTTTTATGAATAAATAAGTGGTGTTTGTAGGTGTTCTGAGCGAGCTGCAAGGAGTCTTGCCCTGGGTGGCCTTGTTGATCCGGTGCCCCACTAAATTACAAATCATTCAATCTCCCCTTTTCCCCCAATTAAAATACAATTACCTTTTTATCGTTTTGTCCCATGGTCGAAGATCACCTAGTTGTGATGGCGGCCAGGGCAAACTAACCCCTGATGATGATGATGATGGAAAAGAGGGTAGAGCTACTAATTTCACTCATATAATGTCCTATCCTATAATTGGATATCAATTTTTGTAAGACCGGGTTGAGTCACGGGAAACCTAGCTCAACCTCGGTCAATAATAATGAAGAAAAGAAGCATGTGGTGTAACGTGGCCGTTAATCTCGAGATGATGAGCCACGGGACCTCCCTTTTTCGTGGATTCCGAACCTCAGGACGTGGCATTTCACTTCGAAAATCTCACATGACACCAACATAGATGTTTAGGGACAATTAATCGCTGGTAGAAACTATATACGATCGTTTGTCACGGACTCCCAAAAATCACACTAATATCCTGTTTGATCCAGACCAATTGCAACTTGTACTATGCAGGCTAACTTAACAAAACTACGTAAATAACGGGGAGATTCTCGAGTGACCATTCCCAATTGCATGGCGGCTCACGATTGGTATTCTAACCAGCGGACTTGTAACTAATGGGACGTCCGTAATATACGCACATTATTATCATCCTAAGGGCCACAAATCAGAATGACTGCCCAATACCTAAATCTGTATTTGATGTCAAGAGATTCCTTTTCTGTAGAAATCCCTTCCTTGCCTGAGCCAACCTAATTTTTATATCCTCTTTGCTTCGCCCATCACCGATTACTTTGCTTTCGAACCAACAGAAGTGTCCTTGTTCCTTTAGCTTTTCACCTACCAATTTGAGATCCAAAGGGGTTTTTGATTTGTCTCGGCTGCGTTCCAATAATTTTGGTTTACGTTTCTTAATTATCATCATGAATTCTTAGCTGAAGACAGAGTCCATACCATTTAAAAACTCATTCAAATGCTCTGGTGTGTTGGCTAAGATGACGATGTTATCAGCAAATATCAGAGTGGACATTATTTCTCCTTCAATCTTGACTCCTACTTCGAATTTTTCTCAAATATCCTTCATTGCTTGTTCAGTGTAAATATTGATGGTTGGTTGGTTCCTTAGTTAAGGGGCTGCGACAACGCGGTCATGTACCTAGCCCCGTGTACTTTGGGTGTGTGTAGAATATGTCTCATAACCGGTGTTAATTGTGATGGCTGTAATAGTGTGTGTTATCTGTTTTTAAATCAAGTAAGGACTGCAGACATTCAATTTTCAAGTAGTTCCGACTGTTGTTACCAAACACCACCGTCAACGACAACTAATTCTCAACTTGGTTACCAGGTGCCACCGCAGTCGGCTCTTGACGACGAACGTAGGAACCTAAGAACGTTAGTCGAATGTTTAACCTATATATAATGAAGCTTCACACAGGTGTAATTAGTGTAAGGTTCTTTAACATGCCATAAATCTATGACATGGGACCGCCGGTTTTACTTCCCCTCCGAAGGGAGGCATACTGAGGGATTTTTAACGCTCTTAAAAAATCCGACGACTTCGGCCGGGTTTGAAACCGCGATCTTGGGCATAGAATCTCAGCATGCTAGTAAATAAAGCATAATCAAATTTTGTCTTGATAATTGAACGTTGGTTGTAGTAGCTTGTTGAAATACAACGTGCTATAGGGATATTAAACATGAATATAAGGTGCCCTTTGCTAGTGCTACCTCTGTAAAAAAAAAAATCATTCAATTCGGTTTCATCGTGTTTGAATTGATATGGGGAATGGATTTGCACACATACATTGCCGCTATTTGCAAACTATTGGGCTGATGACCTTGTAGTCAGTCATAAGATGCTTCCCACAAAAAGGCATGTTGTTGAAAAATCTGGTAGAGATCAAATTTATAGGATGGTCGTAATTTGATTTAAGCTTTGAACATTTGTGTGGCCGCCATTACGTTTCCCTCAAGATGGCGGCAATATAAAACATGACACTGAGGTGCCCTTTGCTAGTACTACCTCTGTTCCAAATTTCGTTCCATTCAGTTTCACCGTGTTTGAATTAATATTGGGAATCGATTTTCTCACAAAGATGGCCGCCGTCCGTAAACTATTAGACTGGTGACCTATCAGTTTGGTCAACGGATGCTCCCCCCACAACGGTATGTTGTTGCAAAATTTGGTCGAGATCGGATGATTAGGATAGTCGTAATTTGATTTAAGCTTTGAACATTTGTGTGGCCGCCATTACGTTTCCGTCAAGATGGCGGCGATATAAAACATGACACTGAGGTGTCCTTTGCTAGTGCTACCTTTGTACCAAATTTCGTTCAATTCGCGTTCACCGTGTTCGAATTTATAGGGGGGGGGGGGGGGACAGACACTCCGAGTACACACACTCTCTCACACACACACAGATACACACAGACAGACACACTTTTTTTCGCCCTGTGTTGATCTCATAAGTCTACTTTCATTTTTTGCAAAAATCGAAAGTAGGCTAAAAATCTTGGTTAGTATTAGTTAGGTATTGTAGGGACTTTTTCTATTTCACTAAGGTTGGTTTGTGTTAAGTGTTCCCAAGCTGTAATGTCGGCACTGGGGTTATATTTTGTTCTGAATAGGCCTAGCTGATTTGTGGTTCGTATATTCCCAATTGAAATATCCCAAATCATAACCGTCTAAATGGTTAAATGCGCCCCTGATCGACTGATAGCTGGAGCGTGACGTAGCTGCATTTGAATCTTCTCACCACTGGATAATACTAATTTCAAGTCTGGTTCATGATCCTTGTTATAACCAGGACCATCGTAGGCATGAAATAACCAAGGCTCGCCAAGACGTTGTGGTTAGCTTTTGTATTAACCAAAGTATTTCGAAACGGGAGCGCCGAAATTAGGCGAATTAATACTGATTCCTAGGACATTTTCCTCACGTGCATTCTGTAGGAAAAATCGCCTTCCATCTAACGGCAGATATGAAAGAGAACCACCCTTGCAATGCCGTTTTGATAGTAAAAGAAATGTAATTGATGCGAAGGCCCAAAGTTGATGTAACTATGCGAAGGCCTTTACTGATCTCGAGGGCAATGACTTCAACACAGAAATTGCTCACTGTGAAATGAGGTAGCATTGGTGAAATAATTCACATAGATCTTAGTTTTATTGTGAAGGTCTATTTCCTTAAAATTTGACGTAGGTAATGCTTGGATTTCTCTTTCGCTGTGGAATATTTAATTTCTTTGACGTAAAACTGGATTAATGGTATTAAAGTGGGTTGATGTTATCTCTACTGTTCGTGCTGGATAATGTCAGAATGCTGAATAGATTATTTGAAGAGTGCTAACTCCTAGCTGATATATTCTAATATAGGTTGGCGATATTCAATGAATAGTTGTCCGAGTGCGAGTAGGCTATTTGGTGATCTCCGTGCAGGAAATTGACATTTTATGGTGTAGCCGCCATCTTCAGAAGTGGACGGGTCGAGATAGAGGGTGAAAAAAAAAAGTCAATGTTCTCCGAATTTTTCTTCCTTTGATGTCATATGCAAGTTTTAGATAAGTGTGACATACAAACGATTTGTCATAGATACGATGGATGGTGAAACTTAGCGCTGCAGTGAATCTCCAATCCTATTAAAGGGCCCACCTACTTGCTTGGCTGCAAGTTACACAAGCTCAAAGTGAATCACATTAGCCTAGGCTTGGGGAATTTAGCCGCTTTGTGCTATGTTGAAAATACTTTGTTATTCAAGCATACGAAGTATAAATAAATTCAAAATGAGTCGGCAGGATGGAGGGGTGGGGGTAGCTGTTCCTGAGGAACTGACGGATGTTCTGCTAGAGTTCACAATAAGCTATTTGCTCGAGCAGCCGGAGGATGTTGTGGATTACGCAGTTGATTTCTTTTGCAAGTTAAGAAAAGACGTGCTACTTCCCTGATCAGATTAGATGCTGAAGGATCTGCTGATGAGTCTGTCATATCAACAAAAGAAGGTGGGTACAGCGTAGCCTGTAGTAAGTTGCATTTGATCGCATGCATTCGAGTGCCTGGGGTTGGTGAGCTGGGGGCATAAAGGAATCATTGGCCTAATAAACTGAGTAGACTGTTTGTAAAAGTCTATTTAGAAGCATAGTAGGTCACTGACCAATGGTATTGGTAGGTAACAGCTCAGTATAGGCTATACAGTCCTACATACTCACTCGATCCCTTATATCGCTTTGTGACATGTATTCTGTATACGGACCAATAATTTGCCATTTGCTGGACCTAACGTGCTGCATACTGATGGTAGTCAAATAACTAATAGGTTAAGTTAATATTTGTCTTACTATATCATACCTACAGTAGACTAACGGAGCAGCTTGCAAAGCTTTATCGGTGATGCTTCGGGAGTGAACCAGGATCCTACACTTGGATAAATATGTCAATTTCATTATTTTCATACCGGTACCTTATTTGATATTTCTACCGACAGGTACGGGGACTAGTGTGGAACAAGGACATTCCAATTAAGGCTAAGGAAGTTATGTACATAGCATATTGATGATTGAGTCTTCAGTCTTTTGACTGATTTGATGCAGCACTCCGTGCCTCTCTGAGCTAATCGCTTCATCTCTACATAGCTACCTCACCATACATCCGAGGCAATCTGTTTAACTAATTGTACTACTAGGCAAAACCATTGGCCTGGATAAAGATTATTGAAGGGTGACAAAACCCAGGGGTGTTTATATTAGCTAATGTGGGCCGATCTACCTAACCATTATTGGTCTTGGCGAAAACCATTGGTCTGGATGAAAATATTGGTCTGGAAACAATAATGTTGGTTGGCACTCTGAAAAATGCAGTGGCACCCTCAAGCGATAAAATGTTCAACTCCTGTATCTTTCTAACATTGGCCATTTCTATAGAACATTTTGCAGATTTTCCTGGCGGCGGACACCGGGCAATGCACGAGTTCCGAAGTTACTCTCCATTAAGTTGTCACTACTGCTCAGGAAATATGTCCTAAATTACGTAAATATGTGACATCATTGTTCATGCAACGGTGGTAATTGCCATGGCTTGTTGTTGCTCTGAAAGTGGCGCATAGGTCTGTTCACAAGTGAAATGTTGTATTTGATGCAAAGGAAGCCTGTAGTTTAACGTGTCCGTTAATCTCGAGATCATGAGCCACGGGACCTCCTTTTTACGTGGAATCCGAACCACAGGACATGGCATTTCACTTCGAAAATCTCACATGCAATGACCGGGAATCGAACCCGGACCGCCTTGGTGAGAGGCATACAGCTAGACTGCTGAGCCACCACGCCCCCAAATTTTGTATTTGAGTGAAATGATTGTGTAGAAATTAAATTTTTAATTTCCATTTTTTTCAACCCCATTTTTCAGTTCATAATAACCCCATAATTTGGTTTCTTATAACTGTAGTGTCTTTATTCTAGTTCATAAGTGATGTTTTGTTGCTATAAGCTAGTACTGAAAATTACATTACTCTGGCCCTAATAGCTGCTGAAAAACGGTACAAAATAGTTTGAAAAATATGATTGTGAGAAATGAATGTTAAAACAATGTGTATTTACATTCAGTATGAAATGAAAATACTCTTTTTTTAAAGCCAGAAAATTTATGTCCTCCATAAGAATAGTGTTCTTCTTGCCTTCTCTTCAATGCTGTCTTGCAGTCTGCTGTAGACTGGCTTCAGCTTTCGCAATCCTCTTCTGATCAATTTCATACAATATCCGGATAGTGTGTACTCCTGGTTCCATTGTTACCTGTCTTTATTTCCCTCATTAAACCACAACACAGCAATAGAATGTAGTTTTTGGACACCGACACCACACTAGGTTGTTAAAACTTTCATATTATTTTGTATCATCCCATGAATTAGCTTTTTTTAGTAATTCTGTGCCAGCCAGAACTCTGAATGTTGGCTTTATTTCATTCATAACTACGTCAGGGAGTGAATGTTTATGTTTGTAAGTGGTTCTATCAATATTGTACTTACACCAGTCATCCTTGGGGCATAGGAAATGCATACGCATCTCATCTGAGGACAGTTTATGGAAATTGATGGCCCAAATTGCTTTTCGCATTGAATCTATACTACTGTTATTTTCCCTTATTGCTTTTCCATTTAATTCTTGTTGTTGATTGAATCTTCAGTCTTTTGACTGGTTTGATTCAGCACTCCATGCCTCCCTGTCCTGAGCTAATCGTTTCATCTCTACATAGCTACCACACCGTACATCAGGGGCAATCTGTTTTAACATATTCTAACCTTGGTCTACCCCTACAGTTCTTGTCCTCGACCCTTCCTTCCATAACTAAGCATGCTATTCCTGGGTGTCTTGGTATGTGTCCTACCAACCTTTCTCTTCTCTTCATTAGCAGTGGCCAGAAACATCTCACCTCTCCCACTCGTCATGATACCTCTTCGTTTGTAACCCTATCTACCCATCTGATTTTCATCATTCTCCTGTAACACCACATTTCAAATGCTTCAATTCTCATCTTTTCTGCTACACCAATAGTCCAAGTTTCACTTCCATATAGCGCCACGCTCCAGACAAAGGCTTTGAAAATTGACTTCCTAATACCTAAATCTATATTCGATGTCAACAGATTCGTTTTTTGTAGAAATGCTTTCCTAGCCTGAGCCAACCTACTTTTTATATCCTCTTTGCTTCGTCCATCACTGGTTATTTTGCTTCCTAAGTATCAGAAGTCTCCTACTCCCTTCAGCTTTTCACCTGCCAATTTGATGTACATAGAGGTTTCTGATTTAATTCGGCTGCATTCCAGTATTTTTGTTTTACATTTATTAATTTTCATCATGAATTCTTTCCTCAAGACGGAGTCCATACCATTGAAAAACTCGTTCAAATCCTCTGGCGTGTCGGCCAAGATGACGATATCTTCAGCAAATCTCAAAGTTGAAATTATTTCTCCTTGAATCTTCACTCCCACTTTAAATTTTTCTCCAATTTCCTTCATTGCTTGTTCAATGTAAAATTGAAAATTATGGGTGATAAGTTGCAGCCTTGCCTAACACCTTTCTGAATACCAGCTTCTCTCTCATGTCCTTCATCGTGAATGACTGCTGTCAGGTTTCTGTATAGATTGTAGATCACCCTCCTATCCCTGTACTTTATTCCAATCGATTTCAAAATGTCAAACAATTTAGTCCAATCAACGTTATCAAAAGCCTTTTCTAAGTCTACAAATACCATGAACGTTCTCTTATCTTCCCTTATTCTAAGACTTCCGTTGTTCCTACATTTCTCCTGAAACCAAACTGATCTTCACCCAACTCCGTTTCTATCTGGCTTTCCATCCTCTTGTAAATTATTCTTGACAGGAACTTTGAAGCATGAATAATCAAGCTGATTGTACGGTAATCTTCACATCTGTTAGCTCCTACTTTATTCGGTATAGGGATGATAACATTCGTCTTGAAATCAGAGGGTACATCACCTGTCTCATAAATTCTACACACCAAGTGAAATAACCTGATCAGACCTTCATCTCCTATGCAGCGTAGCACCTTAATCGGTATATCATCCATGCCTGGTGCTTTGTTCCCGCTTAAGTCCTCCAATGCTCTGTCAAATTCTGATCTCGATATTAAATCTCCTTTTGCATTCTCATCAATTTCCTCTTTCCTTTCCATTACATGTTCTATAATCATTTGGTTGAAATAAAAACATAACAACCTTTCTCCTTAAGTCTCTCATTATAAACCTATTGGGGAAAGTGTGGCTTCTCGCCCGGGCCCGCTGCTGTAATTTATTTCACGTTATTTTTCGTACATTGCAATATTCTCACAACTAGTGGGATGTGAGTATTATTATCATCACCACCCTGCTACAGCTTTTGAATGCTCACAAGTTTATAGTCCTAAGCATGATCCACGTATTGCCTTTTCACCAATAGACTGCAATATGATGGATTTCTCCTGTGAATTTGACGGAACAGATGACCTCAATGTTCCTCATATTAAAACAACAAACACCGCCGTATTAAATTACTACCTTTTAGTTGTAATACGCCTCCTCGATAATTATTCCCATTAATCAGTTACACTGCAGCCTTTCCTGTAGTTGTTGCAAGTATTTTTGCTTGGTATCGTTCATAAGCTTTGAGGCATTCTTTCAATTCTTTGTTGATGTGTAATTTTATACGTAAATTGCCGTCTGGTTGGTTTCTCTCCTCTTCACAAACATGATTAGTGTGCTATTTGGCTAAAATACTTAAGTATTAAATAAATAGAAAATAAATTTTCCGAGTAAGCACCGGGATCAGAACTTGCCATTACATCATCGATTGAACAGGAATTTTCAGGCTTGTTTAATGCTATTGACGTGAGTAATATCACACATTTCTCGTCTAACTAAATATTAGTTACTAACCCAGGAAACATAAAAAATTCCTCTCAGCTCGCCGAAAGGTGGAGGTAGACTTCACCGGGCAAACTAGGGTGTAGGCTATAATAGGCAAAATATGCAGGTTTTCGTAGACGATTAGGCCTCATTTATTGCTAGAAAGTTCTTTACAATTGGAGCTAAATTAACTTAGTTTTAGCCTACTTTCGATTTTTGCAAAAAATTAAAGGAGACTTATGAGATCAACACAGGGCCAAAAACTGTGTGTTTGTGTGTGGGTGTGTGTGAGTGTGTGTATGTGTGTGATTGTGGGTACTCTGAATGTCTGTCCCCCCTATCAATTCGAACACGGTGAAACCTAATTGAACTCGATTTGGTACAGAGGTATAGGACACCTCAGTGTCATGTTTATATTGCCGCCATCTTTACCAAAAGGTAATGGTGGCCACCCAAATGTTCAAAGCTTAAATCAAATTACGACTAACCTAATCCATTGATCTCTACCAAATTTTGCGACATATCTGTATGTGGGAAGCATGTTCTTTTTTTTAAAATCAAACTACAAGGTTATCAGCCCAATAATTAGCGGATGGCGGCCATGCTTATGTTTAAATCGATTCCCCCTATCAATTCAAACACGGTGAAACCGAATGGGACGAAATTTGGTACAGAGGTAGCACAAGCAAAGGGCACCTCAGTGTCATGTTTTATATTGCCGCCATCTTTACCAAAACGTAAAGGCGGCCACCCAAACGTTCAAAGCTTAAATCAAATTACGACTAACCTAATCATCTGATCTCTACCAAATTTTGCAACAACATACCTTTGAGTAGGAAGCGTCTTGACCAAATTACAAGGCCATCAGCCTAAGAGCTTCAAGGTAGTGGATGTATGAATCATGCAAGTATTATAGCCTAACCGTAACTTATGATTAAACAGGGCCTGGCCTCAACAATTCAGCTTATCGTACATAGGGAGGTTTAATCTGTCCTCAAATAGGTGTCCGGAAGGATATTAGCATATTGTAATAGAATATGTAACCGTAGAAATGACTTAGAGGTCAGGCTGTCTCGTTGTCAACATGGACGCTATTTTGCTCGTAAATAAATATATTTTAGTAACATCCTAAGTTTTTATCCCTTTGGGAATGTACTCAACAAAATAATACATATTTAGTATCAAATGGTTTATAGAAACGCCAGAAAACGCTAAAGAAATCGTTGATTTCAACAACAAAAATATGTTACTGTTATACTAAACCAGTTGGTTCTCAATTAATATCGTAGGGCATCGTTGGCTTAATGGCAGCGACTTGGTCTCCTAGTCTGGGGGTTCGTTGATCGAATCACCGCAGGTTCAAATTTCTTTACTGCGTTCTTTTTGGTATTTATTGATGTATAACTACCCACACGTTATAATGTTAAGCATGTATATTGTAGTGTGTATATATTATATAGGCTATATACTTATAACACCACATATTCCAACACTCGAATAGAGCAATTATTATTTGGTGACCTTGATCCGTGGTAGAGACTTTTGTTGTTGATTATTTAGGGGTTTTGCGGCATCATGGTCTTGTAGCCCCGTTTACTTGGGTTTGTGTAGAAGTTGTCTGATAACCTGTGTCACTGTGATGTCTGCAGGCTTACTAGTGTGTGTATTTTTATACGAGGAACGATTTGGGTAGGAAGCAGTTGTTGTTTCATTTGAACTGCGTGGACATCATGGTCATATAGCCCCATGTACTTGGGTGAGCGTTGTATTATGTCTGATAACCTGTGATATTGTGGTGGCTCTATTAGAGTGTGTATATCTAATTCAGGTGAGGATTCAATAAATCAACGTTTAATATCCGTATAGCACGTTGTATTTCAACAAGCTACTACAACCAATATTCAATTATACTCCTTGAAAAGTTATAACTATACCCATGCATTTAGGAGAAAGTAGGCTATATGTTCTTCACTGAATATCTTGTTTCGTTTTTCGATGCATATTTTAAAATTTTTATTGTCTTTTGGGGACGGTAACCTTCTCGTCATTTGGGGTCAATTTTTATACTTGTGGTCACAACACTGTCCTTATGCTAGGTTTCGACCCTTATGTGTAACTATCTAACAGTCTGTTACTTCTTCACGCAGAGATGTTGGTTGGTTCCTCAGTTTAGGGGCTGCGACAACGCGGTCATGTAACCCCATGTACTTTGGGTGTGTGTAAATCTGTCTGATAAATGGTGTTAATTGTGATAGATGTATTAGTCTGTAATTCAGGTAAGGACTGCAGACGGTCAATTTCAAGTATTAGTTCCTAATTTGGGTGCCAAATATTACCGTCTACGACACCTAGCTGTGAACTTGGCTACTAGATGCCAGCGCAACCAGCAACTTGCAACGAACGTTGGAACTTCCCCACCGAAGGAAAGCATACTGAGGTATTTTTAGCGCTCTTAAATCCGACGACTTAGGTCGGCATTGAACCTGCGACCTCGGGATACCAGTTACGTCACCGAAGACGCTTCTCACAGAGTCAGATGGAAAAATGAATGTGATCTCGAGCAATGGCGTTGTCATGACAACCTATGATAGCTCATCCCTCATCAATTTGGAAGTGTTGTCATGGAAACTTCTGATGGCACTTGGCATTTTCTTAAAATTCCGTAATCATTTTTCTCATCCCTTGGCGTAAAGGTGGGTTATATCAAAAATTCTTTCAGACAAACGTTTTAAGTAAATATTAGGGGAATATTGTCCATTTTGTACGGTTTTGATATTGTGCATATTAAGAGAGATATGATTAATGATTCCCGTAAAACCCACTTTTTTTCCACCCCTTTGGTCAATGGTTGGTGCTATCAAAAACTTTTTAAACATACAGTTTTGGCACTTACCCGATACATAGTATGAACTTTGAATGGATTCGATATTTCTCGTATTAAGAGAGTTATAGCGATATTTTGGTTTCTTGAAATATGCCCCCCATTTTCACTCCCTTCGACCAATTTTTCTTATTAACGAACTCGATCGAGATTTTAAAAGGATACATATTATGTAAATAATTCAAAGTGATTGGTACAAAATTATGGCAGTTATCGTGTCCACAATAAACTGATAGGTATATTAATCAATTATATATAAACTTTTGAACTGACTGTGGTTTTAGGGTCTGGGGGATGTGAAACGCGAAGAGCTGTCGACATTTTCCGGAAGTCGAAACATGGTAACCATTGCAATAGTTAGCTTTCTAATGACATCTACCTAAAAGGATTTACCGTCTCACCTTCGCCGCTCAGTATATTTCGCGCTTCTTAGACTAACATTACAAAACTCACACTAGATGGCAGTAGACTCATACCAACTCCACTGCCATCTAGTGTTCGATATCTAAAGCTTAGCAAAATCAATGTTGCCAAGAGTTCCCGCTGCGTCGCGCTGTGTCCGTAAATAGTCGCTGTCACCACTGTGTAGTCGAAGCGATCTCACAATAGAGACTGAGCAAATGATTTGTACCAAAGTAGCCCTGAAACTCTCGTAATCAATTAACATTAACTTGCTTTGACGAATAAAATTATTTCCATGTGTGCGTTGCTAAATAGGACAACAAGTATTCAGTACATAATATGCATCATTGCATTGAATTAGAAATACTCGTACATTCCAGATGCATCCTGTAATATAAGTAAGCTCATTAATGAAAAAGAAAGTTAATTATAAATCTTTAGGTGACAGTTCTTATCCCGTAAGTGGATACTAATTTTTGAAGACCGGGGTGTGCTGTGGGAAACCTAGCTCAACCTTGGTTGATTATGTCAACAACATAGATATTTAGAGACAGTAGCTGGTTATTTATTTATTTATTTATTTATCGTATGGCTTTTAGTGCCGGGAGTGTCCGAGGACATGTTCGGCTCGCCTGAGTCTGTAGCTGCTTCCAGCGGACACCCTAAAGGGTGAGCTACAAGTTCCGTTCAATTTCAAGTAGTTCCAACTTTCGCCACCAGATATCAATGATACCTAGTGGTGAACGTTGGAACTTTGATAGAGCGTGCTGACGAAATCTAACCTAACAAATTTTGCTTTACACAAGTTTAGTCTGTGAAAGGATCTTTTACATGCCATAAATCTATGACATGGGACCGCCGGCTTTACTTCCCCTCCGAAGGAAGGCATACTGAAGGATTTTAACGCTCTTAAAAAATCCGACGACTTCGGCCGGGTTTGAACCCGCTATCTTGGGCACAGCAGTTCAGCATGCTACCGACTACGCCACCGAAGCCGCTATAGTAGCTGGTAGGAACCATAAACAATCATTTGTCAAGGTCTCCCTAAAATCACACTGATATCCTGTCTGATCCAGACCAATTGCACCCTGTACTATGCAGGCTAACTTAACGAAGCTACGTAAATAACGGGGAGGTTCTCGAGTGACCATTCCCAATTGCATGGCGGCTCACGATTGGTATTCTAACCAGCGGACTTCTAACTAATGGGACGTCTGTATAATACGCACATTATTGTCATCCTAAGGGCCACAAATCAGAATGATCCCCAAAACCAAAATCTGCATTTGTTGTCTACAGATTCCTTTTCTCTAGAAATGCCATCCTTGCCTGAGTCAACCTACATTTAGCTTTTCACCTACCCATTTGAGATCCAAAGGGTTTTTTGATTAGTTTCGACTGCGTTCCAATAATTTTGGTTTACATTTCTTAATTTTCATCATGAATTCTTAGCTGAAGACAGAGTCCATACCATTTAAAAACTAATTCATATCCTGTGGTGTGTTGGCTAAGATGACGATGTTATCAGCAAATATCCGAGTGGACATTATTTGTCCTTCAATCCTGACTCCTACTTTGCTTTCTTCTAAAATATCCTTCATTGCTTGTTCAATGTAAATATTGATGGTTGGTTGGTTCCTCAGTTTAGAGGCTGCGACGACGCGGTCATGTAGCCCCGTGTACTTTGGGTGTGTGTCGAATCTGTCTGATAACCGGTGTTAATTGTGATGGCTGTATTAGTGTGTGTTATCTGTTTTTAAATCAAGTAGTTCCGACTGTTGTTACCAAACGCCACCGTAATAATAATATCGGGTGCCATGTGCAAGCTTTGTTATTTGCACCCAGAGGGTAGCTTGCATGCCGAATTTCGTTGTTCTTTGAAGCACTATGAAAGTCAAGGAGGTTAGACATCTAAGCTCCTTGAACACTAGAGCGCTTTCTAACAGAGAAATGAGGAACTTTGTGATGGCGGAAACTCCCGAGATTAATTTTGCCGTTATGAACACGGCCTACTGAATTCAATGGGTTCTTGAACATGCCAACATCGTATGACATGCGTACCGGGGTATCGTATTTTGCCGCCTTTCAAAAAGCACTTACCACGGCCAGGAGCGAACCTGAAAGCTTGTGGTTAGTAGTCCAACACGTTAACCACTCAACGACAACTAGTTCTTAACTTGGTTACTAGAAGCCACCGCAGTCGGCTCAGGCGACGAACGTTTGAACCTAAGAACGGTAGTCAAATGTAACCTATAATTTAGCTGCACACAAGTGTAATTAGTGGAAGGTTCTTTTACATGCCATACATCTATGACATGGGACCGCTGGCTTGACTTCCCCTCCGATGGAAGGCATACTGAGGGATTCTTAACGTTCTTGAAGAATCCGATGATTTCGGCCGGGTTTGAACCCGCGACCTTGGGCATAGAAGGTCAGCATGCTACCAACTACGCCACCAAAGCCGCTTGTATGGATTGACAAGTATCAGCCTTGCCTTACACCTTTATTTATACCCACTGTTTAGTTACCAAGATCGTGGTGGCTGTGACCTGGTCACTATTGATCCAGGATGCTGGGAAGTGTCTCGTGATCCTAGGGGCAGTGTTTTATATTCTAGCGACGTTAACTGACCCCATTAGTGTTTGTTCAAGACACCAGCTGATCTACAGAAACTATCTGACAGTGTTGCCAGCAACGTAAAAATTATTAGCAGACTGCTCGCAGTGCTTCAAAAGCTTTTCCATCTGACGGTTTCCTTGAATTACTGGCAACTGGGCTTAGGGCGGGGTCCGTCGGCCTACAAACAGACCTAGCAGTTTCACTTTCCTTTATTCGTCATTGTGGTTTATATAGAGATTTAGAGTTATTATAGACGTTGTTGTTGTTGTATTATTGAAGGGCTTTGCGACATGGTGGTCATGTAGCCTCGTGTACTTGGGTGTGTCTGATATAACCTTTGCTATTTTGATGGCTGTATTAATGAGTTTCTTTGTGATGGGACCTAGGATAGGGTAGGAAGCGGCCCTGGCCTTAAGTTAGGAACCATTCCAGCATTAGCCTGAAGTAGCGGGGAATCACGAAAATCCACTTCCTGGGTGTCTGAGGTGGTAATCAACCCGGACCTCCCTTGATATAGAGAACAGTTGTAGGCCGAGTTGCTAGAATTGTACTCGAATCTTCGAATTGTTGTAAACTTGATCAATATAGAAAATATTATTTTATTTTCAAATAATTATACACGGTATATTTTTAAAATGTAGTTTTTCTTCTGTTGTAAGTAATGCATGCGTTATTACCATCAGGTCTTGCTCCTTCTTCCACATTGCCTCTACGTAAAACACCAATAAATGTGTAAAACTTAGTGGCTATAGAGTAAGAAAGAACACTCGAAAAGACATTCCCCGTGAAGAACGTATGGTAGATGTATCCATTTACCCGCAGCAAAAGCACTCCAATTCGTATTTGTTGAAATGATTCGAGCGCAGCCAACAATACTGTAGGTACGGTAGTGATTAAAGCTATTTGGAGCTGATGATACTCGCTTGTCGAGAGAAACACGTCATCCCCTAGTCCGTAACAATATATATAAATCGTAATCACATGTAATTTTTCTTGAGGTTATTTCCAATATTGTCACAACTAGTGGGGCGTGAGTATTATTATCAGCATCACCTGCTACAGCTTTTGAATGCTCACAAGTTTATAGACCTAAGCTTGATCCAGGTATTGCCTTTTCAGAGAATCACAAATAGACAGCAATATGATGGTTTTCTCCTGCAAACTTGACGGAACAGGTGACCTCAATGTTCCTCATATTAAAACAACATACACCGCCGTATTAAATTAGTACCTTTTAGTTGTAATACGCCTCCTCGATAATTATTCCCATTACCGTTACACTGCAGCCTTTCCTGTAGTTGTTGCGCGTCTTTTTGCTTGGTATCGTTCATAAGCTTTGTGCCATTCTTTCAATTCTTTGTTGATGTGTAATTTTATACGTAAATTGCCGTCTGGTTGGTTTCTCTCCCCTTCACAAACATGATTAGTGTGCTATTTGGATAAAATACTTAAGTATGAAAATGTTAAATAAATAGAAAATACATTTTCCAAGTAAGCACCGCGATCAGAACGTGGCATTACGTCATCGATTGGCACAGTTCTCTTCTCAGTAAATATTAGTTACTAACTCAAGGAATATAAGAAATTCCTCTCGGCACGCCACAATGCGGAGGTAGATTTCACCGGGCAAACTAGGGGGTAGGCTATAATAGGCAAAATATGCAGGTTTTCGTAGACGATCAGGCCTCATTTATTGTTAGAAAGTATTTTACAATTGGAGCTTAATTAACTTATTTTTTCGTCTTTCTATGCACATTTTTAACATTTTATTGTCTTATGGGGACGGTAACCTTCTCGTCATTTGGGGTCCATTTTTAGCCTATTTTCATTTATAAAAAAATAGGCTTATGAGATCACCTTTTGTCCGTGTGTCTGTCTGTGTGTGTGCGTGTGTGTGTGTGATGCTGTGAGTGATAGTGTGTTTCCCCCTAATAACTTCTAAAGGCTGGAGCGATTTCAATGAAACTCGGTAAGTTCATAGCACTATTCCGTGCCCTTCAAATTTTGTTACGTCTCACGAATCCAACATGGCGCTGTGCGTAATATTTCACCAGCATTCAAGATCTCCAAAACTTTTACCGACATCACCCTGACTTTAAATAGACGTTTCTCGCGATTTAACCAACCAAACGCAATAAAACTTGGTACAGTATACGTTTATAGACATTGTAATGCACCGACATCTAACATCGTTCAATTGTTTGCATAACCTCAAGATGGCGGCTGTGCGAAATATTTCCCCGGCATTCTATCTCTCTGAAACTATTAGCGGTATCACCCTGAAATTTTGTACGGAGATAAAGGGCACAACTGGAAGTTCTTTTATAAGACTTTCAAAAACGGGTTAAGGGAGGATGTAGGTGAAATTTTCATGAAAATGTTATTATTTTTATTTTCTGTAAAACTTGTGTGTAGTTTCAAGATTATAATCCCAAAGTTTCATTGCTGTATTTCAATTCTAAGGGCGTCAGAAAAATCGAAACCTTATGGCGCCATGCCCCCTATTTTTCTGTCAGCAGCACAGCCGGACAGGAATCCGTATATATCTTGCCACTCTGAGCGTCATTGCGAGGAAATGATTGATGCTATTGTTCGGAAGGCTGTGGACAAGATTGCGGCTGTTCCGGCTCTTTGTTGTTGAGTAACCATAGATACCACGGGATAATAACTGTGCGTTACCTGTGATAAGCGTTTCTGTCGAATATTTTTTTCCAGTTGTTGATTAGGCTACTGGTTTTTAACGTAAATATGGGGAGAATAAGTGGTAGAGTGTTTAAAAGAGTGGAAAGGAATAGGATTCAAGGTGCAGGTACCGGTACAGTGAAGGGAATCGTCCCGCAAGTTTTGAATTGGAGTGTATCTACAAAAAAACAGTGAGGGTATTTTACCTGACTTTAGCTCTGAAGAAACTTCTAATAGTTGTTTCTGATTAAAAGAATCGAACTACTTACTTAGTTATTGAGGTATAAAGGGGCTGAACTACGAGGTCATCTGTGAAGCAATTCATAACAATGTACGTGTGCCAATTGTGGTTCAAAGTCTATGAAATTGCACGATGATGGTACAGAAAGGATTGGCATCATTAATACACTACATGTTGTTTATGAGAAGTGCAAGGCAGACAGTAAGTTTAAAGCATCCCTTATAAACAAATAGGTTTATGATGCGTAGGTGTGGGAAGGGGAGCTGATTTATTTTGTGGCTTGATAAATATGCCACCACCTGTCAATAGGTTTACAAATCTCAACACAAGATTGCTAATTTCCTTGGAAGAAGTTGCCAAAACAAACTTACTAGCAGCAAAGGAACTAGTAGAAGCAGAAGATGATGAGGAGTATGGATATGGCCTGCACTGAACTCTTCAGCTCTAGGCATTGCATTGTAATATGAAGATAAAACTTCAAATTAAATTTCCCGAAAATGACATTCTTTCACTTATAGGGTGCATTTTCTCAGACACTACTGCATATAAAGCAACCAAACTTGGTAGTCTCCTTCTAAATAGGACTGTGCATAATCCTGTGCACCAGAATTTTAATATTTGGCCTATTATAGAAGTGATGATATGGATAAGAACATTTTTATGCAGATTTTTTTGCAATAATATTTTTTTATTTTTTATTTGAGCAATTTAAAAGATACCAAAATTCTGTTGCACAGGATTTTAAATTGAGCCTTTTTAAATCTGTGATAAAAATATCAGAAACAAATACCCAGTAGTTCTGCAGAAAATGCACGTTAAAATATTCAGGAAGGGTAAAATATTTTTTTTTCTATTAAGATTCTATGTTAATATTGAGTTAAAAATGCAATGCAACATCAAGCAGCATGTTGACAATAACCATACAAAATATGAACTAAATATCTCTAAAAATGTAGAAGTTATGGACATTTATCTACGGCTATGTTTTTTACCTACGTCCTCACTTAACTACAAAACGAATATGGCGGCCAAGCGAATTTGAAAATTTTAAATAGACCTTTCTCGCGATTTAATTATTCAAACTCAATGAAACCTGGTACAGGAAACATTTATACACATTGTAATGCACTGGTTTAGAATTTAGTTCATTTGTTTACATAACCTCAAGATGGCGGCTTTGCAAATTTTAAAATTAAGCTTTTATTTCTTGTGTCGTAATCATGCGATCGAAGTGAAAGTTTGAATAATAAACCTAAGAAATAATTTTCCTTTAATGGTATATGACTCTATGGCATATACATTGAACCCTTGCAAAGAAGCTTATGAGACTCTGTTTCGGGGGGTGTGACAGTCCATATCGTAAGTTGTTGTTAAAGCGCTTCATTAACATGCAGGGTAACATATAACAAAATAACATGCAGGAAAAAGTGAAGCCAGGGTTAAAAACAAATGAATTTAATAACAAATCACCTACCTATACAAAAGAATTAACAAAACAAACTCCCAAAGACTCCCACTGAATAATATAAAATATGCCAACACTAGGCCACATCTCTGGAGAGATTAAATACACGGACAAAGTGTCCTTAAAAAAACAACAATAGTGACCATGTATGCGCGTGTGCAGTTCTGCATGATTCATGATGTGTACAATCGAATGCATGATTCGTCATCATCCAGAATAAACATTCAGACAACGAATCCACATTGCTTAGAGCTAGACAGACGCGGGGAACAACTATACGACACTTAAAACTAAACCGACACTTCCTATACTTAAAATATACAACACAATAATTTCCGCATGAAATTGGAATAAACTGCCGTAGCAAAAACATTACTGCCTAAAAACTTAGGACTTCTCACACAAATCAACACAAGTAAGTTAACACGTGACCAAAAAAAAAAAAAATACACATATGACCGCCGTCAAATTTACAAGTACACGACCACTACACCACACGGGTGTGACATCCAAAAATTACATGAATTGAGTCATAAACAAGATCAATAGGCTCAAAGCCAACATTTACATTATTAACACAATAATCTATCCATACAACATGCACTAATCCGTCACACACATGGCGAACTCCCCAATTAATTATGGTTCAAAAATAACCATCACAATGAACAGGTTCGCTACTTGAAAGCTTAAAGGGGCCAGTCGGATAACAGGACTGCCTATCAAAATAAGTCATCAGGCGAGACGGGCGATTTGTGGAAATCTGCAAATCTGTCAACCCACGTGTGTATCGAAGAAGCGTGCCCCAAAGCACCATAATACGTGTGTGTGTGTGTCAGAACCAAATATCCCGGCAATTCCACTAGGAAATCCAAGAAAACAGCATAATGGACAAGGACAGCGGCCTCCCTAGAGCACCCTGCCTTTCCATAAAAAAAAACAACAACAAAAATATGAGGGCGGTAGGACCTCTACCCCTCTTCACGTAGAATCAACACACACACCTGACCACAGTAACACACACAGAATCACACGTATGGGTTTGACAGACCCTGAAATAAAAAGACATACATATTTTCCACTCGCTGGCGCCACCGTTCCACGCCGTGACTAATTAACCTGAAATGGACTCAAAAAAAATCTATCAAATTAGAACGAAGGTGTTCTACAATTACATCTTAAATCGTTGCACTTGGCAACCCTAATATGACTTATAACCTGTTCAGCAAATATCTTACAGTAATTACCTCCCTATCCTATCACAAATATGAACTTTAATAAAGCACCACTTATCGAATGTAACGGGTTTCGCATTTGCATGGATAAAACATCACGTACACGCGCCGTGCACATTAAATATGACTCCAAGAGAAACAAATATACAACAAACACTTTGGCCACGCGCCAACGTACATTTAAAACAATTAGTGTCGGTACAAAGAAAAACACTCTAAAACAAGAAAAGACAAAATTAACTATTTACAAAAGTTCCCACGCCAATCTAAGTACATAATTGAATAATCAATTGTTTGTACATCACCGTCTCAGCTTGCAGAACATTATGACATCCATCTCAGCCCATTTCCCCTATGGAAAAGTTAGCACTCCATATTCGTCTTCGTTGAAGCGCCGGATGTCATCCCAACTCCTGACCACACGTTGGACATCTTGATGTAGTCTCCTTGGAAGAAAAGTTCAATGATAATATAATGTGACCTGGCTATAATCGCTTGTGGGTTACTAAATTCACCCACAAATAGTCCTATGCGATTAATTACGAAGACTTTCCCTAAATATCGCTCACACACGCGCAATACACACATGAAAAATACACTTAAAAATATACATGAAATACACACTTCGAGTCCAACGCCACTGGCTCGACAAACAAGTTACAAAGACTGCCTGACTCACAGTCGCTATCTCGCTCGGTAATCTACTGCTCTGCTCTGCATGACCTTCGCTCGGGTGAGCGCTAATTAGAATGTTACAAGTCTTGCCCCCTAAGAGCTGAAATAGTTGTCTTTAAGATAATATTACACGTTTCAAATCATCACGCACGCTGGCGTGAATTTAGCTCACAGATCTCACAAAGTAATTGACTTCAAATAATTAAGAGCGTTAAAATTTGCTGCGCAAACTAGCGTGAGTTAAGCTCATCAGAGGTCACAAATAAAATAACTTCAAATATATCAGAGCGTTAAAATCGTTATACAAACGGGCATGAAGTTAGCTCACAGAGCTCACACACAGAAAGACATCGAACAGCTTCTCGTCGAACAATTTATTAGAAACTGACAGGGTACGGAGGAGTGGGGTGGATTTAGAAAAAAAAATCCTGAGTTTTCATCTCGCACAGATGGGACTAGTATCAATCTTCATCAAATAAATCAAACGTCTCATCGCACTCGTGCGGAGATAATTCCGATCGGCGGTTCTTTAGATAATCAATTTCGCGCGCTTTTTACCACTGACGCCTTCCATCGCGTGATATTGGCGTGGTCTCTTCTGATTGGTTGATTCAATCGTAGGTCGGTCGTAAGTAACTCGTGACCATTCCTTTATGATTCCAATTCTGGTGCAAGTTGTTACACAATTTGGCCTTGAACTCAGCTTACCAGGCCGTTCTTCAAGAATAGCTACAAGCTCAACCTCTGTGGCAATCATTGCGACACGCTAGCCTGCCTTTATTCTCGTCAACTTCCTCAGGTACTGTCTGGGCTGCCGTAATAATAATAATAAATTATGAATGCTTATTTATCGTAGATCAATAAGGGTTCTCTTATCCTCAGCAAGGTTTTGAAATTCGAAGCAAGTAATTGATTTGTATTTCAAAAACAATATCCACAGTAGTAACAACAACATCTCTTTAGTATCCCACTCAGCTGCTCGAGTATACAGTCCACTGACCCAATTAGTGTGTGCGCTCCCTCGCCGGAATGTCATTCATACTTCTTCGCTAGACCTCCCCCTTCTCCTCACGTGATTGCCACTCCTGTCGTCTCAGCTGCTTGTTGTTTACAAAACAAAGCGCTCTCTCTCCGGCGCTCCACGTATATTTGAGTGTTGGCTCTCAAAATAAAATTTTGCAATACGATTTTGCATACATCATCCTGCTTATTCATCAAATGGTTCCCTTCTGTAATATGGTTTTAAGTTGGCGCTATTAAAAACAGATTTAGCACCAGTGCTCACTTCTTCAAGCCTGTAAGCATTGTTACCCAGATTCTTAATGACACGGAACGGGCCAATACATTTTGCACAGAATTTGGCAAAGACTTTGTTCTTGGGGTCAGAGATCGGTGGTCTGCGAACCAGCACTAACTCGTGTTCTTGTAGTTCCCGGTGAAACTTCTTTCCTCTGTATCTTCTGAGTCTTCGGTCCGCTTGGTTTCTCATTTGCTCTCTCGTTCGCTGGATTCGCAACTCATGCGCTAATAGTGGATCCCTTGGGCATGGAATAATCTTGTCCCAAGACCTCTCTGGCAACCTGTTGTGGTGTACAATTAGTGGGACTTGCCCCGTCGACTCGTGCTTAGTGGTGTTCATGCACATCTCAATCTCTCCTACCTTGTCAACCCATTTATTATGATCGTTAGGAATCATTACTCTATAGTATTTGGCAACACAGCGAATCGTTCTCTCGCTCGGATTCCCACAAGGATGACGAATGCTTGAAAATATGTGTTTTATTCCTAGGCTCTCCAGACCTTGCCTAAAAACATTGCTCGTGAAATAAGTACCATGATCTGATAAAATGGATTCCGGCTTCCCAAGCATCGGAATAACTTTGTTTTGAATTCTACTGAGGACTTGTTTCGATGTCGTCTTCTGGATTGGACACAACACGACCATCTTTGAAAATACATCGACACACACTAGAAGATGTCGGCATCCACGCTTTCCTTTGACTAGAGGGCCAAAACAGTCAATAGCGAGCATCTCGCATGGTTTCTGAGGTAATAGTGGTCTTGGAGGTTGTTTCATAATGAAGTTGTTCGGTTTAGTGCGCTGGCATGCGTCACAAGTTCTTATCACTTCCACAATGGTGAATCGCATCTTAGGCCAAGTAAAAGTCTCCCCTATCGTAGGTTCAGTCTTATCCGTGCCGATATGTGCTAGGCTCTCGTGGACATGCCACGTCAATCCTCTCTGTAGTGATGCTGGAACTAGGATTCGCAGTTTGGTATGATGCTCATCCACATACTTATGCAACAAGTTATTTAAGTAGTGAAATCTCGCTTCTTTAGCACGGGCTTCTCGGTATTCAGGTGAATCTGGTTATAATTCCTTCCTATAGAACTTGATCATCATCATCATCCATGGGTCTGCTTCTTGCTCCTTCCGAATTTCCTTTAATTTCTCCAAAAACTCACGAGCCTTAGGTGTTAGTGTTATAGTGTGAACTTCCGCTGTTACTTCGTTCTCGTCCTCAGGATTCCTGCTCAAGGCATCTGGTATGACGTTCATCTTTCCAGGGCAATGCTCTATCGTAATGTCAAACTGCTGTATGTAGATGGACCAGCGCGTAACTCTCTCACTTGCCATCGTCGTCTTGAATAAAAAATGTCAGTGCATGGTGGTCGGTTCTAACAATAACGGAATAGCCGTAGATCATCTTACGCCACTGTTGAAGAGAATATAAAATTGCTAGCAGCTCAAGCTCCGTCACGGTGTAGTTCCTCTCATGCTTCCTCAATTTACGACTCGTAAATGCCAAATACGTCACTTCTTGGGTCCTTCAGCGTCCTCTTGGTACAGCATAGCACCGATTCCAATCAATGAAGCATCTGCTTGAATAATAAATCTCTTCTCAAAGTCCGGATATCCAAGCTTCACACAGTTTTCCAATAAATCTTTTGAGGCTCTAAAAGACCTGTCGCACTCCTCATTCCATGACCATCGATTTGCCTTCTTTAACATCTCTTGCATAGGTGCTACTGTTTCTGTGTATCCAGGGCAATTTTCTTTGAAGAAGCCTGTCACTCCCAAAAATGCTCTTACATGCTTGACTTTAGTTGGTGTGGGAAATTTCTTGATAGCATCAATCTTGGCTGGATTAGGTCTCACGCCCTCAACATCAATTATATGCCCCCAAATATAGAATCTCGCTCTGGCAAAAGTGTGATTTCTTTAGATTAATTTTGAAGTTCATGGTTCTCAGGTTATCCAGAAGTTTATTTAAGTTTATCAGGTGTTCCTCCATTGTTTCAGATGCAATTAATATGTCGTCAACATACCTCGTAGTGAAGCTCTTGACCTCCTCAGTCAGATTCCTATCGAGTGCTCTTATCAGTGCACATCCAGCAGTTTTCACGCCAAAGGGCATTCGAGACCAGATATAACTTTGGTTATCGAAAAAAATCCCGTCAACAGTTGAGATTTTTCTTCAAGTTCAAGATGGTGGAAACTATTTGTCAAATCGACACTCGAATATATCTTCTTTCCACAGAAGCCTTTCAAAACATCTTTGATCCTAGGTGCTTGGTCATGCTTAACTAGCAGTTTACTGTTCAAAACTCGCGCGTCTAGGCATAGCCTAAATGATCCATTTGGCTTGGCCACAGCCAATATTGCGTTCAGGTAGGGGTTGCTGCTTTCCTTATCATGCCAGATTCTAATAAATTAGTAATGATGTCCTTCACCTGTGCAAAATGTTTCTCTGGGATCGGGTACAATTTACTTTTAAATGGGGTCCAGTCTGTAACTTGCATGGCATATTGAAAATTTAAAACTTTTCCAGGTACGGTGTCAAAAGCTCCTTTATGTAATCTCAAAATTTCATCCAGTTTTCTTCTATCAGGTTCCCCTACTATGGCCTCCTTAAGTCGCTCCTGAAGTAGAATTTCAAATTTAGTTCCGCTAATTTCTTCTTCCGCCAAATGTACCCAAAGTTCCTGCGAAATATCTCGGCTGTCAATTTCCACCACTGCTGTCTGGCTTACTCGCTCCTCCGTCAAGTTCTTATCTCCGGCCTCATTAGTGCATTCCTCACTGACCCAAGTATTCGCCTCTCTCTCTAGTGGACTCTCTTCCATGTTTAAACCCACGTGATCCAACCCCTCAACTTGTTTGAAACTTACAGTGTTGTTATGTAAGTCAATTACAGCATGAAAATCACAGATGAAGTTGGCTCCCAAAATAATGTTATAGTTCATCTTCGGTATGACAATGAATGTTTGCGAAAAGGTGTGGTTCAATATTTCCAGGTCTAAATATGCTTGCTGTTTACAATTGATGGTCTTGTCAGGAATTACCCCTCTGTCTTTCATTAGCGGTACAGGCATAATTGGAACAATTTGTTTTCTTCCGATTTCTTTTACCAAAACTTCAGTGACTAAGCTCACCTGGCTACCTGTGTCAATTAAACATCTCACCCTCATACCTCCGATATGTGCGTAAATAATTGGCAATTGTCTGATGACATTCTCTCGTTCTTTCACCACTTCCTCCAGGCAATCGTCCGGGAATGCTACCCACTCTTCTATATTGGCCACGACCATCACTTCTCGCTCCCTGGCGTCCTCCGTTTTCAGACTATCATTTTTTAGTTCAATTGTAGTTTTTTTTAATCCCGGGGCCCATTTGTTGTGTTCCGCCGGTTGTCATCGCGCCTCTCCTGTTGCCTCAATAAACTTTCTGCCCCCTCTCCTTGATGATTGTCTGGGCTCTGTCTGTTTGCCATTGCACGCCCCCACTTCTCTTTTTCCGTCTCTTCGGCATTTAATTGGTCTAAGTATTTTTGTGACTCGACATACCGCTGGTCCCAATTGTTGCGATAGTCTCCCCTATTTTCCTGGCGATAGTTTCTCGCGTTGTTCCACCTGCCATCTCCATTTCTTTGGTAAGGTCGACCCTGTCTTTGGTTTCCCCTCCAATTGGTGTATTCCCGCTGGTACGTCCATTGATTGTGCTGGTTTTGGTTGTTTTGGTTATATCTCTCGCGGTTATTCTGAAAATTTCGATTGTTTCGGTTGAACTGGTTCCGGCCGTCGAAATCTTGCCTTCTCGGTGTGGACTGTGTTCCTGTGGACTGAGTTTTCGTTTGGTTCCCCTGGCTGTGACTATTTTGGAGTCCCTGAACCACTTCTGCCGTGTTGACACATTCCATATTTCTCCTTCCCGTCTGTGGACCCACCATACTCGTCTCGTCTAGGTGTCGGAGTTGTTCTTCGGCCTGCACTGCGGTCTGAATATTTCCGGCTACTAACAGCTGTTGAATGTGCATGGGAAGTTGTTTCCCGATGGTTAGAACCATATTTTGCTCGCTAGGGGGGTCGTCAAAATCGCGGAATTTTACCAGCTGTTGGCTAAAGAATTCCGAAAATCTGGTCGGATGCGTGCTGTGGTATTTTCGTGTATACAGGTCCATTCTTAACCCCTGCTGTAAAGAAGGGCTCCAAAACTTCTTTAAAAATGCTTCTCGGAATTGAGCCATGTCAGTGAAAGTATATTTAAAGCTTAAAACCCAGGTTAAGCTTGGTCCGTCTAAAGATTTCTCCACGAGTCTCAGCTGTTTTTCGGGGCCGATATGTTGATCATTGAAATAATCAGTCAACTTTCGTAAAAAGGCTTTGGGAGTAGTTCCTGAGTGTTCCTTGAATTTATCGGGCTTGATATCGTTTCCCCTAATGACTTGGATTACTTGGGCGGGTGCCAAGTTTGGTTGTGGTGTGGATGTCTCTCCCCTGTACTCTTGGAATGCGTTGCTCGTTAATTTGGGGCTTTGACGCTGGCTGTTATCCTCAGCCAACTTCAAGCCTACCGGACTCCCAATGCTTTCCTGCTTTTCTGGTACATTTTCAGCCGAAAATAATGTAGCATTCTCCAATGATCTAATTTCGTTCTTAATTAATAAATCTGAGTGCTCTTGTAATTTAGATTTTACGCCTTCCTCCAAAGCCTGCATCCGCTTTAAAATTGTCAGCCTGTCTTCTTTATTTGCGTTTGCCTGCTGTTCCCAATCTCTTCGGATCCTACTTTTCAAACTGTTAATTTTCTCTTCGTTCCTTTCCTGACTCTTCTCTAGCTGTTCTTGTATCTGCTGTTGTGTTTTGCCTAATTGTTCTTCCAGATTATCCCGATTTTTAATGAGCTGTTCTCCTACCTCTTCTCTTATGACCTCTTGTGTTTTAACCAATTGTTCTCCGACTTCTTGTATCTGCTGCTGTGTTTTATTTAATTGGTCCTCTACGTTTTCACGCAAGTGCCTACGTTCTGTTTCGGCCTTGACCTCAAGTTTATCCATTTCTTTTATTAATTCCAGGACGTTGCTGTCGACTGAATTAATTTGTAGCTGCAATTTATCTTGTGTTTTCTTTATTCCCGCGGTGTTATTGACACATGCTGCCTCTATCTGTTTTAATTTATCTCCCACCATTTCGTCAAATTGTACGAGTTTGTTGTCAAACTTCGCCTCCAACTTTTTAATTTCACCCAATTGTTTGACGTTATTCCCTGCGACCTCACCTGCCAGTTTTTCTACCTCCCTAACACTCTGATTGATATCATTAGTGATCTTCTCTAACTGCTCTGTCTGTGTTACCGCCTGTTCTGTTAACTTGTGATTTAGTTCGTGAAATTGTTTATCAGTTTCCGATAGTTTGTGATTTAATTCGTGAAAATGTTTATCAGTTTCCGATAGTTTGTGATTTAATTCATTTAATTGTTTATCAGTGTCCAATTTCTGGACCTCTAATTGGACCGAAATATTACCGCTCATGTCGTGTAACTGTTTTTCACAATTCTCGCTCTGAATTTTAAACTCTTCTTTTAATTGTTTGTTTTTGTGCTCACGCTGAGCTTCTAATTGTTCTTTTAATTGTTTATTTAATTGTTTCTCATTGTCTTCGCTCTGAATTTTCAACTGTTCTTCCGTTTTCGCGGACATTTGGATCGACATCTGTTCTAATTGTTTTTCCGTTTTCGCGGACTACAGTTCCAACAATCCCTTGATCTCCTCAACACTCGCCATTGCACAATACACAAATATAATCGGAGAAAACAGGGTCATGCACCAAGATTTCAGTCATCCACACGCATACATGTCATACATTTAAATATTACTGATTCTAATTTAACAAAATATTCAGTAACAAAATTTACTGAATAAAATTACTCTTTTTCCCAAACAACAAAATAACCCCTAGTGATCTGCTTTTAAATTCCTAACCAACAGAATTTACAAAGAACACCAATTAACCGAAGTTAATTAAATGTCAAATATAAGGCAACACCTTCCTGCTTTGACTGAGTTAAAAAATATGCAAATTTCTAATTTTAATGCCGGGCGCAAAACAGGTTTATAACAAATACAATATCGAATTCTAACCTTGTTCAATATCTCTAACTTTAGGAACTCAGTGATTTTACTAATGCACATGGCGGTACAACATCGCCTCAATTTACTGAATTTACTTTGCCCGCTTGACCTGACATTATTTCACAACGAAATAAATATGAGATCAGCGAAGCAACAACAACAACAGTCCCACTTGGGCATCCATTTTTGTTTTATGAACCCTTGCAAAGAAGCTTATGAGACTCTGTTTCGGGGGGTGTGACAGTCCATATCGTAAGTTGTTGTTAAAGCGCTTCATTAACATGCAGGGTAACATATAACAAAATAACATGCAGGAAAACGTGAAGCCAGGGTTAAAAACAAATGAATGTAATAACAAATCACCTACCTATACAAAAGAATTAACAAAACAAACTCCCAAAGTCTCCCACTGAATAATATAAAATATGCCAACACTAGGCCACATCTCTGGAGAGATTAAATACATGGACAACGTGTCCTTAAGAAAAACAACAATAGTGACCATGTATGCGCGTGTGCAGTTCTGCATGCTTCACGATGTGTACAATCGAATGCATGATTCGTCATCATCCAGAATAAACATTCAGACAACGAATCCACATTGCTTAGAGCTAGACAGACGCGGGGAACAACTATACGACACTTAAAACTAAACCGACACTTCCTATACTTAAAATATACAACACATTAATTTCCGCATGAAATTGGAATAAACTGCCGTAGCAAAAACATTACTGCCTAAAAACTTAGGACTTCTCACACAAATCAACACAAGTAAGTTAACACGTGACCAAATAAAACCACATATGACTGCCGTCAAATTTACAAGTACACGACCACTACACCACACGGGTGTGACATCCAAAAATTACATGAATTGAGTCATAAACAAGATCAATAGGCTCAAAGCCAACATTTACATTATTAACACAATAATCTATCCATACAACATGCACTAATCCGTCACACACATGGCGAACTCCCCAATTAATTATGGTTCAAAAATAACCATCACAATGAACAGGTTTGCTACTTGAAAGCTTAAAGGGGCCAGTCGGATAACAGGACTGCCTATCAAAATAAGTCATCAGGCGAGACGGGCGATTTGTGGAAATCTGCAAATCTGTCAACCCACGTGTGTATCGAAGAAGCGTGCCCCAAAGCACCATAATACGTGTGTGTGTGTCAGAACCAAATATCCCGGCATTTCCACTGGGAAATCCAAGAAAACAGCATAATGGACAAGGACAGTGGTCTCCCTAGAGCACCCTGCCTTTCCATAAAAAACAACAACAAAAATATGAGGGCGGTAGGACCTCTACCCCTCTTCACGTAGAATCAACACACACACCTGACACAGTAACACACACAGAATCACACGTATGGGTTTGACAGACCCTGAAATAAAAAGACATAAATATTTTCCACTCGCTGGCGCCACCGTTCCACGCCGTGACTAATTAAACTGAAATGGACTAAAAAATAATCTATCAAATTAGAACGAAGGTGTTCTACAATTACATCCTAAATCGTTGCACTTGGCAACCCTAATATGACTAATAACCTGTTCAGCAAACATCTTACAGTAATTACCTCCCTATCCTATCACAAATATGAACTTTAATAAAGCACCGCTTATCGTATGTAACGGGTTTCGCATTTGCATGGATAAAACATCACGTACACGCGCCGTGCACATTAAATATGACTCCAAGAAAAACAAATATACAACAAACACTTTTGCCACGCGCCAACGTACATTTAAATCAATTAGTGTCGGTACGAAGAAAAACACTCTAAAACAAGAAAAGACAAAATTAACTATTTACAAAAGTTCCCACGCCAATCTAACTACATAATTGAATAATCAATTGTTTGTACATCACCGTCTCAGCTTGCAGAACATTATGACATCCATCTCAGCCCATTTCCCCTATGGAAAAGTTAGCACTACATATTCGTCTTCGTTGAAGCGCCGGATGTCATCCCAACTCCTGACCACACGTTGGACATCTTGATGTAGTCTCCTTGGAAGAAAAGTTCAATGATATTATAATGTGACCTGGCTATAATCGCTTGTGGGTTACTAAATTCGCCCACAAATAGTCCTATGCGATTAATTACGAAGACTTTCCCTAAATATCGCTCACACACGCGCAATACACACATGAAAAATACACTTAAAAATATACAAGAAATACACACTACGAGTCCAACGCCACTGGCTCGACAAACAAGTTACAAAGACTTCCTGACTCACAGTCGCTATCTCGCTCGGTAATCTACAGCTCTGCTCTGCATGACCTTCGCTCGGGTGAGCGCTAATTAGAATATTACAAGTCTTGCCCCTAAGAGCTGAAGTAGTTGTCTTTAAGATAATATTACAAGTTTCAAATCATCACGCACGCTGGCGTGAATTTAGCTCACAGATCTCACAAAGTAATTGACTTCAAATTATTAAGAGCGTTAAAATTTGCTGCGCAAACTAGCGTGAGTTTAGCTCATCAGAGCTCACAAATAAAATAACTTCAAATATATCAGAGCGTTAAAATCGTTATACAAACGGGCGTAAAGTTAGCTCACAGAGTTCACACACAGAAAGACATCGAACAGCTTCTCGTCGAACAATTTATTAGAAACTGACAGGGTTGGAGGAGTGGGGTGGATATAGAAAATTTTTCCAGAGTTTTCATCTCACACAGATGGGACTAGTATCAATCTTCATCAAATAAATCAAACGTCTCATCGCACTCGTGTGGAGATAATTCCGATCGGCGGTTCTTTAGATAATCAATTCCGCGCGCTTTTTACCACTGACGCCTTCCATCGCGTGATATTGGCGTGGTCTCTTCTGATTGGTTGATTCAATCGTAGGTCGGTCGTAAGTAACTCGTGACCATTCCTTTATTATTCCAATTCTGGTGCAAGTTGTTACACAATTTGGCCTTGAACTCAGCTTACCAGGCCGTTCTTCAAGAATAGCTACAAGCTCAACCTCTGTGGCAATCATTGCGACACGCTACCCTGCCTTTATTCTCGTCAACTTCCTCATGTACTGTCTGGGCTGCAGTAATAATAATAATAAATTATGAATGCATATTTATCGTAGATCAATAAGGGTTCAACATATAACAATCCAACATGGTGACCATCCGAAATATTTAGATGGATCTCAATATCTACGAATCTATTACAGCAATCAAACTTAATTTTTCAATGGCCATAGGGTCTATGAACATAAGTTCACCTATAGGACTTTCAATAGCCTGGTGATCACCAATCCAACATGGCGGCGACGTGAAATATAAATATTCACATGGTCGTTTCTCGCAATTTAACCATCCGAGTGCAGTGACACTTGGCACAGTAAATTCTTATACAAATGTTAATCCACTAGCATCTAATTTTTTTCAATTATTTCCATAACCACAAGATGGCAGCTGTGCGAAATTTTTAAATCTCGTTTTAACTTCTTGTGTCCTAATCATGCGATTGAAGTTTGAATACTACACGTACACAATAATCTTCATGTAACAGTACATAATTCTTAAGACCTACTGGTGTATTCTTTGGAATACACGGTATGATAGAGTAAACTTTTACTGCTCTTTGCTGTAATTCTTTCTTTCCTTCTTCTCAAACACCAACAGTGATCTTCCATTTTCTCCTTGCTGTTTATGGTTTTCATGTTACTTGTGAGTCTGTTCTAGATATATATCTTCCATGACCCACCTAGCTTCATCTAGCAGCGAATCTCTGAAGTTCCTCAATTCTTCCCTGTTCAAGAGGACTACCTTATCAATCTGGCCACCAGATCTCGTCGCCATCGTCAGCTATCATCTCAGTGATCAAGAGAACTTCGTCTACTTTCTCACCCACCAGGCTGCTCTAGTGTCGCCTACTATCAACTCTTTGTAGACCATTCATGAAGAAAAAAAATATTTTTGTAAAGTTGTCTATTCTGATATGTATTCCTTTTGTTTCCTACCCCCACTCTTTTCCCTTCCCTGGTCCCTCTGTGCTTCGCTGAGCGTGTCTCACTTGTACGTCGGCTGTCGACTCAGTCAGTTGAAGCTCAACTAGAGCTAGTTTCCTCGACTCAAGAGGCAATCATTTACTTCCACGCCATGTTGGAACTTTAATCTCAACCGTCAAAGGGAACTTCACCTTCGCCATGAAGCAAAGATAAGTACCGACTTCAGGTTTTAACCTCATTCTCATCGTCATTTAATAGCTACATGCTTTTAATGATCATTTTATAGGCAGTGTGAGATTACTATATTTGGGGCAATAATCATCCTTCGCGGGATTTTCCATGTTGAGCTTTGGTTTGTCTAAGCCGATCTTAATAGGAAGCAGCATTTCTTATGCTTATTAAATGAGAGATCTTCTCACAACGTGGGATACCATTGAATTACCCACTGTCTATAAAATACTTAGCTCGTTCCACCGCTGTAATAACTTTGGCCCTATTCTTCAGTCAGGATTGCTCTGGAACCTTCCAGAATCAGCTCTCTATCTACCAGTCATACCGTCATGTGTTTTCCACTCACAAGTGGGAATACTTTTTCAACCTAAGGAATCATTCTTATGAATTACTGATCAATAGCTATTTTTTTTTCCTCCGTTGGGATTTTCTCTGGCGCATTTAACGATAATCTACAACTTTCTCAAGCAATAGACTCTCGCCTATCTAGTGTAACTAGTTATTTTCCATAATTGCAATAACTTTTTTGCCATAAACTTTTGTGTTACTACAGTGAACTTTTCGTCCATTTCAACAGACTATAGTGAAAAACAGTGTTTGTTCAATATTTCAACCGCGTCGCGTTCGTCCGATTATTATAAATACGGCCATGAACACTTATCCTCAACCCCATTTGATCTTTCCCAAACCTCTTACTAACAAACCATAATAATAAAATTGTTACTTTAGGTCTTATTCAATGAGGTGTCACTCTAAAGACGTGCCCTCCCTTTTTTGCTTATATCACAAATTAATGTCTGCATAACTACGTGTCTGGTACAGGTCTCAAATTATCTTGTTTCTTCCTTCTAATCAGGGTATACAATTCTTTCAACTCATAAGTGAGTTATTTCTAGGTTTCACGAAAGGGAAACTTGCCCCATTTGTCTCGTGATTCCTACTTAAACATAGGAGGTCTAGAAGCTTCCTTTCGATTTTCTCTTCAGGTTTCACAATAAGTGACCTGCCCCATTTGCATAATCCAACCAAGTAATTCAGCTTTAATATAAGAAGTTATAGGAACTTCTCTTTTATTCTTCCTGCTTTTTGTTGTTGTTACTTCCGAAGTTGTTACTCTTTCTAAGATATTTACCTAGAATTTCTTAAAAGTACACAACATGTACTTGATTTATTGTTTAACTTTAATCACTTTAATTGTCTTTAAATTTTTCATTTTATCTTCGCCATTTCCAAATCTTGCGAGGATTTTAAAACATACAAAAGTTTTGAAACCAAAAGAATTGTTAATTGCCTGGCGCAAGCTTTAGATGTTTTTCGGAGGTCTGTGACCCCATTTGTTACAAAATCTAAATTATATATTTGTCAAAAAACTATTACCCAACATTTTTAAATAAATTCAATCGTTCCTTTTTGCTTTATCATTTCTCTGACATAACGGTTAGGCAAGATCCTGTCTTCCTTGACTCTTCTCACTTAATGCAAATAAATCTCTTGATAAGGTTTTCACCACTTGTTGCATTTGAGCAAGAACTCTTAGTTGGTAACTTGGTAAATTCTCTCTTAGCTTTAATAGCTAATTCTAACTGGCCAGTAAGGCAAGCATAGCTCGCTACGCCAGCTTCCTGCTTGTGGAGATTCTCTCCAACACTTATGGTTGGTTTTTCAAAATATAAGTGTTTCTCCTTGCCTAAACGTTTAGTCGGCTCCTTGCTGGGTAAAAGCTTAGCCATTTCCAAATGCAACTATTGGTACACTTACCAAAATTATTCCCAAAGGTATAATTGTTTTATCCCTATCCTTCTTGGAAGCATTTGGTCGCTCTTTAGGAACTCTACGATTTCGAAAACAAAAAATATCGAAACCGATTCAATTATTGGCATTCTTCAAATTACTTGTTCAAAAACAAACTGAACAGATACACCATAAATCTGTTACTCTTTGTCTTGCCAGACCATCACCCTTCCCCATAGTAGGCATATGTATGCTTGAGAGGGAATACTCTAAAGCCACTCTCTTGCAAACCGCCCAAGTTCTAGCTGCGTTCCCCGTTAGCTTTGCCCAGGTCCCTACCCACTTTAGGTATCGGAGAGCGGATTTGCAGTGGCAACCGCCTTTGAGTACATGTAAAGTTAAACTTATAACATTTGTAGAACTCTCCTCCTATTTCTCCATCCTTTTTCTCCAGTCCGAAACCCATCTCCTTCTCTTATCATCTTCCCTTGGGGGTTAGGTTATTCCCAAGCAAATAATCTACCCAAAATTTGGTGCCGAAACCCGGGAGAGTCCATTCATGACATTTTCCATTTTTTCAAGGGTTATTTGATAATATTTTGCAAATTATTAATATCTTCTTTGAATCTTTCAGCTATAACTACATTGTGCAAAGCCTGTGAAGTGGAAAGAGGCCGCTCCTGTCTCTTTGGTGTGCCCCTTTCTTTCAACTTATTTGCTGCTGCCAGCCTGACAGCATTTCCAAGGTTCCACAGTTTCGTAAGTTATACTTTAATTTACCTACTTTGTCATGGCTCCTACTGAAAAGGATAAGGATGAAAAACTTACTTCTAAACGAGCATCCTATAACGGGCAAATTACTCGATTCAGAAAATACATCAAAGAGCTAGATTCCTCAGAAGCTCATTTAGATTTGTTGAAACATCGTGTAAGGGATTTTGAACGTTCATATGAAAATTATTGTAACATCCAAACTAAAATAGAAACTTGTATGCTTAATCAAACCGAAGATCGAGTCGAAGTAGAAAACCAATATTACGAAGATATAGGTTCTGCTTTCAAAATAATACGCCAACTCGAAGAAGAACAGAAAAAAGACGGCTCTGTTCTTGGTTCCCTTCACGAACAACAAACTTCTTTTCGCGATGGTACTCACAAGCCCAAACCAATTCTACCTAAGATTGATTCACCCCACTTCTCTGGAGACGAATCTACTTGGGATTCTTTCTATGAATTATTTTGCTCTCTTGTTCATGACAATGAAGACATTCAAGTCATCTACAAGTTTCATTACTTGAGATCTATCCTCCGAGGTCAAGCTCTGCAGTTAGTTGAAGCAGTCCCTTTAAGTGCCGAAAATTACCCCATTGCCTTTAACTTATTGAAAGAAAGATACGGAAATTTACGGTTACGTATTCAACGCCATATGAAGGCTCTATTTAACTTGCCTGCGTCACAGCACATTGTACAACTAAATCGAGGGAATGTGTACCGCAAGGAACATAAATCGCACATTTATTCAGTTCTAATATTTTGGCTTGAAGGCCCTGAAACTTTCCAGACATGTTTGGTGCGTTGTCATAGGACTGTCCTCTACAATCTTGAATTTCTGTGACGAAGTTCACAGTTTGAGTTTTCAAACTTTCTCCACTATTACTTTCTGTTTCAGAATTTATTTGACTCCCCCCCCCCCCCTAAAAAGAAACTTTTTTTCATTTTTGGTCCTTTTTTTTCATTTTTGGGGGGCCCCTTTGAGCCGGGACCCCCAGGCAATTGCCTTATGGTTAATCCAGCACTGTGTGTATAATATTTAAGGTGCCACGGCTGACACGGCTCCCACGCTCCCTCAAATGCCAACTGACTGCGCCAGCAAGCATGGGAACAGCAGGCAAGAATGCTATCGCTGATAACCTGTGTTCCTATGGTGACTACACGATGAGTATTATAGCTTCCTTAATGACGTCTTGTCTAAATTCGGCGGCTTCGGTGGCGTAGTGGGTAGCATGCTGAGCTTCTATGCCCAAGGTCACGGGTTCAAACCCGGTCGAAGTCGTCGGTTTTTTAAGAGCGTTAAAATCCTTCAGTATGCCTTCCTTCGGAGGGGAAGTAAAGCCGGCGGTCCCATGTCATAGATTTATGGCATGAAAAAGAGCCTTCCACTAACTGCACTTGTGTGAAGTCAAAATTTTTAGGTTAGATTTGATAACGATATATTACAGCAGTTCCAACGTTCGTCACCGGACGCTGGTTGCGATGGCATCTAGTAGTAGCCAAGTTCACAGCTAGGTGTCGTGGACGGTAGTATTTAGTAGCGAAAGTAGGAACTACTTGAAATTATCGTCTGCAGTCCTTACTTGAATTAAAACAGATAACACACACTAATACAGTCATCAGAATTAACACCGGTTATCAGACTGATTCTACACACACCCAAAGTACACGGGGCTACATGACCGCGTTGTCGCAGCCCCAACCAACCAACCAACCAACATAGCTTCTTATTAAGGTGCCTGTACCCTGGAGAGTGATTTTCATAGAGCAAGTCTAGCTAGACCGCTCTAGCTAAATTGAGTGCGTGTACACTGTAGAGTAATTTTCCCTAGGTAGAGCATTCGTAGAGCGGAGATAGACAAATCTACCTAGAGCACTCTCTGAACCTGTGTACACGTTCAAACGTGAATGCACTAGGTAGAGCAGCGCTAAAACATTCTGTGATTAGAGTGAGTCTAGTTTTTTTTTGTGCTTTGTTGTGAGTTAATATGTCTTCAAGAGAGCTTTTAGCATCTGTGGTGGTTGTGTGTGCCTTGTCAAAAAAGAAAACTATGAAGAGGAAAAGAAGGTTGTGGGTGAGGAATTGGATATCAAAAAGAGAATACGAGGGAATCCACGCTAAATTATTGCAGAATTCAGAATTATTCAGAAGATTCTGAAGCGTACAAGAACTTTTTAAGAATGAACAAAAATGACTATGATTATATTTTGGCCAAAATTACCCCCAGGATCAGAAAAAGGGATCACCCGCTACGACTGTGCCTTCAAATTTCTGTCTCTGTATTCTTTCCGAGTACAATTCAAAGTTTCTGGATGGGCTTCAATATTTTCAATTAATGTAATTGTTTTTTTTGCGACTCCACACAAATTCGGCCATATTCAAACACTATAGTTAACAACAAGCAAATAACCCCAGCAATTCACCACTGACTCTACATAGAGCACTTTCCAATATTCAACCCAACGAATAGAGCTAGACTGGTCTAGCTAGGGCACCCAAATACTGTTTACACCCCAGAGTCAGCCGGCCCTAGCTAGAGCTTACTAACTAACTGAAATGGAAATCCATAGGCTGCTTCCTGTCTCCGACCGGGTCAGGAATGGAATGAATGAAGCCCCCATCTAGCGGCGAGGATATGAACTGTGCCGGCTGCCGAGGCCTGACGCACTCCTCTGGGGCAATGATTAAATGAATGACAGATGAAATGAAATGATAGTGGAGAGTGTTGCTGGAATGAAATGTTGACAGGGAAAACCGGAGTACCCGGAGAAAAACCTGTCTGCCTCCGTTTTGTCCAGCACAGATCTCACATGGAGTGAATGAATGAAGAGGAGTTATTTCATTCCCTGTCCCGCGAAGCGGGACAGGGCGGGCACCCAGCTCAACGAGGAGCTCTTGTGCCAAAGAACAAGGAAAAAGGAGGAGAAAAGGAAAATAATATTATTGAAAATATGCTAGGCATTTGAAAAAGGGGGGAGTTGAGGGAGAAAAAGCTGGCGCAGAGGAAACCCGCGACCCCCAAAGCCGACCCCCCCGGACGAGGCCCCCGCACCACCCACCCGGACCTCACCCTACGTCGCCCCGTTTATTGAGGAAACATAGTACATGACAATACAAAACATAGAACATACAGATTTGTGGGTACATGATAGAACACTAACAGTTACATATCACAAGAATTGAAGAGAAAGATGAATGGTAAAATGTCTGTTCAGTCTATGGTAGTGTTAGAAATGTAAACACACAAAAGATAAACAGGGCACAAACAAGCACACGCGTCACACGGGAGAGTTTTTGAGTTAATGAAAAAACACTTGATGAGCACTAGGATGAGCTGGACGCGTAGAGCCGTTCCGGAGACAGAAAATAACAGCAAAAACCAAAAGAACATTTAGTATAGTGAACTCTGAGAAACGAAAAGAAATAGGTAATGGAGAAGCACAATAGGCGGCACTTGTGGTGCCTACAGCATCAAAGTACTAGCTGACGGTACACACCCCAGCCGAAGCGACAGAGCATGTGGAGTCTGTTGAAAACCAGTGCAGAGAAAAAGGGCTGGGGGCGAGTCTACAGTGGGGGGAAGAGGTGACCGGTGGCGGGAGTACGGGTTAGAGTGAGGATGGCAGTAGCATAGGGTGATAGAGCGAGGGCTTCAAGAGGTTGTGGCAAATGGAGGCGACGAGCGCGGACGAGGTAAGAGAAACGAAGAGAGTGAAGATGAGTAAGAACGGGGGAAAAGGGAATCATGGAAGTGAGAGTGGCAGAGGGAGTGTCAAGTTTGAGATGGTATGCAATACGGACTGCGTGGCGGTCTAGGGTTGGAAGACGGAAATATTGACGAGGAGGGGCGGTAAGCCAGGCGAGGGAAGCGTATGTGAAGACCGGACGGATGAAGGATTTGTAGAGGTTGAAGATTTGTTGGGGCTGAAGGCCCCAGGTCTTGGAGGTGAGGAGACGGAGGATGCGGAAACGAGTGAGAGAGCGTTTATATACGGAGTCGAAATGAAGGTTCCATTGAAGGTTATTTTGAAAGGTAAGGCCGAGGTATTTGAGGTGATTTGGTTGTGGGATGGGGACGTTGTTGAAGGTGAGATGGAGACGGAGTGTGGGTCGGCGGCGTTTAAGGGAGCGTTTGATGTGGAGAAATTGTGATTTGTGGGGGTTGATTTGGATATGCCAGTGGTTACACCAGGTCTGAAGGGTGTGGAGGTATGCTTGGACATAAAATTGGAGTCGATGGGAGCGAGGAAAGAGGGCGAGAATGGCAAGGTCGTCGGCATATTGATAAAGGCGAAGTGGTGGAGAAGGAGGAGGAAGATCGTAAGTGTAAAGAATATAGAGAAGAGGGGAGAGAGGACTGCCTTGTGGAACGCCGGCGTGAAGAGAGAACGTGTGAGAGGAAGTACCATGGATGAGAATCTGGGCGGTACGGTAATAAAGGAAGTTGGCGAAGAAGCGGACGTAAGTGGTAGGTAAAGGGAGATGAAGGAGCTTGTACAGGAGGCCGGGATACCAGACTTTGTCAAAAGCCTTTTCAACGTCGAAGCAGAGGAGAAGAGCATGTTTATTGTTGGGAGAGGTAGTGAAGAAGGATTCGATAGAAGCGGTGATATGAAACAGATGATCATGTGTAGAGAAGGAGGGGCGAAAGCCAGCTTGGTGGGGGGGGGGAAGGAGATTGAGAGAGTTGAGATAAGGATAAAGACGTTTAGTGAGGATGAGTTCAAGGAGTTTGGAGAGGACAGGAAGAAGGGAAATGGGGCGGTAGGAATTGATGTCAGAGGGGAGTTTGGAAGGCTTGAGAAAGAGAAGAATGTTGGCATTTCCCCAATGGTGGGGAAAATGGCCGGTGTAGAGGATTGTGGTGTAGATGCAGGAAAGATAAAGAAAGAGGATGTCCGGAGCCTCGCGGAGGTGGCGGTAGGTAATACCGTCACCCCCGGGAGCAGTGGTACGACGATGTTTGAGGAGATTCTGGATTTCGTGAGGAGTAATGGGTGCATTGAGAGGATGTGCGTAATCGGTGGTTGGAAGATGGGTGAAGGAGGCGGTGAGGGACGGGGAGAGGGGATCGGTAAGGGCGGTGATGGTAGGTTCGTCTGGGTGGTGAAGGTGAGGGGCGATGGTAGGAGAAAAAATAAGAGAATAGTGGGAGGCGAAGGTATCGGCTTTATCTTGGTCAGAGGTAAGGGGGGAGCCATTGCGGAGGATGGGATAGGAAGGGTGGGATTTGGTCGGTTTGGCAAGACGGTTAAAATGTTTCCAAAAGAGGCTGGGATCGGAGGTACGGGAGAGATCGGTACAGGCGTCATTCCATTGTTTACGACGAATAGCCTTGATGAACGAGCGCGCATGGCGGAGGGTTTTTCGATGTTCTAGGAGGGTGGCGGGATCACGGGTGCGGGAGTAAGCGCGGTATAGATCATGGGCGGTACGAAGGAGACGAAGGGCGCGAGGGGGAATAGGAGGTTTGGAGGGGTGATAAGAGCGACGAGGAACATGTTGAAGGTCAGAGGTAATTAGGGCTTGTTCCACTTTGTTGATGAGCTGGGAGAGAGCAGGTTGAGAGGTTGGGGGAGAAATGGGGTAGGGAGTCAGCAGATGCGTTAAAGTGGTACGGTAAGCAGGCCAGTCGGTTTGAGAATATTGACGAGTAGGGGGTGGGCGAGGCGGAGGCTGGAAGGGAGCAGAGAGATAGCGGTGAAGGGTAATAAGAGCAGGAAGATGATTACTACCTATGGTGGGGAGCATGGTAACTGTAGCCTGAGCGGCGAGGGTAGGAGTAAGCATCATGTAATCGGGAGTTGTTTGGGTGTCAGGGAGGGTGGGCGAGGGGAAAGGGAGGGAGATGCCCCGACTAATGGACAGAAAGTCCTGAAATTGATTGTGCTGGGTCACGTTATAGGAATGGATGTTGATGTCAGCGGCAAAGAAGTAGTTGGGAAAAGTGGAGTCGATATAACGTAGGTAGTCCAAGGGAGGAGGAGAGTGGGGCGGGAGATACATTGTAATGAGAGTGAAAGTTTTGGTGGGAAAGAGGAGGTCGAGAATGAGGTATTCGGAAAAGCTGGTAGGGAACGGATAGAAGTGTTGACGGGCGGGGATGGAGTTGCGAACAGCAACTGCAACGCCACCCTGGCGAAGGGAGGGACGGTCGGCACGGAAAAGTTGGAAATCGGGAAAGGGAGGGACTAAATAGGAAGGCTTAAGAAAGGTTTCATTTAGGATAACAATGTCTGGGGCATGGTGGGAAAGGGAGATGTCCAACAAGCCACGGTTATGGGAAAGGGAGCGGATGTTTACAAAATAAAGTGACACATTGGGCATTTTACAGGTAAGGGAGAGTGCTTAGCGGAAAAAATGCAAAATGCATTTTGTTCCCGCTATAGGAGAGGTCAAAGTGAGTGTTGAGGGTAAAGCGGGCAGCGAGTTGGAGTTGGTGAAGGACAAAAGGACGGGCGAAAGGAAGGATGTTTTGGAGAGCCATTGTCATGAACCTGACAACGTTCTCCGTGCTGGGGGCAGGGAGTGAGGAAGAGGGGAGAGGGGTAGGGAGATCTTGCGAGATAACGGAGACAATCTGTTCGGGGCGGGCGGGATCGGGGAGAGGCTTGCCTTTGCACCGGTACGCGAAGGCAGGGTGAGCCTCACTGCAGGTAGCACATTTCGGGGTAGCCCGATTTGTGCACCTGGCAGTGGGGTGATCCTGAGCACAGACTCCACATACCTGGTCGTTAGGGCAGAGAGTTCCCAGCGGATGGTCGTACTTCTGGCAACGATCACAACGGGCCCGCTGCGGGGCTGGTGTCCGGGACGGCTCTACAAGATGGAAGCCGGACGGGATGGCGGGGCGGCGCGGGTCGGTGGTTGAGCCGTGGTGATGTTCTGTGCCCGGCACGAAGGTGATAGTTGTGCCAGGCCGATGGAGTTGACCAGAATGCTGTAGAGCGGTTTGACAGTCTTCGGGTTGTGGCCGTCTTTAGTTTTCTGGATCTCAAGGCGGTAGGAGGATAAATCGGGAATGAACCTGCTGAGGACCTGGTGGATGGCTTGTGGATGATTGTGTTCCGGCATTAGCCGGGTAAGACGAACGACGAAGAAAGTAGGGGGAGGAAGGAGGGAGGGGGTGAGGACGCTGCGATTGCGGACGGTGGGGTGTAATGCTGGATTCTTAGCAGCTTCGGCGTAGGTACGGCGAGGTAGAGTCAACACCACCTAGAGAGAAAGCCTTGCGATATGGAATTGACGTGTGAGTGACGTCACGGAGGACCGGCCATGAAAATTGAGACAAAACATTCGAGTTATGGAGGTTATGGTGTCGTTTCCGCATGTTGTGTTTCGTGTTTACAGTTTCAGGTACTGATTTTCTGCGAATTCCTACCCGGTTATACTTAATGGTTATCAGTGTAGTGTAAAATTATGCCTTATAAGTGCAGTGTACCAAATTGTATATGCAATTATGCCAATGGACCGAAAGTAAACGTTTTCCCTTTCCCTAATGATGAAGGTAGAGACGAAATGGATTCGAGCCATTCACCGCAAGGATTCCTACGAAATATTCCATGGTACGTGTTACATCTATTATGCTCCAATTCTCACAAGTTTAGTATAATGGGAGGAAGGAACCTTGTAACAAGTCTCTTTTCTTGTAGGTGTGTGGGCTCCATTTCAAGCCACATAAGATTGAATGGAGCACTAGTATGTATGATGAAAAGAATGCAAAGCTAGTTACTGCACCGTTGTATAAATCGAGACTTATTAAATGTTAGTAAGCAGATAGTCCTACCTTTAAATTTTAGCATAGGCTAGCTCCTCTGTTCGAAAATTCATTTAGATGTAGAAATCAGAATATTCTAACCTAAATTATGTGCTACAGGCTACTGTCATAGGTTAGGTTTATTTGTTTTATGGGGGCTATCAATTTCAAGTGGGAGGTGTAAGTGGATAGTATCTCATTTCTATTGGAGTTTACATTGCAAGAACTGCACGAGGTTAGAGACCGATAACCTGTAGCAGGTCCTGATTAATCTATTTTTTATCTATTGCAGTAATCTCATTCATTAGATTTCTTATTGGGATGGGGAAAGTGGTGTGTGTGAGTCAGGTTGGTGATTGAATACATTTAGAATAAGTACCGGTAGTGTAATTAATGTAATGCAAGGTGATATATTGATTGTATCGCAAATTAAACGCCTTAGGAGTCCTCTTCAGGAACCAATAACGACCACCTCGCCTCATAGTTTTTAACAACAATTATACATCCGCCTTAGTCAATACATAAACGAAAGAAAATATAAGTTAATTAGATTTGCTCCTGGTACATGTTTCAGGGATTAATTGCTTTTATCCCCTTCATCAGTCAATATTAATACCTGAAGAAAATTATAAAATAGCATAGCACTCAAAAAAACAAATGGCTATTAGACTTAATATGGTGCACCATATAAGTAGGCCTAGGTCACAGAAAAATATTTTAAAGCATAGAGCAAAACTAAAAAAAATATGAGACGGTGATGATATTCAGCCATCAAACACAAGCTAACATATACGTAGAGAACCAGTGGACAGTTCATTCACATATCCGCTCCAAAACACAAGTCAACTTGACTTGGCTAGATAGGTGGAAAACAATCGACGGTAACAGTGAATGAAGGTAGAACGCGCGATAAAACTCTCCACAATACTTGAATTAGCCAAAATACCTTATGAACGCTGGGAAATAAACCAGGGAACGATGTTTTAGTAGATATTCCCTCCTCCGATGTCTGTGACCCACCCAGCCATCCCAAATAGGTACATGTCTTACATAGCGAAAATTGCAGCTGTCAGCGCCATTATTCTCATCGATCGTTATCAAAACAGTACCATGACAGTACTGCCAACCTCGCGCTTACGGTAGTATGAAAAACAAAGAAGGGCCCAATTCAGTCGCTAGTGCGCATCATTCGTGCGCACCACTCAATTCATAGATAGTGCGCCCAATTGAATTGTTTATTGATCATGGATTGTGGAAATTGTCTCCCAAAGGCCGCACCTGCTCCCGACCTTCTAACCTTCGTTTTGTCCAATCCAATGGTTTTTGACAATGTTTACAGCCTAACGCGCCCAGATCAATGGTTTTGAGTCCACCGTGCCCTGCCAGCTGCGCGCGGCCACACCTACCCCCGACCTTCTAACCTTCGTTTTGTCCAATCAAATGGTCTTTGACAATGGTTACAGCCTAGCGTGCCGAGATCAATGAGTTTTGAGTCAGTCGTGCCCCGCCAGCTGCGCGCGGTCACACCTACCCCCGACCTTCTAATCTTCGTTTTGTTCAATCCAATGGTTTTTGACAATGATTACAGCCTAACGCGCCCAGATCAGTGAGTTTTGAGTCAACCGTGACACTACATCAGTGGTTATTGCTCGTATGTTTTTTTTAAGTGAACTGGTTAGTCGGTGGTTGGCACACACTTGAACACTTTTACCAACCATGTTCAATAATATGTACTTACAGTGCTCATAGTCGATGATGAAAATGTCCTCCCTCTCTTGTAACGCACAACTGACATCTGATGAAAGAATGGACAACAATCTCATCTAAAAAGATGGTATATGGGCTTTTACAGCCAGTGAATTAAAACTCAGCAGTTCTTCTAGGTTTGTGCCGTGTCTTGTGTGGTGTTTCGCCAAAGACACCAAGCTGGCTCATCAGCAGGCTCTTGGTGTCCCCGTTCTGTAAGAACACAGCGTTGTCTGTTAAAATGCTTATTATTTACAGAGCCTGTTTTTTAATCGTTTAGCGAGCCTCCTAATTGTACTGGCATTAGGCACAGGTCTTCCTGGAAACTTGATTCGAAATTTTCATCCTGTTTCACAACAAGACTTTCTGCTTTTCATTTACGAATTAAGGATATACACACTTTCGTGCAATGTGAATTGGTGTCTAGGCATGACCAACAATCACAGTAATCACAATACTAACGTCTAAACTTTGCAGATACACATCCATATGAATGACAAAACATGTGTGAACTAACGATATGAGTCAGCGGAGCGGGGTATTGCGAGGTCCACTCGCTCCGTACCTGACCAGCCAAATGACACCACAGTTTGTCGCGATTTTCGGGGCGCACCAAGATAATGACCATGTAGTTCAATTAATATTGTGTTACTTGATCCAATTCTGTGCATGGCTAATTACTAATCTATAAGTATAGCAGTGGCGACTGGCAGATAATTGTTATGGGTTTTGTCCATTTTCATTGGGGGGGAGGGAAGACTGCTTGATATCAAAGAAAACTGTATTCAATTGCGCGGTAAAACGGATGTACCTCATTCATCCCGATTGCCGCAGTTCAGAGAACATCACATTGTCACTGAATCACCGGATTAAATAGTTAGGCTACATGAAAACCTTTACAAGAACAAAACAACATAAGTTATAATACGAGTGCGAGAAAGAACCGTGAGTGTCACAAGCATGCGCAACATTGCAAGACATGACTTAGTATCGGCAGTTGACGGAGCATCTCAGATGTCTCCATCCACTCCTCGGCTCCCTTGTTGCAATCAGCGGACAACGACGAGCCGAGTTAACTGTTGGGTTAGGACCTACTCGCTCTAGCATCTCAGCCATACCCTTCACTATTGAGATATGGTCGGTGCTCGGGCCTGGTTCCTAGCCGGTTGGCGCGTTTTGCTTTCTCAGACATTTCACAGTTACTTTCTATGAGATTTCCTGAATTTATTAAAGAACAGAATTATGAAATCCTATATATATAAAAGGAAACGTACAGCTTTTATTACTAAAAATATTATTACGGTATTAATTGTTTTTCTTGAATTAATCTGGTCGTTGTGCAATACTGCAACCTTATTACTGACCACCACTGAAGTATAGGAAGAATTTTGCACTGAACAAATTTTTATTTGTACAGATTTTTAACAATGGACTGAATGAAGTCTTGCAAGTTTCTTTAAGAATTTTACACCTATTTTCATTGGAAAACGTTAATGTAGGCCTATTTTAAAAGTTTTAATCTAATGTAGTATGATACGTGAATGAAAATCCACATGATACGTGCTAGAGAGTATTTTTAGAAAGTGTTCGCATAAGGACTGTTGAAGGTGCATATGCCGAAAAATTTATCCACCCTATAAATAATATAATATTAATTCTAAATGAAAGTAGAACGCGGTTTATACACTTGCATCAGCATTGAAATGAGGAAACCTGGTCAATACTGCACCTCATATAAGTTAGGCAATGTGCTTAAGTACATAAATATGTGTTTTTATTTATTGCTCTTTTTATAAACGGTTGCTATGTTCTGACAGTGCTTGCGTCTCGTTGAACTGTCAACAAGGCGTACCCGAGCGGCACACACTGCTGATTTTTTAAAAATCATCGGGACGTGTTTGCTGTAACCATTGTAAAAAACCATTGATCTGGATGCGTTAGGCTATAACCATTGTCAAAAACCATTGGATTAGACAAAAGGAAGGTTAGAATGGTCGGGTGTAGGTTCGGCCTAGGCGCGTGCAGCTATCGGGGCACGGTCGATACAAAACCAATTGATCTGGGTGAGTTAGGCTGTAAACATTTTCAAAACCACAGTTATGCAGGGGGAAAAACCAAATATTTATCACAGTTGATCATAGAACCGTCGATTGAAATTACAGATCGTTATGAGCCAATTTCCGCAATCCATGGTGAAGAAACGATTCGATTCGGTGCACGATGTAATGAACTGAGTGGTGCGCACGAATGATGTGCACTAGAGACAACTGGGCGCTTCTTTGCTTTTCATTGTACTATAAGGGCGAGGTTGGCAGAACTGTCATTTATTTATTGATTGGTGCCTTTATTGTGGCGAAGTTAGGGCTCTAGACCCTCTCTTACACTTAACCACACACAGTGCAACTTACATGAATACTCAAATATGATATACTTAACCTACCAAACTTAAATACTAGGAAAACTTAAATACTAGAATTAAATTAAATTAAATTGGTGACTGCGTGATATTAACATTTAAATGACATACATTTTTTACAAAATTATACTATGGTCATTCACTCACACATTCATACACAAATTGTTCTAGTTGGCCTACGGATTCAAGAGGAAATCTTTACGTGCACGTTTTGAAAGTTGTTAGGGATGTACAATTTCTAACGTCACGAGGACAATTATTCCAAATTCTGGTTCCCGACATGAGGAAAGAGTTACTGAAGACAGATGAATGATGTAGAGGAATTGCAATTATAGATCCAGATCGTGTGTGACGATCATGAAAGGAAGAAAGAAAACTAAAATTACAAGAGAGATAGTGAGGTGTACTTTCATTGAGAAGTCGATAGATGAGGGTACATATGAGCAGGTTTATTTGTTGTTCTACTTTTAGCCAGGAAAGTAAATCATAAAAAGGAGACACGTGTGAGGAAAATTTAAAGGAGAAAATAAACCTAATGCAGGAATTTAAAGCTCTGTTTTGATGACGATTGATTTGAACAATAGCGTTGACAGCAGTAATTTTCGCCATATAAGTCGTGGACCTATTTGGGATGGCTGGGTGGATCACAGACAGTGGAGGAAGAAATATCTACTAAAACATCGCTCCCTGATTTATTTCTCATCGTTTCATAAGGTATTTTGGCTGATTCATGTATTGTAGAGAATTTCATCGTTCGTTCTATCTTCATTCAGAGCTACCGTTGATTTCAATTTGAATCGTCACTACTGAACCTCATATGCGTGCTCAAGTTTGTAAATATATGTTTTTATTTATTGCTACTGTATTTTAAAAACGGCTGCCATGTTTCGACAGCGCTTGCATCTCGTTCAACTGTCATCAAGGCTAACTCTAGCGGTACGCACCAGGGTGCACATATTGTTCCCAAAGTGTGAGATCTAAAATCAATGTTGAAAAAAAAAGTGGGATACAATATCACTGTTGATCAGAAGTAACCATTGTCAAAAAACATTGGATTGGAAAAAACGAAGGTTAGAGTGGTCGCGTGCAGCTAGCGGGGCACGGTTCACACAAAACCATTGATCTGGACGCGTTAGGCTGTAACCATTGTCTTGAACCATTGGATTGGACAAAACGAAGGTTAGAAGGTAGGGTGTAGGTGCGGCCTTGGCAGCGCGCGGTTTACACAAAACCATCGATCTGGACGCGTTAGGCTGTAACCATTGTCAAAACCATTGGATAGGACAAAACGAAGGTTAGAATGGTCGGGGATAGGTGCGGCCTTGGCCGAGCGCAGCCAGTGGGGTACGGTTGACAAAAAACCATTGATCTGGACGCGTCAAAAACCATTGGATTGGACAAATCGAAGGGTGTTGGTGTGGCATTGTACCATAAGGGCGAGGTTGGCAATACCGGTTTGATGATGATTGATGTGGACAATGTTGGCCACAGCTGGAATTTTGCCTATATAAGTCGTGATCCTTTTTGAGATGGCTGGGTGGGTCACAGACAGTGGAGGAGGAAACATATTTTAAAACATAATTCCCTGATTTATTTCTCATAGTTTGATAAGGTATTTTGGCTAATTCATGTACTATAGAAAATGTTATCGCTCGTTCTACTTTCATTCAGTGCTACCAATATAATAGGGAATACAACAATTTTGTGTTGAAAAGTGGAAAGGATCTTTTGAAAAGGCAATATTTATTTAACTAGTGATAGGCTGTAACCATTGTCAAAAAACATTGGATTGGACAAAACGAAGGTTAGAGTGGTCATTTTTTTTTTTTTTTTTACAAAACAGCACAGTTTGTGTAACGTAGAAAATATGAGAACAACATGTTTTTGCAGATGACTCACTGTATTCTGTTCAAAACAAACTGGGAATTAGCATGTTAGGTAGATTTCATTAGAAAGCTAACTATTGCAATGGGTCCCATGTTTCGACTTCCGGAAAATTTCGACATATCTTCGCGTTTCACATCCCCCAGACCCCAAAACCACCGTCAGTTCAAAAGTTTATATATAATATATGTATATATATATGTATATATATATGTATATCAGTTTCTTGTGGACACGATAACTGCCGTAATTTTGCACCAATTACTTCGAATTTTTTACCGAAGATGTATACCTATAAAATCTCGGTCGAGTTCGTTACTGGGCTAAATCGGTCGAAGGGGGTGAAAATGGGGGGCTTTTTTCGAAAAAGTGAAATTTCGCTATAACTCTCTTAATACGTGCAATATCGAATCCATTCAAAGTTCATAATATGTGTCGGATAAGTGCCAAAAATTTATGTCAAATAAGATTTTTGATAGCACCAACCATTGACCAAAGGGGTGGAAAAAAGTGGTTTTTTCGGGAAACATTAATCATATCTCTCTTAATAGGCACAATATCAAAACCGTACAAAATGGACAATATTCCCCTAATAATTACCTAAAACTTTTGTCTGAAAGAATTTTTGATATGACCCACCATTACGCCAAGGGACGAGAAAAATGATTTCGGAATTATAAGAAAATGCCAAGAGCTATCAGTGGTTGCCATGGCAACACTACTAAATTGATGAGGCATGGACCATCAGACGTTGCCATGACAACGCACTTGCACGAGATCAGATTCAGTATTTCCATCTGATTAAGTGGTTGGTTGGTTGGTTCTTAAGTTTAGGGGCTGCGACAACGCGGTCATGTAGCCCCGTGTACTTTGGGTGTGTGTAGAATCTGTCTGATAACCGGTGTTAATTGTGATGACTGTATTAGTGTGTGTTATCTGTTTGTTAATTTAAGTACTGCAACTAACAATTTTTCAGATAGTTCCTACTTTTGCCGCCAAGCGCCACTGTCAACGACTACGAGGCCAAGTTCAGAACTGAGCTACTAGACGCCGCCGCAGTCGGCTCTTGGCAACGAACATAGAAACCTAAGAGCGTTGTATACATTCTTAACCTATCCAATTTAGCTTCACACAGGTGCAATTAGTGGAAGGATCTTTAACATGCCATAAATCTATGACATGGGACCGCCGGCTTTACTTCCCCTCCGAAGGAAGGCATACTGAGGGATATTTAACGCTCTTCAAAAATCCGACGGCTTCGGCCGGGTTTGAACCCGGTATCTTGGGCATAGAAGCTCAGCATGTTACCGACTACGCCACCAAAGCCGCCTGATAAAGTGGGAAGCGGCTTCGGTGACGTAACTGGTAGCATGCTGAATGTCTATGCCCAATGTCGCGGTTTCAAAGCCGGCCGAAGTCGTCGGATTTTCTAAGAGCACTAGAATCCCTCAATATGCTTTCCTTTGGAGGGGAAGTTCCAACGTTCGTTGCGAGTTGATGGTTGGGGTGGCATCTAGTAGCCAAGTTCACAGCTAGGTGTCGTTGACGGTTGTACCTGGTAGCAACATTAGGAACTACTGCTTGAAATTGACCGTCTGCAGTACTTACATGAATTAAGACTAATACAGCCATTACAATTCACACCGTGTATCAGACAGATTCTACACTCACCCAAAGTACACGGGGTTAGATGACCGCGTTGTCGCAGCCCCTAAACTGAGGAACCAACCAGAGGTAGATTTCGTTAGAAAGCTAACTATTGCAAAGGGTACCATGTTTCGACTTCCGGAAAATTTCGACATATCTTCGCGTTTCACATCCCCAGGCCCCAAAACCACCGTCAGTTCAAAAGTTATATATATTTTTAGTATGTATATGTATATCAGTTTATTGTGGACACGATAACTGCCGTAATTTTGTACCAATCACTTTGAATTTTTTACCGAATACGTATACCTATAAAATCTCGGTCGAGTTCGTTACTGGGCTAAATCGGTCGTTGGGGGGTGAAAATGGGGGGCTTTTTTTTCGAAAAAGTGAAATATTGCTATAACTCTCTTAATATGTGAAATATCGAATCCGTTCAACATTCATACTATGTGTCGGATAAAGCCCAAAAATGTATGTTTGAAGAGTTTTTTTTATAGCACCAACCATTGACCAAAGGGGTGGGAAAAAGTGGTTTTTTCGGGAAACATTAATCATATCTCTCTTAATAGGCACAATATCAAAACCGTACAAAATGGACAATATTCCCATAATAATTACCTAAAACTTTTGTCTGAAAGAATTTTTGATATAACCCACCATTATGCCAAGGGATGAGAAAAATAATTTCGGAATTATAAGAAAATGCCAAGACCTATCAGTGGTTGCCATGGCAACACTACTAAATTGATGAGGGATGAGCCATCAGACGTTGCCAAGATAACGCACTTGCACGAGATCAGATTCAGATTTCCATCTAAGTGTGAAGCGGCTTCGGTGACGTAACTGGTAGCATGCTGAATGTTTATGCCCAAGGTCGCGAGTTCAAAGCCGGCCGAAGTCGTCGGATTTTCTAAGAGCGCCAAAAATCCCTCAGTATGCTTTCCTTTGGAGGGGAAGTTCCAACGTTCGTTGCGAGTTGCTGGTTGCGGTGGCATCTAGTAGCCAAGTTCACAGCTAGGTGTCGTTGACGGTAGTACCTGGTAGCAACATTAGTAACTACTGCTTGAAATTGACCGTCTGCAGTCCTTACCTGAATTACAGACTAATACAGCCATCCCAAAGTACACGGGGTTACATGACCGCGTTGTCGCAGCCCCTAAACTGAGGAACCAACCAAAATCTCTGCGGTAGATATAATTTTGCGTGAAGAAGTAACAGACCGTTACATAGTTGCACATCAGTGTCGAAACCTAGCATAAGGACAGTGTGACCACAAGTATAAAAATGGACCCCAAATGACAAGAAGGTTACCGTTCCCATAAGACAATAAAATGTTTAAAATAAGCATAAAATGACGAAAAACAAAGTTAATTAAGCTCCAATTATAAAATACCTTCTCGCATTAAATGAGGTCTGATCCTTCTACGAAAATCTGCATATTCTGCCTATTTTCGCCTATCCCCAAGTTTGTCCGGTGAAATCTACCTCCGCCTTCCGGCGTGCCGAGAGGACTTTTTTTATGTATTGTCGGGTATGCCATGCTTGATATTATAAATATTGCAATATGAAAACTACTCTAGGGTTACTCTATATCAAGTGTTTGTTACTAAATTATTACCACATCATCATGCCCCTATATGAATCATCAACAACAACAAGTTTCCTCTTTTGTAAATGTTTTCATGGCTCATGACTTCTGCTCTGTTCCATTTCAGTGGGTAACCTTTTCTGTCATAGGCATGCCATTACTAGCCTGTTTTCTTATCACGGATGAAAACTTTCTGTGGCTAGTTGTTGTTGTTGTTGTTGTTTTGTTAGTGGGTTAGGACATCACTGTCATCAGCCATGTGTACTTGGATATGGGTAGAATTTGTATGTGTGTATTGTTATGCTAGAATTGGGAAGGTCAGGTACCGGTATTGTAGTTTTAAGGGGAGGAACTACGAGGTCATCTGCCCTTGGGAAGGAGGTGACCATGGTCTTCTGCTAGGAACAATCCCAGCATTTACCTGGAGGAGAAAGGAGAAATCGAACCCACTTCTTCTCAGTTCAGTTTTAACTCATGAGGCTGAGTGAATTTCGTTTCACACTAAAATCAGAATTGTATTTTTAGGGGCAGATGACCTCGTAATTTCGCCCCTTAAAACAACATTAATCAACAATAACTAACTAGAATTATTTTTCTCGGCAGAGATGGGAATCGAACCTAGAACTTTGGACAGATATGATTGACTATACTGTAGATATTAATTTCCGTTTTAACTGTTACAAATTAATTAGTTATTTGTTGTTGTGTAGTCGACATCTCACGTTAAAATGGGGTGAATATTTTTCAAGTTTTCTATTGAATTCTTCTATATATCGCATTTATTGAGACATCAGTGTTTTCGGTCAAGTTCACACTCGCAAGGTTCGAAATGCATACTTATCGATTAAGATCGAAAACGTCGATTTATTAGCTAGAGTAATGTATCGATCGCATCAACTTCTGACCATATGTTTCATTAATGGTTACGTTATTTATTTATTCGCGTCTGTAGAACGTAATTTGACACATAAACACTCAGTCGCGTTTCCTCACAGGTTGTTCATAGCAGCCGTGCTGGGTAGCGCGCTCGCTGACAGCCGGAAGGCTATGACGTCATAAATTGTATCGCAAGGCTTTCTCTCTATAGGTGGTGTTGGTAGAGTGGCCGGCATGTACGGCTCGGGGTCCACAGGCGACGGAAGTTGGCAGTCAAGTGCACTAGTCGACCCTGACAATGAGGTGTGAAGCGTCAGGGGACGTATCCCGTAGGCAGCCTCGGAAGCAGCAGTGGAAGCAGCAGTGGTGGTGGTAGAGGTATCGCCAGACGAAGTGGCAGAAACACAAGGTTTCATGGAGCGTTCACCTGCTGGAGGCGTATTAGCCTTACGGGCCACCTTGATCTGCTCGGATTCCATATCACGATCCGGCGAAGAGTCAGAGTCCGAGAGCCGAGACGACCGGGTAACCGTGCGTTTAGAAGATGGCGGCGGCGGCATGACAGAGATAAGAACTCGTTGTACTTTGATAACAACACTCGTACACTCGTAGTAACACCGGTCGAAACTTGAAGATAGAGTAGCACAAACACAGAAACTGGTTGACGGTCAGCGTGACGTAGTAGCTTTGATACTGTTGAGAGTCTCACATGGAGTGACCGGGCTTTCAACCACGGACCCAGCGGTGAGAGGCCGGCGTGCTGCCGCCTAAGCCACGGAGGCTTAGCTTACTAACTAACTAAAGTGTGTTATTTCATTACCACGGCCGGGCAGTGGTCGGGCCGTCGGCTAAACGAGTAGCCCTTAGGCCATAGAAAAGGAGATGATAGTATGAATAAAGAAAATAATTGATCGAAAGGTATCGCATGTGTCGTACATACAGGAAAGAAAGAGAGAGCTAGAGCTTAGAGTGGTCTCCGCTAGGGTTCTCTACCAGCTGTGTACACTGGAGAGGAGCCTGGTTAGGACACTTTGTTTTATACATAAACGTTTGAACTGACGGTGGTTTTGAGGTCTGGGGGATGTGAAACGCCAAGATATGTCGATATATTCCGGAAGTCGAAACATGGTACCCATTGCAATAGTTAGCTTGCTAATGAAATCTATCTTGGAAGTACCGTATCTGCTTCACCGCGTGCGCTTCTTAGCCCTACTTTACAAAACTACCACTAGATGGCAATACACTCATACCAACTCCACTGCCATCTACTGTCTTATATCTAAAGCATAGAAAAATCAATGTTGATCGGAGTTCCCGCTGCGTCGCGCTGTGTCTGTAACTAGTCGCTATCACCACTGTGTAGTCGAAGCAATCTCAGAATGAACACAGAACAAAAGTTTTGTACCAAAGTAGCCCTGAAACTCTCGTAATCAATTAATTTTAACTTGCTTTGACGAATAAAATTATTTCGATGTGTGCATTGCTTAATAGGGCAACAAATATTCAGAACATTATATGCATCATCGCATTGAATTAGAAACACTCATACATTCCTGATGCATCCTGTAATATAAGTAACCTCATTAATGTAAAAGGAAGTCGCTGTGTTCTTCTATCTAGTGCTCTGGACCGTCACGATACATCAAAGTGCTACGTAATTCACCGCTCATCAACCATTTTCAGCGAGGAAACTCTGGTCATCAGCACCTTCATCTGCATTTTCCAGAATTTTCCAGAACATTCACGAGCTTACCAGATCATACGAGATAGTATCCATACGTCATGTCGGACTCCGGCAAACAGCCGGCACCTCAGAGACGGCTGTCGCAGAGCATATTCGACTCACCACCGACGCCACAACATACCATGGAAACTCAACAGATAAAGTGCTCTCGCACTACATCGGACGCAGCTAACAGCCCTACTTCACAGGCCAAAAGAAAATGCGGTGATGAGATCTCTTCAGGCTCCACATATACATCGTCTTCAGCTCCAACTTCGGCAGAACCAACTGGGCCTTCGGTGAGTGGAATTGACTTTTTGCCTTTTGAAAATCGTCAACTAGCACCACTTCAACTGCCAAACCTTCCACCACCATCAATGGCTATACCCACAGCTTCATATATGCCAGGCACTCTTCGCTCATACGCTGTGGCAGCCCAGAACCCAGCTCTACATCCTCAAGTTCGCCAGCGAAGCGTTATAAACCCAAACCCCCTTCCCTCACCTGCATTCTATGTCATCAAGCTTACCGACATTGACCTCGCTAAGGCAAACCCCCGCACCCTTTTCACAATCATTTCCTCCTTTACCCCTGACCTCGCCTCCTACCGCCTGGAGTTACAACGCACCCGCGAAGGGTATAATATCAAAACTGCAAAGCCCTTCTACCAGCACCTAACGAACACCATTGGTCTAGCACAGTTCGGCCCTCGTACCCGTGCCAAAAACCTATCCAACTTCCAGCCTCCACGCCCTAACCCCCCTCCCTCCCGCCCTACCCCCCTCCTCTCGGTCGTCGCCTATGGTGTCGACCGGGAATACTCAGAAGAAGATGTCGCCCAGCAGCTCGGCCTTCAAGGACTTACCATCTTCCGTGTGGCCAGGATAAGGAACAACACTGGCCCAACCTCACTTGTCCGGATCCTCAGCCGTGACACCGGGTCTCTGGACGCTCTTCTCCGCGATGGGGCCATCATCTTTGCCCGTCGCCATCGAGTGGAGCCTTCCCGTGCAGCCGCCCCCCAGAGGATGCGATGCGATAAGTGTCAGCGATATGACCACGCCCCGGGAGCACCCTGTGTCCATGCTGAGGTATGTGGTATCTGCAGTCAGGAACACCCTACATCTATGTGCCAAAACAGAACCTCCCCTAAATGTATCAATTGCTCCCTTCCTCACCCGGCCTTCAGTTTTAAATGTAAAAGCCGACCTGATCCCATTCCCACCCAGCCTGAAACCGTCGTACCAGTAGTTTCCCAAGACCTACCTACCCCAGCTCCCTCCTCCGCCCTTCCCACCCCTAGTACCGAAAACATTATTCGCTTCATTACCATGGTCCTACAGAATTGTCTCCCATTCCACCGTCCTCTTGTCCTCAACCAAGTTCAAATGGCGGCTCGGTTGATATTCAACACTCATTTAGACATAGCCTATGCGGGTAATAGGATGCACTTTGCATTCGTCCCGCTAGCGAGTGTTCCCCTTCTTAACTAATCATGGCGCTTAAAATATACTATGACAACATCCGCTCTGTCACCTCCAACCGGCCGACCTTTGAACTTTCCCTTTTAGAGCACTCCCCGGACATATTTATCCTCAACGAAACTTTCCTTGGTCCCTCCCACCGGCTGTGCCTCCCCCCGTATGTCGTCTACCGAGCGGATCGGCCGTACGGAGCGCGGCTTGCGGGCGGGGTAGCGGTCGGTGTTCAGCGTAACCTTACAGTCAAACGTCATTTCTATACCTTTCCTCATCATTTCACAGAATACCTAATCCTTGAAATTTTTGCCCCCTCCAAGACGTTCACCGTAGCTACCCTTTATCTATCCCCAAAGACCCCTCCCCCTATTGCTTTTCTCCAATACCTTGATCGCACCTTTCCCAATTATTTTCTAGCAGCTGACATTAATATCAACTCCTACACGGTGCAAGAACAAACTATTTTCCACAATCTCCTTCATAGTATCCGTGGAGTGCTCGTTCCCTTTCCCTCGCCCACAATACCCTCAACAAATTCTACCCCTGATGTCATGATCATTTCCCCAACCCTAACCCCTCACCCTCTAGTCCGTATGCTTCCATCTATTGGTAGTGACCATGTTCCAGCTCTGATCTCGATACCCCACATCTTTCCCCGCCCAGATGCCCCATACCGGCCCCCTCCTACTCGACGTTTTACAAAGACCAACTGGTCTGAGTATCGAGCCACTGTTACTGATCTCCGCACTCCCCACACCTCCCCGACATCCCTACCAAATCTTCTCACACTAATCGCCGAAACTGAACATGCTCTCCTTACTGCCGACCGGCTTCATATCCCCCGCCACTCTTACCACCCTACCAAACCTCCTATACCCCCAAAGGCCCTTAACCTTTTACGCATAGCCCATGACTATTATCGAGCCTATCTCCGCACCCGAGATCCTGACACCCTCCGCCAACATCGTCGCCATCTCCGTCATGCCAAATCTTATATCCGTGCTATTAAACGCAAAACCTGGAACGATGCATGCACCCGTCTGGATGACACACCCGATCCTTCTAAATTTTGGTCTACCTTTCAACGCCTCACGAAGTCTCGTCCATCCCACCCTACCTACCCCATTTATACCCCCACCTCAGTTCCCACTACTCCCCTCGAATAGGCTAACCTTTTTGCATCTCACTACTACCATGTTTTCTCTCCAACCAACAACCCCCAATTCCAAAATCCAAATGATGTGCTTATCCAACGTCTTCAAGACCCGAAACTTACACCTGACCTCCAACCTTCCTTCGCTCACTTTACTAACATTGATTACTCTCATCCTCTTAATCATCCCATTTCTCCTTCTGAAATCACATCAATTCTTCGCCATCGTAAAAACACCGCTTCAGGAACCGATACCATTACCTACCGGCACCTCCAAGCCGCCCCCCCCCATTCTTACCCATGTTCTTTCCCTTATATATACCACAATGCTATACACCGGTTTTTATCCCACCCACTGGTGTAAAGCTTCCATCCTTCTTTTCCTGAAACCCCACAAAGCTCCCTCTGATATAAACTCCTACCGCCCCATAAGCCTTCTTCCAGTACTATCCAAACTATTCGAACTAATCCTTGCAAAACGAATCAGCTCCTATCTCGAACCTCTCCATTTACTACCCGAATCCCAAGCCGGCTTCCGTGCCCACCGATCGACGCAAGACCACCTTTTCCACTTAACCGCTTCATTGTCCGCTTTCATGAAACCTCGCCGCACTGCCGCTCTCATATGCCTCGATGTAGAGAAAGCTTTCGATAAGGTCTACCACCCCGTACTCTTATACAAACTCCGACATCTCCCCATCCCCTCTTCCCTTATCCGTCTGTTATATAATTTCTTATCACACCGCACAGCCTCTATCCGAATCAAATCTTCACATTCCTACACCTTCTCCATTCGTGCCGGCGTCCCCCAGGGGTCGCCACTTTCCCCCTTACTCTACCTTTTATTTACCCACGATATTCCACACCCACCTCCCCCACTACGCCTTTATCAATTTGCTGACGACCTATCTATCCTCGCCCTCGGTCACACTGCCCCCAAACTACAAAATCTTCTCCAATCCTACCTCAACACTCTTCAGTCCTGGTTCCTCTCTTCTCATATAACAGTCAATGCTCGGAAAACCCAATTCATAGTCTTTAGAAGAAAATCCCGCCTCTGCCCTCCCCGCCACCGAATCCATCTCACCCTGAACTCTCTCCCTCTTCTCGAAACCAACAAACTCATATACCTCGGTATCACCTTTCAAAACAACCTACAATGGACCCACCATCTCCGCCTCCTTACCAGCCGCGCCCTTCATCGTCTAACTGCTACCCGCTCCCTCACCGGCCATACCTGGGGCCTGAAAGCCCCTACCATCATCCGTATATACCGTGCTTTCATCCTCCCTGTCCTACTCTACGCTTCCATGTCCTGGCTCACCGCGCCCCCTCCTCTTTATTTTAATCTGCTAAAACTTGATCGTCATGCCCTCCGCATGGCATACCGCCTACCTTATGACACACCATCCGCTGATTTTACCACCCTCTATACCTTTCCTACGATTATCACTACTCTACATAACCTACGCCTAAAGTACCTTACCCGTGCTCGTCTCGCAAACCTCCCATTCTTTTCCGAAGCTCTATCTGTCTCTCCCCTTGCCCAAGATATCCTCAATGACAACCGCACCCCTGCAAATTCTCATCTCTTTCCCCCACCCATAACCTAGTCTCCTCAACACAGCTCAGCCCTCCACCCCCAGCTGCCTTTGGCTATGAAACACACGTCGCTTCATCTACTTTCCGCGCGCTCCTGGGGGTGGTGTCAACCCAGTCACGTTGAAGTCCAGTGAGTGTTCGGCGCATAGCCTTCAAAGATATCGCTTTCATTAGTCGCATCTCTCCGATAACCCATTCAATGTACTGCCAGTGAAAAGTGCTCCATATCCGTGTGATTGCCCCCAGTGATTATACTTCCCCAAACAAGTGTATTCTTTAAACTATGCTTAAAAAATCATACGATTATGGACAAAGAAAGAACAAGAAACTAGGATAAATCCAAGGAACTTTGATTGAAATATGTATATATATGTTTTGTATTTATATATCAGTGTACATTTGTTTTTTGCCCACATATCGTTATTATGTTTTGTGCCTTCTGTATGTAACATTGTGTTGAACAATAAATGGGGGTGTGAGTGGGGCCTCGGCCCGGGCGGGGTGTTGTGTTGGGCCTTTCCTTGGGGGGTCTCCTTTGTTGGTCGGGGTGACCTCTGCGCCACCAAACAGAGAAATCATTAAATTCACGCATGTCCTGACATGCTCCCAGCAAAATAATTTCATTAAAATTAAAATAACAAATATCCAATGGCCTAGCCGATGGCCCGCCTGCTCCCGCGCTTCGCGCGGAAGCAGGAATTGAAATAACAACTAGAAGAAGAAGAAAAAGGAAGTTACTCAATTCGCTCAAATTGTCCTATATCCTATAATTGGATATCATAGGTGTGGCATCGACATCAAAGGAAACCTTGCAATCGTCCATTGATAAACTTACCACATGGGCTCAAGAAAATGATATGACGATAAACTGCACCAAGACAGTAATGCTGGCATTCCGTAAAGGCGGGAAACTATCCGCAGATGAGCATATACTACTAAATGGAGAACCCCTAGTCAATGTAAATCATTTCAAATACCTAGGAGTAGTAATGCAAATGCAAGGGAACGTATTCACGCGACATGTCAGGGATAGAACAACATCCGCCATAAAAGCAATGCAAGACATAATGCAACTGGGAAATCTATCTTTACAAACCGCAATGAATTTATTCAGAACGAAAATAACTCCAATAGTGACATACGGCATTCAAATAACTTGGGATCATTTGACACAAAGTAACCTTCGAGAGATAGAAAGAGTTAAGTCTACTTTTCTAAAGAAAATTCTGCACTTATCAAAATACACGCCATCTCGTCTAACGTACGTACTAGCAAGGGAGACTTTCTTCATAGAAGACCTGCGTTTGGAAAACTCCCTACCATCAACAGTGCAATACCAGAGACTGATCGAAGAACTAAACCTCAAGCGTAATGACATATGGCCTGATTTCTATTCCACAGAAGCTCTTATGTCGACGGACTGGATGAATGCCAACTTTGAACTGCGGCATACGATCACCCGTTTTGCAGTCCACGGTTTTCATTTTAAGATATGCACAGCAAGAGGATTTCATGACCCAGGCCCCCAATGCACCTGCTCTCTGTGTGGTAGTGCTTGTGATAGATATCACGCCATTTCCTGCGCCCAGAGGAAAGTATCGCTAACACGCTTCTGCTGCGAATAACTATATATATAGCAAAGAACCTGTCAGACACTTTGTATATAGACACTTTGATGAGTAAGATTTAAGTTATTAGTATTAGTTTTGTATCTCTGCATGGCTATTTGCTGCAATAAATGATTATTATTATAATTGGATATCAATTTTTGTAAGACCGGGTTGAGTTTCGGGAAACCAAGCTCAACCTCGGTCAATAATAATGAAGAAGAGAAGCATGTGGTGTAGCGTAGCCGTTAATCTCGAGTTAATGAGCCACGGGACCTCCCTTTTTACGTGGATTCCGATCCACAGGACGTGGCATTTCACTTCGAAAATCTCACATGACACCAACATAGATGTTTAGGGACAATTAATCGCTGGTAGAAACTATATACGATCATTTGTCACGGACTCTCAAAAATCACACTTATATCCTGTTTGATCCAGACCAATTGCAACCTGTACTATGCAGGGTAACTTAACAAAACTACGTAAATAGCGGGGAGATTCTCGAGTGACCATTCCCAATTGCATGGCGGCTCACGATTGGTATTCTAACCAGCGGACTTGTAACTAATGGGACGTCCGTAATATACGCACATTATTGTCATCCTAAGGGCCACAAATCAGAATGACTGCCCAATACCTAAATCTGTATTTGATGTCAAGAGATTCCTTTTCTGTAGAAATGCCTTCCTTGCCTGAGCCAACCTAATTTTTATATCCTCTTTGCTTCGCCCATCACCGATTACTTTGATTTCGAACCAACAGAAGTGTCCTACTTTCTTTAGCTTTTCACCTACCAATTTGAGATCCAAAGGGGTTCTTGATTTGTTTTGACTGCGTTCCAATAATTTTGGTTTACATTTCTTAATTTTCATCATGAATTCTTAGCTGAAGACAGAGTCCATACCATTTAAAAACTCATTCATATCCTGTGGTGTGTTGGCTAAGATGACGATGTTATCAGCAAATATCCGAGTGGACATTATTTCTCCTTCAATCTTGACTCCTACTTCGAATTTTTCTCATATATCCTTCATTGCTTGTTCAGTGTAAATATTGATGGTTGGTTGGTTCCTTAGTTCAGGGGCTGCGACAACGCGGTCATGTACCTAGCCCCGTGTACTTTGGGTGTGTGTAGAATATGTCTCATAACCGGTGTTAATTGTGATGGCAGTATTAGTGTGTGTTATCTGTTTTTAAATCAAGTAAGGACTGCAGACATTCAATTTTCAAGTAGTTCCGACTGTTGTTACCAAAAACAACCGTCAACGACAACTAGTTCTCAACTTGGTTACCAGATGCCACCGCAGTCGGCTCTTGACGACGAACAGAGGAACCTAAGAACCTTAGTCAAATGTTTAACCTATATATAATTTAGCTTCACACAGGTGTAATTAGTGAAAGGTCTTTTACATGCCATAAATCTATGACATGGGACCGCCGGCTTTACTTCCCCTCCGAAGGAAGGCATACTGAGGGATTTTTAACGCTCTTAAAAAATCCGACGACTTCGGCCGGGTTTGAACCCGCGATCTTGGGCATAGAAGCTCAGCATGCTAGTAAATAAAGCATAAACAAATTTTGTCTTGAAAAATGTGTATGTGAAAATAATTATGTAGCCTACTGTTTGTTGAAACAGTTAGGTTATAAAAAATCTTGGTTAGTATTAGTTAGGTATTGTAGGGACTTTTTCTATTTCACTAAGGTTGGTTTGTGTTAAGTGTTCCCAAGCTGTAATGTCACCACTGGGGTTATATTTTGTTCTGAGTAGGCCTAGCTGATTTGTGGTTCGTATATTCCCAATTGAAATATCCCAAATCTCCGTCTAAATGGCTAAATGCGCCCCTGATCGACTGATAGCTGGAGCGTGACGTAGCTGCATTTGAATCTTCTCACCACGGGGTAATACTAATTTCAAGTCTGGTTCATGATCCTTGTTATAACCAGGACCATCGTAGGCATGAAATAACCAAGGCTCGCCAAGACGTTGTGGTTAGCTTTTGTATTAACCAAAGTATTTCGAAACGGGAGCGCCGAAATTAGGCGAATTAATACTGATTCCGAGGACATTTTCCTCACATGCATTCTGTAGGAAAAATCGCCTTCCATCTAACGGCAGATATGAAAGGGAACCACCCTTGCAATGCCATTTTGATAGTAAAAGAAATGTAATTGATGCGAAGGCCCAAATATGATGTAACTATGCGAAGGCCTTTACTGATCTCGAGGGCAATGACTTCAACACAGAAATTGCTCACTGTGAAATGAGGTAGCATTGGTGAAATAATTCACATAGATCTTAGTTTTATTGTGAAGGTCCATTTCCTTAAAATTTGACGTAGATAATGCTTGGATTTCTCTTTCGCTGTGGAATATTTAATTTCTTTGACGTAAAACTGGATTAATGGTATTAAAGAGGGTTGATGTTATCTCTGCTGTTCGTGCTGGAGAATGTCAGAATGCTGAATAGATTATTTGAAGAGTGATAACTCCTAGCTGATATATTCTAATAAAGGTTGGCGATACTCGATGAATAGTTGTCCGAGTGCGAGTAGGCTATTTGGTGATCTCCGAGCAGGAAATTGACATTTTATGGTGTAGCCGCCATCTTCAGAAGTGGACTGGTCGAGATAGAGGGTGACAAAAAAAAGTCAATCTTCTCCGACTTTGTCTTCCTTTGATGTCATATGCAAGTTTTAGATAAGTGTGACATACAAACGATTTGTCATAGATACGATGGATGGTGAAACTTAGCGCTTCAGTGAATCTCCAATCCTATTAAAGGGCCCACCTACTTGCTTGCCTGCAAGTTTGACAAGCTCAAAGTGAATCCCTTTGGCCTAGGCTTGGGGAATTTAGCCGCTTTGTGCTATGTTGAAAATACTTTGTTATTCAAGCATACGAAGTATAAATAAATTCAAAATGAGTCGGCAGGATGGAGGGGTGGGGGCTGTTCCTGAGGAACTGACGGATGTTCTGCTAGAATTCACAATAAGCTATTTGCTCGTGCAGCCGGAGGATGTTGTGGATTACGCAGTTGATTTCTTTTGCAAGTTAAGAAAAGACGTGCTACTTCCCTGATCAGATTAGATGCTGAAGGATCTGCTGATGAGTCTGTCATATCAACAAAAGAAGGTGGGTACAGCGTAGCCTGTAGTAAGTTGCATTTGATCGCATGCATTCGAGTGCCTGGGGTTGGTGAGCTGGGGGCATAAAGGAATCATTGGCCTAATAAACTGAGTAGACTGTTTGTAAAAGTCTATTTAGAAGCATAGTAGGTCACTGACCAATGGTATTGGTAGGTAGCAGTTCGATATAGGCTATACAGTCCTACATACTCACTCGATCCCTTATATCGCATTGTGACATGTATTCTGTATTGTATTGTATGTCTACCCCTTATAATTTCCGTTTTTCCAACGTGGTCGGTGATGAGATGCGACGGAAGTCTTTGTGGCGATAGTTTTTACGGCCGGATGCCCTTCCTGACGCCAACCTCATGAGAGGAGTTAATGAGAGATGAAATGAATGATTGGGAATGAAATTGGGCAAGGATTTGGAAGGAAGCGGCCGCAGCCTGTCAGAAGGTACCTTCCCAGCATTTGCCTGGTGTTGAAAATGGGGAAACCACGGAAAACCATTTCAAGGACGGCCGACCGTGGGGCTCGAACCCACGCGTCTACCGAGTCAGCAGAGAGCTTGGCCCCATGACCTAATGCTGCGCTTTAGCCAGCGTAGCCACTACTGTCGGTTGTGACATGTATTCTGTATACGGACCAATAATTTGCCATTTGCTGGACCTAACGTGCTGCATACTGATGGTAGTCAAATGACTAATAGTTTAATTTAATATTTGTCTTACTATGTCATACCTACAGTAGACTAACGGAGCTGCTTGCAAAGCTTTATCAGTGATTCTTCGGGAGTGAACCAGGATCCTACACTTGGATAAATATGTCAATTACATTATTTTCATACCGGTACCTTATTTGATATTTCAACCAACAGGTACGGGGACTAGTATGGAACAAGGAAATACCAATAAAGGCTAAGGAAGTTATGTACAAAGAATATTATGTTCCTATAATGACATATGCAGCAGAAACTTGGACAATGACTAAGAGGGATGAGAGCAGAGTACAGGCAGCTGAGATGAGATTCCTGAGAAGTATGGTCCAGAAAACGAGGAGAGAGACAGTGAGAAATGAATATATTCGGAAAGAACTGGGAGTACAGGAACTAAATTACAAACTGGAGCAAAACAGATTGAGATGGTTTGGTCATGTCAAACGGATGAATGAAGTTAGGCTACCAAGACGAGCACTGGAACGACGGATGACAGGGAAGAGAGGACGAGGAAGACCAAGAATTCCTTGGATGGACTCGGTGAAGAATAGCATTAGAAAACGGAACCTGGATTGGAACACCGTGTCGGAAGAGGAATGGTGGAACGACAGAACTAAGTGGAGAGGAACCATATTTGCCCCCACCCAGTGTGAGCTGGAAAAGGGGAAATGAAGATGATGATGATGATTTGATATATCATGAGTCATTACCGATTGAAGTTCCAGCTCTAGTGTATTTTCCGGGACCTTTCTCAAAGTGCGTTAATTTTGTTAGTAGAGCTCTGAAAATGGTTTCTACTTACTGTGCCACGATATTGAAGCCAACAGCACGTACATACTTTAAAAATAAGGAAATTGTCAACATTAACTTTCAAGTAATAAACTTACCAAAAGACACGTCGCCATGTTTGATTAGGTAATGCTGCCAACTTAACTTCCCCGGCGACTCTCTGGACGAAATTATCGGGGGAAATTACTAATTGTACTACTAGGCAAAACCATTGGCCTGGATAAAGATTATTGAAGGGTGACAAAACCCACGGGTGTTTATATTAGCTAACGAGGGCCGATCTACCTAACCATTATTGGTCTAGGCGAAAACCATTGGTCTGGATGAAAATATTGGTCTGGAAACAATAATGTTGGCACTCTGAAAAATGCAGTGGCACCCTCAAGCGATAAAATGTTCAACTCCTGTATCTTTCTAACATTGGCCATTTATACAGAACATTTTGCAGATTTTCCTGGCGGCGGACACCGGACAATGCACGAGTTCCGAAGTTACTCTCCATTAAGTTGTCACTACTGCTCAGGAAATATGTCCTAAATTACGTAAATATGTGACATCATTGTTCATGCAACGGTGGTAATTGCCATGGCTTGTTGTTGCTCTGAAAGTGGCGCATTAGGTCTGTTCACAAGTGAAATTTTGTATTTGATGCACAGGAAGCTTGTAGTTTAACGTGACCGTTAATCTCGAGATCATGAGGCACGGGACCTCCTTTTCACGTGGAATCCGAACCACAGGACATGGCATTTCACTTCGAAAATCTCACATGCAATGACCGGGAATCGAACCTGGACCGCCTTGGTGAGAGGCATACAGCTAGACCGCTGAGCCACCACGCCCCCAAATTTTGTATTTGAGTGAAATGATTGTGTAGAAATGAAATTTTTAATTTCCAATTTTTTCAACCCCATTTTTCAGTTCATAATAACCCCTTAATTTGGTTTCTTATAACTGTAGTGTCTTTATTCTAGTTCCTAAGTGATGTTTTGTTGCTATAAGCAAGTACTGACAATTACATTACTCTGGCTCGAATAGTTGCCGAAGAAAGGTACAAAATAATTTGAAAAATATCATTGTGAGAAATGAAGGTTAAAAAAATTGTATTTGCATTCAGTATGAAAATACACTTTTTTTAAAGCCAGGGAATTAATGTCCTCCATAAGAATAGTGTTCTTCTTGCCTTCTATTCTATGCTGTCTTGCAGTCTGCTGTAGACTGGCTTCAGCATTAGCAATCCTCTTCTGATCTATTTCATACAATATCCGGATAGTGTGTACTCCTGGTTCCATTGTTACCTGTCTTTATTTCCCTCATTAAACCACAACACAGCAATAGAATGTAGTTTTAGGACACCGACCCCACACTAGGTTGTTAAAACTTTCATTATTATTTTGTATCTTCCCATGAATTAGCTCTTTTAGTAATTCTGTGCCAGCCAGAACTCTGAATGTTGGCTTTATTTCATTCATAACTCCTCAGGGAGTGAATGTTTATGTTTGTAAGTGGTTCTATCAATATTGTACTTACACCAATCATCCTTGGGGCATAGAAAATGCATACGCATCTCATCTGAGGACAGTTTATGGAAATAGATGGCCCATATTGCTTTTGGCATTGCATCTATACTACTGTTATTTTCCCTTATTGCTTTTCCATCGAATACTTGTTGTTGATTGAGTCTTCAGTCTTTTGACTGGTTTGATGCAGCACTCCATGTCTCCCTGTCCTGAGCTAATCGTTTCATCTCTACATAGCTACCACACCCTACATCAGAGGCAAGCTGTTTAACATATTCTAACCTTGGTCTACCCCTTCAGTTCTTGTCCTCGACCCTTCCTTCCATAACTAAGCATGCTCTTCCTGGGTGTCTTAGTATGCGTCCTACCAACCTATCTCTTCTCTTCATTAGCAGTCGCCAGAAACATCTCTCCTCTCCCACTCGTCTCAATACCTCTTCGTTTGTAACCCTAACTACCCATCTGATCTTCATTGTTCTCCTGTAACACCACATTTCAAATGCTTCAATTCTCATCTTTTCTGCTACACCAATAGTCCAAGTTTCACTTCCATAGAGCGCCGCGCTCCAGACAAAGGCTTTGAAAAATGACTTCCTAATACCTAAATCTATATTCGATGTCAACAGATTATTTTTTTTGTAGAAATGCTTTCCTTGCCTGAGCCAACCTACTTTTTATATCCTCTTTGCTTCGTCCATCACTGGTTATTTTGCTTCCTAAGTATCAGAAGTCTCCTACTCCCTTCAGCTTTTCACCTGCCAATTTGATGTCCATAGAGGTTTCTGATTTATTTCGGCTGCTTTCCAGTATTTTTGTTTTACATTTATTAATTTTCATCATGAATTCTTTCCTCAAGACGGAGTCCATACCATTCAAAAACTCATTCCAATCCTCTGGCGTGTCGGCCAAGATGACGATGTCATCAGCAAATTTCAGAGTTGAAATTATTTCGCCTTGAATCTTTACTCCCACTTGAAATTTTTCTCCAATTTTCTTCATTGCTTGTTCAATGTAAAGATTGAAAAGTATGGGTGATAAGTTGCAGCTTTGCCTTACACCTTTCTGAATACCAGCTTCTCTCTCATGTCCTTCTAATTTTGTTCTTAATTATGAACATTGAATTATGTCTTTAAAAATTGTAAAATCCTTAATAGACTTGATGTATCATTTATTGTAGCTGATACAAAGACTTAACAATCACTTTAATACTTTATCAAAGTGTAAAGGAAACTTTTCTATTTAGCCTATTGGAAATATGCCAGTTTGTAAGAATATTCTTAATTCTTATGTAATTAAATCAAACTTAGATCAATGACTTTTAGTTTTTATTAACATCAACCCCACGATTTAGATTACGTTTTTTTTATAATCAATCTGCTTTATATACAATCAATAATGTCTAAAATTAAAATGACGTGCAAGATTTATCCTATACTCAGCCGTCCAGCGAGGCTTTCCCTTACTCGGACACAAATAAAGCCAACCGGCCGATGAATTAGATGATTCATTAGCCGATCGGCTGCATTTGTGTGCGTGCGTGCGTGAGTTAAGGATCACTCTCAGGTGCCACCCCCACCCCTGGACGACCAACGTGGGAAGGGGGGGGGGGGGTCAGAATGTGCCTAGCGGCGGCAGATATGTAAATCCGTCCCTGACCAGGCCTATATGAGGTGCAAGTAGTAAGGTGCGCTTCTCAACCTTTTCCGAGAAATTAATTAATTGCAATTACAGTGCGGTATCTATGTGCGTTGTACGCTAACAATTTCTCAATGAGCGCGTGGTGTAGTGGTAAGAGCCCTGATTCGTAAGCGCGGGATCAGTGCTCGTCTGTGAACCGTCAGATACCCCGCAAGCAGTGACTCATACTATGGGCATAACGAATAGAATATAAAGTGTGATCTCTTCTCCCTCAATAGCATGTAATGAATACGGATCGGGCTGGCACTCGCCGCTACTCAGCGCTACAGTCGACTTGAGATGGTTGATTCCACATATGTTTATGTGCGATATATTAAGTATTTAATCGGTCGGAGTGTTTTGGTGGTGTTCTGTGCAAACGTTTATTGATATACAAGTGCTTACACTATTACTTCAAAGTATTAATACCTGAAATGCTATTGTAGGAAGCATTAACTGAAATGGAATGTAATTTCTTGTCGTGTGTTGACGTTATTTTCGTGTGTTAATTTTATTGTTATTTAATGTAAGTAAACAGCAGTTAGCCCTTACATTTTCATGGGTGCTTAGTGTGAGTGGTGAAGATGCCTTGCTCTTTTGTACCAGGATGCAGATCTAGCTATGGGGACTGTAAAGAGGTCAGATGTTTTTTCCTAAAGATAAGGAACGTTTTATCAAGTGCAAAGGGGCCATACCAGGGAAGGATAGGGAACTTACTCAAAGTCCTACATCTGTGATGCTCACTTTTCAGAAGATTTAACACTTTCAGTCCTCAGAATATTGTACTTACACCAGTCATCCTTGGGGCATAGAAAATTCATAGGCATCTCATCTGAGGACAGTTTATGGAAATATATGGCCCATATTGCTTTTCGCATTGCATCTATACTACTGTTATTTTCCCTTATTGCTTTTCCATAGAATACTTGAAAGGAATCAATTTCCTTTTGAGTAAGTCTTCCTTTACCTCCCTCGGTTTTTCCATCTTCTAGACGAACACCTTTCTTTTCTTTCAGTAATCGACGGAGCCGTCCTCCAACCCTCTTCTGAATATGGCCCACACATTCAAGTTTCTCAATGTTACATTCGTATGGTTTGGATTCCTGCACACATTTGAAAGATGAGGAATCACCATCACCTAGATATTTGGTGTATCTAACACCATATTGTTCTTGGGAACGGCAAAACATTTCAACCACAGCATCCGACTCCATCCAACCACTTGATCCTGTATAATGTTTCTCAACCCACTCTTTCTCAGCTGTAGGGTCAACTGAAGGTTTTCTTGTTGAACATTGGTGTCAATATTTAGAGTTCATTTGTACGTCTAATACGAGGTACGTTCAGAAAGTAAGTTCCGTTTGATAATAAAATTAAATTGTGTACAGATACAGAAAAAATATTTATTGCACAACATTCTACACCTCTTAAACTACTTTCCCACATAACTGCCGAACTTTTGCAGACATTTGTCATAGCGTGGCACAAGTTTTTGGATACCTTCTTCATAGAAGTTTGCCGCCGACCGTAAACGAGAGTGAAGACTCCCCTGTAAGATAACCTACCGTTTGGCCACCACTGTTAGGCAAATTGCGTATGTGGTCAGGAGAACTCCTAAACATACGCAGTTCTCCTGGTAAGCACGCAATATGCCTAACAGTTGTAACGGAATTTATTCAGTTACAGTAGCTCACCCTCGGGTTTTCTGCCTTGTGCAGTTAGTTTGGGGTATTTTATTCGTATCTTATTATATTGGGTTAACATGGGGCTGCAGAAGTGATTTTTATTGTGCCTGTGTGTGTTTTTGTGGACGGATTCCCCTTTGGATGGTCCGGACCAACTAGGATCACTGTTTATTAATTATCGGTTTTTGGATATTTGATATTATAAAATACGGGGTTTTGCGATTTATTACGTTTTGGGAATAAGGATATATATGACTGTATTAAGTAGAAGCATTATTTCATTTTGGTTTGGGGTTAATGGCTTTATTTTGACCTAGTAATGTTAAATGTTAGATTCGTGGATGTACTATAAAGGTACAATGAATTGGTATTTTCGAGTGCTGGATGTGTTACATACCCGGAAAAGACAGGCAGTAATTCGGCTTGTGTGGGAATACGTAGGCTATAAATAGCATGAACTCAGATGAACTGGCGCGTGGAAAACTACTGTGTGACGTCAGTGTGAATTTCGACTGTCTGATGTTCAGGTGTTGACACGGATGTTCCGCTAGGAGCGGGCCACGCACGATTTAGTTTCGGAAGAAACATTGGGGTTATGTATCCCTACGCCAGTGCATATAATGGCGTGTCTTGTGTTCCGAAATCGTCTTATTGCTTTATTGGCAGAACACTGATCTACTAGCGCCCAGGGTCGTTTTACGTGACATGGTTTCCGTAACGAACAGTTAGAGATCGTCTTCTTGCTTTTACAGCGAAAGTCCGTTGTCTACTTGCAAATTAGTGTCGTTATTACTTGATCATGGTATCGTAATACGAACGAGCAGTGACTAATCATTAGCAATCCACTGAGCTCTTACGGGCTATTGGAGGCTACGTGCATTTCATGGGTCCATCCATACCATGGGCTGTCGGTAATAACTTACCACGCCTAAAAGGATAATCAGTCGTAAACATTTCATCGAAAAGTCATGCGAGAATGGAGACGTGAACAAGCAGTTCGAGAAGGAAGAAAGTGGAGTGAACCAGTCTAACGTGTGTAGATATTTTGTGTACGGACGGTACAGTGTGCATATACGTAGGTGGCTGTTTGCCTGGGTCTGATATGGCCGTAAGTGTTTGTTGCTCTCAGAGCCTAAATTCAGTGGCAAGGTACTGTATTATTCACGAGTGTATGAAAGGTATTTTGTGTTGTATATTATGTATATATGTGTATAGTACAGCCAATAGATTATCTCTTTAAAATTCATGTGTGTTTATATTCCTGTCTTGCATGAACCTGGTTGCATCAGCGAACGCATGCCAAATGCCCTACACCTGGGATAAGGTGTTTCATAGTCGGGGCAACAGTTATGTATGTTATTCTATTTTATTCAGAAAGACCCATATGGTCAACCTTGGTGCCCATTCAAAGTCGGGAAAACTTTAAAATCACTTGTGGCCTGTATTTAAAGGCAGTAAATTCTGTAGGTTTGTGTTAATGAGGGTAGTTAAAGTTAAATCAACTCCAGCGAGAAGGAGATGAGAGTGTTTCACAGTGGTGGCCGAACGGTAGGATATCTTACAGGGGAGTCTTCACTCTCGTTTACGGTCCGCGGCAAACTTCTATGAAGAAGGTATCCAAAAACTTGTGCCACGCTATGACAAATATGTTAAACAGATTGCCTCGGATGTAGGGTTTGGCATCTATGTAGAGAGGAAACGATTAGCTCAGGACAGGGAGGCATGGAGCTCTGCATCAAACCAGTCAAAGGACTGAAGACTCAAACAACAACATAGTATAGTAAAACGTTGGAATTTGTGGCGAAGTTATGTTGAAAATGTATCTGTTTTGTATTCCAATATTTTTAGCCTACTTTTCACATTTTGCAAACACGAGGAAAAAGTAGACTTATGAGATCGATCCGTGAAAATGTGTGTCTGTCTGTCTGTCCTTCTGTCTGACTGGCTCTGTGTGTGTCCCCCCCCCCTATCAACTCCTAAACGGCTGCAGCTATCAAAACCAAATTTGGTAAGAGCAAATACCTGAATATCTCAAGGCATATTTTAAATTGACGTCAGTGCTACCAACTGCTGAAAAATCGCAATTGTAATTCGAGCTCAATGTTGGATATCTCAGAAGTTATGCAAGCGAACTGGTCCAAAATTGGCACACACATAGACAATAGCATTCCAGATTAATTTTCAGAAGACCATACGCGCCGATATTGCCAACATGATTCTAAGCCTGCCGTAGGTCCAATTTCTAAATGCAATTAACTTCTAGACTATCGATTGGATTTCAACCAGATTTCGTATGTACTATGTGTACTACAGCAGATATGACTGTGCGTATTCTAATGAGCCACCAGGGCTGCCAACTGTTAATAAATACTCTCACTATGTTTTTACCCGAAAGTCAATATATCAGAAAGTATGAAAGCCAACAGCTCTAAACTTTGCACACGTATAGTACCTGATATTCTACCTTCGTTTGGTGTAACTTATATACATCAGTGCTGCCAACATGATTCTAAGCCTGCTGATAGGTCCAGTTTTTAAATGCATATAACTCCTATACTAACAAATGGATGTCAACCAAATTTCGTATGTGCTTTGTGTACCATAACAGTTATGACTATGCGTATCCGTAAGAACAAGCAGGGCTGCTAACTGTTAATAAATACTCTCTCTATCTGTTTAATCCTAATATCAATATATCAGAAAGTATGCAAGTATTCATCTCTAAAGTTTGCACACGTATAGTACCTGACATTCTAGATAAATTTGGAGTAACTAATATACCTCAGTGCTGCCAACATAACTCTAAGCTTTCTGATAATTTCAATTTTTATTTACATGTAACTTCTAAACTAACAAATGGATTTTATCCAAAATTGGCATTATAATAGATCGTAATATTTTCAGATTAATTCTGAGCGTCACATACATACCATGGTTACCAACATGATGTTACGCGCACTGATAAATCCAATATCAAAAAGCATGTAACGTCCATACTATCCAGTAGACTTCAGCCAAATTTTGGATGTGCATTCTATACCTTAAGAGATGGAACTAAGTCAGACTATTCAGAGTCACCAGGGCGGTCTACAGTTGTAATTTACTCTATTGCTCTATTACTTTATTTCGTTATTATTCTAGATAGGTGTATATACATTGGCATCAATCTGAAATTTTAAGAAAAGTAGGCTCTTTAGCTCATCACGGAACTGAAAATGAAAATCCACAGCCTGCTTCCAGTCTTCGACCGGGTCAGGAATAGAATGAATGAAGCCCCCATCTAGCGGCGAGGATATGAACTGTGCCGGCTGCCGAGGACGCACTCCTCTGGGACAATGATTAAATGAATGACAGATGAAATGAAATGATAGTGGAGAGTGTTGCTGGAATGAAATTATGACAGGGAAAACCGGAGTACCCGGAGAAAAACCTGTCTGCCTCCGTTTTGTCCAGCACAGATCTCACATGGAGTGACCGGGATTTGAACCACGGACTCAGCGGTGAGAGGCTGGCGTGCTGCCGCCTAAGCCACGGAGGCTTAGTTCATCACGGAACTACTTGTTCTATTCTATACCTAACGAATACTCATCAAGAATTTTTATAATCTGTGTCAAGAAACAGTAGGCTACAAATTTTCACACCCATATTCCTCATTTCTACGTTGTTTTTCAAGACAACAATATTGTATGCTTAATTTACAACATTTATTGCAACAGATCTGTTTTTTTGGAAAGTTTTACTATGTGAACTTTAGATCTACAGTAGTACTAATCATCATATACCAGCTGAAGAAGGTTTTCAATTAAATAGTTATTGACTTTAGGTGAAAATGAAAAGTTTATAATTACACGGTAAAAAGGTATCATATTCTATAAATATGTACTTATCAATAAATGTGCCTGAATATGTATATAATTATAAAAACCGCAAAAATATGTAAATGAATGGAAAATGTTTAGTTATATAAAAATGTTAGAACAAATAACTAAACCTTCACCATTGGCTAACATCAATGATCAGTCCCAGCATGTTACCACTGCTTCCACATTGCCTCTACGTAAAACACAAATAAATGTCTAAAACTTAGTGGCTATAGGGTAAGAAAGAACACTCGAAAAGACATTCCCCGTGAAGAACGTATGGTAATGTTGTGCTCTGTTGGTAGATGTATCCATTTACCCGCAGCAAAAGCACTCCAATTCGTATTTGTTGAAATGATTCGAGCGCAGCCAACAATACTGTAGGTACGGTAGTGATTAAAGCTATTTGGATCTGATGATACTCGCTTGTCGAGAGAAACACGTCATCCCCTAGTCCGTAACAATATATATAAATCGTAATCACATGTAATTTCTTTGAGGTTATTTCCAATATTGTCACAACTAGTGGGGCGTGATTATTATTATGATCTCCCTGCTACAGCTTTTGAATGCTCACAAGTTTATAAACCTAAGCATGATCCACGTATTGCCTTTTCAGAGAATCACAAATAGACAGCAAAATGATGGTAAGCACCGCGATCAGAACTTGGCATTACATCATCGATTGGTACAGTTCTCTTCTCAGTAAATATTAGTTACTAACTCAAGGAATATAAGAAATTCCTCTCGGCACGCCCCAATGCGGAGGTAGATTTCACCGGGAAAACTAGGGGGTAGGCTATAATAGGCAAAATATGCAGGTTTTCGTAGACGATCAGGCCTCATTTTTGCTAGAAAGTATTTGACAATTGGAGCTTAATTAACTTATTTTTTCGTCTTTCTATGCATATTTTAAACATTTTATTGTCTTATGGGGACGGTAACCTCCTTGTCATTTGGGATACATTTTTAGCCTATTTTCATTTATATAAAAAAAAGGCTTATGAGATCACCTTTTGTCCGTGTGTCTGTCTGAGTGTGTGTGCGTGTGTGTGTGTGATGCTGTGAGTGATAGTGTGTGTCCCCCTAATAAATTCTAAAGGCTGGAGCGATTTCAATGAAACTCGGCAAGTTCATAGCACTATTCCGTGCCCTTCAAATTTTGTTACGTCTCACGAATCCAACATGGCGCTGTGCGTAATATTTCACCAGCATTCAATATCTCCAAAACTTTTACCGATATCACCCTGAAATATTGTACGGTGATAAAGGGAACTACTTGAAGTTCACCTATGTGATTTTTGAAAACCTCGTAACTACAAAACCAACATGGCGGCCAAGCGAATTTGCGACTTTTAAATAGACGTTTCTCGCGATTTAACCAACCAAACGCAATAAACCTTGGTACAGTATATGTTTATAGACATTGTAATGCACCGACATCCAACATCGTTCAATTGTTTGCATAACCTCAAGATGGCGGCTGTGCGAAATATTTCCTCGGCATTCTATCTCTCTGAAACTATTAGCGGTATCACCCTGAAATTTTGTACGGCGATAAAGGGCACAACTGGAAGTTCATCTATAAGACTTTCAAAAACGGGTTAAGGGAGGATGTAGGTGAAATTTTCATGAAAATGTTATTATTTTTATTTTCTGTAAAACTTGTATGTAGTTTCAAGATTATAATCCCAAAGTTTCATTGCTGTATTTCAATTCTAAGGGCGTCAAAAAAATCGAAACGTTATGGCGCCATGCCCCCTATTTTGCTGTCAGCAGCACAGCTGGACAGGAATCCGTATATATCTTGCCACTCTGAGCGTCATTGCGAGGAAATGATTGAGGCTATTGTTCGGAAGGCTGTGGACAAGATTGCGGCTGTTCCGGCTCTTTGTTGTTGAGTAACCATAGATACCACGGGGTTAATAACTGTGTGTTACCTGTGATAAGCGTTTCTGTCGAATATTTTTTTCCAGTTGTTGATTAGGCTACTGGTTTTTAACGTAAATATGCGGAGAATAAGTGGTAGAGTGTTTAAGAGTGGAAAGGAATAGGATTCAAGGTGCAGGTACCGGTACAGTGAAGGGAATCGTCCCGCAAATTTTGAATTGGAGTGTAACTACAAAAAAACTACAAAAAAAACCAGTGATGGTATTTTACCTGACATTAGCTCTGAAGAAACTTCTAATACTTGTTTCAGATTAATAGAATCGAACTACTTACTTAGTTATTGAGGTTTAAAGGGGCTGAACTACGAGGTCATCTGTGACGCAATTCATAACAATGTACGTGTGCCAATTGTGGTTCAATGTCTATGAAATTGCATGATGATGGTACAGAAAGGATTGGCATCATTAGAACACTACATGTTGTTTATGAGAAGTGCAAGGCAGACAGTAAGTTTAAAGCATCCCTTATAAACAAATAGGTTTATGATGCGTAGGTGTGGGAAGGGGAGCTGATTTATTTTGTGGCTTGATAAGTGTGCCACCACCTGTCAATAGTTTTACAAATCTCAACACAAGATTGCTAATTTCCTTGGAAGAAGTTGCCAAAACAAACTTACTAGCAGCAAAGGAACTAGTAGAAGCAGAAGATGATGAGGAGTATGGCCTGCACTGAACTCTTCAGCTCTAGGCATTGCATTGTAATATGAAGATAAAACTTCAAATTAAATTTTCCGAAAATGACATTCTTTCACTTATAAGGTGCATTTTCTCAGACACTACTGCATATAAAGCAACCAAACTTGGTAGTCTCCTTCTAAATAGGACTGTGCACAATCCTGTGCACCAGAATTTTAATTTTTGGCCTATTATAGAAGTGATGATATGGATAAGAACATTTTTATGCAGATTTTTTTGCAATAATATTTTTTTATTTTTTATTTGAGCAATTTAAAAGATACCAAAATTCTGTTGCACAGGATTTTAAATTGAGCCTTTTTAAATCTGTGATAAAAATATCAGAAATAAATACCCAGTAGTTCTGCAGAAAATGCACGTTAAAATATTCAGGAAGGGTACAATATTTATTTTTTTCTATTAAGATTCTATGTTAATATTGAGTTAAAAATGCAATGCAACATCAAGCCGCATGTTGACAATAACCATACAAAATATGAACTAAATATCTCTAAAAATGAAGAAGTTATGGACATTTATCTACGGCCATGTTTTTTACCTACGTCCTCCCTTAACTACAAAACGAATATGGCGGCCAAGCGAATTTGAAAATTTTAAATAGACCTTTCTCGCGATTTAATTATTCAAACTCAATGAAACCTGGTACAGGAAACATTTATACACATTGTAATGCACTGGTTTAGAATTTAGTTCATTTGTTTACATAACCTCAAGATGGCGGCTGTGCAAATTTTAAAATTAAGCTTTTATTTCTTGTGTCTTAATCATGCGATCGAAGTAAAAGTTTGAATAATGAACCTAAGCAATAATTTTCCTTTAATGGTATATGACTCTATGGCATATACATTGAACCCTTGCAAAGAAGCTTATGAGACTCTGTTTCGGGGGGTGTGACAGTCCATATCGTAAGTTGTTGTTAAAGCGCTTCATTAACATGCAGGGTAACATATAACAAAATAATATGCAGGAAAAAGTGAAGCCATGGTTAAAAACAAATGAATTTAATAACAAATCACCTACCTATACAAAAGAATTAACAAAACAAACTCCCAAAGACTCCCACTGAATAATATAAAATATGCCAACACTAGGCCACATCTCTGGAGAGATTAAATACACGGACAAAGTGTCCTTAAGAAAAACAACAATAGTGACCATAAATGCGCGTGTGCAGTTCTGCATGCTTCACGATGTGTACAATCGAATGCATGATTCGTCATCATCCAGAATAAACATTCAGACAACGAATCCACATTGCTTAGAGCTAGACAGACGCGGGGAACAACTATACGACACTTAAAACTAAACCGACACTTCCTATACTTAAAATATACAACACAATAATTTCCGCATGAAATTGGAATAAACTGCCGTAGCAAAAACATTACTGCCTAAAAACTTAGGACTTCTCACACAAATCAACACAAGTAACTTAACACGTGACCAAAAAAGAAAATACACATATGACCGCCGTCAAATTTACAAGTACACGACCACTACACCACACGGGTGTGACATCCAAAAATTACATGAATTGAGTCATAAACAAGATCAATAGGCTCAAAGCCAACATTTACATTACTAACACAATAATCTATCCATACAACATGCACTAATCCGTCACACACATGGCGAACTCCCCAATTAATTATGGTTCAAAAATAACCATCACAATGAACAGGTTTGCTACTTGAAAGCTTAAAGGGGCCAGTCGGATAACAGGACTGCCTATCAAAATAAGTCACCAGGCGAGACGGGCGATTTGTGGAAATCTGCAAATCTGTCAACCCACGTGTGTATCGAAGAAGCGTGCCCCAAAGCACCATAATACGTGTGTGTGTGTCAGAACCAAATATCCCGGCATTTCCACTAGGAAATCCAAGAAATCAGCATATGGACAAGGACAGCGGTCTCCCTAGAGCACTCTGCCTTTCCATAAAAATAAAAATAAAAATATGAGGGCGGTAGGACCTCTACCCCTCTTCACGTAGAATCAACACACACACCTGACACAGTAACACACACAGAATCACATGTATGGGTTTGACAGACCCTGAAATAAAAAGACATAAATATTTTCCACTCGCTGGCGCCACCGTTCCACGCCGTGACTAATTAACCTGAAATGGACTCAAAAAAATCTATCAAATTAGAACGAAGGTGTTCTACATTTACATCTTAAATCGTTGCACTTGGCAACCCTAATATGACTAATAACCTGTTCAGCAAACATCTTACAGTAATTACCTCCCTATCCTATCACAAATATGAACTTTAATAAAGCACCACTTATCGAATGTAACGGGTTTCGCATTTGCATGGATAAAACATCACGTACACGCGCCGTGCACATTAAATATGACTCCAAGAGAAACAAATATACAACAAACACTTTGGCCACGCGCCAACGTACATTTAAAACAATTAGTGTCGGTACAAAGAAAAACACTCTAAAACAAGAAAAGACAAAATTAACTATTTACAAAAGTTCCCACGCCAATCTAACTACATAATTAAATAATCAATTGTTTGTACATCACCGTCTCAGCTTGCAGAACATTATGACATCCATCTCAGCCCATTTCCCCTATGGAAAAGTTAGCACTCCATATTCGTCTTCGTTGAAGCGCCGGACGTCATCCCAACTCCTGACCACACGTTGGACATCTTGATGTAGTCTCCTTAGAAGAAAAGTTCAATGATATTATAATGTGACCTGGCTATAATCGCTTGTGGGTTACTAAATTCGCCCACAAATAGTCCTATGCGATTAATTACGAAGACTTTCCCTAAATATCGCTCACACACGCGCAATACACACATGAAAAATACACTTAAAAATATACATGAAATACACACTTCGAGTCCAAAGCTACTGGCTCGACAAACAATTTACAAAGACTGCCTGACTCACAGTCGCTATCTTGCTCGGTAATCTACTGCTCTGCTCTGCATGACCTTCGCTCGGGTGAGCGCTAATTAGAATGTTACAAGTTCTTCCCCCTAAGAGCTGAAATAGTTGTCTTTAAGATAATATTACACGTTTCAAATCATCACGCACGCTGGCGTGAATTTAGCTCACAGATCTCACAAAGTAATTGACTTCAAATAATTAAGAGCGTTAAAATTTGCTGCGCAAACTAGCGTGAGTTTAGCTCATCAGAGCTCACAAATAAAATAACTTCAAATATATCAGAGCGTTAAAATCGTTATACAAACGGGCGTGAAGTTAGCTCACAGAGCTCACACACAGAAAGACATCGAACAGCTTCTCGTCGAACAATTTATTAGAAACTGACAGGGTACGGAGGAGCGGGGGGGATTTAGAAAAATTTTCCAGAGTTTTCATCTCACACAGATGGGACTAGTATCAATCTTCATCAAATAAATCAAACGTCTCATCGCACTCGTGCGGAGATAATTCCGATCGGCGGTTCTTTAGATAATCAATTCCGCGCGCTTTTTACCACTGACGCCTTCCATCGCGTGATATTGGCGTGGTCTCTTCTGATTGGTTGATTCAATCGTAGGTCGGTCGTAAGTAACTCGTGACCATTCCTTTATGATTCCAATTCTGGTGCAAGTTGTTACACAATTTGGCCTTGAACTCAGCTTACCAGGCCGTTCTTCAAGAATAGCTACAAGCTCAACCTCTGTGGCAATCATTGCGACACGCTAGCCTGCCTTTATTCACGTCAACTTCCTCATGTACTGTCTGGGCTGCAGTAATAATAATAATAAATTATGAATGCTTATTTATCGTAGATCAATAAGGGTTCACTTATCCTCAGCAAGGTTTTGAAATTCGAAGCAAGTAATTGATTTGGATTTCAAAAACAATATCCACAGTAGTAACAACAACATCTCTTTAGTATCCCACTCAGCTGCTCGAGTATATAGTCCACTGACCCAATTAGTGTGTGCGCTCCCTCGCCGGAATGTCATTCATACTTCTTCGCTAGACCTCCCCCTTCTCCTCACGTGATTGCCACTCCTGTCGTCTCAGCTGCTTGTTGTTTACAAAACAAAGCGCTCTCTCTCCGGCGCTCCACGTACATTTGAGTGTTGGCTCTCAAAATAAAATTTTGCAATACGATTTTGCATACATCATCCCGCTTATTCATCAAATGGTTCCCTTCTGTAATATGATTTTAAGTTGGCGCTATTAAAAACAGATTTAGCACCAGTGCTCACTTCTTCAAGCCTGTAAGCATTGTTACCCAGATTCTTAATGACACGGAACGGGTCAATAAATTTTGCACAGAATTTGGCAAAGACTTTGTTCTTGGGGTCAGAGATCGGTGGTCTGCGAATTCTTTCCTCTGTATCTTCTGAGTCTTCGGTCCGCTTGGTTTCTCATGTGCTCTCTCGTTCGCTGGATTCGCAACTCATGCGCTAATAGTGGATCCCTTGGGCATGGAATAATCTTGTCCCAAGACCTCTCTGGCAACCTGTTGTGGTGTACAATTAGTGGGACTTGCCCCGTCGACTCGTGCTTAGTGGTGTTCATGCACATCTCAATCTCTCCTACCTTGTCAACCCATTTATTATGATCGTTAGGAATCATTACTCTATAGTATTTGGCAACACAGCGAATCGTTCTCTCGCTCGGATTCCCACAAGGATGACGAATGCTTGAAAATATGTGTTTTATTCCTAGGCTCTCCAGACCTTGCCTAAAAACATTGCTCGTGAAATAAGTACCATGATCTGATAAAATGGATTCCGGCTTCCCAAGCATCGGAATAACTTTGTTTTGAATTCTACTGAGGACTTGTTTCGATGTCGTCTTCTGGATTGGACACAACACGACCATCTTTGAAAATACATCGACACACACTAGAAGATGTCGGCATCCACGCTTTCCTTTGACTAGAGGGCCAAAACAGTCAATAGCGAGCATCTCGCATGGTTTCTGAGGTAATAGTGGTCTTGGAGGTTGTTTCATAATGAAGTTGTTCGGTTTAGTGCGCTGGCATGCGTCACAAGTTCTTATCACTTCCACAATGGTGAATCGCATCTTAGGCCAAGTAAAAGTCTCCCCTATCGTAGGTTCAGTCTTATCCGTGCCGATATGTGCTAGGCTCTCGTGGACATGCCACGTCAATCCTCTCTGTAGTGATGCTGGAACTAGGATTCGCAGTTTGGTATGATGCTCATCCACATACTTATGCAACAAGTTATTTAAGTAGTGAAATCTCGCTACTTTAGCACGGGCCTCTCGGTATTCAGGTGAATCTGGTTGTAATTCCTTCCTATAGAACTTGATCATCATCATCATCCATGGGTCTGCTTCTTGCTCCTTCCGAATTTCCTTTAATTTCTCCAAAAACTCACGAGCCTTAGGTGTTAGTGTTATAGTGTGAACTTCCGCTGTTACTTCGTTCTCGTCCTCAGGATTCCTGCTCAAGGCATCTGGTATGACGTTCATCTTTCCAGGGCAATGCTCTATCGTAATGTCAAACTGCTGTATGTAGATGGACCAGCGCGTAACTCTCTCACTTGCCATCGTCGTCTTGAATAAAAATGTCAGTGCATGGTGGTCGGTTCTAACAATAATGGAATAGCCGTAGATCATCTTACGCCACTGTTGAAGAGAATATAAAATTGCTAGCAGCTCAGGCTCCGTCACGGTGTAGTTCCTCTCATGCTTCCTCAATTTACGACTCGTAAATGCCAAATACGATCTCTTCTTGGGTTCTTCAGCGTCCTCTTGGTACAGCATAGCACCGATTCCAATCAATGAAGCGTCTGCTTGAATAATAAATCTCTTCTCAAAGTCCGGATATCCAAGCTTCACACAGTTTTCCAATAAACCTTTCGTGGCTCTAAAAGACCTGTCGCACTCCTCATTCCATGACCATCGATTTGCCTTCTTTAACATCTCTTGCATAGGTGCTACTGTTTCTGTGTATCCAGGGCGATTTTCTTTGAATAAGCCTGTCACTCCCAAAATGCTCTTACATGCTTGACTTTAGTTGGTGTGGGAAATTTCTTGATAGCATCAATCTTGGCTGGATTAGGTCTCACGCCCTCAACATCAATTGTATGCCCCAAATATAGAATCTCGCTCTGGCAAAAGTGTGATTTCTTTAGATTAATTTTGAAGTTCATGGTTCTCAGGTTATCCAGAAGTTTATTTAAGTTTATCAGGTGTTCCTCCATTGTTTCAGATGCAATTAATATGTCGTCAACATACCTCGTAGTGAAGCTCTTGACCTCCTCAGTCAGATTCCTATCGAGTGCTCTTATCAGTGCACATCCAGCAGTTTTCACGCCAAAGGGCATTCGAGACCAGATATAACTTTGGTTATCGAATAAAAATCCCGTCAACAGTTGAGATTTTTCTTCAAGTTCAAGATGGTGGAAACTATTTGTCAAATCGACACTCGAATATATCTTCTTTCCACGGAAGCCTTTCAAAACATCTTTGATCCTAGGTGCTTGGTCATGCTCAACTAGCAGTTTACTGTTCAAAACTCGCGCGTCTAGGCATAGCCTAATTGATCCATTTGGCTTGGCCATAGCCAATATTGCGTTCAGGTACGGGGTTGCTGCTTTCCTTATCATGCCAGATTCTAATAAATTAGTAATGATGTCCTTCACCTGAGCAAAATGTTTCTCTGGGATCGGGTACAATTTACTTTTAAATGGGGTCCAGTCTGTAACTTGCATGGCATATTGAAAATTTAAAACTTTTCCAGGTACGGTGTCAAAAGCTCCTTTATGTAATCTCAAAATTTCTTCCAGTTTTCTTCTATCAGGTTCCCCTACTATGGCCTCCTTAAGTCGCTCCTAAAGTAGAATTTCAAATTTAGTTCCGCTAATTTCTTCTTCCGCCAAATGTACCCAAAGTTCCTGCGAAATATCTCGGCTGTCAATTTCCACCACTGCAGTCTAGCTTACTCGCTCCTCCGTCAAGTTCTTATCTCCGGCCTCATTAGTGCATTCCTCAATGACCCAAGTATTCGCCTCTCTCTCTAGTGGACTCTCTTCCATGTTTAAACCCACGTGATCCAACCCCTCAACTTGTTTGAAACTTACAGTGTTGTTATGTAAGTCAATTACAGCATGAAAATCACAGATGAAGTTGGCTCCCAAAATAATGTTATAGTTCATCTTCGGTATGACAATGAATGTTTGCGAAGAAAGTGTGGTTCAATATTTCCAGGTCTAAATATGCTTGCTGTTTACAATTGATGGTCTTGTCAGGAATTACCCCTCTGTCTTTCATTAGCGGCACAGGCATAATTGGAACAATTTGTTTTCTTCCGATTTCTTTTACCAAAACTTCAGTGACTAAGCTCACCTGGCTACCTGTGTCAATTAAACATCTCACCCTCATAACTCCGATATGTGCGTAAATAATTGGCAATTGTCTGATGACATTCTCTCGTTCTTTCACCACTTCCTCCAGGCAATCGTCCGGGAATGCTACCCACTCTTCTATATTGGCCACGACCATCACTTCTCGCTCCCTGGCGTCCTCCGTTTTCAGACTATAATTTTTTAGTTCAATTGAAGTTTTTTTTTATCCCGGGGCCCATTTGTTGTGTTCCGCCGGTTGTCATCGCGCCTCTCCTGTTGCCTCAATAAACTTTCTGCCCCCTATCCTTGATGATTGTCTGGGCTCTGTCTGTTTGCCATTGCACGCCCCCACTTCTCTTTTTCCGTCTCTTCGGCATTTAATTGGTCTAAGTATTTTTGTGACTCGACATACCGCTCGTCCCAATTGTTGCGATAGTCTCCCCTATTTTCCTGGCGATAGTTTCTCGCGTTGTTCCACCTGCCATCTCCATTTCTTTGGTAAGGTCGACCCTGTCTTTGGTTTCCCCTCCAATTGGTGTATTCCCGCTGGTACGTCCATTGATTGTGCTGGTTTTGGTTGTTTTGGTTATATCTCTCGCGGTTATTCTGAAAATTTCGATTGTTTTGGTTGAACTGGTTCCGGCCGTCGAAATCTTGCCTTCTCGGTGTGGACTGTGTTCCTGTGGACTGAGTTTTCGTTTGGTTCCCCTGGCTGTGACTATTCTGGAGTCCCTGAACCACTTCTGCCGTGTTGACACATTCCATATTTCTCCTTCCCGTCTGTGGACTCACCATACTCGTCTCGTCTAGGTGTCGGAGTTTTCTTCGGCCTGCACTGCGGTCTGAATATTTCCGGCTACTAACAGCTGTTGAATGTGCATGGGAAGTTGTTTCCCGATGGTTAGAACCATATTTTGCTCGCTAGGGGGGTCGTCAAAATCGCGGAATTTTACCAGCTGTTGGCTAAAGAATTCCGAAAATCTGGTCGGATGCGTGCTGTGGTATTTTCGTGTATACAGGTCCATTCTTAACCCCTGCTGTAAAGAAGGGCTCCAAAACTTCTTTAAAAATGCTTCTCGGAATTGAGCCATATCAGTGAAAGTATATTTAAAGCTTAGAAACCAGGTTAAGCTTGGTCCGTCTAAAAATTTCTCCACGAGTCTCAGCTGTTTTTCGGGGCCGATATGTTGATCATTGAAATAATCAGTCAACTGTCGTAAAAAGGCTTTGGGAGTAGTTCCTGAGTGTTCCTTGAATTTATCGGGCTTGAAATCGTTTCCCCTAATGACTTGGATTACTTGGGCGGGTGCCAAGATTGGTTGTGGTGTGGAAGTCTCTCCCCTGTACTCCTGGAATGCGTTGCTCGTTAATTTGGAACTTTGACCCCGGCTGTTATCCTCAGCCAACTTCAAGCCTACCGGACTCCCAATGCTTTCCTGCTTTTCTGGTACATTTTCAGCCGAAAATAATGTAGCATTCTCCAATGATCTAATTTCGTTCTTAATTATTAAATCTGAGTGCTCTTGTAATTTAGATTTTACGCCTTCCTCCAAAGCCTGCATCCGCTTTAAAATTGTCAGCCTGTCTTCTTTATTTGCGTTTGCCTGCTGTTCCCAATCTCTTCGGATCCTACTTTTCAAACTGTTAATTTTCTCTTCGTTCCTTTCCTGACTCTTCTCTAGCTGTTCTTGTATCTGCTGTTGTGTTTTGCCTAATTGTTCTTCCAGATTATCCCGATTTTTAATGAGCTGTTCTCCTACCTCTTCTCTTATGACCTCTTGTGTTTTAACCAATTGTTCTCCGACTTCTTGTATCTGCTGCTGTGTTTTATTTAATTGGTCCTCTACGTTTTCACGCAAGTGCCTACGTTCTGTTTCGGGCTTGACCTCAAGTTTATCCATTTCTTTTATTAATTCCAGGACGTTGCTGTCGACTGAATTAATTTGTAGCTGCAATTTATCTTGTGTTTTCTTTATTCCCGCGGTGTTATTGACACATGCTGCCTCTATCTGCTTTAATTTATCTCCCACCATTTCGTCAAATTGTACGAGTTTGTTGTGAAACTTCGCCTCCAACTTTTTAATTTCACCCAATTGTTTGACGTTATTCCCTTCGACCTCACCTGCCAGTTTTTCTACCTCCCTAACACTCTGATTGATATCATTAGTGATCTTCTCTAACTGCTCTCTGTGTTACCGCCTGTTCTGTTAATTTGTGATTTAGTTCGTGAAATTGTTTATCAGTTTCCGATAGTTTGTGATTTAATTCGTGAAAATGTTTATCAGTTTCCGATAGTTTGTGATTTAATTCATTTAATTGTTTATCAGTGTCCAATTTCTGGACCTCTAATTGGACCGAAATATTACCGCTCATGTCGTGTAACTGTTTTTCACAATTCTCGCTCTGAATTTTAAACTGTTCTTTTAATTGTTTGTTTTTGTGCTCACGCTGAGCTTCTAATTGTTCTTTTAATTGTTTATTTAATTGTTTCTCATTGTCTTCGCTCTGAATTTTCAACTGTTCTTCCGTTTTCGCGGACATTTGGATCGACATCTGTTCTAATTGTTTTTCCGTTTTCGCGGACATCAGTTCCAACAATCCCTTGATCTCCTCAACACTCGCCATTGCACAATACACAAATATAATCGGAGAAAACAGGGTCATGCACCAAGATTTCAGTCATCCACACGCATACATGTCATAACATTTAAATATTACTGATTCTAATTTAACAAAATTTTCAGTAACAAAATTTACTGGATAAAATTACTCTTATTCCCAAACAAAAAAAAAACCCCTAGTGATCTGCTTTTAAATTCCTAACCAACAGAATTTACAAAGAACACCAATTAACCGAAGTTAATTAAATGTCAAATATAAGGCAACACCTTCCTGCTTTGACTGAGTTCAAAAATATGCAAATTTCTAATTTTAATGCCGGGCGCCAGAACAGGTTTATAACAAATACAATATCGAATTCTAACCTTGTTCAATATCTCTAACTTTAGGAACTCAGTGATTTTACTAATGCACATGGCGGTACAACATCGCCTCAATTTACTGAATTTACTTTGCCCGCTTGACCTGACATTATTTCTCAACGAAATAAATATGAGATCAGCGAAGCAACGACAACAACAGTCCCACTTGGGCAGCCATTTTTGTTTTATGAACCCTTGCAAAGAAGCTTATGAGACTCTGTTTCGGGGGGTGTGACAGTCCATATCGTAAGTTGTTGTTAAAGCGCTTCATTAACATGCAGGGTAACATATAACAAAATAACATGCAGGAAAAAGTGAAGCCAGGGTTAAAAACAAATGAATGTAATAACAAATCACCTACCTATACAAAAGAATTAACAAAACAAACTCCCAAAGTCTCCCACTGAATAATATAAAATATGCCAACACTAGGCCACATCTCTGGAGAGATCAAATACACGGACAAAGTGTCCTTAAGAAAAACAACAATAGTGACCATGTATGCGCGTGTGCAGTTCTGCATGCTTCACGATGTGTACAATCGAATGCATGATACGTCATCATCCAGAATAAACATTCAGACAACGAATCCACATTGCTTAGAGCTAGACAGACGCGGGGAACAACTATACGACACTTAAAACTAAACCGACACTTCCTATACTTAAAATATACAACACAATAATTTCCGCATGAAATTGGAATAAACTGCCGTAGCAAAAACATTACTGCCTAAAAACTTAGGACTTCTCACACAAATCAACACAAGTAAGTTAACACGTGACCAAAAAAAATACACATATGACTGCCGTCAAATTTACAAGTACACGACCACTACACCGCACGGGTGTGACATCCAAAAATTACATGAATTGAGTCATAAACAAGATCAATAGGCTCAAAGCCAACATTTACATTATTAACCCAATAATCTATCCATACAACATGCACTAATCCGTCACACACATGGCGAACTCCCCAATTAATTATGGTTCAAAAATAACCATCACAATGAACAGGTTTGCTACTTGAAAGCTTAAAGGGGCCAGTCGGATAACAGAACTGCCTATCAAAATAAGTCATCAGGCGAGACGGGCGATTTGTGGAAATCTGCAAATCTGTCAACCCACGTGTGTATCGAAGAAGCGTGCCCCAAAGCACCATAATACGTGTGTGTGTGTCAGAACCAAATATCCCGGCATTTCCACTAGGAAATCCAAGAAATCAGCATATGGACAAGGACAGCGGTCTCCCTAGAGCACTCTGCCTTTCCATAAAAATAAAAATAAAAATATGAGGGCGGTAGGACCTCTACCCCTCTTCACGTAGAATCAACACACACACCTGACACAGTAACACACACAGAATCACACGTATGGGTTTGACAGACCCTGAAATAAAAAAGACATAAATATTTTCCACTCGCTGGCGCCACCGTTCCACGCCGTGACTAATTAAACTGAAATGGACTCAAAAAAATCTATCAAATTAGAACGAAGGTGTTCTACAATTACATCCTAAATCGTTGCACTTGGCAACCCTAATATGACTAATAACCTGTTCAGCAAACATCTTACAGTAATTACCTCCCTATCCTATCACAAATATGAACTTTAATAAAGCACCACTTGTCGAATGTAACGGGTTTCGCATTTGCATGGATAAAACATCACGTACACGCGCCGTGCACATTAAATATGACCCCAAGAAAAACAAATATACAACAAACACTTTTGCCACGCGCCAACGTACATTTAAAACAATTAGTGTCGGTACGAAGAAATACACTCTAAAACAAGAAAAGACAAAATTAACTATTTACAAACGTTCCCACGCCAATCTAACTACATAATTGAATAATCAATTGTTTGTACCTCACCGTCTCAGCTTGCAGAACATTATGACATCCATCTCAGCCCATTTCCCCTATGGAAAAGTTAGCACTCCATATTCGTCTTCGTTGAAGCGCCGGACGACATCCCAACTCCTGACCACACGTTGGACATCTTGATGTAGTCTCCTTGGAAGAAAAGTTCAATGATATTATAATGTGACCTGGCTATAATCGCTTGTGGGTTACTAAATTCGCCCACAAATAGTCCTATGCGATTAATTACGAAGACTTTCCCTAAATATCGCTCACACACGCGCAATACACACATGAAAAATACACTTAAAAATTTACATGAAATACACACTACGAGTCCAACGCCACTGGCTCGACAAACAAGTTACAAAGACTTCCTGACTCACAGTCGCTATCTCGCTCGGTAATCTACTGCTCTGCTCTGCATGACCTTCGCTCGGGTGAGCGCTAATTAGAATTTTACAAGTCTTGCCCCTAAGAGCTGAAGTAGTTGTCTTTAAGATAATATTACACGTTTCAAATCATCACGCACGCTGGCGTGAATTTAGCTCACAGATCTCACAAAGTAATTGACTTCAAATTATTAAGAGCGTTAAAATTTGCTGCGCAAACTAGCGTGAGTTTAGCTCATCAGAGCTCACAAATAAAATAACTTCAAATATATCAGAGCGTTAAAATCGTTATACAAACGGGCGTGAAGTTAGCTCACAGAGCTCACACACAGAAAGACATCGAACAGCTTCTCGTCGAACAATTTATTAGAAACTGACAGGGTACGGAGGAGTGGGGTGGATATAGAAAAATTTTCCAGAGTTTTCATCTCACACAGATGGGAGTAGTATCAATCTTCATCAAATAAATCAAACGTCTCATCGCACTCGTGTGGAGATAATTCCGATCAGCGGTTCTTTAGATAATCAATTCCGCGCGCTTTTTACCACTGACGCCTTCCATCGCGTGATATTGGCGTGGTCTCTTCTGATTGGTTGATTCAATCGTAGGTAGGTCGTAGGTAACTCGTGACCATTCCTTTATTCTTCCAATTCTGGTGCAAGTTGTTACACAATTTGGCCTTGAACTCAGCTTACCAGGCCGTTCTTCAAGAACAGCTACAAGCTCAACCTCTGTGGCAATCATTGCGACACGCTACCCTGCCTTTATTCTCGTCAACTTCCTCATGTACTGTCTGGGCTGCAGTAATAATAATAATAAATTATGAATGCATATTTATCGTAGATCAATAAGGGTTCAACATATAACAATCCAACATGGTGACCATCCGAAATATTTAGATGGATCTCAATATCTACGAATCTATTACAGCAATCAAACTTAATTTTTCAATGGTCATAGGGTCTATGAACATAAGTTCACCTATAGGACTTTCAATAGCCTGGTGATCACCAATCCAACATGGCGGCGACGTGAAATATAAATATTCACATGGTCGTTTCTCGCAATTTAACCATCCGAGTGCAGTGACACTTGGCACAGTAAATTCTTATACAAATGTTAATCCACTAGCATCTAATTTTTTTCAATTGTTTCCATAACCACAAGATGGCAGCTGTGCGAAATTTTTAAATCTCGTTTTAATTTCTTGTGTCCTAATCATGCGATTGAAGTTTGAATACTACACGTACACAATAATCTTCATGTAACAGTACATAATTCGTAAGACCTACTGGTGTATTCTTTGGAATACACGGTATGATAGAGTAAACTTTTACTGCTCTTTGCTGTAATTCTTTCTTTCCTTCTTCTCAAACACCAACAGTGATCTTCCATTTTCTCCTTGCTGTTTATGGTTTTCATGTTACTTGTGAGTCTGTTCTAGATATATATCTTCCATGACCCACCTAGCGTCATCTAGCAGCGAATCTCTGAAGTTCCTCAATTCTTCCCTGTTCAAGAGGACTTCCTTATCAATCTGGCCACCAGATCTCGTCGCCATCGTCAGCTATCATCTCCGTGATCAAGAGAACTTCGTCTACTTTTTCACCCACCAGGCTGCTCTAGTGTCGCCTACTATCAACTCTTTGTAGACCATTAATGAAGAAAATTTTTTTTTTTCTAAAGTTGTCTATTCTGATATGTATTCCTTTTGTTTCCTACCCCCACTCTTTTCCCTTCCCTGGTCCCTCTGTGCTTCGCTGAGCGTGTCTCACTTGTACGTCGGTTGCCGACTCAGTCAGTTGAAGCTCAACTAGAGCTAGTCTCCTCGACTCAAGAGGCAATCTTTTACTTCCACGCCATGTTGTGTAACATTTTTAATATAAGTTGAACGTGGTGTTAACTATTGTGGTTCAATAAAACAAACATGATATGAATAAATAATATACACTGTGGTGTGACCTTACCTGTGATAGTGTAATATAATAAGTTGTTGAGCGCCAGATCCCTATTTAAGACAGTGAATCGAAATTTATTGATTTAACCTCGGCTATCAGCAGTAGAGTCGAAACCACTTACCCGGGCCGTAGTGAGACAAAGTCATCTAACCAATCCGTATTTAATCAAGGAGTATGATTGCCCTAAAGTACCAACTACAATGAAAGAAATAGGCATTACGTTGAAGAGAATGAATTTATTAAATGCAAAAACAAAATATTAATAAAACAGAATAGTGATAGTCACACAATAGAATTTAAAATTACTCAATGCGGCAATTAATTATTTAAAAGAAAATGAATATTAAAATGAATTGAAAGTTAAATGAAGTTAAATTATAATAGAGACGATAGTTTTATTGAATTGTTGGCTCACCCAGTCGAAGATTCGTCATATTTAAGAAATGATCGATGATCTCGATGTTACGTCGCTTATGTTTAAAAAAATGATGTGATATCTCATTTACTATGAAATATCCTCATTAAGTACGTTGCCATCTGTAGAAAGACTCTTGATCAGGGATATAACCCATTATGTATTGATATAGATGTCGGCAAGACATCGTTCAGTGTCGACTCTCGGTGCTCAGTCCATTAGGACCCAGAAAGCAAGGTTACAACTTCCTTACTTCATTGAGAGCTGTAGATCAATGCGTCTTTTGTCGGAGTCGCAGGTACTAATGACTTCGTTGTCACGTGGTCTTCGACGGTCTCCCCCTCCAGTAAGCTTCCCTTTCTTCAGTGTTCATTCTCTCACGAGGGTTAATTGCACCACAATTTGTAATCTTTAGACGCGTACGTACCGTAGAAAATGGCGTGTTGGTTACACCATAGTGGGTTTCTTAACATCTCAGGAAAATGACGCAGTTTGCCGTGGTGAAATTCTTACTACGTCGTTCAGTTTGTGACGCACAGGGTTAGTCCATATCGCCAGTCTTGTTGCAATATATAATACTTCGTCTCTTTACAAGTAATTGTTAATAAAAATCTAATTGAATATAATAATCAAAACCGCTTACAATTATCTGATATAAAAATCATCTCATTGATGTACTAATTAATAAGAATAATAAATATGATAATTATAAATGAATAACCCTTTAAATATAACAGCTATGGGATCGAATCGTTACAATCGCCCCTGATATAAATAATTTAAAATAAAATGTAACATTATTTATATCACTACACTTCCTACACAAATGAATACAAATTTAAATATTAATACCCCCATAACGACAACATACAAATAATACCCTTCAACAATACATAAAGATATACAAGAACATACTCTTTTCACTTTACATATTTGTACTATCATTTCTCATTCTTCCAAATGTTCATAATGTTCATTCTTCTTTATATATGTTGTAAAAAAAATATACATAAATGTATTCTTCACAAAAAAATCATATTTTAACTTTCATTCATCTCATTCTTCCAAATGTTCATAATGTTCATTTTTTTTATATGCTGTAAAAAAATACATATAAAATGCCCTTCACTTTTATTTTTGACATATATGTCAACGCTGCACTCGTTTATATTTCGGTGATCGTATGCATGACATACAATTTTGGCTTCATCTCTTTTGAACGTAGTTTTTGTATATCAGTCTGGCGTAGAAGTACATTGTTGTAATACCAGCTGATTAACCCATAATAACTATTACAGCACACGATAATAGGATGCAAACAATACAATATTCCTTTCGTCTTTATAAAGGGATTACTCAAATGCAGTAAAATTTCAATAATTGAAGAAAAAAATAACTTAGCAAGATACCTAAGGCAATTCCTATTTCAGTGCATATGTCATACATGTAAATATTTCCCCAAATACATAATGACATCGAAATACCTCAAAGCAGTTATTAAACAGTTCATTTAAATATCCAAGTTACTACTCACCTGCCTTCGTGGCTTAATTCTTTCTTAGGCCACGGCCGCCTCCTTCCAAATTAATACTTCCTAAGTCTCCACGACTTCTTAACTTCTCATAAAACCATAATTCCTCTTTACTACTTCTCGAAAACAATAACTTGGATTTTCAAAATCACCAATAAACATAAAATTTGACTTCTCGTTCACTTTATAAAATTTAACTTAGCGTCAAGATATAACTTTACCGTAACGTCATTCCTTACTTACCATAACAAAATGATTAAGACTTGGACAAAATACTACTCAATACCTGAATTACGTATATCACTAAACTATTTCACAAAAACACATGACAAACTCCTCGGAATAAATATTTCGTTCCACAAAATATTAATGCTCTTATACTTTGAACTTAGTCTATTCATGATTTGACTTTTTGCTGAATGCCTATAAACCCCCCTTAGTTTTCTCTCAAAACTCTTAATTAAGTACCGTGTCCTCCAAACACCACTTCCTACTTGTTCTGACCGCCTGGACTATAGCTCACACTTGCTATACCAGAATCTCTCAAAACTCATCGTGACATCACACGTCACATACAAAAAAAAACTCCCCTATTCGTGGTATAATCCCACTTCTTCTTATTGTTACAGGTCACCTCTTACTGACCAATAACACACTAAATTTCAGCTAAAAAATCTTACATGCTTCGACTAATTCCTTGGAATAATAACATCACACTTAGCTTTCCTAACTATTGTCTTCCTAAAATAATGACAGTGTTCCAGTTGATAGTTAATAACACCGACACTCCTAATTCGCAAATATTCTCCCATAATCACTTCATAAAGCAAGTTCTGAGTTCTAACACAGTTCAGATACTTTCTTCTCTATCAAATTAAATGCGTAAATTACACCTGCCTTTAATTGAAACTTCATTATTATCCTTTAGGTATCTTCACCTTACATTACTAACTTATTCTTCCTTCAAAATATTAACTTATCTTTACTAACTCCGTATGACATAAATAAAACTTTAATTTCCTGTCTACTAAAAAAAATGATTTATCTTTAAATCCTCAAACGTCGAATTATAACAAATTCCTTTCAATATTAGTAAATATTATGTCAACCTTTTAATTATAATTATTATCTTTACTTTAACCTGTGTGTAGGACAACAATCTACCACATCATTAATTCGTTATTAATCATCAGTAACTTTTTACTACAAAGTGGTTTAGCTCAATAACAAGCCTTGTAATATCTTTAAAACCTGCGTAACTGTAACTCAAACTTGGACCATATTACCTTTGTAATCTCTTATTACCTTGTGTGCATACATCCATATATACTAAAAAAAAACTCCCAACATTAACTTCACGTAGTCCCGTAGACACCATAAAAAATCTCATTGCTCAACGGAATATACCTTGCTGACCTACTTCATCCTCCAAAAACCACTTCCTACTTGTTCATTTGGCATCTTACCAAAAACTTAAAACCACTTTGCTCAACGGCATTACCTTCGTTGGCCTACTTCTTCAAACTCACGTCCATTTACGTGAAAATACACACATACACACACACATATCTGTCACCAAGTAAGTTACCAGATGTCCTAATTAGTTACTACTTCCTCATTTCAACCCGATGTTGGTTAATTCATACAACGCATTACCATTAACAATTCTAAACCACTTATAAATTTCTCAACATATATCCGCTGATAACCTCGCTGTCCTCAACTGAAACTTCTTTATTAAATCAATACTTAATTCTTCAACTCACTAGTTTTATTACCACTGTATCATCTGATCTTCACTCACTTTTGAATTAAATCTTTATTACCATTATATTCTTAATTATGGTTGCCATAATAATTATTACTTTCTTTCGATTACTTACCTATGTAATAACCTTCCTACTTTTAAAATTTAATTCTTACTTCATCCAACTTACCTGCAGTTTAAGGACCTACATTCAACTTACCTGCATTGCTCAATAGCACGACAACCTCTGTCTTCAAAATTAAATAATTTTAGTCAATCTAAATCAATAAGCGTAGGCACTACGCGCCCCTTACCATCCTAACTTCACGACTGAATTAAAATTACACACAGCAGGTTCCTTATCTACCTCTGTTAAATCCTATTAAACTTCATTACTTAATATTTAAGTCATACGGAACAGTAACTATCGGTAATATAAATTTACATAAATACGTTCACTGGCATTTCACCGTTCTTACCACATTCATCTTCAATTCTATCTTTAACTAGAATTCCACATAATTCCTTCCGTGTTACATTAGTTTCTACTTCCTCTGTACTACATTCATCCATAGTAACACAGTACTTCGGCTTTCCCCCTCTCACATCCCCAAGTCTGGCTAATTCAGTACGCCACTGCACGTCATATGCTTTCTTTCTCTCTCTCATCCTGATTTCTTTCTCCTCTAGCAACTTAATTCTCTTTTCTTTCATTTTACTTCTAAAATATCTACCTTTAGGTTTCATTTTCATTTCTCCGTTACTATCACTTAATGCTCTCTTTAGCCGTGGACTACTGCTTCTGCTCTTATCTATCTCTCTCCTCCTCTTAACCTGTTTACTAATTATGTTCTTCTGACTATGACTTAACGCACGCTTCTCTGCCACTAATAATTTCATATTAACTTCCTCTATCACAGGACTAAATTCTTCCCTAGTTTGCCTATCTAATTTATCTATGATTGTCTGCATCTTAATCTCTTGGGTGCTTAGTACTTTCTTTATCTTACCTACTTCTATCCCTATCTTTTCTCTCATCTTCTTCACTTCTTTTTCGCTACATTCTATAGTCTCTTCTACAGCTATCCTGCGTTCATCTAAAATCTCCTTCAACTCTACTATGCTTTCTCCTACTATCTCCTCTGACGCTAATCTATTTTCACCTAAAATCTCGTCTGACTCTAATCTGATTTCACCTAAAATCTCCGCTATTTGCCGTTCCTCACCTAAGATCTCCTCCGATTCCAATCTGCTTTCACCTACAATCTCCAATGACTCTAATCTACTTTCAATTACAGTCTCCACTAATTCCAATTTGCTTTCACCTAAAATCTCGTCTGACTCTAATCTGATTTCACCTAAAATCTCCGCTAATTCCAATTTGCTTTCACCTAAAATCTCGTCTGACTCCATTCTACTTTCAATTATAGTCTCCTTACAGGCTGTCTTTACTGATTCTACTGCAGTTTCCCCTAAAGTCTCTACCACCTGCCTAGTTTCCACTTCTACCAATTTGCTAAAACTTTCACCTTGAGTTGCTATTTTCTCTTCAATCACAGTTACTATTCTTTCCTGAATCCTACTTTCTGCTGCTTCTAATTTCTTATCTACTGTCTTAATAATATCTTTAGCCTTCATCTCTACCTCCTCCTTAATTTCACCTCTGATTTCCTGTTTCACCCCCTGAATACTCTCCTGTAGCATATCATACTTCATACTTAATTCTCTATTCATCGTTTCCACAATATCTAGTTTTACATTATTCTCTTCCAATTTCTGATTTATTTTACTCATATCCTCTCTCATCTTTTGATTACTCTTATCTAATTTCTCACCTAAATCTCTACTCAATTCCTTCCTACTTTCCAAATTATCTTTCTTACTCTCTTCCATATTTTTATTCATATCTTTATCTAATTTCTCAAATTTATCATTGAATTCCTTCCTACTTTCTAAATTATCTTTCTTACTCTCTTCCATATTTTTATTCATATCTTTATCTAATTTCTCAAATTTATCATTGAATTCCTTCATACTTTCTAAATTATCTTTCTTATTCTCTTCCATATTTTGATTTAGCCTACCAATATCTTCTTTCATCTCCCTACTATTTTTATTCATACTCACATCAAATTTCGCACTTAAATCTCTACTCATCTGCCTTATGAGCGCAGTTAATGGATCTTCAGGAATCTCTATAGACTTTTCTTTCTCTAGACTACCACTAGTCTCAGGATGTACCTCTATATTCGTCTCGATATTTTCCTCTGAATTAGTGTCAGGGTTAACCTCAGGATTATTTTCAGGATTACTCTCAGGATTATTCTCAAGATTTACCTCCGACATCTTGGTATTATTCTCTACGCTCTCAACATCGCTACCGCTATCAACCTCCTTATAATTAACTTTCTTGACTGCATCCCTACTTCTCAACTGCCTCTGTTCCTCCTCCGACATCTTGAAGTACACCGTATAACAATTGCCCGTCCAAAATTTCACTTCACTTCACTGTCCCCCAAAAGCACTGACAATTTGCACTGAAATTATACACTCCTCTGACTAAATACCGAATGGTTTTCGTGCCCCACGTTGGGCGCCAAATGTAACATTTTTAATATAAGTTGAACGTGGTGTTAACTATTGTGGTTCAATAAAACAAACATGATATGAATAAATAATATACACTGTGGTGTGACCTTACCTGTGATAGTGTAATATAATAAGTTGTTGAGCGCCAGATCCCTATTTAAGACAGTGAATCGAAATTTATTGATTTAACCTCGGCTATCAGCAGTAGAGTCGAAACCACTTACCCGGGCCGTAGTGAGACAAAGTCATCTAACCAATCCGTATTTAATCAAGGAGTATGATTGCCCTAAAGTACCAACTACAATGAAAGAAATAGGCATTACGTTGAAGAGAATGAATTTATTAAATGCAAAAACAAAATATTAATAAAACAGAATAGTGATAGTCACACAATAGAATTTAAAATTACTCAATGCGGCAATTAATTATTTAAAAGAAAATGAATATTAAAATGAATTGAAAGTTAAATGAAGTTAAATTATAATAGAGACGATAGTTTTATTGAATTGTTGGCTCACCCAGTCGAAGATTCGTCATATTTAAGAAATGATCGATGATCTCGATGTTACGTCGCTTATGTTTAAAAAAATGATGTGATATCTCATTTACTATGAAATATCCTCATTAAGTACGTTGCCATCTGTAGAAAGACTCTTGATCAGGGATATAACCCATTATGTATTGATATAGATGTCGGCAAGACATCGTTCAGTGTCGACTCTCGGTGCTCAGTCCATTAGGACCCAGAAAGCAAGGTTACAACTTCCTTACTTCATTGAGAGCTGTAGATCAATGCGTCTTTTGTCGGAGTCGCAGGTACTAATGACTTCGTTGTCACGTGGTCTTCGACGGTCTCCCCCTCCAGTAAGCTTCCCTTTCTTCAGTGTTCATTCTCTCACGAGGGTTAATTGCACCACAATTTGTAATCTTTAGACGCGTACGTACCGTAGAAAATGGCGTGTTGGTTACACCATAGTGGGTTTCTTAACATCTCAGGAAAATGACGCAGTTTGCCGTGGTGAAATTCTTACTACGTCGTTCAGTTTGTGACGCACAGGGTTAGTCCATATCGCCAGTCTTGTTGCAATATATAATACTTCGTCTCTTTACAAGTAATTGTTAATAAAAATCTAATTGAATATAATAATCAAAACCGCTTACAATTATCTGATATAAAAATCATCTCATTGATGTACTAATTAATAAGAATAATAAATATGATAATTATAAATGAATAACCCTTTAAATATAACAGCTATGGGATCGAATCGTTACAGTTGGAACTTTAATCTCAACCGTCAAAGGGAACTTCACCTTCGCCATGAAGCAAACATAAGTACCGACTTCAGGTTTTAACCTCATTCTCATCGTCATTTAATAGCTACATGCTTTTAATGATCATTTTATAGGCAGTGTGAGATTACTATATTTGGTGCAATAATCATCCTTCGCGGGATTTTCCATGTTGAGCTTTGGTTTGTCTATGCCGATCTTAATAGGAAGCAGCATTTCTTATGCTTATTAAATGAGAGATCTTCTCACAACGTGGGATACCATTGAATTACCCACTGTCTATAAAATACTTAGCTCGTTCCACCGCTGTAATAACTTTGGCCCTATTCTTCAGTCAGGATTGCTCTGGAACCTTCCAGAATCAGCTCTCTATCTACCAGTCATACCGTCATGTGTTTTCCACTCACAAGTGGGAATACTTTTTCAACCTAAGGAATCTTTCTTATGAATTACTGATCAATAGCTAATTTTTTTTCCTCCGTTGGGATTTTCTCTGGCGCATTTAACGATAATCTACAACTTTCTCATGCAATAGACTCTCGCCTATCTAGTGTAACTAGTTATTTTCCATAATTGCAATAACTTTTTTGCCATAAACTTTTGTGTTACTACAGTGAACTTTTCGTCCATTTCAACAGACTATAGTGAAAAACAGTGTTTGTTCAATATTTCAACCGCGTCGCGTTCGTCCGATTATTATAAATACGGCCATGAACATTTATCCTCAACCCCATTTGATCTTTCCCAAACCTCTTACTAACAAACCATAATAATAAAATTGTTACTTTAGGTCTTATTCAATGAGGTGTCACTCTAAAGACGTGCCCTCCCTTTTTTGCTTATATCACAAATTAATGTCTGCATAACTACGTGTCTGGTACACGTCTCAAATTATCTTGTTTCTCCCTTCTAATCAGGGTATACAATTCTTTCAACTCATAAGTGAGTTATTTCTAGGTTTCACGAAAGGGAAACTTGCCCCATTTGTCTCGTGATTCCTACTTAAACATAGGAGGTCTAGAAGCTTCCTTTCGATTTTCTCTTCAGGTTTCACAATAAGTGACCTGCCCCATTTGCATAATCCAACCAAGTAATTCAGCTTTAATATAAGAAGTTATAGGAACTTCTCTTTTATTCTTCCTGCTTTTTGTTGTTGTTACTTCCGAAGTTGTTACTCTTTCTAAGATATTTACCTAGAATTTCTTAAAAGTACACAACTTGTACTTGATTTATTGTCTAACTTTAATCACTTTAATTGTCTTTAAATTTTTCATTTTATCTTCGCCATTTCCAAATCTTGCGAGGATTTTAAAACATACAAAAGGTTTGAAACCAAAAGAATTGTTAATTGCCTGGCGCAAGCTTTAGATGTTTTTCGGAGGTCTGTGACCCCATTTGTTACAAAATCTAAATTATATATTTGTCAAAAAACTATTACCCAACATTTTTAAATAAATTCAATCGTTCCTTTTTGCTTTATCATTTCTCTGACATAACGGTTAGGGAAGATCCTGTCTTCCTTGACTCTTCTCACTTAATGCAAATAAATCTCTTGATAAGGTTTTCACCACTTGTTGCATTTGAGCAAGAACTCTTAGTTGGTAACTTGGTAAAGTCTCTCTTAGCTTTAATAGCTAATTCTAACTGGCCAGTAAGGCAAGCATAGCTCGCTACGCCAGCTTCCTGCTTGTGGAGATTCTCTCCAACACTTATGGTTGGTTTTTCAAAATATAAGTGTTTCTCCTTGCCTAAACTTTTAGTCGGCTCCTTGCTGGGTAAAAGCTTAGCCATTTCCAAATGCAACTATTGGTACACTTACCAAAATTATTCCCAAAGGTATAACTGTTTTATCCCTATCCTTCTTGGAAGCATTTGGTCGCTCTTTAGGAACTCTACGATTTCGAAAACAAAAAATATCGAAACCGATTCAATTATTGGCATTCTTCAAATTACTTGTTCAAAAACAAACTGAACAGATACACCATAAATCTGTTACTCTTTGTCTTGCCAGACCATCACCCTTCCCCATAGTAGGCATATGTATGCTTGAGAGGGAATACTCTAAAGCCACTCTCTTGCAAACCGCCCAAGTTCTAGCTGCGTTCCCCGTTAGCTTTGCCCAGGTCCCTACCCACTTTAGGTATCGGAGAGCGGATTTGCAGTGGCAACCGCCTTTGAGTACATGTAAAGTTAAACTTATAACATTTGTAGAACTCTCCTCCTGTTTCTCCATCCTTTTTCTCCAGTCCGAAACCCATCTCCTTCTCTTTATCATCTTCCCTTGGGGGTTAGGTTATTCCCAAGCAAATAATCTACCCAAAATTTGGTGCCGAAACCCGGGAGAGTCCATTCATGACATTTTCCATTTTTTTCAAGGGTTATTTGATAATATTTTGCAAATTATTAATATCTTCTTTGAATCTTTCAGCTATAACTACATTGTGCAAAGCCTGTGAAGTGGAAAGAGGCCGCTCCTGTCTCTTTGGTGTGCCCCTTTCTTTCAACTTATTTGCTGCTGCCAGCCTGACAGCATTTCCAAGGTTCCACAGTTTCGTAAGTTATACTTTAATTTACCTACTTTGTCATGGCTCCTACTGAAAAGGATAAGGATGAAAAACTTACTTCTAAACGAGCATCCTATAAAGGGCAAATTTCTCGATTCAGAAAATACATCAAAGAGTTAGATCCCTCAGAAGCTCATTTAGATTTGTTGAAACATCGTGTAAGGGATTTTGAACGTTCATATGAAAATTATTGTAACATCCAAACTGAAATAGAAACTTGTATGCTTAATCAAACCGAAGATCGAGTCGAAGTAGAAAACCAATATTACGAAGATATAGGTTCTGCTTTCAAAATAATACGCCAACTCGAAGAAGAACAGAAAAAAGACGGCTCTGTTCTTGGTTCCCTTCACGAACAACAAACTTCTTTTCGCGATGGTACTCACAAGCCCAAACCAATTCTACCTAAGATTGATTCACCCCACTTCTCTGGAGACGAATCTACTTGGGATTCTTTCTATGAATTATTTTGCTCTCTTGTTCATGACAATGAAGACATTCAAGTCATCTACAAGTTTCATTACTTGAGATCTATCCTCCGAGGTCAAGCTCTGCAGTTAGTTGAAGCAGTCCCTTTAAGTGCCTAAAATTACCCCATTGCCTTTAACTTATTGAAAGAAAGATACGGAAATTTACGGTTACGTATTCAACGCCATATGAAGGCTCTATTTAACTTGCCTGCGTCACAGCACATTGTTAGATTTGATAACGATATATTACAGTAGTTCCAACGTAGTAGTAGGGAAGTTCACAGCTAGGTGTCGTGGACGATAGTATTTAGTAGCGAATGTAGGAACTACTTGAAATTATCGTCTGCAGTCCTTACTTGAATTAAAACAGATAACACACACTAATACAGTCATCACAATTAACACCGGTTATCAGACAGATTCTACACACACCCAAAGTACACGGGGCTACATGACCGCGTTGTCGCAGCCCCAACCAACCAACCAACCAACCAACATAGCTTCTTATTAAGGTGCCTGTACCCTGGAGAGTGATTTTCATAGCGCAAGTCTAGCTAGACCGCTCTAGCTAAACTGAGTGCGTGTACACTGTAGAGTAATTTTCCCTAGGTAGAGCATTCGTAGAGCGGAGATAGACAAATCTACCTAGAGCACTCTCTGAACCTGTGTACACTGTCAAACGTAAATGCACTAGGTAGAGCAGCGCTAAAACATTCTGTGATTAGTGTGAGTCTAGTTTTTTTTGTGCTTTGTTGTGAGTTAAAATGTCTTCAAGAGAGCTTTTAGCATCTGTGGTGGTTGTGTGTGCCTTGTCAAAAAAGAAAACTATGAAGAGGAAAAGAAGGTTGTGGGTGAGGAATTGGATATCAAAAAGAGAATACGAGGGAATGCACGCTAAATTATTGCAGAATTCAGAATTATTCAGAAGATTCTAAAGCGTACAAGAACTTTTTAAGAATGAACAAAAATGACTATGATTATATTTTGGCCAAAACTACCCCCAGGATCAGCAAAAGGGATCACCCGCTACGACTGTGCCTTCAAATTTCTGTCTCTGTATTCTTTCCGAGTACAATTCAAAGTTTCTGGATGGGCTTCAATATTTTCAATTAATGTTATTGTTTTTCGCGACTCCACACAAATTCAGCCATATTCAAACACTATAGTTAACAACAAGCTAATAACCCCAGCAATTCACCACTGACTCTACATAGAGCACTTTCCAATATTCAACCCAACGAATAGAGCTAGACTGGTATCTATCTATCTATGCGTTGTTTCAGGGGCGAGGGCGGGCCGTTTTCCCCTTGTTGTCCCTTACCTTTGGGGCGGACCTTCTCAACTCTCCCCTCTCCTCTCCTCTTTTCCTTATATTTCCTTTTCTCTTTAAGATTCCAGCACTGTTTTTGTTACTCGAATCACCGTGTATCTAAATTCCCTTTTAGCGATTTCTTAAAGCATTTTTGATCTATGTTGCATGTTAAGTTTTTTCGATCTAAATTACATCTTGCGATTGTTTTCAACCTCAATTGCATTTTGTAAAGATTGACAATCTAAATTGCTTTTTAGTAAGTCTTTCAATGCAGGTTGCCGGGCCTTTTAGTGAGTATTTTGAATTTCAATTGCATTTTGTAAGTATTTTCAACCAAAACCGCATTTCGCACGAATTTTGAATCTAAATTGCATTTTGTTTGGTGGGCATTTTGCACATATTTTGATTCTCAATTGCATTTTGTGGGTATTACATTTGTCAAGTATTTTCAATCTAAATTGCTTTTTGTAAGTATTGTCAATCCACATTAGTCGTTTGAATCTACCGTACATTTTGTAAGCATTTCCAATTTCAATTGCACTTTGTGAATAATTTGGATTGGAACTGGGATATTTCAATCTGAATTGCATTGTGTATTTTCAATTTCAATTGCATTTTGTAAGTATTTTGAACCTCAATTGCATTTTGTACGTAATTTCGATCTCATTTGCATTTTGTATCCCCTGTGGGTGGGGGGTTTAGAATACACCCACGGTATCCCCTGCCTGTCGTAAGAGGCGACTAAAAGGGGCGACAGGGGCTCACATCTAGTGGGACGTGGGTTGGCGACCACGGGGCCCCAGCTGAGTCCGGCATTGCTTCCACTTACTTGTGCCGGGCTCCTCTCTGTCTTCTTTCCTGTCGACCTCACTTGGTCAACTCTTGTTCTCTTCTGACCCCGACGGTATTAGGGTATCCGAGGCCTAGGGAGTCTCTTCCTTTCCCGCCTTAATTGGCCCTTGTCTCATCTTTTCTGATACCCTCCTTCTGCGAGGGGTCAGCCTTCTTTTTCTCTTCCTTTTACCTCCTGCCTTGTGCTCTAGGCCCTTAAGGAGGCAGGGTGTATGTAGCCCCACCACTTCTGGTGCACCCTCGATAATGCTACACCCTCAGGGGCTCACGGCTGGTGAGTTCGGGAGTTAGCGACCCCGAGGGATTCCTGAGCTGGGTCTGTTTTCCCCCTTTTGTCCCTTACCTTTGGGGCGAACCCTCTCCTCTTTCACTTTCCTATATGCCTTTCATGGCTCTCCTTCCTTCCAAGTCCCTCAATCCGCCTTCTCCGAGGGTTGAGGGCATTTCTTTTCCTTCTGTCCTTTTATTTGCCTTATTCTACTTTATTTTTCCATTTCTTCTTCTAGTATGTAGGTTAGTAGTTAGTTTTAGTTTTAAGTTCGCTTTTCATTTTCATCTTCACGATCACCCAAACCATCAGGGGCCGATAACCTAGATGTTAGGCCCCTTAAAACAACAATTATCATCATCATCATCCTATTTGTGATGTTTCCTATGCAGCTTCAGTAATCAAACCCCCCCTCCCCAGGGGCTCACATCTAGTGGGATGTGGGTTGGCGACCACGGGGCCCCAGCTGAGTCCGGCATTGCTTCCACTTACTTGTGCCGGGCTCCTCTCTGTCTTCTTTCCTGTCGACCACACTCGGTAAACTCTTGTTCTCTTCCGACCCCGACGGTATTAGGGTATCCGAGGCCTAGGGAGTCACTTCCTTTCCCGCCTTAATTGGCCCTTGTCTCATCTTTTCTGATTCCCTCCTTCTGCGAGGGGTCAGCCTTCTTTTTCTTTTCCTTTTACCTCCTGCCTTGTGCTCAAGGCCCTTAAGGAGGCAGGGTGTATGTAGCCCCACCACTTCTGGTGCACCGTCGATAATGCTACACCCTCAGGGGCTCACGGCTGGTGAGTTCGGGCGTTGGCGACCCCGAGGGATTCCTGAGCTGGGTCCGTTTTCCCCTTTTTGTCCCTTCCCTTTGGGGCGGACCTTCTCCTCTCTCCCCTCTCCTCTCCTCTTTTCCTTCTATTTCCTTTTCTCTTTAAGATTCCCGCACTGTTTTTGTTACTCGAATCACCGTGTATCTAAATTCCCTTTTACCATTTTTTTAAGGCTTTTTTGATCTATGTTGCATTTTGTAAGTCTCTTCGATCTAAATTACATCTCGCGATTGTTTTCAACCTCAATTGCATTTTGTAAAGATTGACAATCTAAATTGCTTTTTAGTAAGTCTTTCAATGCAGGCGTCAGGGCATTTTAGTGAGTATTTTGAATTTCAATTGCATTTTGTAAGTATTTTCAACCAAAACCGCATTTCGCACGAATTTTGAATCTAAATTGCATTTTGTTTGGTGGGCATTTTGCACATATTTTGATTCTCAATTGCATTTTGTGGGTATTTTGAATCTAAATTACATTTGTCAAGTATTTTCAATCTAAATTGCTTTTTGTAAGTATTGTCAATCCACATGAGTCGTTTGAATCTACCGTACATTTTGTAAGCATTTTCAATTTCAATTGCATTTTGTAAGTATTTTGAATTTCAATTGCACTTTGTGAATAATTTGGATTGGAACTGGGATATTTCAATCTGAATTGCATTGTGTATTTTCAATTTCAATTGCATTTTGTAAGTATTTTGAACCTCAATTGCATTTTGTACGTAATTTCGATCTCATTTGCATTTTGTAAGTATTTTGAATTTCAGTTGCATTTTGTAAGTATTTCGGCGCTACTTTGCATTTTGTACGTATTTTGAATCTAGCCTACGTTTTGTGGGTCTTTTTCAATCTATTCTTTTTGTGCAACTTTTCGTTCTAAATTCCCTTTTGTAGGACCATATTGTGAGTTGTTTCCATGCGAGTTCCTTTTTGTGCGTATTTTCAGTCTTCGATAATTTTGTTCTGGTTTCCATTTCATTATCATTTTCGCTATCACCCAGATCATTAGGGGCCGATAACCTCGATGTTAGGCCCCTTAAAACAACAATTATCATCATCATCATCATTGCATTTTGTAAGTATTTTGAATTTCAGTTGCATTTTGTAAGTATTTCGGCGCTACTTTGCATTTTGTACGTATTTTGAATCTAGCCTACGTTTTGTGGGTCTTTTTCAATCTATTCTTTTTGTGCAACTTTTCGTTCTAAATTCCCTTTTGTAAGACCATATTGTGAGTTGTTTCCATGTGAGTTCCTTTTTGTACGTATTTTCCGTCTTCGATAATTTTGTTCTGGTTTCCATTTCATTATCATTTTCGCTATCACCCAGATCATTAGGGGCCGATAACCTCGATGTTAGGCCCCTTAAAACAACAATTATCATCATCATCATCAGTTAGCTTGCTAATGAAATCTACCTTGGGAGTACCGTATCTGCTTCACCGCGTGCGCTTCTTAGCCCTACTTTACAAAACTACCACTAGATGGCAATACACTCATACCAACTCCACTGCCATCTAGTGTTTTATATCTAAAGCATAGCAAAATCAATGTTGACCGGAGTTCCCGCTGCGTCGCGCTGTGTCTGTAACTAGTCGCTGACACCACTGTGTAGTCGAAGCAATCTCAGAATGAACACAGAACAAAAGTTTTGCCCTGAAACTCTCGTAATCAATTAACTGTAACTTGCTTTGACGAATAAAATTATTTCCATGTGCGCATTGCTAAATAGGGGAACAAGTATTCAGTACTTTATAAGCATCATTGCATTGAATTAGAAACACTCGTACATTCCTGATGCATTCTGTAATATAAGTAAGCACATATATGAAAAAGGGTAGTTGCTCAAATATCCTAATAGACTCTATCCTTTAGTTGGATATCAATTTTTGTAAGACCGGGTTGTGTTACGGGAAACCAAGCTCAGCCTCGGTCAATAATAATGAAGAAGAGAAGTACGTTTGGTGTAACGTAGTCGTTAATGAGCCACGGGACCTCCCTTTTTAAGTGGATTCCGAACCACAGGACGTGGCATTTCACTTCGAAAATCTCACATGACACCAACATAGATGTTTAGGGACAATTAATCGCTGGTAGAAACTATATACGATCATTTGTCACGGACTCTCAAAAATCACACTAATATCCTGTTTGATCCAGACCAATTGCAACCTGTACTATGCAGGCTAACTTAACAAAACTACGTAAATAACGGGGAGATTCTCGAGTGACCATTCCCAATTGCATGGCGGCTCACGATTGGTATTCTAACCAGCGGACTTGTAACTAATGGGACGTCCGTAATATACGCACATTATTGTCATCCTAAGGGCCACAAATCAGAATGACTGCCCAATACCTAAATCTGTATTTGATGTCAAGAGATTCCTTTTCTGTAGAAATGCCTTCCTTGCCTGAGCCAACCTAATTTTTATATCCTCTTTGCTTCGCCCATCACCGATTACTTTGATTTCGAACCAACATAAGTGTCCTACTTTCTTTAGCTTTTCACCTACCAATTTGAGATCCAAAGGGGTTTTTGATTTGTTTTGACTGCGTTCCAATAATTTTGGTTTACATTTCTTAATTTTCATCATGAATTCTTAGCTGAAGACAGAGTCCATACCATTTAAAAACTCATTCATATCCTGTGGTGTGTTGGCTAAGATGACGATGTTATCAGCAAATATCAGAGTGGACATTATTTGTCCTTCAATCTTGACTCCTACTTCGAATTTTTCTCAAATATCCTTCATTGCTTGTTCAGTGTAAATATTGATGGTTGGTTGGTTCCTTAGTTAAGGGGCTGCGACAACGCGGTCATGTGCCTAGCCCCGTGTACTTTGGGTGTGTGTAGAATATGTCTCATAACCGGTGTTAATTGTGATGGCTATATTAGTGTGTGTTATCTGTTTTTAAATCAAGTAAGGACTGCAGACATTCAATTTTCAAGTAGTTCCGACTGTTGTTACCAAACACCATAGTCAACGACAACTAGTTCTCAACTTGGTTACCAGGTGCCACCGCAGTCGGCTCTTGACGACGAACGTAGGAACCTAAGAACGTTAGTCGAATGTTTAACCTATATATAATTTAGCTTCACACAGGTGTAATTAGTGTAAGGTTCTTTAACATGCCATAAATCTATGACATGGGACCGCTGGCTTTACTTCCCCTCCAAAGGAAGGCATACTGAGGGATTTTTAACGCTCTTAAATATCCGACGACTTCGGCCGGGTTTGAACCCGCGATCTTGGGCATAGAATATCAGCATGCTAGTAAATAAAGCATAAACAAATTTTTTCTTGAAAAACAGCGTAGAAATAAGGAATGTGTATGTGAAAATAATTATGTAGCCTACTGTTTGTTGAAACAGTTCGGTTATAAAAAATCTTGGTGAGTATTAGTTAGGTATAGTAGGGATATAGACTTGACTTTTTCTATTTCAGTAAGGTTGGTTTGTGTTAAGTGTTCACATGCATTCTGTAGGAAAAATCGCCTGCCATCTAACGGCAGATATGAAAGGGAACCACCCTTGCAATGCCGTTTTGATAGTAAAAGAAATGTAATTGATACGAAGGCCCAAAGATGATGTAACTATGCGAAGGCCTTTACTCATCTCGAGGGCAATGACTACAACACAGAAATTGCTCACTGTGAAATGAGGTAGCATTGGTGAAATAATTCACATAGACCTTAGTTTTATTGTGAAGGTCTGTTTCCTTAAAATTTGACGTAGATAATGCTTGGAATTCTCTTTCGCTGTGGAATATTTAATTTCTTTAACGTTAAACTGGATTAATGGTATTAAAGTGGGTTGATGTTATCTCTACTGTTCGTGCTGGAGAATGTCAGAATGCTGAATAGATTATTTGAAGAGTGCTAACTCCTAGCTGATATATTCTAATAAAGGTTGGCGATATTCGATGAATAGTTGTCCGAGTGCGAGTAGGCTATTTGGTGATCTCCTTGCAGGAAATTGACATTTTATGGTGTAGCCGCCATCTTCAGAAGTGGTCGAGATAGAGGGTGAAAAAAAAGGCAATCTTCTCCGAATTTGTCTTCCTTTGATGTCATATGCAAGTTTTAGATAAGTGTGACATACAAACGATTTGTCATAGATACGATGGATGGTGAAACTTAGCGCTGCAGTGAATCTCCAATCCTATTAAAGGGCCTACCTACTTGCTTGGCTGCAAGTTTGACAAGCTCAAAGTGAATCCCATTGGCCTAGGCTTGGGGAATTTAGCCGCTTTGTGCTATGTTGAAAATACTTTGTTATTCAAGTATACGAAGTATAAATAAATTCAAAATGAGTCGGCAGGATGGAGGGGTGGGGGTAGCTGTTCCTGAGGAACTGACGGATCAACTGCTAGAGTTCACAATAAGCTATTTGCTCGAGCAGCCGGAGGATGTTGTGGATTACGCAGTTGATTTCTTTTGCAAGTTAAGACAAAGACGTGCAACTGCCCTGATCAGATTAGATGCTGAAGGATCTGCTGATGAGTCTGTCATATCAACAAAAGAATGTGGGTACAGCGTAGCCTGTAGTAAGTTGCATTTGATCGCATGCATTCGAGTGCCTGGGGTTGGTGAGCTGGGGGCATAAAGGAATCATTGGCCTAATAAACTGAGTAGACTGTTTGTAAAAGTCGATTTAGAAGCATAGTAGGTCACTGACCAATGATATTGGCAGGTAACAGCTCAATATAGGCTATAGAGTCCTACATACTCACTCGATCCCTTATATCGCTTTGTGACATGTATTCTGTATACGGACCAATAATTTGCCATTTGCTGGACCTAACGTGCTGCATACTGATGGTAGTCAAATAACTAATAGGTTAAGTTAATATTTGTCTTACTATATCATACCTACAGTAGAATAACGGAGCTGTTTGCAAAGCTTTATCAGTGATTCTTCGGGAGTGAACCAGGATCCTACACTTGGATAAATATGTCAATTACATTATTTTCATACCGGTACCTTATTTGATATTTCTACCAACAGGTACGGGGACTAGTATGGAACAAGGACATTCCAATTAAGGCTAAGGAAGTTATGTACAAAGCATATTGATGATGGTGATTGAGTCTTCAGTCTTTTGACTGATTTGATGCAGCTCTCCGTGCCTCTCTGTCCTGAGCTAATCGCTTCATCTCTACATAGCTACCTCACCCTACATCCAAGGCAATCTGTTTAACATATTCTAACCTTGGTCTACCCCTACAGTTCTTGCCCTCGACCCTACCTTCCATAACTAAGCTTGCTATTCCTGGGTGTCTTAGTATGTGTCCTACTAACTTATCTCTTCTCTTCATTAGCAGTCGCCAGAAACATCTCTCCTCTCCCACTCGTCTTAATACCTCTTCGTTTGTAACCCTATCTACCCATCTGATCTTCATCATTCTCCTGTAACACCACATTTCAAAAGCTTCAATTCTCCTCTTTTCTGCTGCACCAATAGTCCAAGTTTCACTTCCATATAGCGCGACGCTCCAGACAAAGGCTTTCAAAAATGACTTCCTAATACCTAAATCTATATTCGATGACAACAGATTCCTTTTTTGTAGAAATGCTTTCCTTGCCTGAGCCAACCTACTTTTTATATCCTTTGCTTCGTCCATCACTGGTTATTCTGCTTCCTAAGTAACAGAAGTCTCCTATAATGACATATGCAGCAGAAACTTGGACAATGACTAAGAGTGATTAGAGCAGAGTACAGGCAGCTGAGATGAGATTCCTGAGAAGTACGGTCCAGAAAACGAGGAGAGGCAGAGTGATAAATGGAGATATAGGGAAAGAACTGGGAGTACAGGAACTAAATTACAAACTGTAGCAAAGCAGTTTGAGATGGTTTGGTCATGTCAAACGGATGAATGAAGTCAGGCTACCAAGACGAGCACTGGAACGACGGATGACTGGGAAGAGAGGACGAGGAAGACCAAGAATGCGTTGGATGGACTCGGTGAAGAATAGCATTAGAAAACGGAACCTGGATTGGAACACCGTGTCGGAAGAGGAATGGTGGAACGACAGAACTAAGTGGAGAGGAACCATATTTGCCCCCACCCAGTGTGAGCTGGAAAAGGGGAAATGAAGATGATGATGATGATTTGATATACCGTGAGTCATTACCGATTGGTGTTCCAGCTCTCGTGTATTTTCCGGGACCTTTCTCAAAGTGCGTTATTTTTGTTAGTAGAGCTCTGAAAATGGTTTCTACTTACTGCGCCACGATATTGAAGCCAACAGCACGTACACACTTTAAAAATAAGGAAATCGTCAACATTAACTTTCAAGTAATAAAACACGTCGCCATGTTTGATTAGGCAATGCTGCCAACTTAACTTCCCCGGCGACTCTCTGGACGAAATTATCGGGGAAAATTACTAATTGTACTACCAGGCAAAACCATTGGCCTGGATAAAGATTATTGAAGCGTGACAAAATCCTGGGGTGTTTATATTAGCTAAAGAGGGCCGATCTACCTAACCATTATTGGTCTAGGCGAAAACCATTGGTCTGGATGAAAATATTGGTCTGGAAACAATTGACGTCAGAAAAGTTGGATGGCGCAGCCACGCGGTAGAATGTTGAAGCTGTAACATTGTGACTGGTGAGGTTTATTTAGATGGTGAAGCATTGACGTCGTGATGGAAACAGAAAGAAATTTGTCAAATTCGAGGAGGTATACGGTTGCAAATCGTATAAAACGGGTACGAAATATCTTCACTACTTTCCTGAACAAAACGTTCAGAGAGAAATATGGGCTTCGGCGCTGTCAATTGGAAAACGTGTTACATGTTACATGACAGAGTGCAGTCTGCATTTTTTGAGAAGACGACTTCTTTCCACCGGTACTGTTGATTATTGATAGTTATTGTCTCTAATTTGTATTCACATGGATTTACCTACATCAAAAATACTGATAAACCTGTAGCCTATTACTTCTGTGCCGTACATAGAATGTAATCCGCTTTTCGTAAACTTATTTTAGGGGTTCTTCCGATTGACAAAAGCCGAATGGTTAGAAAACTCAAGAAAAATGCTGTTCCTAGCCTTAATTTGCCAGAGAATTTATATTCTTGCCGTTGAACAGCAAGTATGTAGGTCATTGAAGTATGATTTGGCTTAAATTGTGTTTTGGCTATGATCTCCCTACTGGTGAATTTAGTTAATTAAAATGTAAAATCTTAGTTTTAAGTACCGGTTTGGTGGCCCATCATCCCAGGCAGGCCGGTAACACCTATACTACTCAGGCAGATAGGTCACTTAGCCGTAATTTTGAAGTTATAGTGATGTTAAGTATACATATGCGGTAATGTAGCAGGAGACCGGATCGGCCTAGGCTATTCTAACTTTAATTAGTTCCCATTTCAGGGTTTTTCAGTTTTGAGTGCGAATAGTTGGTTTGAAAGTTGTACAACGGTAAGGAGAGTATGTTTTGTATAGGTTTTAATTGGTATTATGGTTTATGTCGAGCTGAGGAGTGAATTTGGTTTGGCTTAAAGTGTAGTTTTTGATCTGTTCCGTTTGCTTATGAAAAGTTCAAATGGAGACTCCAGCTTTGATAAATATCTGTATTTTAAATATTTAATTAAATATATTGATAAAGAGGATGTCTCCATTTTAACTTGCCTGTGGCAAGAGATTAATAAATTAATATTCTTGCCTTTGAACAGCAAGTATGTAGGTCAATATTTGAAATATTGAAGTACCGTATGATTTGAGCATCCCAAGTAACGTTTCTTTGAACCCAAAACATTCATGCAAATTCAGGGTTGCTTGATTCAATTTATTATCAGGGAGTCGTCCTTTGTGTTATGTGAGATATATATATATTGTGAAATTAATAAAAACATCGATAACCTCTAGGCTCCCAAGTACAGGCTACATATATGTAACAGCAGACAGTAAATTAACTATCTACATGTGGGTAATATTTTTAACTGGTAGTAATTAGGCACTGCATTTAAATTGATTATAAATGTATTTCTATCAATGAAAGAAAATGTGTAGTATTTTGCCATCATAAATTAGAAGCCATAACAAACGCACACCCAATTACTTCACGTCACTATCTCACCGCCATATTGTAAACAGCTGACCGTAAGCTCCTCCCCCGTTTCGGACGTCAATAATGTTGGCACTCTGAAAAATGCAGTGGCACCCTCAAGCGATAAAATGTTCAACTCCTGTATCTTTCTAACATTAGCCATTTCTATAGAACATTTTTGCAGATTTTCCTGGCGGCGGACACCGAACAATGCACGAGTTCCGAAGTTACTCTCCATTAAGTTGTCACTACTGCTCAGGAAATATGTCCTAAATTACGTAAATATGTGACTTGATTGTTCATGCAACGGTGGTAATTGCCATAGCTTGTTGTTGCTCTGAAAGTGGCGCATTAGGTCTGTTCACAAGTGACATTTTGTATTTGTTGCAAAGGAAGCTTGTAGTTTAACGTGACCGTTAATCTCGAGATCATGAGCCACGGGACCTCCTTTTTACGTGGAATCCGAACCACAGGACATGGCATTTCACTTCGAAAATCTCACATGCAATGACCGGGAATCGAACCCGGACCGCCTTGGTGAGAGGCATACAGCTAGACTGCTGAGCCACCACGCCCCAAAATTTTGTATTTGAGTGAAATGATTGTGTAGAAATTACATTTTTAATTTCTAATTTTTTCAACCCCATTTTTCAGTTCATAATAACCCCATAATTTGGTTTCTTATAACTGTAGTGTCTTTATTCTAGTTCCTAAGTGATGTTTCGTTGCTATAAGCAAGTACTGAAAATTACATTACTCTGGCTCTAATAGCTGTTGAAAAAAGGTACAAAATAGTTTGAAAAATATGATTGTGAGAAATGAAGGTTTAAAAAAATGTATTTGCATTCAGTATGAAAATACTTTTTTTTTAAGCCGGAGAATTAATGTTCTTCTTGCCTTCTCTTCTATGCTGTCTTGCAGTCTGCTGTAGACTGGCTTCAGCTTTCGCAATCCTCTTCTGATCTATTTCATACAAGATCCGGATAGTATGTACTCCTGGTTCCATTGTTACCTGTCTTTATTTCCCTCATTAAACCACAACACAGCAATAGAATGTAGTTTTAGGACACCGACCCCACACTAGGTTGTTAAAACTTTCATTATTATTTTGTATCTTCCCATGAATTAGCTTTTTTAGTAATTCTGTGCCAGCCAGAACTCTGAATGTTGGCTTTATTTCATTCATAACTCCTCAGGGAGTGAATGTTTATGTTTGTAAGTGGTTCTATCAATATTGTACTTACACCAGTCATCCTTGGGGCATAGACAATGCATACGCATCTCATCAGAGGACAGTTTATGGAAATAGATGACCCATATTGCTTTTGGCATTGCATCTATACTACTGTTATTTTCCCTTATTGCTTTTCCATTGAATACTTGTTGTCGATTGAGTCTTCAGTCTTTTGACTGGTTTGATGCAGCACTCCATGCCTCCCTATCCTGAGCTAATCGTTTCATCTCTACATAGCTACCACACCCTACAACAGAGGCAATCTGTTTTAACATATTCTAACCTTGGTCTATCCCTACAGTTCTTGTCCTCGACCCTTTCTTCCATAACTAAGCATGCTATTCCTGGGTGTCTTAGTATGTGTCCTACCAACCTATCTCTTCTCTTCATTAGCTGTCGCCAGAAACATCTCGCCTCTCCCACTCGTCTTAATACCTCTTCGTTTGTAACCCTATCTACCCATCTGATTTTCATCATTCTCCTGTAACACCACATTTCAAATGCTTCAATTATCATCTTTTCTGCTACACCAATAGTCCAAGTTTCACTTCCATAGAGCGCCACGCTCCAGACAAAGACTTTCAAAAATGACTTCCTAATACCTAAATCTATATTCGATGTCAACAGATTCCTTTTTTGTAGAAATGCTTTCCTTGTCTGAGCCAACCTACTTTTTATATCCTCTTTGCTTCGTCCATCACTGGTTATTTTGCTTCCTAAGTATCAGAAGTCTCCTACTCGCTTCAGCTTTTCACCTGCGAATTTGATGTACATAGAGGTTTCTGATTTATTTCGGCTGCATTCCAGTATTTTTGTTTTACATTTATTAATTTTCATCATGAATTCTTTCCTCAAGACGGAGTCCATACCATTCAAAAACTCATTCCAATCCTCTGTCGTGTCGGCCAAGATGACGATGTCATCAGCAAATCTCAGAGTTGAAATTATTTCTCCTTGAATCTTCACTCCCACTTTAAATTTTTCTCCAATTTCCTTCATTGCTTCTTCAATGTAAAATTGAAAGTTATGGGTGATAAGTTGCAGCCTTGCCTTACACCTTTCTGAATACCAGCTACTCTCTCATGTCCTTCAGCTCGAATGACTGCTGTCAGGTTTCTGTATAGATTGTAGATCGCCTTCCTATCCCTGTACTTTATTCCAATCGATTTCAAAATGTCAAACAAGTTAGTCCAATCAACGTTATCAAAAGCCTTTTCTAAGTCTACAAATACCATGAACGTTCTCTTATCTTTCCTTATTCTAAGACTTCCGTTGTTCCTACATTTCTCCTGAAACCAAACTGATCTTCACCCAACTCCGTTTCTATCTGGCTTTCCATCCTCTTGTAAATTATTCTTGACAGGAACTTTGAAGCATGAGTAATCAAGCTGATTGTACGGTAATCTTCACATCTGTTAGCTCCTACTTTATTCGGTATAGGGATGATAACATTCGTCTTGAAATCAGAGGGTACATCACCTGTCTCATAAATTCTACACACCAAGTGAAATAACCTGATCAGACCTTCATCTCCTATGCAGCGTAGCACCTTAATCGGTATATCATCCATGCCTGGTGCTTTGTTCCCGCTTAAGTCCTCCAATGCTCTGTCAAATTCTGATCTCGATATTAAATCTCCTTTTGCATCCTCATCAATTTCCTCCTTCCTTTCCGTTACATGTTCTATAATCATTTGGTTGAAATAAAAACATAACAACCTTTCTCCTTAAGTCTCTCATTATAAACCTATTGGGGAAAGTGTGGCTTCTCGCCCGGGTCCGCTGCTGTAATTTATTTCACGTTATTTTTCGTACATTGCAATATTCTCACAACTAGTGGGATGTGAGTATTATTATTGTTACGTGCCACCCCCTAGTGGCACTTTTGTTAACTGGATTACGGTGGGGGTACAAAGCACAACACCAATTACTGCTTAAAGAAATAATTAACTTTATTGTGGCCAGAAAATTACACTAATCAGCAAATACAAGCAATTAGGAGCCTTCTCCAGTTTCCTCAAGTCTCTTCCTTATGCGCTCTTGGCCCCTTTCACTCGCAACAGACCACAGAAGTTAATCCGTCCTAATGAGTCCGTTGGCCTTGGCAGAAGCTACCTCTTCCTCAGGTACAACAAATACAGTTACTTACGAGCACTTGATGTACGCTGTTCACAAGCTGGGAGAAACAATGTCACAGGATTTCGTAACTCGCACAGCACTTCGTCACCACACTTCTGTCGCACAAGATAATCGCTCGCACTAGCTCGTAAAACACAACAACAACCACTGCTTGACGGGTCACTCTTATATAGCCGGCCGGTGACTCAATAAATGCTTCTAGATCCATCCAGAGTCCACGGCTTCTCGAGGTTTCCAGCGCTGGTCCAGTCACGAATGTTCTGGACTATCCCTTTGTCCTAGTAGCCCTGTTGCATAAGGCGCGCGCAATACAGGAGGCAGGGCACAGCCCAGCCCTGGGGCAGTTGTGACTCACGCGGCGACTGATGACACAAACTCACAGCCGTAACACCACCCCCTTCCTAAAAAGGCTGATCGTCCCGATCAATCATTGGTCCGTCTGTGTCCCTCCGTAGGCTGCCAGGCGATCTCGATGCACGATCTTCATCTTCGCCCTCGGGCTCCGCTGGATCCTGTAGACGACATCGTTGATCCGTTTCACGACTCGGTACGGGCCCTCCCAGGACTTCTGCAGTTTGGATGACAGGCCTTTCTTCCGTAATGGGTTGAAGAGCCAGACCAGGTCGTCCTCGTGGAATCCGCCGGCATCCGTCTGCTGGTCGTATCGGGTTTCATTCGGTCGGTCTCGATCCGCAGTTTCCTCCTCGCGTGTACGTCCTCCAGTTGGTCGACCAGTTCTTGACAATACTGGCTTACCGGGATCGGATCATTCCCATGTCGGCCGAAGGCAAGATCGACAGGTAGACGGAGCTCCCTCCCAAACATGGCCCGGGCTGGTGTGCACCCGGTGGCTTCATGCACGGCGGCGCGGTAGGCCAGGAGAAATAGTGGAAGATGCTTGTCCCAATCCCTCTGGTGCTCGCTGACGACTATTCGGAGATGGTTCTCGACGGTGCGATTGAATCGCTCTACCATCCCGTCGGACTGAGGGTGTAGCGGCGTTGTCCTTGTCTTCCGGATACCCAGCAGCTGGCATAGGTTCTGGAACACCTGCGACTCGAAGTTCCTCCCTTGGTCGGAGTGCAGCTCCAGGGGTACTCCGTACCGGCTGACGAATTCCTTCACCAGGGTCTCTGCGATCGTCGCGGCTTCTTGGTTAGGGAGCGCATACGCCTCCAGCCATTTGGTAAAGTAGTCGCTGACGACTAATATGTAGCGGTTCCCTGCCTCGCTTAACGGGAATGGCCCAGCAACATCGATGGCCACTCTCTCCATGGGGCCGCCCACGTTGTAGGTCTTCAGTGGACCCCGTCGTCTTCGTCCTGGGCCCTTGCTGGCTGCGCAATCGTGGCACCTCGCGCAGTGGTTCTCCACGTCTGTTCGGCATCCGATCCAGTAGAACGGCTCTCTCAGCTTCTCCAGGGTCTTCTTTATCCCTAGGTGTCCACCAGATGATCCTCCATGAACTTCCTTCAGGACTTCCTCCGTCATAGCCTTTGGAACGACGACTTGTTCCTGAGATGTCTTCCCGTCGGTGCTCTCCCAGGTACGGCAGATGAGGCCATCCCTTACAATCAGCGAGTCCCACTGTGCCCAGTAGGACTTAAACTTTGGGCTGCAGTCACTCACAATGTTCCACCCGGGTCTGGGGACACAGGCCCTCTTCCATTCGGCTATCAGTCCCAGGTCATCATCTTCCGCTTGCGCCCGCGTGAAAGATTCGCGGCTCCAGCTCCCATGAAGTTCCAGGGTAGTCCTTCGGCACTGTATCCCGGTGTTCTCCTCCCTTCGGGCACAGAAGGTGCAGTCTTCGGGGCACGGTCTTCGTGACAGGGCGTCGGCGTTAGAATGCAGTTGGCCTTTCCTGTGCTGAATCTCAAAGTTATACTGTTGAAGCCTCTCTAACCACCGCGCGAGTTGACCCTCGGGCTGCTTGAAGTTCAGGAGCCACCGCAGGGATGCATGGTCGGTCCTGATGAGAAATTCTTGCCCGTACAGGTACTTGTGGAAGTGTTCAATGGTCTTCACGATGGCGAGCAGCTCCTTCCTGGTGACGCAGTAGTTCCTTTCTGGCTTTGACAAGACCTTGCTGAAATAGGCCACTACTCTCTCCTCGCCGTCCACTACCTGCGACAGGATTCCCCCTATGCCAAAGTCGCTGGCATCGGTATCGACGATGAACCTTGTTCCAGGTCTGGGGTAGGCCAGAATAGGCGCGGTGCACAGAGCCTGCTTGAGTTGTTCGAAGGCACTGTGGCATTCTGCTGCCCACGTGAAGAGTTGGTCCTTCTCAGTCAGGCGATGTAAAGGTTTGGCGATGTCGGCGAATCCCCTCACGAAGCGACGGTAATAAGTGCAGAGTCCCAGGAAGCTTCGTAGTTGGGACTTGTCCTTCGGAACTGGCCACCCCCTCACAGCTGCGGTCTTCTCTGGGTCGGTGCGCACCCCTTCCTCGGAGACGATATGCCCAAGGTACTGGACCCGCTTCTGGAAGAGCTGACACTTCTTGGGGCTAAACTTCAGCTGGGCAGCCCGTAGCTTCAACAAGATCTCCTTCAGGTTGCTGTAGTGCTCCTCGAAGCTTCTCCCCAGAACGATGACGTCGTCTAGGTAGACCAGGCAGGTCTTCCAGTGTAGTCCCCTCAGAATGGACTCCATTAGCCTTTCGAAGGTCGCAGGGGCGTTGCACAGACCGAATGGCATGACGGTGAACTGCCAGAGCCCGCTGCCCACAGAGAACGTCGTTTTCTCGCGGTCCTTAGGGTGGACCTCCACCTGCCAGTAGCCACTCTTCAAATCCAAGGTGGAGAACCATCTTGACCCTGATATGGTGTCCAGCGTGTCGTCGATCCGGGGTAGAGGGTAGCTGTCCTTCTTCGTGACGTCGTTCACCCGCCTGTAGTCCACGCAGAACCTGGTGGAACCGTCCTTCTTCTTCACAAGCACGACCGGAGAACTCCAAGGACTATGTGATGGCTCGATCACCCCTTGCTCCTTCATCTCTTCTACCATCCGGTCGACTTCGGCTTGCTTGGCGAGCGGGACACGTCGGAATGGGGCCCTAATCGGTGCGCTGTCCCCAACGTCGATTCTGTGCTGGACCAAGCTTGTCCTGCCGAAGTCTTTGCTCCCCACGGAGAAGACATCCTGGAATTCGCGTAGCAGGTCCTGAAGTTGGCGTGATTGTTCCTCGTCTAAATGGTCCTGGGATCCTTGGTACAGCTTCTGTAGTTTTTCTGGCAGTGTGCGTCTTCTTCGGTTGTCCGTCTGCAGGTGTCCGTCCGTCGTGTCGGTGATGTGGGCAATCCAGGTAACGGGCTCGCAGACTCCTAGGTTGGTGTCCCGGTGAACCGTAATGTCGTAGTCGTTCAGGTTGGACAGGCGGACGTACGGCCGAGACGTCGTGTTGATGAGGGTCTTGGCAACTAGCAATCCTTTTGTCTGGATGTCCTCATATTTTGGCTCGATGACAGCCGCCACTCCCTCAGCAGTTCCGTCGACAATTACGGCGGCGCTGACCTCCGTCCTGGCAGGAACGATGACGTCTTCTCTCAGCCTTACTCGTCGTGCGGTGACGGCCTCGTGTGCTGGTTGCAAAGCAAGTTCCTCACCTCCGAAGTGCAGAGTGTTGGTACTCAGGTCCAAGATGATGTTGTTCTGGTCCAGGAAGTCCAGTCCGATGATCACTTCGTTTGATACGTCAGCCACAAGCACTGGATGCTTTATCACCCGTCGACCAATGACGAACTCCAGTGATGCTTCGCCATGTACCGGTGCGGTCTCTCCGGTCGCGGTTATTAGCTGGAGGTTCCTTTGTGTGGGTTGCACTCTCCACTTCGGGATCACAGTGGGATTGACGATGGTCCTCGATGCTCCCGTGTCGATCAGCATGGGCCAGCTCACTCCGTTGATGACTCCGTCGACCATCAGGCTGCTATTGTCCCTCCGTAACTTCGTCACACGCACTTGGACTGCCGGGGCTTGACGACTGTCACAAGCCAACCTTTGCCCCCCAAGGCTGGCTAATACTCGTTTCCCTGGGCCGCGCGGTTTTCAGACGACTGATTTCCCGTCGGATACCCTCGGCGGCGGCGATCACCGCAGTCCTTGCTCAGGTGGCCTTTCTTACCGCAGGCCCATCAGGTCGGTAGTCCTCTTCCAGGCCGCCTCTCCGGTTGTCTTCCGGCTGTGTCGTTGCTGGTGGTGCCGCGACTATCGAAGAAACGGCTTAGCGCCTCCATCAATTCGTCGGCCAGGGGCTTGGTCTCGTTGGTTTTTGCTGGTTCATCGACGTCCACTTGACGCACCCGCGCGCGCATTCTGGATGCCTGTTTTGCCGTCTCGAATTAAAGTGCGTGGCTCAGCGCATCTGCCAGGGTCTTATTGCGCGCGAGTCGCAGCGCCTGTTGAGTGTCCGAGTCCCGTAGCCCGTCGGTGAAGGTCTGCGTCGCTATCTGCTCCAGAAAGTCGGCCGGCGCTGTTGGGTAGGCAAGCCTTACGAGGCGTGCGATGTCCATCTCGAACTCCTGCAGGGTTTCCGCGTTCTTCTGTACCCGGGTCCGGAGCTGCATCTGGTAGGCCTGCTGAAGATGGCTATCTCCATATCGGGACTCCATATGGGCGATCAGTGAAGCGTAGTCCTGGGATCCAGTCGGGATGGCCTGAAGGACGTTAAGGGCGTCACCTCTCAGCGCTACAATGAGAGCTGTAGCCTTTTCTGTGTTGTTCCAGTTATTTATGGAACAGGCCGCCTCGAACTGACGTAAGTAGGTGCTCCACGGGACCTTTCCGTCGAAGGTTGGGGGCGTCACTCTGCTATGTCCCGTTCCTGATATTCCCGGTGTAACGGTGGGCGGGCGTTGGCGCAGCTCGGCAACTTCCTCTTGTAGGGCTTTGACTCTCTCATCCACCCCGGTCGGCGGGCGTCGGCGCAGCTCGGCGACTTCCTCTTGTAGGGCTTTGAATCTATCTTCCATCCCTGTCGGCGGGTGTCGGCGCAGCTCAGCAAATTCCTTTTGTAGAGCGTTGAATCTCTCTTCCACCCCCATCAGCGGTCGTTGGCACAGCTCGGCAACTTCCACTTGCAAGGCGTTGAATTTCTCCTCCACCCCCATCAGCGGGCGTTGGCGCAGCTCGGCAACTTCCACTTGCAAGGTGTTGAACTTCTCCTCCACTGCCGCGACTTCCTCACGTAGGCCCTGTTCTAATTTCCTTTGGCTCTCCTCTAATTTCGTCAGCAGACACTCTTCCAGATTTTTCTGGCCATCCAGAAATTTGGCGGTTAGGTCCTCTGCTAACTTATTCTGGCTGTCTTCCATCTGCTTCAGGTCCTCCGCTAACTTATTTTGGCCTTCTTCTAATTTGGAAGTTAGGTCCTCTGCTAACTTATTTTGGCTGTCCTTCAGGTCCTCTGCTAACTTCTTCTGGCCGTCTTCCATCTTGGTTTCCATGCCATTTAACTTTTCTAGCAATGCTGCGAATTGCTCTTCCATTTTAGACGTTTGTCTTGTAAGGGGCATGCACTCACAGGAAAATTAGAAAAAATGGCCTGTTCGGGTTTTGAAACCAGGACCGTCAGGTGTTGTGCTTGAGTTCGTAATCCGGCCTCTGACACCAGTTGTTACGTGCCACCCCCTAGTGGCACTTTTGTTAACTGGATTACGGTGGGGGTACAAAGCACAACACCAATTACTGCTTAAAGAAATAATTAACTTTATTGTGGCCAGAAAATTAGACTAATCAGCAAATACAAGCAATTAGGAGCCTTCTCCAGTTTCCTCAAGTCTCTTCCTTATGCGCTCTTGGCCCCTTTCACTTGCAACAGACCACAGAAGTTAATCCGTCCTAATGAGTCCGTTGGCCTTGGCAGAAGCTACCTGCCCCTCTTCCTCAGGTACAACAAATACAGTTACTTACGAGCACTTGATGTACGCTGTTCACAAGCTGGGAGAAACAATGTCACAGGATTTCGTAACTCGCACAGCACTTCGTCACCACACTTCTGTCGCACAAGATAATCGCTCGCACTAGCTTGTAAAACACAACAACAACCACTGCTTGACGGGTCACTCTTATATAGCTGGCCGGTGACTCAATAAATGCTTCTAGATCCATCCAGAGTCCACGGCTTCTCGAGGTTTCCAGCGCTGGTCCAGTCACGAATGTTCTGGACTATCCCTTTGTCCTAGTAGCCCTGTTGCATAAGGCGCGCGCAATACACGAGGCAGGGCACAGCCCAGCCCTGGGGCAGTTGTGACTCACGCGGCGACTGATGACACAAACTCACAGCCGTAACATTATCATCACCACCCTGCTACAGCTTTTGAATGCTCACAAGTTTATAGACTTAAGCATGATCCACGTATTGCCTTTTCAGAGAATCACAAATAGACTGCAATATGATGGATTTCTCCAGTGAATTTGACGGAACAGATGGCCTCAATGTTCCTCATATTAAAACAAGAAACACAGCCGTATTAAATTAGTACCTTTTAGTTGTAATACGCCTCCTCGATAATTATTCCCATTATACAGTTACACTGCAGCCTTTCCTGTAGTTGTTGCGCGCCTTTTTGCTTGGTATCGTTCATAAGCTTTGAGCCATTCTTTCAATTCTGTGTTGATGTGTAATTTTATACGTAAATTGCCGTCTGGTTGGTTTCTCTCCCCTTCACAAACATGATTAGTGTGCTATTTGGATATAATACTTAAGTATTAAATAAATAGAAAATACATTTTCCAAGTAAACTCCGTGATCAGAACTTGCCATTACATCATCGATTGAACAGGAATCTTCAGGCTTGTTTAATGCTATTGACATGAGTAATATCACACATTTCTCGTCTAACTAAATATTAGTTACTAACCCAAGAAACATAAAAAATTCCTCTCGACTCGCCGGAAGGTGGAGGTAGACTTCACCGGCAAACTAGGGGGTAGGCTATAATAGGCAAAATATGCAGGTTTTCGTAGACGATTAGGCCTCATTTATGGCTAGAAAGTACTTTACAATTGGAGCTTAACTAACTAATTTTTAGCCTACTTTCGATTTTTGCAAAAAATGAAAGGAGACTTATGAGATCAACTCAGGGCCAAAAATTGTGTGTCTGTGTGTATGTGTGTGATTGTGTGTACTCTGAATTTCTGTCCCCCCCTATCAATTCGAACACGGTGAAACCTAATTGAACGCGATTTGGTACAGAGGTAGCACTGGTATAGGACACCTCAGTGTCATGTTTTATATTGCCACCATCTTTACCAAAACGTAATGGCGGCCACCCAAATGTTCAAAGCTTAAATAAAAATTACGACTAACCTAATCCATTGATCTCTACCAAATTTTGCAACATATCTGTATGTAGGAAGCATGTTTAAATTACCAAACTACAAGGTTATCAGCCCAATAATTAGCGGATGGCGGCCATGTTTATGTGCAAATCGATTCTCAATATCAATTCAAACACGGTGAAACCGAATGGGACGAAATTTGGTACAGAGGTAGCACAAGCAAAGGGCACCTCAATGTTATGTTTTATATTGCCACCATCTTTACCAAAACGTAATGGCGGCCACCCAAATGTTCAAAGCTTAAATCAAATTACGACTAACCTAATCATCTGATCTCTACCAAATTTTGCAACAACATACCTTTGAGTAGGAAGCGTCTTTTGACCAAATTACAAGGCCATCAGCCTAAGAGCTTCAAGGTAGTGGATGTATGAATCATGCAAGTATTATAGCCTAACCGTAACTTCTGATTAAACAGGGCCTGGCCTCAATTCAGCTTATCGTACATAGGGAGGTTTAACCTGTCCTCAAATAGGTGTCCGGTAGGATATTAGCATATTGTAATAGAATATGTAACCGTAGAAATGACTTACTGGTCAGGTTGTCTCGTTGTCAACATGGACGCTATTTTGCTCGTAAATAAATATATTTTCGTAACATCATAAGTGTTTATCCCTTTGGAAATGTACTCAACAAAATAATACATATTTAGTATCAAATGGTTTATAGAAACGCCAGAAAACGCTAAAGAAATCGTTGATTTCAACAACAAATATATGATACAGTTATACTAAACCAGTTGGTTATCAAGTAACATCGTAGGGCATCGTTGGCGTAATGGTAGCGACTTGGGCTCCTAGTCTGGGGGTTCGTTGATCGAATCACCGCAGGTTCAAATTTCTTTACTGCGTTCTTTTTGGTATTTATTGATTTATAACTACCCACACGTTATAATGTTAAGCATGTATATTGTAGTGTGTATATATTATATAGGCTATATACTTATAACACCACATATTCCAACACTCGAATAGAGCAATTAATATTTGGTGACCTTGATCCGTGGTAGAGACATTTGTTGTTGATTCTTTAGGGGTTTTGCGGCATCATGGTCTTGTAGCCCCGTTTACTTGGGTGTGTGTAGAAGTTGTCTGATAACCTGTGTCACTGTGATGTCTGTAGGCTTACTAGTGTGTGTATTCTTATACGAGAATCGATTTGGGTAGGAAGCTGTTGTTGTTTAATTTGAACTGCGTGTACATCATGGTCATATAGCCCCATGTACTTGGGTGAGTGTTGAATTTTGTCTGATAACCTGTGATATTGTGGTGGCTCTATTAGAGTGTGTATATCTAATTCAGGTGAGGATTCAATAAAACAACGCTTAATATCCGTATAGCACGTTGTATTTCAACAAGCTACTACAACCAATATTCAATTATACTCCTTGAAAAGTTATAACTATACCCATGCATTTAGGAGAAAGTAGGCTATATGTTCTTTACTGAATATCTTGTTTCGTTTTTCTATGCATATTTTTTTTAAAATTTTATTGTCTTTTGGGGACGGTAACCTTCTCGTCATTTGGGGTCAATTTTTATACTTGTGGTCACAACACTGTCCTTATGCTAGGTTTCGACACTGATGTGTAACTATCTAACAGTCTGTTACTTCTTCACGCAGAGATGTTGGTTGGTTCCTCAGTTTAGGGGCTGCGACAACGCAGTCATGTAACCCCGTGTACTTTGGGTGTGTGTATATCTGTCTGAAAAATGGTGTTAATTGTGATGGATGTATTAGTCTGTAATTCGAGTAAGGCCTGCAGACGGTCAATTTCAAGTATTAGTTCCTAATTTATGTGCCAAATACTACCGTCAACGACACCTAGCTGTGAACTTGGCTACTAGATGCCAGCGCAACCAGCAACTTGCAACGAACGTTGGAACTTCCCCACCGAAGGAAAGCATACTGAGGTATTTTTAGCGCTCTTAAATCCCACGACTTGGGTCGGCATTGAACCCCCGACCTCGGGATACCAGTTACGTCACCGAAGACGCTTCCCACAGAGTCGGATGGAAAATGAATGTGATCTCGAGCAATGGCGTTGTCATGACAACCTATGATAGCTCATCCCTCATCAATTTGGAAGTGTTGTCATGGAAACTTCTGATGGCACTTGGCATTTTCTTAAAATTCCGTAATCATTATTCTCATCCCTTGGCGTAAAAGTGGGTTATATCGAAAATTCTTTCAGACAAACGTTTTAAGTAATTATTAGGGGAATATTGTCCATTTTGTACGGTTTTGATATTGTGCATATTAAGAGAGATATGATTAATGTTTCCAGTAAAACCCACTATTTTCCACCCCTTTGGTCAATGGTTGGTGCTATCAAAAACGTTTTAAACATAAATTTTTGGCACTTACCCGATACATAGTATGAACTTTGAATGGATTCGATATTTCTCGTATTAAGAGAGTTATAGCGATATTTTGGTTTCTTGAAATATGCCCCCCATTTTCACTCCCTTCGACCGATTTTTCCCATTAGCGAACTCGACCGAGATTTTAAAAGGATACATATTATGTAAATAATTCAATGTGATTGGTGCAAAGTTATGGCAGTTATCGTGTCCACAATAAACTGATAGGTATATTAAGAAATTATATAGAAACGTTTGACTGACTGTGGTTTTAGGGTCTGGGGGATGTAAAACGCGAAGATCTGTCGACATTTTCCGGAAGTCGAAACATGGTAACCATTGCAATAGTTAGCTTTCTAATGAAATCTACCTAAAAGGAAGTACCGCCAACGTATCACCTTCTCCGCGCAGTATATTACGCACTTCATAGCCTAACATTACAAAACTAACACTAGATGGCAGTACACTGCCATCTAGTGTTGGGTACTGCCATCTAGTGTTCGATATCTAAAGCTTAGCAAAATCAATGTTGCCAAGAGTTCCCGCTGCGTCGCGCTGTGTCCGTAACTAGTCGCTGACACCACTGTGTAGTCGAAGCAATCTCAGAATGAACACAGAACAAAAGTTTTGTACCAAAGTAGCCCTGAAACTCTCGTAATCAATTAACATTAACTTGCTTTGACGAATAAAATTATTTGCATGTGTGCATTGCTAAATAGGACAACAAGTATTCAGTAGATTATATGCATCATTGCATTGAATTAGAAACACTCGTACATTCCTGATACATCCTGTAATATAACTGAGCTCATAAATTAAATGAAGTTAACCAAAAGTTTATATCCACCTGCTTTAAACCCATAAGTGGTTAACAATTTTTGAAAATCTAGCTCAACCTCGGTTAATAATGTTATCACCATAAGTGTTTAGTCATTAGTCACGGCCTCCCAAAAATCACACTATTATCCTGTTTGATTCAAAACAATTGCAACCTGTACTAAGCCGGCTAACTTAACGAAACTACGTAAATAACGGGAAGGTTCTCGAGTGACCTTTCCCAATTGCATGGCGGCTCACGATTGGTATTCTAACCAGTGGACTTGTAACTAATGGGACGTCTGTAATATACGCACATTATTATCATCCCAAGGGCCACAAATCAGAATGAACCCAAATACCTAAATCTGTATATGTTGTCAACAGATTCCTTTTCTGTAGAAATGCCATCCTTGCCTGAGTCAACCTACATTTAGCTTTTCACCTACCAATTTGAGATCCAAAGGGGTTTTTGATTAGTTTCGACTGCGTTCCAATAATTTTGGTTTACATTTCTTAATTTTCATCATGAATTCTTAGCTGAAGACAGAGTCCATACCATTTAAAAACTCATTCATATCCTCTGGTGTGTTGGCTAAGATGACGATGTTATCAGCAAATATCAGAGTGGACATTATTTGTCCTTCAATCCTGACTCCTACTTCGATTTTTTCTCAAATATCCTTCATTGCTTGTTCAGTGTAAATATTGATGGTTGGTTGGTTCCTCAGTTTAGGGGCTGCGACAACGTAGCCCCGTGTACTTTGGGTGTGTGTCGAATCTCTCTGTCTGATAACCGGTGTTAATTGTGATGGCTGTATTAGTGTGTGTTATCTGTTTTTAAATCATGTAGTTCCGACTGTTGTTACCAAATGCCACCGTAATAATAATATCGGGTGCCGTGTGCAAGCTTTTTTATTTGACACCCAGAGGGTAGCTTGCATTCCGAATTTCATTGTTCATTGAAACACTATGAAAGTCAAGGAGGTTAGACATCTAAGCTCCTTGAACACTAGAGCGCTTTCTAACAGAGAAATGAGGAACTTCGTGATGGCGGAAACTCCCGAGATTAATTTTATAAAAATGTTAGAACAAATAACTAAATCTTCACCATTGGCTAACATCAATGATCACTCCCAGCATGTTACCACTGCTTCCACATTGCCTCTACGTAAAACACAAATAAATGTCTAAAACTTAGTGGCTATAGGGTAAGAAAGAACACTCGAAAAGACATTCCCCGTGAAGAACGTATGGTAATGTTGTGCTCTGTTGGTAGATGTATCCATTTATCCGCAGCAAAAGCACTCCAATTCGTATTTGTTGAAATGATTCGAGCGCAGCCAACAATACTGTAGGTACGGTAGTGATTAAAGCTATTTGGATCTGATGATACTCGCTTGTCGAGAGAAACACGTCATCCCCTAGTCCGTAACAATATATATAAATCGTAATCACATGTAATTTTTTTGAGGTTATTTCCAATATTGTCTCAACTAGTGGGGCGTGATTATTATTATTATCAGCATCACCTGCTACAGCTTTTGAATGCTCACAAGTTTATGGACCTAAGCATGATCCACGTATTGCCTTTTCAGAGAATCACAAATAGACAGCAATATGATGGTTTTCTCCTGCAAACTTGACGGAACAGATGACCTCAATGTTCCTCATATTAAAACAACATACACCGCCATATTAAATTAGTACCTTTTAGTTGTAATACGCCTCCTCGATAATTATTCCCATTACCGTTACACTGCAGCCTTTCCTGTAGTTATTGCAAGTCTTTTTGCTTGGTATCGTTCATAAGCTTTGAGCCATTCTTTCAATTCTTTGTTGATGTGTAATTTTAAACGTAAATTGCCGTCTGGTTGGTTTCTATCCTCTTCACAAACATGATTAGTGTGCTATTTGGATAAAATACTTAAGTATTAAAATGTTAAATAAATAGAAAATACATTTTCCAAGTAAGCACCGCGATCAGAACTTGGCATTACATCATCGATTGACACAGTTCTCTTCTCAGTAAATATTAGTTACTAACTCAAAGAATATAAGAAATTCCTCTCGGCACGCCACAATGCGGAGGCAGATTTCACCGGGCAAACTAGGGGGTAGGCTATAATAGGCAAAATATGCAGGTTTTCGTAGACGATCAGGCCTCATTTATTGCTAGAAAGTATTTTACAATTGGAGCTTAATTAACTTATTTTTTAGTCTTTCTATGCATATTAGCCTACTTTCGATTTTTGCAAAAAATGAAAGTAGACTTATGAGATCAACACAGGGCGAAAAAAGTGTGTCTGTCTGTGTGTGTGTGTGTGTGTGAGTCTGTGTGTGTGTGTGTGTATGTGTGTGTGTGTGTGTGTGTGTGAGTGTGTGTACTCTGAATGTCTGTCCCCCCCCCCCTATCAATTCTAACACGGTGAATGCGAATTGAACGAAATTTGGTACAAAGGTAGCACTAGCAAAGGACACCTCAGTGTCATGTTTTATATCGCCGCCATCTTTACTAAAACTGAATGGCGGCCACTCAAACGTTCAAAACGTAAAATCAAATAACGACTAACCAAATCATCCGATCTCTACCAAATTTGGTAACAACATACCTTCGTATAGGATGCGTCTTGTGACCAAACTACAAGGTCGTCCACCATACCATTTCAGGATGGCGGCCGTGCGAATTATGCAAACTTTATAATCCATATCATGGGACCCACCAGTTCCGATTATCGAGCCGAGAATCGTTTTAACTGTTCTAAAGGAAGAGGCACGTTCGAAATTAAAAGTTTATTTTGTAATACTATAGTGCAGACGTGATTTTAAAAAGCTGAGCCGATTCAGTAATAAGACAAGATGGCAGCGGATATCGTGTGCCTGACTTATATTTCACTAATTTGAGTATTGCATGCAATATAGCGTACTGATACAAAATAAATAAACTTTGTATGAAATGCTTTATATATAAATAATATACTCCAGTGATGAAATCGTTTAGTATGAATCATTATTTGCTAACAAGTTCTATGTAAGTCATTTTATATAGAACGATATTCGTTGACACAATTAGCTCAGTGGTAGAGCGTTAGCCTATCGCTCAAATGCCTATGGTTCAAACCCGATCAGAGCTAGGTTTTTTGCTTGAAATGTTATATGCTTATTGTTTTTTAATGACTCAGATGTTTTAAAATTAAGCGTTATATTGTGCATATTATGGTGTAAAATATATATTTAATTAAAACATAATTCGCCAGCAGATTTACTCGAGACATCTAGCTGCCAAAAAGGTAACTGCACGCCGACCTACTTATTAACTTCCAGATTTTATTGAAAAGTTTCTTCTTCTGGCCGCTAGAATGCACTCGCTCTGTTAGGATTATATTGTCCGATATTTCACCACTAGATGTCACGACTAGTCTACGTGGGGCTCCATTGATTACTATACCATTGGCATTCTATGCCCATCGAATTTGAAGAATGACAAGATGATACTATGATACATTTTTACTTTTTATTTTAAAGGGTGTCGCCTCCGTAGCGTAGCGGTCAGCATAGTTAGCTGCCGTCCCGGAGGTCCTGGGTTCGATTCCCGGCTCTGCCACGAAATTAGAAAAGTGGTATGAGGACTGGAACGGGGTCTACTCAGCCTCGGGTGGCCCAAATGAGTAGAGGGGGTTCGACTCCCCCTCAGCCATCCTCGAAGTGGTTTTCCGTGGTTTCCCACTTCGTCTTCGGGCAAATGCCGGGATGGTACCTTTTTCAAGGCCACGGCCGCCTCCATCCCTCTTCCTTGCCTATCCATCCTAACCATCCCTTACCTTCCCTCATGAGGCCCCTGTTCGCTTTGCAGGTGAGGCCGCCTGGGCAAGGTTTTAATCCCACCTCACCGGTTGTATCCATTCCGATTAGATGTTCCCAGCTCTAGGACACTGCCTGGATAGGCGGTAGGGGTGAGTTCCCTCGCTGAGTCCGTGGGAGCCACCACCCTGGAGGCTAAACACGATAAAAAAAAATTAAAGGATTTGTAACAGCCTATTTTGCGTTACTTGAAAATGTTATTTGAAGTAAAGAACAAAACGATTTCACATAGTACCGTAACTGAATTCAAGCCGTTGGTGTTAGTTCAGGTTATTAATTACTACTTTTATTTCAGGCAAATAGCAATCGAAAATATCCACATAGTTTGTATACACACGTCTCTGTAGGGTCATGGAAAGATTTGTTAATTCAATTAGGGTTGTGAAAGCCTTGCACAACCAGACGTGTAAAGACATGCCTCAACTCAAAGTTGGATGTTGACCACGGCAGGTCGTATATGTAATAATAATAATAATAATAATAATAATAATAATAATAATGTTATTGGTTTTACATCCCTTTTAACTACTGCTGCTTTTAGAGACACCGGGGTGCCGGAATTTTGGCCCGAAGGGGATCTTTAACGTGCCAGTAAATGTACTGACACGGCTCCCTCGCATTTGTGCACCCTCAAATGCCAGCTGACTGCGCCAGGATACGAACCTGCAACCTAGGGCCCAGCAAGCGAGAACGTTACCGCTGAGCCACGCAGCCAGTCCGGTCGATTATGTCTCCAGATCCATAACATTCTTGATATACTTCTTATCTTTCTTTCTTCAATGATGGTAGCAGTTTTTATCTAGGTTGTGGCGTTTGGTAGAGGTAAATCGTTTCTAAGGTCTTCAACAAAGAATAGTTCTATTATACTCTTTGATAATAACAACGAGTTATATCTACACTCATACATTTAGGAGAAAGTAGGCTATATGTTCTTTACTGAACATCTTGTTTTTAACATTTTATTGTCTTATGGGGACGGTAACCTCCTTGTCATTTGGGGTCCTTTTTTAGCCTATTTTCATTTATAAAAAATAGGCTTATGAGATCACCTTTTGTCCGTGTGTCTGTCTGTGTGTGTGCGTGTGTGTGATGCTGTGAGTGATAGTGTGTGTCCCCCTAATAACTTCTAAAGGCAGGAGCGATTTCAATGAAACTCGGTAAGTTCATAGCACTATACCGTGCCCTTCAAATTTTGTTACGTCTCACGAATCCAACATGGAGCTGTGCGAAATATTTCACCAGCATTCAATATCTCCAAAACTTTTACCGATATCACCCTGAAATATTGTACGGTGATAAAGGGAACTACTAGAAGTTCACCTTTGTGATTTTTGAAAACCTCGTAACTACAAAACCAACATGGCGGCCAAGCGAAGTTGCGACTTTTAAATAGAAGTTTCTCGCGATTTAACCAACCAAACGCAATAAAACTTGGTACAGTGTATGTTTATACACATTGTAATGCACCGACATCCAACCTCGTTCAATTGTTTGCATAACCTCAAGATGGCGGCTGTGCGAAATATTTCCCCGGCATTCTATATCTCTGAAACTATTAGCGGTATCACCCTGAAAATTTGTACGGAGATAAAGGGCACTACTGGAAGTTCATCTATAAGACTTTCAAAAACGGGTTAAGGGAGGATGTACCGTAGGTGAAATTTTCATGAAAATGGTTTTTTTTATTTTCTGTAAAAATTGTATGTAGTTTCAAGATTATAATCCCAAAGTTTCATTGCTGTATTTCAATTCTAAGGGCGTCAAAAAAAATCGAAACGTTATGGCGCCATGCCCCCTATTTTGCTGTCAGCAGCACAGCCGGACAGGAATCCGTATATATCTTGCCACTCTGAGCGTCATTGCGAGGAAATGATTGATGCTATTGTTCGGAAGGCTGTGGACAAGATTGCGGCTGTTCCGGCTCTTTGTTGTTGAGTAACCATAGATACCACGGGGTTAATAACTGTGTGTTACCTGTGATAAGCGTTTCTGTCGAATATTTTTTCCAGTTGTTGATTAGGCTACTGGTTTTTAACGTAAATATGGGGAGAATAAATGGTAGAGTGTTTAAAAGATTGGAAAGGAATAGGATTCAAGGTGCAGGTACCGGTACAGTGAAGGGAATCGTCCCGCACATTTTGAATTGGAGTGTATCTACAAAAAAAAAATACAAAAAAACAGTGAGGGTATTTTACCTGACATTAGCTCTGAAGAAACTTCTAATAGTTGTTTCAGATTAATAGAATCGAACTACTTACTTAGTTATTGAGGTTTAAAGGGGCTGAACTACGAGGTCATCTGTGAAGCAATTCATAACAATGTACGTGTGCCAATTGTGGTTCAAAGTCTATGAAATTGCACGATGATGGTACAGAAAGGATTGGCACCATTAGTACACTACATGTTGTTTATGAGAAGTGCAAGGCAGACAGTAAGTTTAAAGCATCCCTTATAAACAAATAGGTTTATGATGCGTAGGTGTGGGAAGGGGAGCTGATTTATTTTGTGGCTTGATAAATATGCCACCACCTGTCAATAGGTTTACAGATCTCAACACAAGATTGCTAATTTCCTTGGAAGAAGTTGCCAAAACAAACTTACTAGCAGCAAAGGAACTAGTAGAAGCAGAAGATGATGAGAAGTATGGATATGGCCTGCACTGAACTCTTCAGCTCTAGGCATTGCATTGCAGTATGAAGATAAAACTTCAAATTAAGTTTCCCGAAAATGACATTTTTTCACTTATAAGGTGCATTTTCTCAGACACTACTGCATATAAAGCAACCAAACTTGGTAGTCTCCTTCTAAATAGAACTGTGCACAATCCTGTGCACCAGAATTTTAATTTTTGGCCTATTATAGAAGTGATGATATGGATAAGAACATTTTTATGCAGATTTTTTTGCAATAATATTTTTTTATTTTTTATTTGAGCAATTTAAAAGATACCGAAATTCTGTTGCACAGGATTTTAAGTTGAGCCTTTTTAAATCTGTGATAAAAATATCAGAAACAAATACCCAGTAGTTCTGCAGAAAATACACCTTAAAATTTCAGGAAGGGTACAATATTTATTTTTTTCCATTAAGATTCAATGATAATATTGAGTTAAAAAATGCAATGCAACATCAAGCAGCAGGTTGACAATAAGCATTCAAAATATGAACTAAATATCTATAAAAATGTAGATGTTATGGACATTTACCTACGGCCATGTTTTTTACCTACGTCCTCCCTTAACTACAAAACGAATATGGCGGCCAAGCGAATTTGAAAATTTTAAATAGACCTTTCTCGCGATTTAATGATTCAAACGCAATGAAACTTGGTACACGAAATATTTATACACATTGTAATGCACTGGTTTCCAATTTAATTCAATTGTTTACATAACCTCAAGATGGCGACTGTGCAATTTTTAAAATTAAGTTTTTATTTCTTGTGTCGTAATCATGCGATCGAAGTGAAAGTTTGAATAATGAACCTAAGCATTAATTTTCCTTTTATGGTATATGACTCTGTGGCATATACATATAACAATCCAACATGGCGACCATCCGAAATATTTAGATGGATCTCAATATCTACGAATCTATTACAGCAATCAATCTTAATTTTTCAATGGTCATAGGGGCTATGAACTTAAGTTCACATATAGGACTTTCAATAGCCTGGTGATCACCAATCCAACATGGCGGCGACGTGAAGTATAAACATTCACATGGTCGTTTCTCGCAATTTAACCATCCGAGTGCAGTGACACTTGGTACAGTAAATTCTTATACAAATGTTAATCCACTGGCATCTAATTTTTTCAATTGTTTCCATAAACACAAGATGGCAGCTGTGCGAAATTTTAAAATCTCGTTTTAACTTCTTGTGTCCTAATCATGCGATTGAAGTTTGAATACTACACGTACACAATAATCTTCATGTAACAGTACATAACTCTAAGACCTACATATATAAAAATCCAACATGGCAACCATCCGCAATATTTAGTCGGTTCTCAATATCTATGAATCTATTACAGCAATCAACCTGAAATTTTGTATGTTGATAGAGGCAGTTAACATAAGTAGGATATATGAAAATAGGCTGTATAGTTCTTCACGGAACTACTTGTTATACTTGTGGTCACACTGTCCTTATGCAAGGTTTGGACACTGATGTTTAACTATCAATCAGTCTGTTACTTCTTCACGCAAAATTTATCACCCGCAGATATGTTGGTTAGTTCCTCAGTTTAGGGGCTGCGACAACGTGGTCATGTAGCCCCGTGTACTTTGGGTGTGTGTAGAATCTGTCTGATAACCGGTGTTAATTGTGATGGCTCTATTAGTAAGGTAAGGACTCCAGACGGTCAATTTCAAGTAGTTCCAAATTTTGGTGCCAAATACTACCATCAACCACACCTAGCTGTGAACATGGCTACTAGATGCCACCGCAACCTGCAACTTGCATCAAACGTTGGAAATTCCCCTCCAAAGGAAAGCATAGCGTACTGAGGTATTTTTAGCGCTCTTAAAAGTATCCGACGACTTCAGCCGGCTTTGACCCGCGACCTTGGGCATAGAAGTTCAGCATGCTACCAGTTACGTCACCGAAGCCGATCCCCACAGAGTCAGGTGGAAAACTGAATGTGATCTCGTGCAATGGCGTTGTCATGGCAACCTCTGATGGCTCTTGGCATTTTCTTATAATTCCGAAATCATTTTTCTCATCCCTTGGCGTAATGGTGGGTCATATAAAAAATTCTTTCAGATAAAAGTTTTAGGTAATTATTAGGGGAATATTGTTCATTTTGTACAGTTTAGATATTGTGCCTATTAAGGAAGATATGATTAATGTTTCCCCGCCTAAAAACACTTTTTTCCTCCCCTTTGGCCGATACATAGTGTGAACTTTGAACGGATTCGATATTTCACGCATTACTGTAAGAGAGTTATAGCGATATTTCACTTTCGAAAAATGCCCCCCCCCCCCTCCTCAATCCATTTTGAAGAAATAGGCATATGAGATCACCTTTTGTCCGTGTGAGTGTGCGTGTGTGTGTGTGTCCCTAATAACTTCTAAACGACTGGAGCGATTTCAATGGAACTCGGCAAGTTCATAGCACTATTCCGGATGACTCCGACCGTCACCTTCAAATGTTGTTACGTCTCATCAATCCAACATGGCTGCTGTGCGAAATATTTCACCAGCATTCAATATCTCCGAAACTATTACCGATATCACCCTGGAATTTTTTACGGTGATAAAGGGAACTACTAGAAGTTCACCTATGTGACTGCTGATAAACTGGTAACTACAAAACCAACATGGCGGCCAAGCGAAGTTGCGACTTTTAAATAGATGTCTCTCGCGATTTAACCAACCAAACGCAATAAAACTTGGTACAGTATATGTTTATACACATTGTAATGCACCGACATCTAACTTCGGTCAATTGTTTACATAACCACAAGATGGCGGCTGCGCGAAATATTTCCCCAGCATTCTATATCTCTGAAACTATTACCGGTATCACCCTGAAATTTTGTACGGAGATAAAGGGCACTACTGGATGTTCATCTATAAGACTTTTAAAACCCGGTTTACTACAAAAGAACATGGTGGCCAAGCGAATTTGAAATTTTTAAATAGATCTTTCTCGCTATTTAATGATCCAAACGCAATGAAACTTGGTACAGGAAATGTTTATACATATTGTAATGCACTGGTATCTAATTTAGTTCAATTGTTTGCATAACCTAGAGATGGCGGCTGTGCGAATTTTAAAATTAAGTTTTTATTTTTTGTGTCGTAATCATGCGATCGAAGTGAAAGTTTGAGTAAGGAACCTACGTAATAATTTTCCTTTAGTGGTACATTACTCTATGGCCTATACATTTAACAATCCAACATGGCGACCATCTAAAATATTTAGACGGCTCAGAATATCTACGAATCTATTATGGCAATCAAACTGAATGTTTATGTTCATAGGGGCTATGAACATAAGTTCACCTATAGGACTATCAATAACCTGGTGATCTCAAATCCGACATCGCGGCGACGCGAAGTATAAATATTCACATGGACGTTTCTCGCAATTTAAGCATCCGAGCTGTGAAACTTGGTTCAGTATATACTTATACAAATGTTAATCCTCTGGCATCTAATTTATTTCAATTGTTTCCAGAACTACAAGCTGGCAGCTGTGCGAAATTTAAAAATCTCGTTTTTACTTCTTTTGTCCTAATCATGCGATTGAAGTTTGAATGCTACACGTACACAATAATTTTCATGTAACAGTACATAACTCTAGGACCTACATGATTATTAAGCTGATTTTTCTCCGCTGAGTTTCAAACTTCTCGCCTATGTAGTTTAAGAGATACACGCTCCGTTAGGAATCCTTCAACCCCCACTTTTCACCCCTTTCACCTTATAATACACACCACATCGAAAAACCCTTAGACGCATGTCTATTATTTTTAATGATTAGTTTATATGCCGAGTATCCCATCCCAAAATGAGACCACTCGTGAGATATTGTTATTCAATGAAATGCAGGCTAAAGCCCCTTAAGACCCCTTTAGAACCAGAATATCCGAAAATCCTTCCTTGGTGGACGGTTTTGACACACAAGAACATATCCGCAAAATGTCATGTTTATAACTTCAATAATATTGGCTGGGCGATGACGAGTGAGTGAGTCTGTCAGGATATTTTCTTTCATTTATTTTTCAGAATTTCACCCCTTTCCATGAGCCCCTTAAATTGGATTTGTGAAAAAAAAAACGGTTGAACACCTATTTATTTATTTATTTTTAAGCGGGTTTTCCCCCTGAGTTTGATGAGTGAGTGAGTCAGTCAATCAGTTAGGACACTTTCTTTCCTGTTTATTTCCCCCAGAATTTCATCCCTCCCCATGGGCACCTTAACTCTTTCGCTGCGGCAATCGACTTTTTACATCGATACTGTGTTCGCTGCGGCAATCGACTTTAGTCGACTTGGCACTTTCCCGCTGCTTCCTACTCGATCTTTGTCAACAAAGTGGCTCTTTAATAATGCGTACATGAATATGCATGTCTTGAGCGTGTACTGGGAATTGTTTAAAGCAAAGTCGTGAGTATTACAGTATTTCCTTTGTAGTCTCCCGCCCGGCAACATTCCTTTCGGCCCTCTGACGTCAGTGGACTACCACACTAGTGAGAAGCCATGAGCGCGCCTTTAAAACCATCGACAAAATGGGGCATAAAGTTATGGTTATTGTACGATAGTAAAAGTGGTTTCCTGTGCAGATTTCAGACTTACGTGGGAAAGAACAGTAATGAGACTGATCCAGGGGATACATTAGGGGAGAAAGTTGTTAGGAGCTTGTCAAAAGACTTGGAAAATACCAGCAGAATTAAATATTTCTTTTCAAGCCCTACACTTTCCACTCATCTTGCTGTGAATAGTGTGGGTGCATGCGGAACAGTGAGATGTAACCGTAAAGGTCTTCCTCAAGAGATGATAGGTCTGAAGATGAATAAAAGACAGAAACCTAAGTTCTGGCATCATCCAACTAAAAAAATGCTAGCATGTTCGTGGCAAGATACCAGCTGGTTAAATGTGCTCACGACCGTACACTCGTCTGAGGTTGTGAAGGTTAGGAAGAGATCAAAGAGGGGTCCAACCGGTTATGTTACCCGTGATAAACCTACATTAGTTGTGAATTATAATCATGAAATGAATGGTGTTGACAAGTTCGATCAGCTGAAAACGAATTACGCATACGTGCACAAGAAAATCAAGTGGTATCAGGTCTTGTGGTATCTCATCATAGAAACAACCCTAGTCAATGGAAGAATAGTGTACAATAAGGTCCATAACAAGAAAAGAAGTGCTCATGACTTCAGAGACGATGTAATAACAGGACTTCTAGAAAAGTACAAACGCACTCCACCTGCGAAACGCGGCTGAATATCTTCTGACGGGATACCGCTCGCGCGTCACACGGAGAGGCACTTCATTGGGGAACGACAGGACAAAAGTCACAAACCCAACTGTGTTGTTTGTTCCATATTGCCGGTACGGTGTTCAAAGAAAGGAAAGGGGCGGTGTAAGAGGAAACAAACAATTGCCCAGGACAGCCCCCAGTGTGTCCAACTACCTGCTTCGGAAGTTATCACACCAAGGTAAACTTCAAGGTCACATGCCAGGGTTAGATTCCATTGAACCAAGGACCACGGGCTATATATCAAGGGTAAAACATCTACTTTGTGAGTTTCATGTGTTATCCTATGATTCAAAATTAATGAAAATACTCACTAAAGAAAATTACAAGGTCACGTGTATGTTAATGTTTTATCGAACCAAGGACCACAGAATGGATCATAAAGGCGATATATATTTATTTTCTGTTTCATGTGTTATGATATGACTTATAATAAATGAAAATCCACATTAAAACTTTTTTTCAATATCTTCATTAAATTACGCATTGAGGGGCTTTGTGATGTCAGAAATGCAGCAGCGAAAGAGTTAAATTGGATTTATGAAAAAAAAAACGGTCGAACAACTATTTACTTATTTTGTAAGCTGATATTTTTACGCCGAGTTTCAAACTCCTTGCCTATGTCGTTTAAGAGATACACGCTCCGTTAGGAATCCTTCAGCCCCCAGCGTTCACCCTTTTCACCTCATAATATATACCACATCGAAAAACCCTTAGACACGTGTGTTCTTTTGTTTTTAATGATTAGTTTATATGCCGAGTAGCATATCCCCCAATGAAACCAATCGGGAGATATTGTTATTCAATGAAATGCAGGTCTACCCCCTTAACACCCCTTTAGAACCTGAATATCCGAAAATCCTTCCTTAGTAGGCGTTTCCGACTTACAACAAACATATCCCCAACATTTCAAGTTTCTAACTTTAATAGCTTTGGCTGGGCGATGAAGAGTGAGCCAGTTTAGGACACTTTGTTTTATACATAAACTTTTGAACTGACGGTGGTTTTGAGGTCTGGGGGATGTAAAACGCGAAGATATGTCGATATATTCCGGAAGTCGAAACATGGTACCCATTGGCCATTGCAATAGTTATATTTCTAATGAAATCTACTTTGGAAGTACCGTATCTGCTTCACCGCGCGCGGCGTATTTCTTAAACCTCCTGGACTACAGCATACGCCGTATTTTAAGACTTCTGATCGGCGGATATTTAACTGTATGAGAATATTGATAGTTCAAAGTCGTCAAATCTGTACCGCCCTCTGCTGTAATCCAGGAGCATTATTTCAGCCGCTTTCAGCAGTAGTTCCGACGTTCCGAGTAGTTCAGCATCAGAGTCGTCTAATTCATCTGCTTTGCGTTTAGGTGTAAAAAATTCATTAAACAAAGTTGAAACATGTGCCAATTAAAACTGTAGTTCCTGGAATGACTGTGTATGTTTTAATATCATTTTAAGAGTTGTTTAGTGAGAGCATTTTAACACTAATAAGGCCCCAGGTGAGCGATTATAACCTATATTAGTATTTCTTGCACAATTTGTGTGCAATAAAACGTTAATAATAGTATTTCGCAAAATGTGCATTGAATGTGTAGTTTTCTGGGAGTTCCAAGGGAATGTTAGGCATTATATAATTGCATAATTAGTAGGCAGGCAATGAACAGAAATTAATGTTCCGACTTGGTAGGTCTCCTGGCGATTTAAGACATAGGCTAATATTATTGTCCTTTAAATGTGTAGGTATGTAACTTATATAGCCTAATATAATAAAACAAGGAGATAAACATATTTATTTCCACATTTCATATAAGGGTCTCAAATCCCTATCATTGGCTAATTTTTATTTGAATAGGTTTTTGTTATTGGCACAGGACAACCACTTTGACTCTTGACGGACTGTTATACGATGCCAGGTCTATTACTGTACAATAGATATCAATGAAGTGAGAAAGTTTGTTTTGAAGTCGAGAGTTTAAAGTTCTTTCAAACAGTAGCCTACAAGTGAGGTAAGAAATCACGAGGGGTAACTCGAATAAATGAGATGGTATAGCTTAGGCTATGTGCAAGTGGCAACTTTCAGATCGTTGACATAGTTGTACTAGGTTACACAGTCTAGTCCAAGGTTTGAACGTAGCTCATCCAAGAAAAGAGAGAGGCATGGTATTAATAACATAAAATTTTAAGTGTGTTTCTGTTTTAAGTAGCCTAGCTTAATTGTATTTTTTTTAAAGAGTTATTGCAGCCAAGTGGCCATACATTAATTTTTTTAATACATTTGATTGTTTGAGATGTATCTATATCTTTACTCTTCAGAACCAAGTTCCATTAGTGATCTTGTAATGTTCTTGCATAAGAGGATGTGGTATTTGTCGCACTTTTCGTTGCACTGTAAGCACACGCATTTCTCCGAGATGCTGTGGTATGATGTTATGCGGCATGTCTTGTGATGGAAGCCATGGACCGCCAGCCTGATGACTGCGCTTCTCATCTGCTGGTTAGCTTTTGCCCAGCTTCGGTCGATCATGGCGCTCATGCCGTAGAATTCTTCGTCTACTTTTTCCTTCTTTTGCTGCCTTTCTGTTAGGAGATTGCTGTATGCTTTCGTGGTTGGTAGTAGTAGAGTATATTTTAGTTCCTCTATCAGGAAAGATTCTCTTGCCAGTAAATATGTATACCTGGAGGGTGTATATTTTGAGATGCCTAGTGCTTTCTTTATATACAGTGCTTTTACATTCTCTATTGTTCTTAGATCTCTTGTTTTCAAGTAGTCCCATATTATTTGAAGTCCATATGTCAGGATTGGTACTATTTTGACTCTGAAAATCTTCATTGCGGTGTCTAATGATAGCGATTGAATTTTTCTGATGTCCCTCATTGCAGCGATGGCGGTTATTGTCTTTTGTTTTATGTGTTTGTTGAAAGGATGTTTGGAAGGTGATTCCTAGATATTTGTATTCGTTTACTATTTCTATTTGCTGTTGTAGTTTGTCTGGCTAAGAGAGAAGGTGATTTCCATGGAGGCTTGGCCTGCAAGGGTCATTACATGCCAAGTGAGGTTTGTGCCAGAGCCGCACATACAGAAGGGGAAACATGTTGTATTCGACAGTGAGGTACTTCTCTATGAAACGGAACCTGCCGTTGTACTTGTGGTCACCCGAGCCGCACCTACAGGAGGGAAAACGTGGCGTATTCTACAGTGAGGTACTTCTCTATAAAACGGAACCTGCCGTTGTACTTGTGATCATGTGTATTTGTGTTTCTTATCATTTTTTGATACTCGTGAGCTTTATTGTTTAGTTCTGGTGCAATATTCTCAATTCAGTATAATTGTGGTAGCAGTGCCTAACCAAAATACCTGTAGTAGTGGTCAGGAAAATATCTGGAGAAAATGTAGTAATAGATGTTTCCTCCTCTGCTGTCTGTGACCCACCCAGCCTTCCCAAATAGGATCACAACATATATAGCCAAAATTACAGCCGTGAGCGCCATTAGTCCAAATCAATCATCATCGGTTGCGGTAGTTGAGTATTCAGGTCTCTTCGTTTGGTCTGCAGGTCTGTCATTAAAACAGTACTGCCAACCTTGCCCTTACGGCACTATATAAAACAAAGAAGCGCTCAGTTCATTCTCTAGTGCGCATATTCGTGTGGGGCACTCTGTTCATTTGATAGTGTGCTGAATTGAATCGTTTATTCACTGATTGTCGAATTGCCAGATAACAATCAGTAACTTCTATCGCCGGTTCTATGATCAACCTCAGAAGTTGCTGAAGCTATTTCAACACCACATTTTAGTACCAAAAACACTACCGTGCACGAAATGCCATTGTGAAGCGGAAGTTAGGAGAATAAAACGTAACCTATCTGTAACCTACAATGAGAGGGAAGTCGAGGCCGCACCCACACCCGACCATTCTAACCTTCGTTTTGTCCAATCCAATGTTTTTGACAATGGTTACAGCCTAATGCGCCCAGATCATTAGTTTTGTGTCAGCCTTGCCCTGCTAGCTGCGTGCGGCTAAGGCCGCACCTACACCTGACCATTCTGACCTTCATTTTGTCCAGTCCAATGTTTTTTGACAACGATTACAGCCTAACGGGTCCAGATCAATAGTTTTGTGTCAGCCGTGCTCCGCTAGCTGCGCGCGGCCAAGGCCGCACCTACACCCGACCATTCTAACCTTCGTTTAGTCCAATCCAATGGTTTTTGACAATAGTTACAGCCTAACGCGCCCAGATCAATAGTTTTGCGTCAACCGTGCCCCGCTAGCTGCGCGCGGCCAAGGCCGCACCTACACCCGACCATTCTAACCTTCGTTTTGTCCAATCCAATGGTTTTTGACAATAGTTACAGCCTAACGCGCCCAGATCAATAGTTTTGTGTCAACCGTGCCCCGCTAGCTGCGTGCGGCCAATGCCGCACCTACACCCGACCATTCTAACCTTCGTTTTGTCCAATCCAATGGTTTTTGACAATAGTTACAGCCTAACGCGCCCAGATCAATAGTTTTATGTCAGCCGTGCCCCGCTAGCTGCGTGCGGCCAAGGCCGCACCTACACCCAACCATTCTAACCTTCGTTTTGTCTAATCCAATGGTTTCAGCCTAACGCCTACAGATCGATGGTTTTTGATTGCGGTATAGTGAAGTTGGCACCATTGCCTCATACAAGCTATATTTACAAATACATTAATACACAAAAGCCCAAGTATTTCTTTTATCACATAATTACGTTAGTGTTGTATTTTGTATCGGACATGTTAGCAACTACTGACGTCAATGTCAGCGCCTTGTTGTGAGACCTCGCTGCGGCAGTTACTGCTCGCGTCTAAGCTCTGTGAACTTGCGGCATGAAGGGCAGAGGCAGGGTAGGAGCTGGCGAGAATTGGTAAGCCTCTCGACAGGCCGCCATGTTACCTGACATTCTCGTCTATTCCAATACTGTTAACATAGGGTCTTTTCTGAAACCAGTCTGGCGTTGGGAATGAGTGAGTGAGTCACCGACGAATGTATTTGCTTCTATTACTACGCAAGGACCGAGAAACCTCATCAATCATCACCACCACTACTCATAGTCTGCGATGCACATTCCTCTCAAGTCCTTGCAGCTTAGACCCGAGCAGTACACATACTAACAAATCTGACGAACATGGCTCCGGTTGTTAAATAAAACACATATTTACGTGATTTAGCACATATATCGGGTGCAGTCGGTGCAAAAGTGATCAAGGTTGGAAGTTAAAATTGATAATGTTCCCCGGGAAGATAAAATAAGGTATGAAAATTATATATTGTCAAAATGGAAGCGAAAAACATTAATGTGATACGTCATGCATAATTAATATAATTTTTAGCTAGATTATGTATTAGAGTAGGTTGGTCTACTGTGAGACCCCAACTTAACCTATATGAATGAGACAGGCTTAATAACATGTAGTGATGTTAAATACCCAGGTATTTATAAACCGGTAAATACCCAAGGTATATAGGCCTACCTGGGTAAATACCCAATTTGGGTAAATACCCAGGTATTATAGATTTTTCGGTTGAACTATACCTTCCGATACACCGGCGTTTGGGGAATATTTAGGGAGATCAGTGACGTCACCGTGATCTGACGGCTGACGTATTGCTATCGGTAACGCTATTGGTTGTCAGCTGATTACTACGTCAGTTCCGTGGTCAGTTCGTCGCGGGAGGTTGCTGGAGTCGGTTCGCCATTTTTCTATTGTCACGCGTTAGCGTTTTCTAAGCGTAATATTAAAATAAATATTCCCGTGAATAACCTGTAGAACAAGATTTTGATATTACCAGTGTCGTGTGCTCGATTGTGTTGACGATTTGTATTAAAATTGTTTACATCCTGAAGTTGTTGCATTAAAATAAAATCCGTTACTTGTGGTTGAAAATCAGTGCTTCTGCTTGTACATGTGGAATAATGCAGCATTTGGAATATATCGGTGAGTTTTTACGTTGTTCATATATATATTTTGGTTGTTGCATTTAATAGGAATGTTGTCTAAACGATAATATTACGTCAGGAATGGTGTTGGGGAATACGCCTCTTAAAATAGTAATGGATGGGTAAAATTTAGACAAATTGGCATGTTCATGAACACCTGCAAAATAGATATGGCAATGTTTTGTATTAGACCTATCGGCCAATAGGTCTTGTTTTTGTGTTTGCAGCCAATATTGGAAAACATAAAAATATCAACCTCCCCAGCAAAAACAACATTATTGATCACAATGTTTTATAATGGCATTGTGTTTGGTGTATTTGAGCCAACTTTGGAAAAAAAACGGAACTACGCAATAACATCATTCCATTTGACGAAATGCTTCTCTGGCAAGATTATGGGAAAAACCTTGGTTATAGGGTATTTTGGGTGGTGACAACTCAATAACAGAAATGTATTGTGTTTCGTCATATGTAATTTATTTATCGGCCTACCTCAATTTGGCACGCCGTACATACGAAAATATTTTAATTTAGGGTTTGAATTACAGATGACGTTAAGCGTCGTTATTAATTTAATTTTATATTTATAAGACATTGTATTGAAAGCCGTAATTGACCTATATAGCTCAATTAAAGATTTCGAGGCAATGTTTTATTAATATGAAATTATACATATTACGATGTGTATCGTCATCTGTAATTGATCTACATAGGCGCATTATAGAATTCGATGTGTAAAATTGAAAATATCAATTGAAATTACGATGTATATCGGAATCTGTAATTGACATATATAGGCCAATTAAAGAATTCGATGCGGAAATTGTAAAGTATAACGTTAAATTGCGAAATTTTATTCAGCATCGGAATCGTTAATTGAGCTATATAGGTAAATTATAGATTTCGATGCAATGTTTTTTATTTACGAAAAGAAAATAATTATCATGTGTATCGGAATCTGCAATAGATCTACTTAGGCCAATTATATATTTCGATACGGAAATTTATAATATATGACGTTAATTTGCGATATTTTTAATGTATCGGAATCATTAATTGAACTATATAGCTCAATTATAGATTTCGATTCATTGGTCGATTTGACGGTTTTTGTGTTTGCCCATCCAAAAAAACCTATTACCCAGGCCTTTCCCGGATATATATGACGTGAATTCGCAATTTTTTTTAATGTATCGGAATCTTTAATTGAACTATATAGCTCAAATATAGATTTCGATACATAGAAAATAAATTGACGGTTTTTCCACCCAAAAAACTCCTATTACGTGAATTTGCGAATCCTTTTTATGTATCGGAATCTTTAATTGAACTATATAGCTCAAATTTCTTAAAAGGGTAGGTCCATTAAACTAGTTTATAATTAAAAATGTATTAGACAGGGTTAGAAATCAATTTACTATCTTTTATTTCATTTTTCCACCCAAAAAACTCATATTATGTGAATTTGCGAATTCTTTTTATGTATCGGAATCTTTAATTGAACTATATAGCTCGAATATAGATTTCGATACATAGAATACGTGAATTTGCGATTTCTTTTCATGTATCGGAATCTTTAATTGAACTATATAGCTCAAATATAGATTTCGATACATAGGAAATAAATTGACGGTTTCTCTGTTTTTCCACCCAAAAAACTCCCATTATATGAATTTGCGATTTCTTTTCATGTATCGGAATCTTTAATTGAACTATACTGCTCAAATATAGATTTCGATACCTAGGAAATAAATTGACGGTTTCTCTGTTTTTCCACCCAAAAAACTTCCATTATGTGAATTTGCGATTTCTTTTCATGTATCGGAATCTTTAATTGAACTATATAGATCCAATATAGATTTCGATACATAGGAAATAAATTGACGGTTTCTCTGTTTTTCCACCCAAAAAACTTCCATTATGTGAATTTGCGATTTCTTTTCATGTATCGGAATCTTTAATTGAACTATATAGCTCAAATATAGATTTCGATACATAGGAAATAAATTGACGGTTTCTCTGTTTTTCCACCTAAAAACCTCCCATTATGTGAATTTGCGATTTCTTTTCATGTATCGGAATCTTTAATTGAACTATATAGCTCAAATATAGATTTTGATACATAGGAAATAAATTGACGGTTTCTCTGTTTTCCACCTAAAAACTCCCATTATGTGAATTTGCGATTTCTTTTCATGTATCGGAATCTTTAATTGAACTATATAGCTCAAATATAGATTTCGCTACGTAGGAAATAAATTGACTGTTTCTCTGTTTTTCCACCCAAAAAACTCCCATTATGTGAATTTGCGATTTCTTTTCATGTATCGGAATCTTTAATTGAACTATATAGCTCAAATATAGATTTCGATACATAGGAAATAAATTGACGGTTTCTCTGTTTTTCCACCTAAAAAACTCCCATTATGTGAATTTGCGATTTCTTTTCATGTATCGGAATCTTTAATTGAACTATATAGCTCAAATATAGATTTCGATACTGAACCCATGTGCCATAGGGTCCAATGAGGGCGAATCCATGTATTTTGGGGAAGAAATGAAAGAAACGTATAGTTTCTAATGTAACTTAAAGAAAGATCCAGCTAAGATGCTAGCCTAGTATGGTGCAAGAGGCGAGGACCAGGTGTTCGTGAGATGAGATCACCCCCCTTGACATTCAGAAGGGAGCGAGTCATGAGTATTAATAACCGAGTGGAAATTTCCCAAGATTAAACAAGGAAGCCTGACTCGGAAATCGACCTTACGTTGCTGGAAATTGACAACACCGCTTATGCGCCAGAAGAGGAATAATTAAATTTAACCCGTTTACAAGTATAATAATGAGTAAACAAGTACAGTACAGTGAATCATTTCGAATGAGAGATTTTTTAGTAAAGAGAAACCATTTAATAATTGCGCAGGAGAAAACTGCAAACGCAAGACGACGTCATCGGGGAATTACCAAGGCCTGTGTGGAGGGGAGAAAGCAAAAGAAAAGCAACACCCACACAATTGAGGATGAGAAGTTAATTAATATCTCCGAATTGCACGATCGATTCTTAGGGGCAATGAGATTATTTGACATTGAGAAGACGAGCTTTCGGAAGGTATAATTTTTATATTTGTGCCACCATTATTTTAGAAATTGGCCACAGAAAGGGCTAGAGTCTTATCTTTTTGTAGCGAAAAGGTATAAAACTCCTGGCCTCACCAAGCCAATCATGCAGTTATTCTGACAACCCGTGAGGGTGTTAATATGCAGTCATTCCGACAGTCCGTGAGGGGCGTAAGACTACATCACAGCACATCAGTATCCAGACAGCCGTGTGGGGCGTAACTCTGCGTCACATCGAAGACAGTTACTAGTACTCCTTGAGGGGAGAAACGCTGTGTTACACCGCAGAAGTAATATCCGATAGCCATAGGCGTCGCAGTATTAACAACTTGCTTGCCTCCATAAGGAGTGGTGAAGAAGAAATTTAAAGTATCGCCGTATTGAAAGATTAGGAAAATCCTAGTTACAGGATTTAGGCCCGACTGTATACAAGTTATAGTGAAAGTTCGTAAGATATAGTCAGAGCAGGCTGCGAACGTCGGATTCAAGGCGATAGGTCGTTAAATAGACGAACGAATATATCATAACGTACGGAAGTACCGTACCAGAAAGATAAACGGTTATCTAAATTAAAGAACCCAAAAAGGGAAGAACAGAATAAGGTTCGGAACGTATATCAGAAACGTAGGAGTGCTAGAACCGATCAAATAAAGAAGCACGGAGACTATAAACATTATCTCCAAAAAGCGGCGACTATTCTAAAAGTACTAGACTCGAGAAGTACTAGCTGCTATAAACTAAATCTATAGGTTATTGAGGAGACCTCGATCCGAATAGACTTTCGCGAGGATCGATAAGCCAGATTTACAAAGAAGCCGTTCAAGCTAGATAAATAGCCGGTCATCCAGGATAGGAGTAGAAGAATTGGGATTCCAGGGAACAGTAGATGTTTCGAGACTTTCGTATTCTGCAGGATAGGAAGCCGACATTGAATAAATTTCACCCTTGGAAACGGGAAATTAAGAGGTCACGTGTGATAGGCTCAGAAATACGGCCTAGTGATCAAGAATTGTGAAGTGTAAATTTATCAAGATTGTGTGTTAAATTAAGATTTTTAGTGTTTATTATGTGTTCAAAAGGGACACATCAGTGTATAAAAATGTCGTCAATGTTAAGTGTCTTAAATATGTGTCAAGAAGTGTTTGTACATAAGATGAATTCCTTTAATATGGAGTAAAAGTTCAAAGTGGGCCCAAAATGAAACACCGCACAAGAATAAAGATCATGGGACGATCTTAAAAACATGTGAGTACTGAATTTCATTCTATTTTGGTGTCAGGAAATGGTTGTGTACAAATCCACAGGAGTTTTCGAGTAAAAGGGATGTGTTTTAAGAAATATATACTGAATAAACAAGAACGCGGTCTAAACAATAATAGGAATTTGAGAAATTATAAATGATTATGTAAAGAATAAATCCCGTAGAGGAAATATGTGAATAAAATGTTAATGTATTTAACGAATGTCATAAGAGCAAGCGAAATATCAGTAATTATCATGAAAGATATTTTAATAAAGTAAAGTTGAGATATGAAAGAAATAGCTTTTGAGCTTGTGTAAATAATAAAGATAATACTAATAACTAAGTATGGAAATATTAAATAAAGATCAAATAAATTGATGTGAACATAAGAGCGTTAAAGCCTTAATGTATGTGTAAGATATGATGTTCAAGGGAATGTTTTAAAAGGGAGCGATTTATCGGCCACGGAAAAGATTAATATAAGAATTAAAAATAATATGAATTGTTACTAATGAGATTTATCAGTTCTAGGGAAGACATTTCGGCTTAAAATAATGCATAGCGCAAAGGAGCGCAAATAATATTAAATGTCACGCTAGGAAAGCGTAGAAGTCAAAATACTTGGCAAATTACTTATGGAGGGTAGTTGATTGTAGTGAATTGATAATTGTATAAGTCCTCTATTTGTGACGTAGTATCACGAGGCATTGTGTATGTATTAAAAGGGAGCTAATGTATGGTATTATTGAGCGTATGTCATGTAGGCCACGGCCGACTTTAAATCGCGTCTTGTATAAGTCCTCTATAAGGGAATGGTTCCCGAGGCATGTGAAGAGATTCGAACTCAGAATCATCTTATGGTAAAAGCCCCTTAATTCTTCGTCGTCGAATGTGTTTTAATCTTCCCCAATCAATGAGGACCCTCTCATAATTAATAAATGCCAAGTTTACGAAAGTGGTCTATGAACCAAAGAATATTTGTTTGAATGGATACAGTACAGTAAAAGCCCGGTCTCTCCCCAGGACTGAGTATAATGTGAAGGTTTGTTTTGAAAGCCTTGGAAAGGAGCTGCTAACGTGGGTTAGACAGAGAGTCGCCCGTCACCCTCCGTGTCATAAATCGCGCCCGAGTATAATGGCCTGGCTCTCTTAGAGTAAGGGTGGGCCGAAACCGTCTCGTAAGATGTAGTGAGTGTTTAAAGTTGTTAACGACCCGGGCGTTGAACCGAGGTCCTTGTAGATTGATATTTTCGTTTGCCTGTTCAGATCGTAGTTTCTTATGTGATAATGGTCTTATAAGACATAAGAGATAAATAATAATCCCTATTGTAATGATGTATGGAAGTAGGATTCCACGAGTTAATTGAAGGCAACTAAGTTTCGGGAGTAACTATAGTTTTTTGACTGTGTCAAGTATCTTCACGCTCTGGAGTACACAATTGATTTCCTGATTACCTTAATATATTTGTGAAAATAAAGAGAGATGATAATAGCTGAATGTGTGAACATGCCCAAAATATTGAGTTAGATAATTAACATAAAATTTTAAATGTAATTATACATTTGTTTTGAGGATTAAGAAAATATAAAAGATAGTATTTGAGGTGTACAAGAATGACACCATTATTGTGTAAAGCATGGAGCCAAAAGAGCTCGGAGTTATATAAAACTTACAGTTGATGCTTTATGGAAGTAAGACTAAGTAGGAATTGTTGGTTTATGTGGAAACCATATGTTTAAATACAATATTTGTTTTATTATATTTGTGATTCCTTGTTCATTTGGAACAAGTAGATGATTATGGGTCAGTAATTAAATTGTTAAAGTGTTTGTAGCGCCATTAATTTTATTAATTAAATGTGTTAAAATAGGAGTTGATTTTGTTGTTATTTTTGCAAGTGTATCCTCTAATTAATCCAAAATATGTGAGTCACAGAGTGGGGGAACTTACCGCTGCCCCGAAAATTCCGAATTGAGCTACGCTGGTATACTGTGATTGGCATATTTCTTGCTAAAAGGGCACAATACATAGGAAATAAATTGACGGTTTCTCTGTTTTCCACCTAAAAACTCCCATTATGTGAATTTGCGATTTCTTTTCATGTATCGGAATCTTTAGTTGAACTATATAGCTCAAATATAGATTTCGATACATAGAATAATGAATTCGCGAAATTTTTTCATGTATCGGAATCTTTAGTTGAACTATATAGCTCAAATATAGATTTCGATACATAGAATACGTGAATTTGCGATTTCTTTTCATGTATCGGAATCTTTAATTGAACTATATAGCTCAAATATAGATTTCGATACATAGGAAATAAATTGACGGTTTCTCTGTTTTTCCACCCAAAAAACTCCCATTATGTGAATTTGCGATTTCTTTTCATGTATCGGAATCTTTAATTGAACTATATAGCTCAAATATAGATTTCGATACATAGGAAATAAATTGACGGTTTCTCTGTTTTTCCACCTAAAAAACTCCCATTATGTGAATTTGCGATTTCTTTTCATGTATCGGAATCTTTAATTGAACTATATAGCTCAAATATAGATTTTGATACATAGGAAATAAATTGACGGTTTCTCTGTTTTCCACCTAAAAACTCCCATTATGTGAATTTGCGATTTCTTTTCATGTATCGGAATCTTTAATTGAACTATATAGCTCAAATATAGATTTCGATACATAGAATAATGAATTCGCGAAATTTTTTCATGTATCGGAATCTTTAGTTGAACTATATAGCTCAAATATAGATTTCGTTACATAGAATACGTGAATTCGCGAAATTTTTTAATGTATCGGAATCTTTAGTTGAACTATATAGCTCAAATATAGATTTCGATACATAAAAAAATTGACGATTTTTGGTGTTTCCCCACCCAAAAACCCCTATTACCCAGGCTTTTCCCGTAAATTTGTCAGAGGAGTATTTCGTGACGTCGTTGGTGACGTCACGGAAGCCGCCATTTTGTTTTAGGGGAATTTTATACGCGGCCGTATCGCAATGTATAGTAGTCCCGATTTTTCATTAAAATCATGTGTCGTGGTAAGTTGAACCTTAAAAATGGGTACCGGTTTGCAAACTATTCTATATTAACTTTTTAGAAATGTAACAACATTAGATAGTTAATAAAATAAAATTTAATTAGAATTGGGACTTAAAAACAGAATTAGAATTGGGAATTAGATCAGGAGATAAAATTCAATAGTTATAACCTGAAAAACTCAGGGTTAGAATTGAATTCGGCTTTTTTTGCAAACATTGAGATAAAAGTTGGGGGAAATTTATTCAGAGCATTGGCCAAGTTCTACAAAAGGTGTAATGTACAGCTTTTCAGAACAGTTTGTAATATCATCTCTACTTAGTATAAAACTAAGTCCCCGATTCTTGGATGTCACAGGTAATCTCGAGAACCTCTGGATAGATTTTGATGCGGTTTTCACAATTCTGTAAAGCATATCTCGAGGATGATTTCTGTACAAAATAACTTATTTATGATCAAATGAAGCAGAGCAGTAACTATTTCAGTGAAAAAAATAAACAAAAAAACCTGGCGTCCGAGTGCTTTGTAAGTTTATTTTGGGCAAACCGTTAAACATATCTAAATACTATGAGTCTAAGAATTGTTCAGCATGAAAAGTTCTACATAAAAACCAGGAGAGCATATCTGTATCTTCAAAACATCGCCCACTATAAGTATTTTTAAGTTTTCATTTCCTCCAACCATGTCCATTCTAATATTGAGGCGACAGTTTACAAGCTAGCTAAGGGTGAGTCTTATCACCCCTGTTACAGCCTAACTATCGGGCGAACCTATTACCCCAGATACGCCGCATCAAACCGTCGAGTCGTGTTGAGTTAAGACTTCAGAGAAGGCTGGTTGTGTTTGGAGTTTCCCTGGAAGTTCAACTCGGGTTTTCTTCATTTCACCTGTGAACTTCCCGTTCCGCAAAATACACAGTTAAGTTAAGATTGGACAGAAGGGGTATTTGTGTTTCATGCAACTCGGCTTATCTTCATTTCGTCTGTGAACTTTTCGTTCCGCAAAATACACAGTCAATTTAAGATTGGACGGTAGGGGGATTTGTGTTTCATGCATCTCGCCATTCTTAAATTACATCTGACAAGAATTCGTTATAATTAATAGTCCAGTCAGTGATGTTAAGCCATCATGCCGAGATGTAAAACAGATATAGGTCATAGTTCATTGACATCGCAAAAAAAAAGTGCTAATCACGTAACAATGAAACAGAGCAACAAATAATTTCTAGATTGCCACAAGAGAAAGAAGGACTTCGTTCTCGGCACCTTCAAACCGTTGCTCAAGAAGAACACTGTCTGAACCACGATCAGAAACAAGCTTATAACACTAAGAAGGAAGGTAAGATATTTTTTCTCGATGCCCCTGTAGGCAAAGGCAAAACGTTCTTGATTAATGTGAGGTCTGGTGGTAATATTGCTCTTGCCGTCGCATCATCTGGAATTGCTGCCTCTCTTTTGGAAGGAGGAAGAACAGCACATGCAACATTTAAACTTCCTTTGAAAGTCAGCAGTAATGATGGAAATGTATGTAATATTTCAAAACAAAGTAACACTGCCAGTTTAATCCAAAATTGTTCTTTAGTTTTATGGGATGAGGCTACAAAGGTGCACAAATCTTCCGTTGAAGCTGTAGACAGGACCTTGCGTGATCTAAGGAATCGGAATACACCTATGGGTGGCTGCACAGTTTTGTTCGCCGGAGATTTTCGTCATATCTTACCAGTTGTTACCAGAGGAACGAGAGCCAACGAAGTGAACGCTTCATTAAAAATATCTTACATCTGGCCAGATATATCAAATTGGCACTCAAAACTAACATGAGAGTAGGCTACTCTTTATCTTCAGAAGATAATAGTTTGTTTGCTAATTTGTTACTTAGAGTCGGAAATGGAGATTTACCGGTCATTGACGGGGAAATTACCCTCAGTGACGATTTCTGTGTTTTAGTAAGCAGTATTCAAGAATTGATTGATAGCGTTTATCCTCAAATCCATGGCCTATCTAACAAGTCTCGTTCATGGTTTGAAGAAAGAACAATATTATCGCCGACAAACGAACAAGTTGTGAAAACTAATGACTTGGTGTTCTCCAAATTCATTGCCCAGGCTCTAGTATATTACTCAGTAGGCTAGACGCAGTAGTCGATAGTGAAGAAGCTGTTCATTACCCTACAGAATTCCTATATTCTTTATTTCCTTCTGACTTGCCACCACACAAGCTTATTTTAAAAGTATGAGTGCCTATTATATTGCTACGTAATTTACAACCACCAAAGTTATGCAATGGGACACGATTGGTCGTGAAAACTTTGAAAAACTGTTTCATTGAATCAACTATCATAACTAGCTGTGGTACAGGAGAAATGGTCTTAGTACCCAGAATCCCTATGATTCCTTCAGATTTGCCTTATCGTTTCAAACGAGTACAATTTCCAGTAAGAGTCTGCTTTGGTATGACTATAAACAAAGCACAGGATCAGACACTTAGCGTGACTGGAGTTGATCTTAATGGAGAATGTTTTTCTCATGGACAGCTTTATGTGGCTCTATCGCTTGTTACATCAAACCGAAATTTTTTCGTGTTCACTGCTGGAGGGAAAACGACTACTGTCGTATACAAGGATATCTTATAAGACCTCCGTTAGAAGTAGCCTATCACCTTGCATTCATAACTGTTCCCGGGAGAAGCCGGGGTGGGTTGCTAGTTCATATATAAAATAATCAAATAACCAAAAAGGATAGTAAATAGAAAATCAAGCAAAGAATAGAAAATGGGAGGGAAGTACAGTGTCAGTTTGAATTATGGGTAGGATGAGCTAAGCAGTGTTGCCAACCCATATGCTTGCTGGCATACAGTACATCTTCACCCATTATAGAGCCCACATACTACAAAAACTTAATGACATGCATTTGTATTATTTAGAGTATGATTTAAAAAAAAATATTTCTTTAATATTTAAAATTGAATGAAAAATAACTTAAAAGCACTTTTACTAAGCTTTTTTTTTTCAAATGTCCTTTCTATTGAATATATTTTATTACCTTTTGAGTTTTGGCATACACTTTCAATTAATATGCAAATAGCCTACTCTTATTACTACAAAAGTAACTTTTCCCTCCCACATCTTTGTTGCTCATTTCCAGTATCGTAATAAAACTCGACCTTCTCAATATCTTGGTATTTATTAAAAATTTAAAACACAAGACAACCAAAACGTTTTATTCAATATTTTACTTTAGTTTAAGGGAAGAAAAAAACAAACAATTAAAGACAATGTTATAGTGTCAAAACAACATATAAATACCCAAAAATACCTGGACATATATTTTCCTTTTTTTTTTTTTTTTTTAAAGGATCAGTATTGTTCCTGATTTTAATTTAAGGCATCAAATACCCTTGTTTCAGTCCTTGTTTGTCCATCACTTCATCAACACATCAAAAAGTGTTGTACAAAGCTCAAAAAACTGAAAATACCCTCATTTTGGGTATTTAAAAGACCACTGGGTAAATACCCAATTTATATTTACCTACCCACTGGGTATTTACCCGTCCCACATCACTAATAACATGTCTGCCTTTACATAGCTCTGATTTATTGGAACAGGGTTAAACTGTTGATCTCATTGTATTTCATTTTGTTTCACAGGGCATGACCCCCTTCAAGAAAGGCAGCAGATTATATACCACAGTTGTCCAGTAGTGGGACCAGAAAGCCTACAGGCTGGAATTGTCTGAACTCTTATCCGAGCAGTGGAATCGGGCAAAGGTAACTTATTGATGAAACTTTAATCTATTAATTTTTCACTAGTTTTGTGTAGGCTAGATCAGGATTGATATGGAAATGATGTAGTTCACTTCGGCTGTCTATAACCCTCCCACCAACCTAAATTATAACACGACATATAGTACAAAATTCAAGCTGTGTCGGCCATTTTTGGTGTTCGAACAGTATTGCCAACCCCACGCATACGGTAGCCCACTGAGGTTCATCTATAGCTTGCGATACATCGGCGTTTAGGGAATTATTAGGGATCTCAGTGACGTCACTGTGATGTCACGGCTTGTATCGATATTGACTCACTTTGGTTGCCGGGAGTCACGGCACGTATCGATATTGACTCTCTTTGATTGCTGGGAGTCAGGTGATTCATATGTCAGTTTCGCGCGTGCTTTTCCCCGAAAAGGATGTGCATTTCTTTTCCACCGATTTCAGTTTTGTAACCGTAATTTTAACAATTATTATTCCCTGAATAATCTATAGAGCAAGATTTTGATATTAGCAATGTCGTGTGCCCGATTGTGTTGGCAATTTGTGATAAAATTGTTGAATTCCTGAAGTTGTTGCATTCAAATAAATTCCTTTACTTGTGATGTGAGAGGAAAGTGTGGTCGAAAATTAGTGCTTCTTCTTGTACATGTGGAATAATACGGCATTTGGGATCTATCGGTGAGGTTTTTACATTGTTTATATATTTATTTTGGTTGTTGCATTCAATAGGAAAGTTGCACTGTACTCTTCTAAAGCCATAGACAATGCCATTTGTCTAAACGATAATATTGCGTCAGGAACGGTGTTTGGGAATACGCCTGTTAAAATAGTAATGGATGGGTAAAATTTAGACAAATTGGCATTTACATGAACACCTGCAAAATACACTGACCGGCAAAAAAAGTGGAACAGTAATTTAAAAAGTATAAAATTAGCCATGAAAAAGATGTAATCACATTTTAAAAGCTTTTCACGCATTAGGACACACATCTGAAACATCCGTGAATAGAAATTGGCATTTCTTAGGGTGGTTTATTACCACCAATTACCCCCAATCTTCGATGAGCCTAACAAGCTGTCATGGACGCTAAGGGTGGAAACACTCGTTTTAGTGACCGGTGTTCCCCTGCAGTGCAGTGCAAACATTAACACTGTTTTGTTTGGCAAAAAAAAAAAAAACTGCCCAAAAGAACATTAGTAAAAATAGAAAATTGTTAGATTTGTGAAATGTAACGAAATTTGTGAGTTAAAGCGTGTTGTAAAACATGTTTCAGTATTTTCTGTAGCCAACCATCTAACATTTACATGAATAATGCAAATATTGGAAAACCGATACATTTTAGTGGAATAAATTAAGAAATTACATAAAAAATTGAAGTGTTCCACTTTTTTTGCCGGTCAGTATAGATATGACCTATCGGCCTATAGGTCTTGTTTTTGACGTTTCATATAGTATGTCGGTGAGGCGTTATTAAACAGTATGTTAAGGATTGTGATTTCTAATTGAGATACAAGTATTTGCAGCCAATATTGGAAAACATAAAAATACCAACCTAGCGGAGGGGGGCAGCCCCCCCCCCCCCCAGCAAAAGCAACATTATTGACCACATTGTTTTATAATGGCTTTGTGTATGCGTATTTGCAGCCAACTTTGGAAAAAAAAAACGAAACTACACAAAACCATTTCTTGCCATGTGGTGGGGTCAATAACATTATTGACCACAATGTTTTATAAGAATATTACAATGTTCCAGCAGCTAGGTTAATGTATTGATGCCAACCGGTGATTATTACAGACCGCGATCGTTTGTGCATTACTATATTATAAAAACAAATTGGCTGCTTTTGTGATGTTATCAACCACTTGACGAAATGCTTCTCTGGCAAGATTATGGGAAAAGCCTTGGTTATAGGTTATTTTGGGTGGTGACAACTCGATAACAGAAATGAGCATTAAAAAACCTTTCAAACGCATTGTGTTTCGTCAGATGTAATTTATTTATTGGCCTACCTCAATTTGGCACGCCATACATATGAACATATTTTAATTTAGGGTTACATTTATGACATATTTTTAAAATTCCATTTCGGGATTTGTAATTCGCCTATATAGTTGAATTACAGATGACGTTACGCGTCGTAATTAATTTAATTTTATATTTATAAGACATTGTATCGAAAGCCGTAATTGATCTATATAGCCCAATTAGATTTTGATGCAATGTTTTATTAATATGAAATTATAATAATTGCGATGTGTATCGTCATCTGTAATTGGATACCTATCAGTAGAAAGGTGCTAAGTGCCATTTTTATGAACATTGAGTATTATAGTAAAAAGTGTTTAGTCAGTTTATTTGTGAGTATTTATTCTTCTAATTTGAATAACATACAGATATAGTATTCCTTGCTATCCAGTGGCAGATATAGGTTCATAATGTGAAAACTGTGAAATTCTGTTTGAGTGAAATGTTAGAAGTTGTGAAAGGTGCAAAGTCCAGTAGTCTTTACGAATGTGCTACGTGCTAATTAAACAAAGATGACGGCTTTCCGACACGCAAACACGTAACATACGGTTGTCCATGCACGAAACACTGAAAATCCAAGTTAATTCCACAAACTTCCAACGACTCACCTTGTGATTTGTTGATGGTCATTGCGAAGGCCAGAAGCATGGGAAATTGCAACCGTTTAAAATCGAATAGCACGTTCGGAGGAATCATTGTGATGCGCGGAATCAAAACAACTTCTCCATCGATGACGTTGTTCATTTGCTTTTCAACAGCCAGTCGAGTTTCATTGCATAGTCGAAGTTGATTGATGTTACACAACATGATGATGACTTAGCCTACTTTCAATTGCAAATTGTGAGGTGGTAATCCAGGCAATTCCAGCGAATTCAAAAATTCTGTGAGATGGCTGACTACCTCATCTTGGTTGATAACTGTGTCAACCGATTTGAAGGAAAACAACTGTCCCGGAATGAAATTTTGAATGGACTCGTTGGGATCTTTATTTTTCGCTGCCAATATGGCTCGTTCGCTCAGCCAATTATGGTTTTTGAAGTTCTGCGCTACGTTCAGAAAAACAAGCCGAATGAGCTCCTCCGTTGATTCGGTCAACTGATGTTCCAGGTTCATAGGAACATCGCGATGGCGCAATCAGTCATGTCCATTGTGTCTTGCCCGCTGGCGTTGTGTTTGATATTCACGAACTCATTGCATTCTGAATCTATTCGCTGTTCGTTCAGTTTCAGTCACTCTCGAACGTAAGTCAGACATGCCCATACGACTATTTTCATTATCCGTCGCTCTTTGGTCATCAGTGCGGTTTGCACGTGAAGTAGCTCGCCGCATATTTAACTGGCTTCGACGACCTCTGTCAGCTCTTCCTCTCCATGGCATTGTAATGGACACTAAAACGACACGGAATTTTAGTAATGTAATGTACACTGTAAAACGACACGGAATTGTTTTCATAGTAACTCAAATCTATCGAACCTACCTTGAGAACTTGACAATATTGACATCCTTTCCGTTAGTAGTACATTCTCACATTAGATATGTTGGTCGAAACACATTAACGTGAAATGTAATATTATTATAACATACTTTAATATGCTGTAATTGGATTATACAGTAAGATTCTGTTACGTTAAGTATTATTTTATTGCACGTATTGATCAAAGGGTATGGTACGGGATGTTATCTTTGCTCATAGAAGATTTTGAAGTGGATGCACTGTGTCACCATCTGTCAGTCAAGTTATTAGATTCAATATTGGCATGGCTTTTTAATGTAAATTAATTTAAAAATACTGCCAATTCGATTTTGCTCAAACCACCTTCTAAACACTGTCTACCATAATGAGAACAAATTGTAAAATTTTCATGAAATCGGAGCAGTAGTTTTCGAGATTTTGCGAGACTAATGCACGTCAATGTCGCGTTTCCAACAGGAAACAAACTGTGCTATCCGAACACAGGTTCCCACCAGTACGAACTGCTAATAATTGAGTATTCTAAGTTCCTTGAACAATTCTGTCAACGATGCACATATTGGAGGGAAATGAGAACAATGATTGGCACATTGCACCTTTCTTCTGAAAGAGCTGCAGGACTTACCACTAGTGCCATCTTGTGATGCTCTTGGAAGGTCCTTCGAAACCACTGAGGAGTTAGCCCTTTTGATATGTAATGTTACATCGCACATAACACCCTTCGGGCAAAAAAACGGCTTTTTTCAAAAAATGGCACTTAGCACCTTTCTACTGATAAGTATCCCTGTAATTGATCTACATAGGCCAATTATAGATTTCGATGCCTAAATTAAAAATATCAACTGAAATTACGATGTGTATCGGAATTTGTAATTGACCTATATAGACCAATTATATATTTCGATACGGAAATTTTAAATGACGTGAATTTGCGATTTTTTTATGTATCGGAATCTTTAATTGAGCTATATAGGTAAATTATAGCTTTCGATGCAGTTTTATTTATTCATAAACGAAAATAATTGCGATGTGAATCAGAATATTTAATCGACCTACCTAGGACAATTAAATATTTCGATACGGAAATTTAAAATTAATGACGTGAATTTGCGAAAAAAAAAATTGTATCGGAATCTTTAATTGAGCTACATAGGTCAATCATAGATTTCGATACATTGGTCGTTTCGAGGCTTTTTTGTTTCCCCACCCAAAAACCCCTATTACCCAGGCTTTTCCCGTAAGTTTGCTAGAGGAATATTTCGTGACGTCGTTGATGAAGTCACGGAAGTCGCCATTTTGTTTTAGGGGAATTCTATCCGCGGCTGGATCGCAACTGATTTAGGCGGTTTCCTAAAATTAAAGAACGCCAATCTCAACACATTCAATCCAATGGTTTTTGGGTTAACAGTGCCCCGGTAACCCACCTACACCATTCTAAACTTTGTTTCGTCCCATCCAATGGTTTTTGACAATGGTTACAACCTAACGCGTCTAGATCAATGCTTTTGTCAATGGTTACAACCTAATGCGTCTAGATCAATGCTTTTGTCAATGGTTACAACCTAACTCATCCAGATCAATGTTTTTTTTTTTTTGTCAACCGTGCCCCGCTACCTTCCTGCAGCCTAAGGCTGCACCTATACCAGATCATTCTAACCTTCGTTTTGTCCAATCCAATGGTTCTTGAGAATGGTTACAGCCTAACGCGTCCAGATCAATACTTTTGACAATGGTTACAAATTCTATTGTCAATTTTACGTCATGTCTCGCCCAGCTGGAGTGAGCCAACATGGCCACCTTAGTTCAAATTCAACAAGAAAGAAACACAAATAATTACATAATTTAGCAAATATTTCCAGTATATTGGTCGTAAAGAACTAGAATTTCAGTAGGTATTGTCCCCTGGAACCCCTGAAAAGGGGTAAAATTCATATATTATCATTTACCATCTAAGTGAAACTGTAAAAGTCAGGTTCCTGTTTCATGCACTGGTAATCTAAGGCATTTCATATGCTGAGTGCGAACTGTGTACCTGTGAATTGTGTGAAGAAAGGTGTGATAGATATCACATACTAACTTGCCCTGAATGACTTGAATCGTTACCGTACAGTATTAAATTTCTGTACTCATATGTAATTGTATCTATGTACATTGTGCGCGTTTCTCTTATTATTATATTAAAAATATATATTTCAGCCAAAAGGCCTTTGAATTCATACATTGATGTAACAATAAAGATCTACAATTTTCTCTTATTATTATGGGACAGGTTAATAAGTTTACTTCCATTCTATGTACCGGCTTTGTAATTAAGGAGTTACGATACTGAATGGAGCGATGTGGATGAAGTGGTCTAAGCAACAAAGAACCTACAATGTACCCATTACAGAGCCTCCCCTTATGGGGAAAGCAGGATTAGCCAAGAATTGAAAAAGATTTAGAATTTGTGGACATATAAAATAAGGATAATTATAACTCACCAATTTTTCTAGGTCTGTGCAGTATCTTGTGTGGGGTTTCGCCTAGGACACCAAGCTGGCTCATCAGCGGGCTCCTGGTGTCTCCGCCCAGACACCCACAGGAGTAGCGAACTGCGCGCTACCTCCCTAGGACACCAAGCTGGCTCATCAGCGGGCTCCTGGTGTCTCCACCCAGACACCCACAGGAGTAGCGAACTGCGCGCTACCTCCCTAGGACACCAAGCTGGCTAATCAGCGGGCTCCTGGTGTCTCTGCCCAGACACCCACAGGAGTAGCGAACTGCGCGCTACCTCCCTAGGACACCAAGCTGGCTCATCAGCGGGCTCCTGGTGTCTCCGCCCAGACACCCACAGAAGTAGCGAACTGCGCGCTACCTCCCTAGGACACCAAGCTGGCTCATCAGCGGGCTCCTGGTGTCTCCGCCCAGACACCCACAGGAGTAGCGAACTGCGCGCTACCTCCCTAGGACACCAAGCTGGCTAATGAGCGGGCTCCTGGTGTCTCCGCCCAGACACCCACAGGAGTAGCGAACTGCGCGCTACCTCCCTAGGACACCAAGCTGGCTAATCAGCGGGCTCCTGGTGTCTCGGCCCAGACACCCACAGGAGTAGCGAACTGCGCGCTACCTCCCTAGGACACCAAGCTGGCTAATCAGCGGGCTCCTGGTGTCTCTGCCCAGACACCCACAGGAGTAGCGAACTGCGCGCTACCTCCCTAGGACACCAAGCTGGCTAATCAGCGGGCTCCTGGTGTCTCTGCCCAGACACCCACAGGAGTAGCGAACTGCGCGCTACCTCCCTAGGACACCAAGCTGGCTAATCAGCGGGCTCCTAGTGTCTCTGCCCAGACACCCACAGGAGTAGCGAACTGCGCGCTACCTCCCTAGGACACCAAGCTGGCTAATGAGCGGGCTCCTGGTGTCTCCGCCCAGACACCCACAGGAGTAGCGAACTGCGCGCTACCTCCCTAGGACACCAAGCTGGCTAATGAGCGGGCTCCTGGTGTCTCTGCCCAGACACCCACAGGAGTAGCGAACTGCGCGCTACCTCCCTAGGACACCAAGCTGGCTAATGAGCGGGCTCCTGGTGTGTCTGCCCAGACACCCACAGGAGTAGCGAACTGCGCGCTACCTCCCTAGGACACCAAGCTGGCTAATCAGCGGGCTCCTGGTGTCTCCGCCCAGACACCCACAGGAGTAGCGAACTGCGCGCTACCTCCCTAGGACACCAAGCTGGCTAATCAGCGGGCTCCTGGTGTCTCCGCCCAGACACCCACAGGAGTAGCGAACTGCGCGCTACCTTCCTAGGACACCAAGCTGGCTCATCAGCGGGCTCCTGGTGTCTCCGCCCAGACACCCACAGGAGTAGCGAACTGCGCGCTACCTCCCTAGGACACCAAGCTGGCTAATCAGCGGGCTCCTGGTGTCTCCGCCCAGACACCCACAGGAGTAGCGAACTGCGCGCTACCTCCCTAGGACACCAAGCTGGCTAATGAGCGGGCTCCTGGTGTCTCCACCCAGACACCCACAGGAGTAGCGAACTGCGCGCTACCTCCCTAGGACACCAAGCTGGCTAATCAGCGGGCTCCTGGTGTCTCCGCCCAGACACCCACAGGAGTAGCGAACTGCGCGCTACCTCCCTAGGACACCAAGCTGGCTAATGAGCGGGCTCCTGGTGTCTCCGCCCAGACACCCACAGGAGTAGCGAACTGCGCGCTACCTCCCTAGGACACCAAGCTGGCTAATCAGCGGGCTCCTGGTGTCTCCGCCCAGACACCCACAGGAGTAGCGAACTGCGCGCTACCTCCCTAGGACACCAAGCTGGCTAATCAGCGGGCTCCTGGTGTCTCCGCCCAGACACCCACAGGAGTAGCGAACTGCGCGCTACCTCCCTAGGACACCAAGCTGGCTCATCAGCGGGCTCCTGGTGTCTCCGCCCAGACACCCACAGGAGTAGCGAACTGCGCGCTACCTCCCTAGGACACCAAGCTGGCTAATCAGCGGGCTCCTGGTGTCTCTGCCCAGACACCCACAGGAGTAGCGAACTGCGCGCTACCTCCCTGGGACACCAAGCTGGCTAATCAGCGGGCTCCTGGTGTCTCTGCCCAGACACCCACAGGAGTAGCGAACTGCGCGCTACCTCCCTAGGACACCAAGCTGGCTAATCAGCGGGCTCCTGGTGTCTCTGCCCAGACACCCACAGGAGTAGCGAACTGCGCGCTACCTCCCTAGGACACCAAGCTGGCTAATGAGCGGGCTCCTGGTGTCTCCGCCCAGACACCCACAGGAGTAGCGAACTGCGCGCTACCTCCCTGGGACACCAAGCTGGCTAATGAGCGGGCTCCTGGTGTCTCCGCCCAGACACCCACAGGAGTAGCGAACTGCGCGCTACCTCCCGGGGACACCAAGCTGGCTAATCAGCGGGCTCCTGGTGTCTCTGCCCAGACACCCACAGGAGTAGCGAACTGCGCGCTACCCCCCTAGGACACCAAGCTGGCTAATCAGCGGGCTCCTGGTGTCTCCGTCCAGACACCCACAGGAGTAGCGAACTGCGCGCTACCTCCCTAGGACACCAAGCTGGCTCATCAGCGGGCTCCTGGTGTCTCTGCCCAGACACCCACAGGAGTAGCGAACTGCGCGCTACCTCCCTAGGACACCAAGCTGGCTCATCAGCGGGCTCCTGGTGTCTCTGCCCAGACACCCACAGGAGTATCGAACTGCGCGCTACCTCCCTAGGACACCAAGCTGGCTCATCAGCGGGCTCCTGGTGTCTCTGCCCAGACACCCACAGGAGTAGCGAACTGCGCGCTACCTCCCTAGGACACCAAGCTGGCTAATGAGTGGGCTCCTGGTGTCTCTGCCCAGACACCCACAGGAGTAGCGAACTGCGCGCTACCTCCCTAGGACACCAAGCTGGCTAATGAGCGGGCTCCTGGTGTCTCCGCCCAGACACCCACAGGAGTAGCGAACTGCGCGCTACCTCCCTAGGACACCAAGCTGGCTAATGAGCGGGCTCCTGGTGTCTCTGCCCAGACACCCACAGGAGTAGCGAACTGCGCGCTACCTCCCTAGGACACCAAGCTGGCTAATGAGCGGGCTCCTGGTGTCTCCGCCCAGACACCCACAGGAGTAGCGAACTGCGCGCTACCTCCCTAGGACACCAAGCTGGCTAATCAGCGGGCTGCTGGTGTCTCCGCCCAGACACCCACAGGAGTAGCGAACTGCGCGCTACCTCCCTAGGACACCAAGCTGGCTAATCAGCGGGCTCCTGGTGTCTCCGCCCAGACACCCACAGGAGTAGCGAACTGCGCGCTACCTCCCTAGGACACCAAGCTGGCTAATCAGCGGGCTCCTGGTGTCTCCGCCCAGACACCCACAGGAGTAGCGAACTGCGCGCTACCTCCCTAGGTCACCATGCTGGCTCATCAGCGGGCTCCTGGTGTCTCTGCCCAGACACCCACAGGAGTAGCGAACTGCGCGCTACCTCCCTAGGACACCAGGCTGGCTAATCAGCGGGCTCCTGGTGTCTCCGCCCAGACACCCACAGGAGTAGCGAACTGCGCGCTACCTCCCTAGGACACCAAGCTGGCTAATCAGTGGGCTCCTGGTGTCTCCGCCCAGACACCCACAGGAGTAGCGAACTGCGCGCTACCTCCCTAGGACACCAAGCTGGCTAATCAGCGGGCTCCTGGTGTCTCCGCCCAGACACCCACAGGAGTAGCGAACTGCACGCTACCTCCCTAGGACACCAAGCTGGCTAATCAGCGGGCTCCTGGTGTCTCCGCCCAGACACCCACAGGAGTAGCGAACTGCGCGCTACCTCCCTAGGACACCAAGCTGGCTAATCAGCGGGCTCCTGGTGTCTCCGCCCAGACACCCACAGGAGTAGCGAACTGCGCGCTACCTCCCTAGGACACCAAGCTGGCTAATGAGCGGGCTCCTGGTGTCTCCGCCCAGACACCCACAGGAGTAGCGAACTGCGCGCTACCTCCCTAGGACACCAAGCTGGCTAATGAGCGGGCTCCTGGTGTCTCCGCCCAGACACCCACAGGAGTAGCGAACTGCGCGCTACCTCCCTAGGACACCAAGCTGGCTAATCAGCAGGCTCCTGGTGTCTCTGCCCAGACACCCACAGGAGTAGCGAACTGCGCGCTACCTCCCTAGGACACTAAGCTGGCTAATGAGCGGGCTCCTGGAGTCTCCGCCCAGACACCCACAGGAGTAGCGAACTGCGCGCTACCTCCCTAGGACACCAAGCTGGCTAATGAGCGGGCTCCTGGTGTCTCTGCTCAGACACCCACAGGAGTAGCGAACTGCGCGCTACCTCCCTGGGACACCAAGCTGGCTAATGAGCGGGCTCCTGGTGTCTCCGCCCAGACACCCACAGGAGTAGCGAACTGCGCGCTACCTCCCTAGGACACCAAGCTGGCTCATCAGCGGGCTCCTGGTGTCTCCACCCAGACACCCACAGGAGTAGCGAACTGCGCGCTACCTCCCTAGGACACCAAGCTGGCTAATCAGCGGGCTCCTGGTGTCTCCGCCCAGACACCCACAGGAGTAGCGAACTGCGCGCTACCTCCCTAGGACACCAAGCTGGCTAATGAGCGGGCTCCTGGTGTCTCCGCCCAGACACCCACAGGAGTAGCGAACTGCGCGCTACCTCACTAGAACACCAAGCTGGCTAATGAGCGGGCTCCTGGTGTCTCCGCCCAGACACCCACAGGAGTAGCGAACTGCGCGCTACCTCCCTAGGACACCAAGCTGGCTAATGAGCGGGCTCCTGGTGTCTCCGCCCAGACACCCACAGGAGTAGCGAACTGCGCGCTACCTCCCTAGGACACCAAGCTGGCTCATCAGCGGGCTCCTGGTGTCTCTGCCCAGACACCCACAGGAGTAGCGAACTGCGCGCTACCTCCCTGGGACACCAAGCTGGCTAATGAGCGAGCTCCTGGTTTCTCCGCCCAGACACCCACAGGAGTAGCGAACTGCGCGCTACCTCCCTAGGACACTAAGCTGGCTAATGAGCGGGCTCCTAGTGTCTCTGCCCAGACACCCACAGGAGTAGCGAACTGCGCGCTACCTCCCTAGGACACCAGGCTGGCTAATGAGCGGGCTCCTGGTGTCCCCGCCCAGACACCCACAGGAGTAGCGAACTGCGCGCTACCTCCCTAGGACACCAAGCTGGCTAATCAGCGGGCTCCTGGTGTCTCTGCCCAGACACCCACAGGAGTAGCGAACTGCGCGCTACCTCCCTAGGACACCAAGCTGGCTAATGAGCGGGCTCCTGGTGTCTCTGCCCAGACACCCACAGGAGTAGCGAACTGCGCGCTACCTCCCTAGGACACCAAGCTGGATCATCAGCGGGCTCCTGGTGTCTCTGCCCAGACACCCACAGGAGTAGCGAACTGCGCACTACCTCCCTAGGACACCAAGCTGGCTAATCAGCGGGCTCCTGGTGTCTCCGCCCAGACACCCACAGGAGTAGCGAACTGCGCGCTACCTCCCTAGGACACCAAGCTGGCTCATCAGCGGGCTCCTGGTGTCTCCGCCCAGACACCCACAGGAGTAGCGAACTGCGCGCTACCTCCCTAGGACACCAAGCTGGCTAATGAGCGGGCTCCTGGTGTCTCCACCCAGACACCCACAGGAGTAGCGAACTGCGCGCTACCTCCCTAGGACACCAAGCTGGCTAATGAGCGGGCTCCTAGAGTCTCTGCCCAGACACCCACAGGAGTAGCGAACTGCGCGCTACCTCCCTAGGACACCAAGCTGGCTAATCAGCGGGCTCCTGGTGTCTCCGCCCAGACACCCACAGGAGTAGCGAACTGCGCGCTACCTCCCTAGGACACCAAGCTGGCTAATGAGCGGGCTCCTGGTGTCTCTGCCCAGACACCCACAGGGGTAGCGAACTGCGCGCTACCTCCCTAGGACACCAAGCTGGCTAATCAGCGGGCTCCTGGTGTCTCTGCCCAGACACCCACAGGAGTAGCGAACTGCGCGCTACCTCCCTAGGACACCAAGCTGGCTAATCAGCGGGCTCCTGGTGTCTCTGCCCAGACACCCACAGGAGTAGCGAACTGCGCGCTACCTCCCTAGGACACCAAGCTGGCTAATGAGCGGGCTCCTGGTGTCTCCGCCCAGACACCCACAGGAGTAGCGAACTGCGCGCTACCTCCCTAGGACACCAAGCTGGCTAATGAGCGGGCTCCTGGTGTCTCCGCCCAGACACCCACAGGAGTAGCGAACTGCGCGCTACCTCCCTAGGACACCAAGCTGGCTAATCAGCGGGCTCCTGGTGTCTCCGCCCAGACACCCACAGGAGTAGCGAACTGCGCGCTACCTCCCTAGGACACCAAGCTGGCTCATCAGCGGGCTCCTGGTGTCTCCGCCCAGACACCCACAGGAGTAGCGAACTGCGCGCTACCTCCCTAGGACACCAAGCTGGCTAATGAGCGGGCTCCTGGTGTCTCCGCCCAGACACCCACAGGAGTAGCGAACTGCGCGCTACCTCCCTAGGACACCAAGCTGGTTCATCAGCGGGCTCCTGGTGTCTCCGCCCAGACACCCACAGGAGTAGCGAACTGCGCGCTACCTCCCTAGGACACCAAGCTGGCTAATGAGCGGGCTCCTGGTGTCTCCGCCCAGACACCCACAGGAGTAGCGAACTGCGCGCTACCTCCCTAGGACACCAAGCTGGCTCATCAGCGGGCTCCTGGTGTCTCTGCCCAGACACCCACAGGAGTAGCGAACTGCGCGCTACCTCCCTAGGACACCAAGCTGGCTAATCAGCGGGCTCCTGGTGTCTCCGCCCAGACACCCACAGGAGTAGCGAACTGCGCGCTACCTCCCTAGGACACCAAGCTGGCTAATGAGCGGGCTCCTGGTGTCTCTGCCCAGACACCCACAGGAGTAGCGAACTCCGCGCTACCTCCCTAGGACACCAAGCTGGCTAATGAGCGGGCTCCTGGTGTCTCCGCCCAGACACCCACAGGAGTAGCGAACTGCGCGCTACCTCCCTAGGACACCAAGCTGGCTAATGAGCGGGCTCCTGGTGTCTCCGCCCAGACACCCACAGGAGTAGCGAACTGCGCGCTACCTCCCTAGGACACCAAGCTGGCTAATCAGCGGGCTCCTGGTGTCTCCGCCCAGACACCCACAGGAGTAGCGAACTGCGCGCTACCTCCCTAGGACACCAAGCTGGCTAATGAGCGGGCTCCTGGTGTCTCTGCCCAGACACCCACAGGAGTAGCGAACTGCGCGCTACCTCCCTAGGACACCAAGCTGGCTAATCAGCGGGCTCCTGGTGTCTCCGCCCAGACACCCACAGGAGTAGCGAACTGCGCGCTACCTCCCTAGGACACCAAGCTGGCTAATCAGCGGGCTCCTGGTGTCTCCGCCCAGACACCCACAGGAGTAGCGAACTGCGCGCTACCTCCCTAGGACACCAAGCTGGCTAATGAGCGGGCTCCTGGTGTCTCTGCCCAGACACCCACAGGAGTAGCGAACTGCGCGCTACCTCCCTAGGACACCAAGCTGGCTAATCAGCGGGCTCCTGGTGTCTCTGCCCAGACACCCACAGGAGTAGCGAACTGCGCGCTACCTCCCTAGGACACCAAGCTGGCTAATGAGTGGGCTCCTGGTGTCTCGGCCCAGACACCCACAGGAGTAGCGAACTGCGCGCTACCTCCCTAGGACACCAAGCTGGCTAATCAGCGGGCTCCTGGTGTCTCCGCCCAGACACCCACAGGAGTAGCGAACTGCGCGCTACCTCCCTAGGACACCAAGCTGGCTAATGAGCGGGCTCCTGGTGTCTCCGCCCAGACACCCACAGGAGTAGCGAACTGCGTGCTACCTCCCTAGGACACCAAGCTGGCTAATGAGCGGGCTCCTGGTGTCTCCGCCCAGACACCCACAGGAGTAGCGAACTGCGCGCTACCTCCCTGGGACACGAAGCTGGCTAATCAGCGGGCTCCTGGTGTCTCTGCCCAGACACCCACAGGAGTAGCGAACTGCGCGCTACCTCCCTAGGACAGCAAGCTGGCTAATCAGCGGGCTCCTGGTGTCTCTGCCCAGACACCCACAGGAGTAGCGAACTGCGCACTACCTCCCTAGGACACCAAGCTGGCTAATCAGCGGGCTCCTGGTGTCTCCGCCCAGACACCCACAGGAGTAGCGAACTGCGCGCTACCTCCCTAGGACACCAAGCTGGCTAATGAGCGGGCTCCTGGTGTCTCTGCCCAGACACCCACAGGAGTAGCGAACTGCGCGCTACCTCCCTAGGACACCAAGCTGGCTAATGAGTGGGCTCCTGGTGTCTCCGCCCAGACACCCACAGGAGAAGCGAACTGCGCGCTACCTCCCTAGGACACCAAGCGGGCTAATCAGCGGGCTCCTGGTGTCTCCGCCCAGACACCCACAGGAGTAGCGAACTGCGCGCTACCTCCCTAGGACACCAAGCTGGCTAATCAGCGGGCTCCTGGTGTCTCCGCCCAGACACCCACAGGAGTAGCGAACTGCGCGCTACCTCCCTGGGACACCAAGCTGGCTAATGAGCGGGCTCCTGGTGTCTCTGCCCAGACACCCACAGGAGTAGCGAACTGCGCGCTACCTCCCTAGGACACCAAGCTGGCTAATGAGCGGGCTCCTGGTGTCTCTGCCCAGACACCCACAGGAGTAGCGAACTGCGCGCTACCTCCCTAGGACACCAAGCTGGCTAATCAGCGGGCTCCTGGTGTCTCCGCCCAGACACCCACAGGAGTAGCGAACTGCGCGCTACCTCCCTAGGACACCAAGCTGGCTAATCAGCGGGCTCCTGGTGTCTCCGCCCAGACACCCACAGGAGTAGCGAACTGCGCGCTACCTCCCTAGGACACCAAGCTGGCTAATCAGCGGGCTCCTGGTGTCTCCGCCCAGACTCCCACAGGAGTAGCGAACTGCGCGCTACCTCCCTAGGACACCAAGCTGGCTCATCAGCGGGCTCCTGGTGTCTCCGCCCAGACACCCACAGGAGTAGCGAACTGCGCGCTACCTCCCTAGGACACCAGGCTGGCTAATCAGCGGGCTCCTGGTGTCTCCGCCCAGACACCCACAGGAGTAGCGAACTGCGCGCTACCTCCCTAGGACACCAAGCTGGCTAATCAGCGGGCTCCTGGTGTCTCAGCCCAGACACCCACAGGAGTAGCGAACTGCGCGCTACCTCCCTAGGACACCAAGCTGGCTAATGAGCGGGCTCCTGGTGTCTCTGCCCAGACACCCACAGGAGTAGCGAACTGCGCGCTACCTCCCTAGGACACCAAGCTGGCTCATCAGCGGGCTCCTGGTGTCTCTGCCCAGACACCCACAGGAGTAGCGAACTGCGCGCTACCTCCCTAGGACACCAAGCTGGCTAATCAGCGGGCTCCTGGTGTCTCTGCCCAGACACCCACAGGAGTAGCGAACTGCGCGCTACCTCCCTAGGACACCAAGCTGGCTAATGAGCGGGCTCCTGGTGTCTCTGCCCAGACACCCACAGGAGTAGCGAACTGCGCGCTACCTCCCTAGGACACCAAGCTGGCTAATGAGCGGGCTCCTGGTGTCTCTGCCCAGACACCCACAGGAGTAGCGAACTGCGCGCTACCTCCCTAGGACACCAAGCTGGCTAATCAGCGGGCTCCTGGTGTCTCTGCCCAGACACCCACAGGAGTAGCGAACTGCGCGCTACCTCCCTAGGACACTAAGCTGGCTAATGAGCGGGCTCCTGGTGTCTCCGCCCAGACACCCACAGGAGTAGCGAACTGCGCGCTACCTCCCTAGGACACCAAGCTGGCTAATCAGCGGGCTCCTGGTGTCTCCGTCCAGACACCCACAGGAGTAGCGAACTGCGCGCTACCTCCCTAGGACACCAAGCTGGCTAATCAGCGGGCTCCTGGTGTCTCCGCCCAGACACCCACAGGAGTAGCGAACTGCGCGCTACCTCCCTAGGACACTAAGCTGGCTAATCAGCGGGCTCCTGGTGTCTCTGCCCAGACACCCACAGGAGTAGCGAACTGCGCGCTACCTCCCTAGGACACCAAGCTGGCTAATCAGCGGGCTCCTGGTGTCTCTGTCCAGACACCCACAGGAGTAGCGAACTGCGCGCTACCTCCCTAGGACAGCAAGCTGGCTCATCAGCGGGCTCCTGGTGTCTCCGCCCAGACACCCACAGGAGTAGCGAACTGCGCGCTACCTCCCTAGGACACCAAGCTGGCTAATGAGCGGGCTCCTGGTGTCTCCGCCCAGACACCCACAGGAGTAGCGAACTGCGCGCTACCTCCCTAGGACACCAAGCTGGCTAATCAGCGGGCTCCTGGTGTCTCCGCCCAGACACCCACAGGAGTAGCGAACTGCGCGCTACCTCCCTAGGACACCAAGCTGGCTCATCAGCGGGCTCCTGGTGTCTCCGCCCAGACACCCACAGGGGTAGCGAACTGCGCACTACCTCCCTAGGACACCAAGCGGGCTAATCAGTGGGCTCCTGGTGTCTCCGCCCAGACACCCACAGGAGTAGCGAACTGCGCGCTACCTCCCTAGGACACCAAGCGGGCTAATCAGTGGGCTCCTGGTGTCTCCGCCCAGACACCCACAGGGGTAGCGAACTGCGCGCTACCTCCCTAGGACACCAAGCTGGCTAATCAGCGGGCTCCTGGTGTCTCTGCCCAGACACCCACAGGAGTAGCGAACTGCGCGCTACCTCCCTAGGACACTAAGCTGGCTAATGAGCGGGCTCCTGGTGTCTCTGCCCAGACACCCACAGGAGTAGCGAACTGCGCGCTACCTCCCTAGGACACCAAGCTGGCTAATCAGCGGGCTCCTGGTGTCTCTGTCCAGACACCCACAGGAGTAGCGAACTGCGCGCTACCTCCCTAGGACAGCAAGCTGGCTCATCAGCGGGCTCCTGGTGTCTCCGCCCAGACACCCACAGGAGTAGCGAACTGCGCGCTACCTCCCTAGGACACCAAGCTGGCTAATCAGCGGGCTCCTGGTGTCTCCGCCCAGACACCCACAGGAGTAGCGAACTGCGCGCTACCTCCCTAGGACACCAAGCTGGCTAATGAGCGGGCTCCTGGTGTCTCCGCCCAGACACCCACAGGAGTAGCGAACTGCGCGCTACCTCCCTAGGACACCAAGCTGGCTAATCAGCGGGCTCCTGGTGTCTCCGCCCAGACACCCACAGGAGTAGCGAACTGCGCGCTACCTCCCTAGGACACCAAGCGGGCTAATCAGTGGGCTCCTGGTGTCTCCGCCCAGACACCCACAGGGGTAGCGAACTGCGCGCTACCTCCCTAGGACACCAAGCTGGCTAATCAGCGGGCTCCTGGTGTCTCCGCCCAGACACCCACAGGAGTAGCGAACTGCGCGCTACCTCCCTAGGACACCAAGCTGGCTAATCAGCGGGCTCCTGGTGTCTCCGCCCAGACTCCCACAGGAGTAGCGAACTGCGCGCTACCTCCCTAGGACACCAAGCTGGCTCATCAGCGGGCTCCTGGTGTCTCCGCCCAGACACCCACAGGAGTAGCGAACTGCGCGCTACCTCCCTAGGACACCAGGCTGGCTAATCAGCGGGCTCCTGGTGTCTCCGCCCAGACACCCACAGGAGTAGCGAACTGCGCGCTACCTCCCTAGGACACCAAGCTGGCTAATCAGCGGGCTCCTGGTGTCTCAGCCCAGACACCCACAGGAGTAGCGAACTGCGCGCTACCTCCCTAGGACACCAAGCTGGCTAATGAGCGGGCTCCTGGTGTCTCTGCCCAGACACCCACAGGAGTAGTGAACTGCGCGCTACCTCCCTAGGACACCAAGCTGGCTCATCAGCGGGCTCCTGGTGTCTCTGCCCAGACACCCACAGGAGTAGCGAACTGCGCGCTACCTCCCTAGGACACCAAGCTGGCTAATCAGCGGGCTCCTGGTGTCTCTGCCCAGACACCCACAGGAGTAGCGAACTGCGCGCTACCTCCCTAGGACACCAAGCTGGCTAATGAGCGGGCTCCTGGTGTCTCTGCCCAGACACCCACAGGAGTAGCGAACTGCGCGCTACCTCCCTAGGACACCAAGCTGGCTAATGAGCGGGCTCCTGGTGTCTCTGCCCAGACACCCACAGGAGTAGCGAACTGCGCGCTACCTCCCTAGGACACCAAGCTGGCTAATCAGCGGGCTCCTGGTGTCTCCGCCCAGACACCCACAGGAGTAGCGAACTGCGCGCTACCTCCCTAGGACACCAAGCTGGCTAATGAGCGGGCTCCTGGTGTCTCTGCCCAGACACCCACAGGAGTAGCGAACTGCGCGCTACCTCCCTAGGACACCAAGCTGGCTAATCAGCGGGCTCCTGGTGTCTCTGCCCAGACACCCACAGGAGTAGCGAACTGCGCGCTACCTCCCTATGACACCAAGCTGGCTAATGAGTGGGCTCCTGGTGTCTCGGCCCAGACACCCACAGGAGTAGCGAACTGCGCGCTACCTCCCTAGGACACCAAGCTGGCTAATCAGCGGGCTCCTGGTGTCTCCGCCCAGACACCCACAGGAGTAGCGAACTGCGCGCTACCTCCCTAGGACACCAAGCTGGCTAATGAGCGGGCTCCTGGTGTCTCCGCCCAGACACCCACAGGAGTAGCGAACTGCGTGCTACCTCCCTAGGACACCAAGCTGGCTAATGAGCGGGCTCCTGGTGTCTCCGCCCAGACACCCACAGGAGTAGCGAACTGCGCGCTACCTCCCTGGGACACGAAGCTGGCTAATCAGCGGGCTCCTCGTGTCTCTGCCCAGACACCCACAGGAGTAGCGAACTGCGCGCTACCTCCCTAGGACAGCAAGCTGGCTAATCAGCGGGCTCCTGGTGTCTCTGCCCAGACACCCACAGGAGTAGCGAACTGCGCACTACCTCCCTAGGACACCAAGCTGGCTAATCAGCGGGCTCCTGGTGTCTCCGCCCAGACACCCACAGGAGTAGCGAACTGCGCGCTACCTCCCTAGGACACCAAGCTGGCTAATGAGCGGGCTCCTGGTGTCTCTGCCCAGACACCCACAGGAGTAGCGAACTGCGCGCTACCTCCCTAGGACACCAAGCTGGCTAATGAGTGGGCTCCTGGTGTCTCCGCCCAGACACCCACAGGAGAAGCGAACTGCGCGCTACCTCCCTAGGACACCAAGCGGGCTAATCAGCGGGCTCCTGGTGTCTCCGCCCAGACACCCACAGGAGTAGCGAACTGCGCGCTACCTCCCTAGGACACCAAGCTGGCTAATCAGCGGGCTCCTGGTGTCTCCGCCCAGACACCCACAGGAGTAGCGAACTGCGCGCTACCTCCCTGGGACACCAAGCTGGCTAATGAGCGGGCTCCTGGTGTCTCTGCCCAGACACCCACAGGAGTAGCGAACTGCGCGCTACCTCCCTAGGACACCAAGCTGGCTATTGAGCGGGCTCCTGGTGTCTCTGCCCAGACACCCACAGGAGTAGCGAACTGCGCGCTACCTCCCTAGGACACCAAGCTGGCTAATCAGCGGGCTCCTGGTGTCTCCGCCCAGACACCCACAGGAGTAGCGAACTGCGCGCTACCTCCCTAGGACACCAAGCTGGCTAATCAGCGGGCTCCTGGTGTCTCCGCCCAGACACCCACAGGAGTAGCGAACTGCGCGCTACCTCCCTAGGACACCAAGCTGGCTAATCAGCGGGCTCCTGGTGTCTCCGCCCAGACTCCCACAGGAGTAGCGAACTGCGCGCTACCTCCCTAGGACACCAAGCTGGCTCATCAGCGGGCTCCTGGTGTCTCCGCCCAGACACCCACAGGAGTAGCGAACTGCGCGCTACCTCCCTAGGACACCAGGCTGGCTAATCAGCGGGCTCCTGGTGTCTCCGCCCAGACACCCACAGGAGTAGCGAACTGCGCGCTACCTCCCTAGGACACCAAGCTGGCTAATCAGCGGGCTCCTGGTGTCTCAGCCCAGACACCCACAGGAGTAGCGAACTGCGCGCTACCTCCCTAGGACACCAAGCTGGCTAATGAGCGGGCTCCTGGTGTCTCTGCCCAGACACCCACAGGAGTAGCGAACTGCGCGCTACCTCCCTAGGACACCAAGCTGGCTCATCAGCGGGCTCCTGGTGTCTCTGCCCAGACACCCACAGGAGTAGCGAACTGCGCGCTACCTCCCTAGGACACCAAGCTGGCTAATCAGCGGGCTCCTGGTGTCTCTGCCCAGACACCCACAGGAGTAGCGAACTGCGCGCTACCTCCCTAGGACACCAAGCTGGCTAATGAGCGGGCTCCTGGTGTCTCTGCCCAGACACCCACAGGAGTAGCGAACTGCGCGCTACCTCCCTAGGACACCAAGCTGGCTAATGAGCGGGCTCCTGGTGTCTCTGCCCAGACACCCACAGGAGTAGCGAACTGCGCGCTACCTCCCTAGGACACCAAGCTGGCTAATCAGCGGGCTCCTGGTGTCTCTGCCCAGACACCCACAGGAGTAGCGAACTGCGCGCTACCTCCCTAGGACACTAAGCTGGCTAATGAGCGGGCTCCTGGTGTCTCCGCCCAGACACCCACAGGAGTAGCGAACTGCGCGCTACCTCCCTAGGACACCAAGCTGGCTAATCAGCGGGCTCCTGGTGTCTCCGTCCAGACACCCACAGGAGTAGCGAACTGCGCGCTACCTCCCTAGGACACCAAGCTGGCTAATCAGCGGGCTCCTGGTGTCTCCGCCCAGACACCCACAGGAGTAGCGAACTGCGCGCTACCTCCCTAGGACACTAAGCTGGCTAATCAGCGGGCTCCTGGTGTCTCTGCCCAGACACCCACAGGAGTAGCGAACTGCGCGCTACCTCCCTAGGACACCAAGCTGGCTAATCAGCGGGCTCCTGGTGTCTCTGTCCAGACACCCACAGGAGTAGCGAACTGCGCGCTACCTCCCTAGGACAGCAAGCTGGCTCATCAGCGGGCTCCTGGTGTCTCCGCCCAGACACCCACAGGAGTAGCGAACTGCGCGCTACCTCCCTAGGACACCAAGCTGGCTAATGAGCGGGCTCCTGGTGTCTCCGCCCAGACACCCACAGGAGTAGCGAACTGCGCGCTACCTCCCTAGGACACCAAGCTGGCTAATCAGCGGGCTCCTGGTGTCTCCGCCCAGACACCCACAGGAGTAGCGAACTGCGCGCTACCTCCCTAGGACACCAAGCTGGCTCATCAGCGGGCTCCTGGTGTCTCCGCCCAGACACCCACAGGGGTAGCGAACTGCGCACTACCTCCCTAGGACACCAAGCGGGCTAATCAGTGGGCTCCTGGTGTCTCCGCCCAGACACCCACAGGAGTAGCGAACTGCGCGCTACCTCCCTAGGACACCAAGCGGGCTAATCAGTGGGCTCCTGGTGTCTCCGCCCAGACACCCACAGGGGTAGCGAACTGCGCGCTACCTCCCTAGGACACCAAGCTGGCTAATCAGCGGGCTCCTGGTGTCTCTGCCCAGACACCCACAGGAGTAGCGAACTGCGCGCTACCTCCCTAGGACACTAAGCTGGCTAATGAGCGGGCTCCTGGTGTCTCTGCCCAGACACCCACAGGAGTAGCGAACTGCGCGCTACCTCCCTAGGACACCAAGCTGGCTAATCAGCGGGCTCCTGGTGTCTCTGTCCAGACACCCACAGGAGTAGCGAACTGCGCGCTACCTCCCTAGGACAGCAAGCTGGCTCATCAGCGGGCTCCTGGTGTCTCCGCCCAGACACCCACAGGAGTAGCGAACTGCGCGCTACCTCCCTAGGACACCAAGCTGGCTAATCAGCGGGCTCCTGGTGTCTCCGCCCAGACACCCACAGGAGTAGCGAACTGCGCGCTACCTCCCTAGGACACCAAGCTGGCTAATGAGCGGGCTCCTGGTGTCTCCGCCCAGACACCCACAGGAGTAGCGAACTGCGCGCTACCTCCCTAGGACACCAAGCTGGCTAATCAGCGGGCTCCTGGTGTCTCCGCCCAGACACCCACAGGAGTAGCGAACTGCGCGCTACCTCCCTAGGACACCAAGCGGGCTAATCAGTGGGCTCCTGGTGTCTCCGCCCAGACACCCACAGGGGTAGCGAACTGCGCGCTACCTCCCTAGGACACCAAGCTGGCTAATCAGCGGGCTCCTGGTGTCTCCGCCCAGACACCCACAGGAGTAGCGAACTGCGCGCTACCTCCCTAGGACACCAAGCTGGCTAATCAGCGGGCTCCTGGTGTCTCCGCCCAGACTCCCACAGGAGTAGCGAACTGCGCGCTACCTCCCTAGGACACCAAGCTGGCTCATCAGCGGGCTCCTGGTGTCTCCGCCCAGACACCCACAGGAGTAGCGAACTGCGCGCTACCTCCCTAGGACACCAGGCTGGCTAATCAGCGGGCTCCTGGTGTCTCCGCCCAGACACCCACAGGAGTAGCGAACTGCGCGCTACCTCCCTAGGACACCAAGCTGGCTAATCAGCGGGCTCCTGGTGTCTCAGCCCAGACACCCACAGGAGTAGCGAACTGCGCGCTACCTCCCTAGGACACCAAGCTGGCTAATGAGCGGGCTCCTGGTGTCTCTGCCCAGACACCCACAGGAGTAGCGAACTGCGCGCTACCTCCCTAGGACACCAAGCTGGCTCATCAGCGGGCTCCTGGTGTCTCTGCCCAGACACCCACAGGAGTAGCGAACTGCGCGCTACCTCCCTAGGACACCAAGCTGGCTAATCAGCGGGCTCCTGGTGTCTCTGCCCAGACACCCACAGGAGTAGCGAACTGCGCGCTACCTCCCTAGGACACCAAGCTGGCTAATGAGCGGGCTCCTGGTGTCTCTGCCCAGACACCCACAGGAGTAGCGAACTGCGCGCTACCTCCCTAGGACACCAAGCTGGCTAATGAGCGGGCTCCTGGTGTCTCTGCCCAGACACCCACAGGAGTAGCGAACTGCGCGCTACCTCCCTAGGACACCAAGCTGGCTAATCAGCGGGCTCCTGGTGTCTCTGCCCAGACACCCACAGGAGTAGCGAACTGCGCGCTACCTCCCTAGGACACTAAGCTGGCTAATGAGCGGGCTCCTGGTGTCTCCGCCCAGACACCCACAGGAGTAGCGAACTGCGCGCTACCTCCCTAGGACACCAAGCTGGCTAATCAGCGGGCTCCTGGTGTCTCCGTCCAGACACCCACAGGAGTAGCGAACTGCGCGCTACCTCCCTAGGACACCAAGCTGGCTAATCAGCGGGCTCCTGGTGTCTCCGCCCAGACACCCACAGGAGTAGCGAACTGCGCGCTACCTCCCTAGGACACTAAGCTGGCTAATCAGCGGGCTCCTGGTGTCTCTGCCCAGACACCCACAGGAGTAGCGAACTGCGCGCTACCTCCCTAGGACACCAAGCTGGCTAATCAGCGGGCTCCTGGTGTCTCTGTCCAGACACCCACAGGAGTAGCGAACTGCGCGCTACCTCCCTAGGACAGCAAGCTGGCTCATCAGCGGGCTCCTGGTGTCTCCGCCCAGACACCCACAGGAGTAGCGAACTGCGCGCTACCTCCCTAGGACACCAAGCTGGCTAATGAGCGGGCTCCTGGTGTCTCCGCCCAGACACCCACAGGAGTAGCGAACTGCGCGCTACCTCCCTAGGACACCAAGCTGGCTAATGAGCGGGCTCCTGGTGTCTCCGCCCAGACACCCACAGGAGTAGCGAACTGCGCGCTACCTCCCTAGGACACCAAGCTGGCTCATCAGCGGGCTCCTGGTGTCTCCGCCCAGACACCCACAGGGGTAGCGAACTGCGCACTACCTCCCTAGGACACCAAGCGGGCTAATCAGTGGGCTCCTGGTGTCTCCGCCCAGACACCCACAGGAGTAGCGAACTGCGCGCTACCTCCCTAGGACACCAAGCGGGCTAATCAGTGGGCTCCTGGTGTCTCCGCCCAGACACCCACAGGGGTAGCGAACTGCGCGCTACCTCCCTAGGACACCAAGCTGGCTAATCAGCGGGCTCCTGGTGTCTCTGCCCAGACACCCACAGGAGTAGCGAACTGCGCGCTACCTCCCTAGGACACTAAGCTGGCTAATGAGCGGGCTCCTGGTGTCTCTGCCCAGACACCCACAGGAGTAGCGAACTGCGCGCTACCTCCCTAGGACACCAAGCTGGCTAATGAGCGGGCTCCTGGTGTCTCTGCCCAGACACCCACAGGAGTAGCGAACTGCGCGCTACCTCCCTAGGACACCAAGCTGGCTCATCAGCGGGCTCCTGGTGTCTCGGCCCAGACACCCACAGGAGTAGCGAACTCCGCGCTACCTCCCTAGGACACCAAGCTGGCTAATCAGCGGGCTCCTGGTGTCTCTGCCCAGACACCCACAGGAGTAGCGAACTGCGCGCTACCTCCCTAGGACACCAAGCTGGCTAATCAGCGGGCTCCTGGTGTCTCTGTCCAGACACCCACAGGAGTAGCGAACTGCGCGCTACCTCCCTAGGACAGCAAGCTGGCTCATCAGCGGGCTCCTGGTGTCTCCGCCCAGACACCCACAGGAGTAGCGAACTGCGCGCTACCTCCCTAGGACACCAAGCTGGCTAATCAGCGGGCTCCTGGTGTCTCCGCCCAGACACCCACAGGAGTAGCGAACTGCGCGCTACCTCCCTAGGACACCAAGCTGGCTAATGAGCGGGCTCCTGGTGTCTCCGCCCAGACACCCACAGGAGTAGCGAACTGCGCGCTACCTCCCTAGGACACCAAGCTGGCTAATCAGCGGGCTCCTGGTGTCTCCGCCCAGACACCCACAGGAGTAGCGAACTGCGCGCTACCTCCCTAGGACACCAAGCGGGCTAATCAGTGGGCTCCTGGTGTCTCCGCCCAGACACCCACAGGGGTAGCGAACTGCGCGCTACCTCCCTAGGACACCAAGCTGGCTAATCAGCGGGCTCCTGGTGTCTCCGCCCAGACACCCACAGGAGTAGCGAACTGCGCGCTACCTCCCTAGGACACCAAGCTGGCTAATCAGCGGGCTCCTGGTGTCTCCGCCCAGACACCCACAGGAGTAGCGAACTGCGCGCTACCTCCCTAGGACACCAAGCTGGCTAATCAGCGGGCTCCTGGTGTCTCCGCCCAGACACCCACAGGAGTAGCGAACTGCGCGCTACCTCCCTAGGACACCAAGCTGGCTAATGAGCGGGCTCCTGGTGTCTCCGCCCAGACACCCACAGGAGTAGCGAACTGCGCGCTACCTCCCTAGGACACCAAGCTGGCTAATCAGCGGGCTCCTGGTGTCTCCGCCCAGACACCCACAGGAGTAGCGAACTGCGCGCTACCTCCCTAGGACAACAAGCTGGCTAATGAGCGCGCTCCTGGTGTCTCCGCCCAGACACCCACAGGAGTAGCGAACTGCGCGCTACCTCCCTAGGACACCAAGCTGGCTAATGAGCGGGCTCCTGGTGTCTCCGCCCAGACACCCACAGGAGTAGCGAACTGCGCGCTACCTCCCTAGGACACCAAGCGGGCTAATCAGTGGGCTCCTGGTGTCTCCGCCCAGACACCCACAGGGGTAGCGAACTGCGCGCTACCTCCCTAGGACACCAAGCTGGCTAATCAGCGGGCTCCTGGTGTCTCCGCCCAGACACCCACAGGAGTAGCGAACTGCGCGCTACCTCCCTAGGACACCAAGCTGGCTAATGAGCGGGCTCCTGGTGTCTCCGCCCAGACACCCACAGGAGTAGCGAACTGCGCGCTACCTCCCTAGGACACCAAGCTGGCTAATCAGCGGGCTCCTGGTGTCTCCGCCCAGACACCCACAGGAGTAGCGAACTGCGCGCTACCTCCCTAGGACACCAAGCGGGCTAATCAGTGGGCTCCTGGTGTCTCCGCCCAGACACCCACAGGGGTAGCGAACTGCGCGCTACCTCCCTAGGACACCAAGCTGGCTAATCAGCGGGCTCCTGGTGTCTCCGCCCAGACACCCACAGGAGTAGCGAACTGCGCGCTACCTCCCTAGGACACCAAGCTGGCTAATCAGCGGGCTCCTGGTGTCTCCGCCCAGACACCCACAGGAGTAGCGAACTGCGCGCTACCTCCCTAGGACACCAAGCTGGCTAATCAGCGGGCTCCTGGTGTCTCCGCCCAGACACCCACAGGAGTAGCGAACTGCGCGCTACCTCCCTAGGACACCAAGCTGGCTAATCAGCGGGCTCCTGGTGTCTCCGCCCAGACACCCACAGGAGTAGCGAACTGCGCGCTACCTCCCTAGGACACCAAGCTGGCTAATCAGCGGGCTCCTGGTGTCTCTGCCCAGACACCCACAGGAGTAGCGAACTGCGCGCTACCTCCCTAGGACACCAAGCTGGCTAATGAGCGCGCTCCTGGTGTCTCCGCCCAGACACCCACAGGAGTAGCGAACTGCGCGCTACCTCCCTAGGACACCAAGCTGGCTAATCAGCGGGCTCCTGGTGTCTCCGCCCAGACACCCACAGGAGTAGCGAACTGCGCGCTACCTCCCTAGGACACCAAGCTGGCTAATCAGCGGGCTCCTGGTGTCTCCGCCCAGACACCCACAGGAGTAGCGAACTGCGCGCTACCTCCCTAGGACACCAAGCTGGCTAATCAGCGGGCTCCTGGTGTCTCCGCCCAGACACCCACAGGAGTAGCGAACTGCGCGCTACCTCCCTAGGACACCAAGCTGGCTAATCAGCGGGCTCCTGGTGTCTCCGCCCAGACACCCACAGGAGTAGCGAACTGCGCGCTACCTCCCTAGGACACCAAGCTGGCTAATCAGCGGGCTCCTGGTGTCTCCGCCCAGACACCCACAGGAGTAGCGAACTGCGCGCTACCTCCCTAGGACACCAAGCGGGCTGATCAGTGGGCTCCTGGTGTCTCCGCCCAGACACCCACAGGGGTAGCGAACTGCGCGCTACCTCCCTAGGACACCAAGCTGGCTAATCAGCGGGCTCCTGGTGTCTCCGCCCAGACACCCACAGGAGTAGCGAACTGCGCGCTACCTCCCTTTTTTGAAGCGCACCTGCGCATCTTTACTGCGAGAAATAAAAGCGAAAAACTAGGCGAAACCCCACACAAGACACGGCACAAACCTCGAAAAATTGCCTAGTTATTCACTGGCTGTGAAAGTCAATATTCCATTTTTAACGATAATTAAGTTTCTTCGTGATTTTCCCCCTCTCTTGACTGAAAATAAGCATCTCTATTACAACACACTTTTTTTTTAACATACTGTATTTTTCGAGGTTCCTTGGATGTTGTTATAACCAAATTCAACTGAAATAATACAACAAAAGAATACACAAATGAGGCATCTGCACATGTGATTTCCTTAAACCATTCCATGTAAACCAGAATTTAATAATATATTACATTACATATTAGAACTTCTGGAAACCTCACACAACTCTATTGGAACACAAGAAAGCTGATGGACTGGAATCCGGGCTAGCCATAGGAAACAACAACACATTACATATTATTTAAATTACAGTAAATAAACTTAATACATCTACAGTAGGTACAATTATTTGAGGAGTTCAGTGTGAGACTGAAGGATTTCTCAAAAATGTATAAGTTATATAAAAATAAAAAAATGCACGAGTACTAATATTGTCAATGAATTAATTATATGACCAGGTACCAATGAAATTTCTGTTTTCTTGTTGTGTTGCCAATATTTGATAATCTGGCAAAACACCCGAGAACCTTCTTGGAACCTGGTTTTAGACTCACTGATGTACGAGGTGCCTTCAAATAGTAAGTTAGACATACCGTTCTACGGTAATAGAGTTCACGTTCTGGGCTTACTGCAGGCACAGTTCTGCTGCGGTACTGATAACAAAGTATAAGTACTTAGGACACTATGATTCTTGTGTGATAACCATGAAATTCTGGTGGTATATATTGACCAAAAGCAATTTTGCGTCCAGCCATAGTAAAAGGCGCCAACAATTTGACCAAGACTGCACAGATGAGGGTGATGCTGATCAGGAAGAAAGGACAACAACATTCACCACAGATGAGGAGGTCCAGGCCATCAATGAAATTATTTGCATAAATCGTAGATAGCCTCATCACGGACATTGCTCAGCAGATGAGCATCCCAATAGGCACTGTTAGTTGTACAGTTCGAGATTGTCTGCAGAATCGTAAATTGTGCGGATCTTGGGTTCCGTGATCAGGACACCAGCGCATAAAGACAATTTTTTGGGCCGTATTCACCAACGCCAGTAATTTGATTATCTTGGTTTATAGCTGCAAGAATCTCAGATAATAGCTATGTCGTTATTCACCAACACAATTATCTTGGTTAATCACTTTACTGGAGGAAGGTTGACCGGTAAAATGCCAAAAACTAAGATAATCAACAGAACAAGATGGCGTGCAGATGAATGTAATACTTAATAAATGCTAGAGAAAACGATAGTGACGAAGAATATCAGCAATAATATGTAGGGGAACGACATAAGTGGATAAAAGACCGTGCCTCATATTTTGAGGATTAGCCTACGATGATGTTGATTTTCTCACACTTTTTAGGTTATCTAAATCTTCTACTTTGTCAGTATTGTCCATCATAGAACCTAACCTTGAATTTACAACGGACAGGTAAGATGATTACTATAACTACAATAGGGAGTATATAGAAAGCATTCACTGTAAATTTAACAACTGAATAGTTATATTTGTGGTCTTTCAAGAACCATTCTCTGTCGCCAATAAATCAATTGCTACTTGAATTAAGGTTTTATGCTACTGGTAGTAATCAGCTGTGCGTAGCGGATTATGCAGGGGTGAGTCAACCAACAGTTTGTCAAATCGTACATCGTGTGAGCGCTGCCATAGCCTCTTTACGACCTCGCTACATCAGTCTTCCGCAAAGGAGGCTATAATGCAAACACAGATGGATTTTTATAACATTGCCAGATTTCCAAAAGCAGTACGGGCAATGGACTGTAATGAATAGGGTTTCCTGGAGGTAATCATGCCGAACTATTCCGAAACAGAAACTGTTAATTTTCGCTGAATGTGCAAGCAATATGTAATTATAATATGGAATTTACTAACCTTGTGGCTAGATGGCCAGGAAGTAGTCATGATAGTACGATTTTCAACAACTGTGTACAACGAGCCAGGTTCGAACAAGGTGTCTACGGGGATTCAGTATTATTAGTAGATGCTGTCTACCCTTGTAGATCGTACCTAATGCCGCTTCTGGATGTGGTTCGCACACCTGAAGAGAATCTTTATAACGAGTCAAATAAGAACAAGAAATGTGATAGAGCGAATGTTTGACATATGGAAGCGAAGAATACCGGTTCTTGCTTTAGGTATGAACTTTTAAGGGACGGTCAAATTGATGGACAAGCTGATCAATATAATGTGGGTCGTTGGGACAATTTTTTGACGAGAACACTAATTGATACGTACTACAGAAGTATTTCATTGGGAATGTAACACTTGTATAATGGGAATGAAAATATTGAATTACATTGATTTTAATTGCTTTTCCATTATTTGAGTTTTTAATTGGCCTCTTCTTACGTTTCAATTCAACACTTGACATTATTTACGAATATTTACTGTACTATATCTCACACCTAACCTATAACGCTACAGAACTGAACTTTGTTTTGACAATACACATGATTTGCGCGGCGCTAGTCAACTGTTTCCAGTGCATCTATATGAAAATTTCAGCGATGCAGTAAACATTGAAACGAAAACCGAGATTTGGAAAACCGGCATAATAAAGGCAATGGTGAATACCGATGTTTATGTTATCTGAGATAATAGTATTAACCGAGTTTTCGGAATCTTAGATAATGGAAGAGTTTACCGGCAATGGTGAATACGGCCCTAATGTTTAAGGCTTTTTCGGAATTAATTAATATTGCAACTTTTCAGTTGCCCAACACAGTATAATCTCAATTACCGTGAAACGTAAAAAACAATCTGAAAAAATTATGTGTGATAAAACAAGATTTATTATGGATTGCAGAGGAGAAAACTATAAGTTGACATGTTTTTCTCGACATGTGAGCATTATCAGATAGCCAAAGTTCAAACCTACAAGCCAAAATAGTTGTACAGGGTGGCGCACGAAATGCCATACATCGAAAATGGTTTATAAAATGTGTAAATCTAGGCTCACAACCCTGTCCTTTCGTTAACAGAAACCTTATTTCATGCGTGATTCGACCGACAGCAGCACATGTCACGCATGCGTACTGGCTTCCAGTTATACAGCATGGCAGATAAAGGGAAGTTGATGCGCGAACAGAAGGTGAAAACAGTGTTGTTTTATGTGGACACAAAGAGTGTAACTCGGACTCGGAAAGGTTTCGTGTTTATTTCCGTACCCGGTGGGCTCCCTGTCGGCAGTCGGTGTGTAGACTGGCCAGCCAATTTAAAACAGAAGGTAATATACTGGAGATTAAACGAACCCGTCTCAAGCCAGTCCGCTCACCGGATAATATTGCAGCTGTGAGAGCAACTGTGGCTCAGAGCCAATCCAAATCCACCAGAACTGCCTGTGTTCAGCTGGGCGTCTCTTGTGGGTCAATTCACAGAATACTGCAGTCTGAGCTTGACCAATTCCCATACAAAATGACAACAGGTCATAAACTAACGGCTCTTGACAAGCAACGGTGAGTACAGTTTGCTGAATGGGCTACTGCAGAAGGTGATCAAGTACTGCGCAACACATGGTTCAGTGATGAGGCGCATGTTTATCCCAACGGTGCTGCGAACAAACTGTCCGGTTTTTGGGTGAAAGAACGGCCTGCTATTGTGCACGAGGTTGAAAGTCGTGGAGTGAAAATGTGTGTGTGGGCTGCAATTTCCAGTCATGGGATTGTTGGGCCAATCTTCATCAATGACACAGTCAACAGTGCGCGTTACATGGACATGTTGCAAAACAGTTTCCTTCCATAACTCTTTGCAACACGACTACCAATAGAGACACAGTGGTTCAAGCAAGATGGTGCTCGTCCGCACACAGCAAATGTTGTTCTGGACTCCCTGCATAAACATTTCTGGCCCCTTGTGATGTCCCATCGATATTCCGAATGTTTTCAATCTGGCCACCACATAGCCCCGATATTTATCCCTGCGACTTCTTTCTGTGGGGATATTTGAAGAAGACAATCTACCGCCAGAAACCAGAAAATGTACTGCAATTGTAAGCGGCCATTGTGACTTTCTTCCGAGGGTTGAATGAGGACATTATGTTGTAGAGTGGTCACAAACATGCAGGTTCGTCTGGAAGCTGTTATACGCAGAGAAGGTGGGCATATTGAACATGTCCTGCCTACTGACTAATCATGCACATTACAGTGAATGTTATATGGCATTCTTTATTAAATATGTTGTATATTAAATAGTCTATAAGCAATTTCCAGTGTATGACATTTCGTGCGCCACCCTGTAGCTCTACAGAACGATACTAGATCCCACATCAACCATGAATAACAAAGAACCATGTAAAGGATTGAACCACGATGAATTTCTTGCAGCAGTTCTCGAATGGCTTCGTGACTTAGGAGCAGAATGCTATAATCGAGGAATTGAACAATGGGTAGAACGTGTCGACTGTTATTTAGAGCAGGGATTCCCAACCGGTGGTACGCGTGGGTGATATGAGCGAGAGGCTAGTAATGGCCTCGTGTGTGCGTGACTTCGCAAACTTTACTCTGCTGCCTGTCTTTTTTGCTTAGTTTATACTAATTATATAAAATTATGTTTTTAGACCTATGAGTAATAAATGAAACTAATTTGCAATAATCGTTTTATTTTTTCCTTTATTATAAAAATGTTATTAATATACATATACTGTATCTCTATATATTTTAAAATAAAAATTAGCAAGAAAAAATTTATAAAAATCTACATATATATATATACAGGGTGAACGTAAAATGCAGCACTTGGAGGTCGGCATGCGATTCCTCATCCAATTGCAAGACAAAAGTTTCTATAGCAAAATCGGATCGGGTACTGTTTAAAAACCACAAGTATGAAAGCGAGGAGCTGGCAACATTGTCACATACTGAAGTGCATCGGAATGTACACAGAAATGTGCATCATCCCGCAATACCGTACTATTCGTCGCAGCTCACTGATTAGACTGTTGGGTTATCAAACCCACATGCACCATCGAGCTACGGTTCGAATCTACATCAGGTGCTTTTTTTTTTTTGCTATTTCGTCAGTTCCCGCCTGTGCTTGTAATAAGCATGAGATCACATGATTTTCTCACATGACTGTGAGTCACCTCCGTTGTGTAGTGGTCAGCGTGATTAGCTCCCACCCCGGAGGTACGCGGTTCGATTCCTGGTTCTGGCACGAAATTTGAAACTTGGTCTGAGGACTGGTACGGGGTCTTGATTCCCACCTCAGCCATCCTCAAAGTGGTTTTCTGCGGTTTCCCACTTCATCTTCGGGCAAAGGCCACGGCTGCCTCCTTCCCCTTTCCTTGCCTAACCCTCCCACTGTTCCCATCCCTTCATCAGGCCCCCCATTCGCTTCGCAGGTGAGGCCGCCTGGGCAAAGTGCTAGTCACACTCCGCAGTAGTATCCCCGACACAGAGTCCCAAGCTCCAGGACACTGCCATCAGTGGCGGTTATGGTGGGATCCTCGCTTAGTCCGTAAAACGATAGCGGAAAAAAGAACGCACGGCGTGATCCATTAAACGGCATGCATGAGTCTACTAACCACGCATTGCACAACCATAACTGATCCTGTCAAGTTCATGTAGGTTGGCTTCATGATGGGAGTTCACAAATGGTGAATACGTCGATATGCTTTTAGTGTTGGGTGCTGCTCGTGAGTATGCGGCACGGTAACCTCAAAGGCGCCATCCCGATAAGAATGTTTTTCATCGCCTAGAGCATCGCCTGTGGGAAACCGGTAATCTTTGCCCACAAGTAGTGGACAGAGGTCGTCCAAGGACTAGACATAGCCTACTCCACATACGGAGGACGCAATTCTTGAAACCGTTCACCAATCACCTCGGCGAAGTACTTGTGATATTGCAAGGCATTTCCAGGTATCTCCAACACTGGTTGCTGACGTGTTGCACGACGAAGAACTGAATCCATACCTTTACACGTTAATTCAACACCAGCGGCCAGAGGACCACATTCAACGAGTACAGTTATATGAATTGCATTTGCAATAAGTTAAAGATAACGAATATTTCATCAAGAATGTGCTATGGAGTGATGAATGTAGCTTCACTCGGGAAGGTAGTTTCAACCATCACAACAGTCATTATTGGTCTGACCACAACCCATATGTCACCCGTGAACGTGGCTTTCAGGCACTCTTCGGTATAAGCCTGTGGGTTGGAATCTTGGGAGGAGTGCTTTTAGGTCCTTACCTATTGCCAGACAAGTTTATTACCCCCATCTTGCGTACGTTCCACTTGGTGTTCGGCGACAGCTATGGTTTCAGCATGATGTTGCACGGCCACACTTTGGAATGACTGTGCGTAACTGTTTAAATGAAGCATGTTCAGGGAAATGGATTGGTCGTGGAGGTCCAATGTTCTGGCCGCCACGTTCCGCGGACCTTTATCCACTAAATTTTTATTTGTGGGCACACTTTAAGGAACAAATTTATAGTACTCCACCCATGGATGTTCAAGACCTAATAGCTTGTGTGCATGCTGCATCGGTAATAATGGATGCAGGTGTGTTGCTTAAGGCCCGGCAAAGTAGGGCTGGTTCCTCGGTTTAGGGGCTGCGACAACGCGGTCATGTAGCCCCGTGTACTTTGGGTGTGTGTAGAATATGTCTGATAACCGGTGTTAATTGTGATGACTGTATTAGTGTGTGTATCTGTTTTTTAATTCAAGTAAGGACTGCAACTTTGAATTTTTAAATTAGTTCCTACTTTTGCCGCCAAACGCCACCGTCAACAACTACTAGGCCTAGTTCAGAACTTAGCTACTAGATGCCACCGCAGTTGGCACTTGGCAACGAACGTAGGAGCCTAAGAGCGTTGTTTACATTCTTAACCTATACAATTTAGCTTCACACAGGTGTAATTAGTGGAAGGTTCTTTAACATGCCATAAATCTATGACATGGGACCGCCGGCTTTACTTCCCCTCCGAAGGAATGCATACTGAGGGATTTTTAACGCTCTTAAAAAATCTGACGGCTTCGGCCGGGTTTGAACCCGCTCTCTTGGGCATAGCATAGGGGTTTCTATTGGTTATAAGAGGGGGGGGGGGGGAATGGGACATTGTGGCCACCCTGTATATTGCCATAACCTTACTTTTCGCCTATTATACCAGCTGCCACCCCACCCCTCGCCCGTCCCCCTAAACCACAATTTTCATTGCTATGCAAAGGAGAATGGGTAGGAAAACAAACAGGAGATGGAAAAGCACACATTTATTCTCTAATTTTTTTAAAAATCACAATCAACAAAATATTTGAGATTAGTCCATATTGCCCACTCATTTTACACATGGTCAACACACCAAGTCAAGGATAATTCACACAAAAAATAAAGGAAATATTCCAATAACAGTGTACAGTACATTCATGCACACCTGTTTTATAACATCACTTTCTCAAACATAGGGCTACTGGTAAGTTAGTTCCATTGCATGTTATTTTGTCACAAATTTCACTGTTGGCTGTAACTCGTTTCAGAGTATAATGTTCTTCCTAATGGTCCTTTCCATGAAATGTATGTACACAAATATAGAACACGCACACAATTTTGAAATATAATTTCAGTGTCATTCCTTAGACAAATGAAAGACGTATTGGAGTACGTATGGATTGCATATTGTATTAAGGCACTTTTTCTTCTCGATTGCAACTCGATACTCGTACAACTTTCCATTTCTTTGCCAGCAGCAGGGGCTCCGGAACCTGAAAGAAAATGAAATATGAGATCTCTCACTGTAGTTCAGTGGTTATCTGATTTGGTGGCCCGTATCATCGAGGGGTATATAACTGGAAGGGGGAAGAGGGTGAAATTTCAAGAGTCTTCTATGCTATGCAAATGCATACTATCAAGTTGCCAAAACTTCAGCCTACTAAACTGGCTACCAGGTTGCACCTTCATGGGTCAGCGAATGCAGATAGAACCAATCTTTGTGCTTCCATAGTAGAGAGCAATTGATACCTAATGGCACAGACCTGCATGGACTTAAGGGCTTGGAGGGGAAGGTAGTGGTGGGGGCGCTGCTGCTGTGCTACTGGGAGCGAAACAAAACCTCTTGTCACCAGCTGTAGCCACACCAAGTTTAGAGAGTGATATTTTGTCACTTGAGATGTTAACTCACACCAAGAGCTGACGCGAACGTTCTTCTTTTATCAATTACGATGAAGCACGAGGACTTACCTGCATACGAGATTCACAGTGTGCACAGCTGAGGTTTAGCGCCATGAGGTATTAATTTCAGTATACAACAGTTTATGGGTATGCTTGGAACACACATTATATGATACCATGCCACATGTTGCAGCTACTGTGACAGAACACATCAAGTGGGAGTAACTTGCAGTACTATGCAGTGCTGGGGGCCACCAGGTCAGACTAGCACTGTAGAAACAACATATTCACTAGCTTACAAGGGGAGGATACGATGCATGGGTCACCGATTCGAACCATCTTTAGTACATGTGTAGGACATGACCAGGCGTATACCAGGTGCAAGTAGTAAGGTGCGCTTCTCATCCGTTTCCGAGAAATTAATTGTAATTGCAGTGCGGCGTCTATGTGCGTTGAACGCTAGCAAGAATCCAACGAGCGCGTGGTGCAGCGGTAAGAGCCTTGCTTCGTAAGCATGGGATCGTATCCCACCGGTGAGCTGTTGCAGATTGTGTTTTTTTCTTCTTTTTTTTGGTAACCATTGGCAATTTCCAACCAATATGCATAGCATGAGTCACTGCTTGCGGGGTACAGGGTGGTCAGATGGTTCACAGACGTGCAATGAACGGAACAGCCTGGGCCTTCAACGTATAAATGTATACCGGTACATATAATAGAACACACCTGACCGTGTATATTACCAATGTATTTGCAATGCCAATACTGTACATTATGTAATGTGACAAACTTTGACCCCCATACGATGATTTCAGAATCACTTTTTCCGCTCACGTAAAACGTTATTACAATTGACTGCAAAATAAACAATGTTCACGACACCTACATTTGTAAGAATTGCCAATGTTTACAACAACCACAACACACTGCAAAAGCTCACCAGTGGGATTCGATCCAGCGATCCCACACTTACAAAGCAGGACTCTTACGGCTGCACCACGCACTCGATGGTTTCTTGCTAGTGTACAACGCACATAGATACCGCACTGCAATTGCAATTAATTCATTTCTCGGAAACAGCTGAGAAGCGCACCTTACTACTTGCACTTGATATACGCCTGGTCATGCCCGACACACGTACTAAGGATGGTTCGAATCGGTGACCCATGGATCGTATCCTCCCCTTTTAAGAACAAGTCAATATCCCATGTACAGCAACCCTGCAATGAAGGGACATTCTTCCCTCTCAGAAATTTCATCTCCCCTAGCCCTAACTGAGATTAAAGATTACTGTAAATGCTGGAAGAGAGTGAACTGAGCCCCACGAGGACAATAGAGTAGCTGCTTGATATGAAAAGTAGCCCCTGGGTCAATCATAAGCATCTCAGTGGTCCTCTTCCTTTCCCCCAAAGGCAATACTGGCCTTATATCACCTGAAAATAATAATAATGAAGATAGCAAGAAATAAAAACACATATTTACGAACTTTAGCACATATATGAGGTTCAGTAGAGACCAGGGTTCATAATTTCAATACGTAATATCGCCCAGGGTGTCTGAAATTGTCTATTGGAGGGCACCTTTAACAATTTCGCTAACCTATCTACCCATTAGAGGTTGTCACATCTGAACAACCATAACACAGAAGTAATCCAGTGCCCCGGGACCGTTACGGTAGCTGTGAAGGTGAAGGTCCTACAGGAAGCCTGAAAAGTGACGGCTAAAGGGGCTCTGGTGAAGCTACGATAGGCCCAGCAAGCCAGTAGTGGATAAGACTTTTGCTTTCAAGAAGGGAACAGCCTTCGGACAGGACGGATACAATGGACGAAGACCTAGCTGTGTTCATGGACTAAGATTTGGAACTTTAAACATAAGAACGCTGACGCGGAAGGTGGAGGAGATAGTGGATATGATGGAAAGAAGGAAGTTTGATTTATTGGGATTGGCAGAAACAAAGTGGAAAGGGGAAGGAAGGAGAGAGCTGAAAAAAGGCTATAGACTGTACTGGAGTGGGAATGAAGAGGGAAAGAGGAATGGAGTGGGAGTAGTCGTATGAGAAGGTTTAAATGAAGAAGTGAAGAGAATAAGTGATAGGATGATGAAAGTGAAAGTAGCACTGAGGGTAGGGACCATGGAAACAGTGCAAGTGTATGCTCCACAAGTAGGCTAAGCCTCTGAAGAGGAATTGCAGAAGCAGCTGAGAGGAAGGAACACGATTGTTATGGGGGATCTGAATGCCCATGTAGGAATATAAAGACAAGGGTATAAGAGTGTACTTGGACCAGAGGGTTGGGGCAGAAGAAATGAGGAAGGAAAGAGACTGTTGGACTTCTGTCAAAAGAACAAACAGCCTGCTAGTTGGGAACTCCTGGTTCAAGAAAAGAGAGAGCCACACTATCTCATGGTACAGTGATGACTTGACCAGGAAGTCGGTGGTCGACTATATACTGTATGAGAAAGAATTAAATAAGAACATCACGGACATCAAGGTTATACCATCGGAGAACTTGGATAGCGACCATCGATTGCTGTATTCGTACAATCATTCATGGTTCCGTATTGATTAAAAGTCAAATATAAAGGGAACAGAATTCCGCCTGATCAATACAACACTTTTCAGTCAAGGGGCTATATTAAACTATATTAAACCCATTTGGATGGTACATGTTTCGAGGCCTCCTTTGGCCCCTTCATCAGCCATACACATAAACATATTGTCATTACAATTATCAGAATAAAATTGAAAAGGTTAAAACTAACATGAGATAACAGGATGAAAATGAAACATAAAAACCATGAGGACAGTTGTGGTACAAATAAATTAAGTAAAACATATCCTAAGAAAAACTTACGAATATCACAAACAAATGGAAAAACACATTAAAAAACAGTATATGTTAAAATGTGAACTTAAAAAGTAATTTATATGACTCTTGTAAAAATCTTCTAGATTTTCGGAATTCTGCCATTATACTTTATCAAAACTAGAAGATTTTTACAAGAGTCATATAAATTACTTTTTAAGTTCACATTTTAACATATACTGTTTTTTAATGTGTTTTTCCATTTGTTTGTGATATTCGTAAGTTTTTCTTAGGATATGTTTTACTTAATTTATTTGTACCACAACTGTCCTCATGGTTTTTATGTTTCATTTTCATCCTGTTATCTCATGTTAGTTTTAACCTTTTCAATTTTATTCTGATAATTGTAATGACAATATGTTTATGTGTATGGCTGATGAAGGGGCCAAAGGAGGCCTCGAAACATGTACCATCCAAATGGGTTTAATATAGCCCCTTGACTGAAAAGTGTTGTATTGATCAGGCGGAATTCTGTTCCCTTTATATTTGTCATCGATTGCTGGTAATGAACCTGAGAGGGACTAAGGAGAAGAAAGGGACTGAGAACCAGGAAAGACGTATAAAGATATGGAAACTGAAAGAAAGAGACAGAAGGGTCGAGTACCTCAAAATGGTAAAGGAAGGAATTCCAACATATGAAGAAAGAGTGGTGGAAGAGGAATGGGCTAGATTTAAGAAGACACTAGTAGGTGCAGCAGAAGCAGTATGTGGGAGGACAAGTAGTAAGAAGAGGTGGAAGGAAACACCATGGTGGAATGAAAAGACAAAAGATATAGTAAGGGAAAAGAATGGAGCCTTTAGGAGGTGGTATCAAAATAGGACGGTAGAGACAAGGGAAGAATACCAGGAAAGAAAGAAGGAGGCAAAGAGAGTAGTGGCTGAGGAGAGAAGTGGATGGAAGAGTAGACAAAGATGATGGAGGATAGTGAAGGTACAAAAAAGGTCCTGTATGGGATGGTAAAAACTAAGAGGCGGAAGGATCCTACGGATTATGTTAGAATGGTGAACAAAGGGGGACAAGAGACAGAAAATAGGGAAGAACTGAAGAAAATGTGGAAAGAATATTTTGAAGAACTTCTGAACCCAAATGGAAACCACGGCGAGGAGGAAGAAATCGGGGAAGAGGAAGACGGACTGCAAACAGAAAAGGACTTAACATGGAAAGAAGTGGAAGATGCAGTGAGGAAGATGAAAGGAGGGAAGGCACCGGGTGTGAATGAGTTGAGTGTGGAGATGGTGAGAGCAGCAGGAGAGGTGGGGATACAATGGTTGTACCGAGTGATGAAGACAGCATGGAAGGAAAGGAAGACCCCAGAGGACTGGAAAAAGGGAATAATTGTCCCGATCTTCAAGAAAGGTAGTAGAACAGAATGCAGAAACTATCGGGGAATAACACTGATGAGTCATTGTGCAAAGATGTTTGAGAAAGTTTTGGAAAGGAGAATTAGGACAAGGATAGAGGGAGGGATGAGGGAAGAACAACATGGCTTCAGAGCAGGAAGGTCCACAGTGGATTTGATTTTTGCTGTAAGGCAGTTACAAGAACAGCACTATGAGTATGGAACAGATCTACCGATGGCCTTCCTGGACATTGAGAAAGCATACGACAGTGTATGCAGAAACAAAGTGTGGAAGTCCCTGGAGGATGGAGGAGTGGAAAAATGGACTATAAGGAGGATAAAGGAGATGTACAAGGGAAGCGTGAGCTGTGTGAAAGTGGGAGGAGAGAGATCAGACTGGTTGGAACAGAGAAACGGCCTGAAACAAGGAAGTGCACTGTCACAGTTACTTTTCATTGTGGTGATGGATGACATAATGACCCGAGTGGAACAAGTAATTGGAGAAGGAAAGATGAAAGCAATGGGGGAAACAAGGAAGAGGAGGTAAAGGAACAGTTGGACGTGTGGGATGGAATAATGCAAGGATATGGGATGAAATTTAGCATAAATAAGAGTGAGATGGTGATCACAACAAGGAAGAAGGAAAGAACCACAACGGGAATAACAATTGGTGGGGAACAGCTGAAGAAAGTGGAGAGTTTCAAGTATCTGGGAAGCCTGATACAAGATAATGGAAGAAACTATAGAGAAATAAATGAGCGGGGAAGACAGGCGGAAGCATTCCCGAGGAGTGTGAGAAGCATGTTATGGAGCAAAGCTGTCCCTCAGAACAGCAAAAAGATCCTATATCAGACGTACTATGTCCCTATCCTGACGTATGCCTCGGAGACATGGGTTATGAAAGGAAGGGAGAAGAGCAAAATACAGGCCAGTGAGATGAGGTTCTTGAGAAGCAGTATTGGAGCTACAAAGATGGATAGAATAAGAAATGAAAGGACCAGAGAATTAATGAAGGAGGAACCATTACAGGATGGTATAGAGAAATCTAGACTTAGATGGTATGGACATGTAAAACGAATGGAGGAGAAGAGGATACCCAGGAGAGTACACGAGACGAAGTGGGAAGGAAAGAGACCGAGAGACAGGTGGCTGAAGGGGGTGGAGGAAAGCGTGAAGAAGAGAGGAGAAGACGGGACAAGGGTGGAGGCTGAGAGACGGTGGGAAGACAGAAGACGTTGGAGAGGCTTGTGTTCCAAACAGACCCGGCCAGTGGCTGGAAACTGTGCAAGATGATGAAAAGTGTGTGATATAGTTGGTAATTGTTTCTGTAACATATGCGTTTTGCTATTTCCTGCTTACGTTCCGAGTTTGGTAAGAAATGCTGGTGACGAACACTGGATGAAAAAATCGCACTTTACCAATGCTCGTTATTTGTGACGAAAACTGGCACATTGTTATTTCTCCTTGTAAGACCTAACTAACAGCGGCAATATACTTATAATGTCGCCCTCATGCACCCTGCATTAATTAAATTGTTGTTTGATCATCGTGTCCAATAGTCGTCATGGCTGACGATCTTTAGAGCACATGCGTGACGAATACTAGTGCATGATAATGTTTAGTTCGCGTTAACGTTTCAGAACCAATAAACATTTACAGTGTGCCGTTATTATGTAGATCTGTCTCTTTGACGGACGTAGGTCTACGCTGGCTGCTTGGCTCAGCGGTAACGTTCTCGCCTGCTGTTGCAGGATCGAATCCTGGCGCAGCCATCTGGAATTTGAGGGTGCGCAAATGCGAGGGAGCTGTGTCAGTAGATTTAGTGACACGTTATAGATCTTAGGGGCCAAGTTCCGGCACCCCGGGGTCTCTAAAAGTCGCAGTAATTAAAAGGGACGTGAAACAAATAACATTATTATTATCAGTAGATCTTGGCCTATGGTTTTTTGCTGTGCTAAAGAGGTTTCTTTTTAAATTGAGATGAAAAATATATTCTAAGACTAAATCTTTGCTTTCAAGCAATATGTTAAAAAGCACACGATATTCAGCAAATGGAAGCTGCTATTAAGATCGTTGAGGAGGACGGCATGTGTATTACAATGGCCGCGGAGAGGAATGGTGTTCCGAGAAACGCCCTCTCGGACAAAATTAAAGGAAAAACTAGAGAGAGGAAGATGGGCCCACGTTCCTTTTTTACAGAGGGTGTTAGTTCAATGGGTACTCTCACTAGGAAAAGCGGAGTTCTCCGTAACAAAGGACGATTTGCAAAATAGCGTCCAGTGCCTCACAAAAGAATTGAAGAGGGACTCTCCTTTCAAAGATGGGTGGCCGGGGAGAAAATGGTGTGAATCTTTCCTATAAAGAAATCCAAGCCTGTCTTTATGAACCCCTTAATATTGACAGTAAACCGTGCTACAGTTACAGAACATCAAATTAAAACCTACAGCTATCTGGTGGAAAACGACTTGCAGTCTATCTTGTCAGACCCTCGGCGATTGTTCAACGCAGACGTTATATTATGCCATGGTCTGGTCTCACTTTTTATGTGACTAAGTCTCCCATCTCCCGGCAAAAAATTAAAAAGATCACGGCATAACAGCCCGGAAATTGACATTTGCTCTTGAACAACAGTCGGGGAAGCCTACATCAATAAACGTTCTTGTGGTTATATTGTTCGAATTTGAATTATTATTAATATTATTTCTGTTGTATTTCTAATGCACTTTAAGAAATATATAAATAAATTATAATAAATGTGTTTAGAGCAGAATTACGATCTTTTCATGCCCCTTATGTCTACCCGCCATTCACGATTGCTGATGCCCATTTTTTGTCTTTCCCTTTTTTAAATAATTACTGGTACTGCATAATTCGCAAATGTTAGCCTCCATGTCAATAAATCGGTGCCTTACCCAACAATATTGACAGAAATGCATTATAAACAGCAGATAAGGACAACAAACGATGTGACGGCAATTGGTGCAAACGGGTGACGAATATTGGAAAAATCTAAATACATCGTGACGATTACTAACACAAAAACCTATATTTCTTTTAATACATTTTTCCGAAAATGAATACTTTCGACATTGAGAGTTTCCTAGTGTTTGAGGTTAGGTACAGTGGTCGTGTTGATTTAAATTACCCATAGGTATAAGATATATATATATTTTCTTGACTAAATCAGTCTTAACATGACGACTATTGGTGCATTTAACTTACTAGTCAAATAGGAATATCAGTCAATTCGGACCAATATGATGTCGAATACTCCTAATGCGAGGCGTTGACAAGGAAAAGGTAGTAAGTGCCAAAAGTGAAATTTTTCAGGAGAAGCAAAAAACGATTTGTGATCATTTTGTTATCACTTTATTACACAAAATACTTCCAAGTTGAAGAAATCCACTCACATAACATATTAAAAAACAATTTTCAGAATAGGGCATAGAATGGTGGTAAAATAATTTGTTTATACCATGTAGAAATGGCGATTTCAACACAATCAGTACTACTACTTGAAACTCTTTTTGTTAGACACAGATATCCCTGTAAAATGCATGCTACTTTTTATCCAGGAAGTCCATCATCGATAATAAATCATCCTTTTTAGCTTCATTGATAGCTATTCTTCTTTCAAGGGGTTGCAAACTCTGAAGATTGGCGATGGCCTCGAATGACTGATGCCTTTTGAATATAGCATGTTCCTTCCACATTTCAATTTCATTAAATGACTGTCATGTTTTAATCACGGGGAAATCTTCTCTTGAAATTCGAATCCAACTGACGGTGCTTATTTTAAGAGCACCCGTACTCAAAAATTTGTCAGATTCGGCAGCAAAGTCAAAAAAGTCATCATTTTTCATCATAATTACATTATTGGGCTTGAAAACTTTAGCACTGCGAATCATTTCAGCTACTTCTTCTGGAACCTTTGTCTTACATTGCTTCTTTCTCTTTTCGATGATGCCAAATTCCCTGTCACAGGGCATGTAGGAGTGTCCGGAAACCAGGAATTTTAATTCAACAGAATCAAAATAGTTTTTTGCAATGACGTAAATCATAACCATTAACACCATTCGATTCTTATTCTGCCCCGCACAATTATCACACCATATCTGCAAATTTCTTTTGGCAGTGATACAGGATGAAAGAGAAAGCATGCAAGATGCGACCTCGTTCCCACCACGCCCGGCAATGCCCTCATGCCACAAGCACATGAAACTTTGCCCTGTGTCACCAAGGTGAAGGCACAAGTTATAATTTGAAAGTTGGCCGGAGTAAAACATATTGGAATGTGTTAACGTGGGAGTGAAAATAACTTGCTGCATATCAACACTCAAAGTAGACGATCTACTTGAGGGTATACGTGACATAGTGTTGTCATAGTTGAGAGCTTTTGTAGCCTTTTCTGCTTTACGCAAGTGTAGCTCTTTTCGGGATATCAGAGAAAACTTTTCTGAGCCAACTGCGCAATTTGCTTTCATCCGTAATAGGTCACATGTTGAGCAAGTATCAGCCCGTGGGCGATGAAATGATAACTTCTTACGAAACTCTTTATTAAAAATTCTCCGGTAAAATCTGTGATCAATGGCTTTATCAGGATGCTGTAATTTGAACGCCCTGTACATTCTCTGAATGTTAAGGTCAGGGCTCAGGTAACATTTTGAAGATTTGTGTCGGGAATAGTGGCTTTCCTCCGTAGGAAATGACATGACGTGAGATTTTACGAGTTCTTTATCAGCTTGAGTGTATTTTAACTTGTGAGCATGCGAGTTAGGGTTTTTCCCTCGTTGGTCTGGGAACACTTTGACTACCTTCTTCAACTTTTCTATCAAAGTGAAAACACGTTAGTCTGATAGTCCTAACATGTCCTTAAACGATCTGCTGCATACCTGCAAATGCCCATTGCCTGAGGGTAAAGAATAGGTTACAGAAACTTGTCTTTTACTTGACGCTGGATCATTGTATTTTCCATTCCTCCTTCTCTGAATGTTGACAATGTTAATCAGACCCATGAGATATGTACCTTGCACGTCTGCTGTCTGTCTCCAAAAATCGGTGTGGTGTTTGCTTATTTCTTCTTAAGTGAAACAGCGGCACTTGTAACGACATTTACATGTTGCCTGGAAAAGTAGAAAATATTGGTTAGGTTATGTCTCTTGTTTAATGAGTTTGCCTGGATCCACGTCAACAATAACAGCTATTTTGAAGTGAGGATATATATCTCAAGAAGTGTCACTTAACTTACAATTTTTAAAGGACCAGGTTATGTAGGCATGTTGATTTTCACAATTATTTGAGTATCACTTCCACGAAACAAGCGGACACGTGTTTGGCGCGCAAGGCAGTTACTACGTTCTCTGCGCCAAGAGCCTCGTACTTGCCACGAGCGATCTAGCGGGAACAATTTCAAGCTGTTCTAATCACCGAACGACTTCCTACTTTCTCTGCGGTGTTGGCCTTGGTTCTTACTACCTTCTTCACTAAAAAAACGAAAATTTCATTTTTGGCACTTACTACCTTTCCCTTGTCAACGCCTCAATGCCTGTCTCTTCTGCCTTTACATAGCCCTGGTTTATTGGAACAGGGCTAGAACGGTACGAAGAATGGAAGTAAACTTATTAAGCCTGTCTCATATTAATACTAAGAGAAATGCGCACAATGTACATAGATACAATACAGAGGAATACAGAAATTTAATACCGTACCTTAGTGATTCAAGTCATTCAGGGCAAGTTAGTACATGATATCTATCACACCTTTCTTCACACAATTCGCAAACACAGTTCACACTCGGCATATGAAATGCCTTAGTAGCACACTCTTTATGCGCTTTTGTCCAGTCTGTCCCTTTCACATAGGTTAATTTGTAGCACCCAATACATCATCCTGAAGACTGGTATAATAGCTTTCCCTTTAAAGCGTATCCTGATCTAACCTACCTATATAGCCTATACAAAACTGGTGTAAAATTAATAGATAAAAGTTTCATCAATAAGTTACCTTTGCCTGATTCCACTGCTCGGATAAGAGTTCAGACACTTCCAGCCTGTAGGCTTTCTGGTCCCACTGCTGGACAACTGAGGTATATAATCTGCTGCCTTTCTTGAAGAGGGTCATGCCCTGTGAAACGAAATGAAATACAATGAGATCAACAGTTTAACCCTGTTCTAATAAATCAGGGCTATGTAAAGGCAGACATGTTATTAAGCCTGTCTCATTCATATAGATTAAGTTGGGGTCTCACAATAGACCAACCTACTCTAATACATAGCTAAAAATTATATTAATTATGAACGACGTATCACATTTTTGTTTTTCGCTTCCATTTCGACAATATATAATTTTCATACCTTATTTTATCTTTTCGGGGGACATTATCAATTTTAACTTCCAACCTTGATCACTTTTGCACCGACTTCACCCGATATATGTGCTAAACCACGTAAATATGTGTTTTATTTAACAACCGGAGCCATGTTCGTCAGATTTGTTAGTATGTGTACTGCTCGGGTCTAAGCTGCATGGACCTGATAGGAATGTGCATCGCAGACTATGAGTAGTGGTGGCGACGAGTGATGAGGTTTCTCGGTCCTTGCGTAGTAATAGAAGCAAATACATTCGCCGGTGACTCACTCATTCCCAACGCCACACTGGTTTCAGAAAAGACCCTAGTTAACAGTATTGGAATAGACGAGAATGTCAGGTAACACGGCTGCCTGTCGAGAGGCTTGTCAATTCTCGCCAGCTCCTACCCTGCCTCTGCCCTTCATGCCGCAAGTTCACAGAGCTTAGACGCGAGCAGTAACTGCCGCAGCGAGGTCTCACAACAAGGCGCTGACATTGACGTCAGTAGTTGCTAACAAGTCCGATACAAAATATAACACATAACGTAATTATGTGATAAAAGAAAAACGTGGGCTTTTGTGTATTAATGTATTTGTAAATATAGATTGTATGAGGCAATGGTGCCAACTTCACTATACCGCAATCAAAAACCATCGATCTGGAGGCGTTAGGCTGAAACCATTGGATTAGACAAAACGAAGGTTAGAATGGTTGGGTGTAGGTGTGGCCGGCCTCGGCCGCACGCAGCTAGCGGGGCACAGTTGACTATAAAACTATTGTCAAAAACCATTGGATTGGACAACAGGAAGGTTAAAATCGTCGGGTTTAGGTGCGGTCTCGGCCGCGCGCAGCTAGCGGGGCACGGCTGACACAAAACTATTGATCTGGACGCGTTAGGCTGTAACCGTTGTCAAAAAACATTGGATTAGACAAAACGAAGGTCAGAATGGTCGGGTGTAGGTGCGGCCTTAGCCGCACGCAGCTAGCGGGGCACGGTTGACACAAAACTATTGATCTGGGCGCGTTAGGCTGTAACTATTGTCAAAAACCATTGGATTGGACAAAACGAAGATTGGAATGGTCGGTGTAGGTGCAGCCTCGGCCGCGCGCAGCTAGCGGGGCACGGTTGACACAAAACTATTGATCTGGACGCGTTAGGCTGTAACCATTGTCAAAAACATTGGATTGGACAAAACGAAGGTTAGAATGGTCGGGTGTAGATGCGGCCTTGGCCGCACGCAGCTACCGGGGCACGGTTGACACAAAACTATTGATCTGGGCGCGTAAGGCTGTAAGTATTGTCAAAAACCATTGGATTGGACAAAACGAAGGTTAGAAAGGTTGGGTGTAGGTGCGGCTAACGCGCAGCTAGCGGGGCACGGCTGACACAAAACAATTGATCTGGGCGCATTAGGCTGTAACCATTGTCAAAAACATTGGACTGGACAAAACGAAGGTTAGAATGGTCGGGTGTGGGTGCGGCCTCGACTTCCCTCTCGTTGTAGGTTACAGATAGGTCAGGTTTTATTCTCCTAACTTCCGCTTATCAATGGCATTTCGCGCACGGTAGTGTTTTTGGTACTAAAATGTGGTGTTGCAATAGCTTCAGCAACTTCTCAGGTCGATCATAGAACCGGCGATTGAAGTTACTGATTGTTATCTGGCAACTCGACAATCCATAGTGAATCAACTATTCAATTCAGCACACTATCAAATGAACAGAGTGCCGAACACGAATATGCGCACTAGAGAATGAACTGAGCGCTTCTTTGTTTTATATAGTGCCGTAAGGGCAAGGTTGGCAGTACTGTTTTAATGACAGACCAGCAGACCAAACGAAGAGACCTGAATACTCAACTCACTGCAACCGATGATGATTGATTTGGACTAATGCGGTCACGGCTGTAATTTTGGCTATATATGTTGTGATCCTATTTGGGAAGGCTGGGTGGGTCACAGACAGCAGAGGAGGAAACATCTATTACTACATTTTCTCCAGATATTTTCCTGACCATTACTACAGGTATTTTGGTTAGGCACTGCTACCACAATTATATTGAATTGAGAATATTGCACCAGACCTAAACAATAAAGCTCACGAGTATCAAAAAATGATAATAAACACAAATACACATGACCACAAGTACAACGGCAGGTTCCGTTTTATAGAGAAGTACCTCACTGTAGAATACGCCACGTTTTCCCTCCTGTAGGTGCGGCTCGGGTGACCACAAGTACAACGGCAGGTTCAGTTTCATAGAGAAGTACCTCACTGTCGAATACACCATGTTTCTCCTTCTGTATGTGCGGCTCTGGCACAAACCTCACTTGGCATGTAAATACCCTAGCAGGCCAATAGTAAACGAATACAAATATCTAGGAATCACCTTTCAAACATCAGGAAACTCCTTCAACACACACATAAAACAAAAGACAATAACCGCCATGGCTGCAATGAGGGACATCAGAAAAATTCAATCACTATCATTAGACACCGCAATGAAGATTTTCAGAGTCAAAATAGTACCAATCCTGACATATGGACTTCAAATAATATGGGACTACTTGAAAACAAGAGATCTAAGAACAATAGAGAATGTAAAAGCACTGTATCTAAAGAAAGCACTAAGCATCTCAAAATATACACCCTCCAAGTATACATATTTACTGGCAAGAGAATCTTTCCTGATTGAGGAACTAAAATATACTCTACTACTACCAACCACGAAAGCATACAGCAATCTCCTAACAGAAAGGCAGCAAAAGAAGGAAAAAGTAGAAGAAGAATTCTACGGCATGAGCGCCATGATCGACCGAAGCTGGGCAAAAGCTAACCAGCAGATGAGAAGCGCAGTCATCAGGCTGGCGGTCCATGGCTTCCATCACAAGACATGCCGCATAACATCATACCACAGCATCTCGGAGAAATGCGTGTGCATACAGTGCAACGAAAAGTGCGACAAATACCACATCCTCTTATGCAAGAACATTACAAGATCACTAATGGAACTTAGTTCTGAAGAGTAAAGACATAGATACATCTCAAACAATCAAATGTATTAAAAAAATTAATGTATGGCCACTTGGCTGCAATAACTCTTAAAAAAACAAAAAACAATTAAGCTAGGCTACTTAAAACAGAAACACACTTAAAATTTTATGTTATTAATACCATGCCTCTCTCTTTTCTTGGATGAGCTACGTTCAAACCTTGGACTAGACTGTGTAACCTAGTACAACTATGTCAACGATCTGAAAGTTGCCACTTGCACATAGCCTAAGCTATACCATTTCATTTATTAGAGTTACCTCTTGTGATTTCTTACCTCACTTGTAGGCTACTGTTTGAAAGAACTTTAAACTCTCGACTTCAAAACAAACTTTCTCACTTCATTGATATCTATTGTACAGTACTAGACCTGGCATCGTATAACAGTCCGTCAAGAGTCAAAGTGGTTGTCCTGTGCCAATAACAAAAACCTATTCAAATAAAAATTAGCCAATGATAGGGATTTGAGACCCTTATATGAAATGTGGAAATAAATATGTTTATCTCCTTGTTTTATTATATTAGGCTATATAAGTTACATACCTACACATTTAAACGACAATAATATTAGCCTATGTCTTAAATCGCCAGGAGACCTACCAAGTCGGAACATTAATTTCTGTTCATTGCCTGCCTACTAATTATGCAATTATATAATGCCTAACATTCCCTTGGAACTCCCAGAAAACTACACATTCAATGCACATTTTGCGAAATACTATTATTAACGTTTTATTGCACACAAATTGTGCAAGAAATACTAATATAGGTTATAAATGCTCACCTGGGGGCTTATTAGTGTTAAAATGCTCTCACTAAACAACTCTTAAAATGATATTAAAACATACACAGTCATTCCAGGAACTACAGTTTTAATTAGCACATGTTTCAACTTTGTTGTTGTTGTTGTTGTTTGTGTTGCGTTGCTGGACACAGAAGCTTCTTCGCCCAATAACATCCGGCATGGGAATAGTCTACAGTAGCCATCGCAGTAAAATGCCGCAGCAAATTGGTCCATATGTTAAAAACCACTAATCTCTTGAACTTCGTTTATCACATTGCAACTGATGTCCACATTATCCTCTTCACTATCGAAGCTGATCTTTAGCACTGATGTCTAAATTTATGTAATTATCGCACACGCCAAATATGAGAAATCAGGGAAACAAGATCTATCCGTATATTTATATGGGTGACCAAAAAAACGAAAACCACACCCAGGAGCACCAGAAAGAATAACGGGAAGGACCCCCTAGGAGCCCACCTAAGATTTTACAATTGAAATGGAAGGTGATCCAAATATGACATAATAGCATCCACCAATGGAACTGTAGGACTATGTACAAGTGACGCGACGTTTAACGGCAAGGGATAAGCAAGTCGCCTCAATTTCTCCAACATAATGTCCCGCTGCGGATTGAAGGTTTCGCACTGAAACAATATGTGATGTAAAGTACCTCGTGCCCTACCACATACACACCTATCATTGTCCCTGAGATGCATGCGCTCCAAAGCTACTGGTGTAAGAGCGTGCTGGAACCGCATTCGAATGATGGTAATAATATGACGCCGCGAATATTTTCCGACCCGGAACCAAGGCGCTGTAGTTACGGATGGTTTTATTAAGAAAAAATGTTTTGCTTTACATTTTGCTATCTCGGTCCATTCATTTTGCCAAGCACTAACGACTCGCTGATGAATTATCGGTACTATATCCGGATACGGTATCCCGATATTATACACTGTTCCCTGACCGCATGCCGCATTCTTAGCCCAGAGATCGACTGTTTCGTTTCCTGCTATATGACAATGCCCAGGAATCCACATGATGACCACGTCTTGTCCTGTGAGGGTGAATGTATGGAAATATTGCACTATTTGGTAGAGATACCAATTATTTGAGTGCAGAAAATGAGGTTAGGCATTAATAACACTCAAAGAATCCGTGCATATTAGCGCGTGATGTAAACGATGGGCATGAATATAGTGACAAGCCTGGCGTATAGCAAAGAGTTCAGCTGTAAAGATTGTAAGATGAGGGGGGAGGCAATAAGTGCGACTAACCTGTAAATCAGGAGAGTAAAAAGCCGACCCCACGCGATCCGGTCGAACCATCTTTGAACCATCCGTATAAAAAATCTTATAATCGGAATACAAATCCTGAATATCTCGAAATGCACGAGAAATGATATTCGGATGATGCTTGAACATTTGAAATAGCAATGGAAAGGAATTATGCAGAATCTTAGGTTGGGTATGCAAAACCTTGTAGGGGATTGTATATGGAAGTGCTAAACGGGTTTGTAACACATCCTTCCTGAAGGGTTGTAAAATCTCATAAGCTATGACCAGTGCCGGTTTATGTGAGCGATCTAAACGATTTTGTGCGTAATATTCCATCAGAAGTTGTAATTTAGAGATAATCGGAGACGCCACTAACGACAATTTGTAGGCCAAATATTTGCCCGCTATAAATGTGCGTCGATGTGACAAAGGTAACTCACCGGCTTCCACCAACAATGCACTCGTGGGGGTGGAGGCCAAAGCCCCTAGAATGATGCGGATGGCTTTATATTGTAGTCTATCTAACATTAACAAGCGACTGTTCGCCATTAGATCGTAAAAGAAACTGCCGTAATCTAATTGTGAACGAATAATGTTCTTGTACACTGTCAATAATAATGCGGGGTCCGCACCCCAACGACGCCTTGTCAAAGCTCGAAGGACCTGTAACCGTTTTTCGATTTTAACTTCAAGATATTGCACCTGCCGTGTCCACCGGAGTTTATCATCAATATAAATGCCTAAATATTTGATATTGCGCACAACATCTATGGTACCCTGTCGAAATAAAATAGGGCTCTGATCGTACCGCCGTTGATGCGTGATAATTATAGCAGAGTTCTTACCCGGAGATGTTTCCAAGCCATGATTACTTAGCCATTCATGGGCTAGAGTTAATGCAAGATATAAATCTGTTCGACATTGATGCAACGAGTCACGGGAACAATAAATCATAAAATCATCCGCATATTGTATGATACGGGCATAAGGCAAAATCACCGCTTCTAATTGTTGAGTATAAATGGAAAACAGAAAACCACTAAGTATGTCCCCTTGCGGCAAGCCCTGAGACGTCTGACGGTGGTCCAGCTTCCCCTCGGGGGTACGTAATGTGAGACGCCGATGAGTTAAAAAATTGTGAACAATACAAAGAAATGGAGAGGGGAAATGAAGCTCCTGCAGTTTCCGTTGTAAAATCATGGGATCTACTGCATCATACGCCCCCTTAATATCTGTTTCAACTTTGTTTAAGGCTGTGCGGTCAGTACAGCCGTCAATCGCAAGGCCAGAGATGGCAGCACTATTACCGTTTGTCCAACGAGCTAGAGAGCTCTAGCTCGTTGCGTTTGTCAGTCGCTGCATTTGTGTTAGTGACCTGTCTACCCTTCACTTATCACCTCCTTCCGCCCCTACTTCCACCGCTTCTCCTCGTCACTCAATGTCTTCTCTCTCTCTCTCACTGATAGCGTTGATAGACTTGCTTTCCGAGCCGTATTACCAATTTGTGGACTAGGCAATCTCCTTCCGTCCAGCCCAATAAAAAAGATTATATTATGATATAGGCCTATTATGATTATATTTTGATATAGTATGAGAGCAGGCCGTACGGTTAGGGTTGTGCAGCTGTGAGCTTACATTCCGGAAATAGTGGGTTCGAACCCCCCTGTCGGTAGCCCCGCAGATGGTTTTCCCTGGTTTCTCATTTTCACACCAGGCAAATGGGCGATGTACCTTAATTATGCCATAGCCGCTTCCTTCCCTTCCCTATCCCATCGTCGCCATAAGCCCTACAGTATCTGTGTCGGTGCGACGTAAGATAAATTGTAATACATATAATGTAATGTATATATAATATACATTATTTTTATATATTTTGAAGATTACAACTCGCATAAAGTTCTATTGATCATAAACATGTTTTATTCTGCGAATATAACTTACAGAATTCTATAAAGTAACTTATAAATAATTTTGTACATTCTGTAAACGAAACACACACATGTTTTATTATTAGCAAATATTCTCATGAAAATATATTTTATTGTTTCAGATTTTTAAAAGTCATTTACATATCATATAATCTGATACAGGTACGAAGTATGCCATTTTACACTGACTGTATAACAATATAAAATATTGACACTAAGAAAACAAACAATAAAATTTAACAGAAAAGGGACTTAATAATAACAAATTCATTGGAAATTAAATAACAAAGAAAATAAATAACAGAGGTTATAGAGATATGTATATATACTGTATAATGTCCGTGTGACTAGTAATTTTCTGGCCAGGTTGTCAACAGAGAATCGAGAGCTTACTCGTTTAGTACATGTTTCAGTTTCGTCTTAAAGATGGGCCGATGGCCATGATGTTAGTACCACAAGCGTCTTAAGGAAATGATAGGGAATGAAGATGTCAATTTCTTGCAGGGCATTTGCTGTTGTGGGAAAGCGATAGAATATGGAGCGTTGCTGGAGTGTTAGGCGCACACGAGGCATATGGAATAGTGGTCTGTTTCGGAGCTTACGTGGATGAACATTATAACGGAAAATGAGGTGACAAAGATGTGCATTTAAGAGTACCATTAACAATTCTGTGGAGATAGCAGAGATCTATGTACTGTAGACGTTTACTCAGGTCCAAGATGTTGAAATACGAATTTGGTTGGTACTGTACTGTCTAAGGTCGGGGTCACGGGCTTTCACAATGTACGCAAAGAATGAGAATATGCTGTTAATGTTACTGACATTTGTGGGGGCAGCTGAAGACCAGATGGGGGAGCAGAAATCAGTGATAGAAAGAACAGAAGTATAATTTAAGAGCGTTTAAGTCACGAATTTCAGTAAGTCTGAACAAAAGTCTAAGAGACCTCTTGGCACAGGATTTAACTTGGTCTATATGAAGAGAGAAATTTAATTTGCTATCATGAATTATTCCAAGATCTTTGACCTGAGTAACAGCCTTTAGAGGAGTGCAGTTTATTTCAGACCTGTGGGTAAGCTCACGTTCATTTAGGCAGATCGACATTTTAACACAGTTTTCAGTATTAATTTTCAGTTTCCATCTAATTACCCAGTCGTAGCACAAGTCTAAAGCATTTTGAATGCTATCACATTCGCTGGAGTTCACTATGTTTTTGAAAATTTTTAGATCATCTGCATATAGCAATTATGGAACATGGGGTGGTCTTTATTTCATCTGTTAGGTCATCTACAAAGAGAGAAAACAGTAGAGATTATGGAATTCCTCCTTGTGGGATGCCAGACGAGACATTCAGCCATAAGGAGATAGGACCAGGAAGTACGACAGTTTTTTATGAGTGTTGAAAGATTGCTATGAATATTGTATCTGTGGGACAGTTTGTATATGCCCAGATTATGGTTTATGGAGTGAAATGCCATAGCCAGGTCAATGTAAATGACATCCAACTGCGTTTTACCTTTCAATATTAACCATCTCAAATAATAAATCATCACATCAATTTTTTGAAGAGTTTTATCGACTTACAATATTGTCGATGTTTTTCGTCTTCTTCTTCTTCACTGTATTATACCACTCATGCAGGGTCGACATTTTTGTCAGTCCTACACATCTTCTGAACAACTTACGCACGAATACCATCTGACCGTAGTACCGTAACTAAACTTATGTCTTTTTCTTGCCGTGAATGATGGTACCTGATCTCTCCCTCCTCTTTCGTTTGTTGGTATCTGCTGCCTGCTTTTGTCGTTGAGCCTCCAGCACGAAGGTGGGATCTCGGATTTTCATGCCACGAACAACTCGACTGTCTACAATTTCTGGCAAAATGCATTCCTTATAAAACTGGACTAATTTTGAAAGGATCTTTGTTTGCCATAACAACTCATCCTTTTCTATCCTTTCCACGAAGAGCTCTCCTTTCTTCGTATAAACTACAAAATCGCACCATTTTCTCCTCGTGATATTCAATTGACCTTGCACCTGGAAGAAGTAGTTGTGGCTTCGCTTCAATTGCAATTTTTCTTCTGAAAGTTCCAGGCACAAACCTTTTTTCTGTTTATTAGTCACCTCTTCACTCAAATCTGATTCAGTTACGGAGGCAAGGCATTTCACTTCTACGACACCATCACAACCAACCAAACCATCAGGACTGGCTCCGAGGAATGGATATTCTTGGTCCACGAAGAGCCCACACTTGGTGACAATGTTGCCAGTTCTATTCTCATACAGTTTTATAGCAGTGTCCTCATTATCTCTTCCAAATGTGACGGCAACTGAGGTGAGATTTTTTGGATATAAAATTGTTTTGACGAGATTGTGACAAGGGGTGTAAGGTAAACGTTTAATGACGGGACCAAACTTGGAAGCTGTCAACCGATTTACTCTTAGGTCGTGCCACATCTGGTTAGTATGCTGCCCAATAGTTAAAACCTCAATAGGTCTACTATTTGATACTTCATCGGCCATTTTCTTCAAATAGTTTTTACAACTTATTTCAAGGACTTCATTTTCAACGTCGGGCAACTGCGCTAGTGGCCCATAGTTTTCGTCACACTTCCCAGTTCTTCGTCTTTTCTTTACTGGTGGTTTTTTGAGAAAATGCCAATCTCCTTCTTGATCGTCTTTTTTCTCTGGCGAGAATATTCGCCTTGAAGACACTACCTGGGCTTCCATTCAATTTTCTCCAGGGACTGAGATGCCAAGAAGGTCCAGCTGTGTGACTCAGGCCTGCACCTATACATCTTCTCTTGAAAGATCCTCCACTAGAGTAGTTTACACGTTTCCCTCCTGTAAATTTAGCCACGATGCCCATGTACCTAAAAAAAAAAGGCAAACATTAAAAACTGTTAATACAAACTTTGGGAGATTATTCAATGATAAAAAAAGACGTTCTTATTTGCCTGCATGCGTTTCTTAGGAAAAATATAACATTTCAAAAACTATTAAAGATAATGCAATTGAATTCGGTATGCGTGTTTCATTTCCCTAACAAAGAAGTGTTTCACTACATTTGTCCTAACAAAAATTTGAATAAATAACAAAAGATGCAAAATTTTACGCCAAATTGATTGACGCCTCATTATGTAAAATAGAATCATTAAAAAAACACACACAAGTATTAATCTGAATGAAAACTGGACTAAGTTGTAAATAATGTACTCAACTATAACACAAATTCGTTTTAATCTAGAGAACTCATTCAAATTGTTACGGGTAAGTTACACTCCATTAGGCTGCGTTGATATAGGCCTACGCTAAATTGCAATAACTCCTAAATAAATACCTTTCTGCGACGTTTGTTGTCTGGTTGAACACCAAACTGTTAGCCTTGCTTTCAAGATTTCCGATGAGTGTACGGATTTTGATCATAAATTCCTTGTCAACTTTGTCAATTATACACTCCTCTCCGGATTCTTTTCTTTTACAAAAATCACGGCAGTTAACATGATTTCCAAAAACATGGTCGGGCGCGTTTTTGAGGTCTCTTCGGAGGTTGAAAAGGTCAGAGCTGCTTCTGGTCACACCTGCTTCTTTGATAGCAGTGCGAACTCCTTTCACCATTCGCTCCAAGCGTCCAATAGATTCACCTGACGCGGGCTTACTTAGTAGCTGCCGTGACTCCAAGGGATATTTAGTGTTCTCGGTCAGCTTGTGTAGATGGTCGTTGAGACAACGGGTAGCATGGTTAGCACATTCGATTTTTTTTATGTACCTTCCATAACTGCACCCCTCTTGGATCTTTGCCAACACATTCGCATCCCCATCACCGATGTAGTATTTGTAAATGAGGCCGTAGCTCTCTTCACTAGAGCGAAACCCTTCCAGCACAACACTACTTTCCATTCCAGTGGATGGACCGTTGTAGTTTTTAAAACAGAGATGTTCAGTTTCTTTTTTCTTTGGGTTTGCACAAGCGAAGCAGAACTTGTTTCGGATGCCAAGATATATCAACTTCTGTGTGTGAGCACCAATGATAGCCCCCTGAAAATGAAATAGTTTTAAGGAATAGATTATTATCTCCAACGTGATAACTTTAATACAGTACCTTAGGGTGACCCGACGTCCCGTATTTCATGGCACGTCCCTTATTTCCCTAGTGTGTCCCGTTGTCCTGACAAAATACATAGGGGACGCAAATTGTCCCGTTTTTTAATTAATGGTCCCGTACATTTTGAGATAGCGTGTTTTTAAGTAACGTGTAACACAACCAAGTGGAGAACAACTGTGGTCATACCCAATTAGTAAAGATGAAACCAAACTGTAACACTAACTTCGGAAGTGCAGGGAGGAAGGGACAAAACAATGTTTTTGCAATGTTTTTGAAGAGCAACATTTATGGTGAGGTTGTGCACCACACATAGTGCATAATGCGGTACAAATCATTGGGGATATTCTCCCAGTAGACATAGAAACCGTTGTAAACAACATTTCCCAATATTTCCACATTTACACCATTCGTGTTGAATAACTGAAAAAGTGTTGCCAGTTTGCTGAAGTGGAGTACGAACAAGTGCTTGTTAGTGTAAAAAGCAGATGGCTTTCCTTGGAACCGGCTGTGAAAAGAATTAGGCCTATTGATATTTACGATGAGCTAAAATCGTACTTTTTGTCTCAAGACAAATGCAATGCGATTGTAAAATCTTTCTTTAGGGATCCTCAATCCCTGCAGTGGCTCTTCATTTATTCAGAGTCAATTGGAAGTTCTTTCATCAACCATAAAAGATATTGAGCAGCAGATTAGTCAGCTGATGAAGTTTTGGTGGTGTCAGAAATATCGATAAGGAAATTGAAATCGAGGAAGGATGAAAAGTTTCAAAGTATGAAATGATAAGCACGTTGCAAGAGGATGGCGTACTTTAAGAAACGGAATTTTTCAAAATTTCAAGTTTATTTTATGACACATTTGACTATGTTGAAAAGTGGGCTTGCCCATTTCACGTGCTGAAACCATTTAACTGGGTGCAGCTCAAAACTCCTCTTTGGAAGGCGGTTCAGCAAAGCCTTAAGACATTAGCAGAGTTTGATGTAAGTATTCTGAAAGAAATATGTGAAGAGGAACTTTCTGAGAAAGTTAACCACGTTAAAAATGTATGTGAAGTGAAAAACGTTGAACGTTGAACTAAGAACTGTTAAGTGTGTTGGTGGAAAATGGTCTGTCATTTTCAACTTCCTTGCGCTCCCAGATATCTGCTGCAAAAATTTGGACCTCATTACTGCATTTGTGCTAGCCATACCTGGCACTAATGCTGCTGCAGAAATAGGGGTTTCTATCACAAATGCTTTTTGGACTGATGAAAAGAATAGGTTTTGCTTGGATAGTGTTAAGGAATTAATTATAACTAAAATTTATTTTCAGGATACTCCAAGGGAAAATATTGTTGCTAAAACAATATTACGTCATTAAATGGTTATATGTATTTTAATATTCCTTTCAGTGTGGATTTTAACAAAAAGGTACGAAAATGACCTACTTGAAGCATAAACCAAGAATGTACGCTGTTATTATATCATAACCGACTTATTTGATCAGAATTTTAATTTTTAAACTATTTTAAAAGCATTATAGGTATAGTAATAACGAATGTTTACATAAAATTTCGATTCATATCAACTTTTAATTTGTGTCCCGTATTTTGATTTTGGAAATCTGGTCACCCTAGAGTACCTCAAAAGTTCGTGTTTGATTTTGTACAATGGAACAATTACCAATTAAAAATGTAACTTGCAAAAAGATATCACTATGTGCTATTCATTAGGATTTTCAGTAAAACTTAAAAATCGCTCATCTTCAATGATAATAAATAAATAGTGTATTCACTTTAATATTTCCTAATTGCTTACCACACCACTCAGCGAGTTCATCCCATGTCCATACGACCTCTTCGCCCAGCCACCGTCACCAATAACAGTTATGTATGGCACACCATTTAAATAGTTGTTCTTTTCAATGGCTATACGTCTTTCTTCTTCCGCATTAGCCTTCATTTTGCATATGAGAGTTTCTTCCCAAACCTAAAAGAAGCAGAGAAATGTTAAAAGAATAATATATTTGTGTTTTAAAATGTTTAATACGTCTCGAACAAAATGTTAAAAATTTGTCTCAATATAAAAATGTTTTATGAGAGTTTCTTTGCATAATTCATCAATGTGTATTTCTAAAGATAGATCTTGATCTAATAGTAAATCTAAATAAATTGTTTCACTAAATTTTAATTCGTCTTCCTTTACTTAATCTCTAATTTGGGATTGATATATATATTCATTATGTGAGGAAATATGGATCAACAAGCAGTACTTACATTGCCAACTCTTATTTCATGGTTTGTGTATTTCTTGCGGCCCATGATTGGTATGTCCAAAACACTGAACATTTCTTCAACTTGTGAAAATCCAATGCCCACTGCCGTGGCTCCCCACACCAGAGCATCGTTTACTTCCCCTTTTCGGTCAAGACGCTCTGAAGTTACACCATACTCGCTTTCACAATTACCACAGTAATAAATCCATGTGCAAAATAACCCATTTTTAATTTCTTTCTTATATTTATATTTTCCCATGGAACAATGTTTGGAATGGCTCGCTACTAATTCGAGTTGTTCCATAACGTGACCAATGTCAACGATGCGTCGCCCTTTTGGAGGCAGTTCGTTAGTCTCTGTACTTGTTTCAACTATCAGCACTGGTAAATCACAATCCGACTGATTGCTGTCGCCTATATCAGTTTCTGAATCACTTGACAAATTCATCGAATAATCTTGATCTTCATACCTAAAATTAGACAATCATAAATAAAATATTGAAATCCGAAAGACAGAAATTATGTCCCTAAAACCAACATCATTAAAAGAAATAACCATAATTGGCAATACAGTCAAACTTGTAACCGAATTCAAATACCTCGGAGAAGTAATAAAAAATAACCTACACGAAAAACCCCATTAATGATACTATGCGTAAGAGGAAACTGTGATTCTTTGGACACTGGATTCGAGACTTCTGAACCAACTGGTACAGTACAAACTCGACTAAAAATATATCACGGCAGGATGCAGATGGATTACAGAAATAATAGAGGATCTGAAGGAAATTTGCCTTACACCAGAAGACACAACAGATAAGATAAAATTGAACAAAAAATCAAGAACGCAATCTCCAATTCACACTCACAAGAAAGATCACAACATGAGTATTTTAAACACAACAAAGGGCACGAAGATGGGAATATATGAAAAAGTACTGAGAGGACAGCAAAGCCCGAAGTTTTCCTTGGAGGAGACAGATAATGGACTGACTAAAGTGATCCTATGCGGTCGTAAAGAAGAAAGAAGAAACATACAAAAACATAATTCGCTTAAAAAAGTAGGTAATCTGCTAAAAAAAAAAATACAAGACCTTTCAAATAGACAGATCTCTAAATTTTATTTCGTAGCGTAATATACAGTAAATTATTTGAAGCGAAACCACTAAAAAGGGTGACCCAAACGGATCATTTCCGAATAGGAGAGAAATATGTGAAGCTAAGGAATGAAGAGGTTCTGGGAAGAAAAGAGAAGAAAGGTCAAGATGCGGTCTATGCGGTCCACAGTTGGCCAAATTCAGAAACAAAACAAAAAATACAGTAAATGTCGTACCCGGTCAAATAAGTGAATTTTACTTTACCGGTTTATTAATTAATTAACTTATGCTTGTAAAAATTATAACAATAGTTTACTTACCGACTTGCATCGTGACTTTCATCTAACACAGTGCTTTCATCTAACAATCTGTTAAATATTTCCTCGGAGTCTTCCAATTGAACAGAATTATTTGAAATATTCGCTAAGGCTTGTTTTCTTTTCTCCCAAGAGGCCCTTACAGCTTGCGATTTTTTGGAACGTTTCCGCGGAAGATGATGTTTTCGTGGCATTCTTCAATAAAGTGTGAATATTATAAAATGAAAAACAGTTGTATAGGTATAAACTCCACTATCACTCTTATCACAAAAGCACAAACACAGAATTAGCAAATGAAAGGAGTAATGGGTGAGATAATACTGTAACACTTCTACGGTTTCCTCTCTAGACTGTGATCGTGTAGACTGGCAGGATGAGTCAGGGAGGGAGGGGGGCGGAAGCTGTGATAGCAAAGGTGTTGAAGGAATGGGAAGAGAGGCTAGGTGCCCGAGCGGGCTCTTGCCCAAGACCTTGTCTTGTCGCTGTGTATGTGCGCGCGTGTGTGTATGTGTGTGTGACTGATTCAGCTAGCGTTTTTTAGAGTCTGAAAGGAACATTCACCACGGGTATATCGCTGAACAAATTTCCTTTATCAAACATTTCGACTGCTCAGAATAAGAGCCACTTCAAATTAATAGAACTTTGAAGTTAATATAACATTTTCTTCTCACTAAAAATGGTATTCAAATCTGAAGAGGTTAATACAAAATTTGAATTTCGAAATAAGAATTGTTCCTATTGCAGGTACTAGTACAGGGGTTGTTGTACAGAAATTTCGGTGTCTTCCGATTATTAGTTTCGTCGTGGTGATTGTACCTTTAACGCTCAAAATAGCCACTTTGAAGCCATGTCCTCAGCAAACGAGCCGTCGTTATTTTCTGCAAAACGCATATAATATCTCACAAAGACCTACATTAGAGATTAAGAGTAAAAATAAAAATAAAAATAAAATTTTAATTTTTGACCGCACAGCCTTAATGAATTTTTTTACACCTAAACGCAAAGCAGATGAATTGGACGACTCTCAACTCGAGATGGGCAGCAGTCGACTGAAAACAGTCGAATTAGTCGATAGTTAAAACAATCGACTTATTCGACTGCTTTTAAAAAACAGTCGAATGAATTCAACGACTACTCACCGTATCATAAACAAGTCGTTTGCAAACGACTGATCCCAAAGCTATCGTTGGAAATCATTCGAATGAAACAAGTCGATGGCAAACGACTAGGGGAGGAGGGGGCAGGATGGAAAGCGCGGGCAAGATGGAAATTAATTGTTTCCTTTTTCGTAGTAAAGATGGCGCCTTTGCTTTTATGAGAGTGCAAGGAGATTACAATTCTGATGAAAAATGGGTACAAGAAGAACTTGTAGTGGCTACATTGGCATCACAGGAACAGCTGAATTTGGCGCCTTGTGAACTGTTTGCATTTCACGGTAAGTGTGCAGTTGATTATAACTAAACCAAATTTGAACATACTGGTTTTCGAGACTTTTCAAAACGTATAAATAGCCTTCAACTTTCCTTATATTAACATTTCTCAGACATTACACTGAGGAAAAGAGAGATAACTGTACTTTTCAGCAGCATGTTGGTATTTTAGGTTATGAGGGCAGCATGGAAAGCAACGATGAGGGCAACATGGAAAGCTTTCCATCTTGCAACTCATGATTATGAGGGGCAATTATCAAAGTGTTTTGTTACTTGTAGCTTTTAAAACAAACGAAAATAACCTAGGAATACGCATGCTATTTCTATAATAGAAAATGATCAGTTCACAGTTGCATGTTTAATTTTTATTTTGTTTTAGAAGGTGCATAACTATAAGAAGAAAAGTAACCGTGGTAATTGGACAGAAGAGCTATGGATGAGGCCAAGCGAACAAGCATTGCAGAAGCATCTAGGCGATATAGTTTTCCACTTGGCACCTTACACCGGCATCAACAGAGACAAGAAAAACCGTCAATGAAACGCCTACTGCCTGAACTAAATGCTTCAACATCTGACAATAATAAGAACAGACGTGGGCAGCTGGTTGAGGGACAGGGAAACATATTTCTGCCGAAGCCTCCTGTAGATAATCCTGCTCCTAAAGAAAGCGCTTTCTGCCTGATTTGTAATGAATCCTATGTGGATAGTGCGAGTAAAGAAATGTGGATGCAGTGCAACTTCTTTGAGCAATGGGCCCGTGAAGATTGCACCGACTATAACAATAAAAAATAATTTTACATTTGTGACTTTCGCTGTATGAAGTAAATACAAATACTTGTTCATTTAAACTGTGAAATATTGATCTCAAATTGTTTTAAAAATGAAGAAAACATGTAAAATGGCAAGTTTCCATTTTGCCCTCTGTATCATTCCATCATGCCCCCAATAAGAGGGCATGATGGAAAGAATGCATACTTTTGTAAATAGGCAGATTGCTCTCAAGTAGAACAAACGAATTTAACCCATAGTTGATATTTATGTAGTACTGTAATTATAAACCCTTAAAATACACTCCTTATTTCCTAAAAAGCATGTCTAACGATATTTTTCTTTCATGAAATGCTAACCTTTCCATATTGCCCCCTTCTCCCCTACTTCCAAGCGAATGGAATCATTCGAATAAAAGTAGTCGTTGTAAACGACTGATCCCAAAGCAATCGTTGGAAATCATTCGAATGAAACAAGTCGATGGCAAACGACTACTTCCAAGCGAATGGAATCATTCGAATAAAAGTAGTCGTTGTAAACGACTGATCCCAAAGCAATCGTTGGAAATCATTCGAATGAAACAAGTCGTTGGCAAACGACTAATTCCAAGCGAATGAAATCATTCGAATTTAAGTAGTCGTTCTAATCAAACGACTTCTTCAACATAACTTCATGCTACAATTCATTGTGCTGTATGTTTATTGTAGAGCTTTAATTAATAAGTTAAGTATACCTGTAGGTGCCTATAGTTTTATACAGTTCGTTGATTCTTTCAATGAAATAGCCTAAATCCAATTGTCCAAGTTATTGGACAATTCAATATTGTCATTCAATATTTAGGTTATGTTTGAACTTCAGATACCGGTTTTGTGGCTCATCATCCCAGGCAAGCCGGTAAATACCTTTGCCCCCCAGTCAGATGGATCATTTAGCCGTAATTTTGAATTAGAGTAAGGTTGTAGTATGCGTGGTCAGATTTAGTCAATAGCCTACCCCATGAAGGGGTCATGGCTAAGCCTTCTATGTTTGTTTAATGAATAGAGTAACTGAAATGAGGGATGTATACTGATTTTAAGATTTGTGGAATGAGTTTATGATGTTTTAAATAGAATTTAATGAAGTCTTCAGTAAAGTTGAAGGAGACATGATCGTGTTTAGACAATAGCCTACTCCATGAAGGGGTCATGACTATGCGTTCTATGTCTGTTTAAGGTGTAGTGTGGCTGAAATGAGGGAGGTTTACTGATTTTGGTGTTTGTGGAGTAGTCTTTTCGTTTATAATTTAGGTTTTTGTGAAGCTTGTTGCGGAGTTGTTTTATGGATTTTATTGCTCTGCAAATGAAGTGTATTAGGGGTTTCTGGGTTTGGTTTAGCTGTAGTTTACAGGATTATGGCTGAGAGTTGTTGTAGCTGGCCTAACAGCTGTGTCAGAGCAGAGGCGTGCTGTGTGGGAGGGGGGAAGGGGTTAGTGGCAAAGGCATGAGGGCAGGGATGGAAGAGTTGTAGCGTTGTCTGTGGTTAAACTGCCGTTGCCTTATGGCTGATTTTATGTACTGACATCCATCATAAGATAGAGTGGTGATGTGAATCTCTACATCTATTGCAGCGGGTACTGTGAGGACAGCTTGACCGTACGCACAAATTGATTCTGGTCGTCAATTGTTTGGAGATGGGCAGCACCGCAGCAGTCAGCTGAAAAATGTTAAATCCATCGACTTGTTTTACTGCTTTTAAAAAACAGTCGAATGAATTCAACGACTACTCACCGTAACATAAACAAGTAGTTTGCAAACGACATATCCCAATTGTGTTTTAACTTTTAACATGTAGAACGCGCTCGGATAGTTTTACGTTCTGGTCGTCAATTGTTTCAGCACATGGATAGCGCGCGCATTTAAAAAACTTAGTATTTACTTGGTTGCCAACATCTCCACTGTAAGTTCGCCCTCGTTACTGTTCTAAAGTGTTCTATTTTCGTATGTATTTACTGTAGGCCGTAATTTTCTTGCTCAAGTCGTATTTCAGCTCTACGTTCTTAGAACTTCAGAGAGGATTAAATTAGTGAACACAGCCTAACTTGTTTATGACTCTATGGACATATTTTACATGTACAATTTTTTGGCATTAAAAATGAAGTGTGATTATTTCAATGTTGGCTATGGAATTGTTCCGGTACTTAAGAACTCCCTCTCAGTAATAGTGATTTAATTTACTCTTAGGTTAATTAAGTATTGGTCTATTACTTCACTTATCCACAATACATACAGGTAATGTGCCCCGTATCAATACCGGTATCGGGGAACATTTACTCACACATTTTGCATTAAATGAAATGTGCAACATTGCAAATAATGGCCGCACTCTACACGACGTAAACCACCATTTCGAAGCACAGTAAAAATAAATAAATAACTTTGACCAATTGCATGTTGCCGAGCGTCGAGTAGTCCAAACTAACGTCTGCAAAAATAGGTGGGTTAAGGAGAAGTTTGATTTTCATCTGTTGGTACGACTCAACTCAGCCGGTAACGGCTTGCAGTGCTTTGTACGCTGCCTAGAAGCGACTACTTTCAGTCGAATACATGAAACAACACGCTTAGGAGCTATGCGAATTCAGGTAACCATTCGACTGAAAGTAGTCGATAGTTTCTTCCAATGAATGACTAGTCAGTCGATGGTTAAAAGTAGTCGATAGTCCCATCTCTACTCTCAACTACTGCTACAGTATAAGCGGCTGAAATAATGCTCCTGGATTACAGCAGAGGACGTCACAGCGATGACGACTTTGAACTATCAATATTCTCATACAGTTAAATATCCGCCAATCAGAAGTCTTAAAGTACGGAGGTTTAAGAAATACGCAAACCCGCTTCTTAGCCCTACTTTGCAAAACTACCACTAGATGGCAGTACACTCATACCAACTCCACTGCCATCTAGTGTTTTATATCTAAAGCATAGCAAAATCAATGTTGACCGGAGTTCCCGCTGCGTCGCGCTATGTCTGTAACTAGTCGCTGTCACCACTGTGTAGTCGAAGCAATCTCACAATGAACACAGAACAACAGTTTTGTACCAAAGTAGCCCTGAAACTCTCGTAATCAATTAACGTTCACTTGCAACCCCATGGCATCATTCTCAAGACTCTAGGTGATACTAAAGCCACCCTCATTAACAAGATGGGCCTAGCCCGCCTAGGAGACCATGTCACGCTTGAACTCCTCCCACCCAAATCATCTCCTCTCCCCCCCCCCCCTTCATCCGACGCCCACCCCTCCTCTCTGTGGTCATCTACGGTGTAGATACTACCTACTCCGATAGTGACGTACTTCAAGAATTGCAATACCATAACCCCAATATCACGAAAGCGATCCGCATCAAAAATCCCCAAGGCCCTACCTCACTTGTACGTGTCCTCACTGCAGACCGTGCAACCATCGACCATCTCCTCTCTGAGGGCGCCTATATTTATTGGCAGCGTCACAGAGTGGAGCCCTCACGTTCTTCAACCCCTGCCCCTCTACGTTGTGACCGATGTCAGTCTTTAACTCTCACTCTACCGAACACTGCCCTATTCGACAACCGGTTTGTGCACATTGCGGCCAACCCCACGCTACCCGTCACTGCCCTAACCTTCAACTTCCCCCTAAATGTACCCAATGCCAAGGCACCCACCCCGCCTACTCCCACCGATGCCCCAACCGCCCGACAGTCGACAAATCGAAACCTGAATTAACTGCCCCTGTCCGCACCATTGATCCCATTACACCCCCTCAATCATCTGTTTCCCCCTGCCCCCCATCTATCGAGGATATGATCCGGTTCCAGGCCATATGCCTCCAGAACCTTCTTCCTTTCGAACGACCCCGGGTACTGGAAATTCTTAATTTTGCTGCTCGTACCACGTTTGGCCTAAGCATGCAGGCCACTACTTCGGGACAAAAAGTCCATTTTCTATTCAGGCCAATGAACAATGTTTAATTTAATAATGGCTTTACACCACAATAGAGTTGCATCTGTTGGTATCCTCTACTTTAATATTTGCTCCCTACCCGCTAACCGTCCTGTTCTTGATCTTCTCCTCCAAACCTATAACCCTGCTATATTTCTACTCAACGAGACTTTCCTCAAACCTACTCATCACCCCATATTCCCTCACTATACCCTTTATCGTGCCGACCGTCCCAATATAGCTCGTGGAGGGGTAGCTATAGGTGTTCATAACCTATTTCCCTCCCGCCTACTCCAACCACAACGATTCCTTCATATTCCAGAATTCCTGTCTGTCATGGTACACTTTCCCTCTACTCCAGTAATAGTCGCCACAGCATATAGTTCCCCAAGATCATCACCTCCTCTAGATTATTTTAATTTTATAGATGCCAACTTTCGCCACTATGTGTTTGCTGCCGACATTAATATAAATAGTCTGCTGATCCATGACAGACGCCACCTGGAAGACATTATTAATACCATGAATGGACACCGTATACCCATTTCTCCCCACACAATGATGCGAACGCAGTCCACCCCTGAAATTACAATAGTCTCTTCTACACTAGCCCACAATTGCTCCATCCAACTCGTAGGCATCGGCAGTAATGACCATGACCCCTTCTTTATTAAGCTTCCCTCTCTTGCCCTCCCCCGTTCCCCCTCAGCACCTCCCCCATCTTTTATGAGACCTAATTATTTAAAAACAAACTGGGAAGCTTATCGCTCTTTTATCAAAGAATCTCTTTCCGAGGCAATAATCCCACAAAATGGCAATGAATTACAAACTCTGATTACCCACTTGGAGACCACCCTAACTAACGCTGACCTACTTCACATCCCTAAGACCAAAATTACTCCGAGCAAGCCGCCTATTCCGGCCAAAGCGATCCAACTTCTCAAACTCTCTCGCAGCTATTATAGGGCCTACCTCAGGACATTTGACCCAGACTTACTGACGAAACACAGACAATACCAACGACATGCCAGGTCCTATATAAAAGCCATCAAGAAAAAGAAGTGGATCGACGCCTGCTCGAGCCTAGCTCAGGAACCTAAAGCTCGCCCCTTCTGGAACAAATTCAAACTCCTCACTGGTCAAAAAACCTCGGAAAACCAGTACCCCATCCAAGGACCCAACGGCCATTTATTCTCTGACCAAGACAAAGCAGACACCTTTGCCAAATACTTTACTGACATCTACAGCGACGCACCCCAAATTCGACACAACTACTCAGACTATACGGCCGTTAGCGAGCTAACAGACCCCCAACTCCCCCACCTGACCCCCAGTTTTGACCATCTTCCGACATTAAATCCCATTTCACCACTGAACCAACCTATAACGGCAGACGACATTAAGTTCCAGCTAGGCAAAAGACGAAATACTGCTCCCGGAACAGACGGGGTGGTATATCTCCATATCAAACAAGCTCCCCTCATCTTCCTCCACTTTCTAGCCATTGCCTATACATTCATCCTATATACAGGTAACTTCCCTTCACACTGGAAGACAGCCAAAATTATACTCTTCCTTAAACCTGGTAAACCCCCGTCATTACAGTCATCCTATAGGCCGATCAGCCTGCTCTCTGTTTTTTCTAAACTCTTTGAGGCAATTATTGCCCGCCGCCTCTACGCCTTCCTAAACACCTCCAACATCTTTCCCCCATCTCAAGCAGGATTTCGTCCCAATTTCTCCACCGAAACTCAAATATTTCGATTGGTAAGCCTCGTCACTCCTCATATCAATTCCGGCTTTGCTGCAGCCCTACTCCTACTAGATCTTGAAAAGGCCTTCGATCTAGTATGGCAAAGAGGTCTCATTTTTAAATTATTTAATCTCAACCTTCCCCTCTCAATGGTTCGTCTGCTTAGTAACTTCTTATTAAACAGACGGGCCTTCATTCAAATCCGCTCTGCGTCGTCGCATACATTTACCCTATTCTCAGGTGTTCCACAAGGCTCACCAATTTCCCCTCTCCTCTACCTCATCTATGTGCACGATATGCCCCAACCTAACCAATTTTCCCACCTTTTCCAATTTGCAGACGACACTGCCATCCTCACATTTGCCAATAATTTAACTACTCTCTCCGTACGCCTGCAAACATTCCTAAATACACTGATTACTTGGCTATCTAAATGGCACCTCAGCATTAACATTGCAAAAACCCAATTAATCGTCTTTGGCTTCCACAATCCCATCAGCCACTACAACCCATTTTTCATAAAGATTTACAACGAAGTCATTACCCCTTCCAGCCAAGCAGTATATTTGGGAATAACCTTAAATCGTCGCCTTTCTTGGAGAACCGTTTACAGTGTATTTTCTAGGCAAATTTTGTTACTTCTGTTATATTTTATACTATTTTGTTCATCAAGAAAACTTCAAGACATTATTGACAAATTGTAATTTTTGATATCTATATTTTGTACAAATTCTTTTATGAATAAATAAGTGGTGTTTGTAGGTGTTCTGAGCGAGCTGCAAGGAGTCTTGCCCTGGGTGGCCTTGTTGATCCGGTGCCCCACTAAATTACAAATCATTCAATCTCCCCTTTTCCCCCAATTAAAATACAATTACCTTTTTATCGTTTTGTCCCATGGTCGAAGATCACCGAGTTGTGATGGCGGCCAGGGCAAACTAACCCCTGATGATGATGATGATGGAAAAGAGGGTAGAGCTACTAATTTCACACATATAATGTCCTATCCTATAATTGGATATCAATTTTTGTAAGACCGGGTTGAGTCACGGGAAACCTAGCTCAACCTCGGTCAATAATAATGAAGAAAAGAAGCATGTGGTGTAACGTGGCCGTTAATCTCGAGATGATGAGCCACGGGACCTCCCTTTTTCGTGGATTCCGAACCTCAGGACGTGGCATTTCACTTCGAAAATCTCACATGACACCAACATAGATGTTTAGGGACAATTAATCGCTGGTAGAAACTATATACGATCGTTTGTCACGGACTCCCAAAAATCACACTAATATCCTGTTTGATCCAGACCAATTGCAACTTGTACTATGCAGGCTAACTTAACAAAACTACGTAAATAACGGGGAGATTCTCGAGTGACCATTCCCAATTGCATGGCGGCTCACGATTGGTATTCTAACCAGCGGACTTGTAACTAATGGGACGTCCGTAATATACGCACATTATTATCATCCTAAGGGCCACAAATCAGAATGACTGCCCAATACCTAAATCTGTATTTGATGTCAAAAGATTCCTTTTCTGTAGAAATCCCTTCCTTGCCTGAGCCAACCTAATTTTTATATCCTCTTTGCTTCGCCCATCACCGATTACTTTGCTTTCGAACCAACAGAAGTGTCCTTGTTCCTTTAGCTTTTCACCTACCAATTTGAGATCCAAAGGGGTTTTTGATTTGTCTCGACTGCGTTCCAATAATTTTGGTTTACGTTTCTTAATTATCATCATGAATTCTTAGCTGAAGACAGAGTCCATACCATTTAAAAACTCATTCATATCCTCTGGTGTGTTGGCTAAGATGACGATGTTATCAGCAAATATCAGAGTGGACATTATTTCTCCTTCAATCTTGACTCCTACTTCGAATTTTCCTCAAATATCCTTCATTGCTTGTTCAGTGTAAATATTGATGGTTGGTTGGTTCCTTAGTTAAGGGGCTGCGACAACGCGGTCATGTACCTAGCCCCGTGTACTTTGGGTGTGTGTAGAATATGTCTCATAACCGGTGTTAATTGTGATGGCTGTAATAGTGTGTGTTATCTGTTTTTAAATCAAGTAAGGACTGCAGACATTCAATTTTCAAGTAGTTCCGACTGTTGTTACCAAACACCACCGTCAACGACAACTAATTCTCAACTTGGTTACCAGGTGCCACCGCAGTCGGCTCTTGACGACGAACGTAGGAACCTAAGAACGTTAGTCGAATGTTTAACCTATATATAATGAAGCTTCACACAGGTGTAATTAGTGTAAGGTTCTTTAACATGCCATAAATCTATGACATGGGACCGCCGGCTTTACTTCCCCTCCGAAGGGAGGCATACTGAGGGATTTTTAACGCTCTTAAAAAATCCGACGACTTCGGCCGGGTTTGAAACCGCGATCTTGGGCATAGAATCTCAGCATGCTAGTAAATAAAGCATAATCAAATTTTGTCTTGATAATTGAACGTTGGTTGTAGTAGCTTGTTGAAATACAACGTGCTATAGGGATATTAAACATGAATATAAGGTGCCCTTTGCTAGTGCTACCTCTGTAAAAAAAAATCATTCAATTCGGTTTCATCGTGTTTGAATTGATATGGGGAATGGATTTGCACACATACATTGCCGCTATTTGCAAACTATTGGGCTGATGACCTTGTAGTCAGTCATAAGATGCTTCCCACAAAAAGGCATGTTGTTGAAAAATCTGGTAGAGATCAAATTTATAGGATGGTCGTAATTTGATTTAAGCTTTGAACATTTGTGTGGCCGCCATTACGTTTCCCTCAAGATGGCGGCAATATAAAACATGACACTGAGGTGCCCTTTGCTAGTACTACCTCTGTTCCAAATTTCGTTCCATTCAGTTTCACCGTGTTTGAATTAATATTGGGAATCGATTTTCTCACAAAGATGGCCGCCGTCCGTAAACTATTAGACTGGTGACCTATCAGTTTGGTCAACGGATGCTCCCCCCACAACGGTATGTTGTTGCAAAATTTGGTCGAGATCGGATGATTAGGATAGTCGTAATTTGATTTAAGCTTTGAACATTTGTGTGGCCGCCATTACGTTTCCGTCAAGATGTCGGCGATATAAAACATGACACTGAGGTGTCCTTTGCTAGTGCTACCTTTGTACCAAATTTCGTTCAATTCGCGTTCACCGTGTTCGAATTGATAGGGGGGGACAGACACTCCGAGTACACACACTCTCACACACACACACAGATACACACAGACAGACACACTTTTTTTCGCCCTGTGTTGATCTCATAAGTCTACTTTCATTTTTTGCAAAAATCGAAAGTAGGCTAAAAATCTTGGTTAGTATTAGTTAGGTATTGTAGGGACTTTTTCTATTTCACTAAGGTTGGTTTGTGTTAAGTGTTCCCAAGCTGTAATGTCGGCACTGGGGTTATATTTTGTTCTGAATAGGCCTAGCTGATTTGTGGTTCGTATATTCCCAATTGAAATATCCCAAATCTCCGTCTAAATGGATAAATGCGCCCCTGATCGACTGATAGCTCGAGCGCGACGTAGCTGCATTTGAATCTTCTCACCACGGGATAATACTAATTTCAAGTCTGGTTCATGATCCTTGTTATAACCAGAACCATCGTAGGCATGAAATAACCAAGGCTCGCCAAGACGTTGTGGTTAGCTTTTGTATTAACCAAAGTATTTCGAAACGGGAGCGCCGAAATTAGGCGAATTAATACTGATTCCTAGGACATTTTCCTCACGTGCATTCTGTAGGAAAAATCGCCTTCCGTCTAACGGCAGATATGAAAGAGAACCACCCTTGCAATGCCGTTTTGATAGTAAAAGAAATGTAATTGATGCGAAGGCCCAAAGTTGATGTAACTATGCGAAGGCCTTTACTGATCTCGAGGGCAATGACTACAACACAGAAATTGCTCACTGTGAAACGAGATAGCATTGGTGAAATAATTCACATAGATCTTAGTTTTATTGTGAAGGTCTATTTCCTTAAAATTTGACGTAGATAATGCTTGGATTTCTCTTTCGCTGTGGAATATTTAATTTCTTTGACGTAAAACTGGATTAATGGTATTAAAGTGGGTTGATGTTATCTCTACTGTTCGTGCTGGATAATGTCAGAATGCTGAATAGATTATTTGAAGAGTGCTAACTCCTAGCTGATATATTCTAATAAAGGTTGGCGATACTCGATGAATAGTTGTCCGAGTGCGAGTAGGCTATTTGGTGATCTCCGTGCAGGAAATTGACATTTTATGGTGTAGCCGCCATCTTCAGAAGTGGACGGGTCGAGATAGAGGGTGAAAAAAAAAAGTCAATGTTCTCCGAATTTTTCTTCCTTTGATGTCATATGCAAGTTTTAGATAAGTGTGACATACAAACGATTTGTCATAGATACGATGGATGGTGAAACTTAGCGCTGCAGTGAATCTCCAATCCTATTAAAGGGCCCACCTACTTGCTTGCCTGCAAGTTACACAAGCTCAAAGTGAATCACATTAGCCTAGGCTTGGGGAATTTAGCCGCTTTGTGCTATGTTGAAAATACTTTGTTATTCAAGCATACGAAGTATAAATAAATTCAAAATGAGTCGGCAGGATGGAGGGGTGGGGGTAGCTGTTCCTGAGGAACTGACGGATGTTCTGCTAGAGTTCACAATAAGCTATTTGCTCGAGCAGCCGGAGGATGTTGTGGATTACGCAGTTGATTTCTTTTGCAAGTTAAGAAAAGACGTGCTACTTCCCTGATCAGATTAGATGCTGAAGGATCTGCTGATGAGTCTGTCATATCAACAAAAGAAGGTGGGTACAGCGTAGCCTGTAGTAAGTTGCATTTGATCGCATGCATTCGAGTGCCTGGGGTTGGTGAGCTGGGGGCATAAAGGAATCATTGGCCTAATAAACTGAGTAGACTGTTTGTAAAAGTCTATTTAGAAGCATAGTAGGTCACTGACCAATGGTATTGGTAGGTAACAGCTCAGTATAGGCTATACATACTCACTCGATCCCTTATATCGCTTTGTGACATGTATTCTGTATACGGACCAATAATTTGCCATTTGCTGGACCTAACGTGCTGCATACTGATGGTAGTCAAATAACTAATAGGTTAAGTTAATATTTGTCTTACTATATCATACCTACAGTAGACTAACGGAGCAGCTTGCAAAGCTTTATCGGTGATGCTTCGGGAGTGAACCAGGATCCTACACTTGGATAAATATGTCAATTTCATTATTTTCATACCGGTACCTTATTTGATATTTCTACCGACAGGTACGGGGACTAGTGTGGAACAAGGACATTCCAATTAAGGCTAAGGAAGTTATGTACATAGCATATTGATGATTGAGTCTTCAGTCTTTTGACTGATTTGATGCAGCACTCCGTGCCTCTCTGAGCTAATCGCTTCATCTCTACATAGCTACCTCACCATACATCCGAGGCAATCTGTTTAACTAATTGTACTACTAGGCAAAACCATTGGCCTGGATAAAGATTATTGAAGGGTGACAAAACCCAGGGGTGTTTATATTAGCTAATGTGGGCCGATCTACCTAACCATTATTGGTCTTGGCGAAAACCATTGGTCTGGATGAAAATATTGGTCTGGAAACAATAATGTTGGTTGGCACTCTGAAAAATGCAGTGGCACCCTCAAGCGATCAAATGTTCAACTCCTGTATCTTTCTAACATTGGCCATTTCTATAGAACATTTTGCAGATTTTCCTGGCGGCGGACACCGGGCAATGCACGAGTTCCGAAGTTACTCTCCATTAAGTTGTCACTACTGCTCAGGAAATATGTCCTAAATTACGTAAATATGTGACATCATTGTTCATGCAACGGTGGTAATTGCCATGGCTTGTTGTTGCTCTGAAAGTGGCGCATAGGTCTGTTCACAAGTGAAATGTTGTATTTGATGCAAAGGAAGCCTGTAGTTTAACGTGTCCGTTAATCTCGAGATCATGAGCCACGGGACCTCCTTTTTACGTGGAATCCGAACCACAGGACATGGCATTTCACTTCGAAAATCTCACATGCAATGACCGGGAATCGAACCCGGACCGCCTTGGTGAGAGGCATACAGCTAGACTGCTGAGCCACCACGCCCCCAAATTTTGTATTTGAGTGAAATGATTGTGTAGAAATTAAATTTTTAATTTCCATTTTTTTCAACCCCATTTTTCAGTTCATAATAACCCCATAATTTGGTTTCTTATAACTGTAGTGTCTTTATTCTAGTTCATAAGTGATGTTTTGTTGCTATAAGCTAGTACTGAAAATTACATTACTCTGGCCCTAATAGCTGCTGAAAAAAGGTACAAAATAGTTTGAAAAATATGATTGTGAGAAATGAATGTTAAAACAATGTGTATTTACATTCAGTATGAAATGAAAATACTCTTTTTTTAAAGCCAGAAAATTTATGTCCTCCATAAGAATAGTGTTCTTCTTGCCTTCTCTTCAATGCTGTCTTGCAGTCTGTGGTAGACTGGCTTCAGCTTTCGCAATCCTCTTCTGATCAATTTCATACAATATCCGGATAGTATGTACTCCTGGTTCCATTGTTACCTGTCTTTATTTCCCTCATTAAACCACAACACAGCAATAGAATGTAGTTTTTGGACACCGACCCCACACTAGGTTGTTAAAACTTTCATATTATTTTGTATCATCCCATGAATTAGCTTTTTTTAGTAATTCTGTGCCAGCCAGAACTCTGAATGTTGGCTTTATTTCATTCATAACTACGTCAGGGAGTGAATGTTTATGTTTGTAAGTGGTTCTATCAATATTGTACTTACACCACTCATCCTTGGGGCATAGAAAATGTATACGCATCTCATCTGAGGACAGTTTATGGAAATTGATGGCCCAAATTGCTTTTCGCATTGAATCTATACTACTGTTATTTTCCCTTATTGCTTTTCCATTTAATTCTTGTTGTTGATTGAGTCTTCAGTCTTTTGACTGGTTTGATGCAGCACTCCATGCCTCCCTGTCCTGAGCTAATCGTTTCATCTCTACATAGCTACCACACCGTACATCAGGGGCAATCTGTTTTAACATATTCTAACCTTGGTCTACCCCTACAGTTCTTGTCCTCGACCCTTCCTTCCATAACTAAGCATGCTATTCCTGGGTGTCTTGGTATGTGTCCTACCAACCTTTCTCTTCTCTTCATTAGCAGTGGCCAGAAACATCTCGCCTCTCCCACTCGTCATGATACCTCTTCGTTTGTAACCCTATCTACCCATCTGATTTTCATCATTCTCCTGTAACACCACATTTCAAATGCTTCAATTCTCATCTTTTCTGCTACACCAATAGTCCAAGTTTCACTTCCATATAGCGCCACGCTCCAGACAAAGGCTTTGAAAATTGACTTCCTAATACCTAAATCTATATTCGATGTCAACAGATTCCTTTTTTGTAGAAATGCTTTCCTAGCCTGAGCCAACCTACTTTTTATATCCTCTTTGCTTCGTCCATCACTGGTTATTTTGCTTCCTAAGTATCAGAAGTCTCCTACTCCCTTCAGCTTTTCACCTGCCAATTTGATGTACATAGAGGTTTCTGATTTAATTCGGCTGCATTCCAGTATTTTTGTTTTAAATTTATTAATTTTCATCATGAATTCTTTCCTCAAGACGGAGTCCATACCATTGAAAAACTCGTTCAAATCCTCTGGCGTGTCGGCCAAGATGACGATATCTTCAGCAAATCTCAAAGTTGAAATTATTTCTCCTTGAATCTTCACTCCCACTTTAAATTTTTCTCCAATTTCCTTCATTGCTTGTTCAATGTAAAATTGAAAATTATGGGTGATAAGTTGCAGCCTTGCCTAACACCTTTCTGAATACCAGCTTCTCTCTCATGTCCTTCATCGTGATTGACTGCTGTCAGGTTTCTGTATAGATTGTAGATCACCCTCCTATCCCTGTACTTTATTCCAATCGATTTCAAAATGTCAAACAATTTAGTCCAATCAACGTTATCAAAAGCCTTTTCTAAGTCTACAAATACCATGAACGTTCTCTTATCTTTCCTTATTCTAAGACTTCCGTTGTTCCTACATTTCTCCTGAAACCAAACTGATCTTCACCCAACTCCGTTTCTATCTGGCTTTCCATCCTCTTGTAAATTATTCTTGACAGGAACTTTGAAGCATGAATAATCAAGCTGATTGTACGGTAATCTTCACATCTGTTAGCTCCTACTTTATTCGGTATAGGGATGATAACATTCGTCTTGAAATCAGAGGGTACATCACCTGTCTCATAAATCCTACACACCAAGTGAAATAACCTGATCAGACCTTCATCTCCTATGCAGCGTAGCACCTTAATCGGTATATCATCCATGCCTGGTGCTTTGTTCCCGCTTAAGTCCTCCAATGCTCTGTCAAATTCTGATCTCGATATTAAATCTCCTTTTGCATCCTCATCAATGTCCTCCTTCCTTTCCGTTACATGTTCTATAATCATTTGGTTGAAATAAAAACATAACAACCTTTCTCCTTAAGTCTCTCATTATAAACCTATTGGGGAAAGTGTGGCTTCTCGCCCGGGCCCGCTGCTGTAATTTATTTCACGTTATTTTTCGTACATTGCAATATTCTCACAACTAGTGGGATGTGAGTATTATTATCATCACCACCCTGCTACAGCTTTTGAATGCTCACAAGTTTATAGACCTAAGCATGATCCAGGTATTGCCTTTTCACAAATAGACTGCAATATGATGGATTTCTCCTGTGAATTTGACGGAACAGATGACCTCAATGTTCCTCATATTAAAACAACAAACACCGCCGTATTAAATTAATACCTTTTAGTTGTAATACGCCTCCTCGATAATTATTCCCATTAATCAGTTACACTGCAGCTTTTCCTGTAGTTGTTGCAAGTATTTTTGCTTGGTATCGTTCATAAGCTTTGAGGCATTCTTTCAATTCTTTGTTGATGTGTAATTTTATACGTAAATTGCCGTCTGGTTGGTTTCTCTCCCCTTCACAAACATGATTAGTGTGCTATTTGGCTAAAATACTTAAGTATTAAATAAATAGAAAATAAATTTTCCGAGTAAGCACCGCGATCAGAACTTGCCATTACATCATCGATTGAACAAGAATTTTCAGGCTTGTTTAATGCTATTGACATGAGTAATATCACACATTTCTCGTGTAACTAAATATTAGTTACTAACCCAGGAAACATAAAAAATTCCTCTCAGCTCGCCGAAAGGTGGAGGTAGACTTCACCGGGCAAACTAGGGTGTAGGCTATAATAGGCAAAATATGCAGGTTTTCGTAGACGATTAGGCCTCATTTATTGCTAGAAAGTTCTTTACAATTGGAGCTAAATTAACTTAGTTTTAGCCTACTTTCGATTTTTGCAAAAAATTAAAGGAGACTTATGAGATCAACACAGGGCCAAAAACTGTGTGTTTGTGTGTGGGTGTGTGTGAGTGTGTGTATGTGTGTGATTGTGGGTACTCTGAATGTCTGTCCCCCCTATCAATTCGAACACGGTGAAACCTAATTGAACTCGATTTGGTACAGAGGTATAGGACACCTCAGTGTCATGTTTATATTGCCGCCATCTTTACCAAAAGGTAATGGTGGCCACCCAAATGTTCAAAGCTTAAATCAAATTACGACTAACCTAATCCATTGATCTCTACCAAATTTTGCGACATATCTGTATGTGGGAAGCATGTTCTTTTTTTTTAAAATCAAACTACAAGGTTATCAGCCCAATAATTAGCGGATGGCGACCATGCTTATGTTTAAATCGATTCCCCCTATCAATTCAAACACGGTGAAACCGAATGGGACGAAATTTGGTACAGAGGTAGCACAAGCAAAGGGCACCTCAGTGTCATGTTTTATATTGCCGCCATCTTTACCAAAACGTAAAGGCGGCCACCCAAACGTTCAAAGCTTAAATCAAATTACGACTAACCTAATCATCTGATCTCTACCAAATTTTGCAACAACATACCTTTGAGTAGGAAGCGTCTTGACCAAATTACAAGGCCATCAGCCTAAGAGCTTCAAGGTAGTGGATGTATGAATCATGCAAGTATTATAGCCTAACCGTAACATATGATTAAACAGGGCCTGGCCTCAACAATTCAGCTTATCGTACATAGGGAGGTTTAATCTGTCCTCAAATAGGTGTCCGGAAGGATATTAGCATATTGTAATAGAATATGTAACCGTAGAAATGACTTAGAGGTCAGGCTGTCTCGTTGTCAACATGGACGCTATTTTGCTCGTAAATAAATATATTTTCGTAACATCCTAAGTTTTTATCCCTTTGGGAATGTACTCAACAAAATAATACATATTTAGTATCAAATGGTTTATTGAAACGCCAGAAAACGCTAAAGAAATCGTTGATTTCAACAACAAAAATATGTTACTGTTATACTAAACCAGTTGGTTCTCAATTAATATCGTAGGGCATCGTTGGCTTAATGGCAGCGACTTGGGCTCCTAGTCTGGGGGTTCGTTGATCGAATCACCGCAGGTTCAAATTTCTTTACTGCGTTCTTTTTGGTATTTATTGATGTATAACTACCCACACGTTATAATGTTAAGCATGTATATTGTAGTGTGTATATATTATATAGGCTATATACTTATAACACCACATATTCCAACACTCGAATAGAGCAATTATTATTTGGTGACCTTGATCCGTGGTAGAGACTTTTGTTGTTGATTATTTAGGGGTTTTGCGGCATCATGGTCTTGTAGCCCTGTTTACTTGGGTTTGTGTAGAAGTTGTCTGATAACCTGTGTCACTGTGATGTCTGCAGGCTTACTAGTGTGTGTATTTTTATACGAGGAACGATTTGGGTAGGAAGCAGTTGTTGTTTCATTTGAACTGCGTGGACATCATGGTCATATAGCCCCATGTACTTGGGTGAGCGTTGTATTATGTCTGATAACCTGTGATATTGTGGTGGCTCTATTAGAGTGTGTATATCTAATTCAGGTGAGGATTCAATAAATCAACGTTTAATATCCGTATAGCACGTTGTATTTCAACAAGCTACTACAACCAATATTCAATTATACTCCTTGAAAAGTTATAACTATACCCATGCATTTAGGAGAAAGTAGGCTATATGTTCTTTACTGAATATCTTGTTTCGTTTTTCGATGCATATTTTAAAATTTTTATTGTCTTTTGGGGACGGTAACCTTCTCGTCATTTGGGGTCAATTTTTATACTTGTGGTCACAACACTGTCCTTATGCTAGGTTTCGACCCTTATGTGTAACTATCTAACAGTCTGTTACTTCTTCACGCAGAGATGTTGGTTGGTTCCTCAGTTTAGGGGCTGCGACCACGCGGTCATGTAACCCCCTGTACTTTGGGTGTGTGTAAATCTGTCTGATAAATGGTGTTAATTGTGATAGATGTATTAGTCTGTAATTCAGGTAAGGACTGCAGACGGTCAATTTCAAGTATTAGTTCCTAATTTGGGTGCCAAATATTACCGTCTACGACACCTAGCTGTGAACTTGGCTACTAGATGCCAGCGCAACCAGCAACTTGCAACGAACGTTGGAACTTCCCCACCGAAGGAAAGCATACTGAGGTATTTTTAGCGCTCTTAAATCCGACGACTTAGGTCGGCATTGAACCTGCGACCTCGGGATACCAGTTACGTCACCGAAGACGCTTCTCACAGAGTCAGATGGAAAAATGAATGTGATCTCGAGCAATGGCGTTGTCATGACAACCTATGATAGCTCATCCCTCATCAATTTGGAAGTGTTGTCATGGAAACTTCTGATGGCACTTGGCATTTTCTTAAAATTCCGTAATCATTTTTCTCATCCCTTGGCGTAAAGGTGGGTTATATCAAAAATTCTTTCAGACAAACGTTTTAAGTAAATATTAGGGGAATATTGTCCATTTTGTACGGTTTTGATATTGTGCATATTAAGAGAGATATGATTAATGATTCCCGTAAAACCCACTTTTTTTCCACCCCTTTGGTCAATGGTTGGTGCTATCAAAAACTTTTTAAACATACAGTTTTGGCACTTACCCGATACATAGTATGAACTTTGAATGGATTCGATATTTCTCGTATTAAGAGAGTTATAGCGATATTTTGGTTTCTTGAAATATGCCCCCCATTTTCACTCCCTTCGACCAATTTTTCTTATTAACGAACTCGATCGAGATTTTAAAAGGATACATATTATGTAAATAATTCAAAGTGATTGGTACAAAATTATGGCAGTTATCGTGTCCACAATAAACTGATAGGTATATTAATCAATTATATATAAACTTTTGAACTGACTGTGGTTTTAGGGTCTGGGGGATGTGAAACGCGAAGAGCTGTCGACATTTTCCGGAAGTCGAAACATGGTAACCATTGCAATAGTTAGCTTTCTAATGAAATCTACCTAAAAGGATTTACCGTCTCACCTTCGCCGCTCAGTATATTTCGCGCTTCTTAGACTAACATTACAAAACTCACACTAGATGGCAGTAGACTCATACCAACTCCACTGCCATCTAGTGTTCGATATCTATAGCTTAGCAAAATCAATGTTGCCAAGAGTTCCCGCTGCGTCGCGCTGTGTCCGTAAATAGTCGCTGTCACCACTGTGTAGTCGAAGCGATCTCACAATAGAGACTGAGCAAATGATTTGTACCAAAGTAGCCCTGAAACTCTCGTAATCAATTAACATTAACTTGCTTTGACGAATAAAATTATTTCCATGTGTGCGTTGCTAAATAGGACAACAAGTATTCAGTGCATAATATGCATCATTGCATTGAATTAGAAATACTCGTACATTCCAGATGCATCCTGTAATATAAGTAAGCTCATTAATAAAAAAGGAGGTATGGTAATTTCATAACGCGTTTAATATTATCCTATAAATGGATAACAATTTTTGAAGACCGGGGATTGCTATGGGAAACCTAGCTCCGCCTTGGTTAATAATGATACCAACATAATAATCTCACAACCCTCAGCAACCGTCTCCAGGCCTACCTAAATACACTGGTTGCCTGGTTCTGTAAATGGCACCTCACTATTAATACCACCAAAACCCAGTTAGTTCTATTTGGCCTCAAGTCTACCATCAGCCACTACCGACCATTCCGCCTCAACATCTTCGACGAAGCCATTACTCCCTCCCGCCAGGCAGTGTATTTGGGAGTCACACTTGATCACCAGCTATCCTGGAGACCTCACATCAAACAGCAAGCCCACAGAGCGCGCCAACGTTTGGCGCTAATCCGTCGACTGAAAGGGGTTTCCTGGGGTCTTAGCCCACTTCAGCTCATCCATACCTACAAGGTCTTCATCCGCCCATTGCTTACTTATTGCTCATTGGCCTGGATAGGGGCTAGCTTACCCCAATACCAAATTTTAAATTCTATTGAACACTTCGTTGCATTTGGCCTTCCTCTTGACACGGACAGCAATCTGTTAAATTACCCCAGGACTCTCCCCTCACTCTACCGTCACCTTCACAAACTCCGCCTACGTTCCCTGCAGTCACTAGTTGACTCACGACTTCCACTTACCTATGACCTTCTCATGACGCCAATTACCCGGAGGCAACGTCGCCTATCCAAACCACTTCCCCAAGCCTTGGCACTATCCCTACTCCATCATAATATTCTCCCCGACCTCTCACACATCATTCCTCGTGACACGTATCCCCCATAAATGTTAACCCAATAAGCATCCAGTTTGCACAAACCGTTTGTTTTCACATAGATTTTCCAACATTTTCTCATTGTTTTTCATCCATTCCACTCAGCCACTTACCACCTGGCATCGGGCCACCTTACAACATCAAGAAAGAAGACAACTTACTCTACGAACAGAGCTGAACGCATCTCACCGACGTTTCACACATCATCTATCACCTGTAATTCTATTAAATTTTGATACTACATTTATATATTTTTAAGTAATATTTACATCAAGAACAGCAAGATATTGAACAATTGTATATTTTTATATTTTATATTTTATTTTTGTACATTTTTTTAAAGCACAATAAAAAGGGTTCCCCACCGTAGTTGTGATGGCGGCCAGTCCTCCTGGGAGGGCATTTTGCCCTCCTTCGGAGGGCAAAACAACCCATTATATATATATGAAAAAGAAAGTTAATGATAAATCTTTAGGTGACAGTTCTTATCCCGTAAGTGGATACTAATTTTTGAAGACCGGGGTGTGCTGTGGGAAACCTAGCTCAACCTTGGTTGATTATGTCAACAACATAGATATTTAGAGACAATAGTAGCTGGTTATTTATTTATTTATTTATTTATTTATCGTATGGCTTTTAGTGCCGGGAGTGTCCGAGGACATGTTCGGCTCGCCTGAGTCTGTAGCTGCTTCCAGCGGACACCCTAAAGGGTGAGCTACAAGTTCCGTTCAATTTCAAGTAGTTCCAACTTTCGCCACCAGATATCAATGATACCTAGTGGTGAACGTTGGAACTTTGATAGAGCGTGCTGACGAAATCTAACCTAACAAATTTTGCTTTACACAAGTTTAGTCTGTGAAAGGATCTTTTACATGCCATAAATCTATGACATGGGACCGCCGGCTTTACTTCCCCTCCGAAGGAAGGCACACTGAAGGATTTTAACGCTCTTAAAAAATCCGACGACTTCGGCCGGGTTTGAACCCGCTATCTTGGGCACAGCAGTTCAGCATGCTACCGACTACGCCACCGAAGCCGCTATAGTAGCTGGTAGGAACCATAAACAATCATTTGTCAAGGTCTCCCTAAAATCACACTGATATCCTGTCTGATCCAGACCAATTGCACCCTGTACTATGCAGGCTAACTTAACGAAGCTACGTAAATAACGGGGAGGTTCTCGAGTGACCATTCCCAATTGCATGGCGGCTCACGATTGGTATTCTAACCAGCGGACTTCTAACTAATGGGACGTCTGTATAATACGCACATTATTGTCATCCTAAGGGCCACAAATCAGAATGATCCCCAAAACCAAAATCTGCATTTGTTGTCTACAGATTCCTTTTCTCTAGAAATGCCATCCTTGCCTGAGTCAACCTACATTTAGCTTTTCACCTACCCATTTGAGATCCAAAGGGGTTTTTGATTAGTTTCGACTGCGTTCCAATAATTTTGGTTTACATTTCTTAATTTTCATCATGAATTCTTAGCTGAAGACAGAGTCCATACCATTTAAAAACGGTATATTTTAAAATGTAGTTTTTCTTCTGTTGTAAGTAATGCATGCGTTATTACCATCAGGTCTTGCTCCTTCTTCCACATTGCCTCTACGTAAAACACCAATAAATGTGTAAAACTTAGTGGCTATAGAGTAAGAAAGAACACTCGAAAAGACATTCCCCGTGAACGTATGGTAGATGCAAAAGCACTCCAATTCGTATTTGTTGAAATGATTCGAGCGCATCCAACAATAGTGTAGGTACGGTAGTGATTAAAGCTATTTGGATCTGATGATACTCGCTTGTCGAGAGAAACACGTCATCCCCTAGTCCGTAACAATATATATAAATCGTAATCACATGTAATTTTTCTTGAGGTTATTTCCAATATTGTCTCAACTAGTGGGGCGTGAGTATTATTATCAGCATCACCTGCTACAGCTTTTGAATGCTCACAAGTTTATAGACCTAAGCTTGATCCAGGTATTGCCTTTTCAGAGAATCACAAATAGACAGCAATATGATGGTTTTCTCCTGCAAACTTGACGGAACAGGTGACCTCAATGTTCCTCATATTAAAACAACATACACCGCCGTATTAAATTAGTACCTTTTAGTTGTAATACGCCTCCTCGATAATTATTCCCATTACCGTTACACTGCAGCCTTTCCTGTAGTTGTTGCGCGTCTTTTTGCTAGGTATCGTTCATAAGCTTTGAGCCATTCTTTCAATTCTTTGTTGATGTGTAATTTTATACGTAAATTGCCGTCTGGTTGGTTTCTCTCCCCTTCACAAACATGATTAGTGTGCTATTTGGATAAAATACTTAAGTATGAAAATGTTAAATAAATAGAAAATACATTTTCCAAGTAAGCACCGCGATCAGAACGTGGCATTACGTCATCGATTGGCACAGTTCTCTTCTCAGTAAATATTAGTTACTAACTCAAGGAATATAAGAAATTCCTCTCGGCACGCCACAATGCGGAGGTAGATTTCACCGGGCAAACTAGGGGGTAGGCTATAATAGGCAAAATATGCAGGTTTTCGTAGACGATCAGGCCTCATTTATTGCTAGAAAGTATTTTACAATTGGAGCTTAATTAACTTATTTTTTCGTCTTTCTATGCACATTTTTAACATTTTATTGTCTTATGGGGACGGTAACCTTCTCGTCATTTGGGGTCCATTTTTAGCCTATTTTCATTTATAAAAAAATAGGCTTATGAGATCACCTTTTGTCCGTGTGTCTGTCTGTGTGTGTGCGTGTGCGTGTGTGTGTGATGCTGTGAGTGATAGTGTGTTTCCCCCTAATAACTTCTAAAGGCTGGAGCGATTTCAATGAAACTCGGTAAGTTCATAGCACTATTCCGTGCCCTTCAAATTTTGTTACGTCTCACGAATCCAACATGGCGCTGTGCGTAATATTTCACCAGCATTCAAGATCTCCAAAACTTTTACCGACATCACCCTGACTTTAAATAGACGTTTCTCGCGATTTAACCAACCAAACGCAATAAAACTTGGTACAGTATACGTTTATAGACATTGTAATGCACCGACATCCAACATCGTTCAATTGTTTGCATAACCTCAAGATGGCGGCTGTGCGAAATATTTCCCCGGCATTCTATCTCTCTGAAACTATTAGCGGTATCACCCTGAAATTTTGTACGGAGATAAAGGGCACAACTGGAAGTTCTTTTATAAGACTTTCAAAAACGGGTTAAGGGAGGATGTAGGTGAAATTTTCATGAAAATGTTATTATTTTTATTTTCTGTAAAACTTGTATATAGTTTCAAGATTATAATCCCAAAGTTTCATTGCTGTATTTCAATTCTAAGGGCGTCAGAAAAATCGAAACCTTATGGCGCCATGCCCCCTATTTTGCTGTCAGCAGCACAGCTGGACAGGAATCCGTATATATCTTGCCACTCTGAGCGTCATTGCGAGGAAATGATTGATGCTATTGTTCGGAAGGCTGTGGACAAGATTGAGGCTGTTCCGGCTCTTTGTTGTTGAGTAACCATGGATACCACGGGGTTAATAACTGTGTGTTACCTGTGATAAGCGTTTCTGTCGAATATTTTTTTCCAGTTGTTGATTAGGCTACTGGTTTTTAACGTAAATATGGGGAGAATAAGTGGTAGAGTGTTTAAAAGAGTGGAAAGGAATAGGATTCAAGGTGCAGGTACCGGTACAGTGAAGGGAATCGTCCCGCAAATTTTGAATTGGAGTGTATCTACAAAAAAACAGTGAGGGTATTTTACCTGACTTTAGCTCTGAAGAAACTTCTAATAGTTGTTTCTGATTAAAAGAATCGAACTACTTACTTAGTTATTGAGGTATAAAGGGGCTGAACTACGAGGTCATCTGTGAAGCAATTCATAACAATGTACGTGTGCCAATTGTGGTTCAAAGTCTATGAAATTGCACGATGATGGTACAGAAAGGATTGGCATCATTAGTACACTACATGTTGTTTATGAGAAGTGCAAGGCAGACAGTAAGTTTAAAGCATCCCTTATAAACAAATAGGTTTATGATGCGTAGGTGTGGGAAGGGGAGCTGATTTATTTTGTGGCTTGATAAATATGCCACCACCTGTCAATAGGTTTACAGATAGCAACACAAGATTGCTAATTTCCTTGGAAGAAGTTGCCAAAACAAACTTACTAGCAGCAAAGGAACTAGTAGAAGCAGAAGATGATGAGGAGTATGGCCTGCACTGAACTCTTCAGCTCTAGGCATTGCATTGTAATATGAAGATAAAACTTCAAATTAAATTTCCCGAAAATGACATTCTTTCACTTATAGGGTGCATTTTCTCAGACACTACTGCATATAAAGCAACCAAACTTGGTAGTCTCCTTCTAAATAGGACTGTGCACAATCCTGTGCACCAGAATTTTAATTTTTGGCTTATTATAGAAGTGATGATATGGATAAGAACATTTTTATGCAGATTTTTTTGCAATAATATTTTTTTATTTTTTATTTGAGCAATTTAAAAGATACCAAAATTCTGTTGCACAGGATTTTAAATTGAGCCTTTTTAAATCTGTGATAAAAATATCAGAAACAAATACCCAGTAGTTCTGCAGAAAATGCACGTTAAAATATTCAGGAAGGGTAAAATATTTTTTTTTCTATTAAGATTCTATGTTAATATTGAGTTAAAAAATGCAATGCAACATCAAGCAGCATGTTGACAATAACCATACAAAATATGAACTAAATATCTCTAAAAATGTAGAAGTTATGGACATTTATCTACGGCCATGTTTTTTACCTACGTCCTCCCTTAACTACAAAACGAATATGGCGGCCAAGCGAATTTGAAAATTTTAAATAGACCTTTCTCGCGATTTAATTATTCAAACTCAATGAAACCTGGTACAGGAAACATTTATACACATTGTAATGCACTGGTTTAGAATTTAGTTCATTTGTTTACATAACTTCAAGATGGCGGCTGTGCAAATTTTAAAATTAAGCTTTTATTTCTTGTGTCGTAATCATGCGATCGAAGTAAAAGTTTGAATAATGAACCTAAGCAATAATTTTCCTTTAATGGTATATGACTCTATGGCATATACATTGAACCCTTGCAAAGAAGCTTATGAGACTCTGTTTCGGGGGGTGTGACAGTCCATATCGTAAGTTGTTGTTAAAGCGCTTCATTAACATGCAGGGTAACATATAACAAAATAATATGCAGGAAAAAGTGAAGCCATGGTTAAAAACAAATGAATTTAATAACAAATCACCTACCTATACAAAAAATTAACAAAACAAACTCCCAAAGACTCCCACTGAATAATATAAAATATGCCAACACTAGGCCACATCTCTGGAGAGATTAAATACACGGACAAAGTGTCCTTAAGAAAAACAACAATAGTGACCATAAATGCGCGTGTGCAGTTCTGCATGCTTCACGATGTGTACAATCGAATGCATGATTCGTCATCATCCAGAATAAACATTCAGACAACGAATCCACATTGCTTAGAGCTAGACAGACGCGGGGAACAACTATACGACACTTAAAACTAAACCGACACTTCCTATACTTAAAATATACAACACAATAATTTCCGCATGAAATTGGAATAAACTGCCGTAGCAAAAACATTACTGCCTAAAAACTTAGGACTTCTCACACAAATCAACACAAGTAAGTTAACACGTGGCCAAAAAAGAAAATACACATATGACCGCCGTCAAATTTACAAGTACACGACCACTACACCACACGGGTGTGACATCCAAAAATTACATGAATTGAGTCATAAACAAGATCAATAGGCTCAAAGCCAACATTTACATTATTAACACAATAATCTATCCATACAACATGCACTAATCCGTCACACACATGGCGAACTCCCCAATTAATTATGGTTCAAAAATAACCATCACAATGAACAGGTTTGCTACTTGAAAGCTTAAAGGGGCCAGTCGGATAACAGGACTGCCTATCAAAATAAGTCACCAGGCGAGACGGGCGATTTGTGGAAATCTGCAAATCTGTCAACCCACGTGTGTATCGAAGAAGCGTGCCCCAAAGCACCATAATACGTGTGTGTGTGTCAGAACCAAATATCCCGGCATTTCCACTAGGAAATCCAAGAAAACAGCATATGGACAAGGACAGCGGTCTCCCTAGAGCACCCTGCCTTTCCATAAAAAAATGAGGGCGGTAGGACCTCTACCCCTCTTCACGTAGAATCAACACACACACCTGACACAGTAACACACACAGAATCACATGTATGGGTTTGACAGACCCTGAAATAAAAAGACATAAATATTTTCCACTCGCTGGCGCCACCGTTCCACGCCGTGACTAATTAAACTGAAATGGACTAAAAAATAATCTATCAAATTAGAACGAAGGTGTTCTACAATTACATCCTAAATCGTTGCACTTGGCAACCCTAATATGACTAATAACCTGTTCAGCAAACATCTTACAGTAATTACCTCCCTATCCTATCACAAATATGAACTTTAATAAAGCACCACTTATCGAATGTAACGGGTTTCGCATTTGCATGGATAAAACATCACGTACACGCGCCGTGCACATTAAATATGACTCCAAGAGAAACAAATATACAACAAACACTTTGGCCACGCGCCAACGTACATTTAAAACAATTAGTGTCGGTACAAAGAAAAACACTCTAAAACAAGAAAAGACAAAATTAACTATTTACAAAAGTTCCCACGCCAATCTAACTACATAATTAAATAATCAATTGTTTGTACATCACCGTCTCAGCTTGCAGAACATTATGACATCCATCTCAGCCCATTTCCCCTATGGAAAATTAGCACTCCATATTCGTCTTCGTTGAAGCGCCGGACGTCATCCCAACTCCTGACCACACGTTGGACATCTTGATGTAGTCTCCTTGGAAGAAAAGTTCAATGATATTATAATGTGACCTGGCTATAATCGCTTGTGGGTTACTATATTCACCCACAAATAGTCCTATGCGATTAATTACGAAGACTTTCCCTAAATATCGCTCACACACGCGCAATACACACATGAAAAATACACTTAAAAATATACATGAAATACACACTTCGAGTCCAAAGCTACTGGCTCGACAAACAATTTACAAAGACTGCCTGACTCACAGTCGCTATCTTGCTCGGTAATCTACTGCTCTGCTCTGCATGACCTTCGCTCGGGTGAGCGCTAATTAGAATGTTACAAGTCTTGCCCCCTAAGAGCTGAAATACTTGTCTTTAAGATAATATTACACGTTTCAAATCATCACGCACGCTGGCGTGAATTTAGCTCACAGATCTCACAAAGTAATTGACTTCAAATAATTAAGAGCGTTAAAATTTGCTGCGCCAACTAGCGTGAGTTTAGCTCATCAGAGCTCACAAATAAAATAACTTCAAATATATCAGAGCGTTAAAATCGTTATACAAACGGGCGTGAAGTTAGCTCACAGAGCTCACACACAGAAAGACATCGAACAGCTTCTCGTCGAACAATTTATTAGAAACTGACAGGGTACGGAGGAGCGGGGGGGATTTAGAAAAATTTTCCAGAGTTTTCATCTCACACAGATGGGACTAGTATCAATCTTCATCAAATAAATCAAACGTCTCATCGCACTCGTGCGGAGATAATTCCGATCGGCGGTTCTTTAGATAATCAATTCCGCGCACTTTTTACCACTGACGCCTTCCATCGCGTGATATTGGCGTGGTCTCTTCTGATTGGTTGATTCAATCGTAGGTCGGTCGTAAGTAACTCGTGACCATTCCTTTATGATTCCAATTCTGGTGCAAGTTGTTACACAATTTGGCCTTGAACTCAGCTTACCAGGCCGTTCTTCAAGAATAGCTACAAGCTCAACCTCTGTGGCAATCATTGCGACACGCTAGCCTGCCTTTATTCACGTCAACTTCCTCATGTACTGTCTGGGCTGCAGTAATAATAATAATAAATTATGAATGCTTATTTATCGTAGATCAATAAGGGTTCACTTATCCTCAGCAAGGTTTTGAAATTCGAAGCAAGTAATTGATTTGGATTTCAAAAACAATATCCACAGTAGTAACAACAACATCTCTTTAGTATCCCACTCAGCTGTTCGAGTATACAGTCCACTGACCCAATTAGTGTGTGCGCTCCCTCGCCGGAATGTCATTCATACTTCTTCGCTAGACCTCCCCCTTCTCCTCACGTGATTGCCACTCCTGTCGTCTCAGCTGCTTGTTGTTTACAAAACAAAGCGCTCTCTCTCCGGCGCTCCACGTACATTTGAGTGTTGTCTCTCAAAATAAAATTTTGCAATACGATTTTGCATACATCATCCCGCTTATTCATCAAATGGTTCCCTTCTGTAATATGGTTTTAAGTTGGCGCTATTAAAAACAGATTTAGCACCAGTGCTCACTTCTTCAAGCCTGTAAGCATTGTTACCCAGATTCTTAATGACACGGAACGGGCCAATAAATTTTGCACAGAATTTGGCAAAGACTTTGTTCTTGGGGTCAGAGATCGGTGGTCTGCGAACCAGCACTAACTCGTGTTCTTGTAGTTCCCGGTGAAACTTCTTTCCTCTGTATCTTCTGAGTCTTCGGTCCGCTTGGTTTCTCATGTGCTCTCTCGTTCGCTGGATTCGCAACTCATGCGCTAATAGTGGATCCCTTGGGCATGGAATAATCTTGTCCCAAGACCTCTCTGGCAACCTGTTGTGGTGTACAATTAGTGGGACTTGCCCCGTCGACTCGTGCTTAGTGGTGTTAATGCACATCTCAATCTCTCCTTCCTTGTCAACCCATTTATTATGATCGTTAGGAATCATTACTCTATAGTATTTGGCAACACAGCGAATCGTTCTCTCGCTCGGATTCCCACAAGGATGACGAATGCTTGAAAATATGTGTTTTATTCCTAGGCTCTCCAGACCTTGCCTTAAAACATTGCTCGTGAAATAAGTACCATGGTCTGATGAAATGGATTCCGGCTTCCCAAGCATCGGAATAACTTTGTTCTGAATTCTACTGAGGACTTGTTTCGATGTCATCTTCTGGATTGGACACAACACGACCATCTTTGAAAATACATCGACACACACTAGAAGATGTCGGCATCCACGCTTTCCTTTGACTAGAGGGTCAAAACAGTCAATAGCGAGCATCTCGCATGGTTTCTGAGGTAATAGTGGTCTTGGAGGTTGTTTCATAATGAAGTTGTTCGGTTTAGTGCGCTGGCATGCGTCACAAGTTCTTATCACTTCCACAATGGTGAATCGCATCTTAGGCCAAGTAAAAGTCTCCCCTATCGTAGCTTCAGTCTTATCCGTGCCGATATGTGCTAGGCTCTCGTGGACATGCCACGTCAATCCTCTCTGTAGTGATGCTGGAACTAGGATTCGCAGTTTGGTATGATGCTCATCCACATACTTATGCAACAAGTTATTTAAGTAGTGAAATCTCGCTTCTTTAGCACGGGCTTCTCGGTATTCAGGTGAATCTGGTTGTAATTCCTTCCTATAGAACTTGATCATCATCATCATCCATGGGTCTGCTTCTTGCTCCTTCCGAATTTCCTTTAATTTCTCCAAAAACTCACGAGCCTTAGGTGTTAGTGTTATAGTGTGAACTTCCGCTGTTACTTCGTTCTCGTCCTCAGGATTCCTGCTCAAGGCATCTGGTATGACGTTCATCTTTCCAGGGCAATGCTCTATCGTAATGTCAAACTGCTGTATGTAGATGGACCAGCGCGTAACTCTCTCACTTGCCATCGTCGTCTTGAATAAAAATGTCAGTGCATGGTGGTCGGTTCTAACAATAATGGAATAGCCGTAGATCATCTTACGCCACTGTTGAAGAGAATATAAAATTGCTAGCAGCTCAAGCTCCGTCACGGTGTAGTTCCTCTCATGCTTCCTCAATTTACGACTCGTAAATGCCAAATACGATCTCTTCTTGGGTTCTTCAGCGTCCTCTTGGTACAGCATAGCACCGATTCCAATCAATGAAGCATCTGCTTGAATAATAAATCTCTTCTCAAAGTCCGGATATCCAAGCTTCACACAGTTTTCCAATAAACCTTTCGTGGCTCTAAAAGACCTGTCGCACTCCTCATTCCATGACCATCGATTTGCCTTCTTTAACATCTCTTGCATAGGTGCTACTGTTTCTGTGTATCCAGGGCGATTTTCTTTGAAGATGCCTGTCACTCCCAAAAATGCTCTTACATGCTTGACTTTAGTTGGTGTGGGAAATTTCTTGATAGCATCAATCTTGGCTGGATTAGGTCTCACGCCCTCAACATCAATTATATGCCCCAAATATAGAATCTCGCTCTGGCAAATGTGTGATTTCTTTAGATTAATTTTGAAGTTCATGGTTCTCAGGTTATCCAGAAATTTATTTAAGTTTATCAGGTGTTCCTCCATTGTTTCAGATGCAATTAATATGTCGTCAACATACCACGTAGTGAAGCTCTTGACCTCCTCAGTCAGATTCCTATCGAGTGCTCTTATCAGTGCACATCCAGCAGTTTTCACGCCAAAGGGCAATCGAGACCAGATATAACTTTGATTATCGAATAAAAATCCCGTCAACAGTTGAGATTTTTCTTCAAGTTCAAGATGGTGGAAACTATTTGTCAAATCGACACTCGAATATATCTTCTTTCCACGGAAGCCTTTCAAAACATCTTTGATCCTAGGTGCTTGGTCATGCTCAACTAGCAGTTTACTGTTCAAAACTCGCGCGTCTAGGCATAGCCTAATTGATCCATTTGGCTTGGCCACAGCCAATATTGCGTTCAGGTACGGGGTTGCTGCTTTCCTTATCATGCCAGATTCTAATAAATTAGTAATGATGTCCTTCACCTGTGCAAAATGTTTCTCTGGGATCGGGTACAATTTACTTTTAAATGGGGTCCAGTCTGTAACTTGCATGGCATATTGAAAATTTAAAATTTTTCAGGTACGGTGTCAAAAGCTCCTTTATGTAATCTCAAAATTTCATCCAGTTTTCTTCTATCAGGTTCCCCTACTATGGCCTCCTTAAGTCGCTCCTAAAGTAGAATTTCAAATTTAGTTCCGCTAATTTCTTCTTCCGCCAAATGTACCCAAAGTTCCTGCGAAATATCTCGGCTGTCAATTTCCACCACTGCTGTCTAGCTTACTCGCTCCTCCGTCAAGTTCTTATCTCCGGCCTCATTAGTGCATTCCTCAATGACCCAAGTATTCCCCTCTCTCTCTAGTGGACTCTCTTCCATGTTTAAACCCACGTGATCCAACCCCTCAACTTGTTTGAAACTTACAGTGTTGTTATGTAAGTCAATTACAGCATGAAAATCACAGATGAAGTTGGCTCCCAATATAATGTTATAGTTCATCTTCGGTATGACAATGAATGTTTGTGAAAAAGTGTGGTTCAATATTTCCAGGTCTAAATATGCTTGCTGTTTACAATTGATGGTCTTGTCAGGAATTACCCCTCTGACTTTCATTAGCGGTACAGGCATAATTGGAACAATTTGTTTTCTTCCGATTTCTTTTACCAAAACTTCAGTGACTAAGCTCACCTGGCTACCTGTGCCAATTAAACATCTCATCCTCATACCTCCGATATGTGCGTAAATAATTGGCAATTGTCTGATGACATTCTCTCGTTCTTTCACCACTTCCTCCAGGCAATCGTCCGGGAATGCTACCCACTCTTCTATATTGCCCACGACCATCTCTTCTCGCTCCCTGGCGTCCTCCGTTTTCAGACTATCATTTTTTAGTTCAATTGAAGTTTTTTTTAAATCCCGGGGCCCATTTGTTGTGTTCCGCCGGTTGTCATCGCGCCTCTCCTGTTGCCTCAATAAACTTTCTGCCCCCTCTCCTTGATGATTGTCTGGGCTCTGTCTGTTTGCCATTGCACGCCCCCACTTCTCTTTTTCCGTCTCTTCGGCATTTAATTGGTCTAAGTATTTTTGTGACTCGACATAACGCTCGTCCCAATTGTTGCGATAGTCTCCCCTATTTTCCTGGCGATAGTTTCTCGCGTTGTTCCACCTGCCATCTCCATTTCTTTGGTAAGGTCGACCCTGTCTTTGGTTTCCCCACCAATTGGTGTATTCCCGCTGGTACGTCCATTGATTGTGCTGGTTTTGGTTGTTTTGGTTATATCTCTCGCGGTTATTCTGAAAATTTCGATTGTTTTGGTTGAACTGGTTCCGGCCGTCGAAATCTTGCCTTCTCGGTGTGGACTGTGTTCCTGTGGACTGAGTTTTCGTTTGGTTCCCCTGGCTGTGACTATTTTGGAGTCCCTGAACCACTTCTGCCGTGTTGACACATTCCATATTTCTCCTTCCCGTCTGTGGACTCACCATACTCGTCTCGTCTAGGTGTCGGAGTAGTTCTTCGGCCTGCACTGCGGTCTGAATATTTCCGGCTACTAACAGCTGTTGAATGTGCATGGGAAGTTGTTTCCCGATGGTTAGAACCATATTTTGCTCGCTAGGGGGGTCGTCAAAATCGCGGAATTTTACCAGCTGTTGGCTAAAGAATTCCGAAAATCTGGTCGGATGCGTGCTGTGGTATTTTCGTGTATACAGGTCCATTCTTAGCCCCTGCTGTAAAGAAGGGCTCCAAAACTTATTTAAAAATGCTTCTCGGAATTGAGCCATGTCAGTGAAAGTATATTTAAAGCTTAAAAACCAGGTTAAGCTTGGTCCGTCTAAAAATTTCTCCACGAGTCTCAGCTGTTTTTCGGGGCCGATATGTTGATCATTGAAATAATCAGTCAACTGTCGTAAAAAGGCTTTGGGAGTAGTTCCTGAGTGTTCCTTGAATTTATCGGGCTTGAAATCGTTTCCCCTAATGACTTGGATTACTTGGGCGGGTGCCAAGTTTGGTTGTGGTGTGGAAGTCTCTCCCCTGTACTCTTGGAATGCGTTGCTCGTTAATTTGGGACTTTGATCCCGGCTGTTATCCTCAGCCAACTTCAAGCCTACCGGACTCCCAATGCTTCCCTGCTTTTCTGGTACATTTTCAGCCGTAAATAATGTAGCATTCTCCAATGATCTAATTTCGTTCTTAATTATTAAATCTGAGTGCTCTTGTAATTTAGATTTTACGCCTTCCTCCAAAGCCTGCATCCGCTTTAAAATTGTCAGCCTGTCTTCTTTATTTGCGTTTGCCTGCTGTTCCCAATCTCTTCGGATCCTACTTTTCAAACTGTTAATTTTCTCTTCGTTCCTTTCCTGACTCTTCTCTAGCTGTTCTTGTATCTGCTGTTGTGTTTTGCCTAATTGTTCTTCCAGATTATCCCGATTTTTAATGAGATGTTCTCCTACCTCTTCTCTTATGACCTCTTGTGTTTTAACCAATTGTTCTCCGACTTCTTGTATCTGCTGCTGTGTTTTATTTAATTGGTCCTCTACGTTTTCACTCAACTGCCTACGTTCTGTTTCGGCCATGACCTCAAGTTTATCCATTTCTTTTATTAATTCCAGGACGTTGTTGTCGACTGAATTAATTTGTAGCTGCAATTTATCTTGTGTTTTCTTTATTCCCGCGGTGTTATTGACACATGCTGCCTCTATGTGCTTTAATTTATCTCCCACCATTTCGTCAAATTGTACGAGTTTGTTGTCAAACTTCGCCTCCAACTTTTTAATTTCACCCAATTGTTTGACGTTATTCCCTGCGACCTCACCTGCCAGTTTTTCTACCTCCCGAACACTCTGATTGATATCATTAGTGATCTTCTCTAACTGCTCTGTCTGTGTTACCGCCTGTTCTGTTAATTTGTGATTTAGTTCGTGAAATTTCTTATCAGTTTCCGATAGTTTGTGATTTAATTCGTGAAATTGTTTATCAGTTTCCGATAGTTTCTGATTTAATTTATTTAATTGTTTATCAGTGTCCAATTTCTGGACCTCTAATTGGACCGAAATATTACCGCTCATGTCGTGTAACGGTTTTTCACAATTCTCGCTATGAATTTTAAACTGTTCTTTTAATTGTTTGTTATTGTGCTCATGCTGAGCTTCTAATTGTTCTTTTAATTGTTTATTTAATTGTTTCTCATTGTCTTCGCTCTGAATTTTCAACTGTTCTTCCGTTTTCGCGGACATATGGATCGACATCTGTTCTAATTGTTTTTCCGTTTTCGCGGACATCAGTTCCAACAATCCCTTGATCTCCTCAACACTCGCCATTGCACAATACACAAATATAATCAGAGAAAACAGGGTCATGCACCAAGATTTCAGTCATCCACACGCATACATGTCATAACATTTAAATATTACTGATTCTAATTTAACAAAATTTTCAGTAACAAAATTTACTGAATAAAATTACTCTTATTCCCAAACAACAAAATAACCCCTAGTGATCTGCTTTTAAACTCCTAACCAACAGAATTTACAAAGAACACCAATTAACCGAAGTTAATTAAATGTCAAATATAAGGCAACATCTTCCTGCTTTGACTGAGTTCAAAAATATGCAAATTTCTAATTTTAATGCCGGGCGCCAGAACAGGTTTATAACAAATACAAAATCAAATTCTAACCTTGTTCAATATCTCTAACTTTAGGAACTCAGTGATTTTACTAATGCACATGGCGGTACAACATCGCCTCAATTTACTGAATTTACTTTGCCCGCTTGACCTGACATTATTTCTCAACGAAATAAATATGAGAACAGCGAAGCAACAACAACAACAGTCCCACTTGGGCAGCCATTTCTGTTTTATGAACCCTTGCAAAGAAGCTTATGAGACTCTGTTTCGGGGGGTGTGACAGTCCATACCGTAAGTTGTTGTTAAAGCGCTTCATTAACATGCAGGGTAACATATAACAAAATAAAATGCAGGAAAAAGTGAAGCCAGGGTTAAAAACAAATGAATTTAATAACAAATCACCTACCTATACAAAAGAATTAACAAAACAAACTCCCAAAGACTCCCACTGAATAATATAAAATATGCCAACACTAGGCCACATCTCTGGAGAGATTAAATACACGGACAAATTGTCCTTAAGAAAAACAACAATAGTGACCATAAATGCGCGTGTGCAGTTCTGCATGCTTCACGATGTGTACAATCGAATGCATGATTCGTCATCATCCAGAATAAACATTCAGACAACGAATCCACATTGCTTAGAGCTAGACAGACGCGGGGAACAACTATACGACACTTAAAACTAAACCGACACTTCCTATACTTAAAATATACAACACAATAATTTCTGCATGAAATTGGAATAAACTGCCGTAGCAAAAACATTACTGCCTAAAAACTTAGGATTTCTCACACAAATCAACACAGGTAAGTTAACACGTGACCGAAAAAAATACACATATGACCGCCGTCAAATTTACAAGTACACGACCACTACACCACACGGGTGTGACATCCAAAAATTACATGAATTGAGTCATAAACAACATCAATAGGCTCAAAGCCAACATTTACATTATTAACACAATAATCTATCCATACAACATGCACTGATCCGTCACACACATGGCGAACTCCCCAATTAATTATGGTTAAAAAATAACCATCACAATGAACAGGTTTGCTACTTGAAAGCTTAAAGGGGCCAGTCGGATAACAGGACTGCCTATCAAAATAAGTCACCAGGCGAGACAGGTGATTTGTGGAAATCTGCAAATCTGTCAACCCACGTGTGAATCGAAGAAGCGTGCCCCAAAGCACCATAATACGTGTGTGTGTGTCAGAACCAAATATCCCGGCAATTCCACTAGGAAATCCAAGAAAACAGCATAATGGACAAGGACAGCGGTCTCCCTAGAGCACCCTGCCTTTCCATAAAAAAAACCAACAACAAAAATATGAGGGCGGTAGGACCTCTACCCCTCTTCACGTAGAATCAACACACACACACCTGACACAGCAACACACACAGAATCACACGTATGGGTTTGACAGACCCTGAAATAAAAAGACATAAATATTTTCCACTCGCTGGCGCCACCGTTCCACGCCGTGACTAATTAACCTGAAATGGACTCAAAAAAATCTATCAAATTAGAACGAAGGTGTTCTACAATTACATCTTAAATCGTTGCACTTGGCAACCCTAATATGACTAATAACCTGTTCAGCAAACATCTTACAGTAATTACCTCCCTATCCTATCACAAATATGAACTTTAATAAAGCACCACTTATCGAATGTAACGGGTTTCACATTTGCATGGATAAAACATCACGTACACGCGCCGTGCACATTAAATATGACTCCAAGAAAAACAAATATACAACAAACACTTTGGCCACGCGCCAACGTACATTTAAAACAATTAGTGTCGGCACAAAGAAAAACACTCTAAAACAAGAAAAGACAAAATTAACTATTTACAAAAGTTCCCACGCCAATCTAACTACATAATTGAATAATCAATTGTTTGTACATCACCGTCTCAGCTTGCAGAACATTATGACATCCATCTCAGCCCATTTCCCCTATGGAAAAGTTAGCACTCCATATTCGTCTTCGTTGAAGCGCCGGACGTCATCCCAACTCCTGACCACACGTTGGACATCTTGATGTAGTCTCCTTGGAAGAAAAGTTCAATGATATTATAATGTGACCTGGCTATAATCGCCTGTGGGTTACTAAATTCGCCCAAAAATAGTCCTATGCATTTAATTACGAAGACTTTCCCTAAATATCGCTCACACACGCGCAATACACACATGAAAAATACACTTAAAAATATACATGAAATACACACTACGAGTCCAACGCCACTGGCTCGACAAACAAGTTACAAAGACTGCCTGACTCACAGTCGCTATCTCGCTCGGTAATCTACTGCTCTGCTCTGCATGACCTTCGCTCGGGTGAGCGCTAATTAGAATGTTACAAGTCTCGCCCCTAAGAGCTGAAGTAGTTGTCTTTAAGATAATATTACAAGTTTCAAATCATCACGCACGCTGGCGTGAATTTAGCTCACAGATCTCACAAAGTAATTGACTTCAAATTATTAAGAGCGTTAAAATTTGCTGCGCAAACTAGCGTGAGTTTAGCTCATCAGATCTCACAAATAAAATAACTTCAAATATATCAGAGCGTTAAAATCGTTATACAAACGGGCGTGAAGTTAGCTCACAGAGCTCACACACAGAATGACATCGAACAGCTTCTCGTCGAACAATTTATTAGAAACTGACAGGGTACGGAGGAATGGGGTGGATATAGAAAAAAATCCAAAGTTTTCATCTCACACAGATGGGACTAGTATCAATCTTCATCAAATAAATCAAACGTCTCATCGCACTCGTGCGGAGATAATTCCGATCGGCGGTTCTTTAGATAATCAATTCCGTGCGTTTTTTTTACCACTGACGCTTTCCATCGCGTGATATTGGCGTGGTCTCTTCTGATTGGTTGATTCAATCGTAGGTCGTTCGTAAGTAACTCGTGACCATTCCTTTATGATTCCAATTCTGGTGCAAGTTGATACACAATTTGGCCTTGAACTCAGCTTACCAGGCCGTTCTTCAAGAATAGCTACAAGCTAAACCTCTGTGGCAATCATTGCGACACGCTACCCTGCCTTTATTCTCGTCAACTTCCTCATGTACTGTCTGGGCTGCAGTAATAATAATAATAAATTATGAATGCTTATTTATCGTAGATCAATAAGGGTTCAACATATAACAATCCAACATGGTGACCATCCGAAATATTTAGATGGATCTCAATATCTACGAATCTATTACAGCAATCAAACTTAATTTTTCAATGGTCATAGGGTCTATGAACATAAGTTCACCTATAGGACTTTCAATAGCCTGGTGATCACCAATCCAACATGGCGGCGACGTGAAGTATAAATATTCACATGGTCGTTTCTCGCAATTTAACCATCCGAGTGCAGTGACACTAGGTACAGTAAATTCTTATAAAAATATTAATCCACTAGCATCTAATTTTTTTCAATTGTTTCCATAACCACAAGATGGCAGCTGTGCGAAATTTTTAAATCTTGTTTTAACTTCTTGTGTCCTAATCATGCGATTGAAGTTTGAATACTACACGTACACAATAATCTTCATGTAACAGTACATAATTCTTAAGACCTACTGGTATATTCTTTGGAATACACGGTATGATAGAGTAAACTTTGACTGCTCTTTGCTGTAATTCTTTCTTTCCTTCTTCTCAAACACCAACAGTGATCTTCCATTTTCTCCTTGCTGTTTATGGTTTTCATGTTACTTGTGATTCTGTTCTAGATATATATCTCCCATGACCCACCTAGCGTCATCTAGCAGCGAATCTCTGAAGTTCCTCAATTCTTCCCTGTTCAAGAGGACTACCTTATCAATCTGGCCACCAGATCTCGTCGCCATCGTCAGCTATCATCTCAGTGATCAAGAGAACTTCGTCTACTTTCTCACCCACCAGGCTGCTCTAGTGTCGCCTACTATCAACTCTTTGTAGACCATTCATGAAGAAAAAAATTATTTTTGTAAAGTTGTCTATTCTGATATGTATTCCTTTTGTTTCCTACCCCCACTCTTTTCCCTTCCCTGGTCCCTCTGTGCTTCGCTGAGCGTGTCTCACTTGTACGTCGGCTGTCGACTCAGTCAGTTGAAGCTCAACTAGAGCTAGTTTCCTCGACTCAAGAGGCAATCATTTACTTCCACGCCATGTTGGAACTTTAATCTCAACCGTCAAAGGGAACTTCACCTTCGCCATGAAGCAAAGATAAGTACCGACTTCAGGTTTTAACCTCATTCTCATCGTCATTTAATAGCTACATGCTTTTAATGATCATTTTATAGGCAGTGTGAGATTACTATATTTGGGGCAATAATCATCCTTCGCGGGATTTTCCATGTTGAGCTTTGGTTTGTCTAAGCCGATCTTAATAGGAAGCAGCATTTCTTATGCTTATTAAATGAGAGATCTTCTCACAACGTGGGATACCATTGAATTACCCACTGTCTATAAAATACTTAGCTCGTTCCACCGCTGTAATAACTTTGGCCCTATTCTTCAGTCAGGATTGCTCTGGAACCTTCCAGAATCAGCTCTCTATCTACCAGTCATACCGTCATGTGTTTTCCACTCACAAGTGGGAATACTTTTTCAACCTAAGTAATCTTTCTTATGAATTACTGATCAATAGCTAATTTTTTTTCCTCCGTTGGGATTTTCTCTGGCGCATTTAACGATAATCTACAACTTTCTCAAGCAATAGACTCTCGCCTATCTAGTGTAACTAGTTATTTTCCATAATTGCAATAACTTTTTTGCCATAAACTTTTGTGTTACTACAGTGAACTTTTCGTCCATTTCAACAGACTATAGTGAAAAACAGTGTTTGTTCAATATTTCAACCGCGTCGCGTTCGTCCGATTATTATAAATACGGCCATGAACACTTATCCTCAACCCCATTTGATCTTTCCCAAACCTCTTACTAACAAACCATAATAATAAAATTGTTACTTTAGGTCTTATTCAATGAGGTGTCACTCTAAAGACGTGCCCTCCCATTTTTGCTTATATCACAAATTAATGTCTGCATAACTACGTGTCTGGTACAGGTCTCAAATTATCTTGTTTCTTCCTTCTAATCAGGGTATACAATTCTTTCAACTCATAAGTGAGTTATTTCTAGGTTTCACGAAAGGGAAACTTGCCCCATTTGTCTCGTGATTCCGACTTAAACATAGGAGGTCTAGAAGCTTCCTTTCGATTTTCTCTTCAGGTTTCACAATAAGTGACCTGCCCCATTTGCATAATCCAACCAAGTAATTCAGCTTTAATATAAGAAGTTATAGGAACTTCTCTTTTATTCTTCCTGCTTTTTGTTGTTGTTACTTCCGAAGTTGTTACTCTTTCTAAGATTTTTACCTAGAATTTCTTAAAAGTACACAACTTGTACTTGATTTATTGTCTAACTTTAATCACTTTAATTGTCTTTAAATTTTTCATTTTATCTTCGCCATTTCCAAATCTTGCGAGGATTTTAAAACATACAAAAATTTTGAAACCAAAAGAATTGTTAATTGCCTGGCGCAAGCTTTAGATGTTTTTCGGAGGTCTGTGACCCCATTTGTTACAAAATCTAAATTATATATTTGTCAAAAAACTATTACCCAACATTTTTAAATAAATTCAATCGTTCCTTTTTGCTTTATCATTTCTCTGACATAACGGTTAGGCAAGATCCTGTCTTCCTTGACTCTTCTCACTTAATGCAAATAAATCTCTTGATAAGGTTTTCACCACTTGTTGCATTTGAGCAAGAACTCTTAGTTGGTAACTTGGTAAAGTCTCTCTTAGCTTTAATAGCTAATTCTAACTGGCCAGTAAGGCAAGCATAGCTCGCTACGCCAGCTTCCTGCTTGTGGAGATTCTCTCCAACACTTATGGTTGGTTTTTCAAAATATAAGTGTTTCTCCTTGCCTAAACTTTTAGTCGGCTCCTTGCTGGGTAAAAGCTTAGCCATTTCCAAATGCAACTATTGGTACACTTACCAAAATTATTCCCAAAGGTATAATTGTTTTATCCCTATCCTTCTTGGAAGCATTTGGTCGCTCTTTAGGAACTCTACGATTTCGAAAACAAAAAATATCGAAACCGATTCAATTATTGGCATTCTTCAAATTACTTGTTCAAAAACAAACTGAACAGATACACCATAAATCTGTTACTCTTTGTCTTGCCAGACCATCACCCTTCCCCATAGTAGGCATATGTATGCTTGAGAGGGAATACTCTAAAGCCACTCTCTTGCAAACCGCCCAAGTTCTAGCTGCGTTCCCCGTTAGCTTTGCCCAGGTCCCTACCCACTTTAGGTATCGGAGAGCGAATTTGCAGTGGCAACCGCCTTTGAGTACATGTAAAGTTAAACTTATAACATTTGTAGAACTCTCCTCCTATTTCTCCATCCTTTTTCTCCAGTCCGAAACCCATCTCCTTCCCTTTATCATCTTCCCTTGGGGGTTAGGTTATTCCCAAGCAAATAATCTACCCAAAATTTGGTGCCGAAACCCGGGAGAGTCCATTCATGACATTTTCCATTTTTTTCAAGGGTTATTTGATAATATTTTGCAAATTATTAATATCTTCTTTGAATCTTTCAGCTATAACTACATTGTGCAAAGCCTGTGAAGTGGAAAGAGGCCGCTCCTGTCTCTTTGGTGTGCCCCTTTCTTTCAACTTATTTGCTGCTGCCAGCCTGACAGCATTTCCAAGGTTCCACAGTTTCGTAAGTTATACTTTAATTTACCTACTTTGTCATGGCTCCTACTGAAAAGGATAAGGATGAAAAACTTACTTCTAAACGAGCATCCTATAACGGGCAAATTACTCGATTCAGAAAATACATCAAAGAGCTAGATTCCTCAGAAGCTCATTTAGATTTGTTGAAACATCGTGTAAGGGATTTTGAACGTTCATATGAAAATTATTGTAACATCCAAACTAAAATAGAAACTTGTATGCTTAATCAAACCGAAGATCGAGTCGAAGTAGAAAACCAATATTACGAAGATATAGGTTCTGCTTTCAAAATAATACGCCAACTCGAAGAAGAACAGAAAAAAGACGGCTCTGTTCTTGGTTCCCTTCACGAACAACAAACTTCTTTTCGTGATGGTACTCACAAGCCCAAACCAATTCTACCTAAGATTGATTCACCCCACTTCTCTGGAGACGAATCTACTTGGGATTCTTTCTATGAATTATTTTGCTCTCTTGTTCATGACAATGAAGACATTCAAGTCATCTACAAGTTTCATTACTTGAGATCTATCCTTCGAGGTCAAGCTCAGCATAGTTGAAGCAGTCCCTTTAAGTGCCGAAAATTACCCCATTGCCTTTAACTTATTGAAAGAAAGATACGGAAATTTACGGTTACGTATTCAAGGCCATATGAAGGCTCTATTTAACTTGCCTGCGTCACAGCACATTGTACAACTAAATCGAGGGAATGTGTACCGCAAGGAACATAAATCGCCCATTTATTCAGTTCTAATATTTTGGCTTGAAGACCCTGAAACTTTCCAGACATGTTTGGTGCGTTGTCATAGGACTGTCCTCTACAATCTTGAATTTCTGTGACGAAGTTCACAGTTTGAGTTTTCAAACTTTCTCCACTATTACTTACTGTTTCAGAATTTATTTGACTCCCCCCCCCCTAAAAAGAAACTTTTTTCATTTTTGGTCCTTTTTTTTCATTTTTGGGGGGCCCCTTTGAGCCGGGACCCCCAGGCAATTGCCTTATGGTTAATCCAGCACTGTGTGTATAATATTTAACGTGCCACGGCTCACACGGCTCCCACGCACCCTCAAATGCCAACTGACTGCGCCAGCAAGCATGGGAACATCAGGCAAGAATGCTATCGCTGATAACCTGTGTTCCTATGGTGACTACACGATGAGTATCGTAGCTTCCTTAATGACGTCTAGTCTAAATTCGGCGGCTTCGGTGGCGTAGTGGGTAGCATGCTGAGCTTCTATGCCCAAGGTCACGGGTTCATACCCAGCCGAAGTCGTCGGATTTTTTAAGAGCGTTAAAATCCTTCAGTATGCCTTCCTTCGGAGGGGAAGTAAAGCCGGCGGTCACATGTCATAGATTTATGGCATGAAAAAGAGCCTTCCACTAACTGCACTTGTGTGAAGTCAAAATTTTTAGGTTAGATTTGATAACGATATATTACAGTAGTTCCAACGTTCGTCACCGGACGCTGGTTGCGATGGCATCTAGTAGTAGCCAAGTTCACAGCTAGGTGTCGTGGACGGTAGTATTTAGTAGCGAATGTAGGAACTACTTGAAATTATCGTCTGCAGTCCTTACTTGAATTAAAAAAGATAACACACACTAATACAGTCATCAGAATTAACACCGGTTATCAGACTGATTCTACACACACCCAAAGTACACGGGGCTACATGACCGCGTTGTCGCAGCCCCAACCAACCAACCAACCAACCAACATAGCTTCTTATTAAGGTGCCTGTACCCTGGAGAGTGATTTTCATAGAGCAAGTCTAGCTAGACCGCTCTAGCTAAATTGAGTGCGTGTACACTGTAGAGTAATTTTCCCTATGTAGAGCATTCGTAGAGCGGAGATAGACAAATCTACCTAGAGCACTCTCTGAACCTGTGTACACGTTCAAACGTAAATGCACTAGGTAGAGCAGCGCTAAAACATTCTGTGATTAGAGTGAGTCTAGTTTTTTTTTGTGCTTTGTTGTGAGTTAAAATGTCTTCAAGAGAGCTTTTAGCATCTGTGGTGGTTGTGTGTGCCTTGTCAAAAAAGAAAACTATGAAGAGGAAAAGAAGGTTGTGGGTGAGGAATTGGATATCAAAAAGAGAATACGAGGGAATCCACGCTAAATTATTGCAGAATTCAGAATTATTCAGAAGATTCTGAAGCGTACAAGAACTTTTTAAGAATGAACAAAAATGACTATGATTATATTTTGGCCAAAATTACCCCCAGGATCAGAAAAAGGGATCACCCGCTACGACTGTGCCTTCAAATTTCTGTCTCTGTATTCTTTCCGAGTACAATTCAAAGTTTCTGGATGGGCTTCAATATTTTCAATTAATGTAATTGTTTTTTTGCGACTCCACACAAATTCGGCCATATTCAAACACTATAGTTAACAACAAGCAAATAACCCCAGCAATTCACCACTGACTCTACATAGAGCACTTTCCAATATTCAACCCAACGAATAGAGCTAGACTGGTCTAGCTAGGGCACCCAAATACTGTTTACACCCCAGAGTCAGCCGGCCCTAGCTAGAGCTTACTAACTAACTGAAATGGAAATCCATAGGCTGCTTCCTGTCTCCGACCGGGTCAGGAATGGAATGAATGAAGCCCCCATCTAGCGGCGAGGATATGAACTGTGCCGGCTGCCGAGGCCTGACGCACTCCTCTGGGGCAATGATTAAATGAATGACAGATGAAATGAAATGATAGTGGAGAGTGTTGCTGGAATGAAATGTTGACAGGGAAAACCGGAGTACCCGGAGAAAAACCTGTCTGCCTCCGTTTTGTCCAGCACAGATCTCACATGGAGTGAATGAATGAAGAGGAGTTATTTCATTCCCTGTCCCGCGAAGCGGGACAGGGCGGGCACCCAGCTCAACGAGGAGCTCTTGTGCCAAAGAACACGGAAAAAGGAGGAGAAAAGGAAAATAATATTATTGAAAATATGCTAGGCATTTGAAAAAGGGGGGAGTTGAGGGAGAAAAAGCTGGCGCAGAGGAAACCCGCGACCCCCAAGCCGACCCCCCCGGACGAGGCCCCCGCACCACCCACCCGGACCTCACCCTACGTCGCCCCGTTTATTGAGGAAACATAGTACATGACAATACAAAACATAGAACATACAGATTTGTGGGTACATGATAGAACACTAACAGTTACATATCACAAGAATTGAAGAGAAAGATGAATGGTAAAATGTCTGTTCAGTCTATGGTAGTGTTAGAAATGTAAACACACAAAAAATAAACAGGGCACAAACAAGCACACGCGTCACACGGGAGAGTTTTTGAGTTAATGAAAAAACACTTGATGAGCACTAGGATGAGCTGGACGCGTAGAGCCGTTCCGGAGACAGAAAATAACAGCAAAAACCAAAAGAACATTTAGTATAGTGAACTCTGAGAAACGAAAAGAAATAGGTAATGGAGAAGCACAATAGGCGGCACTTGTGGTGCCTACAGCATCAAAGTACTAGCTGATGGTACACACCCCAGCCGAAGCGACAGAGCATGTGGAGTCTGTTGAAAACCAGTGCAGAGAAAAAGGGCTGGGGGCGAGTCTACAGTGGGGGGAAGAGGTGACCGGTGGCGGGAGTACGGGTTAGAGTGAGGATGGCAGTAGCATAGGGTGATAGAGCGAGGGCTTCAAGAGGTTGTGGCAAATGGAGGCGACGAGCGCGGACGAGGTAAGAGAAACGAAGAGAGTGAAGATGAGTAAGAACGGGGGAAAAGGGAATCATGGAAGTGAGAGTGGCAGAGGGAGTGTCAAGTTTGAGATGGTATGCAATACGGACTGCGTGGCGGTCTAGGGTTGGAAGACGGAAATATTGACGAGGAGGGGCGGTAAGCCAGGCGAGGGAAGCGTATGTGAAGACCGGACGGATGAAGGATTTGTAGAGGTTGAAGATTTGTTGGGGCTGAAGGCCCCAGGTCTTGGAGGTGAGGAGACGGAGGATGCGGAAACGAGTGAGAGAGCGTTTATATACGGAGTCGAAATGAAGGTTCCATTGAAGGTTATTTTGAAAGGTAAGGCCGAGGTATTTGAGGCGATTTGGTTGTGGGATGGGGACGTTGTTGAAGGTGAGATGGAGACGGAGTGTGGGTCGGCGGCGTTTAAGGGAGCGTTTGATGTGGAGAAATTGTGATTTGTGGGGGTTGATTTTTATATGCCAGTGGTTACACCAGGTCTGAAGGGTGTGGAGGTATGCTTGGACATAAAATTGGAGTCGATGGGAGCGAGGAAAGAGGGCGAGAATGGCAAGGTCGTCGGCATATTGATAAAGGCGAAGTGGTGGAGAAGGAGGAGGAAGATCGTAAGTGTAAAGAATATAGAGAAGAGGGGAGAGAGGACTGCCTTGTGGAACGCCGGCGTGAAGAGAGAACGTGTGAGAGGAAGTACCATGGATGAGAATCTGGGCGGTACGGTAATAAAGGAAGTTGGCGAAGAAGCGGACGAAAGTGGTAGGTAAAGGGAGATGAAGGAGCTTGTACAGGAGGCCGGGATACCAGACTTTGTCAAAAGCCTTTTCAACGTCTAAGCAGAGGAGAAGAGCATGTTTATTGTTGGGAGAGGTAGTGAAGAAGGATTCGATAGAAGCGGTGATATGAAACAGATGATCATGTGTAGAGAAGGAGGGGCGAAAGCCAGCTTGGTGGGGGGGGGGGGAAGGAGATTGAGAGAGTTGAGATAAGGATAAAGACGTTTAGTGAGGATGAGTTCAAGGAGTTTGGAGAGGACAGGAAGAAGGGAAATGGGGCGGTAGGAATTGATGTCAGAGGGGAGTTTGGAAGGCTTGAGAAAGAGAAGAATGTTGGCATTTCCCCAATGGCCGGTGTAGAGGATTGTGGTGTAGATGCAGGAAAGATAAAGAAAGAGGATGTCCGGAGCCTCGCGGAGGTGGCGGTAGGTAATACCGTCACCCCCGGGAGCAGTGGTACGACGATGTTTGAGGAGATTCTGGATTTCGTGAGGAGTAATGGGTGCATTGAGAGGATGTGCGTAATCGGTGGTTGGAAGATGGGTGAAGGAGGCGGTGAGGGGAGAGGGGATCGGTAAGGGCGGTGATGGTAGGTTCGTCTGGGTGGTGAAGGTGAGGGGCGATGGTAGGAGAAAAAATAAGAGAATAGTGGGAGGCGAAGGTATCGGCTTTATCTTGGTCAGAGGTAAGGGGGGAGCCATTGCGGAGGATGGGATAGGAAGGGTGGGATTTGGTCGGTTTGGCAAGACGGTTAAAATGTTTCCAAAAGAGGCTGGGATCGGAGGTACGGGAGAGATCGGTACAGGCGTCATTCCATTGTTTACGACCAATAGCCTTGATGAACGAGCGCGCATGGCGGAGGGTTTTTCGATGTTCTAGGAGGGTGGCGGGATCACGGGTGCGGGAGTAAGCGCGGTATAGATCATGGGCGGTACGAAGGAGACGAAGGGCGCGAGGGGGAATAGGAGGTTTGGAGGGGTGATAAGAGCGACGAGGAACATGTTGAAGGTCAGAGGTAATTAGGGCTTGTTCCACTTTGTTGATGAGCTGGGAGAGAGCAGGTTGAGAGGTTGGGGGAGAAATGGGGTAGGGAGTCAGCAGATGCGTTAAAGTGGTACGGTAAGCAGGCCAGTCGGTTTGAGAATATTGACGAGTAGGGGGTGGGCGAGGCGGAGGCTGGAAGGGAGCAGAGAGATAGCGGTGAAGGGTAATAAGAGCAGGAAGATGATTACTACCTATGGTGGGGAGCATGGTAACTGTAGCCTGAGCGGCGAGGGTAGGAGTAAGCATCATGTAATCGGGAGTTGTTTGGGTGTCAGGGAGGGTGGGCGAGGGGAAAGGGAGGGAGATGCCCCGACTAATGGACAGAAAGTCCTGAAATTGATTGTGCTGGGTCACGTTATAGGAATGGATGTTGATGTCAGCGGCAAAGAAGTAGTTGGGAAAAGTGGAGTCGATATAACGTAGGTAGTCCAAGGGAGGAGGAGAGTGGGGCGGGAGATACATTGTAATGAGAGTGAAAGTTTTGGTGGGAAAGAGGAGGTCGAGAATGAGGTATTCGGAAAAGCTGGTAGGGAACGGATAGAAGTGTTGCGAACAGCAACTGCAACGCCACCCTGGCGAAGGGAGGGACGGTCGGCACGGAAAAGTTGGAAATCGGGAAAGGGAGGGACTAAATAGGAAGGCTTAAGAAAGGTTTCATTTAGGATAACAATGTCTGGGGCATGGTGGGAAAGGGAGATGTCCAACAAGCCACGGTTATGGGAAAGGGAGCGGATGTTTACAAAATAAAGTGACACATTGGGCATTTTACAGGTAAGGGAGAGTGCTTAGCGGAAAAAATGCAAAATGCATTTTGTTCCCGCTATAGGAGAGGTCAAAGTGAGTGTTGAGGGTAAGGCGGGCAGCGAGTTGGAGTTGGTGAAGGACAAAAGGACGGGCGAAAGGAAGGATGTTTTGGAGAGCCATTGTCATGAACCTGACAACGTTCTCCGTGCTGGGGGCAGGGAGTGAGGAAGAGGGGAGAGGGGTAGGGAGATCTTGCGAGATAACGGAGACAATCTGTTCGGGGCGGGCGGGATCGGGGAGAGGCTTGCCTTTGCACCGGTACGCGAAGGCAGGGTGAGCCTCACTGCAGGTAGCACATTTCGGGGTAGCCCGATTTGTGCACCTGGCAGTGGGGTGATCCTGAGCACAGACTCCACATACCTGGTCGTTAGGGCAGAGAGTTCCCAGCGGATGGTCGTACTTCTGGCAACGATCACAACGGCCCGCTGCGGGGCTGGTGTCCGGGACGGCTCTACAAGATGGAAGCCGGACGGGCCCAATTCAGTCGCTAGTGCGCATCATTCGTGCGCACCACTCAATTCATAGATAGTGCGCCCAATTGAATTGTTTATTGATCATGGATTGTGGAAATTGTCTCCCAAAGGCCGCACCTGCTCCCGACCTTCTAACCTTCGTTTTGTCCAATCCAATGGTTTTTGACAATGTTTACAGCCTAACGCGCCCAGATCAATGGTTTTGAGTCCACCGTGCCCTGCCAGCTGCGCGCGGCCACACCTACCCCCGACCTTCTAACCTTCGTTTTGTCCAATCAAATGGTCTTTGACAATGGTTACAGCCTAGCGTGCCGAGATCAATGAGTTTTGAGTCAGTCGTGCCCCGCCAGCTGCGCGCGGTCACACCTACCCCCGACCTTCTAATCTTCGTTTTGTTCAATCCAATGGTTTTTGACAATGATTACAGCCTAACGCGCCCAGATCAGTGAGTTTTGAGTCAACCGTGACACTACATCAGTGGTTATTGCTCGTATGTTTTTTTTTAAGTGAACTGGTTAGTCGGTGGTTGGCACACACTTGAACACTTTTACCAACCATGTTCAATAATATGTACTTACAGTGCTCATAGTCGATGATGAAAATGTCCTCCCTCTCTTGTAACGCACAACTGACATCTGATGAAAGAATGGACAACAATCTCATCTAAAAAGATGGTATATGGGCTTTTACAGCCAGTGAATTAAAACTCAGCAGTTCTTCTAGGTTTGTGCCGTGTCTTGTGTGGTGTTTCGCCAAAGACACCAAGCTGGCTCATCAGCAGGCTCTTGGTGTCCCCGTTCTGTAAGAACACAGCGTTGTCTGTTAAAATGCTTATTATTTACAGAGCCTGTTTTTTAATCGTTTAGCGAGCCTCCTAATTGTACTGGCATTAGGCACAGGTCTTCCTGGAAACTTGATTCGAAATTTTCATCCTGTTTCACAACAAGACTTTCTGCTTTTCATTTACGAATTAAGGATATACACACTTTCGTGCAATGTGAATTGGTGTCTAGGCATGACCAACAATCACAGTAATCACAATACTAACGTCTAAACTTTGCAGATACACATCCATATGAATGACAAAACATGTGTAAACTAACGATATGAGTCAGCGGAGCGGGGTATTGCGAGGTCCACTCGCTCCGTACCTGACCAGCCAAATGACACCACAGTTTGTCGCGATTTTCGGGGCGCACCAAGATAATGACCATGTAGTTCAATTAATATTGTGTTACTTGATCCAATTCTGTGCATGGCTAATTACTAATCTATAAGTATAGCAGTGGCGACTGGCAGATAATTGTTATGGGTTTTGTCCATTTTCATTGGGGGGGAGGGAAGACTGCTTGATATCAAAGAAAACTGTATTCAATTGCGCGGTAAAACGGATGTACCTCATTCATCCCGATTGCCGCAGTTCAGAGAACATCACATTGTCACTGAATCACCGGATTAAATAGTTAGGCTACATGAAAACCTTTACAAGAACAAAACAACATAAGTTATAATACGAGTGCGAGAAAGAACCGTGAGTGTCACAAGCATGCGCAACATTGCAAGACATGACTTAGTATCGGCAGTTGACGGAGCATCTCAGATGTCTCCATCCACTCCTCGGCTCCCTTGTTGCAATCAGCGGACAACGACGAGCCGAGTTAACTGTTGGGTTAGGACCTACTCGCTCTAGCATCTCAGCCATACCCTTCACTATTGAGATATGGTCGGTGCTCGGGCCTGGTTCCTAGCCGGTTGGCGCGTTTTGCTTTCTCAGACATTTCACAGTTACTTTCTATGAGATTTCCTGAATTTATTAAAGAACAGAATTATGAAATCCTATATATATAAAAGGAAACGTACAGCTTTTATTACTAAAAATATTATTACGGTATTAATTGTTTTTCTTGAATTAATCTGGTCGTTGTGCAATACTGCAACCTTATTACTGACCACCACTGAAGTATAGGAAGAATTTTGCACTGAACAAATTTTTATTTGTACAGATTTTTAACAATGGACTGAATGAAGTCTTGCAAGTTTCTTTAAGAATTTTACACCTATTTTCATTGGAAAACGTTAATGTAGGCCTATTTTAAAAGTTTTAATCTAATGTAGTATGATACGTGAATGAAAATCCACATGATACGTGCTAGAGAGTATTTTTAGAAAGTGTTCGCATAAGGACTGTTGAAGGTGCATATGCCGAAAAATTTATCCACCCTATAAATAATATAATATTAATTCTAAATGAAAGTAGAACGCGGTTTATACACTTGCATCAGCATTGAAATGAGGAAACCTGGTCAATACTGCACCTCATATAAGTTAGGCAATGTGCTTAAGTACATAAATATGTGTTTTTATTTATTGCTCTTTTTATAAACGGTTGCTATGTTCTGACAGTGCTTGCGTCTCGTTGAACTGTCAACAAGGCGTACCCGAGCGGCACACACTGCTGATTTTTTAAAAATCATCGGGACGTGTTTGCTGTAACCATTGTAAAAAACCATTGATCTGGATGCGTTAGGCTATAACCATTGTCAAAAACCATTGGATTAGACAAAAGGAAGGTTAGAATGGTCGGGTGTAGGTTCGGCCTAGGCGCGTGCAGCTATCGGGGCACGGTCGATACAAAACCAATTGATCTGGGTGAGTTAGGCTGTAAACATTTTCAAAACCACAGTTATGCAGGGGGAAAAACCAAATATTTATCACAGTTGATCATAGAACCGTCGATTGAAATTACAGATCGTTATGAGCCAATTTCCGCAATCCATGGTGAAGAAACGATTCGATTCGGTGCACGATGTAATGAACTGAGTGGTGCGCACGAATGATGTGCACTAGAGACAACTGGGCGCTTCTTTGCTTTTCATTGTACTATAAGGGCGAGGTTGGCAGAACTGTCATTTATTTATTGATTGGTGCCTTTATTGTGGCGAAGTTAGGGCTCTAGACCCTCTCTTACACTTAACCACACACAGTGCAACTTACATGAATACTCAAATATGATATACTCAACCTACCAAACTTAAATACTAGGAAAACTTAAATACTAGAATTAAATTAAATTAAATTGGTGACTGCGTGATATTAACATTTAAATGACATACATTTTTAACAAAATTATACTATGGTCATTCACTCACACATTCATACACAAATTGTTCTAGTTGGCCTACGGATTCAAGAGGAAATCTTTACGTGCACGTTTTGAAAGTTGTTAGGGATGTACAATTTCTAACGTCACGAGGACAATTATTCCAAATTCTAGTTCCCGACATGAGGAAAGAGTTACTGAAGGCAGATGAATGATGTAGGGGAATTGCAATTATAGATCCAGATCGTGTGTGACGATCATGAAAGGAAGAAAGAAAACTAAAATTACAAGAGAGATAGTGAGGTGTACTTTCATTGAGAAGTCGATAGATGAGGGTACATATGAGCAGGTTTATTTGTTGTTCTACTTTTAGCCAGGAAAGTAAATCATAAAAAGGAGACACGTGTGAGGAAAATTTAAAGGAGAAAATAAACCTAATGCAGGAATTTAAAGCTCTGTTTTGATGACGATTGATTTGAACAATAGCGTTGACAGCAGTAATTTTCGCCATATAAGTCGTGGACCTATTTGGGATGGCTGGGTGGATCACAGACAGTGGAGGAAGAAACATCTACTAAAACATCGCTCCCTGATTTATTTCTCATCGTTTCATAAGGTATTTTGGCTGATTCATGTATTGTAGAGAATTTCATCGTTCGTTCTATCTTCATTCAGAGCTACCGTTGATTTCAATTTGAATCGTCACTACTGAACCTCATATGCGTGCTCAAGTTTGTAAATATATGTTTTTATTTATTGCTACTGTATTTTAAAAACGGCTGCCATGTTTCGACAGCGCTTGCATCTCGTTCAACTGTCATCAAGGCTAACTCTAGCGGTACGCACCAGGGTGCACATATTGTTCCCAAAGTGTGAGATCTAAAATCAATGTTGAAAAAAAAAAGTGGGATACAATATCACTGTTGATCAAAAGTAACCATTGTCAAAAAACATTGGATTGGAAAAAACGAAGGTTAGAGTGGTCGCGTGCAGCTAGCGGGGCACGGTTCACACAAAACCATTGATCTGGACGCGTTAGGCTGTAACCATTGTCTTGAACCATTGGATTGGACAAAACGAAGGTTAGAAGGTAGGGTGTAGGTGCGGCCTTGGCAGCGCGCGGTTTACACAAAACCATCGATCTGGACGCGTTAGGCTGTAACCATTGTCAAAACCATTGGATAGGACAAAACGAAGGTTAGAATGGTCGGGGATAGGTGCGGCCTTGGCCGAGCGCAGCCAGTGGGGTACGGTTGACAAAAAACCATTGATCTGGACGCGTCAAAAACCATTGGATTGGACAAATCGAAGGGTGTTGGTGTGGCATTGTACCATAAGGGCGAGGTTGGCAATACCGGTTTGATGATGATTGATGTGGACAATGGTGGCCACAGCTGGAATTTTGCCTATATAAGTCGTGATCCTTTTTGGGATGGCTGGGTGGGTCACAGACAGTGGAGGAGGAAACATATTTTAAAACATAATTCCCTGATTTATTTCTCATAGTTTGATAAGGTATTTTGGCTAATTCATGTACTATAGAAAATGTTATCGCTCGTTCTACTTTCATTCAGTGCTACCAATATAATAGGGAATACAACAATTTTGTGTTGAAAGTGGAAAGGATCTTTTGAAAAGGCAATATTTATTTAACTAGTGATAGGCTGTAACCATTGTCAAAAAACATTGGATTGGACAAAACGAAGGTTAGAGTGGTCATTATTTTTTTTTTTACAAAACAGCACAGTTTGTGTAACGTAGAAAATATGAGAACAACATGTTTTTGCAGATGACTCACTGTATTCTGTTCAAAACAAACTGGGAATTAGCATGTTTTATGTATTGTCGGGTATGCCATGCTTGATATTATAAATATTGCAATATGAAAACTACTCTAGGGTTACTCTATATCAAGTGTTTGTTACTAAATTATTACCACATCATCATGCCCCTATATGAATCATCAACAACAACAAGTTTCCTCTTTTGTAAATGTTTTCATGGCTCATGACTTCTGCTCTGTTCCATTTCAGTGGGTAACCTTTTCTGTCATAGGCATGCCATTACTAGCCTGTTTTCTTATCACGGATGAAAACTTTCTGTGGCTAGTTGTTGTTGTTGTTGTTGTTGTTTTGTTAGTGGGTTAGGACATCACTGTCATCAGCCATGTGTACTTGGATATGGGTAGAATTTGTATGTGTGTATTGTTATGCTAGAATTGGGAAGGTCAGGTACCGGTATTGTAGTTTTAAGGGGAGGAACTACGAGGTCATCTGCCCTTGGGAAGGAGGTGACCATGGTCTTCTGCTAGGAACAATCCCAGCATTTACCTGGAGGAGAAAGGAGAAATCGAACCCACTTCTTCTCAGTTCAGTTTTAACTCATGAGGCTGAGTGAATTTCGTTTCACACTAAAATCAGAATTGTATTTTTAGGGGCAGATGACCTCGTAATTTCTCCCCTTAAAACAACATTAATCAACAATAACTAACTAGAATTATTTTTCTCGGCAGAGATGGGAATCGAACCTAGAACTTTGGACAGATATGATTGACTATACTGTAGATATTAATTTCCGTTTTAACTGTTACAAATTAATTAGTTATTTGTTGTTGTGTAGTCGACATCTCACGTTAAAATGGGGTGAATATTTTTCAAGTTTTCTATTGAATTCTTCTATATATCGCATTTATTGAGACATCAGAGTTTTCGGTCAAGTTCACACTCGCAAGGTTCGAAATGCATACTTATCGATTATGATCGAAAACGTCGATTTATTAGCTAGAGTAATGTATCGATCGCATCAACTTCTGACCATATGTTTCATTAATGGTAACGTTATTTATTTATTCGCGTCTGTAGAACGTAATTTGACACATAAACACTCAGTCGCGTTTCCTCACAGGTTGTTCATAGCAGCCGTGCTGGGCAGCGCGCTCGCTGACGGCCGGAAGGCTATGACGTCATAAATTGTATCGCAAGGCTTTCTCTCTAGGTGGTGTTGTGTAGAGTGGCCGGCATGTACGGCTCGGGGTCCACAGGCGACGGAAGTTGGCAGTCAAGTGCAGTAGTCGACCCTGACAATGAGGTGTGAAGCGTCAGGGGACGTATCCCGTAGGCAGCCTCGGAAGCAGCAGTGGAAGCAGCAGTGGTGGTGGTAGAGGTATCGCCAGACGAAGTGGCAGAAACACAAGGTTTCATGGAGCGTTCACCTGCTGGAGGCGTATTAGCCTTACGGGCCACCTTGATCTGCTCGGATTCCATATCACGATCCGGCGAAGAGTCAGAGTCCGAGAGCCGAGACGACCGGGTAACCGTGCGTTTAGAAGATGGCGGCGGCGGCATGACAGAGAGAAGAACTCGTTGTACTTTGAGAACAACACTCGTACACTCGTAGTAACACCGGTCGAAACTTGAAGATAGAGTAGCACAAACACAGAAACTGGTTGACGGTCAGCGTGACGTAGTAGCTTTGATACTGTTGAGAGTCTCACATGGAGTGACCGGGCTTTCAACCACGGACCCAGCGGTGAGAGGCCGGCGTGCTGCCGCCTAAGCCACGGAGGCTTAGCTTACTAACTAACTAAAGTGTGTTATTTCATTACCACGGCCGGGCAGTGGTCGGGCCGTCGGCTAAACGAGTAGCCCTTAGGCCATAGAAAAGGAGATGATAGTATGAATAAAGAAAATAATTGATCGAAAGGTATCGCATGTGTCGTACATACAGGAAAGAAAGAGAGAGCTAGAGCTTAGAGTGGTCTCCGCTAGGGTTCTCTACCAGCTGTGTACACTGGAGAGGAGCCTGGTTAGGACACTTTGTTTTATACATAAACGTTTGAACTGACGGTGGTTTTGAGGTCTGGGGGATGTGAAACGCCAAGATATGTCGATATATTCCGGAAGTCGAAACATGGTACCCATTGCAATAGTTAGCTTGCTAATGAAATCTACCTTGGAAGTACCGTATCTGCTTCACCGCGTGCGCTTCTTAGCCCTACTTTACAAAACTACCACTAGATGGCAATACACTCATACCAACTCCACTGCCATCTACTGTCTTATATCTAAAGCATAGAAAAATCAATGTTGACCGGAGTTCCCGCTGCGTCGCGCTGAGTCTGTAACTAGTCGCTATCACCACTGTGTAGTCGAAGCAATCTCAGAATGAACACAGAACAAAAGTTTTGTACCAAAGTAGCCCTGAAACTCTCGCAATCAATTAATTTTAACTTGCTTTGACGAATAAAATTATTTCGATGTGTGCATTGCTTAATAGGGCAACAAATATTCAGAACATTATATGCATCATCGCATTGAATTAGAAACACTCATACATTCCTGATGCATCCTGTAATATAAGTAAGCTCATTAATGAAAAAGGGAAGTTACTCAGTTCGCTCAAATTGTCCTATATCCTATAATTGGATATCAATTTTTGTAAGACCGGGTTGAGTTTCGGGAAACCAAGCTCAACCTCGGTCAATAATAATAATGAAGAAGAGAAGCATGTGGTGTAGCGTAGCCGTTAATCTCGAGTTAATGAGCCACGGGACCTCCCTTTTTACGTGGATTCCGATCCACAGGACGTGGCATTTCACTTCGAAAATCTCACATGACACCAACATAGATGTTTAGGGACAATTAATCGCTGGTAGAAACTATATACGATCATTTGTCACGGACTCTCAAAAATCACACTTATATCCTGTTTGATCCAGACCAATTGCAACCTGTACTATGCAGGGTAACTTAACAAAACTACGTAAATAGCGGGGAGGTTCTCGAGTGACCATTCCCAATTGCATGGCGGCTCACGATTGGTATTCTAACCAGCGGACTTGTAACTAATGGGACGTCCGTAATATACGCACATTATTGTCATCCTAAGGGCCACAAATCAGAATGACTGCCCAATACCTAAATCTGTATTTGATGTCAAGAGATTCCTTTTCTGTAGAAATGCCTTCCTTGCCTGAGCCAACCTAATTTTTATATCCTCTTTGCTTCGCCCATCACCGATTACTTTGATTTCGAACCAACAGAAGTGTCCTACTTTCTTTAGCTTTTCACCTACCAATTTGAGATCCAAAGGGGTTCTTGATTTGTTTCGACTGCGTTCCAATAATTTTGGTTTACATTTCATAATTTTCATCATGAATTCTTAGCTGAAGACAGAGTCCATACCATTTAAAAACTCATTCATATCCTGTATGTGTTGGCTAAGATGACGATGTTATCAGCAAATATCCGAGTGGACATTATTTCTCCTTCAATCTTGACTCCTACTTCGAATTTTTCTCATATATCCTTCATTGCTTGTTCAGTGTAAATATTGATGGTTGGTTGGTTCCTTAGTTTAGGGGCTGCGACAACGCGGTCATGTACCTAGCCCCGTGTACTTTGGGTGTGTGTAGAATATGTCTCATAACCGGTGTTAATTGTGATGGCAGTATTAGTGTGTGTTATCTGTTTTTAAATCAAGTAAGGACTGCAGACATTCAATTTTCAAGTAGTTCCGACTGTTGTTACCAAAAACAACCGTCAACGACAACTAGTTCTCAACTTGGTTACCAGATGCCACCGCAGTCGGCTCTTGACGACGAACGTAGGAACCTAAGAACCTTAGTCAAATGTTTAACCTATATATAATTTAGCTTCACACAGGTGTAATTAGTGAAAGGTCTTTTACATGCCATAAATCTATGACATGGGACCGCCGGCTTTACTTCCCCTCCGAAGGAAGGCATACTGAGGGATTTTTAACGCTCTTAAAAAATCCGACAACTTCGGCCGGGTTTGAACCCGCGATCTTGGGCATAGAAGCTCAGCATGCTAGTAAATAAAGCATAAACAAATTTTGTCTTGAAAAACAGCGTAGATATAAGGAATGTGTATGTGAAAATAATTATGTAGCCTACTGTTTGTTGAAACAGTTAGGTTATAAAAAATCTTGGTTAGTATTAGTTAGGTATAGTAGGGACGTTTTCTATTTCACTAAGGATGGTTTGTGTTAGTGTTCCCAAGCTGTAATGTCGGCACTGGGGTTATATTTTGTTCTGAATAGGCCTAGCTGATTTGTGGTTCGTATATTCCCATTGAAATATCCCAAATCATAACCGTCTAAATGGATAAATGCGCCCCTGATTGACTGATAGCTGGAGCGTGACGTAGTTGCATTTGAATCTTCTCACCACGGGGAAATACTAATTTCAAGTCTGGTTCATGATCCTTGTTATAACCAGGACCATCGTAGGCATGAAATAACCAAGGCTCGCCAAGACGTTGTGGTTAGCTTTTGTATTAACCAAAGTATTTCGAAACGGGAGCGCCGAAATTAGGCGAATTAATACTGATTCCGAGGACATTTTCCTCACATGCATTCTGTAGGAAAAATCGCCTTCCATCTAACGGCAGATATGAAAGGGAACCACCCTTGCAATGCCGTTTTGATAGTAAAAGAAATGTAATTGATACGAAGGCCCAAAGATGATGTAACTATGCGAAGGCCTTTACTGATCTCGAGGGCAATGACTTCAACACAGAAATTGCTCACTGTGAAATGAGATAGCATTGGTGAAATAATTCACATAGATCTTAGTTTTATTGTGAAGGTCCATTTCCTTAAAATTTGACGTAGATAATGCTTGGATTTCTCTTTCGCTGTGAAATATTTAATTTCTTTGACGTAAAACTGGATTAATGGTATTAAAGTGGGTTGATGTTATCTCTACTGTTCGTGCTGGAGAATGTCAGAATGCTGAATAGATTATTTGAAGAGTGCTAACTCCTAGCTGATATATTCTAATAAAGGTTGGCGATACTCGATGAATAGTTGTCCGAGTGCGAGTAGGCTATTTGGTGATCTCCGAGCAGGAAATTGACATTTTATGGTGTAGGCGCCATCTTCAGAAGTGGACTGTTCGAGATAGATGGTGACAAAAAAAGTCAATCTTCTCCGAATCTGTCTTCCTTTGATGTCATATGCAAGTTTTAGATAAGTGTGACATACAAACGATTTGTCATAGATACGATGGATGGTGAAACTTAGCGCTGCAGTGAATCTCCAATCCTATTAAAGGGCCTACCTACTTGCTTGGCTGCAAGTTTGACAGGCTCAAAGTGAATCCCTTTGGCCTAGGCTTGGGGAATTTAGCCGCTTTGTGCTATGTTGAAAATACTTTGTTATTCAAGTATACGAAGTATAAATAAATTCAAAATGAGTCGGCAGGATGGAGGGGTGGGGGCTGTTCCTGAGGAACTGACGGATGTTCTGCTAGAATTCACAATAAGCTATTTGCTCGTGCAGCCGGAGGATGTTGTGGATTACGCAGTTGATTTCTTTTGCAAGTTAAGAAAAGACGTGCTACTTCCCTGATCAGATTAGATGCTGAAGGATCTGCTGATGAGTCTGTCATATCAACAAAAGAAGGTGGGTACAGCGTAGCCTGTAGTAAGTTGCATTTGATCGCATGCATTCGAGTGCCTGGGGTTGGTGAGCTGGGGGCATAAAGGAATCATTAGCCTAATAAACTGAGTAGACTGTTTGTAAAAGTCTATTTAGAAGCATAGTAGGTCACTGACCAATGGTATTGGTCGGTAACAGTTCGATATAGGCTATACAGTCCTACATACTCACTCGATCCCTTATATCGCATTGTGACATGTATTCTGTATTGTATTGTATGTCTACCCCTTATAATTTCCGTTTTTCCAACGTGGTCGGTGATGAGATGCGACGGAAGTCTTTGTGGCGATAGTTTTTACGGCCGGATGCCCTTCCTGACGCCAACCTCATGAGAGGAGTTAATGAGAGATGAAATGAATGATTGGGAATGAAATTGGGCAAGGATTTGGAAGGAAGCGGCCGCGGCCTGTCAGAAGGTACCTTCCCAGCATTTGCCTGGTGTTGAAAATGGGGAAACCACGGAAAACCATTTCAAGGACGGCCGACCGTGGGGCTCGAACCCACGCGTCTACCGAGTCAGCAGAGAGCTTGGCCCCATGACCTAATGCTGCGCTTTAGCCAGCGTAGCCACTACTGTCGGTTGTGACATGTATTCTGTATACGGACCAATAATTTGCCATTTGCTGGACCTAACGTGCTGCATACTGATGGTAGTCAAATGACTAATAGTTTAATTTAATATTTGTCTTACTATATCATACCTACAGTAGACTAACGGAGCTGCTTGCAAAGCTTTATCAGTGATTCTTCGGGAGTGAACCAGGATCCTACACTTGGATAAATATGTCAATTACATTATTTTCATACCGGTACCTTATTTGATATTTCAACCAACAGGTACGGGGACTAGTATGGAACAAGGAAATACCAATAAAGGCTAAGGAAGTTATGTACAAAGAATATTATGTTCCTATAATGACATATGCAGCAGAAACTTGGACAATGACTAAGAGGGATGAGAGCAGAGTACAGGCAGCTGAGATGAGATTCCTGAGAAGTATGGTCCAGAAAACGAGGAGAGAGACAGTGAGAAATGAATATATTCGGAAAGAACTGGGAGTACAGGAACTAAATTACAAACTGGAGCAAAACAGATTGAGATGGTTTGGTCATGTCAAACGGATGAATGAAGTTATGCTACCAAGACGAGCACTGGAACGACGGATGACAGGGAAGAGAGGACGAGGAAGACCAAGAATTCCTTGGATGGACTCGGTGAAGAATAGCATTAGAAAACGGAACCTGGATTGGAACACCGTGTCGGAAGAGGAATGGTGGAACGACAGAACTAAGTGGAGAGGAACCATATTTGCCCCCACCCAGTGTGAGCTGAAAAAGGGGAAATGAAGATGATGATGATGATTTGATATATCATGAGTCATTACCGATTGAAGTTCCAGCTCTAGTGTATTTTCCGGGACCTTTCTCAAAGTGCGTTAATTTTGTTAGTAGAGCTCTGAAAATGGTTTCTACTTACTGCGCCACGATATTGAAGCCAACAGCACGTACATACTTTAAAAATAAGGAAATTGTCAACATTAACTTTCAAGTAATAAACCTCCCAAAAAACACGTCGCCATGTTTGATTAGGTAATGCTGCCAACTTAACTTCCCCGGCGACTCTCTGGACGAAATTATCGGGGGAAATGATTAATTGTACTACTAGGCAAAACCATTGGCCTGGATAAAGATTATTGAAGGGTGACAAAACCCAGGGGTGTTTATATTAGCTAACGAGGGCCGATCTACCTAACCATTATTGTTCAAGGCGAAAACCATTGGTCTGGATGAAAAAATTTCTCCTGAAATCAAACTGATCTTCACCCAACTCCGTTTCTATCTGGCTTTCCATCCTCTTGTAAATTATTCTTGACAGGAACTTTGAAGCATGAATAATCAAGCTGATTGTACGGAAATCTTCACATCTGTTAGCTCCTACTTTATTCTTTATAGGGATGATGACATTCGTCTTGAAATCAGAGGGTACATCACCTGTCTCATAAATTCTACACACCAAGTGAAATAACCAGATCAGACCTTCATCTCCTATGCAGCGTAGCACCTTAATCGGTATATCATCCATGCCTGGTGCTTTGTTCCCGCTTAAGTCCTCCAATGCTCTGTCAAATTCTGATCTCAATATTAAATCTCCTTTTGCATTCTCATCAATGTCCTCTTTCCTTTCCTTTCCATTACATGTTCTATAATCATTTGGTTGAAATAAAAACATAACAACCTTTCTCCTTAAGTCTCTCATTATAAACCTCTTGGGGAAAGTGTGGCTTCTCGCCCGGGTCCGCTGCTGTAATTTATTTCACGTTATTTTTCGTACATTGCAATATTCTCACAACTAGTGGGATGTGAGTATTATTATCATCACCACCCTGCTACAGCTTTTGAATGCTCACAAGTTTATAGACCTAAGCATGATCCAGGTATTGCCTTTTCACAAATAGACTGCAATATGATGGATTTCTCCTGTGAATTTGACGGAACAGATGACCTCAATGTTCCTCATATTAAAACAACAAACACCGCCGTATTAAATTAGTACCTTTTAGTTGTAATACGCCTCCTCGATAATTATTCCCATTACCGTTACACTGCAGCCTTTCCTGTAGTTGTTGCGCGCCTTTTTGCTTGGTATCGTTCATAAGCTTTGAGCCATTCTTTCAATTCTTTGTTGATGTGTAATTTTATACGTAAATTGCCGTCTGGTTGGTTTCTCTCCCCTTCACAAACATGATTAGTGTGCTATTTGGATAAAATACTTAAGTATTACATAAATAGAAAATAAATTTTCCAAGTAAGCACCGTGATAAGAACTTGGCATTACATCATCGATTGACACATTTCTCTTCTCAGTAAATATTAGTTACTAACCCAAAAAACATAAAAAATTCCTCTCGGCTCGCCGAAAGGTGGAGGTAGACTTCACCGGGCAAACTATGGTGTAGGCTGTAATAGGCAAAATATGCAGGTTTTCGTAGACGATTAGGCCTCATTTATTACTAGAAAGTATTTTACAATTGGAGCTTAATTAACTTATTTTTAGCCTACTTTCAATTTTTGCAAAAAAATGAAAGGAGACTTATGAGATCAACACAGGGCCAAAAATTGTGTGTCTGTGTGTGTGTGTGTGTGTGTGTGCGTATGTGTGTGATTGTGTGTACTCTGAATGTCTGCCCCCCCCCCCCCCCCCTATCAATTCGAACACGGTGAAACCTAATAAACGCGATTTGGTACTGAGGTAGCACTGGTATAGGGCACCTCAGTGTCAAGTTTTATATTGCCGCCATCTTTACCAAAACGTAATGGCGGCCACCCAAATGTTCAAAGCTTAAATCAAATTACGACTAATCTAATCATCTGATCTCTACCAAATTTTGCAACAACATACCTTCGACCGATTTTGCCCATTAACGAACTCGACCGAGATTTTAAAGGGATACATATTATGTAAATAATTCAAAGTGGTTGGTGCATAATTATGGCAGTTATCGTGTCCACAATAAACTGATAGGTATATTAATAAATTATATATAAACTTTTGAACTGACTGTGGTTTTAGGGTCTGGGGGATACGCGAAGATCTGTCGACATTTTCCGGAAGTCGAAACATGGTAACCATTGCAATAGTTAGCTTTCTAATGAAATCTACCTAAAAGGAAGTACCGCCAACGTATCACCTTCTCCGCGCAGTATATTACGCCTGGGGGATTACAGTTCATAGGGAGCGCGTGGGTCGGGGTAAGGCCCTGTACTGGATGTTCTGCCAACCAATGAAGAATTAATTTTAGCACCAAGGTTCCGTAGTTGGCACTCATGAACACTCATATCAAACCGACTGTCTGTTTGGATGGATTTTCCTCGTGGTGTTGTTGGTTGTTTTGATTTGTTCAGTATTTTGATTATTTATTTGAATTGAATTGAGAGTCAATCATGCCACTGCAAGGGAAGAAAAATTTCCAAGCACCGGGATGTAAGAATTATAATGATAGTAAGAACAATACGGCAATTTTCATCTTCCTGGCTTGACCATGTGTAGAACTAGTGGGCAATATGGACTACTCTCGAATAAAAAAAATATAGAGAATGTGTGCTTTTCATCTCTTGTTTGTTTTCTTACCCATTCTCCTTTAAAATTTGTTGTTTAGGGCTACGGGGAGGGATGGGTGGCAGCCGGTATGCTAAGCAAAAAGTGAGGTTATGGCAATGTAGTGTGTGCATTTGGACAGTTTTCTTTACATTCATCGAATATCCCAACAATTCTGTAGAGTAGGAGAGACTTTTTAATTAGCCTAAACGTGAATTGAGCTCTAGAACGGCATAACTGTGTCCTTCGTGACAAATCTATTGCCAACATTGATATATATCAAAATGTATTATTATTATTATTATTATTATTATTATGCAGTTGTTTCATTCCGCCGCATGGCTATTGCCTCTGCGGCGGCGGGCCCCCTTAGACGGTTTCGCCGTCTCTTCGGGCCAGGGGATTAAGGTTTTTGAGAGGGGTGAAATTTTGGGGATGGGTGGGTTTGGTGTTAGGATTGGATGAAAGTGTGTTGGAATTTAGGTTTGGGGCAATGCGGTGGAGTTTGAAGATGGGCTTGGGCGATGTTTCGCTGTTGAGAAGGGAGAGTTAGATGCTAGGTTGGGGAAGAAGGTGGAGAAGGGGGATTGTGTGGTTTGACATGGGTAGTGTTTAAAAGGTCGGATATTTATGACCAACAAAGAAAACATGGAATTACTGCTGCAACCGCCAAAAGTAGGCTGTGTAACTTATATTGCTCGGAGGTTTTTTTTTTTATGAAAAGGATGTTGTCGATGACGATGGACCAGATAAGTATGTTCGCTGAGATGAAGAAGAGAATGATAATACGTTAAGAGAGAGAAAGAACAAATGAAAAAGAAGAAGAGAAAAAGAAAAGGGGTAGTATAGCTGGTGCTATGGGGGGTGCGGCGAATTAATGAGATGAGATGTGGAGTAGTAAGCGTATGAAGTGAATCTAGTTTTTTTTTTGTGATGAATGTAAGGGATGAGATGGAAATAGTGGGTGATGCGTGCGGGGTGCAGAAGAAGAGTGATGCCGTAGAAGGAAAGAAAGAGAGAGAAACTGATAGAAAGAAAGAAGGAAAGAAAGAAGAAAGATAGAAAGAAGAGAAATAAAGAAAACAAACGGACCCATAGCATATCTGCTGGGACGGTTGTACTAACGAATGTAGGGGGTAGTAGGCTGATGAGGTGAATGGATTATTATAAGATGATGGTGGCTATGGTGCCAGTTGGCGTGAGAGATGTGAGTGTGGAAGACCATTGCGGGAGACGTAAATGGTGGATGAAATATCTTATTATGGCGTATGGTGGTTGTTGAGGTGGTTGGGATGGATATGTAATGCTTTGAGAACTGTAATTTGGATAATGTAATCACATAATGTAAGCCATTTGCTGGTGTTGAACCGTGTGCGAGAGCCAGAGCCATTGGTGGCTACTTGAGCCATTGGTTGCTACTTAAGACGAAATTTATTTAGTATGGAAAAGTAGGGGGTTCTGAAGGCTGTAAGTGGCCTCATCGGCTGACGGGATTTAGTCCGGTGCCGGGAGGAGTCCCTTGAGGGTATATACGCCCAACTTGGTGCGCAGGGGCGTGCGGAGAGATCGTGTCAACAAGGGGCTGACGACAGGGTTGTGTTGAGTGCGCGCCCTCAGGACGTAGCGTCGTTGGAGGATCTCGACGTATGTGGTAAGTGGGGGCAAGGGCATGCGGTCTATGAGATCCGTGGTCCGATAGGTGAAGGGGAGGCGCATGGCCACTCGGACCAGGCGACGCTCGAGTTGGAGGTATGGTGTTAGGGGCCTCTCTGGGAAGCCAGCCCAGGCTGGATGGCCATATATAATGAATGGGCGGATCATTGCCTTATAGGTGTGGATAAGGGTCTTGGTGTTGAGTCCCCATGACGTGCCTGCCAGGCGGCGAAGGAGGTATGCGCGCTTGCGAGCTGCTGGCAGTCTCGCTTTAAAGTGTGGACGAAAAGTATAGTGTTGATCAAATAGCAAGCCCAGGTAGCGTACGGTGGGTGTGGGGATGAGGCGGCGATCGCGGAGATAGAGCCGGAGGTTATCCGGATTGCGTGTAACGCTTGATGCCCGTCTGCGAGGGCGAAACAGAATGGTTTGCGTTTTGTCGCCATTAAGGCTGAGGTGCCACCTGTCACACCATGCAGTGAAGCGCTCAAGGTATGGTTGAGTGTGTCCAGTGATGTGCTGGACGCTGACGAAGGGAGCCACTATGGCGGTGTCGTCCGCAAACTGTAGAAGCTGGAGGGGAGAGGTTGGTTGAGGGATATCTGCCACGAAGAGGACGTAGAGAAGTGGGGAAAGGACGGAGCCCTGAGGGACGCCTTGTTCGAAGGGTATGGGTCGGGAAAAGAGGTTATTGATAGTGATTTTGGCTGTGCGAAGTCTAAGGAAGGAGTTGACGAATCTGATGTAGCTGTGGGGAAGATTGAAGTAGTGGAGCTTCAGGACGAGGGCGTCGTGCCATACCGTGTCGAAGGCATTTTGGAAATCGAAGGCTATGAGAAGGGTGGGAGCGGGACGATTGAAGTTGTCAGCGATGAGAGTGGAGAGGCGAAGGAGTTGGTCTTGTGCGGATAAATGAGGGCGGAAGCCGCATTGAGAGAGGGGGAGGAGGTGATGACGAAGAAGGTGGCGGTGGAGGCGCTTGGTAAGGATTTTTTCGAAGGTCTTGGAAAGGATGGCGGTCAGACAGATGGGGCGATAAGAACTAGGGGAGGAAAGTGGTTTTCCGGGTTTAGGGAAGAGAAGCATCGTGGCGCGGCGCCACTGGGTGGGATAGAAGCCGGAGCGGAGAAGAAAGTTATAGAGGCGGGTGAGTGCAGTGAGACATTTTATGTAGTTCTCAAGCAACTAAAAACTGAGTTGCAGAAGCGGAAAAACGCATATGGTGAAATAGCAGACAAGTTTTCAATTTTTATCGATCTGTCCTCCTCAACTGAAACAAAAATAGAGCGTGCAAACAAACTTCAGTCATTGTATGCCAATGATCTAGAAAAGTCATTTTCAAATGAATGTGTACATTTTTCTTGTCTGTTGAAGAGTAGTGGAATTAGAAACAACCCACTCGTTACGATGAAATATATTAGAGAAGAACAACTCCAATCAACATTCCCCAACATTGATATAGCTCTTCGTATGTATTTGTGCACAGCTGTTTCCAACTGCTCAGCGGAACGTTGATTTTCTGTCTTGAAAAGAATGAAGTCTTGTCTTAGATCAAGGATGATTGAAGACAAATTAAACTCGTTGGCTATTCTACACATCGAGGCTGAACTTTTGAAAAGTGACAAGATGAAAGTTGAAGATCTAATAGAGGAGTTCTCAATTATGAAATCCAGGAGAAAATCCATGTAAATAAAAAACGCCGCTGGTGCAGATGTACTGCATTGATGCATAAGATATGTGTATTGATTTGCTAGTTTTTAACATCTAATTTTGTTCTTAATTATGAACATTGAATTATGTCTTTAAAAATTGTAAAATCCTTAATAGACTTGATGTATCATTTATTGTAGCTGATACAAAGACTTAACAATCACTTTAATACTTTATCAAAGTGTAAAGGAAACTTTTCTATTTAGCCTATTGGAAATATGCCAGTTTGTAAGAATATTCTTAATTCTTATGTAATTAAATCAAACTTAGATCAATGACTTTTAGTTTTTATTAACATCAACCCCACGATTTAGATTACGTTTTTTTATAATCAATCTGCTTTATATACAATCAATAATGTCTAAAATTAAAATGACGTGCAAGATTTATCCTATTCTCAGCCGTCCAGCGGGGATTACCCTTACTCGGACACAAATAAAGCCAACCGGCCGATGAATTAGATGATTCATTAGCCGATCGGCTGCATTTGTGTGCGTGCGTGAGTTAAGGATCACTCTCAGGTGCCACCCCCACCCCTGGACGACCAACGTGGGAAGGGGGGGGGGGGGTCAGAATGTGCCTAGGGGCGGCAGATATGTAAATCCGTCCCTGACCAGGCCTATATCAGGTGCAAGTAGTAAGGTGCGCTTCTCAACCTTTTCCGAGAAATTAATTAATTGCAATTACAGTGCGGTATCCATGTGCGTTGTACGCTAACAATTTCTCAATGAGCGCGTGGTGTAGTGGTAAGAGCCCTGATTCGTAAGCGCGGGATCAGTGCACGTCTGTGAACCGTCAGATACCCCGCAAGCAGTGACTCATACTATGGGCATGACGAATAGAATATAAAGAGTGATCTCTCCTCCCTCAATAGCATGCACTGAATACGGATCGGGTTGGCACTCGCCGCTACGCAGCACTACAGTCGACTTGAGATGGTTGATTTCCACATATGTTTATGTGCGATATATTAAGTATTTAATCGGTCGGAGTGTTTTGGTGGTGTTCTGTGCAAACGTTTATTGATATACAAGTGCTTACACTATTACTTCAAAGTATTAATACCTGAAATGCTATTGTAGGAAGCATTAACTGAAATGGAATGTAATTTCTTGTCGTGTGTTGACGTTATTTTCGTGTGTTAATTTTATTGTTATTTAATGTAAGTAAACAGCAGTTAGCCCTTACATTTTCATGGGTGCTTAGTGTGAGTGGTGAAGATGCCTTGCTCTTTTGTACCAGGATGCAGATCTAGCTATGGGGACTGTAAAGAGGTCAGATGGTTTTTCCTAAAGATAAGGAACGTTTTATCAAGTGCAAAGGGGCCATACCAGGGAAGGATAGGGAACTTACTCAAAGTCCTACATCTGTGATGCTCACTTTTCAGAAGATTTAACACTTTCAGTCCTCAGAATATTGTACTTACACCAGTCATCCTTGGGGCATAGAAAATTCATAGGCATCTCATCTGAGGACAGTTTATGGAAATAGATGGCCCATATTGCTTTTCGCATTGCATCTATACTACTGTTATTTTCCCTTATTGCTTTTCCATAGAATACTTGAAAGGAATCAATTTCCTTTTGAGTAAGTCTTCCTTTACCTCCCTCGGTTTTTCCATCTTCTAGACGAACACCTTTCTTTTCTTTCAGTAATCGACGGAGCCGTCCTCCAACCCTCTTCTGAATATGGCCCACACATTCAAGTTTCTCAATGTTACATTCGTATGGTTTGGATTCCTGCACACATTTGAAAGATGAGGAATCACCATCACCTAGATATTTGGTGTATCTAACACCATATTGTTCTTGGGAACGACAATACATTTCAACCACAGCATCCGACTCCATCCAACCACTTGATCCTGTATAATGTTTCTCAACCCACTCTTTCTCAGCTGTAGGGTCAACTGAAGGTTTTCTTGTTGAACATTGGTGTCAATATTTAGAGTTCATTTGTACGTCTAATACGAGGTACGTTCAGAAAGTAAGTTCCGTTTGATAATAAAATTAAATTGTGTACAGATACAGAAAAAATATTTATTGCACAACATTCTACACCTCTTAAACTACTTTCCCACATAACTGCCGAACTTTTGCAGACATTTGTCATAGCGTGGCACAAGTTTTTGGATACCTTCTTCATAGAAGTTTGCCGCCGACCGTAAACGAGAGTGAAGACTCCCCTGTAAGATAACCTACCGTTTGGCCACCACTGTTAGGCAAATTGCGTATGTGGTCAGGAGAACTCCTAAACATACGCAGTTCTCCTGGTAAGCACGCAATATGCCTAACAGTTGTAACGGAATTTATTCAGTTACAGTAGCTCACCCTCGGGTTTTCTGCCTTGTGCAGTTAGTTTGGGGTATTTTATTCGTATCTTATTATATTGGGTTAACATGGGGCTGCAGAGGTGATTTTTATTGTGCCTGTGTGTGTTTTTGTGGACGGATTCCCCTTTGGATGGTCCGGACCAACTAGGATCACTGTTTATTAATTATCGGTTTTTGGATATTTGATATTATAAAATACGGGGTTTTGCGATTTATTACGTTTTGGGAATAAGGATATATATGACTGTATTAAGTAGAAGCATTATTTCATTTTGGTTTGGGGTTAATGGCTTTATTTTGACCTAGTAATGTTAAATGTTAGATTCGTGGATGTACTATAAAGGTACAATGAATTGGTATTTTCGAGTGCTGGATGTGTTACATACCCGGAAAAGACAGGCAGTAATTCGGCTTGTGTGGGAATACGTAGGCTATAAATAGCATGAACTCAGATGAACTGGCGCGTGGAAAACTACTGTGTGACGTCAGTGTGAATTTCGACTGTCTGATGTTCAGGTGTTGACACGGATGTTCCGCTAGGAGCGGGCCACGCACGATTTAGTTTCGGCAGAAACATTGGGGTTATGTATCCCTACGCCAGTGCATATAATGGCGTGTCTTGTGTTCCGAAATCGTCTTATTGCTTTATTGGCAGAACACTGATCTACTAGCGCCCATGGTCGTTTTACGTGACATGGTTTCCGTAACGAACAGTTAGAGATCGTCTTCTTGCTTTTACAGCGAAAGTCCGTTGTCTACTTGCAAATTAGTGTCGTTATTACTTGATCATGGTATCGTAATACGAACGAGCAGTGACTAATCTTTAGCAATCCACTGAGCTCTTACGGGCTATTGGAGGCTACGTGCATTTCATGGGTCCATCCATACCATGGGCTGTCGGTAATAACTTACCACGCCTAAAAGGATAATCAGTCGTAAACATTTCATCGAAAAGTCATGCGAGAATGGAGACGTGAACAAGCAGTTCGAGAAGGAAGAAAGTGGAGTGAACCAGTCTAACGTGTGTAGATATTTTGTGTACGGACCGTACAGTGTGCATATACGTAGGTGGCTGTTTGCCTGGGTCTGATATAGCCGTAAGTGTTTGTTGCTCTCAGAGCCTAAATTCAGTGGCAAGGTACTGTATTATTCACGAGTGTATGAAAGGTATTTTGTGTTGTATATTATGTATATATGTGTATAGTACAGCCAATAGATTATCTCTTTAAAATTCATGTGTGTTTATATTCCTGTCTTGCATGAACCTGGTTGCATCAGCGAACGCATGCCAAATGCCCTACACCTGGGATAAGGTGTTTCATAGTCGGGGAAACAGTTATGTATGTTATTCTATTTTATTCAGGAAGACCCATATGGTCAACCTTGGTGCCCATTCAAAGTCGGGAAAACTTTAAAATCACTTGTGGCCTGTATTTAAAGGCAGTAAATTCTGTAGGTTTGTGTTAATGAGGGTAGTTAAAGTTAAATCAACTCCAGCGAGAAGGAGATGAGAGTGTTTCACAGAGGTGGCCGAACGGTAGGATATCTTACAGGGGAGTCTTCTTTCTCGTTTACGGTCCGCGGCAAACTTCTATGAAGAAGGTATCCAAAAACTTGTGCCACGCTATGACAAATATGTTAAACAGATTGCCTCGGATGTAGGGTGTGGCATCTATGTAGAGAGGAAACGATTAGCTCAGGACAGGGAGGCATGGAGCTCTGCATCAAACCAGTCAAAGGACTGAAGACTCAAACAACAACATAGTGTAGTAAAACGTTGGAATTTGTGGCGAAGTTATGTTGAAAATGTATCTGTTTTGTATTCCAATATTTTTAGCCTACTTTTCACATTTTGCAAACACGAGGAAAAAGTAGACTTATGAGATCGATCCGTGAAAATGTGTGTCTGTCTGTCTGTCTGTCTGTCTGTCCTTCTGTCTGACTGGCTCTGTGTGTGTCCCCCCCCCTATCAACTCCTAAACGGCTGCAGCTATCAAAACCAAATACCTGAATATCTCAAGGCATATTTTAAATTGACGTCAGTGCTACCAACTGCTGAAAAATCGCAATTGTAATTTGAGCTCAATGTTGGATATCTCAGAAGTTATGCAAGCGAACTGGTCCAAAATTGGCACACACATAGACAATAGCATTCCAGATTAATTTTCAGAAGACCATACGCGCCGATATTGCCAACATGATTCTAAGCCTGCCGTAGGTCCAATTTCTAAATACAATTAACTTCTGGACTATCGATAGGATTTCAACCAGATTTCGTATGTACTATGTGTACTACAGCAGATATGACTGTGCGTATTCTAATGAGCCACCAGGGCTGCCAACTGTTAATAAATACTCTCACTATGTTTTTACCCGAATGTCAATATATCAGAAAGTATGAAAACCAACAGCTCTAAACTTTGCACACGTATAGTACCTGATATTCTACCTTCGTTTGGTGTAACTTATATACATCAGTGCTGCCAACATGATTCTAAGCCTGCTGATAGGTCCAGTTTTTAAATGCATATAACTCCTATACTAACAAATGGATGTCAACCAAATTTCGTATGTGCTTTGTGTACCATAACAGTTATGACTATGCGTATCCGTAAGAACAAGCAGGGCTGCTAACTGTTAATAAATACTCTCTCTATTTGTTTAATCCTAATATCAATATATCAGAAAGTATGCAAGTATTCATCTCTAAAGTTTGCACACGTATAGTACCTGACATTCTAGATAAATTTGGAGTAACTAATATACCTCAGTGCTGCCAACATAATTCTAAGCTTTCTGATAATTTCAATTTTTATTTACATGTAACTTCTACACTAACAAATGGATTTTACCCAAAATTGGCATTATAATAGATCGTAATATTTTCAGATTAATTCTGAGCGTCACATACATACCATGGTTACCAACATGATGTTACGCGCACTGATAAATCCAATATCAAAAAGCATGTAACGTCCATACTATCCAGTAGACTTCAGCCAAATTTTGGATGTGCATTCTATACCTTAAGAGATGGAACTAAGTCAGACTATTCAGAGTCACCAGGGCGGTCTACAGTTGTAATTTACTCTATTGCTCTATTACTTTATTTCGTCATTATTCTAGATAGGTGTATATACATTGGCATCAATCTGAAATTTTAAGAAAAGTAGGCTCTTTAGTTCATCACGGAACTGAAAATGAAAATCCACAGCCTGCTTCCAGTCTTCGACCGGGTCAGGAATTGAATGAATGAAGCCCCCATCCAGCGGCGAGGATATGAACTGTGCCGGCTGCCGAGGACGCACTCCTCTGGGACAATGATTAAATGAATGACAGATGAAATGAAATGATAGTGGAGAGTGTTGCTGGAATGAAATTATGACAGGGAAAACCGGAGTACCCGGAGAAAAACCTGTCTGCCTCCGTTTTGTCCAGCACAGACCTCACATGGAGTGACCGGGATTTGAACCACGGACTCAGCGGTGAGAGGCTGGCGTGCTGCCGCCTAAGCCACGGAGGCTTAGTTCATCACGGAACTACTTGTTCTATTCTATACCTAACGAATACTCATCAAGAATTTTTATAATCTGGGTCAAGAAACAGTAGGCTACAAATTTACACATCCATATTCCTAATTTCTACGTTGTTTTTTAAGACAACAATATTGTATGCTTAATTTACAACATTTATTGCAACAGATCTATTTTTTGGAAAGTTTTACTATGTGAACTTTAGATCTACAGTAGTACTAATCATCATATACCAGCTGAAGAAGGTTTTCAATTAAATAGTTATTGACTTTAGGTGAAAATAAAAAGTTTATAATTACACGGCAATAAGGTATCATATTCTATAAATATGTACTTATCAATAAATGTGCCAGAATATGTATATAATTATAAAAACCGCAAAAATATGTAAATGAATGGAAAATGTTTAGTTATATAAAAATGTTAGAACAAATAACTAAACCTTCACCATTGGCTAACATCAATGATCACTCCCAGCATGTTACCACTGCTTCCACATTGCCTCTACGTAAAACACAAATAAATGTCTAAAACTTAGTGGCTATAGGGTAAGAAAGAACACTCGAAAAGACATTCCCCGTGAAGAACGTATGGTAATGTTGTGCTCTGTTGGTAGATGTATCCATTTACCCGCAGCTAAAGCACTCCAATTCGTATTTGTTGAAATGATTCGAGCGCAGCCAACAATACTGTAGGTACGGTAGTGATTAAAGCTATTTGGATCTGATGATACTCGCTTGTCGAGAGAAACACGTCATCCCCTAGTCCGTAACAATATATATAAATCGTAATCACATGTAATTTCTTTGAGGTTATTTCCAATATTGTCACAACTAGTGGGGCGTGATTATTATTATGATCTCCCTGCTACAGCTTTTGAATGCTCACAAGTTTATAGACCTAAGCATGATCCACGTATTGCCTTTTCAGAGAATCACAAATAGACAGCAAAATGATGGTAAGCACCGCGATCAGAACTTGGCATTACATCATCGATTGGTACAGTTCTCTTCTCAGTAAATATTAGTTACTAACTCAAGGAATATAAGAAATTCCTCTCGGCACGCCCCAATGCGGAGGTAGATTTCACCGGGAAAACTAGGGGGTAGGCTATAATAGGCAAAATATGCAGGTTTTCGTAGACGATCAGGCCTCATTTATTGCTAGAAAGTATTTGACAATTGGAACTTAATTAACTTATATTTTCGTCTTTCTATGCATATTTTTAACATTTTATTGTCTTATGGGGACGGTAACCTCCTTGTCATTCGGGGTCCATTTTTAGCCTATTTTCATTTATATAAAAAAAGGCTAATGAGATCACCTTTTGTCCGTGTGTCTGTCTGTGTGTGTGCGTGTGTGTGTGTGATGCTGTGAGTGATAGTGTGTTTCCCCTAATAAATTCTAAAGGCTGGAGCGATTTCAATGAAACTCGGCAAGTTCATAGCACTATTCCGTGCCCTTCAAATTTTGTTACGTCTCACCAATCCAACATGGCGGCTGTGCGTAATATTTCACCAGCATTCAATATTTCCAAAACTTTTACCGATATCACCCTGAAATATTGTACGGTGATAAAGGGAACTACTAGAAGTTCACCTTTGTGATTTTTGAAAACCTCGTAACTACAAAACCAACATGGCGGCCAAGCGAAGTTGCGACTTTAAATAGACGTTTCTCGCGATTTAACCAGCCAAACGCAATAAAACTTGGTACAGTATATGTTTATAGACATTGTAATGCACCGACATCCAACATCGTTCAATTGTTTGCATAACCTCAAGATGGCGGCTGTGCGAAATATTTCCTCGGCATTCTATCTCTCTGAAACTATTAGCGGTATCACCCTGAAATTTTGTACGGCGATAAAGGGCACAACTGGAAGTTCATCTATAAGACTTTCAAAAACGGGTTAAGGGAGGATGTACCGTAGGTGAAATTTTCATAAAAATGGTTTTTTTTTTTTTTCTGTAAAAATTGTATGTAGTTTCAAGATTATAATCCCAAAGTTTCATTGCTGTATTTCAATTCTAAGGGCGTCAAAAAAATCGAAACGTTATGGCGCCATGCCCATTATTTTGCTGTCAGCAGCACAGCCGGACAGGAATCCGTATATATCTTGCCACTCTGAGCGTCATTGCGAGGAAATGATTGATGCTATTGTTCGGAAGGCTGTGGACTAGATTGCGGCTGTTCCGGCTCTTTGTTGTTGAGTAACCATAGATACCACGGGGTTAATAACTGTGTGTTACCTGTGATAAGCGTTTCTGTCGAATATTTTTTCCAGTTGTTGATTAGGCTACTGGTTTTTAACGTAAATATGGGGAGAATAAGTGGTAGAGTGTTTAAAAGAGTGGAAAGGAATAGGATTCAAGGTGCAGGTACCGGTACATTGAAGGGAATCGTCCCGCACATTTTGAATTGGAGTGTATCTACAAAAAAAAAAATACAAAAAAAAACAGTGAGGGTATTTTACCTGACATTAGCTCTGAAGAAACTTCTAATAGTTGTTTCAGATTAATAGAATCGAACTACTTACTTAGTTATTGAGGTTTAAAGGGGCTGAACTACGAGGTCATCTGTGAAGCAATTCATAACAATGTACGTGTGCCAATTGTGGTTCAAAGTCTATGAAATTGCACGATGATGGTACAGAAAGGATTGGCACCATTAGTACACTACATGTTGTTTATGAGAAGTGCAAGGCAGACACTAAGTTTAAAGCATCCCTTATAAACAAATAGGTTTATGATGCGTAGGTGTGGGAAGGGGAGCTGATTTATTTTGTGGCTTGATAAATATGCCACCACCTGTCAATAGGTTTACAGATTTCAACACAAGATTGCTAATTTCCTTGGAAGAAGTTGCCAAAACAAACTTACTAGCAGCAAAGGAACTAGTAGAAGCAGAAGATGATGAGGAGTATGGCCTGCACTGAACTCTTCAGCTCTAGGCATTGCATTGTAATATGAAGATAAAACTTCAAATTGAATTTCCCGAAAATGACATTCTTTCACTTATAAGGTGTATTTTCTCAGACACTACTGCATATAAAGCAACCAAACCTGGTAGTCTCCTTCTAAATAGGACTGTGCACAATCCTGTGAACCAGAATTTTAATTTTTGGCCTATTATAGGAGTGATGATATGGATAAGAACATTTTTATGCAGATATTTTTTTATTTTTTATTTGAGCAATTTAAAAGATACCAAAATTCTGTTGCACAGGATTTTAAATTGAGCCTTTTTAAATCTGTGATAAAAATATCAGAAATAAATACCCAGTAGTTCTGCAGAAAATGCACGTTAAAATATTCAGGAAGGGTACAATTTTTTTTCTCTTAAGATTCTATGTTAATATTGAGTTAAAAATGCAATGCAACATCAAGCAGCATGTTGACAATAACCATACAAAATATGAACTAAATATCTCTAAAAATGAAGAAGTTATGGACATTTATCTACGGCCATGTTTTTTTTACCTACGTCCTCCCTTAACTACAAAACGAATGTGGCGGCCAAGCGAATTTGAAAATTTTAAATAGACCTTTCTCGCGATTTAATTATTCAAACTCAATGAAACCTGGTACAGGAAACATTTATACACATTGTAATGCACTGGTTTAGAATTTAGTTCATTTGTTTACATAACTTCAAGATGGCGGCTGTGCAAATTTTAAAATTAAGCTTTTATTTCTTGTGTCGTAATCATGCGATCGAAGTAAAAGTTTGAATAATGAACCTAAGGAATAAAACAAATATACAACAAACACTTTGGCCACGCGTACATTTAAAACAATTAGTGTCGGCACAAAGAAAAACACTCTAAAACAAGAAAAGACAAAATTAACTATTTACAAAAGTTCCCACGCCAATCTAACTACATAATTAAATAATCAATTGTTTGTACATCACCGTCTCAGCTTGCAGAACATTATGACATCCATCTCAGCCCATTTCCCCTATGGAAAATTAGCACTCCATATTCGTCTTCGTTGAAGCGCCGGACGTCATCCCAACTCCTGACCACACGTTGGACATCTTGATGTAGTCTCCTTGGAAGAAAAGTTCAATGATATTATAATGTGACCTGGCTATAATCGCTTGTGGGTTACTATATTCACCCACAAATAGTCCTATGCGATTAATTACGAAGACTTTCCCTAAATATCGCTCACACACGCGCAATACACACATGAAAAATACACTTAAAAATATACATGAAATACACACTTCGAGTCCAAAGCTACTGGCTCGACAAACAATTTACAAAGACTGCCTGACTCACAGTCGCTATCTTGCTCGGTAATCTACTGCTCTGCTCTGCATGACCTTCGCTCGGGTGAGCGCTAATTAGAATGTTACAAGTCTTGCCCCCTAAGAGCTGAAATACTTGTCTTTAAGATAATATTACACGTTTCAAATCATCACGCACGCTGGCGTGAATTTAGCTCACAGATCTCACAAAGTAATTGACTTCAAATAATTAAGAGCGTTAAAATTTGCTGCGCCAACTAGCGTGAGTTTAGCTCATCAGAGCTCACAAATAAAATAACTTCAAATATATCAGAGCGTTAAAATCGTTATACAAACGGGCGTGAAGTTAGCTCACAGAGCTCACACACAGAAAGACATCGAACAGCTTCTCGTCGAACAATTTATTAGAAACTGACAGGGTACGGAGGAGCGGGGGGGATTTAGAAAAATTTTCCAGAGTTTTCATCTCACACAGATGGGACTAGTATCAATCTTCATCAAATAAATCAAACGTCTCATCGCACTCGTGCGGAGATAATTCCGATCGGCGGTTCTTTAGATAATCAATTCCGCGCACTTTTTACCACTGACGCCTTCCATCGCGTGATATTGGCGTGGTCTCTTCTGATTGGTTGATTCAATCGTAGGTCGGTCGTAAGTAACTCGTGACCATTCCTTTATGATTCCAATTCTGGTGCAAGTTGTTACACAATTTGGCCTTGAACTCAGCTTACCAGGCCGTTCTTCAAGAATAGCTACAAGCTCAACCTCTGTGGCAATCATTGCGACACGCTAGCCTGCCTTTATTCACGTCAACTTCCTCATGTACTGTCTGGGCTGCAGTAATAATAATAATAAATTATGAATGCTTATTTATCGTAGATCAATAAGGGTTCACTTATCCTCAGCAAGGTTTTGAAATTCGAAGCAAGTAATTGATTTGGATTTCAAAAACAATATCCACAGTAGTAACAACAACATCTCTTTAGTATCCCACTCAGCTGTTCGAGTATACAGTCCACTGACCCAATTAGTGTGTGCGCTCCCTCGCCGGAATGTCATTCATACTTCTTCGCTAGACCTCCCCCTTCTCCTCACGTGATTGCCACTCCTGTCGTCTCAGCTGCTTGTTGTTTACAAAACAAAGCGCTCTCTCTCCGGCGCTCCACGTACATTTGATTGTTGTATCTCAAAATAAAATTTTGCAATACGATTTTGCATACATCATCCCGCTTATTCATCAAATGGTTCCCTTCTGTAATATGGTTTTAAGTTGGCGCTATTAAAAACAGATTTAGCACCAGTGCTCACTTCTTCAAGCCTGTAAGCATTGTTACCCAGATTCTTAATGACACGGAACGGGCCAATAAATTTTGCACAGAATTTGGCAAAGACTTTGTTCTTGGGGTCAGAGATCGGTGGTCTGCGAACCAGCACTAACTCGTGTTCTTGTAGTTCCCGGGGAAACTTCTTTCCTCTGTATCTTCTGATTCTTCGGTCCGCTTGGTTCCTCATGTGCTCTCTCGTTCGATGGATTCGCAACTCATGCGCTAATAGTGGATCCCTCGGGCATGGAATAATCTTGTCCCAAGACCTCTCTGGCATCCTGTTGTGGTGTACAATTAGTGGGACTTGCCCCGTCGACTCGTGCTTAGTGGTGTTCATGCACATCTCAATCTCTCCTTCCTTGTCAACCCATTTATTATGATCGTTAGGAATCATTACTCTATAGTATTTGGCAACACAGCGAATCGTTCTCTCGCTCGGATTCCCACAAGGATGACGAATGCTTGAAAATATGTGTTTTATTCCTAGGCTCTCCAGACCTTGCCTTAAAACATTGCTCGTGAAATAAGTACCATGGTCTGATAAAATGGATTCCGGCTTCCCAAGCATCGGAATAACTTTGTTCTGAATTCTACTGAGGACTTGTTTCGATGTCATCTTCTGGATTGGACACAACACGACCATCTTTGAAAATACATCGACACACACTAGAAGATGTCGGCATCCACGCTTTCCTTTGACTAGAGGGTCAAAACAGTCAATAGCGAGCATCTCGCATGGTTTCTGAGGTAATAGTGGTCTTGGAGGTTGTTTCATAATGAAGTTGTTCGGTTTAGTGCGCTGGCATGCGTCACAAGTTCTTATCACTTCCACAATGGTGAATCGCATCTTAGGCCAAGTAAAAGTCTCCCCTATCGTAGCTTCAGTCTTATCCGTGCCGATATGTGCTAGGCTCTCGTGGACATGCCACGTCAATCCTCTCTGTAGTGATGCTGGAACTAGGATTCGCAGTTTGGTATGATGCTCATCCACATACTTATGCAACAAGTTATTTAAGTAGTGAAATCTCGCTTCTTTAGCACGGGCCTCTCGGTATTCAGGTGAATCTGGTTGTAATTCCTTCCTATAGAACTTGATCATCATCATCATCCATGGGTCTGCTTCTTGCTCCTTCCGAATTTCCTTTAATTTCTCCAAAAACTCACGAGCCTTAGGGGTTAGTGTTATAGTGTGAACTTCCGCTGTTACTTCGTTCTCGTCCTCAGGATTCCTGCTCAAGGCATCTGGTATGACGTTCATCTTTCCAGGGCAATGCTCTATCGTAATGTCAAACTGCTGTATGTAGATGGACCAGCGCGTAACTCTCTCACTTGCCATCGTCGTCTTGAATAAAAATGTCAGTGCATGGTGGTCGGTTCTAACAATAATGGAATAGCCGTAGATCATCTTACGCCACTGTTGAAGAGAATATAAAATTGCTAGCAGCTCAAGCTCCGTCACGGTGTAGTTCCTCTCATGCTTCCTCAATTTACGACTCGTAAATGCCAAATACGATCTCTTCTTGGGTTCTTCAGCGTCCTCTTGGTACAGCATAGCACCGATTCCAATCAATGAAGCATCTGCTTGAATAATAAATCTCTTCTCAAAGTCCGGATATCCAAGCTTCACACAGTTTTCCAATAAACCTTTCGTGGCTCTAAAAGACCTGTCGCACTCCTCATTCCATGACCATCGATTTGCCTTCTTTAACATCTCTTGCATAGGTGCTACTGTTTCTGTGTATCCAGGGCGATTTTCTTTGAAGATGCCTGTCACTCCCAAAAATGCTCTTACATGCTTGACTTTAGTTGGTGTGGGAAATTTCTTGATAGCATCAATCTTGGCTGGATTAGGTCTCACGCCCTCAACATCAATTATATGCCCCAAATATAGAATCTCGCTCTGGCAAAAGTGTGATTTCTTTAGATTAATTTTGAAGTTCATGGTTCTCAGGTTATCCAGAAGTTTATTTAAGTTTATCAGGTGTTCCTCCATTGTTTCAGATGCAATTAATATGTCGTCAACATACCTCGTAGTGAAGCTCTTGACCTCCTCAGTCAGATTCCTATCGAGTGCTCTTATCAGTGCACATCCAGCAGTTTTCACGCCAAAGGGCATTCGAGACCAGATATAACTTTGGTTATCGAATAAAAATCCCGTCAACAGTTGAGATTTTTCTTCAAGTTCAAGATGGTGGAAACTATTTGTCAAATCGACACTCGAATATATCTTCTTTCCACGGAAGCCTTTCAAAACATCTTTGATCCTAGGTGCTTGGTCATGCTCAACTAGCAGTTTACTGTTCAAAACTCGCGCGTCTAGGCATAGCCTAATTGATCCATTTGGCTTGGCCACAGCCAATATTGCGTTCAGGTACGGGGTTGCTGCTTTCCTTATCATGCCAGATTCTAATAAATTAGTAATGATGTCCTTCACCTGTGCAAAATGTTTCTCTGGGATCGGGTACAATTTACTTTTAAATGGGGTCCAGTCTGTAACTTGCATGGCACATTGAAAATTTAAAACTTTTCCAGGTACGGTGTCAAAAGCTCCTTTATGTAATCTCAAAATTTCTTCCAGTTTTCTTCTATCAGGTTCCCCTACTATGGCCTCCTTAAGTCGCTCCTAAAGTAGAATTTCAAATTTAGTTCCGCTAATTTCTTCTTCCGCCAAATGTACCCAAAGTTCCTGCGAAATATCTCGGCTGTCAATTTCCACCACTGCTGTCTAGCTTACTCGCTCCTCCGACAAGTTCTTATCTCCGGCCTCATTAGTGCATTCCTCAATGACCCAAGTATTCGCCTCTCTCTCTAGTGGACTCTCTTCCATGTTTAAACCCACGTGATCCAACCCCTCAACTTGTTTGAAACTTACAGTGTTGTTATGTAAGTCAATTACAGCATGAAAATCACAGATGAAGTTGGCTCCCAATATAATGTTATAGTTCATCTTCGGTATGACAATGAATGTTTGCGAAAAAGTGTGGTTCAATATTTCCAGGTCTAAATATGCTTGCTGTTTACAATTGATGGTCTTGTCAGGAATTACCCCTCTGACTTTCATTAGCGGTACAGGCATAATTGGAACAATTTGTTTTCTTCCGATTTCTTTTACCAAAACTTCAGTGACTAAGCTCACCTGGCTACCTGTGCCAATTAAACATCTCATCCTCATACCTCCGATATGTGCGTAAATAATTGGCAATTGTCTGATGACATTCTCTCGTTCTTTCACCACTTCCTCCAGGCAATCGTCCGGGAATGCTACCCACTCTTCTATATTGCCCACGACCATCTCTTCTCGCTCCCTGGCGTCCTCCGTTTTCAGACTATCATTTTTTAGTTCAATTGAAGTTTTTTTTAAATCCCGGGGCCCATTTGTTGTGTTCCGCCGGTTGTCATCGCGCCTCTCCTGTTGCCTCAATAAACTTTCTGCCCCCTCTCCTTGATGATTGTCTGGGCTCTGTCTGTTTGCCATTGCACGCCCCCACTTCTCTTTTTCCGTCTCTTCGGCATTTAATTGGTCTAAGTATTTTTGTGACTCGACATACCGCTCGTCCCAATTGTTGCGATAGTCTCCCCTATTTTCCTGGCGATAGTTTCTCGCGTTGTTCCACCTGCCATCTCCATTTCTTTGGTAAGGTCGACCCTGTCTTTGGTTTCCCCACCAATTGGTGTATTCCCGCTGGTACGTCCATTGATTGTGCTGGTTTTGGTTGTTTTGGTTATATCTCTCGCGGTTATTCTGAAAATTTCGATTGTTTTGGTTGAACTGGTTCCGGCCGTCGAAATCTTGCCTTCTCGGTGTGGACTGTGTTCCTGTGGACTGAGTTTTCGTTTGGTTCCCCTGGCTGTGACTATTTTGGAGTCCCTGAACCACTTCTGCCGTGTTGACACATTCCATATTTCTCCTTCCCGTCTGTGGACTCACCATACTCGTCTCGTCTAGGTGTCGGAGTAGTTCTTCGGCCTGCACTGCGGTCTGAATATTTCCGGCTACTAACAGCTGTTGAATGTGCATGGGAAGTTGTTTCCCGATGGTTAGAACCATATTTTGCTCGCTAGGGGGGTCGTCAAAATCGCGGAATTTTACCAGCTGTTGGCTAAAGAATTCCGAAAATCTGGTCGGATGCGTGCTGTGGTATTTTCGTGTATACAGGTCCATTCTTAACCCCTGCTGTAAAGAAGGGCTCCAAAACTTCTTTAAAAATGCTTCTCGGAATAGAGCCATGTCAGTGAAAGTATATTTAAAGCTTAAAAACCAGGTTAAGCTTGGTCCGTCTAAAAATTTCTCCACGAGTCTCAGCTGTTTTTCGGGGCCGATATGTTGATCATTGAAATAATCAGTCAACTGTCGTAAAAAGGCTTTGGGAGTAGTTCCTGAGTGTTCCTTGAATTTATCGGGCTTGAAATCGTTTCCCCTAATGACTTGGATTACTTGGGCGGGTGCCAAGTTTGGTTGTGGTGTGGAAGTCTCTCCCCTGTACTCTTGGAATGCGTTGCTCGTTAATTTGGGACTTTGACCCCGGCTGTTATCCTCAGCCAACTTCAAGCCTACCGGACTCCCAATGCTTCCCTGCTTTTCTGGTACATTTTCAGCCGTAAATAATGTAGCATTCTCCAATGATCTAATTTCGTTCTTAATTATTAAATCTGAGTGCTCTTGTAATTTAGATTTTACGCCTTCCTCCAAAGCCTGCATCCGCTTTAAAATTGTCAGCCTGTCTTCTTTATTTGCGTTTGCCTGCTGTTCCCAATCTCTTCGGATCCTACTTTTCAAACTGTTAATTTTCTCTTCGTTCCTTTCCTGACTCTTCTCTAGCTGTGCTTGTATCTGCTGTTGTGTTTTGCCTAATTGTTCTTCCAGATTATCCCGATTTTTAATGAGCTGTTCTCCTACCTCTTCTCTTATGACCTCTTGTGTTTTAACCAATTGTTCTCCGACTTCTTGTATCTGCTGCTGTGTTTTATTTAATTGGTCCTCTACGTTTTCACTCAACTGCCTACGTTCTGTTTCGGCCATGACCTCAAGTTTATCCATTTCTTTTATTAATTCCAGGACGTTGTTGTCGACTGAATTAATTTGTAGCTGCAATTTATCTTGTGTTTTCTTTATTCCCGCGGTGTTATTGACACATGCTGCCTCTATGTGCTTTAATTTATCTCCCACCATTTCGTCAAATTGTACGAGTTTGTTGTCAAACTTCGCCTCCAACTTTTTAATTTCACCCAATTGTTTGACGTTATTCCCTGCGACCTCACCTGCCAGTTTTTCTACCTCCCGAACACTCTGATTGATATCATTAGTGATCTTCTCTAACTGCTCTGTCTGTGTTACCGCCTGTTCTGTTAATTTGTGATTTAGTTCGTGAAATTGCTTATCAGTTTCCGATAGTTTGTGATTTAATTCGTGAAATTGTTTATCAGTTTCCGATAGTTTGTGATTTAATTCATTTAATTGTTTATCAGTGTCCAATTTCTGGACCTCTAATTGGACCGAAATATTACCGCTCATGTCGTGTAACGGTTTTTCACAATTCTCGCTATGAATTTTAAACTGTTCTTTTAATTGTTTGTTATTGTGCTCATGCTGAGCTTCTAATTGTTCTTTTAATTGTTTATTTAATTGTTTCTCATTGTCTTCGCTCTGAATTTTCAACTGTTCTTCCGTTTTCGCGGACATTTGGATCGACATCTGTTCTAATTGTTTTTCCGTTTTCGCGGACATCAGTTCCAACAATCCCTTGATCTCCTCAACACTCGCCATTGCACAATACACAAATATAATCAGAGAAAACAGGGTCATGCACCAAGATTTCAGTCATCCACACGCATACATGTCATAACATTTAAATATTACTGATTCTAATTTAACAAAATTTTCAGTAACAAAATTTACTGAATAAAATTACTCTTATTCCCAAACAACAAAATAACCCCTAGTGATCTGCTTTTAAATTCCTAACCAACAGAATTTACAAAGAACACCAATTAACCGAAGTTAATTAAATGTCAAATATAAGGCAACATCTTCCTGCTTTGACTGAGTTCAAAAATATGCAAATTTCTAATTTTAATGCCGGGCGCCAGAACAGGTTTATAACAAATACAAAATCAAATTCTAACCTTGTTCAATATCTCTAACGTTAGGAACTCAGTGATTTTACTAATGCACATGGCGGTACAACATCGCCTCAATTTACTGAATTTACTTTGCCCGCTTGACCTGACATTATTTCTCAACGAAATAAATATGAGAACAGCGAAGCAACAACAACAACAGTCCCACTTGGGCAGCCATTTCTGTTTTATGAACCCTTGCAAAGAAGCTTATGAGACTCTGTTTCGGGGGGTGTGACAGTCCATACCGTAAGTTGTTGTTAAAGCGCTTCATTAACATGCAGGGTAACATATAACAAAATAAAATGCAGGAAAAAGTGAAGCCAGGGTTAAAAACAAATGAATTTAATAACAAATCACCTACCTATACAAAAGAATTAACAAAACAAACTCCCAAAGACTCCCACTGAATAATATAAAATATGCCAACACTAGGCCACATCTCTGGAGAGATTAAATACACGGACAAATTGTCCTTAAGAAAAACAACAATAGTGACCATAAATGCGCGTGTGCAGTTCTGCATGCTTCACGATGTGTACAATCGAATGCATGATTCGTCATCATCCAGAATAAACATTCAGACAACGAATCCACATTGCTTAGAGCTAGACAGACGCGGGGAACAACTATACGACACTTAAAACTAAACCGACACTTCCTATACTTAAAATATACAACACAATAATTTCTGCATGAAATTGGAATAAACTGCCGTAGCAAAAACATTACTGCCTAAAAACTTAGGATTTCTCACACAAATCAACACAGGTAAGTTAACACGTGACCGAAAAAAATACACATATGACCGCCGTCAAATTTACAAGTACACGACCACTACACCACACGGGTGTGACATCCAAAAATTACATGAATTGAGTCATAAACAACATCAATAGAGTGATTTTCATAGAGCAAGACCGCTCTAGCTAAATTGAGTGCGTGTACACTGTAGAGTAATTTTCCCTATGTAGAGCATTCGTAGAGCGGAGATAGACAAATCTACCTAGAGCACTCTCTGAACCTGTGTACACGTGAATGCACTAGCTAGAGCAGCGCTAAAACATTCTGTGATTAGAGTGAGTCTAGTTTTTTTATGTGCTTTGTTGTGAGTTAAAATGTCTTCAAGAGAGCTTTTAGCATCTGTGGTGGTTGTGTGTGCCTTGTCAAAAAAGAAAACTATGAAGAGGAAAAGAAGGTTGTGGGTGAGGAATTGGATATCAAAAAGAGAATACGAGGGAATCCACGCTAAATTATTGCAGAATTCAGAATTATTCAGAAGATTCTGAAGCGTACAAGAACTTTTTAAGAATGAACAAAAATGACTATGATTATATTTTGGCCAAAATTACCCCCAGGATCAGAAAAAGGGATCACCCGCTACGACTGTGCCTTCAAATTTCTGTCTCTGTATTCTTTCTGAGTACAATTCAAAGTTTCTGGATGGGCTTCAATATTTTCAATTAATGTAATTCGGCCATATTCAAACACTATAGTTAACAACAAGCAAATAACCCCAGCAATTCACCACTGCTCTACATAGAGCACTTTCCAATATTCAACCCAACGAATAGAGCTAGACTGGTCTAGCTAGGGCACCCAAATACTGTTTACACCCCAGAGTCAGCCGGCCCTAGCTAGAGCTTACTAACTAACTGAAATGGAAATCCATAGGCTGTCTCCGACCGGAATGAATGAAGCCCCCATCTAGCGGCGAGGATATGAACTGTGCCGGCTGCCGAGGCCTGACGCACTCCTCTGGGGCAATGATTAAATGAATGACAGATGAAATGAAATGATAGTGGAGAGTGTTGCTGGAATGAAATGTTGACAGGGAAAACCGGAGTACCCGGAGAAAAACCTGTCTGCCTCCGTTTTGTCCAGCACAGATCTCACATGGAGTGAATGAATGAAGAGGAGTTGTTTCATTCCCTGTCCCGCGAAGCGGGACAGGGCGGGCACCCAGCTCAACGAGGAGCTCTTGTGCCAAAGAACAAGGAAAAAGGAGGAGAAAAGGAAAATAATATTATTGAAAATATGCTAGGCATTTGAAAAAGGGGGGAGTTGAGGGAGAAAAAGCTGGCGCAGAGGAAACCCGCGACCCCCAAGCCGACCCCCCCGGACGAGGCCCCCGCACCACCCACCCGGACCTCACCCTACGTCGCCCCGTTTATTGAGGAAACATAGTACATGACAATACAAAACATAGAACATACAGATTTGTGGGTACATGATAGAACACTAACAGTTACATATCACAAGAATTGAAGAGAAAGATGAATGGTAAAATGTCTGTTCAGTCTATGGTAGTGTTAGAAATGTAAACACACAAAAAATAAACAGGGCACAAACAAGCACACGCGTCACACGGGAGAGTTTTTGAGTTAATGAAAAAACACTTGATGAGCACTAGGATGAGCTGGACGCGTAGAGCCGTTCCGGAGACAGAAAATAACAGCAAAAACCAAAAGAACATTTAGTATAGTGAACTCTGAGAAACGAAAAGAAATAGGTAATGGAGAAGCACAATAGGCGGCACTTGTGGTGCCTACTGCATCAAAGTACTAGCTGACGGTACACACCCCAGCCGAAGCGACAGAGCATGTGGAGTCTGTTGAAAACCAGTGCAGAGAAAAAGGGCTGGGGGCGAGTCTACAGTGGGGGGAAGAGGTGACCGGTGGCGGGAGTACGGGTTAGAGTGAGGATGGCAGTAGCATAGGGTGATAGAGCGAGGGCTTCAAGAGGTTGTGGCAAATGGAGGCGACGAGCGCGGACGAGGTAAGAGAAACGAAGAGAGTGAAGATGAGTAAGAACGGGGGAAAAGGGAATCATGGAAGTGAGAGTGGCAGAGGGAGTGTCAAGTTTGAGATGGTATGCAATACGGACTGCGTGGCGGTCTAGGGTTGGAAGACGGAAATATTGACGAGGAGGGGCGGTAAGCCAGGCGAGGGAAGCGTATGTGAAGACCGGACGGATGAAGGATTTGTAGAGGTTGAAGATTTGTTGGGGCTGAAGGCCCCAGGTCTTGGAGGTGAGGAGACGGAGGATGCGGAAACGAGTGAGAGAGCGTTTATATACGGAGTCGAAATGAAGGTTCCATTGAAGGTTATTTTGAAAGGTAAGGCCGAGGTATTTGAGGTGATTTGGTTGTGGGATGGGGACGTTGTTGAAGGTGAGATGGAGACGGAGTGTGGGTCGGCGGCGTTTAAGGGAGCGTTTGATGTGGAGAAATTGTGATTTGTGGGGGTTGATTTGGATATGCCAGTGGTTACACCAGGTCTGAAGGGTGTGGAGGTATGCTTGGACATAAAATTGGAGTCGATGGGAGCGAGGAAAGAGGGCGAGAATGGCAAGGTCGTCGGCATATTGATAAAGGCGAAGTGGTGGAGAAGGAGGAGGAAGATCGTAAGTGTAAAGAATATAGAGAAGAGGGGAGAGAGGACTGCCTTGTGGAACGCCGGCGTGAAGAGAGAACGTGTGAGAGGAAGTACCATGGATGAGAGTCTGGGCGGTACGGTAATAAAGGAAGTTGGCGAAGAAGCGGACGTAAGTGGTAGGTAAAGGGAGATGAAGGAGCTTGTACAGGAGGCCGGGATACCAGACTTTGTCAAAAGCCTTTTCAACGTCGAAGCAGAGGAGAAGAGCATGTTTATTGTTGGGAGAGGTAGTGAAGAAGGATTCGATAGAAGCGGTGATATGAAACAGATGATCATGTGTAGAGAAGGAGGGGCGAAAGCCAGCTTGGTGGGGGGGGGGGGGGGGAAGGAGATTGAGAGAGTTGAGATAAGGATAAAGACGTTTAGTGAGGATGAGTTCAAGGAGTTTGGAGAGGACAGGAAGAAGGGAAATGGGGCGGTAGGAATTGATGTCAGAGGGGAGTTTGGAAGGCTTGAGAAAGAGAAGAATGTTGGCATTTCCCCAATGGTGGGGAAAATGGCCGGTGTAGAGGATTGTGGTGTAGATGCAGGAAAGATAAAGAAAGAGGATGTCCGGAGCCTCGCGGAGGTGGCGGTAGGTAATACCGTCACCCCCGGGAGCAGTGGTACGACGATGTTTGAGGAGATTCTGGATTTCGTGAGGAGTAATGGGTGCATTGAGAGGATGTGCGTAATCGGTGGTTGGAAGATGGGTGAAGGAGGCGGTGAGGGACGGGGAGAGGGGATCGGTAAGGGTGGTGATGGTAGGTTCGTCTGGGTGGTGAAGGTGAGGGGCGATGGTAGGAGAAAACATAAGAGAATAGTGGGAGGCGAAGGTATCGGCTTTATCTTGGTGAGAGGATGTGCGTAATCGGTGGTTGGAAGATGGGTGAAGGAGGCGGTGAGGGACGGGGAGAGGGGATCGGTAAGGGTGGTGATGGTAGGTTCGTCTGGGTGGTGAAGGTGAGGGGCGATGGTAGGAGAAAAAATAAGAGAATAGTGGGAGGCGAAGGTATCGGCTTTATCTTGGTCAGAGGTAAGGGGGGAGCCATTGCGGAGGATGGGATAGGAAGGGTGGGATTTGGTCGGTTTGGCAAGACGGTTAAAATGTTTCCAAAAGAGGCTGGGATCGGAGGTACGGGAGAGATCGGTACAGGCGTCATTCCATTGTTTACGACGAATAGCCTTGATGAACGAGCGCGCATGGCGGAGGGTTTTTCGATGTTCTAGGAGGGTGGCGGGATCACGGGTGCGGGAGTAAGCGCGGTATAGATCATGGGCGGTACGAAGGAGACGAAGGGCGCGAGGGGGAATAGGAGGTTTGGAGGGGTGATAAGAGCGACGAGGAACATGTTGAAGGTCAGAGGTAATTAGGGCTTGTTCCACTTTGTTGATGAGCTGGGAGAGAGCAGGTTGAGAGGTTGGGGGAGAAATGGGGTAGGGAGTCAGCAGATGCGTTAAAGTGGTACGGTAAGCAGGCCAGTCGGTTTGAGAATATTGACGAGTAGGGGGTGGGCGAGGCGGAGGCTGGAAGGGAGCAGAGAGATAGCGGTGAAGGGTAATAAGAGCAGGAAGATGATTACTACCTATGGTGGGGAGCATGGTAACTGTAGCCTGAGCGGCGAGGGTAGGAGTAAGCATCATGTAATCGGGAGTTGTTTGGGTGTCAGGGAGGGTGGGCGAGGGGAAAGGGAGGGAGATGCCCCGACTAATGGACAGAAAGTCCTGAAATTGATTGTGCTGGGTCACGTTATAGGAATGGATGTTGATGTCAGCGGCAAAGAAGTAGTTGGGAAAAGTGGAGTCGATATAACGTAGGTAGTCCAAGGGAGGAGGAGAGTGGGGCGGGAGATACATTGTAATGAGAGTGAAAGTTTTGGTGGGAAAGAGGAGGTCGAGAATGAGGTATTCGGAAAAGCTGGTAGGGAACGGATAGAAGTGTTGACGGGCGGGGATGGAGTTGCGAACAGCAACTGCAACGCCACCCTGGCGAAGGGAGGGACGGTCGGCACGGAAAAGTTGGAAATCGGGAAAGGGAGGGACTAAATAGGAAGGCTTAAGAAAGGTTTCATTTAGGATAACAATGTCTGGGGCATGGTGGGAAAGGGAGATGTCCAACAAGCCACGGTTATGGGAAAGGGAGCGGATGTTTACAAAATAAAGTGACACATTGGGCATTTTACAGGTAAGGGAGAGTGCTTAGCGGAAAAAATGCAAAATGCATTTTGTTCCCGCTATAGGAGAGGTCAAAGTGAGTGTTGAGGGTAAGGCGGGCAGCGAGTTGGAGTTGGTGAAGGACAAAAGGACGGGCGAAAGGAAGGATGTTTTGGAGAGCCATTGTCATGAACCTGACAACGTTCTCCGTGCTGGGGGCAGGGAGTGAGGAAGAGGGGAGAGGGGTAGGGAGATCTTGCGAGATAACGGAGACAATCTGTTCGGGGCGGGCGGGATCGGGGAGAGGCTTGCCTTTGCACCGGTACGCGAAGGCAGGGTGAGCCTCACTGCAGGTAGCACATTTCGGGGTAGCCCGATTTGTGCACCTGGCAGTGGGGTGATCCTGAGCACAGACTCCACATACCTGGTCGTTAGGGCAGAGAGTTCCCAGCGGATGGTCGTACTTCTGGCAACGATCACAACGGGCCCGCTGCGGGGCTGGTGTCCGGGACGGCTCTACACGGTGTCGTTTGCAGTAGATAGAAGCACCATCTCGCAGCAAGGCGTCGATGGTGGACACGTTCTTCGATAGGACCCGCACCAGGCCGTGAGCGTTCTGTATCCGGAGCACCTTGTAGACATCCAGGCCGGCCAGCTGAAGCTGGGCGGCAACCTCGTCCGGAGAGTAGCTTCGATCCACCCCGAAGATCACCGCCGACAAGATGGAAGCCGGACGGGATGGCGGGGCGGCGCGGGTCGGTGGTTGAGCCGTGGTGATGTTCTGTGCCCGGCACGAAGGTGATAGTTGTGCCAGGCCGATGGAGTTGACCAGAATGCTGTAGAGCGGTTTGACAGTCTTCGGGTTGTGGCCGTCTTTAGTTTTCTGGATCTCAAGGCGGTAGGAGGATAAATCGGGAATGAACCTGCTGAGGACCTGGTGGATGGCTTGTGGATGATTGTGTTCCGGTATTAGCCGGGTAAGACGAACGACGAAGAAAGTAGGGGGAGGAAGGAGGGAGGGGGTGAGGACGCTGCGATTGCGGACGGTGGGGTGTAATGCTGGATTCTTAGCAGCTTCGGCGTAGGTACGGCGAGGTAGAGTCAACACCACCTAGAGAGAAAGCCTTGCGATATGGAATTGACGTGTGAGTGACGTCACGGAGGACCGGCCATGAAAATTGAGACAAAACATTCGAGTTATGGAGGTTATGGTGTCGTTTCCGCATGTTGTGTTTCGTGTTTACAGTTTCAGGTACTGATTTTCTGCGAATTCCTACCCGGTTATACTTAATGGTTATCAGTGTAGTGTAAAATTATGCCTTATAAGTGCAGTGTACCAAATTGTATATGCAATTATGCCAATGGACCGAAAGTAAACGTTTTCTCTTTCCCTAATGATGAAGGTAGAGACGAAATGGATTCGAGCCATTCACCGCAAGGATTCCTACGAAATATTCCATGGTACGTGTTACATCTATTATGCTCCAATTCTCACAAGTTTAGTATAATGGGAGGAAGGAACCTTGTAACAAGTCTCTTTTCTTGTAGGTGTGTGGGCTCCATTTCAAGCCACATAAGATTGAATGGAGCACTAGTATGTATGATGAAAAGAATGCAAAGCTAGTTACTGCACCGTTGTATAAATCGAGACTTATTAAATGTTAGTAAGCAGATAGTCCTACCTTTAAATTTTAGCATAGGCTAGCTCCTCTGTTCGAAAATTCATTTAGATGTAGAAATCAGAATATTCTAACCTAAATTATGTGCTACAGGCTACTGTCATAGGTTAGGTTTATTTGTTTTATGGGGGCTATCAATTTCAAGTGGGAGGTGTAAGTGGATAGTATCTCATTTCTATTGGAGTTTACATTGCAAGAACTGCACGAGGTTAGAGACCGATAACCTGTAGCAGGTCCTGATTAATCTATTTTTTTATCTATTGCAGTAATCTCATTCATTAGATTTCTTATTGGGATGGGGAAAGTGGTGTGTGTGAGTCAGGTTGGTGATTGAATACATTTAGAATAAGTACCGGTAGTGTAATTAATGTAATGCAAGGTGATATATTGATTGTATCGCAACTTAAACGCCTTAGGAGTCCTCTTCAGGAACCAATAACGACCACCTCGCCTCATAGTTTTTAACAACAATTATACATCCGCCTTAGTCAATACATAAACGAAAGAAAATATAAGTTAATTAGATTTGCTCCTGGTACATGTTTCAGGGATTAATTGCTTTTATCCCCTTCATCAGTCAATATTAATACCTGAAGAAAATTATAAAATAGCATAGCACTCAAAAAAACAAATGGCTATTAGACTTAATATGGTGCACCATATAAGTAGGCCTAGGTCACAGAAAAATATTTTAAAGCATAGAGCAAAACTAAAAAAAATATGAGACGGTGATGATATTCAGCCATCAAACACAAGCTAACATATACGTAGAGAACCAGTGGACAGTTCATTCACATATCCGCTCCAAAACACAAGTCAACTTGACTTGGCTAGATAGGTGGAAAACAATCGACGGTAACAGTGAATGAAGGTAGAACGCGCGATAAAACTCTCCACAATACTTGAATTAGCCAAAATACCTTATGAAACGCTGGGAAATAAACCAGGGAACGATGTTTTAGTAGATATTCCCTCCTCCGATGTCTGTGACCCACCCAGCCATCCCAAATAGGTACATGTCTTACATAGCGAAAATTGCAGCTGTCAGCGCCATTATTCTCATCGATCGTTATCAAAACAGTACCATGACAGTACTGCCAACCTCGCGCTTACGGTAGTATGAAAAACAAAGAAGGGCCCAATTCAGTCGCTAGTGCGCATCATTCGTGCGCACCACTCAATTCATAGATAGTGCGCCCAATTGAATTGTTTATTGATCATGGATTGTGGAAATTGTCTCCCAAAGGCCGCACCTGCTCCCGACCTTCTAACCTTCGTTTTGTCCAATCCAATGGTTTTTGACAATGTTTACAGCCTAACGCGCCCAGATCAATGGTTTTGAGTCCACCGTGCCCTGCCAGCTGCGCGCGGCCACACCTACCCCCGACCTTCTAACCTTCGTTTTGTCCAATCAAATGGTCTTTGACAATGGTTACAGCCTAGCGTGCCGAGATCAATGAGTTTTGAGTCAGTCGTGCCCCGCCAGCTGCGCGCGGTCACACCTACCCCCGACCTTCTAATCTTCGTTTTGTTCAATCCAATGGTTTTTGACAATGATTACAGCCTAACGCGCCCAGATCAGTGAGTTTTGAGTCAACCGTGACACTACATCAGTGGTTATTGCTCGTATGTTTTTTTTAAGTGAACTGGTTAGTCGGTGGTTGGCACACACTTGAACACTTTTACCAACCATGTTCAATAATATGTACTTACAGTGCTCATAGTCGATGATGAAAATGTCCTCCCTCTCTTGTAACGCACAACTGACATCTGATGAAAGAATGGACAACAATCTCATCTAAAAAGATGGTATATGGGCTTTTACAGCCAGTGAATTAAAACTCAGCAGTTCTTCTAGGTTTGTGCCGTGTCTTGTGTGGTGTTTCGCCAAAGACACCAAGCTGGCTCATCAGCAGGCTCTTGGTGTCCCCGTTCTGTAAGAACACAGCGTTGTCTGTTAAAATGCTTATTATTTACAGAGCCTGTTTTTTAATCGTTTAGCGAGCCTCCTAATTGTACTGGCATTAGGCACAGGTCTTCCTGGAAACTTGATTCGAAATTTTCATCCTGTTTCACAACAAGACTTTCTGCTTTTCATTTACGAATTAAGGATATACACACTTTCGTGCAATGTGAATTGGTGTCTAGGCATGACCAACAATCACAGTAATCACAATACTAACGTCTAAACTTTGCAGATACACATCCATATGAATGACAAAACATGTGTGAACTAACGATATGAGTCAGCGGAGCGGGGTATTGCGAGGTCCACTCGCTCCGTACCTGACCAGCCAAATGACACCACAGTTTGTCGCGATTTTCGGGGCGCACCAAGATAATGACCATGTAGTTCAATTAATATTGTGTTACTTGATCCAATTCTGTGCATGGCTAATTACTAATCTATAAGTATAGCAGTGGCGACTGGCAGATAATTGTTATGGGTTTTGTCCATTTTCATTGGGGGGGGGGGAGGGAAGACTGCTTGATATCAAAGAAAACTGTATTCAATTGCGCGGTAAAACGGATGTACCTCATTCATCCCGATTGCCGCAGTTCAGAGAACATCACATTGTCACTGAATCACCGGATTAAATAGTTAGGCTACATGAAAACCTTTACAAGAACAAAACAACATAAGTTATAATACGAGTGCGAGAAAGAACCGTGAGTGTCACAAGCATGCGCAACATTGCAAGACATGACTTAGTATCGGCAGTTGACGGAGCATCTCAGATGTCTCCATCCACTCCTCGGCTCCCTTGTTGCAATCAGCGGACAACGACGAGCCGAGTTAACTGTTGGGTTAGGACCTACTCGCTCTAGCATCTCAGCCATACCCTTCACTATTGAGATATGGTCGGTGCTCGGGCCTGGTTCCTAGCCGGTTGGCGCGTTTTGCTTTCTCAGACATTTCACAGTTACTTTCTATGAGATTTCCTGAATTTATTAAAGAACAGAATTATGAAATCCTATACATATAAAAGGAAACGTACAGCTTTTATTACTAAAAATATTATTACGGTATTAATTGTTTTTCTTGAATTAATCTGGTCGTTGTGCAATACTGCAACCTTATTACTGACCACCACTGAAGTATAGGAAGAATTTTGCACTGAACAAATTTTTATTTGTACAGATTTTTAACAATGGACTGAATGAAGTCTTGCAAGTTTCTTTAAGAATTTTACACCTATTTTCATTGGAAAACGTTAATGTAGGCCTATTTTAAAAGTTTTAATCTAATGTAGTATGATACGTGAATGAAAATCCACATGATACGTGCTAGAGAGTATTTTTAGAAAGTGTTCGCATAAGGACTGTTGAAGGTGCATATGCCGAAAAATTTATCCACCCTATAAATAATATAATATTAATTCTAAATGAAAGTAGAACGCGGTTTATACACTTGCATCAGCATTGAAATGAGGAAACCTGGTCAATACTGCACCTCATATAAGTTAGGCAATGTGCTTAAGTACATAAATATGTGTTTTTATTTATTGCTCTTTTTATAAACGGTTGCTATGTTCTGACAGTGCTTGCGTCTCGTTGAACTGTCAACAAGGCGTACCCGAGCGGCACACACTGCTGATTTTTTAAAAATCATCGGGACGTGTTTGCTGTAACCATTGTAAAAAACCATTGATCTGGATGCGTTAGGCTATAACCATTGTCAAAAACCATTGGATTAGACAAAAGGAAGGTTAGAATGGTCGGGTGTAGGTTCGGCCTAGGCGCGTGCAGCTATCGGGGCACGGTCGATACAAAACCAATTGATCTGGGTGAGTTAGGCTGTAAACATTTTCAAAACCACAGTTATGCAGGGGGAAAAACCAAATATTTATCACAGTTGATCATAGAACCGTCGATTGAAATTACAGATCGTTATGAGCCAATTTCCGCAATCCATGGTGAAGAAACGATTCGATTCGGTGCACGATGTAATGAACTGAGTGGTGCGCACGAATGATGTGCACTAGAGACAACTGGGCGCTTCTTTGCTTTTCATTGTACTATAAGGGCGAGGTTGGCAGAACTGTCATTTATTTATTGATTGGTGCCTTTATTGTGGCGAAGTTAGGGCTCTAGACCCTCTCTTACACTTAACCACACACAGTGCAACTTACATGAATACTCAAATATGATATACTTAACCTACCAAACTTAAATACTAGGAAAACTTAAATACTAGAATTAAATTAAATTAAATTGGTGACTGCGTGATATTAACATTTAAATGACATACATTTTTTTACAAAATTATACTATGGTCATTCACTCACACATTCATACACAAATTGTTCTAGTTGGCCTACGGATTCAAGAGGAAATCTTTACGTGCACGTTTTGAAAGTTGTTAGGGATGTACAATTTCTAACGTCACGAGGACAATTATTCCAAATTCTAGTTCCCGACATGAGGAAAGAGTTACTGAAGGCAGATGAATGATGTAGAGGAATTGCAATTATAGATCCAGATCGTGTGTGACGATCATGAAAGGAAGAAAGAAAACTAAAATTACAAGAGAGATAGTGAGGTGTACTTTCATTGAGAAGTCGATAGATGAGGGTACATATGAGCAGGTTTATTTGTTGTTCTACTTTTAGCCAGGAAAGTAAATCATAAAAAGGAGACACGTGTGAGGAAAATTTAAAGGAGAAAATAAACCTAATGCAGGAATTTAAAGCTCTGTTTTGATGACGATTGATTTGAACAATAGCGTTGACAGCAGTAATTTTCGCCATATAAGTCGTGGACCTATTTGGGATGGCTGGGTGGATCACAGACAGTGGAGGAAGAAATATCTACTAAAACATCGCTCCCTGATTTATTTCTCATCGTTTCATAAGGTATTTTGGCTGATTCATGTATTGTAGAGAATTTCATCGTTCGTTCTATCTTCATTCAGAGCTACCGTTGATTTCAATTTGAATCGTCACTACTGAACCTCATATGCGTGCTCAAGTTTGTAAATATATGTTTTTATTTATTGCTACTGTATTTTAAAAACGGCTGCCATGTTTCGACAGCGCTTGCATCTCGTTCAACTGTCATCAAGGCTAACTCTAGCGGTACGCACCAGGGTGCACATATTGTTCCCAAAGTGTGAGATCTAAAATCAATGTTGAAAAAAAAAGTGGGATACAATATCACTGTTGATCAGAATTAACCATTGTCAAAAAACATTGGATTGGAAAAAACGAAGGTTAGAGTGGTCGCGTGCAGCTAGCGGGGCACGGTTCACACAAAACCATTGATCTGGACGCGTTAGGCTGTAACCATTGTCTTGAACCATTGGATTGGACAAAACGAAGGTTAGAAGGTAGGGTGTAGGTGCGGCCTTGGCAGCGCGCGGTTTACACAAAACCATCGATCTGGACGCGTTAGGCTGTAACCATTGTCAAAACCATTGGATAGGACAAAACGAAGGTTAGAATGGTCGGGGATAGGTGCGGCCTTGGCCGAGCGCAGCCAGTGGGGTACGGTTGACAAAAAACCATTGATCTGGACGCGTCAAAAACCATTGGATTGGACAAATCGAAGGGTGTTGGTGTGGCATTGTACCATAAGGGCGAGGTTGGCAATACCGGTTTGATGATGATTGATGTGGACAATGGTGGCCACAGCTGGAATTTTGCCTATATAAGTCGTGATCCTTTTTGAGATGGCTGGGTGGGTCACAGACAGTGGAGGAGGAAACATATTTTAAAACATAATTCCCTGATTTATTTCTCATAGTTTGATAAGGTATTTTGGCTAATTCATGTACTATAGAAAATGTTATCGCTCGTTCTACTTTCATTCAGTGCTACCAATATAATAGGGAATACAACAATTTTGTGTTGAAAAGTGGAAAGGATCTTTTGAAAAGGCAATATTTATTTAACTAGTGATAGGCTGTAACCATTGTCAAAAAACATTGGATTGGACAAAACGAAGGTTAGAGTGGTCATTTTTTTTTTTTTTTTTACAAAACAGCACAGTTTGTGTAACGTAGAAAATATGAGAACAACATGTTTTTGCAGATGACTCACTGTATTCTGTTCAAAACAAACTGGGAATTAGCATGTTTTATGTATTGTCGGGTATGCCATGCTTGATATTATAAATATTGCAATATGAAAACTACTCTAGGGTTACTCTATATCAAGTGTTTGTTACTAAATTATTACCACATCATCATGCCCCTATATGAATCATCAACAACAACAAGTTTCCTCTTTTGTAAATGTTTTCATGGCTCATGACTTCTGCTCTGTTCCATTTCAGTGGGTAACCTTTTCTGTCATAGGCATGCCATTACTAGCCTGTTTTCTTATCACGGATGAAAACTTTCTGTGGCTAGTTGTTGTTGTTGTTGTTGTTGTTTTGTTAGTGGGTTAGGACATCACTGTCATCAGCCATGTGTACTTGGATATGGGTAGAATTTGTATGTGTGTATTGTTATGCTAGAATTGGGAAGGTCAGGTACCGGTATTGTAGTTTTAAGGGGAGGAACTACGAGGTCATCTGCCCTTGGGAAGGAGGTGACCATGGTCTTCTGCTAGGAACAATCCCAGCATTTACCTGGAGGAGAAAGGAGAAATCGAACCCACTTCTTCTCAGTTCAGTTTTAACTCATGAGGCTGAGTGAATTTCGTTTCACACTAAAATCAGAATTGTATTTTTAGGGGCAGATGACCTCGTAATTTCGCCCCTTAAAACAACATTAATCAACAATAACTAACTAGAATTATTTTTCTCGGCAGAGATGGGAATCGAACCTAGAACTTTGGACAGATATGATTGACTATACTGTAGATATTAATTTCCGTTTTAACTGTTACAAATTAATTAGTTATTTGTTGTTGTGTAGTCGACATCTCACGTTAAAATGGGGTGAATATTTTTCAAGTTTTCTATTGAATTCTTCTATATATCGCATTTATTGAGACATCAGTGTTTTCGGTCAAGTTCACACTCGCAAGGTTCGAAATGCATACTTATCGATTATGATCGAAAACGTCGATTTATTAGCTAGAGTAATGTATCGATCGCATCAACTTCTGACCATATGTTTCATTAATGGTTACGTTATTTATTTATTCGCGTCTGTAGAACGTAATTTGACACATAAACACTCAGTCGCGTTTCCTCACAGGTTGTTCATAGCAGCCGTGCTGGGTAGCGCGCTCGCTGACGGCCGGAAGGCTATGACGTCATAAATTGTATCGCAAGGCTTTCTCTCTATAGGTGGTGTTGGTAGAGTGGCCGGCATGTACGGCTCGGGGTCCACAGGCGACGGAAGTTGGCAGTCAAGTGCAGTAGTCGACCCTGACAATGAGGTGTGAAGCGTCAGGGGACGTATCCCGTAGGCAGCCTCGGAAGCAGCAGTGGAAGCAGCAGTGGTGGTGGTAGAGGTATCGCCAGACGAAGTGGCAGAAACACAAGGTTTCATGGAGCGTTCACCTGCTGGAGGCGTATTAGCCTTACGGGCCACCTTGATCTGCTCGGATTCCATATCACGATCCGGCGAAGAGTCAGAGTCCGAGAGCCGAGACGACCGGGTAACCGTGCGTTTAGAAGATGGCGGCGGCGGCATGACAGAGATAAGAACTCGTTGTACTTTGAGAACAACACTCGTACACTCGTAGTAACACCGGTCGAAACTTGAAGATAGAGTAGCACAAACACAGAAACTGGTTGACGGTCAGCGTGACGTAGTAGCTTTGATACTGTTGAGAGTCTCACATGGAGTGACCGGGCTTTCAACCACGGACCCAGCGGTGAGAGGCCGGCGTGCTGCCGCCTAAGCCACGGAGGCTTAGCTTACTAACTAACTAAAGTGTGTTATTTCATTACCACGGCCGGGCAGTGGTCGGGCCGTCGGCTAAACGAGTAGCCCTTAGGCCATAGAAAAGGAGATGATAGTATGAATAAAGAAAATAATTGATCGAAAGGTATCGCATGTGTCGTACATACAGGAAAGAAAGAGAGAGCTAGAGCTTAGAGTGGTCTCCGCTAGGGTTCTCTACCAGCTGTGTACACTGGAGAGGAGCCTGGTTAGGACACTTTGTTTTATACATAAACGTTTGAACTGACGGTGGTTTTGAGGTCTGGGGGATGTGAAACGCCAAGATATGTCGATATATTCCGGAAGTCGAAACATGGTACCCATTGCAATAGTTAGCTTGCTAATGAAATCTACCTTGGAAGTACCGTATCTGCTTCACCGCGTGCGCTTCTTAGCCCTACTTTACAAAACTACCACTAGATGGCAATACACTCATACCAACTCCACTGCCATCTACTGTCTTATATCTAAAGCATAGAAAAATCAATGTTGACCGGAGTTCCCGCTGCGTCGCGCTGTGTCTGTAACTAGTCGCTATCACCACTGTGTAGTCGAAGCAATCTCAGAATGAACACAGAACAAAAGTTTTGTACCAAAGTAGCCCTGAAACTCTCGTAATCAATTAATTTTAACTTGCTTTGACGAATAAAATTATTTCGATGTGTGCATTGCTTAATAGGGCAACAAATATTCAGAACATTATATGCATCATCGCATTGAATTAGAAACACTCATACATTCCTGATGCATCCTGTAATATAAGTAACCTCATTAATGAAAAAGGAAGTCGCTGTGTTCTTCTATCTAGTGCTCTGGACCGTCACGATACATCAAAGTGCTACGAAATTCACCGCTCATCAACCATTTTCAGCGAGGAAACTCTGGTCATCAGCACCTTCATCTGCATTTTCCAGAATTTTCCAGAACATTCACGAGCTTACCAGATCATACGAGATAGTATCCATACGTCATGTCGGACTCCGGCAAACAGCCGGCACCTCAGAGACGGCTGTCGCAGAGCATATTCGACTCACCACCGACGCCACAACATACCATGGAATCTCAACAGATAAAGTGCTCTCGCACTACATCGGACGCAGCTAACAGCCCTACTTCACAGGCCAAAAGAAAATGCGGTGATGAGATCTCTTCAGGCTCCACATATACATCGTCTTCAGCTCCAACTTCGGCAGAACCAACTGGGCCTTCGGTGAGTGGAATTGACTTTTTGCCTTTTGAAAATCGTCAACTAGCACCACTTCAACTGCCAAACCTTCCACCACCATCAATGGCTATACCCACAGCTTCATATATGCCAGGCACTCTTCGCTCATACGCTGTGGCAGCCCAGAACCCAGCTCTACATCCTCAAGTTCGCCAGCGAAGCGTTATAAACCCAAACCCCCTTCCCTCACCTGCATTCTATGTCATCAAGCTTACCGACATTGACCTCGCTAAGGCAAACCCCCGCACCCTTTTCACAATCATTTCCTCCTTTACCCCTGACCTCGCCTCCTACCGCCTGGAGTTACAACGCACCCGCGAAGGGTATAATATCAAAACTGCAAAGCCCTTCTACCAGCACCTAACGAACACCATTGGTCTAGCACAGTTCGGCCCTCGTACCCGTGCCAAAAACCTATCCAACTTCCAGCCTCCACGCCCTAACCCCCCTCCCTCCCGCCCTACCCCCCTCCTCTCGGTCGTCGCCTATGGTGTCGACCGGGAATACTCAGAAGAAGATGTCGCCCAGCAGCTCGGCCTTCAAGGACTTACCATCTTCCGTGTGGCCAGGATAAGGAACAACACTGGCCCAACCTCACTTGTCCGGATCCTCAGCCGTGACACCGGGTCTCTGGACGCTCTTCTCCGCGATGGGGCCATCATCTTTGCCCGTCGCCATCGAGTGGAGCCTTCCCGTGCAGCCGCCCCCCAGAGGATGCGATGCGATAAGTGTCAGCGATATGACCACGCCCCGGGAGCACCCTGTGTCCATGCTGAGGTATGTGGTATCTGCAGTCAGGAACACCCTACATCTATGTGCCAAAACAGAACCTCCCCTAAATGTATCAATTGCTCCCTTCCTCACCCGGCCTTCAGTTTTAAATGTAAAAGCCGACCTGATCCCATTCCCACCCAGCCTGAAACCGTCGTACCAGTAGTTTCCCAAGACCTACCTACCCCAGCTCCCTCCTCCGCCCTTCCCACCCCTAGTACCGAAAACATTATTCGCTTCATTACCATGGTCCTACAGAATTGTCTCCCATTCCACCGTCCTCTTGTCCTCAACCAAGTTCAAATGGCGGCTCGGTTGATATTCAACACTCATTTAGACATAGCCTATGCGGGTAATAGGATGCACTTTGCATTCGTCCCGCTAGCGAGTGTTCCCCTTCTTAACTAATCATGGCGCTTAAAATATACTATGACAACATCCGCTCTGTCACCTCCAACCGGCCGACCTTTGAACTTTCCCTTTTAGAGCACTCCCCGGACATATTTATCCTCAACGAAACTTTCCTTGGTCCCTCCCACCGGCTGTGCCTCCCCCCGTATGTCGTCTACCGAGCGGATCGGCCGTACGGAGCGCGGCTTGCGGGCGGGGTAGCGGTCGGTGTTCAGCGTAACCTTACAGTCAAACGTCATTTCTATACCTTTCCTCATCATTTCACAGAATACCTAATCCTTGAAATTTTTGCCCCCTCCAAGACGTTCACCGTAGCTACCCTTTATCTATCCCCAAAGACCCCTCCCCCTATTGCTTTTCTCCAATACCTTGATCGCACCTTTCCCAATTATTTTCTAGCAGCTGACATTAATATCAACTCCTACACGGTGCAAGAACAAACTATTTTCCACAATCTCCTTCATAGTATCCGTGGAGTGCTCGTTCCCTTTCCCTCGCCCACAATACCCTCAACAAATTCTACCCCTGATGTCATGATCATTTCCCCAACCCTAACCCCTCACCCTCTAGTCCGTATGCTTCCATCTATTGGTAGTGACCATGTTCCAGCTCTGATCTCGATACCCCACATCTTTCCCCGCCCAGATGCCCCATACCGGCCCCCTCCTACTCGACGTTTTACAAAGACCAACTGGTCTGAGTATCGAGCCACTGTTACTGATCTCCGCACTCCCCACACCTCCCCGACATCCCTACCAAATCTTCTCACACTAATCGCCGAAACTGAACATGCTCTCCTTACTGCCGACCGGCTTCATATCCCCCGCCACTCTTACCACCCTACCAAACCTCCTATACCCCCAAAGGCCCTTAACCTTTTACGCATAGCCCATGACTATTATCGAGCCTATCTCCGCACCCGAGATCCTGACACCCTCCGCCAACATCGTCGCCATCTCCGTCATGCCAAATCTTATATCCGTGCTATTAAACGCAAAACCTGGAACGATGCATGCACCCGTCTGGATGACACACCCGATCCTTCTAAATTTTGGTCTACCTTTCAACGCCTCACGAAGTCTCGTCCATCCCACCCTACCTACCCCATTTATACCCCCACCTCAGTTCCCACTACTCCCCTCGAAAAGGCTAACCTTTTTGCATCTCACTACTACCATGTTTTCTCTCCAACCAACAACCCCCAATTCCAAAATCCAAATGATGTGCTTATCCAACGTCTTCATGACCCGAAACTTACACCTGACCTCCAACCTTCCTTCGCTCACTTTACTAACATTGATTACTCTCATCCTCTTAATCATCCCATTTCTCCTTCTGAAATCACATCAATTCTTCGCCATCGTAAAAACACCGCTCCAGGAACCGATACCATTACCTACTGTAACATTTTTAATATAAGTTAACTGTGGTGTTAACTATTGTGGTTCAATAAAAACAAACATGATAATAATAAATAATATACACTGTGGTGTGACCTTACCTGTGATAGTGTAATATAATAAGTTGTTGAGCGCCAGATCCCTATTTAAGACAGTGAATCGAAATTTATTGATTTAACCTCGGCTATCAGCAGTAGAGTCGAAACCACTTACCCGGGCCGTAGTGAGACAAAGTCATCTAACCAATCCGTATTTAATCAAGGAGTATGATTGCCTTAAAGTACTAACTACAATGAAAGAAATAGGCATTACGTTGAAGAGAATGAATTTATTGACTCAAGAACAAAATATTAATAAAACAGAATAGTGATAGTCACACAATTGAATTTAAAATTACTCAATGCGGCAATTAATTTAAAAGGAACTGAACATTTAAAATGAATTGAAAGTTAATTGAAGTTAATTATAATAGAGACGATAGTTTTATTTAATTGTTTGCTCACCCATTCGAAGATTCGTCATATTTAAGAACTGATCGATGATCTCGATGTTACGTCGCTTATGTTTAAAAAATGATGTGATATCTCAATTACTATGAAATATCCTCATTAAATACGTTGCCATCTGTAGAAAGACTCTTGATCAGGGATATAACCCATTATGTATTGATATAGATTTCGGCAAGACATCGTACTTTGCCCACTCTGTTTGCTCAGTTCATTAAGACCCAGAGAGCAAGGTTACCACTTCCTCCCTTCATTGATATCTATTGATGAATGGATGTCTTGTCGAGTGCAGGTATTAAAAACTTCCTTGTCACGTGGTGTCACATCCCCCACTCTAGAAGCAAGCTACCCTCTCTTCTGTGTTCATTCCTCCACGAGGGCTAGTTGCACCATAACTAGTAATCTTTTGACGCGTACGTACCGTAGAAAATGGCGTGTTGGTTACACCATAGTGGGTTTCTTGGCATCTCAGGAAAATGACGCAGTTTGCCGTGGTGAAATTATTACTACGTCGTTCAGTTTGTGACGCATTGGGTTGATCCTTATTGGCAATCTTGTTGCAATATATATATTACTTCGTCTCTTTACAAATAATTGTTAATACAAATATTTCTGACTATAATAATAAAAACCGCTTACAATTATCTGATATAAAAATCATCTCATGGATGTACTAATTAATAATAATAATAATAATAATATGATAAATGAATAACCCTTTAAATATAATAGGTATGGGATCGAATCGTTACACTACCGGCACCTCCAAGCCGCCCCCCCCCATTCTTACCCATGTTCTTTCCCTTATATATACCACAATGCTATACACCGGTTTTTATCCCACCCACTGGTGTAAAGCTTCCATCCTTCTTTTCCTGAAACCCCACAAAGCTCCCTCTGATATAAACTCCTACCGCCCCATAAGCCTTCTTCCAGTACTATCCAAACTATTCGAACTAATCCTTGCAAAACGAATCAGCTCCTATCTCGAACCTCTCCATTTACTACCCGAATCCCAAGCCGGCTTCCGTGCCCACCGATCGACGCAAGACCACCTTTTCCACTTAACCGCTTCATTGTCCGCTTTCATGAAACCTCGCCGCACTGCTGCTCTCATATGCCTCGATGTAGAGAAAGCTTTCGATAAGGTCTACCACCCCGTACTCTTATACAAACTCCGACATCTCCCCATCCCCTCTTCCCTTATCCGTCTGTTATATAATTTCTTATCACACCGCACAGCCTCTATCCGAATCAAATCTGCACATTCCTACACCTTCTCCATTCGTGCCGGCGTCCCCCAGGGGTCACCACTTTCCCCCTTACTCTACCTTTTATTTACCCACGATATTCCACACCCACCTCCCCCACTACGCCTTTATCAATTTGCTGACGACCTAGCTATCCTCGCCCTCGGTCACACTGCCCCCAAACTACAAAATCTTCTCCAATCCTACCTCAACACTCTTCAGTCCTGGTTCCTCTCTTCTCATATAACAGTCAATGCTCGGAAAACCCAATTCATAGTCTTTAGAAGAAAATCCCGCCTCTGCCCTCCCCGCCACCGAATCCATCTCACCCTGAACTCTCTCCCTCTTCTCGAAACCAACAAACTCATATACCTCGGTATCACCTTTCAAAACAACCTACAATGGACCCACCATCTCCGCCTCCTTACCAGCCGCGCCCTTCATCGTCTAACTGCTACCCGCTCCCTCACCGGCCATACCTGGGGCCTGAAAGCCCCTACCATCATCCGTATATACCGTGCTTTCATCCTCCCTGTCCTACTCTACGCTTCCATGTCCTGGCTCACCGCGCCCCCTCCTCTTTATTTTAATCTGCTAAAACTTGATCGTCATGCCCTCCGCATGGCATACCGCCTACCTTATGACACACCATCCGCTGATTTTACCACCCTCTATACCTTTCCTACGATTATCACTACTCTACATAACCTACGCCTAAAGTACCTTACCCGTGCTCGTCTCGCAAACCTCCCATTCTTTTCCGAAGCTCTATCTGTCTCTCCCCTTGCCCAAGATATCCTCAATGACAACCGCACCCCTGCAAATTCTCATCTCTTTCCCCCACCCATAACCTAGTCTCCTCAACACAGCTCAGCTCTCCACCCCCAGCTGCCTTTGGCTATGAAACACACGTCGCTTCATCTACTTTCCGCGCGCTCCTGGGGGTGGTGTCAACCCAGTCACGTTGAAGTCCAGTGAGTGTTCGGCGCATAGCCTTCAAAGATATCGCTTTCATTAGTCGCATCTCTCCGATAACCCATTCAATGTACTGCCAGTGAAAAGTGCTCCATATCCGTGTGATTGCCCCCAGTGATTATACTTCCCCAAACAAGTGTATTCTTTAAACTATGCTTAAAAAATCATACGATTATGGACAAAGAAAGAACAAGAAACTAGGATAAATCCAAGGAACTTTGATTGAAATATGTATATATATGTTTTGTATTTATATATCAGTGTACATTTGTTTTTTGCCCACATATCGTTATTATGTTTTGTGCCTTCTGTATGTAACATTGTGTTGAACAATAAATGGGGGTGTGAGTGGGGCCTCGGCCCGGGCGGGGTGTTGTGTTGGGCCTTTCCTTGGGGGGTCTCCTTTGTTGGTCGGGGTGACCTCTGCGCCACCAAACAGAGAAATCATTAAATTCACGCATGTCCTGACATGCTCCCAGCAAAATAATTTCATTAAAATTAAAATAACAAATATCCAATGGCCTAAGGGCTACTAGTCTAGCCGATGGCCCGCCTGCTCCCGCGCTTCGCGCGGAAGCAGGAATTGAAATAACAACTAGAAGAAGAAGAAAAAGGAAGTTACTCAATTCGCTCAAATTGTCCTATATCCTATAATTGGATATCATAGGTGTGGCATCGACATCAAAGGAAACCTTGCAATCGTCCATTGATAAACTTACCACATGGGCTCAAGAAAATGATATGACGATAAACTGCACCAAGACAGTAATGCTGGCATTCCGTAAAGGCGGGAAACTATCCGCAGATGAGCATATACTACTAAATGGAGAACCCCTAGTCAATGTAAATCATTTCAAATACCTAGGAGTAGTAATGCAAATGCAAGGGAACGTATTCACGCGACATGTCAGGGATAGAACAACATCCGCCATAAAAGCAATGCAAGACATAATGCAACTGGGAAATCTATCTTTACAAACCGCAATGAATTTATTCAGAACGAAAATAACTCCAATAGTGACATACGGCATTCAAATAACTTGGGATCATTTGACACAAAGTAACCTTCGAGAGATAGAAAGAGTTAAGTCTACTTTTCTAAAGAAAATTCTGCACTTATCAAAATACACGCCATCTCGTCTAACGTACGTACTAGCAAGGGAGACTTTCTTCATAGAAGACCTGCGTTTGGAGAACTCCCTACCATCAACAGTGCAATACCAGAGACTGATCGAAGAACTAAACCTCAAGCGTAATGACATATGGCCTGATTTCTATTCCACAGAAGCTCTTATGTCGACGGACTGGATGAATGCCAACTTTGAACTGCGGCATACGATCACCCGTTTTGCAGTCCACGGTTTTCATTTTAAGATATGCACAGCAAGAGGATTTCATGACCCAGGCCCCCAATGCACCTGCTCTCTGTGTGGTAGTGCTTGTGATAGATATCACGCCATTTCCTGCGCCCAGAGGAAAGTATCGCTAACACGCTTCTGCTGCGAATAACTATATATATAGCAAAGAACCTGTCAGACACTTTGTATATAGACACTTTGATGAGTAAGATTTAAGTTATTAGTTTTGTATCTCTGCATGGCTATTTGCTGCAATAAATGATTATTATTATAATTGGATATCAATTTTTGTAAGACCGGGTTGAGTTTCGGGAAACCAAGCTCAACCTCGGTCAATAATAATGAAGAAGAGAAGCATGTGGTGTAGCGTAGCCGTTAATCTCGAGTTAATGAGCCACGGGACCTCCCTTTTTACGTGGATTCCGATCCACAGGACGTGGCATTTCACTTCGAAAATCTCACATGACACCAACATAGATGTTTAGGGACAATTAATCGCTGGTAGAAACTATATACGATCATTTGTCACGGACTCTCAAAAATCACACTTATATCCTGTTTGATCCAGACCAATTGCAACCTGTACTATGCAGGGTAACTTAACAAAACTACGTAAATAGCGGGGAGATTCTCGAGTGACCATTCCCAATTGCATGGCGGCTCACGATTGGTATTCTAACCAGCGGACTTGTAACTAATGGGACGTCCGTAATATACGCACATTATTGTCATCCTAAGGGCCACAAATCAGAATGACTGCCCAATACCTAAATCTGTATTTGATGTCAAGAGATTCCTTTTCTGTAGAAATGCCTTCCTTGCCTGAGCCAACCTAATTTTTATATCCTCTTTGCTTCGCCCATCACCGATTACTTTGATTTCGAACCAACAGAAGTGTCCTACTTTCTTTAGCTTTTCACCTACCAATTTGAGATCCAAAGGGGTTCTTGATTTGTTTCGACTGCGTTCCAATAATTTTGGTTTACATTTCTTAATTTTCATCATGAATTCTTAGCTGAAGACAGAGTCCATACCATTTAAAAACTCATTCATATCCTGTGGTGTGTTGGCTAAGATGACGATGTTATCAGCAAATATCCGAGTGGACATTATTTCTCCTTCAATCTTGACTCCTACTTCGAATTTTTCTCATATATCCTTCATTGCTTGTTCAGTGTAAATATTGATGGTTGGTTGGTTCCTTAGTTCAGGGGCTGCGACAACGCGGTCATGTACCTAGCCCCGTGTACTTTGGGTGTGTGTAGAATATGTCTCATAACCGGTGTTAATTGTGATGGCAGTATTAGTGTGTGTTATCTGTTTTTAAATCAAGTAAGGACTGCAGACATTCAATTTTCAAGTAGTTCCGACTGTTGTTACCAAAAACAACCGTCAACGACAACTAGTTCTCAACTTGGTTACCAGATGCCACCGCAGTCGGCTCTTGACGACGAACAGAGGAACCTAAGAACCTTAGTCAAATGTTTAACCTATATATAATTTAGCTTCACACAGGTGTAATTAGTGAAAGGTCTTTTACATGCCATAAATCTATGACATGGGACCGCCGGCTTTACTTCCCCTCCGAAGGAAGGCATACTGAGGGATTTTTAACGCTCTTAAAAAATCCGACGACTTCGGCCGGGTTTGTACCCGCGATCTTGGGCATAGAAGCTCAGCATGCTAGTAAATAAAGCATAAACAAATTTTGTCTTGAAAAACAGCGTAGATATAAGGAATGTGTATGTGAAAATAATTATGTAGCCTACTGTTTGTTGAAACAGTTAGGTTATAAAAAATCTTGGTTAGTATTAGTTAGGTATTGTAGGGACTTTTTCTATTTCACTAAGGTTGGTTTGTGTTAAGTGTTCCCAAGCTGTAATGTCACCACTGGGGTTATATTTTGTTCTGAGTAGGCCTAGCTGATTTGTGGTTCGTATATTCCCAATTGAAATATCCCAAATCTCCGTCTAAATGGTTAAATGCGCCCCTGATCGACTGATAGCTGGAGCGTGACGTAGCTGCATTTGAATCTTCTCACCACGGGGTAATACTAATTTCAAGTCTGGTTCATGATCCTTGTTATAACCAGGACCATCGTAGGCATGAAATAACCAAGGCTCGCCAAGACGTTGTGGTTAGCTTTTGTATTAACCAAAGTATTTCGAAACGGGAGCGCCGAAATTAGGCGAATTAATACTGATTCCGAGGACATTTTCCTCACATGCATTCTGTAGGAAAAATCGCCTTCCATCTAACGGCAGATATGAAAGGGAACCACCCTTGCAATGCCATTTTGATAGTAAAAGAAATGTAATTGATGCGAAGGCCCAAATATGATGTAACTATGCGAAGGCCTTTACTGATCTCGAGGGCAATGACTTCAACACAGAAATTGCTCACTGTGAAATGAGGTAGCATTGGTGAAATAATTCACATAGATCTTAGTTTTATTGTGAAGGTCCATTTCCTTAAAATTTGACGTAGATAATGCTTGGATTTCTCTTTCGCTGTGGAATATTTAATTTCTTTGACGTAAAACTGGATTAATGGTATTAAAGAGGGTTGATGTTATCTCTGCTGTTCGTGCTGGAGAATGTCAGAATGCTGAATAGATTATTTGAAGAGTGATAACTCCTAGCTGATATATTCTAATAAAGGTTGGCGATACTCGATGAATAGTTGTCCGAGTGCGAGTAGGCTATTTGGTGATCTCCGAGCAGGAAATTGACATTTTATGGTGTAGCCGCCATCTTCAGAAGTGGACTGGTCGAGATAGAGGGTGACAAAAAAAAGTCAATCTTCTCCGACTTTGTCTTCCTTTGATGTCATATGCAAGTTTTAGATAAGTGTGACATACAAACGATTTGTCATAGATACGATGGATGGTGAAACTTAGCGCTTCAGTGAATCTCCAATCCTATTAAAGGGCCCACCTACTTGCTTGCCTGCAAGTTTGACAAGCTCAAAGTGAATCCCTTTGGCCTAGGCTTGGGGAATTTAGCCGCTTTGTGCTATGTTGAAAATACTTTGTTATTCAAGCATACGAAGTATAAATAAATTCAAAATGAGTCGGCAGGATGGAGGGGTGGGGGCTGTTCCTGAGGAACTGACGGATGTTCTGCTAGAATTCACAATAAGCTATTTGCTCGTGCAGCCGGAGGATGTTGTGGATTACGCAGTTGATTTCTTTTGCAAGTTAAGAAAAGACGTGCTACTTCCCTGATCAGATTAGATGCTGAAGGATCTGCTGATGAGTCTGTCATATCAACAAAAGAAGGTGGGTACAGCGTAGCCTGTAGTAAGTTGCATTTGATCGCATGCATTCGAGTGCCTGGGGTTGGTGAGCTGGGGGCATAAAGGAATCATTGGCCTAATAAACTGAGTAGACTGTTTGTAAAAGTCTATTTAGAAGCATAGTAGGTCACTGACCAATGGTATTGGTAGGTAGCAGTTCGATATAGGCTATACAGTCCTACATACTCACTCGATCCCTTATATCGCATTGTGACATGTATTCTGTATTGTATTGTATGTCTACCCCTTATAATTTCCGTTTTTCCAACGTGGTCGGTGATGAGATGCGACGGAAGTCTTTGTGGCGATAGTTTTTACGGCCGGATGCCCTTCCTGACGCCAACCTCATGAGAGGAGTTAATGAGAGATGAAATGAATGATTGGGAATGAAATTGGGCAAGGATTTGGAAGGAAGCGGCCGCAGCCTGTCAGAAGGTACCTTCCCAGCATTTGCCTGGTGTTGAAAATGGGGAAACCACGGAAAACCATTTCAAGGACGGCCGACCGTGGGGCTCGAACCCACGCGTCTACCGAGTCAGCAGAGAGCTTGGCCCCATGACCTAATGCTGCGCTTTAGCCAGCGTAGCCACTACTGTCGGTTGTGACATGTATTCTGTATACGGACCAATAATTTGCCATTTGCTGGACCTAACGTGCTGCATACTGATGGTAGTCAAATGACTAATAGTTTAATTTAATATTTGTCTTACTATGTCATACCTACAGTAGACTAACGGAGCTGCTTGCAAAGCTTTATCAGTGATTCTTCGGGAGTGAACCAGGATCCTACACTTGGATAAATATGTCAATTACATTATTTTCATACCGGTACCTTATTTGATATTTCAACCAACAGGTACGGGGACTAGTATGGAACAAGGAAATACCAATAAAGGCTAAGGAAGTTATGTACAAAGAATATTATGTTCCTATAATGACATATGCAGCAGAAACTTGGACAATGACTAAGAGGGATGAGAGCAGAGTACAGGCAGCTGAGATGAGATTCCTGAGAAGTATGGTCCAGAAAACGAGGAGAGAGACAGTGAGAAATGAATATATTCGGAAAGAACTGGGAGTACAGGAACTAAATTACAAACTGGAGCAAAACAGATTGAGATGGTTTGGTCATGTCAAACGGATGAATGAAGTTAGGCTACCAAGACGAGCACTGGAACGACGGATGACAGGGAAGAGAGGACGAGGAAGACCAAGAATTCCTTGGATGGACTCGGTGAAGAATAGCATTAGAAAACGGAACCTGGATTGGAACACCGTGTCGGAAGAGGAATGGTGGAACGACAGAACTAAGTGGAGAGGAACCATATTTGCCCCCACCCAGTGTGAGCTGGAAAAGGGGAAATGAAGATGATGATGATGATTTGATATATCATGAGTCATTACCGATTGAAGTTCCAGCTCTAGTGTATTTTCCGGGACCTTTCTCAAAGTGCGTTAATTTTGTTAGTAGAGCTCTGAAAATGGTTCCTACTTACTGTGCCACGATATTGAAGCCAATACCACGTACATACTTTAAAAATAAGGAAATTGTCAACATTAACTTTCAAGTAATAAACCTCCCAAAAAACACGTCGCCATGTTTGATTAGGTAATGCTGCCAACTTAACTTCCCCGGCGACTCTCTGGACGAAATTATCGGGGGAAATTACTAATTGTACTACTAGGCAAAACCATTGGCCTGGATAAAGATTATTGAAGGGTGACAAAACCCACGGGTGTTTATATTAGCTAACGAGGGCCGATCTACCTAACCATTATTGTTCAAGGCGAAAACCATTGGTCTGGATGAAAATATTGGTCTGGAAACAATAATGTTGGCACTCTGAAAAATGCAGTGGCACCCTCAAGCGATAAAATGTTCAACTCCTGTATCTTTCTAACATTGGCCATTTATACAGAACATTTTGCAGGTTTCCATGGCGGCGGACACCGGACAATGCACGAGTTATCACTACTGCTCAGGAAATATGTCCTAAATTACGTAAATATGTGACATCATTGTTCATTCGACGGTGGTAATTGCCATGGCTTGTTGTTGCTCTGAAAGTGGCGCATTAGGTCTGTTCACAAGTGAAATTTTGTATTTGATGCACAGGAAGCTTGTAGTTTAACGTGACCGTTAATCTCGAGATCATGAGGCACGGGACCTCCTTTTTACGTGGAATCCGAACCACAGGACATGGCATTTCACTTCGAAAATCTCACATGCAATGACCGGGAATCGAACCTGGACCGCCTTGGTGAGAGGCATACAGCTAGACCGCTGAGCCACCACGCCCCCAAATTTTGTATTTGAGTGAAATGATTGTGTAGAAATGAAATTTTTAATTTCCAATTTTTTCAACCCCATTTTTCAGTTCATAATAACCCCATAGTTTGGTTTCTTAAAACTGAAGTCTCTTTATTCTAGTTCCTAAGTGATGTTTTGTTGCTATAAGCAAGTACTGACAATTACATTACTCTGGCTCGAATAGTTGCCGAAGAAAGGTACAAAATAATTTGAAAAATATCATTGTGAGAAATGAAGGTTAAAAAAATTGTATTTGCATTCAGTATGAAAATACACTTTTTTTAACGCCAGGGAATTAATGTCCTCCATAAGAATAGTGTTCTTCTTGCCTTCTATTCTATGCTGTCTTGCAGTCTGCTGTAGACTGGCTTCAGCATTAGCAATCCTCTTCTGATCTATTTCATACAATATCCGGATAGTGTGTACTCCTGGTTCCATTGTTACCTGTCTTTATTTCCCTCATTAAACCACAACACAGCAATAGAATGTAGTTTTAGGACACCGACCCCACACTAGGTTGTTAAAACTTTCATTATTATTTTGTATCTTCCCATGAATTAGCTCTTTTAGTAATTCTGTGCCAGCCAGAACTCTGAATGTTGGCTTTATTTCATTCATAACTCCTCAGGGAGTGAATGTTTATGTTTGTAAGTGGTTCTATCAATATTGTACTTACACCAGTCATCCTTGGGGCATAGAAAATGCATACGCATCTCATCTGAGGACAGTTTATGGAAATAGATGGCCCATATTGCTTTTGGCATTGCATCTATACTACTGTTATTTTCCCTTATTGCTTTTCCATCGAATACTTGTTGTTGATTGAGTCTTCAGTCTTTTGAATGGTTTGATGCAGCACTCCATGTCTCCCTGTCCTGAGCTAATCGTTTCATCTCTACATAGCTACCACACCCTACATCAGAGGCAATCTGTTTAACATATTCTAACCTTGGTCTACCCCTTCAGTTCTTGTCCTCGACCCTTCCTTCCATAACTAAGCATGCTCTTCCTGGGTGTCTTAGTATGCGTCCTACCAACCTATCTCTTCTCTTCATTAGCAGTCGCCAGAAACATCTCTCCTCTCCCACTCGTCTCAATACCTCTTCGTTTGTAACCCTAACTACCCATCTGATCTTCATTGTTCTCCTGTAACACCACATTTCAAATGCTTCAATTCTCATCTTTTCTGCTACACCAATAGTCCAAGTTTCACTTCCATAGAGCGCCGCGCTCCAGACAAAGGCTTTGAAAAATGACTTCCTAATACCTAAATCTATATTCGATGTCAACAGATTATTTTTTTGTAGAAATGCTTTCCTTGCCTGAGCCAACCTACTTTTTATATCCTCTTTGCTTCGTCCATCACTGGTTATTTTGCTTCCTAAGTATCAGAAGTCTCCTACTCCCTTCAGCTTTTCACCTGCCAATTTGATGTCCATAGAGGTTTCTGATTTATTTCGGCTGCTTTCCAGTATTTTTGTTTTACATTTATTAATTTTCATCATGAATTCTTTCCTCAAGACGGAGTCCATACCATTCAAAAACTCATTCCAATCCTCTGGCGTGTCGGGCAAGATGACGATGTCATCAGCAAATTTCAGAGTTGAAATTATTTCGCCTTGAATCTTTACTCCCACTTTAAATTTTTCTCCAATTTTCTTCATTGCTTGTTCAATGTAAAGATTGAAAAGTATGGGTGATAAGTTGCAGCTTTGCCTTACACCTTTCTGAATACCAGCTTCTCTCTCATGTCCTTCAGCTCGAATGACTGCTGTCTGGTTTCTGTACAGATTGTAGATCACCCTCCTATCTCTGTACTTTATTCCAATCGATTTCAAAATGTCAAACAATTTAGTCCAATCAACGTTATAAAAGCCTTTTCTAAGTCTACAAATACCATGAACGTTCTCTTATCTTTCGTTATTCTAAGACTTCCGTTGTTCACACATTTCTCCTGAAATCAAACTGATCTTCACCCAACTCCGTTTCTATCTGGCTTTCCATCCTCTTGTAAATTATTCTTGACAGGAACTTTGAAGCATGAATAATCAAGCTGATTGTACGGAAATCTTCACATCTGTTAGCTCCTACTTTATTCTTTATAGGGATGATAACATTCGTCTTGAAATCAGAGGGTACATCACCTGTCTCATAAATTCTACACACCAAGTGAAATAACCAGATCAGACCTTCATCTCCTATGCAGCGTAGCACCTTAATCGGTATATCATCTATGCCTGGTGCTTTGTTCCCGCTTAAGTCCTCCAATGCTCTGTCAAATTCTGATCTCAATATTAAATCTCCTTTTGCATTCTCATCAATTTCCTCTTTCCTTTCCATTACATGTTCTTTTGAATGCTCACAAGTTTATGGTCCTAAGCATGATCCACGTATTGCCTTTTCACCAATAGACTGCCTTTCCTGTAGTTGTTGCGCGTCTTTTTGCTTGGTATCGTTCATAAGCTTTGAGCCATTCTTTCAATTCTTTGTTGATGTGTAATTTTATACGTAAATTGCCGTCTGGTTGGTTTCTCTCCCCTTCACAAACATGATTAGTGTGCTATTTGGATAAAATACTTAAGTATTACATAAATAGAAAATAAATTTTCCAAGTAAGCACCGTGATAAGAACTTGGCATTACATCATCGATTGACACATTTCTCTTCTCAGTAAATATTAGTTACTAACCCAAAAAACATAAAAAATTCCTCTCGGCTCGCCGGAAGGTGGAGGTAGACTTCACCGGCAAACTAGGGTGTAGGCTGTAATAGGCAAAATATGCAGGTTTTCGTAGACGATTAGGCCTCATTTATTGCTAGAAAGTATTTTACAATTGGAGCTTAATTAACTTATTTTTAGCCTACTTTCAATTTTTGCAAAAAAAAATGAAAGGAGACTTATGAGATCAACACAGGGCCAAAAATTGTGTGTCTGTGTGTGTGTGTGTGTGTGTATGTGTGTGATTGTGTGTACTCTGAATGTCTGCCCCCCCCCCCTATCAATTCGAACACGGTGAAACCTAATAAACGCGATTTGGTACTGAGGTAGCACTGGTATAGGGCACCTCAGTGTCAAGTTTTATATTGCCGCCATCTTTACCAAAACGTAATGGCGGCCCCCAAATGTTCAAAGCTTAAATCAAATTACGACTAATCTAATCATCTGATCTCTACCAAATTTTGCAACAACATACCTTCGACCGATTTTGCCCATTAACGAACTCGACCGAGATTTTAAAGGGATACATATTATGTAAATAATTCAAAGTGGTTGGTGCATAATTATGGCAGTTATCGTGTCCACAATAAACTGATAGGTATATTAATAAATTATATATAAACTTTTGAACTGACTGTGGTTTTAGGGTCTGGGGGATGTGAAACGCGAAGATCTGTCGACATTTTCCGGAAGTCGAAACATGGTAACCATTGCAATAGTTAGCTTTCTAATGAAATCTACCTAAAAGGAAGTACCGCCAACGTATCACCTTCTCCGCGCAGTATATTACGCCAGGGGGATTACAGTTCATAGGGAGCGCGTGGGTCGGGGTAAGGCCCTGTACTGGATGTTCTGCCAACCAATGAAGAATTAATTTTAGCACCAAGGTTCCGTAGTTGGCACTCATGAACACTCATATCAAACCGACTGTCTGTTTGGATGGATTTTCCTCGTGGTGTTGTTGGTTGTTTTGATTTGTTCAGTATTTTGATTATTTATTTGAATTGAATTGAGAGTCAATCATGCCACTGCAAGGGAAGAAAAATTTCCAAGCACCGGGATGTAAGAATTATAATGATAGTAAGAACAATACGGCAATTTTCATCTTCCTGGCTTGACCATGTGTAGAACTAGTGGGCAATATGGACTACTCTCGAATAAAAAAAATATAGAGAATGTGTGCTTTTCATCTCTTGTTTGTTTTCTTACCCATTCTCCTTTGCGTTGCAATAAAATTTGTTGTTTAGGGCTACGGGGAGGGATGGGTGGCAGCCGGTATGCTAAGCAAAAAGTGAGGTTATGGCAATATAGTGTGTGCATTTAGACAGTTTTCTTTACATTCATCGAATATCCCAACAATTCTGTAGAGTAGGAGAGACTTTTTAATTAGCCTAAACGTGAATTGAGCTCTAGAACGGCATAACTGTGTCCTTCGTGACAAATCTATTGCCAACATTGATATATATCAAAATGTATTATTATTATTATTATTATAATTATTATGCAGTTGTTTCATTCCGCCGCATGGCTATTGCCTCTGCGGCGGCGGGCCCCCTTAGACGGTTTCGCCGTCTCTTCGGGCCAGGGGATTAAGGTTTTTGAGAGGGGTGAAATTTTGGGGATGGGTGGGTTTGGTGTTAGGATTGGATGAAAGTGTGTTGGAATTTAGGTTTGGGGCAATGCGGTGGAGTTTGAAGATGGGCTTGGGCGATGTTTCGCTGTTGAGAAGGGAGAGTTAGATGCTAGGTTGGGGAAGAAGGTGGAGAAGGGGGATTGTGTGGTTTGACATGGGTAGTGTTTAAAAGGTCGGATATTTATGACCAACAAAGAAAACATGGAATTACTGCTGCAACCGCCAAAAGTAGGCTGTGTAACTTATATTGCTCGGAGGTTTTTTTTTTTTTTTATGAAAAGGATGTTGTCGATGACGATGGACCAGATAAGTATGTTCGCTGAGATGAAGAAGAGAATGATAATACGTTAAGAGAGAGAAAGAACAAATGAAAAAGAAGAAGAGAAAAAGAAAAGGGGTAGTATAGCTGGTGCTATGGGGGATGCGGCGAATTAATGAGATGAGATGTGGAGTAGTAAGCGTATGAAGTGAATCTAGTTTTTTTTTTTGGTGATGAATGTAAGGGATAAGATGGAAATAGTGGGTGATGCGTGCGGGGTGCAGAAGAAGAGTGATGCCGTAGAAGGAAAGAAAGAGAGAGAAACTGATAGAAAGAAAAAAGGAAAGAAAGAAGAAAGATAGAAAGAAGAGAAATAAAGAAAACAAACGGACCAATAGCATATCTGCTGGGACGGTTGTACTAACGAATTAAGGGGGTAGTAGGCTGATGAGGTGAATGGATTATTATAAGATGATGGTGGCTATGGTGCCAGTTGGCGTGAGAGATGTGAGTGTGGAAGACCATTGCGGGAGACGTAAATGGTGGATGAAATATCTTATTATGGCGTATGGTGGTTGTTGAGGTGGTTGGGATGGATATGTAATGCTTTGAGAACTGTAATTTGGATAATGTAATCACATAATGTAAGCCATTTGCTGGTGTTGAACCGTGTGCGAGAGCCAGAGCCATTGGTGGCTACTTGAGCCATTGGTTGCTACTTAAGACGAAATTTATTTAGTATGGAAAAGTAGGGGGTTCTGAAGGCTGTAAGTGGCCTCATCGGCTGACGGGATTTAGTCCGGTGCCGGGAGGAGTCCCTTGAGGGTATATACGCCCATCTTGGTGCGCAGGGGCGTGCGGAGAGATCGTGTCAACAAGGGGCTGACGACAGGGTTGTGTTGAGTGCGCGCCCTCAGGACGTAGCGTCGTTGGAGGATCTCGACGTATGTGGTAAGTGGGGGCAGGGGCATGCGGTCTATGAGATCCGTGGTCCGATAGGTGAAGGGGAGGCGCATGGCCACTCGGACCAGGCGACGCTCGAGTTGGAGGTATGGTGTTAGGGGCCTCTCTGGGAAGCCAGCCCAGGCTGGATGGCCATATATAATGAATGGGCGGATCATTGCCTTATAGGTGTGGATAAGGGTCTTGGTGTTGAGTCCCCATGACGTGCCTGCCAGGCGGCGAAGGAGGTATGCGCGCTTGCGAGCTGCTGGCAGCCTCGCTTTAAAGTGTGGACGAAAAGTATAGTGTTGATCAAATAGCAAGCCCAGGTAGCGTACGGTGGGTGTGGGGATGAGGCGGCGATCGCGGAGATAGAGCCGGAGGTTATCCGGATTGCGTGTAACGCTTGATGCCCGTCTACGAGGGCGAAACAGAATGGTTTGCGTTTTGTCGCCATTAAGGCTGAGGTGCCACCTGTCACACCATGCAGTGAAGCGCTCAAGGTATGGTTGAGTGTGTCCAGTGATGTGCTGGACGCTGACGAAGGGAGCCACTATGGCGGTGTCGTCCGCAAACTGTAGAAGCTGGAGGGGAGAGGTTGGTTGAGGGATATCGGCCACGAAGAGGACGTAGAGAAGAGGGGAAAGGACGGAGCCCTGAGGGACGCCTTGTTCGAAGGGTACGGGTCGGGAAAAGAGGTTATTGATAGTGATTTTGGCTGTGCGGTGTCTAAGGAAGGAGTTGACGAATCTGATGTAGCTGTGGGGAAGATTGAAGTAGTGGAGCTTCAGGACGAGGGCGTCGTGCCATACCGTGTCGAAGGCATTTTGGAAATCGAAGGCTATGAGAAGGGTGGGAGCGGGACGATTGAAGTTGTCAGCGATGAGAGTGGAGAGGCGAAGGAGTTGGTCTTGTGCGGATAAATGAGGGCGGAAGCCGCATTGAGAGAGGGGGAGGAGGTGATGACGAAGAAGGTGGCGGTGGAGGCGCTTGGTAAGGATTTTTTCGAATGTCTTGGAAAGGACGGCGGTCAGACAGATGGGGCGATAAGAACTAGGGGAGGAAAGTGGTTTTCCGGGTTTAGGGAAGAGAAGCATCGTGGCGCGGCGCCACTGGGTGGGATAGAAGCCGGAGCGGAGAAGAAAGTTATAGAGGCGGGTGAGTGCGGTGAGACATTTTATGTAGTTCTCAAGCAACTAAAAACTGAGTTGCAGAAGCGGAAAAACGCATATGGTGAAATAGCAGACAAGTTTTCAATTTTTATCGATCTGTCCTCCTCAACTGAAACAAAAATAGAGCGTGCAAACAAACTTCAGTCATTGTATGCCAATGATCTAGAAAAGTCATTTTCAAATGAATGTGTACATTTTTCTTGTCTGTTGAAGAGTAGTGGAATTAGAAACAACCCACTCGTTACGATGAAATATATTAGAGAAGAACAACTCCAATCAACATTCCCCAACATTGATATAGCTCTTCGTATGTATTTGTGCACAGCTGTTTCCAACTGCTCAGCGGAACGTTCATTTTCTGTCTTGAAAAGAATGAAGTCTTGTCTTAGATCAAGGATGATTGAAGACAAATTAAACTCGTTGGCTATTCTACACATCGAGGCTGAACTTTTGAAAAGTGACAAGATGAAAGTTGAAGATCTAATAGAGGAGTTCTCAATTATGAAATCCAGGAGAAAATCCATGTAAATAAAAAACGCCGCTGGTGCAGATGTACTGTATTGATGCATAAGATATGTGTATTGATTTGCTAGTTTTTAACATCTAATTTTGTTCTTAATTATGAACATTGAATTATGTCTTTAAAAATTGTAAAATCCTTAATAGACTTGATGTATCATTTATTGTAGCTGATACAAAGACTTAACAATCACTTTAATACTTTATCAAAGTGTAAAGGAAACTTTTCTATTTAGCCTATTGGAAATATGCCAGTTTGTAAGAATATTCTTAATTCTTATGTAATTAAATCAAACTTAGATCAATGACTTTTAGTTTTTATTAACATCAACCCCACGATTTAGATTACGTTTTTTTTATAATCAATCTGCTTTATATACAATCAATAATGTCTAAAATTAAAATGACGTGCAAGATTTATCCTATACTCAGCCGTCCAGCGAGGCTTTCCCTTACTCGGACACAAATAAAGCCAACCGGCCGATGAATTAGATGATTCATTAGCCGATCGGCTGCATTTGTGTGCGTGCGTGCGTGAGTTAAGGATCACTCTCAGGTGCCACCCCCACCCCTGGACGACCAACGTGGGAAGGGGGGGGGGGGGTCAGAATGTGCCTAGCGGCGGCAGATATGTAAATCCGTCCCTGACCAGGCCTATATGAGGTGCAAGTAGTAAGGTGCGCTTCTCAACCTTTTCCGAGAAATTAATTAATTGCAATTACAGTGCGGTATCTATGTGCGTTGTACGCTAACAATTTCTCAATGAGCGCGTGGTGTAGTGGTAAGAGCCCTGATTCGTAAGCGCGGGATCAGTGCTCGTCTGTGAACCGTCAGATACCCCGCAAGCAGTGACTCATACTATGGGCATAACGAATAGAATATAAAGTGTGATCTCTTCTCCCTCAATAGCATGTAATGAATACGGATCGGGCTGGCACTCGCCGCTACTCAGCGCTACAGTCGACTTGAGATGGTTGATTCCACATATGTTTATGTGCGATATATTAAGTATTTAATCGGTCGGAGTGTTTTGGTGGTGTTCTGTGCAAACGTTTATTGATATACAAGTGCTTACACTATTACTTCAAAGTATTAATACCTGAAATGCTATTGTAGGAAGCATTAACTGAAATGGAATGTAATTTCTTGTCGTGTGTTGACGTTATTTTCGTGTGTTAATTTTATTGTTATTTAATGTAAGTAAACAGCAGTTAGCCCTTACATTTTCATGGGTGCTTAGTGTGAGTGGTGAAGATGCCTTGCTCTTTTGTACCAGGATGCAGATCTAGCTATGGGGACTGTAAAGAGGTCAGATGTTTTTTCCTAAAGATAAGGAACGTTTTATCAAGTGCAAAGGGGCCATACCAGGGAAGGATAGGGAACTTACTCAAAGTCCTACATCTGTGATGCTCACTTTTCAGAAGATTTAACACTTTCAGTCCTCAGAATATTGTACTTACACCAGTCATCCTTGGGGCATAGAAAATTCATAGGCATCTCATCTGAGGACAGTTTATGGAAATAGATGGCCCATATTGCTTTTCGCATTGCATCTATACTACTGTTATTTTCCCTTATTGCTTTTCCATAGAATACTTGAAAGGAATCAATTTCCTTTTGAGTAAGTCTTCCTTTACCTCCCTCGGTTTTTCCATCTTCTAGACGAACACCTTTCTTTTCTTTCAGTAATCGACGGAGCCGTCCTCCAACCCTCTTCTGAATATGGCCCACACATTCAAGTTTCTCAATGTTACATTCGTATGGTTTGGATTCCTGCACACATTTGAAAGATGAGGAATCACCATCACCTAGATATTTGGTGTATCTAACACCATATTGTTCTTGGGAACGACAATACATTTCAACCACAGCATCCGACTCCATCCAACCACTTGATCCTGTATAATGTTTCTCAACCCACTCTTTCTCAGCTGTAGGGTCAACTGAAGGTTTTCTTGTTGAACATTGGTGTCAATATTTAGAGTTCATTTGTACGTCTAATACGAGGTACGTTCAGAAAGTAAGTTCCGTTTGATAATAAAATTAAATTGTGTACAGATACAGAAAAAATATTTATTGCACAACATTCTACACCTCTTAAACTACTTTCCCACATAACTGCCGAACTTTTGCAGACATTTGTCATAGCGTGGCACAAGTTTTTGGATACCTTCTTCATAGAAGTTTGCCGCCGACCGTAAACGAGAGTGAAGACTCCCCTGTAAGATAACCTACCGTTTGGCCACCACTGTTAGGCAAATTGCGTATGTGGTCAGGAGAACTCCTAAACATACGCAGTTCTCCTGGTAAGCACGCAATATGCCTAACAGTTGTAACGGAATTTATTCAGTTACAGTAGCTCACCCTCGGGTTTTCTGCCTTGTGCAGTTAGTTTGGGGTATTTTATTCGTATCTTATTATATTGGGTTAACATGGGGCTGCAGAAGTGATTTTTATTGTGCCTGTGTGTGTTTTTGTGGACGGATTCCCCTTTGGATGGTCCGGACCAACTAGGATCACTGTTTATTAATTATCGGTTTTTGGATATTTGATATTATAAAATACGGGGTTTTGCGATTTATTACGTTTTGGGAATAAGGATATATATGACTGTATTAAGTAGAAGCATTATTTCATTTTGGTTTGGGGTTAATGGCTTTATTTTGACCTAGTAATGTTAAATGTTAGATTCGTGGATGTACTATAAAGGTACAATGAATTGGTATTTTCGAGTGCTGGATGTGTTACATACCCGGAAAAGACAGGCAGTAATTCGGCTTGTGTGGGAATACGTAGGCTATAAATAGCATGAACTCAGATGAACTGGCGCGTGGAAAACTACTGTGTGACGTCAGTGTGAATTTCGACTGTCTGATGTTCAGGTGTTGACACGGATGTTCCGCTAGGAGCGGGCCACGCACGATTTAGTTTCGGAAGAAACATTGGGGTTATGTATCCCTACGCCAGTGCATATAATGGCGTGTCTTGTGTTCCGAAATCGTCTTATTGCTTTATTGGCAGAACACTGATCTACTAGCGCCCAGGGTCGTTTTACGTGACATGGTTTCCGTAACGAACAGTTAGAGATCGTCTTCTTGCTTTTACAGCGAAAGTCCGTTGTCTACTTGCAAATTAGTGTCGTTATTACTTGATCATGGTATCGTAATACGAACGAGCAGTGACTAATCATTAGCAATCCACTGAGCTCTTACGGGCTATTGGAGGCTACGTGCATTTCATGGGTCCATCCATACCATGGGCTGTCGGTAATAACTTACCACGCCTAAAAGGATAATCAGTCGTAAACATTTCATCGAAAAGTCATGCGAGAATGGAGACGTGAACAAGCAGTTCGAGAAGGAAGAAAGTGGAGTGAACCAGTCTAACGTGTGTAGATATTTTGTGTACGGACGGTACAGTGTGCATATACGTAGGTGGCTGTTTGCCTGGGTCTGATATGGCCGTAAGTGTTTGTTGCTCTCAGAGCCTAAATTCAGTGGCAAGGTACTGTATTATTCACGAGTGTATGAAAGGTATTTTGTGTTGTATATTATGTATATATGTGTATAGTACAGCCAATAGATTATCTCTTTAAAATTCATGTGTGTTTATATTCCTGTCTTGCATGAACCTGGTTGCATCAGCGAACGCATGCCAAATGCCCTACACCTGGGATAAGGGGGTTTCATAGTCGGGGAAACAGTTATGTATGTTATTCTATTTTATTCAGGAAGACCCATATGGTCAACCTTGGTGCCCATTCAAAGTCGGGAAAACTTTAAAATCACTTGTGGCCTGTATTTAAAGGCAGTAAATTCTGTAGGTTTGTGTTAATGAGGGTAGTTAAAGTTAAATCAACTCCAGCGAGAAGGAGATGAGAGTGTTTCACAGTGGTGGCCGAACGGTAGGATATCTTACAGGGGAGTCTTCACTCTCGTTTACGGTCCGCGGCAAACTTCTATGAAGAAGGTATCCAAAAACTTGTGCCACGCTATGACAAATATGTTAAACAGATTGCCTCGGATGTAGGGTTTGGCATCTATGTAGAGAGGAAACGATTAGCTCAGGACAGGGAGGCATGGAGCTCTGCATCAAACCAGTCAAAGGACTGAAGACTCAAACAACAACATAGTATAGTAAAACGTTGGAATTTGTGGCGAAGTTATGTTGAAAATGTATCTGTTTTGTATTCCAATATTTTTAGCCTACTTTTCACATTTTGCAAACACGAGGAAAAAGTAGACTTATGAGATCGATCCGTGAAAATGTGTGTCTGTCTGTCTGTCCTTCTGTCTGACTGGCTCTGTGTGTGTCCCCCCCCCCTATCAACTCCTAAACGGCTGCAGCTATCAAAACCAAATTTGGTAAGAGCAAATACCTGAATATCTCAAGGCATATTTTAAATTGACGTCAGTGCTACCAACTGCTGAAAAATCGCAATTGTAATTCGAGCTCAATGTTGGATATCTCAGAAGTTATGCAAGCGAACTGGTCCAAAATTGGCACACACATAGACAATAGCATTCCAGATTAATTTTCAGAAGACCATACGCGCCGATATTGCCAACATGATTCTAAGCCTGCCGTAGGTCCAATTTCTAAATGCAATTAACTTCTAGACTATCGATTGGATTTCAACCAGATTTCGTATGTACTATGTGTACTACAGCAGATATGACTGTGCGTATTCTAATGAGCCACCAGGGCTGCCAACTGTTAATAAATACTCTCACTATGTTTTTACCCGAAAGTCAATATATCAGAAAGTATGAAAGCCAACAGCTCTAAACTTTGCACACGTATAGTACCTGATATTCTACCTTCGTTTGGTGTAACTTATATACATCAGTGCTGCCAACATGATTCTAAGCCTGCTGATAGGTCCAGTTTTTAAATGCATATAACTCCTATACTAACAAATGGATGTCAACCAAATTTCGTATGTGCTTTGTGTACCATAACAGTTATGACTATGCGTATCCGTAAGAACAAGCAGGGCTGCTAACTGTTAATAAATACTCTCTCTATCTGTTTAATCCTAATATCAATATATCAGAAAGTATGCAAGTATTCATCTCTAAAGTTTGCACACGTATAGTACCTGACATTCTAGATAAATTTGGAGTAACTAATATACCTCAGTGCTGCCAACATAACTCTAAGCTTTCTGATAATTTCAATTTTTATTTACATGTAACTTCTAAACTAACAAATGGATTTTATCCAAAATTGGCATTATAATAGATCGTAATATTTTCAGATTAATTCTGAGCGTCACATACATACCATGGTTACCAACATGATGTTACGCGCACTGATAAATCCAATATCAAAAAGCATGTAACGTCCATACTATCCAGTAGACTTCAGCCAAATTTTGGATGTGCATTCTATACCTTAAGAGATGGAACTAAGTCAGACTATTCAGAGTCACCAGGGCGGTCTACAGTTGTAATTTACTCTATTGCTCTATTACTTTATTTCGTTATTATTCTAGATAGGTGTATATACATTGGCATCAATCTGAAATTTTAAGAAAAGTAGGCTCTTTAGTTCATCACGGAACTGAAAATGAAAATCCACAGCCTGCTTCCAGTCTTCGACCGGGTCAGGAATAGAATGAATGAAGCCCCCATCTAGCGGCGAGGATATGAACTGTGCCGGCTGCCGAGGACGCACTCCTCTGGGACAATGATTAAATGAATGACAGATGAAATGAAATGATAGTGGAGAGTGTTGCTGGAATGAAATTATGACAGGGAAAACCGGAGTACCCGGAGAAAAACCTGTCTGCCTCCGTTTTGTCCAGCACAGATCTCACATGGAGTGACCGGGATTTGAACCACGGACTCAGCGGTGAGAGGCTGGCGTGCTGCCGCCTAAGCCACGGAGGCTTAGTTCATCACGGAACTACTTGTTCTATTCTATACCTAACGAATACTCATCAAGAATTTTTATAATCTGTGTCAAGAAACAGTAGGCTACAAATTTTCACACCCATATTCCTCATTTCTACGTTGTTTTTCAAGACAACAATATTGTATGCTTAATTTACAACATTTATTGCAACAGATCTGTTTTTTTGGAAAGTTTTACTATGTGAACTTTAGATCTACAGTAGTACTAATCATCATATACCAGCTGAAGAAGGTTTTCAATTAAATAGTTATTGACTTTAGGTGAAAATGAAAAGTTTATAATTACACGGCAAAAAGGTATCATATTCTATAAATATGTACTTATCAATAAATGTGCCTGAATATGTATATAATTATAAAAACCGCAAAAATATGTAAATGAATGGAAAATGTTTAGTTATATAAAAATGTTAGAACAAATAACTAAACCTTCACCATTGGCTAACATCAATGATCAGTCCCAGCATGTTACCACTGCTTCCACATTGCCTCTACGTAAAACACAAATAAATGTCTAAAACTTAGTGGCTATAGGGTAAGAAAGAACACTCGAAAAGACATTCCCCGTGAAGAACGTATGGTAATGTTGTGCTCTGTTGGTAGATGTATCCATTTACCCGCAGCAAAAGCACTCCAATTCGTATTTGTTGAAATGATTCGAGCGCAGCCAACAATACTGTAGGTACGGTAGTGATTAAAGCTATTTGGATCTGATGATACTCGCTTGTCGAGAGAAACACGTCATCCCCTAGTCCGTAACAATATATATAAATCGTAATCACATGTAATTTCTTTGAGGTTATTTCCAATATTGTCACAACTAGTGGGTCGTGATTATTATTATGATCTCCCTGCTACAGCTTTTGAATGCTCACAAGTTTATAAACCTAAGCATGATCCACGTATTGCCTTTTCAGAGAATCACAAATAGACAGCAAAATGATGGTAAGCACCGCGATCAGAACTTGGCATTACATCATCGATTGGTACAGTTCTCTTCTCAGTAAATATTAGTTACTAACTCAAGGAATATAAGAAATTCCTCTCGGCACGCCCCAATGCGGAGGTAGATTTCACCGGGAAAACTAGGGGGTAGGCTATAATAGGCAAAATATGCAGGTTTTCGTAGACGATCAGGCCTCATTTTTGCTAGAAAGTATTTGACAATTGGAGCTTAATTAACTTATTTTTTCGTCTTTCTATGCATATTTTAAACATTTTATTGTCTTATGGGGACGGTAACCTCCTTGTCATTTGGGATACATTTTTAGCCTATTTTCATTTATATAAAAAAAAGGCTTATGAGATCACCTTTTGTCCGTGTGTCTGTCTGAGTGTGTGTGCGTGTGTGTGTGTGATGCTGTGAGTGATAGTGTGTGTCCCCCTAATAAATTCTAAAGGCTGGAGCGATTTCAATGAAACTCGGCAAGTTCATAGCACTATTCCGTGCCCTTCAAATTTTGTTACGTCTCACGAATCCAACATGGCGCTGTGCGTAATATTTCACCAGCATTCAATATCTCCAAAACTTTTACCGATATCACCCTGAAATATTGTACGGTGATAAAGGGAACTACTAGAAGTTCACCTATGTGATTTTTGAAAACCTCGTAACTACAAAACCAACATGGCGGCCAAGCGAATTTGCGACTTTTAAATAGACGTTTCTCGCGATTTAACCAACCAAACGCAATAAACCTTGGTACAGTATATGTTTATAGACATTGTAATGCACCGACATCCAACATCGTTCAATTGTTTGCATAACCTCAAGATGGCGGCTGTGCGAAATATTTCCTCGGCATTCTATCTCTCTGAAACTATTAGCGGTATCACCCTGAAATTTTGTACGGCGATAAAGGGCACAACTGGAAGTTCATCTATAAGACTTTCAAAAACGGGTTAAGGGAGGATGTAGGTGAAATTTTCATGAAAATGTTATTATTTTTATTTTCTGTAAAACTTGTATGTAGTTTCAAGATTATAATCCCAAAGTTTCATTGCTGTATTTCAATTCTAAGGGCGTCAAAAAAATCGAAACGTTATGGCGCCATGCCCCCTATTTTGCTGTCAGCAGCACAGCTGGACAGGAATCCGTATATATCTTGCCACTCTGAGCGTCATTGCGAGGAAATGATTGAGGCTATTGTTCGGAAGGCTGTGGACAAGATTGCGGCTGTTCCGGCTCTTTGTTGTTGAGTAACCATAGATACCACGGGGTTAATAACTGTGTGTTACCTGTGATAAGCGTTTCTGTCGAATATTTTTTTCCAGTTGTTGATTAGGCTACTGGTTTTTAACGTAAATATGCGGAGAATAAGTGGTAGAGTGTTTAAGAGTGGAAAGGAATAGGATTCAAGGTGCAGGTACCGGTACAGTGAAGGGAATCGTCCCGAAAATTTTGAATTGGAGTGTAACTACAAAAAAACTACAAAAAAAAAACCAGTGATGGTATTTTACCTGACATTAGCTCTGAAGAAACTTCTAATAGTTGTTTCAGATTAATAGAATCGAACTACTTACTTAGTTATTGAGGTTTAAAGGGGCTGAACTACGAGGTCATCTGTGACGCAATTCATAACAATGTACGTGTGCCAATTGTGGTTCAATGTCTATGAAATTGCATGATGATGGTACAGAAAGGATTGGCATCATTAGAACACTACATGTTGTTTACGAGAAGTGCAAGGCAGACAGTAAGTTTAAAGCATCCCTTATAAACAAATAGGTTTATGATGCGTAGGTGTGGGAAGGGGAGCTGATTTATTTTGTGGCTTGATAAGTGTGCCACCACCTGTCAATAGTTTTACAAATCTCAACACAAGATTGCTAATTTCCTTGGAAGAAGTTGCCAAAACAAACTTACTAGCAGCAAAGGAACTAGTAGAAGCAGAAGATGATGAGGAGTATGGCCTGCACTGAACTCTTCAGCTCTAGGCATTGCATTGTAATATGAAGATAAAACTTCAAATTAAATTTTCCGAAAATGACATTTTTTCACTTATAAGGTGTATTTTCTCAGACACTACTGCATATAAAGCAACCAAATTTGGTAGTCTCCTTCTAAATAGGACTGTGCACAATCCTGTGCACCAGAATTTTAATTTTTGGCCTATTATAGAAGTGATGATATGGATAAGAACATTTTTATGCAGATTTTTTTGCAATAATATTTTTTTATTTTTTATTTGAGCAATTTAAAAGATAACAGAATTCTGTTGCACAGGATTTTAAATTGAGCCTTTTTAAATCTGTGATAAAAATATCAGAAATAAATACCCAGTAGTTCTGCAGAAAATGCACGTTAAAATATTCAGGAAGGGTACAATATTTATTTTTTTCTATTAAGATTCTATGTTAATATTGAGTTAAAAATGCAATGCAACATCAAGCCGCATGTTGACAATAACCATACAAAATATGAACTAAATATCTCTAAAAATGAAGAAGTTATGGACATTTATCTACGGCCATGTTTTTTACCTACGTCCTCCCTTAACTACAAGACGAATATGGCGGCCAAGCGAATTTGAAAATTTTAAATAGACCTTTCTCGCGATTTAATTATTCAAACTCAATGAAACCTGGTACAGGAAACATTTATACACATTGTAATGCACTGGTTTAGAATTTAGTTCATTTGTTTACATAACCTCAAGATGGCGGCTGTGCAAATTTTAAAATTAAGCTTTTATTTCTTGTGTCTTAATCATGCGATCGAAGTAAAAGTTTGAATAATGAACCTAAGCAATAATTTTCCTTTAATGGTATATGACTCTATGGCATATACATTGAACCCTTGCAAAGAAGCTTATGAGACTCTGTTTCGGGGGGTGTGACAGTCCATATCGTAAGTTGTTGTTAAAGCGCTTCATTAACATGCAGGGTAACATATAACAAAATAATATGCAGGAAAAAGTGAAGCCATGGTTAAAAACAAATGAATTTAATAACAAATCACCTACCTATACAAAAGAATTAACAAAACAAACTCCCAAAGACTCCCACTGAATAATATAAAATATGCCAACACTAGGCCACATCTCTGGAGAGATTAAATACACGGACAAAGTGTCCTTAAGAAAAACAACAATAGTGACCATAAATGCGCGTGTGCAGTTCTGCATGCTTCACGATGTGTACAATCGAATGCATGATTCGTCATCATCCAGAATAAACATTCAGACAACGAATCCACATTGCTTAGAGCTAGACAGACGCGGGGAACAACTATACGACACTTAAAACTAAACCGACACTTCCTATACTTAAAATATACAACACAATAATTTCCGCATGAAATTGGAATAAACTGCCGTAGCAAAAACATTACTGCCTAAAAACTTAGGACTTCTCACACAAATCAACACAAGTAACTTAACACGTGACCAAAAAAGAAAATACACATATGACCGCCGTCAAATTTACAAGTACACGACCACTACACCACAGGGGTGTGACATCCAAAAATTACATGAATTGAGTCATAAACAAGATCAATAGGCTCAAAGCCAACATTTACATTACTAACACAATAATCTATCCATACAACATGCACTAATCCGTCACACACATGGCGAACTCCCCAATTAATTATGGTTCAAAAATAACCATCACAATGAACAGGTTTGCTACTTGAAAGCTTAAAGGGGCCAGTCGGATAACAGGACTGCCTATCAAAATAAGTCACCAGGCGAGACGGGCGATTTGTGGAAATCTGCAAATCTGTCAACCCACGTGTGTATCGAAGAAGCGTGCCCCAAAGCACCATAATACGTGTGTGTGTGTCAGAACCAAATATCCCGGCATTTCCACTAGGAAATCCAAGAAATCAGCATATGGACAAGGACAGCGGTCTCCCTAGAGCACTCTGCCTTTCCATAAAAATAAAAATAAAAATATGAGGGCGGTAGGACCTCTACCCCTCTTCACGTAGAATCAACACACACACCTGACACAGTAACACACACAGAATCACATGTATGGGTTTGACAGACCCTGAAATAAAAATACATAAATATTTTCCACTCGCTGGCGCCACCGTTCCACGCCGTGACTAATTAACCTGAAATGGACTCAAAAAAATCTATCAAATTAGAACGAAGGTGTTCTACATTTACATCTTAAATCGTTGCACTTGGCAACCCTAATATGACTAATAACCTGTTCAGCAAACATCTTACAGTAATTACCTCCCTATCCTATCACAAATATGAACTTTAATAAAGCACCACTTATCGAATGTAACGGGTTTCGCATTTGCATGGATAAAACATCACGTACACGCGCCGTGCACATTAAATATGACTCCAAGAGAAACAAATATACAACAAACACTTTGGCCACGCGCCAACGTACATTTAAAACAATTAGTGTCGGTACAAAGAAAAACACTCTAAAACAAGAAAAGACAAAATTAACTATTTACAAAAGTTCCCACGCCAATCTAACTACATAATTAAATAATCAATTGTTTGTACATCACCGTCTCAGCTTGCAGAACATTATGACATCCATCTCAGCCCATTTCCCCTATGGAAAAGTTAGCACTCCATATTCGTCTTCGTTGAAGCGCCGGACGTCATCCCAACTCCTGACCACACGTTGGACATCTTGATGTAGTCTCCTTAGAAGAAAAGTTCAATGATATTATAATGTGACCTGGCTATAATCGCTTGTGGGTTACTAAATTCGCCCACAAATAGTCCTATGCGATTAATTACGAAGACTTTCCCTAAATATCGCTCACACACGCGCAATACACACATGAAAAATACACTTAAAAATATACATGAAATACACACTTCGAGTCCAAAGCTACTGGCTCGACAAACAATTTACAAAGACTGCCTGACTCACAGTCGCTATCTTGCTCGGTAATCTACTGCTCTGCTCTGCATGACCTTCGCTCGGGTGAGCGCTAATTAGAATGTTACAAGTCTTTCCCCCTAAGAGCTGAAATAGTTGTCTTTAAGATAATATTACACGTTTCAAATCATCACGCACGCTGGCGTGAATTTAGCTCACAGATCTCACAAAGTAATTGACTTCAAATAATTAAGAGCGTTAAAATTTGCTGCGCAAACTAGCGTGAGTTTAGCTCATCAGAGCTCACAAATAAAATAACTTCAAATATATCAGAGCGTTAAAATCGTTATACAAACGGGCGTGAAGTTAGCTCACAGAGCTCACACACAGAAAGACATCGAACAGCTTCTCGTCGAACAATTTATTAGAAACTGACAGGGTACGGAGGAGCGGGGGGGATTTAGAAAAATTTTCCAGAGTTTTCATCTCACACAGATGGGACTAGTATCAATCTTCATCAAATAAATCAAACGTCTCATCGCACTCGTGCGGAGATAATTCCGATCGGCGGTTCTTTAGATAATCAATTCCGCGCGCTTTTTACCACTGACGCCTTCCATCGCGTGATATTGGCGTGGTCTCTTCTGATTGGTTGATTCAATCGTAGGTCGGTCGTAAGTAACTCGTGACCATTCCTTTATGATTCCAATTCTGGTGCAAGTTGTTACACAATTTGGCCTTGAACTCAGCTTACCAGGCCGTTCTTCAAGAATAGCTACAAGCTCAACCTCTGTGGCAATCATTGCGACACGCTAGCCTGCCTTTATTCACGTCAACTTCCTCATGTACTGTCTGGGCTGCAGTAATAATAATAATAAATTATGAATGCTTATTTATCGTAGATCAATAAGGGTTCACTTATCCTCAGCAAGGTTTTGAAATTCGAAGCAAGTAATTGATTTGGATTTCAAAAACAATATCCACAGTAGTAACAACAACATCTCTTTAGTATCCCACTCAGCTGCTCGAGTATACAGTCCACTGACCCAATTAGTGTGTGCGCTCCCTCGCCGGAATGTCATTCATACTTCTTCGCTAGACCTCCCCCTTCTCCTCACGTGATTGCCACTCCTGTCGTCTCAGCTGCTTGTTGTTTACAAAACAAAGCGCTCTCTCTCCGGCGCTCCACGTACATTTGAGTGTTGGCTCTCAAAATAAAATTTTGCAATACGATTTTGCATACATCATCCCGCTTATTCATCAAATGGTTCCCTTCTGTAATATGATTTTAAGTTGGCGCTATTAAAAACAGATTTAGCACCAGTGCTCACTTCTTCAAGCCTGTAAGCATTGTTACCCAGATTCTTAATGACACGGAACGGGTCAATAAATTTTGCACAGAATTTGGCAAAGACTTTGTTCTTGGGGTCAGAGATCGGTGGTCTGCGAATTCTTTCCTCTGTATCTTCTGAGTCTTCGGTCCGCTTGGTTTCTCATGTGCTCTCTCGTTCGCTGGATTCGCAACTCATGCGCTAATAGTGGATCCCTTGGGCATGGAATAATCTTGTCCCAAGACCTCTCTGGCAACCTGTTGTGGTGTACAATTAGTGGGACTTGCCCCGTCGACTCGTGCTTAGTGGTGTTCATGCACATCTCAATCTCTCCTACCTTGTCAACCCATTTATTATGATCGTTAGGAATCATTACTCTATAGTATTTGGCAACACAGCGAATCGTTCTCTCGCTCGGATTCCCACAAGGATGACGAATGCTTGAAAATATGTGTTTTATTCCTAGGCTCTCCAGACCTTGCCTAAAAACATTGCTCGTGAAATAAGTACCATGATCTGATAAAATGGATTCCGGCTTCCCAAGCATCGGAATAACTTTGTTTTGAATTCTACTGAGGACTTGTTTCGATGTCGTCTTCTGGATTGGACACAACACGACCATCTTTGAAAATACATCGACACACACTAGAAGATGTCGGCATCCACGCTTTCCTTTGACTAGAGGGCCAAAACAGTCAATAGCGAGCATCTCGCATGGTTTCTGAGGTAATAGTGGTCTTGGAGGTTGTTTCATAATGAAGTTGTTCGGTTTAGTGCGCTGGCATGCGTCACAAGTTCTTATCACTTCCACAATGGTGAATCGCATCTTAGGCCAAGTAAAAGTCTCCCCTATCGTAGGTTCAGTCTTATCCGTGCCGATATGTGCTAGGCTCTCGTGGACATGCCACGTCAATCCTCTCTGTAGTGATGCTGGAACTAGGATTCGCAGTTTGGTATGATGCTCATCCACATACTTATGCAACAAGTTATTTAAGTAGTGAAATCTCGCTACTTTAGCACGGGCCTCTCGGTATTCAGGTGAATCTGGTTGTAATTCCTTCCTATAGAACTTGATCATCATCATCATCCATGGGTCTGCTTCTTGCTCCTTCCGAATTTCCTTTAATTTCTCCAAAAACTCACGAGCCTTAGGTGTTAGTGTTATAGTGTGAACTTCCGCTGTTACTTCGTTCTCGTCCTCAGGATTCCTGCTCAAGGCATCTGGTATGACGTTCATCTTTCCAGGGCAATGCTCTATCGTAATGTCAAACTGCTGTATGTAGATGGACCAGCGCGTAACTCTCTCACTTGCCATCGTCGTCTTGAATAAAAATGTCAGTGCATGGTGGTCGGTTCTAACAATAATGGAATAGCCGTAGATCATCTTACGCCACTGTTGAAGAGAATATAAAATTGCTAGCAGCTCAGGCTCCGTCACGGTGTAGTTCCTCTCATGCTTCCTCAATTTACGACTCGTAAATGCCAAATACGATCTCTTCTTGGGTTCTTCAGCGTCCTCTTGGTACAGCATAGCACCGATTCCAATCAATGAAGCGTCTGCTTGAATAATAAATCTCTTCTCAAAGTCCGGATATCCAAGCTTCACACAGTTTTCCAATAAACCTTTCGTGGCTCTAAAAGACCTGTCGCACTCCTCATTCCATGACCATCGATTTGCCTTCTTTAACATCTCTTGCATAGGTGCTACTGTTTCTGTGTATCCAGGGCGATTTTCTTTGAAGAAGCCTGTCACTCCCAAAATGCTCTTACATGCTTGACTTTAGTTGGTGTGGGAAATTTCTTGATAGCATCAATCTTGGCTGGATTAGGTCTCACGCCCTCAACATCAATTGTATGCCCCAAATATAGAATCTCGCTCTGGCAAAAGTGTGATTTCTTTAGATTAATTTTGAAGTTCATGGTTCTCAGGTTATCCAGAAGTTTATTTAAGTTTATCAGGTGTTCCTCCATTGTTTCAGATGCAATTAATATGTCGTCAACATACCTCGTAGTGAAGCTCTTGACCTCCTCAGTCAGATTCCTATCGAGTGCTCTTATCAGTGCACATCCAGCAGTTTTCACGCCAAAGGGCATTCGAGACCAGATATAACTTTGGTTATCGAATAAAAATCCCGTCAACAGTTGAGATTTTTCTTCAAGTTCAAGATGGTGGAAACTATTTGTCAAATCGACACTCGAATATATCTTCTTTCCACGGAAGCCTTTCAAAACATCTTTGATCCTAGGTGCTTGGTCATGCTCAACTAGCAGTTTACTGTTCAAAACTCGCGCGTCTAGGCATAGCCTAATTGATCCATTTGGCTTGGCCATAGCCAATATTGCGTTCAGGTACGGGGTTGCTGCTTTCCTTATCATGCCAGATTCTAATAAATTAGTAATGATGTCCTTCACCTGAGCAAAATGTTTCTCTGGGATCGGGTACAATTTACTTTTAAATGGGGTCCAGTCTGTAACTTGCATGGCATATTGAAAATTTAAAACTTTTCCAGGTACGGTGTCAAAAGCTCCTTTATGTAATCTCAAAATTTCTTCCAGTTTTCTTCTATCAGGTTCCCCTACTATGGCCTCCTTAAGTCGCTCCTAAAGTAGAATTTCAAATTTAGTTCCGCTAATTTCTTCTTCCGCCAAATGTACCCAAAGTTCCTGCGAAATATCTCGGCTGTCAATTTCCACCACTGCAGTCTAGCTTACTCGCTCCTCCGTCAAGTTCTTATCTCCGGCCTCATTAGTGCATTCCTCAATGACCCAAGTATTCGCCTCTCTCTCTAGTGGACTCTCTTCCATGTTTAAACCCACGTGATCCAACCCCTCAACTTGTTTGAAACTTACAGTGTTGTTATGTAAGTCAATTACAGCATGAAAATCACAGATGAAGTTGGCTCCCAAAATAATGTTATAGTTCATCTTCGGTATGACAATGAATGTTTGCGAAGAAAGTGTGGTTCAATATTTCCAGGTCTAAATATGCTTGCTGTTTACAATTGATGGTCTTGTCAGGAATTACCCCTCTGTCTTTCATTAGCGGCACAGGCATAATTGGAACAATTTGTTTTCTTCCGATTTCTTTTACCAAAACTTCAGTGACTAAGCTCACCTGGCTACCTGTGTCAATTAAACATCTCACCCTCATAACTCCGATATGTGCGTAAATAATTGGCAATTGTCTGATGACATTCTCTCGTTCTTTCACCACTTCCTCCAGGCAATCGTCCGGGAATGCTACCCACTCTTCTATATTGGCCACGACCATCACTTCTCGCTCCCTGGCGTCCTCCGTTTTCAGACTATAATTTTTTAGTTCAATTGAAGTTTTTTTTTATCCCGGGGCCCATTTGTTGTGTTCCGCCGGTTGTCATCGCGCCTCTCCTGTTGCCTCAATAAACTTTCTGCCCCCTATCCTTGATGATTGTCTGGGCTCTGTCTGTTTGCCATTGCACGCCCCCACTTCTCTTTTTCCGTCTCTTCGGCATTTAATTGGTCTAAGTATTTTTGTGACTCGACATACCGCTCGTCCCAATTGTTGCGATAGTCTCCCCTATTTTCCTGGCGATAGTTTCTCGCGTTGTTCCACCTGCCATCTCCATTTCTTTGGTAAGGTCGACCCTGTCTTTGGTTTCCCCTCCAATTGGTGTATTCCCGCTGGTACGTCCATTGATTGTGCTGGTTTTGGTTGTTTTGGTTATATCTCTCGCGGTTATTCTGAAAATTTCGATTGTTTTGGTTGAACTGGTTCCGGCCGTCGAAATCTTGCCTTCTCGGTGTGGACTGTGTTCCTGTGGACTGAGTTTTCGTTTGGTTCCCCTGGCTGTGACTATTCTGGAGTCCCTGAACCACTTCTGCCGTGTTGACACATTCCATATTTCTCCTTCCCGTCTGTGGACTCACCATACTCGTCTCGTCTAGGTGTCGGAGTTTTCTTCGGCCTGCACTGCGGTCTGAATATTTCCGGCTACTAACAGCTGTTGAATGTGCATGGGAAGTTGTTTCCCGATGGTTAGAACCATATTTTGCTCGCTAGGGGGGTCGTCAAAATCATGGAATTTTACCAGCTGTTGGCTAAAGAATTCCGAAAATCTGGTCGGATGCGTGCTGTGGTATTTTCGTGTATACAGGTCCATTCTTAACCCCTGCTGTAAAGAAGGGCTCCAAAACTTCTTTAAAAATGCTTCTCGGAATTGAGCCATATCAGTGAAAGTATATTTAAAGCTTAGAAACCAGGTTAAGCTTGGTCCGTCTAAAAATTTCTCCACGAGTCTCAGCTGTTTTTCGGGGCCGATATGTTGATCATTGAAATAATCAGTCAACTGTCGTAAAAAGGCTTTGGGAGTAGTTCCTGAGTGTTCCTTGAATTTATCGGGCTTGAAATCGTTTCCCCTAATGACTTGGATTACTTGGGCGGGTGCCAAGATTGGTTGTGGTGTGGAAGTCTCTCCCCTGTACTCCTGGAATGCGTTGCTCGTTAATTTGGGACTTTGACCCCGGCTGTTATCCTCAGCCAACTTCAAGCCTACCGGACTCCCAATGCTTTCCTGCTTTTCTGGTACATTTTCAGCCGAAAATAATGTAGCATTCTCCAATGATCTAATTTCGTTCTTAATTATTAAATCTGAGTGCTCTTGTAATTTAGATTTTACGCCTTCCTCCAAAGCCTGCATCCGCTTTAAAATTGTCAGCCTGTCTTCTTTATTTGCGTTTGCCTGCTGTTCCCAATCTCTTCGGATCCTACTTTTCAAACTGTTAATTTTCTCTTCGTTCCTTTCCTGACTCTTCTCTAGCTGTTCTTGTATCTGCTGTTGTGTTTTGCCTAATTGTTCTTCCAGATTATCCCGATTTTTAATGAGCTGTTCTCCTACCTCTTCTCTTATGACCTCTTGTGTTTTAACCAATTGTTCTCCGACTTCTTGTATCTGCTGCTGTGTTTTATTTAATTGGTCCTCTACGTTTTCACGCAAGTGCCTACGTTCTGTTTCGGGCTTGACCTCAAGTTTATCCATTTCTTTTATTAATTCCAGGACGTTGCTGTCGACTGAATTAATTTGTAGCTGCAATTTATCTTGTGTTTTCTTTATTCCCGCGGTGTTATTGACACATGCTGCCTCTATCTGCTTTAATTTATCTCCCACCATTTCGTCAAATTGTACGAGTTTGTTGTGAAACTTCGCCTCCAACTTTTTAATTTCACCCAATTGTTTGACGTTATTCCCTTCGACCTCACCTGCCAGTTTTTCTACCTCCCTAACACTCTGATTGATATCATTAGTGATCTTCTCTAACTGCTCTCTGTGTTACCGCCTGTTCTGTTAATTTGTGATTTAGTTCGTGAAATTGTTTATCAGTTTCCGATAGTTTGTGATTTAATTCGTGAAAATGTTTATCAGTTTCCGATAGTTTGTGATTTAATTCATTTAATTGTTTATCAGTGTCCAATTTCTGGACCTCTAATTGGACCGAAATATTACCGCTCATGTCGTGTAACTGTTTTTCACAATTCTCGCTCTGAATTTTAAACTGTTCTTTTAATTGTTTGTTTTTGTGCTCACGCTGAGCTTCTAATTGTTCTTTTAATTGTTTATTTAATTGTTTCTCATTGTCTTCGCTCTGAATTTTCAACTGTTCTTCCGTTTTCGCGGACATTTGGATCGACATCTGTTCTAATTGTTTTTCCGTTTTCGCGGACATCAGTTCCAACAATCCCTTGATCTCCTCAACACTCGCCATTGCACAATACACAAATATAATCGGAGAAAACAGGGTCATGCACCAAGATTTCAGTCATCCACACGCATACATGTCATAACATTTAAATATTACTGATTCTAATTTAACAAAATTTTCAGTAACAAAATTTACTGAATAAAATTACTCTTATTCCCAAACAAAAAAATAACCCCTAGTGATCTGCTTTTAAATTCCTAACCAACAGAATTTACAAAGAACACCAATTAACCGAAGTTAATTAAATGTCAAATATAAGGCAACACCTTCCTGCTTTGACTGAGTTCAAAAATATGCAAATTTCTAATTTTAATGCCGGGCGCCAGAACAGGTTTATAACAAATACAATATCGAATTCTAACCTTGTTCAATATCTCTAACTTTAGGAACTCAGTGATTTTACTAATGCACATGGCGGTACAACATCGCCTCAATTTACTGAATTTACTTTGCCCGCTTGACCTGACATTATTTCTCAACGAAATAAATATGAGATCAGCGAAGCAACGACAACAACAGTCCCACTTGGGCAGCCATTTTTGTTTTATGAACCCTTGCAAAGAAGCTTATGAGACTCTGTTTCGGGGGGTGTGACAGTCCATATCGTAAGTTGTTGTTAAAGCGCTTCATTAACATGCAGGGTAACATATAACAAAATAACATGCAGGAAAAAGTGAAGCCAGGGTTAAAAACTAATGAATGTAATAACAAATCACCTACCTATACAAAAGAATTAACAAAACAAACTCCCAAAGTCTCCCACTGAATAATATAAAATATGCCAACACTAGGCCACATCTCTGGAGAGATTAAATACACGGACAAAGTGTCCTTAAGAAAAACAACAATAGTGACCATGTATGCGCGTGTGCAGTTCTGCATGCTTCACGATGTGTACAATCGAATGCATGATACGTCATCATCCAGAATAAACATTCAGACAACGAATCCACATTGCTTAGAGCTAGACAGACGCGGGGAACAACTATACGACACTTAAAACTAAACCGACACTTCCTATACTTAAAATATACAACACAATAATTTCCGCATGAAATTGGAATAAACTGCCGTAGCAAAAACATTACTGCCTAAAAACTTAGGACTTCTCACACAAATCAACACAAGTAAGTTAACACGTGACCAAAAAAAATACACATATGACTGCCGTCAAATTTACAAGTACACGACCACTACACCGCACGGGTGTGACATCCAAAAATTACATGAATTGAGTCATAAACAAGATCAATAGGCTCAAAGCCAACATTTACATTATTAACCCAATAATCTATCCATACAACATGCAATAATCCGTCACACACATGGCGAACTCCCCAATTAATTATGGTTCAAAAATAACCATCACAATGAACAGGTTTGCTACTTGAAAGCTTAAAGGGGCCAGTCGGATAACAGAACTGCCTATCAAAATAAGTCATCAGGCGAGACGGGCGATTTGTGGAAATCTGCAAATCTGTCAACCCACGTGTGTATCGAAGAAGCGTGCCCCAAAGCACCATAATACGTGTGTGTGTGTCAGAAACAAATATCCCGGCATTTCCACTAGGAAATCCAAGAAAACAGCATATGGACAAGGACAGCGGTCTCCCTAGAGCACCCTGCCTTTCCATAAAAAAACAACAACAAAAATATGAGGGCGGTAGGACCTCTACCCCTCTTCACGTAGAATCAACACACACACCTGACACAGTAACACACACAGAATCACACGTATGGGTTTGACAGACCCTGAAATAAAAAAGACATAAATATTTTCCACTCGCTGGCGCCACCGTTCCACGCCGTGACTAATTAAACTGAAATGGACTCAAAAAAATCTATCAAATTAGAACGAAGGTGTTCTACAATTACATCCTAAATCGTTGCACTTGGCAACCCTAATATGACTAATAACCTGTTCAGCAAACATCTTACAGTAATTACCTCCCTATCCTATCACAAATATGAACTTTAATAAAGCACCACTTATCGAATGTAACGGGTTTCGCATTTGCATGGATAAAACATCACGTACACGCGCCGTGCACATTAAATATGACCCCAAGAAAAACAAATATACAACAAACACTTTTGCCACGCGCCAACGTACATTTAAAACAATTAGTGTCGGTACGAAGAAAAACACTCTAAAACAAGAAAAGACAAAATTAACTATTTACAAACGTTCCCACGCCAATCTAACTACATAATTGAATAATCAATTGTTTGTACCTCACCGTCTCAGCTTGCAGAACATTATGACATCCATCTCAGCCCATTTCCCCTATGGAAAAGTTAGCACTCCATATTCGTCTTCGTTGAAGCGCCGGACGACATCCCAACCCCTGACCACACGTTGGACATCTTGATGTAGTCTCCTTGGAAGAAAAGTTCAATGATATTATAATGTGACCTGGCTATAATCGCTTGTGGGTTACTAAATTCGCCCACAAATAGTCCTATGCGATTAATTACGAAGACTTTCCCTAAATATCGCTCACACACGCGCAATACACACATGAAAAATACACTTAAAAATTTACATGAAATACACACTACGAGTCCAACGCCACTGGCTCGACAAACAAGTTACAAAGACTTCCTGACTCACAGTCGCTATCTCGCTCGGTAATCTACTGCTCTGCTCTGCATGACCTTCGCTCGGGTGAGCGCTAATTAGAATTTTACAAGTCTTGCCCCTAAGAGCTGAAGTAGTTGTCTTTAAGATAATATTACACGTTTCAAATCATCACGCACGCTGGCGTGAATTTAGCTCACAGATCTCACAAAGTAATTGACTTCAAATTATTAAGAGCGTTAAAATTTGCTGCGCAAACTAGCGTGAGTTTAGCTCATCAGAGCTCACAAATAAAATAACTTCAAATATATCAGAGCGTTAAAATCGTTATACAAACGGGCGTGAAGTTAGCTCACAGAGCTCACACACAGAAAGACATCGAACAGCTTCTCGTCGAACAATTTATTAGAAACTGACAGGGTACGGAGGACTGGGGTGGATATAGAAAAATTTTCCAGAGTTTTCATCTCACACAGATGGGAGTAGTATCAATCTTCATCAAATAAATCAAACGTCTCATCGCACTCGTGTGGAGATAATTCCGATCAGCGGTTCTTTAGATAATCAATTCCGCGCGCTTTTTACCACTGACGCCTTCCATCGCGTGATATTGGCGTGGTCTCTTCTGATTGGTTGATTCAATCGTAGGTAGGTCGTAGGTAACTCGTGACCATTCCTTTATTCTTCCAATTCTGGTGCAAGTTGTTACACAATTTGGCCTTGAACTCAGCTTACCAGGCCGTTCTTCAAGAACAGCTACAAGCTCAACCTCTGTGGCAATCATTGCGACACGCTACCCTGCCTTTATTCTCGTCAACTTCCTCATGTACTGTCTGGGCTGCAGTAATAATAATAATAAATTATGAATGCATATTTATCGTAGATCAATAAGGGTTCAACATATAACAATCCAACATGGTGACCATCCGAAATATTTAGATGGATCTCAATATCTACGAATCTATTACAGCAATCAAACTTAATTTTTCAATGGTCATAGGGTCTATGAACATAAGTTCACCTATAGGACTTTCAATAGCCTGGTGATCACCAATCCAACATGGCGGCGACGTGAAATATAAATATTCACATGGTCGTTTCTCGCAATTTAACCATCCGAGTGCAGTGACACTTGGCACAGTAAATTCTTATACAAATGTTAATCCACTAGCATCTAATTTTTTTCAATTGTTTCCATAACCACAAGATGGCAGCTGTGCGAAATTTTTAAATCTCGTTTTAATTTCTTGTGTCCTAATCATGCGATTGAAGTTTGAATACTACACGTACACAATAATCTTCATGTAACAGTACATAATTCGTAAGACCTACTGGTGTATTCTTTGGAATACACGGTATGATAGAGTAAACTTTTACTGCTCTTTGCTGTAATTCTTTCTTTCCTTCTTCTCAAACACCAACAGTGATCTTCCATTTTCTCCTTGCTGTTTATGGTTTTCATGTTACTTGTGAGTCTGTTCTAGATATATATCTTCCATGACCCACCTAGCGTCATCTAGCAGCGAATCTCTGAAGTTCCTCAATTCTTCCCTGTTCAAGAGGACTTCCTTATCAATCTGGCCACCAGATCTCGTCGCCATCGTCAGCTATCATCTCCGTGATCAAGAGAACTTCGTCTACTTTTTCACCCACCAGGCTGCTCTAGTGTCGCCTACTATCAACTCTTTGTAGACCATTAATGAAGAAAAATTTTTTTTTTTCTAAAATTGTCTATTCTGATATGTATTCCTTTTGTTTCCTACCCCCACTCTTTTCCCTTCCCTGGTCCCTCTGTGCTTCGCTGAGCGTGTCTCACTTGTACGTCGGTTGCCGACTCAGTCAGTTGAAGCTCAACTAGAGCTAGTCTCCTCGACTCAAGAGGCAATCTTTTACTTCCACGCCATGTTGGAACTTTAATCTCAACCGTCAAAGGGAACTTCACCTTCGCCATGAAGCAAACATAAGTACCGACTTCAGGTTTTAACCTCATTCTCATCGTCATTTAATAGCTACATGCTTTTAATGATCATTTTATAGGCAGTGTGAGATTACTATATTTGGGGCAATAATCATCCTTCGCGGGATTTTCCATGTTGAGCTTTGGTTTGTCTATGCCGATCTTAATAGGAAGCAGCATTTCTTATGCTTATTAAATGAGAGATCTTCTCACAACGTGGGATACCATTGAATTACCCACTGTCTATAAAATACTTAGCTCGTTCCACCGCTGTAATAACTTTGGCCCTATTCTTCAGTCAGGATTGCTCTGGAACCTTCCAGAATCAGCTCTCTATCTACCAGTCATACCGTCATGTGTTTTCCACTCACAAGTGGGAATACTTTTTCAACCTAAGGAATCTTTCTTATGAATTACTGATCAATAGCTAATTTTTTTTCCTCCGTTGGGATTTTCTCTGGCGCATTTAACGATAATCTACAACTTTCTCATGCAATAGACTCTCGCCTATCTAGTGTAACTAGTTATTTTCCATAATTGCAATAACTTTTTTGCCATAAACTTTTGTGTTACTACAGTGAACTTTTCGTCCATTTCAACAGACTATAGTGAAAAACAGTGTTTGTTCAATATTTCAACCGCGTCGCGTTCGTCCGATTATTATAAATACGGCCATGAACATTTATCCTCAACCCCATTTGATCTTTCCCAAACCTCTTACTAACAAACCATAATAATAAAATTGTTACTTTAGGTCTTATTCAATGAGGTGTCACTCTAAAGACGTGCCCTCCCTTTTTTGCTTATATCACAAATTAATGTCTGCATAACTACGTGTCTGGTACACGTCTCAAATTATCTTGTTTCTCCCTTCTAATCAGGGTATACAATTCTTTCAACTCATAAGTGAGTTATTTCTAGGTTTCACGAAAGGGAAACTTGCCCCATTTGTCTCGTGATTCCTACTTAAACATAGGAGGTCTAGAAGCTTCCTTTCGATTTTCTCTTCAGGTTTCACAATAAGTGACCTGCCCCATTTGCATAATCCAACCAAGTAATTCAGCTTTAATATAAGAAGTTATAGGAACTTCTCTTTTATTCTTCCTGCTTTTTGTTGTTGTTACTTCCGAAGTTGTTACTCTTTCTAAGATATTTACCTAGAATTTCTTAAAAGTACACAACTTGTACTTGATTTATTGTCTAACTTTAATCACTTTAATTGTCTTTAAATTTTTCATTTTATCTTCGCCATTTCCAAATCTTGCGAGGATTTTAAAACATACAAAAGGTTTGAAACCAAAAGAATTGTTAATTGCCTGGCGCAAGCTTTAGATGTTTTTCGGAGGTCTGTGACCCCATTTGTTACAAAATCTAAATTATATATTTGTCAAAAAACTATTACCCAACATTTTTAAATAAATTCAATCGTTCCTTTTTGCTTTATCATTTCTCTGACATAACGGTTAGGGAAGATCCTGTCTTCCTTGACTCTTCTCACTTAATGCAAATAAATCTCTTGATAAGGTTTTCACCACTTGTTGCATTTGAGCAAGAACTCTTAGTTGGTAACTTGGTAAAGTCTCTCTTAGCTTTAATAGCTAATTCTAACTGGCCAGTAAGGCAAGCATAGCTCGCTACGCCAGCTTCCTGCTTGTGGAGATTCTCTCCAACACTTATGGTTGGTTTTTCAAAATATAAGTGTTTCTCCTTGCCTAAACTTTTAGTCGGCTCCTTGCTGGGTAAAAGCTTAGCCATTTCCAAATGCAACTATTGGTACACTTACCAAAATTATTCCCAAAGGTATAACTGTTTTATCCCTATCCTTCTTGGAAGCATTTGGTCGCTCTTTAGGAACTCTACGATTTCGAAAACAAAAAATATCGAAACCGATTCAATTATTGGCATTCTTCAAATTACTTGTTCAAAAACAAACTGAACAGATACACCATAAATCTGTTACTCTTTGTCTTGCCAGACCATCACCCTTCCCCATAGTAGGCATATGTATGCTTGAGAGGGAATACTCTAAAGCCACTCTCTTGCAAACCGCCCAAGTTCTAGCTGCGTTCCCCGTTAGCTTTGCCCAGGTCCCTACCCACTTTAGGTATCGGAGAGCGGATTTGCAGTGGCAACCGCCTTTGAGTACATGTAAAGTTAAACTTATAACATTTGTAGAACTCTCCTCCTGTTTCTCCATCCTTTTTCTCCAGTCCGAAACCCATCTCCTTCTCTTTATCATCTTCCCTTGGGGGTTAGGTTATTCCCAAGCAAATAATCTACCCAAAATTTGGTGCCGAAACCCGGGAGAGTCCATTCATGACATTTTCCATTTTTTTTCAAGGGTTATTTGATAATATTTTGCAAATTATTAATATCTTCTTTGAATCTTTCAGCTATAACTACATTGTGCAAAGCCTGTGAAGTGGAAAGAGGCCGCTCCTGTCTCTTTGGTGTGCCCCTTTCTTTCAACTTATTTGCTGCTGCCAGCCTGACAGCATTTCCAAGGTTCCACAGTTTCGTAAGTTATACTTTAATTTACCTACTTTGTCATGGCTCCTACTGAAAAGGATAAGGATGAAAAACTTACTTCTAAACGAGCATCCTATAAAGGGCAAATTTCTCGATTCAGAAAATACATCAAAGAGTTAGATCCCTCAGAAGCTCATTTAGATTTGTTGAAACATCGTGTAAGGGATTTTGAACGTTCATATGAAAATTATTGTAACATCCAAACTGAAATAGAAACTTGTATGCTTAATCAAACCGAAGATCGAGTCGAAGTAGAAAACCAATATTACGAAGATATAGGTTCTGCTTTCAAAATAATACGCCAACTCGAAGAAGAACAGAAAAAAGACGGCTCTGTTCTTGGTTCCCTTCACGAACAACAAACTTCTTTTCGCGATGGTACTCACAAGCCCAAACCAATTCTACCTAAGATTGATTCACCCCACTTCTCTGGAGACGAATCTACTTGGGATTCTTTCTATGAATTATTTTGCTCTCTTGTTCATGACAATGAAGACATTCAAGTCATCTACAAGTTTCATTACTTGAGATCTATCCTCCGAGGTCAAGCTCTGCAGTTAGTTGAAGCAGTCCCTTTAAGTGCCTAAAATTACCCCATTGCCTTTAACTTATTGAAAGAAAGATACGGAAATTTACGGTTACGTATTCAACGCCATATGAAGGCTCTATTTAACTTGCCTGCGTCACAGCACATTGTTAGATTTGATAACGATATATTACAGTAGTTCCAACGTAGTAGTAGGGAAGTTCACAGCTAGGTGTCGTGGACGATAGTATTTAGTAGCGAATGTAGGAACTACTTGAAATTATCGTCTGCAGTCCTTACTTGAATTAAAACAGATAACACACACTAATACAGTCATCACAATTAACACCGGTTATCAGACAGATTCTACACACACCCAAAGTACACGGGGCTACATGACCGCGTTGTCGCAGCCCCAACCAACCAACCAACCAACATAGCTTCTTATTAAGGTGCCTGTACCCTGGAGAGTGATTTTCATAGCGCAAGTCTAGCTAGACCGCTCTAGCTAAACTGAGTGCGTGTACACTGTAGAGTAATTTTCCCTAGGTAGAGCATTCGTAGAGCGGAGATAGACAAATCTACCTAGAGCACTCTCTGAACCTGTGTACACTGTCAAACGTAAATGCACTAGGTAGAGCAGCGCTAAAACATTCTGTGATTAGTGTGAGTCTAGTTTTTTTGTGCTTTGTTGTGAGTTAAAATGTCTTCAAGAGAGCTTTTAGCATCTGTGGTGGTTGTGTGTGCCTTGTCAAAAAAGAAAACTATGAAGAGGAAAAGAAGGTTGTGGGTGAGGAATTGGATATCAAAAAGAGAATACGAGGGAATGCACGCTAAATTATTGCAGAATTCAGAATTATTCAGAAGATTCTAAAGCGTACAAGAACTTTTTAAGAATGAACAAAAATGACTATGATTATATTTTGGCCAAAACTACCCCCAGGATCAGCAAAAGGGATCACCCGCTACGACTGTGCCTTCAAATTTCTGTCTCTGTATTCTTTCCGAGTACAATTCAAAGTTTCTGGATGGGCTTCAATATTTTCAATTAATGTTATTGTTTTTCGCGACTCCACACTAATTCAGCCATATTCAAACACTATAGTTAACAACAAGCTAATAACCCCAGCAATTCACCACTGACTCTACATAGAGCACTTTCCAATATTCAACCCAACGAATAGAGCTAGACTGGTATCTATCTATCTATGCGTTGTTTCAGGGGCGAGGGCGGGCCGTTTTCCCCTTGTTGTCCCTTACCTTTGGGGCGGACCTTCTCAACTCTCCCCTCTCCTCTCCTCTTTTCCTTATATTTCCTTTTCTCTTTAAGATTCCAGCACTGTTTTTGTTACTCGAATCACCGTGTATCTAAATTCCCTTTTAGCGATTTCTTAAAGCATTTTTGATCTATGTTGCATGTTAAGTTTTTTCGATCTAAATTACATCTTGCGATTGTTTTCAACCTCAATTGCATTTTGTAAAGATTGACAATCTAAATTGCTTTTTAGTAAGTCTTTCAATGCAGGTTGCCGGGCCTTTTAGTGAGTATTTTGAATTTCAATTGCATTTTGTAAGTATTTTCAACCAAAACCGCATTTCGCACGAATTTTGAATCTAAATTGCATTTTGTTTGGTGGGCATTTTGCACATATTTTGATTCTCAATTGCATTTTGTGGGTATTACATTTGTCAAGTATTTTCAATCTAAATTGCTTTTTGTAAGTATTGTCAATCCACATTAGTCGTTTGAATCTACCGTACATTTTGTAAGCATTTCCAATTTCAATTGCACTTTGTGAATAATTTGGATTGGAACTGGGATATTTCAATCTGAATTGCATTGTGTATTTTCAATTTCAATTGCATTTTGTAAGTATTTTGAACCTCAATTGCATTTTGTACGTAATTTCGATCTCATTTGCATTTTGTATCCCCTGTGGGTGGGGGGTTTAGAATACACCCACGGTATCCCCTGCCTGTCGTAAGAGGCGACTAAAAGGGGCGACAGGGGCTCACATCTAGTGGGACGTGGGTTGGCGACCACGGGGCCCCAGCTGAGTCCGGCATTGCTTCCACTTACTTGTGCCGGGCTCCTCTCTGTCTTCTTTCCTGTCGACCTCACTTGGTCAACTCTTGTTCTCTTCTGACCCCGACGGTATTAGGGTATCCGAGGCCTAGGGAGTCTCTTCCTTTCCCGCCTTAATTGGCCCTTGTCTCATCTTTTCTGATACCCTCCTTCTGCGAGGGGTCAGCCTTCTTTTTCTCTTCCTTTTACCTCCTGCCTTGTGCTCTAGGCCCTTAAGGAGGCAGGGTGTATGTAGCCCCACCACTTCTGGTGCACCCTCGATAATGCTACACCCTCAGGGGCTCACGGCTGGTGAGTTCGGGAGTTAGCGACCCCGAGGGATTCCTGAGCTGGGTCTGTTTTCCCCCTTTTGTCCCTTACCTTTGGGGCGAACCCTCTCCTCTTTCACTTTCCTATATGCCTTTCATGGCTCTCCTTCCTTCCAAGTCCCTCAATCCGCCTTCTCCGAGGGTTGAGGGCATTTCTTTTCCTTCTGTCCTTTTATTTGCCTTATTCTACTTTATTTTTCCATTTCTTCTTCTAGTATGTAGGTTAGTAGTTAGTTTTAGTTTTAAGTTCGCTTTTCATTTTCATCTTCACGATCACCCAAACCATCAGGGGCCGATAACCTAGATGTTAGGCCCCTTAAAACAACAATTATCATCATCATCATCCTATTTGTGATGTTTCCTATGCAGCTTCAGTAATCAAACCCCCCCTCCCCAGGGGCTCACATCTAGTGGGATGTGGGTTGGCGACCACGGGGCCCCAGCTGAGTCCGGCATTGCTTCCACTTACTTGTGCCGGGCTCCTCTCTGTCTTCTTTCCTGTCGACCACACTCGGTAAACTCTTGTTCTCTTCCGACCCCGACGGTATTAGGGTATCCGAGGCCTAGGGAGTCACTTCCTTTCCCGCCTTAATTGGCCCTTGTCTCATCTTTTCTGATTCCCTCCTTCTGCGAGGGGTCAGCCTTCTTTTTCTTTTCCTTTTACCTCCTGCCTTGTGCTCAAGGCCCTTAAGGAGGCAGGGTGTATGTAGCCCCACCACTTCTGGTGCACCGTCGATAATGCTACACCCTCAGGGGCTCACGGCTGGTGAGTTCGGGCGTTGGCGACCCCGAGGGATTCCTGAGCTGGGTCCGTTTTCCCCTTTTTGTCCCTTCCCTTTGGGGCGGACCTTCTCCTCTCTCCCCTCTCCTCTCCTCTTTTCCTTCTATTTCCTTTTCTCTTTAAGATTCCCGCACTGTTTTTGTTACTCGAATCACCGTGTATCTAAATTCCCTTTTACCATTTTTTTTAAGGCTTTTTTGATCTATGTTGCATTTTGTAAGTCTCTTCGATCTAAATTACATCTCGCGATTGTTTTCAACCTCAATTGCATTTTGTAAAGATTGACAATCTAAATTGCTTTTTAGTAAGTCTTTCAATGCAGGCGTCAGGGCATTTTAGTGAGTATTTTGAATTTCAATTGCATTTTGTAAGTATTTTCAACCAAAACCGCATTTCGCACGAATTTTGAATCTAAATTGCATTTTGTTTGGTGGGCATTTTGCACATATTTTGATTCTCAATTGCATTTTGTGGGTATTTTGAATCTAAATTACATTTGTCAAGTATTTTCAATCTAAATTGCTTTTTGTAAGTATTGTCAATCCACATGAGTCGTTTGAATCTACCGTACATTTTGTAAGCATTTTCAATTTCAATTGCATTTTGTAAGTATTTTGAATTTCAATTGCACTTTGTGAATAATTTGGATTGGAACTGGGATATTTCAATCTGAATTGCATTGTGTATTTTCAATTTCAATTGCATTTTGTAAGTATTTTGAACCTCAATTGCATTTTGTACGTAATTTCGATCTCATTTGCATTTTGTAAGTATTTTGAATTTCAGTTGCATTTTGTAAGTATTTCGGCGCTACTTTGCATTTTGTACGTATTTTGAATCTAGCCTACGTTTTGTGGGTCTTTTTCAATCTATTCTTTTTGTGCAACTTTTCGTTCTAAATTCCCTTTTGTAGGACCATATTGTGAGTTGTTTCCATGCGAGTTCCTTTTTGTGCGTATTTTCAGTCTTCGATAATTTTGTTCTGGTTTCCATTTCATTATCATTTTCGCTATCACCCAGATCATTAGGGGCCGATAACCTCGATTTTAGGCCCCTTAAAACAACAATTATCATCATCATCATCATTGCATTTTGTAAGTATTTTGAATTTCAGTTGCATTTTGTAAGTATTTCGGCGCTACTTTGCATTTTGTACGTATTTTGAATCTAGCCTACGTTTTGTGGGTCTTTTTCAATCTATTCTTTTTGTGCAACTTTTCGTTCTAAATTCCCTTTTGTAAGACCATATTGTGAGTTGTTTCCATGTGAGTTCCTTTTTGTACGTATTTTCCGTCTTCGATAATTTTGTTCTGGTTTCCATTTCATTATCATTTTCGCTATCACCCAGATCATTAGGGGCCGATAACCTCGATGTTAGGCCCCTTAAAACAACAATTATCATCATCATCATCAGTTAGCTTGCTAATGAAATCTACCTTGGGAGTACCGTATCTGCTTCACCGCGTGCGCTTCTTAGCCCTACTTTACAAAACTACCACTAGATGGCAATACACTCATACCAACTCCACTGCCATCTAGTGTTTTATATCTAAAGCATAGCAAAATCAATGTTGACCGGAGTTCCCGCTGCGTCGCGCTGTGTCTGTAACTAGTCGCTGACACCACTGTGTAGTCGAAGCAATCTCAGAATGAACACAGAACAAAAGTTTTGCCCTGAAACTCTCATAATCAATTAACTGTAACTTGCTTTGACGAATAAAATTATTTCCATGTGCGCATTGCTAAATAGGGGAACAAGTATTCAGTACTTTATAAGCATCATTGCATTGAATTAGAAACACTCGTACATTCCTGATGCATTCTGTAATATAAGTAAGCACATATATGAAAAAGGGTAGTTGCTCAAATATCCTAATAGACTCTATCCTTTAGTTGGATATCAATTTTTGTAAGACCGGGTTGTGTTACGGGAAACCAAGCTCAGCCTCGGTCAATAATAATGAAGAAGAGAAGCACGTTTGGTGTAACGTAGTCGTTAATGAGCAACGGGACCTCCCTTTTTAAGTGGATTCCGAACCACAGGACGTGGCATTTCACTTCGAAAATCTCACATGACACCAACATAGATGTTTAGGGACAATTAATCGCTGGTAGAAACTATATACGATCATTTGTCACGGACTCTCAAAAATCACACTAATATCCTGTTTGATCCAGACCAATTGCAACCTGTACTATGCAGGCTAACTTAACAAAACTACGTAAATAACGGGGAGATTCTCGAGTGACCATTCCCAATTGCATGGCGGCTCACGATTGGTATTCTAACCAGCGGACTTGTAACTAATGGGACGTCCGTAATATACGCACATTATTGTCATCCTAAGGGCCACAAATCAGAATGACTGCCCAATACCTAAATCTGTATTTGATGTCAAGAGATTCCTTTTCTGTAGAAATGCCTTCCTTGCCTGAGCCAACCTAATTTTTATATCCTCTTTGCTTCGCCCATCACCGATTACTTTGATTTCGAACCAACATAAGTGTCCTACTTTCTTTAGCTTTTCACCTACCAATTTGAGATCCAAAGGGGTTTTTGATTTGTTTTGACTGCGTTCCAATAATTTTGGTTTACATTTCTTAATTTTCATCATGAATTCTTAGCTGAAGACAGAGTCCATACCATTTAAAAACTCATTCATATGCTGTGGTGTGTTGGCTAAGATGACGATGTTATCAGCAAATATCAGAGTGGACATTATTTGTCCTTCAATCCTGACTCCTACTTCGAATTTTTCTCAAATATCCTTCATTGCTTGTTCAGTGTAAATATTGATGGTTGGTTGGTTCCTTAGTTAAGGGGCTGCGACAACGCGGTCATGTACCTAGCCCCGTGTACTTTGGGTGTGTGTAGAATATGTCTCATAACCGGTGTTAATTGTGATGGCTATATTAGTGTGTGTTATCTGTTTTTAAATCAAGTAAGGACTGCAGACATTCAATTTTCAAGTAGTTCCGACTGTTGTTACCAAACACCATAGTCAACGACAACTAGTTCTCAACTTGGTTACCAGGTGCCACCGCAGTCGGCTCTTGACGACGAACGTAGGAACCTAAGAACGTTAGTCGAATGTTTAACCTATATATAATTTAGCTTCACACAGGTGTAATTAGTGTAAGGTTCTTTAACATGCCATAAATCTATGACATGGGACCGCTGGCTTTACTTCCCCTCCAAAGGAAGGCATACTGAGGGATTTTTAACGCTCTTAAAAATCCGACGACTTCGGCCGGGTTTGAACCCGCGATCTTGGGCATAGAATATCAGCATGCTAGTAAATAAAGCATAAACAATTTTTTTCTTGAAAAACAGCGTAGAAATAAGGAATGTGTATGTGAAAATAATTATGTAGCCTACTGTTTGTTGAAACAGTTCGGTTATAAAAAATCTTGGTGAGTATTAGTTAGGTATAGTAGGGATATAGACTTGACTTTTTCTATTTCAGTAAGGTTGGTTTGTGTTAAGTGTTCACATGCATTCTGTAGGAAAAATCGCCTGCCATCTAACGGCAGATATGAAAGGGAACCACCCTTGCAATGCCGTTTTGATAGTAAAAGAAATGTAATTGATACGAAGGCCCAAAGATGATGTAACTATGCGAAGGCCTTTACTCATCTCGAGGGTAATGACTACAACACAGAAATTGCTCACTGTGAAATGAGGTAGCATTGGTGAAATAATTCACATAGACCTTAGTTTTATTGTGAAGGTCTGTTTCCTTAAAATTTGACGTAGATAATGCTTGGATTTCTCTTTCGCTGTGGAATATTTAATTTCTTTAACGTTAAACTGGATTAATGGTATTAAAGTGGGTTGATGTTATCTCTACTGTTCGTGCTGGAGAATGTCAGAATGCTGAATAGATTATTTGAAGAGTGCTAACTCCTAGCTGATATATTCTAATAAAGGTTGGCGATATTCGATGAAAAGTTGTCCGAGTGCGAGTAGGCTATTTGGTGATCTCCTTGCAGGAAATTGACATTTTATGGTGTAGCCGCCATCTTCAGAAGTGGTCGAGATAGAGGGTGAAAAAAAAAGGCAATCTTCTCCGAATTTGTCTTCCTTTGATGTCATATGCAAGTTTTAGATAAGTGTGACATACAAACGATTTGTCATAGATACGATGGATGGTGAAACTTAGCGCTGCAGTGAATCTCCAATCCTATTAAAGGGCCTACCTACTTGCTTGGCTGCAAGTTTGACAAGCTCAAAGTGAATCCCATTGGCCTAGGCTTGAGGAATTTAGCCGCTTTGTGCTATGTTGAAAATACTTTGTTATTCAAGTATACGAAGTATAAATAAATTCAAAATGAGTCGGCAGGATGGAGGGGTGGGGGTAGCTGTTCCTGAGGAACTGACGGATCAACTGCTAGAGTTCACAATAAGCTATTTGCTCGAGCAGCCGGAGGATGTTGTGGATTACGCAGTTGATTTCTTTTGCAAGTTAAGACAAAGACGTGCAACTGCCCTGATCAGATTAGATGCTGAAGGATCTGCTGATGAGTCTGTCATATCAACAAAAGAATGTGGGTACAGCGTAGCCTGTAGTAAGTTGCATTTGATCGCATGCATTCGAGTGCCTGGGGTTGGTGAGCTGGGGTCATAAAGGAATCATTGGCCTAATAAACTGAGTAGACTGTTTGTAAAAGACTATTTAGAAGCATAGTAGGTCACTGACCAATGATATTGGCAGGTAACAGCTCAATATAGGCTATAGAGTCCTACATACTCACTCGATCCCTTATATCGCTTTGTGACATGTATTCTGTATACGGACCAATAATTTGCCATTTGCTGGACCTAACGTGCTGCATACTGATGGTAGTCAAATAACTAATAGGTTAAGTTAATATTTGTCTTACTATATCATACCTACAGTAGAATAACGGAGCTGTTTGCAAAGCTTTATCAGTGATTCTTCGGGAGTGAACCAGGATCCTACACTTGGATAAATATGTCAATTACATTATTTTCATACCGGTACCTTATTTGATATTTCTACCAACAGGTACGGGGACTAGTATGGAACAAGGACATTCCAATTAAGGCTAAGGAAGTTATGTACAAAGCATATTGATGATGGTGATTGAGTCTTCAGTCTTTTGACTGATTTGATGCAGCTCTCCGTGCCTCTCTGTCCTGAGCTAATCGCTTCATCTCTACATAGCTACCTCACCCTACATCCAAGGCAATCTGTTTAACATATTCTAACCTTGGTCTACCCCTACAGTTCTTGCCCTCGACCCTACCTTCCATAACTAAGCTTGCTATTCCTGGGTGTCTTAGTATGTGTCCTACTAACCTATCTCTTCTCTTCATTAGCAGTCGCCAGAAACATCTCTCCTCTCCCACTCGTCTTAATACCTCTTCGTTTGTAACCCTATCTACCCATCTGATCTTCATCATTCTCCTGTAACACCACATTTCAAAAGCTTCAATTCTCCTCTTTTCTGCTGCACCAATAGTCCAAGTTTCACTTCCATATAGCGCGACGCTCCAGACAAAGGCTTTCAAAAATGACTTCCTAATACCTAAATCTATATTCGATGACAACAGATTCCTTTTTTGTAGAAATGCTTTCCTTGCCTGAGCCAACCTACTTTTTATATCCTTTGCTTCGTCCATCACTGGTTATTCTGCTTCCTAAGTAACAGAAGTCTCCTATAATGACATATGCAGCAGAAACTTGGACAATGACTAAGAGTGATTAGAGCAGAGTACAGGCAGCTGAGATGAGATTCCTGAGAAGTACGGTCCAGAAAACGAGGAGAGGCAGAGTGATAAATGGAGATATAGGGAAAGAACTGGGAGTACAGGAACTAAATTACAAACTGGAGCAAAGCAGTTTGAGATGGTTTGGTCATGTCAAACGGATGAATGAAGTCAGGCTACCAAGACGAGCACTGGAACGACGGATGACTGGGAAGAGAGGACGAGGAAGACCAAGAATGCGTTGGATGGACTCGGTGAAGAATAGCATTAGAAAACGGAACCTGGATTGGAACACCGTGTCGGAAGAGGAATGGTGGAACGACAGAACTAAGTGGAGAGGAACCATATTTGCCCCCACCCAGTGTGAGCTGGAAAAGGGGAAATGAAGATGATGATGATGATTTGATATACCGTGAGTCATTACCGATTGGTGTTCCAGCTCTCGTGTATTTTCCGGGACCTTTCTCAAAGTGCGTTATTTTTGTTAGTAGAGCTCTGAAAATGGTTTCTACTTACTGCGCCACGATATTGAAGCCAACAGCACGTACACACTTTAAAAATAAGGAAATCGTCAACATTAACTTTCAAGTAATAAAACACGTCGCCATGTTTGATTAGGCAATGCTGCCAACTTAACTTCCCCGGCGACTCTCTGGACGAAATTATCGGGGAAAATTACTAATTGTACTACCAGGCAAAACCATTGGCCTGGATAAAGATTATTGAAGCGTGACAAAATCCTGGGGTGTTTATATTAGCTAAAGAGGGCCGATCTACCTAACCATTATTGGTCTAGGCGAAAACCATTGGTCTGGATGAAAATATTGGTCTGGAAACAATTGACGTCAGAAAAGTTGGATGGCGCAGCCACGCGGTAGAATGTTGAAGCTGTAACATTGTGACTGGTGAGGTTTATTTAGATGGTGAAGCATTGACGTCGTGATGGAAACAGAAAGAAATTTGTCAAATTCGAGGAGGTATACGGTTGCAAATCGTATAAAACGGGTACGAAATATCTTCACTACTTTCCTGAACAAAACGTTCAGAGAGAAATATGGGCTTCGGCGCTGTCAATTGGAAAACGTGTTACATGTTACATGACAGAGTGCAGTCTGCATTTTTTGAGAAGACGACTTCTTTCCACCGGTACTGTTGATTATTGATAGTTATTGTCTCTAATTTGTATTCACATGGATTTACCTACATCAAAAATACTGATAAACCTGTAGCCTATTACTTCTGTGCCGTACATAGAATGTAATCCGCTTTTCGTAAACTTATTTTAGGGGTTCTTCCGATTGACAATAGCCGAATGGTTAGAAAACTCAAGAAAAATGCTGTTCCTAGCCTTAATTTGCCAGAGAATTTATATTCTTGCCGTTGAACAGCAAGTATGTAGGTCATTGAAGTATGATTTGGCTTAAATTGTGTTTTGGCTATGATCTCCCTACTGGTGAATTTAGTTAATTAAAATGTAAAATCTTAGTTTTAAGTACCGGTTTGGTGGCCCATCATCCCAGGCAGGCCGGTAACACCTATACTACTCAGGCAGATAGGTCACTTAGCCGTAATTTTGAAGTTATAGTGATGTTAAGTATACATATGCGGTAATGTAGCAGGAGACCGGATCGGCCTAGGCTATTCTAACTTTAATTAGTTCCCATTTCAGGGTTTTTCAGTTTTGAGTGCGAATAGTTGGTTTGAAAGTTGTACAACGGTAAGGAGAGTATGTTTTGTATAGGTTTTAATTGGTATTATGGTTTATGTCGAGCTGAGGAGTGAATTTGGTTTGGCTTAAAGTGTAGTTTTTGATCTGTTCCGTTTGCTTATGAAAAGTTCAAATGGAGACTCCAGCTTTGATAAATATCTGTATTTTAAATATTTAATTAAATATATTGATAAAGAGGATGTCTCCATTTTAACTTGCCTGTGGCAAGAGATTAATAAATTAATATTCTTGCCTTTGAAAAGCAAGTATGTAGGTCAATATTTGAAATATTGAAGTACCGTATGATTTGAGCATCCCAAGTAACGTTTCTTTGAACCCAAAACATTCATGCAAATTCAGGGTTGCTTGATTCAATTTATTATCAGGGAGTCGTCCTTTGTGTTATGTGAGATATATATATATTGTGAAATTAATAAAAACATCGATAACCTCTAGGCTCCCAAGTACAGGCTACATATATGTAACAGCAGACAGTAAATTAACTATCTACATGTGGGTAATATTTTTAACTGGTAGTAATTAGGCACTGCATTTAAATTGATTATAAATGTATTTCTATCAATGAAAGAAAATGTGTAGTATTTTGCCATCATAAATTAGAAGCCATAACAAACGCACACCCAATTACTTCACGTCACTATCTCACCGCCATATTGTAAACAGCTGACCGTAAGCTCCTCCCCCGTTTCGGACGTCAATAATGTTGGCACTCTGAAAAATGCAGTGGCACCCTCAAGCGATAAAATGTTCAACTCCTGTATCTTTCTAACATTAGCCATTTCTATAGAACATTTTTGCAGATTTTCCTGGCGGCGGACACCGAACAATGCACGAGTTCCGAAGTTACTCTCCATTAAGTTGTCACTACTGCTCAGGAAATATGTCCTAAATTACGTAAATATGTGACTTGATTGTTCATGCAACGGTGGTAATTGCCATAGCTTGTTGTTGCTCTGAAAGTGGCGCATTAGGTCTGTTCACAAGTGACATTTTGTATTTGTTGCAAAGGAAGCTTGTAGTTTAACGTGACCGTTAATCTCGAGATCATGAGCCACGGGACCTCCTTTTTACGTGGAATCCGAACCACAGGACATGGCATTTCACTTCGAAAATCTCACATGCAATGACCGGGAATCGAACCCGGACCGCCTTGGTGAGAGGCATACAGCTAGACTGCTGAGCCACCACGCCCCAAAATTTTGTATTTGAGTGAAATGATTGTGTAGAAATTACATTTTTAATTTCTAATTTTTTCAACCCCATTTTTCAGTTCATAATAACCCCATAATTTGGTTTCTTATAACTGTAGTGTCTTTATTCTAGTTCCTAAGTGATGTTTTGTTGCTATAAGCAAGTACTGAAAATTACATTACTCTGGCTCTAATAGCTGTTGAAAAAAGGTACAAAATAGTTTGAAAAATATGATTGTGAGAAATGAAGGTTTAAAAAAATGTATTTGCATTCAGTATGAAAATACTTTTTTTTTAAGCCGGAGAATTAATGTTCTTCTTGCCTTCTCTTCTATGCTGTCTTGCAGTCTGCTGTAGACTGGCTTCAGCTTTCGCAATCCTCTTCTGATCTATTTCATACAAGATCCGGATAGTATGTACTCCTGGTTCCATTGTTACCTGTCTTTATTTCCCTCATTAAACCACAACACAGCAATAGAATGTAGTTTTAGGACACCGACCCCACACTAGGTTGTTAAAACTTTCATTATTATTTTGTATCTTCCCATGAATTAGCTTTTTTAGTAATTCTGTGCCAGCCAGAACTCTGAATGTTGGCTTTATTTCATTCATAACTCCTCAGGGAGTGAATGTTTATGTTTGTAAGTGGTTCTATCAATATTGTACTTACACCAGTCATCCTTGGGGCATAGACAATGCATACGCATCTCATCAGAGGACAGTTTATGGAAATAGATGGCCCATATTGCTTTTGGCATTGCATCTATACTACTGTTATTTTCCCTTATTGCTTTTCCATTGAATACTTGTTGTCGATTGAGTCTTCAGTCTTTTGACTGGTTTGATGCAGCAATCCATGCCTCCCTATCCTGAGCTAATCGTTTCATCTCTACATAGCTACCACACCCTACAACAGAGGCAATCTGTTTTAACATATTCTAACCTTGGTCTATCCCTACAGTTCTTGTCCTCGACCCTTTCTTCCATAACTAAGCATGCTATTCCTGGGTGTCTTAGTATGTGTCCTACCAACCTATCTCTTCTCTTCATTAGCTGTCGCCAGAAACAACTCGCCTCTCCCACTCGTCTTAATACCTCTTCGTTTGTAACCCTATCTACCCATCTGATTTTCATCATTCTCCTGTAACACCACATTTCAAATGCTTCAATTATCATCTTTTCTGCTACACCAATAGTCCAAGTTTCACTTCCATAGAGCGCCACGCTCCAGACAAGGACTTTCAAAAATGACTTCCTAATACCTAAATCTATATTCGATGTCAACAGATTCCTTTTTTGTAGAAATGCTTTCCTTGTCTGAGCCAACCTACTTTTTATATCCTCTTTGCTTCGTCCATCACTGGTTATTTTGCTTCCTAAGTATCAGAAGTCTCCTACTCGCTTCAGCTTTTCACCTGCGAATTTGATGTACATAGAGGTTTCTGATTTATTTCGGCTGCATTCCAGTATTTTTGTTTTACATTTATTAATTTTCATCATGAATTCTTTCCTCAAGACGGAGTCCATACCATTCAAAAACTCGTTCAAATCCTCTGTCGTGTCGGCCAAGATGACGATGTCATCAGCAAATCTCAGAGTTGAAATTATTTCTCCTTGAATCTTCACTCCCACTTTAAATTTTTCTCCAATTTCCTTCATTGCTTCTTCAATGTAAAATTGAAAGTTATGGGTGATAAGTTGCAGCCTTGCCTTACACCTTTCTGAATACCAGCTACTCTCTCATGTCCTTCAGCTCGAATGACTGCTGTCAGGTTTCTGTATAGATTGTAGATCGCCTTCCTATCCCTGTACTTTATTCCAATCGATTTCAAAATGTCAAACAAGTTAGTCCAATCAACGTTATCAAAAGCCTTTTCTAAGTCTACAAATACCATGAACGTTCTCTTATCTTTCCTTATTCTAAGACTTCCGTTGTTCCTACATTTCTCCTGAAACAAAACTGATCTTCACCCAACTCCGTTTCTATCTGGCTTTCCATCCTCTTGTAAATTATTCTTGACAGGAACTTTGAAGCATGAGTAATCAAGCTGATTGTACGGTAATCTTCACATCTGTTAGCTCCTACTTTATTCGGTATAGGGATGATAACATTCGTCTTGAAATCAGAGGGTACATCACCTGTCTCATAAATTCTACACACCAAGTGAAATAACCTGATCAGACCTTCATCTCCTATGCAGCGTAGCACCTTAATCGGTATATCATCTATGCCTGGTGCTTTGTTCCCGCTTAAGTCCTCCAATGCTCTGTCAAATTCTGATCTCGATATTAAATCTCCTTTTGCATCCTCATCAATTTCCTCCTTCCTTTCCTTTCCATTACATGTTCTATAATCATTTGGTTGAAATAAAAACATAACAACCTTTCTCCTTAAGTCTCTCATTATAAACCTATTGGGGAAAGTGTGGCTTCTCGCCCGGGTCCGCTGCTGTAATTTATTTCACGTTATTTTTCGTACATTGCAATATTCTCACAACTAGTGGGATGTGAGTATTATTATTGTTACGTGCCACCCCCTAGTGGCACTTTTGTTAACTGGATTACGGTGGGGGTACAAAGCACAACACCAATTACTGCTTAAAGAAATAATTAACTTTATTGTGGCCAGAAAATTACACTAATCAGCAAATACAAGCAATTAGGAGCCTTCTCCAGTTTCCTCAAGTCTCTTCCTTATGCGCTCTTGGCCCCTTTCACTCGCAACAGACCACAGAAGTTAATCCGTCCTAATGAGTCCGTTGGCCTTGGCAGAAGCTACCTGCCCCTCTTCCTCAGGTACAACAAATACAGTTACTTACGAGCACTTGATGTACGCTGTTCACAAGCTGGGAGAAACAATGTCACAGGATTTCGTAACTCGCACAGCACTTCGTCACCACACTTCTGTCGCACAAGATAATCGCTCGCACTAGCTCGTAAAACACAACAACAACCACTGCTTGACGGGTCACTCTTATATAGCCGGCCGGTGACTCAATAAATGCTTCTAGATCCATCCAGAGTCCACGGCTTCTCGAGGTTTCCAGCGCTGGTCCAGTCACGAATGTTCTGGACTATCCCTTTGTCCTAGTAGCCCTGTTGCATAAGGCGCGCGCAATACAGGAGGCAGGGCACAGCCCAGCCCTGGGGCAGTTGTGACTCACGCGGCGACTGATGACACAAACTCACAGCCGTAACACCACCCCCTTCCTAAAAAGGCTGATCGTCCCGATCAATCATTGGTCCGTCTGTGTCCCTCCGTAGGCTGCCAGGCGATCTCGATGCACGATCTTCATCTTCGCCCTCGGGCTCCGCTGGATCCTGTAGACGACATCGTTGATCCGTTTCACGACTCGGTACGGGCCCTCCCAGGACTTCTGCAGTTTGGATGACAGGCCTTTCTTCCGTAATGGGTTGAAGAGCCAGACCAGGTCGTCCTCGTGGAATCCGCCGGCATCCGTCTGCTGGTCGTATCGGGTTTCATTCGGTCGGTCTCGATCCGCAGTTTCCTCCTCGCGTGTACGTCCTCCAGTTGGTCGACCAGTTCTTGACAATACTGGCTTACCGGGATCGGATCATTCCCATGTCGGCCGAAGGCAAGATCGACAGGTAGACGGAGCTCCCTCCCAAACATGGCCCGGGCTGGTGTGCACCCGGTGGCTTCATGCACGGCGGCGCGGTAGGCCAGGAGAAATAGTGGAAGATGCTTGTCCCAATCCCTCTGGTGCTCGCTGACGACTATTCGGAGATGGTTCTCGACGGTGCGATTGAATCGCTCTACCATCCCGTCGGATTGAGGGTGTAGCGGCGTTGTCCTTGTCTTCCGGATACCCAGCAGCTGGCATAGGTTCTGGAACACCTGCGACTCGAAGTTCCTCCCTTGGTCGGAGTGCAGCTCCAGGGGTACTCCGTACCGGCTGACGAATTCCTTCACCAGGGTCTCTGCGATCGTCGCGGCTTCTTGGTTAGGGAGCGCATACGCCTCCAGCCATTTGGTAAAGTAGTCGCTGACGACTAATATGTAGCGGTTCCCTGCCTCGCTTAACGGGAATGGCCCAGCAACATCGATGGCCACTCTCTCCATGGGGCCGCCCACGTTGTAGGTCTTCAGTGGACCCCGTCGTCTTCGTCCTGGGCCCTTGCTGGCTGCGCAATCGTGGCACCTCGCGCAGTGGTTCTCCACGTCTGTTCGGCATCCGATCCAGTAGAACGGCTCTCTCAGCTTCTCCAGGGTCTTCTTTATCCCTAGGTGTCCACCAGATGATCCTCCATGAACTTCCTTCAGGACTTCCTCCGTCATAGCCTTTGGAACGACGACTTGTTCCTGAGATGTCTTCCCGTCGGTGCTCTCCCAGGTACGGCAGATGAGGCCATCCCTTACAATCAGCGAGTCCCACTGTGCCCAGTAGGACTTAAACTTTGGGCTGCAGTCACTCACAATGTTCCACCCGGGTCTGGGGACACAGGCCCTCTTCCATTCGGCTATCAGTCCCAGGTCATCATCTTCCGCTTGCGCCCGCGTGAAAGATTCGCGGCTCCAGCTCCCATGAAGTTCCAGGGTAGTCCTTCGGCACTGTATCCCGGTGTTCTCCTCCCTTCGGGCACAGAAGGTGCAGTCTTCGGGGCACGGTCTTCGTGACAGGGCGTCGGCGTTAGAATGCAGTTGGCCTTTCCTGTGCTGAATCTCAAAGTTATACTGTTGAAGCCTCTCTAACCACCGCGCGAGTTGACCCTCGGGCTGCTTGAAGTTCAGGAGCCACCGCAGGGATGCATGGTCGGTCCTGATGAGAAATTCTTGCCCGTACAGGTACTTGTGGAAGTGTTCAATGGTCTTCACGATGGCGAGCAGCTCCTTCCTGGTGACGCAGTAGTTCCTTTCTGGCTTTGACAAGACCTTGCTGAAATAGGCCACTACTCTCTCCTCGCCGTCCACTACCTGCGACAGGATTCCCCCTATGCCAAAGTCGCTGGCATCGGTATCGACGATGAACCTTGTTCCAGGTCTGGGGTAGGCCAGAATAGGCGCGGTGCACAGAGCCTGCTTGAGTTGTTCGAAGGCACTGTGGCATTCTGCTGCCCACGTGAAGAGTTGGTCCTTCTCAGTCAGGCGATGTAAAGGTTTGGCGATGTCGGCGAATCCCCTCACGAAGCGACGGTAATAAGTGCAGAGTCCCAGGAAGCTTCGTAGTTGGGACTTGTCCTTCGGAACTGGCCACCCCCTCACAGCTGCGGTCTTCTCTGGGTCGGTGCGCACCCCTTCCTCGGAGACGATATGCCCAAGGTACTGGGCCCGCTTCTGGAAGAGCTGACACTTCTTGGGGCTAAACTTCAGCTGGGCAGCCCGTAGCTTCAACAAGATCTCCTTCAGGTTGCTGTAGTGCTCCTCGAAGCTTCTCCCCAGAACGATGACGTCGTCTAGGTAGACCAGGCAGGTCTTCCAGTGTAGTCCCCTCAGAATGGACTCCATTAGCCTTTCGAAGGTCGCAGGGGCGTTGCACAGACCGAATGGCATGACGGTGAACTGCCAGAGCCCGCTGCCCACAGAGAACGTCGTTTTCTCGCGGTCCTTAGGGTGGACCTCCACCTGCCAGTAGCCACTCTTCAAATCCAAGGTGGAGAACCATCTTGACCCTGATATGGTGTCCAGCGTGTCGTCGATCCGGGGTAGAGGGTAGCTGTCCTTCTTCGTGACGTCGTTCACCCGCCTGTAGTCCACGCAGAACCTGGTGGAACCGTCCTTCTTCTTCACAAGCACGAACGGAGAACTCCAAGGACTATGTGATGGCTCGATCACCCCTTGCTCCTTCATCTCTTCTACCATCCGGTCGACTTCGGCTTGCTTGGCGAGCGGGACACGTCGGAATGGGGCCCTAATCGGTGCGCTGTCCCCAACGTCGATTCTGTGCTGGACCAAGCTTGTCCTGCCGAAGTCTTTGCTCCCCACGGAGAAGACATCCTGGAATTCGCGTAGCAGGTCCTGAAGTTGGCGTGATTGTTCCTCGTCTAAATGGTCCTGGGATCCTTGGTACAGCTTCTGTAGTTTTTCTGGCAGTGTGCGTCTTCTTCGGTTGTCCGTCTGCAGGTGTCCGTCCGTCGTGTCGGTGATGTGGGCAATCCAGGTAACGGGCTCGCAGACTCCTAGGTTGGTGTCCCGGTGAACCGTAATGTCGTAGTCGTTCAGGTTGGACAGGCGGACGTACGGCCGAGACGTCGTGTTGATGAGGGTCTTGGCAACTAGCAATCCTTTTGTCTGGATGTCCTCATATTTTGGCTCGATGACAGCCGCCACTCCCTCAGCAGTTCCGTCGACAATTACGGCGGCGCTGACCTCCGTCCTGGCAGGAACGATGACGTCCTCTCTCAGCCTTACTCGTCGTGCGGTGACGGCCTCGTGTGCTGGTTGCAAAGCAAGTTCCTCACCTCCGAAGTGCAGAGTGTTGGTACTCAGGTCCAAGATGATGTTGTTCTGGTCCAGGAAGTCCAGTCCGATGATCACTTCGTTTGATACGTCAGCCACAAGCACTGGATGCTTTATCACCCGTCGACCAATGACGAACTCCAGTGATGCTTCGCCATGTACCGGTGCGGTCTCTCCGGTCGCGGTTATTAGCTGGAGGTTCCTTTGTGTGGGTTGCACTCTCCACTTCGGGATCACAGTGGGATTGACGATGGTCCTCGATGCTCCCGTGTCGATCAGCATGGGCCAGCTCACTCCGTTGATGACTCCGTCGACCATCAGGCTGCTATTGTCCCTCCGTAACTTCATCACACGCACTTGGACTGCCGGGGCTTGACGACTGTCACAAGCCAACCTTTGCCCCCCAAGGCTGGCTAATACTCGTTTCCCTGGGCCGCGCGGTTTTCAGACGACTGATTTCCCGTCGGATACCCTCGGCGGCGGCGATCACCGCAGTCCTTGCTCAGGTGGCCTTTCTTACCGCAGGCCCATCAGGTCGGTAGTCCTCTTCCAGGCCGCCTCTCCGGTTGTCTTCCGGCTGTGTCGTTGCTGGTGGTGCCGCGACTATCGAAGAAACGGCTTAGCGCCTCCATCAATTCGTCGGCCAGGGGCTTGGTCTCGTTGGTTTTTGCTGGTTCATCGACGTCCACTTGACGCACCCGCGCGCGCATTCTGGATGCCTGTTTTGCCGTCTCGAATTAAAGTGCGTGGCTCAGCGCATCTGCCAGGGTCTTATTGCGCGCGAGTCGCAGCGCCTGTTGAGTGTCCGAGTCCCGTAGCCCGTCGGTGAAGGTCTGCGTCGCTATCTGCTCCAGAAAGTCGGCCGGCGCTGTTGGGTAGGCAAGCCTTACGAGGCGTGCGATGTCCATCTCGAACTCCTGCAGGGTTTCCGCGTTCTTCTGTACCCGGGTCCGGAGCTGCATCTGGTAGGCCTGCTGAAGATGGCTATCTCCATATCGGGACTCCATATGGGCGATCAGTGAAGCGTAGTCCTGGGATCCAGTCGGGATGGCCTGAAGGACGTTAAGGGCGTCACCTCTCAGCGCTACAATGAGAGCTGTAGCCTTTTCTGTGTTGTTCCAGTTATTTATGGAACAGGCCGCCTCGAACTGACGTAAGTAGGTGCTCCACGGGACCTTTCCGTCGAAGGTTGGGGGCGTCACTCTGCTATGTCCCGTTCCTGATATTCCCGGTGTAACGGTGGGCGGGCGTTGGCGCAGCTCGGCAACTTCCTCTTGTAGGGCTTTGACTCTCTCATCCACCCCGGTCGGCGGGCGTCGGCGCAGCTCGGCGACTTCCTCTTGTAGGGCTTTGAATCTATCTTCCATCCCTGTCGGCGGGTGTCGGCGCAGCTCAGCAAATTCCTTTTGTAGAGCGTTGAATCTCTCTTCCACCCCCATCAGCGGTCGTTGGCACAGCTCGGCAACTTCCACTTGCAAGGCGTTGAATTTCTCCTCCACCCCCATCAGCGGGCGTTGGCGCAGCTCGGCAACTTCCACTTGCAAGGTGTTGAACTTCTCCTCCACTGCCGCGACTTCCTCACGTAGGCCCTGTTCTAATTTCCTTTGGCTCTCCTCTAATTTCGTCAGCAGACACTCTTCCAGATTTTTCTGGCCATCCAGAAATTTGGCGGTTAGGTCCTCTGCTAACTTATTCTGGCTGTCTTCCATCTGCTTCAGGTCCTCCGCTAACTTATTTTGGCCTTCTTCTAATTTGGAAGTTAGGTCCTCTGCTAACTTATTTTGGCTGTCCTTCAGGTCCTCTGCTAACTTCTTCTGGCCGTCTTCCATCTTGGTTTCCATGCCATTTAACTTTTCTAGCAATGCTGCGAATTGCTCTTCCATTTTAGACGTTTGTCTTGTAAGGGGCATGCACTCACAGGAAAATTAGAAAAAATGGCCTGTTCGGGTTTTGAAACCAGGACCGTCAGGTGTTGTGCTTGAGTTCGTAATCCGGCCTCTGACACCAGTTGTTACGTGCCACCCCCTAGTGGCACTTTTGTTAACTGGATTACGGTGGGGGTACAAAGCACAACACCAATTACTGCTTAAAGAAATAATTAACTTTATTGTGGCCAGAAAATTACACTAATCAGCAAATACAAGCAATTAGGAGCCTTCTCCAGTTTCCTCAAGTCTCTTCCTTATGCGCTCTTGGCCCCTTTCACTTGCAACAGACCACAGAAGTTAATCCGTCCTAATGAGTCCGTTGGCCTTGGCAGAAGCTACCTGCCCCTATTCCTCAGGTACAACAAATACAGTTACTTACGAGCACTTGATGTACGCTGTTCACAAGCTGGGAGAAACAATGTCACAGGATTTCGTAACTCGCACAGCACTTCGTCACCACACTTCTGTCGCACAAGATAATCGCTCGCACTAGCTCGTAAAACACAACAACAACCACTGCTTGACGGGTCACTCTTATATAGCTGGCCGGTGACTCAATAAATGCTTCTAGATCCATCCAGAGTCCACGGCTTCTCGAGGTTTCCAGCGCTGGTCCAGTCACGAATGTTCTGGACTATCCCTTTGTCCTAGTAGCCCTGTTGCATAAGGCGCGCGCAATACAGGAGGCAGGGCACAGCCCAGCCCTGGGGCAGTTGTGACTCACGCGGCGACTGATGACACAAACTCACAGCCGTAACATTATCATCACCACCCTGCTACAGCTTTTGAATGCTCACAAGTTTATAGACTTAAGCATGATCCACGTATTGCCTTTTCAGAGAATCACAAATAGACTGCAATATGATGGATTTCTCCAGTGAATTTGACGGAACAGATGGCCTCAATGTTCCTCATATTAAAACAAGAAACACAGCCGTATTAAATTAGTACCTTTTAGTTGTAATACGCCTCCTCGATAATTATTCCCATTATACAGTTACACTGCAGCCTTTCCTGTAGTTGTTGCGCGCCTTTTTGCTTGGTATCGTTCATAAGCTTTGAGCCATTCTTTCAATTCTGTGTTGATGTGTAATTTTATACGTAAATTGCCGTCTGGTTGGTTTCTCTCCCCTTCACAAACATGATTAGTGTGCTATTTGGATATAATACTTAAGTATTAAATAAATAGAAAATACATTTTCCAAGTAAACTCCGTGATCAGAACTTGCCATTACATCATCGATTGAACAGGAATCTTCAGGCTTGTTTAATGCTATTGACATGAGTAATATCACACATTTCTCGTCTAACTAAATATTAGTTACTAACCCAAGAAACATAAAAAATTCCTCTCGACTCGCCGGAAGGTGGAGGTAGACTTCACCGGCAAACTAGGGGGTAGGCTATAATAGGCAAAATATGCAGGTTTTCGTAGACGATTAGGCCTCATTTATGGCTAGAAAGTACTTTACAATTGGAGCTTAACTAACTAATTTTTAGCCTACTTTCGATTTTTGCAAAAAATTAAAGGAGACTTATGAGATCAACTCAGGGCCAAAAATTGTGTGTCTGTGTGTATGTGTGTGATTGTGTGTACTCTGAATTTCTGTCCCCCCCTATCAATTCGAACACGGTGAAACCTAATTGAACGCGATTTGGTACAGAGGTAGCACTGGTATAGGACACCTCAGTGTCATGTTTTATATTGCCACCATCTTTACCAAAACGTAATGGCGGCCACCCAAATGTTCAAAGCTTAAATAAAAATTACGACTAACCTAATCCATTGATCTCTACCAAATTTTGCAACATATCTGTATGTAGGAAGCATGTTTAAATTACCAAACTACAAGGTTATCAGCCCAATAATTAGCGGATGGCGGCCATGTTTATGTGCAAATCGATTCCCCCTATCAATTCAAACACGGTAAAACCGAATGGGACGAAATTTGGTACAGAGGTAGCACAAGCAAAGGGCACCTCAATGTTATGTTTTATATTGCCACCATCTTTACCAAAACGTAATGGCGGCCACCCAAATGTTCAAAGCTTAAATCAAATTACGACTAACCTAATCATCTGATCTCTACCAAATTTTGCAACAACATACCTTTGAGTAGGAAGCGTCCTTTGACCAAATTACAAGGCCATCAGCCTAAGAGCTTCAAGGTAGTGGATGTATGAATCATGCAAGTATTATAGCCTAACCGTAACTTCTGATTAAACAGGGCCTGGCCTCAATTCAGCTTATCGTACATAGGGAGGTTTAATCTGTCCTCAAATAGGTGTCCGGTAGGATATTAGCATATTGTAATAGAATATGTAACCGTAGAAATGACTTACTGGTCAGGCTGTCTCGTTGTCAACATGGACGCTATTTTGCTCGTAAATAAATATATTTTCGTAACATCCTAAGTGTTTATCCCTTTGGAAATGTACTCAACAAAATAATACATATTTAGTATCAAATGGTTTATAGAAACGCCAGAAAACGCTAAAGAAATCGTTGATTTCAACAACAAATATATGATACAGTTATACTAAACCAGTTGGTTATCAAGTAACATCGTAGGGCATTGTTGGCGTAATGGTAGCGACTTGGGCTCCTAGTCTGGGGGTTCGTTGATCGAATCACCGCAGGTTCAAATTTCTTTACTGCGTTCTTTTTGGTATTTATTGATTTATAACTACCCACACGTTATAATGTTAAGCATGTATATTGTAGTGTGTATATATTATATAGGCTATATACTTATAACACCACATATTCCAACACTCGAATAGAGCAATTAATATTTGGTGACATTGATCCGTGGTAGAGACATTTGTTGTTGATTCTTTAGGGGTTTTGCGGCATCATGGTCTTGTATCCCCGTTTACTTGGGTGTGTGTAGAAGTTGTCTGATAACCTGTGTCACTGTGATGTCTGTAGGCTTACTAGTGTGTGTATTCTTATACGAGAATCGATTTGGGTAGGAAGCTGTTGTTGTTTAATTTGAACTGCGTGTACATCATGGTCATATAGCCCCATGTACTTGGGTGAGTGTTGAATTTTGTCTGATAACCTGTGATAATGTGGTGGCTCTATTAGAGTGTGTTTATATAATTCAGGTGAGGATTCAATAAATCAACGTTTAATATCCGTATAGCACGTTGTATTTCAACAAGCTACTACAACCAATATTCAATTATACTCCTTGAAAAGTTATAACTATACCCATGCATTTAGGAGAAAGTAGGCTATATGTTCTTTACTGAATATCTTGTTTCGTTTTTCTATGCATATTTTTAAAATTTTATTGTCTTTTGGGGACGGTAACCTTCTCGTCATTTGGGGTCAATTTTTATACTTGTGGTCACAACACTGTCCTTATGCTAGGTTTCGACACTGATGTGTAACTATCGAACAGTCTGTTACTTCTTCACGCAGAGATGTTGGTTGGTTCTTCAGTTTAGGGGCTGCGACAACGCAGTCATGTAACCCCGTGTACTTTGGGTGTGTGTATATCTGTCTGAAAAATGGTGTTAATTGTGATGGATGTATTAGTCTGTAATTCGAGTAAGGACTGCAGACGGTCAATTTCAAGTATTAGTTCCTAATTTATGTGCCAAATACTACCGTCAACGACACCTAGCTGTGAACTTGGCTACTAGATGCCAGCGCAACCAGCAACTTGCAACGAACGTTGGAACTTCCCCACCGAAGGACAGCATACTGAGGTATTTTTAGCGCTCTTAAATCCGACGACTTAGGTCGGCATTGAACCCGCGACCTCGGGATACCAGTTACGTCACCGAAGACGCTTCCCACAGAGTCGGATGGAAAATGAATGTGATCTCGAGCAATGGCGTTGTCATGACAACCTATGATAGCTCATCCCTCATCAATTTGGAAGTGTTGTCATGGAAACTTCTGATGGCACTTGGCATTTTCTTAAAATTCCGTAATCATTATTCTCATCCCTTGGCGTAAAAGTGGGTTATATCGAAAATTCTTTCAGACAAACGTTTTAAGTAATTATTAGGGGAATATTGTCCATTTTGTACGGTTTTGATATTGTGCATATTAAGAGAGATATGATTAATGTTTCCAGTAAAACCCACTATTTTCCACCCCTTTGGTCAATGGTTGGTGCTATCAAAAACGTTTTACCCATAAATGTTTGGCACTTACCCGATACATAGTATGAACTTTGAATGGATTCGATATTTCTCGTATTAAGAGAGTTATAGCGATATTTTGGTTTCTTGAAATATGCCCCCCATTTTCACTCCCTTCGACTGATTTTTCCCATTAGCGAACTCGACCGAGATTTTAAAAGGATACATATTATGTAAATAATTCAAAGTGATTGGTGCAAAATTATGGCAGTTATCGTGTCCACAATAAACTGATAGGTATATTAATAAATTATATAGAAACTTTTGACTGACTGTGGTTTTAGGGTCTGGGGGATGTAAAACGCGAAGATCTGTCGACATTTTCCGGAAGTCGAAACATGGTAACCATTGCAATAGTTAGCTTTCTAATGAAATCTACCTAAAATCTAACCAGTGGACTTGTAACTAATGGGACGTCTGTAATATACGCACATTATTGTCAACCTAAGGGCCACAAATCAGAATGAACCCAAATACCTAAATCTGTATATGTTGTCAACAGATTCCTTTTCTGTAGAAATGCCATCCTTGCCTGAGCCAACCTACATTTAGCTTTTCACCTACCAATTTGAGATCCAAAGGGGTTTTTGATTAGTTTCGACTGTGTTCCAATAATTTTGGTTTACATCTCTTAATTTTCATCATGAATTCTTAGCTGAAGACAGAGTCCATACCATTTAAAAACTCATTCATATCCTGTGGTGTGTTGGCTAAGATGACGATGTTATCAGCAAATATCAGAGTGGACATTATGTGTCCTTCAATCTTGACTCCTACTTTGCTTTCTTCTAAAATATCCTTCATTGCTTGTTCAATGTAAATGTTGATGGTTGGTTGGTTCCTCAGTTTAGTGGCTGCGACAACGCGGTCATGTAGCCCCGTGTACTTTGGGTGTGTGTCGAATCTCTCTGTCTGATAACCGGTGTTAATTGTGATGGCTGTATTAGTGTGTGTTATCTGTTTTTAAATCATGTAGTTCCGACTGTTGTTACCAAATGCCACCGTAATTATAATATCGGGTGCCGTGTGCAAGCTTTGTTATTTGACACCCAGAGGGTAGCTTGCATTCCGAATTTCATTGTTCATTGAAACACTATGAAAGTCAAGGAGGTTAGACATCTAAGCTCCTTGAACATTAGAGCGCTTTCTAACAGAGAAATGAGGAACTTTGTGTTGGCGGAAACTCCCGAGATTAATTTTGCCGTTATGAACATGGCCTACTGAATTCAATGGGTTCTTGAACATGCCAACGTCGCATGACATGCGTACCGGGGTATCGTATTTTTGCCGCCTTTCAAAAAGCACTTACCACGGCCAGGAACGAACCTGCAAGCTTGGGGTTAGTAGTCCAACACGTTAACCACTCAACGACAACTAGTTCTTAACTTGATTACTAGAAGCCACCGCAGTCGGCTCCTGGCGACGAACGTTTGAACCTAAGAGCGGTAGTCAAATGTAACCTATAATTTAGCTGCACACAAGTGTAATTAGTGGAAGGTTCTTTTACATGCCTTAAATCTATGACATGGGACCGCTGGCTTGACTTCCCCTCCGAAGGAAGGCATACTGAGGGATTTTTAACGATCTTGAAAAATCCGATGATTTCGGCCGGGTTTGAACCCGCGACCTTGGACATAGAAGGACAGCATGCTACCAACTACGCCACCGAAGCCGCTTGTATAGATTGACAAGTATCAGCCTTGTCTTACACCTTTATTTATACCCACTGTTTAGTTACCAAGATCGTGGTGGCTGTGACCTGGTCACTATTGATCCAGGATGCTGGGAAGTGTCTCGTGATCCTAGGGGCAGTGTTTTATTTTCTAGCGACGTTAACTGACCTCATTAGTGTTTGTTCAAGACACCAGCTGATCTATAGAAACTATCTGACAGTGTTGCCAGCATCGTAAAAATTATTAGCAGACTGCTCGCAGTGCTTCAAAAGCTTTTCCATCTGACGGTTTCCTTGAATTACTGGCAACTGGGCTTAGGGCGGGGTCCGTCGGCCTACAAACAGACCTAGCAGTTTCACTTTCCTTTATTCGTCATTGTGGTTTATATAGAGATTTAGAGTTATTATAGACGTTGTTGTTGTTGTATTATTGAAGGGCTTTGCGACATGGTGGACATGTAGCCTCGTGTACTTGGGTGTGTCTGATATAACCTTTGCTATTGTGATGGCTGTATTAATGAGTTTCTTTGTTATGGGACCTAGGATAGGGTAGGAAGCGGCCCTGTCCTTAAGTTAGGAACCATTCCAGCATTTGCGTGAAGTAGTGGGGAATCACGAAAATCCACTTCCTGGGTGTCTGAGGTGGTAATCAACCCGGACCTCCCTTGATAGAGAGAACAGTTGTAGGCCGAGTTGCTAGAATTGTACTCGAATCTGCGAATTGTTGTAAACATGATCAATATAGAAATTATTATTTTATTTTCAGATAATTATACACGGTATATTTTTAAAATGTAGATTTTCTTCTGTTGTAAGTAATGCATTCGTTATCACCATCAGGTCTTGCTCCTGCTTCCACATTGCCTCTACGTAAAACACCAATAAATGTCTAAAACTTAGTGGCTATAGGGTAACAAAGAACACTCGAAAAGATATTCCCCGTGAAGAAAGTATGGTAGATGTATCCATTTACCCGCAGCAAAAGCACTCCAATTCGTATTTGTTGAGATGATTCGAGCGCATCCAACAATACTGTAGGTACGGTAGTGATTAAAGCTATTTGGATCTGATGATACTCGCTTGTCGAGAGAAACACGTCATCCCCTAGTCCGTAACAATATATATAAATCGTAATCACATGTAATTTTTTTGAGTTTATTTCCAATCTTGTCACATTTAGTGGGGCGTGATTATTATTATTATTATCAGCATCACCTGCTACAGCTTTTGAATGCTCACAAGTTTATGGACCTAAGCATGATCCACGTATTGCCTTTTCAGAGAATCACAAATAGACAGCAATATGATGGTTTTCTCCTGCAAACTTGACGTAACAGATGACCTCAATGTTCCTCATATTAAAACAACATACACCGCCGTATTAAATTAGTACCTTTTAGTTGTAATACGCCTCCTCGATAATTATTCCCATTACCGTTACACTGCAGCCTTTCCTGTAGTTGTTGCAAGTCTTTTTGCTTGGTATCGTTCATAAGCTTTGAGCCATTCTTTCAATTCTTTGTTGATGTGTAATTTTAAACGTAAATTGCCGTCTGGTTGGTTTCTATCCTCTTCACAAACATGATTAGTGTGCTATTTGGATAAAATACTTAAGTATTAAAATGTTAAATAAATAGAAAATACATTTTCCAAGTAAGCACCGCGATCAGAACTTGGCATTACATCATCGATTGACACAGTTCTCTTCTCAGTAAATATTAGTTACTAACTCAAAGAATATAAGAAATTCATCTCGGCACGCCACAATGCGGAGGCAGATTTCACCGGGCAAACTAGGGGGTAGGCTATAATAGGCAAAATATGCAGGTTTTCGTAGACGATCAGGCCTCATTTATTGCAAGAAAGTATTTTACAATTGGAGCTTAATTAACTTATTTTTTAGTCTTTCTATGCATATTAGCCTACTTTCGATTTTTGCAAAAAATGAAAGTAGACTTATGAGATCAACACAGGGCGAAAAAAGTGTGTCTGTCTGTGTGTGTGTATGTGTGTGTGTGAGTCTGTGTGTGTGTGTGTGAGTGTGTGTACTCTGAATGTCAGTCCCCCCCCCCTATCAATTCGAACACGGTGAATGCGAATTGAACGAAATTTGGTACAAAGGTAGCACTAGCAAAGGACGCCTCAGTGTCATGTTTTATATCGCCGCCATCTTTACTAAAACTGAATGCCGGCCACTCAAACGTTCAAAACGTAAAATCAAATAACGACTAACCAAATCATCCGATCTCTACCAAATTTGGTAACAACATACCTTCGTATAGGATGCGTCTTGTGACCAAACTACAAGGTCGTCCGCCATACCATTTCAGGATGGCGGCCGTGCGAATTATGCAAACTTTATAATCCATATCATGGGACCCACCAGTTCCGATTATCGAGCCGAGAATCGTTTTAACTGTTCTCAAGGAAGAGGCACGTTCGAAATTAAAAGTTTATTTTGTAATACTATAGTGCAGACGTGATTTTAAAAAGCTGAGCCGATTCAGTAATAAGACAAGATGGCAGCGGATATCTTGTGCCTGACTTATATTTCACTAATTTGAGTATTGCATGCAATATAGCGTACTGATACAAAATAAATAAACTTTGTATGAAATGCTTTATATATAAATAATATACTCCAGTGATGAAATCGTTTAGTATGAATCATTATTTGCTAACAAGTTCTATGTAAGTCATTTTATATAGAACGATATTCGTTGACACAATTAGCTCAGTGATAGAGCGTTAGCCTATCGCTCAAATGCCTATGGTTCAAACCCGATCAGAGCTAGTTTTTTTGCTTGAAATGTTATATGCTTATTGTTTTGTAATGACTCAGATGTTTTAAAATTAAGCGTTATATTGTGCATATTATGGTGTAAAATATATATTTAATTAAAACATAATTCGCCAGCAGATTTACTCGAGACATCTAGCTGCCAAAAAGGTAACTGCACGCCGACCTACTTATTAACTTCCAGATTTTATTGAAAAGTTTCTTCTTCTGGCCGCTAGAATGCACTCGCTCTGTTAGGATTATATTGTTCGATATTTCACCACTAGATGTCACGACTAGTCTACGTGGGGCTCCATTGATTACTATACCATTGGCATTCTATGCGCATCGAATTTGAAGAATGACAAGATGATACTATGATACATTTTTACTTTTTATTTTAAAGGGTGTCGCCTCCGTAGCGTAGCGGTCAGCATAGTTAGCTGCCGTCCCGGAGGTTCTGGGTTCGATTCCCGGCTCTGCCACGAAATTAGAAAAGTGGTATGAGGACTGGAACGGGGTCTACTCAGCCTCGGGTGGCCCAAATGAGTAGAGGGGGTTCGATTCCCCCTCAGCCATCCTCGAAGTGGTTTTCCGTGGTTTCCCACTTCGTCTTCGGGCAAATGCCGGGATGGTACCTTCTTCAAGGCCACGGCCGCCTCCATCCCTCTTCCTTGCCTATCCATCCTAACCATCCCTTACCTTCCCTCATGAGGCCCCTGTTCGCTTAGCAGGTGAGGCCGCCTGGGCGAAGTGCTAATCCCATCTCACCGGTTGTATCCATTCCGATTAGATGTTCCCAGCTCTAGGACACTGCCTGGATAGGCGGTAGGGGTGAGTTCCCTCGCTGAGTCCGTGGGAGCCACCACCCTGGTGGCTAAACACGATAAAAAAAATTAAAGGATTTGTAACAGCCTATTTTGCGTTACTTGAAAATGTTATTTGAAGTAAAGAACAAAACGATTTCACATAGTACCGTAACTGAATTCAAGCCGTTGGTGTTAGTTCAGGTTATTAATTACTACTTTTATTTCAGGCAAATAGCAATCGAAAATATCCACATAGTTTGTATACACACGTCTCTGTAGGGTCATGGAAAGATTTGTTAATTCAATTAGGGTTGTGAAAGCCATGCACAACCAGACGTGTAAAGACATGCCTCAACTCAAAGTTGGATGTTGCCCACGGCAGGTCGTATATGTAATAATAATAATAATAATAATAATAATAATAATAATAATAATAATAATAATAATAATAATAATAATAATAATAATGTTATTGGTTTTACATCCCTTTTAACTACTGCTGCTTTTAGAGACACCGGGGTGCCGGAATTTTGGCCCGAAGGGGATCTTTAACGTGCCAGTAAATGTACTGACACGGCTCCCTCGCATTTGTGCACCCTCAAATGCCAGCTGACTGCGCCAGGATACGAACCTGCAACCTAGGGCCCAGCAAGCGAGAACGTTACCGCTGAGCCACGCAGCCAGTCCGGTCGATTATGTCTCCAGATCCATAACATTATTGATATACTTCTTATCTTTCTTTCTTCAATGATGGTAGCAGTTTTTATCTAGGTTGTGGCGTTTGGTAGAGGTAAATCGTTTCTAAGGTCTTCAACAAAGAATAGTTCTATTATACTCTTTGATAATAACAACGAGTTATATCTATACTCATACATTTAGGAGAAAGTAGGCTATATGTTCTTTACTGAACATCTTGTTTTTAACATTTTATTGTCTTATGGGGACGGTAACCTCCTTGTCATTTGGGATCCTTTATTAGCCTATTTTCATTTATAAAAAATAGGCTTATGAGATCACCTTTTGTCCGTGTGTCTGTCTGTGTGTGTGTGCGTGTGTGTGTGTGATGCTGTGAGTGATAGTGTGTTTCCCCCTAATAACTTCTAAAGGCTGGAGCGATTTCAATGAAACTCGGTAAGTTCATAGCACTATTCCGTGCCCTTCAAATTTTGTTACGTCTCACGAATCCAACATGGCGCTGTGCGTAATATTTCACCAGCATTCAATATCTCCAAAACTTTTACCGATATCACCCTGAAATATTGTACGGTGATAAAGGAAACTACTAGAAGTTCACCTATGTGAATTTTGAAAACCTCGTAACTACAAAACCAACATGGCGGCCTAGCGAAGCTGCGACTTTTAAATAGAAGTTTCTCGCGATTTAACCAACCAAACGCAATACAGCTTGGTACAGTATATGTTTATAGACATTGTAATGCACCGACATCTAACCTCGTTCAATTGTTTGCATAACCTCAAGATGGCGGCTGTGCGAAATATTTCCCCGGCATTCTATATCTCTGAAACTATTAGCGGTATCACCCTGAAAATTTGTACGGAGATAAAGGGCACAACTGGAAGTTCATCTATAAGACTTTCAAAAACGGGTTAAGGGAAGATGTACCGTAGGTGAAATTTTCATGAAAATGTTTTTATTTTTATTTTCTGTAAAATTTGTATGTAGTTTCAAGATTATAATCCCAAAGTTTCATTGCTGTATTTCAATTCTAAGGGCGTCAAAAAATCGAAACGTTATGGCGCCATGCCCCCTATTTTGCTGTCAGCAGCACAGCCGGACAGGAATCCGTATATATCTTGCCACTCTGAGCGTCATTGCGAGGAAATGATTGATGCTATTGTTCGGAAGGCTGTGGACTAGATTGCGGCTGTTCCGGCTCTTTGTTGTTGAGTAACCATAGATACCACGGGGTTAATAACTGTGTGTTACCTGTGATAAGCGTTTCTGTCGAATATTTTTTCCAGTTGTTGATTAGGCTACTGGTTTTTAACGTAAATATGGGGAGAATAAGTGGTAGAGTGTTTAAAAGATTGGAAAGGAATAGGATTCAAGGTGCAGGTACCGGTACATTGAAGGGGATCGTCCCGCAAATTTTGAATTGGAGTGTATCTACAAAAAAACAGTGAGGGTATTTTACCTGACATTAGCTCTGAAGAAACTTCTAATAGTTGTTTCAGATTAATAGAATCGAACTACTTACTTAGTTATTGAGGTTTAAAGGGGCTGAACTACGAGGTCATCTGTGAAGCAATTCATAACAATGTACGTGTGCCAATTGTGGTTCAAAATCTATGAAATTGCATGATGATGGTACAGAAAGGATTGGCACCATTAGAACACTACATGTTGTTTATGAGAAGTGCAAGGCAGACAGTAAGTTTCAAGCATCCCTTATAAACAAATAGGTTTATGATGCGTAGGTGTGGGAAGGGGAGCTGATTTATTTTGTGGCTTGATAAATATGCCACCACCTGTCAATAGGTTTACAGATCTCAACACAAGATTGCTAATTTCCTTGGAAGAAGTTGCCAAAACAAACTTACTAGCAGCAAAGGAACTAGTAGAAGCAGAAGATGATGAGAAGTATGGATATGGCCTGCACTGAACTCTTCAGCTCTAGGCATTGCATTGCAGTATGAAGATAAACCTTCAAATTAAGTTTCCCGAAAATGACACAGTTCTCTTCTCAGTAAATATTAGTTACTAACTCAAAGAATATAAGAAATTCATCTCGGCACGCCACAATGCGGAGGCAGATTTCACCGGGCAAACTAGGGGGTAGGCTATAATAGGCAAAATATGCAGGTTTTCGTAGACGATCAGGCCTCATTTATTGCAAGAAAGTATTTTACAATTGGAGCTTAATTAACTTATTTTTTAGTCTTTCTATGCATATTAGCCTACTTTCGATTTTTGCAAAAAATGAAAGTAGACTTATGAGATCAACACAGGGCGAAAAAAGTGTGTCTGTCTGTGTGTGTGTATGTGTGTGTGTGAGTCTGTGTGTGTGTGTGTGAGTGTGTGTACTCTGAATGTCTGTCCCCCCCCCCTATCAATTCGAACACGGTGAATGCGAATTGAACGAAATTTGGTACAAAGGTAGCACTAGCAAAGGACGCCTCAGTGTCATGTTTTATATCGCCGCCATCTTTACTAAAACTGAATGCCGGCCACTCAAACGTTCAAAACGTAAAATCAAATAACGACTAACCAAATCATCCGATCTCTACCAAATTTGGTAACAACATACCTTCGTATAGGATGCGTCTTGTGACCAAACTACAAGGTCGTCCGCCATACCATTTCAGGATGGCGGCCGTGCGAATTATGCAAACTTTATAATCCATATCATGGGACCCACCAGTTCCGATTATCGAGCCGAGAATCGTTTTAACTGTTCTCAAGGAAGAGGCACGTTCGAAATTAAAAGTTTATTTTGTAATACTATAGTGCAGACGTGATTTTAAAAAGCTGAGCCGATTCAGTAATAAGACAAGATGGCAGCGGATATCTTGTGCCTGACTTATATTTCACTAATTTGAGTATTGCATGCAATATAGCGTACTGATACAAAATAAATAAACTTTGTATGAAATGCTTTATATATAAATAATATACTCCAGTGATGAAATCGTTTAGTATGAATCATTATTTGCTAACAAGTTCTATGTAAGTCATTTTATATAGAACGATATTCGTTGACACAATTAGCTCAGTGGTAGAGCGTTAGCCTATCGCTCAAATGCCTATGGTTCAAACCCGATCAGAGCTAGGTTTTTTGCTTGAAATGTTATATGCTTATTGTTTTGTAATGACTCAGATGTTTTAAAATTAAGCGTTATATTGTGCATATTATGGTGTAAAATATATATTTAATTAAAACATAATTCGCCAGCAGATTTACTCGAGACATCTAGCTGCCAAAAAGGTAACTGCACGCCGACCTACTTATTAACTTCCAGATTTTATTGAAAAGTTTCTTCTTCTGGCCGCTAGAATGCACTCGCTCTGTTAGGATTATATTGTTCGATATTTCACCACTAGATGTCACGACTAGTCTACGTGGGGCTCCATTGATTACTATACCATTGGCATTCTATGCGCATCGAATTTGAAGAATGACAAGATGATACTATGATACATTTTTACTTTTTATTTTAAAGGGTGTCGCCTCCGTAGCGTAGCGGTCAGCATAGTTAGCTGCCGTCCCGGAGGTTCTGGGTTCGATTCCCGGCTCTGCCACGAAATTAGAAAAGTGGTATGAGGACTGGAACGGGGTCTACTCAGCCTCGGGTGGCCCAAATGAGTAGAGGGGGTTCGATTCCCCCTCAGCCATCCTCGAAGTGGTTTTCCGTGGTTTCCCACTTCGTCTTCGGGCAAATGCCGGGATGGTACCTTCTTCAAGGCCACGGCCGCCTCCATCCCTCTTCCTTGCCTATCCATCCTAACCATCCCTTACCTTCCCTCATGAGGCCCCTGTTCGCTTAGCAGGTGAGGCCGCCTGGGCGAAGTGCTAATCCCATCTCACCGGTTGTATCCATTCCGATTAGATGTTCCCAGCTCTAGGACACTGCCTGGATAGGCGGTAGGGGTGAGTTCCCTCGCTGAGTCCGTGGGAGCCACCACCCTGGTGGCTAAACACGATAAAAAAAATTAAAGGATTTGTAACAGCCTATTTTGCGTTACTTGAAAATGTTATTTGAAGTAAAGAACAAAACGATTTCACATAGTACCGTAACTGAATTCAAGCCGTTGGTGTTAGTTCAGGTTATTAATTACTACTTTTATTTCAGGCAAATAGCAATCGAAAATATCCACATAGTTTGTATACACACGTCTCTGTAGGGTCATGGAAAGATTTGTTAATTCAATTAGGGTTGTGAAAGCCATGCACAACCAGACGTGTAAAGACATGCCTCAACTCAAAGTTGGATGTTGCCCACGGCAGGTCGTATATGTAATAATAATAATAATAATAATAATAATAATAATAATAATAATAATAATAATAATAATAATAATAATAATAATAATGTTATTGGTTTTACATCCCTTTTAACTACTGCTGCTTTTAGAGACACCGGGGTGCCGGAATTTTGGCCCGAAGGGGATCTTTAACGTGCCAGTAAATGTACTGACACGGCTCCCTCGCATTTGTGCACCCTCAAATGCCAGCTGACTGCGCCAGGATACGAACCTGCAACCTAGGGCCCAGCAAGCGAGAACGTTACCGCTGAGCCACGCAGCCAGTCCGGTCGATTATGTCTCCAGATCCATAACATTATTGATATACTTCTTATCTTTCTTTCTTCAATGATGGTAGCAGTTTTTATCTAGGTTGTGGCGTTTGGTAGAGGTAAATCGTTTCTAAGGTCTTCAACAAAGAATAGTTCTATTATACTCTTTGATAATAACAACGAGTTATATCTATACTCATACATTTAGGAGAAAGTAGGCTATATGTTCTTTACTGAACATCTTGTTTTTAACATTTTATTGTCTTATGGGGACGGTAACCTCCTTGTCATTTGGGGTCCTTTTTTAGCCTATTTTCATTTATAAAAAATAGGCTTATGAGATCACCCTTTGTCCGTGTGTCTGTCTGTGTGTGTGTGCGTGTGTGTGTGTGATGCTGTGAGTGATAGTGTGTTTCCCCCTAATAACTTCTAAAGGCTGGAGCGATTTCAATGAAACTCGGTAAGTTCATAGCACTATTCCGTGCCCTTCAAATTTTGTTACGTCTCACGAATCCAACATGGCGCTGTGCGTAATATTTCACCAGCATTCAATATCTCCAAAACTTTTACCGATATCACCCTGAAATATTGTACGGTGATAAAGGAAACTACTAGAAGTTCACCTATGTGAATTTTGAAAACCTCGTAACTACAAAACCAACATGGCGGCCTAGCGAAGCTGCGACTTTTAAATAGAAGTTTCTCGCGATTTAACCAACCAAACGCAATACAGCTTGGTACAGTATATGTTTATAGACATTGTAATGCACCGACATCTAACCTCGTTCAATTGTTTGCATAACCTCAAGATGGCGGCTGTGCGAAATATTTCCCCGGCATTCTATATCTCTGAAACTATTAGCGGTATCACCCTGAAAATTTGTACGGAGATAAAGGGCACAACTGGAAGTTCATCTATAAGACTTTCAAAAACGGGTTAAGGGAAGATGTACCGTAGGTGAAATTTTCATGAAAATGTTTTTTTTTATTTTCTGTAAAAATTGTATGTAGTTTCAAGATTATAATCCCAAAGTTTCATTGCTGTATTTCAATTCTAAGGGCGTCAAAAAATCGAAACGTTATGGCGCCATGCCCCCTATTTTGCTGTCAGCAGCACAGCCGGACAGGAATCCGTATATATCTTGCCACTCTGAGCGTCATTGCGAGGAAATGATTGATGCTATTGTTCGGAAGGCTGTGGACTAGATTGCGGCTGTTCCGGCTCTTTGTTGTTGAGTAACCATAGATACCACGGGGTTAATAACTGTGTGTTACCTGTGATAAGCGTTTCTGTCGAATATTTTTTCCAGTTGTTGATTAGGCTACTGGTTTTTAACGTAAATATGGGGAGAATAAGTGGTAGAGTGTTTAAAAGATTGGAAAGGAATAGGATTCAAGGTGCAGGTACCGGTACATTGAAGGGGATCGTCCCGCAAATTTTGAATTGGAGTGTATCTACAAAAAAACAGTGAGGGTATTTTACCTGACATTAGCTCTGAAGAAACTTCTAATAGTTGTTTCAGATTAATAGAATCGAACTACTTACTTAGTTATTGAGGTTTAAAGGGGCTGAACTACGAGGTCATCTGTGAAGCAATTCATAACAATGTACGTGTGCCAATTGTGGTTCAAAATCTATGAAATTGCATGATGATGGTACAGAAAGGATTGGCACCATTAGAACACTACATGTTGTTTATGAGAAGTGCAAGGCAGACAGTAAGTTTCAAGCATCCCTTATAAACAAATAGGTTTATGATGCGTAGGTGTGGGAAGGGGAGCTGATTTATTTTGTGGCTTGATAAATATGCCACCACCTGTCAATAGGTTTACAGATCTCAACACAAGATTGCTAATTTCCTTGGAAGAAGTTGCCAAAACAAACTTACTAGCAGCAAAGGAACTAGTAGAAGCAGAAGATGATGAGAAGTATGGATATGGCCTGCACTGAACTCTTCAGCTCTAGGCATTGCATTGCAGTATGAAGATAAACCTTCAAATTAAGTTTCCCGAAAATGACATTTTTTCACTTATAAGGTGCATTTTCTCAGATACTACTGCATATAAAGCAACCAAACTTGGTAGTCTCCTTCTAAATAGAACTGTGCACAATCCTGTGCACCAGAATTTTAATTTTTGGCCTATTATAGAAGTGATGATATGGATAAGAACATTTTTATGCAGATTTTTTTGCAATAATATTTTTAATTTTTAATTTGAGCAATTTAAAAGATACCAAAATTCTTTTGCACAGGATTCTAAGTTGAGCCTTTTTAAATCTGTGATAAAAATATCGGAAACAAATACCCAGTAGTTCTGCAGAAAATGCACCTTAAAATTTCAGGAAGGGTACAATATTTTTTTTTCTATTAAGATTCTATGATAATATTGAGTTAAAAAATGCAATGCAACATCAAGCAGCAGGTTGACAATAACCATTCAAAATATGAACTAAATATCTCTAAAAATGTAGATGTTATGGTCATTTACCTACGGCCATGTTTTTTACCTACGTCCTCCCTTAACTACAAAACGAATATGGCGGCCAAGCGAATTTGAAAATTTTAAATAGACCTTTCTCGCGATTTAATGATTCAAACGCAATGAAACTTGGTACAGGAAATATTTATACACATTGTAATGCACTGGTTTCCAATTTAATTCAATTGTTTACATAACCTCAAGATGGCGGCTGTGCAATTTTTAAAATTAAGTTTTTATTTCTTGTGTCGTAATCATGCGATCGAAGTGAAAGTTTGAATAATGAACCTAAGCATTAATTTTCCTTTTATGGTTAATGACTCTGTGGCGTATACATATAACAATCCAACATGGCGACCATCCGAAATATTTAGATGGATCTCAATATCTACGAATCTATTACAGCAATCAAACTTAATTTTTCAATGGTCATAGGGGCTATGAACTTAAGTTCACCTATAGGACTTTCAATAGCCTGGTGATCACCAATCCAACATGGCAGCGACGTGAAGTATAAACATTCACATGGTCGTTTCTCGCAATTTAACCATCCGAGTGCAGTGACACTTGGTACAGTAAATTCTTATACAAATGTTAATCCACTGGCATCTAATTTTTTCAATTGCTTCCATAAACACAAGATGGCAGCTGTGCGAAATTTTAAAATCTCGTTTTAACTTCTTGTGTCCTAATCATGCGATTGAAGTTTGAATACTACACGTACACAATAATCTTCATGTAACAGTACATAACTCTAAGACCTACATATATAAAAATCCAACATGGCAACCATCCGCAATATTTAGTCGGTTCTCAATATCTATGAATCTATTACAGCAATCAACCTGAAATTTGGTATGTTGATAGAGGCAGTTAACATAAGTAGGATATATGAAAATAGGCTGTATAGTTCTTCACGGAACTACTTGTTATACTTGTGGTCACACTGTCCTTATGCAAGGTTCGGACACTGATGTTTAACTATCAATCAGTCTGTTACTTCTTCACGCAAAATTTATCACCCGAGGATATGTTGGTTAGTTCCTCAGTTTAGGGGCTGCGACAACGTGGTCATGTAGCCCCGTGTACTTTGGGTGTGTGTAGAATCTGTCTGATAACCGGTGTTAATTGTGATGGCTCTATTAGTAAGGTAAGGACTCCAGACGGTCAATTTCAAGTAGTTCCAAATTTTGGTGCCAAATACTACCATCAACCACACCTAGCTGTGAACATGGCTACTAGATGCCACCGCAACCTGCAACTTGCATCGAACGTTGGAAATTCCCCTCCAAAGGAAAGCATAGCGTACTGAGGTATTTTTAGCGCTCTTAAAAGTATCCGACGACTTCAGCCGGCTTTGACCCGCGACCTTGGGCATAGAAGTTCAGCATGCTACCAGTTACGTCACCGAAGCCGATCCCCACAGAGTCAGGTGGAAAACTGAATGTGATCTCGTGCAATGGCGTTGTCATGGCAACCTCTGATGGCTCTTGGCATTTTCTTATAATTCCGAAATCATTTTTCTCATCCCTTGGCGTAATGGTGGGTCATATAAAAAATTATTTCAGATAAAAGTTTTAGGTAATTATTAGGGGAATATTGTTCATTTTGTACAGTTTAGATATTGTGCCTATTAAGGGAGATATGATTAATGTTTCCCCCCCTAAAAACACTTTTTTCCTCCCCTTTGGCCGATACATAGTGTGAACTTTGAACGGATTCGATATTTCACGCATTACTGTAAGAGAGTTATAGCGATATTTCACTTTCGAAAAATGCCCCCCCTCCCCCCCTCCTCCTCAATCCATTTTGAAGAAATAGGCATATGAGATCACCTTTTGTCCGTGTGAGTGTGCGTGTGTGTGTGTGTGTGTGTGTCCCTAATAACTTCTAAACGACTGGAGCGATTTCAATGGAACTCGGCAAGTTCATAGCACTATTCCGGATGACTCCGACCGTCACCTTCAAATGTTGTTACGTCTCATCAATCCAACATGGCTGCTGTGCGAAATATTTCACCAGCATTCAATATCTCCGAATCTATTACCGATATCACCCTGGAATTTTTTACGGTGATAAAGGGAACTACTAGAAGTTCACCAATGTGACTGCTGATAAACTGGTAACGACAAAACCAACATGGCGGCCAAGCGAAGTTGCGACTTTTAAATAGATGTCTCTCGCGATTTAACCAACCAAACGCAATAAAACTTGGTACAGTATATGTTTATACACATTTTAATGCACCGACATCTAACTTCGGTCAATTGTTTACATAACCACAAGATGGCGGCTGCGCGAAATATTTTCCCAGCATTCTATATCTCTGAAACTATTACCGGTATCACCCTGAAATTTTGTACGGAGATAAAGGGCACTACTGGATGTTCATCTAAAAGACTTTTAAAACCCGGTTTACTACAAAAGAACATGGTGGCCAAGCGAATTTGAAATTTTTAAATAGATCTTTCTCGCTATTTAATGATCCAAACGGAATGAAACTTGGTACAGGAAATGTTTATACATATTGTAATGCACTGGTATCTAATTTAGTTCAATTGTTTGCATAACCTAGAGATGGCGGCTGTGCGAATTTTAAAATTAAGTTTTTATTTTTTGTGTCGTAATCATGCGATCGAAGTGAAAGTTTGAGTAAGGAACCTACGTAATAATTTTCCTTTAGTGGTACATTACTCTATGGCCTATACATTTAACAATCCAACATGGCGACCATCTAAAATATTTAGACGGCTCAGAATATCTACGAATCTATTATGGCAATCAAACTGAATTTTTATGTTCATAGGGGCTATGAACATAAGTTCACCTATAGGACTATCAATAACCTGGTGATCTCAAATCCGACATCGCGGCGACGCGAAGTATAAATATTCACATGGACGTTTTTCGCAATTTAAGCATCCGAGCTGTGAAACTTGGTACAGTAAATACTTATACAAATGTTAATCCTCTGGCATCTAATTTATTTCAATTGTTTCCAGAACTACAAGCTGGCAGCTGTGCGAAATTTAAAAATCTCGTTTTTACTTCTTTTGTCCTAATCATGCGATTGAAGTTTGAATGCTGCACGTACACAATAATTTTCATGTAACAGTACATGTAACAGTAACAGTAACAATGTAACCTTACCATATTTCCCTCATCACTACTAACATAGTGATATATAGTCCGCGTCACCTTAAATAAGTAAGTAACAATGTAGCCTTACCACTTGTCCCTCATCACCACAAATATGATGATCTATAGTCCACGTCTCCTTAAAAAGGTTACTAACAATGTAGCCTTACCATTTTCCCCCATCACTACAAACATGGTGATCTATAGTCCGCGTCACCTTAAATAAGTTACTAACAATGTTGCCTTACCATTTGTCCCCCATCATGATTATTAAGCTGATTTTTCTCCGCTGAGTTTCAAACTTCTCGCCTATGTAGTTTAAGAGATACACGCTCCGTTAGGAATCCTTCAACCCCCACTTTTCACCCCTTTCACCTTATAATACACACCACATCGAAAAACCCTTAGACGCATGTCTATTATTTTTAATGATTAGTTTATATGCCGAGTATCCCATCCCAAAATGAGACCACTCGTGAGATATTGTTATTCAATGAAATGCAGGCTAAAGCCCCTTAAGACCCCTTTAGAACCAGAATATCCGAAAATCCTTCCTTGGTGGACGGTTTTGACACACAACGAACATATCCGCAAAATATCACGTTTATAACTTCAATAATATTGGCTGGGCGATGACGAGTGAGTGAGTCAGTCAGGATATTTTCTTTCATTTATTTTTCAGAATTTCACCCCTTTCCATAAGCCCCTTAAATTGGATTTGTGAAAAAAAAAACGGTTGAACACCTATTTACTTATTTTTAAGCGGGTTTTCCCCCTGAGTTTGATGAGTGAGTGAGTCAGTCAATCAGTTAGGACACTTTCTTTCCTGTTTATTTCCCCCAGAATTTCATCCCTCCCCATGGGCACCTTAACTCTTTCGCTGCGGCAATCGACTTTTTACATCGATACTGTGTTCGCTGCGGCAATCGACTTTAGTCGACTTGGCACTTTCCCGCTGCTTCCTACTCGATCTTTGTCAACAAAGTGGCTCTTTAATAATGCGTACATGAATATGCATGTCTTGAGCGTGTACTGGGAATTGTTTAAAGCAAAGTCGTGAGTATTACAGTATTTCCTTTGTAGTCTCCCGCCCGGCAACATTCCTCTCGGCCCTCTGACGCCAGTGGACTACCACACTAGTGAGAAGCCATGAGCGCGCCTTTAAAACCATCGACAAAATGGGGCATAAAGTTATGGTTATTGTACGATAGTAAAAGTGGTTTCCTGTGCAGATTTCAGACTTACGTGGGAAAGAACAGTAATGAGACTGATCCAGGGGATACATTAGGGGAGAAAGTTGTTAGGAGCTTGTCAAAAGACTTGGAAAATACCAGCAGAATTAAATATTTCTTTTCAAGCCCTACACTTTCCACTCATCTTGCTGTGATTAGTGTGGGTGCATGCGGAACAGTGAGATGTAACCGTAAAGGTCTTCCTCAAGAGATGATAGGTCTGAAGATGAATAAAAGACAGAAACCTAAGTTCTGGCATCATCCAACTAAAAAAATGCTAGCATGTTCGTGGCGAGATACCGGCTGGGTAAATATGCTCACGACCGTACACTCGTCTGAGGTTGTGAAGGTTAGGAAGAGATCAAAGAGGGGTCCAACCGGTTATGTTACCCGTGATAAACCTACATTAGTTGTGAATTATAATCATGAAATGAATGGTGTTGACAAGTTCGATCAGCTGAAAACGAATTACGCATACGTGCACAAGAAAATCAAGTGGTATCAGGTCTTGTGGTATCTCATCATAGAAACAACCCTAGTCAATGGAAGAATAGTGTACAATAAGGTCCATAACAAGAAAAGAAGTGCTCATGACTTCAGAGACGATGTAATAACAGGACGTCTAGAAAAGTACAAACGCACTCCACCTGCGAAACGCGGCTGAATATCTTCTGACGGGATACCGCTCGCGCGTCACACGGAGAGGCACTTCATTGGGGAACGACAGGACAAGAGTGTTGTTTGTTCCATATTGCCGGTACGGTGTTCAAAGGGGCGGTGTAAGAGGAAACAGACAATATTTTATTGCAAGACTTGCCCAGGACAGCCCCCAGTGTGTCCAACTACCTGCTTCGGAAGTTATCACACCAAGGTAAACTTCAAGGTCACATGCCAGGGTTAGATTCCATTGAACCAAGGACCACGGGCTATATATCAAGGGTAAAACATCTACTTTGTGAGTTTCATGTGTTATCCTATGATTCAAAATTAATGAAAATACTCACTAAAGAAAATTACAAGGTCACGTGTATGTTAATGTTTTATCGAACCAAGGACCACAGAATGGATCATAAAGGCGATATATATTTATTTTCTGTTTCATGTGTTATGATATGACTTATAATAAATGAAAATCCACATTAAAACTTTTTTTCAATATCTTCATTAAATTACGCATTGAGGGGCTTTGTGATGTCAGAAATGCAGCAGCGAAAGAATTAAATTGGATTTATGAAAAAAAAAACGGTCGAACAACTATTTACTTATTTTGTAAGCTGATATTTTTACGCCGAGTTTCAAACTCCTTGCCTATGTCGTTTAAGAGATACACGCTCCGTTAGGAATCCTTCAGCCCCCAGCGTTCACCCTTTTCACCTCATAATATATACCACATCGAAAAACCCTTAGACACATGTGTTCTTGTTTTTAATGATTAGTTTATATGCCGAGTAGCATATCCCCCAATGAAACCAATCGGGAGATATTGTTATTCAATGAAATGCAGGTCTACCCCCTTAACACCCCTTTAGAACCTGAATATCCTAAAATCCTTCCTTAGTAGGCGTTTCCGACTTACAACAAACATATCCCCAACATTTCAAGTTTCTAACTTCAATAGCTTTGGCTGGGCGATGAAGAGTGAGTCAGTTTAGGACACTTTGTTTTATACATAAACTTTTGAACTGACGGTGGTTTTGAGGTCTGGGGGATGTAAAACGCGAAGATATGTCGATATATTCCGGAAGTCGAAACATGGTACCCATTGGCCATTGCAATAGTTATATTTCTAATGAAATCTACTTTGGAAGTACCGTATCTGCTTCACCGCGCGCGCTTCTTAGCCCTACTTTGCAAAACTACCACTAGATGGCAGTACACTCATACCAACTCCACTGCCATCTAGTGTTTTATATCTAAAGCATAGCAAAATCAATGTTGACCGGAGTTCCCGCTGCGTCGCGCTATGTCTGTAACTAGTCGCTGTCACCACTGTGTAGTCGAAGCAATCTCACAATGAACACAGAACAAAAGTTTTGTACCAAAGTAGCCCTGAAACTCTCGTAATCAATTAACGTTCACTTGCAACCCCATGGCATCATTCTCAAGACTCTAGGTGATACCAAAGCCACCCTCATTAACAAGATGGGCCTAGCCCGCCTAGGAGACCATGTCACGCTTGAACTCCTCCCACCCAAATCATCTCCTCTCCCCCCCCCCCTTCATCCGACGCCCACCCCTCCTCTCTGTGGTCATCTACGGTGTAGATACTACCTACTCCGATAGTGACGTACTTCAAGAATTGCAATACCATAACCCCAATATCACGAAAGCGATCCGCATCAAAAATCCCCAAGGCCCTACCTCACTTGTACGTGTCCTCACTGCAGACCGTGCAACCATCGACCATCTCCTCTCTGAGGGCGCCTATATTTATTGGCAGCGTCACAGAGTGGAGCCCTCACGTACTTCAACCCCTGCCCCTCTACGTTGTGACCGATGTCAGTCTTTAACTCTCACTCTACCGAACACTGCCCTATTCGACAACCGGTTTGTGCACATTGCGGCCAACCCCACGCTACCCGTCACTGCCCTAACCTTCAACTTCCCCCTAAATGTACCCAATGCCAAGGCACCCACCCCGCCTACTCCCACCGATGCCCCAACCGCCCGACAGTCGACAAATCGAAACCTGAATTAACTGCCCCTGTCCGCACCATTGATCCCATTACACCCCCTCAATTATCTGTTTCCCCCTGCCCCCCATCTATCGAGGATATGATCCGGTTCCAGGCCATATGCCTCCAGAACCTTCTTCCTTTCGAACGACCCCGGGTACTGGAAATTCTTAATTTTGCTGCTCGTACCACGTTTGGCCTAAGCATGCAGGCCACTACTTCGGGACAAAAAGTCCATTTTCTATTCAGGCCAATGAACAATGTTTAATTTAATAATGGCTTTACACCACAATAGAGTTGCATCTGTTGGTATCCTCTACTTTAATATTTGCTCCCTACCCGCTAACCGTCCTGTTCTTGATCTTCTCCTCCAAACCTATAACCCTGCTATATTTCTACTCAACGAGACTTTCCTCAAACCTACTCATCACCCCATATTCCCTCACTATACCCTTTATCGTGCCGACCGTCCCAATATAGCTCGTGGAGGGGTAGCTATAGGTGTTCATAACCTATTTCCCTCCCGCCTACTCCAACCGCAACGATTCCTCCATATTCCAGAATTCCTGTCTGTCATGGTACACTTTCCCTCTACTCCAGTAATAGTCGCCACCGCATATAGTTCCCCAAGATCATCACCTCCTCTAGATTATTTTAATTTTATAGATGCCAACTTTCGCCACTATGTGTTTGCTGCCGACATTAATATAAATAGTCTGCTGATCCATGACAGACGCCACCTGGAAGACATTATTAATACCATGAATGGACACCGTATACCCATTCCTCCCCACACCATGATGCGAACGCAGTCCACCCCTGAAATTACAATAGTCTCTTCTACACTAGCCCACAACTGCTCCATCCAACTCGCAGGCATCGGCAGTAATGACCATGACCCCTTATTTATTAAGCTTCCCTCTCTTGCCCTCCCCCGTTCCCCCTCAGCACCTCCCCCATCTTTTATGAGACCTAATTATTTAAAAACAAACTGGGAAGCTTATCGCTCTTTTATCAAAGAATCTCTTTCCGAGGCAATAATCCCACAAAATGGCAATGAATTACAAACTCTGATTACCCTCTTGGAGACCACCCTAACTAACGCTGACCTACTTCACATCCCTAAGACCAAAATTACTCCGAGCAAGCCGCCTATTCCGGCCAAAGCGATCCAACTTCTCAAACTCTCTCGCAGCTATTATAGGGCCTACCTCAGGACATTTGACCCAGACTTACTGACGAAACACAGACAATACCAACGACATGCCAGGTCCTATATAAAAGCCATCAAGAAAAAGAAGTGGATCGACGCCTGCTCGAGCCTAGCTCAGGAACCTAAAGCTCGCCCCTTCTGGAACAAATTCAAACTCCTCACTGGTCAAAAAACCTCGGAAAACCAGTACCCCATCCAAGGGCCCAACGGCCATTTATTCTCTGACCAAGACAAAGCAGACACCTTTGCCAAATACTTTACTGACATCTACAGCGACGCACCCCAAATTCGACACAACTACTCAGACTATACGGCCGTTAGCGAGCTAACAGACCCCCAACTCCCCCACCTGACCCCCAGTTTTGACCATCTTCCGACATTAAATCCCATTTCACCACTGAACCAACCTATAACGGCAGACGACATTAAGTTCCAGCTAGGCAAAAGACGAAATACTGCTCCCGGAACAGACGGGGTGGTATATCTCCATATCAAACAAGCTCCCCTCATCTTCCTCCACTTTCTAGCCATTGCCTATACATTCATCCTATATACAGGTAACTTCCCTTCACACTGGAAGACAGCCAAAATTATACTCTTCCTTAAACCTGGTAAACCCCCGTCATTACAGTCATCCTATAGGCCGATCAGCCTGCTCTCTGTTTTTTCTAAACTCTTTGAGGCAATTATTGCCCGCCGCCTCTACGCCTTCCTAAACACCTCCAACATCTTTCCCCCATCTCAAGCAGGATTTCGTCCCAATTTCTCCACCGAAACTCAAATATTTCGATTGGTAAGCCTCGTCACTCCTCATATCAATTCCGGCTTTGCTGCAGCCCTACTCCTACTAGATCTTGAAAAGGCCTTCGATCTAGTATGGCAAAGAGGTCTCATTTTTAAATTATTTAATCTCAACCTTCCCCTCTCAATGGTTCGTCTGCTTAGTAACTTCTTATTAAACAGACGGGCCTTCATTCAAATCCGCTCTGCGTCGTCGCATACATTTACCCTATTCTCAGGTGTTCCACAAGGCTCACCAATTTCCCCTCTCCTCTACCTCATCTATGTGCACGATATGCCCCAACCTAACCAATTTTCCCACCTTTTCCAATTTGCAGACGACACTGCCATCCTCACATTTGCCAATAATTTAACTACTCTCTCCGTACGCCTGCAAACATTCCTAAATACACTGATTACTTGGCTATCTAAATGGCACCTCAGCATTAACATTGCAAAAACCCAATTAATCGTCTTTGGCTTCCACAATCCCATCAGCCACTACAACCCATTTTTCATAAAGATTTACAACGAAGTCATTACACCTTCCAGCCAAGCAGTATATTTGGGAATAACCTTAAATCGTCGCCTTTCTTGGAGAACCGTTTACAGTGTATTTTCTAGGCAAATTGTGTTACTTCTTTTATATTTTATACTATTTTGTTCATCAAGAAAACTTCAAGACATTATTGACAAATTGTAATTTTTGATATCTATATTTTGTACAAATTCTTTTATGAATAAATAAGTGGTGTTTGTAGGTGTTCTGAGCGAGCTGCAAGGAGTCTTGCCCTGGGTGGCCTTGTTGATCCGGTGCCCCACTAAATTACAAATCATTCAATCTCCCCTTTTCCCCCAATTAAAATACAATTACCTTTTTATCGTTTTGTCCCATGGTCGAAGATCACCTAGTTGTGATGGCGGCCAGGGCAAACTAACCCCTGATGATGATGATGATGATGGAAAAGAGGGTAGAGCTACTAATTTCACTCATATAATGTCCTATCCTATAATTGGATATCAATTTTTGTAAGACCGGGTTGAGTCACGGGAAACCTAGCTCAACCTCGGTCAATAATAATGAAGAAAAGAAGCATGTGGTGTAACGTGGCCGTTAATCTCGAGATGATGAGCCACGGGACCTCCCTTTTTCGTGGATTCCGAACCTCAGGACGTGGCATTTCACTTCGAAAATCTCACATGACACCAACATAGATGTTTAGGGACAATTAATCGCTGGTAGAAACTATATACGATCGTTTGTCACGGACTCCCAAAAATCACACTAATATCCTGTTTGATACAGACCAATTGCAACTTGTACTATGCAGGCTAACTTAACAAAACTACGTAAATAGCGGGGAGGTTCTCGAGTGACCATTCCCAATTGCATGGCGGCTCACGATTGGTATTCTAACCAGCGGACTTGTAACTAATGGGACGTCCGTAATATATGCACATTATTGTCATCCTAAGGGTCACAAATCAGAATGACTGCCCAATACCTAAATCTGTATTTGATGTCAAGAGATTCCTTTTCTGTAGAAATCCCTTCCTTGCCTGAGCCAACCTAATTTTTATATCCTCTTTGCTTCGCCCATCACCGATTACTTTGCTTTCGAACCAACAGAAGTGTCCTTGTTCCTTTAGCTTTTCACCTACCAATTTGAGATCCAAAGGGGTTTTTGATTTGTCTCGACTGCGTTCCAATAATTTTGGTTTACGTTTCTTAATTTTCATCATGAATTCTTAGCTGAAGACAGAGTCCATACCATTTAAAAACTCATTCAAATGCTGTGGTGTGTTGGCTAAGATGACGATGTTATCAGCAAATATCAGAGTGGACATTATTTCTCCTTCAATCTTGACTCCTACTTCGAATTTTTCTCAAATATCCTTCATTGCATATTCAGTGTAAATATTGATGGTTGGTTGGTTCCTTAGTTAAGGGGCTGCAACAACGCGGTCATGTATCTAGCCCCGTGTACTTTGGGTGTGTGTAGAATATGTCTCATAGCCGGTGTTAATTGTGATGGCTGTATTAGTGTGTGTTATCTGTTTTTAAATCAAGTAAGGACTGCAGACATTCAATTTTCAAGTAGTTCCGACTGTTGTTACCAAACACCACCGTCAACGACAACTAATTCTCAACTTGGTTACCAGGTGCCACCGCAGTCGGCTCTTGACGACGAACGTAGGAACCTAAGAACGTTAGTCGAATGTTTAACCTATATATAATTAAGCTTCACACAGGTGTAATTAGTGTAAGGTTCTTTAACATGCCATAAATCTATGACATGGGACCGCCGGCTTTACTTCCCCTCCGAAGGCGGGCATACTGAGGGATTTTTAACGCTCTTAAAAAATCCGACGACTTCGGCCGGGTTTGAAACCGCGATCTTGGGAATAGAATCTCAGCATGCTAGTAAATAAAGCATAAACAAATTTTGTCTTGATAATTGAACGTTGGTTGTAGTAGCTTGTTGAAATACAACGTGCTATAGGGATATTAAACATGAATATGAGGTGCCCTTTGCTAGTGCTACCTCTGTAAAAAAATCATTCAATTCGGTTTCATCGTGTTTGAATTGATATGGGGAATGGATTTGCACACATACATTGCCGCTATTTGCAAACTATTGGGCTGATGACCTTGTAGTCAGTCATAAGATGCTTCCCACAAAAAGGCATGTTGTTGAAAAATCTGGTAGAGATCAAATTTATAGGATGGTCGTAATTTGATTTAAGCTTTTAACATTTGGGTGGCCATCATTCCGTTTCCGTCAAGATGGCGGCGATATAAAACATGACACTGAGGTGCCCTTTGCTAGTGCTACCTCTGTACCAAATTTCGTTCAATTCGGTTTCACCGTGTTTGAATTGATAGGGCGAATCGATTTGCACACATACTTGGCCACCATCTGCAAACTATTGAGCTGATGATCTTGCAGTTTGGTCAGAAAATGCTTCCCACATAAAGATATGTTGTTGCAAAATTTGGTAGAGACTAGATTATTAGGTTGGTCGTAATTACATTTTAGCTTTTAACATTTGGGTGGCCGCGATTACGTTTACGTCGAGATGGCGGTGATATAAAACATGTCACTGAGGTGCCCTTTGCTTGTGCTACCTCTGTACCTAATTTCTTTCCATTCGGTTTCACCGTGTTCGAATTGATAGGGGGAATCGATTTTCACACAAAGATGGCCACCATCCGCAAAATATTAGGCTAATGACCTATTAATTTGGTCAAAGGATGCTCCCTCCATAAAGGTATGTTGTTGAAAAATTTGGTAGAGATCGAATGATTAGGTTAATCGTAATTTGATTTAAGCTTTGAACATTTGTGTGGCCGCCATTACGTTTCCGTTTAGTTGGCGGCAATATAAAACATGACACTGAGGTGCCCTTTGCTAGTGCTACCTCTGTACCAAATTTCGTTCCATTCAGTTTCACCGTGTTTGAATTAATAGGGGGAATCGATTTTGACACAAAGATGGCCGCCATCCGCAAACTGTTAGGCTAATGACCAATTAGATTGGTCAAAGGATGCTCCCTCTATAAAGCTATGTTGTTGCAAAATTTGGTAGAGATGGGATGATTATGTTAGTCGTAATTTGATTTAAGCTATGAACATTTGTGTGGCCGCCATTACGTTTCCGTCAAGATGGCGGCGATATAAAACATGACACTGAGTTGCCCTTTGCTAGTGCTACCTCTGTACCAAATTTCGTTCCATTCGGTTTCACCGTGTTTGAATTAATAGGGGGAATCGATTTTGACACAAATATGGCCGCCATGCGCAAACTATTCGGCCAATGACCTATTAATTTGGTCAAAGGATGCTCCCCCCATAAAGGTATGTTGTTGCAAAATTTGTTAGAGATCGAATGATTAGATTAGTCGTAATTTGATTTAAGCTTTGAACATTTGTGTGGCCGCCATTACGTTTCCCTCAAGATGGCGGCAACATAAAACATGACACTGAGGTGCCCTTTGCTAGTACTACCTCTGTTCCAAATTTCGTTCCATTCAGTTTCACCGTGTTTGAATTAATATTGGGAATCGATTTTCTCACAAAGATGGCCGCCGTCCGTAAACTATTCGGCCAATGACCTATTAATTTGGTCAAAGGATGCTTCCTCCATAAAGGTATTTTGTTGCAAAATTTGGTAGAGATCGGATGATTAGATTAATCGTAATTTGATTTAAGCTTTGAACATTTGTGTGGCCGCCATTACGTTTCCCTGAAGATGGCGGCAATATAAAACATGACACTGAGGTGCCCTTTGCTAGTACTACCTCTGTTCCAAATGTCGTTCCATTCTGTTTCACCGTGTTCGAATTAATAGGGGGAATTGATTTTCTCACAAAGATGGCCGCCATCCGCAAATTATTAGGCTGATGACCTATTAGATTGGTCAAAGGATGCTCCCCCCATAAAGGTATGTTGTTGCAAAATTTGGTAGAGATCGAATGATTAGATTAGTCGTAATTTGATTTAAGCTTTGAACATTTGTGTGGCCGCCATTACGTTTCCCTCAAGATGGCGGCAATATAAAACATGACACTGAGGTGCCCTTTGCTAGTACTACCTCTGTTCCAAATTTCGTTCCATTCAGTTTCACCGTGTTTGAATTAATATTGGGAATCGATTTTCTCACAAAGAAGGCCGCCGTCCGTAAACTATTAGACTGGTGACCTATCAGTTTGGTCAACGGATGCTCCCCCCACAACGGTATGTTGTTGCAAAATTTGGTCGAGATCGGATGATTAGGATAGTCGTAATTTGATTTAAGCTTTGAACATTTGTGTGGCCGCCATTACGTTTCCGTCAAGATGGCGGCGATATAAAACATGACACTGAGGTGTCCTTTGCTAGTGCTACCTTTGTACCAAATTTCGTTCAATTCGCGTTCACCGTGTTCGAATTGATAGGGGGGGACAGACACTCAGAGTACACACACTCTCACACACACACACAGATACACACAGACAGACACACTTTTTTTCGCCTGTGTTGATCTCATAAGTCTACTTTCATTTTTTGCAAAAATCGAAAGTAGGCTAAAAATCTTGGTTAGTATTAGTTAGGTATTGTAGGGACTTTTTCTATTTCACTAAGGTTGGTTTGTGTTAAGTGTTCCCAAGCTGTAATGTCGGCACTGGGGTTATATTTTGTTCTGAATAGGCCTAGCTGATTTGTGGTTCGTATATTCCCAATTGAAATATCCCAAATCATAACCGTCTAAATGGTTAAATGCGCCCCTGATAGCTCGAGCGCGACGTAGCTGCTTTGAATCTTCTCACCACGGGATAATACTAATTTCAAGTCTGGTCCATGATCCTTGTTATAACCAGAACCATCGTAGGCATGAAATAACCAAGGCTCGCCAAGACGTTGTGGTTAGCTTTTGTATTAACCAAAGTATTTCGAAACAGGAGCGCCGAAATTAGGCGAATTAATACTGATTCCTAGGACATTTTCCTCACGTGCATTCTGTAGGAAAAATCGCCTTCCATCTAACGGCAGATATGAAAGGGAACCACCCTTGCAATGCCGTTTTGATAGTAAAAGAAATGTAATTGATACGAAGGCCCAAAGTTGATGTAACTATGCGAAGGCCTTTACTGATCTCGAGGGCAATGACTTCAACACAGAAATTGCTCACTGTGAAACAAGATAGCATTGGTGAAATAATTCACATAGATCTTAGTTTTATTGTGAAGGTCTATTTCCTTAAAATTTGACGTAGATAATGCTTGGATTTCTCTTTCGCTGTGGAATATTTAAATTCTTTGACGTAAAACTGGATTAATTGTATTAAAGTGGGTTGATGTTATCTCTACTGTTCGTGCTGGATAATGTCAGAATGCTGAATAGATTATTTGAAGAGTGCTAACTCCTAGCTGATATATTCTAATAAAGGTTGGCGATATTCGATGAATAGTTGTCCGAGTGCGAGTAGGCTATTTGGTGATCTCCGTGCAGGAAATTGACATTTTACGGTGTAGCCGCCATCTTCAGAAGTGGACGGGTCGAGATAGAGGGTGAAAAAAAAAAGTCAATGTTCTCCGAATTTTTCTTCCTTTGATGTCATATGCAAGTTTTAGATAAGTGTGACATACAAACGATTTGTCATAGATACGATGGATGGTGAAACTTAGCGCTGCAGTGAATCTCCAATCCTATTAAAGGGCCCACCTACTTGCTTGGCTGCAAGTTACACAAGCTCAAAGTGAATCACATTAGCCTAGACTTGGGGAATTTAGCCGCTTTGTACTATGTTGAAAATACTTTGTTATTCAAGCATACGAAGTATAAATAAATTCAGAATGAGTCGGCAGGATGGAGGGGTGGGGGTAGCTGTTCCTGAGGAACTGACGGATAAACTGCTAGAGTTCACAATAAGCTATTTGCTCGAGCAGCCGGAGGATGTTGTGGATTACGCAGTTGATTTCTTTTGCAAGTTAAGAAAAGACGTGCTACTTCCCTGATCAGATTAGATGCTGAAGGATCTGTTCTACACCTACAGTTCTTGCCCTCGACCCTACCTTCCATAACTAAGCTTGCTATTCCTGGGTGTCTTAGTATGTGTCCTACTAACCTATCTCTTCTCTTCATTAGCAGTCGCCAGATACATCTCTCCTCTCCCACTCGTCTTAATACCTCTTCGTTTGTAACCCTATCTACCCATCTGATCTTCATCATTCTCCTGTAACACCACATTTCAAAAGCTTCAATTCTCCTCTTTTCTGCACCAATAGTCCAAGTTTCACTTGCATATAGCGCCACACTCCAGACAAAGGCTTTCAAAAATGACTTCCTAATACCTAAATCTATATTCGATGTCAACAGATTCCTTTTTTGTAGAAATGCTTTCCTTGCCTGAGCCAACCTACTTTTTATATCCTCTTTGCCTCGACCATCACTGGTTATTCTGCTTCCTAAGTAACAGAAGTCTCCTATAATGACATATGCAGCAGAAACTTGGACAATGGCTAAGAGTGATGAGAGCAGAGTACAGGCAGCTGAAATGAGATTCCTGAAAAATGCAGTGGCACCCTCAAGCGATAAAATGTTCAACTCCTGTATCTTTCTAACATTGGCCATTTCTATAGAAAATTTTTGCAGATTTTCCTGGCGGCGGACACCGGGCAATGCACGAGTTCCGAAGTTACTCTCCATTAAGTTGTCACTACTGCTCAGGAAATGTGTCCTAAATTACGTAAATATGTGACATCATTGTTCATGCAACGGTGGTAATTGCCATGGCTTGTTGTTGCTCTGAAAGTGGCGCATTAGGTCTGTTCACAAGTGAAATTTTGTATTTGATGCACAGGAAGCTTGTAGTTTAACGTGACCGTTAATCTCGAGATCATGAGGCACGGGACCTCCTTTTTACGTGGAATCCGAACCACAGGACATGGCATTTCACTTCGAAAATCTCACATGCAATGACCGGGAATCGAACCCGGACCGCCTTGGTGAGAGGCATACAGCTAGACTGCTGAGCCACCACGCCCCAAAATTTTGTATTTGAGTGAAATGATTGTGTAGAAATTAAATTTCCATTTTTTTCAACCCCATTTTTCAGTTCATAATAACCCCATAATTTGGTTTCTTATAACTGTAGTGTCTTTATTCTAGTTCCTAAGTGATGTTTTGTTGCTATAAGCTAGTACTGAAAATTACATCACTCTGGCCCTAATAGCTGCTGAAAAAAGGTACAAAATAGTTTGAAAAATATGATTGTGAGAAATGAATGTTAAAACAATGTGTATTTACATTCAGTATGAAATGAAAATACTTTTTTTTTAAGCCAGAAAATTAATGTCCTCCATAAGAATAGTGTTCTTCTTGCCTTCTCTTCAATGCTGTCTTGCAGTCTGCTGTAGACTGGCTTCAGCTTTCGCAATCCTCTTCTGATCTATTTCATACAATATCCGGATAGTATGTACTCCTGGTTCCATTGCTACCTGTCTTTATTTCCCTCATTAAACCACGACACAGCAATAGAATGTAGTTTTAGGACACCGACCCCACACTAGGTTGTTAAAACTTTCATTATTATTTTGTACCTTCCCATGAATTAGCTTTTTTAGTAATTCTGTGCCAGCCAGAACTCTGAATGTTGGCTTTATTTCATTCATAACTCCTCAGGGAGCGAATGTTTATGTTTGTAAGTGGTTCTATCAATATTGTACTTACACCAGTCATCCTTGGGGCATAGAAAATGCATACGCATCTCATCTGAGGACAGTTTATGGAAATAGATGGCCCAAATTGCTTTTCGCATTGAATCTATACTACTGTTATTTTCCCTTATTGCTTTTCCATTTAATTCTTGTTGTTGATTGAGTCTTCAGTCTTTTGACTGGTTTGATGCAGCAATCCATGCCTCCCTGTCCTGAGCTAATCGTTTCATCTCTACATAGCTACCACACCGTACATCAGGGGCAATCTGTTTTAACATATTCTAACCTTGGTCTACCCCTACAGTTCTTATCCTCACCCTTCCTTCCATAACTAAGCATGCTATTCCTGGGTGTCTTAGTATGTGTCCTACCAACCTTTCTCTTCTCTTCATTAGCAGTGGCCAGAAACATCTCGCCTCTCCCACTCGTCATGATACCTCTTCGTTTGTAACCCTATCTACCCATCTGATTTTCATCTTTCTCCTGTAACACCACATTTCAAATGCTTCAATTCTCATATTTTCTGCTACACCAATAGTCCAAGTTTCACTTCCATATAGCGCCACGCTCCAGACAAAGGCTTTCAAAAATGACTTCCTAATACCTAAATCTATATTCGATGTCAACAGATTCCTTTTTTGTAGAAATGCTTTCCTTGCCTGAGCCAACCTACTTTTTGTATCCTCTTTGCTTCGTCCATCACTGGTTATTTTGCTTCCTAAGTATCAGAAGTCTCCTACTCCCTTCAGCTTTTCACCTGCCAATTTGATGTACATAGAGGTTTCTGATTTAATTCGGCTGCATTCCAGTATTTTTGTTTTACATTTATTAATTTTCATCATGAATTCTTTCCTCAAGACGGAGTCCATACCATTGAAAAACTCGTTCAAATCCTCTGGCGTGTCGGCCAAGATGACGATATCTTCAGCAAATCTCAAAGTTGAAATTATTTCTCCTTGAATCTTCACTCCCACTTTAAACTTTTCTCCAATTTCCTTCATTGCTTGTTCAATGTAAAGATTGAAAAGTATGGGTGATAAGTTGCAGCCTTGCCTTACACCTTTCTGAATACCAGCTTCTCTCTCATGTCCTTCAGCTTGAATGACTGCTGTCTGGTTTCTGTACAGATTGTAGATCACCCTCCTATCCCTGTACTTTATTCCAATCGATTTCAAAATTTCAAACAATTTAGTCCAATCAACGTTATCAAAAGCCTTTTCTAAGTCTACAAATACCATGAACGTTCTCTTATCTTTCCTTATTCTAAGACTTCCGTTGTTCCTACATTTCTCCTGAAACCAAACTGATCTTCACCCAACTCCGTTTCTATCTGGCTTTCCATCCTCTTGTAAATTATTCTTGACAGGAACTTTGAAGCATGAATAATCAAGCTGATTGTACGGTAATCTTCACATCTGTTAGCTCCTACTTTATTCGGTATAGGGATGATAACATTCGTCTTGAAATCAGAGGGTACATCACCTGTCTCATAAATCCTACACACCAAGTGAAATAACCTGATCAGACCTTCATCTCCTATGCAGCGTAGCACCTTAATCGGTATATCATCCATGCCTGGTGCTTTGTTCCCGCTTAAGTCCTCCAATGCTCTGTCAAATTCTGATCTCGATATTAAATCTCCTTTTGCATCCTCATCAATGTCCTCTTTCCTTTCCATTACATGTTCTATAATCATTTGGTTGAAATAAAAACATAACCACCTTTCTCCTTAAGTCTCTCATTATAAACCTATTGGGGAAAGTGTGGCTTCTCGCCCGGGTCCGCTGCTGTAATTTATTTCACGTTATTTTTCGTACATTGCAATATTCTCACAACTAGTGGGATGTGAGTATTATTATCATCACCACCCTGCTACAGCTTTTGAATGCTCACAAGTTTATAGTCCTAAGCATGATCCACGTATTGCCTTTTCACAAATAGACTGCAATATGATGGATTTCTCCTGTGAATTTGACGGAACAGATGGCCTCAATGTTCCTCATATTAAAACAACAAACACCGCCGTATTAAATTACTACCTTTTAGTTGTAATACGCCTCCTCGATAATTATTCCCATTAATTAGTTACACTGCAGCCTTTCCTGTAGTTGTTGCAAGTATTTTTGCTTGGTATCGTTCATAAGCTTTGAGCCATTCTTTTAATTCTTTGTTGATGTGTAATTTTATACGTAAATTGCCGTCTGGTTGGTTTCTCTCCTCTTCACAAACATGATTAGTGTGCTATTTTGATATAATACTTAAGTATTAAATAAATAGAAAATAAATTTTCCAAGTAAGCACCGCGATCAGAACTTGCCATTACATCATCGATTGAACAGGAATCTTCAGGCTAGTTTAATACTATTGACATGAGTAATATCACACATTTCTCGTCTAACTAAATATTAGTTACTAACCCAAAAACATAAAAAATTCCTCTTGGCTCGCCGAATGGTGGAGGTAGACTTCACCGGGCAAACTAGGGTGTAGGCTAGAATAGGCAAAATATGCAGGTTTTCGTAGACGATTAGGCCTCATTTATTGCTAGAAAGAACTTTACAATTGGAGCTTAATTAACTTATTTTTAGCCTACTTTCGATTTTATCAACAAAGGGCCAAAAACTGTGTGTTTGTGTGAGGGTGTGTGTGAGTGTGTGTGATTGTGTGTACTCTGAATGTCTGTCCCCCCTATCAATTCGAACACGGTGAAACCTAATTGAACTCGATTTGGTACAGAGGTAGCACTGGTATAGGACACCTCCGTGTCATGTTTTATATTGCCGCCATCTTTACCAAAACGTAATGGCGGCCACCCAAACTTCAAAGCTTAAATCAAATTACGACTAACCTAATCATCTGATCTCTACCAAATTTTGCAACAACATACCTTTGAGTAGGAAGCGTCTTTTGACCAAATTACAAGGCCATCAGCCTAAGAGCTTCAAGGTAGTGGATGTATGAATCATGCAAGTATTATAGCCTAACCGTAACTTATGATTAAACAGGGCCTGGCTTCAACAATTCAGCTTATCGTACATAGGGAGGTTTAATCTATCCTCAAATAGGTGTCCGGAAGGATATTAGCATATTGTAATAGAATATGTAACCGTAGAAATGACTTACAGGTCAGGCTGTCTCGTCAACATGGACGCTATTTAGCTCGTAAATAAATATATTTTCGTAACATCTTAAGTTCTTATCCCTTTGGGAATGTACTCAACAAAATAATACATATTTAGTATCAAATGGTTTATAGAAACGCCACATAACGCTAAATAAATCGTTGATTTCAACAACAAAAATATGATACTGTTATACTAAACCAGTTGGTTATCAATTAATATCGTAGGGCATTGTTGGCATAATGATAGCGACTTGGGCTCCTAGACTGGGGGTTCGTTGATCGAATCACCGCAGGTTCAAATTTCTTTACTGCGTTCTTTTTGGTATTTATTGATGTATAACTACTCACACGTTATAATGTTAAGCATGTATATTGTAGTGTGTATATAATATAGACTATATACTTATAACACCACATATTCCAACACTCGAATAGAGCAATTAATATTTGGTGACCTAGATCCGTGATAGAGACTTTTGTTGTTGATTCTTTAGGGGTTTTGCGGCATCATGGTTTTGTAGCCCCGTTATTTGGGTTTGTGTAGATGTTGTCTGATAACCTGTGTCACTGTGATGTCTGTAGGCTTACTAGTGTGTGCATTTTTATACGAGGAACGATTTGGGTAGGAAGCTGTTGTTGTTGCATTTGAACTGCGTGAACGTCATGGTCTTAGAGCCCCATGTACTTGGGTGAGTGTTGAATTTTGTCTGATAACCTGTGATATTGTGGTGGCTCTATTAGAGTGTGTATATCTAATTCAGATGAGGATTAAATAAATCAACGTTTAATATCCGTATAGCACGTTGTATTTCAACAAGCTACTACAACCAATATTCAATTATACTCCTTGAAAAGTTATAACTATACCCATGCATTTATGAGAAAGTAGGCTATATGTTCTTTACTGAATATCTTGTTTCCTTTTTCTACGCATATTTTTAAAATTTTATTGTATTTTGGGGACGGTAACCTTCTCGTCATTTGTGGTCAATTTTTATACTTGGGGTCACAGCACTGTCCTTATGCTAGGTTTCGACACTGATGTGTAACTATCTAACAGTCTGTTTCTTCTTCACGCAGAGATGTTGGTTGGTTCCTCAGTTTAGGGGCTGCGACAATGCGGTCATGTAACCCCGAGTACTTTGGGTGTGTGTAAATCTGTCTGATAAATGGTGTTAACTGTGATGGCTGTATTAGTCTGTAATTAAGGTAAGGACTGCAGACGGTCAATTTCAACTATTAGATCCTAATTTTGGTGCCAAATACTACCATCAACGACACTTAGCTGTGAACTTGGCTACTAGATGCCAGCACAACCAGCAACTTGCAACGAACGTTCGAACTTCCCCTCCGAAGGAAAGCATACTGAGGTATTTTTAGCTCTCTTAAATCCGACGACTTAGGTCGGCATTGAACCCGCGACCTCGGGCTACCAGTTACGTCACCGAAGACGCTTCCCACAGAGTCAGATGGAAAACTGAATGTGATCTCGGCAATGGCGTTGTCATGACAACCTATGATAGCTCATCCCTCATCAATTTGGATGTGTTGTCATTGAAACTTCTGATGGCACTAGGCATTTTCTTAAAATTCCGTAATCATTTTTCTCATCCCTTGGCGTAAAGGTGGGTTATATCAAAAATTATTTCAGACAAAAGTTTTAAGTAATTATTAGGGGAATATTGTCCATTTTGTACGGTTTTGATATTGTGCATATTAAGAAAGATATGATTGATGTTTCCCGTAAAACCCACTTTTTCCACCCCTTTGGTCAATGGTTGGTGCTATCAAACACTTCTTAAACATAAATTTTTGGCACTTACCCGATACATAGTATGAACTTTGAATGGATTCGATATTTCTCGTATTAAGAGAGTTATAGCGATATTTTGGTTTTTTGAAATATGCCCCCATTATCACTCCCTTCGACCGATTTTGCCCATTAACGAACTCGACCGAGATTTTAAAGGGATACATATTATGTAAATAATTCAAAGTGATTGGTGCAAGATTATGGCAGTTATCGTGTCCACAATAAACTGATTGGTATATTAATAAATTATATAGAAACTTTTGAACTGACTGTCGTTTTAGGGTCAGGGGGATGTGAAACGCGAAGATCTGTCGACATTTTCCGGAAGTCGAAATATGGTAACCATTGCAATAGTTAGCTTTCTAATGAAATCTACCTAAAAGGATGTACCGACGTTGTTCCGGAGGAATAGTAACACAACTCAAAAACGTCCTATTTTGAGTTAAGCATAGGATAAGATTACTGAGAAGACATTCTTTGTTGTGGAAAAACGACATAACTCTTCTTAGAATTGTCGCCACTAGAATGCAGTAATGACGGTCTTCCTCCGAGCGTGTTTGTCGACTGAAGAAGAGTGTCACATCATCAGATGAGTTGTAGCCTTGATTGAGTAAGAACGTGGTGTAATCAAGAAGAATGACATATCTCAACTGTGCTACATCCAGAAACTAGTACTGGAGAGAGTAATAATAATGCAGGTAATGAATCTTTTTATCATACTTTTATATTTGTCCAACATTGGATAGCATCTATTTACGTCGTTGATCGACAACCAGAGAAGTTATAGAGTGTATGTTCCTCCAGCAAATGATTGTGGCAAACAGATGATAGGCAGTATTAACCTAGATGAAAGAGTGGCTGACCGAAACTATAAACCTTGTGATTCATCCGACTCCTTTTCTTTCGAGAAGTCAACCGACGTACATTACGAAACTGCTGCTGAAACCAGTAATAATAATGCAGGTAATGAATCGTTTTTATTTTACATTTATATCAGTCCAGTATTATGCTACATTGAATAACATTTATTTACGATGTTTATTGGCAACCAGAGAAGTAATGGAGTTTATGTTCCTCTAGCAAATTATCGTGGCAAAAGTATAACAGGCACTATCGACTCTGATGACAGTGTAGCTGACCCAGACTATAGAACTACTGATTCATCCGAATCGTTTTCTTCTGATGAAGGTAAGCCATTATCGCAAGAGGAATCTGAACAGAATGAACCTGCATTTAATAAATCTGAACGTCGAAGGAAAGCAGCTAGAAATGTCTCGAGACCCAGCGAGAACAAGTCAATTGGTAAACAACGCATACGTAACCCAAATCAATGGATAAAGAATCTTGCTAAACGGGCCAGAAATGCAGGTGAAGGATACACATCATCTTTTAATGCCACTAAAGTTGTAAAAGAAAGGACACTTCTTCCGCCGTGCAATGAGAAGTGCAGGTTGAAATGTTCCAGCAAGGTTACTGAAGATGAACGTAAGCATATTTTCAATGATTACTGGGGCTTGAAATATTTAGAAAGGCAACGCCATTTCTTGTCGGCCAGCATGTCAGAGGTAAAGCCAAAGTACCGATACGGTAGAGAGCACAGTAATCGGAGTCTTAACAATGCATTTTATTTCAATATTGAAGGCAAGAAAATCCGCGTCTGTAAGCATTTCTTTAAGTCCACACTCTGCATCAATGATAGACCAACAAGAACTGTTCTGCAGAAGAAGACATTTTTCACTGGGAATATGATTTCTTCAGATCTGAGAGGGAAACATGGGAAACATTCCAAAATAGACGAAAACATCAAACAAGGTGTTCGAGATCACATCAATAGAATTCCCTGCATACCAAGCCACTACTGTAGGAGTGGCACAAAGAAACTGTACATAGAGGGAAATAAACCTATTGCATAGGGATAATGAATTAGCATGCAAAAAAAAAAGAACCTCCCAACTGCAAATTACATTATTTACTCTCGAATATTTAATGAAGAGTTGAACTTATCATTCTTCATTCCTAAGAAGGATCAGTGCGAACTATGCGTTGCTTATTCGAATGCAAACGGCGATGAAAAAAAAAAAAAGAAATGGAAGAAAGGTATCAAAGACACTTGTATGAGACGAAGTTGTCGCGCGAGGAAAAAAAAAAGGATAAGACTGATGATAATTGTGTGGTAGCTGTGTTTGACCTTCAAGCAGTATTGCCCTGCCCAACTGGACAAGCTTCTTCTTTTTATTACGTTTCAAAGTTGGGAGTGTTCAATCTCACTATATTTAACTTAAAAACTAATGATGTTGAGTGTTATGTATGGCATGAGGGGGAAGCTCAGGGAGGAGCAAACGAGATTGGTTTTTTTGTTTTACAATATCTCGAAAGCATGGAAGGTGATGGTTCACACGAAGTAGACGTAATTTTCTATACAGATAATTGTGCTGGCCAGCAGAGAAACCAATTTATGATAGCCATGTACATGCACGCGGTGTGGAAGTACAAGTGGATACGTAGCATCACCCACAAATTTCTTATAACTAGCCATAGTCAAAATGAAGGCGACAGCGCTCATTCTGTGATCGAGAGACAGATCAATCGAGCGAAAAGGTCGGGGCCAATTTTTGTTCCTGAACCGTACATATCTCTTATACGATGTACAAAGAAAACCGGGAAGCCTTACACCATACACGAAGCACGGCCGACTGAATCGAGCTGCGCTCTATACCGGCCTTGACATTCCCAGTCAGAACCCATGTATAACATGTAATTGGAAAGTTTCTACTCGTTGCCGTTAGAGCGCACTCCCCTCCCATTATAGGCGCGATAAGGAAAAAGCAGTACAGTACGTTCTTCTCACAGTGTTACGTGTAGAACAACAACGTTTTGTTTCAGTTTCAATTATTGTAAGTAGTCGGTATTAATATACTGAATTCCTACGTTGTTTGGAGTGTTCGCTTATGAAGTTGTAAAATGCTGGGGTAAATTATGAACTATGGTTTGAACGCCGCTGCTCAAATCCAGCATGTCATACTGTTGTGTGCCATTTTGCACTTCAAATAGGAAGAAAAGCGGAGGTGTGCTTTCATTTCATGAGTTCCCGTGTGTCACAGATAGGTGTGATGAATGGCTTAGGGTGATTTCTCGCGATAAGTTTGTTCCGAACACGAACTCTCCTTCGTCTGTTGTATGTAGTCTTCATTTTAAGGAAGATGATTATTCACATGTAGGCAAGTCCAGAAGGCTAAAGAAAACTGCTGTGCCGTCGGTGTTTGCTAATTATCCAGTCTATAAGTTACCTGTTATAAAGAGACCCCGAAGGAGCATTGTCAAGCTCAAATTACCCTCACCCAAAAAACTGAAGAGTATTGTACATGATGAGGAAACTCCAGCTGTGGAAATTCCCAGTTCGCCCTTGCCTTACACTCAGTCTGTGAATATAGGACACTCGAGCACGCAGACTGATGCCTACGAGATCAAGGAAATGATGAAAACGATTAATCGGTTGCGAGTGAAAGTAACACGGCTGAACAATTCTCTGCAGAAAAAACAGGAGGAATTAATGGAAACAAAAGTTACACTTAACCAATTCAAAGATGATTTATTTCACAAAGAAATTGAGCACTTGAAGCAAGATGCGACTGAAGGAGAAATTCGAGCGAAGTTCATTTTAGAGCAGCTACTTTTGTACAGTAAACGCAGACCGAGTTGGAGTTTAGATACAATTAGGGAGTGTATTATTTTTCAATATATCTCACCGAAGGGTTATTCCCATATAAGGAAAAGGGGCTTTCTGAAATTACCCTCAAAGAGGACTCTATGTAGATATTCCGGTTCTAGTGATTGTGCGACAGGTGTTACTACATTGATTAAAGACAGGCTTATATTAGAGGCAAACAAACTGAATACTCCTGAACGTTTCTCATCCCTGGTTGTAGATGAGGCTGCAATAAATCCTAAGATTATTTATGATAGGAAACTCGACTGCTTCTTCGGGTACAAGGACACAATTACAGCACCGTCTCATCAAAAGGAAAGAGAGGATGAAAATTACAGCCGGGAACAAGTAGCAGCCAATCGAGTGTTGTGTTTTGTGCTAAGAGGCCTTTCGACAAATTATCAGATACCGTGTGCCTTCTTTTTCACGAAGCAGCTGTCAGGACGGGACTTACATAAACTCGTGCTGGACGTTATTCTCGAGGTTGAACAATGCGGTTTCATAATTATAAGAATTGTCTCTGATAATCACAAAACTAACACCACAATGATGAGGCATTTAGGGGGAGGGAATTTGCAACCAATGGTTAATCACCCATACGACGAGTCTAGGAAGTTATTCCTTAGTTTTGATCAGTGTCACATTCTAAAAAACATTAGAACGCAGTTTCTGGAACGAGAGATGACTGATGGTACTGGAATAATTTCAGGGAAATACTTGTCTTTACTATACAAAATGCAAAAGGATGAGATCGTCAAACCTGTGAGACACCTCACTAAAAACACATTGAACCCACTAACTTTGAAAAAATGAATGTTCGGCGTGCCAAGGAAGTGTTCTCATCAGAAGTTATTGGTGCCATTAGTACACTGAAAGAAAATGTAGGCATGCACCCGGAAGCGTACAAATTCATGGACGCAGAAGCAACCATACTTTTTATGAAAAACGTTAATAAATGGTTCGCTATGCATGACGTAAGCAACACATATCATCATATTCAGTCTAGAAATCCAGATAAAGGGCATTTTTTCTCATTAAATGACAGTCGCCTTAACTGGCTAGAGGAATATTTTGTTTCTTACCTTGAAACTTTGAAAGCTGCTAGTAACGCTGCTAGAAAGGACTTCCTGACTTCTGAGACTTACGAAGCTATAAAATTAACCACGGAATCAACTGTGCAGTGCATAAGGTATCTTCTAAAAATGGGTATCATTATGTTCTGACTCGAACATTCTCTAGCGATACTGTTGAATCACTCGTCAGTACATTGCGCCGTATGTCTGGGTCAAATGACATGCTGGACTCAAGATCAGTGAGTTTCAGTTTGCAGAAGATTTTGAAAACTGGAATTCTGAGTACATCAACTTCCAGCAATGTAGAGGACTCTGCATCTAGCATCACAGATAACCCAGTTCAGAACATGATTCTTGGAAATGCACCAGCTTCAGGGAATAGACCTGTCATTCCTCAAAGTATTCTGAATATTCTACAAGATCTGTTAAAGGAGCCTGGTATGTTACATTATCTTTTATAAAGTGGACTAATGATTTGAGTTCTGCACATAACAATAATTACTAGTAAGTTGTGTAATTCACCTAAATCATACTAACTCAGTTAAATTTCATTTTCAGCAATACCTTTTCCGACAATGAAAACGGCAAGTCTGGCTAACGTCGGTGGCTACATTGTACGCGCAGTGGAAGAAAGAATTTCATGTACGGAATGTTTGGACTGCATTTCGCAGATCTCTAACTCCTTTTCACTCATGAGCCTTATCAAAACACAAGATTTAGGACATCTGCGTTACCCTAAACCTGCTTTTGTGTCAACACTATCTGTAATTCAGCTCTTCGTTGAAAAAGCTGCGCCATGTGTTCCTGGGAGAAATGTACTAGATGTTATATGTTCGGAACTAGTTCCTGTTTTGTCTAAGAGTCCACTTCTACAGTGTCCAATTTGCGACGAGACCGGTCCAAACGGACTTGCCATCATTATTGGAGAGAAATTTGTATCGCCAATTTTGGATAATATCGCGCAAACTGAAACTGAAAGACTGGTTGCTTCCAAACGCCTCCTATACAAACCGCTCAGCAGGAAAATGCATAAACTTTAATGAAAACTGAGTGATTCTCACCGAATTCAACTGTAACGAGGTGCAAGGTATGTCTAATTTTTCTTCGATTTATTAGCACGCTATTTTATTTTGTGTTATAATTTGCATTTTGATATTGCGGGAATTATAATGATAATATATAGTGTCACTAGCAACCCGCCCCGGCTTCGCCCGTGAACAGTTATGAATGTGCAAGGCATTCCTGTCAGACGTAATTTAAGAATGGCGAGGGGCATGAGACACCGCCGTCCAAACTAAAAACACTTATAGTGGGCGATGTATCGAAGATAGAGATATGCTCTCGCGGACTTTTTTGCAGAATTTTTCATGCTGAACAATTCTTACACTCATAGTATATTGATATTTTTAACGGTTTGCCCAGCGTAAGCTTAAAAAGTTCACGGACGCCAGGTTCTTGTTTCGACCTATTCAATGAAATCTGAAATCGTTACTGCTTGGCTCCCTTTGATCATAAATAAATTATTTTCTACAAAAATGTTCCTCGATATTACCTGTACAGAATAGTGAAAGCCGCATCAAAATCCATCCAGTGGTTCTCGAGATTACCCGTGATATCCAAGAACCGGGGACTTTGTTTTACACTAAACAGAGCTAAGTCTTCGTCTTGCAGTGCTTGGTGAACAGCGCTGTGTGAGCAGTCGAGTAACTAACAAGATTTCATGTAAAAGGTCTCATTGTCTAGGCCGGTTGTGGAGAGCTCGCATCCAGTCGGCCATGCACGAAGTCTGTCATGAAGACGTCTATGATTTAAAGGCATTAGCAGCTGACATTGGATTGCAGATAAATACAAACAGCGAGGCAAATCCCTTCAAGATTACGGAAGTGAAAGTACTGAAGGTGGAGAAGAAGCAATTCGGAAAACTATTCTACAAAACTTCCTACGCCGAGAGTCAATTTCATATCATTGATGTCATGTCACCGGAAAGAACAGACAAAGCTATCACAGTGTTTAAAGGTAATGATGTGGTTTTAAAGAGGGCATATCGGAGAAAAGTAGGAATCTCTGACAAATAGAAAGAAGGTCTACTGTCGTTGTTTAAAAAGAAATGCATCCTAAACTGTTATTTAACATTTTATAGCAACTTATGATTCCAACATGTAACTCCAGTAATTTTTAATTCCATTATTATTATTATTATTTCTATATTATAATTTGTAACTTCAAAACGTTATAGGCCTACTGCATTCAATAATAGTTTGTAATTTCTAAATATTATATTTCAACCTACAATAAATTGTATTTTTTACTTTGTACAATATTTAATTTCTTTCGCCCCATGATTTATAACAAAATCAGAAAATAAATTTCATAAGAACAATGTCACAAGTCAAAATGATTTATTAAAAATTAATTTTTAAGGGTTGATTTCACAGATTTTTTGGAACCTTTGACATTTGAACAAAGAGCATGGCCTAACGTTCCCACCACAAGCTCAATCTTCCATCCAGAACAATTTTCAAATAATAACAATTTTCAAACACTTCTCCTGAAAAACTGTGTTTTTTGAGTTGTGTCACTATTCCTCCGGACCAACGGTATCACCTTTTCAGCGCAGTGTATTATGCGCTTCTTAGCCTACTTTACAAACCTAACACTAGATGGCAGTACACTCATACCAACTCCACTGCCATCTAGTGTTCGATATCAAAAACTTAGCAGAATCAATGTTGCCAAGAGTTCCCGCTGCGTCGAGCTGTGTCCGTAACAAGTCGCTGTCACCACTGTGTAGTCGAAGCAATCTCACAAGGAAGACAGAGCAAACGTTTTGTACCAAAGTAGCCCTGAAACTCTCGTAATCAATAAACATTAACTTGCTTTGACGAATAAAATTATTTCCATGTGCGCATTGCTAAACAGGACAACAAGTATTCAGTACATTATATGCATCATTGCATTGAATTAGAAACACTCGTACATTCCTGATGCATCCTGTATTATAAGTATGCTCATAAATGAAAATGAAGGTATGATACTGTCTCGTTAATGTTCTGTATCCTTTAAGTGGATACCAATTTTTGAAGGCCGGGGTGTGCTATGGGAAACCTAGCTCAACCTTGGTTAATAATGACACCAACACAAATGTTTAGACACAAAAATCGCTGGTAGGAACCATATACAATCATTTGTCACAGACTCCTTAAAATCACTCTATTATCCTGTTTGATCCAGACCAATTGCAACCTGTACTAAGCAGGCTAACTTAATAAGTCTACGTAAATAACGGGGAGGTTCTCGAGTGACCATTCCCAATTGCATGGCGGCTCACGATTGGTATTCTAACCAGTGGACTTGTAACTAATGGGACGTCCGTAATATACGCACATTATTGTCATCTTAAGGGCCACAAATCAGAATGATCCCCAATACCTAAATCTGTATTTGTTGTAAACAGATTCATTTTCTATAGAAATGCCTTCCTTGCCTGAGCCAACCTACATTTTATATCCTCTTTTCTTCGCCCATCACCGGTCACTTTGCTTTCGAACTACGATATTAGAAGTGTCCTACTTTCTTTACCTTTTCAGCTACCCATTTGAGATCCAAAGGGGTTTTTGATTAATTTCGACTGCGTTCCAATAATTTTGGTTTACATTTCTTAATTTTCATCATGAATTCTTAGCTGAAGACAGAGTCCATACCATTTAAAAACTCATTCATATCCTGTGGTGTGTTGGCTAAGATGACGATGTTATCAGCAAATATCAGAGTGGACATTATTTGTCCTTCAATCTTGACTCCTACTTCGCTTTCTTCTAAAATATCCTTCATTGCTTGTTCAATGTAAATATTGATGGTTGGTTGGTTCCTCAGTTTAGGGGCTGCGACAACGTGGTCATCTAGCCCCGTGTACTTTGGGTTTGTGTCGAATCTGTCTGATAACCGGTGTTAATTGTGATGGCTGTATTAGTGTGTGTTATCTGTTTTTAAATCAAGTAGTTCCGACTGTTGTTACCAAACGCCACAGTAATAATAAGATCGGGTGCCGTGTGCAAGCTTTGTTATTTGACACCCAGAGGGTAGCTTGCATGTCGATTTTCGTTGTTCCTTGAAACACTATGAAAGTCAAGGAGGTTAGACATCTAAGCTCCTTGAACACTAGAGCGCTTTCTAGTAGAGAAATGAGGAACTTTGTGTTGGCGGAAACCTCCGAGATTAATTTTGCCGTTATGAACACGGCCTACTGAATTCAATGGGTTCTTGAACATGCCAACATCGTATGACATGCGTACCGGGGTATCGTATTTTTGCCGCCTTTCAAAAGAAAAAGCACTTACCACGGCCAGGAGCGAACCTGCAACCTTGGGGTTAGTAGTCCAACACGTTAACCACTCACCCACCGTCAACAACTAGTTCTTTACTTGGTTACTAGAAGCCACCGCAGTCGGCTCCTGGCGACGAACGTTTGAACCTAAGAGCTGTAGTCAATGTAACCTATAATTTAGCTGCACACAAGTGTAATTAGTGGAAAGTTCTTTTACATGCCATACATCTATGACATGGGACCGCTAGCTTTACTTCCCCTCCGAAGGAAGGCATACTGAGGGATTGTTAACGATCTTGAAAAATCCGATGATTTCGGCCGGGTTTGAACCCGCGACCTTGGGCATAGAAGGTCAGCATGCTACCAACTACGCCACCGAAGCCGCTTGTATGGATTGACAAGTATCAGCCTTGCCTTACACCTTTATTTATACCCACTGTTTAGTTACCAAGATCGTGGTGGCCGTGACCTGGTCACTATTGATCCAGGATGATGGGAAGTGTCTCGTGATCCTAGGGGCAGTGTTTTATTTTCTAGCGACGTTAACTGACCCCATTAGTGTTTGTTCAAGACACCAGCTGATCTACAGAAACTATCTGACAGTGTTGCCAGCATCGTAAAAATTATTAGCAGACTGCTCACAGTGCTTCAAAAACTTTTCCATCTGACGGTTTCCTTGAATTACTGGCAACTGGGCTTAGGGCGGGGTCCGTCGGCCTACAAACAGACCTAGCAGTTTCACTTTCCTTTATTCGTCATTGTGGTTTATATAGAGATTTAGAGTTATTATAGACGTTGTTGTTGTTGTATTATTGAAGGGCTTTGTGACATGGTGGTCATGTAGCCTCGAGTACTCAGGCACTGATATAACCTATGCTATTGTGATGGCTGTATTAATGAGTTTCGTTGTAATGGGACCTAGGATAGGGTAGGAAACGGCCCTGGTCTTACGTTAGGAACAATTCCGGCATTTGCCTTAAGTAGCGGGAAACCACGGATAACAACTTCCCAGTTGTCTGAGGTGGTAATCAATCCCGGACCTCAGGATGACTCTAAGAATGCTCACCATGCACCAAGAGGCGGTCGACTTATTATAGTCCTTTAAACGGCAACAATTCCTTAAAGGAACCAATGTGGTGTGTTGGTAGCACTGCTCGCTCCATGGTTTGCGAACCACTATGTTATGTCACAGCACGCGATAGCGGCAGGTTGATATTGCTTGCTGACCTGTGCCAAGAAACCAGTTACGTCTCGCACCTGTCCGCAGAGAGACCAACAGTATTTTGCTTTAATGCGAGACGTGATCGTCAACCGACAGTGAAGACAAAGCCTCCTGAACAGTGTTCTATGACGGGGCAGTGATCGTCAACTGACAGTGAAGACTGCCTCCTGAACAGTGTTCTATGACGGGGCAGTGATCGTCAACTGACAGTGAAGACAAAGCCTCCTGAACAGTGTTCTTTGGCGGGGCAGTGATCGTCAACTGACAGTGAAGACAAAGCCTTCTGAACAGTGTTCTATGACGGGGCAGTGATCGTCAACTGGCAGTGAAGACAAAGCCTCCTGAACAGTGTTCTATGACGGGGCAGTGATCGTCAACTGACAGTGAAGACAAAGCCTCCTGAACAGTGTTCTATGACGGGGCAGTGATCGTCAACTGACAGTGAAGACAAAGCCTCCTGAACAGTGTTCTATGATGGGGCAGTGATCGTCAACTGACAGTGAAGACAAAGCCTCCTGAACAGTGTTCTATGACGGGGCAGTGATCGTCAACTGACAGTGAAGACAAAGCCTCCTGAACAGTGTTCTATGACGGGGCAGTGATCGTCAACTGACAGTGAAGACAAAGCCTCCTGAACAGTGTTCTATGACGGGTCAGTGATCGTCAACTGGCAGTGAAGATAAAGACTCCTAAACAAACAGTGTTCTGTGACGAGTCAGTGATCGTCAACTGACAGTGAACCACGGAAGTACATCGCGAGAGCAGAGTGGTGAGTTTGTATTGTTATTTTTGCTGTTAGCAATGTATAAACTTCATATTTTGGCTTTTGGGTTCCACATATTAGTACAGTATTTTCGTTCAAAATAAAACTACAAAGATATCTATTATATACCGGTGTATTAATAGTACATTATGCAACGAGCCCATAATGGCAATAATTAAGACACGAGTATGTTTATAAAACGAGCGTATGCGAGTTTTATAATTTCCATACGAGTGTCTTAATTACCATTATAGGCGAATTGCATACGACTGTTTATGTTCGACGATAATTATTATAACTATTTTATGTTCGAACATAAATATTCATAAGTATCTGTCGAGATTTCGCCAGTTTTATGTACTGAACAGAGCGCATGAAACGCAGGGAATGCCTTGTATTTGACCATGGCCACCTCGATTACTCTACTATGACACTAGGCTAGGCAGTGTGATTTACATTAGAAGGCCGTGGAACTCAGCGCAGGGTCGTTTGTATCCTTATCTAATTGGTCAAACAACTGTTTCTTGAGCTCTGATTGGTGGGAGAAACTGTTTCATAATGAAAAATAGTGTTATAATGAGCCTCATTATAGTACAGTTTTCTGACATATAATAGTCAGTTATACAAACTGTAGGACAGTTCAGTTCCCACGTGGGGCAGATTCTAAGATGGGAAGCAAACAACAGTTTTATTTTTAAATCTCTACTTAGTATAAAGGCCTGTTTGCCATCTCTTGATGAATGCAGTACATTTGCATTTGTCTGTTGGCACAGGCTAGAGTAAAATGTGGTTATATGGAAGCTGCTGAGGTATGGGTGGTGCTTAGTAATGACATTCAGGGCACAGTCAGTGCCTGTGGATGCTGTGGTTATATGGAAGCAACTGAGGTATGGATGGTGCTTAGTAATGACATTCAGGGCACAGTCAGTGTCTGTTGGCACAGGCTAGAGTAAAATGTGGTTATATGGAAACAACTGAGGTATGGGTGGTGCTTAGTAATGACATTCAGGGCACAGTCAGTGCCTGTTGGCACAGGCTAGAGTAAATGTAGTTATATGGAAGCAATTGAGGTATGGGTGGTGCTTATTAATGACATTCAGGGCACAGTCAGTGTCAGTTGGCACAGGCTAGAGTAAAATGTGGTTATATGGAAGCAACTGAGGTATGGATGGTGCTTAGTAATGACATTCAGGGCACAGTCAGTGTCTGTTGGCACAGGCTAGAGTAAAATGTGGTTATATGGAAGCAACTGAGGTATGGGTGGTGCTTAGTAATGACATTCAGGGCACAGTCAGTGCCTGTGGATGCTGTGACTATATGGAAGCTACTGAGGTATGGGTGGTGCTTAGTAATGACATTCAGGGCACAGTCGGTGTCTGTTGGCACAGGCTAGAGTAAAATGTGGTTATATGGAAGCTACTGAGGTATGGGTGGTGCTTAGTAATGACATTCAGGGCACAGTCAGTGCCTGTGGATGCTGTGAAAGGTTCTACTCATAGGGTTGTACTGCTATTCTGACTCACAAGGAGAGGATACGATGCATGGATCACCGATTCGAACCATCTTTAGTACACGTGTAGTGCATGACCAGGTGCAAGTAGTACGGTGCGCTTCTCAGCCGTTTCCGAGAAATTAATTAATTGCCATTACAGTGCGGTGTCTATGTGCGTTGTACGCTAGCAAGAAGCCAACGAGCGCGTGGTGCAGCGGTAAGAGCACTGTAATTGCAATTAATTAATTTCTCGGAAACGGCTGAGAAGCGCCCCTTACTACTTGCACCTGATGTACGCCTGGTCAAGTCCTACACGTGTACTAAAGATGGTTCGAATCGGTGATCCATGCATCGTATCCTCCCCTTGTCAGTGAGGAAAGCAATAGCAAACTACCTCACTCCTCATCTTGCCTAGTACGCCTCAATATAGCGCTGCCTTGGGTTTTTGTGGGTATCTACATAACCAAACGGCGGTACTTTTTGAGGATCCAACCAGCCTTCGGGCTGACTACCTAACAGACTCAGACTTAGTATAAAACCAAGCCCCCATTCTTCATGTCACGGATTATCTCGGGAACCACTGGATGGATTTTGATGCGGTTTTCACCATTCTTTAAAGGATATCTCGACGAAGGTTTCTATAGAGAATATAAAAATACTATGAGTGTAAGAATTGTTCAGCATGAAAAGTTCTACAAGAAGTCCGCGAGAGCATACCTCTATCTTTAATACATCACCCACTATAAGTGTTTCTTCGTTTTCATTTCTTCCAACAATCTCCATTCAATTACTGAGGCGAGCTAGCTTTCGTGTTCACTGCTGGAGGGAAAACGACTAATGTCGTATCACCTTGCATTCATAACTGTTCCCGGCTAGGAAAGTCTGATTCAGGTAATTGCGCACGTGAATCGCGAAGTGTGCTGGTGCTCCATCCTGTTGTATCTTCGATAAAATATGTCTTGCTACTGTGGGGTACCAACCACTCATTAAGCATCTTCTGGTAGGAATTTCCATTAACATGGTCTTCGAAGAAGAAAGGCCGATCGGTGGATTGGAAGAAGTTCTGCATTTTTACCAGCTCCCTTTGCCTGACCTCTAAGACGTCTCGATCTGACGATATCAGACAATGCTCTCTGGGGTTTCATAAAGCAACTATAGAGCATCCAGCGTTTAGAAAAGACTGTGGGTCTTATGGGCTTTTACTTTTAACGGAAATCCCCCCTACACTGGTTTTGTTGCCTCACCTTTTATCTGAACATATATATTTTTCGTCATAATAGCTTCCTACAATTATCTGCCAATTGATTACCTTTGTTATTGCGTACAAGATCGCTTATATTACGTCTTAGTAATTTAAAAATTTTCGAGGTTAGCACGCTGGAAAGAAGAGCCTCGTCCTGTGCTGCATGCTCGCCCGGAGTGGAGCACGTGCTCAGCTCCGCCGACAACATAAGTTCTGAAGCACTATCCGTCATTGGTGTTATTGTTGTGTGTCTGTTTTATTTTCTGTTCGATCGAATCATGGCTGCCGACAGTTGGGTTCCAACCCACTATCTCCCGAATGCAAGCTCACAGCTGCGCGCCCCTAACCGCACGGCTAACTCACTACAATATTACAAATATTAATCTAAACAAAACAACAAGAATAAAATTGAAAGAAACTAAATTACAGCCTAACTAATAACTAAAGAGGTGGTGATGATCAACAGTATTGCTGACATAAAAATTGTTAGCATCGTCTGCACACATCCGAGAAGGAAGGAAGGGTTGTGCTCTCGACATCTGTCAATCAGTAATGCGTCATATCACAACGAAATGAATGCCATTATTGGTTCTCTTCGCATACAGTATCCTTAATACTGGTCCAATCCGTTAACACCTGCAAAACTGCTCCTTCCTGGGCGTGTTCTATTTCAGGTAGCTGCTGGGTTTGTGGTTGTCTCGCTAACTTATGAAAGCGCAGTACTCGAAGCGGGTGAACATAACGTATGACGTCAGCGCTACCTCTGCCTAGAGTTAGCAACACTGTCGCCTTAAGACTCCACAGTCTTTTCTAAACGCTGGATGCTCTATAGTAAGAAACACTCGATATCACACAACCCAGGAATTACGAGCACCTGTGGAACACTCCTTCACCCTCGTAACTACGGAGTATCTGTGAGAACATGGCGCAGGATGCAGCCGTGTTACGACAAGGATGGGGCTCATATGACTAGGGCCCGGATGTCGATGCCGTAAAAAAATTTAGAAAATGCACTTAAAAACTTTCAAAAATGACTAATAAATGACTTAAAAATTCGATAACTGCACTATAACGTGGAGAAAATGATCTTTATATGAACTCGTCAACATTTCAAAAATGAAATCCTAAGCTCAAACTGAAAAGTCAATCAAAATAGATTTCTAGCACTTAACAAAAAGTTTATGTTCACTTTAGTCTGAGTTGCACTGCACTACGAATGCCATTCTGATGTTGTCAAATGTAAATAATCTGCGGTTATCAGCCAACAAGTTTCTATATCTCGAAAAGCTGCGTTCAAAATCAACTGTTGTGATCGGAGCGTACTTGAAGTGAGGAAGGTCGTTTGCTGCTAAATCCTCCTCAATCCCTTCCATGCAGTAGTTTCCACCAGAAACAATGTCTTGCGATTTTGCATAATGTTTATACCCGGTGTTTCAGTCCAGCACTTTTTTTCAGTTTTGATGCAATAGTCGCAGCAATTTCGCCACGATTGTTGCTGAGACTAGTTTCCACCCGGTTGATTAAGGAAATGGAATCAATATTTAAATACCGGTATTTTAAATTATCTTGTATCAGCTATTAGCTTCTTCTTAACTCTGAGACACGTAACTCCCTCATGTAAAGGCCAACGGGAAATTTGGTTAAGTTTCATGTTTGGCGTTCTCGGAGCTTCCCGGAGCCAATCAGAAACGTTGTACATGCGCAGCGATGTAAACATAACCTGTGAATGCGCTCTCAAACCTTGCTTCTCTAAATCGCATAATTTGTGACTAAATTGAAGGAAAAAAAAAAGACCTCAAATGGCTGATTTCCCTAAAATAAGACCCAAAAGAATCAACTAAACTTAAAAAAATGCTCCTAAAATGGAAAATAGCAAAAATTGCAAAAAGATGCAAAATAAAAATGACGTATTTGAAGACGGGGTGGCCCGTCCGGAATTTCTATGTACTTCAGCATTGTTTTAGAAAAGCTCAGTAAAAAATTGACATGGCATCAACATCCAGGCGCTAGTCATGACTCTTAAGACTTCGAGGTAACTGTGTATAATAAACATTCAGGCATAATTATCATAATGTTGAAAATTAGGGGGGGTACGCTCACTTCCGGACCACCCTGTGCCCCAAGACCACTACGGTAGCTGTGATGGCCTACAGCAAACATGGGCAAACCTTTTAGGGACAGAAGCAATACAGAAACAACACATGTTTATAGACCACTACGGTAGCTGTGAAGGCCCTACAGCAGACATGGGCAAACCTTTTAGGGACAGAAGTAATACAGAAACAACACATGTTTATAGACCACTACGGTAGCTGTGAAGGCCCTACAGCAGACATGGGCAAACCTTTTAGGGACAGAAGCAATACAGAAACAACACATGTTTATAGACCACTACGGTAGCTGTGAAGGCCCTACAGCAGACATGGGCAAACCTTTTAGGGACAGAAGTAATACAGAAACAACAGATGTTTATAGACCACTACGGTAGCTGTGAAGGCCCTACAGCAGACATGGGCAAACCTTTTAGGGACAGAAGCAATACAGAAACAACACATGTTTATAGACCACTACGGTAGCTGTGAAGGCCCTACAGCAGACATGGGCAAACCTTTTAGGGACAGAAGCAATACAGAAACAACACATGTTTATAGATAGATTAGAACATTATTTTTACTGAATTTTAAATCAAGCAATGTATTTTGGCTGATTTCATCACTTTAGAAAATGGTATGGTACAAGTGATGTCTCATTCAGTGTTACCCAGGTTCCATTCCTAACCGCACAAGGGCAGCAATTCCCTGTCAAGGAATAACCTGGGCTACTCGGCCATTCAGTTAACTCCATTTGAAAGTAAGCAACACAGTTTGACTTATGCTTCAGATCGAGAAGATGTCTCAATTAGCCAGGTACTATTTGAGGTTATACACAACGTCTATCGTATTCACCAAAATACATTTCAACTCTTCAGATTTGCCGATGACATCGTCATCTTGGCCGACACGCCTGAGGATTTGAATGAGTTTTTGAATGGTATGGACTCCGTTTTGAGGAAAGAATTCATGATGAGAATTAATAAATACAAAACAAAAATATTGGAATGCAGCCGAAATAAATCAGAATCCTCTATGGACATCAGATTGGCAGCTGAAGAATTAAAGGAAGTAGGAGACTTCTGTTACTTATGATGCAAAATAGAAAATAGAAAGTAGGTTTGCTCAGGCAAGGAAAGCATTTCTACAGAAAAATAATCTGTTGACATCGAATATAGATTTAGGTGTTAGGAAGTAATTTTTAAGGCCTTTGTATGGAGCGTGGCGCACTATGGAAGTGAAACTTGGTCTATTGGTGCAACAGAAAAGAGGAGAATTGAAGCGTTTGAAATGTGGTGTTACAGGAGAATAATGAAGATCAGATGGGTAGATAGGGTTACAAACGAAGAGGTATTAAGACCAGTGGGAGAGGAGAGATGTTTATGGCGACTGCTAATGAAGAGAAGAGATAGGTTGGTAGGACACATACTAAGACACTCAGGATAGCAAGCTTAGTTATGGAAGGAAGGGTTGAGGACAAGAACAGTAGGGGTAGACCAAGTTTAGAATATGTTAAGCAGATTGCCTCGGAGAATGTAGAGATGAAACGATAGGCTCAGGACAGGGAGGCATGGACCGCTGTATCAAACCAGTCAAAAGACTGAAGTCTCAAACAACAACAGCATTCACTATTAATAATTCGCTCGTAAGGAAGAATACACGTACAATATCTAAATGGATGTTATAAAAGCGTATGACCCGTTTCATTTGACGAAGAGAATGCTTAGTGCCTAAAATAGCTATAGGTGTATTATCCAGAGTAGGAATCGGACAGTTCGGCGAAGAACCGTTGAACTGAATGCAGCGTTGCCAAGATGTACTGGCCACCACGTGCGCGCTTCCACCTTCCCACTCTTTTCCTCATGCTCATAATGTCATTAGCATCGTTATTGCATTTATTATATTTTTACTCAGATGGGTTTCAAAAATCTTAAACAAAGCAATGCTTAGAACTGCTCGGTGCACAATGTAAAATAAAATAATAGCCCGTCAATTGAAGAGAGGCCTTATTGTAATGAATAGCAATATTATGAATACGATCATAAAGAAAAAATGTTCAAAGCGAAACGACAACACGTGATTATTTCCGTGATAGGCCTATTCAGCTTTTTATATTTCCTGTAGAATGAGTTTCAAGGCACAAGAAACGCACAAATATATTACAAAATATACGCTCAATGTGTAGGCTATTAACTCACCCTTCAGAAGACGGAAGCTAATCTCTGGGAAGAGGCTCTATCCCATCCATCATTATCATTGCTGGGACCCGGTCCTCCTCGTCACTGGAGGTTGACAAATCGCCGAGGGAAATAATAAACTCGTCTACAACTGTATCAACACCACCTTCACGTTCCCGCGCTTCGATTAACCACAGTATAGATACCATTACAGTATGGACATTCAGGCAAAACCAGAAGAGCGGATTTTCAAAAAAACAATTGATAATGGGCAGCACCAATTCACCTGTAAGCCGCGAGGTAGCACCACTTATAGACAATCACATGATTAACAGCTGGGTGCTGAATGTATATGTTATGTAATTTATTTAATTCGATTTCAACACACTAGCTCTCTTTTTAATCAGATACCGCATTTTAAGAAAATAAATAACAAGAAATTAGAGTGTTAATATTACTGAGCTTTAATTCTAAGAAGTGTGTAAATCAATGTTTAACACCACATTCCTTCAGTCCTGGGTGTTGCATTGTGATTGCATCGTAACGATGAAAGGTTATGATATGTTTTAAATGATTAAAATAACACGATATATTGAAAAGTGTGGGGGAAATGTGGTTTTTGTTTTGTGAATTAATGGATAGGTGTTAGGGGGACGGATATTTCATGGGTATTAAATCCATAATCATTCGGTGTAACGTTTGATATTTGTATATACCGGTCCAATACCCGAGGAAACCGGAATGCTGGTATGTCCGGTGTGATAAGAACTGCGAAAGAATTACCGGACAGATGTTGGTTTCCCACATTTCTGCTATAGGTTAAATTGCAAAATTATATTTCTGAGTTGTTTTAATAATTACAAGCAATGTTTCCTTCAGACAAAATCAAGAGGCGGCAGTCAATAATGAATATGAGTAGACTGCTCTCTCGCGGATACATGGTGAACCGTCGCCGTCATGCGTGCGTGCGTGCGGTGCTTCTGTTGACGGCCGTTTCAAAACAATGACGAAATTACACGGTAAAGGCCTGATGTGTCCATACTGTATATGATTACTAGCCTATACTGTGGCAGCAACGTATCGCTTAACTTGAGCCCAGATCATGGAATTGAAATGGCAGTGGTAAGGTGGAAGCCGGACAATCTCATGTCAATGTTTTTAGCCAGTTCATCAACGTGATAAATAAATAAATAAATAAATAAATAAATTACGAGCCTTACAGTAGTCGCATATGATGTGTAACATCTGACATAGAAGAAACCTCACGTGAAATTGTTGATACACCGGTATTTTATAGTATTATTGGCACAAATATTAATCTATTGTAAAATGGAGTGTTTTACAGATATTGCAGTTTATAATACGGAACTCATTTTATTAGATGATTTGTAGCTTCCACCAGCACTAGCCTAAATAAAGAATACGATAAGGATCAACTAGATTAATAGACTCGATACCGCTCATAACCTTAAATTCCTTATAAACAGATCCTTTTGATTCATAGACCAACACGTAATTTCATATGGATTCTGTTAAAATGAGTCATATTGATATGATAAATATCGTTTAAAATGATAATCTGGTAGCAAAAATATCTACCCCGCCCAGGATTCGAACCCAAGATCTCCAGATTCCCAATCAAACGCAATAACCCCACGGCTATTTCGACTACGCAAATATTGTGCACAAGATGGTGACTAATTTCCACGTTCCAATAATACTGCAATAAGGAATTAAATTTCAATTTATATTTTGCTTGTTTAGATAATGTTCCTGAGTGACATTGCGTTTAAAATGCCAATGCAATGCCGACTACTTACAATGTTTGATATTAAGGCATTTTACCATTTAAATACTGATACGAAAATTTCGAACATGTACCATGTCATTTGTTTAAATCACTTGACACCAGAGTTCGCATGAGCGTTTTCCCATCAGTATGTCATATACATTTCATATGGCCGAGAGTGCGTCATGGTATCAATTTTCGACCGCGCGCTGATTGTTTCTCTTACCAGTGCCAGCTGGATCGATCGATCGAGTTGGCAGTGCGTCTTATACTTCTGTTCGATCCAACACTGCCAGCTAGGGCACACTTCCATTCGATCGATCGAGCGGGCAGTGCATACTTCCGTTGTCCACCACTGCCAGCTAGTACACTTCCGTTTGAGCGATCGAGCGGGCAGTGCATACTTCCGTTGTCCACCACTGCCAGCTAGTACACTTCCGTTTGAGCGATCGAGCGGGCAGTGCATACTTCCGTTGTCCACCACTGCCAGCTAGTACACATCCGTTTGATCGATCGAGCGGGCAGTGCATATTTCCGTTGTCCACCACTGCCAGCTAGTACACTTCCGTTTGAGCGATCGAGCGGGCAGTGCATACGTCCGTTGTCCACCACTGCCAGCTAGTACACTTCCGTTTGAGCGATCGAGCGGGCAGTGCATACTTCCGTTGTCCACCACTGCCAGCTAGTACACTTCCGTTTGAGCGATCGAGCGGGCAGTGCATACTTCCGTTGTCCACCACTGCCAGCTAGTACACTTCCGTTTGATCGATCGAGCGGGCAGTGCATACTTCCGTTTGATCCACCACTGCCAGCTCGATCGTTCCGATCCACTTCCGTCCTCAATTTTCAAAATCACTCCCACAAAACTATCCAGCAACCGAGCGGAAAGATGTTACACTGATGAATTATCAGTATAAATCCTACAGGAAAAAGAGTTAATTCTAAACAATTATAACTCATAAAAGCAACAGAGTATGAAACGCAGCAAGGTCAGTGTGCACATTGGAGGCAACCAAACAAGCACGTGACCAAATAGCATCATTCAACTTGACAGTGCTGTAAGGTTTCCATGGCAACAAGCCTTGCTTGCGATCTAGTCGTCAACTGTTTTTGTCCAGTGGCGCCGAAACTTCAGATGTCATCATTGGAAAATACAACTGTAGGCCTAGGGACCGTTTTTGTTGTTGTTGTTGTTGTTGTTGTTGAAAATGCATATTTTGTGGGTTTATTGGACTTTTTACCTATTCTGAACATAATAGCATATTGTAGCAGATACAGTTGAAATAAATTATAATTTAAAACATCTTGAACAAAATAGGTTTCGCCTGTGTGTTGGACATCCCTTTTAAGCAACTTTCCGAGAAACAGATAAGGAGAGGAGTCAGATGACAGTACTCTGCCTGGCTGTTTGTAAAAGAGAATGGGGTGGGGCATTCCTTTTGACCCGTTAATAAATATTAACGTGCATTCCAGTCGTATCCGCGGGCGGCTGCTGTTGCAAACTTGATCTTCACGGTATCTATTGGTGACTGTCCGAACTAGTGAGCCGGCAACCTTCAGCGTGTCTGTCTTGTCGATGGCTCGCTCGTGTGGCTAATGTTGGCACTTAAGTTTTGAGAACTCGAGGTCTCACGATCGGCTCCGTTCGAGCCCGAACGGCGGCCATTTTGTTCTGGTTGTTGAGATAAACAAATGAAGTTGAAGGAATTCTTGCAAGAAGGAAAGATGTGAGAACTAAATCTCTGGTGTAAAACGGGGATTATCTGGCCCTAGGCCAGGTAAACTTCCTTTCCCCGATATAATGTCGTCTCTACGTGATTTACATTTACCGCCCACCGTTGAGAAATCTCTGTCATCGGATTAAATATGTAGACATGAAGAAAACGCAATGTATGAAGTTTGGCTACAGGAATACATCTCTTTATTAAGGTTTGTTTGTGTTAAAAGTTATTGGAACTATTTGTGACCTGAAAATGTGAATTGGTCGTCGATACGAGTATTTGTGTTGGTGTTATTCTACATATTTTATATGTTGCAGTCTTGAGCTGTTGAATAATTATCTTAGCGCAGTTGGCATTTATTTTGCCGTTAGTAAGTCACTTGGTTTGTAGAACCGAGTAGGCCTAAGCATGAAGAGAAAGTTCCAATACCTTATTTTTAACTTGATGTAATACACTTATTTATATGTATTTTGGGAGGGTTGTGTTTTATCTTTTTTCTGACGTGCCGTGCTGTGTAATGTTCAGATCTCATCTTGTTTTGAGCGAGGAATTTTCCTAACCTTAATTTTTTTTCGTAACAGTTAATTTTCCTTTTCCTCGTCTCGTTAGCGTGGTCTCTTAAAGACTCTGTTTAAAATATCACCACTTATGATATGTATTTTTATTTTTTCCATGGTCCGTTGCCTGGATACTCTCCGGGATTGTTATCCGATCTCGTTTTTCTCGGAAACAATGTAATTAATTTTTCATGTCGACTTGAAGTCAGTCATATTGGATTTTCATGCCGTACGCACGTACCTTGCCTTTGCTCCTGAATAACTAAACGATTTCAAGAATTATCTTATTAATTTCCAAGAGATATCTTCTTGGTGGTTTGAACTTGTCTTTCTTCGAACCTATACGATGATAATGTATATTTTTTCTTCGGAATCTAATTCTACTGATGTAGGGTATAATTGGTTCTCGCATAATTGATCTTCTTCATTGAAATTGGGTAATTAAATTCCATCTCCTTCTTAATTTTTATTGGTTCCTTGCTTCTTGATTATTATTTTGTTTGTTCTATTTTTTACCTTTTATGTTACATCTTTTTCTTTAACATGCATGTAAAGATGTTCTTTCCTTCAATTATATTTAATGTTATGAAATGTGATTCGTGTTTTCTTCAAGTTTAGTTTTAGTGCTCTTCTCTCAATTTAAATGCAACCTGGGTATGGTAATTTGTCCAGCCGTTCCACACACATACCCTAGTTGCTCTCTGTTATTATTTATCGTTTTCTCTCTTAGTGTTTCTGAAGGTAACTTGTGGGTACATTTTTTGGTACCTAGTCGCGTGGTTTTGTTTCCACCTTGTATTTTGTTGAGAGAATGTGTACTGGGTTTGACTTGGAGAAAGCATAGGCATAAAAGGGTTACTTATTCTGAAAAAAATCTTGTATTAATCCTATGTGATTTTATGTTTCATGTCGACTATAAATGGAGCAACGGAATCTTAGGGCAGCTTACAGTTTGACCAAAGAAGAAATTATCTATGAACTCCTGATTAGAGGTTCTACTTCCTCTGGAAATAGGGAAAAGGATCTGATATTACTGAATGCAGTTTCGGATAATCCTGTACGTGTACCAAACTGGAGGAAATTTGACTGGACGTTAGGTAAGTCCCTTATTGTACCATCTGTTGAAAGTTTAATTGTGGTTTTTCATTCGTTAAACTCTGACTGTGCTCCGTCTAGTTCTCGACTTATCAGATTTAAGGTCCGCTGTTCACATTGGTACCATCGCCTTCGTGATTTAATAGAAGTTTGGCAGGATAGAGATCCTGAATTCCATTTAAAATTAATTTCTCTGCGTGCTAAACTTGTTGATTGCTTTTTTGCGTTATTCCCAAATAATAGTGAGAGTGCGAGTGTTAACCCTGATGTGTGTGCAAATGAAGGGGTTCCTTCTATTAGTGGATTGAACGAATTGGTGCATAATATCAGTGTTGAAAGCAATTTAGGAAGTTTTGGTGGATCTTTGTCGAATCATAGTGAACCTGCAACTATGTATAATCAGGAAAACTATCCAAGTGCGTGCAGAATATCTGAGGTTAGGTCTGAGGGTAGCAATGTCAGAACAGGGTCGACCTCATCACGTCATAACCTTGAAAATCTTGATGATATAAATGTTTCCTTTGCTAATGTGTCCATTTCTGGTGCTGCGAGCAACCAGGTTAGGGGTAATTTATCAAATGCTAGGTCGAATGATGAAAGATTATCGCCCCTATGTTCTGAAAATCCTATTAATTTAGAACATGTGTCATCTAATGTAAATAATAATACTCGTGGGGAGTTTAAATTGGGAATTAAGTTTGGTAGTGTACCTCATCCTTTAAATGCTTGCATCCAAAATCTAGAGATGTGCAACGGTAACGATGCTAACCTGTTAATAAAATTTTTAAAGCAATTTATTGACCTTGCTGACAATGCTGTAAGATTTGGGTGTCCTGATAGTCAAATTTTCAACCTGATCTTTCCTTATACCTCTGGTTTATTGAGAGAAAAGTTAATTGTAGCCATGGAAGGTTGTTATTCCATTGATCGATTTCATCGTGAAATATTAAGTTCATTTATTCCTAGTCGTGCTTTGAGTATGCTGATGCATAATTTTTTCTATAGAGTTCAGAGATTCGAAGAGTCTTTAAATGATTATGTAACTGATATCAAGTCTTATGCTAGAGTTTTTTCTGTACAATTAAGTGAACAACAAATTGTGGCTTCTATATTGGAAGGGATTAATCCAGAAAGCAGGTCATACTTGACAATATGCAGTATTCCCGTAAATTTCTCTGATTTAAACAGATTTGTGTTGAATTCGGGTATTATCAAACATTCCGATTCCTTGAGAGTTGCCAATGTTCCTCCACCTAATTTTAATTCTAATCTATCTCAGGATTCTGGAAATCCTATCTGTTATGATAGCTCGCAAGGCCCTCGTTTCCAAAATAGAAATTCCTTCGATTCGGGTAATCGCACGTCGAATAACAGGAGAAGATGTGATACTTGTGGATCATTTCAACATATTGCTAAATGGTGTACGAGGAGACCTAAACATAACCTATGACTAAATCGTAAGGAGACTTCTTCGGATTGCCATGCGTCAAATAGTTCTAAAATAAATTCTATGGAGGTAAATAATTATTTTGATGATGTCAGAAGTCTTAAACCTAAAGTGAGGTTATGTAGTCGCATTTCTGAAGTTTCTAAACATTGTTCCCCATTTATTGATATTTGGGTAAATAACGAACCTGTTACTGCTCTGATCGATTCGGGTAGTGTGAAATCAATTTTAAGTAAAAACTGGTTTGAAAATATGAGGTCAGTATGCAAATTTGGAAAACTTATTAAAGAACCGAACAATTTTGTGTCAGCGAACTGTTCTAGTCTTGAAGTTTTAGGATTGGTAAACTTAAAGATCCGCATTTTAAATTTCACTTGGAGATATGATTTTTGGGTTGCAAATAATTTATCTTGTGACGCCATTATGGGTGCTGATTTTTTGTCTCATGTTGGGTTGTTACTAGACCTTAGAAACAGGTCATGTTGGTTTCGTTTTAAGCCTAATTTAAAATTAAACTTCAAGCCTTGTCTTAGTTTTTCCGGAGTGAATTCCTCCAAAGTTATATCTGGTTCTGACACCATTGAGGAGTTTAATTTTGAAAATCTTAAACCTGACCAAGCTGATAAACTTCGTGAACTGTGTTCATCCTTCCCTGAGGTTTTGACGAATAAGTTAGGGGTGACCAATCTATTGGAATACAAGATTGTCGTTTCTGATAATATTCCAGTCAGTTCGCCACCGTATAGATTAGCCCCTCCCAAGATGAAAATCTTGAAAGAGATAATCGACGAGATGTTAGATGAAGGGATCATTAGTAAGTCTACTTCCTCGTATTCGTCACCTATTTTCTTGGTGCCTAAATCTGACGGTAAATTTCGCCCAGTTGTTGATTATCGAGCTCTTAATAAAAAGGTTATTCAGCAGTCCATCCCGCTTCCTGATCTGAGATCTTGCTTTGCATGGTTTAGGGGTGCTAACTGGTATACGATTTTAGATCTGAATCGCGCGTACTTTCAGATTCCATTAACTGAAGATTCTAAACATCTAACAGCCTTCTCCACTGACTGGAATCTCTTTCATTTTAACCGTTTACCATTTGGGATCTCCACGGGTGCGGCCATCCTAAGCCGATTGCTAGATATGGTATTTGATGGAATCAAGTTCAAGTTTGTGTATCATTATTTAGACGACGTAGTCATATTCAGTGAGAACTTTGATGATCATCTGGAACATATTGGTGAGGTTATGTCTCGTCTAAAGAAAGCTGGTCTTACCGTAAAACCATCTAAAGTTTCTTTGCTAAACCCAAGATTTCATTTTTGGGACATATCGTAACATCGTCTGGAATTTCTGTGGATCATTCGAGAACCCAAGCGATTCGTGACTTTAAGCCCCCTAAGAATGTTAAAGGTGTATCAAGGTTCATCGGTATGATGAACTATTTCCGTAAGTTCATTAACAATTTCGCTCAGCGTGCTGCTCCTATAAATATGTTGAGGAAGAAGGGAGTTAATTTTGTTTGGGGTCCTTCGCAAGAAGCAGCATTTGAAGATTTGAAATTAGCTTTGATAAATGCACCTATTTTGTCCATCCCTGATTTCTCCAAAACCTTTATTGTGCAAACTGATGCCTCCAATAGTGCTGTTGGTGCAGTGTTACTACAAGATCATGGAAAAGGTAGATTACCTATTGCATACACTTCCCGCACTCTGAATGATGCAGAAAGAAATTACTCTGTTTATGAACTCGAAGGTTTGGCCGTCATGGATGCTCTTGAAAAGTTCAAGTTGTATATCGAACATGTACCCTTCGAGTTAGAAACAGATAACCAAGCCTTGAGTTGGGTTCTTGGCAGACCTAGGAAAACTGGTCGAATAGCTCGTTGGGCCACTCGAATTTCTTCCTTTAAGTTCTCTGTACGTCACATCCGAGGGAGTGAAAATGTCATCGCTGATTGTTTAAGTCGGATGTATGGTGACACTAATGTTGAGGTTGAGGAAAATGTGAAGTGTAACGCAATTTTGGAACATAACATGTCAAACGTAATTCTGTCTAACTGTCCCATGTTGTTTCGGGATGTATCTGAATATCAAAAGGAAGATCCAGTTCTAAGTGAGATTATAAGAAAATTAGAGGTTGGTGAAGTTGCAAAACCGTATTCATTAAGGAATGGAATCTTGTGTTGTTTGGCCCGTTCTGATAGAACACCTAAGATTGTTCTTCCCACTGTTTTAGTAGGCGAGATCTTTAAATACTTTCATGAGTCTCCTATCGGTGGACATTTAGGAGTATATAAGACCAGATTAAAGGTGAGGCAAAATTTTATCTGGAAGGGTATGGATGGTGACATCAGAAGACTGGTAAATAATTGTACAACATGTAAATTGGCAAAACCATCTCCTAACACTAAGGTTGGAATGTTATCGTCTCAACTTTCCGATAAACCTATGGAAAGATTGTTCGTAGATTTTGTCGGCCCGATGCCGCTGTCGAAGCTGGGTAACCGTTTTGTACTGGTTTGTACGGATGGCTTCAGTCGTTTTAACTGGTTGTTCCCAACTCGCTCAGCTACCACTGAAACGGTAATTAAATGTCTTAACCATATTTTTGCTGTTTTTGGCCCCTGCCAATTTCTGGTATCAGATAACGCGAAATGCTTTACATCACATGTTTTCCGCAATTTTTGTTTCGAGTTATCCATTTCCCATGTGACATCTTCTATCTATTATCCTAAAGGATCGTATGCTGAGAGGGTGAACAGGAATCTTCGAGCTGCGTTAATTGCCTACCATCATAAGGACCATAGATTATGGGACAGTTGCATTCCTTGGTTAACTTATTCGTTCAACACTGCGGTGCATGAATCTCATCGTACCACCCCTTTCAATTTAATGTTCTCCTTCGTCCCAAATTCCCCAATATCTAATTTGTGGACTATTAATCAATTGTTGCCTGATAAAGTCATGAATGAGAACGTACGTTCTATTTGGAAAAAGGCAAAAAAATATATGAAGGTGGCACACGAGAAACTACAGCAGAGGTATAATAAAGGACGTAAACCTACGTCACTTCAGATTGGGGACATGGTTTTTGTCAAGAATTTTTCTGTTAAGGAAGTTGGTTCTAGAGAATCTGGCAAGCTAGTCACAAGATTCCGTGGCCCTTGTGAAATTATAAGTTTTATCACTCCGGTGACATTACTTGTAAAGGACCCTCAGAAAAAGAAAATATTTAGGGTGCATATGTCTCATGTTAAGAGAGGTTGTGATGTTTCAAATTAATGATCATAAAGTTGTATTTTAAATTTGTAAAAGCAAGGAATCTCAAAAATTTGATGGGGAAACCTTAGTTAAAACTTAGTTATGTATCTTCTGTTAGCCTAAATTTTTCCTAAATCATGTTTAACTATGGACTTGTCGTAACTGATGTTAATCAAAAGTGTGATGAAGAAAGAAATGGACCATTGCTGTCGGAGTACGATTTGATTTCAGATCAAATGTTGGTGATATCGTCATCCTGTTTGAAGAGCGTTGTGACTGTCGCGAATGTCCAGGGCCCGGACGTCGTGATGCTAAGCCGTGACCTCAGCACTGAGAATGACCGAGTCTCCTCCATCCTATGAAGACTCATTTCTGTATTTTATTGTATCAAAAAAAAGATTGTACTACTGCCAAGTAAGAGTTGGAATTTTACGCATGTTGGTGATTTTCAGATGCATGAAAAAACTTGGGTGTATCTAATCATGGAACGATCAGTTTGGTGTACTAGGTGTTGTGAGAACTGATGTATGTTTTCAGGTCATATTTTCTCGGTGTATCTTTTACCCCCAACCATAAACTTGTGAACAATTGTTGCCTATTGTCCAGCATTGTGTGGGGGAGAGATGACCCGTTAATAAATATTAACGTGCATTCCAGTCGTATCCGCGGGCGGCTGCTGTTGCAAACTTGATCTTCACGGTATCTATTGGTGACTGTCCGAACTAGTGAGCCGGCAACCTTCAGCGTGTCTGTCTTGTCGATGGCTCGCTCGTGTGGCTAATGTTGGCACTTAAGTTTTGAGAACTCGAGGTCTCACGATCGGCTCCGTTCGAGCCCGAACGGCGGCCATTTTGTTCTGGTTGTTGAGATAAACAAATGAAGTTGAAGGAATTCTTGCAAGAAGGAAAGATGTGAGAACTAAATCTCTGGTGTAAAACGGGGATTATCTGGCCCTAGGCCAGGTAAACTTCCTTTCCCCGATATAATTTCGTCTCTACGTGATTTACATTTACCGCCCACCGTTGAGAAATCTCTGTCATCGGATTAAATATGTAGACATGAAGAAAACGCAATGTATGAAGTTTGGCTACAGGAATACATCTCTTTATTAAGGTTTGTTTGTGTTAAAAGTTATTGGAACTATTTGTGACCTGAAAATGTGAATTGGTCGTCGATACGAGTATTTGTGTTGGTGTTATTCTACATATTTTATATGTTGCAGTCTTGAGCTGTTGAATAATTATCTTAGCGCAGTTGGCATTTATTTTGCCGTTAGTAAGTCACTTGGTTTGTAGAACCGAGTAGGCCTAAGCATGAAGAGAAAGTTCCAATACCTTATTTTTAACTTGATGTAATACACTTATTTATATGTATTTTGGGAGGGTTGTGTTTTATCTTTTTTCTGACGTGCCGTGCTGTGTAATGTTCAGATCTCATCTTGTTTTGAGCGAGGAATTTTCCTAACCTTAATTTTTTTTTCGTAACAGTTAATTTTCCTTTTCCTCGTCTCGTTAGCGTGGTCTCTTAAAGACTCTGTTTAAAATATCACCACTTATGATATGTATTTTTATTTTTTCCATGGTCCGTTGCCTGGATACTCTCCGGGATTGTTATCCGATCTCGTTTTTCTCGGAAACAATGTAATTAATTTTTCATGTCGACTTGAAGTCAGTCATATTGGATTTTCATGCCGTACGCACGTACCTTGCCTTTGCTCCTGAATAACTAAACGATTTCAAGAATTATCTTATTAATTTCCAAGAGATATCTTCTTGGTGGTTTGAACTTGTCTTTCTTCGAACCTATACGATGATAATGTATATTTTTTCTTCGGAATCTAATTCTACTGATGTAGGGTATAATTGGTTCTCGCATAATTGATCTTCTTCATTGAAATTGGGTAATTAAATTCCATCTCCTTCTTAATTTTTATTGGTTCCTTGCTTCTTGATTATTATTTTGTTTGTTCTATTTTTTACCTTTTATGTTACATCTTTTTCTTTAACATGCATGTAAAGATGTTCTTTCCTTCAATTATATTTAATGTTATGAAATGTGATTCGTGTTTTCTTCAAGTTTAGTTTTAGTGCTCTTCTCTCAATTTAAATGCAACCTGGGTATGGTAATTTGTCCAGCCGTTCCACACACATACCCTAGTTGCTCTCTGTTATTATTTATCGTTTTCTCTCTTAGTGTTTCTGAAGGTAACTTGTGGGTACACCTTTCATCATCTCGACAGCCAGTAGCCCGGGGTGAGTTTTGTGAGTAGTTTCTTCAGTTAATGTGTTTCTTTATTCTTACAAGGGGAGGATACGATGCTTGGGTCACCAATTCGAACCATCTTTACTACACGTGTAGGACTTGACCTGGCCTATATCAGGTGCAAGTAGTAAGGTGCGCTTCTCAGCCGTTTCCGAGAAATTAATTAATTGCAATTACAGTGCGGTATCTATGTGCGTTGTACGCTAACAATTTCTCAATGAGCGCGTGGTGTAGTGGTAAGAGCCCTGATTCGTAAGCGCGGGATCAGTGCACGTCTGTGAACCGTCAGATACCCCGCAAGCAGTGACTCATACTATGGGCATGACGAATAGAATATAAAGTGTGATCTCTTCTCCCTCAATAGCATGTAATGAATACGGATCGGGTTGGCACTCGCCGCTACGCAGCGCTACAGTCGACTTGAGATGGTTGATTTCCACATATGTTTATGTGTTTATGTGCGATATATTAAGTATTTAATCGGTCGGAGTGTTTTGGTGGTGTTCTGTGCAAACGTTTATTGATATACAAGTGCTTACACTATTACTTCATAGTATTAATACCTGAAATGCTATTGTAGGAAGCATTAACTGAAATGGAAAGTAATTTCTTGTCGTGTGTTGACGTTATTTTCGTGTGTTAATTTAATGTAAGTAAACAGCAGTTAGCCCTTACATTTTCATTGGTGCTTATTGTGAGTAGTGAAGATGCCTTGCTCTTTTGTACCAGGATGCAGATCTAGCTATGGGGACTGTAAAGAGGTCAGATGGTTTTTCCTAATGATAAGGAACGTTTTATCAAGTGCAAAGGGGCCATACCAGGGAAGGATAGGGATCTTACTGAAAAGTCCTACACCTGTGATGCTCACTTTTCAGAAGATTTAACACTTTCAGTCCTCAGAATATTGTACATACACCAGTCATCCTTGGGGCATAGAAAATCCATAGGCATCTCATCTGAGGACAGTTTATGGAAATAGATGGCCCATATTGCTTTTGGCATTGCATCTATACTACTGTTATTTTCCCTTATTGCTTTTCCATAGAATACTTGAAAGGAATCAATTTCCTTTTGAGTAAGTCTTCCTTTACCTCCCAAGGTTTTTCCATCTTCTAGACGAACACCTTTCTTTTCTTTCCGTAATCGACGGAGCCGTCCTCCAACCCTCTTCTGAATATGGCCCACACATTCAAGTTTCTCAATGTTACATTCGTATGGTTTGGATTCCTGCACACATTGGAAAGATGAGAAATCACCATCACCTAGATATTTGGTGTATCTAACACCATATTGTTCTTGGGAACGACAAAACAGTTCAACCACAGCATCCGACACCATCCAACCACTTGATCCTGTATAATGTTTCTCAACCCACTCTTTCTCAGCTGTAGGGTCAACTGAGAGTTTTCTTGTTGAACATTGGTGTCAATATTTAGAGTTCATTTGTACGTCTAATACGAGGTACGTTCAGAAAGTAAGTTCCGTTTGGTAATAAAATTAAATTGTGTACAGATACAGAAAAATTATTTATTGCACAACATTCTACACCTCTTAAAACTACTTTTCCACATAACTGCCGAACTTTTGCAGACATTTGTCATAGCGTGGCACACGTTTTTGGATACCTTCTTCATAGAAGTTTGCCGCCGACCGTAAACGAGAGTGAAGACTCCCCTGTAAGATAACCTACCGTTTGGCCACCACTGTTAGGCAAATTGCGTATGTGATCAGGAGAACTCCTAAACATACGCAGTTCTCCTGGTAAGCACGCAATATGCCTAACAGTTGTAACGGAATTTATTCAGTTACAGTAGCTCACCCTCGGGTTTTCTGCCTTGTGCAGTTAGTTTGGGGTATTTTATTCGTATCTTATTATATTGGGTTAACGTGGGGCTGCAGAAGTGATTGTATTGTGCCTGTGTGTGTTTTTGTGGACGGATAGACCTTTGGATGGTCCGGACCAACTAGGATCACTGTTTATTAATTATCGGTTTTTGGATATTTGATATTATAAAATACGGGGTTTTGCGATTTATTACGTTTTGGGAATAAGGATATATATGACTGTATTAAGTAGAAGCATTATTTCGTTTTGGTTTGGGGTTAATGGCTTAATTTTGACCTAGTAATGTTAAATGTTAGATTCGTGGATGTACTATAAAGGTACAATGAATTGGTATTTTCGAGTGCTGGATGTGTTACATACCCGGAAAAGACAGGCAGTAATTCGGCTTGTGTGGGAATACCTAGGTTATAAATAGAATGAACTCAGAAGAACTGGCGCGTGGAAAACTACTGTGTGACGTCAGTGTGAATTTCGACTGTCTGATGTTCAGGTGTTGACACGGATATTCCGCGAGGAGCGGGCCACGCACGATTTAGTTTCGGCAGAAACATTGGGGTTATGTATCCCTACGCCAGTGCATATAATGGCGTGTCTTGTGTTCCGAAATCGTCTTATTGCTTTATTGGCAGAACACTGATCTACTAGCGCCCAGGGTCGTTTTACGTGACATGGTTTCCGTAACGAACAGTTAGAGATCGTCTTCTTGCTTTTACAGCGAAAGTCCGTTGTCTACTTGCAAATTAGTGTCGTTATTACTTGATCATGGTATCGTAATACGAACGAGCAGTGACTAATCTTTAGCAATCCACTGAGCTCTTACGGGCTATTGGAGGCTACGTGCATTTCATGGGTCCATCCATACCATGGGCTGTCGGTAATAACTTACCACGCCTAGAAGGATAATCAGTCGTAAACATTTCATCGAAAAGTCATGCGAGAATGGAGACGTGAACAAGCATTTCGAGAAGAAAGAAAGTGGAGTGAACCAGTCTAACGTGTGTAGATATTTTGTGTACGGACGGTACAGTGTGTATATACTGTACCCGTTCGTCCTGGGGATGCGATGACCCATCTGCTATTACATCGCATTCCTGGATTTCCAGGACAGAGCGGAGTTAAATGAACACCTAGTCAAATAAGGAATGTGTCGGAAATTCAGTTGAAATATCTCAAAAGCAGAGGGTAACACAAGATAAAGTATCTCCAGGGTCGTTACGGGTTTAAATTTAATTTAAAAAAATACAAATATCAATGGGCGCCATCAACTGAATCCCTAGCAAACCACATCCTTCCTGGTTAAGCCTTAATTAAGACAAGGAAAGAAAGTAGGAAAATCACATCATCATCAGATCACAACTAAGATAAAAAAATTATTCAACTTTGATAGTCAGACAGACATATTAAACACTCATCCTACCTGAGAGCATGGTCGAATGCCAACGTTAAATTGTCATTGTCCAGAAAATCGAACCATCTCCATTCTACTCAAAGTGTATTTAATCCACATAAAATAGGAAAAATTTCTAAAGTTCTCTTGGGTTCTCAGGATCACCGTAGCACTATGTCTTTGCGTCACTGACATTCGTGATAACTGAGACCTAATTTCTCTTGAAATTAACATCATGAATGTGGATGTAAAATATTATTAATCTGTCTAAACACATATTATAATCACATATTTTAAATATCACATAATTTATGGCTTGCATGGCATTATTCAAATGCTGAATATGTTAGTAAAATGCTCCTAAACATCGAATAATTAATTTATACTATTTACACTGTCATTAATCATTGCTGGTTTGTGAATCACAGAAAATCCACTATTCATTGGTTATTATCATCATCATCATCACAAAAATTAATTGTTTAATTCATCAACACAAGTTGCAATTCTTCAAATCATATCTCAAATAAATTTATTTAAATCCATTTAAATTTATTAATCATCAGATTCTTTATTAATTATCACCTTCCAATTCAGTTATTCATCATTTATTCAATCATCTATTAATTTATTTAAGTCAGTTTATTTATTCAATCTTTCATTCATCCATTTATTTAATTCATTGATCTATTCCAAAATTTAATTTATCAATTTATTTAAATTTTATTCATCTGGTTATTTAGATTTTTATTATTTCATCTAGTCATTCTGATTCTTATTTCATTAGGTCAGACCATTAATATGCTTACACTTCAGATTATTATTTCATTAATTATTATTATCAGAAAATCTTGTATTATCAACATTATTTATTTGTTTAATTTCCTAACAAATTGCTTAATATGGGTTATAGAACGTTGTCTTACAGTTTTATCACTTCCAAGTTATATCTCGTATTTAATTATCATGCCAAAAAAATATTATTGCCTTCACAAATTCACGTTGGATCTCACTATCCACAACTACATTATATATTTTCACTTTATCAAATATCACATTTGAATACCACAATTATTCCACAAACTCCATAAATATTCAGCGCACAGCATGAATCTCAAAAAAAATATGCTAGACTGGGTTCGACAACCTCATGTCTGCTTCAAAATACATTAGCAATATTGCAACTTCCACTTGGCAACTTCCACAAAATGCCTATCACAAACTTCACTTAATCACGTTGCATGATCTACAAAAATACATAACTGGCTTCAAATTATCAACGCACACAATCTCCAATAACTGTAATTAATCCGATCACATCTAGACAACTTCTTAAACAATTAGGAAAACTATTACCTTAGTAATCGTAATCAAATTCAAGATCTGCTTTCAAATAGCATAAATTCTCTTTAAAATTCTCATAATTCACTTCACAGAGAAACACCAATGTGCTGTAATCTCTCACATCGAAATATGCAATACTGATCTGCCTTAAAATAGATCTGACCATTAATGATTCATCTTACAAGATTCAATTACTTTAAATCCTTCTCAAAGGTATCAAATTCAATCATAAAAATTATCAAAAGCTTCAACTGTATCAGCTGTTAACTGAAAGTACTCTCAAAAGAGTATAGCAACAAAATATTGGATTGGCAAACAAGAATTACAAAATGTAACCCTGCTGACATGTATTTTTAATTTATTTAACAAAATTCGACTGATATGTGACTAGTAGTTCCTTGTTTGATCCTCTTACAATCTCAAGTACACTCGGATGATAAAAATGAGTTCCTCAATGGCAAGTAAGATGAGTAACCACCACACGATCGTATAAATACGAAAGGCCTTGCCCCGTCGTCTAACATGATAATGCCCTGAACGATGGGTAAAGATGTGAACCACCACGCAATCGTATAAATACGAAAGGCCCCATCTCGTCGTCTCATGAGTGAATGTACCAGATTGGAATCAACAAGTCTCTAGTTGTCACATAAAAGCGATATTCATTCACTTGAGTGAATAACATCTTAATATCTCCAAACAATCCAATGGAAAAATCCCTACTGATGAATAATACACACTCTCTAGTATGCAATGAACTGACGAAGTAATTTAAATAATCCAATTGCAGATCACGAGTTCGAAATACTCGTCGCAAAAAATAACTATCCAGGAAAACTATCCTTACTGGAAAATGTCTAAAAGACCAAACATCTGCTTAATAAAGCCAACCAATGGTGAGAATTTCGTATAATGGTGCCTGCCATATCATATGGTAACGCCATATTCTAGCAAAACTTGGAGCAAATAATGTCTAAGCCATGTCTCAATAATCGTATGGCTACTAGAAAAATATATACATGTATGCCCAGTGTTCATGAAAAAGTCATATTAGAAAGTCATAACTCCTACAGTACCTTCTCATATCAGCTGTTATTATATTTCAAAGATCGTCGATTATTTTCATGTGTAATAAATTTCTCGAAAGATCGACGTGAATATAGTTTCACCCACGCAATAACGATCGCCTTCATATCCCAAGTGAATCAGCTGTTAGACCTCCTCTTCTTCAGGAATCGAATCCATCGCTCCGTGGTGCCATCGCGTCTCTGTCTTCGTTTACTCCGACATGATGAACTGTATGTTATCCATAATGGATACTGTCCAAATCCTTACGTAAAGGTTCATAAAAGCAGCGTACCCCATATTCTTCTTTGATGTTACGCCACTGTCCCATATAATGTTCGGTTTGCTTGTTAAAAGTTCAATCTCCACAGCGGTTAAGTCTCACTTGCAGAAAATAAATTTTATTTATGAGAGTGTATACGTTTTTGAAACACCCTGTAGCTCTGTCCGTACTCGGTATTTTTTTTAATAATTCATGAAAAAGAATTCTATTAATGCACGTGCCAATGTTCGTAAGTGCATATAATTGTAACAGTTCGTTTGCTTAAATGCGTTAATGTTGATTGGACCCCATGGTCGCTCTACATATTTGAATATCTAAGTTCATAATTGCAGTATATTGTAACTATCTGCCTGCACAATTCTATTACTGAATACAAGTCCCAACTCAATGTTGTAACTGAATGTTGAAATGAAGTTCAGCTTCTTTAATGTTGCCTGCGTATAAAATTCGGAACTAGCCCGCTCGGATCTACTGCATTGTTCCAGAATGAACTATGCTTAAAGCCGGCCTCGCCATGCCGCTTTGCTATACTGCTCTGCGTTATAAAATGCAGCTCGAAATAAAGTTCTCAAACTCGTATTACAATGCTGTTCTGAACCCCGGCTTTTTCTCCTCCGTACACGGCCCGTACAGCCTGCCGCGTAACCGGTCTTCTCGCCGTCTGCCCTGCGTTGTTCGCCTTGGCTCACTGACCTACTTCCTGCTCTCTGCTTGGTTAAGTAATACTGTCGCCTTCGCTTTACGTAACCAGTGCTGTTCACCGCTCGACTTTATCGTACGCTCTGCGCATGTGTACCACTTCAGCTCGCTGGCTGAACTCGACTGATGTGTCTGGACTACGTTAAGGAGCTCGTACCTGGTGCAGTCACGTGATGCATCCCCCACCATCTACGGTCGTGCGTCACAAATATAATCTCGACTCCCATCATCTCGGCTATTAAGTCATACAATAACTTAAGGGATTATCTGTCTTTCTTCAAGTTACTACAATATATAATGCTTGTTATTTCTTCTCTTCTGAGATGATTAAATATACTGTTCCATTCAGATCTTAATAAAACTGCAATATTCCTCCCATAATTCCATCTACTTGACTGGCAGTGCCTTCTTGATCCTTGGCCTTCTACGTCATTTTCTAATATTCTCCTCTACTCGATGTGAGCGCTATCTTTACAACTTTTCCCATAAATCTCAACTACGGCATAATATCAGCTGGCGTAGCCGATAGCTTCAACTGGGTATCGGGTACATCTCTCCCGTACATCTCCTTTTTTATCAGGTTTGAGAGAGAAAAAATACACTCTCAGGCATTCTATACACAACATATGTACACGATAGCTCTATAATCCTCTTATTCAGCATAATGATACTTTCTAATGCTAGCTGCGTTGAAAGTCCCCACAATTTCATTAGTATCCATTCTGACAATCTTATAGCTGTTATTTCGGTACGTTTCATCAATTCGGAATGGACCCGCGGTCAGTGGCGCAAATTTATGGTAGATCTTCAGTTGAAGATTCGATGTGACTGGCTTCCTAATCAGCACCTCGTCATTTTCTTGAAATGGCTCGTGAAACCTCTTTCCTGCTTGTCTCCTGGCACTCTTCTCCGCCTGTCTTCTGAGTCTCTCTCCTGCTATCTCGACTCTTCTTTCTTGTGTAGGTTGAGGATCTACTGGTGCCTTCACGATTCGGTCCCATGGTCTATCTGGTTTCAATCCATGATGAAGCATGGACGGAATCTGTCCTGTGCTTTCATGTATGGTGGAATTCAAGCATTGACTAATGATGGGTATTACTTCCATCCATCTGTGGTGTTGTCTTGACACATATAAGCGACACATTTTACTAATTTCCGGCATAATTCTTTCGGCTGGACTTCCCTCTGGATACCGCACAGAATTAAATACATGCCTAATTCCTAAACGTTCCATCGCAGTAGAAAATTCCATACTGGTGAACTGTGATCCATGGTCACTCAACAAAATTTCAGGTTTCCCCATACTTGGAATAACTGTTTTCTCTAATCTGTTGATTACGTACTTGGATGTAGCTTTCTGGATAGGACATAGTGATACGTATTTAGAAAATACGTCTGCTGTCACCAAAACAAACTGGTTTCCTTTCGTCGAACGAGGAATCGGACCGAAAATGTCCGTAGCGAAAAGTTCTCTCGGCTTGCTAGGTAATATTGATCTAGGAATTTCCTTCATTAACTTAGATGAATATTTGCTTCGCTGACAACTGTCACAGGTCTTTATGACGTCGCGGATCGTTTGTCCCATTTGTCTCCAAACGAAAGTTTCTTGAGCAAGAGCCAAAGTCTTGTCTACACCTACATGAGCTGCGGTTCGGTGTATCATCCAAATAACTGGTTTGACAAGCTTGGGTGGGATCACTACTCTAAGTTTAGTATGATCCTGATCAATATATTGGCATATAACACCTTCCATAATATGATATTTTCTAGCTTCTATCTCAGTTCTTCGAAAATCTGGATCAGCGTTGTCCATCCTGCGTGTCAAAAAACGGTAAATTCTTCGCAAAGGTGCATATCTCTTCTGAGTTTGCGCTAACATCTTCAACTTTTCTAGAGTTCCCTTGTCCTCTTGAATTAGATTTATATGGTTGACAATCACCTCCTCACAAGGGTTTCTGCTCAACACATCCGCTAACAGATTTAATTTCCCAGGTCTATGCACAACAGTTGGGTTAAATTGTTGTAAGAACAGAGCCCATCTGGTGATGCGGTCACTTGCTAAGCCTGTCTTCATAATAAATTGGAGGGCTTTATGATCTGTGATCACCGTTATGTCATGTCCAAATAACACCTTCTTCCACGTCTTAAGAGCATGAACCACTGCTAAGGCCTCTAACTTGGTTGCATAGTAATTCTTTTCACAATTCCTGAGCTTGCGACTGGTGAAAGCTAAATATCTGTGTTTGTTGGTATCGTCCAACTGATATAGGATCCCACTGATGCCTATTTTGGATGCGTCTGTCTCCACAAAAAATCTTCTAGCAAAGTCTGGGTATTCAAGTTTGTCATTCTGGATCAACATGTTCTTAGCTGCTAAAAACGCTTGATTGCATCTATCGTCCCATTTCCATCGATTTCCCTTTCTTAGTAAATCCTGCAGAGGTGCCATCGTTTCAGTATATTCAGGACAATGTGTTGAAAAGAACTGACACATTCCTAAAAACTACCGTACTTCTTTAAGCTTTCTTGGGGTTGGAAATTCTGAAATAGCCATGATCTTCTTTGGATTGGGCCTGTAACCATCTCCATCGATTCTATGTCCAAGAAATTCGATTTCTTCATGAAAGAACTGACATTTGTTGAAATTCACCTTGAAGTTCGTCCTCCTGAGATCTTCAAAAAGCATTCGAAGGTGCCTGATATGCTCTTCCGCTGTCTCAGACGCTATAATCAGGTCATCAATATAGCTCACTACATGCTCCTTAACTGCATCTGATAAATTCTCATCTAGTGCTCGGATCATCACCGGACCTCTATTCTTTACTCCAAAAGGTAACCTATTGAACACATATGTTTTATGATCAAATAAGAACCCTGTATACTGTTTGCAGTCTTCTGCTAGCTCTATATGATAATAAGAACTAGTCAGATCAATTGTAGAAAAGAAACTCTTTCCTCTGAATCTGCGCAATAATTCACGAATAACAGGTGGCCTGTCGTGTTCAGGAAGAACTCTTTCATTAAGGGCTCTAGCATCTAAGCAAATCCTCAGCTTACCATTAGGTTTCTTGACAACAGCTAAAGGATTCAAATAAGCAGTCGGCATCTTCTTGATAATTCCATCTTTCTCCATATCGCTTATCATGGTACTGACTTCTTCCTTCCATTTATCCGGAATGGGATATAAATTCTTATGGTATGGTTTGTCGTCCATCAACTTGATGCTGTAGGTAAAATTTTCTATGAGACCTGGTTGATCATTGAATATGTCCTCATATTCTGAAATTGCTTGATCAAACTGCTCCTTAATTTCTGGATTTATCTTACTCTTCGTGTTAGTTTTATCCTCTATAGACCTTTCAATGCTGCACACAATCTCATCCAATATATTCTCTCTAAAGAATGTCATCTCGGATTCCTGATTTTCTATGACCCCTTCTTGAAAGTACATGCGCCTACTCTGCATATCTATGGTCAGGCCACTCTCACTTAAAAAATCCACTCCTAGGATCATATCGAAATGTAGTTGACCCACAACTAGGAACATCTGTTCAAAATATCTGGTTCCAATCCCCACATCTTTAAGTACCTGACTTTTACATTTCATACTTTTGTCTGGGATCACCCCTTGAATTTTGCTAACAACAGTTGGCAACATCATAATTTCTCCTGACAATTTCAATTCATCCAGGCAGCCTATGGATATCAAGCTCACCATAGCCCCCGTGTCCACTAATGTCTTTATTTCCTTTCCCATGACTTCCACACTGATAACTGGCAATTCATGTCTATTCCCTCGATGTACTACGTCTTCCTCTTCAATTAAATCCTCGTCCTTGACCTGATACGTTTCAACAATGATGATTGATTCCCAATGATTAGTATTCTGGATCGATGTTAATTTGTCGTTTTTTTTCCTTCACCACTCGTGCTTGCTCGATTAACATCTCTAGTTATCTCTTCGGGTGGTGCACTAGGCTGTCTACTTTCTTGCCTTGATCTCCCATATTCTCGATTGTCTTGTCTTTCATTTGGATCATTTCTTCTGCTATCCTGCCTATCGTTCTGATTAGACTGCTGACCTTGGTTCCAGTTGTATCGACCACGATATCTATTATTGTACCTATTCCTATTCTGGTATCTGGAATTCTGATCATAGTTCCTGTATCTACTGTTTCTTGCGTCCTGATCGTATGGCCTCTCATATGGTCCTCGATATCGATCATTTCCGCGAACGTTGTGAATATTACTTCTATTCCCTTCGTTCCTTCTGTTTCCCCAGGAATCTCTTCTATCAGTCTGTGCTGCGTTATCGACAACTACCGCATTCACCTCTTGCGTGTTTCGATTCTCGTTCCGTGCAGTTCTGGGTGTGATTTGAGCACTTGTGTAATCTAATCGTCGTAAGATATCGTCATAGTTCTCAAGTGTGTTCGCTCCCGATGCTATGAGTGCTCGTTGTACCTCAATTGGCAACTGTCTTGCTATAGCTTGCAAAAGCTCTTCTTCTGGCAATGGAGGAATCAAAAACTGCAACTTAGCCAATTGCGAAGTAAAGTAATTAGCATAATGCGTTGGATGTGACGTAGAGTAACGCTTCGAATACATTTCTGCTCTTACGTTCAGCTGATCCTCTGCACTCCAAAATCTCCTTAAGAATGCTATGGCAAATTGTTCCATATTCGCAAAATTGCTCCTGAATGCGCGAAACCAAGTTAACGCTGGCCCGTCTAAGGCGCGTTCGACTATCCTTAGTTCTCTTTCCTTGGCTACTCTATGTTCCGCCATATAATCGCGAATATCTCTCAGAAATTCGACTGGTGTGACTCCTGTGTTTCCTGAAAACTTCCGTGGCTTATCATCCAGATTTCTGATGATGGTCACTGGACCTGAGTATCGTTCACTCGTACCAAACGTACTCCTATTCGAATTAGGATTATCTTGAGGGGTTGAACTAGCCCTTTCGAATGTTACATTCTGTTGCGTTTGACGGTCTTCTCCCACGCTAACCTCTTGACTGTTCATACTGCGGTCTATCGGTGTCTGATTCATCGATACCTCCCCCGTTGTAACATTTTGACTTGTGAAACTATCTATTATGGATCCTATTTTAGTCATCCTATCTTCTGTTCGTTTTTCTACCGTTTTGACCTGAGTCTTCAAATCATCTAACGACGTAACATTCTGCGTTCTGTTACTCTTTTCTAAATCGTTCTTTAATTTGTCTATCTTGTCTTCGCATGTAGTCTTTACTGATGCGACTTGTTCCTTTAACTGATCAACATCTGTCCTAAATTGAGTTGAATCTATCTTCATCGCTTCCTTATTCTCAGTAAATCTCGCTTCTAAGTTCGCCATACCTGCGATTAATTTCTCATCCAACCCTGCACGTTTTTCTTTTGCTTCGGCATCGACCTCACTATACCGTTCTTCCACTATTGCACCGACTCTATTCTTGAATAAAGCTAAGTTTTCATTAACCTTTTGCTCTATATCATCATCAATTTTCCTAATGTCTATCTGCAATTGGTTTTCTAAGGATTTTAAGTTAGAATTAACCTCTCCTAAGACTTCCTCTTTAACGGTCCCAATTACTGACTTTAAACCTTTGATTTCGTTACCTAGATTCATTTCTAGACCTTTGATTTTAGTTTCGAAAGATACTTCAGTAGACCACTCTTGTATTTTGCCTACATCCAGCACTAAACCATCAATGTCGAATCTCAACTTCGATACATCTGATTTAATGTCTTTCTGAATAGACATAACATCTGTTCTTAAATTAAGAATATTTTCTTCTTTTCTAATTTCTAAATCAATAATATTCTACCTTAACATTTGCACATTTTCCTCTCCTTTCATTTCTACTGCTTTTATATCTAATTGTAAAGCCTTAAATATTTCATCATTCTTTAATGTTAATCTATTCTCCAAACTAGTTAAATTGTTTTTCAACTCTGTGTTATTCTCTTCACTACGAGCTTGTAATCTAGTTTCTAATAATTTAAAACTATCCTTCAAGTTAGCTTCACTAGCTTTCAAATTGCTTTCAGTACTGGTCTGTAATCTAGTTTCTAATGATTTAAAATTTTCTTCATTGCTAGCCTGTAATGATTTTAATTCATCCCTACTACTGGACTGTAATCTGGTCTCTAATGACTTCAATTCATCTTTACTATTTGACTGTAATCTTTCTTCCAATAATCTCAAATTATTTTCGTTACTAGTCTGCAATGACATCAACTCATCTTTACTATTTGACTGTAACCTAGTCTCTAATAACTTTAAATTATCTTCATTACTAGTCTGTAATAATTGCACATTTTCTTTACATCTAGCTTCTAACCTAGCTTCTGACTCATTTATCTGCTCTTTAACTTCTGTTTCCATTTTAGAAATAGTTACTGCAATACTAGACATGCCATTCTGTAACTCTCCTAACACCTTAGCTAAATCTTCCGGTAACATAATTATATTTTTCAATGAACGTTTTATTCAGAGACGTTAGACAACAACACATCACAATGTATCAATTCCTGCATTCACTTGGGTATAAGAAAAATGACTTATAACTAAACATGATATAACACTAATATGATTAACATGATCACTGGAATGGGCATACAAGTATATTGTCTGACTAAGTTTAATAAATCTTATAACACCATTAAATGAACTTGAGATCAATCTCTCCGTAATCCAAATCTGATGTGATTCCATAGAATAAACAAAATCGAAGCCCCACAGATGGGTAAAGCAAATTCTCCCTCTCTCTCTGTACCCGTTCGTCCTGGGGATGCGATGACCCATCTGCTATTACATCGCATTCCTGGATTTCCAGGACAGAGCGGAGTTAAATGAACACCTAGTCAAATAAGGAATGTGTCGGAAATTCAGTTGAAATATCTCAAAAGCAGAGGGTAACACAAGATAAAGTATCTCCAGGGTCGTTACGGGTTTAAATTTAATTTAAAAAAATACAAATATCAATGGGCGCCATCAACTGAATCCCTAGCAAACCACATCCTTCCTGGTTAAGCCTTAATTAAGACAAGGAAAGAAAATAGGAAAATCACATCATCAACAGATCACAACTAAGATTGATAGTCAGACAGACATATTAAACACTCATCCTACCTGAGAGCATGGTCGAATGCCAACGTTAAATTGTTATTGTCCAGAAAATCGAACCATCTCCTTTCTACTCAAAGTGTATTTAATCCACATAAAATAGGTAAAATTTCTAAAGTTCTCTTGGGTTCTCAGGATCACCGTAGCACTATGTCTTTGCGTCACTGACATTCGTGATAACTGAGACCTAATTTCTCTTGAAATTAACATCATGAATGTGGATGTAAAAATATTATTAATCTGTCTAAACACACATATTATAATCACATATTTTAAATATCACATAATTTATGGCTTGCATGGCATTATTCAAATGCTGAATATGTTAGTAAAATGCTCCTAAACATCGAATAATTAATTTACACTATTTACACTGTCATTAATCATTGCTGGTTTGTGAATCACAGAAAATCCACTATTCATTGGTTATTATCATCATCATCATCAAAATTAATTGTTTAATTCATCAACACAAGTTGCAATTCTTCAAATCATATCTCAAATAAATTTATTTAAATCCATTTAAATTTATTAATCATCAGCTTCTTTAATTAATTATCACCTTCCAATTCAGTTATTCATCATCTATTCAATTATCTATTAATTTATTTAAGTCAGCTTATTTATTCAATCTTTAATTCATCCATTTATTTAATTCATTGATCTATTCCAAAATTTAATTTATCAATTTATTTAAATTTTATTCATCTGGTTATTTAGATTTTTATTATTTCATCTAGTCATTCTGATTTTTATTTCATTAGGTCAGATCATTAATATGCTTAAACTTCAGATTATTATTTCATTAATTATTATTATCAGAAAATCTTGTATTATCAACATTATTTATTTGTTTAATTTCCTAACAAATTGTTTAATATGGGTTATAGAACGTTGTCTTACAGTTTTATCACTTCCAAGTTATATCGCGTATTTAATTATCATGCCAAAAAAATATTATTGCCTTCACAAATTCACGTTGGATCTCACTATCCACAACTACATTATATATTTTCACTTTATCAAATATCACATTTGAATACCACAATTATTCCACAAACTCCAAAAATATTCAGCGCACAGCATGAATCTCAAAAAATATGCTAGACTGGGTTCGACAACCTCATGTCTGCTTCAAAATACATTAGCAATATTGCAACTTCCACTTGGCAACTTCCACAAAATGCCTATCACAAACTTCACTTAATCACGTTGCATGATCTACAAAAATACATAACTGGCTTCAAATTATCAACGCACACAATCTCCAATAACTGTAATTAATCTGATCACATCTAGACAACTTCTTAAACAATTAGGAAAACTATTACCTTAGTAATCGTAATCAAATTCAAGATCTGCTTTCAAATAGCATAAATTCTCTTTAAAATTCTCATAATTCACTTCACAGAGAAACACCAATGTGCTATAATCTCTCACATCGAAATATGGAATACTGATCTGCCTTAAAATAGATCTGACCATTAATGATTCATCTTACAAGATTCAATTACTTTAAATCCTTCTCAAAGGTATCAAATTCAATCATAAAAATTATCAAAAGCTTCAACTGTATCAGCTGTTAACTGAAAGTACTCTCAAAAGAGTATAGCAACAAAATATTGGATTGGCAAACAAGAATTACAAAATGTAACCCTGCTGACATGTATTTTTAATTTATTTAACAAAATTCGACTGATATGTGACTAGTAGTTCCTTGTTTGATCCTCTTACAATCTCAAGTACACTCGGATGATAAAAATGAGTTCCTCAATGGCAAGTAAGATGAGTAATCACCACACGATCGTATAAATACGAAAGGCCTTGCCCCGTCGTCCAACATGATAATGCCCTGAACGATGGGTAAAGATGTGTACCACCACGCAATCGTATAAATACGAAAGGCCCCATCTCGTCGTCTCATGAGTGAATGTACCAGATTGGAATCAACAAGTCTCTAGTTGTCACATAAAAGCGATATTCATTCACTTGAGTGAATAACATCTTAATATCTCCAAACAATCCAATGGAAAAATCCCTACTGATGAATAATACACACTCGCTAGTATGCAATGAACTGACGAAGTAATTTAAATAATCCAATTGCAGATCACGAGTTCGAAATACTCGTCACAAAAAAATAACTATCCAGGAAAACTATCCTTACTGGAAAATGTCTAAAAGACCAAACATCTGCTTAATAAAGCCAACCAATGGTGAGAATTTCGTATAATGGTGCCTGCCATATCATATGGTAACGCCATATTCTAGCAAAACTTGGAGCAAATAATATCTAAGCCATGTCTCAATAATCGTATAACTCCTACTAGAAAAATATATACATGTATGCCCAGTGATCATGAAAAAGTCATATTAGAAAGTCATAACTCTTACAGTACCTTCTCATATCAGCTGTTATTATATTTCAAAGATCGTCGATTATTTTCATGTGTAATAAATTTCTCGAAAGATCGACGTGAATATCGTTTCACCCACGCAATAACGATCGCCTTCATATCCCAAGTGAATCAGCTGTTAGACCTCCTCTTCTTCAGGAATCGAATCCATCGCTCCGTGGTGCCATCGCGTCTCTGTCTTCGTTTACTCCGACATGATGAACTGAATGTTATCCATAATGGATACTGTCCAAATCCTTACGTAAAAGTTCATAAAAGCAGCGTACCCCATATTCTTCTTTGATATTACGCCACTGTCCCATATAATGTTCGGTTTGCTTGTTAAAAGTTCAATCTCCACAGCGGTTAAGTCTCACTTGCAGAAAATAAATTTTATTTATGAGAGTGTATAAGTTTTTGAAACACCCTGTAGCTGTGTTCGGAGTCGGTATTTTTTTGATAATTCATGAAAAAGAATTCTATTAATGCACGTGCCAATGTTCATAAGTGCATATAATTGTAACAGTTCGTTTGCTTAAAAGCGTTAATGTTGTTTGGACACCATGGTCGCTCTACATATTTGAATATCTAAGTTCATAATTGCAGTATATTGTAACTATCTGCCTGCACAATTCTATTACTGAATACAAGTCCCAACTCAATGTTGTAACTGAATGTTGAAATGAAGCTCAGCTTCTTTAATGTTGCCTGCGTATAAAATTCGGAACTAGCCCGCTCGGATCTACTGCATTGTTCCAGAATGAACTATGCTTAAAGCCGGCCTCGCCATGCCGCTTTGCTATACTGCTCTGCGTTATAAAATGCAGCTCGAAATAAAGTTCTCAAACTCGTATTACAATGCTGTTCTGAACCCCGGCTTTTTCTCCTCCGTACACGGCCCGTACAGCCTGCCGCGTAACCGGTCTTCTCGCCGTCTGCCCTGCGTTGTTCGCCTTGGCTCACTGACCTACTTCCTGCTCTCTGCTTGGTTAAGTAATACTGTCGCCTTCGCTTTACGTAACCAGTGCTGTTCACCGCTCGACTTTATCGTACGCTCTGCGCATGTGTACCACTTCAGCTCGCTGGCTGAACTCGACTGATGTGTCTGGACTACGTTAAGGAGCTCGTACCTGGCGCAGTCACGTGATGCATCCCCCACCATCTACGGTCCTGCGTCACAAATATAATCTCGACTCCCATCATCTCGGCTATTAAGTCATACAATAACTTAAGGGATTATCTGTCTTTCTTCAAGTTATTACAATATATAATGCTTGTTATTTCTTCTCTTCTGAGATGATTAAATATACTGTTCCATTCAGATCTTAATAAAACTGCAATATTCCTCCCATAATTCCATCTACTTGACTGGCAGTGCCTTCTTGATCCTTGGCCCTTCTACGCCATTTTCTAATATTCTCCTCTACTCGATGTGAGCGCTATCTTTACAACTTTTCCCATAAATCTCAACTACGGCTTAATGTCAGCTGGCGTAGCCGATAGCCTCAACTGGGTGTCGGGTACAATACGTAGGTGGCTGTTTGCCTGGGTCTGATATGGCCGTAAGTGTTTGTTGCTCTCAGAGCCTAAATTCAGTGGCAAGGTACTGTATTAATCACGAGTGTATGAAGAGTATTTTGTGTTGTATATTATGTATATATGTGTATAGTACAGCCAATAGATTATCTCTTTAAAATTCATGTGTGTTTATATTCCTGTCTTGCATGAACCTGGTTGCATCAGCGAACGCATGCCAAATGCCCTACGCCTGGGATAAGGGGGTTTCATAGTCGGGGCAACAGTTATGTATTTTATTCTATTTTATTCAGGAAGACCCATATGGTCAACCTTGGCGCCCATTCGAAGTCGGGAGAACTTTAAAATCACTTGTGGCCTGTATTTAAAGGCAGTAAATTCTGTAGGTTTGTGTTAATGAGGGTAGTTAAAGATAAATCAACTCCAGCGAGAAGGAGATGAGTGTTTCACAGTGGTGGCCGAACGGTAGGATATCTTACAGGGGAGTCTTCACTCTCGTTTACGGTCCGCGGCAAACTTCTATGAAGAAGGTATCCAAAAACTTGTGCCACGCTATGACAAATATGTTAAGCAGATTGCCTCGGATGTAGGGTGTGGCAGCTACGTAGAGAGGAAACGATTAGCTCAGGACAGGGAGGCATGGAGCGCTGCATCAAACCAGTCAAAGGAATGAAGACTCAAACAACAACATAGTATAGTAAAACGGTGGAATTTGTGGCGAAGTTATGTTGAAAATGTATCTGTTTTGTATTCCAATGTTTTTAGCCTACTTTTCACATTTTGCAAACACGAGAAAAAAGTAGACTTATGAGATCGATCCGGGAAAATGTGTGTCTGTCTGTCTGTCCTTCTGTCTGACTGGCTCTGTGTGTGCCCCCCCCCCCCCTATCAACTCCTAAACGGCTGCAGGTATCAAAACCAAATTTGGTAAGAGCAAATACCTGAATATCTCAAGGCATATTTTGAATTGACGTCAGTGCTACCAACTGCTGAAAAATCGCAATTGTAATTTGAGCTCAATGTTGGATATCTCAGAAGTTATGCAAGCGAACTGTTCCAAAATTGGCACATACATAGACAATAGCATTCCAGATTAATTTTCAGAAGACCATACGCGCCGATATTGCCAACATGATTCTAAGCCTGCCGATATGTCCAATTTCTAAATGCAATTAACTTCTAGACTATCGATTGGATTTCAACCAGATTTCGTATGTACTATTTGTACTACAGCAGATATGACTGTGCGTATTCTAATGAGCCACCAGGGCTGCCAACTGTTAATAAATACTCTCACTATGTTTTTACCCGAATGTCAATATATCAGAAAGTATGAAAGCCAACAGCTCTAAACTTTGCACACGTATAGTACCTGATATTCTACCTTCGTTCGGTGTAACTTATATACATCAGTGCTGCCAACAAGATTCTAAGCCTGCTGATAGGTCCAGTTTTTAAATGCATATAACTCCTATACTAACAAATGGATGTCAACCAAATTTCGTATGTGCTTTGTGTACTATAACAGTTATGACTATGCGTATCCATAAGAACAAGCAGGGCTGCTAACTGTTTATAAATACTCTCTCTATTTGTTTAATCCTAATATCAATATATCAGAAAGTATGCAAGTATTCATCTCTAAACTTCGCACACGTATAGTACCTGACATTCTAGATAAATTTGGAGTAACTAATATACCTCAGTGCTGCCAACATAATTCTAAGCTTTCTGATAGTTTCAATTTATATTTACATGTAACTTCTATACTAACAAATGGATTTTATCCAAAATTGGCGCTGTAATAGATCGTAATATTTCAGATTAATTCTGAGCGTCACATACATACCATGGTTACCAACATGATGTTACGCGCACTGATAAATCCAATATCAAATAGCATGTAACGTCCATACTATCCAGTAGACTTCAGCCAAATTTTGGATGTGCATTCTATACCTTAAGAGATGGAACTAAGTCAGACTATTCAGAGTCACCAGGGCGGTCTACAGTAGTAATTTACTCTATTGCTCTATTACTTTATTTCGTCATTATTCTAGATAGGTGTATATAGATTGGCATCAATCTGAAATTTTAAGAAAAGTAGGCTCTTTAGTTCATCACGGAACTACTTGTTCTATTCTATACCTAACGAATACTCATCAAGAATTTTTATAATATCTGTGTCAAGAAACAGTAGGCTACAAATTTTCACATCCACATTCCTCATTTCTACGTTGTTTTTCAAGACAACAATATTGTATGCTTAATTTACAACATTTATTGCAACAGATCTGTTTTTTTGGAAAGTTTTACTCTGTGAACTTTAGATCTACAGTAGTACTAATCATCATATACCAGCTGAAGAAGGTTTTCAATTAAATAGTTATTGACTTTAGGTGAAAATAAAAAGTTTATAATTACACGGCAATAAGGTATCATATTCTATAAATATGTACTTATCAATAAATGTGCCAGAATATGTTTATAATTATAAAAACCGCAAAAATATGTAAATGAATGGAAAATGTTTAGTTATATAAAAATGTTGGAACACATAACTAAATCTTCACCATTGGCTAACATCAACGATCAGTCCCAGCATGTTACCACTGCTTCCACATTGCCTCTACGTAAAACACAAATAAATGTCCAAAACTTAGTGGCTATAGGGTAAGAAAGAACACTCGAAAAGACATTCCCCGTGAAGAACGTATGGTAATGTTGTGCTCTGTTGGTAGATGTATCCATTTACCCGCAGCAAAAGCACTCCAATTCGTATTTGTTGAAATGATTCGAGCGCAGCCAACAACACTGTAGGTACGGTAGTGATTAAAGCTATTTGGATCTGATGATACTCGCTTGTCGAGATAAACACGTCATCCCCTAGTCCGTAACAATATATATATAAATCGTAATCACATGTAATTTTTTTGAGGTTATTTCCAATATTGTCACAACTGGTGGGGCGTGATTATTATTATCATCTCCCTGCTACAGCTTTCGAATGCTCACAAGTTTATAGACCTAAGCATGATCCACGTATTGCCTTTTCAGAGAATCACAAATAGACAGCAAAATGATGGTAAGCACCACGATCAGAACTTAGCATTACTCAAGGAATATAAGAAATTCCTCTCGGCACGCCACAATGCGGAGGTAGATTTCACCGGGCAAACTAGGGGGTAGGCTATAATAGGCAAAATATGCAGGTTTTCGTAGACGATCAGGCCTCATTTATTGCTAGAAAGTATTTGACAATTGGAGCTTAATTAACTTATTTTTTCGTCTATGCATATTTTTAACATTTTATTTTCTTATGGGGACGGTAACCTCCTTGTCATTTGGGGTCCATTTTTAGCCTATTTTCATAAAAAAAAAAGGCTTATGAGATCACCTTTTGTCCGTGTGTCTGTCTGTGTGTGTGCGTGTGTGTGTGTGATGCTGTGAGTGATAGTGTGTTTCCCCCTAATAACTTCTAAAGGCTGGAGCGATTTCAATGAAACTCGGTAAGTTCATAGCACTATTCCGTGCCCTTCAAATTTTGTTACGTCTCACGAATACAACATGGCGCTGTGCGTAATATTTCACCAGCATTCAATATCTCCAAAACTTTTACCGATATCACCCTGAAATATTGTACGGTGATAAAGGACACTAATAGAAGTTCACCTATGTGATTTTTGAAAACCTCGTAACTACAAAACCAACATGGCGGCCAAGCGAAGTTGCGACTTTAAATAGTCGTTTCTCGCGATTTAACCAACCAAACGCAATAAAACTTGGTACAGTATATGTTTATAGACATTGTAATGCACCGACATCTAACATCGTTCAATTGTTTGCATAACCTCAAGATGGCGGCTGTGCGAAATATTTCCTCGGCATTCTATCTCTCTGAAACTATTAGCGGTATCACCCTGAAATTTTGTACGGAGTTAAAGGGCACAACTGGAAATTCATTTATAAGACTTTCAAGATCTCATAAGATAGGAGGATGTAGGTGAAATTTTCATGAAAATGTTATTATTTTTATTTTCTGTAAAACTTGTATGTAGTTTCAAGATTATAATCCCAAAGTTTCATTGCTGTATTTCAATTCTAAGGGCGTCAAAAAAATCGAAACGTTATGGTGCCACGCCCCCTATTTTGCTGTCAGCAGCACAGCCGGACAGGAATCCGTATATATCTTGCCACTCTGAGCGTCATTGCGAGGAAATGATTGATGCTATTGTTCGGAAGGCTGTGGACAAGATTGCGGCTGTTCCGGCTCTTTGTTGTTGAGTAACCATGGATACCACGGGGTTAATAACTGTGTGTTACCTGTGATAAGCGTTTCTGTCGAATATTTTTTTCCAGATTAGGCTACTGGTTTTTAACGTAAATATGGGGAGAATAAGTGGTAGAGTGTTTAAGAGTGGAAAGGAATAGGATTCAAGGTGCAGGTACCGGTACAGTGAAGGGAATCGTCCCGCAAATTTTGAATTGGAGTGTATCTACAAAAAAACTACAAAAAAAAACAGTGAGGGTATTTTACCTGACATTAGCTCTGAAGAAACTTCTAATAGTTGTTTCTGATTAATAGAATCGAACTACTTACTTAGTTATTGAGGTTTAAAGGGACTGAACTACGAGGTCATCTGTGAAGCAATTCATAACAATGTACGTGTGCCAATTGTGGTTCAAAGTCTATGAAATTGCACGATGATGGTACAGAAAGATTGGCATCATTAGTACACTACATGTTGTTTATGAGAAGTGCAAGGCAGACAGTAGGTTTCAAGCATCCCTTATAAACAAATAGGTTTATGATGCGTAGGTGTGGGAAGGGGAGCTGATTTATTTTGTGGCTTGATAAATATGCCACCACCTGTCGATAGGTTTACAAATCTCAACACAAGATTGCTAATTTCCTTGGAAGAAGTTGCCAAAACAAACTTACTAGCAGCAAAGGAACTAGTAGAAGCAGAAGATGATGAGGAGTATGGATATGGCCTGCACTGAACTCTTCAGCTCTAGGCATTGCATTGTAATATGAAGATAAAACCTCAAATTAAGTTTCCCGAAAATGACATTTTTTCACTTATAAGGTGCATTTTCTCAGACACTACTGCATATAAAGCAACCAAAATTGGCAGTCTCCTTCTAAATAGGACTGTGCACAATCCTGTGCACCAGAATTTTAATTTTTGGCCTATTATAGAAGTGATGATATGGATAAGAACATTTTTATGCAGATTGTTTTGCAATAATATTTTTAATTTTTAATTTGAGCAATTTAAAAGATACCAAAATTCTTTTGCACAGGATTCTAAGTTGAGCCTTTTTAAATCTGTGATAAAAATATCAGAAACAAATACCCAGTAGTTCTGCAGAAAATGCACCTTAAAAAATTCAGGAAGGGTACAATATTTTTCTTTTCTTCTATTAAGAGTCTATGATAATATTGAGTTAAAAATGCAATTCAACATCAAGCAGCATGTTGACAATTTCCATACAAAATATGAACTAAATACCTCTAAAAATGTAGAGGTTATGGACATTTATCTACGGCCATGTTTTTACCTATGTCCTCCCTTAACTACATAACGAATATGGCGGCCAAGCGAATTTGAAAATTTTAAATAGAACTTTCTCGCGATTTAATGATTCAAACAAAATGAAACTTGGTACAGGAAATATTTATACACATTGCAATGCTCTGGTTTCGAATTTAGTTCAATTGTTTACATAACCTCAAGATGGCGGCTGTGCAAATTTTAAAATTAAGTTTTTATTTCTTGTGTCGTAATCATGCGATCGACGTGAAAGTTTGAATAATGAACCTAAGCAATAATTTTCCTTTAATGGTATATGACTCTATGGCATATACATATAACAATCCAACATGGCGACCGTCCGAAATATTTAGATGGATCTCAATATCTACGAATCTATAACAGCAATCAAACTTAATTTTTCGATGGTCATAGGGGCTATGAACATAAGTTCATCTATAGGACTTTCAATAGCCTGGTGATCACCAATCCAACATGGCGGCGACGTGAAGTATAAATATTCACATGGTCGTTTCTCGCAATTTACCCATGCGAGTGCAGTGACACTTGGTACAGTAAATCCTTATACTAATGTTAATCCACTGGCATCTTTTTTTTTCAATTGTTTCCATAACCAAAAGATGGCAGCTGTGCGAAATTTTAAAATCTCCTTGTTAATTCTTGTGTGCTAATCTTGCGATTGAAGTTTGAATATTACCCGTACACAATAATCTTCATGTAACAGTACATAACTGTAAGACCTACATATATAAAAATCCAACATGGCAACCATCCGCAATATTTAGTCGGTTCTCAATATCTACGAATCTATTACAGCAATCAACCTGAAATTTTGTATGTTGATAGAGGCAATTAACATAAGTAGGATATATGAAAATAGGCTGTATAGTTCTTCACGGAACTACTTGTTATATTTGTGGTCACACTGTCCTTATGCAAGGTTTGGACACTGATGTTAACTATCTAACAGTCTGTTACTTCTTCACGCAAAATTTATCACCCGCAGATATGTTGGTTAGTTCTTCAGTTTAGGGGCTGCGACAACGCGGTCATGTAGCCCCGTGTACTTTGGGTGTGTGTAGAATCTGTAAGATAACCGGTGTTAATTGTGATGGCTCTATTAGTAAGGTAAGGACTCCAGACGGTCAATTTCAAGTAGTTCCAAATTTTGGTGCCAAATACTACCATCAACCACACCTAGCTGTGAACATGGCTACTAGATGCCACCGCAACCAGCAACTTGCATCGAACGTTGGAAATTCCCCTCCGAAGGAAAGCATAGCGTACTGAGGTATTTTTAGCGCTCTTAAAAAAATCCGACGACTTCAGCCGGCTTTGACGCGCGACCTTGGGCATAGAAGTTCAGCATGCTACCAGTTACGTCACCGAAGCCGCTCCCCACAGAGTCAGATGGAAAACTGAATGTGATCTCGTGCAATGGCGTTGTCATGGCAACCTCTGATGGCTCTTGGCATTTTCCTATAATTCCGAAATAATTTTTCTAATCCCTTTTCGTAATGGTGGGTCATATAAAATTCTTTCAGATAAAAGTTTTAGGTAATTATTAGGGGAATATTGTTCATTTTGTACAGTTTAGATATTGTGCCTATTAAGAGAGATATGATTAATGTTTCCCGAAAAAAAAAAAACACTTTTTTTCCACCCCTTTGGCCGATACATAGTGTGAACTTTGAATGGATTCGATATTTCACGCATTAAGAGAGTTATAGCGATATTTCACTTTCGAAAAAATGTCCCCTCCCCCTCCCCCCCTCCCCAATCAATTTTGAAAAAATAGGCTTATGAGATCACCTTTTGTCCGTGTGAGTGTCCGTGTGTGTGATGGTGTGTGTGTGATGGTGTGTGTGTGTCCCTAATAACTACTAAACGACTCAATGAAACTCGGCAAGTTCATAGCCCTATTCCGGATGACCCTGACCGTGACCTTCAAATTTTGTTACGTCTCACCAATCCAACATGGCGGCTGTGCGAAATATTTCACCAGCATTCAAATTCTCCGAAACTATTACCGATATCACGCTGGAATTTTTTACGGTGATAAAGAGAACTTCTAGAAGTTCACCTAGGTGACTGCTGATAAACTGGTAGCTACAAAACCAACATGGCGGCCAAGCGAATTTGCGACTTTTAAATATATGTTTCTCGCGATTTAACCAACCAAACGCAATAAAACTTTGTACAGTATATGTTTATACACATTGTAATGCACCGACATCTAACTTCGTTCAATTGTTTACATAACCACAAGATGGCGTCTGTGCGAATTATTTCCCCAGCTTTCTATATCTCTGAAACTATTACCGGTATTATCCTGAAATTTTGTACGGAGATAAAGGGCACTACTGGATGCTCATCTATAAGACTTTTAAAACCCGGTTTACTACAAAAGAACATGGTGGCCAAGCGAATTTGAAATTTTTAAATAGATCGTTCTCGCCATGTAATGATCCAAACGCAGTGAAACTTGGTACAGTAAATACTTATACAAATGTGAATCCACTGGCATTTAATTTATTTCAATTGTTTCCAGAACTACAAGATGGCAGCTGTGTGAAATTTAAAAATCTCGTTTTTACTTCTTTTGTCCTAATCAAGCGATTGAAGTTTGAATGCTACACGTACACAATAATCTTCATGTAACAGTACATAACTCTAGGACCTTCATGATTATATAAAAATCCAACATGGCAACCATCCGAAATATTTAGTCAGTTCTCAATATCTACGAATCTATTACAGTAATAAAACTGAAATTTTGAACGTTGATAGTGGCAATCAATATAAGTAGGATATATGAAAATAGGCTGAATAGTTCTTCGCGGAACTACTTGTTTTTTAAGCTGATTTTTCTCCGCTGAGTTTCAAACTTCTCGCCTATGTAGTTTAAGAGATACACGTTCCGTTAGGAATCCTTCAACCCCCACTTTTCAACCCTTTCACCTTATAGTACACACCACATCGAAAAACCCTTAGACGCATATCTATTATTTTTAATGATTAGTTTATATGCCGACTACCCCATCCCCAAATGAAACCACTCGTGAGATATTGTTATTCAATGAAATGCAGACTTAAGCCCCTTAAGACCCCTTTAGAACCAGAATATCCGAAAATCCTTCCTTGGTGGACGGTTTTGACATACAACGAACATATCCGCAAAATGTCATGTTTATAACTTCAATAATTTTGGCTGGGTGATGACCAGTGAGTGAGTCAGTCAGGATATTTTCTTTCATTTATTTTTCAGAATTTCACCCCTCCCCATGAACCCCTTAAATATGATTTGTGAAAAAAAAAACGGTCGAACACCTATTTACTTATTTTTAAGGGTTTTTTACCCCTGAGTTTGGTGAGTGAGTGAGTCAGTCAATCAGTTAGGACACTTTCTTTCCTGTTTATTTCCCCCAGAATGTCATCCCTCCCCATGGGCCCCTTAAATTTGATTTATGAAAAAACGGTCGAACAACTATTTACTTATTTTGTAAGCTGATATTTTTACGCCGAGTTTCAAACTCCTTGCCTATGTCGTATAAGAGATACACGCTCCGTTAGGAATCCTTCAGCCCCCAGTGTTCACCCTTTTCACCTCATAATATATACCACATCGAAAAAACCTTAGACACATGTCTTCTTGTTTTTAATGATTAATTTATATGCCGAGTATCACATCGCCCAATGAAACCAATCGGGAGATATTGTTATTCAATGAAATGCTGGTCTTCCCCCTTAACACCCTTTTAGAACCTGAATATCCTAAAATCCTTCCTTAGTAGGCGTTTCCGACTTACAACGAACATATCCCAAACATTTCAACAACAACAAACGAAGTTATTTCATTCCCCTTGCGGGGCGGGCACGCAGCTCAACGAGGAACTCTTGTGCCGTGAGAAAAGGAAGAATATTGGTGAGAAAAATTTAAAGTGGTGATATATGCTAGGCATACGTAAAGGAAGTATATAGTGAATTGAACCTGGCGCAGGGTATTAACCCGGTCACAACCCCACACCACACTCGCCCAGGCGTCGCCAAGCGAAGCCCCGTTTATTGAATGAAGATCATAGTACAAGGTTACATAGATATATACAAGCATGGTTAGTGTTCACTTTCATTGTCTTTGAAAGAGAGTTCTTTTGTTTTGCTCATGAGAATGATAGAGCATGTTGAAAATAAACACTATTAGTTCAAGAGTTTTCACGTATTGTGAGTAGACACACACACGCACACACTGGTTTGTTTGTCGAGAATCAGCTGTTACGAGCACTGTTGTCAGCAGGAGCAGGGGTGCGCTGCGAGCCAGTCGTAGAAGGAGCTTGACTAAATGAGACTGTGATGTGGGTAGTCTGTACAACTCGTACAGCATATTGTAATAAAGAAAAGAAAATGGAAAATGAAAGAGTGGGAAATTCATCCACTTAAAGCAAAGTGAAAATGAGAGCTTTATGAAAAATGTGAAAAGGAAAATACGGTAATCAGGCACTTGTGGTGCCGTTAAGTATTTATCCTGAGCATAGCTGGCATACACTGCTACCTCAAGACGAGCACGTGGGACTTGAGCAGACAAGTGCAAGAGTCAGTATGAGTGAAAGGGAGGCAGCAGTGGCTTGGGCCGGGATTAAGGGGGGAAAAGATGACCGGTGGCTGGTGTGGGACTGTCGGCAATTAGAGCTTGGGCGAGAGGGGAGAGGTCAATGGCTTCAAGGGCTTGATTGTTTTGACGGGCACGGGCGGTGTGGAGGTACTTGGTGCGGAGTTTATGGATGTGTGAGAGTATCGAGGGGAAAGAGAGGAGAGCGGTTACGTCACGGGAAGGGGTATCCAGTTTTAAATGGTAGGCTATGCGGAGGGCATGGCGGTCGAGGAAGGTGAATTTAACATGTTCAGGGGAGGAGGCTTCAAGCCAGGTAAGGGAGGCATAGGTGACGATGGGGCGAATAAAACTTTTATACAGGGAAAGGATGTGGGTGGGGCGTAAGCCCCATGTTTTAGCGGCAAGGGAGCGGAGGAGTTTGAAGCGTTTAATGGAAGATTGGTAGATATGGTGAGGGTGAATATTCAATTTGAGGTTGTATTGAAAAGTGATTCCGAGGTATTTCAGGCAATTGGATTCGGGGATGGGTAGGTTATTGAAAGTTATTTGAAGGCGGTTGGTGGGGAAACGGCGACGGAGACTGCGTTTAAATATGATATATTGGGATTTGGTGGGGTTGATTTGAACATGCCAGGCATTGCACCAGGATTGAAGGGTATTAAAGTAGGACTGGAGTCGGCGGCGGAGGATGTTATAGCGGGGAGTGCAGGCAAGGTCAGCGAGGTCATCGGCGTATTGATATAGACGCAGGGGAGGTGGGGGTGTAGGGATGTCATAGGAGTATAAAATGTAGAGGAGGGGGGATAAGGGGCTACCTTGCGGTACGCCAGAGCGAAGGGGGAAGGTGACGGAGGGTGTACCATTAATTACGATTTGAGCGGAGCGAGCAGAGAGGAAATTGGAGAGGAACCGAACGATAGAGGGGGGGACGGGGAGATGCAAGAATTTAAACAGAAGGCCAGGCCACCATAGCTTGTCGAATGCTTTCTCAACATCAAAACAAACTAGGGCGGCCTTCTTGCGACTGGTGGGGGGAATATAGGCATTGAGGGAGGCGGAGATATGGAAAAGATGGTCTTGAGTGGAATGATGAGGGCGAAATCCAGCTTGGGAGGGCGGGAGGAGCGAGAGAGAATTGAGGTAGGAATACAAGCGGTGGGTGAGAATGATTTCAAGTAATTTGGCGAGAACAGGGAGGAGGCTGATGGGGCGATAGGAATTAAGATGAGATGGAGGTTTGGCAGGTTTTAAAAATAGGAGGATATTGGCATTACCCCAATGAGGGGGGTAATGACCAGTATAGAGGATGGTGTTATAAACAGTGGCAAGACATTTAAAGAAAATATCGGGAGCTTCTCGGAGGTGGCGGTAAGTTATGCCGTCACCGCCGGGGGCGGTGGGGCGGCGGTTCGATAAGCGGAGACGAATTTCAAGGGGTGTGATGGGTAGATTTAAGGGGTGGCGATAATCGGTATTTGGGAGGTGGGAGAAGGAGGGTTGACGAGAGGGTAGTTGGGGATCGGTCAGGGCAAGAATTTCAGGTTCTTTGGGGTGTTGGAGGTGGGGAAGTATGGTAGGAGAGAAGGTCTGGGTGAAGTGGCGGGCGAAGGTGTCGGCTTTTTCTTTATCGGTGGCGGGAGCAGCGTTATTATGGATGATAGGGTAATTGCGGCGGGAGTTCGAGGTTTTGGTGAGACGGCGAAAGGTTTTCCAAAATTGGGAGGGGTCAGGGGAGTGAGATAGGTCAGTGCAGGCGCTGGTCCAGGATTTACGTTTAATTATTTTTATAAAGGATCGGGCATGACGGAGAGCTTTACGATGTTCATGGAGGGTGGTGGGGTCACGGGTTCGGGTATAGGCAGTATAAAGGTCATGGGCTAGTTGAAGAAGGCGGAGGGCGCGAGAAGGTATGGCTGGTTTAGAGGGGTGGCGGGCATGGCGAGGAACATGAAGGCGATCGGCGTTGGTTAAGGCAGATTCAAGAGAAGAGACGAGAGCTAGTAGTTGGGGGAGGGTTTGAGGAGGGTCGGGAGGTAGAGAGGTAAGAATATTAGTGATTGTGGTGCGGTAATCGGTCCAAATGGTTTTGTTATAGTTTCGAGAGGGAGGGGGGGGCGAAAAGGTGGGTCGTGAGGTCGAGGGGGGGGGGGGTAGTTAGGGAGGGTGATTAAAGCAGGGAGGTGATCACTGCCAAGGGTGGGCAAGAGGTCGACTGTAGCGATAGCTGCTATATCAGGGGTGGAGTAAATGAAATCGGGAGTAGAGTTGTTTACAGGGCGGGTAGGGGCTGGGAAGGGGACTTCTATACCACGGGACGTGAGGAGAAAATTATCAAGGATGCGTGTTTGGGGAGGGGTATAGGAAGTGGTATTGACATCGGCAGCAAAAATATAATTTGGAAAAGTGGTATCTAAAAAACGGAGAAATTCGAGAGGGGGTGGAGAGAGGGGGTAGATACATGGTTGCTAGCGTGAGGGTAGTATGGGGGAGGTATAAGTCAATAATGAGGTATTCTGGGAAGGTGTTTTAAAGGAATATATTGCTGATTGGTGGTTATGATATCTCGAATGGCGATAGCTACACCGCCACGCTCAGAAGGGCGGTCCGCGCGGTGTAGTTGATAGCGAGGAAAGCGAGGGCTGTCAGAGGGAGCTAGAAAGGTTTCATTAAGGATGAGGACGTCCGGGTTACAGAGGGATAAGGAAACATACAGGATGGCACGCTTAGCACGGAGACTACAGATATTCACATAATAGATTTTGAAGGCTGGCATTTGTTTAAGTGTACATGGGTATAGCACTCAAGGGAATAAAAGCAAAGTGCATTTTACTCCCCGAGTAACCAACATCCACATGCGTACCTAGCGTGAGGCGAGCGGCCAGCTGGATGTGGTTGAGGATGTGGGGGTGGGAGAAGGGAAGCACGTTCTGGAGCAACATGGTCATGAAACGGATCACGTTCTCCGTGCAGGGGGAGGGGAGGGGGGAATTGAGAGCGGGGGTAGGGAGGTCTTGAGAGGTGACAGGAACAATATTATGGGGGTTTTGGGGATCAGGTTGAGGGCGACCCTTACACTTGAAGGCAAACACAGGATGACCCTCATTGCAGGTGGCACACTTCGGGGTGTCCCGGTTGGTGCACCGTGCAGTGGGGTGAGCCTGAGAACAAATCCCACATACCTGGCGTTCATAGCAGGGCTGTCCATGAGGATGGTCATAGGACTGGCACTGCTCGCAGCGCATCCGCTGGGGGGCTGGTGTCCTTGAGGGTTCCACTCGGTGACGCTTCGCGTAGATTGCGACTCCGTCATGGAGGAGGGCATCCAGCGTAGAGGCACTGCGGGTGACGACACGTACCAGGGTGGTGGGTCCTTGGGCTCCAAAAATGCGAATGACCTTGAAGATGTCCAGGTCCTGCTGCTGAAGTTCGGCGGCTATCTCGTCAGCTGTATACGAGCGCTCAACACCATAAACGACGGCCGACATGTTGGGTGTGGGCCGCTGCGGTGGGGCGGGCCGCGTTTGACGCTGTTGTTGTTGCGTCACATTCTGAGCGCGGCAGGACGGGCTGAATTGGTGCACCCCTATGGTGTTCGTTATGATGTGATAAAGAGGTTTAATTGTTTTCAGATTATGGCCTTCTTTAGTGCGTTGAATTTCCAGCTAGTAGGAGGGGAGGTCGGGGATGAATTTTGCTAGGACTTGGGAAATGGCTCGGGGATGGTTATGCTCAGGCATGAGGCGGACGAGTTTGACAATGTAGAAGGAGTGGGGGGGGGGCGAGGGATGGGGCCATGATGGAGCGGTTGCGGACTGCAGGTGGCAGAGCAGGGTTGCGGGCGGCGACGCGGGCGGCGTCGGCGTAGCTCTTGATGGCGGCTGGTGGCATGTACAATTCTGCTGGTCCGGCGGGTCCCGCTTCAGGAGGGAGATGAAAGGGACGGATCACACGTGACGAGTCCAAAGATCCGATCGTGGAGTCCATGTCCAGTAGGCGGATGCCAAGTTCTTGGGCCGGTGAGTTGTAGGTGGAGCTGGTAGCGCCGGACGACAGGCCAGTTTGGAACTGAGGCGACGGGCAGCGTTTCTTCTGCCGGCCCTCCGGGTCGACAGGCGATTCAGCTTTCCGTCCAGTTTTGATAGCAGTTGTCTCCATTTCGTCATCAGACGGCTCAGACAGATTAAGGTTGTCGGCCATGGCGCCAGGAGCCCCAGTAGACAGTTTGAAGGTTGTCGATATGCCGGGAGTGATGATACAGAGTGCGACGTTCAAGGTCACTTGAAGTTGTAGAAATCTAGAGATGAAGAATTTCTGAGGCAAGACGGTCAGCGTGACGGCTCAAAGATAAATACTTGACAGTGTACCCCAAACAACATTTCAAGTTTCTAACTTTAATAGCTTTGGCTGGGCGATGAAGAGCGTGTCAGTTAGGACACTTTGTTTTATATATAAACTTTTGAACTGACGGTGGTTTTGAGGTCTGGGGGATGTGAAACGCGAAGATATGTCGATATATTCCGGAAGTCGAAACATGGTACCCATTGGCCATTGCAATAGTTATATTTCTAATGAAATCTACCTTGGAAGTATCGTATCTGCTTCACCGCGCGCGCTTCTTAGCCCTACTTTACAAAACTATCACTAGATGGCAGTACACTCATTCCAGCTCCACTGCCATCTAGTGTTTTATATCTAAAGCATAGCAAAATCAATGTTGACCGGAGTTCCCGCTGCGTCGCGCTGAGTTGGTAACTAGTCGCTGTCACCATTGTGTGGTCGAACCAATATCACAATGAACACAGAACAAAAGTTTTGTACCTAAGTAGCCCTGAAACTCTCGTAATCAATTAACGTTAACTTGCTTTGACGAATAAAATTATTTCGATGTGTGCATTGCTAAATAGGGCAACAAGTATTCAGTACATTATATGCATCATTGCATTGAATTAGAAAACCTCATACATTCATGATGAATCCTGTATTATAAGTTAGCACATAAATGAAAAAGAGGGGCGGGGGGGTTGCTACGTCAGACCCGAGGAGAGCTGGTTCCTTTCCCAGCGCACACTATTCTCCACACAAATTCAACCCCAGATGTCATCCTCATGCCTCCCACCCTCTGTGCCAACCCTGAAGTCAAACTCCTACCTCATAATGGAAGCGACCATCTCCCTGCACTCATATCCATACCAAACATTTTCCCCCGTTCAACAGACTCAAATCGCCCTCCTCCTACCCGTCAATATAAGAAAACCAACTGGAATGCCTACCGAAACATCATTACCTCACTCCTAGAAACAACCACACCACCAACCTCCCTTCCCAATCTCCAAACCCTTATAGTGGAAGCAGAATCTTCCCTCCTGACTGCTGATCGCCTTCATATCCCCCGCCATCCAACTAAACCGTCATTACCTCCAAAAGCCTTAAAACTCCTCCGTCTCTCCCATGATTATTACCGTACATATATCCGCACTCGTGACCCGGCTGACCTACACCAACATCGACTTCACCATCGCCATGCCAAATCATATATAAAAGCTATGAAACGCAAATACTGGACTAACACCTGCACGCGACTTTCCAATACCCCCGATGCCTCCAAATTTTGGCCTACGTTCCGACGACTGACGAATACCCAACCTCCTTCCCCTACATATCCTATACGATCAGACAACATAGTGCCAACTTCATTTCAAGAAAAAGCCAACATGTTTGCTACCCATTTCCACTCTGCCTTTTCCCCCGTCCAAAATCCTAAATTCTGTAATCCAAATGATCTACTTATCCATCGATTAAACAACCCAACCCACACTCCCGACCTCCTCCCCTCATTCGACCACTTTCCCCAAATTCAATACGATCACCCTCTAAACCACCCTATCACTCCAGAGGAAATCAGCCGTATCCTACACCGACGCAAAACAACCGCACCAGGGACAGACACGCTTACATACAGACATGTTCAAGAAGCCCCTCTCTCCTTTCTCCATATTCTTTGACTTATATATAATACTATGTTATATACCGGCTTTTACCCAGCCCACTGGTGCAAAGCTTCTATCCAGCTATTCTTAAAACCTAACAAACCCCCCTCCGACCTACACTCTTACCGACCTATCAGCCTACTTCCTGTACTCTCCAAAATATTTGAACTTATCCTTGCCCGCCGTATGTCCACCTATCTGGAAACCCTACACCTCATCCCAGAGTCCCAAACCGGCTTTCGCAAACGACGATCAACCCAGGATCACCTCTTCCACCTCACTTCCTCAATCAACGCTTACCTAAAATCTCAACACACAGCCGCCCTCATATGGTTTGACATTGAAAAAGCCTTCGATACAGTATATCTCCCAGTTCTTATGTTCAAACTCCTACATCTCTCCCTCCCCCCTTCTATTATTCGACTCATCTACAACTTTCTACACTATCGCACCGCCTACATCCGTTTGCGCAATGCCCATTCCTATGTTTTCCCTCTCAGAGCCGGCGTCCCACAGGGATCGCCCCTTTCACCCCTTCTCTATCTCCTCTTCACACACGATATACCCCACCCTCCTACTCCCTTACGCCTCTACCAGTTTGCAGACGATTTAGCAATACTCGGCCTTGCACCTACAGCCCCCCGCCTTACCAGACTCCTACAAGCTTACCTAGATAGACTTCAAGACTGGTTTAACGCTTCCCACATTACCGTAAACCCTCGTAAAACCCAATTCATCGTTTTCCGTCGAAAATCCCGCATTTGCCGACCACGCAACAAAATCCAACTCACTCTTCACTCCCTTCCCCTTATTGAAACAAACATCATAACCTACCTAGGCATCACCTTTCAAAATAATTTTAAATGGAATCATCACCTCCAAAACATCTATCGCCGTGCCTACCACCGGCTAGCAGCCACCCGGAAACTTAAAGGCCACACCTGGGGCCTTAAAACCCCCCAAATCTTACAGATCTATCAGACTTTCATTCGCCCTGTCCTTCTCTATGCCTCGATATCCTGGATCACCGCTGACCCCCCTATTTATTTTAATCTTTGTAAACTAGACAGGCATGCTCTTCGCCTAGCCCTTCACCTCCCCTACGACACACCTTCAGCAGATTTTACAGCCCTGTACTCCTTTCCGCCTATCCTTGCAACTATCCATAAACTCCGCCTCAAATATTTAACCAAAGCTAGTATAGATAACCTACCTTTTTTCATAGAAGCTCTCACCATCTCACCCCTTGCCCAAGCCATCCTCGACGACAACCGCACCCCAGCAAATTCCCACCTATTCCCACCGCCAATCACCTAACTTCCTCGAATGTTCCCTACTAAACTAATACCCAGCCCCAGCCCACTATCTATCAAAATCAACCTCCCCTTTTTGTTAAAATATAAAAAAACACACACTTTGGGTTGGAGACTTTTCCGGTCATTTAGAAGCTCAGTGAGCCAAAGGCGTACAGCCTGCTCAAACTTACGTCCCACAACTGTATTGCCACATCTCCGTACCAATTTGCTATATATATATATTTTCTTTTCTTTCTTTCTTTATGCCCACTGCAATGCTCCGTCTCCAGAAAATAGTGAAACCCACCGTCAAGTCACACAACAATCAGTGAAGTGAATATGTGCCGTAACAATGTGTGAGTGCCAAGTGTCCAATGACACTACATCAAAACACGTGTGAAACCGAAATTGCGCAAATATGTAATAAGAAAGACACTACTCTGCAATGGCAGAAAACATTATATAAAAGGAAAGAACTAAAACCATCATCCAATGTTGTGTTAAAATTGTAAACTGTTTACCCTAGTATAATCTTTGTTAAATGTTTCACTATGAATGTACATTGCTGTGACAAATAAATGGGGGACTAGCAGGATGCCGGCCCGAGAGGGGTGCGGTGTGATGGGGGTGGCCCTCCCTGGGGGGCTGCTTTGTTGGTTGGGGTGACCTCTGCGCCATCCTTTTACAACCAATACGTACGTCATGACGTACACCCACCATAAGAAATAAAGTTCAATAATTAAATTCCTAAGGGCTACTAGTCTAGCCGATGGGCCGCGGAAGCAGGAATTGAAATAACACATATTCGAGTTCGAAAAAACGTCACCTCTATACTTTCCCTCATCATTTCACAGAATACCTAATCCTTGAAATTTTTTCCCCTTCTAAGACGTTCACCGCAGCTACCCTCTATTTATCCCCACGGACCCCTCCCCCCATTGCTTTCCTTCAATACCTCGATCGCACCTTTCCCAATTATTTTCTAGCAGCTGATCTCAATACCAACTCCTACACTGTGCAAGATCACACTAATTTCCATAATCTCCTTCTTAGTATCCGTGGAGTGCTCGTTCCCTTTCCTTCTCCTGCAATACCCTCAACTAACTCTACCCCTGATGTTATGCTCATGTCCCCAACCCTAACCCCTCATCCTCTAGTCCGTATGCTTCCATCTATCGGTAGTGACCATGTTCCTCGCAAAACGAATCAGCTCCTATCTCGAACCTCTCCATTTACTGCCCGAATCCCAAGCCGGCTTCCGTGCCCACCGATCGACGCAAGACCACCTTTTCCACTTAACCGCCTCATTGTCCGCTTTCATGAAACCTCGCCGCACTGCTGCTCTCATATGTCTAGATGTAGAGAAAGCTTTCGATAAGGTTTACCACCCCGTTCTCTTATTCAAACTCCGCCACCTCCCCATCCCCCCTTCCCTTATCCGTCTGATATATAATTTCTTATCACACAGCACAGCCTCCGAATCAAATCTGCTCATTCCTACACCTTCTCCATTCGTGCCGGCGTCCCCCAGGGGTCGCCACTTTCCCCCCTACTCCACCTTTTATTTACTCACGATATTCCACACCCACCTCCCCCACTACGCCTTTATCAATTTGCTGACGACCAAGCTATCCTCGCTCTCGGCCATACTGCCCCCAAACTCCAAAATCTTCTCCAATCCTACCTCAACACTCTTCAGTCCTGGTTCCTCTCTTCTCATATAACAGTCAATGCTCGGAAAACCCAATTCATAGTCTTTAGAGTAAAGTCCCGCCTTTGCCACCCCCCCCCCCCCCCCCCCCCCCGCCATCGGATCCATCTCACCCTGAACTCTCTCCCTCTCCTCGAAACCAACAAACTCATATACCTCGGTATTACCTTTCAAAATAACCTACAATGGACCCATCATCTCCGCCTCCTCACCAGCCGCGCCCTTCATCGTCTAACCGCTACCCGCTCCCTCACTGGCCATACCTGGGGCCTGAAAGCCCCTATGATCCTCCGTATATACCGTGTTTTCATTCTCCCTGTCCTACTCTACGCTTCCATGCCCTGGCTCACTGCGTCCCCTCCTCTTTATTTTAATCTTCTTAAACTCGACCGTCTTGCCCTCCGCATGGCATACCGCCTACCTTACGACACACCATCCGCTGATTATACCTCTCTCTATACCTTTCCTACGATTCTCACTACTCTACATAACCTACGCTTAAAGTACCTTACCCGTGCTCGTCTCGCAAACCTTCATTCTTTTCCGAAGCTCTATCAATCTCTCCCCTTGCCCAAGATATCCTCAATGACAATCGCACCCCTGCAAATTCCCATCTCTTCCCCCCACCCATAACCTAGTCTCCTCAACACAGAACTGCCCTCCGACCCCAGCTGCCTTTTGCTTTCGAACACACGCTGCTTCATTTACTTTCCGCACGCTCCCGGGGATGGGGACAACCCAGCCTCGTTGAAGTCCAGTGAGTGTTCGGCGCATAGCCTGCAAAAATATCGCTTGCACTAGTCGCATCTCTCCGATCCCTATCCAACGTACTGCCAGTGAAAAGTGCTCCGATTTAAAAGTGCTCCATGTGCGTGTGATTGCCCCCAGTGATCATCCTTCCCCAAACGAGTGTGCTCTTTTAAACTCTGCTTAACAAAACATATGCTCATGGACAAAGAAAGAACTATGATAAAAAACCAAGGAACTTGGTATGAAATATGTTTGTATTGATATATTATTGTATATTTGTTTTCTTGCCCACATGTCGTTTTATGTTTTGTGCCTTTTATATGTAACATTGTGTTGAATAATAAATGGGGGTGTGAGTGGGGCCTCGGCCCGGGCGGGGTGTTGTGTTGGGCCTTTCCTTGGGGGGTCTCCTTTGTTGGTCGGGGTGACCTCTGCGCCAACCACACATATAAATCATTCAATTCACGCATGTCCTGACATGCTCCCAGCAAAACACTTACATAACAATTAAGATAACAAATATCCAATGGCCTAAGGGAAGCAGGAATTGAAATAACAACAAGTTAGTTAGTTAGTTAGTTAAAAGAGGGTAGAGCTACATAATTCACTCATAAAGCCTACTCCAACCGCAACGATTTCTCCATATTCCAGAATTCCTGTCTGTCATGGTACACTTTCCCTCCACTCCAGTAATAGTCGCCACAACATATAGTTCCCAAGATCATCCCCTCCTCTAGATTATTTTAATTTTATAGATGCCAATTTTCGCCACTATGTGTTTGCTGCCGACATTAATATAAATAGTCTGCTGATCCATGACAGACGCCACCTGGAAGACATTATTAATACCAGGAATGGACACCGTATACCCATTCCTCCCCACACCATGATGCGAACGCAGTCCACCCCTGAAATTACAATTGTCTCTTCTACACTAGCCCACATCTGCTCCATCCAACTCGCAGGCATCGGCAGTATTGACCATGACCCCTTCTTTAATAAGCTTCCCTCTCTTGCTCTCCCCCGTTCCCCCTCAGCACCTCCCCCATCTTTTATGAGACCTAATTATTTAAAAACAAACTGGGAAGCTTATCGCTCTTTTATCAAAGAATCTCTTTCCGGGGCAATAACCCCACACAATGGCAATGAATTACAAACTCTGATTACCCTCTTGGAGACCACCCTAACTAACGCTGACCTACTTCACATCCCCAAGACCAAAATTACTCCGAGCAAGCCGCCTATTCCGGCCAAAGCGATCCAACTTCTCAAACTCTCTCGCAGCCATTATAGGGCCTACCTCAGGACATTTGACCCAGACTTACTGACGAAACACAGACAATACCAACGACATGCCAGGTCCTATATAAAAGCCATCAAGAAAAAGAAGTGGATCGACGCCTGCTCAGGCCTAGCTCAGGAACCTAAAGCTCGCCCCTTCTGGAACAAATTCAAACTCCTCACGGGTCAAAAAACCTCGGAAAACCAGTACCCCATCCAAGGGCCCAACGGCCATTTATTCTCTGACCAAGACAAAGCAGACACCTTTGCCAAATACTTTACTGACATCTACAGCGACGCACCCCAAATTCGACACAACTACTCAGACTATACGGCCGTTAGCGAGCTAACAGGCCCCCAACTCCCCCACCTGACCCCCAGTTTTGACCATCTTCCGACATTAAATCCCATTTCACCACTGAACCAACCTGTAACGGCAGCCGACATTAAGTTCCAGCTAGGCAAAAGACGAAATACTGCTCCCGGAACAGACGGGGTGGTACATCTCCATATCAAACAAGCTCCCCTCATCTTCCTCCACTTTCTAGCCATTGCCTATACATTCATCCTATATACAGGTAAATTCCCTTCACATTGGAAGACAGCCAAAATTATACTCTTCCTTAAACCTGGTAAACCCCCGCCATTACTGTCATCCTATCAGCCGATCAGCCTGCTCTCTGATTTTTCTAAACTCTTTGAGGCAATTATTGCCCGCCGCCTCTACGCCTTCCTAAACACCTCCAACATCTTTCCCCCAACTCAAGCAGGATTTCGTCCCAATTTCTCCACCGAAACTCAAATATTTCGATTAGTAAGCCTCGTCACTCCTCACATCAATTCCGGCTTTCCTGTAGCCCTACTGCTACTAGATCTTGAAAAGGCCTTCGATCTAGTATGGCAAAGAGGTCTCATTTTTAAATATTTAATCTCAACCTTCCCCTCTCAATGGTTCGTCTGCTTAGTAACTTCTTATTAAACAGACGGGCCTTCATTCAAATCCGCTCTGCGTCGTCGCATACATTTACCCTATTCTCAGGTGTTCCACAAGGCTCACCAATTTCCCCTCTCCTCTACCTCATCTATGTGCACGATATGCCCCAACCTAACCAATTTTCCCACCTTTTCCAATTTGCAGACGACACTGCCATCCTCACATTTGCCAATAATTTAACTACTCTCTCCGTACGCCTGCAAACATTCCTAAATACACTGATTACTTGGCTATCTAAATGGCACCTCAGCATTAACATTGCAAAAACCCAATTAATCGTCTTTGGCTTCCACAATCCCATCAGCCACTACAACCCATTTTTCATAAAGATTTACAACGAAGTCATTACCCCTTCCAGCCAAGCAGTATATTTGGGAATAACCTTAAATCGTCGCCTTTCTTGGAGACCTCATCTCCTACAACAAGCCCAAAGAGCTCGCCAACGCATGCATCTCTTATGTAAACTCAAAGGAACCTCTTGGGGCCTTAACGCCCTCCAAATCATTTTCACATTCAAAACTTTTATCTGCCCGCTTTTAACGTATTGTTCCTTGGCCTGGATTGGGGCCACTTTGCCTCAATATAAAATTATTAGATCGATGGAACACCTTGCATTGAAGGTGGCATTTGGCCTTCCTCTTGCCTACGACAGCAATCTTATCAATTACCCCAAGACTCTCCCTCCAATATTCCATCATATCCACAAACTCCGTCTACGAACCCTCCAGACATTAGTTACTAATCGACTTCCACTGACATATGACATTTTAATGACACCAGTTACCCGGAGGCAACATCGCCGATCGATACCCCTTCCCCAAAGCTTGGCACTACAAATTCTCCATCATGATGCCCATCCTAACATCACCCACCTCATCCCTCCTGACACATACCCTCCCCCCCCCCCCTAAGCTATAATCATCTCATCCCAATCTCACAAACCGGCGTCATTTACTAAGCCATTATTTACAAAGTCATTAATTTTTCCACACTACACTTTTTAAAATTCTATCAAACCAACCAAATCCCTGGCCCTGTGGTTTAGTCTGCCTGAGGAGTAAAGGTTATACCAGCTCGCTCGGGGTGATGGACCACGGTCAGGGGAACCATAAACTTCTTAAGCCACATTATTTCACTCTCATACAGTACCTGACATCGGTCACTACCCCCACCTTTTTTCTTCCTTCATTCCCCCCCACCCCCCATTCCCCTCTTTCCCCCTACACCACCTACGCTTCTTCTTCGACCATGAAGAGAGAAGACAATATGACATCAACTGACATCTACGAAAAGACCTGTTTCACTACCTACATCAAACCCTTTTACAGTGTATTTTCTAGGCAAATTTTGTTACTTCTGTTATACACACATCAAAAAAAGTTTTGCATCACCTCGGTTCCAAGAGTTCCGGAACCTTTAAATACAAAGGGAATAGAGATCAACACAAACAACATTTCAGCTCGTTTTATTGCTCATGAGACCCACACATTGCTTGTTGTACCATCATACAGCTAGACTTTCAGCATTTGTGGTCCAGATTGCAGTACACACCACTACCTCTAATACCCAGTAGCACGTCCTCTTGCATTGATGCATGCCTGTATTCGCCGTGGCATACTATCCACAAGTTCATCAAGACACTGTTGGTCCAAATTGTCCCACTCCTCAACGACAATTCGGCGTAAATCTCTCAGAGTGGTTGGTGGGTCAAGACGTCCATAAACAGCCCTTTTCAACATATCCCAGGCATGTTCGATAGGGTTCATGTCTGGCGAACATGCTGGCCACTGTAGTCGAGCGATGTCGTTATCTTGAAGGAACGCATTCACAAGATGTGCATGATGAGGTCGAGAATTGTCGTCCATGAAGACAAATGCCTCTCCAATATTCTGCCGATATGGTTGCACTATGGGTCGGAGGATGTCATTCAGGTATCGTAAAGCCGTTTCGGAGCTTTCCATGACCACCAGTGGCGTACGTCGGCCCCACATAATGCCACCCCAAAACATCAGGGAACCACCACCTTGCTGCACTCGCTGGACAGTGTGTCTAAGACGTTCAGCCTGACCAGGGTGCCTCCAAACACGTCTCCGACGATTGTCTGGTTGAAGGCATATGCGACACTCATCGGTGAAGAGAACGTGATGCCAATTCCGTGGGGTCCATTCAGCATGTTGTTGGGCCCATCTGTACCGCGCTGCATGGTGTCGGGGTTGCAAAGCTGGACCTCGCCATGGACGTCGGGAGTGAAGTTGCGCATCATGCAGCCTATTGCGCACAGTTTGAGTTGAAACACGACGTCCTGTGGCTGAACGAAACGCATTATTCAACATGGTGGCATTGCTGTCAGGGTTCCTCCGAGCGGCAATCCGTAAGTAGCGGTCATCCACTACAGTAGTAGCCCTTGGGCGGCCTGAGCGAGGCCTGTCATCGACAGTTCCTGTATCTCTGTACCTCCTCCATGTCCGAACAACATCGCTTTGGTTCACTCTGAGACGCCTGGAAACTTCCCTTGTTGAGAGCCCTTCTTGACACAAAGTAACAATGCGGACGCGATCGAACTGCGGTATTGACCTTCTAGGCATGGTAGAACTACAGACAACATGAGCAGCGTACCTTCGTCCTGGTGGAATGACTGGAACTGTTCGGCTGTCGTACCCCCTCCGTCTAATAGGCCCTGCTCATGCATGGTTGTTTACATCTTTGAGCAGTTTTAGTGACATCTATGAACAGTCAAAGGGACTGTATCTTGGATACAATATACACAGTCAACGTCTATATGCCGGAGATCTGGGAACCGAGGTGATGCAAAACTTTTTTTGATGTGTGTATTTTATACTATTTTGTTCATCAAGAAAACTTCAAGACATTATTGACAAATTGTAATTTTTGATATCTATATTTTTGTACAAATTATTTTACGAATAAATAAGTGGTATTTCGTAGGTGCTCAGAGTGAGCTGCAAGGAGTTTTGCCCTGGGTGGCCTTGTTGATCCGGTGCCCCACTAAATTACAAATCATTCAATCTCCCCTTTCCCCCAATTAAAATACAATTACCTTTTTATCTTTTTGTCCCATTGTCGAAGATCACCTAGTTGTGATGGCGACCAGCTCTCCTGGGAGGGCTCATTTGCCCTCCTTTGGAGGGCAAACTAACCCCTAGACGACGACGACGGAAAGGAGGGTAGAGTTACTGAATTCGCTCTTAAGGTCCTATCCTATAATTGGATATAAATTTTTGTAAGACCGGGTTGTTCTATGGGAAACCAAGCTCAACCTCGGTTAATAATAATGAAGAAAAGAAGCATGTGGTGTAACGTGGCCGTTAATCTCGAGAAGATGAGCCACGGGACCTCCCTTTTTACGTGGATTCCGAACCACAGGACGTGGCATTGCACTTCGAAATCTCACATGACACCAACATAGAAGTTTAGGGACAATTAATCGATGGTAGAAACTATATACGATCATTTGTCACGGACTCCCAAAAGTCACACTAATATCCTGTTTGATCCAGACCAATTGCAACCTGTACTATGCAGACTAACTTAACAAAACTACGTAAATAACGGGGAGGTTCTCGAGTGACCATTCCCAATTGCATGGCGGCTCACGATTGGTATTCTAACCAGCGGACTTGTAACTAATGGGACGTCCGTAATATACGCACATTATTGCCATCCTAAGGGTCACAAATCAGAATGACTGCCCAATACCTAAATCTGTATTTGATGTCAAGAGATTCCTTTTCTGTAGAAATGCCTTCCTTGCCTGAGCCAAACTAATTGTTATATCCTCTTTGCTTCGCCCATCACCGATTACTTTGATTTCGAACCAACAGAAGTGTCCTACTTTCTTTAGCTATTCACCTACCAATTTGAGATCCAAAGGGGTTCTTGATTTGTTTCGACTGCGTTCCAATAATTTTGGTTTACATTTCTTAATTTTCATCATGAATTCTTAGCTGAAGACAGAGTCCATACCATTTAAAAACTCCCCCCCAGGGGCTCACATCTTGTGGGCGTGGGTTGGCGACCACGGGGCCCCAGCTGAGTCCGGCATTGCTTCCACTTACTTGTGCCGGGCTCCTCTCTTTCTTCTTTCCTGTCGACCTTCCTTGGTCAACTCTTGTTCTCTTCCGACCCCGACGGTATTAGGGTATCCGAGGCCTAGGGAGTCTCTTCCTTTCCCGCCTTAATTGGCCCTTGTCTCATCTTTCCTGATACCCTCCTTCTGTGAGGGGTCAGCCTTCTTATTCTTTTCCTTTTACCTCCTGCCTTGTGCTCAAGGCCCTTAAGGAGGCAGGGTGTATGTAGCCCCACCAATTCTGGTGCACCGTAGATAATGCTACACCCTCAGGGGCTCACGGCTGGTGAGTTCGGGCGTTGGCGACCCCGAGGGATCCTGAGCTGGGTCCGTTTTCCCCTTTTGTCCCTTCCCTTTGGGGCGGACCTTCTCCTCTCTCCCCTCCCCTCTCCTCTTTTCCTTCTATTTCCTTTTCTCTTTCAGATTCCCGCACTGTTTTTGTTACTCGAATCACCGTGTATCTAAATTCCCTTTTATCGATTTTTAAGGCATTTTTGATCTATGTTGCATTTTGTAAGTTTTTTCGATCTAAATTACATCTCGCGATTGTTTTCAACCTCAATTGCATTTTGTAAAGATTGACAATCTAAATTGCTTTTTAGTAAGTCTTTCAATGCAGGTTGCGGGGCCTTTTAGTGAGTATTTTGAATTTCAATTGCATTTTGTAAGTATTTTCAACCAAAACCGCATTTCGCACGAATTTTGAATCTAAATTGCATTTTGTTTGGGGGCATTTTGCACATATTTTGATTCTCAATTGCATTTTGTGGGTATTTTGAATCTAAATTACATTTTGTCAAGTATTTTCAATCTAAATTGCTTTTTGTAAGTATTGTCAATCCACATGAGTCGTTGGAATCATCGTACATTTTGTAAGCATTTTCAATTTCAATTGCATTTTGTAAGTATTTTGAATTTCGATTGCACTTTGTGAATAATTTGGATTGGAACTGGGATAAGGCCTATTTCAATCTGAATTGCATTGTGTATTTTCAATTTCAATTGCATTTTGTAAGTATTTTGAACCTCAATTGCATTTTGTACGTATTTTCGATCTCATTTGCATTTTGTAAGTATTTTGAATTTCAGTTGCTTTTTGTAAGTATTTCGACGCTACATTGCATTTTGTACGTATTTTGAACCTAGCCTTCATTTTGTGGGTATTTTTCAATCTATTCCTTTTGTGAATCTTTTCGTTCTAAATTCCCTTTTGTAAGAACATTTTGTGAGTCGTTTCAATCCGAGTTCCTTTTTGTAAGTATTTTCCGTCTCACTTAATTTTCGTTCTGGTTTCCGTTTCATTATCATCTTCGCTATCACCCAGATCATTAGGGGCCGATAACCTAGATGTTAGGCCCCTTAAAACAACAATTATCATCATCATCATTTAAAAACTCATTCAAATGCTCTGGTGTGTTGGCTAAGATGACGATGTTATCAGCAAATATCAGAGTGGACATTATTTCTCCTTCAATCTTGACTCCTACTTCGAATTTTTCTCAAATATCCTTCATTGCTTGTTCAGTGTAAATATTGATGGTTGGTTGGTTCCTTAGTTTAGGGGCTGCGACAACGCGGTCATGTACCTAGCCCCGTGTTCTTTGGGTGTGTGTAGAATATGTCTCATAACCGGTGTTAATTGTGATGGCTGTATTAGTGTGTGTTATCTGTGTTTAAATCAAATAAGGACTGCAGACATTCAATTTTCAAGTAGTTCCGACCGTTGTTACCAAACGCCATCGTCAACTAGTTCTCAACTTGGTTACCAGATGCCACGGCTCTTGACGACGAACGTAGGAACCTAAGAACGTTAGTCAAATGTTTAACCTATATATAATTTAGCTTCACACAGGTGTAATTAATGTAAGGTTCTTTAACATGCCATAAATCTATGACATGGGACCGCCGGCTTTACTTCCCCTCCGAAGGAAGGCATACTGAGGGATTTTAACGCTCTTAAAAAATCCGACGACTTCGGCCGGGTTTGAACCCGCGATCTTGGGCATAGAAGGTCAGCATGCTAGTATATAAAGCATAAACAAATTTTGTCTTGAAAAACAGCGTAGAAATAAGGAATGTGTATGTGAAAATAATTATGTAGCCTACTGTTTGTTGAAACAGTTAGGTTATAAAAAATCCTCTCGGAGGTAGATTTCACCGGGCAAACTAGGGGATTGGCTATAATAGGCAAAACATGCAGGTTTTCGTAGGAGGATCAGACCTCATTGATTGCAAGAAAGTATTTCACATTTAGAGGTTAAAAATCAACTTTTTTTCGCTTTTGTTTGCATATTTTTATCATTTTATTGTCTTATGGGGATGGTAACCTTCTTGTCATTCGGGGTTCATTTTTATACTTGTGATCACACTGTCCTTATGCAAGGTTTGGAACTGATGTGTAACTATCAGACAGTCTGTTACTTCTTCTCGCAAAATTTTATCTCCCGCAGAGTTTTTTGTTGGTTCCTCAGTTTAGGGGCTGCGACAACGTGGTCATGTAACCCCGGGTGTGTAGAATCTGATAAACGGTGTTAATTGTGATGACTGTATTAGTCTGTAATTCAGGTAAGGTCTGCAGACGGTCAATTTTAAGTAGTAGTTCCTAATTTTGTACCATATACTAACGTGAACGACACCTAGCTGTGAACTTGGCTACTAGATGCCACCGCAACCAGCAATTTGCAACGAACGTTGGAACTTCTCCTCCAAAGGAAAGCCTGCTGAGGGATTTTTAGCGCTCTTAGAAAATCCGACGACTATGGCCGGCTTTGAACCAGCGACCTTGGGCATATAAGTTCAGCATGCTACCAGTTAGCCGCTTCCCACAGTCAGATGGAAAAATGAATGTGATCTCGTGCAATGGCGTTGTCTTGGCGACCTCTGATAGCTCATCCCTCATCAATTTAGAAGCGTTGTCACGGTAACCTCTGATGGCACTTGGCATGTTCTTTAATTCCGAAATCATTTTTCTCATCCCTTGGCGTAATGGTAGGTCAGATCAAAAATTCTTCCAGACAAAGTTTTAGGTAATTATTAGGGGAATATTTTCCATTTTGTACGGGTTTGATATTGTGCCTATTAAGAGAGATATGATTAATGTTTCCCGAGAAAAAACACTTTTTTCCACCCCTTTGGTCAATGGTTGGTGCTATCAAAAAACCTATTTGACATAATTTTTTGGCACTTATCCGACAAATATTATGAACTTTGAATTGATTCGATATTTCACGTATTAAGAGAGTTATAGCGACATTTCACTTTTTCGACCCCCCCCCCCCCCATTTTCACCCCCTTTAACCGATTTTGCCCATTAACGAACTCGACCGATTTTTTAAGGGGTTACATATTATGTAAAACATTAAAGTGATTGGTGCAAAATTACGGCAGTTATCGTGTCCACAAGAAACTGATATATATGCATATATATATACAGGGTCTTTCATATAAAGTAAGAACGGCAAGCGGCGGTTTAGTTATTCGTTGGTGCGGCGGCCTTGGCCGAGCTTGTGGCGCGCCATGGCCCCCTGCTCTACTATTGAAAGTGCGCGCATAGTAGCCTACATACAAGGGCTGATTTTTTCTTTTTTTTTCAAGTTCCGATGGACTGTATAAAATAACAGATTGACATACCAAATTGATTTTACTACTAGGCCAAAATGTTTGCTTGTTTTATTCTTATGTCTCAACATAATCACCAAAACGATTGAAACATATGCCGTATCGTTACACCAGCGTTCCATTGCTTTCAGAAAAATATTCTGCCGCCACTGAGGTTGGTACCTTTGGACAGTCTCCTGAAGTTTTTCCTTTTTGGCGAGGCGTTGCTGCCCAACCATAACTTACCTTTAATTCTCGAAAAAGGTGAAAATCATTCACGACCACACTGTACCAACGTTTCGATAGACTTTAACAAAGAATTCAAGGGTGAAGTTTTGGACCATCTGCCGTTTAGTCCAAACCAGCACTGAATGATTTTCACCTTTTTCGAGAATTGAAGGTATGGTTGGAGGGCAACGCCTCGCCAAAAAGGAAACACTTCAGGAGTCTGTCCAAAGGTACCCACCTCATTGGCGGCAGAATATTTTGCCGAGGGCATTGGAAAGCTGGTGTAACGATACGACAAATTTTTCAATCGTTTTGGCGATTATGTTGAGACATACGAATAAAACAAGCAAACAATTAGGAGTAAACTCAGTTTGGTTTGTCAATCTGTTATTTTATACAGTCCATCGGAACTTGGAAAAAAACGCCCTCGTATGTACTATGAGCGCGCTTTCAATAGTACAGCAGGGGGCCATGGCGCGCCACAAGCTCGGCCAAGGCCACCGCACCAACGAATAACAAAACTGCCGCTTGCATTCTTACTTTATATGAAAGACCCTGTATACACACACATATATATAAACTTTTGAACTGACGGTGGTTTGGGGTCTGGGGGATGTGAAACGCGAAGATATGTCGAAATTTTCCGGAAGTCGAAACATGGCACCCATTGCAATAGTTAGCTTGATGATGAAATCTACCTAAAATAGGCTACATAATTTAAAATACTACCATCAACGACACCTAGCTGTGAACTTGGCTACTAGATGCCACCGGAACCATCAACTCGCAACGAACGTTGGAACTTCCCCTCCGAAGGAAAGCATACTCAGGGTTTGTTGGCGCTCTTAGTAAATCCGACGACTTCAGCCGGGTTTGAACCCGCGACCTCGGGCATAGAATTTCAGCATGCTACCAGTTCCGATACCGAAGTCGCTTCCCACAGACATATGAAAACAGAATGTGATCTCGTGCAGTGGCGTTGTCATAGCAACTGCTGATGGCTCATCCCTTAGGCCTATCAATTAAAAGTAAAGTTGTCATGGCAACCACTCTTGGCACTTGGGATTTTCTTATAATTTAAATCATGTTGCTCACCCAGTGGCGTAATGGTGGGTCATATCGAAAATTCTTTCAGACAAAAGTTTTAGGTAATTATTGGAGGAATATTGTCCATTTTGTACGGTTTTGATATTGTGCCTATTAAAAGAGATATGATTAATGTTTCCCGAAAAACCCACTTTTTTCCACCCCATTGGTCAATGGTTGGTGCTATCAAAAAACGTATTTGACATAAATTTTTGGCACTTATCCGACACATATTATGAACTTTGAATGGATTCGATATTTCACGTATTAAGAGAGTTATAGCGAAATTTCACTTTTTCGAAAAAAGCCCCCCATTTTCACCCCCTTCAACCGATTTTGCCCATTAACGAACTCGACCGAGATTTTATAGGGATACATGTTATGTAAAAAATTCAAAGTGATTGGCGCAAAATTACGGCAGTTATCGTGTCCACAAGAAACTGATATATATATATATATAGATACATATATACATAAATTATATATAAACTTTTGAACTGACGGTAGTTTTGGGGTCTGGGGGATGTGAAACGCGAAGATATGTCGAAATTTTCCGGAAGTCGAAACATGGTACCCATTGCAATAGTTAGCTTTCTAATGAAATCTACCTAAAATCTTGGTGAGTATTAGTTAGGTATAGTAGGGATATAGACTTGAATTTTTCTATTTCACTAAGGTTGGTTTGTGTTAAGTGTTCCCAAGCTGTAATGTTGGGACTGGGGTTATATTTTGTTCTGAATAGGCCTAGCTGATTTGTGGTTCGTATATTCCCAATTGCAGTATCCCAAATCATAACCGTCTAAATGGTTAAATGCGCCCCTGATCGACTGATAACTCGAGCGTGACGTAGCTGCATTTGAATCTTCTCACCACGGGGTAATACTAATTTCAAGTCTGGTTCATGGTCCTTGTTATAACCAGGACCATCGTAGGCATGAAATAACCAAGGCTCGCCAAGACGTTGTGGTTAGCTTTTGTATTAACCAAAGTATTTCGAAACGGGAGCGCCGAAATTAGGCGAATTAATACTGATTCCGAGGACATTTTCCTCACGTGCATTCTGTAGGAAAAATCGCCTTCCATCTAACGGCAGATATGAAAGGGAACCACCCTTGCAATGCCGTTTTGATAGTCAAAGAAATGTAATTGATACGAAGGCCCAAAGATGATGTAACTATGCGAAGGCCTTTACTGATCTCGAGGGCAATGACTTCAACACAGAAATTGCTCATTGTGAAATGAGATAGCATTGGTGAAATAATTCACATAGATCTTAGTTTTATTGTGAAGGTCCATTTCCTTAAAATTTGACGTAGATAATGCTTGGATTTCTCTTTCGCTGTGAAATATTTAATTTCTTTGACGTAAAACTGGATTAATGGTATTAAAGTGGGTTGATGTTATCTCTACTGTTCGTGCTGGAGAATGTCAGAATGCTGAATTGATTATTTGAAGAGTGCTAACTCCTAGCTGATATATTCTAATAAAGGTTGGCGATATTCGATGAATAGTTGTCCGAGTGCGAGTAGGCTATTTGGTGTTCTCCGTGCAGGAAATTGACATTTTATGGTGTAGCCGCCATCTTCAGAAGTGGACGGATCGAGATAGAGGGTGAAAAAAAAAAGTCAATCATCTCCGAATTTGTCTTCCTTTGATGTCATATGCAAGTTTTAGATAAGTGTGACATACAAACGATTTGTCATAGATACGATGGAGGTAAAACTTAGCGCTGCAGTGAAACTCCAATCCTATTAAAGGGCCTACCTACTTGCTTGGCTGCAAGTTTGACAAGCTCAAAGTGAATCCCATTGGCCTAGGCTTGGGGAATTTAGACGCTTTGTGCTATGTTGAAAATATTTTTTTATTCAAGTATACGAAGTATAAATAAATTCAAAATGAGTCGGCAGGATGGAGGGGTGGGGGTAGCTGTTCCTGAGGAACTGACGGATATTCTTCTAGAATTCACAATAAGCTATTTGCTCGAGCAGCCGGAGGATGTTGTGGATTACGCCGTTGATTTCTCTTGCAAGTTGAGACAAAGACGTGCTACTGCCCTGATCAGATTAGATGCTGAAGGATCTGCTGATGAGTCTGTCATATTAACAAAAGAACGTGGGTACAGCGTAGCCTGTAGTAAGTTGCATTTGATTGCATGCATTCGAGTGCCTGGGGTTGGTGAGCTGGGGACATAAAGGATTCATTGGCCTAATAAACTGAGTAGACTGTTTGTAAAATTCTATTTAGAAGCATAGTAGGTCACTGACCAATGATATTGGTATGTAACAGCTCAATATAGGCAATACAGTCCTACATACTCACTCGATCCCTTATATCGCTTTGTGACATGTATTCTGTAAACGGACCAATAATTTCCCATTTGCTGGACCTAACGTGCTGCATACTGATGGTAGTCAAATAACTAATAGGTTAAGTTAATATTTGTCTTACTATATCATACCTACAGTAGAATAACGGAGCTGCTTGCAAAGCTTTATCAGTGATTCTTCGGAAGTGAACCAGGATCCTACACTTGGATAAATATGTCAATTTCATTATTTTCATACCTTGTTTGATATTTCTACCAAGAGGTACGGGGACTAGTTTGGAACAAGGATATACCAATTCAGGCTAAGGAAGTTATGTACAAAGCATATTATGTTCCTATAATGACATATGCAGCAAAAACTTGGACAATGACTAAGAGGGATGAGAGCAGAGTACAGGCAGCTGAGATGAGATTCCTTAGAGTTCCGGTCCAGAAAATGAGGAGAGACAGGGTGAGAAATGAATATATACGGAAAGAACTGGGGGTACAGGAACTAAATTACAAACTGTAGTAAAACAGTTTGAGATGGTTTGGTCATGTCAAACGGATGAATGAAGTAAGGCTACCAAGACGAGCACTGGAACGACGGATGACAGGGAAGAGAGTACAAGGAAGACCAAGAATGCGTTGGATGGATTCGGTGAAGAATAGCATTAGAAAACGGAACCTGGATGGAACACCGTGTCGGAAGAGGAATGGTGGAACGACAGAACTAAGTGGAGAGGAACCATATTTGCCCCCACCCAGTGTCAGCTGAAAAAGGGGAAATGAAGATGATGCTGATGATTTGATATATCATGAGTCATTACCGATTGAAGTTCCGGCTCTCGTGTATTTTCCGGGACCTTTCTCAAAGTGCGTTATTTTTGTTAGTAGAGCTCTGAAAATGGTTTCTACTTACTGCGTCACGATATTGAAGCCAACAGCACGTACACACTTTAAAAATAAGGAAATCGTCAACATTAACTTTCAAGTAATAAACTTACCAAAAACACGTCGCCATGTTTGATTAGCTAATGCTGCCAACTTCACTTCCCCGTCGACTCTCTGGACGAAATTATCGGGGGAAATGATTAATTGTACTACTAGGCAAAACCATTGGCCTGGATAAAGATTATTGAAGCGTGACAAAACCCAGGGGTGTTTATATTAGCTAACGAGGGCCGATCTACCTAACCATTATTGGTCTAGGCGAAAACCATTGGTCTGGATGAAAATATTGGTCTGGAAACAATAATGTTGGCACTCTGAAATATGCAGTGGCACCCTCAAGCGATAAAATATTCAACTCCTGTGTCTTTCTAACATTGGCCATTTCTATAGAACATTTTGCAGATTTTCCTGGCGGCGGACACCGGACAATGCACGAGTTATCACTACTGCTCAGGAAATATGTCCTAAATTACGTAAATATGTGACTTCATTGTTCATTCGACGGTGGTAATTGCCATGGCTTGTTGTTGCTCTGAAAGAGGCGCATTAGGTCTGATCACAAGTGAAATTTTGTATTTGATGCAAAGGAAGCTTGTAGTTTAACGTGACAGTTAATCTCGAGATTATGAGCCGCCGGACCTCCTTTTTACGTGGAATCCGAACCACAGGACATGGCATTTCACTTCGAAAATCTCACATGCAATGACCGGGAATCGAACCCGAACCGCCTTGGTGAGAGGCATACAGCTAGACTGCTGAGCCACCACGCCCCATAATTTTGTATTTGAGTGAAATGATTGTGTAGAAATTACATTTTTAATTTCCAATTATTTCAACCCCATTTTTCAGTTCATAATAACCCCATAATTTGGTTTCTTATAACTGTAGTGTCTTTATTCTAGTTCCTAAGTGATGTTTTGTTGCTATAAGCAAGTACTGAAAATTACATTACTCTGGCTCTAATAGCTGCTGAAAAAAGGTACAAAATAGTTTGAAAAATATGATTGTGAGAAATGAAAGTAGTGGAGTACTAGGAGTTCTAACTCCCCCCACCACTACTCCCAATGCGAGCCGATAATTCCCGAACCCGTTGTCGGAGATTCACGAATAAAGTGTCGTTGGACTCGGGATGACGGGGGCTTTGCTATGGACCACTCGTTATATTTTTGAAATTTTTTTGTTTTTTTTTTTGTTTTCGAAAATAGGCGATAGTTTGAAAACCAAACAGGATAGAACGTTGTGCCATGGCTCAAACGAACAGTCTTTATGACCTTTATTTTCTATAATAAAACTTTTTTATTTTTTATGTTTTTTTGAAAAAACTCGAATTTTGAAAATTCTATATTTTGGAAACTAGGAACTCTACAAAAAAAATTGTTTGACGTAAATCAATGGTCCCTACCCCCTCTACCCCCAAAATAAATTTCAAGTCTCTAGGATGAAAACCTGTTAGTAGTGGGATTATGACAGAGCTGCTTCCAAAAGCAAGTGGTGAGCCCCTGCGACCTTGGAATGGAAGGAGCCATGCTAGGAGGGCGTGCTTGGATTCGTTTTTTTCGTCTCGTCGTGCTCTTTACGGGAATGTCGGTGTCGAAAATGTGAAAATCTGGAAACACAGTCTTTTTGGGGTAAAAACGTGATTTTAGACTTTTTGCTATATCTCACGAACCAATAACGCTAGAGGCGTGTTCGACAGGTCCAAGGACTCGGGGTAACGTCCTCTCTGCTATGGACTACTCGTTATAATTTTTAATAAAATTGGAAACTCGGTTTTGGGGTAAACACGTGTTTTTTGTGATTTTGTTGATATCTCACGAAGCAATAACGCTAGAGGCATGTACGATGGGTCCAAGGACTCGGAGTGACGTTCTCTTTTGCTATGAACTACTCGTTGTAATTTTAAAAAATTTTGGAAACGCGATTTTGGGGTAAACACGTGTTTTTTGTGTTTTTTGCCGATATCTCACGAACCAATAACGCTAGAGACGTGTACGAGGTGTCCTAGGACTCGGGCTAACGCCCCCTTTCAAATGTGGTAGATATTTTTTTCCAAAAAGATAATTCACAAAGGGCCTAACGCCATACATGTTGAAAAAACGTTTTCTTTTTCTTTACCTGTTTATAATTTTCATGGAGCGTGGTGGTTGAGAGAGACGATACTGCTGGATGTGTGTGTTTCAACAAACCTGTCGCTGACCAAGGTGACTGTGTTCAATAGATTAATTGATATTTCGACGAGTCGGTGTATGACAGAACGAGCATGCGTTTTCTGATATTTTACCTTTAACGTGTAAACGGTGATGAGAACTAGGTTCTATGTTGGTCGAAGCGAGTAGAGAAAATAAACTTGCCGACGAGCAGGAGGTGAATGTCATTTGAGATTATTGGAAGGCGTTGATCTGATTTGACAACAGGTGCAATGGAAAAATGATCATTGTGGTGGCAGGGAAGTGCGAAAGGCGTGCACACATGTGTGAAACCACAGGCATGCTAAACCAGTGACATCCTGTCTTGCTTCGTACGTGACAAAATGCAAGTTGACGTGAAATTTGATCTACCGCAGGTGTTCGCTTGGGACGTTATCTATCTACATGCGCGATAACTGTTAACAAGTTACATTCTGTCTTGCTGCGTACGTGACAAAATGCAAGTTGACGTGAAATTTGATCCGGCACAGGTGTTCGCTTGGGTGTTATCTGTCCACGTGCACGATAAGAGAATGTTCAAAGCATGGGAAAAAAAAGATTATACATGCAACGTAGCATATATAAAGACATGTCGTTATCATTTCCACGCTCACTTAAGTGACTACCTTTGAACACACTGCGTTGCATGAAACCCTTGGTCTTGTTTATCAGTTTTGGTGTTGGTGGAAAATACTTAACCTTGTTGTGGGGTAGGTATATATTTATTCATTTATATATTTATTGATTTTATATAAATACATGCAATTATTTATTGATTAGATAATTAATGATTTTATTTATTTATTTGTTTGCAGATAACGTGTATAGCCTACCTGTCGTGTGTCTGTGGGAAATATATTAAAGAAAGAGAAAGACAGACAGATAGAAAAGGAAACCATTTCCACACTAGCCCACGAGACGAGAATATAGCAAAGCATTACACGTCAAGGTGAGATTTGTTTTTTTTTTAATATATAACCTGCTTGATTTTGTTTTGTTTATGAAAAGCATAAACTATATGGAATGGTTATACTTATGGTGGTTTATTTTTATTTCTTTTTAGATATTTGGAAAAAAAAAGGGTTCACTGCTACAGCAAATACAGTTGAAAACCAAGTGGCTTTAGAGTGGAACCATTGTCAAGCAGTCTACAGCTGAAAACTCAGGTGAGAGTGTTCTTTCAAAATAATGTCTTTTGCCACTGCTACCGATACGTTAATTTGGGAACCCCTAAATAGTTGTTTTAAATCGCGTGTGTGCTCTGGCCGCGTGGTCAATGTTAGAAAAAGTTTGATTCCCAAATAATTTTTAGAATCTTGTTTTGAAATTTTTAAAATTGAAATTTGTACAGCGCAAAGGTTGCATACGGCTTTAAAGGTGAATACAGAACTGGTGTGCGATTTCATATATAAAAAGAAGAACGTAGAGCATAAAGAGACATTTTATATTTGCAGTAAAATGCAAGAGCTGTTCATAGCCCATAATTTGGAACAGTGGTATGAAACCCACGTGGTGAATGTCTTGCTATCAAAATTTGATAAACTGCAACAAGGACCGAGTGGTCTAGCCTTAGACAAAATTCATCATCTACAAATCAACATTTGCCAATTCAACCCGTTGAATGCTGGGTCTAGCTATATTAAAACACCACCAGCAATAGCTTCGAAAAAGGCTGTGGTGAATATTGAAAATTTTGATGATGAATGTTTTCTGTGGGCTGTGGCTGCGTATTTGCAGCCAGCACAACATAATGGTTGTCGACCAGGAATGTACAAGACCAAGTTTGATGAATTGAAACAAACGTTAAATTTAACTCGAGTATCGTTCCCTATGGACTTAACCGAGATCCATAGGTTTGAACAAGATAACCAGGACTTTTCGTTCATGGTGTATGGCCTTAATGGTGATGAGATTGTGGGTCCTCTTTATGCCACAAAAGAACCGAAACGACACCACATTCATCTTTTATATTTATCTTATGGAAAGGTGAATCACTATTGCCTCATTAAAAGCCTGAGTAGATTGCTAAGCAGCCAAATGTCCAAAGCACATGGTATAAAGCATATTTGTGACCGTTGCCTCCAATACTTTTGGACGCCTACTTCTTTGGAACGTCATAGGGTAGATTGTGTTACTCAGGAAGCGGTGAGACTGATATTGCCACAAGGGGACAAGGCTGTGTTAAAGTTTAAGGACATTCATAAGCGTGACACTGTTCCCTATGTGGTATATGCAGATTTCGAAGCTCTCACCACACCCATGGCGGGATGTGAACCAGATCCCTCCATGAGCTCAACCACACCCATTCAAAAACATGAACCCTTTGCCATAGGATTTAATGTGGTGTGTGCCCATGACCCCACACAATCCGTTTACAAATACCGTGAGGGGCCAGATTGTGCCAAATGGTTCTTGGATGAACTTGTCAAGTTGGCTCATGATGTACAGGAATTACTAAACCACCCAGTACCCATGAGTCTATCTCCAGAACAGCAGCAGCAGTATGAGCATGCCATGACATGCCATATTTGCGAAAAGCCACTGATCAGTGCTGAAGACACCGTTCGTGATCACTCGCACTTTACGGGGGAGTTTCGTGGAGCTGCGCATAGTAAATGCAACTTGAACTTTCCAGCTCCTCGCTTCATCAGTGTCTTTTTCCACAATCTGGCAAATTATGACATTCAGTTTTTGATTCGTGAATTGGGCCATGTTAACAAGGGCTCGTTTACCATTATTCCCCAAAATCATGAGCGTTTTACAGCCCTGACATGGTGGTTGGGCGACTTTAGCATTCGATTTTTGGATTCCTTTAAGTTTATGGCATCCTCGCTAGACAGCCTTGTGAATGGCTTGAATGAGGAGGAATTAAAAAATACTAGAATGCATTTTAATGATCCTGAGCAATGTCAGTTGTGCATTCGGAAAGGTATATTCCCGTATGATTTCTGCAACAGCTGGGACGTGTTAAAGCAAAGAAAACTCCCTCCACAAGAGAAATTTTACTCGAAACTAACACGCAGTACCGTTTCCGATGAAGACTATGCACATGCATGTCAAGTTTGGCGAGTGTTTGGCATGAACACGCTAAGTGAATATGCTTTGCATTACCTAAAACTGGATGTATTGCTGCTCACTGATGTGTTTGAAAAATTCCGTGAGTTGTGTCAACACATTTACGGTCTTGACCCGGCTCACTATTACACGAGTCCTGGACTCTCGTTCGATGCCGCTTTGAAATACACTCAAGTGGAATTGGATTTACTCACTGATGTAGACATGGTTCTATTTTTTGAAAAGGGCATTCGTGGCGGCTTTGTGTCGCTTAACCAACGCCATGCTGAAGCGAACAATGTCTACATGCCTGATTATTCACGAGACAAACCAGAATCGTACTTAATGTACTATGACGTGAATAATTTGTACGGTTACGCCATGAGTCAGCCTTTGCCCTATGGGAAGTTTGCTTGGCTGACAGAGAAACAAGTGTCAGAATTTGATGTGAACATGGCTAGCCAAGAAACAGGCTGTGGATATGTGCTAGAAGTGGATATTGAATATCCCTCATCCTTGTATGATGAACATGCCGATTTCCCATTCTGTCTTGAGCAAATGGTTCCCCCTGACAGTAAAGTGAAAACTGAAAAACTCATGGGCACACTTTACAACAAAAATCGGTATGTGCTACATATCCAAATGTTGGTGCAATGCCTCGCCCAAGGCTTGGTGTTGAAGAAAATCCACAGGGGTATTTCTTTTGCTCAAAAAGCATGGCTTGAGCCATACATGCGACTCAACACAGAGCACCGACAAATGGCAACACAGCAGTTTGAAATTAATTTTTTTAAATTAATGAACAACTGCATCTATGGCAAATCCATGGAGAATGTCCGCAAATACCGTGACATTAAATTGGTGAATGTCTGGGAGGGGCAGTGGGGTGCCCGGCGGTACATTGCCAAGCCAAATTTCAAATCGATCAAAATTATCGATGAGGATTTGGCTACTATTGAAATGAGTAAGACCAGCGTGACCATGGATAAGCCCATTTACTTGGGTCAAGTCATTTTAGACTTTTCTAAATCGGTCATGTATCGATTCCACTATGAGTTTGCCAAACGCCATTTTGAGGACGTCTCTCTTTTGTATATGGACACGGACTCATTCATTTACCACATTCGCCACTGCAACCCCTATGACGTCATGAGGCAACATAGTGACTGGTTCGACACTTCTTGCTATAGTGCTGACAACGTGTTTCAGCTGCCCATAAAGAACAAGAAGGAAATGGGCGTTTTAAAAGATGAATGCGGTGATTCCATTATGACGGAATTCGTAGGTTTGGCTTCGAAAATGTATGCTTATCGCACACTCGACTCTAAGGAAGCCAAAAGAGCAAAAGGTGTAGGTAGGGCAGTGGTAAAATCGCTACGTGTAGACGATTACTTAGCGGTTTTACGCACTGGCAAAGCTATGTCTCATACACAGTGCAGGATACAATCCAGCAACCATCATTTGTATCTTGTGGAACAGAGAAAACGCACCCTCGCCTCCATGGATAACAAGCGTGTGTGGGCTGATGACCTGCTCACTAGCCTGCCCTGGGGTTATGATCGCAACGAGGAGGAGGTGTGATTTCACTGTTTAATCGTTTATGGGACATGGCTTTTTGTAACTTGTAGATTTAGAATTTTGTAAATATTGGTTTCTGTCATTGTAAATAGTAGATTTTGTAAATAGTGACAATTCACTTGGACCTTTTGCTCTTTAAAAAAGTTGTGTGCAACCTTATTTTTTAAAAATTTTTTGATTGGTAAATAGTGTGATTCTTTTAACGCTGTACAAAATTGTGTTGTTTTTTTGTAAATATGTAATGAGTAATAGTATTTTTAGTAACTTTAATAACTAGTATTTAATTATTTTTTGAAATAGTAAAATGATAAACTAAAAAAGTACTTTTGGGATGAGTGTACATGTCAAGAATGTGCTTTTGGGAATAAATAAAGTGGTTGTGTTTGTTCCCAAAGACAGGTGTGAATGTATGAGTGGAGAGAGAGAAAACTGGTGTGTATGATTGACCAGAGCAAACACGATGAAGTAGGGTGGGTGGGTGGGGAGGGGGTAAATGGTCACTTATATACTCATTTTGTTTTAGTTTCGTTTCTTCATTGAAATGTGGCAGACAATAGACATTATTTTTGTAAAAACAGTCTTACCTGCAGTAGTCGTAGACCTCGACGTTTCTCCAAACACGCATCAGCACATTGCAGTATTATCAAGGTCAAGCACTCGCATCAACATCATTGTCAAATCTCAACTTTCGACATACACCAAATGGAAAAATGTGAAAACAGCAAAATGGAAAATCCATGTTTCCATATCACCAAAAACGCAAAACTTAAAACGGACATTTTTAAAAACTGGAAATGGGCATGTGTGAAATTTGAAAATTCAAAAACTTCAAACAGACATTGTTTAAAATGTGTCATCAACAAACTGGAAAAAATCCATCTCATCAAAATCGCAAAACTTGAAACGAACATTTTTAAAATCTGTAAATTGCAAAATGACAAATGGCTGTGTGTGGAATTCATCATGTGTGAAATATGTAAAATGAAAAAATCAGCCATCAACATCACGATTTTTAAAAATAATAAAAACACAAATCATCGTGCTCTGGTATACCTTTGTTTTTTTATTTCATAGAGAATTGACAAAAGAAAAATAGAATACAAACAAATCCCAATTCCTCACTCCTCAATGTTTATGTCCATGCATCATCAACTTTCCTTTCATAGCACTCATGACAATCAGGGCTGCCATTCTTTCACCCACTGAGGCATCATTGGATGTGAAACGTTGTTTAGCTTTCTTCAATAACAATTTATCTGCCACATGTCTTAAACCAGGATGACTATGGCGATAAGAAAGGTCATGTTCCTTGCATGCTTGATCCAAAAGATTAATGGGTACATCACCACGTTGTAAACGTTTTTCGAGACGAGTTCCAGGGCCACAAAAACGATAACCTGGAAGATGGATTTCGAAAGGTAAGTATTGAATCACTTTGTCAATGACGCCATTGCCAGTACAGGTCTGGCATATCCTTTTCCATCGATGGTAAAAAGGTTTGGTCTTCCTCCTCCTCTGTGGACGATGTTTGTGTTTGTTGTTGTTGTTGTTGCTTTTTCTCGCCATGACACCCGTGGAATGATTCAACAAAGTCTTTACACGAACTTTTATGACCGTGATACAGTTTCACTAGCTGGCAAGTCGCACACTGACGCATAGACGGTATTTTTGCCATGGCCACTTGCTTATGGTGATCGTAATCCGTACAGGGTTGCAATTCACTCAACACAGGATCTTGAGTCCATGATTTTGGTACATGTTGCCAGATTTCTTTGACCGCGTTGGCGGCCACATAATAAATGAACGACTTGGGCAGCGCCAAGAGTTCCTCTTTGGTAAAACTGTCTAGTTTCTTTTTGCACACAAAGAACTTGCCGATGGCTTTGTCCGTAGCATTGCCTTTCTCCATGGTATCACGTGCTGTAGATGTTTACACGTCGCTTGTAGAAATCTCACTGGCGTCATTCACAGGTAAATCTTGAGTTATAATTTTGTTCAACAACTCCCAGCAGGCATGGGTGGTTAACCAATGAAAGAGATGCCACGCATGTGATAGGGCTGTATGGGTAATGTTGCCACAGGAACAAGTATCCATGAGCGTTTGCAGGGAGGGGCAGCCCAACTCCATGAGGTCGATACATTGGCAGTAAGACGCCAAAAATGGTTGCAACCATTGACGTTTTTCATTACCTTTCACAAATACCACATTGGCCGAGGACAAGTGTGCTTTCATGACCACGTCCAAATATTTATAGGAAATGGTTCCCTGACTCCAGTCTAGTTGCCTATGATTTTCAATCCACTGGGTTTGTTTACGGTCTTTTTCACACAACAAATCAAAAGCATGGGGTGGTTTAAATAGCAAATGCGTAGCTTGTGATATCCAAAACGTGGTACAATCGATCATGGCCACTTGTTTAAATATAAATTTGTTGTCACCAATTTTAAACCCTTGGCAATCCACAATGAGTGTGCGCAACATGTTGACGCTTGCCTGGACCAAGTTCAACTGACGACTGACGGACGATCAGGTGTGATCATGCCATGGACTTACCTGCCATGCTAGTTTCAAAAAAGAAGGTTAGGGTAGGACAGGGGGACCTGCAAAAATTAGAATTTAAGAATTACATCATTTTATTATCATAACACGTCTTACAGGCTTTTCTCATTTTAGGATAAGGACGATAGCAACTGATACAACAATATAGTCTCTTGTAAAAATGTAGACTTTCACGACCGGCGTTGAAATAGGAATCTCCGTTTCGCGGGCTTATAGGTCGTGTTCCAAGGACATTTTGTCGTCCTGACGTTTCGCTGAATACTGCGTTCAGCATGTTCACAGGTTACATAAAGCGAGGTAAAACAAGTAAACAGAAGATATATAAATAGTCAACAACCCACACATAGAGGCTACCATAGCAACGGCGTACCACATAAAAGTAATGCATCAAGGACAGGGCTGCTCGTCTGTTGCATCTTCTCGTCTACGACGGTCAATAAGGGCAGGCTTGAGGGGATTAAGGACTGGAAGCCAAGCTCTGTTCACACGTTCTGCTTCCTCCTTAAGATTGAAGCTGTTAGTATGCTTCAGGATTTCAATGGCCTCCCTTTGTAGCCTGGCATGATAAGACACCGTGGTGGACAGAACTTCGGTGTCTCCATATCTTATATCGTGACCTGCAAGTAGCGAGTGTGCTGCTACAGTGGATTTATCTGTTTGTCCCAGCCGGCTGTGTCGTTCGTGCTCCTTGAGGCGAGTGGCAATACTTCTTTTCGTTGTTCCAATATATACTTGGCCACAATCACACGGGATTTTATAAACCCCTGCCGCGGTATGAGGATGTCGCTTATCTTTAGCGGACCTAAACATGTCCTTAATTTTTCGTGTAGGCCTGTATATGGTCTTTATATCATGGGACTCGAGTAGCCTCCCTATTCTGTCCGTGACCTTTTTTATATATGGAAGAAAAGCTCTAGCCAGGGGCTGCTTGTCTCCAATTACCCTTGTAGTTGGACGTCTCGGATGGAGTGCTCGCTGGATATCTTTCTGGCTGTACCCATTCGCGCATAAGGCCTCGTTGAGGTGTTCAATTTCTTGTTTTAGGCACTGCTTATCACAAATTCTTTTAGCGCGGTCAGCCAGTGTTTTTATAACTCCGTATTTCTGTCGTGGGTGGTGGTTGGACGTCTTATGTAGATATCGGTCAGTATGGGTCGGCTTACGGTAAACTGTATGTCCCAAAGTTAGATCAGCGGTCTTCGTTACCATAACGTCGAGAAACGCGATTTTCTGTTCATTTTCTAACTCCATGGTAAACTGAATGTTCGAGTTCTGGCTGTTAAGATGTTGTAAAAACAGATTTAATTGATCTTTACCATGGCCCCATATTACAAAGGTATCGTCCACGTATCGTAGCCACACTTTAGGTTTCAAAGGTGCGGTCTCTAGTGCTATTTGTTCAAATTGTTCCATGAAGAAATTCGCGATCACCGGACTAAGGGGACTGCCCATGGCGACGCCATCAATTTGTTCATAGAAATCACCCTTCCACAGGAAATAGCTAGCGGTGAGGCAGTGGCGGAATAAGGCGGTGATATCATCAGGAAAAATCCGTGCGATGTACTCCAGGGCTACCTTTATAGGTACTTTCGTGAAAAGAGAGACCACGTCAAAACTTACTAGTAAGTCACCAGCTTCTAGTTGAATAGTTTTCAATTTTTCAATGAAATGACCGGAATTTTTGACGAACGACTGTGTACCGCCGATATGTGGTTGAAGTAAGGTAGCTAAATGTTTGGCAATGCTATAAGTTGGTGATCCAATAGCACTCACGATAGGACGAAGAGGAACATTATCTTTGTGTATTTTAGGTAAACCATAAAGTCTTGGTGGTAAAGCTTCACTTCTGGTGGTTACCTTCTTTACGTTTTCAGGTAGCGAAGATACCTTGATCAGGCCGTTTGTTTCACGAAGAATCCGGTTGGTAGGATCTCTCAGTAGTTTGCGGTAGGTACCCGGGTCTAAAAGTTCCAAAACCTTGGCAGTGTAGTCGTCCATGTCCAAGATAACCGTTGCGTTCCCTTTGTCTGCAGGAAGAATGATTATGCTCTCGTCCATGTTGAGAGTCTTTATAGCCTTTCTCTCCTGAGGTGTGAGGTTACTCTGCGGTGCCGGTGCCTTCTTGATGATACGTGAGGCTTCATGACGAATTTCATCTGCTTGTTCAGATGGTAGCTCACGGATTGTCGCTTCAATATTGGCGACAATGTCTTCCACGGGAATCGAAGGAGGGGTCACTGCGTAATTTCCTCCTTTCGCTAGTATAGAGATTTCCCACTCTGACAGGTGGCGATTGGTCAGGTTAACAATTGTCCGTGAGATGTCCAGCGTAGGCGCAGGTACCGGCGCGGGTTGGTCTCTCTGTAACCGCTCAAACTTTTTCTTCTGCCGGATGCTAGACTGTTCAAATGTTGAACGCATAGAGTAGAAGGTGATGCGATCTACATTTTCCCAGTCCTGATATGAGAGTGTGCTGCTGATGCGGTAGTGCAGCTGTAAGAGTGCCTGATCTGTAGTAGCGAGCCCCTTACGTGCAAAGCTTATGCGTTCACGTAATAGCGAACGTTCAGTTCGATCATATATTCTATGGGCTCTAGCTGAGGTTAGTGGTCTCTTCATTTTAATAAACTTGGGAATCATACCTGTGTCTCGGCATCGAAGAAGAAACGCGAGTGATGACAGAAGTTGCGACTTTTTCTTCCTTAACCTCTCAAAGCGACGAACTAAGTGTGATATTTCCTCCCCGTAGAGGCGAATTAAGTAAAAATGTAGACTTTCACGACCGGCGTTGAAATAGGAATCTCCGTTTCGCGGGCTTATAGGTCGTGTTCCAAGGACATTTTGTCGTCCTGACGTTTCGCTGAATACTGCGTTCAGCATGTTCACAGGTTACATAAAGCGAGGTAAAACAAGTAAACAGAAGATATATAAATAGTCAACAACCCACACATAGAGGCTACCATAGCAACGGCGTACCACATAAAAGTAATGCATCAAGGACAGGGCTGCTCGTCTGTTGCATCTTCTCGTCTACGACGGTCAATAAGGGCAGGCTTGAGGGGATTAAGGACTGGAAGCCAAGCTCTGTTCACACGTTCTGCTTCCTCCTTAAGATTGAAGCTGTTAGTATGCTTCAGGATTTCAATGGCCTCCCTTTGTAGCCTGGCATGATAAGACACCGTGGTGGACAGAACTTCGGTGTCTCCATATCTTATATCGTGACCTGCAAGTAGCGAGTGTGCTGCTACAGTGGATTTATCTGTTTGTCCCAGCCGGCTGTGTCGTTCGTGCTCCTTGAGGCGAGTGGCAATACTTCTTTTCGTTGTTCCAATATATACTTGGCCACAATCACACGGGATTTTATAAACCCCTGCCGCGGTATGAGGATGTCGCTTATCTTTAGCGGACCTAAACATGTCCTTAATTTTTCGTGTAGGCCTGTATATGGTCTTTATATCATGGGACTCGAGTAGCCTCCCTATTCTGTCCGTGACCTTTTTTATATAAGGAAGAAAAGCTCTAGCCAGGGGCTGCTTGTCTCCAATTACCCTTGTAGTTGGACGTCTCGGATGGAGTGCTCGCTGGATATCTTTCTGGCTGTACCCATTCGCGCATAAGGCCTCGTTGAGGTGTTCAATTTCTTGTTTTAGGCACTGCTTATCACAAATTCTTTTAGCGCGGTCAGCCAGTGTTTTTATAACTCCGTATTTCTGTCGTGGGTGGTGGTTGGACGTCTTATGTAGATATCGGTCAGTATGGGTCGGCTTACGGTAAACTGTATGTCCCAAAGTTAGATCAGCGGTCTTCGTTACCATAACGTCGAGAAACGCGATTTTCTGTTCATTTTCTAACTCCATGGTAAACTGAATGTTCGAGTTCTGGCTGTTAAGATGTTGTAAAAACAGATTTAATTGATCTTTACCATGGCCCCATATTACAAAGGTATCGTCCACGTATCGTAGCCACACTTTAGGTTTCAAAGGTGCGGTCTCTAGTGCTATTTGTTCAAATTGTTCCATGAAGAAATTCGCGATCACCGGACTAAGGGGACTGCCCATGGCGACGCCATCAATTTGTTCATAGAAATCACCCTTCCACAGGAAATAGCTAGCGGTGAGGCAGTGGCGGAATAAGGCGGTGATATCATCAGGAAAAATCCGTGCGATGTACTCCAGGGCTACCTTTATAGGTACTTTCGTGAAAAGAGAGACCACGTCAAAACTTACTAGTAAGTCACCAGCTTCTAGTTGAATAGATTTCAATTTTTCAATGAAATGACCGGAATTTTTGACGAACGACTGTGTACCGCCGATATGTGGTTGAAGTAAGGTAGCTAAATGTTTGGCAATGCTATAAGTTGGTGATCCAATAGCACTCACGATAGGACGAAGAGGAACATTATCTTTGTGTATTTTAGGTAAACCATAAAGTCTTGGTGGTAAAGCTTCACTTCTGGTGGTTACCTTCTTTACGTTTTCAGGTAGCGAAGATACCTTGATCAGGCCGTTTGTTTCACGAAGAATCCGGTTGGTAGGATCTCTCAGTAGTTTGCGGTAGGTACCCGGGTCTAAAAGTTCCAAAACCTTGGCAGTGTAGTCGTCCATGTCCAAGATAACCGTTGCGTTCCCTTTGTCTGCAGGAAGAATGATTATGCTCTCGTCCATGTTGAGAGTCTTTATAGCCTTTCTCTCCTGAGGTGTGAGGTTACTCTGCGGTGCCGGTGCCTTCTTGATTATACGTGAGGCTTCATGACGAATTTCATCTGCTTGTTCAGATGGTAGCTCACGGATTGCCGCTTCAATATTGGCGACAATGTCTTCCACGGGAATCGAAGGAGGGGTCACTGCGTAATTTCCTCCTTTCGCTAGTATAGAGATTTCCCACTCTGACAGGTGGCGATTGGTCAGGTTAACAATTGTCCGTGAGATGTCCAGCGTAGGCGCAGGTACCGGCGCGGGTTGGTCTCTCTGTAACCGCTCAAACTTTTTCTTCTGCCGGATGCTAGACTGTTCAAATGTTGAACGCATAGAGTAGAAGGTGATGCGATCTACATTTTCCCAGTCCTGATATGAGAGTGTGCTGCTGATGCGCTAGTGCAGCTGTAAGAGTGCCTGATCTGTAGTAGCGAGCCCCTTACGTGCAAAGCTTATGCGTTCACGTAATAGCGAACGTTCAGTTCGATCATATATTCTATGGGCTCTAGCTGAGGTTAGTGGTCTCTTCATTTTAATAAACTTGGGAATCATACCTGTGTCTCGGCATCGAAGAAGAAACGCGAGTGATGACAGAAGTTGCGACTTTTTCTTCCTTAACCTCTCAAAGCGACGAACTAAGTGTGATATTTCCTCCCCGTAGAGGCGAATTAAGTAAAAATGTAGACTTTCACGACCGGCGTTGAAATAGGAATCTCCGTTTCGCGGGCTTATAGGTCGTGTTCCAAGGACATTTTGTCGTCCTGACGTTTCGCTGAATACTGCGTTCAGCATGTTCACAGGTTACATAAAGCGAGGTAAAACAAGTAAACAGAAGATATATAAATAGTCAACAACCCACACATAGAGGCTACCATAGCAACGGCGTACCACATAAAAGTAATGCATCAAGGACAGGGCTGCTCGTCTGTTGCATCTTCTCGTCTACGACGGTCAATAAGGGCAGGCTTGAGGGGATTAAGGACTGGAAGCCAAGCTCTGTTCACACGTTCTGCTTCCTCCTTAAGATTGAAGCTGTTAGTATGCTTCAGGATTTCAATGGCCTCCCTTTGTAGCCTGGCATGATAAGACACCGTGGTGGACAGAACTTCGGTGTCTCCATATCTTATATCGTGACCTGCAAGTAGCGAGTGTGCTGCTACAGTGGATTTATCTGTTTGTCCCAGCCGGCTGTGTCGTTCGTGCTCCTTGAGGCGAGTGGCAATACTTCTTTTCGTTGTTCCAATATATACTTGGCCACAATCACACGGGATTTTATAAACCCCTGCCGCGGTATGAGGATGTCGCTTATCTTTAGCGGACCTAAACATGTCCTTAATTTTTCGTGTAGGCCTGTATATGGTCTTTATATCATGGGACTCGAGTAGCCTCCCTATTCTGTCCGTGACCTTTTTTATATATGGAAGAAAAGCTCTAGCCAGGGGCTGCTTGTCTCCAATTACCCTTGTAGTTGGACGTCTCGGATGGAGTGCTCGCTGGATATCTTTCTGGCTGTACCCATTCGCGCATAAGGCCTCGTTGAGGTGTTCAATTTCTTGTTTTAGGCACTGCTTATCACAAATTCTTTTAGCGCGGTCAGCCAGTGTTTTTATAACTCCGTATTTCTGTCGTGGGTGGTGGTTGGACGTCTTATGTAGATATCGGTCAGTATGGGTCGGCTTACGGTAAACTGTATGTCCCAAAGTTAGATCAGCGGTCTTCGTTACCATAACGTCTCTTGTGTTTGTAACGTCCATAACACCGATGATGTCCCAATGTCTCTAAACTAGGCGTTTTTGATGGTGATCTGCTCACCGAAGCACCATGGATACCATACGGCTCACATGTATCGTAACTTGTTTTTTTTTCATCACTCAAAGACACAAGCGAGGGATAGCTTGAATGACAGGGTATATTTCCCACTTTCATTCTGCACAGGTAGGGGCAGGTGGGTGACCAGCGCTGATGTTCCTGCATGGGTTCATCGCCCTCCTGCCATTGGTCTATGATGATGGGACAAAAGGCACATTTCACTTCATCTCTCGTTTTTAAATAGTAGAATCCAGCAGCCGCCAAGGCTTGAGGGTTTATGAAAGGCACTGGCCACGTGGCAAAAGTCTTGAAACGTTGTTCCTCAGAGTTTACATTCATGGATGTGACGTCTCTTGAGGCTTTAAAGCAAGACATGACTGAGTGGCTTGACGTGGGATGACCTGTTATTTATACACTCGTCACTTGGTTGGACAGTGGATAATAGTTGACTTGTTTGTGATGAATAATCCGACAGTAGGCCGTCGTATTGGCTGGTACATTGTCATGCGTTTCAAAATCTAGTCGAATGTCGATATTGGATGGCTTGACAGACTCTTCCAGGTAAGAACAGTCAAAGACAATCAGTGGTGCTCTTGCCTTAAACGCTTGGGGTAGTAGCATGGGGCCGTTCTCTTTTTGATAATACGACCATCGAAATTTAGAAAACAAGTCGTACAGGGGCCCAAACTTATTTTTTGAAAAATCCAAATCCAGTCCTTCATAGGGAAACACAGCTCCGTTGAGGAAAAGACGTGCATTTCTCAATTGCAGGTGATCAAATTGCGAGGCATCTTTGGTTTGTTGATACTTGCGATTCGTTTGAAAACCCACGATCAGGTAGAGAGGTCTCTCTGTATAGCGAGCTGTTTTTACAGACCAACTGTGTGTGTTGGTAGTGGGCAATAGCGGATACTCATGGAGTGCCCAGCTTCTAAATTCCATGGGTAGAGGCATATCTCTCTTTACCATTTTGAGTATGTCCAGTTTTTTGCTATCTTCAAGGGTCACATGAGGCACTTTCCATAGCAAGCGTTGTAGTTGAACTTTTGAATCGATGGGGGCATTGTCGGCTCCCTTGAGTGCATTATTATCACTCCTGTCTCTCACCAGATAAAGCACTTGCCTTGCGTTGACCACAATGCGTTGGTGATCTTCAGCAAAGCCTAGAATCAGTTTAAGAGGTAAATATCCAGTAAAGGTCCCATCGGTGTGTACCATCCAGTCATTGGTCGAGTCAGGACACCAACCTGCCATGCAAAGTGTGTTACCTTCTTCCTCACTATAAGAGGGGTATAGTTTCATGACACTGGAAATGCCCACATTTCGAGTGCTATCCACCACGATATCGTTAATGACATAACGTACTTCAGAAAACAGAAAGGCTAAACCATGGTTGGCCAACTTGGATGTGGTAGGTGTAGAGCCATCGGCTTTGGTGAGCCGACCTTCAATCTGAATGACACTTTCATGCGGTAGGGTGTAAATATCTTGGTTGTTGATAACAAATTGAATTTCATCATTGTTATTGAGTCCAGGTGTTTGAGCTTGATAGGAATGGAGATCAATTCTTACCACTCCTGGTTGCTCCTCGATGCGGTTCGCTATCTCTAGGATAGAATTCATCATGAGGGTTGACGTGGTAACCCAAATGCTGTAAAATCTGCTTGTTCTGAGATGTTAACGTGTATTCACGTGGCAAACAACTAACACCATTCCTAGACGGTGTTGTTGCTTTATACACAAACTTCATAGTGGCTTTAGCACCAACTTGTAAGTCACTGGTGTGGTAGAATCTAGATCAATGAGTTGTTGATCTCTATTGATCAGTCTTAATGTTATATTACTAATACTATCAACAGCCACAGCATGAAAAAGCACCACTGGAGGGTTTTCACGAATAATATAGCCATTGGGCGATGTCACAATAAAGTCATAAAGTGAATGCGATGGTTCTTGATTGGTGTACACTTGGCTAATAATATTACACGTCACCGACACATGATGGTCCTCAATGAATTTCACTTCATGGTCTGATTCATGTTTTTTGTTGGGCTCCAACACACGTGGTTTAAATCCTAGTAATGGACCAATGGAATCGGGGTGTGTTTTAAAGTCAATGTTGAATGAGGAGAAAATACTGCAGCGATGAGTGTTAGTATTGCCTACAAGTTCAAACTTGTGCGTTCCGTCAAGAAATGACTTTAAACCATATTGATTGATCAACACCACATAAATGTGTTCATAAATATCATCGATCGTGTATCCACCAGAGTTCAAGGTGAGTACAGAATCATCATAGTAAAACTTGTTGTTCACATTTTCACGTATGTTGTATATTCGATTGTACGTTTCAAGAGAAACAAGTCCTAAACCATAGGGTTTTTCACTCAATTCGATAGGCGGGTAGAAGTCTAGGCTGACTTCAGGTCCACGTCCATGCACTGTAAACGTTTTACTTTCTGCCGACATACTGGTGGCGTTTTTGCTTATGCTGCGTCTTATATAAAAAAATTAAACACAAACGTCCACACTGTTGGCTGTTAAACGTTTGCTCTCGTTTCACATTATAATATATCTTGATCCTGTTTCCAAAATAGGTCACTAGTTCCATGGGCGGGGGCAAATTCCCAAAACTGTCAAAGTACCATACCGTGGATCCCTCTTTGACATAAGCTACATAATGCGTTCCTGGTCCTCGGTGATCATCCAAATTGACAACAGCACATTCCTGTTTCCAGGGTCGTGGGGGTAATTGGTTTCGCATAAACACACCTCGAAAATGAGAAAGCTTTAGTTGTTTAGCATAGCTTTCCACTTGTTCATGCGTCAGGGCATGTCTCGCTATGGCAGAGCTTAAATTTTTTTTTTTTTATATTTCGAAATGGTGAAATCCCAAATCCTTGTTGATAAAAGGCTGGCTTTAAATTGGCATTTCTAGCCCCCATGGCAATCGCTTCCATCGTTTCATTGTGTCGCTGACTTTCTTTGAGTTGTTGCTTGCCCTGCTGCGCGGCTTTAATGGTTTTCGCCACTGCACTGGCACCGCCCAAAAGTGAGCCCAGAGCAGCCAACCCGGCAAATAATGCAGGTAAAAATCCCGCTCGTTTGGGGACTGGAATCACTCGCCCTTGGTTTTAAACCTGTCGCCGACGTTTTGGAATAACCTGTCTCTGTGCTGCTCGAAGGGCTTTCCTTATGGTCAATACATTATTTTTTCTTTTTTTCTTTCGCAAGGGCTTGTCCTCGAATGTTGAAAACCCTGGCTTTGCCAAGGACAAAGTCCTTTTTTTAGTCTTTCTCACTGCATACCTTTGTTTCACCATGATGATAATGACCAACAACCTTTCACACGAAAGTTTAAATCACAACTAACGTCAGATGGTTATTTCATGGCTGTATATTCCAATTCCACATAAAGTGGGAAATCGTTTATGGTTTTCCCCGCTTGCTTTTCATCCCATGTCAACATGAGATAAAAGGATAATTCGTCACCTGCATTGACCATTTCATGGTCATGGACCAACATCCTATGACCATTTATCTTTATTTGTAAATGGTTCTCATCAGGTATGGCATATTTGATGTGAATGGTTCCATCATAGTGTAATCGATAGTGGCTTAAACCCGAAGCAAGCACATAGGTCAAGTGCTGATCATGGACTAGCGGTAAATGGTTTCTGTCATTCACAGGTTTTTCATTTGTCAGATACACTAAAAACACAGATGGGATAAATTTATAAAGCCTTTTCATTTCATGGGTCACGTAACGCTTGGTACAAACATCGTCTTCGTCTTGTGGGTCTTCCACGTGAATAATCCGATGGTGATTAGCGCTATAGCCATTCACCATAAGCTGGGGCACTTTGTCATAAAACTCATACACTTTGTTATCCACATACTTTTTCGTAGTAACGTCTGTAGACACTTGAGGATGTTTTACATGGGTTAACCGCTTTCCCTTAAAGTCATAATCTCCCTGTTTTGTGCGTGGCACTACTGACCTATCCACATAGTGTTTATTAGCAGGATCTGTTTCCTGTTTAGGATCATGTATGAGGACAGGCCTAGCTTTGGCCATCAACGCACGTCCAAAGACATCCATCGTCAACTTGTAGTACCAGTCTACTGTTTCTATGACAAGGTTCGGTGTCCTGTATATAGACAGCCGGCTAGCCTGTCTAAGCCTTAGTTGAAATGAAGATTATTAAGCAGCAAGAGTCATTCCCCGTGGGGGACATGGTTTCCCATCTCTGTCCCACATCACGTGAACAACGCCATGGTTCACTGTTTCCATCTTCCATTCGCTGCATCATTGTGGGGCCTTCCGGCTGTGGAAAGACTAATCTTTTGCTAACGCTCATTACAGCGCCCAATGGTCTGCGTTTTCAAAATATTTATATTTTTGCAAAATCTCTCTACCAACCCCTCTACGTGTTTCTGGATCAAGTCATGTCTGGATTACAAAAAGAGAATATGGGTTATTTTACATTTTCCATGCAAGAAAATGTGATTTCACCGGATGAGGTAAAGCCTGATTCACTCATGATTTTCGATGATGTATCCACTGAACGTCAAGGCATCATTCAAAGCTATTTCAGCATGGGTCGACACAAACATATCGATTGCTTCTATCTTGGGCAAACGTATTCAAAAATGTCCAAACAGTTGATTCGTGACAATGCCAATGTCATTGTTTTATTTCGTCAGGACGAGAGGAACAGTCGTCACATTTATAATGAACATGTGAATCCGGATATGACCTTTCAAATGTTTACAGAATTGTGTGCCAAGTGCTGGAACACTCAACGTCATGCCTGTTTAGTGATTGATAAACAACGTGAACTCAACCAAGGACGGTATCGCTTAGGGTTTGATCATTTTATTGCTATTTAAGGCCCTGTCTCATTCCCCATCAAGTCATTTGTCAAGACACCATGGCGTTAGCAGAGAGTCAATTGAAAAAGCATATTATTAGAGCAAAAAATACTATTCGCCAAAAGTTTCGTCAATTGAAACAATCACGTGCCAATCATGCTTTGTTTATTCAACAACATTTAGCACCTCCGCTAAAAGCCATGTTGAAACCCTCTTTCAAGTCATCTGAAACGCTACCCACCGTTTCACAAGCCACGCAGACGCTGCACGAGGACCCTGAGGAAGAGGAAGAGGAACAGGAAGATTTGACTAGTGTTAGTGAAGTTGAGGATGAGGAGGAACAAGTGTTTACGCCTCAAAAAAAGGCCGCGCCCCTTGCAGAGTTTTTGAGAAAAAAGAAATCCTTGGCCATGGTCGAAACACCTTGCCCTTCCAGATCGTCTCCGTTTTCACAACTCTTGGCCACCCCTCAACATAAAGCTCAACTGAAAACCATTTTAATAAAATATTATGGATCAACATTGGAACCCTATTTCACCGATCTATTTATTGGAAACACAGATACCACGTATGGTGTTCGCTATGAGGATGATAGTTTTAAAATTGGCGATTCATCCATTAAATTTGCTCGTACTAAAGCTGTCATTAAAAACATCAACTATAAATTAACGCCAGGACTGTTAAAGCTGCTCTTTTCTCGGACCCCCTCTTCCCATGATTATACGTCAGAGGATCTTGACAAATATAAATCCATTTTATTGGATACCCATGCCCACAAAAGACAGTATGATCCCACGCAACAAGTGAATGCCAATATATCTCAAAATATAAAACCATCATTGCAAAAATGTTTCCCACCAGTCAAAGTACTCGTCGTAAAGCATCCGCTTCGGGAGTGACATTTAAACCATTAAAACCCCTTGTGGATGTTACCTACTGGCACAATCCCAATAAGCTCGTCCAGCGGCTACAGTTGTTGCATGCCTCACGTCAAGCTGGCCATACCGGTCACGATTGGGAAATTCAAGAAATTGAACAAGAACTTCGAAATGCCAAAATTATTGTTTAAGCCCTCACCCATTAAAATGGGTATTGCTCACGAGTTGCATCGCCCAGCTAGGCGTCACTATCCGCGACTCAAGGTGATTTCACGAGGTGTGGATGAACTTTGGCAGGCTGACTTGGTTGAAATGATACCCTATGCTGGCGTTAACGACGGTGTACGCTATATGTTGACCGTCATTGATGTCTATTCCAAAATGGCCTTTGTTGAACCTGTGCGTCGCAAGTCTGGTCCACTAGTTACCAAGGCCTTTCAACATATTATTCAACACTCCCAACGTCAACCTCAGCTGCTACAAACTGACCAGGGGAAAGAATTTTTCAACAAGGATTTCTCCAGTTTTCTCAAATCTAAGGATATTCACCATTACACCACGTACAGCAATCTCAAAGCCAGTGTGGTCGAGCGGTTCAACCGAACATTGAAAACCCATATGTGGAAAGCGTTTACAGCTCAGGGCACGTATCGCTGGTTGGACATGTTACCTGAGCTAGTATCACGTTACAATGACACCAAACATAGAACGATTGGGACCGAGCCACGTCTCGTAACTAAAAATATTCAGCGATTGGATAAACTGTTTAACCCCATAAAAACAGCTGATCCTAAACGTCACCGACTGAACATTGGGGATTTTGTTCGTGTGAGCAAATTTAAGTCTGCCTTCAATAAGGGCTACACGCCTCAGTGGGGGACTGAACTATTTCGAATTCGTCGAGTCTACTTGGACACTCCAGTCACCTATTTACTCGAGGACCTCAACCATCAACCCATAAAAGGTAGATTTTATCTACATGAACTTCAGAAAACAGCATTTCCTCAGCACTATCTTGTGGAAAAAGTGTTGAAACAAAAAGGAAATAAACTCTACGTCAAATGGTTAGGGTTTAACTCTACGTTTAATTCCTGGATAAATAAATTACATGTTGTGTGAACCTGTGTACTATTTATTTATTCACACATGTTGTACACCACCTATAACTCTATGTATACAGCGCTCCGCGCTTCATGCATGTTCATACATGTTTGTCTTTCCCTTTCCTCCTGTGTTCTCTCATAAATCACCCCCTCCCCTCTCCCTCCCTTCACCTCCCACCACTGCTGTTTGCAGCTCTTGCCTCTCTATTGGTTGTGACATCATTCCGACAAGTTGCATCATACTTTTTACTGATTCAGCGATTCCCACGCTTTGAACATTCTCTTATCGTGCACGTGGACAGATAACACCCAAGCGAACACCTGTGCCGGATCAAATTTCACCTGAACTTGCATTTTGTCACGTACGAAGCAAAACAGGATGTGACTTGTTAACAGTTATCATGCACGTGGACAGATAACGTCCAAGGTGAACACCTGCGGTAGATCAAATTTCACATGAACTTGCATTTTGTCACGTACGAAGCAAAACAGGATGTCACTGGTTTAGCGTGCCTGTGGTTTCACACATGTGTGTGCATGCCTTTCACACTCCCCTGCCAGCACAATGGTCAGATTATTTCACCTTCAAGCGTCACCTGTTGTCAAGTCAGATCAATGCCTTCCAATAAGCTCAAATGACATTCACCTCCTGCTCGTTTGTTTTCTGTACTCGCTTCGATCAACATAGAACCAAGTTCTCATCACCGTTTACACGTTAAAGGTAAAATATCAGAAAACGCATGCTCGTTCTGTCATACACCGACCAGCCGAAATAGCGAATGTTCTATTAAGCATGGTCCTTGTGGTTAGCGACAGGTTCGTTGAAACACACACACCCAGCCGTATCGTCTCTCTCAACCACCACGCTTCATAAACATTATAAACAAGTAAAGAAAAAGAAAACGTTATTTCAACATGTATGGCGTTAGGCCCTTTGTGAATTATTTTTTGGAAAAAAAAATATCTACCACATTTGAAAGGGGGCGTTAGCCCGAGTCCTAGGACACCTCGTACACGTCTCTAGCGTTATTGGTTCGTGAGATATCGGCAAAAATCACAAAAAACACGTGTTTACCCCAAAATCGCGTTTCCAAAATTTTTTAAAATTACAACGAGTAGTTCATAGCAAAGAGAACGTCACTCCGAGTCCTTGGACCCATCGTACATGCCTCTAGCGTTATTGCTTCGTGAGATATCAACAAAATCACAAAAAACACGTGTTTACCCCAAAACCGAGTTTCCAATTTTATTAAAAATTATAACGAGTAGTCCATAGCAGAGAGGACGTTACCCCGAGTCCTTGGACCTGTCGAACACGCCTCTAGCGTTATTGGTTCGTGAGATATAGCAAAAAGTCTAAAATCACGTTTTTACCCCAAAAAGACTGTGTTTCCAGATTTTCACATTTTCGACACCGACATTCCCGTAAAGAGCACGACGAGACGAAAAAAAACGAATCCAAGCACGCCCTCCTAGCATGGCTCCTTCCATTCCAAGGTCGCAGGGGCTCACCACTTGCTTTTGGAAGCAGCTCTGTCATCATCCCACTACTAACAGGTTTTCATCCTAGAGACTTGAAATTTATTTTGGGGGTAGAGGGGGTAGGGACCATTGATTTACGTCAAACAATTTTTTTTGTAGAGTTCCTAGTTTCCAAAATATAGAATTTTCAAAATTCGAGTTTTTTCAAAAAAACATAAAAAATAAAAAAGTTTTATTATAGAAAATAAAGGTCATAAAGACTGTTCGTTTGAGCCATGGCACAACGTTCTATCCTGTTTGGTTTTCAAACTATCGCCTATTTTCGAAAACAAAAAAAAAACAAAAAAAAATCAAAAATATAACGAGTGGTCCATAGCAAAGCCCCCGTCATCCCGAGTCCAACGACACTTTATTCGTGAATCTCCGACAACGGGTTCGGGAATTATCGGCTCGCATTGGGAGTAGTGGTGGGGGGAGTTAGAACTCCTAGTACTCCACTACTAATGAAGGTTAAAAAAATTGTATTTGCATTCAGTATGATTTTTTTTTAAGCCAGAGAATTAATGTCCTTCATAAGAATAATGTTCTTCTTGCCTCCTCTTCAATGCTGTTTTGCAATCTGCTGTAGATTGGCTTCAGATTTCGCAATCCTCTTCTGATCTATTTCATACAATATCCGGATAGGATGTACTCCTGGTTCCATTGTTACCTGTCTTTATTTCCCTCATTAAACCACAACACAGCAATAGAATGTAGTTTTTGGACACCGACCCCACACTAGGTTGTTAAAACTTTCATTATTATTTTGTGTCTTCCCATGAATTAGCTTTTTTAGTAATTCTGTGCCAGCCTGAACTCTGAATGATGGCTTTATTTCATTCATAACTCCTCAGGGAGCGAATGTTTATGTTTGTAAGTGGTTCTATCAATATTGTACTTACACCAGTCATCCTTGGGGCATAGACAATGCATACGCATCTCATCTGAGGACAGTTTATGGAAATAGATGGCCCATATTGCTTTTGGCAGTGCATCTATACTACTGTTATTTTCCCTTATTGCTTTTCCATTGAATACTTGTTGTCGATTGAGTCTTCGGTCTTTTGACTGGTTTGATGCAGCATTCCATGCCTCCCTGTCCTGAGCAAATCGTTTCATCTCTACATAGCTACCACACCCTTCATCAGATGCAATCTGTTTAACATATGCTAACCCTGGTCTACCCCTACAGTTCTTGTCCTCAACCCTTCCTTCCATAACTAAGCATGCTATTCCCGGGGATCTTAATATGTGTCCTACCAACCTATCTCTTCTCTTCATTAGCAGTCGCCAGAAACATCTCTCCTCTCCCACTCGTCTTAATACCTCTTCGTTTGTAACCCTATCTACCCATCTGATCTTCATCATTCTCCTGTAACACCACATTTCAAATGCTTCAATTCTCATCTTTTCTGCTACACCAATAGTCCAAGTTTCACTACCATAGAGCACCACGCTCCAGACAAAGGCTTTCAAAAATGACTTCCAAATACCTAAATCTATCTATTCTATGTCAACAGATTCCTTTTTTGTAGAAATGCTTTCCTAGCCTGAGCCAACCTACTTTTTATATCCTCTTTGCTTCGTCCATCACTGGTTATTTTGCTTCCTAAGTATCAGAAGTCTCCTACTCCCTTCAGCTTTTCACCTGCCAATTTGATGTCCATTGAGGTTTCTGATTTATTTCGGCTGCATTCCAGTATTTTTGTTTTACATTTATTAATTTTTATCATGAATTCTTTCCTCAAGACGGAGTCCATACCATTCAAAAACTCATTCCAATCCTCTGGCGTGTCGGCCAAGATGACGATGTCATCAGAAAATCTCAGAGTTGAAATTATTTCTCCTTGAATCTTCACTCCCACTTTAAATTTTTCTCCAATTTCCTTCATTGCTTGTTCAATGTAAAGATTGAAAAGTATGGGTGATAAGTTGCAGCCTTGCCTTACACCTTTCTGAATACCAGCTTCTCTCTCATGTCCTTCAGCTCGAATGACTGCTGTCAGGTTTCTGTATAGATTGTAGATCACCCTCCTATCCCTGTACTTTATTCCAATCGATTTCAAAATGTCAAACAAGTTAGTCCAATCAACGTTATCAAAAGCCTTTTCTAAGTCTACAAATACCATGAACGTTCTCTTATCTTTCCTTATTCTAAGACTTCCGTTGTTCCTACATTTCTCCTGAAACCAAACTGATCTTCACCCAACTCCGTTTCTATCTGGCTTTCCATCCTCTTGTAAATTATTCTTGACAGGAACTTTGAAGCATGAATAATCAAGCTGATTGTACGGTAATCTTCACATCTGTTAGCTCCTACTTTATTCGTTATAGGGATGATAACATTCGTCTTGAAATCAGAGGGTACATCACCTGTCTCATAAATTCTACACACCAAGTGAAATAACCTGATCAGACCTTCATCTCCTATGCAGCGTAGCACCTTAATCGGTATATCATCCATGCCTGGTGCTTTGTTCCCGCTTAAGTCCTCCAATGCTCTGTCAAATTCTGATCTCGATATTAAATCTCCTTTTGCATCCTCATCAATGTCCTCCTTCCTTTCCGTTACATGTTCTATAATCATTTGGTTGAAATAAAAACATAACAACCTTTCTCCTTAAGTCTCTCATTATAAACCTCTTGGGGAAAGTGTGGCTTCTCGCCCGGGTCCGCTGCTGTAATTTATTTCACGTTATTTTTCGTACATTGCAATATTCTCACAACTAGTGGGATGTGAGTATTATTATCATCACCACCCTGCTACAGCTTTTGAATGCTCACAAGTTTATAGTCCTAAGCATGATCCACGTATTGCCTTTTCACAAATAGACTGCAATATGATGGATTTCTCCTGTGAATTTGACGGAACAGATGGCCTCAATGTTCCTCATATTAAAACAACAAACACCGCCGTATTAAATTACTACCTTTTAGTTGTAATACGCCTCCTCGATAATTATTCCCATTACCGTTACACTGCAGCCTTTCATGTAGTTGTTGCGCGTCGTTTTACTTGGTATCGTTCATAAGCTTTGAGCCATTCTTTTAATTCTTTGTTGATGTGTAATTTTATACGTAAATTGCCGTCTGGTTGGTTTCTCTCCCCTACACAAACATGATTAGTGTGCTATTTGGATATAATACTTTAGTATTAAATAAATAGAAAATAAATTTTCCGAGTAAGCACCGTGATCAGAACTTGGCATTACATCATCGATTGACACATTTCTCGTCTAACTAAATATTAGTTACTAACCCAAGAAACATAAAAAATTCCTCTTGGCTCGCCGGAAGGTGGAGGTAGACTTCACCGGGCAAACTAGGGTGTAGGCTATAATAGGCATAATATGCAGGTTTTCGTAGACGATTAGGCCTCATTTATTGCTAGAAAGTTCTTTACAATTGGAGCTAAATTAACTTATTTTTAGCCTACTTTCGATTTTTGCAAAAAATGAAAGGAGACTTATGATATCAACACAGGGCCAAAAACTGTGTGTTTGTGTGTGGTTGTGTGTGAGTGTGTGTATGTGTGTGATTGTGTGTACTCTGAATGTCTGTCCCCCCTATCAATTCGAACACGGTGAAACCTAATTGAACTCGATTTGGTACAGAGGTAGCACTGGTATAGGACACCTCAGTGTCATGTTTTATATTGCCGCCATCTTTACCAAAACGTAATGGTGGCAACCCCAATGTTCAAAGCTTAAATCAAATTACGACTACCCTAATCCATTGATCTCTACCAAATTTAGCAACATACCTTGTATGTGGGAAGCATGTTTTTTTTACCAAACTACAAGGTTATCAGCCCAATAATTAGCGGATGGCGGCCATGCTTATGTGCAAATCGATTCCCCCTATCAATTCAAACACGGTGAAACCGAATGGGAGGAAATTTGGTACAGAGGTAGCACAAGCAAGGGGCACCTCAGTGTCATGTTTTATATTGTCGCCATCTTTACCAAAACGTATTGGCGGCCACCCAAACGTTCAAAGCTTAAATCAAATTACGACTAACCAAATCATCTGATCTCTACCAAATTTTGCAACAACATACCTTTGAGTAGGAAGCGTCTTTTGACCAAATTACAAGGCCATCAGCCTTTCAAGGTAGTGTATGTAAGAATCATGCAAGTATTATAGCCTAACCGTAACTTATGATTGAACAGGGCCTGGCCTCAACAATTCAGCTTATCGTACATAGGGAGGTTTAATCTGTCCTCAAATAGGTGACCGGAAGGATATTAGCATATTGTAATAGAATATGTAACCGTAGAAATGACTTACAGGTCAGGCTGTCTCGTTGTCAACATGGACGCTATTTTGCTCGTAAATAAATATATTTTCGTAACATCCTAAGTTTTTTATCCCTTTGGGAATGTACTCAACAAAATAATACATATTTAGTGTCAAATGATTTATAGAAACGCCAGAAAACGCTAAAGAAATCGTTGATTTCAACAAAAATATGATACAGTTATACTAAACCAGTTGGTTATCAATTAATATCGTAGGGCATCGTTGGCTTAATGGCAGTGACTTGGGCTCCTAGTCTGGGGGTTCGTTGATCGAATCACCGCAGGTTCAAATTTCTTTACTGCGTTCTTTTTGGTATTTATTGATTTATAACTACCCACATGTTATAATGTTAAGCATGTATATTGTAGTGTGTATATATTATATAGGCTATATACTTATAACACCACATATTCCAACATTCGAATAGAGCAATTAATATTTGGTGACCTGGATCCGTGGTAGAGACTTTTGTTGTTGATTCTTTAGGGGGTTTGCGGCATCATGGTCTTGTAGCCCCGTTTACTTGGGTTTGTGTAGAAGTTGTCTGATAACCTGTGTCACTGTGATGTCTGTAGGCTTACTAGTGTGTGTATTTTTATACGAGGAACGATTTGGGTAGGAAGCAGTTGTTGTTTCATTTGAACTGCGTGGACATCATGGTCATATAGCCCCATGTACTTGGGTGAGCGTTGAATGATGTCTGATAACCTGTGATATTGTGGTGGCTCTATTAGAGTGTGTATATCTAATTCAGGTGAGGATTCAATAAATCAACGTTTAATATCCGTATAGCACGTTGTATTTCAACAAGCTACTACAACCAATATTCAATTATACTCCTTGAAAAGTTATAACTATACCCATGCATTTAGGAGAAAGTAGGCTATATGTTCTGTACTGAATATCTTGTTTCCCTTTCCTATGCATATTTTAAAATTTTTATTGTCTTTTGGGGACGGTAACCTTTTCGTCATTTGGGGTCAATTTTTATACTTGTGGTCACAACACTGTCCTTATGCTAGGTTTCGACCCTTATGTGTAACTATCTAACAGTCTATTACTTCTTCACGCAGAGATGTTGGTTGGTTCCTCAGTTTAGGGGCTGCGACAACGCGGTCATGTAACCCCGTGTACTTTGGGTGTGTGTAAATCTGTCTGATAAATGGTGTTAATTGTGATAGATGTATTAGTCTGTAATTCAGGTAAGGACTGCAGACGGTCAATTTCAAGTATTAGTTCCGAATTTAGGTGCCAAATATTACCGTCTACGACACCTAGCTGTGAACTTGGCTACTAGATGCCAGCGCAACCAGCAACTTGCAACGAACGTTGGAACTTCCCCACCGAAGGAAAGCATACTGAGGTATTTTTAGCGCTCTTAAAGCCGCGACCTCGGGATACCAGTTACGTCACCGAAGACGCTTCCCACAGAGTCAGATGGAAAAATGAATGTGATCTCGAGCAATGGCGTTGTCATGACAACCTATGATAGCTCATCCCTCATCAATTTGGAAGTGTTGTCATGGAAACTTCTGATGGCACTTGGCATTTTCTTAAAATTCCGTAATCATTTTTCTCATCCCTTGGCGTAAAGGTGGGTTATATCAAAAATTCTTTCAGACAAACGTTTTAAGTAATTATTAGGGGAATATTGTCCATTGTGTACGGTTTTGATATTGTGCATATTAAGAGAGATATGATTAATGTTTCCCGTAAAACCCACTTTTTTCCACCCCTTTGGTCAATGGTTGATGCTATCAAAAACTTTTTAAACATACATTTTTGGCACTTACCCGATGCATAGTATGAACTTTGAATGGATTCGATATTTCTCGTATTAAGAGAGTTATAGCGATATTTTGGTTTCTTGAAATATGCCCCCCATTTTCACTCCCTTCGACCGATTTTCCCCATTAAAGAACTCGACCGAGATTTTAAAAGGATACATATTATGTAAATAATTCAAAGTGATTGGTGCAAAATTATGGCAGTTATCGTGTCCACAATAAACTGATAGGTATATTAATAAATTATATAGAAACTTTTGAACTGACTGTGGTTTTAGGGTCTGGGGGATGTGTAACGCGAAGATCTGTCGACATTTTCCGGAAGTCGAAACATGGTAACCATTGCAATGCTTTCTAATGAAATCTACCTAAAAGGAAGTACCGCTAACGTATCACCTTCTCCGCGCAGTATATTACGCCAGGGGGATGACAGTAGTAGGTAATCTGTGTTCTCCGCGCAGTATATTACGCGCTTCATAGCCTAACATTACAAAACTAACACTAGATGGCAGTACACTCTTACCAACTCCACTGCCATCTAGTGTTCGATATCTAAAGCTTAGCAAAATCAATGTTACCAAGAGTTCCCGCTGCGTCGCGCTGTGTCCGTAACTAATCGCTGTCACCACTGTGTAGTCGAAGCGATCTCACAATGAAGACTGAGCAAACGTTTCGTACCAAAGTAGCCCTGAAACTCTCGTAATCAATTAACATTAACTTGCTTTGACGAACAAAATTATTTTCATGTGTGCATTGCTAAATAGGGCAACATGTATTTAGTAGATTATATGCTTCATAGCATTGAATTGGAAACACTCGTACATTCCTGATACATCCTGTAATATAAGTAAGCTCATAAATGAAAAAGCAGCCTCTTTTTTACGTTCGGGAATATTCGGCTGTGAGTACGACTGCCGAATCTCCGGACAACAATAGAGCATTGTTGCCAACAGCGACATTTTATTTTTAGTGTTGACAGAAAAACACTAAAACTTATTTATTTTTATTCGACATCATATACTGAAATAACATCATTTGACGATTACCAACTTCACTTTTGAGTGAACTATAAGTTCTAAGAAGCTACAAATTCACTACTTTATATTGACTTCAGACTTCAGGAAAGTAAAACAAATACCTACAGACTACAGACGACCGTCCTGATGCCGGGACATACCGGCTCTAGGGGGAGCTCCATTACTTCCCCTAGCCGAAAGAGACGCAATAGAAAGAAGAGGACCCGAGACCGAGAGCGAAAGGGAGAGCCTATGGAGGGTGTGCCAACCGAGCCATCCGAAGAAGAGGACATCCGCCCTGCTGGAGCGTCCTATTCCGAGGATGACTCGAACCACAGCAACAGCTCTTCCCGCCGCAGCCGTCCCAGAAGGAAGACCACCGCACCGACACTCACCTCATCGTTTGACATCGTGTGCGGTAATTATCCGACGACATCAGTGCTCCCAAACCCACCTCCAGTTGACTCCGTCTCTTACCCCCCCTCTCACCTCCTGCACGGTCACTCTTTCCGCAGACCCCAGCCCTACTACCACATATGCCACCATTGCTGCCCCCACCCAGCCCATCTCCACTATTCCCTTCACCTCTTATCAATCACCCATAATGTCCACCCCCAACTTCCCTACCTCACAGGCTTCTGTTTCTCCTTCCTCCTTTCCTCCTTTCCAATTTAATCTCCCATCAAATATCCCCAACTACTTCCAACCCGCAAGACAATCCAGACCCCAACCCATGCCATCTTCATTTGCTCTCCCACAATCCACTCCTCCCTCTCTTCCACCTCTTCTGAGCCAAACCATCCCGCCTCCAACCACCCCCACCACTCAACATCAAGACTCCACCTGCACTTACAAACTATCCAACTTCAGCGAACCACGTCCTGATATCCGGCGAGTAGCGGCCATTCTCCGGTCCTTTCTTCCAGCTACTTCAATTCTTCAACTTATTCCCCAACCCCATGGCATCATCCTCAAAACCCGAGGTGATGCCAGAACCACTCTGATCCACAAGATGGGTCTGGCTCGTCTAGGAGAACACGTCTCCCTTGAACTCCTTCCCCCCAAGTCTTCCATTCTCCCCCCAATAATCCGCCGAGACCCCCTCCTCTCCGTAGTCATTTGCGGAGTGGACACCGGTTACAGTGACGCGGACATTCTTACAGAATTGCAGTACAACACCCTTAATATTCATAAAGTATTGCGCATAAAGAGTGACCGTGGTCCCACCTCCCTAGTGCGCGTCCTTACCCCCGACCGCTCCACTATCGACCGTCTTCTTTCCGAGGGAGCCTACTTGTACTGGCAGCGCCACCGAGTAGAGCCCTCCCGCACCAACATGCCTGCTCCCCTCCGCTGTGACCGATGCCAGGTATATAACTCCCATGCAACCGCCCATTGCCCCACTCGCCAACCAGTTTGTGCTCACTGTGGTCAACCCCACATGACCCGCAATTGCCCCAATCTCCAACTTCCCCCCAAATGCACTCAGTGCCAGGGTACCCACCCAGCTTACTCTCCCCGTTGCCCTAACCGCCCCATTGCTGACGTTTCTAAACCAGAATTCACTGCCCCTGTTCGTACCATCGACCCCGTCACTCCCCCTCAATCATCTGTTTCCCCTTCACCCCCTCCATAGAGGATATGATCCGTTTTACGGCCATATGCTTACAGAACCTGCTTCCCTTCGACCGCCCCCGGGTATTGGAAATTTTGCATTTTGCAGCCCGTACCACGTTCGGCTTAAATATGCAGGCCACTACCTCTGGCCAGAAAATTCATTTTCACTTCCAGCCAATGTCCAATATTTAAACCATTATGGCTAGTATGGGAAATAAGGTACCTTCCGTTGGCGCGCTTTACCATAATATCTGCTCCCTGAAAACAAATCGCCCCTTTCTTGATCTTCAAATTCAAATTTACAATCCCGCAATCTTCATACTCAACGAAACTTTTCTGACCAGTAATCAGAAACCTGTCTTTCCCCAATATACCCTTTACCGTGCTGATCGGCCCAACGCCGCTCGGGGAGGAGTAGCCATTGGAGTCCATAAGTTTTTTCCATCCCGTCTTCTTCAACCACAACGTTTTGTTCATACTCATGAAATATTAACAGTCATGGTTTACTTTCCCTCTACCCCTGTCATTGTCGCCACAGCATATAGTTCCCCACGTTCCCGCCCACCCTTTGAATACCTTGAATTTCTGGACAACACATTTCAACACTATATGTTCGCTGGCGATATTAACATCAATTGCTTCAATTCAGCTGAGGAGGATTTACTTGAAACCTTCACCACTTCCATGCACGGCAAACGAATAGCTATTCCCCCCATACCATGGTAAGATTTCAGAGCACCCCGGAGATAGTCTTCGCTTCCTCCACCATAGCCCAGAACTGTTCTATAGATTTAGCTGGCCCTGCCGGTAAAGACCATGATCCTTTCTATATTAAGCTTCCCGCCCTCACTCTCCCCCGTTCCCTCTCCGCTCCACCTCCATCATTTTTGAGACCAAATTTTCCAAAGACAAATTGGGAAGCTTATCGTTCATACATTGAAGAAACACTTTCACAGGCTGCAGTCCCACAGAATACCGAACAACTGTTCGATTTAATCACACTCCTGGAAACCACCATAGCCTCCGCTGACCGACTGCATGTCCCCAAGACCAAAATTACCCCGAGCAAGCCACCTATTCCGGCCAAAGCAATCCAACTTCTGAAACTCTCCCGTAGCTATTATAGGGCCTACCTCAGGACTTTTGACCCAGACCTACTGACAAGACACCGACAATACCAAAGACATGCCCGGTCCTATATTAAAGCCATAAAGAAAAAGAAGTGGATTGACTCTTGCTCCCGCCTAGCACAGGAAACTCAAGCTCGCCCCTTCTGGAAAACTTTCAAACAACTTACTGGACAAAAAACCCAGGAAAGCCAGTACCCTATCCGAGGGACCAACGGTCATTTATTCTCCGACAAAGACAAAGCTGACACCTTTGCCCACTACTTTACTGACATCTACAGTGACGCACCCCATAACCGACATGATTACTCAAACCATGCGACCGTTTGCGAGCAAACTGACCCCCATCTCCCCCTCCTGACACCCAGTTTTGACCACATACCGACCTTAGACCCCGAATCACCACTAAACCAACCCATTACGATCGACGACATTTCATTCCAGCTAGGCAAACGACGCAATACTGCTCCCGGGACAGACGGGGTGGTTTACCAACACATAAAACAAGCTCCTCTCATCTTCCTACATTTTCTAGCCATAGCTTACACACTAATTCTACATACCGGTAACTTCCCTTCCCATTGGAAGACAGCCAAAATTATCTTGTTTCTTAAAACAGGTAAACCTCCATCTCTTCTTTCCTCCTACCGGCCAATCAGCTTGCTATCCGTTTTTACTAAATTGTTTGAAGCCATCTTAGCCCGTCGACTTTACACATTCCTCAATTCCATTAACGTTTTCCCCCCCACTCAAGCAGGTTTTCGCCCTCAATTTTCCACACAAACTCAACTCTTTCGATTAGTCAGCCTTATCACTCCCCATATCAACTCCGGCTATCCTGCGGCCCTCCTCCTACTAGATCTTGAAAAAGCCTTCGATCTAGTATGGCACCGTGGTCTCATTTTTAAACTAATGTCCCTCCACCTCCCACGCTCCATAGTTCGCCTTCTCAGTAACTTTTTACTGGACAGGCGAGCCTTCATACAAATTAGATCTGCGTCCTCCTCCACCTTCACTCTCTTTTCAGGAGTACCTCAAGGCTCCCCGATTTCCCCGCTCCTCTATTTAATCTACGTCCATGACATGCCCCAACCCAACCAGTTCTCTCAGCTCTTTCAATTTGCGGATGATACAGCTCTGCTATCATTCGCAAATAATCTCACAACCCTCAGCAACCGTCTCCAAGCCTACCTAAATACACTGGTTGCCTGGTTCTCTAAATGGCACCTCACTATTAATACCACCAAAACCCAGTTAGTTCTATTTGGCCTCAAGTCTACCATCAGCCACTACCGACCATTCCGCCTCAACATCTTCGACGAAGCCATTACTCCCTCCCGCCAGGCAGTGTATTTGGGAGTCACACTTGATCACCAGCTATCCTGGAGACCTCACATCAAACAGCAAGCCCACAGAGCGCGCCAACGTTTGGCGCTAATCCGTCGACTGAAAGGGGTTTCCTGGGGTCATAGCCCACTTCAGCTCATCCATACCTACAAGGTCTTCATCCGCCCATTGCTTACTTATTGCTCATTGGCCTGGATAGGGGCTAGCTTACCCCAATACCAAATTTTAAATTCTATTGAACACTTCGTTTTGAAGGTTGCATTTGGCCTTCCTCTTGACACGGACAGCAATCTGTTAAATTACCCCAGGACTCTCCCCTCACTCTACCGTCACCTTCACAAACTCCGCCTACGTTCCCTGCAGTCACTAGTTGACTCACGACTTCCACTTACCTATGACCTTCTCATGACGCCAATTACCCGGAGGCAACGTCGCCTATCCAAACCACTTCCCCAAGCCTTGGCACTATCCCTACTCCATCATAATATTCTCCCCGACCTCTCACACATCATTCCTCCTGACACGTATCCCCCATAAATGTTAACCCAATAAGCATCCAGTTTGCACAAACCGTTTGTTTTCACATAGATTTTCCAACATTTTCTCATTGTTTTTCATCCATTCCACTCAGCCACTTACCACCTGGCATCGGGCCACCTTACAACATCAAGAAAGAAGACAACTTACTCTACGAACAGACGAGCTGAACGCATCTCACCGACGTTTCACACATCATCTATCACCTGTAATTCTATTAAATTTTGATACTACATTTATATATTTTTAAGTAATATTTACATCAAGAACAGCAAGATATTGAACAATTGTATATTTTTATATATATTTTTGTACATTTTTTTTAAAAGCACAATAAAAAGGGTTCCCCACGGCCGAAGATCACCGTAGTTGTGATGGCGGCCAGTCCTCCTGGGAGGGCATTTTGACCTCCTTCGGAGGGCAAAACAACCCATTTTATGTATATGTATGAAAAAGCAGCCTAGACAAATTTACGTTCGGGAATATTCGGCTGTGAATACGACTGCCGAATCTCCGGACAACAATAGAGCATTGTTGCCAACAGCGACATTTTATTTTTAGTGTTGACAAAAAAAAAACACTAAAACTTATTTATTTTTATTCGACATCATATACTTAAATCACATTATTAGACGATTACCAACTTCAATTTTGAGTGATTTACAAGTACTAAGACGCTACAAAATCACTACCTCATATAGACTTCAGACTTCAGAAAAGTAAAACAAATATCTATAGACTACAGACGACCGTCCTGATGCCGGGACATACCGGCTCTAGGGGGAGCTCCATTACTTCCCCTAGCCGAAAGAGACGCAATAGAAAGAAGAGGACCCGAGACGGAGAGCCTATGGAGGGTGTGCCAACCGAGCCATCCGAAGAAGAGGACATCCGCCCTGCTGGAGCGTCCGATTCCGAGGATGACTCGAACCACAGCAACAGCTCTTCCCGCCGCAGCCGTCCCAGAAGGAAGACCACCGCACCGACACTCACCTCATCGTTTGACATCGTGTGCGGTATTTATCCGACGACATCAGTGCTCCCAAACCCACCTCCAGTTGACTCCGTCTCTTACCCCCCTCTCACCTCCTGCACGGTCACTCTTTCCGCAGACCCCAGCCCTACTACCACATATGCCACCATTGCTGCCCCCACCCAGCCCATCTCCACTATTCCCTTCACCTCTTATCAATCACCCATAATGTCCACCCCCAACTTCCCTACCTCACAGGCTTCTGTTTCTCCTTCCTTCTTTCCAATTTAATCTCCCATCAAATATCCCCAACTACTTCCAACCCGCAAGACAATCCAGACCCCAACCCATGCCATCTTCATTTGCTCTCCCACAATCCACTCCTCCCTCTCTTCCACCTCTTCTGAGCCAAACCATCCCGCCTCCAACCACCCCCACCACTCAACATCAAGACTCCACCTGCACTTACAAACTGTCCAACTTCAGCGAAGCACGTCCTGATATCCGGCGAGTAGCGGCCATTCTCCGGTCCTTTCTTCCAGCTACTTCAATTCTTCAACTTATTCCCCAACCCCATGGCATCATCCTCAAAACCCGAGGTGATGCCAGAACCACTCTGATCCACAAGATGGGTCTGGCTCGTCTAGGAGAACACGTCTCCCTTGAACTCCTTCCCCCCAAGTCTTCCATTCTCCCCCCAATAATCCGCCGAGAACCCCTCCTCTCCGTAGTCATTTGCGGAGTGGACACCGGTTACAGTGACGCGGACATTCTTACAGAATTGCAGTACAACACCCTTAATATTCATAAAGTATTGCGCATAAAGAGTGACCGTGGTCCCACCTCCCTAGTGCGCGTCCTTACCCCCGACCGCTCCACTATCGACCGTCTTCTTTCCGAGGGAGCCTACTTGTACTGGCAGCGCCACCGAGTAGAGCCCTCCCGCACCAACATGTCTGCTCCCCTCCGCTGTGACCGATGCCAGGTATATAACTCCCATGCAACCGCCCATTGCCCCACTCGCCAACCAGTTTGTGCTCACTGTGGTCAACCCCACATGACCCGCAATTGCCCCAATCTCCAACTTCCCCCCAAATGCACTCAGTGCCAGGGTACCCACCCAGCTTACTCTCCCCGTTGCCCTAACCGCCCCATTGCTGACGTTTCTAAACCAGAATTCACTGCCCCTGTTCGTACCATCGACCCCGTCACTCCCCCTCAATCATCTGTTTCCCCTTCACCCCCTCCATAGAGGATATGATCCGTTTTACGGCCATATGCTTACAGAACCTGCTTCCCTTCGACCGCCCCCGGGTATTGGAAATTTTGCATTTTGCAGCCCGTACCACGTTCGGCCTAAATATGCAGGCCACTACCTCTGGCCAGAAAATTCATTTTCACTTCCAGCCAATGTCCAATATTTAAACCATTATGGCTAGTATGGGAAATAAGGTACCTTCCGTTGGCGCGCTTTACCATAATATCTGCTCCCTGAAAACAAATCGCCCCTTTCTTGATCTTCAAATTCAAATTTACAATCCCGCAATCTTCATACTCAACGAAACTTTTCTGACCAGTAATCAGAAACCTGTCTTTCCCCAATATACCCTTTACCGTGCTGATCGGCCCAACGCCGCTCGGGGAGGAGTAGCCATTGGAGTCCATACGTTTTTTCCATCCCGTCTTCTTCAACCACAACGTTTTGTTCATACTCATGAAATATTAACAGTCATGGTTTACTTTCCCTCTACCCCTGTCATTGTCGCCACAGCATATAGTTCCCCACGTTCCCGTCCACCCTTTGAATACCTTGAATTTCTGGACAACACATTTCAACACTATATGTTCGCTGGCGATATTAACATCAATTGCTTCAATTCAGCTGAGGAGGATTTACTTGAAACCTTCACCACTTCCATGCACGGCAAACGAATAGCTATTCCCCCCCATACCATGGTAAGATTTCAGAGCACCCCGGAGATAGTCTTCGCTTCCTCCACCATAGCCCAGAACTGTTCTATAGATTTAGCTGGCCCTGCCGGTAAAGACCATGATCCTTTCTATATTAAGCTTCCCGCCCTCACTCTCCCCCGTTCCCTCTCCGCTCCACCTCCATCATTTTTGAGACCAAATTTTCCAAAGACAAATTGGGAAGCTTATCGTTCATACATTGAAGAAACACTTTCACAGGCTGCAGTCCCACAGAATACCGAACAACTGTTCGATTTAATCACACTCCTGGAAACCACCATAGCCTCCGCTGACCGACTGCATGTCCCCAAGACCAAAATTACCCCGAGCAAGCCACCTATTCCGGCCAAAGCAATCCAACTTCTGAAACTCTCCCGTAGCTATTATAGGGCCTACCTCAGGACTTTTGACCCAGACCTACTGACAAGACACCGACAATACCAAAGACATGCCCGGTCCTATATTAAAGCCATAAAGAAAAAGAAGTGGATTGACTCTTGCTCCCGCCTAGCACAGGAAACTCAAGCTCGCCCCTTCTGGAAAACTTTCAAACAACTTACTGGACAAAAAACCCAGGAAAGCCAGTACCCTATCCGAGGGACCAACGGTCATTTATTCTCCGACAAAGACAAAGTTGACACCTTTGCCCACTACTTTACTGACATCTACAGTGACGCACCCCATAACCGACATGATTACTCAAACCATGCGACCGTTTGCGAGCAAACTGACCCCCATCTCCCCCTCCTGACACCCAGTTTTGACCACATACCGACCTTAGACCCCGAATCACCACTAAACCAACCCATTACGATCGACGACATTTCATTCCAGCTAGGCAAACGACGCAATACTGCTCCCGGGACAGACGGGGTGGTTTACCAACACATAAAACAAGCTCCTCTCATCTTCCTACATTTTCTAGCCATAGCTTACACACTAATTCTACATACCGGTAACTTCCCTTCCCATTGGAAGACAGCCAAAATTATCTTGTTTCTTAAAACAGGTAAACCTCCATCTCTTCTTTCCTCCTACCGGCCAATCAGCTTGCTATCCGTTTTTACTAAATTGTTTGAAGCCATCTTAGCCCGTCGACTTTACACATTCCTCAATTCCATTAACGTTTTCCCCCCCCACTCAAGCAGGTTTTCGCCCTCAATTTTCCACACAAACTCAACTCTTTCGATTAGTCAGCCTTATCACTCCCCATATCAACTCCGGCTATCCTGCGGCCCTCCTCCTACTAGATCTTGAAAAAGCCTTCGATCTAGTATGGCACCGTGGTCTCATTTTTAAACTAATGTCCCTCCACCTCCCACGCTCCATAGTTCGCCTTCTCAGTAACTTTTTACTGGACAGGCGAGCCTTCATACAAAATAGATCTGCGTCCTCCTCCACCTTCACTCTCTTTTCAGGAGTACCTCAAGGCTCCCCGATTTCCCCGCTCCTCTATTTAATCTACGTCCATGACATGCCCCAACCCAACCAGTTCTCTCAGCTCTTTCAATTTGCGGATGATACAGCTCTGCTATCATTCGCAAATAATCTCACAACCCTCAGCAACCGTCTCCAGGCCTACCTAAATACACTGGTTGCCTGGTTCTCTAAATGGCATCTCACTATTAATACCACCAAAACCCAGTTAGTTCTATTTGGCCTCAAGTCTACCATCAGCCACTACCGACCATTCCGCCTCAACATCTTCGACGAAGCCATTACTCCCTCCCGCCAGGCAGTGTATTTGGGAGTCACACTTGATCACCAGCTATCCTGGAGACCTCACATCAAACAGCAAGCCCACAGAGCGCGCCAACGTTTGGCGCTAATCCGTCGACTGAAAGGGGTTTCCTGGGGTCTTAGCCCACTTCAGCTCATCCATACCTACAAGGTCTTCATCCGCCCATTGCTTACTTATTGCTCATTGGCCTGGATAGGGGCTAGCTTACCCCAATACCAAATTTTAAATTCTATTGAACACTTCGTTTTGAAGGTTGCATTTGGCCTTCCTCTTGACACGGACAGCAATCTGTTAAATTACCCCAGGACTCTCCCCTCACTCTACCGTCACCTTCACAAACTCCGCCTACGTTCCCTGCAGTCACTAGTTGACTCACGACTTCCACTTACCTATGACCTTCTCATGACGCCAATTACCCGGAGGCAACGTCGCCTATCCAAACCACTTCCCCAAGACTTGGCACTATCCCTACTCCATCATAATATTCTCCCCGACCTCTCACACATCATTCCTCCTGACACATATCCCCCATAAATGTTAACCCAATAAGCATCCAGTTTGCACAAACCGTTTGTTTTCACATAGATTTTCCAACATTTTCTCATTGTTTTTCATCCATTCCACTCAGCCACTTACCACCTGGCATCGGGCCACCTTACAACATCAAGAAAGAAGACAACTTACTCTACGAACAGACGAGCTGAACGCATCTCACCGACGTTTCACACATCATCTATCACCTGTAATTCTATTAAATTTTGATACTACATTTATATATTTTTAAGTAATATTTACATCAAGAACAGCAAGATATTGAACAATTGTATATTTTTATATATATTTTTGTACATTTTTTTTAAAGCACAATAAAAAGGGTTCCCCACGGCCGAAGATCACCGTAGTTGTGATGGCGGCCAGTCCTCCTGGGAGGGCATTTTGCCCTCCTTCGGAGTGCAAAACAAACCATTTTATGTATGTATATGTATGAAAAAGCAGGTAGGGTACCTTACATTCTTCTCAGTATTATCCTATAATTGGATAACAATTTTTGAAGACCGGGGAGTGCTATGGGAAACCTAGCTCCGCCTTGGTTAATAATGATACCAACATAGATGCTTAGAGACAAGCCACAGACTTCCAAAAATCACACTAATATCCTGTTTGATGCAGACCAATTGCACCCTGTACTATGCAGGCCAACTTAACGAAATTACGTAAATGACGGGGAGGTTCTCGAGCGACCTTTCCCAATTGCATGGCGGCTCACGATAGGTATTCTAACCAGCGGACTTGTAACTAATGGGACGTCCGTAATATACGCACATTATTGTCATCCTATGGGCCACGAATCAGAATGATCCCCAATACCTAAATCTGCATTTGTTGTCAACAGATTCCGTTTCTCTAGAAATGCCTTCCTTGCCTGAGTCAACCCACATTTAGCTTTTCACCTACCAATTTGAGATCCAAAGGGGTTTTTGATTAGTTTCGACTGCGTTCCAATAATTTTGGTTTACATTTCTTAATTTTCATCATGAATTCTTAGCTGAAGACAGAGTCCATACCATTTAAAAACTCATTCATATCCTGTGGTGTGTTGGCTAAGATGACGATGTTATCAGCAAATATCAGAGTGGACATTATTTGTCCTTCAATCTTGACTCCTACTTTGCTTTCTTCTAAAATATCCTTCATTGCTTGTTCAATGTAAATATTGATAGTTGGTTGGTTCCTCAGTTTAGGGGCTGCGACGACGCGGTCATGTAGCCCCGTGTACTTTGGGTGTGTGTTGAATCTCTCTGATAACCGGTGTTAAATGTGATGGTTGTATTAGTGTGTGTTATCTGTTTTTAAATCAAGTAGTTCCGACTGTTGTTACCAAACGCCACCGTAATAATAATATCGGGTGCCGTGTGCAAGCTTTGTTATTTGACACCCAGAGGGTAGCTTGCATGCCGAATTTCGTTTTCCTTGTAGCACTATGAAAGTCAAGGAGGTTAGACATATAAGCTCCTTGAACACTAGAGCGCTTTCTAGTAGAGAAATGAGGAACTTTGTGTTGGCGGAAACTCCCGAGATTAATTTTGCCGTTATGAACACGGCCTACTGAATTCAATGAGTTCTTGAACATGCCAACATCGTATAACATGCGTATCGTATTTTTCCGCCTTTCAAAAAGCACTTACCACGGCCAGGAGCGAACCTGAAAGCTTGGGGTTAGTAGTCCAACACGTTAACCACTCAACGACAACTAGTTCTTAACTTGGTTACTAGAAGCCTCCGCAGTCGTTTGAACCTAAGAGCGGTAGTCAAATGTAACCTATAATTTAGCTGCACACAAGTGTAATTAGTGGAAGGTTCTTTTACATGTCATAGATCTATGACATGGGACCCCTGGCTTTACTCCCCCTCCGAAAGAAGGCATACTGAGGGATTTTTAACGATCTTGAAAAATCCGATGACTTCGGCCGGGTTTGAGCCCGCGACCTTGGGCATAGAAGGTCAGCATGCTACCAACTGCGCCACCGAAGCCGCTTCTATGGATTGACAAGTATCAGCCTTGCCTTACACCTTTATTTATACCACTGTTTAGTTACCAAGATCGTGGTGGCTGTGACCTGGTCACTATTGATCCAGGATGCTGGGAAGTGTCTCGTGATCCTAGGGGCAGTGTTTTATATTCTAGCGACGTTAACTGACCCCATTAGTGTTTGTTCAAGACACCAGCTGATCTATAGAAACTATCTGACAGTGTTGCCAGCATCGTAAAAATTATTAGCAGACTGCTCGCAGTGCTTCAAAAACTTTTCCATCTGACGGTTTCCTTGAATTACTGGCAACTGGGCTTAGGGCGGGGTCCGTCGGCCTACAAACATACCTAGCAGTTTCACTTTCCTTTATTCGTCATTGTGGTTTATATAGAGATTTAGAGTTATTATAGACGTTGTTGTTGTTGTATTATTGAAGGGCTTTGCGACATGGTGGTCATGTAGCCACGAGTAATCAGGCACTAATATAACCTATGCTATTGTGGTGGCTGTATTAATGATTTTCTTTGTAATGGGTCCTAGGATAGGGTAGGAAGCGGGCCTGGCATTAAGTTAGGAACCATTCCAGCATTTGCCTGAAGTAGTGGGGAATCACGAAAATCCACTTCCTGGGTGTCTGAGGTGGTAATCAACCCGGACCTCCCTTGATATAGAGAACAGTTGTAGGCCGAGTTGCTAGAATTGTACTCGAATCTTCGAATTGTTGTAAACTTGATCAATATAGAAAATATTATTTTATTTTCAAATAATTATACACGGTATATTTTTAAAATGTAGTTTTCCTTCTGTTGTAAGTAATGCATGCGTTATCACCATCAGGTCTTGCTCCTGCTTCCACATTGCCTCTACGTAAAACACCAATAAATGTCTAAAACTTAGTGGCTATAGAGTAAGAAAGAACACTCGAAAAGACATTCCCCGTGAAGAACGTATGGTAGATGTATCCATTTACCCGCAGCAAAAGCACTCCAATTCGTATTTGTTGAAATGATTCGAGCGCAGCCAACAATACTGTAGGTACGGTAGTGATTAAAGCTATTTGGATCTGATGATACTCGCTTGTCGAGAGAAACACGTCATCCCCTAGTCCGTAACAATATATATAAATCGTAATCACATGTAATTTTTTTTTAGGTTATTTCCAATATTGTCACAACTAGTGGGGCGTGAATATTATTATCAGCATCACCTGCTACAGCTTTTGAATGCTCACAAGTTTATAGACCTAAGCATGATCCACGTATTGCCTTTCCAGAGAATCACAAATAGATAGCAATATGATGGTTTTCTCCTGCAAACTTGACGGAACAGGTGACCTCAATGTTCCTCATATTAACACAACATACACCGCCGTATTAAATTAGTACCTTTTAGTTGTAATACGCCTCCTCGATAATTATTCCCATTACCGTTGCACTGCAGCCTTTCCTGCAGTTGTTGCGCGTCTTTTTGCTTGGTATCGTTCATAAGCTTTGAGCCATTCTTTCAATTCTTTGTTGATGTGTAATTTTATACGTAAATTGCCGTCTGGTTGGTTTCTCTCCCCTTCACAAACATGATTAGTGTGCTATTTGGATAAAATACTTAAGTATTAAAATGTTAAATAAATAGAAAATACATTTTCCAAGTAAGCACCGCGATCAGAACTTGGCATTACATCATCGATTGACACAGTTCTCTTCTCAGTAAATATTAGTTACTAACTCGAGAAACATCAGAAATTCCTCTCGGCACGCCACAATGCGGAAGTAGATTTCACCGGGCTAACTAGGGGGTAGGCTATAATAGGCAAAATATGCAGGTTTTCGTAGACGATCAGGCCTCATTTATTGCTAGAAAGTATTTTACAATTGGAGCTTAATTAACTTATTTTTTCGTCTTTCTATGCACATTTTTAACAATTTATTGTCTTATGGGGACGGTAACCTCCTTGTCATTTGGGGTCCATTTTTAGCCTATTTTCATTTATAAAAAAATAGGGTTATGAGATCACCTTTTGTCCGTGTGTCTGTCTGTGTGTGTGCGTGTGTGATGCTGTGAGTGATAGTGTGTCCCCCCTAATAACTTCTAAATGGCTGGAGCGATTTCAATGAAACTCGGTAAGTTCATAGCACTATTCCATGCCCTTCAAATTTTGTTACGTCTCACGAATCTAACATGGCGCTGTGCGAAATATTTCACCAGCATTCAATATCTCCAAAACTTTTACCGATATCACCCTGAAATATTGTACGGTGATAAAGGACACTACTAGAAGTTCACCTATGTGATTTTTGAAAACCTCTTAAATACAAAACCAACATGGCGGCCAAGCAAAGTTGAGACTTTTAAATAGACGTTTCTCGCGATTTAACCAACCAAACGCAATACAGCTTGGTACAGTATATGTTTATACACAATGTAATGCACTCGAGTCTAATTTAGTTCAATTATTTACATAACCTCAAAATGGCGGCTGTGCGAAATATTTCACTGACATTCTATATCTCCGAAACTATTACAGATATCACCCTGCAATTTTGTACGGTGAAAAAGGATACTGATACAAGTTTACCTATGTATATTTCATAAACCTGTCAAGTACAAAACGAACATGGCGACCAAGCGAATTTGAAATATTTTAATAGACTTTTCTCGTGAGTTGACTCTCTGAGTGCAGTGAAATGTGGTACAGTAAATGATTTTGCAGATTGTAATGCACTGCCATCTAATTTAATTTTGAATAGGAGTGTATCTACTAAAAAACAGTAAGGGTATTTTACGTGACATTAGCTCTGAAGAAACTTCTAATAGTTGTTTCAGATTAATAGAATCGAACTAATTTGCATATTAAGGCTTTCACGGCCCGGATTATTATATAAACAATTCATGCTTTTGCGCTAATGCCGTGTGTATTTTAATTTAAACCATACGTTTCGGAGAAACCTTGCCTCCTTTTTCAATGGAAATAAACATTGTTTAAATTGTTTAAACATGGTTTAAATTAAAATACACACGGCATTAGCCCAAAAGCATGAATTGTTTATATAAGAATCGAACTACTTACTTAGTTATTGAGGTTTAAAGGGGCTGAACTACGAGGTCATCTGTGAAGCAATTCATAACAATGTACGTGTGCCAATTGTGGTTCAAAGTCTATGAAATTGCATGATGATGGTACAGAAAGATTGGCATCATTAGAACACTACATGTTGTTTATGAGAAGTGCAAGGCAGACAGTAAGTTTCAAGCATCCCTTATAAACAAATAGGTTTATGATGCGTAGGTGTGGGAAGGGGAGCTGATTTATTTTGTGGCTTGATAAATATGCCACCACCTGTCAATAGGTTTACAAATCTCAACACAAGATTGCTAATTTCCTTGGAAGGAGTTGCCAAAAACAAACTTACTAGCAGCAAAGGAACTAGTAGAAGCAGAAGATGATGAGAAGCATGGATATGGCCTGCACTGGACTCTTCAGCTCTAGGCATTACATTGTAGTATGAAGATAAAACTTCAAATTAAGTTTCCCGAAAATGACATTTTTTCACTTATAAGGTGCATTTTCTCGGACACTACTGCATATAAAGCACCAAACTTGATAGTCTCCTTCTAAATAGGACTGTGCACAATCCTGTGCACCAGAATTTTAATTTTTGGCCTATTATAGAAGTGATTATATGGATAAGAACATTTTTAAGCAGATTTTTTTGCAATGATATTTTTTATTTTCAATTTGAGCAATTTAAAAGATACCAAAATTCTGTTGCACAGGATTTTAAGTTGAGCCTTTTTAAATCTGTGATAAAAATATCAGAAACAAATACCCAGTAGTTCTGCAGAAAATGCACCTTAAAAATTCTGGAACGATACATTATTTTTTTTCTATTAAGATTATATGATAATATTGAGTTAAAATGCAATGCAACATCAAGCAGCATGTTGACAATAACCATACAAAATATGAACTAAATATCTCTAAAAATGTAGAAGTTATGGACATTTATCTACGGCCATGTTTTTTACCTACGTCCTCCCTTAACTACAAAACGAATATGGCAGCCAAGCGAATTTAAAATTTTTAAATAGACCTTTCTCGCGATTTAATGATTCAAACGCAATGAAACTTGGTACAGGAAATATTTATACACATTGCAATGTACTGGTTTCGAATTTAGTTCAATTGTTTACATAACCTCAAGATGGCGGCTGTGCAAATTTTAAAATTAAGTTTTTATTTCTTGTGTCATAATCATGCGATCGACGTGAAAGTTTGAATAATGAACCTAAGCAATAATTTTCCTTTAATGGTATATGACTCTATGGCATATACATATAACAATCCAACATGGCGACCGTTCGAAATATTTAGATGGATCTCAATATCTACGAATCTATTACAGCAATCAAACTTAATTTTTCGATGGTTATAGGGGCTATGAACATAAGTTCACCTATAGGACTTTCAATAGCCTGGTGATCACCAATCCAACATGGCGGCGACGTGAATTATAAATATTCACATGGTCGTTTCTCGCAATATAACCATCCGAGTGCAGTGACACTTGGTACAGTAAATTCTTATACTAATGTTAATCCACTGGCATCTTTTTTTTTTTCAATTGTTTCCATAACCACAAGATGGCAGCTGTGCGAAATTTTAAAATCTCGTTTTAACTTCTTGTGTCCTAATCATGCGATTGAAGTTTGAATACTACACGTACACAATAATCTTCATGTAACAGTACATAACTCTAAGACCTACATATATAACAATCCAACATGGCCACCATCCGCAATATTTAGTCGGTTCTCAATATCTACGAATCTATGACAGCAATCAACCTGACATTTTGTAAGTTGATGGAGGCAATTAACATAAGTAGGATATATGAAAATAGGCTGTAAAGTTCTTCACGGAACTACTTGTTATACTTGTGGTCACACTGTCCTTATGCAAGGTTTGGACACTGATGTTAACTATCTAACAGTCTGTTACTTCTTCACGCAAAATTTATCTCCCGCAGATATGTTGGTTAGTTCCTCAGTTTAGGGGCTGCGACAACGCGGTCAAGTAGCCCCGTGTACTTTGTGTGTGTGTAGAATCTGTCTGATAACCGGTGTTAATTGTGATAGCTCTATTAGTAAGGTAAGGACTCCAGACCGTCAATTTCAAGTAGTTCCAAATTTTGGTGCCTAATACTACCATCAACCACACCTAGCTGTGAACATGGCTACTAGATGCCACCGCAACCAGCAACTTGCATCGAACGTTGGAAACTCCCCTCCGAAGGAAAGCATAGCGTACTGAGGTATTTTTAGCGCTCTTAAAAAAATCCGACGGCTTCAGCCGGCTTTGACCCGCGACCTTGGGCATAGAAGTTCAGCATGCTACCAGTTACGTCACCGAAGCCGCTCCCCACAGAGTCAGATGGAAAACTGAATGTGATCTCGTGCAATGGCGTTGTCATGGCAACCTCTGATGGCTCTTGGCATTTTCTTATAATTCCGAAATCATTTTTCTCATCCCTTTTCGTAATGGTGGGTCATATAAAAAATTATTTCAGATAAAAGTTTTAGGTAATTATTAGGGGAATATTGTTCATTTTGTACAGTTTAGATATTGTGCCTATTAAGGGAGATATGATTAATGTTTCCCGAAAAAAAAACACCCACTTTTTTCCACCCCTTTGGCCGATACATATTGTGAACTTTGAATGGAATCGATATTTCACGCATTAAGAGAGTTATAGCGATATTTCGCTTTCGAAAAATGCCCCCCCCCCTCCCCCCTCCCCCAATCAATTTTGAAAAAATAGGCTTATGAGATCACCTTTTGTCCGTGTGAGTGTGCGTGTGTGTGTGTGTGGGTGATGGTGGGAGTGGGTCTGTCCCTAATAACTTCTAAACGACTGGAGCATTTTCAATGAAACTCGGCAAGTTCATAGCACAATTCCGGATGACCTCGACCGTGACCTTCAAATTGTGTTACGTCTCACCAATCCAACATGGCGGCTGTGCGAAATATTTCACCAGCATTGAATATCTCCGAAAGTATTACCGATATCACCCTGGAATCTTTTGCGGTGATAAAGGGTACTACTAGAAGTTCACCTATGTGACTGCTGATAAACTGGTAACTTCAAAACCAACATTTGCGACTTTTAAATAGATGTTTCTCGCGATTTAACCAACGAAACGAAATAAAACTTGGTATAGTATATGTTTATACACATTGTAATGCACCGACATCTAACTTCGTTCAATTGTTTACATAACCACAAGATGGCGGCTGTGCGAAATATTTCCCCAGCATTCTATATCTCTGAAACTATTACCGGTATTGCACCGCCCTCCTAAAATAAACATATTCTTGGCGTGCCTCCTAGCTGCATCACTGGAACCAACTAGAAAAGAAAGGAGTACGCAGTGGAAATGGATGTTAATTTCTGGCCTGTGCTGGGCCCGTACTTGCAGGCCAGATGTGCCGAGCGACTCCAGACTCCGTGAAGGTGGTCCCACGACGAGTGGTAGGAATACCCTCCTGGTGCTAGAAAGCTAGAATAAGTTAGGCCTAGGTTTGAAGAGAGAGAGAGAGAGAGCAGCCCGATCGCCAAACACTACTAAATAAGACACATGGGTAAAGAAATGGAAATTTAATGAATTGAAACCGAACACACAAAGAAACCCGGCCAGAATAACACACACAAAAAAGAATACCCTTCACCTAGGGGTCAAATAAAGTCACTTTCAAACGGGGAAGATAAATATAAATAACAATAAATAACTTACGATAGTAAATAACGTTAACAAATTAAATTCATACCTGTGCTCACTTCGGTGAAAACGATGTAAAAAGGGAGGAAGTAAAAGATCAAGAGGCAATCGAGCCGGTCGCTGGTCAACAACAATCACTTCTCTGCCTAGAGATGGATGGTTGTCATGACGACCACAAATAACAAGCATAGCAAAGATAAAACAAGAGGCTGTGTGCGTGTCGCAGAGGCTGTGGCGAGCAATGGGGATGCGATCGAGCTGGCAGTCCCCAGAGAAAAGAAATGCAAAAACCAAAGATACTACAAGGAGAAACAAATGACGTCAAGTGTCCGTGAAATATATCATGATACATACACGCAATCAAACACACAAAATGCCAGCCGTCGATGCAGTAATAAAACACAAAGCAACTCGTGCTTGTAGGTAGTCTAGCAAAACATGCTAAACCTATATGGTCCCCAACTTACGTTCCGAGTTCGAGCTGAATACGGTAAGGCCTACTTAAAGTTACCGCCGTGATTCAGTTGCACGAAGCATGGAATGAAGGGAATACATAAGGGCTAAAATATATGGTGTCATGCCTCGTGTTGGGAGAATGGTCGAAACGCCAACGTCCACAAACAACGGGAGACCCATTCGAAGATATGCCCAAATCAAAACAACATCAATGCACCTGGCAGCAAGAAAAACATACACTCACAAAATCACTCGCAGATATATTTCACGGCACAAATAAAAGGTTAAACGAAGACTCAAACAAAATAAAACAGGAGACCGCCATTACGATTGGTTCCACAGCAAATCCAAGCACACGACGAAGATCAAAAAGAAAGGTTAAATTTAGGAAATGAGCATAGTGGACACAAGGTTAGATGTATTACTTACATGAGTAAATGGAAGGCTTCGGCATAATAACAATGTTAAATAAAAAGGAAAAACATTACATTTTAAATAATAAGGCGGAGAGCCTCAAGGCACGTCCGGACAGAAAGTATCTCACATGGCGTCTGAGTCTACCGGGACGGCCGCCAAAGAAAATAAAGAAAAGAGAGATGTTAAACATGGCTCAGGATCCACACCACCCCCCAAAAGAAAAATTATTTATAATAATAAAAGATTTTTCTTTTTACATCACTAAGTACCACCGCTTTGAAATCAAACATGTCCCAAGTGTTCCTAAATACACAACATCCTTATCACACAGGTGGTTTGTCAACAACTATAACAGTACACAAAATATGAGGGGGGAGGGTGATCGATATAACAATCACTTAAGCAATTGAGCCATATCAGAAAGAATACAGTTATAAAATGAAGTAATATATAAAAATAATCAGATCGCTTCGGCGATCGCAATATCAGGACAGAACTCCTTCGGGGTCCCCAAAGGCGCGCGTTCCTTTGACGATCCCTGGACTTGTCATAATGGTATTACGGTTCGCCTGAGCGTTACAATGACAAGAAAAGTAGATAGAGACACGGACGAAAATCATAAACAAAAGACTTTCGCCCTTTGACGCCGAAGTCTGCCATTCTCCTTATACCCATCATGAAAGTGACGTATTAAAATAACAGAAGCGATATAATGTGTCCATTATTTATAGAATATTTATTCTCTACTGGCCGAATTCGCAAAAATACATATTTTTACAATAAATATCAAGTTACACAGAGTATGTAGGCCTATTTCTTCTTGTATTATTTTCTTTCTTGAGCTCGTAAATTTGTACTTGACTCTGCCTCGGTCAAAATTGGTTCAATAATAGGCAGGTCAAGGAGACGCCATATGAATACTAGCTTCCTTGGATAACATAAGCAAATTATGATTGGCTAACCTACGCAGAAAAAGGACAACATTAATCACAGCAAATAAGAAGGTTACACAATAAATGGTTTCAATTGAGATATGTGAGCTCTGGATACGTCGGTGGGATTCTCCTTGGAGATCAATTCAACAGTGACAGGTGTTAAAAATCTAGTGATAGTTTTGGGCGTGCTCCAGCGAAGCATTAGCTTAGCTGACTCCTTATTCTTGGCCGAACTCTGTGGGTGCAGGCGCACTAGCACGTCGTCATTCACCTGAAAACAAACAGGTTGCCTACCCTTGTTTTAGCTAGACGCCACGCGATCTCGTGCCCTTTTCAGATGCCGTACAGCAACTTCCCATTTTTCTTTGACTGAGGTACGGCGGGATGGCGCAGCCAGATGATCTATTTTCCACTGAAGCTGAAGTGGATCAACAATACGCCTCCCTAAAAACAATTCCGAAGGGGTAGAATTCGTCGATTCATGAAGAGCAGTGTTAAATCCTAAGGAGAAAAACTGAAGATTTGCGTCCCAACGTGACTGATCTGCGTTGTGGAACGCACTCAAGCAAGCCTTCAAGTTACGATGAAACCTTTCAACGTGATTTGGCTGAGGGTGGTAGGGTGTCAAAAAGACATGATCAATTCCCCAAGAAAAACACATTGATCTAAAAGACTTGGACCGGAAAACGCTCGCGTTATCGGACACTAAAAACTTTGGAGGACCAAAAACACCAAAAATATGATTGGTCAAAAGCCTAACAGTGGTACGTGTCGTGATTTCCCTGACAGGAAATAACCATACAAATTTTGAAAATCCATCAACGACAGTAAGTATAGCTTGATGACCAGAAGATGACCTAACTAGGGGACCAAAATAATCTATAAACAGGCGCTCATTAGGATATGACATCGTGTCAGCGTGGTGAAGTCCAATGCGAGAATTCTTTGCTGGCTTAGAACGTTGACACGTAACACATTTTCGGACGAAAGCAAAAGCATCCGCTTTCAAATGAGGCCAGAAGAATTCCTGAGAGATTTTATGGAAAGTCTTCGTCATACCTAAATGTAATCCAAAACAGGATTCATGGAAATACGCCAAGAGCATACTTCGTATATTCTCTGGCACGAAAATCCTACATTTCGAAGATCGAGGAGCGGTATGCACTATAACATCATTGCGCAATGAAAACTCAGATACACCAGGATCTTTCCCGAGAATTTTTTCACGCAATGTGACACAAAATGGGTCATCTGCTTGGTACGTACGGATGTCAGTAAAAGACCATGGAATGTGTTGGAGAAGATTCACTGCCTCGGGGATCTCAACAATGGGAGGAGGTTCCTCAAACATGCGTGACAAACAATCCGCTACAACATTTTCACTGCCTCTGACGTGAATGATGTCAAAGCTGAAAGAGGATAGACGAAGAATCCAACGATTTATACGTCCCAATTTTTTGACATGCGAGCGCATCCAGGACAGAGCTTCATTGTCGGTATACACTATGAAATGCCGATGTTCTAGAAAAGATCTGAAACGTTCACAGCCGAATACGACAGCCAGACTTTCTTTCTCGAAAGTGGAATACCGGCGTTCGCAATCATTAAGCATCCGACTGGCAAAAGCGATGGGTGCCAAATTACCATGCACCTGCTGACTAAGCACACAAGAAACTGCGACATCACTCGCATCACAATGTAACATAAAATCTTTCCCAAAATCCGGAGTTCGAAGGACGGGAGCAGAAGAAAGACATTCTTTCAATTTCTCAAAGGCGAGACACTGGTCGGGGCCCCACACGAATCGTACATTCTTCTTCTTCAAATAATTCAGGGGCGCAGAAATGTCCGAAAAGCCCTTAATGAACCTACTGTAAAAGCCTGCCATTCCCAAAAAACGTCGGACTGCTTTCACATTCGTGGGAGTAGGGAACTCTTGGATACATTGCACACGCTCAGGGTTCACTTCTATGCCCACATCCGAAAGAATGTGACCTAAAAATTTGATTTGCTTCGAAGCCAAAGAGATTTTGTCCGGGTTAACAGTGAGTCCGGCTCTGCGAAGACGACATAGGACTTCACGTAAATGGATCAGGTGATCCTCAAAAGACTGACTGTAAATCACGAGGTCATCTAGATAGTTAAACACAGATGAATACTTTAAATCTCCAAATAACTCGTCCAAAACCCTACTCAATACTTGTCCGCCGATAGAAATGCCCATGGGTAACTTATTGAACTCAAAAAGGCCGAACGGAGTGGAGAACGCAGTTACCTTACGGCTCTCGGGATCGAGAGGAATTTGATAATATGCACAATTCAAATCTAGGACGGAATAGTACTTCGCCCCGTGAAAATGCTGAAAACGCTCTCCAGAGTTGGAAGGGGAAAGTTGTCGAACACCACCTTAGAATTGAGTCGACGATAATCAACTACTAAACGAAAAGTACCCTCTTTCTTAGGCACCAGGAATGCTGGACTACCATAAGAAGACTTAGAAGGGCTCACAACACCGCGTGCCTTAAGATCATGAATATATTCTCTCATGGCAATGAGTTTGGGTGGAGAGCAAGAAAATGGCGCCGACCTAACTGGAACCTCATCAGTCAAATCAATATGACACTCGTAGCCGATAGCGGAACCCAGTTCCGACGTGAGAACATCTGGAAATTCATTCACCAAATCAGATAAAGCGTCACGTTGACTCGTGAATAAAGTAGGAGGGATTAAAACAGCAGAGATACCAGAAAAATTACAAGGAACACTCGCTTCACAAGTATTAAAATGAAACCGCTCCTTGGATTTAAACAAAAAACTGAAGGAATGATCCGAAAAATCAAGCCTCAACCCTGCTTTGTGCATAAAATCAGAACCTAAGATCATAGGCGTAGATAAGTCATCCACCACATGGAAGTTCCAATCCCAAGAATAACCACATATCTTAATATGACATGTTACAACGCTAGAAACAGAAATAGATGACTTCACCGCAGAATAAAATTTTAAACCCCCATCTTGTGGACAAATCTGAGTAACAGGAAGCTGTTCCGCGATGGAGCGCTGAATAAATGAACGTGAAGCACCAGAATCCAGTAAAGCGGGTATCGACAATTTCTTAACACTTACAGGGACCCAAGGACAGAAGTTTCCAGTCGTGGAAATGTTCATTTCCCGGCGAACTTCATTGCATGGTCACTCCGGCGGGTCTAAACCGGGGACCCATGCTCGTTTCCCTGACGCGAAGCACATCTAGGACAGGCTATGTGCGTCACGTCACGAAGACCACATGTGTGACAAAACACACGAGAGGGCGCACGGCAGGAATTAAAATGATGCCCCAAACGATCACAATTCCAACATTTTATACGGTTATACATGTTCGGGTTTTGAGGTAACTGTTGATCCTGAGGAGCGGGATTCGCAGAAGAAGTAGCATTGGGAATACTCCCGACAATATGCGAGTGGGGACGGTTAACTGCCCGGTCCTCCTGACGAGATATTGAAGATGGGTGCGCAGTCCTCTGAATCTGGGATTCCGCGCATGCAGTCTCTGGAAACAAACTGTCAGAGGGGAGGGGTGGGGGTACATATGACTTGCGCAGGCGCCGATTGAACTCGCATTCACGTCCTTGATCAACAATGTCAGCCACACTATACACACTGGACCGGCGTATGAAAGACTTGTACTCAGGTGCTAGATTTCTATACACAATATCAACAGTTTCAATAAGGGGAAGGGGCTGCGACAACCTACTTATTAAAGTCATTAGCCCAGTAACAAAATCGTCTACAGGCTCTTCCAAACCCTGGGTACGGCGATGAATTTCAGCCTTCAAGTCATGTTCAAAATCATAAGTCGTAAACCGCTCCTTTATTGACTTACAGAAATCAACCCACGAGATGAAAGATCTGTTGGTAAGTCGATACCATTTTAAAGCTAAACCACTCAACAATAACGGTAGGCAGACAATAATGTCGTCTGGTTCGAGGTCATAACAATGGCAGAGTTCACTGACCCTGTCTAAGAACTCAAATACAGACGAAACTCCCAGTTCACCAGAAAATGAAATTCCCCACTTGGACACTATATTGGCTACGCCTCCCTTGCGATGGCCTTTCACCTCAGTCAATGGATTAGTGTCTTTCCCACAGACACTTTCAAACGATAGCAGATCATCGTCAGACTGGATGAGCTCCTTCTTCACGTTACAACCTGGGAGAGAATACATGGCTAAACTACAGAAGTACTGCTAGCTACAATTCAAAACAATAACTACAAATGTCTTGCCTCCGTCCTGCGCCTGAAATGAGTACGAAACAAGAAGTAGGGTTGGTTAGTACATTACCAATGCTGGGGTTCGTTGATAGGGTCCAACTCATTGCACTCTCCTTACAGTTTGTTATTTTTATGGTCCATACTCCTTGGAAGTTCACATTGACTCTCAATATTTGTTTGCATAGTATGCCATAGGGAACATGAAACAGAATAAAAACAACATTGAAAAATATGCAGCGAAATATTAAAATCCAATGGATATGGCTAAGCGACCAGGAGACTTAACCACGCTCTGCTACCATCTGCACCGCCCTCCTAAAATAAACATATTCTTGGCGTGCCTCCTAGCTGCATCACTGGAACCAACTAGAAAAGAAAGGAGTACGCAGTGGAAATGGATGTTAATTTCTGGCCTGTGCTGGGCCCGTACTTGCAGGCCAGATGTGCCGAGCGACTCCAGACTCCGTGAAGGTGGTCCCACGACGAGTGGTAGGAATACCCTCCTGGTGCTAGAAAGCTAGAATAAGTTAGGCCTAGGTTTGAAGAGAGAGAGAGAGAGAGCAGCCCGATCGCCAAACACTACTAAATAAGACACATGGGTAAAGAAATGGAAATTTAATGAATTGAAACCGAACACACAAAGAAACCCGGCCAGAATAACACACACAAAAAAGAATACCCTTCACCTAGGGGTCAAATAAAGTCACTTTCAAACGGGGAAGATAAATATAAATAACAATAAATAACTTACGATAGTAAATAACGTTAACAAATTAAATTCATACCTGTGCTCACTTCGGTGAAAACGATGTAAAAAGGGAGGAAGTAAAAGATCAAGAGGCAATCGAGCCGGTCGCTGGTCAACAACAATCACTTCTCTGCCTAGAGATGGATGGTTGTCATGACGACCACAAATAACAAGCATAGCAAAGATAAAACAAGAGGCTGTGTGCGTGTCGCAGAGGCTGTGGCGAGCAATGGGGATGCGATCGAGCTGGCAGTCCCCAGAGAAAAGAAATGCAAAAACCAAAGATACTACAAGGAGAAACAAATGACGTCAAGTGTCCGTGAAATATATCATGATACATACACGCAATCAAACACACAAAATGCCAGCCGTCGATGCAGTAATAAAACACAAAGAAACTCGTGCTTGTAGGTAGTCTAGCAAAACATGCTAAACCTATATGGTCCCCAACTTACGTTCCGAGTTCGAGCTGAATACGGTAAGGCCTACTTAAAGTTACCGCCGTGATTCAGTTGCACGAAGCATGGAATGAAGGGAATACATAAGGGCTAAAATATATGGTGTCATGCCTCGTGTTGGGAGAATGGTCGAAACGCCAACGTCCACAAACAACGGGAGACCCATTCGAAGATATGCCCAAATCAAAACAACATCAATGCACCTGGCAGCAAGAAAAACATACACTCACAAAATCACTCGCAGATATATTTCACGGCACAAATAAAAGGTTAAACGAAGACTCAAACAAAATAAAACAGGAGACCGCCATTACGATTGGTTCCACAGCAAATCCAAGCACACGACGAAGATCAAAAAGAAAGGTTAAATTTAGGAAATGAGCATAGTGGACACAAGGTTAGATGTATTACTTACATGAGTAAATGGAAGGCTTCGGCATAATAACAATGTTAAATAAAAAGGAAAAACATTACATTTTAAATAATAAGGCGGAGAGCCTCAAGGCACGTCCGGACAGAAAGTATCTCACATGGCGTCTGAGTCTACCGGGACGGCCGCCAAAGAAAATAAAGAAAAGAGAGATGTTAAACATGGCTCAGTATCACACTGAAATTTTGTACGGAGATAAAGGGCACTACTGGATGTTCATCTATAAGATTTTTAAAACCCGGTTTACTACAAAAGAACATGGTGGCCAAGAGAATTTGAAATTTTTAGATAGATCTTTCTCGCCATTTAATGATCCAAACGCAATGAAACTTGGTACAAGAAATGTTTATACATATTGTAATGTTGTAAATGTTGTCAATTCAAATTACAGTACAGTAAGTATGTAGTTAGTTTTAATTGTAAGTATGAAGTTGATTTGTTTATTAGATATATGTCATTGTTCTATTAGACTGTGATGTGAGGGTGCATGTGAGTGTGCCTGGTGACAGACTGTTTTAGTGGTAGTATTTGTTTGTTGGTGAAACTTTAGTATTTTTTTTCGTTAGAAGAATTTTGGTATTTAATTGTTAGTAGAAGGTTAGTATTTTGTAGTAGAATTGCTCTTTACTTATTCTGAAAGGGAGTAGCAGCCTTTCAGAATAAATCAATTCTTTACTAGTCTAATAGACGGTTAAGATATTGATAATATAAGCCAACTAATGGCTACACTGCGTTCTGCTGCACGGCTGAAAGCAACGGGAAACTACAGCCGTAATGCTATTCCCGAGGATATGCACCTCTCTATGCATAATTACATGTGATGATGGCCTCCTCCCTTGTAAAATTTCTATCCGGAGGTAAACTAGTCCCCCGTTCGGATCTCCGGGTGGGGACTACTCGAGAGGGGGTTAACATCACAGAAGTGACAAAAAGGAAATCTGACATTCTACGGATCGGAGCGTGGAATGTTAGAAGTCTGCTAGGAAGTGGAAAGTTAGAAAACTTAGAAAGGGAAATGGATAGGTTGAGGTTGGATTTGGTTGGGATTAGTGAAATGCGCTGGCAGGAAGAACAGGACTTTTGGTCAGGAGACTATAGGGTCATTAGCACTAAATCAAACAATGGCCAAGCAGGGGTTGGTCTCATATTGAGTAGGAAACTTGGACAGCGGGTGGAATATTATGAGCAATACAGTGAACGGATTATTGTAGCAAAAATCAATACTAAACCTACGTGCACCACAGTGGTACAAGTCTATATGCCTACCAGTCAAGCTGATGATGAGGATGTTGAAAAGGTCTACGAAGAAATAGATGACATTCTGAGGTATATCAAAGGTGATGAAAATGTTATAGTAATGGGAGATTGGAATGCTGTGGTAGGAAAAGGGAGAAAAGGGAAGATAGTAGGAGATTTTGGATTAGGTGAAAGGAATGATCGAGGAAACAGGCTGATGGAATTCTGCACCGAACATGAGTTGGTCATAGGTAACACCTTATTCGATAACCACAATAGAAGAATATACACATGGATGAGACCAGGAGATACAGGGCGTTACCAAATCGACTTCATTATGGTCAAGCACAGGTTTCGAAACCAGATTTTGGATTGTAAAACATATCCTGGTGCTGACATAGACTCTGACCACAATCTGGTTGTAATGAAATGCAGATTAAAGTTGAAGAAACTGAAGAAAAGTCAAAAGCCAAAAAGGTGGGCAATAGACAGACTGAAAGTGAAGGATGTAAACGAAAGATTCAAGAAAAGTATAAAGGAAGGACTAATCAAAACCCCTAAACAAACTTCAATTGCAGACGAATGAGCACTTTTGAAGAATGAAATAACAAAATCCGCAGAAGAAAACATTGGTAGGAAAGAAAGAATAGGTAGAAAACCGTGGATCACTCAGGATATACTAGAATTGATGGATGAAAGGCGGAAACACAAGAATCTAAGAGATGAAAAGGGGAAAGCAGAATACAGACGTTTGAGAAATGAGGTTAACAAGAAGTGCAGGGAAGCGAAAGAAGAATGGTTGAAAGAGAAATGTGCAGGTATAGAAAATTGTCTGAAATTGGGAAAAGTAGACACAGCTTATCGAAGGATTAAGAATACTTTTGGGGAAAAGAAGACTAAGTGCTGTAATATTAAGGACACAAATGGAAAGCCTCTAACAGATAGGGAAGAAAAGATCGAGAGATGGAAAGCTTACATAGAGTGCTTGTATAAGGGAAAGGAGATTGAGAATCATGTAATGGAAAGGGAGGAGGAAATTGATGAGGATGCAAAAGGAGATTTAATATTGAGATCAGAATTTGACAGAGCATTAGAGGACTTAGGCCGGAACAACGCACCAGGCATAGATGATATACCGATTGAGTTGCTACGCTGCATAGGAGATGAAGGTCTGATCAGGTTATTTCACTTCGTGTGTAGGATTTATGAGACAGGTGAGGTACCCCCTGATTTCAAGAAGAATGTTATCATCCCTATACCAAAGAAAGTGGGAGCTGACAGATGTGAAGATTACCGTACAATCAGCTTGATTACTCATGCTTCAAAGATCCTGTCTAGAATAATTTACAAGAGGATTGAAAGCCAGATAGAAACGGAGTTGGGTGAAGACCAGTTTGGTTTCAGGAGAAATGTAGGAACAAGGGAAGCTGTACTAAGTCTTAGGCTGATTTTGGAAGGTAGAATAAGGAAAGATAAGAGAACGTTCATGGCTTTTGTAGACTTAGAAAAGGCTTTCGATAACGTTGATTGGACTAAATTGTTTGACATTTTGAAATCTATTGGACTAAAGTACAGGGATAGGAGGGTGATATTCAATCTATACAGAAACCAGACAGCAGTCATTCGAGCTGAAGGACATGAGAGAGAAGCTGGTATTCAGAAAGGTGTAAGGCAAGGCTGCAACTTATCACCCATACTTTTCAATCTTTACATTGAACAAGCAATGAAGGAAATTGGAGAAAAATTTAAAGTGGGAGTGAAGATTCAAGGAGAAATAATTTCAACTCTGAGATTTGCTGATGACATCGTCATCTTGGCCGACAAGCCTGAGGATTTGAATGAGTTTTTGAATGGTATGGATTCCGTCTTACGGAAGGAATTCATGATGAAAATTAATAAATGTAAAACAAAAATACTGTACTGGAATGCAGCCGAAATAAATCAGAAACCTCTATAGAGATCAAATTGGCAGGTGAAAAGCTGAAGGAAGTAGGAGACTTCTGTTACTTAGGAAGCAGAATAACCAGTGATGGACGAAGCAAAGAGGATATAAAAAGTAGGTTGGCTCAGGCAAGGAAAGCCTTTCTACAAAAAAGGAATCTGTTGACATCGAATATAGATTTAGGTATTAGGAAGTCACTTTTGAAAGCCTTTGTCTGGAGCGTGGCGCTCTATGGAAGTGAAACTTGGACTATTGGTGCAGCAGAAAAGAGGAGAATTGAAGCATTTGAAATGTGGTGTTACAGGAGAATGATGAAGATCAGATGGGTAGATAGGGTTACAAACGAAGAGGTATTAAGGCGAGTGGGAGAGGAGAGATGTTTCTGGCGACTGCTAATGAAGAGAAGAGATAGGTTGGTAGGACACATACTAAGACACCCAGGAATAGCAAGCTTACTTATGGAAGGAAGGGTCGAGAACATGAACTGTAGGGGTAGACCAAGGTTAGAATATGTTAAACAGATAGCCTCTGATGTAGGATGTGGTAGCTATGTAGAGATGAAACGATTGGCTCAGGACAGGGAGGCATGGAGGGCTGCATCAAACCAGTCAAAAGACTGAAGACTCAAACAACAACAATGCACTGGTATCTAATTTAGTTCAATTGTTTGCATAACCTCAAGATGGCGGCTGTGCGAATTTTAAAAATAAGTTTTTATTTCTTGTGTCGTAATCATTCGATCGAAGTGAAAGTTTGAGTAAGGAACCGACGCAATAATTTTCCTTTAGTGGTACGTTACTCTATGGCCTATACATTTAACAATCCAACATGGCGACCATCTGAAATATTTAGACGGCTCTGAATATCTACGAATCTATTATGGCAATCAAACTGAATTTTTATGTTCATAGAGGCTATGAACATAAGTTCAGCTATAGGACTTTCAATAACCTGGTGATCTCAAATCCAACATCGCGGCGACGCGAAGTATAAATATTCACATGGACGTTTCTCGCAATTTAACCATCTGAGTGCAGTGAAACTTGGTACAGTAAATACTTATACAAATGTTAATCCACTGGCATCTAATTTATTTCAATTGTTTCCAGAACTACAAGATGGCAGCTGTGTGAATTTTAAAAATCTCGTTTTTACTTTTTTTGTCCTAATCATGCGATTGAAGTTTGAATGCTACACGTACACAATAATCTTCATGTAACAGTACATAACTCTAGGACCTTCATGATTATATAAAAATCCAACATGGCAATCATCCGAAATATTTAGTCAGTTCTCAATTTCTACGAATCTATTACAGCAATAAAACTGAACTTTTGAATGTTGATAGTGGCAATCAACATAAGGCTGTAGAGGTCTTCACGGAACTACTTGTTTTCTAAGCTTATTTTTCTCCGCTGATTTTCAAACTTCTCGCCTATGTAGTTTGAGAGATACACGCTCCGTTAGGAATCCTTCAGCCCCCAGTGTTCACTCTTTTCACCTCATAATATATACCACATCGAAAAACCCTTAGACACGTCATGTCTTCTTGTTTTTAATGATTAGTTTATATGCCGAGTATCACATCCCCCAATGAAACCAATCGGGAGATATTGTTATTCAATGAAATGCAGGTCTACTCCCTTAACACCCCTTTAGAACCTGAATATCCGAAAATCCTTCCTTAGGAGGCGTTTCCGACTTACAACGAATATATCCCCAACATTACAAGTTTCTAACTTTAATAGCTTTGGCTGGGCGATGAAGAGTGATATCTATCTATCTATGCGTTGTTTCATTCCCTCGCTGTCGGCTAGACAAGTAGCCCTTTGGCCGCAGGGTAAAGTAAATTGAGAGAAAAATTTTTAGTGGGAGGGGAGTGTGCTATGGCACACGTATATGAAAGATATAAGTGAAGTTGCTGGCGTAGAGGCCACCGCGACCCAGGAAGCCCCCCAGGGAAAAGGCCCCCACCACACCCCACCAAGGAGTAACCCCCCAAACAATCCCCGTTTATTGAGCAAAAATATATACATATATACAAGGTGTGGGTAAAATACAAAATAAATATAGACAGTGGCTGTGTGTTTCTTTACACAGTTAAATAAAAGTCCAAATGTTCTTAAAATGTTCGTCCTGGAACGGGGGGAAAAGAAAACAAGATACATGAACAAAAAAATTGAAGGAAAATTCAAAACATAGTTCGTAGAAGAAACAAGTAGTTCCGTGAAGAACTATACAGCCTATTTTCATATATCCTATGTTAATTGCCACTATCAACATACAAAATTTCAGTTTGATTGCTGTAATAGATTCGTAGTTATTGAGAACCGACTAAATATTTCGGATGGTCGCCATGTTGGATTTTATATATGTAGGTCCTAGAGTTATGTACTGATACATGCAGATTATTGTGAACGTGTAGTATTCAAACTTCAATCGCATAATTAGGACACAAGAAAAAACAAGGAGATTTTAAAATTTTTCACAGCTGCCATCTTGAGGTTATGGAAACAATTGAAATAAATTAGATGCCAGTGGATTAACATTCGTATAAGGATTTACTGTACCAAGTTTCACTGCACGCGGTTGGTTAAATTGCGAGAAACGTCCATGTGAATATTTATAATTCGCGTCACCGCCATGTTGGATTTGTGATCACCAGGTTATTTAAAGTCCTATAGGTGAACTTAAGTTCATAGGCCCTATGAACATTAAAAAATGCAGTTTGATTGCTAAAATAGATTCGTAGATATTCAGTATCGTCTAAATATTTCGGATGGTCGCCATGTTGGATTGTTAAAGGTATAGGCCATAGAGTCATGTACCATTAAAGGAAAATTATTGCGTAGGTTCATTATTCAAACTTTCACTTCGATCGCATGACTACATCACAATAAATAAAATCTTAATTTTAAAATTCGCACTGCCGCCATCTTGAGGTTATGTAAACAATTGAACTAAATTAGATACCAGTGGATTACAATGTGTATAAATATTTCCTGTGCCAGGTTTCAGAGCGCTTGGAACATTAAATCGCGAGAAAGGTCTATTTAAAATTTTCAAATTCGCTTGGCCGCCATGTTCGTTTTGTAGTTAAACGGTTTTTGAAAGTCTTATAGATGGACTTCCAGTAGTGCCCTTTATCTCCGTACAAAATTTCAGGGTTTTACCGCTAATAGTTTCAGAGATATAGAATGCCGGTGAAATACTTCGCACATCCGCCATCTTGTGATTATGTAAACAATTGAACGAAGTTAGATGTCGGTGTATTACAATGTATATAAACATATACTGTACCAAGTTTCATTGCGTTTGGTTGGTCAAATCGCGAGAAACGTCTATTTAAAAGTCGCAAATTCGCCTTGCCGCCATGTTGGTTTTGTAGTTACCAGATTTTCAAAAGTCACATAAGTGAACTTATAGTAGTTCCCTATATCACCATAGAAAATGTCAGGGTAATATCGGTAATAGTTTCGGAGATATAGAATGCTGGTGAAATATTTCGCACAGCCGCCATGTTGGATTGGTGAGTCGTAACAAAATTTGAAGGGCACGGTCGAGGTCGCCGGGAATAGTGCTATGAACTTTCCGAGTTTCATTGAAATCTCTCCAGCCGTTTAGATTTTATTAGGGGGGGACACACACAGGAATCACACACACACACACACGGACAAAAGGTGATCTCATAAGCCTATTTTTTCAAAATTGAAAATAGGCTAAAAACAAAACTGTGATTGATGGACACTATGAGCGTGCACTAGGTAGACGTCATTGCGTCATTGATCGAAGCACTGGGGAGCACAGAGAAGCACGTGTGAATCAACACTGTGTAGTTGTGTGATCGGAGCACTAATTATTAGAGATGGGGACGGAGCACTTGTAAAACACTGGGGTGCGAAGACGGAGAGCATGTAGAGGGTCAACGAAGATGGTGGTGTGCACTGAAGAGGTATTCGGAGATCTGCAGTTAGAGAAATGTAGCCAGGAGCAGGCTCTGCGCCTAAAATAAACTCGCTGCACTAAGGGCAGGCCAGAAGGGCCGACACCCCTGAGGTCGAATTGAAGATCGAACGTTCAGGAGAAGCAGGAAGAAAAAGAAGGCAGGGGTGAGGGCAGGCAAGGGGGTGGGGTGGAAGTTATCAAGTAATCGGTGGGGGGAAAAGATGAGAGTTGGCGGGTGTGCGGCGGTCGTAAAAAATATCTTGAGCGAGAGGAGAGAGAGGAAGAGCTTCAGGGAAAAATGGTAGGGAAGAGCTTTGGTCGCGCGTGAGGTACTTTAAACGAAGGGAGTGAATATGGCTGAGTATAGTTGGGAAGGTATAGTAGGGGGCAAAACGGGCAGAAGGGGTATCCAGTTTGAGATGATAGGCAATGCGAATGGCGTGACGGTCTAGGCGGTGGAGCTTGAAATAGAGGGGTTGTGGGGCCGCAATCCAGGTGAGGGAGGCATAGAGAAGGAGAGGACGAATAAAAACTTTGTAGATGGTGATGATTTGGGGGGGGGGGTTTAAGGCCCCAGGTGTGTCCTGTGAGGGAGCGGATAGCGGTGATACGATGGTAGGCACGGCGGTAGAGGGTGTTGAGGTGATGTTGCCAGCGAAGATTATTTTGGAAAGTAATGCCTAAATAGACAGCGGTAGTGGATTCGGGAATAGGGACGTCGTGAAGGGTGAGAGTGACTTTGTTACGGGGACGGGTGATACGGGATTTTTTACGGAAAACGACGAGTTGGGTCTTGCGGGCATTAACGGTGATATGGGAGGAAAGGAGCCATGATTCGAGGTCAGAAAGATAGGATTGAATGAGACGGGTGAGCTTAGGGGCAGAGCAGGCAAGGGCAAGAATGGCAAGGTCATCGGCGAATTGGTACAGACGAAGAGGCGGTGGTGGGTGGGGAATGTCATAAGTGAAAAGGAGGTAGAGGAGGGGAGAGAGAGGTGATCCCTGAGGGACACCAGCGCGGAGAGAGAAGGTAGAAGGGGAGGTGTTGCGAATACGGACGGAGGCAGTACGATGATGAAGGAATTGGAAGATAAGGCGAATAAAGGAAGGGGGTAATGGAAGATGACGGAGTTTATACATGAGAACGGGGTGGTAAACGGTATCAAAGGCTTTCTCGACATCGAGACAAAGTAGAGCGGCGGTAAAGCGAGGTTTAACATAGGAAAGAAGGATAGAACTGAGATGGAAGAGGTGGTCATGGTTGGAACGTCGGGCACGGAAACCTGCTTGGGAGTCAGGGTGAAGGTGGAGAGATTCTAGGTAGGAGCTGATGCGTTTGGCGAGGATGAGTTCGAGGATTTTCGATAAGACGGGGAGAAGGCTGATGGGATGATAACAGTGGGGATCAAAGGGGGGTTTCTTTGGTTTGAGGAAAAGTAGAATGGAAGCGTGGCCCCAGTGAGAAGGGTAATGACCGGTATAGAGAATGGTGGTATAAATGGCGCTGAGGGCGTGGAGAAGGACTGGCGGGGCTTCTTGGATGTGGCGATATGTAATGGTGTCAGCGCCCGGGGCGGTGGGTTGACGATGGCGAAGGACAAGATAGATTTCTTCGGGCGTGATAGGGCGGTTGAGAGGGTGATTGTAATCGATATGGGTGAAGTGGTCGAAAGAGGGAAGAAGGGAAGGGGTGTGAGTGGGGTCATTGAGGCGATGGAGGAGAGCAGAGTCGGGGTGAATGAAGTGAATGTTGGGGACGGGGGAGAACACGGTGGTATAATGATTGGCGAAGAGGTCGGCTTTAGCAAGATCGGTGGTAGGGACGAAGGTGGGGGTACCAAAGGGGGAAGTGGGACGGGGAGGTTGGGTTTTGGTAAGGCGACGAAAAGTGGACCAGAATTGGGAAGGGTCAGGAGTGTGGGAGAGATTCGTACAGGCGGTATGCCAATAGGAGCGTTTGATGGCTTTGATGTACGATTTGGCGTGACGTAGGTGAAGGCGGTGTTGGCGGAGAGAGTTAGGATCACGGGTACGGACATAGGCACGATAGTAGTCATGAGCGATGGTAAGGAGACGAAGGGCTTTGGGTGGGATGGGAGGCTTAGTAGGATGAAAGGAGCGGCGTGGTATGTGGAGACGATCGGCGGTGAGAATGGCGGATTCAGTTTCATGGATAAGGGCTTGAAGGTTAGGAAGAGAAAGTGGGGCAGTAGGATGGGAGAGAAGTGATGTGATAGTAGCACGGTAGGCGGGCCAATCGGTGTTAGTGAAACTGCGGGAGGGGGGAGGTGGGGGTTTGGCAGTGGAGCGGGGGAAAATGTTGGGAATGCTGATGAGGGCTGGTACATGGTCGCTGCCAATGGAAGGGAGGATGCGAACGATAGGAGAAACGCTGAGCGTGGGAGACATCAGGATAATATCAGGGGTAGTATTGGAGATGGGACAAGTGGGGGAAGGGAAGGGAAGGGGATGTTAGCTCCTCGGATGCTGCGAAGAAGGGTGTGAAAAGCTTGGGTTTGAGCGACGTTATAAGAGTGAATGTTTATATCGGCGACAAGAATATAGTTACGAAAAGTATGATCAATGTATGTAAGAAAGTCGAGGGGAGGAGGGGTACGAGGGGGGAGATAGAGAGTGACGATGGTAAAGGCTTTAGAGGGAGCGGAGACTTCTAAAATTAAATATTCGGAGAAATGGTTGGGAAAATTGTAATGATGTTGGGTGACTGTAAGGTTACGGTGGATGCCAACAGCTACACCTCCTCGAGCTGCAAAATGAGGGCGGTCAGCACGATAAAGAGTATACGGAGGAAGGTCTAGCTGTTGGGTGGGAAGGAGAAAGGTCTCGTTAAGTACTACAGCATCCGGGGAGTGTTGGTGAAGGGCAAGGTCTAGGGTCGGCCGGTTGGCAGATAGAGAACAAATGTTATCATAGAATAACTAAAACGCTATTGCATGATTAATGGAGAGGAGCTGCGGTGAGCGGGAAGAATGCAAAGTGCATTCTATTGAACGCATAGGCTATATCAAGATGGGTGTTAAACACCAACCGGGCGGCCGTTTGGATGTGCTGGGAGATGAGGGGGCGTTGGAAAGGGAGGCAATTTTGGAGAACCATAGTGAGGAAGCGTAGGATGTTTTCAGTACTGGGGGTGGGGAGGACAGAGGAAGGGGCGGGGGTAGGTGGATCATGGGATATGACGGGAATGACAGTTTCAGGTTCAGAGGGGAGGGGAGCGGGGCGGCTGCGGCATTTGTAGCTGAAGGCGGGATGGGGCTGGGAACAGTTGATACATTTGGGAGAAGTACGATTTTCACATAAAGAAGTAGGGTGCTCCTGGCTACATATTCCACATACCAGCGGCTGGATGCAGGGGGCTCCCGGGGCGTGGTCGTATTGCTGGCATTTGTCACATCGGATGCGCTGCGGGGCGGAGGCTCGGGATGGTTCCACTCGGTGGCGACGAGCATAGAGTACTGCGCCATCACGCAGGAGAGAGTCCAGGGTGCCGGTGTCGCGACTCAAGATGCGAACCAGGGATGTGGTACCAGCGGCGTTCCGAATGCGGGTGACCTTGAATATGTTGAAACCCTGTAGCTGGAGTTGCTGAGCGATTTCTTCGTCGGTGTAAAGTTGGTCGACGCCGTAGGCGACGACCGAGAGGATGGGGGTGGGGCGGGCAGGGGGGGGGGGAGACGGGGGGCTTGGGAGGCGGTAAGGTTAGAGGCCAGTGTTCGGGGCCCGAACTGCTGCAAGCCTATGGCGTTCTTGAGGTGGGAGTAGAACGGCTTGCAAGTCTTAATGTTGTAGCCCTCACGGGTACGCTGCAGTTCGAGTTTATAAGAGGCGATGTCGGGGGTGAAGGAAGACAGGATGGTGTAGAGGGAACGGGGGTTGGCTTTCTGAAGGTCGATCTCTGTCATCTTGATGACGTGGAATGGGGGAGGTGGAATGGGGAGGGGGGAGACGATGCTCCTCTGTCTGACTTGCGGATGAAGGGCGGGGTTCATGGCGGCGGCGGCGTAACTTCGCACAGGACCAGGCATGTAGGCTGGCTGAGCTGGCGGAGGTTGGGGGAACTGTGAGGGAGGTGGCGAGGTGGAGGGTGCCACAATAGGATGATCTAGTAATGATGAGATTCCACTCACCGAGTCCCCCAAAGTCGCCGTGGAAGATGTCTGCGTGGTATATACTGATCCAGATGACGTGGTAGATGCGGGGCCACAGACACGTTTCCGGGGTATTTCGACGTTAGGTTCGAGATCCTCCGCTTGGCGAGGGCACTTAATTTGTTGCGTTTCCATGGATGGCGATGGAGGCGATTCGAAAATGCTTCGAGTAAGCACAAGCGGAGGGGGCGTATTATCCTCACTCGACATGTTGAATGGGCCAGGAAATGTGGACGGCAAGAAGAGAGCACAAAATGGCCAGTGCAGAGGTGCGCTGCGGGCCAGTCGATGTAAGACCTTGACTAGAATAACACTGTGAAGTGGGTAGTCTGTACAGCTCGTACAGCACATTATTATAAAGAAAAGAAAATAGAAAATGAAAGAGTGGGAAATTCATCCACTTAAAGCAAAGTGAAAATGAGAACTTTATGAAAAATGCGAAAAGGAAAATACGGTTATCAGGCACTTGTGGTGCCGTTAAGTATTTATCTCGAGCAAAGCTGGCATACACTGCTACCCCGAGACGGGCACGTGGGACTTGAGCAGACAAGTGCAAGAGTCAATATGCGTGGAGGGGAGGCAGCAGTGGCTGGGGCGGGATTAGGGGGGGGGAAGAGATGACCGGTAGCTGGTGTGGGGCGGTTGGCAAGTATAGCTTGGGCGTGGGAGGAGAGGTCAATGGCTTCAAGGGCTTGTTTTGACGGGCACGGGCGGCGTGAAGGTATTTGGTGCGGAGTTTATGGAGGTGTGAAAGTATCGAGGGGAAGGAGAGGAGGGCGGTTACATCACGGGAAAGGGTATCCAGTTTTAAATGGTAGGCTATGCGGAGGGCATGGTCGAGGAAGGTGAATTTAACATGTTCAGGGGAGGAGGCTTCAATCCAGGTAAGGGAGGCATAGGTTACAATAGGGCGAATAAAACTTTTATACAGGGAAAGGATATGAGTGGGGCGTAAGCCCCATGTTTTAGCGGTGAGGGAGCGGAGGAGTTTGAAGCGTTTTATGGAGGATTGATATATATGGTGAAGGTGGGTGTTCCATTTAAGGTTGTTTTGAAAAGTAATTCCGAGGTATTTCAGGCAATTGGATTCGGGGATGGGTAGGTTATTGAAGGTTATTTGAAGGCGGTTGGTGGGGAAACGGCGACGGAGACTGCGTTTAAATATAATGTATTGGGATTTGGTGGGGTTGATTTGAACATGCCAGGCATTGCACCAGGATTGAAGGGTGTTTAAATAGGACTGGAGTCGGCGGCGGAGGATGTTATAGCGGGGAGTGCAGGCAAGGACAGCGAGGTCATCGGCGTATTGATAAAGACGCAGGGGTGGTGGGGGTGTAGGGATGTCATAAGAGTATAAAATGTAGAGGAGGGGGGATAAAGGGCTACCTTGCGGTACGCCTGAGCGAAGGGGGAAGGTGATGGAAGGTGTACCATTAATTACGATTTGAGCGGAGCGAGCGGAGAGGAAATTGGAGAGGAAGCGAACAATACAGGGGGGGGGGGGGGGGGGAGATGCAAGAATTTAAACAGAAGGCCAGGCCACCATAGTTTGTCGAATGCTTTCTCAACATCAAAACAAACTAGGGCGGCCTTCTTGTGACTGGTGGGGGGAATATAGGCATTGAGGGAGGCGGAGATATGGAAAAGATGGTCTTGAGTGGAATGATGAGGGCGAAATCCAGCTTGGGAGGGCGGGAGGAGCGAGAGGGAATTGAGGTAGGAATACAAGCGATGGGTGAGAATAATTTCAAGTAATTTGGCGAGAACAGGGAGGAGGCTGATGGGGCGATAGGAATTAAGATGAGATGGAGGTTTGGCAGGTTTTAAAAATAGGAGGATATTGGCAATACCCCAATGAGGGGGGTAATGACCAGTATAGAGGATGGTGTTATAAACAATGGCCAGGAAATTAAAGAAAATATCGGGAGCTTCACGGAGGTGGCGGTAAGTTATGCCGTCACCGCCAGGGGCGGTGGGGCGACGGTTCGATAGGCGGAGACAAATTTCAAGGGGTGTAATGGGTTGATTTAAGGGGTGGCGATAATCGGTATTTGGGAGGTGGGTGAAGGAGGGTTGAAGAGAGGGTAGTTGGGGATCGGTCAGGGCAAGAATTTCAGGTTCTTTGGGGTGTTGGAGGTGGGGAAGTATGGTAGGGGAAAAGGTCTGGGTAAAGTGGTGGGCAAAGGTGTCGGCTTTTTCTTTATCGGTGGCGGGGGCAGCGTTATTATGGATGATAGGGTAGTTGCGACGGGAGTTCGAGGTTTTGGTCAGGCGGCGGAAGGTTTTCCAAAATTGGGAGGGGTCAGGGGAGCGCGATAGGTCAGTGCAGGCAGTGGTCCAGGATTTACGTTTAATTGCTTTTATAAAGGATCGGGCATGACGGAGAGCTTTACGATGTTCATGGAGGGTGGTGGGATCGCGGGTTCGAGTATAGGCAGTATAAAGGTCATGGGCTAGTTGAAGAAGGCGGAGGGCGCGAGGAGGTATGGCTGGTTTAGAGGGGTGGCGAGCATGGCGAGGAACGTGAAGGCGATCGGCGGTGGTTAAAGCAGATTCAAGGGAGGAGACGAGAGCTAGTAATTGGGGGAGGGTTTGAGGAGGGTCGGGAGGTAGAGAGGTGAGTATATTAGTGATTGTGGTGCGGTAATCGGTCCAGATGGTTTTGTTATAGTTTCGAGATGGAGGGGGGCGAAAAGGTGGATCATGACGTCGAGGGGGGGTAGTTAGGGAGGGTGAGTAAAGCAGGGAGGTGATCACTGCCAAGGGTGGGCAAAAGATCGACTGTTGCAATAGCTGCTATATCAGGGGTGGAGTAAATGAAATCGTGAGTAGAGTTGTTGACAGGGCGGGTAGGGGCTGGGAAGGGGACTTCTATACCACGGGACGCGAGAAGAAAATTATCAAGGATGCGTGTTTGGGGAGGGGTATAGGAAGTGGTATTGACATCGGCAGCAAAAATATAGTTTGGAAACGTGGTGTCTAAAAAACGTAGGAATTCGAGAGGGGGTGGAGAACGGGGAGGTATATACATGGTAGCTAGCGTGAGGGTAGTATGGGGGAGGTATAAGTCAATAATGAGGTATTCTGGGAAGGTGTTTTGGAAAGGAATATATTGCTGTTTGGTGGTTATGGTGTCTCGAATGGCGATAGCTACACCGCCGCGGCGCTCGAAAGGGCGGTCCGCGCGGTGTAGTTGATAGCGAGGAAAGCGAGGATTGTCAGAGGGAGCTAGAAAGGTTTCATTAAGGACGAGGGCGTCCGGGTTACAGAGGGATAAGGAAACATCCAGGATGGCACGCTTAGCACGGAGACTACAGATGTTTACATAATAGATTTTGAAGTCAGGCATTTGTTCAAGTGTACATGGGTATAGCACTCAAGGGAATAAAAGCAAAGTGCATTTTACTCCCCGAGTAACTAACGTCCACATGTGTACCTAGCGTGAGGCGAGCGGCCAGCTGGATGTGATTGAGGATGTGGGGGCGGGAGAAGGGAAGCACGTTCTGGAGCAACATGGTCATGAAACGGATCACGTTCTCCGTGCTAGGGGAGGGGAGGGGGGAATTGAGAGCGGGGGTAGGGAGGTCTTGAGAGGTGACAGGAACAATATTATGGGGGTTTTGGGGATCAGGTTGAGGGCGACCCTTACACTTGAAGGCAAACACAGGATGACCCTCACTGCAGGTGGCACACTTCGGGGTATCCCGGTTGGTGCACCGTGCAGTGGGGTGAGCCTGAGAACAAATCCCACATACCTGGCGTTCATAGCAGGGCTGTCCATGAGGATGGTCATAGGACTGGCACTGCTCGCAGCGCATCCGCTGGGGGGCTGGTGTCCTTGAGGGTTCCACTCGGTGACGCTTCGCGTAGATTGCGACGCCGTCACGGAGGAGGGCATCCAGCGTAGAGGCACTGCGGGTGACGACACGTACCAGGGTGGTGGGTCCTTGGGCTCCAAAAATGCGGATGACCTTGAAGATATCCAGGTCCTGCTGCTGCAGTTCGGCGGCTATCTCGTCAGCTGTGTACGAGCGCTCAACACCATACACGACGGCCGACATGTTGGGTGTGGGCCGCTGCGGTGGGGCGGGCCGCGTTTGACGCTGTTGTTGTTGCGTCACATTCTGAGCGCGGCAGGACGGGCTGAATTGGTGCACCCCTATGGTGTTGGTGATGATGTGATAGAGAGGTTTAATGGTTTTGAGATTATGGCCTTCTTTAGTTCGCTGAATTTCCAGCTGGTAGGAGGGGAGGTCGGGGATGAATTTAGCAAGGACTTGGGAAATGGCTCGGGGATGGTTATGCTCAGGCTTGAGGCGGACGAGTTTGACAATGTAGAAGGAGTGGGGGGGGGGGGGGGCGAGGGATGGGGCCATGATGGAGCGGTTGCGGACTGCAGGTGGCAGAGCAGGGTTGCGGGCGGCGACGCGGGCGGCGTCGGCGTAGCTCTTGATGGCTGCTGGTGGCATGTACAATTCTGCTGGTCCGGCGGGTCCCGCTTCAGGGGGGAGATGAAAGGGACGGATCACACGTGACGAGTCCAAAGACCCGATCGGGGAGTCCATGTATAGGAGGCGGATGCCAAGTTCTTGGGCCGGTGAATTATAAGTTGTGCTCGTAGAGCTTGACGCCTGGCCAGGTTGGAACTGAGGCGACGGGCAACGTTTCTTCTGACGGCCCTCCGGGTCGACAGGCGATTCAGCTTTCCGTCCAGTTTTGATAGAAGTTGTTTCCATTTCTCCGTCTGACGAGTCAGACAGGTTAAGTTGGTCGGCCATGGCGCCAGGAGCCCCAGTAGACGGTTGCAAGGTTGACAGATTGCCGAGAGTAACGACGCAGAGTGTGACGTTCAAGGTCACTGGAAGGTGTAGAATTATACTGATAAAGAGTTTCTGCGGCAAGACGGTCAGCGTGACGGCTCATAGATAAATACTTGTGAGAGAGTGGCAGAGTGACTGGCCGAGATTTACTTAGTAACAGAGCGAGTGATGAAGAGTGAGTCAGTTAGGACACTTTGTTTTATATATAAACTTTTGAACTGACGGTGGTTTTGAGGTCTGGGGGATGTGTAACGCGAAGATATGTCGATATATTCCGGAAGTCGAAACATGGTACCCATTGGCCATTGCAATAGTTAGCTTTCTAATGAAATCTACCTTGGAAGTACCGTATCTGCTTCACCGCGCGCGCTTCTTAGCCCTACTTTACAAAACTACCACTAGATGGCAGTACACTCATACCAACTCCACTGCCATCTAGTGTTTTATATCTAAAGCATAGCAAAATCAATGTTGACCGGAGTTCCCGCTGCGTCGCGCTGTGTCTGCAACTAGTCGCTGACACCACTGTGTAGTCGAAGCAATATCATAATGAACACAGAACAAAAGTTTTGTACCAAAGTAGCCCTGAAACTCTTGTAATCAATTAACGTTAACTTGCTTTGACGAATAAAATTATTTCGATGTGTGCATTGCTAAATAGGAGAACAAATATTAAGTACATTATATGCATCATTGCATTGAATTAGAAAAAATCATGCATTCCTGATGCATCCTGTAATATAAGTATGTACATAAATGAAAAAGAGGGGGGGGGGCACATCTCTACCAAATCTTCTCACACTAATCGCCGAAACTGAACATGCTCTCCTTACTGCCGACCGGCTTCATATCCCCCACCACCCTACCAAACCTCCTATACCCCCTAAGGCCCTTAACCTTTTACGCATAGCCCATGACTATTATCGGGCCTATCTCCGCACCCGAGATCCTGACACCCTCCGCCAACATCGTCGCCATCTCCGTCATGCCAAATCCTATATCCGTGCTATTAAACGCAAAACCTGGAACGATGCATGCACCCGTCTGGACGACATACCCGATCCTTCTAAATTTTGGTCTACCTTTCAACGCCTCACGAAGTCTCGCCCATCCCACCCTACCTACCCCATTTATGCCCCCACCTCAGTTCCCACTACTCCCCTCGAAAAGGCTAACCTTTTTGCATCTCACTACTACCATGTCTTCTCACCAACCCAGAACCCTCAATTCCATAACCCAAATGATGTGCTTATCCAACGTCTTCACGACCCGAAACTTACTCCTGACCTCCAACCTTCCTTCGCTCACTTTACAAACATTGATTACTCTCATCCTCTTAATCGTCCCATTTCTCCTTCTGAAATCACATCAATTCTTCGCCATCGCAAAAACACCGCTCCAGGAACTGATACCATTACCTACCGCCATCTCCAAACCGCTCCCCCATCCTTACTCATGTTCTTTCCCTTATATATACCACCATGCTATACACAGGCTTTTATCCCACCCACTGGTGTAAAGCTTCCATCCTCCCTTTCCTGAAACCCCATAAAGCTCCCTCTGACATAAACTCCTACCGCCCCATAAGCCTTCTCCCAGTACTATCCAAACTATTCGAACTACTCTATCAAAACGAATCAGCTCCTATCTCAAATCCCTCCATTTACTACCCGAATCCCAAGCCGGCTTCCGTGCCCACCGTTCGACGCAAGACCACCTTTTCCACTTAACCGCCTCATTGTCCGCTTTCATGAAACCTCGCCGCACGGCTGCTCTCATATGCCTCGACGTAGAGAAAGCTTTCGAAAGCTCTACCACCCCGTTCTCTTATACAAACTCCGACACCTACCCATCCCTCCTTCCCTTATCCGTCTGATATATAATTTCTTATCACACCGCACAGCCTCCATCCGCATCAAATCTGCTCATTCCTACACCTTCTCCATTCGTGCCGGCGTCCCCCAGGGGTCGCCACTTTCCCCCTTACTCTACCTTTTATTTACCCACGATATTCCACACCCACCTCCCCCACTACACCTTTATCAATTTGCTGACGACCTAGCTATCCTCGCTCTCGGTCATACTGCCCCCAAACTACAAAATCTTCTCCAATCCTACCTTAATACTCTTCAGTCCTGGTTCCTCTCTTCTCATATAACAGTCAATGCTCGGAAAACCCAATTCATAGTCTTAAAAGAAAATCTCGCCTTTGCCCTCCCCGCCATCGAATCCATCTCACCCTGAACTCTCTCCCTCTTCTCGAAACCAACAAACTCATATACCTCGGTATCACCTTTCAAAATAACCTACAATGGACCCACCATCTCCACCTCCTCACCAGCCGCGCCCTCCATCGTCTAACTGCTACCCGCTCCCTCACTGGCCATACCTGGGGCCTGAAAGCCCCTATGATCATCCGTATATACCGTGTTTTCATCCTCCCTGTCCTACTCTACGCTTCCATGTCCTGGCTCACTGCGTCCCCTCCTCTTTATTTTAATCTTCTTAAACTTGATCGTCATGCCCTCCGCATGGCATACCGCCTACCTTACGACACACCATCCGCTGATTTTACCTCCCTCTATACCTTTCCTACGATTCTCACTACTCTACATAACCTACGCCTAAAGTACCTTACCCGTGCTCGTCTCGCAAACCTTCCATTCTTTTCCGAAGCCCTATCTGTCTCTCCCCTTGCCCAAGATATCCTCAATGACAACCGCACCCCTGCAAATTCCCATCTCTTTCCCCCACCCATAACCTAGTCTCCTCAACACAGCTCAGCCCTCCACCCCCAGCTGCCTTTGGCTTTGAAACACACGTCGCTTCATTTACTTTCCGCGCGCTCCTGGGGGTGGTGACAACCCAGCCACGTTGAAGTCCAGTGAGTGTTCGGCGCATAGCCTGCAAAAATATCGCTTGCACTAGTCGCATCTCTCCGATACCCATTCAATGTACTGTCAGTGAAAAGTGCTCCGATTTAAAAGTGCTCCATATGCGTGTGATTGCCCCCAGTGATTATACTTCCCCAAACAAGTGTGTTCTTTAAACTATGCTCAACAAATCATACGATCATGGACAAAGAAAAAACAAAAAACTATGATAAAAACCAAGGAACTTTGTTTGAAATATGTATATATATGTTTGTATTTATATATTGGTGTACATTTGTTTTTTGCCCACATGTCGTTTTATGTTTTGTGCCTTCTGTATGTAACATTGTGTTGAATAATAAATGGGGGTGTGAGTGGGGCCTCGGCCCGGGCGGGGTGTTGTGTTGGGCCTTTCCTTGGGGGGTCTCCTTTGTTGGTCGGGGTGACCTCTGCGCCACCAAACAGAGAAATCATTCAATTCACGCATGTCCTGACATGCTCCCAGCAAAATACTTACATTAAAATTAAGATAACAAATATCCAATGGCCTAAGGGCTACTAGTCTAGCCGAAGGCCCGCCTGCTCCCGCGCTGCGCGTGGAAGCAGGAATTGAAATAACTACAAGTTAGTGCATCCTTCTTCCTAATAGTGAATTCGATGATGATGATGATAATTGTTGTTTTAAGGGGCCTAACATCGAGGTTATCGGCCCCTAATGAAATGAAAGGATGTAGATAAAAACAACTCACTGCCATGGATGAAGCGAAAATGGTGTTTACAAAACAGACAGTGAGCCCCAAAAATTATGCCTTATTTGAATTAAAAGAATAAAAGGCGGATGGTAAAAAAGGATAAAACAAATAAGGCATAGTGAACAATACAATACATAACACAATAAAAAACATAAAACATATTTAACCAGAATTAAAAGTCGTAACTACACATTAAAACTTAAGAAAGTAACCACTCTCCCTCATGAACCGGATGACGAGGTCAGCTGACGGCCCGTCATCACGGAGAATAAGGGAGAGAGTATTAGGCAGTTTAAGAGTCCCTCGCAGATCGGCCAGATCCACACACTCCAAGAGAAGGTGTGCCACGGTTAGGTGGGCGCCGCAAGTACACACAGGAGGTTCTTCTCTCTTTAGCAAGTGGGAGTGCGTAGCAATCCCATGGCCGATCCGGAGTCGACAGAGTACCACAGCTTCCTTCCGGAGAGATCGGAAGGAAGATTTCCACACCTTCGTTGCCTCCTTGATGCCTCTCAGTTTGTTCGGTGGAGGCGTGGCACGCCATGCCTCCTCCCAATGCGACAGGATCGAATGCCGCAACTGAGAGCGCACATCACTAGCAGGCACCTTATACGGTAGCGAGGGCAGTGCGACTGCCTCTCTCGCCGCCTGATCAGCAAGCTCGTTTCCCGCAATACCCATGTGGCTAGGAAGCCACACAAAGGTCACCCCGGTTCCAGCGTTACGCGAACTGACGAGCTGGTTGTGCACACGCTGGACCAACGGGTGCTTCGGGAAACACACATCGATCGCCTGCAGCGCACTCAGAGAGTCAGTACACACAAGAAAGTGCTGGTGATCGTCTGATAGCGTGTACCGCAGAGCCTCTAAGATGGCATAGAGCTCCGCAGTGTACACGCTACAGGCCTCGGGAAGTGAAAAGAGAAACCGATGATCCTCAACCACAAATGCACAGCCTACTTTCTCGTTTACCCTCGAACCGTCCGTGAATACAAGCCCTGATCCCGGATACCGTGTCACCTCGGACTGGAACAGCCTCCGATGGACGGAGGAGTCCGTGTCCGACTTGGGGCCGGTGTGCAGATCCAGGATGATATCAGGGCGAGAGAACATCCACGGAGGGGCCTTGCTAGGTACTCGGACGATACAGGAGACAGAAGGATATCGGAACTGACGGCATAAGTCATCCAAGAGAATCCCCGCCGGCCGAGTGGCTCGGGCGAGCACATCATACAGCCGGCGATTCGGATTGGAAAACAAACATGGATAGCTTGGATGAAGTGGCATCTGTCGAATAGTTGCGGCATAGGTCAGCAGTACTTGTTCGCGCCTCAGGTGTAAAGGAGGTACGCCAGCCTCGGCGAGCAAGCTGACGACTGGGCTTGTCCGAAAGGCACCCGTCGCCAGCCTCACACCGCCGTGGTGGACACTGTCCAGTTTAACAAGCACTGACTTACGGGCCGAACCATATGCTACACTGCCATAATCTAACCTAGATAAAATCAGTGACTTATAAAAACGCAGGAGCACCGCGCGGTCCGCCCCCCATGATGTGCCGCTAAGAAACCGCAACATGTTGAGTTTCTTAGCGCAGGCAGTTTTCAAACACCGCACGTGTGGTTCCCACGTCAATTTCTGATCGAAAAGGAGCCCAAGGAACCGGTACGCAGCAACAACAGGCAAAGCTACATTGCCCAGATAAAGCTCAGGATCTGGATGGAAGGTGCGCTTTCGGCAGAAATGGACAACCGAAGACTTAGCGGTTGAGAATCGAAAGCCATGCTCCAGTGTCCAGCGTTCCACTCTCCGAATAGCTTGTTGTAGCTGTCGTTCAGCGACCGCCATATTTTGCGCACTATAATGTAGAGCGAAGTCGTCTACATATAGCGACGGTACCACTGCTGGACCAGCAGCAGCGAATATACCGTTTATGGCAATCGCAAATAATGTTACGCTAAGCACCGATCCCTGTGGGACTCCGTTTTCCTGTATATGATATTGCGAATATGTCCCCCCTATTCGGACACGGAACAGGCGAAGGGACAGAAAATTCGCAATAAAAACCGGCAAGTTACCTCGGAATTTCCATTGATGCAGGGTAGAGAGGATGCCGTAACGCCAATAGGTGTCATATGCCTTCTCGAGGTCAAAGAAAACAGCGACTAGGTGCTGTCTCCGGAGAAAAGCGACATGTATGGCGGTCTCCAGGCGTACCAGATGGTCGTTGGTACACCGAGACGCCCTAAAACCACACTGGTATTCAGACAGGAGTCCCCGTTTCTCCAGGACCCACACTAGGCGCCGATTGACCATCCTCTCAAAGAGCTTGCACAAACCGTTAGTGAGACAAATAGGTCTGTAACTCCCTGTCAATTTGGGATCCTTATCGGGCTTTAGGATAGGTATAATGATACCCTCCTGCCATTGCGCTGGAAACACACCTTCCAACCAGATACGATTAAACACTCTGAGCAAATAGCGAATGCTCTCATCGTTAAGGTGTTTAAGCATCTGGTTGTGAATATTATCCGGGCCAGGAGACGTGTCCCTGCAGAGCGCCAGCGCTCCGCGGAGTTCCCACTCCGTAAAGGGCACGTTGTACTCCTCCGAAGCGCGGGAAGCAAAACTAAGCTGGAAACGATCCGCTTCGCGCTTCAGGGCCACGAAGGCAGGGTCATAGTTATCGGAACTGGATATATCCGCAAAATACGAGGCGAGATGGTTTGCAACGCGATAAGGATCTGTAACCAGTTCATTAGCAATGGAAATTCCCGGTACAGTAGAAGATGTCTGAATTCCCGAAATGCGTTGTAGTTTAGTCCACACTTGAGAGGAGGGGGTATGTGCCGTAATAGAAGACACATACCGTTCCCAGGATTGTTTCTTACTCTGACGAATAAGAATCCGTGCCTTGGCACGAAATATCTTAAACGCCACCAAATTGGCCATGGTTGGACGCCGACGGTAGTGCTTGTGAGCTCGACGACGGTCTCTTATTGCCGCTGCAATATCCTCTGCCCACCAAGGGACGAGTTTGCGACGAGGAGTCCCAGAAAAGGATGGAATGGACTCTTCGGCGGCAGCAAGAAGCACATCGGTGATGTGCTGTACCTCGTCATCGACGCTCCGGCAACCAAGATCAACGAACACCGCTCGTTCGTGAAACGAGGGCCAATTTGCCCGCTTAAGAACCCAACGACTGGGGAACTCCACGGGCGTCTGGTTCAGAAGGGTAAGAACGATCGGGAAATGGTCACTGTCACAGAGGTCGTCGTGTACATACCAACCAAATAGGGGGACCAGCGCACGGCTACACACACTCAAGTCAATGTGTGAGTACGTGCCGTGCGCTAAGCTAAAATGTGTAGCTTCCCCTGTATTTAATAGAGATAAATCCAAACCTTGAATTAAGCCCTCCACGTCCCTTCCTCTGGGGCAGGAAGATGGTGATCCCCATTGGGGGTGATGAGAGTTGAAATCACCCACGATTAGGAAAGGGACTGGAAGTTGATCAACAAGATCAAAGACGTCATTAATATCAAGGGGCTGGTTCGGTGGAAGGTACACGTTACAAACAGTTGTCATAGCAGGCAAGGACACGCGAACTGCAATAGCTTCCAGAGGAGTGGCGAGTGGAAACTCCTCACTATAGCAGTCAGAGCGAACGAAGGTACAAACGCCCCCGGAAGCCCGGGCGGCGTCTTGTCGCTCTTTAGAGTATAGTCGGAAACCTCTCAGAACAGTCTCGTGATCAGGTCTGAGGTTCGTTTCCTGTTGGCAGACTATACTCGCTGCGTATTGGGCAATAAGCTGACGGAGTTCTGTCAAATGCCTGTCATAACTGTTACAATTCCACTGTAACAGTGACATTGTGTGAACTTAGGGAATAACATGGAGCAGCAAGCTACTCCAACTTTGACTCTGGAGGATCTACAGTCACTACGTCGACTATAATCTCCATGTCCTCAGGCGAGGTCATGGAGTGAATCGACTCGGTGGAAGATTTCATAGACGCAGTTCGGCGGCGGGGGGATCTCCGTGGGGAGCGCGCAGATCTGGGGACCGAAACGTCCCCAGGCGCAGAAGCATCCGCAGGTGTTGGCGTGGATGGCTTTCCCTTTTTGGGAGAAAGGGAATGCGTAGTGCGGGGTCCCTTCTTACCCTTACCCGCCTCTTTAAGATATATAGACGGGTCAGGAGCCGAATTTCTGACCCTGGTCGACGATGCCGCCTCCGCCGGCTTCGGCGCGGCTTTCGCCGACCGTTTGGGTGGGGAGAATGTCTTCGACTTCCTCCCGAGTGGGGAGTAAGTCCTCAACTTCCTCCCCTGCTGTGCGGGCGGACCTGCCTTCGCCCGCACAACCTTCGTGCTGGCCGAAGGTGGAGTTGAACTCACCTTCGGGCTTTCCGTTATTATCATAGGTGCTGGCTTCGGAACAAGTAACTCAGTTGAAGGTTTTACAGCTGGTACAAAAGATGAGGTCGCCGGGACCAAATTTGGTATTATGGCTCTATAATCAATCGTTGGAGAAGGCGAAATCGTGGTATGGTACTTCTTGCGGGCTTCCTGGTAGGTGAGACCATACAGGGTTTTGATCTCCTGGATTTTCTTCTCACTCAGGAAGACAGGGCAGTTCCTGTCCCGAGGAGAATGAAATCCAGGGCAATTAGTGCACTGATAAGGTGTTGTGCACTCTTCCGCTTCGTGTGGTACCTTACCGCATGTTCCGCAGATTGCGGGGCTCGAGCATCGGGATAACATGTGCCCGAACTTCTGGCACTTATAACACCTCATTGGTGGAGGGATATAAGGCCGTACGTCACAACGGTAACTTGTAACCTTGACTTTCTCCGGGAGCACCGAAAGATCAAAGGAAATAATGAAAGCACCAGTATCCACGATTTGACCATTGACCTTGCGCGTAATGCGCCGGATATCAGTCACGTGACGGTGCTGCATATCCTCCTTGAGCTCCTCGTCAGTGTTCAGAATCAGGTCCCGGTGGAAAATAACTCCTCGGACCAGATTCAGGGACGTGTGCTTTTCCACTTTGACGGGAATGTCGCCAAAGTGGTCACATTGCAAAAGTCGTTCAACTTGCTCACCAGTCCTAGTCTTGAGCAACAAGCTACCGTTCCTCATATTTTGTACTTTCTCAAGCTCACCATAGACACCTTCTATGTGGCGAGAAAACAAACTACTCTTTACCAGCTTGAAATCACCCCCATCTGTTCTGGTAGCTACCAGAAACTTGGGGGTGTTAGCACCCAGATTTTCACGCACAGATTGTTCCCAGGCGGTTGATCCCCGTAGGGAATCAAATGTTAAAGACTTGGGTGTAGGACCACCCTGTTTGGGTGTAGGACCACCCTGGTTGGGATTTTTCTTTTGGAACCCATGGCCAGATCATCCTCCCCGAATGCCACCGACATCCGATCACGGGCTGTCACAGTAGGCGCTACCCAGCCAGGGCAAGGCCCGCCTAGCTTGGAAGGCATTGCCCGGGGGTCCGATGTTTTACAATGCCGTATCGGCATGTACCCCTTGGCATATACTGGATTTTACAGCTCAGACATTCGGCTGTGCGGGGACCTGCGTAGTCAGGCGGATACTACTGCACGGGTACATGGCACACCCGCCTGTCGGCGCGGCCAAGACCGGATCAGGCTTTCGAGCGTAGTCGCAAGCGTAAGTGGCCCATCCCCTAACAGCACGCACATATAGAAATTTTTGTTTCCAGACCCTGAAAGCAGTAACGGAAAGAAGTGCGATATAACCTAATGAGAGTTATACCGCACGGGTGTATGTCTTTTAGAGCTGACTGTCAAGCCCTCGAAAGGGGACCGTTCCAAGAAGCCCTTTTAGTCGCCTTTTACGACTGGCAGGGATTACCGTGGATGTATTCGCTTCCTCCCACCCACTGGGGGTACAATTCACAAAACAACGCGGAGTCCTTAAAGTATAGCCAAGGTCGCCCCTTTTAGTCGCCTCTTACAACAGGCAGGGGATACCGTGGGTGTATTCTAAACCCCCCACCCACAGGGGGGAATAGTGAATTCGGAACGAATCTCTGCCCGAATCTCCATCGACAACAGCGCATTATATATCATCGTTAAAAAATACTTCAAGAATATCTAGTACATCACGAGCGACATTCTTCAAGCCGGTCTGACGTCATCACCTCACCTGACCTCGAGTCTCGTCAGAGTGACTTCGACCACGTGCTGGAGCCTGGCTGCCATTTTGCTGTCGACAAAATTTCTGACTACATTCATCGCAGCTCACTTGGTTTTCAACATTAATTCGATTTCATCACCTGCAAGCAGTCATTACTTCGCTCAGGCTCTCATCACCACTTCAGTCGTCACAATAGCCAGGCATACTAGCAGCTACAGCACAGCTCGTAACTTCGCACGTTCTACTGCACTGCCTGTGAGCGGGGCTCACAGAAACATCTCTCATCGCTCATACACTACACAGTGTCCACAGTACGTAGCTACCTTCGTGCTGCATTGAAGTGGTTATCGTACCTGACTACCACTTGTCATAGCTGTACTTTGCAATTTTATTTCATTTTCCACCGCGTGACATCACCATACGTACTCCATTCTCACACTCATACATCCATTCTACACTGTTCGTCTGGAGATATTCTCTCCTGACTTTCTCATACATTTCACCCAATACATTCATCACCTTCATTTCAGTGTTCGTCGACGGGTTCGCCCGCTCTTTTAAGGAGTGAACCATATCATCCATCACACTTTTTGCACCGCTTATTCCCCCTACCTTTCATCCATCGATACCCCCATTCTTTCCCTTACCGCATCTCACTTCACATTACTGTGGTGTCTTTAGTTACCTGCCCTCCTTCAATAGGGACCTGCTGTACCCAAATTGGTTTACTTCCGACACTACTCACCATTCCAACCATTTCAAGCGTATTCCTCACCATATAACTCTTCTCTACCAACCCTTTCCTCTTTCTCCTATTTTAGGGACTTAGTGCCCTAGTCCTGCAATTCCTTTCGCGATCTTTGCACTCGCATCCCCCTGCCCTGGTAAAATTGGCCTCATCCTATACTTGTTAATACTTTCCACATATTCGTCATGGGTCGTGGCAAAGGTCGTGGATCCCCAAACCGTGATCCGCGTAACGCTAAGGGGACCAACAAGGAGGCACCGGCGCGCACTAACTCTCAAGGCGCCATCCCTAAAAACCTAACCACAGCTACTACCACGTCTACCGCTACACCCTCCACCTCTGGCCTTCACCCCAACCTCCCACCAGTAATCCCACAAACCGCCACCTTGTCCGCGAAACGTAAAGTACCAGACCCAACGGACTCCGAACTTACCCACCGCTCCCGTTTGCGTGTCCATGATGGGATGGAGGAGGGTGGTCATTCTTCTATTCCCTCACTGGATGCCACTTTGAGCACGAACCCCCCTCCCTCCATCTTTGATCTACCACCCCTCCCTCGCCCCACGGGGAACCTACCCTGCCAGGAGGGAACGACCCCCTCCCCAATTCCCCAATCATCCGTCTCCTATGCAGCCAAGGCTGCTCAGCCCGCCTATAAGCACTCCTACCTTATCTCCGGTCTCCAACACCTGTCCAGACAGGAAATCTCGGGAGCTTTGGAGACGCTCATCCCTCCCACTTTACCTTTCATCCTGGTCTCCGTCTCTAATGGTGTAATCCTTAAAACCGACGATGACATCGTCGCCACCACTCTCGAGGATGCCAATTCACCCGCCCGACTTGGTCCCGCAGTGACGATCGGTCCCCTTACATCGCGCCAAACACCCACCGCAGCACTCCCTCCCCCACGTTCACCACTATTCTCCTGCGTGATCCGAGGCGTTGACCCTGATCTTCCTGAGGAGGTCGTTATGTCGGAACTCGAACGCGAACAGATACAGGTGAAAAAGGCCTTCCGCATAAAGTGCCCCACAGGCCCCACCTGGATGGTCAGGATTCTCCTGGTCACCCAGGCGGAAGTCGATCGCCTACTTCACCTCGGTGTATACATCTATCGGTACCACCACCGAGTAGAACCCCCTAACGCTCCACCACCCATGGCTCTCCGTTGCAATAGGTGTCTGGCCTACAACCAGCACTCTACTGAACAGTGCCGCCAACCGCGCATTTGCCCCCACTGTTCTCAACCTGACCACCCCTTGCAACAGTGTCCTAACCTCGCCCAACCTCCTAAATGCCACCAGTGCTCGGGCTAGCACCCTACACACTCCTACAAGTGTAAGGGTAAACCCGCACCTCCCCCAGATCATCCGGAGCTTGTCGCCCACGTAAAGACAATCGACCCCCCAACCCCGACCGCTAACACCCAATTTCCCCCCTTGACGGTGGAAAATCTCCTCCGCTTCCACACCATCTCCCTTCAAAACCTCATGCCATTCCAACGGCCTCTGGTTCTCACACAACTTTAACAGGCTGCCCTCCAAATTTTTAATGTTCGCTTCTTCCCCTCATACGCCGGCCCTTTGACACATTTCACGTTCTCCCCACTGGTATCGACACAACATGGCAACTAAGACCACCCACACTGGGCCTCCCAAAACCATCTCTCTACTATACAACAATGTTTACTCCTTCCACAAGAAGCGTCCCTTACTTCAATACACCGTAGCCGCACATTCCGCAGACGCCGTTCTACTAAACGAAACGTTTCTTCGTCCCCATCAGTCAGCCAGTCTCCCCGGCTACACCATTCACAGAGCGGACCACCCTCGCGAGATTGGGCGTGGGGGTGTCGCCCTCTTACATAAGAACCGCATCCCAATACGCATTCACGTCCCTCCTCCCCCACTCTCCTTCCCTGAGAGCCTCATCGCGACTCTCTACTTCCCCTCCCGCGTACTTCATGTCGCAACTATATACACCCGTCCCCGCCGTCCCTTCCCCCGGGAGTTCCTAACCCATCTCCATACCACCTTCCCCCATTTTATCGTACTTGCGGACCTTAACATGCACTCCCGATCGGCAACGGAACTGGCTGACTTCCACACCTATCTACAGGCGATAAACTCCACACTTGTAGCCATCCCCAAACATACTCGCTCTATCTCCAACACCACACCGGATGCAATTATTGCGCAAAATCGCCTCTCTCACCTTCTAACTGTGGACGTCCTCCTCAGCATAGGAAGCGACCATCTCCCCGTTCTGGTCACCATACCAACACGACCCACTACCGTCAACCCTCCGCCGCCGATTCTTCGCCATAACTTTAAAAAGGCAAACTGGCCTGCCTACAGAGATCACATTACCAACTCTCTCACCCCTCCCCTCCCGCATCTTGACTCTGCGGCCTCGGTCGACTCATACACCCGAGTTCTGGAATCCTCCCTAACAGACGCCTCATCCGTTCACATCCCCATCACCCCGTACTCACCCTCCCGCCCCCCGTTACCCCCCAAAGCCCTCCCTCTCCTCCGGCTCTCCCACAGATATCTAGCCCACTATAAAAGATCACGCGATCGCTATTTCCTCACCCTTCACCGTCAGACTATCCGCCAGGTGCATTTCTACATCCGCGCCTTTCACCGCCGTAACTGGGTCTCAGTCTGCAACTCTTTGCAAGGCCAACGCTCCTCCCTTGGCTCTTACTGGAAACGCTTAAACACCCTCACTGGACGCTCCCCCACACCCATCTATCCCATCATCCACCAGGGCACTGCCCCACCAGATCTGCCCTCCAAGCTGGAGATCTTTGCCCGTCGCTTCGAACGGGTCTTTAACGGTCATTTCGGCCTCACCTTCGATGACACCGACAACGACGCCGTCAACTCCATCTCAGATCGACACTATCTCCAGCCCAATCATCAACACCCCCATATCCCACACCCTATCAACGACCCCATCACCCCCATCGATATTCACCTCGCCCTTTCCCGTACCAAAAATACTGCCCCCGGTCCCGATCATCTCCGCTATCTCCACATCAAAGAGGCACCCCCTATCTTCTTCCAGCTCCTCACCACCCTCTATACCTACCTCCTCAAAACCGGATTTTACCCAACGGCATGGCGCGCTGCCACCATGCTTCTCTTCCCCAAACCCAACAAACCACTCTCCGACCCCTCCTCCTATCGTCCCATCTGCCCCACAGCCGTCCTCTCCAAACTATTCGAAAAAATCCTAGTCCGACGCACCTACCTCCATCTCAATCAACATCAGCTACTCCCCCTCTCCCAATGTGGCTTCCGGCCTGCCCTCTCCACCCATGACCAAATACTCTGCCTCATCACCCTCACAGCCGATAACATGAACCGCTTCCGCCCCACTCTCCTCCTCACCTTCGATTTTCAGAGTGCCTTCGACACCGTCTGGCACTCAGCTCTCCTTCTCAAACTCCACTACTACCACCTCCCTCATAATTTCATCCGCCTCATTGGAAACTTCCTCAGTCCTCAGTCTGTTAACACCAGACATTATAATAATAATAATAATAATAATAATAATAATAATAATAATAATAATGCTATTGGTGTTACGTCCCTTTTAAGTACTGTTGCTTTTAGAGACGCACCAGACATTATCAATTGAGCTACTGTTGCAATGGTTAGCGGCTTGTCATTCCTTCATAAGTTTATCAAAACGAAGTTAGTTTTCTGGGAATATCCCACACACTGTTAATTTAAGGGCCTTATAATGTGGTTTTCGGATACCCTTTACAGACTCGCGAATTTTGTGTCTCACATTGAGAAGTGCAACATATGCTTTGGTCGTCCTTCTAGGATAATTTTTATATTTCGCCTATTTTAGGATGTATTTTGAGAAGTTTTTCCCTATATCCACCCTTCTACTGTATGAAATGAACGGTGAAGTGTTTTATAAATGATTGGTGTATTGACTCATGTTTACCATACCTAATTTTACGATGCACCAAGCATCCGAACATGAGTTATAGGCGTACATAAGGATACACAGAAAGACAGACAGACAATACTATTGTCTACAACATATCACCCAGAAATCCAAATATGGGTATATCTACCACACAGTATCAAGGAAAATCATCCTTACGATGAACCCGTATGTCGACAAAAAAAAAAAGTTGAAATGTGCTCTCAAACTAAATTCACCTGACGTGTACTTCCTGACATGAAATAGAATTGAAAGCCTTGTAGATGAAACGCAATACACGTCTCATAAAAACTGACCCTCTACGTTGCGTTGGGTCCCCATACACAGGAAGACCTCTATCATAAATTATAAAAGCTTGTGGTGCATGAAAATTCAGGTTCTTTAGTCTCAAATGGCCCAAATTCCTAAAAGCCGCAAAAAATGCTGATTCAATTCAGGAATTTTTGAAAATAATGTTGTTGTTTGGAGATATAATAGACCTTCTGCACTATATGTCGCACGTGAAAATTGCATGAAAAAAACCTAGGTTACCCCTTGACCCCGTTAATTGCATTGATGAATTATACAGTCTACGTTGGTTCCGTATATTTGCAAACTTTCACAGAAGTGTAATAAATGTAATAAATTTCTTCTTACTGAAATAGATGGAAAGTTGGATGCCACCCCTCGAGATAATGTTGTCATGGTTACCGATTTGCATTCCTTCATTAGTTTGTTAAATTAAACTTAATTAGTTTTCTGGGAATGTTTCAGAAACTGTTGGTTTTAGAGCCTTATAATGTAGTTTTCGAGGACCCTCGAGTTTTATTTCTGGCACCGAGGGGCTTTGTCTCGTCGTTGTACGCCATAATATAATACTAATGATAATAATATAACATAGGGATAGGAATACAATAGACCTGCCATACCACACCCGCAGATGTAAATCGCGTGAAAAAAATCTAGACTACCCCTTGACCCCCTTAAGCGCATTTTACGTATTGATGAAATTTACAGCTTAATTTGGTTCCATAATAACTATCTAACCGTTTGCAAACTTTCACACTAATGTAATTAATGGAATTTGTATTGCGTCTTACAGCAATAGATGGCTCTCTGAGAATCTGTTGCCATGGTTATCGGCTTGCATTCGTTCATAGTTTATTAAATTAAATTAGTTTTCTGGGAATATCTCAAAAACGGTTGGACGTAGGACATTAAAATGTGCTTTTAGGGCCCCCGAGTTTTGTCTCTCACATTGAGGGGCTGAAAATGAGCTTTGTCTCGTCCTTCTACTCCTATTTCAGCATGTATTATAAGGGGGTATGCCCCCTTTTATGAGAGGTATAGAGAAGAGTTACATCAATGATTAGTGTCGTGCCTCTGATGGATATCTGTACCAAATTTTACGTTGATACACCCAGCCGTTCTCGAGTTATAAGGGAACAAAGTTGTCCACAGACAATCAAGCAAACAGACAGACAGACCAAAACATTATTTTCGCGCGCATCTATCATAAAACAGTCTGAAACGTGTAAGTAACTTAAATTTCCGTAGAAATTCAGAAAAAAACATACAAATTTTCTTTTTTATATATGTAGAGATATACTGCACCGCTCGATGTGACCGTGTTTTATTGCACAAATTTAGGTTTTACTCGCTAACCGTCCGAGATACACGAAAAGTGATAAGAACCTTTTGGATAGAAAATTAAATGCTAAAGCTCGTGTATACCATCAAAAGTTTGCTATTTCTTAGTGTTCCCTTTTTATTTGAAATAGAAATATGAAATTTTGAAACCAAAGGGTGTAGTGACGTCACAAAAGTAGGTTTCACTCGCTAACCGTTGGAGATACACGAAAAGTGATAAGGACCTTTCAGATAGAAAATTAAATTTTGAAGCTCGCATGTGCCATCAAAAGTTTGCTATTTCCTACCGTTCTCTTTTTATTTGATATGGAAATATGAAATTTTGAAACCAAAGGGTGTAGTGACGTCACTAAAATGGTCGCCATTTCTTAATAGTGCAAAATATCGAAATTAAAAGTATCCTATATGTAAACCTGGTATTTCAGCTACATCCATGCAAAATTTCATTTAAATCGGACCAGTGGTTCTTGCGTTATTAGGTAACAGACAGACAGACAGACAGACAGACAGAAAGACAGACACACACCATCTCATTTTTATATATTAGTATGATTAAAAAGAGGGCTCCTCCCAATATCTTGAATAGTTGTGCTTACGGCCGCAAGTGTGCGTTACGCTGAAAGCAAAAACGATTCCAATTGTTAGTATACTTCATTGTTACCAACAATTGTCTAGTGTTAAAAATAAAACACTATGAAATTACTACTAGACCGCATTACATCATCAGCACATATTTTCCAACTATACAACAACGTGACATCTGACTAAACCATATTACAGTACTACCAACTCGACTTTTAGTGACTAATCAAGACCCTAAAAAGTCACTATCTCACTGCATTTACGAAACGTCACATCTTCCTTCACCTTCGAATAGTCGCATCAACATAAACTTCGCCAGACTTCAACCTACACCATGCCGGGAACTCTGGTTCCCACCGGCGCCGGGAAGAGCGCTAGTAGCTCTCCCAGCCGGAAACGACGGGACCGTAAGAAGAGGAACCGGGACAGAGAAGCCGCCAGGGAAACAACCACTGCCGAGTCACACCTAGGACAGGACATCCGCCCAGCCGGAGAGTCCGACTCCGAGAATGACACGGACTCCAACAACGCCACAACCCGCCGCAGCCGCTCCAAGAAGAGGACCACCGCACCGACACTCACCTCACCGTTTGACATCGTGTGCGGTAATTATCCGACGACATCAGTGCTCCCAAACCCACCTCCAGTTGACTCCGTCTCTTACCCCCCTCTCACCTCCTGCACGGTCACTCTTTCCGCAGACCCCAGCCCTACTACCACATATGCCACCATTGCTGCCCCCACCCAGCCCATCTCCACTATTCCCTTCACCTCTTATCAATCACCCATAATGTCCACCCCCAACTTCCCTACCTCACAGGCTTCTGTTTCTCCTTCCTTCTTTCCAATTTAATCTCCCTTCAAATATCCCCAACTACTTCCAACCCGCAAGACAATACAGACCCCAACCCATGCCATCTTCATGTGCTCTCCCACAATCCACTCCTCCCTCTCCTCCACCTCTTCTGAGCCAAACCATCCCCCCTCCAACCACCCCCACCACTCAACATCAAGACTCCACCTGCACTTACAAACTGTCCAACTTCAGCGAACCACGTCCTGATATCCGGCCAGTAGCCGCCATTCTCCGGTCCTTTCTTCCAGCTACTTCAATTCTTCAACTTATTCCCCAACCCCATGGCATCATCCTCAAAACCCGAGGTGATGCCAGAACCACTCTCATCCACAAGATGGGTCTGGCTCGTCTAGGAGAACACGTCTCCCTTGAACTCCTTCCCCCCAAGTCTTCCATTCTCCCCCCAATAATCCGCCGAGACCCTCTCCTCTCCGTAGTCATTTGCGGAGTGGACACCTGTTACAGTGACGCGGACATTCTTACAGAACTGCAGTACAACACCCTTAATATTCATAAAGTATTACGCATAAAGAGTGACCGTGGTCCCACCTCCCTAGTGCGCGTCCTTACCCCCGACCGCTCCACTATCGACCGTCTTCTTTCCGAGGGAGCCTACTTGTACTGGCAGCGCCACCGAGTAGAGCCCTCCCGCACCAACATGCCTGCTCCCCTCCGCTGTGACCGATGCCAGGTATATAACTCCCATGCAACCGCCCATTACCCCACTCGCCAACCAGTTTGTGCTCACTGTGGTCAACCCCACATGACCCGCAATTGCCCCAATCTCCAACTTCCCCCCAAATGCACTCAGTGCCAGGGTACCCACCCAGCTTACTCTCCCCGTTGCCCTAACCACCCCACTGCTGACGTTTCTAAACCAGAATTCACTGCCCCTTTTCGTACCATCGACCCCGTCACTCCCCCTCAATCATCTGTTTCCCCTTCACCCCCCTCCATCGAGGATATGATCCGTTTTACGGCCATATGCTTACAGAACCTGCTTCCCTTCGACCGCCCCCGGGTATTGGAAATTTTGCATTTTGCAGCCCGTACCACGTTCGGCCTAAATATGCAGGCCACTACCTCTGGCCAGAAAATTCATTTTCACTTCCAGCCAATGTCCAATATTTAAACCATTATGGCTAGTATAGGAAATAAAGTACCTTCCATTGGTGCGCTTTACCATAATATCTGCTCCCTGAAAACTAATCGCCCCTTTCTTGATCTTCAAATTCAAATTTACAATCCCGCAATCTTCATACTCAACGAAACTTTTCTGACCAGTAATCAGAAACCTGTCTTTCCCCAATATACCCTTTACCGTGCTGATCGGCCCAACGCCGCTCGGGGAGGAGTAGCCATTGGAGTCCATAAGTTCTTCCCATCCCGTCTTCTTCAACCACAACGTTTTGTTCATACTCATGAAATATTAACAGTCTTGGTTTACTTTCCCTCTGTCGCCACAGCATATAGTTCCCCACGTTCCCGCCCACCCTTTGAATATCTTGAATTTCTGGACAACACATTTCAACACTATATGTTCGCTGGCGAAATTAACATCAATTGCTTCAATTCAGCTGAGGAGGATTTACTTGAAACATTCACCACTTCCATGCACGGCAAACGAATAGCTATTCCCCCCCCCCCCCCCCCCCCATACCATGGTAAGATTTCAGAGCACCCCGGAGATAGTCTTCGCTTCCTCCACCATAGCCCAGAACTGTTCTATTGATTTAGCTGGCCCTGCCGGTAAAGACCATGATCCTTTCTCTATTAAGCTTCCCGCCCTCACTCTCCCCCATTCCCTCTCCGCCCCACCTCCATCATTTATGAGACCAAATTTTCCAAAGACAAATTGGGAAGCTTATCGTTCATACATTGAAGAAACACTTTCACAGGCTGCAGTCCCACAGAATACCGAACAACTGTTCGATTTAATCACACTCCTGGAAACCACCATAGCCTCCGCTGACCGACTACATGTCCCCAAGACCAAAATTACCCCGAGCAAGCCACCTATTCCGGCCAAAGCAATCCAACTTCTGAAACTCTCCCGTAGCTATTATAGGGCCTACCTCAGGACTTTTGACCCAGACCTACTGACAAGACACCGACAGTACCAAAGACATGCCCAGTCCTATATTAAAGCCATAAAGAAAAATAAGTGGATTGACTCTTGCTCCCGCCTAGCACAGGAAACTCAAGCTCGCCCCTTCTGGAAAACGTTCAAACAACTTACTGGACAAAAAACCCAGGAAAGCCAGTACCCTATCCGAGGGCACAACGGTCATTTATTCTCCGACAAAGACAAAGCTGACACCTTTGCCCACTACTTGACTGACATCTACAGCGACGCACCCCATAACCGACATGATTATCGGGGCGAGGGAATGAAACAACAACGCATAGATAGATAGATAGATAAAGAGGGCAGAGCTACCGAACCCCCACATATATAAAAATGAAAGTTTGTCCGTTTTCCCTGAATTTCCACGGAAATCTGCGTTATTTGCGCGTTTCAGACTGTTTTATGACGGATGCGCGCAAAAATATTTTTTTTGTCTGACTGTCTGTTTGTCTGTGGACAACTTCGAGTCCTTATAACTTGAGAACGGATGGGTGGATCAACGTAAAATTTGATACAGATTTCCATCGGAAGCACCACACTAATCATTGATGTAACTCTTCTCCGTACCTCTCATAAAAGGGGGCCTACCCCCTTAAAATTCATGCTGAAATAGGCGTAAAAGGACTAGACAAAGCTTATTTTCAACCCCTCGATGTGAGAAACAAAACTCCCGAAAACCACATTTTAAGGCCCTAAAACCAACAGTTTTTGAGATATTCCCAGAAAACTAATTTCATTTAATAATCTAATGAAAGAATGCAATCTGGTAACCATGGCAACAAAATCTCAGAGGACCATCTATTTCTGTAAGACGCAATGCAATTCCATTTATTACATTACTGTGAAGTTTGCAAACGGCTATAAGGTTATCACAGAACCAAATTAAGCTGTAAAATTCATCAATACGTATAATGAGCTTAAGGGGGTCAAGGGGTACACTAGAATTTTGTCATGCGATTTTCACTTGCGAGTGTGGTACGGAAGGTCTTTCATATCACTATCCCTATATTGTATTTATTATTATTATTATTATTATTATTATTATTATTATTATTATTATTATTATTATTATTATTATTATATTTTGGCATACAACGACGAGACAAAGCTAATTATTAGCCCCTCGGTGGCAGGAAACAAAACTCGAGGGTTCCCGAAAACTACATTTTAAGGCTCTAAAACCAACAGTTTCTGAGATATTCCCAGAAAACTAATTTAATTGAATACAAGCCGGCAACCATGACATCAGGTTCTCAAGAGAAGACATCCAACGTTCCATCTATTTCTGTAAAAATCAATGCCACTCAACTTATTACATTTCTGTGAAAGTTTGCAAATGGCTATAAGGTTATCACGGAACCAACTTAGACTGTCAAATTCATCAATGCGCATAAGGGGGTCAAGGGGTACCCTAGAACTTTTTCACGTGATTTACACGTGTGATATGTCGTACAGAATTATATCTCCAAACAGTAACATTATTTTCAAAAAATACTCAGTTGAAATAGTATTTTTGCGGCTATTAGGAATTTGGGCCATTGGTGGCTAAAAAAAAACTGAATATCCATGCACCACAAGCCTTTATAATTTGTTAAAGGTGTCTTCCTGTGGATGGGGACTTTACACAACGGCGAGGGTCAGTCTTTATGTGAGGTGTATTGCGTTTCGTCTGCGAGGTTTTCAATTTTATTTTCACGTCAGGAAGTACACGTTAGGTGAATTTAGATTGAGCACATTCTAACTTTTTTTTCGAAACAAACGGGTTCATCGTAAGGATGATTTTGTTTGAAACCGTGTGGTTGATATATCCATATTCAGACTTCTGGGTAATATGTTGTAGGTTGGTTGGATGGTTCCTCAGTTTAGAAGCTGCAACAACGCGTTCACGTAGCCTCGTGTGTGTAGAATCTGTCTGCTAACCGGTGTTAATTGTGATGGCTGTATTAGTGTGTGTTATCTGTATTTCAGGTAAGGACTGCAGACGATCAATTTCCAGTAGTTCCTACTTTTGCTACCAAATGTTACCGTCAACGACACCTAGCTGTGACTTGGCTACTAGATGACACCGCAACCGGCAAACTTTGGAACTAATAGAGCGTTAATCAAATCTAACCTACAAATTTAGCTTCACACAATTGTAGTTAGTGGAAGGTTCTATTACATGCCATAAATCGATGACATGGGACCGCCGGCTTTACTTCCCCTCCGAAGAAAGGCATACTTAGGGATTTTCGGTCTTTCTGTGTATCTTTATGTACGCCTATAACTCGTGTTCGAATGTTTGGAGCATCGTAAAATTAGGTATCCATGAGAGTCAATACACCAATTATTTATAAAACTCTTCACCGTACTTCTCATTGAAGGATTGGTATAGGAAGAAACTTTCCAAAATACATGCTAAAATAGGCGAAATATAAAAATTATCCTGGAAGGACGACCAAAGCATATGTTGCGCTTCTCAATGTGGGACACAAAATTCGGGAGTCTATAATGAGTCTCCAAAAACCACATTTTAAGGCCCTTAAATTAACAGTGTGTGTGATATTCCCAGAATACTAACTTCGCTCTGATAAACATATGAAGGAATAACAAGCCCCTAACCATTGCAACAGTAGCTCAATTGATAACGTCTGGTTATTAATTCCGAAGACCGTTCGAAGATCGGGTACTTCTGCTAGTTCACTCATAAAGTCCTATCCTATAGCCTAATTGGTTATTAATTTTTGTAAGACCGGGTTGTGTTACGGGAAACCAAGCTCAACCTCAGTCAATAATAATGAAGAAAAGAAGCATGTGGTGTAACGTGGCCATTAATCTCGAGATGATGAGCCACGGGACCTCCCTTTTACGTGGATTCCGAACCACAGGACGTGGCATTTCACTTCGAAAATCTCACATGACACCAACATAGATGTTTAGGGACAATTAATCGCTGGTAGAAACTATATACGATCATTTGTCACGGACTCCCAAAAATCACACTAATATCCTGTTTGATCCTGACCAATTGCAACCTGTACTATGCAGGCTAACTTAACAAAACTACGTAAATAGTGGGGAGGTTCTCGAGTGACCATTCCCAATTGCATGGCGGCTCACCATTGGTATTCTAACCAGCGGACTTGTAACTAATGGGACGTCCGTAATATACGCACATTATTGTCATCCTAAGGGCCACAAATCAGAATGACTGCCCAATACATAAATCTGTGTTTGATGTCAAGAGATTCCTTTTCTGTAGAAATGCCTTCCTTGCCTGAGCCAACCTAATTTTTATATCCTCTTTGCTTCGCCCATCACCGATTACTTTGCTTTCGAACCAACAGAAGTGTCCTTGTTCCTTTAGCTTTTCACCTACCAATTTGAGATCCAAAGGGGTTTTTGATTTGTTTCGACTGCGTTCCAAAAATTTTGGTTTACATTTCTTAATTATCATCATGAATTCTTAGCTGAAGACAGAGTCCATACCATTTAAAAACTCATTCATATCCTGTGGTGTGTTGGCTAAGATGACGATGTTATCAGCAAATATCAGAGTGGACATTATTTGTCCTTCAATCCTGACTCCTACTTCGATTTTTTCTCAAATATCCTTCATTGCTTGTTCAGTGTAAATATTGATGGTTGGTTGGTTCCTTAGTTAAGGGGCTGCGACAACGCGGTCATGTACCTAGCCCCGTGTACTTTGGGTGTGTGTAGAATATGTCTCATAACCGGTGTTAATTGTGATGGCTGTATTAGTGTGTGTTATCTGTTTTTAAATCAAGTAAGGACTGCAGACATTCAATTTTCAAGTAGTTCCGACTGTTGTTACCAAACACCACCGTCAAGGGCAACTAGTTCTCAACTTGGTTACCAGGTGCCACCGCAGTCGGCTCTTGACAACGAACGTAGGAACCTAAGAACGTTAGCCAAATGTTTAACCTATATATAATTTAGCTTCACACAGGTGTAATTAGTGAAAGGTTCTTTAACATTGTACCCGATACCTAGTTGAGGCTATCGGCTACGCCAGCTGACATTAAGCCGTAGTTGAGATTTATGGGAAAAATTGTAAAGATAGCGCTCACATCGAGTAGAGAGGAATGTTAGAAAATGACGTAGAGGGCCTAGGATCAAGAAGGCATTGCCAGTCAAACAGATGGAATTATGGGAGGAATATTAAAGTTTTATTAAGATCTTTATGGAACAGTATATTTAATCATCTCAGAAGAGAAGAAATGTCAAGCATTATATATTGTAATAACTTGAAGAAAGACAGATAATCCCTTAAGTTATTGTACAACTTAATAGCCGAGATGAAGGAGGTCGAGATTATATTTATGACGCACGACCGTAGATGGTGGGAGAGAGTCACGTGACCGTGCCAGGTACGAGCTCCTTAACGCAGTCCAGACAAGTCAGTCGAGTTCAGCCTGCGAGCTGAAGCGGTACACATGCGCAGAGCGTACGGTGAAGTCGAGCGGTGAACAGCACTGGTTACGTAAAGCGAAGGCGACAGTATTACTTAACCGAGCAGGAAGTAGGTCATTGAGCCAAGGCGAACAACGCAGGGGCAGACGGCGAGAAGACCGGTTATGCGCCAGGCTGTACGGGCCGTGTACGGAGGAGAAAGGCCGGGGTTCAGAACAGCATTGTAATACGAGTTTGAGAACTTTATTTCGAGCTGCATTTTATAACGCAGACCAGTATAGCAAAGCGGCATGGCGAGGCCGGCTTTAAGCATAGTTCATTCTGGAACAAAGCAGTAGGTCCGAGCGGGCTAGTTCCGACTTTTATACGCAGGCAACATTAACGAAGCTGAACTTCATTTCAACATTCAGTTACAACATTGAGTTGGGACTTGTATTCAGTAATAGAATTGTGCAGGCAGATAGTTACGATATACTGCAATTATGAACTTAGACATTCAAATTACATTACGACTATGCATTTCATAATGGAATATGTAGAGCGACCATGGGGTCCAAACAACATTAACGCTTTTAAGCAAACGAACTGTTACAATTATATGCACTTATGAACATTGGCATGTGCAATAATAGAATTCCTTTTTTATGAATTATCATAAAATACCGAGTACGAACACAGTTACAGGGTGTTTCAAAAACTTATACACTCTCATAAATAAAATTTATTTTCTACAAGTGAGACTTAACCGCTGTGGAGATTGAACTTTTAACAAGCGAACCGAACATTATATGGGACAGTGGCGTAACATAGAAGGAGAATATGGGGTACGCTGCTTTTATGAACTTTTACGTAAGGTTTTGGACAGTATCCATTATGGATAACATGCAGTTCATCATGTCGGAGTAAACGAAGACAGAGACGCGATGGCACCACGGAGCGATGGATTCGATTCCTGAAGAAGAGGAGGTCTAACAGCTGATTCACTTGGGATATGAAGGCGATCGTTATTGCGTGGGTGAGACGATATTCACGTCGATCTTTCGAGAAATTTATTACACACAAGAATAATCGACGATCTTGGAAATATAATAACAGCTGATATGACAAGATTCTGTAAGAGTTAAGACTTTCTAATATGATATTTTCATGAGCACTGGGCATACATGTATATATATATATATTTTTCTAGTAGGAGTTCTACAATTATTGAGACATGGCTTAAACATTTTTTGCTCCAAATTTTGCTAGAATATGGCGTTACCATATGGTATGGCAGACTCCATTATATGAAATTCTCACCATTGGTTGGCTTTATTAAGCAGATGTTTGGTCTTTTAGACATTTTCCAGTAAGGATAGTTTTTCTTGGACAGTTAATTTTTTGTGACGAGTATTTCGAACTCGTGATCTGCAATTGGATTATTTAAATTACTTCGTCAGTTCATTGCATACTAGCGAGTGTGTATTATTCATCAGTAGGGATTTTTTCCATTGGATTGTTTGGAGATATTAAGATGTTATTCACTCAAGTGAATGAATATCGCTTTTATGTGACAACTAGAGACTTGTTAATTCCAATCTGGTACATTCACTCATGAGACGACGAGATGGGGCCTTTCGTATTTATACGATTGCGTGGTGGTACACATCTTTACCCATAGTTCAGGGCATTATCATGTTATACGACGGGGCAAGGCCTTTCGTATTTATACGATCGTGTGGTGGTTACTCATCTTACTTGCCATTGAGGGACTCATTTTTATCATCCGAGTGTACTTGAGATTGTAAGAGGATCAAACAAGGAACTACTAGTCACATATCAGTCGAATTTTGTTAAATAAAGTAAAAATAAATGTCAGCAGGATTACATTTTGTAATTCTTGTTTGCCAATCCAATATTTTGTTGCTATACTCTTTTGAGAGTACTTTCAATTTAACAGCTGATACAGCTGATGCTTTTGATAATTTTTATGATTGAATTAGATACCTTTGAGAAGGATTTAAAGTAATTGAATCTTGTAAGATGAATCATTAATGGTCAGATTTATTTTAAGGCAGATCAGTATTGCATATTTCGATGTGAGAGATTATAGCACATTGGTGTTTTTCTGTGAAGTGAATTATGAGAATTTTAAGAGAATTTATGCTATTTGAAAGCAGATTTTGAATTTGATTACGATTACTGAGGTAATATATTTTTCCTAATTGTTTAAGATGTTGTCTAGATGTGATCAGATTAATTACAGTTATTGGAGATTGTGTGCGTTGATAATTTGAAGCCAGTTATGTATTTTTGTAGATCATGCAACGTGATTAAGTGAAGTTTGTGATAGGCATTTTTTGGAAGTTTCCAAGTGGAAGTTGCAATATTGCTAGTGTATTTTGAAGCAGACATGAGGTTGTCGAACCCAGTCTAGCATAATTTTTGAGATTTATGCTGTGCGCTGAATATTTATGAAGTTTGTGGAAAAATTCTGATATTCAAATGTGATATTTGATAAAGTGAAAAAATATAATGTAGTTATGGATACTGAGATCCAACGTGAATTTGTGAAGGCAATAATATTTTTTGGCATGATAATTTAATACGAGATATAACTTGGAAGTGATAAAACTGTAAGACAACGTTCTATAACCCTTATTAAACACTTTGTTAGGAAATTAAACAAATAAATAATGTTGATAATACAAGATTTTCTGATAATAATAATTAATGAAATAATAATCTGAAATTTAAGCATATTAATGATCTGACCTAATGAAATAAAAATCAGAATGACTAGATGAAATAATAAAAATCTAAATAACCAGAAGAATAAAATTTAAATAAATTGATAAATTAAATTTTGGAATAAATCAATGAATTAAATAAATGGATGAATTAAAGATTGAATAAATAAGCTGATTTAAATAAATTAATATATGATTAAATAGATGATGAATAACTGAATTAGAAGGTGATAATTAATTAAAGAAGCTGATGATTAATAAATTTAAATGGATTTAAATAAATTTAATTGAGAGATATAATTAGAATGATTTGAAGAATTGCAATTTGAGATGAGAACTAATGTGAGAAATATTTAATTTTGATGATGATGATGATTACAACCAATGAATAGTGGATTTTCTGTGATTCACAAACAGGCAATGATTAATGACAGTGTAAATAGTGTAAATTACTTATTCGATGTTTAGGAGCATTTTACTAACATATTCAGCATTTGAATAATGCCATGCAAGCCATAAATTATGTGATATTTAAAATATGTGTTTATAATATGTGTGTTTAGACAGATTAATAATATTTTCTTTACATCCACATTCATGATGTTAATTTAAAGATAATTTAGGTCTCAGTTATCACGAATGTCAGTGACGCAAAGACATAGTGCTACGGTGATCCTGAGAACCCAAGTGAACTTTAGAAATGTTTCCTATTTTATGTGGATTAAATACACTTTGAGTAGAATGGAGATGGTTCGATTTTCTGGACAATGACAATTTAACGTTGGCATTCGACCATGCTCTTAGGTAGGATGAGTGTTTAATATGTCTGTCTGACTGTCAAAGTTGAATAAATTTGTTTTTATCTTAGTTGTGATCTGATGACGATGTGATTTTCCTATTTCTTTCCTTGTCTTAATTAAGGCTTAACCAGGGAAGGATGTGGTTTGCTAGGGATTCAGTTGATGGCGCCCATTGATATTTGTATTTTTTTTTTTTTATTAAATTTAAACCCGTAACGACCCTGGAGATACTTTATCTCGTGTTACCCTCTGCTTTTGAGATATTTCAACTGAATTTCCGACACATTCCTTATTTGACTAGGTGTTCATTTAACTCCGCTCTGTCCTGGAAATCCAGGAATGCGATGTAATAGCAGATGGGTCATCGCATCCCCAGGACGAACGGGTACAACATGTCATAAACTTATGACCGCCGGCTTTACTTCCCCTCCGAAGGAAGGCATACGCTCTTAAAAAATCCGACGACTTCGGCCGGGTTTGAACCCGCGATCTTGGGCATAGAAGCTCAGCATGCTAGTAAATAAAGCATAAACAAATTTTGTCTTGAAAAACAGCGTAGAAATAAGGAATGTGTATGTGAAAATAATTATGTAGCCTACTGTTTGTATGTCCGGTGATAAGAACTGCGCAAGAAATGACTGCACAGATGTTGGTTTCCCACATTTCTGCTATAGGTTAAATTGTAAAATTATATTTCTGAGTTGTTTTTAATAATTACAAGCAATGTTTCCTTCCGACAAAATCGAGAGGCCACAGTCAATAATGAATATGAGTAGACTGCTCTCTCGCGGATACATGGTGAACCGTCGCCGTCATGAGTGCGTGCGTGCGTGCGGTGCTTCCGGTGACGGCCGTTTCAAAACCATGACGAAAAAATTACATGGTAAAGGCCTGATGTGTCCATACTGTATATGATTACTAGCCTATACTGTGGCAGCAACGTATTGCTTAACTTGAGCCCAGATCATGGAATTGAAATGGCAGTGGTAAGGTGGAAGCCAGACAGTCTCATGTCAATGTTTTTAGCCAGTTCATCAACGTGATAAATAAATAAATAAGTAAATAAATATATAACAAACACTGATGAACTATCAGTATAAATCCAACAGGAAAAAGAGTTAATTCAAAACAATTATAACTCATAAAAGCAACAGATTACGAAACGCAGCAAGGTCAGTGTGCACATTGGAGGCAACCAAACAAGCACGTGACCAAATTTGCATCATTCAACTTGACAGTGCTGTAAGGTTTCCATGGCAACAAGCCTTGCGTGCGATCTAGTCGTCAACTGTTTTTGTCCAGTGGCGCCGAAACTTCAGATATCATCATTGGAAAATACAACTGTAGGCCTAGGGACCGTTTTTTGTTGTTGTTGTTGTTGTTGTTGTTGTTGAAAATGCATATTTTGTGGGTTTATTGGACTTTTTGCATATTCTGAACATAATAGCATATTGTAGCAGATACAGTTGAAATAAATTATAATTTAAAACATCTTGAACAAAATAGGTTTCGCCTGCGTGTTGGACATCCCTTTTAAGTAGGCTTGCCATACGTGCCGGTTTGACCGGGACAGTCCCGGTATTTTGCTCTTGTCCCGGTGTCCCGTCCGGTTTTATCAATGTCCCGGAAAACGGCTGTAAGATGTAAAAAGTAATGAATTTATGAGTTTAAGATTCTTTTATGAATTGGTTACTTTTCAACAATCAACATCGTTGATTATCGAGCACGCTTTAAGAGGACAGAAGTGGAAAGGGACTTTTCTCTAATGGACAATGCCTGGGGGATGGCAGAGACCACTGCAAGAGCATTGATTGTATGTAAAATCAACTTTTGCCTTTCTTGCTATGATTTTTATGAAAAGGTCAAGCTTGTAAAACATATCCTGGTGCTGACATAAACTCTGACCACAATCTGGTTGTAATGAAATGCAGTTTAAAGTTGAAGAAACTGAAGAAAAGTCAAAAGCCAAAAAGGTGGGCAATAGACAGACTGAAAGAGAAGGATGTAAACGAAAGATTCAAGAAGAGTATAAAGGAAGGACTAATGAAAAACCCTAAACAAACTTCAACTGCAGACGAATGGGCACTTTTGAGGAATGAAATAACAAAATCCGCAGAAGAAAACATTGGTAGGAAAGAGAGAATAGGTAGAAAACCGTGGATCACTCAGGATATACTCGAATTGATGGATGAAAGGCGGAAGCACAAGAATGTAAGAGATGAAAAAGGGAAAGCAGAATACAGACGTCTGAGAAATGAGGTTAACAAGAAGTGCAAGGAAGCGAAAGAAGAATGGTTGAAAGAGAAATGTGCTGGTATAGAAAATTGTCTGAAATTAGGAAAAGTAGACACAGCTTATCGAAGGATTAAGAATACACACATGTTAATCACACTAGGTCACTGGCCAGGCTATATCTGGAGTCGAAAGATCAGTAGGTTTGAACCTTACTGTTGACCACCCTGGAAATTGTTTTCTGTGGTGTATCACTTTTAACTCCAGGAAAATGGGAGATGTTATATTCTAATTGGTCACAACCACTCTTCCAACTCTTTGTTAAGTTTCATTCATCTCCCACTAATTTCTCTAATGAGGATGGCATTGAACATTAAAGCCATAAATATCGCTTAGAGACTCATCTCACCTTATGACTACTTATAAACGGGAATAATAAGTGGTATATATTGTAAGATATTCCTACAATTTGGGGAGTAACCATAGAAAACTGAGATTCCTCTAATGAGACTTTTTTGTATCAGATTTTGTGACAAATGCTCAATAACGGTGTGGGTTATTGATTTGTTATGTTTTAATAGAACATGTTCCTGCCGTCATGCATGCATAAGACTGATAAACTAATACACAGGCACATTAATTTCCTCATAACAGTCAACCTAACTGGTCAAGTTCTTTCACTGTAGCTTCATTAGATTTAATAAGAGAATTGCTCTTCAGTCAGTCCACATATTTCTGGGTGAGAGTAAAAACGTTCCTTCTCACAACTACTTAACTGAAAAAATTACGTTGAGTAATTATACACTTTTTGAAAGGGGTTACTTGAATGACATGTTTCGTACATCAGATGAACATCATTGGATCCTGTTCTCTTTAGGCATTTATAGGGATAGGTATAACACTTATGTACAATTTACATTTATCCCTACTAATACCGTATATAAAAATGTAGTGTTGTCTGATACTCTTTCACATAAAAAAAAGTCCTCTCGGCACGCCGGAAGGCGGAGGTAGATTTCACCGGACAAACTTGGGGATAGGCGAAAATAGGCAGAATATGCAGGTTTTCGTAGAAGGATCAGACCTCATTTATTGCGAGAAGATATTTTATAATTGGAGCTTAATTAACTTTGTTTTTCATCATTTTATGCTTATTTTAAACATTTTATTGTCTTATGGGAACGGTAACCTTCTTGTCATTTGGGGTCCATTTTTGTACTTGTGGTCACACTGTCCTTATGCAAGGTTTCGACACTGATGTGTGACTATGTAACGGTCTGTTACTTCTTCACGCAAAATTATATCTCCTGCAGAGATTTTGGTTGGTTCCTCAGTTTAGGGGCTGCGACAACGCGGTCATGTAACCCCGTGTACTTAGGGATGGCTGTATTAGTCTGTAATTCAGGTAAGGACTGCAGACGGTCAATTTCAAGCAGTAGTTCCTAATGTTGGTACCGGATACTACCGTCAACGACACTAGCTGTGGGCTTGGCTACTAGATGCCACCGCAACCAGCAACTCGCAACGAACGTTGGAACTTCCCCTCCAATGGAAGGCATACTGAGGGATTTTTAGCGCTCTTGGAAAATCCGACGACTTCGGCCGGCTTTGAACTCGCGACCTTGGGCATGGACATTCGGCATGCTACCAGTTACGTCACCGAAGCCGCTTCACAGTCAGATGAAAATCTGAATCTGATCTCGTGCAAGTGCGTTATCTCAACACCACCTAGATATATAGGTGGTGTTGGTTATCTTGGCAACGTCTGATGGCTCATCCCACATCAATTTAGTAGTGTTGCCATGGCAACCACTGATAGCTCTTGGCATTTTCTTATAATTCCGAAATCATTTTTCTCATCCCTTGGCATAATGGTGGGTCATATCAAAAATTCTTTCAGACAAAAGTTTTAGGTAATTATTAGGGGAATATTGTCCATTTTGTACGGTTTTGATATTGTGCCTATTAAGAGAGATATGATTAATGTTTCCCGAAAAACCCACTTTTTCCCACCCCTTTGGTCAATGGTTGGTGCTATAAAAAACTCTTCAAACATAAATTGTTGGGCTTTATCCGACACATAGTATGAACGTTGAACGGATTCGATATGTCACATATTAAGAGAGTTATAGCAATATTTCACTTTTTCGAAAAAAGACCCCCATTTTCACCCCCTTCGACCGATTTAGCCCAGTAACGAACTCGACCGAAATTTTATAAGTATACATATTCGGTAAAAAATTCAAAGTGATTGGTGCAAAATTACGGCAGTTATCGTGTCAACAAGAAACTGATATATATACATACATAAATTATATATAAACATTTGAACTGACGGTGGTTTTGGGGTCTGGGGGACGTGAAACGCGAAGATATGTCGAAATTTTCCGGAAGTCGAAACATGGTACCCATTGCAATTGTTAGCTTTCTAATGAAATCTACCTTTGGTTGGTTCCTCAGTTTAGGGGCTGCGACAACGCGGTCATCTAACCCCGTGTACTTTGGGTGAGTGTAGAATCTGTCTAATAAACGGTGTGAATTGTAATTGGCTGTATTTGTCTTAATTCAGGTAAGGACTGCAGACGGTCAATTTCAAACAGTAGTTCCTAATGTTGCTACCAGGTACTACCGTCAACGACACCTAGCTGTGAACTTGGCTACTAGATGCCACCCCAACCAGCAACTCGCACCGAACGTTGGAACTTCCCCTCCAAAGGAAAGCATACTGAGGGAGTTTAGCGCTCTTAGAAAATCCGACGACTTCGGCCGGCTTTGAAACCGCGATCTTGGGCATAGACATTCAGCATGCTACCAGTTACGTCACCGAAGCCGCTTCCCACTAGTCAGATGGAAATACTGAATCTGATCTCGTGCAAGTGCGTTGTCATGCCAACAATGATGGCTCACCCCTCATCAATTTAGTAGTGTTAACATGGCAACCACTGATGGCTCTTGGCATTTTCTTATAATCCGAAATCATTTTTCTCATCCCTTGGCGTAATGGTGGGTCATATCAAAAATTCTTTCAGTCAAAAGTTTTAGGTAATTATTAGGGGAATATTGTCCATTTTGTACGGTTTTGATATTGTGCCTATTAAGAGAGATATGATTAATGTTTCCCGAAAAACCCACTTTTTCCCACCCCTTTGGTCAATGGTTGGTGCTATAAAAAAACTCTTCAAACATAAATTTTTGGGCTTTATCCGACACATAGTATGAACGTTGAACGGATTCGATGTCACATATTAAGTGAGTTATAGCAAAATTTCACTTTTTCGAAAAAAGCCCCCCATTTTCACCCCCTTCGACCGATTTAGCCCAGTAACGAACTCGACCGAGATTTTATAGGTATACATATTCGGTAAAAAATTCAAAGTGATTGGTGCAAAATTACGGCAGTTATCGTGTCCACAAGAAACTGATAAACATACATAAATTATATATAAACTTTTAAACTGACGGTGGTTTTGGGGTCTGGGGGATGTGAAACGCGAAGATATGTCGAAATTTTCCGGAAGTCGAAACATGGGACCCATTGCAATAGTTAGCTTTCTAATGAAATCTACCTAACAAGCCAACCGATTAACCTGAAATTTGCTTGAAAAAGGAAGCTTGTAGTTTTACGTGACCGTTAATCGTGCGATCATGAGCCACGTGACCTCCTTTTTACGTGGAATATGAACCACAGAACACGGCATTTCTCATCGAAAACTTCACATTCATTGACCGGGAATCGAACCCGGTCCACATTGGTGAGAGGCCAACAGCTTGACCGCTGCGCCACCATACCCCCAACATTTTGCATGAACATAGTTTTTATTCCCAGATCAAACATAAGACTATTGCTGTTTCGAAATATAACATATTCTTCTGATTTTGACTATTTTTGGCACTCGGACAGGCTACAATAGACAAAAGAGTGTTTTATACCCCTCGTTGGCAAAAACAGCCCTCTGATATGATCCTGGAAGGCATCGATCCCGTGGGCGCCCAAAGAAACGATAGATGGATAGAATCAGCGAAGACCTCCTGGTATGTGGCCTCAAACCTGAAGATGCCCTTGACAGGAAGAAGTGGCAAACGGCAACCAAGCAAGCGGACCCTGCGCCAATGCGAGAAATATGCTAGGAAAGAAGAAGAATTATTATGTTTACCAACTGGAGAGCAATTCTTTTACCTGATTATGAAGGCAACACTGATAATGGCTTCTAAAATTTCTATAATTAACATTTTTCTATAATTAACATCACAGAAGTGACAAAGAGGAAATCTGGCATTCTACGGATCGGAGCGTGGAATGTTAGAAGTCTGCTAGGAGATGGAAGGTTAGAAAACTTAGAAAGGGAAATGGATAGGTTGAGGTTGGATTTGGTTGGGATTAGTGAAATGCGCTGGCAGGAAGAACAGGACTTTTGGTCAGGAGACTATAGAATCATTAGCACTAAATCAAACAATGGCAAAGCAGGGGTTGGTCTCATATTGAGTAGGAAACTTGGACAGCGGGTGGAATATTATGAGCAATATATTGAACGGATAATTGTAGCAAAAATCATTACAAAACCTACGTGCATCACAGTGGTACAAGTCTATATGCCTACCAGTCAAGCTGATAATGAAGATGTTGAAAAGGTCTACGAAGAAATAAATGAAATTCTGAGGTATATCAAGGGTGATAGAAATGTTATTGTAATGGGAGATTGGAATGCTGTGGTAGGAAAAGGCAGAGAAGGGAAGATAGTAGGAGATTTTGGATTAGGTGAAAGGAATGATCGAGGAAGCAGGCTGATGGAATTCTGCACCGAGCATGAATTGGTCATAGCTAACACCTTATTCAATAACCACAATAGAAGAGTATACACATGGATGAGACCAGGAGATACAGGGCGTTAGTTACCAAATCGACTTCATTATGGTCAAGCAGAGGTTTCGAAACCAGATTTTGGATTGCAAAACATATCCTGGTGCGGACATAAACTCTGACCACAATCTGGTTGTTATGAAATGCAGATTAAAGTTGAAGAAACTGAAGAAAAGTCAAAAGCCAAAAAGGTGGGCAATAGACAGACTGAAAGTGAAGGATGTAAACGAAAGATTCAAGAAGAGTATAAAGGAAGGACTAATGAAAAACCCTAAACCAACTTCAATTGCAGACGAATGGGCACTTTTGAAGAATGAAATAACAAAATCCGAAGAAGAAAATATTGGTAGGAAAGAAAGAATAGGTAAAAAAACGTGGATCACTCAGGATATACTAGAATTGATGGATGAAAGGTAGAAACACAAGAATGTAAGAGATGAAAAGGGAAAGCAGAATACAGACGTCTGAGAAATGAGGTTAACAAGAAGTGCAAGGAAGCGAAAGAAGAATGGTTGAAAGAGAAATGTGCAGGTATAGAGAATTGTCTGAAATTAGGAAAAGTAGACACAGCTTATCGAAGGATTAAGAATACTTTTGGGGAAAAGAAGACTAAGTGCTGTAATATTAAGGACACAAATGGAAAGCCTCTAACAGATAGGGAAGAAAAGGTTGAGAGATGGAAAACTTACATAGAGTGCTTGTATAAGGGAAAGGAGATTGAGAATCATGTGATGGAGGGGGAGGAGGAAATTGATGAGTATGCAAAAGGAGATTTAATATTGAGATCAGAATTTGACAGAGCATTGGAGGACTTAAGCAGGAGCAAAGCACCAGGCATATATGATACACCGATTGGGTTGCTACGCTGCATAGGAGATGAAGGTCTGATCAGGTTATTTCACTTGAGTGTAGGATTTATGAGACAGGTGAGGTACCACCTAATTTCAAGAAGAATGTTATTATCCCTATACCAAAGAAAGTGGGAGCTGACAGATGTGAAGATTACCGTACAATCAGCTTGATTACTCATGCTTCAAAAATCCTGTCTAGAATAATTTACAAGAGGATGGAAAGCCAGATAGAAACGGAGTTGGGTGAAGACCAGTTTGGTTTCAGGAGAAATGTAGGAACAAGGGAAGCTGTACTAAGTCTTAGGCTGATTTTGGAAGGTAGAATAAGGAAAAATAAGAGAACGTTCATGGCATTTGTAGACTTAAAAAGGCTTTTGATAAAGTTGATTGGACTAAATTGTTTGACATTTTGAAATCTATTGGAATAAAGTACATACTCATCAATTTCCTCCTCCCTTTCCATTGCATGATTCTCAGTCTCCTTTCCCTTATTACAAGATGGCGTCACAGTGAAAGTGTAGTGAAATAGCAGCTAGTGTAAATATTTGATAAAAGTGGTAAAATATTATAACAGAGGTTTAAAATCTATAAAGTTACTTTCCTTAGATCAAGTGTAATACGGAATATTGATAGTATTTAGAAATTCTTATTGATAATAATGTTCGTCTCACTTCACATAAATTTGCTGCTCGCCTCGCCAGTATACGAAATGTTATGGACTGAACGATCTAGTATCAGACGCAGATTCTCTTATGAATTCACTCGTATAAAACACTGTTACAAACGTCAAAAATCAATTCCCGACTACACAATCCTCCTTATTTACCTTAATACAGCCGAAATGAAACAATTTCTCACTTAGTACAATTTTGCATACGTCCCCCTTAAATTGCATTTTGTGACAATTTTGAATCTAAATTACATTTTGTAAGTATTTTCTATCTAAATTGCATTTTGTAAATATTGTCAATTCAAATAAAAGTACAGTAAGTATGTAGTTAGTTTGTCTATTAGATATATGTCATTGTTCTATTAGACTGTGGTGTGTGAGTGTGTCTGGTAGCAGTTGCATTGTTTATTAGTTATAGTTCATTGTTCCAGTAGACTGTGATGTGTGAGGGTGCATGTGAGTGTGCCTGTTGACAGACTGTTTTAGTGGTAGTATTTGTTGTTGGTGGAACTTAAGTTTTTTGTTAGTAGAGTTTTGGAATTTAATTGTTAGTACGGTAGAAGGTTAGTATTTTTGTTAGTAGAATTGCTCTACTTATTCTGAAAGGGAGTAGCAGCCTTTCAGAATAAATCAATTCTTTACTAGTCTTATAGACGGTTAAGATATTGATAATATAAGCCAATAATGGCTACACTGCGTCCTGCTGCACGGCTGAAAGCAACGGGAAACTACAGCCGTATGCTATTCCCGAGGATATGCACCTCTCTATGCATAATTACATGTGATGATGGCCTCCTCCCTTGTAAAATTTCAATCCGGAGGTAAACTAGTCCCCCGTTCGGATCTCCGGGTGGGGACTACTCGAGAGGGGGTTAACATCACAGAAGTGACAAAGAGGAAATCTGACATTCTACGGATCGGAGCGTGGAATGTTAGAAGTCTGCTAGGAAGTGGAAGGATAGAAAACTTAGAAAGGGAAATGGATAGGTTGAGGTTGGATTTGGTTGGGATTAGTGAAATGCGCTGGCAGGAAGAACAGGACTTTTGGTCAGGAGACTATAGGGTCATTAGCACTAAATCAAACAATGGCCAAGCAGGGGTTGGCCTCATATTGAGTAGGAAACTTGGACAGCGGGTGGAATATTATGAGCAATATAGTGAACGGATTATTGTAGCAAAAATCAATACAAAACCTACCTGCACTACAGTGGTACAAGTCTATATGCCTACCAGTCAAGCTGATGATGAGGATGTTGAAAAGGTCTACGAAGAAATAGACGAAATTCTGAGGTATATCAAGGGTGATGAAAATGTTATAGTAATGGGAGATTGGAATGCTGTGGTAGGAAAAGGGAGAGAAGGGAAGATAGTAGGAGATTTCGGATTAGGTGAAAGGAATGATCGAGGAAGCAGGCTTGTAGAATTCTGCACCGAGCATGAATTGGTCATAGCTAACACCTTATTCAATAACCATAATAGAAGAATATACACATGGATGAGACCAGGAGATACAGGGCGTTACCAAATCGACTTCATTATGGTCAAGCAGAGGTTTCGAAACCAGATTTTGGATTGTAAAACATATCCTGGTGCTGACATAAACTCTGATCACAATCTGGTTGTAATGAAATGCAGATTAAAGTTGAAGAAACTGAAGAAAAGTCAAAAGCCAAAAAGGTGGGCAATAGACAGACTGAAAGAGAAGGATGTAAACGAAAGATTCAAGAAGAGTATAAAGGAAGGACTAATGAATAGCCCTAAACAAACTTCAATTGCAGACGAATGGGCACTTTTGAAGAATGAAATAACAAAATCCGCAGAAGAAAACATTGGTAGGAAAGAAAGAATAGGTAGAAAACCGTGGATCACTCAGGATATACTAGAATTGATGGATGAAAGGCGGAAACACAAGAATCTAAGAGATGAAAAGGGGAAAGCAGAATACAGACGTCTGAGAAATGAGGTTAACAAGAAGTGCAAGGAAGCGAAAGAAGAATGGTAGAAAGAGAAATGTGCAGGTATAGAAAATTGTCTGAAATTAGGAAAAGTAGACACAGCTTATCGAAGGATTAAGAATACTTTTGGGGAAAAGAAGACTAAGTGCTGTAATATTAAGGACACAAATGGAAAGCCTCTAACAGATAGGGAAGAAAAGGTTGACAGATGGAAAGCTTACATAGAGAGTTTGTATAAGGGAAAGGAGATTGAGAATCATGTAATGGAAAGGGAGGAGGAAATTGATGAGGATGCGAAAGGAGATTTAATATTGAGATCAGAATTTGATAGAGCTTTGGAAGACTTAAGCAGGAACAAAGCACCAGGCATAGATGATATACCGATTGAGTTCCTACGCTGCATAGGAGATGAAGGTCTGATCAGGTTATTTCACTTGGTGTGTAGGATTTATGAGACAGGTGAGGTACCCCCTGATTTCAAGAAGAATGTAATCATCCCTATACCAAAGAAAGTGGGAGCTGACAGATGTGAAGATTACCGTACAATCAGCTTGATTACTCATGCTTCAAAGATCCTGTCTAGAATAATTTACAAGAGGATTGAAAGCCAGATAGAAACGGAGTTGGGTGAAGACCAGTTTGGTTTCAGGAGAAATGTAGGAAGAAGGGAAGCTGTACTAAGTCTTAGGCTGATTTTAGAAGGTAGAATAAGGAAAGATAAGAGAACGTTCATGGCTTTTGTAGACTTAGAAAAGGCTTTTGATAACGTTGATTGGACTAAATTGTTTGACATTTTGAAATCAATTGGAATAAAGTACAGGGATAGGAGGGTGATATACAATCTGTACAGAAACCAGACAGCAGTCATTCGAGTTGAAGGACATGAGAGAGAAGCTGGTATTCAGAAAGGTGTAAGGCAAGGCTGCAACTTATCACCCATACTTTTCAATCTTTACATTGAACAAGCAATTAAGGAAATTAGAGAAAAATTTAAAGTGGGAGTGAAGATTCAAGGAGAAATAATTTCAACTCTGAGATTTGCTGATGACATCGTCATCTTGGCCGACAAGCCTGAGGATTTGAATGAGTTTTTGAATGGTATGGACTCCGTCTTACGGAAAGAATTCATGATGAAAATAAATAAATGTAAAACAAAAATACTGGAATGCAGCCGAAATAAATCAGAAACCTCTATGGAGATCAAATTGGCAGGTGAAAAGCTGAAGGAAGTAGGAGACTTCTGTTACTTAGGAAGCAGAATAACCAGTGATGGACGAAGCAAAGAGGATATTAAAAGTAGGTTGGCTCAGGCAAAGAAAGCATTTCTACAAAAAAGGAATCTGCTGACATCGAATATAGATTTAGGTGTTAGGAAGTCATTTTTGAAAGCCTTTGTCTGGAGCGTGGCGCTCTATGGAAGTGAAACTTGGACTATTGGTGCAGCAGAAAAGAGGAGAATATATTTTTATGTAGCGAAAATTCGTTTTCTATTTTTAAAAGGTGTGTAGAACTAACAATTTAGGGTGCCAGATTCCACCCTCCCGTCACATGCGAGGCTTAAAAAAAGGCTTAAAACTCACCATTCTCCCGTTAATGCCATCCCATATTAATGTGCCCCGGTTTCACCCACCAAAAATATGGCAAGTCTACTTTTAAGCAACTTTCCGAGAAACAGATAACGAGATGACAGTACTCTTACTTAACGCAATGATGCCTGGCTGTTTGAAAAAGAGAATGAGGTGGGACATTCCTTTCATCATCTCGACAGCCAGTAGCCCGGGGTGAGTTTTGTGAGTAGTTTCTTCAGTTAATGTGTTTCTTTATTCTTACAAGGGGAGGATACGATGCTTGGGTCACCAATTCGAACCATCTTTAGTACACGTGTAGGACTTGACCTGGCCTATATCAGGTGCAAGTAGTAAGGTGCGCTTCTCAGCCGTTTCCGAGAAATTAATTAATTGCAATTACAGTGCGGTATCTATGTGCGTTGTACGCTAACAATTTCTCAATGAGCGCGTGGTGTAGTGGTAAGAGCCCTGATTCGTAAGCGCGGGATCAGTGCACGTCTGTGAACCGTTAGATACCCCGCAAGCAGTGACTCATACTATGGGCATGACGAATAGAATATAAAGTGTGATCTCTTCTCCCTCAATAGCATGTAATGAATACGGATCGGGTTGGCACTCGCCGCTACGCAGCGCTACAGTCGACTTGAGATTGTTGATTTCCACATATGTTTATGTGTTCATGTGCGATATATTAAGTATTTAATCGGTCGGAGTGTTTTGGTGGTGTTCTGTGCAAACGTTTATTGATATAAAAGTGCTTACACTATTACTTCATACAGTAGTATTAATACCTGAAATGCTATTGTAGGAAGCATTAACTGAAATGGAATGTAATTTCTTGTCGTGTGTTGACGTTATCTTCGTGTGTTAATTTTATTGTTATTTAATGTATGTAAACAGCAGTTAGCCCTTACATTTTCATGAGTGCTTAATGTGAGTAGTGATGATGCCTTGTGGGTAGATTATTAGCTTGGGAATAAACTAACCCCCAAGGGAAGATGATGAAGAAAAAGAAGTGGGTTTCGGACTGGAGAAAAAGGATGGAGAAATAGGACGAGAGTCCAAAAGAAGTTATATTTTTAACTTTAAGTATACTCAAAGGCAGCTGCCACTGCAAATCCGCTTTCCGATACCTAAAGTGGGTAGGGACTTGGGCGAAGCTAACAGGAAACGTAGCTGGAACTTGGGCTGTTCGCAAGAAAGCTGCTATAGCCCATTCCCTCTCAAGCATAAATACACCTACTATGGGGAAGGGTGGTGGTCTGGCAAGACAAAGAGTAACAGATTTATTGTGTATCTGTTCAAAGAAGTTTGTTTTTAAACAAGTATTTTGAAAAGTATAAATAATTTGAATAAGCCTTGATATTTTAGTTCTTGAAATTGTAGAATTTCTAAAGAGCGACCGAATGCTTACAAGAAGGATAGGAATAAAGCAATTATACCCTTGGGAATAATTTTGTTAAGTGTACCAATAGTTGCATTTAGAAATGACTAAGCTTTTGCCCAGCAAGGTGCCGACTAAAAGTTTAGACAATGAGAAACACTTAAATTTTGAAAAACCAACCATAAGCGGTAGAGAGAATCTCCACAACCAGGAAGCTGGCGTTGCGAGCTATGCTTGCCTTACTGGCCAGTTAGAATTAGCTATTAAAGCTAAGAGAGTCTTTACTAAGTTGATAACTAAGAGTTCTTGCTCAAATGCAACAAGTGGTGAAAACCTTATCAATGGATTTATTTTTATTAAAGAGGGCATAAACCTAGGAAGAGTCAAGGAAGACAGGATATTGCCTAACCGTTATGATAGAGAAATGATAAAGCAAAAAAACAAATCTTAATTTATTTAACAATGTAAAAGGAAGTGGTTTATGTAACAAACATATAATTTTGATTTTTATAAACAATTGGGGTCGCAGACCTCCGAAAACATCTAAAGCTTGCGCCAGGCAATTGACAATTCTTTTGGTTTTAAACCTTTTATATGCTTTAAAATCTTCGTAAGATTTAGAAATGTAGTTGATATTAACAATAGGAAATTTAAATATAATTGACGTAATTAAGGTTAACCAATAAATCAAGTACAAGATGTGTACTTTAAGGATTTCTAGATAAGTATCTTAGAAATATGAACAAATAACAACTTCGAAAGTAACAACAACAAAACAGGAAGAATGAAATAGAAGTTTCTATAACTTCTTGTATTGATACAGAAATACTTGGGTAGATTATATTAATAGGGCAGGTCACTTATTGTAAAACCTGAAGAGAAAAATTGAAAGGAAGTTTCTAGAACTCCTATGTTTAAGTAGGGATCACGAGAAAAATGGGGCAAATTTCCCTTTCGTGAAACCTAGAGATAACTCACTTTTGAGTAGAAAGAATTTTATCCCCTAATTAGAAGGGAGAAACAATATAATTTAAGGCGTGTACTAGACACGAAGTTTTACAGACATTAATTCGTTATACGTGGAACAAGTAAAGAAGGGCACTTATTGAGAGTGACACCTCATTGAAAAAAGACCTAAAGTAACAATTTTATAATTTTAGTTTGTTAGTAAAGGGTTTGGGAAAGATCAAATGGGATTGAGGAAGAGTGTTCATGGCCGTAATTATTGTACTCGGACGAGCGCGACGCGGATGAAAGTTGAACAGGCACTGTTTTCACTATAGTCTGTTGATATAGTTGAAAGGTTCACTGTAGCAGCCCAAAAGGTTGATAGCAAAGAAAGTTATTGCAATGGTGGAAAATAACTAGTTACACTAGATTTGCGAGAGTCTATTGCTTGAAAAACTTGTAGGTTATAGTTGAATGCACCAGAAAAATCCCAACGGAGGAAGAAAAATTAGATATTGAATATCAGTTCATAAGGAAGATTCCTTATTTTGAAAAAGTACTCCCATATGAAGTGGAAAATACATGACAGTATAACTGGTAGATAGAGTGTAGATTCTGGAAGGTTCCAGAGCAATGATGAGTTGTTTAAATTGGGCAGAGAATCCCTCGGCGGAAAGCTAGATTATATAGACAGTGGGTATTTTAGATATATCCCTCGATGTCAGATAGCATCTCAGAAAATCTTTCATTGTGAAAGTTAGACTTGATAGTTTGAGTTTGATCACGAAGATATCTTGAAAGCAGTTATTTTATCACACAGCAACTTTATCTATAAAATCCAAATAAAAGCACTAAGTCTTTTAAAAGCGATAAGAATGTGGTTAAAACATGAAGTCGGTACTTATCTTTGCTTCATGAAGAAGATGATGTTGCTGTTGACGGTTGATTCTAAAACTCGAACCTGGCATCGAATTCAAAAGTTTGCCTCTTGAGTAGAGGAGGCGAGCTTTAGTTAAGCTCCAACTGACTGGTTTGCCTTCCGACGTACAAGTGAGACCCGCTCAACGGAGCGCGAAGGGACCAGGGAAGGGAAAAAGAGTGGGGGTAGGAGACAAAAGGAATACATATAAGAATAGCCAACATTGAAATGTTAATATCTCTTGATGAAATGGTCTTCAAAGAGTTGATAGAAGGCGTCACTAGCGCAGCCTGGTGGGTGAAAAAGTAGACGAAGTTCTCTTGATCACGGAGATGATAGCTGGCGATAGCGACGAGATCTGGTGGCTAGATTGGTAAGGAAGTCCTCTTGTACAGGGAAGAATTGAGGAACTTCAGAGATTCGCTGCTAGATGACGCTAGGTGGGTCATGGAAGATATATATCTAGAACAGACTTACAGGTGGTGTGAGAGACATATATCAACAAAGAGAAATCAGGAGATCACTGTTGTTTGCGAAAAAAAGGAAGGGATGAACTAAAGCAAAGAGAAGCAAAAGCTTACTCTGTCTTACCGTGTATTCCAAAGAATACACCACCTTGCTCTTTTGTACCAGGATGCAGATCTAGCTATGGGGACTGTAAAGAGGTCAGACGGTTATTCAAACCTCCTAAAGATAAGGAACGTTTTATCAAGCGCAAAGGGGCCATACCAGGGAAGGATAGGGAACTTACTGAAAAGTCCTACATCTGTGATGCTCACTTTTCAGAAGATTTAACACTTTCAGTCCTCAGAATATTGTACTTACACCAGTCATCCTTGGGGCATAGAAAATTCATAGGCATCTCATCCGAGGACAGTTTATGGAAATAGATGGCCCATATTGCTTTTCGCATTGCATCTATACTACTGTTATTTTCCCTTATTGCTTTTCCATAGAATACTTGAAAGGAATCAATTTCCTTTTGAGTAAGTCTTCCTTTACCTCCCAAGGTTTTTCCATCGTCTAGACGAACACCTTTCGTTTCTTTCAGTAGTAGACGGAGCCGTACTCCAACCCTCTTCTGAATATGGCCCACACATTCAAGTTTCTCAATGTTACATTCGTATGGTTTGGATTCCTGCACACATTTGAAAGATGAGGAATCACCATCACCTAGATATTTGGTGTATCTAACACCATATTGTTCTTGGGAACGACAATACATTTCAACCACAGCATCCGACTCCATCCAACCACTTGATCCTGTATAATGTTTCTCAACCCACTCTTTCTCAGCTGTAGGGTCAACTGAAGGTTTTCTAGTTGAACATTGGTGTCAATATTTAGAGTTCATTTGTACGTCTAATACGAGGTACGTTCAAAAAGTAAGTTCCGTTTGGTAATAAAATTAAATTGTGTACAGATACAGAAAAAATATTTATTGCACAACTTTCTACACCTCTTAAACTACTTTTCCACATAACTGCCGAACTTATGCTGGCATTTGTCATAGCGTGGCACAAGTTTTTGGATACCTTCTTCATAGAAGTTTGCCGCCGACAGTAAACGAGAGTGAAGACTCCCCTGTAAGATATCCTACCGTTTGGCCACCACTGTTAGGCAAATTGCGTAAGTGTCAAGAGAACTCCTAAACGTTATCACCATCAGGTCTTGCTCCTGCTTCCACATTGCCTCTACGTAAAACACAAATAAATGTCTAAAACTTAGTGGCTATAGGGTAAGAAAGAACACTCGAAAAGAAGAACGTATGGTAATGTTGTGCTCTGTTGGTAGAAGTATCCATTTACCCGCAGCAAAAGCACTCCAATTCGTATTTGTTGAAATGATTCGAGCGCAGCCAACAATACTGTAGGTACGGTAGTGATTAAAGCTATTTGGATCTGATGATACTCGCTTGTCGAGAGAAACACGTCATCCCCTAGTCCGTAACAATATATATGAATCGTAATCACATGTAATTTTTTTAGGTTATTTCCAATATTGTCACAACTAGTGGGGCGTGATTATTATTATCATCTCCCTGCTACAGCTTTTGAATGCTCACAAGTTTATAGACCTAAGCATGATCCACGTATTGCCTTTTCAGAGAATCACAAATAGACAGCAATATGATGGTAAGCACCGCGATCAGAACTTGGCATTACATCATCGATTGGCACAGTTCTCTTCTCAGTAAATATTAGTTACTAACTCAAGGAATGTAAGAAATTCCTCTCGGCACGCCACAATGCGGAGGTAGATTTCACCGGGCAAACTAGGGGGTAGGCTATAATAGGCAAAATATGCAGGTTTTCGTAGACGATCAGGTCTCATTTATTGCTAGAAAGTATTTGACAATTGGAGCTTAATTAACTTATTTTTTCGTCTTTCTATGCACATTTTTAACATGTTATTGTCTTATGGGGACGGTAACCTCCTTGTCATTTGGGGTCCATTTTTAGCCTATTTTCATTTATAAAAAAAGGCTTATTAGATCACCTTTTGTCCGTGTGTCTGGCTGTGTGTGTGTGTGTGCGTGTGTGTGTGGGATGCTGTGAGTGATAGTGTGTTTCACGAATACAACATGGCGCTGTGCGTAATATTTCACCAGCATTCAATATCTCCAAAACTTTTACCGATATCACCCTGAAATATTGTACGGTGATAAAGGAAACTACTAGAAGTTCACCTATGTGAATTTTGAAAACCTCGTAACTACAAAACCAACATGGCGGCCAAGCGAAGTTGCGACTTTAAATAGACGTTTCTCGCGATTTAACCAACCAAACGCAATGAAACTTGGTACAGTATATGTTTATAGACATTGTAATGCACCAACATCCAACATCGTTCAATTGTTTGCATAACCTCAAGATGGCGGCTGTGCGAAATATTTCCTCGGCATTCTATCTCTCTGAAACTATTAGCGATATCACCCTTAAATTTTGTACGGAGATAAAGGGCACAACTGGAAGTTCATCTATAAGACTTTCAAAAACGGGTTAAGGGAGGATGTAGGTGAAATTTTCATGAAAATGTTATTATTTTTATTTTCTGTAAAACTTGTATGTAGTTTCAAGATTATAATCCCAAAGTTTCATTGCTGTATTTCAATTCTAAGGGGGTCAAAAAAATCGAAACGTTATGGCGCCACGCCCCCTATTTTGCTGTCAGCAGCACAGCCGGACAGGAATCCGTATATATCTTGCCACTCTGAGCATCATTGCGAGGAAATGATTGATGCTATTGTTCGGAAGGCTGTGGACAAGATTGCGGGTGTTCCGGCTCTTTGTTGTTGAGTAACCATAGATACCACGGGGTTAATAACTGTGTGTTACCTGTGATAAGCGTTTCTGTCGAATATTTTTTTCCAGTTGTTGATTAGGCTACTGGTTTTTAACGTAAATATGGGGAGAATAAGTGGTAGAGTGTTTAAGAGTGGAAAGGAATAGGATTCAAGGTGCAGGTACCGGTACAGTGAAGGGAATCGTCCCGCAAATTTTGAATTGGAGTGTATCTACAAAAAAAAACTACAAAAAAAACAGTGAGGGTATTTTACCTGACATTAGCTCTGAAGAAACTTCTAATAGTTGTTTCAGATTAATAGAATCGAACTACTTACTTAGTTATTGAGGTTTAAAGGGGCTGAACTACGAGGTCATCTGTGAAGCAATTCATAACAATGTACGTGTGCCAATTGTGGTTCAAAGTCTATGAAATTGCACGATGATGGTACAGAAAGGATTGGCATCATTAGAACAGTACATGTAGTTTATGAGAAGTGCAAGGCAGACAGTAAGTTTAAAGCATCCCTTATAAACAAATAGGTTTATGATGCGTAGGTGTGGGAAGGGGAGCTGATTTATTTTGTGGCTTGATAAATATGCCACCGCCTGTCAATAGGTTTACAAATCTCAACACAAGATTGCTAATTTCCTTGGAAGAAGTTGCCAAAACAAACTTACTAGCAGCAAAGGAACTAGTAGAAGCAGAAGATGATGAGAAGTATGGATATGGCCTGCACTGAACTCTTCAGCTCTAGGCATTGCATTGTAATATGAAGATAAAACTTCAAATTAAGTTTCCCGAAAATGACATTCTTTCACTTATAAGGTGCATTTTCTCAGACACTACTGCATATAAAGCAACCAAACTTGGTAGTCTCCTTCTAAATAGGACTGTGCACAATCCTGTGCACCAGAATTTTAATTTTTGGCCTATTATAGAAGTGATGATATGGATTAGAACATTTTTATGCAGATTTTTTTGCAATAATATTTTTTTATTTTTTATTTGAGCAATTTAAAAGATACCAAAATTCTGTTGCACAGGATTTTAAATTGAGCCATTTTAAATCTGTGATAAAAATATCAGAAACAAATACCCAGTAGTTCTGCAGAAAATGCACCTTAAAATATTCAGGAAGGGTACAATTTTTATTTTTTTCTATTAAGATTCTATGTTAATATTGAGTTAAAAATGCAATGCAACATCAAGCAGCATGTTGACAATAACCATACAAAATATGAACTAAATATCTCTAAAAATGTAGAAGTTATGGACATTTATCTACGGCCATGTTTTTTACCTACGTCCTCCCTTAACTACAAAACGAATATGGCGGCCAAGCGAATTTGAAAATTTTAAATAGACCTTTCTCGCGATTTAATGATTCAAACTCAATGAAACCTGGTACGGGAAATATTTATACACATTATAATGCACTGGATTTGAATTTAGTTCATTTGTTTACATAACCTCAAGATGGCGGCTGTGCAAATTTTAAAATTAAGCTTTTATTTCTTGTGTCGTAATCATGCGATCGAAGTGAAAGTTTGAATAATGAACCTAAGCAATAATTTTCCTTTAATGGTATATGACTCTATGGCATATACATATTACAATCCAACATGGTGACCATCCGAAATATTTAGATGGATCTCAATATCTACGAATCTATTACAGCAATCAAACTTAATTTTCCAATGGTCATAGGGTCTATGAACATAAGTTCACCTATAGGACTTTCAATAGCCTGGTGATCACCAATCCAACATGGCGGCGACGTGAAGTATAAATATTCACATGGTCGTTTCTCGCAATTTTACCATCCGAGTGCAGTGACTCTTGGTAGAGTAAATTCTTATACAAATGTTAATCCACTAGCATCTAATTTTTTCAATTGTTTCCATAACCACAAGATGGCAGCTGTGCGAAATTTTTAAATCTCGTTTTAACTTCTTGTGTCCTAATCATGCGATTGAAGTTTGAATACTACACGTGCACAATAATCTTCATGTAACAGTACATAACTCTAAGACCTACTGGTGTATTCTTTGGAATACACGGTATGATAGAGTAAACTTTTACTGCTCTTTGGTGTAATTCTTTCTTTCCTTCTTCTCAAACACCAACAGTGATCTTCTATTTTCTCCTTGCTGTTTATGGTTTTCATGTTACTTGTGAGTCTGTTCTAGATATATATCTTCCATGACCCACCTAGCGTCATCTAGCAGCGAATCTCTGAAGTTCCTCAATTCTTCCCTGTTCAAGAGGACTTCCTTATCAATCTGGCCACCAGATCTCGTCGCCATCGCCAGCTATCTTCTCCGTGATCAAGAGAACTTCGTCTACTTTTTCACCCACCAGGCTGCTCTAGTGTTGCCTACTATCAACTCTTTATAGACCATTCATCAAGAAAAAAAATTATTTTTGTAAAGTTGTCTATTCTGATATGTATTCCTTTTGTTTCCTACCCCCACTCTTTTCCCTTCCTTGGTCCCTCTGTGCTTCGCTGAGCGTGTCTCACTTGTACGTCGGTTGTCGACTCAGTCAGTTGAAGCTCAACTAGAGCTAGTCTCCTCGACTCAAGAGGCAATCTTTTACTTCCACGCCATGTTGGAACTTTAATCTCAACCGTCAAAGGGAACTTCACCTTCGCCATGAAGCAAAGATAAGTACCGACTTCAGGTTTTAACCTCATTCTCATCGTCTTTTAATAGCTACATGCTTTTAATGATCATTTTATAGGCAGTGTGAGATTACTATATTTGGGGCAATAATCATCCTTCGCGGGATTTTCCATGTTGAGCTTTGGTTTGTCTAAGCCGATCTTAATAGAAAGCAGCATTTCTTATGCTTATTAAATGAGAGATCTTCTCACAATGTGGGATACCATTGAATTACCCACTGTCTATAAAATACTTAGCTCGTTCCACCGCTGGAATAACTTTGGCCCTATTCTTCAGTCAGGATTGCTCTGGAACCTTCCAGAATCTGCTCTCTATCTACCAGTCATACCGTCATGTATTTTCCACTCACATGTGGGAATATTTTTCAAACTAAGGAATCTTTCTTATGAATTACTGATCAATAGCTAAATTTTCTTCCTCCGTTGGGATTTTCTCTGGCGCATTTAACGATAATCTACAACTTTCTCAACCAATAGACTCTCGCCTATCTAGTGTAACTAGTTATTTTCCATACTTGCAATAACTTTTTTTGCCATAAACTTTTGTGTTACTACAGTGAACTTTTCGTCCATTTCAACAGACTGTAGTGAAAAACAGTGTTTGTTCATTATTTCAACCGCGTCGCGTTCGTCCGATTATTATAAATACGGCCATGAACACTTATCCTCAACCCCATTTGATCTTTCCCAAACCTCTTACTAACAAACCATAATAATAAAATTGTTACTTTAGTTCTTATTCAATGAGGTGTCACTCTAAAGACGTGCCCTCCCTTTTTTGCTTATATCACAAATTAATGTCTGCATAACTACGTGTCTGGTACACGTCTCAAATTATCTTGTTTCTCCCTTCTAATCACGGAATACAATTCTTTCATCTCATAAGTGAGTTATTTCTAGGTTTCACGAAAGGGAAACTTGCCCCATTTGTCTCGTGATTCCTACTTAAACATAGGAGGTCTAGAAACTTCCTTTCGATTTTCTCTTCAGGTTTCACAATAAGTGACCTGCCCCATTTGCATGATCCAACCAAGTAATTCAGCTTTAATATAAGAAGTTATAGGAACTTCTATTTTATTCTTCCTGTTTTTTGTTGTTGTTACTTCCGAAGTTGTTACTCTTTCTAAGATATTTACCTAGAATTTCTTAAAAGTACACAACTTGTACTTGATTTATTGTCTAACTTTAATCACTTTAATTGTCTTTAAATTTTTCATTTTATCTTCGCCATTTCCAAATCTTGCGAGGATTTTATAACATACAAAAGGTTTGAAACCAAAAGAATTGTAAATTGCCTGGCGCAAGCTTTAGATGTTTTTCGGAGGTCTGTGACCCCATTTGTTACAAAATCTAAATTATATATTTGTCAAAAAACTATTACCCAACATTTTTAAATAAATTCAATCGTTCCTTTTTGCTTTATCATTTCTCTGACATAACGGTTAGGCAAGATCCTGTCTTCCTTGACTCTTCTCACTTAATGCAAATAAATCTCTTGATAAGGTTTTCACCACTTGTTGCATTTGAGCAAGAACTCTTAGTTGGTAACTTAGTAAAGACTCTCTTAGCTTTAATAGCAAATTCTAACTGGCCAGTAAGGCAAGCATAGCTCACTACGCCAGCTTCCTGCTTGTGGAGATTCTCTCCAACACTTATGGTTGTTTTTTCAAAATATAAGTGTTTCTCCTTGCCTAAACTTTTAGTCGGCTCCTTGCTGGGTAAAAGCTTAGCCATTTCCAAATGCAACTATTGGTACACTTACCAAAATTATTCCCAAAGGTATAATTGTTTTATCCCTATCCTTCTTGGAAGCATTTGGTCGCTCTTTAGGAACTCTACGATTTCGAAAACAAAAAATATCGAAACCGATTCAATTATTGGCATTCTTCAAATTACTTGTTCAAAAACAAACTGAACAGATACACCATAAATCTGTTACTCTTTGTCTTGCCAGACCATCACCCTTCCCCATAGTAGGCATATATATGCTTGAGAGGGAATACTCTAAAGCCACTCTCTTGCAAACCGCCCAAGTTCTAGCTGCGTTCCCCGTTAGCTTTGCCCAGGTCCCTACCCACTTTAGGTATCGGAGAGCGGATTTGCAGTGGCAACCGCCTTTGAGTACATGTAAAGTTAAACTTATAACATTTGTAGGACTCTCCTCCTATTTCTCCAGTCCGAAACCCATCTCCTTCTCTTTATCATCTTCCCTTGGGGGTTAGGTTATTCCCAAGCTAATAATCTACCCAAAATTTGGTGCCGAATCCCGGGAGAGTCCATTCATGACATTTTCCATTTTTTTCAAGGGTTATTTGATAATATTTTGCAAATTATTAATATCTTCTTTGAATCTTTCAGCTATAACTACATTGTGCAAAGCCTGTGAAGTGGAAAGAGGCCGCTCCTGTCTCCTTTGGTGTGCCCCTTTCTTTCAACTTATTTGCTGCTGCCAGCCTGACAGCATTTACAAGGTTCCACAGTTTCGTAAGTTATACTTTAATTTACCTACTTTGTCATGGCTCCTACTGAAAAGGATAAGGATGAAAAACTTACTTCTAAACGAGCATCCTATAAAGGGCAAATTACCCGATTCAGAAAATACATCAAAGAGCTAGATCCCTCAGAAGCTCATTTAGATTTGTTGAAACATCGTGTAAAGGATTTTGAACGTTCATATGAAAATTATTGTAACATCCAAACTGAAATAGAAACTTGTATGCTTAATCAAACCGAAGATCGAGTCGAAGTAGAAAACCAATATTACGAAGATATAGGTTCTGCTTTCAAAATAATACGCCAACTCGAAGAAGAAAAAAGACGGCTCTGTTCTTGGTTCCCTTCACGAACAACAAACTTCTTTTCGTGATGGTACTCACAAGCCCAAACCAATTCTACCTAAGATTGATTTACCCCACTTCTCTGGAGACGAATCTACTTGGGATTCTTTCTATGAATTATTTTGCTCTCTTGTTCATGACAATGAAGTCATTCAAGTCATCTACAAGTTTCATTACTTGAGATCTATCCTCCGAGGTCAAGCTCTGCATAGTTGAAGCAGTCCCTTTAAGTGCCGAAAATTACCCCATTGCCTTTAACTTATTGAAAGAAAGATACGGAAATTTACGGTTACGTATTCAACGCCATATGAAGGCTCTATTTAACTTGCCTGCGTCACAGCACATTGTACAACTAAATCGAGGGAATGTGTACCGCAAGGAACATAAATCGCACATTTATTCAGTTCTAATATTTTGGCTTGAAGACCCTGAAACTTTCCAGACATGTTTGGTGCGTTGTCATAGGACTGTCCTCTACAATCTTGAATTTCTGTGACGAAGTTCACAGTTTGAGTTTTCAAACTTTCTCCAGTATTACCTTCTATTTCAGAATTTATTTGACTCCCCCCCCCCCCCAAAAAAGAAACTTTTTTTCATTTTTAGGTGCATTTTTTTCATTTTTGGGGGGCCCCTTTGAGCCGGGACCCCCAGGCAATTGCCTTATGGTTAATCCAGCACTGTGTGTATAATATTTAACGTGCCACGGCTCACACGGCTCCCACGCTCCCTCAAATGCCAACTGACTGCGCCAGGATTCAATCCTGCAAGCGTGGGAACATCAGGCAAGAATGCTATCGCTGATAACCTGTGTTCCTATGGTGACTACACGATGAGTATCGTAGCTTCCTTAATGACGTCTAGTCTAAATTCGGCGGCTTCGGTGGCGTAGTGGGTAGCATGCTGAGCTTCTATGTCCAAGGCCACGGGTTCAAACCCAGCCAAAGTCGTCGGATTTTTTAAGAGCGTTAAAATCCTTCAGTATGCCTTCCTTCGGAGGAGAAGTAAAGCCGGCGGTCCCATGTCATAGATTTATGGCATGAAAAAGAGCCTTCCACTAACTGCACTTGTGTGAAGTCAAAAATTTTAGGTTAGATTTGATAACGATATATTACAGTAGTTCCAACGTTCATCACCGGACGCTGGTTGCGATGGCATCTAGTAGTAGCGAAGTTCACAGCTAGGTGTCGTGGACGGTAGTATTTAGTAGCGAAAGTGCCTAGTCAAAAAAGAAAACTATGAAGAGGAAAAGAAGGTTGTGGGTGAGGAATTGGATATCAAAAAGAGAATACGAGGGAATGCACGCTAAATTATTGCAAAATTCAGAATTATTCAGAAGATTCTAAAGCGTACAAGAACTTTTTAAGAATGAACAAAAATGACTATGATTATATTTTGGCCAAAACTACCCGCAGGATCAGCAAAAGGGATCACCCGCTACGACTGTGCCTTCAAATTTCTGTCTCTGTATTCTTTCCGAGTACAATTCAAAGTTTCTGGATGGGCTTCAATATTTTCAATTAATGTTATTGTTTTTCGCGACTCCACACAAATTCAGCCATATTCAAACACTATAGTTAACAACAAACAAAAAACCCCAGCAATCCACCACTGACTCTACATAGAGCACTTTCCAATATTCAACCCAACGAATGGAGCTAGACTGGTATCTATCTATCTATCTATCTATCTATGCGTTGTTTCAGGGGCGAGGGCGGGCCGTCGGCTAAACAAGTAGCTCTTTGGCCGTAGGGTAAAGTAAATTGAGAGAAAAAATTTAAGTGGGAGGGGAGTGTGCTATGGCACACGTATATTAAAGTGGGAGGGGAGTGTGCTATGGCACACGTATATTAAAGTGGGAGGGGAGTGTGCTATGGCACACGTATATTAAAGTGGGAGGGGAGTGTGCTATGGCACACGTATATTAAAGTGGGAAGGGAGTGTGCTATGGCACACGTATATTAAAGTGGGAGGGGAGTGTGCTATGGCACACGTATATTAAAGTGGGAGGGGAGTGTGCTATGGCACACGTATATTAAAGTGGGAGGGGAGTGTGCTATGGCACACGTATATTAAAGTGGGAGGGGAGTGTGCTATGGCACACGTATATTAAAGTGGGAGGGGAGTGTGCTATGGCACACGTATATTAAAGTGGGAGGGGAGTGTGCTATGGCACACGTATATTAAAGTGGGAGGGGAGTGTGCTATGGCACACGTATATTAAAGTGGGAGGGGAGTGTGCTATGGCACACGTATATTAAAGTGGGAGGGGAGTGTGCTATGGCACACGTATATTAAAGTGGGAGGGGAGTGTGCTATGGCACACGTATATTTAAGTGGGAGGGGAGTGTGCTATGGCACACGTATATTAAAGTGGGAGGGGAGTGTGCTATGGCACACGTATATTAAAGTGGGAGGGGAGTGTGCTATGGCACACGTATATTAAAGTGGGAGGGGAGTGTGCTATGGCACACGTATATTAAAGTGGGAGGGGAGTGTGCTATGGCACACGTATATTAAAGTGGGAGGGGAGTGTGCTATGGCACACGTATATTAAAGTGGGAGGGGAGTGTGCTATGGCACACGTATATTAAAGTGGGAGGGGAGTGTGCTATGGCACACGTATATTAAAGTGGGAGGGGAGTGTGCTATGGCACACGTATATTAAAGTGGGAGGGGAGTGTGCTATGGCACACGTATATTAAAGTGGGAGGGGAGTGTGCTATGGCACACGTATATTAAAGTGGGAGGGGAGTGTGCTATGGCACACGTATATTAAAGAGATAAGTGACGCTACTGGCGCAGAGGTCACCGCGACCCAGGAAGCCCCCCAGAGAAAAGGCCCCCCACCACACCCCACCAAGGAGTACCCCCCCCCCCCCCCCCAAACAATCCCCGTTTATTGAACAAAAATATATACAGATATACAAGGTGTGGGTAAAATACAAAGTAAATATAAACAGTGGCTGTGTGGTTCTTTACACAGTTAAATAAAAGTCCAAATGTTCTTAAAATGTTCGTCCTAGAACGGGGGAAAAGAAAACAAGATACATGAACATAAAAATTGAAGGAAAAGTCAAAACATAGTCTAGACTGGTCTAGCTAGGGCACCCAAATACTGTTTACACCGCAGAGTCAGCTGGCCCTAGCTAGAGCTTACTAACTAACTAAAGTGTGTTATTTCATTATCACGGCCGGGCAGTGGTCGTGCCGTCGGCTAAACGAGTAGCCCTTAGGTCATAGAAAAGGAGATGATAGTATGAATAAAGAAAATAATTGATCGAAAGGTATGTGTCGTACATGTGTAGTACTGATAAAAACAAATCTGTTTTTGTGTTTTCAGCTGACGGTGCAGTGGAGCAGTGATACCAACTCCACCAAACCCCACATTATTCGCTCCCTTAGCTCTCACAGCTCTAGACACACTCGTGTGTAAAATTTTTGTAGTAAACAACTTGAAACATTTTGATTGACTGTTCAAATACAATAGTGCACTCTGGAGTTAGATTTTTGTACTAATCCACTTTAAAATTTTGATTGGCTGTTAAATACTATATAGCCAACATAAAGGCAGAATGGCCACCATGATACACATTTAATACGTTCCCATCGATATCAATTAAAGAATCGATGCCACTTTCCTTGTCAAGTAAAGCGGGCAACGCCGTTAATAAGTACATTGTGTTACTGTATTCTTTTAATATTGTGTAGTGTTTGTAAATTATGTACCCCATTTGCCATCGAGGTTGACACCTCATCTATATTATATTATTATTATATACCGTATATAAAGCACAAAGTTTGTCTGTCTGTTTGTCTGTTACGTATACAAATCTACACCGTTTCACCGATCTGAACCAAAATTTGTATGCTTACCCTTTGGAACCTTGCGGGTAACCCTGTCAACTTTAAATTTCGGACAGACCACCCCATTCCCTGCATTTAAGCCCTTTTGCTAAAATCTACACCGTTTCACCGATCTGAACCAAAATTTGTATACTTACCCTTTGGAACCCTGCGGGTAACACAGTTCACTTAAAATTTCGGACAGACCACCCCATTCCCTGCATATAGGCCCTTTGGTCCAAATCTACACCGTTTCACCGATCTGAACCAAAATTTGTATACGTACCCTTTGGAAACCTGCGATTAACACTGTCTGCTTGAAATTGTGGACAGACCACTCCATTCTCTGCATTTAGGCCCTTTGGCCCAAATCTACACCGCTTCACCGATCTCAACCAAAATTTGTATATTAACCCTTTGGAACCCTGCGAGTAACACTGTCCACTTAAAATTTCGGACAGACTATCCCACTCCCTGCCCTTTGGCACAAATCTACACCGTTTCACCGATCTGAACCAAAATTTGTGTACTTACCCTTAGGAGCCCTGCGGTTAACCCTGTCCACTTGAAATTTTGGACAGACCACCCCATGCCCTGCATTTAGGCCCTATTTCACAAATCTACACCGTTTCACCGATCATAACCAAAATTTGTATACTTACCCTTTGGAACTCTGCGAGTAACACTGTCCTAGGGGCCGATAACCTCGATGTTAGGCCCCTTAAAACAACAACAACAACAACAACAACAACAACATCACCATCATCATCAAGTAACACTGTCCACTTACAATTACGGACACCACTCCATTCCCTGCATTTTGGCCCTTTGGTCCAAATCTACAACGTTTCACCGATCAGAATCAAATTTCATATTCTTACCCTTTGGTACCTTGCGAGTAACACTGTCCACTTAAAATTTCGGACAGACCACCCCACTCCCTGCATTTAGGCCCTTTGGCACAAATCTACACCGTTTCACCGATCTCAACCAAAATTTGTATACTTACCCTTTGGAACCCTGCGAGTAACACTGTCCGCTTAAAATTTCGGACAGACCACCCCATTCTCTGCATTTAGGCCCTTTGTTCCAAATCTAGACCGTTTCACCGATCTGAACCAAAATTTGTATACTTACCTTTGGAACTTTACGAGTAACAATGTCCACTTAAAATTTCAGACAGACCACCCCACTCCCTGCATTTAGGCCCTTTTTCACAAATCTACACCGTTTCACCGATCTGGACCAAAATTTGTATCCTTACCCTTTGGAACCCTTCGAGTAACACTGTCTACTTACAATTTCGGACAGACCACCCCATTCCCTGGGGGCCGCGTGGTGCAGTCGGTAGAGGCGCAGAGCTTCTAACTGAAAGGGAGTGGGTTCGATCCCCACCCAAGTAGTGGATTTTAGAAACAACACTTCCACTTTCGGATACGCAAATGGCCCTGGGGTTCACTCAGCCTACACCAGAAGTGAGTACCAGGGTAATTCCTTGGAGCAAAGACGGCCGGACGTGGAGCTGACAACTCCATCCCATCTAGTGCCGATGTCACACAAAGTGGAAGCCTCTACCTTCCACTACTCCCAGGACCTCCATAGCCTGTAGAGAGAGAGAGAGAGAGAGAGAGAGAGAGTACCCCATTCCCTGCATTTAGGTCCTTTGGCACAAATCTACACCGTTTCACCGATCAGAACTAACATTCGGATACTTACCCTTTGGTACCCTGCGAGTAATACTGTCTGCTTGAAATTGCATACAGACCACTCCATTCCCTGCAATTAGGCCCTTTGGCCCAAATCAACACCGTTTCACCGATCTCAACCAAAATTTGTGTATTTACCCTTTGGAACACTGCGACTAACACTCTCTGCTTGAAATTGCGGAGAGGCCACTCCAACCCCTGCTTTTAGGCCGTTTGGCACAAATCTACACCATTTCACCGATCTGACCCAAATTTGACATACTTACCCTTTGGAACCCGACGAGTATCACTGTCCACTTTAAATTTCGGACAGACCACCCCTTTCCCTGCATTTAGGCCTTTGGGATAAATCTACACTGTTTCACTAATCCGAACCAAATTGTTTATAATTACCCTTTGGAACCCGACGAATAGCACTGTCGACCTGAAATTTCGGACAGACCAATCTATTCCCTGCATTTAGGCCCTTTGGTACAAATCTACACGGTTTCACCGATCGTAACCATATTTTACATACTTACCCTTTGGAACCCGATGAGTAACACTGTCCACTTGAAATTTCTGACATACCACTCCATTCTCTGCATTTAGCTCAGGAATCCCTCAGGGTTGCCAGCTTCCTAACTCACCAGCCATGAGCCATTGAGGGTGTACCAGAAGCAGGGCTGGCATGCGAAATTAAATTCATGGCTATGGGGACGAAAATAATTTAATTTCGCCGTAAGCGCGATATTCGGGAGCGAAATGATAATGATTGTCGGCGCGTAATTAAATCAAAGCGAAACTTAATTCGAAGCGAAATTAATTTCGTTCCAGACTTTTAATTTCGCTCCCGGCGCGAAATTAATTTCGTTCCACACTTTTAATTTCGCTCCAGGCGCGATATTAATTTCGTTCCAGACTTATAATTTCGCTCCCGGCGCGAAATTAATTTCGTTCAACACTTTTAATTTCGCTCCAGGCGCGATATTAATTTCGTTCCAGACTTATAATTTCGCTCCCGGCGCGAAATTTATTTAGTTCCAGACTTATAATTTCGCTCCCGGCGCGAAATAAAATTCGTTACAGACTTAATTTCGCTCCCGAGGCGAAATAAAATTCCCAAACGGCATTAAGTTTCGCTCTCCGACGTGTATTTAAAATGCATGAAACATTTAATTTCGTTGTTGAAATTAAAATACTGTATATTCGTTTCGAGAGTTAAATAATATTCTGTACGATGTTCAAAGTCCTGACGTCTGTCTGTTAGGTAGTCAGCCCGAAGGCTGGTTGGATCCTCAAAAAGTACCGCCGGTAGGTTATGTGGTTAGATACCCACAAAAACTCAAGGCAGCGCTATAGTGAGGCGTACTAGACAAGAAGGGGGGTGAGGTAGTTTGCCATTGCTTTCCTCACTGAGTCAGCACAGCAGTACTAACCCTATGAGTAGAACCCTTCACAGCATCCACAGGCACTGACTGCCCCGAATGTCATTACTAAGCACCACTCATACCTCAGTAGCTTCCATATAATCACAGCCATGAGTGAGGCTGAGACAGCGGTGATACTCTAGCCTGTGCCAACAGTCAAATGCAAATGAGTCGTCAAGTTACAAAACTCGTTTAATCAACTTGTGAACAAGGATCATTTTCATGAGAAACGTTTCTCTGGACTTTGCCTCACGTATCTTTTGTGTTTGTTGTTTTCTACTTTTGGTTGGTGTTTTTGTGTTTGCTTTGTGCTTTTGCTTTTGAATTTGACTTATTGCTTTTCTTTCTTGGTTTTGTGTTTGTGCTCTGCTTTTGCTTTTTGAATTTTGCTTTATGTTATTTGTTTTTTGTTTTCTGCTTTGCTTTTTGCTTCGTCTTTTTTGTTTTGTGTTTGTTTTCTGCTTTTGCATTCATGAATTTTGCTCTTTGCTTTATGTTTCTTGTTTTCTGATTTTGCTTTTTTTTGTTCTGCTTTTGCTTTCTGCTTCGTCTTTTTTGTTTTGGTTTTGTGTTTGTTTTCTGCTTTTGCTGTTTTTGAATTTTGCTTTTTGGTTTGTGTTTCTTTTTTATTCTGCTTTTGCTTTTGTGTTTGAATTTAGCATTTTACTTCGTGTTTTGTGTTTTTGGTTTTGCATTTGTTTTCTGGGAAATCAAAATAAAACAAAATCAACAAAACAAAATAAAAACAAAAACAAAATAAAACAAATAAAACAAGACAATTTAAAACGAAATAAAGTAAAACAAAAAAATAAACAAAACAAAATAAAGTAAAATAAAATAAAACAAAATAAAATGAGGTAAAATAAATAAAATAATTAAATAAATATTTTTACGACATGATCCTTATTCACAAGTGGATTAAATGATTTTTGCAACTGGACGACTCAAATGTAGTGCAAGCTTAACTGACTGGTCCAACCAAGTTTCTTTTTTTGTACTTCAGCAATTTGTTCCTTTTTCTACTATATTTTGCACACAAAATACTGACCGATTCCCTTATTGACTTAGATATTTCCTCAGGACAATCCTGAGGGTCTAAATGTCCAATTACAACATTCACAATGTCATTGTTATGCTATTTTCCCTGCTGTTCCTCCAGGGCTCGAAAACTGATCTCCGGGTTACAGAGTCGATGACTTCTGAAAAAAATTAATATCAGTCATAGTCACACATGGTCACAGCAAAAAGTCGCAGTTTCCTTTTCAATAAGGTTTAGATAACTTCTATAAAAACCTTTCATTACAAATATCGAAGGCAACACTATTGAAAAGTTACCCCAATTTCTATGATTAGATAGCGCATGGACATAGTATACCCGACTTTTGAAACATACATCCTGGACAATAATATAGTAATTAACAGCAAATGCTACAATCTATATAAAAATATATACTTTCATCTAATATATTGACACTGCACTCAAAGAAATATTTAGTTCTGACTTCCTTACTGAGTGAGCCCTTACATAAAAAGAACTGAGCACTCGCCTCCCCAGGATATTATACCATAACGGAGAAGAGCAACTTCAGGCCTTCGGTGAGATAAGATAAGCAGACAGCGCAACCTTTTAACACTTAATCACTGTGCCTAAGGCTCTTATAAACATGACTCACAGAAAATGCACAGCAAAGACAGTGGTGGAATATATATATTTTTGGCCGGCTAGTTGCTTGAAATTACCTACTATGGCGCTGGTCCAGTTCCGTCTTCCGGAGAATGTATATTCTTCTTGACTTTTCAAGTCGCACATTTTTCCCGTATTGGCAGAATGTAATAAGAAACGAATGTATATTTCGATGGTTTGTATCAATCACATTTATTTATTATGGCTTCATAGAGCAAACTTGCACAACTTGGCCCTTGCCTGTGAGGAATACAAGTTAATGATGATGGCAGATTGTTTGAAGAGATCTAACATCTAGATTGTCGGCCCACAAGTTAATATAGGCCTACACTGTTAAAAACAGATTAAGAAAAAAACACAGGAAATAAATAGTTTGAATAAAACCATCGCCAATACAAATTACACAAATATTTTTCCTTTACTAAATGGAATACTGGAAATCGGGATATAAATAAGGAACTTAGAAGTTAAAAAAATAATTACAAAATCAAGTCCATATTCTGTGGTAGCCTATATATTTTATACATTTCTCATTCTTACATAGATAGCCTACATTCAGAAGTGTACTTCATTTCATCAAATTATCGTTTCAACATAGATTTGCCATTCCATTGCAGTGCCACCACACATTACAGACCTGCAAAGAAAAAAGATAGTATAACCAAACATGGCAAAGTGCATCCCTAATCAAGAATATTATGCACTTGTATTCAGTGTACCTATTTTGCATGCAACTCTATGTGGTCTTTAGCCACTACATTGCAATAGGTCACCCACCTCTGGATCTAACAGAATATGCAATGACAGCCATTGGCAGTATTCAATATCCCAACACACCCCATTTCACTCCGATATTACACAGTCCCGCCTAAATATTATTCATGCACCCAGACTAAACACAATGGTGATGTGCAGGGAATGGATTTATATGTAAATACATATCTCTTTGTAAAGCTAACCTTAATTATATTTTGTATTATCTTTACAAATCATGGTGTGTGGAGTTGAAAAATGGGAGTATTTATTTTCCATCTATCTCCATATTTTGGAGTTTAGCACATAATGCTTCATATTCTTAGTCATTAAGGTCAATACAGTCCATATTTCGTCAAAAAGTATTAAATTCTATTAAATTAGCAGTCCCGTCAATAAAGGAGAAACATTTAATATTTTTACTGGGGTGCAACTCATCATCACGCCTGAGTTGATAAGGTAAGGTGATAAATGGCGTGGTGAAAGAGAGATGAGTGAACCCGGAAGAGGTGAGATCTGCTGAGCATCAGAATCACACATAACATCGACTATGTCTGTCCCATAATTTTGGTACTCAGGAAATCCCATTCATCGATGATATGCCAGTAATTTCCGGATTATTTCGTAATTCGGGCATTCCCCTTGATGGCTCAATACCCCATCTACTGTAGTTCCTACCAGCGAGACGGATCGTAGTGTTCTTGTACATACCGCTATGTCTACAAGTGCAGTGTTTTCAGTTGCCTACTGACATTTATTGAAGACATTAACATTGTTACAAGATGCCTAAAGTAGCACAGTCAACCAGTTTAAAATTAAAAAGTTACGTAACACAATTTAGAGAAGATGGTTTTTCAAACCTCAAACAACATGGATGACGAATGTTCAGAGGGACATGAGAGTATTGGGCCTATCTGCTGATGATGCTTTACAACGAAATGACTGGCGCCTCAGGATTAAGAAAGCCGACCCCGCGTAACGGGAAAAGGTGAGGAGGAAGAAGAGGTTTTTCAACTGACTGTAAGGTATTATTTTGTAATTTGTGTCAATGTTCAGTGGCATCTACTCAAAGGTTCCTGGTGCAACAACACATTTCTACCAGTAAACATCAACTAACAAACTACGAAATTCCAAGCTGAGACAGTTGTTTCTGACACAACCATCAACTTCGAGTGTAACGTCCGAGTTCAACACCGATCTTTGCCGCGCTCTCATCTCAGCTGACATCCCTCTCTTCATTCTGAATAAACAGTACTTCAGGTAATTCCTCGAGAAATATACTAACCGAACTATCACGGATAATAGTCAACGTTCAGAAAAACCTATGTTTCAGCCATATACGATGAAAATGTTCTGAAGATAAGACAAGAAATTAAAGACGGTCCGATATGGGTTTCCATTGGCGAGACGACAGACAAAGAAGGTAGGCTAATTGGCAACATAATCATTGGTTTGTTAAGTGAAGATTATTGTAAACTGATTCTTTTACACTGTGATGTTCTAGAAAAGTGCAATAACAAAACTATAGCAAAACTGTTCAATGAAGCTATGGGTATCCCCTGGCACAGGGCGTTCAGTAAGATAAAGTGTTACGTTTTATTAGCGATGCCGCAGCTTTTATGATGAAAGCCAGAGAAGCATTGTGTGTTGTATATCCTAAGATGACTCATTTAACTTGTGTAGCACATGCCTCTCATCGTGTGGCAGAAGTGGTAAGAGGCAGTTACCCCAAAGTAGATCTATTGATTTCCTCAGTGAAAAAAGTTTTTCTCAAAGCCCACAAAAGAGTTCATCTTTTGAAAGAAATGTAACCAGAAATTCCATTGCCACCTAAGCCAGTTCTAACTAGGTGGGGTACGTGGCTGCAAGCGGTTGAATACTATGCTGAATATATCGACTCCATTAAGAACGTTCTGCATGCTATGGACTCTGAAGATGCAGCCTCAATTGAAGCTGCGCAAAACAGTTGTTTGCGACACAAGTGTGAAGAATGACTTGATTTACATTCAGCATAATTTTTTCATGCATCACATAAAACACTCACAAGTCTCCAAAACTCAAATCTCTCACTTTCTGAAAGTTTCGAAATTGTGAATAGAACTGTGGAACAGCTAAATCATGGTACAGGTAAAGTTGCAGATGTAGCAAAAATGAAGATGGACACTGTACTTTCAAAGAACCCTGGATATGAAAGAATGGGAAATGTTGCTGCAATTATGTGTGGAAATTTAAGTGTCAAGTTAACGTTGGATTTAACCCCAGCAGATGTTGTAAAGTTTAAATATGCCCCCCATTACCTCTTCTGATGTTGAACAAAGTTTCAGTCAATACAAATCGGTACTTAAGAGACACAAGGAGAAGATTCACTTTCCAGCACTTAAAAGAACATTTTGTGATCCATTGTTTTGATAACAGAGATTAAAATATTGCATGTTCTTCAAAGATCATATTAAAATGAGAAGTATAGAATTATGGTTCATGTAGATCTACTTTCTATAGCTTCTTTGAACTTTAATATCAAATAGAAATGATAGTTTATTGTAATTTTAAGTCCGTATATAATTCCATATTTCAATAAAAATATCTAAATATATATGTACATATTTCATCAATTATTAGTACATTGCAATTCTTTCTTAAACTCTTCTGCAACCTCCTTTTCCTTTAGTCTCAACATCTTAATCTTTCTTTCTCTTTTTCTGGTAATCTCATATCTTTTCCAAAATTAAAAGTAGGAAAAGTTATGAGATTACCAGAAAAAAGGTAGAGAAAGATTAAGGTCTGGAGACTAAAGGAAAAGGAGGTTGCGGAAATGTTTAAGAAAGAAAGAAAGATACCAAGGACGGATATTACCCATGTGGAACAAGAATGGGAAAAGTTCAAGAGTGCATTTGTAAGCAGTGCAGAGAAAACATGTGGTAGAACATCAGGAAAGGTACGGGAAAAGGCGACAAAATGGTGGAATGATAGAGTGAAAGAAAAGGTAAGGGAGAAGAAGATTACTTGGAAGGAATGGAAAACAAAAAAGACCGAAGAAAGTAGAGCAAAATATATAGAAGCAAACAGAGATTGCAAGAAAGTAATTGCAGAGGAAAATAAGAAAAGCTGGGAAGAATTCACTCAGGAAATAAGGGAGGATTTAAATTGTGGAAAAAAATGCTGTTTGGAATTATAAAAAGTAGAAGAAATGAAAAGGTGAACACTGGGTTCATGAAAAACAAAGAAGGTGAAATATTGACAAAACCAGAAGAGAGAATGGACAGATGGAAAGAATATTTCAGCGAGCTGTTGAAGGTGAGACGCCAAACATGCAGAGAAGTCACGCGAACAGCCGAAACGGTGGAGGAAAAAATAGAAGAAGACCCAGACATTATTATGGTAGAAGAGGAATGGGCAGTTAGGAAGATGAAGATGGGGAAAGCTGTGGGAATCGATGAAGTGGCAATAGAAATGATCAAGGCGGCAGGACCAGTGGGACTGCAGTGGACATACAGACTTCTCAGGAGTGTGTGGAGAGAGAAGAAAGTTCCTGAAGACTGGAAAAAGGGAATAATATTGCCAATATTCAAGAAAGGAGACAGGAAGGTGTGTGGTAACTATCGAGGAATCACCATCATCTTGCATGTTGCCAAAGTAATGGAAAGAATCCTAGAAAAAAGAATTAGAGTAAAGGTAGAAAACCAAATAGAGGAGGAGCAGTTTGGATTTAGAGGGGGCAGTGTCAACAGTGGAACCCATTTTCATTCTGAGACAGAACATTGAAAAGAGCTGGGAATATGGGAAGGATATGGTAATGACCTTTATTGATCTAGAAAAGGCCTATGATAGCATCCCTAGAACAAAAGTTTGGGAAAGCTTAACAAATAGGAGGATAGGCAAGGAACTGAGAGACATGATAAAAGGAATGTGCATGGATTGCTCCAGTAGTGTGAAGACTAGAGTTGGGACATCGGAATTGTCACTGGAAGTGTGTTGTCACCATTATTGTTCTTAATGGTGATGGATGACATAATGAAGGCAGCAATGAAAGACTATAGTAGGGCAAAGATGAAGGTAATGTAGTTTGCAGACGATGTTGTGATCTGGGGCCAGGATGAGATGGAGGGACAAGAACAGTTAGACGTAATAAATGAAAAGATTGACCAATGGGGATTGAAGATAAATGTGGAGAAGAGTAAAACAGTGGTTGTGAGTAGAGGTAAGAAAGAAGGAAAAGGAGTAATCAAAGTAGGAGATAAGGAATTGGAAGTGGTGAAACACTTCAAATACTTGGGAAGTGAACTGACTGAAGATGGAAGAATAGATTTGTGAATTAGCAGAAGAATACAACACGGGAGTGCTTTCTACCAACAGGTACGGGGACTAGTATGGAACAAGGATATACCAATTAAGGCTAAAGAAGTTATGTACAAAGCATATTATATTCCTATAATGACATATGCAGCAGACACTTGGACAATTACTAAGAGGGATGAGATCAGAGTACAGGCAGCTGAGATGAGATTCCTGAGAAGTATGGTCCAGAAAACGAGGAGAGACAGAGTGAGAAATGAAGATATACGGAAAGAACTGGGAGTACAGAAACTAAATGACAAACTGGAGCAAAACAGATTGAGATGGTTTGGACATGTCAAACGGATGAATGAAGTAAGGCTACCAAGGCGAGCACTGGAACGACGAATGACAGGGAAGAGAGGACGAGGAAGACCAAGAATGCGTTGGATGGACTCGGTGAAGCATAGCATTAGTAAACGGAACCTGGATTGGAACACAGTGTCGGAAGAGGAATGGTGGAACGAGAGAACAAAGTGGAGAGGAACTATATTTGCCCCCTCCGAGTGTCAGCTGGAAAAGGGGAAATGAAGATGATGATAAATTAGTACATATTATAAATCCGTTCCCTGGTGATGTGTATTTTCACAAGTACCAATTACCGTAGATACAGAGGTGTACAAATTATTAGACTCAAATGAATTTAAATCAGTCACAATTTTTTATTCAAAATCATTTTATTTTTATTACCCTATTTAGTAATGTTTTCTCTCCTGTGGACTTATAACTTTTCCAATAAGGAATTGCATCTGGAATTTTTTTCGAAATTGGAGAGTCTGAGGGACACCAGAGATGGTGGTAGGTTTTTTTTTTCATTGACTTGGGAACATATCCTCTAAATCGGGTGATTTCAATCCATTGTCCACGAATCTTTGAATAGTTCAAGAATGGACAGTCAATAATAAAAGACTTCCAATCTCTCAGGTCTAAATTCACACGATATAGTAATCAAAACAAAATGTGTGGCATTCTGCATTACCAAGGCTCCTCCTTTAGTGGAAACTGTAAACAATTAGTTTACTGTCAGATTCTTTAAAATAATATTATTAAGAATATTGATTACACATTTCAAATAATTTCAGCGTATTGCAAAATATTTCTACTGTATTAAGTCATAAATTCTACAAAGTAGCCTAAATGTTGGAAAACTGCCGTTGAGTCTAACAATTTGCACACCTCTATAACCCAAAGAAAGCCTAACATTATTTTCCTGAATTTACAATAGTTTAGTTACGAGAGGAATGTTGATTACAATATTGCCTAACAAATTGTGTACGGTAGTTAACTTACTAGGAATTATCTGTAGCGATTTGAAGCCATTATTTTTTCAGTGTTGCCTATAAAAATTGACTTTTTGTAGCTTCTCATTCGGTCAACACGATTGTACCCAATTAATGGGCATTCTATATTGAAGAAGGAAATAAAAGAAATTAATTGTTGTAGACAGTTATGCATTTCAGTATCCAGTCTACTATGTAGCCCTACGCCTTTTTATAAAAAACAAACACAAATAAACTTCCAAGTGATTAACTTAAATGGCATTTGGATATTTACACATCATAAGACTCCATATGAGGTTATCCTCTTCCTAAATGAGGCGGCTTCGGTGGCGTAGTGGGTAGCATGCTGAGCTTCTAGCCCAAGGTCGCGGGTTTAAACCTGGCCGAAGTCGTCGGATTTTTTAAGAGCGTTAAAAATCCCTCAGTATGCCTTCCTTCGGAGGGGAAGTAAAGCCAGCGGTCCCAGGTCATAGATTTATGGCATGAAAAAGAACCTTCCACTAACTACAATTGTGTGAAGCCACAATTTGTAGGTTAGAATTGATAACGCTCTATTAGTTCCTACGTTCGCCACCAGGTGCTGACTGCAATGCCATCTAGTAGCCAAAGTACGCAAGCTAGGTGTCGTGTACGGTACCATTTGGTAGCAAAAGTAGGAACTACTTAAAATTATTGTCTGCAGTCCTTACTTGAATTAAAGCAGATAACACACACTAATACAGCCATCAGAATTAACACCGGTTATCAGACAGATTCTACACACACCCAAAGTACACGGGGCTACATGACCGCGTTGTCGCAGCCCCTAAACTAAGGAACCAACCAACCTCTTCCCAAATGAGCTGTAAAATAGTTTTAGCCTCCAATATGCACATAGTTGATGAAGCCACATAATTAAAAATTTACCAGATACAATTTAAATTTACAATTTAATCACATAACAATGACAGACAGTAGCAGATATTTACAGACAAGATTTACATTCTCCTCCTGCTGATAGGGCCAGATGACAGCAATTTTCTTCCCCTTAAAATAGCTCCTCACACCCAGCTTATTGGCCAACGGAGTTTGAGGAAGGTAAAGCTTCTCATCTGCTTTGACCTGTTGTACGATACGAATAAACACAACCCTAAAGGGTAGGGATCGGTTGCGAACGGAGTCGCAAAAGAGTCGAGAGTGCTGCCCCTGGAACCGATACACTCAACTCCAGTGTCGACTCCACTGATGCACTAACACCATCTAACAACTGTTTTCGGAACTGCTTGGACTTATAGTTCGACGTTCCTCCCTTGATACCCTGTGTTACGATGAATGGATTATTAGCCAGCAAACATGAAAGATTGCTTCGGGTTATTACCATCAGTAATGTTGTTGGTGCCGGCCCCGTGGTGTTGGGGTAGCGCGCCTGCCTCTCACCCGGAGGCCCCGGGTTAGATTCCAGGCTCAGTCAGGGATTTTTGAAACTGACGTGAAGGCTGGAACGGGGTGCAATCAGCCTCGTGAGGACAATTGAGTAGGTGTCTGACAGTGAGGCAGCGCCCCGATCACGAAAAGCAAGATTAACGGCCGAGGGGACCCGATGCGCTCATCACGCGTCACCCCTAATTATCTGGGCAGTAGTCGCTTGGCAGGCCTAGGCCCTTCATGGGCTGTACTGCCAGGGGTTATTAATGTTGTTGGTGTAATTGTTACTGATATTGTGTATATTATGATTAAAACATCCTGCCTAAAATGTAATATTACAACAATTTGGTACATACAGTAGACTCTCGAAAATCCGGACCAATGTGGCGGACGGCCGATCCGGATTCCGAAAAATCCGGATTTCCCGGAGACAGAGTGACGTCGGTCGCGGCAGTGGTTTGCGTGCCGCGATCGCCGCCACTCCGTGCCGATATGTGTACTTTATTGTTACTCGCATAAAACAGTTCTGAACTGCAATTAACTGAACACAGGGGTAGAAAAAATAGATGGTTAATAGTATTGAACAACTTTAATAAGACTTAAGAATTTACATTACAGTACTACAGTATGCAAAATAAATGAAAATAAATCATCAGAAACAGTGTGTAAAAACAAACTTACACATGCTTGAAAAAGTCTTGAATATTTTTCTGCTTCACAGTTTCAGCACGTTTTCTTGCCGCAATGTCTCTTAACTTCATTAAACAAATGATGTCAGCTGAAGATATTCCATCCTGCTGAGTAATGTACTCTAGGGCTCGGTCCAACATTTTAAATCCTTCTGAATGTGGAATCAGGTTTATGTTGCTCTCAGGTAGTTCCTCTTCTTCCAAACAATCTTCATTTGTCACCATTCTGACTATATCATCGTCTGTTATTTCATTTTCGTCGTCATTGTTCATCCATTCATGGACATCATTATCACTCACTTCCTCACATCCGGGTATTTTTTCCAACAGTGTAACGACGTTTTCCCTTTCAAACTGATTTTCATCAACGTTTTCGACGGCTATTTCTTCAAACTTGTTTCCCTGATGGTCCAAGAGAACTTTCCATGACGAAACTATTGATGAAGGAGAAATTTCCTCCCACCCTTCGGCTACCCACCTAATTACATCCAAAACGTCAATCTTCTTCAATGCACCGATGTAATCCTCGTCATTCTCAATCGCCGAAATCAAATAACTGAGAAGTCTACGACGGTACTTTAATTTTAGAGCTTGAAGTACCCCTTGGTCCATAGGCTGACACACAGCTGTCACATTTGGCGGCAAGAACACTGCTTTGATTTCACCGTCTGTTAATTCGTCAGCGATCGGATGTGTTGGAGCGTTGTCTAACAACAGAATTGATTTTCTTGGTAAATTATTTTCAGTCAGATGTGTCTCTACTGACGGGACAAACTCCTTGGTAAACCATGTCTTGAAAATTGCAGAATTCATCCACGCTTTTTGTTGGTTTGTATACCAAAGTGGCAACTCATCATCTTTCTTTATTTTCTTAAAAGCTCGTGGTTTTTTTGATTTTCCAATCAATGTTAACCTAAGCTTATGACTGCCGGTCACATTACTACACGCCAACACCGTAACTCGTTCCTTGCTCTTTTTGTAGCCCGGGGCTGAAACTTCTTTTTTTGACGCAAGAGTTTTTGTGGGCAACATCTTATAATTTAAACCAGTCTCGTCGCAGTTGTAGAGCTGTTCTCCGGAAATTTCTTCTTTGTCCAAGATACTAAAAAGTAGTTTCTTGAATTCAGGAACAGCATCTTTGTTGGCTGATAATGCCTCCCCACTTATTGACAGTTTACGAACACCAAATCGTTTCTTCCAACGATCAAGCCAACCTTCACTTGCTGTAAACTCACCATCTTCACCTTCAATTTCTTTTTTGAAATGCAACGCCTTTTCTTGAAGCATAGGCCCCGTAATAGGAACCCCTTTACCTCTTAAATGTTCATGCCACAAGAACAATGCTTCTTCAACTTCTACATGTTTGCCTTTATGCATGCTTTTTCTAATTTTAATCCCACTTCCACTGGATTGAGAGGAACACCATTTTTCTATCTGTCCGCGATTCTTCTTCCAATCTGAAACTGTAGTTGTTCCTACTCCTAACTCTAGAGCGATTTTTTTCGCCGATTCTCCAGCATCAATCCTCTTTATAGCACGGAGTTTTTCTTCCACTGACACACACACTTGCTTTCGTTTGTTACTCATCTTACAGTACTTAAAAACAAGACGCGAGAAACACAGAGCACCGACACAACACGAGGTAGCCACCGAAAATAACGTCTGCACAGAGAGAGTGAGCGCGGTCAACTAAGTACTGTATGAGTAAACAAAGAGCTGTTGGGGAGGGGGCGAGTCAATGACCTCCCGCCGTGCCGCACAGCCAGTAGAATAGAAAAGACGTCATTCTTGTAATGCGGAATGGTCGCGGAGAAATTGAAGGCGCTTAAGCATCACGTTACCTACATTTTACTGATTTTGTATTACAAAAAATATTTTTTGAGCGGTCCGGATTTGCCGGAGTCCGGATTTTTGAGGTCCGGATTTGTGAGAGGCTACTGTATATTGTAAATAATAATAATAATAATAATAATAATAATGAGCCATAATAGTGACATTCATATATTTTAAAAAGGCTTTTGATTCTGTCGACAGGGAAACTCTAGATAAAGTAATCAGAGAATTTGGAGTTAAATCTAAACTGGCAAACCTAATCCGTAAAACCCTCACAGACACTATTTCAAAGGTAACATTTCGGGAAAACCATTCAAAATAAATGCATGAGTAAGGCAAGGTGATGGTTTATCTCCACTCCTATTCAATAATTGTATCCTGGAAAAAATAGTACGAATTTAGAATATGAAATTGGAAGAGCAGAATATATCACTTATAACACTAGGAAGAAAAAACAAAGTAAATTGTCAGGCATTTGCTGAAGATTCTTTCTGAAAACGTAGCTCATGCAACAGTACAAATCGATCTATTAGAAGAGGTAGCCAATAAAACAGGTTTAAAGATTTCTGTAGAAAAAGCAACATTTATTACAAATATTAAAAATGCTCCAGAAACCCTAATAACAAAAGTTGGTCAAATTAAGAGGGTAGATAAGTTCAAATATTTGGGGGAAATAATACAGAAGAATGGCTTAGAAAAATCTGCTGTAGAAGAAAGAGTGCACAAGATTCAAAGAGCATAACCAGGAATATCTATAACAAAAAATGTTTATCTAAGAAATTGAAAATACAGCACTATAGAACAGTAATCAAACCAGAATGCTTACATGCCAGTGAATGTCTAATACTAAATTATAAATTGGAAAAATTACAAGTATCAGAAAGAAAAATTATAGCCTATGCAAAATTCTCGGTCCATTAAGAACTACAGAGTTTTGGAAATTAAGATGTAACGAAGAAATATATTGGATCATTCAAAACATAACGGAGATAATAAAGAAGAGGCGATTGTTATTTTTCGGACATTTATATAGAATGAATAATAGCAGGTTAACCAAACAGATTTTTAAATATCTTTGGAAAAAGAATTCGACAACAGCCTGGTCTCAAGAAGTAAAGAAAGATTTAGAAAGAAACAATGTAAGAGAAGAAGATGCACTAGAGAGAGAAATTTTCAAAAAAAAGGTATTGGGAATGGAAGGACTCGAAGGAAGGCAATATAAGTAAACAGGCTCAAATGGTCAGAAGAGAAAAAGAAGAGACACAGTGAACAGATGAAGGAGCACTGGAGGAAGAAAAAAGAACAACAAAGGACTAAACATTGAAATTGGTTTGTGGTCCTCAGAAGACCCTAATGGAGAAAGAAGAATGAGAGATTCGGAAAAAATACTTTTAAAAATCACCAATATGAACTGCGATTACATAAAAACTAATAACATTGAGTACATAGAGTAGGCAATAATATTGCAACCTTTATTAAGTTACCCATTATTGAAAACAGGGACCGTGCGTAACAGCAAATTTTCGACCGCAGCGCCCCTAGCGGAAGAGACGATTATTCACTGGTAGGAGAAACACAAGAATAACATATCAGCTGTCGTGTGTTATGAATACGTGTAGTTGGAATTAATCAACAATGTCAAATACTGTTATTCATGTGGGCTTTAAGAAAATTGTATGGAGTTCTCAGTATTTTAGGAATTCTACTTTGAGAAAAAGAAGAGAGCTTAAAATACCAACATCAAGGTAAGAATAAAGAATTCTCTTACTGTAGATACTTTTAATATTTTATATATTTGTAATAATCTCAGTCTTAACATTATCTTTATTAATGTTCAGTTTATTTTTCCTGTTGGATAGCTACCTTATTTTTTTTTTTTTTAGATTGACTGCAACAGAAACCTAGTGGAAGCTGTCTGCACTTGCAAAGCTGGGCTATCTGGAAGATGTAAACACATAGCTGCATTATGTGCTTATATTAACAGTGAGAGACGGCAGTCTCAAACTTCAGTTCTGCAGCAGTGGCATGCACCCAAAACCAACATCCAAAAGGAATTAGGCCTATATTCAAAGGGAGAGTGCATTGCAGAAATAATGCCGGCACAGTGGTGTTGGGGTAGCGCGCCTGCCTCTTACCCGGAGGCCCCGGGTTCGATTCCCGGCTCCGTCTGATTTTAGAAATTGACGTGAGGACTAGAACGGGGTGCACTCAGCCTCGTGAGGACAATTGAGTAGCTGTCTGACAGTGAGGCAGCGCCCCGGTCACGAAAACCAAGATTAACGGCCGAGGGGACCCGACACGCTGACCACGCGTCACCCCAATATCTGCAGGCCAAATGGCTGGGCAGCGGTCGCTTGGTAGGCCTAGGCCCTCATGGGCTGTAGTGCCAGGGGTAAAAGAAAAATTGCAGAAATAATCCATACAGCTCAAGATCTTACCCATTGTGATCAAAATACAAGTAGGCATAATAGTGAAATATATGAAACTGATCTTTAAAAAAAAATTAAAAATATTGATTGTGCGTTCTCAGCTACTGTATATTAAAGGCCGAGTGTGAGGAGAAAGTAGTGCAATATGACAGTCAGTGGTAAATATTATTGTAAATAATGCAGTTAATTTCTGTAAAAATGAAGGATTGAAGGTTATTTTTAATGAATTAGAAACCAAGAATTATCAGAATATACACAAGTGTTATTTTATTAAGAGACAATCAGATCAAAAAACAAAACTAGCTCCAGTTAACTATGAGCATAATTTACCAAAGGAAGTGCAACAGTTCTATCAGACCAACGTTAAAGTACAGTAGCCTAAGTAAAACACAGAAAATTCACATTGCAATGTTGACAATAATCTCAACCACAATGTAAACATTGGCACAAGAAGAGAAACATCAGAATTTCTGCCAGTATTAAGCCACACAAAATTAAGACACTGAAAACTGGAATGTATGATCAGCTGGCAAAATCATTTATGATGATTAAAGACATAAATCAGACATTATAACATCACCAGGCAAGCAGACCAGAATTAACTGTGGCTCTACCTCCATAGCATCTAGAAAGAAAACAAATAAAACCAGAAGGTGCAATTGCCACAAGAAATTTCACAGTGAAACCATTTTTGTAGTGTGAAAACATTAGAATTCTCTATTTAAACACAAATAGTGCTAAATGTTCCGGCATAACTCAACAAGATGACAGTGTTTCGCCCCGGTGTGCTATTGGGCTCTTCAGTTGGTTAAAGCACACCTCACCAAGACACTGTCTAGTGCACACTGGGAAGGCCATTGCAAGACGTATTTAATACATGTGTATTTTCTTATGAAAATTGTATATTAGAATTCTCTGTCGAACACTAATTGGCCTCTCACAATGTATTTCAGTGCAGTCAATAATGCATGTACAATTTTCATAGTGGGTCTTGAAAGAATTAGGCATAGTCTTTCCGATACTGAACCTTTGTGGCCAGAGAATCCAACCTATTGTTTTTTGATAGATGTGGTGCAAAACATCAGTTCTAGCTTTTTGAATTTCTTTTTGGACTTCCTCGACCTTGTCTTGGACAGTCGCTACATCGTTTTTGACAACAACTACTTCGGCTCTAGCACAAGAAATATCCCCTCGGACATTAGCTACATCTAGATTTAACATTGTAAGGTCTCTCTGTACCTTAGACACATCATTTTTAACACCAGACACGTTTGTGCGGATGTCACTTACAGTATTCTCAATTCCTAGGGTATTAATCTGTAAACGCGACATATTATCCTCCAAATTAGCAGCACTAGTTTGAATACCCTTCAAACTTTCACCCATGCTAGCTTTCAAATTACTAGCATTCTCCTCCATTCGACTAGTATTCCTAGCTTCCATCTCCTTCATACTACTATTCAAATTACTAGCATTCTCCTCCATTCTTGCATTCAAATTAGCAGACAAATTACTAACATTCTCCTTCATGCTTTCATTCAGCATCTGCTTCATACTACTAGTCATGCTTGCTTTCAAATTAGCAGACATCTCCCTCGCACTTTCATTCATGCTAGCTTTCAATTCTTCTAACATCAACCTCATACTTTCATCTGCCATTACAATATTATTCAAAAATGGACTGCTGTAGGGACATACATCAAAAGAGCAAAATAACAACATTTGAGCAACACTTTTCACCATATATAAATTTGATCAATTTTCTGTCTTAAATCTAACTTATAACTACCTTATAATTAACCTTCGAAGATACTTCATGTTGAAACAAACTCAAGCACATGTTCAAATTTCTCTGGCTCATTTTAAAATATCCTAACACAAATAATTTACATTTACAATCCAAATAATTTAAATTTATCTTTAATATGACTGAAATGTCATAAGCCGGTCAAATAAAATAAGATTCCAGATTATAGGCGATTTTTCTAAGTTTCCAGCCTATTTAACCTTTCTCAAGTTGTATAAGATCTGATCTTTTCTGAGTGTAATTTTCCTAACACAATACAACATTTAATTCCTATATAATCACACTCTTAAATTCTACAATTGGCCTAGACATCTAACAAAGAATCAACCTCTTTATTTGAGTCTAATCGAACCTCACGTTTTAGGTTTGCCACTCTTACTGGCGTTCAACCTGGTAATCCAGTTTTGTTGAATCGAGCCCCAACGTTTTAGGTGCGCCAATCTTTCTATTGACTCAGCCCCACGTTGGGCGCCAATCTTTCTGTCCCCGTTTACCTGGATAGTAGGATGTCAGATATCCGCCCCCTCAATCGGATTGCCAATTATCAATCGCACCGGCACAGTTACATCAATGAAAATGGCACTGACAGATACTATCGAGATAAGAGCACAGAAGTTCACAGGAAATCATTGTGGAACACACCAAAATAGACGGGGGTTCATACTTACCGTTACTTACCTCTTAATTATCTCGGGATTTGAGTTGACAACAGGATCACTAAAAGTCTGTTCACACAATAACCTCCACCATGACATTTAAAAATGAACCAGAACGAAGGCGAGAACTTTGAACTGTACAAAAGCTTTATTTCAAATAAAGGGTATGATTTTACTAACACAACAAAATCAACGTGGCTATCAGTAGCCCAAGTCAATCTGACTACGTCCTCCAGTAGGACTTGCAAAAATTATCATACAACATGATATAAAACATATTAGCTCCCAAGAGCTCCAAATAACGTAATATTCATAACACTATTGGATTGGAGAAGGACGTCAGGGTGTGACATATATAGAGCATTTGGTTTCCTTTTAATAAACATGAGAATGGTATTTATAGTCGCAAGGCCGGAGTGCGGACGACCTCACTCTGATAACCAGATGTTGGCCCAGCTGCGAGCTACCCTCGAACCTGTTGCATACTGGTCAAATGCACTCCCTTCTCACGTGCTATGTTACGTAAGAATACAGCTTGTTCTCTCAAGCTTTTAAATATCTACAAGACAACTCACATTAATATTTACGCAAATCTTTCAATTACTTTGCTCACATCCTATTGGATCATTATGTTAATTTCTTGAACTTGTTAACTTCAATCCAAATGTTTAATTAGCTCTTAAATGTTTATAACAAAATCACATAAATTATTTATAACAATTAGAAATTGTTTATAATATTTGTCAAAGACAATAAAAATATTATAAGCACGCCTTCAACATCACTCTCGTTCTACATTATTTTCAAAAATATTTACAGCAATTATTTACAATATTAACATTTAAATTGTTTAAATTGTTAATTTAAGAAATACATTAACCACATGTTCATTCGGTTGGTAATTTTCATAATCGTGTTTAATATAATCGAACAATGAAGGTTAGTTATACATATTAATGTCACAATCTGGTTTAATAAAGGTTTTAATAATGATTTGTGACGGCAACCTTCATTCAAAATCTTATCTCAAATTCTTTCAAAACTCGTGTTAATTCTAACAGTAAATCACTTGATTAATTTTCAACGAACTATGCCAATCTTACTCCAGCGGAAAATCCTTCGCTAACAAGTTAATGCACAAACTGCATTAAAAATATGCCCAAAATCATCATATATTAATCTATATGGCATTAAACTTCCACATAACTTACAAAACTTCCACAAATAATTCTTTAACATTAATTCCTGTGGGAACTTCCTTCATATTCAAGGGCATTATATCTCAGCGACTTTCAACACGCGCTGCACTAGCGATTATACATTCATAGTTCCACTTAAAAATTTTTATAATCATTACTTGTTTCAAAACTGTTTTTATTTAACCTTCGTGGATTTCATTCATGAACCGAAATGAAGTCAAAACTTGCCAATCACAAACAAATTTAATAGTGAATACGCTTATATACGCCTGTCTGGTCTATCAAAATTTAAGATTAACATCTTAAAAGAAATTGTAGTATGAAAATACTATCATCAAATAAAGTGCGACTAAAATGCAAAGTAGTCGAATAGAATCCATTTAGACTGGGGAATGCAAACATCGTTCTATAAATCTCTAATTGAGAAAAACTCCTAACAAAAGTTCTTGACTTTAATGCATTCAATAATTCATTATTAAAGTTAATCTTTCACAAAAGTGTCAATGATGCAATGTTCATTCATAACTGACGATAAATGTCTGTGTTGCAATCAATACAAATAACGACTAGTATTTCCAAGATCGTCGACAACGTAAGAGATTTTAACGCTCTAAAATCATTTAAATGTTCTTCCTTCTTGATGATGACAGAAAATTGGTCAAAGTAATTAAACTGGGGTAGAATTACTTTAATAAAATGACACGCTGTCTGAATTTAAATCTGCCATTAAAAATCATTAACTTACAGTCAAATCGTGACTACAAAAATATTAATTACTGAAAAATCCAAATATCAGTCTCAACTGATCCAAAATCATTTACTATGCCCATGACATAACAATGTCTTAATAAATCGTCGAAAAAGGCATAACTCAACAAGGTGTACTGAGAATAAGAATCTCAACAAGAAAATAGGGCAAAAAACATGAGGATAAAAATATGGGAAAAATGGTTGCTCAAACATCATTAATAAACTCAAATACAATAAACGTTCACGACTACCTTATCTGCCGATTGACGTTCCAGAGGAAAATTCCCCAAAGAAGACTGCTGATGGATCCATTTCACCACGTTAAAGCTGAGCTCCATCCTCGAAATAGGAAATAGCACCCTCGGAGAATCGAACTGCTTCCTTCTCCGGAAATCGCTCTGCTCCTCGAAGACGAATAGACATCCTTCCGGCAATAATCTTCTTTGTGAGTCGGGATATCCCTGACCTCTCTTGAAAAATTCCCTGAAGTTCCAGTAGACAATCGCCATGAAGTTTTGGTAGAAATTTCCGAAGAAATTATTCATATTCAGAGTATGAAATTGTTTTTATGGCTGTTCGATGGTATTCAGCCTTTAATTACGAAACATGGGTGTAGATGGTATTCACCGCATGTTCGCTTGTGTGGAATAGCAATTAGCGAAGTTCCATGTCGCTATCTTACTCCGTTGAAGTATGTCCCAATTGCAATAAGCCCTTTAGCCTTCCATCTGCTCTTCGGTTGTAGTGTCAGAAGAACAAACTGCCGTATTCAATTGCTCCATTATACTGTATCGTTGTGTAACCAAGCAATCTGAAGTCTTTCTATTCCACTCGCAGCGTCAGCCGTTGCGTTGATTCTGGCTATACAAAAGTGCTTCTCTTGTGGCGAGATAATCACTTTTGTCAGTCGTATAAAACTGCTGATATCTTTCAAACTAATCGGTCGAAATTGTTCAGCTTTTCTCTATAACTGCATGTAGCACTGCACAATACAATTAGCTTATCGGTGACCGCTAACTGTTCGAAGCTAAACTTGAAGAAGCTTTCTAAGGTCCGTTTCAACTTCACCTAGTTTGACTTGGATCTCGTTAATATAGTGGCCTCGCCACACGTTATAAAGACGATTCTTTTCACTGCTGTTCACTTCGACGTCTCACTATAATGAATGTATAAGAAAAGAACTTTCACAATAGACTTCGATGATCTGAGAATGAGATTTCAGAATAATCGGAGAACGAAAGAGGCTCCTCTCTTCTGCGCAAGCCCTTTTATTAACTTCACGAGGGGCGTTTCCATCCCTTCCAAAGCGTGATACTGCGTCATCGCTAAAACTTCCAACTTCGTTAATACATGACGGATTTTCAAAATTCAAAAACTGAAAATAAATTTCACCAAAATTCCAAATCAATGCCTTTACTGCAAATGGATTTCCACAATTCTGCATTCCAAAAGTAATAAAAATACCATAGTTTCAGCAATCTCCGTCTTCCTTTAAACTATCGTTCATTGGTTCATGCCTCTCCTCCAATAGCATAGTTTCTTCCTCAGCAGAATTCCTCGTTTCCTGCGACTGCGTCGTAAATCTTGGAACATTCTCGACTAAATGCTGACGTCACTGAGAATCTCAGCTCAAGTAGCCTGCTGGTATAACATTTTCGTCATCCGTGCTTACGTCATGACTACCCACGTCATAACTATGACAGCCATAACTCTCCTTATAATTTCAAATATAGCCACCGTGGTCTCTACATAATTCAATTACGGGGGCATTCTCCTCTCACCACGTTTTAAAAACAGTTGCAAATTGTTTTTAAACTCACTGTTACAAGTATCTCAACTCTCTTGAACACGAAATTGAATTATTACTGGCTTACTCTAGGATAGTATCTTTTTAAATTTCCAGCATTGAACTTGCCGTAAACGACATTATTCTCATCATCGTAGAGTTCATAACAGTTGTTTCCATAGGCGTTCGTAATCCTAAACGGCCCCAGGAACACTAATCCAAATTTGGGGTAGATTTTCTTGGACATATCAGCCTTGACAGGTCTGCGTAATAATACAAGATTTCCAACTTGAAAGGGTGTACCAAAACGTTTTCCAGCTACTCTCTTCAATCGTTTCTCTGCTGCTTTCTGGAGTTGTTCCTTTGCCTTGTCAATCCTCTGCTGTCTTCCTATGTCGGGATCTCTAGGTATGTAGTTGAAAAGATTATCCCACGGCCTTTCTGGGTTTCTTCCTAGATGAAGTCGCATTGGCACTTCTCCTGTGCTCTCCTGCACTGTAGAGTTCAGACATTCCTCAATAAGGGGTACAAATCTCACCCAACCAGAATGATCATTAGGACAGAAAATTCGACAGAATTTCGAAAATTCAGCCATATATCTTTCTGAGGAATTCGATTCAGGGTAACGCACGCTTGAAAATAAGTGCTTAATGCCAAGCCTTTCCATATCCGCTGCAAATTCCACGGACGTAAACTGCGTTCCATGATCTGACAGTAGATATTCCGGTATACCAGCTTTAGGAAATACAGCATTTTCCAGTCTGCTTACTACGTTCCTCGTGTTAGCTTTCTGCATGGGACTCATTGTAACAAATTTTGAGAAAACATCCACGGTCACCAACAGGTATTGGTTACCCTGGTATCCCTTCGGACAGGGGCCAAATATATCCGTCGCCATAAGTTCGTTTGGCTTAGAAGGAATCATCGCCTTCGGTTTTCCCTTTAATAAAGCAGAAGCATACTTTGCTCTTTGACATTTGTCACAGGATCGAATGACCTTGGCAATGCTGGAACGCATGTTAGTCCAGATAAATCTCTCTTTAAGTGTATTAAGAGTTTTATCTAAACCGGCATGTCCAGTTGCATGATGAGCTACCCACACTAAATTGACAACAAGTTTAGGTGGCACGACTATTCGGAGTTTTGTATGCGCAGAGTCAGCATACTTGCATACGATGTCTCCACTCAAGACAAAGTGTCGTGAATTTCTCCGTGTAGCTTCATAGTCAACATCCGTATTGTCCATGTAACCCTTGAGGAACCTGTACATTTTCCTTATTGGAGCGTGTCTCTTCTGTGACACACCGATTCGGGCTAACCTCCTAACGGTTTCTTCATCTTCTTGCTCCAATTGTACATGGTGTATCTGCACATTTTTAATAGGGTTACGTGATAGAGCATCAGCCAGTAAGTTATCTTTCCCAGGCTGGTGGACGATAGTAGCGTTAAACTGTTGGGTGAACAAAGCCCAACGTGTCAATCTATCACTTGACATGTCAGTTTGCAACATAAACTGTAGTGCTTTATGGTCAGTAATAATGATGACCTTATGTCCCAGCAGGATTTTCTTCCAGGCTTGTAAAGCTGTCACAAAAGCTAACGCTTCAAGCTCTGTCGTGAAGTAGTTTTCCTCGTGCTTTTTCAACTTCCGACTAGTGAACGCAATGTAGTGCTTGTTGCCTGCCTCGTCTTTCTGGTATAAGACTGCACTAATGCCTATTCTTGATGCATCAGACTCAATATAGAACACCTTCTCAAAGTCTGGGTACTCCAGTTTCACATTATTTTTGAGCATCTCTTTTGCTTTCTCAAAAGCCTCGTCTGCAGCGGTACTCCATTTCCATCTGTTGTTCTTCTTGAGTAAGTCATACAGAGGAGCCATAATTTCCGAGTATCTTGGACAGTGGCTGCTAATAAATTGGCATGCACCTACAAATTCTCTGACTTGTTTTACCTTAGTTGGCTTTGGAAATCTCGTGATCGCATCTACTTTTTTCATGTTTGGATGATATCCATCTTTATCAATAGTATGCCCCAAGTAATTTATCTCCTTCTTCAAGAATTGATATTTTCCAAAGTTCACCTTAATATTGGCCTCCCTTAAATTCTCGAACAACTTTCTCAAGTGCACTAAATGTTCTGCGGCATTGGGTGAAGATACGATTAAATCGTCAATGTAGCAGATTACATTTTCTTTCACTTCGTCAGTGAGCTTACTATCAAGTGCTCGAATAAGTGCTGGTCCACTGTTAACCATTCCAAAAGGCATTCTGGCAAAGACCCATGACGTCTGGTCAAATAGGAATCCAGTGTACTGCATACTATCCTCTTCTAATTGAACTTGATAAAATGAAGACGTCAAGTCGAGAACGCTGAAACATGCTCTTCCTTTGAATTTCCGAAGCAGATCTCTAATCTTGGGTGGTCTGTCATTTTCTGGAAGAATCTTCAAGTTGATGGTCCTGGCATCGAGACAAAGACGTATCTGACCATTACTTTTCTTCACTACTGTGATGGGGTTTATATAAGACGACGCCTGTTTTCTAATAATCCCGTCTACCTCCATTTTTCTGATTAACCCTCGTACTTCTTGATAGTATTTCTCAGGAATGGGGTATATTCTCTTCTGGTAAGGGGTTTCATCTGTCAGCCTTATCTTGTACTTATAATCCTTAATCAATCCAGGCTTTTCATCGAAAGTATCTTGGAATTCCTTTATCAGATCCTCAAATTCCCCCTGAATTTCTTCAAATCCTTCAGTTTTTCTACTGGGTATTTCTTCTAAATTTTCCACTTCATTAATTATTGTATTCAAAATTTCTTCCCTAAGGTCTATTTCCAGACTGTTTTTTCACGTCCTGTTCTTCTATCTCTTCTGTGATTATGTACCCATCATTAAAGCTAATACTTCTGTTCTTCATGTCAATAATAGCTCCGACCTTCGATATAAAATCGATTCCAAGCACCATATCAAAATTGATCTTGCTCACCACAATGAAGATCTGTTCATAATTCCTTCCATTGATCTCAAAGTTCAATAACACTTGAATCTTGCATTTCACTGCCTTATCTTGGAATATCCCTCTCACTTTGACGGTAGAAACAGGTAGAACTGTCATGTTCTCTCCTCTTAGCAGACTTTGATAACATTCCTCTGAAATGATGGAAATAATAGCACCAGTATCCATCAGGGCTTTGTACTGCTGTCCATCTATCCGTACAGCAATAATGGGTAATGCACATGGTCTTTCCTCTTTAACAATACCCCTCTCTTCTAGTAAATCTTCATCGGTAACTTCGTATATCTCATTAATCGTAATCAGGTGTGGTGTGGCAATGTATTTACAGGTTCTCACTGACGTTGAGAAATCGGCGGTTTTTTTTGTGTTACCGACCTCAAAATTCTGTTGGCTCGTAGAAGGCCCAGGATCGATTACAACATCCTGCCTTTTCTTTTGATTGTCAGCTTCTTTATCCCTTAATTCTTTTAAGTATTGCTGGCTTTCCTTCTCTCTTTGCTGATACTGATCAGGTGTCATAACCTGACCTTGAGTATTCTGGTTTCTATGTTGGTTTTGGTTATTCCTATTATAGTTACGGTTATACCCATTATTGTTGTAATATCTGCCTCTTCCATTGTAGTTTCCTCGGTTGTAGTTCCAACCTCTTCTCTGTTGATACGGTCGGTAACCTTGTGATCTGTAATTTCTAAACTGATTATTCCTGTGAGGACCTACATTGTCAGTTTTCTCCTGCTCTGGCTTGTCAGTTTGTTGGACTTGGTCCATGTATACCGTATTGATTTCTTTAAACTCCTGCCTTTGACCTTTCTGGACTACGTTAGGCATTGGGCTTGTGTAGTCTAACCTTCTCAGTAATTCATCCATGCTGGATAAATCCCTGATGTTGGACGAAATTATAAGTCTCCTCACCTCAACTGGCAGCATACGAGAAATCGCATCTATTAGTTGCTCCGTGGACAATGGGGGTTGCAAAAATCTCAAGCGGGACAACTGACTCGTAAAGAAATCAGCGTACCTCGTTGGAAGAGTACCTGAGTATTTTCTTGAATACACCTCCGCTCTTAACGAATTCTGCGCTTCTATAGACCAAAATCGTTTGATTAATGCCTCTGCAAACTCGTCAAAGTTACTGAATGTGTATCTAAATGCGCGAAACCATTCCAGGGGTCCTCCAATCAGATATCTCTCTACTATCTTCATCTCTCTCTCTCTGGGAATGTGAGCTTCGATGAAATAATCTTTGAGATTCCTTACATACTCTATAGGTGTCAAACTATCAGTGTTACTGAATTTTTGTGGTTTGTCTTCGAAATTCCTGATGACCGTCACGTTCCTCGGATATGAATCCGGATAGTTTTTCCCACTATCTCGGTAGTTCCACTCAGGTTCCATATTCCTCTCGTCATCCTCCTCTCTGAATCTGGATACACGTTCTTCAGGAGTCACGTCTCTCTCTTCTGGCTCTAGGTTATGTCTTCTAGCATAATTCCTATTCAATTCGCAAGCTAAGCCTTCTGTATCCTTGTCGGTGATTTCTGTTAAGACTTTCTTGATAATCTCTTCTTTGTAGTTCTCCATTAAACTAGCCTCTCCTAACTTCAAATTTTTCAGTTTACTCGTCGTTTCATTTACATCCGAGACAACTTTATGCATCTGTTCCTCTAATGTAGATTTTAAAGTTTGCATATCCTGATCTAGTTGTGTTCTATCGTCAACTTGTTTTTCGGATAACGAATTTATCCTGACGCTTAAATCTCTCCTAATCTGTACTACTTCATTGTTAATTTCTATCTGCGTACTGGCAAGTTTTCTTTCAATCCTTTCCTGAATTTGGGTTACATGTTCCCCACTTGACTTATTCCACTCGTCTTTCCATACCGCTACGTTTGCTGTTAACATTTCTGCTATGTCTACTTCGATATCCTCTTTTAATACTCTATTGTGGTCTAATACCTGGGTTCTCATGACCTCTACATCATACTTCAACTCTGCTAAAGACGTTGTTGTTCTAACTGATTCATCGACTAGTCTAGTCGCTAATGCAGTTATATTACGCGTACAAAGAGTTTTTGAGTTTTCGATTTCTTCCCTGACTTTATTTACATCAGTTTGGACTTTAGTCATATCTACAAAAACTGTGTTGACCTCTACCTGAATCTTAGTTATGTCACTTTGCACCTCAGTTATATCCGCATGAATGTTATTAATGTCTACCTGAACATTGGATACATCAGTTCTAGCTTTTTGAATTTCTTTTTGGACTTCCTCGACCTTGTCTTGGACAGTCGCTACATCGTTTTTGACAACAACTACTTCGGCTCTAGCACAAGAAATATCCCCTCGGACATTAGCTACATCTAGATTTAACATTGTAAGGTCTCTCTGTACCTTAGACACATCATTTTTAACATCAGACACGTTTGTGCGGATGTCACTTACAGTATTCTCAATTCCTAGGGTATTAATCTGTAAACGCGACATATTATCCTCCAAATTAGCAGCACTAGTTTGAATACCCTTCAAACTTTCACCCATGCTAGCTTTCAAATTACTAGCATTCTCCTCCATTCGACTAGTATTCCTAGCTTCCATCTCCTTCATACTACTATTCAAATTACTAGCATTCTCCTCCATTCTTGCATTCAAATTAGCAGACAAATTACTAACATTCTCCTTCATGCTTTCATTCAGCATCTGCTTCATACTACTAGTCATGCTTGCTTTCAAATTAGCAGACATCTCCCTCGCACTTTCATTCATGCTAGCTTTCAATTCTTCTAACATCAACCTCATACTTTCATCTGCCATTACAATATTATTCAAAAATGGACTGCTGTAGGGACATACATCAAAAGAGCAAAATAACAACATTTGAGCAACACTTTTCACCATATATAAATTTGATCAATTTTCTGTCTTAAATCTAACTTATAACTACCTTATAATTAACCTTCGAAGATACTTCATGTTGAAACAAACTCAAGCACATGTTCAAATTTCTCTGGCTCATTTTAAAATATCCTAACACAAATAATTTACATTTACAATCCAAATAATTTAAATTTATCTTTAATATGACTGAAATGTCATAAGCCGGTCAAATAAAATAAGATTCCAGATTATAGGCGATTTTTCTAAGTTTCCAGCCTATTTAACCTTTCTCAAGTTGTATAAGATCTGATCTTTTCTGAGTGTAATTTTCCTAACACAATACAACATTTAATTCCTATATAATCACACTCTTAAATTCTACAATTGGCCTAGACATCTAACAAAGAATCAACCTCTTTATTTGAGTCTAATCGAACCTCACGTTTTAGGTTTGCCACTCTTACTGGCGTTCAACCTGGTAATCCAGTTTTGTTGAATCGAGCCCCAACGTTTTAGGTGCGCCAATCTTTCTATTGACTCAGCCCACGTTGGGCGCCAATCTTTCTGTCCCCGTTTACCTGGATAGTAGGATGTCAGATATCCGCCCCCTCAATCGGATTGCCAATTATCAATCGCACCGGCACAGTTACATCAATGAAAATGGCACTGACAGATACTATCGAGATAAGAGCACAGAAGTTCACAGGAAATCATTGTGGAACACACCAAAATAGACGGGGGTTCATACTTACCGTTACTTACCTCTTAATTATCTCGGGGTTTGAGTTGACAACAGGATCACTAAAAGTCTGTTCACACAATAACCTCCACCATGACATTTAAAAATGAACCAGAACGAAGGCGAGAACTTTGAACTGTACAAAAGCTTTATTTCAAATAAAGGGTATGATTTTACTAACACAACAAAATCAACGTGGCTATCAGTAGCCCAAGTCAATCTGACTACGTCCTCCAGTAGGACTTGCAAAAATTATCATACAACATGATATAAAACATATTAGCTCCCAAGAGCTCCAAATAACGTAATATTCATAACACTATTGGATTGGAGAAGGACGTCAGGGTGTGACATATATAGAGCATTTGGTTTCCTTTTAATAAACATGAGAATGGTATTTATTGTCGCAAGGCCGGAGTGCGGACGACCTCACTCTGATAACCAGATGTTGGCCCAGCTGCGAGCTACCCTCGAACCTGTTGCATACTGGTCAAATGCACTCCCTTCTCACGTGCTATGTTACGTAAGAATACAGCTTGTTCTCTCAAGCTTTTAAATATCTACAAGACAACTCACATTAATATTTACGCAAATCTTTCAATTACTTTGCTCACATCCTATTGGATCATTATGTTAATTTCTTGAACTTGTTAACTTCAATCCAAATGTTTAATTAGCTCTTAAATGTTTATAACAAAATCACATAAATTATTTATAACAATTAGAAATTGTTTATAATATTTGTCAAAGACAATAAAAATATTATAAGCACGCCTTCAACATCACTCTCGTTCTACATTATTTTCAAAAATATTTACAGCAATTATTTACAATATTAACATTTAAATTGTTTAAATTGTTAATTTAAGAAATACATTAACCACATGTTCATTCGGTTGGTAATTTTCATAATCGTGTTTAATATAATCGACCAATGAAGGTTAGTTATACATATTAATGTCACAATCTGGTTTAATAAAGGTTTTAATAATGATTTGTGACGGCAACCTTCATTCAAAATCTTATCTCAAATTCTTTCATAACTCGTGTTAATTCTAACAGTAAATCACTTGATTAATTTTCAACGAACTATGACAATCTTACTCCAGCGGAAAATCCTTCGCTAACAAGTTAATGCACAAACTGCATTAAAAATATGCCCAAAATCATCATATATTAATCTATATGGCATTAAACTTCCACATAACTTACAAAACTTCCACAAATAATTCTTTAACATTAATTCCTGTGGGAACTTCCTTCATATTCAAGGGCATTATATCTCAGCGACTTTCAACACGCGCTGCACTAGCGATTATACATTCATAGTTCCACTTAAAAATTTTTATAATCATTACTTGTTTCAAAACTGTTTTTATTTAACCTTCGTGGATTTCATTCATGAACCGAAATGAAGTCAAAACTTGCCAATCACAAACAAATTTAATAGTGAATACGCTTATATACGCCTGTCTGGTCTATCAAAATTTAAGATTAACATCTTAAAAGAAATTGTAGTATGAAAATACTATCATCAAATAAAGTGCGACTAAAATGCAAAGTAGTCGAATAGAATCCATTTAGACTGGGGAATGCAAACATCGTTCTATAAATCTCTAATTGAGAAAAACTCCTAACAAAAGTTCTTGACTTTAATGCATTCAATAATTCATTATTAAAGTTAATCTTTCACAAAAGTGTCAATGATGCAATGTTCATTCATAACTGACGATAAATGTCTGTGTTGCAATCAATACAAATAACGACTAGTATTTCCAAGATCGTCGACAACGTAAGAGATTTTAACGCTCTAAAATCATTTAAATGTTCTTCCTTCTTGATGATGACAGAAAATTGGTCAAAGTAATTAAACTGGGGTAGAATTACTTTAATAAAATGACACGCTGTCTGAATTTAAATCTGCCATTAAAAATCATTAACTTACAGTCAAATCGTGACTACAAAAATATTAATTACTGAAAAATCCAAATATCAGTCTCAACTGATCCAAAATCATTTACTATGCCCATGACATAACAATGTCTTAATAAATCGTCGAAAAAGGCATAACTCAACAAGGTGTACTGAGAATAAGAATCTCAACAAGAAAATAGGGCAAAAAACATGAGGATAAAAATATGGGAAAAATGGTTGCTCAAACATCATTAATAAACTCAAATACAATAAACGTTCACGACTACCTTATCTGCCGATTGACGTTCCAGAGGAAAATTCCCCAAAGAAGACTGCTGATGGATCCATTTCACCACGTTAAAGCTGAGCTCCATCCTCGAAATAGGAAATAGCACCCTCGGAGAATCGAACTGCTTCCTTCTCCGGAAATCGCTCTGCTCCTCGAAGACGAATAGACATCCTTCCGGCAATAATCTTCTTTGTGAGTCGGGATATCCCTGACCTCTCTTGAAAAATTCCCTGAAGTTCCAGTAGACAATCGCCATGAAGTTTTGTAGAAATTTCCGAAGAAATTATTCATATTCAGAGTATGAAATTGTTTTTATGGCTGTTCGATGGTATTCAGCCTTTAATTACGAAACATGGGTGTAGATGGTATTCACCGCATGTTCGCTTGTGTGGAATAGCAATTAGCGAAGTTCCATGTCGCTATCTTACTCCGTTGAAGTATGTCCCAATTGCAATAAGCCCTTTAGCCCTCCATCTGCTCTTCGGTTGTAGTGTCAGAAGAACAAACTGCCGTATTCAATTGCTCCATTATACTGTATCGTTCTGTAACCAAGCAATCTGAAGTCTTTCTATTCCACTCGCAGCGTCAGCCGTTGCGTTGATTCTGGCTATACAAAAGTGCTTCTCTTGTGGCGAGATAATCACTTTTGTCAGTCGAATAAAACTGCTAATATCTTTCAAACTAATCGGTCGAAATTGTTCAGCTTTTCTCTATAACTGCATGTAGCACTGCACAATACAATTAGCTTATCGGTGACCGCTAACTGTTCGAAGCTAAACTTGAAGAAGCTTTCTAAGGTCCGTTTCAACTTCACCTAGTTTGACTTGGATCTCGTTAATATAGTGGCCTCGCCACACGTTATAAAGACGATTCTTTTCACTGCTGTTCACTTCGACGTCTCACTATAATGAATGTATAAGAAAAGAACTTTCACAATAGACTTCGATGATCTGAGAATGAGATCTCAGAATAATCGGAGAACGAAAGAGGCTCCTCTCTTCTGCGCAAGCCCTTTTATTAACTTCACGAGGGGCGTTTCCATCCCTTCCAAAGCGTGATACTGCGTCATCGCTAAAACTTCCAACTTCGTTAATACATGACGGATTTTCAAAATTCAAAAACTGAAAATAAATTTCACCAAAATTCCAAATCAATGCCTTTACTGCAAATGGATTTCCACAATTCTGCATTCCAAAAGTAATAAAAATACCATAGTTTCAGCAATCTCCGTCTTCCTTTAAACTATCGTTCATTGGTTCATGCCTCTCCTCCAATAGCATAGTTTCTTCCTCAGCAGAATTCCTCGTTTCCTGCGACTGCGTCGTAAATCTTGGAACATTCTCGACTAAATGCTGACGTCACTGAGAATCTCAGCTCAAGTAGCCTGCTGGTATAACATTTTCGTCATCCGTGCTTACGTCATGACTACCCACGTCATAACTATGACAGCCATAACTCTCCTTATAATTTCAAATATAGCCACCGTGGTCTCTACATAATTCAATTACGGGGGCAGTACCTAAAAATAATTGCAATAGCAGAGAAAGCCAAACCAACTTTCATTTTCATTAGATAAAGTAATAACATATTTCGTTTGGTAAGAGTGCATTTGTGACTTATAGTAGGTAAAAGAGACAACAAAAGCTGGAAGACTGGGATTTTTACACCAGCTATGTCAAGCAAACTATTTCCATTGCCCTCCACAGACTCGTAGCCAGAAAATGATTTTTTTACTTGTATGAGGTCAACTCCAACACCACATTCTCTCTTGAAACAAGTATCAGTCATTACATTCTTATCACTGTTAGGTACTGTTAACATTGTCAGAGTTTCTGAATCACATTTTGAATTATTACTGGGCAAATTTAAATTACAAAATAGTACATTAACATTCTCCTGGCCATATGAAAATGGTAAATCATCAGTCTGAATACCCATACTACAAACAGTTTGGGGAGATTGTGATTCTGGAACAGAATTAATGTTTTCTTGCATTAGGCTACACTTTGTCTTCCTTTCCTCCTCTTGTACCTGATCATTCGTTTCCTCTGAGTTTCGTCCGCATTAGATCTTCCTGGTACTTATGTAAAGTAGGTTTATTCCCAGGGCTATCAGGGTCTCTGGTAGGTGTTCCATCAATAAAGTGTCTACTTCAGATTCTGGAATTACTGGTAGGAACCCAAGGTTTTCCATCAAGTGTTGAACGGCTTATAGATGTTATCCATGCTTCCCTTCTGATCTTATGGGCAGCTCCGGCCGGAAAACTAAATTTTTTTGTCCCTGGCGGGCTGTATCCGTAGGTGTTAATACAGCCGTACACAGAACAGTTCACGTGACATTTACTGTGTTTAACTTACTGGTACTAGGAATTTCACTCAAGCTTACAGAACATGCTGAAAGAACCAAATCAAAACGTAGGATATCTCTGTAAACAATCTGAACAGTCAAAGACACAGTTAAAAAATAAGAACCCACTATTTACTAACTCGATGGTGAAAGATACTCCTACCACTCCCACCATTTAGTTCAGATTAAGCCAACAGATGGCAGCACTCTCCATTCACATCCCCAATAGCAATAATAATATACAGGGTCTTTATTTTTGCTTTGCAAGGCGATTCCACTCGACCTTGGGTGGCGGTCCCCGGCCAATAGCCGGCTGTTACAGGTTGGCGCGCGCGGTCTCCGACCGTATTCCCACGCTCTTGTTGCAGTAGACGTGTGTGCTCCGAGCTAATTGGGTGTTTTATAAAGCTACTGTGTACTGTATATCGTATTGTATAGTGTTTTATAGTGATTGTGTATAGTGCTATAATGCCATATGTGAAATATTCATTACGTGAACGTGTACATCTGCACAATACGTACATAAAGTGTAGGAAATCGTGCACTAGAACATGACAAAATTTTAGAGTGACATTCCCGAAGAGATTCAAATGTACAGGTTCAGTAAACAATAGAAATAGATGTAAGGATCGTTATTTCCTTACTGAAGCTAAATTAACAGGAGTGACCGCAAACATCATAAGGAGATGCCATTTATTTTTGGCAGCGGGTGAGGAACATTTTCAGCATCTACTGTAAACATAGTGAGTAAAAATGCATAATACTGATTTTAAGCACCATATTCTGCCGTACATATGCGCGCACAGTGCCGGAAACTGAGCCGTCACTAGCGGAGCACATGAGCGAGAACGTCTTTGCCAAGCATATAAAAAGACCTTGTAATATGACGACAAAACTTTCAAATAGTCAATAATTTGGACTTAATTGCATAAAATTACATAAAACAAAACACCGGCATAGAGTATAAGATTACAATATTTGTTAACAGTAGGTCTAAGTTAATAATATATTCTGACTGACAGATTACTCTGCAATAGTGAATACATTCCTCCCCATAGGGTTGGTATCAGGAAGAACATCCGGCAGTAAAACATGGCCAAGTCCATTGTGCGACACAGTCTGCACCCGTGACACATGAGAAAAAAAAAAGGTAGATGAAGCAGGTGGTATCGTTCATAGACTGGACGTGACTTACTATCCCATATGGAACATGCTTTTTCTTATCGCTTACCATCCCAGGTCGGCTTCACCCCTGGACTGTGCGGAGGATCTGACCTCTACCATCGCAAGGACGGTGCCTGGGAGCTGAAGTCATGTTGTCGGCTACAACTGGGGATGGTGACAAGCCCATCGCCCAGACGACCACAAGATTGGGTCTTGTTGTTAAGGAAGGGACGGAGAAAGGATGAGGGAAGGAAGTCGACCGTGGCCGTGCGGGATCTTACATTGTATTGTCCGAGCTATGACATGCTAGCGGCCCCGCACTGTGAGGCACGTTAGCTTGGAGTCGCGAGGCTTCATGCATAGCGACCCTGCTGTCCCGCAATACGCATTAGGTTACCTTGGAGTCACGAGGCTTCATGCGAACCGAGCCCGGTGTTTGGAGTAGACGCTCTCGATTCCAGGCTTCAGTCGCATCTATCCCTACTCAGGAGTACACGGCACGGTAAAACTTCACAAGAGGGTTTCACAATGGTATTGCCTAGACCAATGGTGGATTGATAGCGTTAGCTAATGGATAACACCCCTAGTTTTTGTCACGCATCAACAATCTTTATCCAGGCCAATAGTTTTGCCTTTTATTTCATGTCGTGAAACCCTCTCGAAAATAATTAATCACGGCGCCTCAACCAGAGGAAATCCCTCAGATTGGCTACTCATTTTTTTTATTTTACAGCTGGCTGAGTGAGTTGACCAGGGTTCACCTGATAGCGGAGGGCAGTTTAAAAATCTCCCCCACTAGCAGGAATCAAATCCAGTCCTTCCAGTTGTGAATCTAACACCTTGCATACCGAGTCACCAGGGCTCTTACATAACCTAAAAAAAAACGTAAAATACATTACCTTCAATCAGAGTACCATTATACAGCTCGTATCCGATCTCACTGTTGAATAGCTGTGATACACTCGAAGATGCACTGCAGTTGAGCATAGTTTAAGAACGGCATCTCATTGCCTGTGAAACAAAACAGAACAGGCCACTGTTTTTGCTTTCCCTCAAAAAATTATAATAAAACCACGGTATATCAGGACAGGGCCGCCCTAATGAACAAACAAAACCGTATTACTTGCATTGTTACATCACATTGAAGTACAAGTAGGTTCTGATATTCAAATAATAGACTATAATATACAGTTATTAACAGCTAGGCGAAAAAGACATGAGACTGAAGATCAAATTAAACCGAGTGACGCCATGTTGGAACGCTGGCTAAACCAATAGCAGCGAATATTGGATTTTAGCCAATAATAGCAAGCCAAAGCAAACTTATGGCAATAACCGATATCAAATATCGATATTAAATATCGATCATTACTAGAGTTTCATTCTTGCACTAATATCGTAAATTGATAACGATTGATTGAAAACTAACGATCAATCTATAGTATTGAACAGCAATCGTATTGATCGATTTAAGAATAAATGTAGTCTATTATAGGCCTAAACGGCAATAAAATTATTTTATTTACAGATTTATGTATTTATCGTATGGCTGTTAGTGCCGGGAGTGTCCGAGGACATGTTCGGCTCGCCAGAGGTAGTAGGTTGTATCTACTTCAAGCTACAAGTTCCGTTCAATTTCAAGTAGTTCCAACTTTCGCTACCAGATGTCACTGATACCTAGTGGTGAACGTTGGAACTTTGATAGAGCGTTCCAACGAAATCTAACCTAGAAATTTAGCTTCGCACGAGTTTAGTCTGTGGAAAGATCTTTTACATGCCATAAATCTATGACATGGGACCGCCAGCTTTACTTCCCCTCCGAAGGAAGGCACACTGAAGAATTTTAACGCTCTTAAAAAAATCTGACGACTTCGACCGGGTTTGAACCCGCTATCTTGGGCACAGCAGTTCAGCATGCTACCAACTACGCCAGCGAAGCCGCTAGTAGCCAAGTTCAAAGCTAGGTGTCGTGGACGGTAGCATTTGGTAACAAAAGTAGGAACTACTTGAAATTGATCGTCTGCAGTCCTTACCTAAAGTACAGATAACACACACTAATACAGCCATCACAATTAACACCGGTTATCAGACAGATTCTACACATACCCAAAGTACACGGGGCTACATGACCGTGTTGTCGCAGCCCCTAAACTGAGGAACCAACCATCGTTGTTGGTGTTGTTTCATTTAAGGTCTTGGATATCATGGTTATTTCAGCCCCGTGTATTCGAGCTTGTGTATAGTCTATTAACCTTTGTTACTTTGTAGTCTGTTAGGTATTCAGCCCGGGAGCTGGCTGAATCCTCAAAAAGTGCCATCATCTATCTTCTATATATATAAAGCTCAATGTTTGCCTGTTTGTTTGTCCGTCTGTCTGCTATTTATACAAATCTACACCGATTCACCGATCTGAACCAAAATTTGTATACTTACCCTTTGGCAAAAATCTACACCGTTTCACCATTCTCAACCAAATTTTACATACTTACCCTTTGGAACCCAAGGAGTAGCCCTATCTACTTGAAATTTCGGGCAGACTACTCCTTTTCCTGCATTTAGGCCCTTTGATAAAAATCAACACCGTTTCACCAATCTCAACCAAATTTTACATACTTACCCTTCGGAACCTGACGAGTAACACTGTCTATTTGAAATTTCGTACAGATCACTTCATTACACCGTTTCACCGATCTGAACAAAATTTTACATACTTACCCTTTGGAACCCTGCGGGCAACACCGTCCACATTAAATTTCGGACAGACCACTCCATTCCCTGCTGTTAGGCACAAATCTACACCGTCTCACCGATCTGGGCCGTTTGGCAAAAATCTACTTATCCTTTGGAGCCCCCACCTCAGTGCCCGTGGTCAGCGCATCGGCTCCCCTCGGCCATTAATCTTGGTTTTCGTGATCGGGGCGCTGCCTCACTGTCAGACAGCTACTCACTTGTCCTCACGAGGCTGAGTGCACCCCGTTCCAGCCCTCACGTCAGTTTCTAAAATTCCTGACGGAGCCGGGATTCGAACCCGGGGTTTCCGGGTGAGAGGCAGATGCGATACCCCAACACCACGGGGCCGGCTAACTTTGTAATAGTGTTTGTAATATTGTGTCCACCTAATGATGTAGCAGCTGGCATTCTTCAATGTGCCCCCGGAGGTCCCATTTCGATTCCTACCTCTGCCAAGAAATGTAATTCTGGTCTGATGGCTAGAAGGGGATACACTCAGCCTCATGCGGCAAGACTGAGAAAAGGCGGCTTTGATTCCTACCTCACCCACCCTGGAAGTGGTTTTCCGTGGTTTCACACTTCTACTCCAGTCAAATGTCGGGATGGTACCTAACGTAAGACCACGGCCACTTGCTACCAAAATCCTACCTCAATTACAAATACACATGCTAGAATAGACATCACAGTGCCACAGGTTATCAGACAAATTCCTCCGACACCCAAGTTCGCGGAGCTACATGGCCACGATGTCGCAAAGCCCCTAAAATAAGCAACAGGAACAAATAACATTCTTGGCTGTTGCCCCGGAGATCCAGGTTCGATTCCTACCTTTGTCAACAAATTTAATTCTGGTCTGAGGGATAGAACGCGGTACACTCAGCCTTGTGAGGAAAAACTGAGAAGAGGTGGGTTCCATACCAACATCAACCATCATGGAAGAGGTTCTTCGTGGTTCTGCCCACTTCAACTCCAGGACAAATGCTGGGATAGTTCCTAACTTACGGCCAAGGCCACTTCCTTCCCAATCCTAACCCAAATTACAAATTAACAATAACAATAACACAGGTTATCAGAAAAAATTACACACATATACATCTAAGTGCACTGGATTATTGACCACAAGACGACGTACTGTGCCCACGTTATATCTCTGCCGGTGAACTATGTCATTACTTCCAGAAAAAGTATACGGACTGTACTAACCTCACCAAAGACATTTCTCAAATTGGCACACAAACAAATTGTGTGGCAAGCACTAATTAGTGTGCCGAGTGTATTATGCTAAGTCGGCCGTCAGAACTCCCGAGCCCCACACTGTGGGGTAATGTCTTATGAATAGGAGTAGAGGAGTTGATGGCTCGAATGCTCAGAAATGCAACGGTCCTCACCGGCAGAGATATAATGCAAGTACTTTTTTTTGTTCAAGCCCCTCAAATAAAACAACAACAACAACACAAGTACCTTATAGTCTTTCCGCTTGGCCATGATACCCAGAGGATTAAGGAATTACTCGGAACTCAACTCACGTCACTCACTCATCCTCCCGACCCGCTCACCGGACCGGCCGATGGTAATCAATGACTCACCTACTGACACTGTCCCACAGGACTAATACTTTTTTTATTTTAAGTTTAAATTTACAATTTTCATTTTTATATAAATTTCACATAAAATTCTTAAGAAAATGAGTCCGAACGCGACTGAAATGCTTCATGCTTTTCCACATTTAGCAGAGAATGATTCCCTCTCCACTCAGCTTGTTGAGGTCAGTGTTTAAGACATAACTAAGTTGGTTTTCTGTTTCTAAACAAAGTAGTTGAGGTCAGTGTTTAAGACATAACTAAGTAGGTTTTCTGTTTCTAAACAAAGTAGTTGAGGTCAGTGTTTAAGACATAACTAAGTTGGTTTTCTGTTTCTAAACAAAGTAGTTGAGGTCAGTGTTTAAGACATAACTAAGTTGGTTTTCTGTTTCTAAACAAAGTAGTTGAGGTCAGTGTTTAAGACATAACTAAGTTGGTTTTCTGTTTCTAAACAAAGTAGTTGAGGTCAGTGTTTAAGACATAACTAAGTTGGTTTTCTGTTTGTAAGCAAAGGAACATCTTGGCATATTTTAATCTTATTTCAGAAGACAGCTTCAAATGGAATTTAATTAACACATATTATTTTAATTTTTTTTGTTTGTTTTAGTTTTATACTAGCTTGATATTGTTGATTGATTTAGGGGTTTTGCGAAATCGTGGTCATGGAGCCTCGTGTACTTGGGTGTGTGTAGATTTGTCTGATAACCTGTGTGTTTGTACTAATGTGTGATTTTGTAATGGAGGTAGAATTTGAGAAGGAAGCGGCCATGAGCCTAAGTTAGGTACCATCCTGGCATTTGCCTGGAGTAGAAGTGAGGAAACCATGGAAATCCACTTCCTAGATTGCTGAGGTGGGAATCGAACCCGCCTATTCTCAATTTTGCCTCACGATGTTGAGTGTACCCCGTTCCAGGCCTCAGACTAGAATTAAATTTCTTGGCAGAGCCGGGCATCGAACATGGGGGTCCTTCGAGGTGACAGCTAAGAATGCTAGCAACTGCGAGGCGGACTGGGAGGTGAAAGAACTAGCGAAGGAGATTGCGGTGGGCATGATACGGTGGAAAAGGGGTTGAAAAAGATTGGGAAAGAACCGCTCAGATTTGAAGCAGTGAAACCTCTCTATAACGGACACCCTTGGGACCGTAAATACTGTCCGCTAAAGAGGGGTGTCCACTATAGAGAGGGTTAGAGAAAATGATTGCAATTTGGCACATGTGCAGTATGTGTAGAGTACTTACATGAAAACGTAGGATAACGCGCGATAAAAACAGTCCAGTTTCGTCCACATGTAAAATGTTTTCCGGTGAATAGCCGTCAGTGATGGAAGGCAATTTTTCTTCTCAGCTTGAAACAATATCCATATCAACAGCAGAGGATTCTCCGCAAATTGCTCTAATTTTTTTATGCCCAAGGTGGCGGGTTCAAACCCGGCCGAAGTCCTCGGATTTTTTAACAGCGTTAAAAATCCCTCAGTATGCCTTCCTTCGGACGGGAAGAAAAGCTGGTGGACCCATGTCATAAATTTATGGCATGTAAAAGAACCTTCCACTAATTACACTTGTGTGAATCTAAATTTGAAAGTTTGATTTGATTAGCGCTCTATTAAATTCCAACGTTCGCCACCAGGTGGTGGCATCTAGTAGCCAAGTTCACAGCTACATGTTGTTGATGGTAGCATTTGGTAGTAAAAGAAGGAACTACTTGAAATTGATCGTATGCGGTCCTCACCTGAATTACAGATAACACACACTAATAGAGCCATCACAATTGACGCCGGTTATCAGACAGATTCTACATACACCCAAAGTACACGGGGCTACATGACCGCGTTGTCGCAGCCCCTAAACTAAGGAACCAACCAACCTTCAACTAACTACAATTGTGTGAAGCTAAATTTGTAGGTTAGATTTGAATAACGCTCTATTATGTTCCAACGTACATCGCGAGGTACCATGATTTATCATGATTCCCAAAAAGCACAAGTGTTTGGCCATCTAGGGATTGAACCGGGCCTTAACACCATACAGCAGCTTCAGAAAATGGATGACCTGCGTGTGAAATATGCTGATAGACAGGCAGAACAGATGACCAAAGAAGCAAGAAAGAAAGAAAATGAGAGGAGCCAAAAGGACGAAGGAAGACATGGATGATCCAGAGTATGGAGCTGGAAAGTTTTAAACCACAAAAGTACATGTTCTTTTCTACCTTAACTTTTAAGTTAAATTTCTGCAAACATTATTATTATTTTTTTGGTGTGGGGTGCTCATCTCGGAAACTACGAAAGATACAAGTGTGAAACTGGTACAACTTTTGAAACTAACACTGACCTCCATGTTAAACACAAATTGATTATAAACTAATTCATACTTTGCTTATTAAAAATTCATGTGTAAGAAAAAAATTAATTTTTTTACTTACATGAAAAAAGTAAAATATAAAATAAAATGGATGAACTAATTTTGTTTAAAATGCATTTAACACTGAGATAAAGGCTACTGTTACAACAATATCAAAATTCACTGCTTTATCTGCAATACTTTGGAAGATGAGCATGCCTAAGTTTTACTAAATTAAAATTGATCGTATATGGAGTACTTAGTCCCCTTAATTATATCTTGTTATTTTTTCACAATTTCTGCTGCTTGTGTCTTTCCAATCTTAAACACTTCACATGGTTTCCTTACACCAAATTTCTCTCGTTTGTGTTAACACATAGATGACGGGCCCCGAGAAATCTCGGTTTTATACACGTCATTGTTTTCGGTCTTCCTGCGACATCTCTTGATCATGTATTGAACTATTTCGGTCTAGCACATTGTGAAGGAAGATATGTATATGTACCATCTTCCGTCTATTCATGGCCTTCTTTTATTCTTTGATTTTATTTCGAAACATCGAACTTCCTTCTGTTGGTTCAATCAATGACAAGATGCAGTATCGTGTGACCTTCCGAGTGTGACGGTGGACGTATACCTGCTCCGTAGCAATACTTGTTGGTGAGAGTATCCAATAGTTTTTGTGTGTCCTACCATTTTGTTTCTTTAGTGTGTGTGTTTCCTTCCTGTGTGGTCAGTCACATACCATTCTTCTGACGACAACATGGGTGATAATAGTGGAGGGGGTGAAGATACGCGTCCTCCCGAGGAAGGGATGGAATTTTTTACTACAGAAGTCATTGATCTCACGGCACCTGTCCTTAATGTAACCCCTCTGATTCCCTCGACTGATACACGACCTACACAACCAATCTCTATAGCTCCCGTCATACCACCTACTGTGAATGAGTCACCCCGAATGTATTATGAGCACCATACTGGACCATATTATGTCATGGTGGAATCTTCTGATCCCACCAACAGGATAGGTAATTTACATCCGATGGGTCTCGGTAAACTTTTCTACGAACGTAAGATTGTTGGAATACAAGAAATCCACCGCAAAGGTAGGAATAGAATTCAGGTCACCTTTCGAACCTCCCGGGATGCCAATAACTTTCTTCAGCACCCACTGCTCACGGAAAAAAGCTTAAAGGCGTTCATTCCCTCAGTTAATATACATAGAGTGGGTCTGATCCGCGGGGTTGACACTTCTTTCTCGACTGATGAAATATTACAATATTTGAAGTCGCCTTGCCCCATTGTAAAAATTCAACGCATGAACAGAAGAAAAGTCACGGATGGGAAGGTCGACTTATTACCTACAGGTACGGTGAATATTGTCTTTGAAACTCAAGCTTTGCCCACCCATGTTTCTATATTTCATGTGATGTAGAAGTGCAGGTTTTCATCTTTCGCCCTATTATTTGCAATAGATGCCAAAGATATGGGCACACTGGACAAAACTGTAGAGCTCGGGCACCAAGATGTGGGCGTTGCGCCCAAGGACATGAAACGGCTCAATGTACTCAGGTTTTGGTGCGCTGTGCACATTGCGATGAAAATCATATGAGTGGCTCACCGAGGTGTGAGTACCACGCAAAACAAATTGACATTAAAACTAGGATGTGCACTGAAAATAAAACGTATCAAGAAATTCTCCATTCCCTATCAGGACATCCGTTTCAACCCCTTTCAGTCCCGCAGCAATTCCCCCCCCCCCCCCCCCTTACACAGCAAGCTTCTCTTACACAGAATTCTGTACAGAAGAAACGCAAGTTTACCACGATCGTCACGAGCCCCCCTAAGGTCATTTCCCCTTTGGGGTATGACCGACCTGCATATTTGTCCATTATCCATGGGGACAAAGCCTGAGGCTATGTGCCCCCTTCTGCTTCATTGCAACCGTCCCAGGTGGGGCCAACCCCTACTCCTTCACTTACAATGCCTCCCGCCAAGGGTGTGCCTCAAGATATTACAGAGGATGTTATGCATTTGATGGAACTATTGGGTTCCAATGTCCAATGGGCCCATTTACTTAAAAATATTTATGAGAAGATTTCACTCTTATCCTTTCCTGCTGAAACCCGACCTTCTTCTAGTAAAATATTACAATCTGTTGGTTCTTCTGTTACCTCAACATGAAAATTATTCAATGGAATGCACGTAGCATTCAAAACAAGAGACATGAATTATTACTTATAATCCAAGAGTACACCCCTGATATCATTCTCATCCAGGAAACATGGCTATCCCCAAATTTATCTTTTCACGTTCCACGATATAATATTGAGCGCCAAGATGGACCGCAATGTGGTGGTGTCCTAACATTAATCCATGAAAGACTTTCGTACCAAGTTACCCCATTTCTTTTTCCTCTCCCCAGAACCTATGTGATAACTATAACTGTTGCCTCCCTACATATCACTAATTTGTATATTCCTCCGGCTGTCAAAGGTAATTTCCGACAATGGTATTCCTTTTTTCCCTACTGTAATTCCTTCACCTCCCACATTATTGGTGGGGATTTTAATGGCCATCATACTGACTGGGGTTGTGTCCGCACAACACCCAAGGGTAGGAATATCATGACCACTGCTCAGTTTCATCTCCAGATTTTAAATGATGGTTCACCCACTCGTATTTCTCCTCCTGCTCAGGCCCCCAGTGCGGTTGACCTAACGTTTGTTTCCCTTTCTCTGGCCCACCGAATTATATGGCACACAACCCCTGATTTACATCAAAGTGACCACTATCCGATCTTGATGACCTTTGATTCGGCTCCTCGTCCTAGTAATACCTTGCATACTCCGGTTTTTACTAGGAGTTTCAAAAGTTTTGATTCAGCTCAATTTTTCACCTATATCCAACAGCACTATTGTAATACGGCTCCCCCGATTCGTTCCTCCTATAATTTGCTACTTACTTACATTGTTCGCTATTTTGACACCTATCATCCGTTAATTCCCAATGCACGCACCTCTGGAAAGAGCAGGTCCTTACTACCCTGGTGGGACGAGGAATGTACGAGAATGGTGAAGAGACGCAAACATTTATTACGACTTTTTAGAACGTACAATACTCCGTATACTTATCGCCATTATAAACAGTTTGTTGCAAAATGCCAGCAGTCTTTTAATGATAAAAGAAGATCGGCTTGGAGAGAATACGTCTCTCATATACATCACCAGACTCCCATTACTCAAATATGGACTGTGTTAAAAACCTTATCGCGCCGCCACTTAGGTCCAAGTCTGCATCGTTTGAATTATGATCAGTCAGTAGAATTTTATCACACGATGACTCCTGAATTTGTTGAACAAGAAATTATCTTTCCATCCCTGGAACACAACCATATGTTTTCTTGTCTTTTGCATCCGGTTACTGTTTCCGAATTTCAATCAGCCTTATCACAAAAAAAATCTACTACACCTGGACCAGACTATATCTCATACCACGTCATTAAGAGTCTCCCCAATAATGCACAACAAGTTCTAATAGATGTTTTTAATGCCGTCTTAGCCTCCGGCAATGTTCCCGAGGATTGGAATGAGTTTTTAGTAGTTCCTATTTTAAAACCAGGGAAAAATCCGGATTTAGCAGGAAGTTATCGTGGTATACATCTTGGGTCCTGTGTTAGGAAGACATTCCAACGTATTCTGTTGACACGCTTAGTATGGACTTTAGAATATTATGATCTGTTTCCGAAAACTCAATACGCCTTTGCTAAACGGAAATCTACTACTGACGCCTTGAATATTTTTCTTCTTGATGTCATTTTGTCATTTTACCGTAAACACTCAACATTAGCAGTCTTTTTAGATATTAAAGGGGCTTATGATAATGTGAATACCGTCCTTTTACTGCAAACACTACACCAACAACAATTTCCGATCAGCTTTATTAAAATCATCTCGGCATTTCTCCGAAGAAGGCATATCACACTTTCCAACTTTCCTACTGGGTTAAATTACAGGTAGTCGTCTTCTGGTTTGCCGCAGGGTGATATTTTGAGTGGAATCTTATACCTTATTTATACTAGTGAGATTGAGAGGCTTTTACTTCCTCATGTCCGCCTAATACAATATGCTGATGATATACTCCTATATTGTTCCCATTCTGATATAAATATGTGTCGGCAGATCATGTCACGTGCTCTCACGATATTACATTCATGGCTGTTCTCACATGGCCTTGATACTGTTCCGCTCAAAAATGCGGCTTTGCTCTTCACTCATAAACGGGTGTGTGACAGGTTGCCTATCCGTTATAATCAGGGTACCATTCCTATTGTACACCATACAAAATATTTAGGACTCATTATAGATGATAAGTTGACCTGGACGCCTCAAATATCTCACTTAAAAGCTCATGTGTTCCAGAAATTAAATATCTTACGGTCATTAACTCGTCGTAAGTGGGGAGCTGATCCTCAGATATTATTGTTATTTTACAGAAATCTTATTCGATCTGTCCTTGATTACAGTAGTCACTACTATGACGTCATGCCGAAAACACGCCTCAATGAATTGGATAAACTACAATTTTCCGCCCTCAGAATTGTTCTCGGGGCCCTTACTTCCACCCCCGCACAAGCTCTTCTCGTTGAGACGGCAGAGCAACCGCTTCACCTTCGGAGACGTTATCTGTCTTCACGATATCTCCTACGACAAATGGCACTATTAACAACACCCATTCTTCCCAAACTACAACTTCTCTCCGAATATCATCAAAAAAGTTTATTCAAACGCTATGCACCTCCCTCTATTCTCCTGGCTTATCTAGAGCTTTCGGGTTTTCGCCCACAAATTCTTCAAACACGAAAACCCATTTGTTATAATGCACCGCTCTCGGTATTAATGTTTCAACCTGATGTAGTGAGACATTCCTCGCATGTATCTTGTATGTCTTCTATGCTTACCCCTACGATTGCCCGCAAATATGTACATAATCTTGCATTGAATCATCAACAATATACGACAATTTATACAGATGGATCAAAATTTCCCTCTCCTTCGAATACGGGTGCTGCTTTTTATATCTCCTCTCCATCTTATCTTGCATCCTTTAAATTACCGCATACCCTCTCTATTTTTTCGGCTGAAGCCTTTGCTATTCGACAAGCCCTTCTATATATTAAACGGAATAACATCACTAAAGCATTAATTCTATCTGATTCTCAAAGTGTCCTCCAGGCTTTACAACATGTCCAAACTACGAATAATTGGTATATAGGCTATTTAATATTGTACAATTAACGTATGACCTATATCATTCGGGCTTTCAGATAGTGTTTTCTTGGATACCCGGCCATGCCAACCTCTCTGGGAATGAATTAGTGGATAAAGCGGCCAAGGATGCGGCTTTGGGTCATGCTGTATTGATGAATGTGGCTACCCCCGCCTCAGATTATCTCCCCATTCTCAAATCTCAATTACTTAATGTTTGGTTACACCAATGGCAGGATTATACACGCACAAAAGCCAGGTTATATTATAGAATTCAACCTACTATCCCTAGACACCCTTGGTTTTATAATGGATCCTACACTCGACGGCATATTATTACGATTATCCGTTTACGTTTTCATCATGCTTTGACTCCGGTATATATGGCCCGCTGTAAGCTTCGTCCTTCGGCTCTCTGCGACTGTTCTCAGGCAATCGGTACTCTTAATCATTTAATTTTTCAATGCCCTATATTTGACACTCAACGAGTCCCATTTCTACATACTTTGCGTTCTTTAGGTTTCCCCCTCCCTCTCCACATTTCCGTGCTCCTTCATACTCCTATTCCTTCTGTTATTCATGCCTTCCTTAGATTCCTACACGAATGCTCCCTTACTTTTTAATTTCCATACCCTTACGTGTGACGATGTCATGTTTGTGTTCAAGTAGTAAGTCACTAAGATACGTCGCTTGGTGTGAAGATTAGTACCTATTTGTGTCCTTGTATATCTGTGTCACAATTTTCCAGTAGTTTATAGTTCAAATATTGGATACTTTTCACGTGTAACAGTATTTTTTAGGGCTGCGACTGGGTCCAGTGGTCCAGAGCATCCGTGCTATGCCCATTACCTAACCTACAGAAAAAAAAAATGACAAGATGGAGGACTTGTATGATCACATGAAAAGATTTATCGTTTATATTATCGTTCAAATGGCACACGTTATAGTGAATTACTGGAAACTGAATGAGAGAGTGATATTCAGGTCTCTAGGCGACGTAATAACAATCAAAGTACATACCGTACTTTGATTGTTGACCAATCTAACCTCAAATATACTCGGTCTGCTCTTTCTGTAAGCCGCCACTGCACATTGTGTCATGTTTCCAAATACATTACTAGGGGTATGTGTGTAATCATATCAACTAGAAAGATAATATCTAGTTTATTTCCACAATTATGTACTTTTTTAGCCTACTTTCGATTTTTGCAAAAAATGAAAGTAGACTTATGAGATCAACACAGGGCGAAAAAAGTGTGTCTGTCTGTGTGTGTGTATGTGTGTGTGTGAGTCTGTGTGTGTGTCTGTGTGTGTGTGTGTCTGTGTGTGTGTGAGTGTGTGTACTCTGAATGTCTGTCCCCCCCTATCAATTCGAACACGGTGAATGCGAATTGAACGAAATTTGGTACAAAGGTAGCACTAGCAAAGGACACCTCAGTGTCATGTTTTATATCGCCGCCATCTTGACGGAAACGTAATGGCGGCCACACAAATTTTCAAAGCTTAAATCAAATTACGACTAACCTATTCATCCGATCTCTACCAAATTTTGCAACAACATACCTTTATGGAGGGAGCATCCTTTGACCAAACCAATAGGCCATCAGCGTAATAGTTTGAGGATGGCGGCCATCTTTGTGTGAAAATCGATTCCCCCTATTAATTCGAACACGGTGCAACCGAATGGAACGAAATTTGGTACAGAGGTAGTACTAACAAAAGGCACCTCAGTGTCATGTTTTATATCGCCGCCATCTTGACGGAAACGTAATGGCGGCCACACAAATGTTCAAAGCTTAAATCAAATTACGACTAACCTAATCATCCGATCTCTACCAAATTTTGCAACAACATACCTATATAGGGGGACCATCCTTTGACCAAACTAATAGGTCATCAGCGTAACGGTTTGCGGATGGCGGCCATCTTTGTGTGAAAATCAATTCCCCCTATTAATTCAAACACGGTGAAACCGAATGGAACGAAATTTGGTACAGAGGTAGCACTAGCAAAGGGCATCTCAGTGTCATGTTTTATATCGCCACCATATTGACAGAAACGTAATGGCGGCCACACAAATGTTCAAAGCTTAAGTTAAATTACGACTAACATAACCATCCGATCTCTACCAAACTTTGCAACAACATTCCTTTATGGAGGGAGCATCCTTTGACCAATCTAATAGGATATTAGCCTAATAGTTTGCGGATGGCGGCCATCTTTATGTCAAAATTGATTCCCCCTATTAATTCGAACACGGTGGAACCGAATGAACGAAATTTGGTACAGAGGTAGCACTAGCAAAAGGCACCTCAGGGTCATGTTTTATATCGCTGCCGTCTTGACAGAAACGTAATGGCGGCCACACGAATGTTCAAAGCTTAAATCAAATTACGATTAACCTAATCATCCGATCTCTACCAAATTTTGCAACTACATACCTTTATGGAGGGAGCTTCCTTTGACCAATCTAATAGGTCATTCGCCTAATAGTTTGCGGATGGCGGCCATCTTTGTGTCAAAATGGATTCCCCCTATTAATTCAAACACGGTGAAACCGAATGGAACGAAATTTGGTACAGAGATAGCACTAGCAAAGGGCATCTCAGTGTCATGTTTTATATCGCCGCCATATTGACAGAAACGTAATGGCGGCCACACAAATGTTCAAAGCTTAAATCAAATTACTATTAGCCTAATCATCCGATCTCTAGCAAATTTAGCTACAACATACCTTTATGGAGGGAGCATCCTTTGACCAACATAATAGGTCATTCGCCTAATAGTTTGCGGATGGCGGTCATCTTTGTGTCAAAGTCGATTCCCGCTATTAATTCAAACACGGGGAAACCGAACGGAACGAAATTTGGTACAGAGATAGCACTAGCAAAGGGCATGTCAGTGTCATGATTTATATCGCCGCCATATTGACAGAAACGCAATGGCGGCCACACAAATGTTCAAAGCTTAAATCAAATTACGATTAGCCTAATCATCCGATCTCTAGCAAATTTAGCAACAACATACCTTTATGGAGGGAGCATCCTTTGACCAAACTAATAGGTCATCAGCCTAATATTTTGTGGATGGCGGCCATCTTTATGTGAAAATCGATTCCCCTTATCAATTCGAACACGGTGAAACTGAATGGAACGAAATTTGGTACAGAGGTAGCACTAGCAAAGGGCACCTCAGTGTCATGTTTTATATCACCGCTATCTTGACGGAAATGTAATCGCGGCCACCCAAATGTTAAAAGCAAAAATGTAATTACGACCAACCTAATAATCTAGTCTCTACCAAATTTTGCAACACCATATCTTTATGTGGGAATCATATTCAGACCAAACTGCAAGAATATCATCCCAATAGTTTGCAGATGGTGGCCAAGTATGTGTGCAAATCGATTCTCCCTGTCAATTCAAACACGGTGATACCGAATTGAACGAAATATGGTACAGAGGTAGCACTAGCAAAGGGCACCTCATATTCATGTTTAATATCCCTATAGCACGTTGTATTTCAACAAGCTACTGCAACCAACATTCAATCATACTCCTTGAAAAGGACAAAGAGTTATAACAATACCCATGCATTTAGGAGAAAGTAGGCTATATGTTCTTTACTGAACATCTTGTTTTATAATCTAGTGCACTGGAATATTCTCAGTAGCAAAATGTCCGGTCCACAGGGGATGTGACATGTCCAGGCATCCGGTCAGCAATGTGTTAATCTACTGTACCCTTCATGTTCAGGCTACATTAATGATTCTAATTTAATTCTGATTCGAGTTGGAATCATGATGAAATACACGGTAAAACTTTTACGAGGACAGTAGGCGACACCCAGTCGGCGAATTAGTAACTTGAACATGCCTGTACACAACAGATCCTCGGATGTTATGATTTTATGGAGGTATAGGGAAGGGCAAAATGATGCATACCCTTATTACATCTTTACTATTGTATCTGCTCTTTTTCCTCTTACCAACCTTCACTTGTACTGATCTTGCTGAATATAAGTTTTTTGTTGTTAAAGGTCTGTTGTCTGCCCACTAAAACCAACTACTGCTACAAGGTCATCAGAGCCACCAACTTAAGTTTTTGCATATAGTCTTATTTCAATACTAATTAAAATGAATAAATAACTTGGCAATTTATTTTTCCAGTACAATTGGATGTCTGTTTCTCATAATGATGGCATTTAAATTGCATCATGTCGACTACTGCAAAGAGACATCTTATTTCCAGCAAATGCCAGGATGGGATCTAATTTGAAGCAACACCATGCCCATCCTATTGCTGGTTATAATTACTGTACATGTTCCTATGCAGACACCACAATGAACATGTTGTCTCCTACTCCATCGTTTATTTTGTTTCAGGTCTCTCAGGTTTACTGCGGTGCTCCACATGAAAACCCTGCCGATTGTCCTGAACTCAATATTGTGAACTACATCACATGAAGTCAGTTCGCCACACTTCAAAAGTGATGTCAGTAACACACATATTTTAAGTCCCACATTTTTAAAAACATTTTTGGTTTTCTCTTCCAACATCTTTTTAACAACTATTGTTTCAATACGAATGTGACTTGTAGATGTCTATGATCTATTTATTTTCAGAAATTGTGGAATTTACTTCAGTTCTTCATGTAAGGGTCTGTTTTTCAATCTCTGGATAAATGTGATGGGCATCCACTCCTCGAGTAACTTTGCCCATCACTTTTATTCCTTCAGCATTCGAAACGTGTTTTTCAATGCAAAGTTACTCGGTGGGCTACTATTTGACGGAAGTATCAACGTATGGCAATAGAACGCGTTATGTGATTTGTCATAATTGAATTCTGGCAGGTAAACGTTCATGCGAACTTTGGTGTCAACTGATTGAAACACAAACCACATGGGCTTAGTCTTGGTATCAGTATTTAAATGATGGTATACTTTAATATGAAACAGTGTAACTAGTCGGCAATAACGGTATTATGTTTCTGCAAAATGGCTATTAAGATATAACCCCACATTGCGGTAATGCAGTTATCAACATGATATATCAGTGTGTTGATACAGGGAGTGGATTAGCCTTTCATGAACTACTGTAAACATTCCCTTTACTGCCAAGGAATTTAAAACTCAATTCTACGCAACAAATAATGTAAAAAAAAACACAATATTATTGAAGCTTAAAATATAACTTCCATAATATTACTGGTACGTAAAAATAAGTCGCCGTTTTGCGCTCAATATTTTCATGGTTGTAATAGCCATGGTGATAGCATCTTGATCTGTGAATCTAGAGGTTTTGGGTTTGAACCCCTGTTGGTGTAATTGTTTTTTGCTACCGGATTATCGATTTAAACAATATCTATCATATCAACATGACTCATATTAACAGAATACATATGAAATTATGATTTACCGTATCTTATTTTTATTACAATATGTTGCAACAAGTGGGATTTTGATAAATTTGATTATATTGGACTTCATTTCTAGTAGTGTATCGATTAGCTATAGTCTATAGTTTCATCCCTCCTCTTTACAGTATAAAATAATTCGTGATGTTTGTTGAAACAAGACTGAGGAGCCTATTTCCAAAAGTCGGCATGTGCATTTTTTAAGTTATTGAGAAAAACGAAAAATAAAAAAATAAAAATAAAACGCTTAAACGGTAAAATTCAGGAAATGATATGTTATTCTTGGTACAAACTCTAACATAAACATAACATAAACATAAAAAATAGGTTCAGAGGTAGATTCAGCAATTCGTTTAGTAGATATTTAGCATTAAAATTCGCAGATGTCGGATTTTGGAAGTACGTTAATGGAGAATCGTATTTTGGAACAAACTTCTAGCATATGACGAGTTTTGGAACAAAACATGGATTTTGCTTAGCAAGCATTTTAAGCCACATAATGTTGTTATGCACTTCCAATTTAATAAAAACACAAAATTTCCAGTGAACACAAGTTTCTAGCATATTAGATAAAAAATAGTAAATGTAAAATGTAATCGGTATTCTGCCCGAAGGCAGGTCCGAGCCTCCGAAGAGGCTTCCCCCAGCCGGAGTTTACGTGCGGTAGGGTGGCCAAGGCCTTTCCGCTCCTCCTTATGTTGGCCAACAGCCCGCAGTACCTAGAACCGGCATACCATCCAAGTTCCGACTGCGCCCAATGTTGCTTAACTGCGGAGTTCTCATGGGATCCGGTGTTTCAACACGGCTAGGCCGTTGGCAAAAAAAAAAAAAAAGTATGCAGTAACAAAATAATACACAAGGAGCAATAAGTCACATGGATTAGATTCTCATGGCGTCATCCTCCTCTTGGGGTTCACAAACAAGATCGTCTTCCACGTCAACTGTCACGTTTTCTGGATCCATGACTATCTTTTAATATTAAAGTTCTTAATTATTTTTCCACTCTACCCCATAGTGAAGTGTTAGTTTGTTCACATCATTCATCTTCTCTTCTTTGACGGCTACTCCAAGAGGCAACTATAACCCCTATAATTTTGCTCTCCACGAAGAAGAGTAGAGGATTTTACTTTCCTAAATGGGGGAATCATTATACAGCCAATAGGAAACCATTCCAATCATGATACTATTTTTATTTTGACCCCCACAGCCATCAGAAACCAAATTAACTATTGTGATACCTGTAAGATCAAGATGAATAAGTCTGTCATCAACACAGGAAGCTATTTCGTTAGATCCTTTTGGAAGAGAAGATTCCAGCCACTGGTATATAAAGGTGTTTTGTATGACGCTCACGCGATGTTCCTACACAGATTGTAAAATTGTACATAGACAATTGTCTGGAGTAATACGTGGCTTGATCTGGTAATTTTGGAAGGGGTACATTCTTATTTTCACTGTACTTGCTACGAGTATCTCCTCCTTGTTTATCTATAGGCAACAAATACTGCGTTGAAACAGTGCATTGTCACGTTAGAACGAACATGGCGGGAACACTTAGAAAGAAGTTAATTGGCGCGGACATTGCTAAGTACTACAATCAAAAGTTCGCGGGAAACACTGTCTCGAAGTAAAGCAACAGGAATGTCGAGTATTGGAACACACTTTTGAAGTTGCATCAATTTTCTTATGCAAAATGACGGATTTAGGAACGAAGTGCAGATGTCGGATTATGGAAATAACTTAACAAAGCAGATGTCGAGATTTGGAAATAAAGTCAAACTTTAATACTCAGCAATTCTTCTAGGTTTGTGCCGTGTCTTGTGTGGGGTTTCGCCTAGGACACCAAGCTAGGCTCATCGGCGGGCTCTTGGTGTCCCTGCCCGGACCCCCACAGGAGTATCGAACTGCGCGATACCTCCCTTTATATAGAGTGCAACTGCACTCCTTGACTGCGAGAACCAAAAGCTCAAGCAGCCATAACCTCCCTATGAAGGCTTCCAAAAAGATGGTGTATTGGCTTTCACGGCCGGTGAATTAAAACTCAGCAATTCTTCTAGGTTTGTGCCGTGTCTTGTGTGGGGTTTCGCCTAGGACACCAAGCTAGGCTCATCGGCGGGCTCTTGGTGTCCCTGCCCGGACCCCCACAGGAGTATCGAACTGCGCGATACCTCCCTTTATATAGAGTGCAACTGCACTCCTTGACTGCGAGAACCAAAAGCTCAAGCAGCCATAACCTCCCTATGAAGGCTTCCAAAAAGATGGTGTATTGGCTTTCACGGCCGGTGAATTAAAACTCAGCAATTCTTCTAGGTTTGTGCCGTGTCTTGTGTGGGGTTTCGCCTAGGACACCAAGCTAGGCTCATCGGCGGGCTCTTGGTGTCCCTGCCCGGACCCCCACAGGAGTATCGAACTGCGCGATACCTCCCTTTATATAGAGTGCAACTGCACTCCTTGACTGCGAGAACCAAAAGCTCAAGCAGCCATAACCTCCCTATGAAGGCTTCCAAAAAGATGGTGTATTGGCTTTCACGGCCGGTGAATTAAAACTCAGCAATTCTTCTAGGTTTGTGCCGTGTCTTGTGTGGGGTTTCGCCTAGGACACCAAGCTAGGCTCATCGGCGGGCTCTTGGTGTCCCTGCCCGGACCCCCACAGGAGTATCGAACTGCGCGATACCTCCCTTTATATAGAGTGCAACTGCACTCCTTGACTGCGAGAACCAAAAGCTCAAGCAGCCATAACCTCCCTATGAAGGCTTCCAAAAAGATGGTGTATTGGCTTTCACGGCCGGTGAATTAAAACTCAGCAATTCTTCTAGGTTTGTGCCGTGTCTTGTGTGGGGTTTCGCCTAGGACACCAAGCTAGGCTCATCGGCGGGCTCTTGGTGTCCCTGCCCGGATCCCCACAGGAGTATCGAACTGCGCGATACCTCCCTTTATATAGAGTGCAACTGCACTCCTTGACTGCGAGAACCAAAAGCTCAAGCAGCCATAACCTCCCTATGAAGGCTTCCAAAAAGATGGTGTATTGGCTTTCACGGCCGGTGAATTAAAACTCAGCAATTCTTCTAGGTTTGTGCCGTGTCTTGTGTGGGGTTTCGCCTAGGACACCAAGCTAGGCTCATCGGCGGGCTCTTGGTGTCCCTGCCCGGACCCCCACAGGAGTATCGAACTGCGCGATACCTCCCTTTATATAGAGTGCAACTGCACTCCTTGACTGCGAGAACCAAAAGCTCAAGCAGCCATAACCTCCCTATGAAGGCTTCCAAAAAGATGGTGTATTGGCTTTCACGGCCGGTGAATTAAAACTCAGCAATTCTTCTAGGTTTGTGCCGTGTCTTGTGTGGGGTTTCGCCTAGGACACCAAGCTAGGCTCATCGGCGGGCTCTTGGTGTCCCTGCCCGGACCCCCACAGGAGTATCGAACTGCGCGATACCTCCCTTTATATAGAGTGCAACTGCACTCCTTGACTGCGAGAACCAAAAGCTCAAGCAGCCATAACCTCCCTATGAAGGCTTCCAAAAAGATGGTGTATTGGCTTTCACGGCCGGTGAATTAAAACTCAGCAATTCTTCTAGGTTTGTGCCGTGTCTTGTGTGGGGTTTCGCCTAGGACACCAAGCTAGGCTCATCGGCGGGCTCTTGGTGTCCCTGCCCGGACCCCCACAGGAGTATCGAACTGCGCGATACCTCCCTTTATATAGAGTGCAACTGCACTCCTTGACTGCGAGAACCAAAAGCTCAAGCAGCCATAACCTCCCTATGAAGGCTTCCAAAAAGATGGTGTATTGGTATGAATCAAGCAAAATGCCTTTCCCTAATGAATGTGCTCAAGATCAGTCAAACAAAATGTCACGCAGAGGCATATATAAGGGGGGTGCTGAGCGGGCTCCACCCCCCCCCCCCCCCCCACCGAAAAAAGCCAATAAAAATTAAGTAACTTAAGTGTTGCTTTGGTAAGAGCATAAAATAATTGTAAATTTGGTTGTACCCAAATCTTAACTTATTGGCTAAGTTAAAAACAATATTAAGATTGAAATTATACTAACTCGTGGTGTAGTGGCTAGCACTTTTGGCTGCTGCCCCAGAGGCCCGAATTCGATTCCCGGCTCTGCCAAGAAATTTTAATTCAAGTCTGAGGGCTGGAACGGGGTACACTCAGCCTTGTGAGGCAAAACTGTGAATTCCACAGTAACTTATGGAACTTTTGAGAAATAATTTAGCAACTTGTTTAAAAAAAAAACTTATTTGCCATTTTAAGTATAACATTTTATTTGTGTGTTGTGTTTTATTTTACAACTTTTTTATTGCCAGTAATAATTGTAGGCTATATACACTTTGAACAAAGTTAAAGTGGTATGGACATATGATGAGAATGGGAGAGGAGAGAGTACCAAAGAAGACTTTCTGTGAAAAGATGACAGGGAAGAGACCACGAGGTAGGCCCCGGAAAAGATGGGCAGATACAGTGTGGGAGTGTGTAGAAAAGAAGGGAGGAAAACCCGAAGATGTACTAAAATCAGGAGAGGAGTGGTGGAGAGACAGGCAACGATGGAGGTACTTAATTCACAACCCGACCCAGGAAGCTGGAAACGGGAAATGAAGATGATGATACACTTTGTGTTATGGTGGTGACAATCCCCTGACAATACTCACAATTTTACAGGATAGTCAGCACCCCCGAAAAAAAAATGTATATACATGTACGCCCCTGAATGTCAGAGATATTCAGATATAATTTTCATCAAATTTCGATTGAAAGCAGGCATAGGGTCAAAATGAAGATTAACTTACGAATGAACGTGCCACACTGGAGAGTACGGTATATAAGAATTACATTTTGTTGTTAGGTAGCAAATATTTTGAAATCCTCTAAAGGCATTTGTGAATAAGACAAATGATCCGTATGAATTGTATGTATGGATAGGTACCGGTGATGTTAGGCGCGTTGAAACATGCACACACAAGCAACGGTTTTCCATCAGTTTGGAGGGTGGGGGTGGGGGGGCATGATTTTGTCTTGTTTGATTTCACGGCCCTACCTTCCTAACGAGGACCATACCCTCAAAGAATAATGAACCAGAACGGTAACTAAATACAATTAAAATATGGTAACCATGCCTGTAGCCTTCAGGGGCAGATGACCTCATTGTTCCACCCTTTATAACATCAACAGCAACCTGTAGCCATCGTATTATGCTTACATGATTGCAATATAAACCAGTATTACATCCCCTACTTGCCAGCCCAATTCACATGACGAAAACCAATAGAAAGGACAGGGACACCCACATAATAAATAGATAACACAATAAATAATAACCCCTGGCACTATAGCCTATGAATGGCCTAGGCCTACCAAACAACCGCTGCCCAGCCATTTGGCCTGCAGATATTGATTGGGGTGACGAGTGGTCAGCGCGTCGGGTCCCCTCGGCTGTTAATCTTGGTTTTCGTGACTGGGGCGCTGCCTCACTGTCAGACAGATACTCAATTGTCCTCACGAGGCTGAGTGCACCCCGTTCCAGCCCTCACGTCAGTTTTTAAAATACCTGACAGAGCCGGGAATCGAACCCGAGGCCTCCGGGTGAGAGGCAGGCGTGCTACCCCAACACCATGGGATAACATAATACTAACTTAAATAACTGAACTTGCAGATCACGTGAGCAAAGAGGTTGCCTGATTCCCCACTCCCCTGTTATTACAAGGTACAATTTACATGTTTTGTAAACGACTAGGTTCATAATATCCAACCAACAACAGGCCACGTTTTTTATTCCAAAGTCTGCACTTCATCCTTCAATAGCAAGTTCATATATTTACGTAAAAGAGGGGAGGCATTGGCTAAAGAATAAAATTAAAATACAACATGCAATTGGCGCGACAGGGACCCGGTTTCGCGAAATCAATGCAACTAAGATTTCATGAAACGCAGTGTGCACAGCCCTGCGTTAATCTTATCTATCTGTTGCAAGCAACCTCAGTTTCACGAAACCAGTGGCATGAAACAGGTTTCTCCAGTGTGTACCGCGCCTTAATCTACGAAAAGTAACATATCAATAAGTGTAAATGCTTATGAGTTGTGTTAAAATGTATGGGCCTATTCCAGACTTGAGTAGCCTATACCAACACCATATCATGAATTATCTGCTATATTTATTTGAATGTTAAATAAACTGTACGCAACCTAGTATTCATTTCCTTTAACCTTACTGCTTAAATTACTTAATGAAAATGCCTAATATCATCCCATAACAAATGTTAACATCACAAAGCAATTTTAGTTGATGCCCATTGAGAAATGGGGTGGCAAGGCGAGTGATGCTGTCAACTCACAGCAAGAGATGGCACTATGATCGCTGTCTCCAGGCAAGCACATGCTTTTATGGCAGAGTTTCCGTTATTATCTTTATAAGCTATTTGTTAATAGCACCACATGGAATACCAGGTCTATTGCCCATTTGTTTCCAAGGAGTCCCTGATCTGTCAGATGGGAGTGTGACTCCATCACTCCCACAGGTGCGAGGCTTGCTCAAGACATTTTTAGCAGGTTTAAGAAGTAGGTACAAGTGAAGCAGGTTGCTAGACATACTTACTTGGGGACCTGCCTGGACTTTCACCTCAGTCCTAGCCGCCTGAGCACAAGGAGGGCCATGACTCAGAATACGTCCAAGATGCCCTTTTCCACAGCAACCGGTATCCAGACTGTCAGGACTACTTGGCCGATGCCCATGGTTCACGAACTAGGACGCGAACACACAATGAACCACTATACACTATAAAATAATTAACCACTGTTGAATGAAGTATGATACTGAAAGGAATCAGGTCTGAAGGAATAATATGAGGACAAAAATAAGTTTTTATGCTGTGTAATATAATATATATTCTTCTTTTCTAGTTTTTAAAGATATAAATTCTACATAACATTTTCATAAAAAGAGCATTGAATTTCATGAAGTCATTGTCCCAGTAGAGAACTGTCATCGCATGGTAGAGCCACGTGCATTGAAACCTGTAAGAGAAAAATATTAAGTTATCATACCACTCTTAATATTGCTGTTTATTCATTGAGGGGCCTTGCAACATTGTGATCATGTAGGCCTAACTCCATTTAGTTGGTGTGTAATCTGGCTGATAACCTGTGTCATTGTGATGGCTGTAAGTGTATTTGTATTGGAGGCTAGGATTTGGAAGGAGGTGGGCGTGGCCTTTATTAAGGAACCACACCAGCATTTGCCTGGGGTAGAGGTGGGAAAACCATTCCTAGGTTGGCTTAGATGGAAATCAAACCCATCTGTTCTCAGTTCTCCCTCACGAGATTGAGTGTATCCGGTCTCAACCCTGAAACCATAATTATATGTCTTGGCAGAGCCAGAAAGGGGGCTCTAATATTTTGTAATTTATATTGTGTTCATTTGTTCACAAAATGTGTAATGATAAACGAAATGTGTATCAAGTGAAAAATAAAAGGTAGTATGCCAAATATCCAGAATAGCTGCCACAAAAAGATGACAGAGCTTAAGCCGTAGCTGGACGTATTGTTTGAATGTATCATTATGATACATTGCGACCGTTTCTTGAAACATTAACGTTGCGACTGACGGAAGGTTAATGTATATTAATTCAATTTTATTGACTATGGTGTTGTACATTTATCAAATCCCTATTGGTATTTCATTTAGATAATAGTGCAGAGCCTTTCTATTTGTGTATGTGTATTTTGTTAATAATTTTATTGTTTTAAATTAAGTTATTATAACTTATTGTCACTCTTGGTTTATATATGTCTGGCAAAAAAAGGAATATATACATTCATGAGTGAAATGCTATGTCCTATGGTTTGGATTCCACATAATAATGGAAGTCCCGTGGCTCATGATCCCGAGATTAACATCACATAACACTACAAGCTTCCTTTAAAATAATATTTAAACACACCCTTTGAAAAAAGAAAAGAAATAAAGCGAATGAACAATACGTTAATATTTATGCAACCGATGAAAGCTAACTCTTTCATTAACTTAGTTATACAATTAGCCAAGCAATTAATGTGAGGGGCACGTACCAACTGCACAGTGGCAGTGCCGATATGATCAATTGGTCGTTTCACTTACACGAGTGCAGTTCGTGGAGCATTTGCAAATGTGAGGAGGGAACAGCTGGGTAAGTGACGAATCTAGCACGCACAGAGAAAGAGAGAGAGTCAGTCTGGCAACATCCAGTGAATGGCTCTGTCTCACTAGGTGCAGAATGCTCTCACTCTCACCCGCCTTCTTATGTGCTCTCCACTCTAGTAAATCAATTGAATGGCAACAAGCATTTCTTGATGCAACAAGTCTTGAACTTATTTATGTGATTGTCTAAAAGGGCTCCGGTAGGTAGTATAATATTCACTGTAATGGTAAATAAATATATATAGGCCATATACAATATATGTGATCAAATATTTTCTTGTCAGAATTGTATTACTTCTTTATTTCAATACTGTTCACGGGAACCATTCAGTCGATTATTACTGTAAATTGTGTGTACCGCTCACACAAGCGTTCCTTATCAAAGGTCAAATAAATAAATGAACGAACTAACAAGAAAATCTCTGTGCTCCTAACAGAAAATGTACATGTATCCTTTGCCTTATGGGATGGCATTTCATCTTCCCCACACAGCTCAAGGTCCTCATATGCCAATTGGCCCCCAGCACAAAGGCATGTAATTAAAAATATAGTGAAAAACGTAACATTTAAATACAAATTGTCATGTTAAGGACTGAGTTATTCAAAGAGAGCGACATCCCCACCAGTCTCTCTTCTTATATCATAGCCAGCTGTAGAACGCTACCTACCAAACCTAACTTCTGGCCACATCTGCCACTTTGTGAATTGTAGCATGAATTACACACAAAATGAAAGGGACCTTATAGTTTAATGTGACAGTTAAACCAACGATCATGAGCCACGTGGAATCAAAACCACAAGACATAACATTTCACTTCGAAAATCTGACGTGTTAACAGAATTGAGCCTTGGTGAGAGACAAGCAGCTTGACATGAGAGCAAGTAAATAAGTATCTGCAATCAATTTTTATAATTTACTAGCTGAAGTACCCGTTCTTCGAACGGCCTTTAGTACTTGCTGGCCTAAACCATTAATATAATCACACATTCGTAATGTTGTTATGTTATTTCCATGTTATATGTGTAGACTACACGCATTTTCACTCACCCAATTATTAATCAGAGGTAGGAAAGTGAAAATCCACAGCCGGCTTTCAGTCGACCGACCGGGTCGAAGCCTGTCACATTACCCTGGGGCAATGGTTAAATGAATGACAGATGAAATGAAATGATATTGGAGATTGTTGCTGGAATGAAATTGTGACAGGGAAAACCGGAGTACCCGGAGAAAAGCCTGTCTGACTCCGCTTTGTAGGTAGGAAAGTGTGTTATATATTGGAAATAAATATCAGCTTCTATGTAGTAAAAGTTAAATACCCTTTCTTAAATATTGAACACCTATCGTTTAACGTCTTCATACAAAGTTATATTTAAACATATAAACATTATGCTAAAAATACATCAAACTTGGTAGAAATTATATCCGCAGTAAGTAATATTGCGGAAACTACGTTTCATGTCATGATTAACAGTAACGAAACAAACTTCAATCTTTCCAAGTAATAATAACAAAATCAGTTTTAATCACAGATAGATTTTCTAAGTTTATGCCGTGTTTTGTACGAGATTACGCCTAGCAACTCCGAGATGGTTCATCAGCGAGGTCTTGTGGTCTATTTGCGCACTAGCAAAGGAGTAGCAAACTGCGCGGACTACAAATGTATTCTTTTAAGCATCAAGTGTAATATACTACGCCACAATCAACATCAAGAATTACATTGGACTGATTCAAGATAGACTAATTAAACCCGTTGGAAGTTTTTTAAAAGTGTTTTATTAACAAAATGTTTTAGGAATTTTTAATGCTTTTTATATGCATGATATACTTCTTCTTTTTTATGTGTGTTCATTCATGTTTCTGTGTCACAACCAAATTCTACATGTGTAATGTATTTAGTGCTGCCCAATTCATGGCTGATGACACCAATGATTTGCTAGGTGTCGAAACATGTACCTTTCTATCATGACGTGTGATTAATTTACTCAATTTGAATAAACAGTATTGACTGGGCGGAAACAATCGCTTTGCATTTTATAATGTCCATATACATATTGACTAAAATGCACATTTTTTTTTAGTTGAACTTAAAGTGATTATTATGTAGGGTAAATTTAAGTAAGTGGATAAATTTGTTAATTTCAACTGTGGATGTTTTTTTTCTCTATAATTTTAATGGTGGGGGATACAGGTATGTTTGTGTACATTTATTTAATATCTATTGTGTGCATTCGATTATTAGGTTCCCAGTCGTTTCACAGAAATAGATCGAGTTCCTAAAAGAGCTGTTAGTTTTTAATTTGTAATGTGTGTTGAGGAAACTCTGCACAAATTGGGAAACTTTATAAATGGGACTGCTCCTAAAATTCACTCTGAGGCTATTGGTCTAATGGGGACGTTTTCCTGATGGGTTTTAGATTACGCTCTTAGCGTAGGCAGACTGGGGTTCAATCAGTTGGATTGTCTGTCTCCTAGAATTAAGATTTTATTCTTTAGGAGATGTTTAAGTTTCGTTTGTGTTGAGGCAGTTGGACGAGATGCAAGCGCTGTTGGAACATGGCAGCCGTTTTAAAAGAGTAATAAATTATGTACTTTAGCATATATATGAGGTGCAGTAGTGACCAGGGTTCCTAATTTCAATACGTAATATCACCCAAAAGATGAAACAAGGACACAAGGTATTGTTACGTGCCACCCCCTAGTGGCACTTTTGTTAACTGGATTACGGTAGGGGTACAAAGCACAACACCAATTACAGCTTAAAGAAATAATTAACTTTATTGTGGCCAGAAAATTACACTAGTCAGCAAATATAAGCAATTAGGAGCCTTATTCCAGTTTCCTCAAGTCGAGAATACTTCCCCTTTCACTTGTCAACAGATCACAGAAGTTAATCCGTCCTAATGAGTACGGTGGCCTTGACAGAAACTACCTGCTCCTCTCTTTTATGTTCACCGACCACAATTACTTACGTTCACTTGCTGCAGGCTATTTCGCTGTCCACACGCTGGAGAAACAATGTCACAGGATTTCGTAACTCGCACAGCACTTCGTCACCACACTTCTGTCGCACAAGATAATCGCTCGCACTAGCTCGTAAAACACAGCAACAACAACTGCTTCACGGGTCACTCTTATATAGCAGGCCGGTGACTCAATAAATGGTTCTAGATCCATCCAGGGTCCACGGCTTCTCGAGGTTTCCATCGCTGGTCCAATCACGAATCTTCTGGACTATCCCTTTGTCTTAGTAGCCCAGTTGCATAAGGCACACGCAATACAGGAGGCATGCCACAGCCCAGCCCCTGGGGCAGTTGTGACTCAAGCGGCGAGCGATGACACAAACTCACAGCCGTAACACCACCCCCTTCCTAAAAAGGCTGATCGTCCCGATCAATCATTGGTCCGTCTGTGTCCCTCCGTAGGCTGCCAGGCGATCTCGATGCACGATCTTCATCTTCGCCCTCGGGCTCCGCTGGATCCTGTAGACGACATCATTGATCCGTTTCACGACTCGGTACGGGCCCTCCCAGGACTTCTGAAGTTTGGGTGACAGGCCTTTCTTCCGTAATGGGTTGAAGAGCCAGACCAGGTCGTCCTCGTGGAATCCGCCGGCATCCGTCTGCTGGTCGTATCGGGTCTTCATTCGGTCGGTCTCGATCCGCAGTTTCCTCCTCGCGAACGCGTGCACGTCCTCCAGTTGGTCGACCAGTTCTTGACAATACTGGCTTACCGGGATCGGATCATTCCCAGGTCGGCCAAAGGCAAGATCGACAGGTAGACGGAGCTCCCTCCCAAACATGGCCCGGGCTGGTGTGCACCCGGTGGCTTCATGCACGGCGGCGCGGTAGGCCAGGAGAAATAGTGGAAGATGTTTGTCCCAATCCCTCTGGTGCTCGCTGACGACTATTCGAAGATGGTTCTCGATGGTGCGATTGAATCGCTCTACCATCCCGTCGGACTGAGGGTGTAGTGGCGTTGTCCTTGTCTTCCGGATTCCCAGCAGCTGGCATAGGTTCTGGAACACCTGCGACTCGAAGTTCCTCCCTTGGTCGGAGTGCAGCTCCAGGGGTACTCCGTACCGGCTGACGAATTCCTTCACCAGGGTCTCTGCAATCGTCGCGGCTTCTTGGTTAGGGAGCGCATACGCCTCCGGCCATTTGGTAAAGTAGTCGCTGACGACTAATATGTAGCGGTTCCCTGCCTCGCTTAACGGGAATGGCCCAGAAACATCGATGGCCACTCTCTCCATGGGGCCGCCCACGTTGTAGGTCTTCAGTGGACCCCGTCGTCTTCGTCCTGGGCCCTTGCTGGCTGCGCAATCGTGGCACCTCGCACAGTGGTTCTCCACGTCTGTTCGGCATCCGATCCAGTAGAACCGCTCTCTCAGCTTCTCCAGGGTCTTCTTTATCCCTAGGTGTCCACCAGATGATCCTCCATGAACTTCCTTCAGGGCTTCCTCCGTCATAGCCTTTGGAACGACGACTTGTTCCCGAGATGTCTTCCCGTCGGTGCTCTCCCAGGTACGGCAGATGAGGCCATCCCTTACAATCAGCGAGTCCCACTGTGCCCAGTAGGATTTAAACTTTGGGCTGCAGTCACTCACAATGTTCCACCCGGGTCTGGGGACACAGGCCCTCTTCCATTCGGCTATCAGTCCCAGGTCATCATCCTCTGCTTGTGCCCGCGTGAATGATTCGCGGCTCCAGTTCCCTTGAAGTTCCACAGTAGTCCGTCGGCACAGTATCCCGGTGTTCTCCTCCCTTCGGGCACAGAAGGTGCAGTCTTCGGGGCACGGTCTTCGTGACAGGGCGTCGGCGTTAGAATGCAGTTGGCCTTTCCTGTGCTGAATCTCAAAGTTGTACTGTTGAAGCCTCTCTAACCACCGCGCGAGTTGACCCTCGGGCTGCTTGAAGTTCAGGAGCCACCGCAGGGATGCATGGTCGGTCCTGATGAGAAATTCTTGCCCGTACAGGTACTTGTGGAAGTGTTCAATGGTTTTCACGATGGCGAGCAGCTCCTTCCTGGTGACGCAGTAGTTCCTTTCTGGCTTTGACAGGGCCTTGCTGAAGTAGGCCACTACTCTCTCCTCGCCGTCCACTACTTGCGACAGGATTCCCCCTATGCCAAAGTCGCTGGCATCGGTATCGACGATGAACCTTGTTCCAAGTCTGGGGTAGGCCAGAATAGGTGCGGTGCACAGAGCCTGCTTGAGTTGTTCGAAGGCACTGCGGCATTCTGCTGTCCACGTGAAGAGTTGGTCCTTCTCAGTCAGTCGATGTAAAGGTTTGGCGATGTCGGCGAATCCTCTCACGAAGCGACGGTAATAAGTGCAGAGTCCCAGGAAGCTTCGTAGTTGGGACTTGTCCTTCGGAACTGGCCACTCCCTCACAGCTGCGGTCTTCTCTGGGTCGGTGCGCACCCCTTCCTCGGAGACGATATGCCCTAGGTACTGGACCCGCTTCTGGAAGAGCTGACACTTCTTGGGGCTCAACTTCAGCTGGGCAGCCCGTAGCTTCAACAAGATCTCCTTCAGGTTGCTGTAGTGCTCCTCGAAGCTTCTCCCCAGAACGATGACGTCGTCTAGGTAGACCAGGCAGGTCTTCCAGTGTAGTCCCCTCAGAATGGACTCCATTAGCCTTTCGAAGGTCGCAGGGGCGTTGCACAGACCGAATGGCATGACGGTGAACTGCCAGAGCCCGCTGCCCACAGAGAACGCCGTTTTCTCGCGGTCCTTAGGGTGGACCTCCACCTGCCAGTAGCCACTCTTCAAATCCAAGGTGGAGAACCATCTTGACCCTGATATGGTGTCCAGCGTGTCGTCGATCCGGGGTAGAGGGTAGCTGTCCTTCTTCGTGACGTCGTTCACCCGCCTGTAGTCCACGCAGAACCTGGTGGAACCGTCCTTCTTCTTCACAAGCACGACCGGAGAACTCCAAGGACTATGTGATGGCTCGATCACCCCTTGCTCCTTCATCTCTTCTACCATCCGGTCGACTTCGGCTTGCTTGGCGAGCGGGACACGTCGGAATGGGGCCCTAATCGGTGCGCTGTCCCCAACGTCGATTCTGTGCTGGACCAAGCTTGTCCTGCCGAAGTCTTTGCTCCCCACGGAGAAGACATCCTGGAATTCGCGTAGCAGGTCCTGAAGTTGGCGTGATTGTTCCTCGTCTAAATGGTCCTGGGATCCTTGGTACAGCTTCTGTAGTTCTTCTGGCAGTGTGTATCTTCTTCGGTTGTCCGTCTGCAGGTGTCTGTCTGTCGTATCTGTGATGCGGGCAATCCAGGTAACGGGCTCGCAGATTCCTAGGTTGGTGTCCCGGTGAACCGTAATGTCGTAGTCGTTCAGGTTGGACAGGCGGACGTACGGCCGAGACGTCGTGTTGATGAGAGTCTTGGCAACTAGCAATCCTTTTGTCTGGATGTCCTCATATTTTGGCTCGATGACAGCCGCCACTCCCTCAGCAGTTCCGTCGACAATTACGGCAGCGCTGACCTCCGTCCTGGCAGGAACGATGACGTCTTCTCTCAGCCTTACTCGCCGTGCGGTGATGGACTCGTGCGCAGGTTGCAAAGCAAGTTCCTCACGTCCGAAGTGCAGAGTGTTGGTACTCAGGTCCAAGATGATGTTGTTCTGGTCCAGGAAGTCCAGTCCGATGATCACTTCGTTTGATACGTCAGCCACAAGCACTGGATGCTTTATCACCCGTCGACCAATGACGAACTCCAGTGATGCTTCGCCATGTACCGGTGCGGTCTCTCCGGTCGCGGTTATTAGCTGGAGGTTCCTTTGTGTGGGTTGCACTCTCCACTTCGGGATCACAGTGGGATTGACGATGGTCCTCGATGCTCCCGTGTCGATCAGCATGGGCCAGCTCACTCCGTTGATGACTCCATCGACCATCAGGCTGCTATTGTCCCTCCGTAACTTCGTCACACGCACTTGGACTGCCGGGGCTTGACGACTGTCACAAGCCAACCTTTGCCCCCCAAGGCTGGCTAATACTCGTTTCCCTGGGCCACGCGGTTTTCAGACGACTGATTTCCCGTCGGATACCCTCGGCGGCGGCGATCACCGCAGTCCTTGCTCAGGTGGCCTTTCTTACCGCAGGCCCAGCAGGTCGGTAGTCCTCTTCCAGGCCGCCTCTCCGGTTGTCTTCCGGCTGTGTCGTTGCTGGTGGCGCCGCGACTATCGAAGAAACGGCTTAGCGCCTCCATCAATTCGTCGGCCAGGGGCTTGGTCTCGTTGGTTTTTGCTGGTTCATCGACGTCCACTTGACGCACCCGCGCGTGCATTCTGGATGCCTGTTTTGCCGTCTCGAATTCAAGTGCGTGGCTCAGCGCATCTGCCAGGGTCTTATTGCGCGCGAGACGCAGCGCCTGTTGAGTGTCCGAGTCCCGTAGCCCGTCGGTGAAGGTCTGTGTCGCTATCTGCTCCAGAAAGTCGGCCGACGCTGTTGGGTAGGCAAGCCTTACGAGGCGTGCGATGTCCATCTCGAACTCCTGCAGGGTTTCCGCGTTCTTCTGTACCCGGGTCCGGAGCTGCATCTGGTAGGCCTGCTGAAGATGGCTATCTCCATATCGGGACTCCATATGGGCGATCAGTGAAGCGTAGTCCTGGGATCCAGTCGGGATGGCCTGAAGGACGTTAAGGGCGTCACCTCTCAGCGCTACAATGAGAGCTGTAGCCTTTTCTGTGTTGTTCCAGTTATTTATGGAACAGGCCGCCTCGAACTGACGTAAGTAGGTGCTCCACGGGACCTTTCCGTCGAAGGTTGGGGGCGTCACTCTGCTATGTCCCGTTCCTGATATTCCCGGTGTAACGGTGGGCGGGCGTTGGCGCAGCTCGGCAACTTCCTCTTGTAGGGCTTTGACTCTCTCATCCACCCCGGTCGGCGGGCGTCGGCGCAGCTCGGCGACTTCCTCTTGTAGGGCTTTGAATCTATCTTCCATCCCTGTCGGCAGGAGTCGGCGCAGCTCAGCAAATTCCTTTTGTAGAGCGTTGAATCTCTCCTCCACCCCCATCAGCGGGCGTTGGCGCAGCTCGGCAACTTCCACTTGCAAGGTGTTGAACTTCTCCTCCACTGCCGCGACTTCCTCACGTAGGCCCTGTTCTAATTTCCTTTGGCTCTCCTCTAATTTCGTCAGCAGACACTCTTCCAGATTTTTCTGGCCATCCAGAAATTTGGCGGTTAGGTCCTCTGCTAACTTATTCTGGCCGTCCTTCAGGTCCTCGGCTAATTTCTTCTGGCCGTCTTCCATCTTCTTCTGGCCGTCTTCCATCTTCTTCTGGCCGTCTTCCATCTTCTTCAGGTCATCCTTCAGGTCCTTGGCTAATTTCTTCTGGCCGTCTTCTATGCCAGTTAACTTTTCTAGCAATGCTGCCAATTTCTCCTCCATTTTAGTTGTTTGTCTTGTAAAGGGCATGCACTCACAGGAAAATTAGAGAAAATGACCTGCTCGGGTTTTGAAACCAGGACCGTCAGGTGTTGTGCTTGAGTTCGTAATCCGGCTTCTGACACCAGTTGTTACGTGCCACCCCCTAGTGGCACTTTTGTTAACTGGATTACGGTAGGGGTACAAAGCACAACACCAATTACAGCTTAAAGAAATAATTAACTTTATTGTGGCCAGAAAATTACACTAGTCAGCAAATATAAGCAATTAGGAGCCTTATTCCAGTTTCCTCAAGTCGAGAATACTTCCCCTTTCACTTGTCAACAGATCACAGAAGTTAATCCGTCCTAATGAGTACGGTGGCCTTGACAGAAACTACCTGCTCCTCTCTTTTATGTTCACCGACCACAATTACTTACGTTCACTTGCTGCAGGCTATTTCGCTGTCCACACGCTGGAGAAACAATGTCACAGGATTTCGTAACTCGCACAGCACTTCGTCACCACACTTCTGTCGCACAAGATAATCGCTCGCACTAGCTCGTAAAACACAGCAACAACAACTGCTTCACGGGTCACTCTTATATAGCAGGCCGGTGACTCAATAAATGGTTCTAGATCCATCCAGGGTCCACGGCTTCTCGAGGTTTCCATCGCTGGTCCAATCACGAATCTTCTGGACTATCCCTTTGTCTTAGTAGCCCAGTTGCATAAGGCACACGCAATACAGGAGGCATGCCACAGCCCAGCCCCTGGGGCAGTTGTGACTCAAGCGGCGAGCGATGACACAAACTCACAGCCGTAACAGTATGTTAAAGTCACATTCATGTCTGAGGCAAGTGTATAAGCCGCGTTCTACTTTTATTCAGAATTACTGTAATATAAACTTATATAGGCTACTTTATAATAACCCCTGGCACTACAGCCCACGAAGGGCCTAGGCCTACCAAGCGACTACTGCCCAGATAATTAGGGGTGACGCGTGATCAGCGCATCGGGTCCCCTCGGCCGTTAATCTTGGTTTTCGTGATCAGGGCGCTGCCTCACAGTCAGACAGCTACTCCATTGTCCTCACGAGGCTGAGTGCACCCCGTTCCAGCCCTCACGCCAGTTTCTAAAATCCCTGATGGAGCTGGGAATCAAACCCGGGGCCTCCGGTCGAGAGGCAGGCGCGCTACCCCAACACCACGGAGCCGGCAAATAGGCTAATTTGATCTGATAGATTCACATCTACTGTACATGAATTTCATATGGAGGTGTTGTAAGATGTTATTGGTTTTACATCCCTGGCTTTTAGAGACGCCGGGGTGCCGGAATTCCAACGCGAATGGGATCTTTAACGTGCCAGTAAATCTACCGACACGGCTCCCTCGCATTTGCGCACCCTCAAATGCCAGTTGACTGCGTCGGGATTCGATCCTGCAACCTTGGGAAAAGCAGGGGAAAACGCTACTGTTAAGCCATGCAGGAGCTGATAAAAGAACTTGAGATACTCTAGAAACGTGCAATAAAATCTATCTTTGGATATCCCCTCTATAATAAAGGGATACCGGTATAACTCTCTACCATTATGCATAAAGGAAAGGTTTTCAATAAAAATAAAAATAAATCATGAAGAAAGCAAGAGCTTTCCTTTTAAGGAATTAATAGCCTATGCTCAATATTATGTAGCCTTAAGCAATGCATACCAATTACTTCTGTAAAGTTAGTCACTATCAACCTATTGTAGCCAACCATTAACTTAAACACAATATCATATTACTAAAGATAGGCTATACTGGTATATTTCAATCTGTATCTATGCTACCTGATTGTCCCTAATACGGGTTCTGTCTCACTGGGACCTATGTAGGCGATTAAATAAATAAAAAAGCGTTCCATTCATATAGGTTAAGTTGGGCTCTCACAGTAGGCTACATTACCTGACGATTCTAATACATAATCTAGCTAAATATTATATTCAATTAAGAATACTGCACCGGAAACTAACTAACTAATGTAAGTTATTTCATTACCACGGCCGCGCGGAGCGCGGCGGTGGTCGGGCCGTCGGCTAAACGGGTAGCCCTTAGGCCATAGAGAAGGAAAAAGTAAGATGAATAAGGAGATAAATTATTTGAGAGGTATGTGTCGTACATACATAATAGTAAAATTGAATGATGAACTGGCGCAGAGGAAAGCCGGACCAACGGCGGAGCCCCAGAGGAGACCCCCACATCCCACCCCCAAGGGAAGAGCCCCCCCAAACACCCCCATTTATTGACATAAGACAAGATACAGAAGATATACAGTAACAGGTAGACACAATGTGGGCAAAAAGACAGACACACACAGAAATAAGACTAAACATTGCACGAGTAAGCCGTCTGGCGAATGTAGAAGGATGAGTAGAAGTGGAGAGTGGGAATTACGATATGGGGAAACATAGTAGACAGCTGAGCGAATGGGAGAAAGGAGAATCGGAGGCGGAAAGGCAGAAATCGATTGAAGAAGGAAGGGCGCCAAAGTGGCGATCTGGAGATAGGATAGTGTATGAGAAGTATGAACATGTGCAATTAAAACCATATAAATCAATAAAAGTTCAGAGTGTTCATCAATGTTCTATTATCACACACGTAACACACGAGGCACAATCATAGATACGTGAAAGCGTGAGCACACGGTATGGGGGATGAAAATAAGCACGTAAGGGGAACGTAGCACTGGTGGCATATATGCCGGGACGACTTTGGTGGCACAGGGGAGGCGCCGTGTCCCCAGGAGCAAAAACAAGATAGTAAGTAAAGAAAAAGTAGCACAAGTGTATCAACTGGGGCGGGGCACGGCTGGATTAATGTTAAGTGATAGGCGGAGGGAAGAGGTGAGAATTGGTAGGAGTACGAGTATCGTCAAGGATAGCTCGGGCTAAGGGGGAGGTGGCAAGGGCGTCAGCGAAATCGGGAGAGTTGCGGAGGAGAGCGGCGGAGAGATACTTATGACGAAGAGAGTGGAGATGAGAGAGAATAGGGGGGAAGGAATAGTATGGTTGGAAATGAGCGATGGGGGTATCGGGGGGAAGGCGGTGAGCAATGCGGATAGCATGACGATCGAGGCGGTGAAGGCGATGATATTGGAGAGGAGTGGCAGTAAGCCAGGCGAGGGAAGCATATGTGAGAACGGGGCGAAGGAAGGTACGATATATATTGAGGAGTTGGGCGGGTCGAAGGCCCCAGGTGGGGCCGGTGAGGTATCGGATAGCGTAGAAGCGGCGAAGAAGTTTACTGTACACAGAGTTAAGGTGATGGGTCCAAAGGAGGTTGTTTTGAAAGATGATGCCGAGGTAAGTAAGTTTAGGAGTTTCTAGGAGAGGGGACTGCACCGGAATTAAACAGTAAAGCTCAGGAGTAACAAAAACTGTTATTAAACACACACACACATGACGAGTAGAACCGTATGTTTCCTGTCATAATTAAGTTATCTTAAAATGTTGGCCGATGGTCGGCGAGATTCGCGAGATTTCATGTTAATATAGACGTTTACAACAGAAACAGAATTGTCATTTTCCGTAAACATTAGTTGGTGACATTGGTATTTTCCCGTTTCTCACGAGAAAACACGAGAAAACATTAGTTGGTGACCGCGTGCACTTCTTAGCCCTACTTTACAAAACTACCACTAGATGGCAGTACACTCATACCAACTCCACTGCCATCTAGTGTTTTATATCTAAAGCATAGCAAAATCAATGTTGACCGGAGTTCCCGCTGCGTCGCGCTGTCTGTAACTAGTCGCTGACACCACTGTGTAGTCGAAGCAATCTCAGAATGAAAACAGAACAAAAGATTTGTACCAAAGTGGCCCTGAAACTCTCGTAATCAATTAACTTTAACTTGCTTTGACGAATAAAATTATTTCGATGTGTGGATTGCTAAATAGGGCAACAAATATTAAGTACATTATATGCATCATTGCATTGAATTAGAAGAACTCATACATTCCTGATATATAAGTATGTACATATATAAAAGAGAGGTTACAGGTACTACGATTCCCCAAAAGAGTATTAATCCTATAATTGGATATCAATTTTTGTAAGACCGGGTTGAGTTACGGGAAACCTAGCTCTACCTTGGTCAATAATAATAATAATGATGAAGAAAAGAAGCATGTGGTGTAACGTGGCCGTTGATCTCGAGATGGTGAGCCACGGGACCTCCCTTTTACGTGGATTCCGAACCACAGGACGTGGCATTTAACTTCGAAAATCTCACATGACACCAACATAGATGTTTAGGGACAATTAATCGCTGGTAGAAACTATATACGATCATTTGTCACGGACTCCCAAAAATCACACTAATATCCTGTTTGATCCAGACCAATTGCAACCTGTACTATGCAGGCTAACTTAACAAAACTACGTTAATAGCGGGGAGGTTCTCGAGTGACCATTCCCAATTGCATGGCGGCTCACGATTGGTATTCTAACCAGCGGACTTGTAACTAATGGGACGTCCGTAATATACGCACATTATTATCATCCTAAGGGCCACAAATCAGAATGACTGCCCAATACCTAAATCTGTATTTGATGTCAAGAGATTCCTTTTCTGTAGAAATGCCTTCCTTGCCTGAGCCAACCTATTTTTTATATCCTCTTTGCTTCGCCCATCACCGATTACTTTGCGTTCGAACCAACAGAAGTGTCCTACTTCCTTTAGCTTTTCACCTACCAATTTGAGATCCAAAGGGGTGTTTGATTTGTTTTGACTGCGTTCCAATAATTTTGGTTTACATTTCTTAATTTTCATCATGAATTCTTAGCCGAAGACAGAGTCCATACCATTTAAAAACTCATTCATATCCTGTGGTGTGTTGGCTAAGATGACGATGTTATCAGCAAATATCAGAGTGGACATTATTTCTCCTTCAATCTTGACTCCTACTTCGAATTTTTCTCAAATATCCTTCATTGCTTGTTCAGTGTAAATATTGATGGTTGGTTCCTTAGTTTAGGGCTGCGACAACGCGGTCATGTGCCTAGCCCCGTGTACTTTGGGTGTGTGTAGAATATGTCTCATAACCGGTGTTAATTGTGATGGCAGTATTAGTGTGTGTTATCTGTTTTTAAATCAAGTAAGGACTGCAGACATTCAATTTTCAAGTAGTTCCGACTGTTGTTACCAAACACCACCGTCAACGGCAACTAGTTCTCAACGTGGTTACCAGGTGCCACCGCAGTCGGCTCTTGACGACGAACGTAGGAACCTAAGAACGTTAGTCAAATGTTTAACCTATATATAATTTAGCTTCAGACAGGTGTAATTAGTGTAAGGTTCTTTAACATGCCATAAATCTATGACATGGGATCGCCGGCTTTACTTCCCCTCCGAAGGAAGGCATACTGAGGGATTTTAACGCTCTTAAAAAATCCGACGACTTCGGCCGGGTTTGAACCCGCGATCTTGGGCATAGAAGCTCAGCATGCTAGTAAATAAAGCATAAACAAATTTTGTCTTGAAAAACAGCGTAGATAAAAGGAATGTGTATGTGAAAATAATTATGTACCCTACTGTTTGTTGAAACAGTTAGGTTATAAAAAATCTTGGTGAGTATTAGTTAGGTATAGTAGGGACTTTTTCTATTTCACTAAGGTTGTTTTGTTTTAAGTGTTGATGATGATGATAATTGTTGTTTTAAGGGGCCTAACATCGAGGTTATCGGCCCCTAATGAAATGAAATGGCGTGAAATGAAAGGATGTAGATAAAAACAACTCACTGCCATGGATGAAGCGAAAATGGTGTTTATAAAACAGACAGTGAGCCCCAAAAAATATGCCTTATTTGAATAAAAAGAATAAAAGGCGGATGGTAAAAAAGGGTAAAACAAATAAGGCATAGTGAACAATACAATACACAAAACAATAAAAAACATAAAACAGATTTAACCACAATTAAAAGTCGTAACTACACATTAAAACTTTAAAAAAAAAGTAACCACTCTCCCTCATGAACCGGATGACGAGGTCAGCTGACGGCCCGTCATCACGGAGAATAAGGGAGAGGGTATTAGGCAGTTTAAGAGTCCTGCGCAGATCGGCCAGATCCACACACTCCAAGAGAAGGTGTGCCACGGTTAGGTGGGCGCCGCAAGTACACACAGGTGGATCTTCTCTCCTTAGCAAGTGGGAGTGCGTAGCAATCCCATGGCCGATCCGGAGTCGACAGAGTACCACAGCTTCCTTCCGGAGAGATCGGAAGGAAGATTTCCACACCTTCGTTGTCTCCTTGATGCCTCTCAGTTTGTTGGGTGGAGGCGTGGCACGCCATGCCTCCTCCCAATGCGACAGGATCGTATGCCGCAACTGAGAGCGCACATCACTAGCAGGCACCTTATACGGTAGCGAGGGCAGTGCGACTGCCTCTCTCGCCGCCTGATCAGCAAGCTCGTTTCCCGCAATACCCATGTGGCTAGGAAGCCACACAAAGGTCACCCCGGTTCCAGCGTTACGCGAACTGACGAGCTGGTCGTGCACACGCTGGACCAACGGGTGCTTCGGGAAACACACATCGATCGCCTGCAGCGCACTCAGAGAGTCAGTACACACAAGAAAGTGCTTGTGATCGTCTGATAACGTGTACCGCAGAGCCTCTGAGATGGCATAGAGCTCCGCAGTGTACACGCTACAGGCCTCGGGAAGTGAAAAGAGAAACCGACGATCCTCAACCACAAATGCACAGCCTACTTTCTCGTTTACCCTCGAACCGTCCGTGAATACAAGCCCTGATCCCGGATACCGTGTCACCACGGACTGGAACAGCCTCCGATGGACGGAGGAGTCCGTGTCCGACTTGGGGCCGGTGTGCAGATCCAGGATGATATCAGGGCGAGAGACCATCCACGGAGGGGCCTTGCTAGGTACTCGGGCGATACAGGAGACAGAAGGAAATCGGAACTGACGGTATAAGTCATCCAAGCGAATCCCCGCCGGCCGAGTGGCTCGGGCGAGCACATCATACAGCCGGCGATTCGGATTGGAAAACAAACATGGATAGCTTGGATGAAGTGGCATCTGTCGAATAGTTGCAGCATAGGTCAGCAGTACTTGTTGGCGCCTCAGGTGTAAAGGAGGTACGCCAGCCTAGGCGAGCAAGCTGACGACAGGGCTTGTCCGAAAGGCACCCGTCGCCAGCCTCACACCGCCGTGGTGGACACTGTCCAGTTTAACAAGCACCGACTTACGGGCCGAACCATATGCTACACTGCCATAATCTAACCTAGATAAAACCAGTGACTTATAAAAACGCAGGAGCACCGCGCGGTCCGCCCCCCATGATGTGCCGCTAAGAAACCGCCACATGTTGAGTTTCTTAGCGCAGGCAGTTTTCAAACACCGCACGTGTGGTTCCCACGCCAATTTCTGATCGAAGAGGAGCCCAAGGAACCGGTACGCAGCATCAACAGGCAAAGCTACATTGCCCAGATAAAGCTCAGGATCTGGATGGAGGGTGCGCTTTCGGCAGAAATGGACAACCGAGGACTTAGCGGTTGAGAATCGAAAGCCATGCTCAGTGTCCAGCGTTCCACTCTCCGAATAGCTTGTTGTAGCTGTCGTTCAGCGACCGCCATATTTTGCGCACTATAATGTAGAGCGAAGTCGTCTACATATAGCGACGGTACCACTGCTGAACCAGCAGCAGCGACTATACCGTTTATGGCAATCGCAAATAATGTTACGCTAAGCACCGATCCCTGTGGGACTCCGTTTTCCTGTATATGATATTGCGAATATGTCCCCCCTATTCGGACACGGAACAGGCGAAGGGACAGAAAATTCGCAATAAAAACCGGCAAGTTACCTCGGAATTTCCATTGATGCAGGGTAGAGAGGATGCCATAACGCCAAGTGGTGTCATAGGCCTTCTCGAGGTCAAAGAAAACAGCGACTAGGTGCTGTCTTCGGAGAAAAGCGTCCTGTATGGCAGTCTTCAGGCGTACCAGATGGTCGTTGGTACACCGTGACGCCCTGAAACCACACTGGTATTCAGACAGGAGTCCCCGTTTCTCCAGGACCCACACCAGGCGCCGATTGACCATCCTCTGAAAGAGCTTGCACAAACCGTTTGTGAGACAAATAGGTCTGTAACTCCCTGACAATTTGGGATCCTTATCGGGCTTCAGGATAGGTATAATGATACCTTCCTGCCATTGCGCTGGAAACACACCTTCCAACCAGATACGATTAAACACCCTGAGCAAATAGCGAATGCTCTCATCGTTAAGGTGTTTAAGCATCTGGTTGTGAATATTATCCGGGCCAGGAGACGTGTCCCTGCAGAGCGCCAGCGCTCCGCGGAGTTCCCACTCCGTAAAGGGCACGTTGTACTCCTCCGAAGCGCGGGAAGCAAAACTAAGATGGAAACGTTCTGCTTCGCGCTTCAGGGCCACGAAGGCAGGGTCATAGTTATCGGAACCGGATATATCCGCAAAATACGAGGCGAGATGGTTTTCAACGCGATAAGGATCTGTAACCAGTTCATTAGCAATGGAAATTCCCGGTACAGTAGAAGATGTCTGAATTCCCGAAATGCGTCGTAGTTTAGTCCACACTTGAGAGGAGGGGGTATGTGCCGTAATAGAAGACACATACCGTTCCCAGGATTGTTTCTTACTCTGGCGAATAAGAATCCGTGCCTTGGCACGGAATTTCTTAAACGCCACCAAATTGGCCATGGTTGGACGCCGACGGTAGTGCTTATGAGCTCGACGACGGTCTCTTATTGTCGCTGCAATATCCTCTGTCCACCAAGGGACGAGTTTGCGACGAGGAGTCCCAGAAAAGGATGGAATGGACTCTTCGGCGGCAGCAAGAAGCACATCGGTGATGTGCTGTACCTCGTCATCGACGCTCCTTCAACCAAGATCAACGAACACAGCTCGTTCTTGAAACGAGGGCCAATTTGCCCGCTTAAGAACCCAACGACTGGGGAACTCAACGGGCGTCTGGTTCAGAAGGGTAAGAACGATCGGGAAATGGTCAATGTCACAGAGGTCATCGTGTACATACCAACCAAATAGGGGGACCAGCGCACGGCTACACACACTCAAGTCAATGTGTGATTACGTGCCGTTTTAAGTGTTCCCAAGCTGTAATGTCACCACTGGGGTTATATTTTGTTCTGAATAGGCCTAGCTGATTTGTGGTTCGTATATTCCCAATTGCAATATCCCAAATCATAACCGTCTAAATGGTTAAAAGCGTCCCTGATCGACTGATAACTCGAGCGTGACGTAGCTGCATTTGAATCTTCTCACCACGGGGTAATACTAATTTCAAGTCTGGTTCATGATCCTTGTTATAACCAGGACCATCGTAGGCATGAAATAACCAAGGCTCGCCAAGACGTTGTGGTTAGCTTTTGTATTAATCAAAGTATTTCGAAACGGGAGCGCCGAAAATAGGGGAATTAATACTGATTCTGAGGACATTTTCTTCACATGCATTCTGTAGGAAAAATCGCCTTCCATCTAACGGCAGATATGAAAGGGAACCACCCTTGCAATGCCGTTTTGATAGTAAAAGAAATGTAATTGATACGAAGGCCCAAAGATGATGTAACTATGCGAAGGCCTTTACTGATCTCGAGGGCAATGACTTCAACACAGAAATTGCTCATTGTGAAATGAGATAGCATTGGTGAAATAATTCACATAGATCTTAGTTTTATTGTGAAGGTCTATTTCCTTAAAATTTGACGTAGATAATGCTTGGATTTCTCTTTCGCTGTGGAATATTTAATTTCTTTGACGTAAAACTGGATTAATGGTATTAAAGTGGGTTGATGTTATCTCTACTGTTCGTGCTGGAGAATGTCAGAATGCTGAATTGATTATTTGAAGAGTGCTAACTCCTAGCTGATATATTCTAATAAAGGTTGGCGATATTCGATGAATAGTTGTCCGAGTGCGAGTAGGCTATTTGGTGTTCTCCGTGCAGGAAATTGACATTTTATGGTGTAGCCGCCATCTTCAGAAGTGGTCGAGATAGAGGGTGGCAAAAAAAGTCAATCTTCTCCGAATTTTTCTTCCTTTGATATCATATGAAAGTTTTAGATAACTGTGACATACAAACGATTTGTCATAGATACGATGGATGGTGAAACTTAGCGCTGCAGTGAATCTCCAATCCTATTAAAGGGCCTACCTACTTGCTTGGCTGCAAGTTTGACAGGCTCAAAGTGAATCCCATTGGCCTAGGCTTGGGGAATTTGGCCGCTTTGTGCTATGTTGAAAATATTTTGTTATTCAAGCATACGAAGTATAAATAAATTCAAAACGAGTCGGCAGGATGGAGGGGTGGGGGCTGTTCCTGAGGAACTGACGGATAAAATGCTAGAGTTCACAATAGTTGCTATTTGCTCGAGCAGCCGGAGGATGTTGTGGATTACGCCGTTGATTTCTTTTGCAAGTTAAGATAAAGACGTGCTACTGCCCTGATCAGATTAAATGCTGAAGGATCTGCTGATGAGTCTGTCATATCAACAAAAGAAGGTGGGTACATCGTAGCCTGTAGTAAGTTGCATTTGATCGCATGCATTCGAGTGCCTGGGGTTGGTGAGCTGGGGGCATAAAGGAATCATTAGCCTAATAAACTGAGTAGACTGTTTGTAAAAGTCTATTTAGAAGCATAGTAGGTCACTGACCAATGATATTGGTAGGTAACAGTTCGATATAGGCTATAGAGTCCTACATACTCACTCGATCCCTTATATCGCTTTGTGACATGTATTCTGTATACGGACCAATAATTTGCCATTTGCTGGACCTAACGTGCTGCATACTGATGGTAGTCAAATAGCTAATAGTTAAAATTAATATTTGTCTTACTATATCATACCTACAGTAGAATAACGGAGCTGCTTGCAAAGCTTGATCAGTGATTCTTCGGGAGTGAACCAGGATCCTACACTTGGATAAATATGTCAATTTCATTATTTTCATACCTTATTTGATATTTCTACCACAAGCCTCCGTGGCTTAGGCGGCAGCACGCTGGCCTCTCACCGCTGGGTCCGTGGTTCAAATCCCGGTCACTCCATGTGAGATCTGTGCTGGACAAAACGGAGGCAGACAGGTTTTCTCCGGGTACTCCGGTTTCCCCTGTCACAATTTCATTCCAGCAACACTCTCCCTTATCATTTCATTTCATCTGTCATTCATTTAATCATTGCCCCAGAGGAGTGCGTCAGGCCTCAGCAGCCGGCACAGTTCATATCCTCGCCGCTAGATAGGGGCTTCATTCATTCCATTCCTGACCCGGTCGGAGACTGGAAGCAGGCAGTGGATTTTCATTTTCATTTGATATTTCTACCAAGAGGTACGGGGACTAGTATGGAACAAGGATATACCAATTCAGGCTAAGGAAGTTATGTACAAAGCATATTATGTTCCTATAATGACATATGCAGCAAAAACTTGGACAATGACTAAGAGGGATGAGAGCAGAGTACAGGCAGCTGAGATGAGATTCCTGAGAAGTCTGGTCCAGAAAACGAGGAGAGACAGAGTGAGAAATGAATATATACGGAAAGAACTGGGAGTACAGGAACTAAATTACAAAACTGTAGCAAAACAGATTGAGATGGTTTGGTCATGTCAAACGGATGAATGAGTAAGGCTACCAAGACGAGCACTGGAACGACGGATGACAGGGAAGAGAGGACGAGGAAGACCAAGAATGTGTTGGATGGACTCGGTGAAGAATAGCATTAGAAAACGGAACCTGGATTGGAACACCGTGTCGGAAGAGGAATGGTGGAACGACAGAACTAAGTGGAGAGGAACCATATTTGCCCCCACCCAGTGTGAGCTGGAAAAGGGGAAATGAAGATGATGATGATGATGATTTGATATATCATGAGTCATTACCGATTGAAGTTCCAGCTCTAGTGTATTTTCCGGGACCTTTCTCAAAGTGCGTTATTTTTGTTAGTAGAGCTCTGAAAATGGTTTCTACTTACTGCGCCACGATATTGAAGCCAATACCACGTACACACTTTAAAAATAAGGAAATTGTCAACATTAACTTTCAAGTAATAAACTTTCCAAAAGACACGTCACCATGTTTGATTAGGTAATGCTGCCAACTTAACTTCCCCGGCGACTCTCTGGACGACTTTATCGGGGAAAATTACTAATTGTACTACTAGGCAAAACCATTGGCCTGGATAAAGATTATTGAAGCGTGACAAAATCCTGGGGTGTTTATATTAGCTAACGAGGGCCGATCTACCTAACCATTATTGGTCTAGGCGAAAACCATTGGTCTGGATGAAAATATAGGTCTGGAAACAATAATGTTGGTTGGCACTCTGAAAAATGCAGTGGCACCCTCAAGCGATAAAATGTTCAACTCCTGTATCTTTCTAACATTGGCCTTTTATATAGAAAATTTTGCAGATTTTCATGGCGGCGGACACCGGGCAATGCACGAGTTCCGAAGTTACTCTCCATTAAGTTGTCACTACTGCTCAGGAAATATGTCCTAAATTACGTAAATATGTGACTTGATTGTTCATGCAACGGTGGTAATTGCCATGGCTTGTTGTTTCTCTGAAAGAGGCGCATTAGGTCTGTTCACAAGTGAAATGTTGTATTTGATGCAAAGGAAGCTTGTAGTTTAACGTGCCAGTTAATCTAGAGATTATGAGCCACCAGACCTCCTTTTTACGTGGAATCCGAACCACAGGACATGGCATTTCACTTCGAAAATCTCACATGAAATGACCGGGAATCGAACCTGGCTCTAATGCCTTGGTGAGAGGCATACAGCTAGACCGCTGAGCCACCACGCCCCAAAATTTTGTATTTGAGGGAAATAATTGTGTAGAAATTACATTTTTAATTTAATTTTTTCAACCCCATTTTTCAGTTCATAATAACCCCATAATTTGGTTTCTTATAACTGTAGTCTCTTTATTCTAGTTCCTAAGTGATGTTTTGTTGCTATATGCAAGTATTGAAAATTACATTACTCTGGCTCTAATAGCTGCTGAAAAAAGGTACAAAATAGTTTGAAAAGTATGATTGTGAGAAATGAAGGTTAAAATTTGTTTTATTTGCATTCAGTATGAAAATACTATTTTTTTAAGCCAGAGAATTAATGTCCTCCATAAGAATACCGTAATGTTCTTCTTGCCTTCTCTTCAATGCTGTCTTGCAATCTGCTGTAGACTGGCTTCAGCTTTCGCAATCCTCTTCTGATCTATTTCATACAATATCCGGATAGAATGTACTCCTGGTTCCATTGTTACCTGTCTTTATTTCCCTCATTAAACCACAACACAGCAATAGAATGTAGTTTTTGGACACCGACCCCACACTAGATTGTTAAAACTTTCATTATTATTTTGTGTCTTCCCATGAATTAGTTTTTAGTAATTCTGTGCCAGCCAGAACTCTGAATGTTGGCTTTATTTCATTCATAACTCCTCAGGGAGCGAATGTTTATGTTTGTAAGTGGTTCTATCAATATTGTACTTACACCACTCATCCTTGGGGCATAGAAAATGCATACGCATCTCATCTGAGGACAGTTTATGGAAATACTTACTTACTTACTTAATTCCTGCCGCTCCTTCCGGAGCATAGGGCCTTGGCGAAATTTCTCCACGCAGTACGGTTCCTGGCCATTCTCTTCACTTGACTCCAGTTCTTGTCCACCTCTGCAATTTCATTTTCGATCGTCCTCTTCCATGTCTTCTTAGGTCGACCTCGCTTCCTGGCGCCTTGAGGATTCCAGTCTAGCGCCGCCTTCTCAATAGCTCCGTCCGGCTTCCTTAGTGTGTGACCAATCCAGCGCCATTTCCTCTCTTTTATCTGGATGCTAATCGGTTGTTGATTGGTGATGGTCCAAAGATCTTCATTTGAGATTATGTCCGGCCACCTCACATTCATGATGCGACGCAGACATCTGTTAATGAACACCTGTAGCTGGTTGTTGATCGGTTTTGTGACTTTCCATGTTTCACAGCCGTAGAGAAGAATCGACTTTACGTTGCTATTGAAAAGGCGGAGCTTGGTCTTCCTGGAAATGCTTCCATTTATCCAGATGGGGTAGAGCTGGACAAAGGCACCATTTGCCTTCCTGATACGGCTTCGAACATCTTCCTCTGCTCCCCCATCATTTGTGACTATACTTCCAAGGTAGAGGAAGGACTCAACCCGCTCAATGTCCTTTCCGTTGACTGTCAAACTAGTCGTGATGTCAGAATGTATTCTCATCTCTTTGGTCTTGTTGGTGTTGATCATCAGTCCTGCACGTTCTGCTTCTCTCTGCAACCTCCCCAGCTTATCTTCTATGTCTCGGTACCGTTGTGCCATAAGACAAATGTCGTCTGCGAAATCCAGATCTTCAAGCCTGTCATTTATACCCCACTGAATACCCTTCTTCCGTCCTCCCATTACCTTCTTCATCACACTATCCAGGACCAACAGGAACAGAGTGGGGGAAAGGACACACCCCTGTCTCACTCCGGAACTGACCTTTATCTTTTCTGTTAATTTGCCTTCGTGAAGAACCTGGCACTCATACCCTTCGTACATCTCTTCCATGATTCTGATGATCTTTGTTGGAATTTTATATTCCTCGAGGGTCTTCCACATGATTCTTTGATTTACGGAGTCGAAGGCTTTCTCGAAGTCAACAAATGTGAGGTAAAGGGTATTCCGCCACTCCACACTCTGCTCCAGAATGATTCGGAGGGTGTTGATGAGATCCACACAGCTGCGATGTTGTCGAAATCCAGCCTGTTCCTTCCGAAGCCTTTTTTCTACGCAGTCTTTTATACGATTCAGGATGACTCTCGCCAGCACTTTGCTTGGAATGGACAGCAAGGTGATACCTCTCCAGTTGTTACAGTTTGTGGTGTCCCCTTTCTTCGGCAACTTGACTATCAACCCCTTCTTCCAATCGGTTGGTATTTTCTCCTCCTTCCAGATCTTCTCCAACAGCGGGTGCAGCAGATCAATCGTAATATCCAGGTCTGCTTTCAGTACTTCCGCTGGGATATTATCCAGACCTGGTGCCTTCCCGCATTTCATCTGCTTCAACGCTGTCCGTATTTCGCCCCGAGTTGGGGAGTCGAGGCTGATGCTTGGGTCACTTTCTGCTTTCTCTTCATCTTCTCCTCGCTGCTTACTTTCTGGTTTATGGAAATAGATGGCCCATATTGCTTTTCGCATTGCATCTATACTACTGTTATTTTCCCTTATTGCTTTTCCATTGAATACTTGTTGTTGATTGAGTCTTCAGTCTTTTGACTGGTTTGATGCAGCACTCCATGCCTCCCTGTCCTGAGCTAATCGTTTCATCTCTACATAGCTACCACACCCTTCATCAGAGGCAATCTGATTAACATATGCTAACCATGGTCTACCCCTACAGTTCTTGTCATCAACCCTTCCTTCCATAACTAAGCATGCTATTCCTGGGTATCTTAGTATGAGTCCTACCAACCTATCTCTTCTCTTCATTAGCAGTCGCCAGAAACATCTCTCCTCTCCCACTCGTCTTAATACCTCTTCGTTTGTAACCCTATCTACCCATCTGATCTTCATCATTCTCCTGTAACACCACATTTCAAATGCTTCAATTCTCATCTTTTCTGCTACACCAATAGTCCAAGTTGCGCTACCATAGAGCGCCACGCTCCAGACAAAGGCTTTCAAAAATGACTTCCTAATACCTAAATTTATATTCTATATCAACAGATTCCTTTTTTGTAGAAATGCTTTCCTTGCCTGAGCCAACCTACTTTTTATATCCTCTTTGCTTCGTCCATCACTGGTTATTTTGCTTCCTAAGTATCAGAAGTCTCCTACTCCCTTCAGCTTTTCACCTGCCAATTTGATGTCCATTGAGGTTTCTGATTTATTTCGGCTGCATTCCAGTATTTTTGTTTTACATTTATTAATTTTCATCATGAATTCTTTCCTCAAGACGGAGTCCATACCATTCAAAAACTCATTCCAATCCTCTGGCGTGTCGGCCAAGATGACGATGTCATCAGCAAATCTCAGAATTGAAATTATATCTCCTTGAATCTTCACTCCCACTTTAAATTTTTCTCCAATTTCCTTCATTGCTTGTTCAATGTAAAGATTGAAAAGTATGGGTGATAAGTTGCAGCCTTGCCTTACACCTTTCTGAATACCAGCTTCTCTCTCATGTCCTTCAGCTCGAATGACTGCTGTCTGGTTTCTGTATAGATTGTATATCACCCTCCTATCCCTGTACTTTATTCCAATCGATTTCAAAATGTCAAATAATTTAGTCCAAACAACTTTATCAAAAGCCTTTTCTAAGTCTACAAATACCATGAACGTTCTCTTATCTTTCCTTATTCTAAGACTTCCGTTGTTCCTACATTTCTCCTGAAACAAAACTGATCTTCACCCAACTCCGTTTCTATCTGGCTTTCCATCCTCTTGTAAATTATTCTTGACAGGAACTTTGAAGCATGAATAATCAAGCTGATTGTACGGTAATCTTCACATCTGTTAGCTCCTACTTTATTCGGTATAGGGATGATAACATTCGTCTTGAAATCAGAAGGTACATCACCTGTCTCATAAATCCTACACACCAAGTGAAATAACCTGATCAGACCTTCATCTCCTATGCAGCGTAGCACCTTAATTGGTATATCATCCATGCCTGGTGCTTTGTTCCCGCTTAAGTCCTCCAATGCTCTGTCAAATTCTGATCTCGATATTAAATCTCCTTTTGCATCCTCATCAATTTCCTCCTTCCTTTCCTTTCCATTACATGTTCTATAATCATTTGGTTGAAATAAAAACATAACAACCTTTCTCCTTAAGTCTCTCATTATAAACCTCTTGGGGAAAGTGTGGCTTCTCGCCCGGGCCCGCTGCTGTAATTTATTTCACGTTATTTTTCGTACATTGCAATATTCTCACAACTAGTGGGATGTGAGTATTATTATCATCACCACCCTGCTACAGCTTTTGAATGCTCACAAGTTTATAGACCTAAGCATGATCCACGTATTGCCTTTTCACAAATAGACTGCAATATGATGGATTTCTCCAGTGAATTTGACGGAACAGATGGCCTCAATGTTCCTCATAATAAAACAACAAACACCGCCGTATTAAATTACTACCTTTTAGTTGTAATACGCCTCCTCGATAATTATTCCCATTACCGTTACACTGCAGCCTTTCCTGTAGTTGTTGCGCGTCTTTTTGCTTGGTATCGTTCATAAGCTTTGAGCCATTCTTTCAATTCTTTGTTGATGTGTAATTTTATACGTAAATTGCCGTCTGGTTGGTTTCTCTCCCCTTCACAAACATGATTAGTGTGCTATTTGGATATAATACTTAAGTATTAAATAAATAGAAAATAAATTTTCCGAGTAAGCACCGCGATCAGGACTTGCCATTACATCATCGATTGAACAGGAATTTTCAGGCTTGTTTAATGCTATTGACATGAGTAATATCACACATTTCTCGTCTAACTAAATATTAGTTACTAACCCAAGAAACATAAAAAATTCCTCTCGGCTCGCCGGAAGGTGGAGGTAGACTTCACCGGGCAAACTAGGGGGTAGGCTATAATAGGCAAAATATGCAGGTTTTCGTAGACGATTAGGCCTCATTTATTGCTAGAAAGTTATTTACAATTGAAGCTAAATTAACTTAGTTTTAGCCTACTTTCTATTTTTGCAAAAAATGAAAGGAGACTTATGAGATCAACACAGGGCCAAAAACTGTGTGTTTGTGTGTGTGTGTGTGTGTGTGAGTGTGTGTATGTGTGTGATTGTGTGTACTCTGAATGTCTGTCCCCCCTATCAATTCGAACACGGTGAAACCTAATTGAACTCGATTTGGTACAGAGGTATAGGACACCTCAGTGTCATGTTTATATTGCCGCCATCTTTACCAAAAGGTAATGGTGGCCACCCAAATGTTCAAAGCTTAAATCAAATTACGACTAACCTAATCCATTGATCTCTACCAAATTTTGCAACATATCTGTATGTGGGAAGCATTTTAAAAAAAATCAAACTACAAGGTTATCAGCCCAATAATTAGCGGATGGCGGCCATGCGTATGTTTAATTCGATTCCCCCTATCAATTCAAACACGGTGAAACCGAATGGGACGAAATTTGGTACAGAGGTAGCACAAGCAAAGGGCACCTCAGTGTCATGTTTTATATTGCCGCCATCTTTACCAAAACGTAATGGCGGCCACCCAAACGTTCAAAGCTTAAATCAAATTACGACTAACCTAATCATCTGATTGCAACAACATACCTTTGAGTAGGAAGCGTCTTTTGACCAAATTACAAGGCCATCAGCCTAAGAGCTTCAAGGTAGTGGATGTATGAATCATGCAAGTATTATAGCCTAACCGTAACTTATGATTAAACAGGGCCTGGCCTCAACAATTCAGCTTATCGTACATAGGGAGGTTTAATCTGTCCTCAAATAGGTGTCCGGAAGGATATTAGCATATTGTAATAGAATATGTAACCGTAGAAATGACTTAGAGGTCAGGCTGTCTCGTTGTCAACATGGACGCTATTTTGCTCGTAAATAAATATATTTTCGTAACATCCTAAGTTTTTATCCCTTTGGGAATGTACTTAACAAAATAATACATATTTAGTATCAAATGGTTTATAGAAACGCCAGAAAACGCTAAAGGAATCGTTGATTTCAACAACAAAAATATGTTACTGTTATACTAAACCAGTTGGTTCTCAATTAATATCGTAGGGCATCGTTGGCGTAGGTAGCGACTTGGGCTCCTAGTCTGGGGGTTCGTTGATCGAATCACCGCAGGTTCAAATTTCTTTACTTCGTTCTTTTTGGTATTTATTGATGTATAACTACCCACACGTTATAATGTTAAGCATGTATATTGTAGTGTGTATATATTATATAGGCTATATACTTATAACACCACATATTCCAACACTCGAATAGAGCAATTATTATTTGGTGACCTTGATCCGTGGTAGAGACTTTTGTTGTTGATTCTTTAGGGGTTTTGCGGCATCATGGTCTTGTAGCCCCGTTTACTTGGGTTTGTGTAGAAGTTGTCTGATAACATGTGTCACTGTGATGTCTGTAGGCTTACTAGTGTGTGTATTTTTTATACGAGGAACGATTTGGGTAGGAAGCTGTTGTTGTTTCATTTGAACTGTGTGAACATTATGGTCATATAGCCCCATGTACTTGGGTGAGTGTTGCATTTTGTCTGATAACCTGTGATATTGTGGTTGCTCTATTAGAGTGTGTATATCTAATTCAGGTGAGGATTCAATAAATCAACGTTTAATATTCGTATAGCACGTTGTATTTCAACAAGCTACTAGAACCAATATTCAATTATACTCCTTGAAAAGTTATAACTATACCCATGCATTTAGGAGAAAGTAGGCTATATATTCTTTACTGAATATCTTGTTTCGTTTTTCTATGCATATTTTTAAAATTTTATTGTCATTTGGGGACGGTAACCTTCTCGTCATTTGGGGTCAATTTTTATACTTGTGGTCACAACACTGTCCTTATGCTAGGTTTCGACCCTTATGTGTAACTATCTAACAGTCTGTTACTTCTTCACGCAGAGATGTTGGTTGGTTCCTCAGTTTAGGGGCTGCGACAACGCGGTCATGTAACCCCGTGTACTTTGGGTGTGTGTAAATCTGTCTGATAAATGGTGTTAATTGTGAAGGATGTATTAGTGTGTAATTCAGGTAAGAACTGCAGACGGTCAATTTCAAGTATTAGTTCCTAATGTTGGTGCCAAATACTACCGTCAACGACACCTAGCTGTGAACTTGGCTACTAGATGCCAGCGAAACCAACAACTTGCAAGGAACGTTGGAACTTCCCCACCGAAGGAAAGCATACTGCGGTATTTTTAGCGCTCTTCAATCCGACGACTTAGGTCGGCATTGAACCCGCGACCTCGGGATACCAGTTACGTCACCGAAGACGCTTCCCACAGTCAGATGGAGAAATGAATGTGATCTCGAGCAATGGGGTTGTCATGACAACCTATGATAGCTCATTCCTCATCAATTTGGAAGTGTTGTCATGGAAACTTCTGATGGCACTTGGCATTTTCTTAAAATTCCGTAATCATTTCCCTTGAAGTAAAGGTGGGTTATATCAAAAATTCTTTCAGACAAACGTTTTAAGTAATTATTAGGGGAATATTGTCCATTTTGTACGGTTTTGATATTGTGCATATTAAGAGAGATATGATTAATGATTCCCGTAAACCCCACTTTTTTCCACCCCTTTGGTCAATGGTATGTGCTATCAAAAACTTTTTAAACATACATTTTTGGCACTTACCCGATACATAGTATGAACTTTGAATGGATTCGATATTTCTCGTATTAAGAGAGTTATAGCGATATTTGGTTTCTTGAAATATGCCCCCCATTTTCACTCCCTTCGACCGATTTTTAGCCTATTTTCAATTTTGACAAAATAGGCTTATGAGATCACCTTTTGTGCGTGTGTGTGTGTGTGCGTGTGTGTGTGTGTGTGTCCCTAATAAAATCTAAACGGCTGGAGCGATTTCAGTGAAACTCGGTAAGTTCATAGCACTATTCCCGGCGACCTCAACCGTGCCCTTCAAATTAAGTTACGTCTCACCAATCCAACATGGCGGCTGTGCGAAATATTTCACTAGCATTCAATATCTCCGAAACTATTATCGATATAGCCCTGAAATTGTGTACGGTGATAAAGGGTACTACTAGAAGTTCACCTATGCGACTTTCAAAAACCTGGTGACTACAAAACCAACATGGCGGCCAAGCGAAGTTGAGACTTTTAAATAGACTTTTCTCGCGATTTAACTATCCAAACGTAATGAAACTTGTAACAGCAAATGTTTATACACATTGCAATGCACTGGAGTCTAATTTAGTTCAATTGTTTACATAACCTCAAAATGGAGGCTGTGCGAAATATTTCACTGATATTCTATATCTCCGAAACTATTACAGATATCACCCTGCAATTTTGTACTGTGATAAAGGGTACTGATACAAGTTTACCTATGTGTAATTCATAAACCTGTAAAGTACAAAAGGAACATGGCGACCAAGCGAATTTGAAATATTTTAATAGACTTTTCTCATGAGTTAACTCTCTGAGCGCAGTGAAATGTGGTACAGTAAATGATTTTGCAGATTGTAATGTACTGCCATCTAATTTAATTCAATTGTTTACATAACCTCAAGATGGCGGCTGTGCGAAATTTTAAAATTAAGTTTTTATTTCTTGTATCGTATCATGCTATCGAAGTGAAAGTTTTAATAATGAACCTAAGCAATAAGTAGCGGGGATTCACGAAAATCCACTTCCTGGGTGTCTGAGGTGGTAATCAACCCGGACCTCCCTTGATATAGAGAACAGTTGTAGGCCGAGTTGCTAGAATTGTACTCGAATCTTCGAATTGTTGTAAACATGATCAATATAGAAAATATTATTTTATTTTCAGATAATTATACACGGTATATTTTAAAAATGTAGTTTTTCTTCTGTTGTAAGTAATGCATTCGTTATCACCATCAGGTCTTGCTCCTGCTGTAATGGGGCGTATTGAGAGATATGTGGGAAATAAATTAATATAAAATGATGAATGAAATGAAAATGAGACACAATTAAAATATGCACTTTTGTTTTGTACTTACCTTGAATTGTACACTAAAAATGATATGATTTGGTATGGGCGCCAGACTAATTAGATAGTCAAAAGAAGGGGATTGCACAGCTACTCATTGGCAGAAAACACGATATCTTACCCCTGGTCGAAGTGAAACCGAAGTACTCAAACCGATTCAGCATTATGAAGGATAGTTGGGTTTGACTTATATAATATTACTAACTACTATAAATGAGGGTCCTGACATTGACTTAAATGAATTTAATGAATCTTGATAACGAATATAAAAAGAAAAACACAATAAGAATAGTTACAAATTTGAATTTAAAGAAAATTTACTGCGGCTCAACAGATAAAGGATAATGAATGGATTTAACTAAAAATGAACACAAGCTTGATTTTACATGGCCTGAGAGACGTGAGATAAATCATGATCTTCGCTCACCTCTTGAAGTATTGTCATATATATAGATAATATGACTGATGTCCTCGTTGATCCGTCCCGTAGTTGACATGTTGTAGTACTTCAGCATGATGCCTCGCTAATATTTTCCCCTGAATGTATAAAGTTGGATGGTCGATGCTCAGGGAACGACGGTTTGATGGCGACTCCCAACTCACGTTAAACTGACTCCCAGTACGTAGGACTACCGGAGTGACTGAATGAATAATAATAAGTGTCGCTCCTCTGGCTTGAGCTCCTGTATTTATATCATCTTCAAGTTTTTGTCGATAATATGGTTCTTAAAGTCCCCCCTTTCAATTAGACACAGTCTATAAGTCACTGCTCCCTCACGAACAATACTCATCAGGAATACTGACATTTCCATTATAGAATATGCCATGTCTTCAGTTATTTCTACACAGCTGCCAGGGTTTCTTACATTCATTTGGGGATGAGAATGTTTCTTAAAGTCCAACCCTTTCAATTAGACACAGTCTATAAGTCACTGCTCCTTAACGAACAATACTCATCTGTACAACTGACATTTCCATTATTGAATAATGTCATTTCTTCAGTTATTTCTACACAGCTGCCAGGGTTTCTTACATTCATTTGGGGATGAGAATGTTTCTTAAAGTCCAACCCTTTCAATTAGACACAGTCTATAAGTCACTGCTCCTTCACGAACAATACTCATCAGGAATACTGACATTTCCATTATTGAATAATGTCATTTCTTAAGTTATTTCTCCGCAGCAGAAAGGGTTCCTTACATTCATTTGGGGTTGAGAATAGATTTACCACTACCGACACTAATAGTGACCGGAAACCGCATCGTCTTTGTCACGCGCTAGGACCTTCTTCAGGAAATAACATCAATTGTAGAAATGTAAGCGAACCTGTCACTTCCCACGTCTCTCTGACAACTAACTTTACAACCATTCGTAAATGAAAATCTGTTCAGAATGATTTGAGCTGCTTACAGACAGATAAAATCTTGTAGCATGGAATACTACTTAATAAAAAATTAATATATATAAATATAACGAAAAAGATTAATTATTATAAATACAAAAGCTTGGGGATTGAATCGTTACAAATCGCCCCTTGAAATAAATGATTTTACATGAAATGACAACATTATTTCTTTCAATGCACTCTGCAAAAAAAATATCTAAATACGTTACACTCAAAATGTAAATACACAAATACACTTCAGAATGACAACATAAAAAATTTCCACCCTGACAATATACAATTACATTACCATAAAATTATACATATAAACAAAATATACCCTTCATTTTATATTTGCGTTCACCATTTCTCAACTTCTCAAGTGTTCATATAGTCTTTGGTTTTATTTAAAGGAATTCCTGAAAGAAAGAGACATTGATGTACCCTTCACTTTCGCATTAGACGTAATTCGTCTTCGTTGCACTTTAATAACTGAGATATCGTATGCATATCATACGTGTTAGCTTTATAGCTAATGAGCGTAGAATTTTTCTGTCATCCTAGTGTAGGAATACATAGTTGTTGTACTACTGACAATATCACTCGATACACATCACTGCACACGATTGCTTACACGAATCACATAATATACCTTTCGTCTCTTTATAAGGATTACGAAGTTGCAATGAATCAATCTGGTGATGCTTAATATGTAAATGTAAAAACAAGGAACAATTAGCAATACTCATAAAACAACCCAAATGTCAGTACATATGTATTACTCATGAAATTACCCCACATACACATGAAATTTCCGTCAATTGATATTATATTTACCCAAGTATTCTACTTGCTCTTATCCGGACACATAATAACACAGGTTATTAATAACTCTTTCTCTCGTACAATTTTACATAGAACCCTCACTTACCTTTACCTGTTTTATCCGTAGTTACCTGCCTTCATACTCTTTAATTATTATCCTACCGCGAAATCCGCCTGATAACATGAGATTTTAATTTCTCCTCTAAAGACATGACTTACCTTTAAATCCATAGTACCGTGATTACCTCACTATTAATAAACGTAGCACCGTGCACCCCTTATTCCTTTAACTGATTTAAAATTATTAATAAATGATATCTCCGAAATCTCTTCTGACAATAAGTCTCAATGCTTTCTCACCCAATAAACTACCAGTAAAACCGCCCCTTCATTTTAAATTTCACATGAATTAGTCCCACTTTGCATACATTACCTTCTTCTCCGAATACTTCAACCATTCAAACAATTATCTTTGAATTATAACAAATTCGTTTCAATAACTTCTGAATATTAGGTCAACCAAATTATAATTATTATTATTATTATTATTATTTTTAAACTTGCGTCGAACAATAACACACTATACCATTAATTCCTTCTCACTCATCATCAGTAACTTATGTTAGAAGTGGTTCAACTAGGTATTAAGCTTTGTAATCTATTTGGCTGTGTTCATAAATTAAGTATAACGATCTATATCAAAAACTTCGACCAACTCTCATCTGTACTCCCTTGCATACAACAGCGCTTCTTCCTACTCCAAAAACTCCCAGCATCACCTCCACGTGGTCCTTAGACACCATAAAAAACTCTTGCTCAGAGATACCAATCTACTCTGGCACACTTATTTCTTCAACTCTCACTTCAATAAACTCATTTGGCCAACTACCAAATCTTAAACCCCAAATGCTCAATGGCACTAAATATCGCTAGCCTACTTCCTCCTTACACCATTTATGTGACCTAACACATCCACATACTTTCTTCTCCACGTATCCGACGTCCTATTAGTCCAATACTCTCTTTTCTCCACCAGATGTTGGTTAATTCTCTATGCGTTACCTTCGTTAACTTTAAACCACTTCTACATTTCTCCACTTGTAGTACCTGATTATCTCGATGTCTTCAACTGAAACTACATTACTGTATATCAATATTTACTTAATCACTTATTAATTTTATTCTCAATGTACCACCTCAACGTAAATCAATTAACCATCTCTACTTTATTATTATTATTATTATTATTATTATGGTTGGCACAATAGTTATTGCTTTCAAGATATTCTTTTCATTTCTGTTTTAATACACTTAAGTACTTCTTCCAATTACGCACATCTTAATATAAGCTACATATCGTTAAGCGGTTCACCATGTTTACCTATCCCACTATCAAGAAGCACAGGTATGTGCGCCCCTCGCACTCTAAATTCTACGACTGAGTTGAATTTATTATTAATTGGTTCCTCTGATACATCACATAAATCAAATAGTAATTCATCACGAATATTAAGGTCCTACGGATAATTAACACATGGTACTACACACTTACATAATTCCTCTCTCTGTTATTTTAAAGTTCTCATCACTTTCTTCTTCGATTCTACCTTTCTTATTAGTTATACATCCTTCTCTCTTTATCACAATAGTTTCTATCTCCTCATTACAATACATCGCTGCAGTGAAGCTACCCTTAACCCCTCCTCCTAACGTTTCGCCTAATATCTCTACTTCTAGCCTCCATTCAAAATAGTAATCTTCATTCTTCTTTTTAAATATCTTTCTAATCTCATCTAACAATGTGACCTGTTTTTTTCGCTTTGTCCTACTCCTAGAGACTTTAATTCCTATCATCTGCATTCCTCGTTCACTGTAATCTGCCTGCTGACCTTGTGCTAACACACGCCTCTCCATCTCAGCTACTTTTACGTTACTACAAACTTTTCCTACCTTAGTAAGACTTTTCCTCCTATCATCTTCTCTACTATCTCCCTCTAACATCGTGCTATACTTCTGCTTTTTGTTCCTTTTCTTGGGATCACCCTTCTGCTTTTCTCGTTCGATAACCATGTCTTTCTGACTGTTACTTAACGCACGCTTCTCTGACGCTAATAATTTCATATTAATTTCCTCTATACCAGTATGGAATTCTTCCCTTGTCTGCTTATTCAATCTGGCCTCAACTTCTGCTATCCTTTCACTTGCTATCTTTTCCACCATTTCTAACTTTTCTTGAATTTTACTTTCTTTATTCTTTAATTCACTTCTCAATACCTTCTGTTTCTCTTGAATCTCTTGATAATTTTCGGTATTCTTCAAATGATTTTCCTCTACCTTCCTATGACATTCAGATTCGACTCGCTCAATCTTGTCCCCCAACTCTATTCTCACCTGCCTAGATTCTGCTTCTACTAATTTGCTAACACTCTCACCTTGAGTTGCTATTTTTTCCTCAATTTGTTTAACTATTTTCTTTTCAATCTTACTCTCTACCGCTTCTAATTGTTTATCCACTTTATCTATGATATATTTAGCCTTCACTTCTATCATCTCCTTAATTTCACCTCTGATTTCCTGTTTCACCCCCTCAATACTCTTCTGCAATATCCCATATTTCCTATTTAATTCTTCATTATTAAGTTCAATTTTAGCATTAGTGGCTTCTAACTTTTTACTCATATCCTGATTATTACTCTCTATATTCTGTAACGCCCTCATGATTGCCTCGAATTTATCTTCCGGAATATCTGGAGATTTCTTTTTCTCCTTGCCACCACTAGTCTCATGATTCGATTCATGACTAGTTTCAGGATTCGTCTCCAGATTCGCTTCCAAACTTATCTCGGGGTTATTTTCAGGATTTACGTCTAACATAGTAGTGCTGTACTCTATACTGCTAGCCTCGCTGCTAACATCTTCCAACTCTGTATAGTTAACTTTCTCACATTTCTTTCTACTTCTCAGTCTCCTCTGTTCCTCCTCCGACATTTTGAAATATATCGTTTATAAATTGCCCTTCCAAAATCACTTCACTCCCCCAAAATCACACTTGCACTGACATTTATACCCTCCTTTCATAAATACTGAACAGGTTTTCGAGCGCCACGTTAAGGTGCCATAATGTAATGGGGCGTAATGAGAGATATGTGGGAAATAAATTAATATAAAATGATGAATGAAATGAAAATGAGACACAATTAAAATATGCACTTTTGTTTTGTACTTACCTTGAATTGTACACTAAAAATGATATGATTTGGTATGGGCGCCAGACTAATTAGATAGTCAAAAGAAGGGGATTGCACAGCTACTCATTGGCAGAAAACACGATATCTTACCCCTGGTCGAAGTGAAACCGAAGTACTCAAACCGATTCAGCATTATGAAGGATAGTTGGGTTTGACTTATATAATATTACTAACTACTATAAATGAGGGTCCTGACATTGACTTAAATGAATTTAATGAATCTTGATAACGAATATAAAAAGAAAAACACAATAAGAATAGTTACAAATTTGAATTTAAAGAAAATTTACTGCGGCTCAACAGATAAAGGATAATGAATGGATTTAACTAAAAATGAACACAAGCTTGATTTTACATGGCCTGAGAGACGTGAGATAAATCATGATCTTCGCTCACCTCTTGAAGTATTGTCATATATATAGATAATATGACTGATGTCCTCGTTGATCCGTCCCGTAGTTGACATGTTGTAGTACTTCAGCATGATGCCTCGCTAATATTTTCCCCTGAATGTATAAAGTTGGATGGTCGATGCTCAGGGAACGACGGTTTGATGGCGACTCCCAACTCACGTTAAACTGACTCCCAGTACGTAGGACTACCGGAGTGACTGAATGAATAATAATAAGTGTCGCTCCTCTGGCTTGAGCTCCTGTATTTATATCATCTTCAAGTTTTTGTCGATAATATGGTTCTTAAAGTCCCCCCTTTCAATTAGACACAGTCTATAAGTCACTGCTCCCTCACGAACAATACTCATCAGGAATACTGACATTTCCATTATAGAATATGCCATGTCTTCAGTTATTTCTACACAGCTGCCAGGGTTTCTTACATTCATTTGGGGATGAGAATGTTTCTTAAAGTCCAACCCTTTCAATTAGACACAGTCTATAAGTCACTGCTCCTTAACGAACAATACTCATCTGTACAACTGACATTTCCATTATTGAATAATGTCATTTCTTCAGTTATTTCTACACAGCTGCCAGGGTTTCTTACATTCATTTGGGGATGAGAATGTTTCTTAAAGTCCAACCCTTTCAATTAGACACAGTCTATAAGTCACTGCTCCTTCACGAACAATACTCATCAGGAATACTGACATTTCCATTATTGAATAATGTCATTTCTTAAGTTATTTCTCCGCAGCAGAAAGGGTTCCTTACATTCATTTGGGGTTGAGAATAGATTTACCACTACCGACACTAATAGTGACCGGAAACCGCATCGTCTTTGTCACGCGCTAGGACCTTCTTCAGGAAATAACATCAATTGTAGAAATGTAAGCGAACCTGTCACTTCCCACGTCTCTCTGACAACTAACTTTACAACCATTCGTAAATGAAAATCTGTTCAGAATGATTTGAGCTGCTTACAGACAGATAAAATCTTGTAGCATGGAATACTACTTAATAAAAAATTAATATATATAAATATAACGAAAAAGATTAATTATTATAAATACAAAAGCTTGGGGATTGAATCGTTACACTGCTTCCACATTGCCTCTACATAAAACACCAATAAATGTGTAAAACTTAGTGGCTATAGGGTAAGAAAGAACACTCGAAAAGACATTCCCCGTGAAGAACGTATGGTAGATGTATCCATTTACCCGCAGCAAAAGCACTCCAATTCGTATTTGTTGAAATGATTCGAGCGCGGCCAACAATACTGTAGGTACGGTAGTGATTAAAGCTATTTGGATCTGATGATACTCGCTTGTCGAGAGAAACACGTCATCCCCTAGTCCGTAACAATATATATAAATCGTAATCACATGTAATTTTTTTGAGGTTATTTCCAATATTGTCACAACTAGTGGGGCGTGAATATTATTATCAGCATCACCTGCTACAGCTTTTGAATGCTCACAAGTTTATAGACCTAAGCATGATCCACGTATTCCCTTTTCAGAGAATCACAAATAGACAGCAATATGATGGTTTTCTCCTGCAAACTTGACGGAACAGGTGACCTCAATGTTCCTCATATTAACACAACATACACCGCCGTATTAAATTAGTACCTTTTAGTTGTAATACGCCTCCTCGATAATTATTCCTATTACCGTTACACTGCAGCCTTTCCTGTAGTTGTTGCGCGTCTTTTTGCTTGGTATCGTTCTGTTACGTGCCACCCCCCTAGTGGCACTTTTGTTAACTGGATTACGGTGGGTAGGAAGCACAATACCAATTACTGCTTAAAGAAGTAATTAACTGTATTGCGGCCAGAAAATTACACTACTCATCAGCAATTACAGACAATAGGAACCTTACTCTAGTTTCCTCAAGTCTCCTGCTTGTGGAGAGCTCTCCCCTAGTGGCACTTTTGTTAACTGGATTACGGTGGGTAGGAAGCACAACACCAATTACTGCTTAAAGAAGTAATTAACTTTATTGCGGCCAGAAAATTACACTACTCATCAGCAATTACAGACAATAGGAACCTTACTCTAGTTTCCTCAAGTCTCCTGCTTGTGGAGAGCTCTTGCCCCTTTCACTTGTCAACAAACCACAGAAGTTAATCCTGCCGCTAATGAACCTAGTGGCCTTGACAAATCTACATGCAACTTCTTCCTAATGTGCGCCTACTACAGTACTTACGAGCACTTGCTGCGCGCTGTTCACCAGCTGGGAGAAACAATGTCACTGGATTTCGACACCACAATATCTGACACTCAGTGAAAGCACATTCACTCAGAACACGGCAGTCCCCTGTATGTTCCTCACTTCGCCGCTACACTAGGGGTTTCGCAAGTCACCACACTTCTGTCGCTCAGAATAAACGCTCACACTAGCTCGTAAAACACAACAACAACCCCTGCTTGTCAGGTCACACTTATATAGCAGGCCGGTGACTCAATACATGCTTCCAGATCCATCCAGGGTTCACGGCTTCTCGAGGTTTCCATCGCTGGTCCAGTCACGAATATTCTGGACTATCCCTTTGTCTTAGTAGCCCTGTTGCATAAGGCACACGCAATACAGGAGGCAGGCCACAGCCCAGCCCCTGGGGCAGTTGTGACTCAAGCGGCGAGCGATGACACAAACTCACAGCCGTAACAGTTCATAAGCTTTGAGCCATTCTTTCAATTCTTTGTTGATGTGTAATTTTATACGTAAATTGCCGTCTGGTTGGTTTCTCTCCCCTTCACAAACATGATTAGTGTGCTATTTGGATAAAATACTTAAGTATTAAAATGTTAAATAAATAGAAAATACATTTTCCAAGTAAGCACCGCGATCAGAACTTGGCATTACATCATCGATTGGCACAATTCTCTTCTCAGTAAATATTAGTTACTAACTCAAGGAATATAAGAAATTCCTCTCTGCACGCCACAATGCGGAGGTAGATTTCTCCGGACAAACTAGGGGGTAGGCTATAATAGGCAAAATATGCAGGTTTTCGTAGACGATCAGGCCTCATTTATTGCTAGAAAGTATTTTACAATTGGAGCTTAATTAACTTATTTTTTCGTCTTTCTATGCACATTTTTAACAATTTATTGTCTTATGGGGACGGTAACCTGCTTGTCATTTGGGGGTCCATTTTAGCCTATTTTCATTTATAAAAAAATAGGCTTATGAGATCACCTTTTGTCCGTGTGTCTGTGTGTGTGTGCGTGTGTGATGCTGTGAGTGATAGTGTGTGTCCCCCCTAATAACTTCTAAATGGCTGGAGCGATTTCAATGAAACTCGGTAAGTTCATAGCACTATTCCATGCCCTTCAAATTTTGTTACGTCTCACGAATCCAACATGGCGCTGTGCGTAATATTTCACCAGCATTCAAGATCTCCAAAACTTTTACCGACATCACCCTGAAATATTGTACGGAGATAAAGGACACTACTAGAAGTTCACCTTTGTGATTTTTGAAAACCTCGTAACTACAAAACCAACATGGCGGCCAAGCGAAGTTGCGACTTTAAATAGACGTTTCTAGCGATTTAACCAACCAAACGCAGTAAAACTTGGTACAGTATACGTTTATAGACATTGTAATGCACCGACATCTAACCTCATTCAATTTTTGCATAACCTGAAGATGGCGGCTGTGCGAAATATTTCCCCGGCAATCTATATCTCTGAAACTATTAGCGGTATCACTCTGAAATTTTGTACGGAGATAAAGGGCACAACTGGAAGTTCATCTAGAAGACTTTCAAAAACGGGTTAAGGGAGGATGTACCATAGGTGAAATTTTCATGAAAATGTTTTATTTTTATTTACTGTAAAACTTGTATGTAGTTTCAAGATTATAATCCCAAAGTTTCATTGCTGTATTTCAATTCTAAGGGCGTCAAATAAATCGAAACGTTATGGCGCCACGCCCCCTATTTTGCTGTCAGCAGCACAGCTGGACAGGAATCCGTATATATCTTGCCACTCTGAGCGTCATTGCGAGGAAATGATTGATGCTATTGTTCGGAAGGCTGTGGACAAGATTGCGGCTGTTCCGGCTCTTTGTTGTTGTTGAGTAACCATGGATACCACGGGCTTAATAACTGTGTGTTACCTGTGATAAGCGTTTCTGTCGAATATTTTTTTCCAGTTGTTGATTAGGCTCTATAGGCTACTGGTTTTTAACGTAAATATGGGGAGAATAAGTGGTGGAGTGTTTAAAAGAGTGGAAAGGAATAGGATTCAAGGTGCAGGTACCGGTACAGTGAAGGGAATTGTCCCGCAAATTTTGAATAGGAGTGTATCTACTAAAAAAAAACAGTGAGGGTATTTTACCTGACATTAGCTCTGAAGAAACTTCTAATAGTTGTTTCAGATTAATAGAATCGAACTACTTACTTAGTTATTGAGGTTTAAAGGGGCTGAACTACGAGGTCATCTGTGAAGCAATTCATAACAGCTGTACGTGTGCCAATTGTGGTTCAAAGTCTATGAAATTGCATGATGATGGTACAGAAAGGATTGGCATCATTAGTACACTACATGTTGTTTATGCAAAGTGCAAGGCAGACAGTAAGTTTCAAGCATCCCTTATAAACAAATAGGTTTATGATGCGTAGGTGTGGGAAGGGGAGCTGATTTATTTTGTGGCTTGATAAATATGCCACCACCTGTCAATAGGTTTACAAATCTCAACACAAGATTGCTAATTTCCTTGGAAGAAGTTGCGAAAACAAACTTACTAGCAGCAAAGGAACTAGTAGAAGCAGAAGATGATGAGAAGCATGGATATGGCCTGCACTGGACTCTTCAGCTCTAGGCATTGCATTGTAGTATGAAGATAAAACTTCAAATTAAGTTTCCCGAAAATGACATTTTTTCACTTATAAGGTGCATTTTCTCGGACACTACTGCATATAAAGCAACCAAACTTGATAGTCTCCTTCTAAATAGGACTGTACACAATCCTGTGCACCAGAATTTTAATTTTTGGCCTATTATAGAAGTGATTATATGGATAAGAACATTTTTAAGCAGATTTTTTTGCAATGATATTTTTTATTTTCAATTTGAGCAATTTAAAAGATACCAAAATTCTGTTGCACAGGATTTTAAGTTGAGCCTTTTTAAATCTGTGATAAAAATATCAGAAACAAATACCCAGTAGTTCTGCAGAAAATGCACCTTAAAAATTCTGGAAGGGTACATTATTTTTCTTCTATTAAGATTATATGATAATATTGAGTTAAAATGCAATGCAACATCAAGCAGCATGTTGGCAATAACTATACAAAATATGAACTAAATATCTCTAAAAATGTAGAAGTTATGGACATTTATCTACGGCCATGTTTTTAACCTACGTCCTCCCTTAACTACAAAACGAATATGGCGGCCAAGCGAATTTAAAATTTTTAAATAGACCTTTCTCGCGATTTAATGATTCAAACGCAATGAAACTTGGTACAGGAAATATTTATACACATTGCAATGCACTGGTTTCGAATTTAGTTCAATTGTTTACATAACCTCAAAATGGCGGCTGTGCAAATTTTAAAATTAAGTTTTTATTTCTTGTGTCGTAATCATGCGATCGACGTGAAAGTTTGAATAATGAACCTAAGCAATAATTTTCCTTTAATGGTATATGACTCTATGGCATATACATATAACAATCCAACATGGCGACCGTCCGAAATATTTAGATGGATCTCAATATCTACGAATCTATTACAGCAATCAAACTTAATTTTTCGATGGTCATAGGGGCTATGAACATAAGTTCACCTATAGGACTTTCAATAGCCTGGTGATCACCAATCCAACATGGCGGCGACGTGAAGTATAAATATTCACATGGTCGTTTCTCGCAATTTAACCATCCGAGTGCAGTGACACATGGTAGAGTAAATTCTTATACTAATGTTAATCCACTGGCATCTTTTTTTTTTCTTCAATTGTTTCCATAACCACAAGATGGCAGCTGTGCGAAATTTTAAAATCTCGTTTTAACTTCTTGTGTCCTAATCATGCGATTGAAGTTTGAATACTACACGTACACAATAATCTTCATGTAACAGTACATAACTCTAAGACCTACATATATAAAAATCCAACATGGCCACCATCCGCAATATTTAGTCGGTTCTCAATATCTACGAATCTATGACAGCAATCAACCTGAAATTTTGTAAGTTGATGGAGGCAATTAACATAAGTAGGATATATGAAAATAGGCTGTATAGTTCTTCACGGAACTACTTGTTATACTTGTGGTCACACTGTCCTTATGCAAGGTTTGGACACTGATGTTAACTATCTAACAGTCTGTTACTTCTTCACGCAAAATTAATCTCCCGCAGATATGTTGGTTAGTTCCTCAGTTTAGGGACTGCGACAACGCGGTCATGTAGCCCCGTGTACTTTGGGTGTGTGTAGAATCTATCTGATAACCGGTGTTAATTGTGATAGCTCTATTAGTAAGGTAAGGACTCCAGACCGTCAATTTCAAGTAGTTCCAAATTTTGGTGCCTAATACTACCATCAACCACACCTAGCTGTGAACACGGCTACTAGATGCCACCGCAACCAACAACTAGCATCGAACGTTGGAAACTCCCCTCCGAAGGAAAACATAGCGTACTGAGGTATTTTTAGCGCTCTTAAAAAAATCCGACGGCTTCAGCCGGCTTTGACCCGCGACCTTGGGCATAGAAGTTCAGCATGCTACCAGTTACGTCACCGAAGCCGCTTCCCACAGAGTCAGATGGAAAACTGAATGTGATCTCGTGCAATGGCGTTGTCATGGCAACCTCTGATGGCTCTTGGCATTTTCTTATAATTCCGAAATCATTTTTCTCATCCCTTTTCGTAATGGTGGGTCATATAAAAATTATTTCAGATAAAAGTTTTAGGTAATTATTAGGGGGATATTGTTCATTTTGTACAGTTTAGATATTGTGCCTATTAAGGGAGATATGATTAATGTTTCCCGAAAAAAAAACACCCACTTTTTTCCACCCCTTTGGCCGATACATATTGTGAACTTTGAATGGAATCGATATTTCACGCATTAAGAGAGTTATAGCGATATTTCGCTTTCGAAAAATCCCCCCCCCTCCCCCAATCAATTTTGAAAAAATAGGCTTATGAGATCACCTTTTGTCCGTGTGAGTGTGCGTGGGTGTGTGTGGGTGATGGTGGGAGTGGGTCTGTCCCTAATAACTTCTAAACGACTGGAGCGATTTCAATGAAACTCGGCAAGTTCATAGCACAATTCCGGATGACCTAGACCGTGACCTTCAAATTGTGTTACGTCTCACCAATCCAACATGGCGGCTGTGCGAAATATTTCACCAGCATTCAATATCTCCAAAACTATTACCGATATCACCCTGGAATCTTTTGCGGTGATAAAGGGTACGACTAGAAGTTCACCTATGTGACTGCTGATAAACTGGTAACTTCAAAACTAACATGGCGGCCAAGCGAATTTGCGACTTTTAAATAGATGTTTCTCGCGATTTAACCAACGAAACGAAATAAAACTTGGTATAGTATATGTTTATACACATTGTAATGCATCGACATCTAACTTCGTTCAATTGTTTACATAACCACAAGATGGCGGCTGTGCGAAATATTTCCCCAGCATTCTATATCTCTGAAACTATTACCGGTATCAACCTGAAATTTTGTACGGAGATAAAGGGCACTACTGGATGTTCATCTATAAGATTTTTAAAACCCGGTTTACTACAAAAGAACATGGTGGCCAAGCGAATTTGAAATTTTTAGATAGATCTTTCTCGCCATTTAATGATCCAAACGCAATGAAACTTGGTACAAGAAATGTTTATACATATTGTAATGCACCGGTATCTAATTTATTTCAATTGTTTGCATAACCTCAAGATGGCGGCTGTGCGAATTTTAAAAATAAGTTTTTATTTCTTGTGTCGTAATCATTCGATCGAAGTGAAAGTTTGAGTAAGGAACCTACGCAATAATTTTCCTTTAGTGGTACGTTACTATATGGCCTATACATTTAACAAACCAACATGGCGACCATCTGAAATATTTAGACGGCTCTGAATATCTACGAATCTATTATGGCAATCAAACTGAATTTTTATGTTCATAGAGGCTATGAACATAAGTTCACCTATAGGACTTTCAATAACCTGGTGATCTCAAATCCAACATCGCGGCGACGCGAAGTATAAATATTCACATGGACGTTTCTCGCAATTTAACCATCTGAGTGCAGTGAAACTTGGTACAGTAAATACTTATACAAATGTTAATCCACTGGCATCTAATTTATTTCAATTGTTTCCAGAACTACAAGATGGCAGCTGTGTGAATTTTAAAAATCTCGTTTTTACTTCTTTTGTCCTAATCATGCGATTGAAGTTTGAATGCTACACGTACACAATAATCTTCATGTAACAGTACATAACTCTAGGACCTACATGATTATATAAAAATGCAACATGGCAACCATCCGAAATATTTAGTCAGTTCTCAATTTCTACGAATCTATTACAGCAATAAAACTGAAATTTTGAATGTTGATAGTGGCAATTAACATAAGTAGGATATATGAAAATAGGCTGTAGAGTTCTTCACGGAACTACTTGTTTTCTAAGCTTATTTTTCTCCGCTGATTTTCAAACTTCTCGCCTATGTAGTTTAAGAGATACACGCTCCGTTAGGAATCCTTCAGCCCCCAGTGTTCACCCTTTTCACCTCATAATATATACCACATCGAAATACCCTTAGACACGTCATGTCTTCTGGTTTTTAATGATTAGTTTATAGGCCGAGTATCACATCCCCCAATGAAACCAATCGGGAGATATTGTTATTCAATGAAATGCAGGTCTACTCCCTTAACACCCCTTTAGAACCTGAATATCCGAAAATCCTTCCTTAGTAGGCGTTTCCGACTTACAACGAATATATCCCCAACATTACAAGTTTCTAACTTTAATAGCTTTGGCTGGGCGATGAAGAGTGATATCTATCTGTCTATGCGTTGTTTCATTCCCTCGCCCCGATAGGGGTGAGGGCGGGCTGTCGGATAGACAAGTAGCCCTTTGGCCGCAGGGTAAAGTAAATTGAGAGAAAAAAATTTAGTGGGAGGGGAGTGTGCTATGGCACACGTATATGAAATAGATAAGTGAAGTTGCTGGCGTAGAGGTCACCGCGACCCAGGAAGCCCCCCAGGGAAAAGGCCCCCACCACACCCCACCAAGGAGTAACCCCCCAAACAATCCCCGTTTATTGAGCAAAAATATATTCATATATACAAGGTGTGGGTAAAATACAAAATAAATATAGACAGTGGCTGTGTGGTTCTTTACACAGTTAAATAAAAGTCCAAATGTTCTTAAAATGTTCGTCCTGGAACGGGGGAAAAAGAAAACAAGATACATGAACATAAAAATTGAAGGAAAAGTCAAAACATAGTTCGTAGAAGAAACAAGTAGTTCCGTGAAGAACTATACAGCCTATTTTCATATATCCTATGTTAATTGCCACTATCAACATACAAAATTTCAGTTTGATTGCTGTAATAGATTCGTAGATATTGAGAACCGACTAAATATTTCGGATGGTCGCCATGTTGGATTTTATATATGTAGGTCCTAGAGTTATGTACTGTTACATGCAGATTATTGTGAACGTGAAGTATTCAAACTTCAATCGCATAATTAGGACACAAGAAAAAACAAGGAGATTTTAAAATTTTTCACAGCTGCTATCTTGAGGTTATGGAAACAATTGAAATAAATTAGATGCCAGTGGATTAACATTCGTATAAGGATTTACTGTACCAAGTTTCACTGCACGCGGTTGGTTAAATTGCGAGAAACGTCCATGTGAATATTTATAATTCGCGTCACCGCCATGTTGGATTTGTGATCACCAGGTTATTTAAAGTCCTATAGGTGAACTTAAGTTCATAGGCCCTATGAACATTAAAAAATGCAGTTTGATTGCTAAAATAGATTCGTAGATATTCAGTATCGTCTAAATATTTCGGATGGTCGCCATGTTGGATTGTTAAATGTATAGGCCATAGAGTCATGTACCATTAAAGGAAAATTATTGCGTAGGTTCATTATTCAAACTTTCACTTCGATCGCATGACTACATCACAATAAATAAAATCTTAATTTTAAAATTCGCACTGCCGCCATCTTGAGGTTATGTAAACAATTGAACTAAATTAGAAACCAGTGGATTACAATGTGTATAAATATTTCCTGTGCCAGGTTTCAGAGCGCTTGGAACATTAAATCGCGAGAAAGGTCTATTTAAAATTTTCAAATTCGCTTGGCCGCCATGTTCGTTTTGTAGTTAAACGGTTTTTGAAAGTCTTATAGATGGACTACCAGTAGTGCCCTTTATCTCCGTACAAAATTTCAGGGTTTTACCGCTAATAATTTCAGAGATATAGAATGCCGGTAAAATATTTCGCACATCCTCCATCTTGTGATTATGTAAACAATTGAACGAAGTTAGATGTCGGTGCATTACAATGTATATAAACATATACTGTACCATGTTTCATTGCGTTTGGTTGGTCAAATCGCGAGAAACGTCTATTTAAAAGTCGCAAATTCGCTTTGCCGCCATGTTGGTTTTGTTGTTACCAGATTTTCAAAAGTCACATAAGTGAACTTATAGTAGTTCCCTATATCACCATAGAAAATGTCAGGGTAATATCGGTAATAGTTTCGGAGATATAGAATGCTGGTGAAATATTTCGCACAGCCGCCATGTTGGATTGGTGAGTCGTAACAAAATTTGAAGGGCACGGTCGAGGTCGCCGGGAATAGTGCTATGAACTTTCCGAGTTTCATTGAAATCGCTCCAGGCGTTTAGATTTTATTAGGGGGGGGGGGGGGACACACACACGAATCACACACACACACACGCACACACACACGGACAAAAGGTGATCTCATAAGCCTATTTTTTCAAAATTGAAAATAGGCTAAAAACAAAACTGTGATTGATGGACACTATGAGCGTGCACTAGGTAGACGTCATTGCGTCATTGATCGAAGCACTGGGGAGCACAGAAAAGCACGTGTGAATCAACTCTGTGTAGTTGAGTGATCGGAGCACTAATATTCAGAGATGGGGGCGGAGCACTTGTAAAACACTGGGGTGCGAAGACGGAGAGCATGTAGAGGGTCAACGAAGATGGTGGTGTGCACTGAAGAGGTATTCGGAGATCTGCAGTTGGAGACATGTAGCCAGGAGCAGGCTATGCGCCTAAAATAAACTCGCTGCACTAAGGGCAGGCCAGAAGGGCCGACACCCCTGAGGTCGAATTGTCGATCGAACGTTCAGGAGAAGCAGGGAGAAGAAGAAGGCAGGGGTGAGGGCAAGCTAGGGGGTGGGATGGAAGTTATCAAGTAATGGGTGGGGGGAAAAGATGAGAGTTGGCGGGTGTGCGGCGGTCATAAAGGATATCTTGAGCGAGAGGAGAGAGAGCTTCAGTGAAAAATGGTAGGGAAGAGCTTTGGGCGCGTGTGAGGTATTTTAAACGAAGGGAGTGAATATGGCTGAGAATAGATGGGAAGGTATAGTAGGGGGCAAAAAGGGCAGAAGGGGTATCCAGTTTGAGATGATAGGCAATGCGAATGGCATGACGGTCGAGGCGGTGGAGCTTGAAATAAAGGGGTTGTGGGGCAGTAATCCAGGTGAGGGAGGCATAGAGAAGGAGAGGGCGAATAAAAACTTTGTAGATATTGATGATTTGGGGGGGTTTAAGGCCCCAGGTGTGTCCTGTGAGGGAACGGATAGCGGTGATACGATGGTAGGCTCGGCGGTAGAGGGTGTTGAGGTGATGTTGCCAGCGAAGATTATTTTGGAAAGTAATGCCTAAATAGACAGCGGTAGTGGATTCGGGAATAGGGACGTCGTGAAGGGTGAGAGTGAGTTTGTTACGGGGACGGGTGATACGGGATTTTTTACGGAAAACTACGAGTTGGGTCTTGCGGCATTAACGGTGATATGGGAGGAAAGGAGCCATGATTCGAGGTCAGAAAGATAGGATTGAATGAGACGGGTGAGCTTAGGGGCAGAGCAGGCAAGGGCAAGAATGGCAAGGTCATCGGCGAATTGGTACAGATGAAGAGGCGGTGGTGGGTGGGGAATGTCATAAGTGAAAAGGAGGTGGAGGAGGGGGGAGAGAGGTGATCCCTGAGGGACACCAGCGCGGAGAGAGAAGGTAGAAGGGGAGGTGTTGCGAATACGGACGGAGGCAGTACGATGATGAAGGAATTGGAAGATAAGACGAATAAAGGAAGGGGGTAATGGAAGATGACGGAGTTTATACATGAGAACGGGGTGGTAAACGGTATCAAAGGCTTTCTCGACATCGAGACAAAGTAGAGCGGCGGTATAGCGAGGTTTAACATAGGAAAGAAGGGAAGAGCTGAGATGGAAGAGGTGGTCATGGGTGGAACGTCGGGCACGGAAACCTGCTTGGGATTCAGGGAGAATATGGAGAGATTCTAGGTAGGAGCTGATACGTTTGGCGAGGATGAGTTCGAGGATTTTCGATAAGACGGGGAGAAGGCTGATGGGACGATAAGAGTGGGGATCAGAGGGGGGTTTCTTTGGTTTGAGGAAAAGTAGAATGGAAGCGTGGCACCAGTGAGAAGGGTAATGACCGGTATAGAGAATGGTGGTATAAATGGCGCTGAGGGCGTGGAGAAGGACTGGCGGGGCTTCTTGGATGTGGCGATATGTAATGGTGTCAGCGCCCGGGGCGGTGGGTTTGCGATGGCGAAGGACGAGAGAGATTTCTTCGGGCGTGATAGGGCGGTTGAGACGGTGATTGTAATCGATATGGGCAAAGTGATCGACAGAGGGAAGAAGGGAAGGGGTGTGAGTGGGGTCATTGAGGCGATGGAGGAGAGCAGAGTCGGGGTGAATGAATTGAGGGTTGGGGACGGGAGAGAACACGGTGGTATAATGATTGGCAAAGAGGTCTGCTTTAGCAAGATCGGTGGTAGGGACGAAGGTGGGGGTACCAAAGGGGGAAGTGGGACGGGGAGGTTGGGTTTTGGTAAGGCGACGAAAAGTGGACCAGAATTGGGAAGGGTCAGGAGTGTGGGAGAGATTCGTACAGGCGGTATGCCAATAGGAGCGTTTGATGGCTTTGATGTACGATTTGGCGTGACGTAGGTGAAGGCGGTGTTGGCGGAGAGAGTTAGGATCACGGGTACGGACATAGGCACGATAGTAGTCATGAGCGATGGTAAGGAGACGAAGGGCTTTGGGTGGGATGGGAGGCTTAGTAGGATGAAAGGAGCGGCGTGGTATGTGGAGACCATCGGCGGTGAGAATGGCGGATTCAGTTTCATGGATAAGGGCTTGAAGGTTAGGAAGAGAAAGTGGGGCAGTAGGATGGGGGAGAAGTGATGTGATAGTAGCACGGTAGGCGGGCCAATCGGTGTTAGTGAAACTGCGGGAGGGGGGAGGTGGGGGTTTGGCAGTGGAGCGGGGGAAAATGTTGGGAATGGTGATGAGGGCTGGTACATGGTCGCTGCCAATGGAAGGGAGGATGCGAACGATAGGAGAAACACTGAGCGTGGGAGACATCAGGATAATATCAGGGGTAGTATTGGAGAAGGGACGAGTGGGGGAAGGGAAGGGGATGTTGGCTCCTCGGATGCTGCGAAGAAGGGCGTGAAAAGCTTGGGTTTGAGCGACGGTATAAGAGTGAATGTTGATATCGGCGACAAGAATGTAGTTACGAAAAGTCTGATCAATGTATGTGAGAAAGTCGAGGGGAGGAGGGGTTCGAGGGGGGAGATAGAGAGTGACGATGGTAAAGGTTTTAGAGGGAGCGGAGACTTCTAAAATTAAATATTCGGAGAAATGGTTGGGAAAATTGTAATGATGTTGAGTGACTGTAAGGTTACGGTGGATGCCAACAGCTACACCTCCTCGGGCTGCAAAGTGTGGGCGGTCAGCACGATAAAGAGTATACGGAGGAAGGTCTAGCTGTTGGGTGGGAAGGAGAAAGGTCTCGTTAAGAACTACAGCATCCGGGGAGTGGTGGTGAAGGGCAAGGTCTAGGGTCGGCCGGTTGGCAGAGATAGAACAAATGTTATCATAGAATAACTTAAACGCTATTGCATGATTAATGGAGAGGAGCTGCGGTGAGCGGGAAGAATGCAAAGTGCATTCTATTGCCCGCATAGGCTATATCAAGATGGGTGTTAAACACCAACCGGGCGGCCGTTTGGATGTGCTGGGAGATGAGGGGGCGTTGGAAAGGGAGGCAATTTTGGAGAACCATAGTGAGGAAGCGTAGGATGTTTTCAGTACTGGGGGTGGGGAGGACAGAGGAAGGGGCGGGGGTAGGTGGATCATGGGATATGACGGGAATGACAGTTTCAGGTTCAGAGGGGAGGGGAGCGGGGCGGCTGCGGCATTTGTAGCTGAAGGTGGGATGGGGCTGGGAACAGTTGATACACTTGGGAGAAGTACGATTTTCACATAAAGTAGGGTGCTCCTGGCTACATATTCCACATACCTGCGGCTGTATGCAGGGGGCTCCCGGGGCGTGGTCGTACTGCTGGCATTTGTCACATCGGATGCCCTGCGGGACGGAGGCTCGGGATGGTTCCACTCGGTGGCGACGAGCATAGAGTACGGCGCCATCACGCAGGAGAGAGTCCAGGGTGCCGGTGTCGCGACTCAAGATGCGAACCAGGAATGTGGTACCAGCGGCGTTCCGAATGCGGGTGACCTTGAATATGTTGAAACCCTGTAGCTGGAGTTTCTGAGCGATTTCTTCGTCGGTGTAAAGTTGGTCGACGCCGTAGGCGACGACCGAGAGGATGCGGGTGGGGCGGGCAGGGGGGGGTGGGGAGACGGGGAGCTTGGGAGGCGGTAAGGTTAGAGGCCAGTGTTCGGGGCCCGAACTGCTGCAAGCCTATGACGTTCTTGAGGTGGGAGTAGAACGGCTTGCAAGTCTTAATGTTGCAGCCCTCACGGGTACGCTGCAGTTCGAGTTTATAAGAGGCGATGTCGGGGGTGATGGAAGACAGGATGGTGTAGAGGGAACGGGGGTTGGCTTTCTGAAGGTCGATCTCTGTCATCTTGATGACGTGGAATGGGGGAGGTGGAATGGGGAGGGGGGAGACGATGCTTCTCTGTCTGACTTGCGGATGAAGGGCGGGGTTCATGGCGGCGGCTGCGTAACTTCGCACGGGACCAGGCATGTAGGCTGGCTGAGCTGGCAGAGGTTGGGGGAACTGTGAGGGAGGTGGCGAGGTGGAGGATGCCACAATAGGGCGATCCATTAAAGATGATATTCCACTCACCGTGTCCCCCATAGTCGCCGTGGAAGATGTCTGCGTGGTATATACGGATCCAGATGACGTGGTAGATGCGGGGCCACAGACACGTTTCCGGGGTATTTCGACGTTAGGTTCGAGATCCTCCGCTTGGCGAGGGCACTTAATTTGTTGCGTTTCCATGGATGGCGATGGTGGCAATTCGAAAATGCTTCGTGTAAGCACAAGCGGAGGGGGCGTATTATCCTCACTCGACATGTTGAATGGGCCAGGAACTGTGGACGGCAAGAAGAGAGCACAAAATGGTGGCGCACACGGTAACACGTGGTCTGAGAAGGCCGAGATATGAAGCGGTTGAAACTTTGGCGCACACGAATTCACTTGGTTCACAAAGAGTACTTCCACTAGAAGAACACTGAAAAAATTATTCCACACGAATAAATAATTCTGCAGAGTGACTATCTATCTATCTATCTATCTATCTATCTATGTATGGTTGTTTCATTCCCTCGCCCCGATAGGGGCGAGGGCGGGCCTTCGGCTAAACAAGTAGCCCTTTGGCCGTAGGGTAAAGTAAATTGTGAGAAATAGTTTAAGTGGGAGGGGAGTGTGCTATGGCACACGTATATAAAAGAGATATGTGAAGTTGCTGGCGCAGAGGTCACCGCGATCCAGGAAGCCCCCCAGGGTAAAGGCCCCCCACCACACCCCACCAAGGAGTAACCCCCCAAATAATCCCCGTTTATTAAGTAAAAATATATACAGACATATAAGGTGGGTAAAATACAAAATAAAAAAAATATACAGTGGCTGTGTGGTTCTTTACACAGTTAAATAAAAGTCCAAATGTTCTTAAAATGTTCGTCCTGGAACGGGGGAAAAGAAAACAAGATATATGAACATAAAATGAAGGAAAAGTCAAAATATAGTTCGTAGAAGAAAAACAAAACTGTGAGTAATGGACACTATGATCGTGCACTAGATGGACGGTTTTACGTCAATAATCGAAGCACTGGGGAGCACAGAGAAGCACGTGTGAATCAACACTGTGTAGTTGAGTGATCGGAGCACTAATTCTTGGAGATGGGGGCGGAGCATTTGTAAAAAACACTGGGGTGCGAAGACGGAGAGCATGTAGAGGGTCAACGAAGATGGTGGCGTGCACTGAAGAGGTATTCGGAAATCTGCAGTTGGAGAAATGTAGCCAGGAGCAGGCTATGCGCCTAAAATAAACTCGCTGCACTAAGGGCAGGCCAGAAGGGCCGACACCCCTGAGGTCGAATTGGGAATCGAACGTTCAGGAGAATCAGGAAAAAGAAGAAGGCAGGGGTGAGGGCAAGCTAGGGGGTGGGATGGAAGTTATCAAGTAATGGGTGGGGGGAAAAGATGAGAGTTGGCGGGTGTGCGGCGGTCATAAAGGATATCTTGAGCGAGAGGAGAGAGAGCTTCAGTGAAAAATGGTAGGGAAGAGCTTTGGGCGCGTGTGAGGTATTTTAAACGAAGGGAGTGAATATGGCTGAGAATAGATGGGAAGGTATAGTAGGGGGCAAAAAGGGCAGAAGGGGTATCCAGTTTGAGATGATAGGCAATGCGAATGGCATGACGGTCGAGGCGGTGGAGCTTGAAATAAAGGGGTTGTGGGGCAGTAATCCAGGTGAGGGAGGCATAGAGAAGGAGAGGGCGAATAAAAACTTTGTAGATATTGATGATTTGGGGGGGTTTAAGGCCCCAGGTGTGTCCTGTGAGGGAACGGATAGCGGTGATACGTTGGTAGGCACGGCGGTAGAGGGTGTTGAGGTGATGTTGCCAGCGAAGATTATTTTGGAAAGCAATGCCTAAATAGACGGCGGTAGTGGATTCGGGAATAGGAACGTCGTGAAGGGTGAGGGTGACTTTGTTACGGGGACGGGTGAGACGGGATTTTTTACGGAAAACGACGAGTTGGGTTTTGCGAGCATTAACGGTGATATGGGAGGAAAGGAGCCATGATTCGAGGTCAGAAAGATAGGATTGGATGAGACGAGTGAGCATAGGGGCAGAGCGGGCAAGGGCAAGAATGGCAAGGTCATCGGCGAATTGGTATAGACGAAGAGGTGGTGGTGGGTGGGGAATGTCATAAGTGAAGAGGAGGTAGAGGAGGGGGGAGAGAGGTGATCCCTGAGGGACACCAGCGCGGAGAGAGAAGGTGGAAGAGGAGGTGTTGCGAATACGGACGGAAGCAGTACGATGGTGAAGGAATTGGAAGATAAGACGAATAAAGGAAGGGGGTAATGGAAGATGACGGAGTTTATACATGAGGACGGGGTGGTAAACGGTATCAAAGGCTTTCTCGACATCGAGACAAAGTAGAGCGGCGGTAAAGCGAGGTTTAACATAGGGAAGAAGGGAAGAGCTGAGATGGAAGAGGTGGTCATGGGTGGAACGTCGGGCACGGAAACCTGCTTGGGATTCAGGGAGAATATGGAGAGATTCTAGGTAGGAGCTGATACGTTTGGCGAGGATAAGTTCGAGGATTTTCGATAAGACGGGGAGAAGGCTGATGGGACGATAAGAGTGGGGATCAGAGGGGGGTTTCTTTGGTTTGAGGAAAAGTAGAATGGAAGCGTGGCACCAGTGAGAAGGGTAATGACCGGTATAGAGAATGGTGGTAAAAATGGCGCTGAGGGCGTGGAGAAGGACTGGCGGGGCTTCTTGGATGTGGCGATATGTAATGGTGTCAGCGCCCGGGGCGGTGGGTTTACGATGGCGAAGGACAAGAGAGATTTCTTCGGGCGTGATAGGGCGGTTGAGAGGGTGATTGTAATCGATATGGGCAAAGTGATCGAAAGAGGGAAGAAGGGAAGGGATGTTAATGGGGTCATTGAGGCGATGGAGGAGAGCAGAGTCGGGGTGAATGAAGTGAGGGTTGGGGACGGGAGAGAACACGGTGGTATAATGATTGGCGAAGAGGTCGGCTTTAGCAAGATCGGTGGTAGGGACGAAGGTAGGGGTACGAACGGGTAAGTGGGACGGGGAGGTTGGGTTTTGGTAAGGCGACGAAAAGTAGACCAGAATTGAAAAGGGTCAGGAGTGTGGGAGAGATTCGTACAGGCAGTATGCCAATAGGAGCGTTTGATGGCTTTGATGTACGATTTGGCGTGTCGTAGGTGAAGGCGGTGTTGGCGGAGAGAGTTAGGATCACGGGTACGGACATAGGCACGATAGTAATCATGAGCGATGTTAAGAAGACGAAGAGCTTTGGGTGGATTGGGAGGCTTAGTAGGATGAAAGGAGCGGCGTGGTATATGGAGACGATCGGCGGTGAGAATAGCGGATTCAGTTTCATGGATAAGGGCTTGAAGGTTAGGAAGAGAAAGCGGGGCGGTAGGATGGGAGAGAAGTGATGTGATAGTAGCACGGTAAGCGGGCCAATCGGTATTAGTGAAACTGCGGGAGGGGGGAGGTGGGGATTTGGCAGTGGAGCGGGGGAAAATGTTGGAATGGTGATGAGGGCTGGTACATGGTCGCTGCCAATGGAAGGGAGGATGCGAACGATAGGAGAAACGCTGAGCGTGGGAGACATCAGGATAATATCAGGGGTAGTATTGGAAATGGGACGAGTGGGGGAAGGGAAGGGGATGTTGGCTCCTCGGATGCTGCGAAGAAGGGTGTGAAAAGCTTGGGTTTGAGCGACGGTATAAGAATGAATGTTGATATCGACGACAAGAATGTAGTTACGAAAAGTATGATCAATGTATGTGAGAAAGTCGAGGGGAGGAGGGATACGAGGGGGGAGATAGAGAGTGACGATGGTAAAGGTTTTAGAGGGAGCGGAGACTTCTAAAATTAAATATTCGGAGAAATGGTTGGGAAAATTGTAATGATGTTGAGTGACTGTAAGGTTACGGTGGATGCCAACAGCTACACCTCCTCGGGCTGCAAAATTGTGGGCGGTCAGCACAATATAGAGTATACGGAGGAAGGTCTAGCTGTTGGGTGGGAAGGAGAAAGGTCTCGTTAAGAACTACAGCATCCGGGGAGTGTTGATGAAGGGCAAGGTTTAGGGTCAGCCGGTTGGCAGAGATAGAACAAATGTTATCGTAGAATAACTTAAACGCTATTGCATGATTAGTGGAGAGGAGCTGCGGTTAGCGGGAAGAATGCAAAGTGCATTCTATTGCCTGCATAGGCTATATCAAGATGGGTGTTAAACACCAACCGGGCGGCCGTTTGGATGTGCTGGGTGATGAGGGAGCGATGGAAAGGGAGGCAATTTTGGAGAACCATGGTAAGGAAGCGTAGGATGTTTTCAGTACTGGGGGAGGGGTGGACAGAGGAAGGGGCGGGGGTAGGTGGGTCATGGGATATGACGGGAATGACAGTTTCAGGTTCAGAGGGGAGGGGAGCGGGGCGGCTGCGGCATTTGAAGCTGAAGGCGGGATGGGGCTGGGAACAGTTTATACACTTGGGAGAAGTACGATTTTCACATAAAGAAGTAGGGTGCTCCCGGCTACATATTCAACATACCTGCGGCTGGATGCAGGGGGCTCCCGGGGCGTGGTCGTACCGCTGGCATTTGTCACATCGGATGTGCTGCGGGGCGGAGGCTCGGGATGGTTCCACTCGGTGACGACGAGCATAGAGTACGGCGCCATCACGCAGGAGAGAGTCCAGGGTGCCGGAGTCGCGACTCAAGATGCGAACAAGTGATGTGGTACCAGCGGCGTTCCGAATGCGGTGACCTTGAATATGTTGAAATCCTGTAGCTGGAGTTGCTGAGCGATTTCTTCGTCGGTGTAAAGTTGGTCGACGCCGTAGGCGACGACTGAAAGGATGGGGGAGGGGCGGGTAGGGGGGGGGGGAGACGGGGGGCTTGGGAGACAGTAAGGTTAGAGGCCCGTGTTCGGGGCACGAATTGCTGCAAGCCTATAACGTTCTTGAGGTGGGAATAGAACGGCTTGCAAGTCTTAATGTTATAGCCCTCGCGGGTGCGCCACATCCCCAACATTTCAAGTTTCTAACTTTAATAGCTTTGGCTGGGCGATGAAGAGTGTGTCAGTTAGGACACTTTGTTTTATATATATGTTACAGGGAAAGTTGATTCTCTAGTAAGAGTTGACTCTCCCTAGGTAAATGTAACGACTTTTTACATCGTTACATGAAGACTGCTACTATTTCGCAACGTCCTGGAGCTGATGTATTTCGCAAGCACTCCTGCTACCAGCTAATTGGTTCCCAAACCTCTTGGACCTACATTTGTTGCCTGAGAAAGGAGCTGACGTTAATACCCTGGAAGATTGACATTTCTACGCTGCTGTTGTGAAGTGGACTGCTGCGTACAGTTTCCTAGAAACCCCTTTAAGCCCCATTAGTGGGTTGAGTTTCTACCCTGGGAACATTTCGTCGTAGCACTTCTGAGCAAACTCTTAAAGATTTGGGTCATGGCACCAGTTGTGGTACCAACATTTCTCTTGGACTATGTCGTCGTTATGGTGGTCTGCGCCCCCAAGTTAGGCTGGCACGACCAAACTGTGCAGTGGAGAGGGGGTAGTCACGTTCGCCCTGGAAAGCAAGCCCTCAGCGAACAATAACGAGTCAGTATCCAGCCTTCTTGAATCTCGCACGCAGAACTTGGGAGTGTCGAAGACCCCTTCCCGGAGGAAATTTTCTTTTCCTCTGGGGAGAGGTATAAAACAGTACAGAATTGCACAAACCTTATCTAACAGGGATCTGACAAAACTTTGAATTTGCTAAGACTGTTAATTCTAAAAACCTTCGATTTGACGCTCGTAGTGCATTTCCTAGCCACGTGTCGTGTGGCAATTCAGATATAAATTTAAGACATGTTTTAGGTTAAGGCATTTTGGAAGGGGATGTGGTCCTCCTCATTTTGCGTTGCATTATTTCAGGGTGGGGATTTCTTCATTATTTAGTTTCCGTTTTTCTCTTCAGGGTGGGTGTTGGCTTTAACTTTGTCAGAACGACTCCTCGCCAACTGAGTTGACAGGTGTCCTTCAGACGGTCTGGTCGCAATAAGCGACTTGTTTGGTTGTGTCAAACAACTTTGTTTTCTGGAGTAGCTTTGCCTTACTTCATATCGTTATTTCCTTTCATACTATTTGGGGGAATTACTTTAGTATTTTTTTAGTTGTGAATTATAATGTGGGAATACAAATCGTCACTTGGACGAGGGATGTTTTGGTTGAAACGCGTTTTAAATCCACGGGGTTTTAATTTCGCGTGGCCCTAATCATAACCTACTGGGATCATATGTTTATTGCGTGGCATTTTTATATTTAAGATGTTACCTAGTTTAGTTGTTTGTAATACTTATGTTAATACAATGAGCAGTCATCTTGAAATAAGATTATTATTTGTGCATGAAACTCAGCGGAAATGGTTACCTTGTTCCTTCCTCGGCATTTTGGATGGGAAATGTTCGCATTCGGTCTCAGGGTAAGTCCAGCCCTTCCAATTAACAGGCTTGTCCTGGCATCGCCTATTTCCTGCCTTGATCTAAATTATTGAGGGCGTTTCTAAGACTACGAAAATAAGAACGCTCCCCCCATTCCTCCTTCGTGGCGAATGCCACTGGGCGTGTGGGGCTCCCTCCCGGTTGCCTTAGTGTCACCGAATTAATTACTTCTTTTAATTATGCTAATTTTGATCATATCAAGGTTGGAAAGAGGTGAGGTGGACAGTGGTATCCCGAGCATGGTTGATTCTCTCTCCAGTGCCGATGATAACCATCCTTTCCGCTGACTAATTGCAATTTATTAATCCAACATAAAAATTTAGGAAGTAATTGTACCCTTCCCCTATTAATTCTTTTTCTCTCCACACAGCTAGGATATTAATTGTATTCTGAGTAATGCTTGATTTTGATTCTGTTACATGAAACATCTGTGAGATGGCTAGACGCAACTTGAAGGTGAAATATCTCACTGAGGAGGAGATTACATATGAACTGCTAATACGTAATCTCCAAGTACCTGCCGAAACAGAACTGGCGAGGACGAGTTTGGAGTATGCTGTGGAATTTCCAGCAACGCCACCTAAAATGACATTGGCAGAGTTCAAACTGGGTGAGTCAAAGATTTGTGGTCTTGTTCAAGAAATATCAAATGTTGTAAGATTTTGTTTCTCAGAGATTGAATGCGGTCCTGCCAATTTTACTAAGTTACGAGCTCGAATTGAATATCTTTACCTGCGCTGCGTTGATCTAATGGAATCCGATGAAACACGACCTATGTCCGAATTGAAGGGTTTATTAGATGCTGAGCTCAAGTTAGTTGAGTGCGCACAGTGTTTGGATAGTGTCAATTCCTGTGATAAAGATGGTGATTTGCTTAATACTACCCAAATTAGCAATCGCAATCCTGTAAATAATTCTGCCTGTGTGTCTGAAGGTTTCTGTCGCAAGGTTGGTAACCCAGTCGAACCAGCTGTGAACGAGCTAGGCCGCCCACCCCCTTGCAGCGAAGGGTCGGGTTTATATCCGTCTCGCGAACACAATGCCGTTAGTTCTGAGATAATGACAAGTAACACCGGGTCGAATGTCGTTGCATTAGAAACTGGTACCTCGCACCCAGGATCAAATATTCCGAATGTTGTAATGGTTTCAGCACCAAATAATAACCATGTATCCTTTGATTTTCCTATTTTTTCCTCAGCAAGTACTGGAGTGGCATTGGCCGCTGGAGAGCCGAGTTCATATCTAAGCAGAAGCAATTCTGGTGGCTTGGTCTCAGGGTGTTCCGGGCGGGAAAATTCTACTTGCAACTGCGTAACGTGCAATTCTGTGTCTGGTACCGCAGTCTCATCTCGTGTGGCAGGGTCAATGCTTGAACCCCGATCTGTCGGGAATGTTCCCTTGCCTAACCATAATTCTAATAGGACCATCACTAGTGAAATAATTTCTAAAGGTATTGGGTCCTTTCGGTCAGTTAATGCTATGGGTAATGCAGGTCATCAGCCACCTACAGTGAAACCAAATTCCTTCTTCGAAAGTGCCGGAAATTTTATTGCCGAGTCTCAGGGGTGTTTAAGAGGTAATTCAAGCTCAGGGCGTAACACCATTCCTACTGTTAGTCCCAGAAATCGTAGTTCTGTTCAAGAGGATTTGTGTGTAGAGATGTCAGGCCGTGGTGCTTCAAGCGAGGGTGATTCTAATTACTCTATATTTTCTAAGGACAGTTTTGGTACGGTCAATCACCCTATTGTGAGTTTTGTGTCTAGGCTGTCTGGGCGAAGAATGGACACGGCGGAAGAAATTGTGATTTTCTTAAGGATTTTGGTCGATATTCACGAGTGTGCAGAACAGTTTAATGTGAGTGAACAAGTAGTATTCCAGCTGATATCTCCTCATATGTCAGACACATTGAGAACGTATGTGACTAGTGCCATGAGCGAGGGGTGGAGCGTTCAATATTTTATGACCGAGGTGTTAAGAATTTTGGTACCAATCAGATCCTTGGACACTATGAAGGGGCGGTATTTGTATCGTGCTCAAGGTATGAACGAGCCAATAAATTCTTCTATAGTTGATATTTCCAAGTTTGTGAAGGTGTTCGGGGTAATCATGCCCGAAACTGAAGTTGTAAAACTCATTTTGGCTGGAGCAACTCCGGAATTCAGAAATTGTTTGTGTATCGGAACCACCGCTACTACTATTAAGGGTCTCTGTGAAGACGGTATTCAAGCCGAGTCAGTACGTTCAGTTGACATTGCCAGGTATGCTAATAGCCAGCCTTTTCACCGTGGAAATTCTGTTCCTTTCATTCGACATCCCTTGGTTCGAACCCCGCCTGGGCAGGGTCGTTCTCCCCAAAATTTTAATAACCGTCCTGTGACGTGTTATAAGTGGAAGGAAACCGGTCATATGCAGCGGAATTGTCCAGTAAAAAGGGATTGACAATCCAGGGGCAGGCCTCAAGGTATTCGTTCCGCCCAAAATCAGTTGTGTACCTTAGGCAATGAATTAACGAAGGACCGCGCCAAAGTTATCGGAGCAAGTGGCGTGTGTTCGAAGGTTTCTGATGGGGTCTTGCCCTCTCCTAGGGTTGAAGTTTCGATAAATGATGCATGTATTATTGCTTTATTAGACTCAGGAAGTGCCGCTTCATTGGTTAGCGAGAATTGGTATTTGTCTATGAAACTCATTTGTAAATTCAGTAACCTGTCAAATGTAGATGTTAAGTTGGTTTCTGCCAACGGTGCTCAATTGGACGTTCTTGGTTCTGTGAAGTTTAAAGTTCGGATTCATAAATTTTGTTGGAAATTTTCCTTTTGGGTCATTAAGAATTTGTCATGTCCTATTATTCTGGGCGCTAATTTTTTTGCTTATACTGGCTTACTGCTAGATATGCAACACGAATCATTCTGGTTCAGGTTTTGTTCTGAGGTAAAATTTAAATTTCTTGCTACTGCTGTCCCTAGCGCGAGTGCTCATGTTGTCAACCGTGATGCTGAACCCGTCTTGTCCACCGGGGTTGAATCCTTGGATTTAAGTAATTTATCTGACGCTCAAGCTAAAGAGATTCGAGATTTGTATGGGTATTTTCCCGAGGTGTTCACTGACGAATTAGGAATGACTAAGATCCTGGAGTATAAAATTGAAGTAACGGATACTATACCCGTCAGACATCCTCCCTACCGTTTGAGTCCACCCAAAATGTTGGAATTAAAGAAATTAATCGATCAAATGTTACTAGATGGAGTGATTCGACCCTCCACATCAGCGTATTCCTCACCTGTGTTCTTAGTACCTAAGCCTAATGGTGGTTTTCGGCCAGTCGTAGATTATCGCAGGTTAAACAAAAAGATTGTTTTAGAATCCATCCCTCTTCCTGATTTACATAGCTGTTTTTCCTGGTTCAAAAACGCCTCCTATTATAGCCTCATTGACCTGACGCAGGCATATTTCCAAATTCCGTTAGCTGAAGAGTCTAAGCATCTGTCTGCATTCGCCACCGATTGGAATCTCTTTGAATATTGTCGATTGCCTTTTGGTCTCTCTACAGGGGGCGCTGTGCTTAGTAGGCTTCTTGATCACGTGTTTTCTGGCATCAAATTTGATTATTTGTATCACTACCTGGACGATGTTGTTGTTTACAGCGAGACGTTCGAAGACCACGTGCGCCATCTTCGTGAAGTATTTGAGAGGTTAAAATCTGCTGGTCTAACCGTAAAGTTGTCTAAAGTGTCCCTTGCTAAACCTAAAATTGCCTTTCTTGGGCATGTTGTTTCTGCTGAAGGTGTTTCGGTCGATGACTCCCGAACCCAAGGAATTAGAGATTTTGCACCGCCTAAAAATGTGAAAGGAGTAGCCCGATTCGTGGGAATGGTTGGCTTTCTGCGCAAATTTATACCCAATTTTGCACAGCGGGCGTTGCCACTTAATCATCTGCGAAGGTCTGATGTGAAATTTGAATGGGGTCCGTCGCAGCAAGCAGCTTTTGACGATTTGAAGGAGGCACTGTGTAGGGCTCCTGTCCTCGCTGTCCCTGATTTCAGTAAGAAGTTTATAATCCAGACTGATGCATCGCTCGGTGCTGTAGCTGTTGTGTTGTTACAAGAAAGTGAGTTAGGTAGACGACCTATTGGTTTTGCTTCTCGAACTCTGTCCCCTGCTGAAGCAAATTATTCCGTATACGAGCTTGAAGGTCTCGCAGTGATGTTTGGGCTGGAGAAATTCCGAATGTATGTCGAACATGTTCCTTTCGAACTTGAAACCGATAACCAGGCCCTGAGCTGGGTCCTGGCTAGACCTCGAACCACTGGGCGAATCGCCAGGTGGGCAACCCGTATTTCATCATTTCAGTTCACCGTTCGTCATATAAAGGGTTGTGAAAATGTCATAGCCGACTCCCTTAGCCGCATGTATGAAGAAGTACCTAATAAATGTAAGAATCTCTTTCCCGAGGAAAATCATGAAAATATTTGTGCTGTGTCGCTTAAGCGTCTCTATGAAGAAATTCCTGACAGGTGTGAAACTCCCTCTTTAGAGGAACCTATTGTTGTTGGGGCTAATTCAGCTCAACACATGTTAGTAAATTCACCGTTATTGTTTGGAGACATTGCTGACCATCAGAAGGAAGATCCCGTCTTGTGTGACTTAATTGCTCGATTAGTTTCTGGAGAAGGGATAAAACCGTATATTTTAAAGTCTGGTGTACTGTGTTGTGTAACTAGGCGTGATAGAAAGCCTAAAGTTGTTTTGCCTACTCAGCTGATAAATGGCATGCTAATGTATTTTCATGAGTCACCCGCTGGAGGCCACCTAGGAATATTCAAAACTCGACAGAAAATAAGGCAGTCTTTTGTTTGGAAGGGTCTCGATAAGGATGTGAGAAAGTTTGTGCTGGGATGTCATGACTGTAAGGTGAGTAAGCCTACCGTCAGTGGTAAGGTTGGTAAGTTAGCTTCCGAATCTGCGTCCAGGCCCATGGAACGCTTGTATGTGGATTTCGTTGGGCCCCTGCCGAGGTCTAAACTGGGTAATCGTTTTGCTTTTGTTTGTGTTGATGGTTTCTCTCGCTTTTCGTGGATTTTTTCCACTAGAAATTGTGACTCTGCTACTGTCATAAGATGTTTAAAGTTTGTTTTCTCTTCCTTCGGTCCTAGTCAATACCTGGTGTCAGATAATGCCAAGGCTTTTGTTTCTCATCAGTTCAGAAAATTTTGTTTTGATTATTCTATTTCCCATGTCACCACGACACCTTATTACCCCAATCCTAGTTTGGCAGAGAGAGTTAACCGAAATTTGAGAGCTGCGCTTATCGCATATCATCGTGATAATCATGCCAAGTGGGATTCGTCATTACATTGGTTACCCTATGCCTTCAATACTGCTGAGCATGAATCCCATGGGAAAACGCCTTTCTCACTTATGTATGCGTTCGTCCCAAATTCCCCTCTAACGAATCTGTGGTCACTTCATGATCTGCTTCCTGACCAACCCTCTCCTGATCGTGTCAGAGAAATCTGGAAGGAGGCCAAAGCTGCTATAAAGATCTCGCATGATAAGCTGGCTAAGAGATATAATTTGGGCCGAAAACAGGGTGGATATTCTGTCGGAGATTTTGTGTATGCAAAAAAACTTCTGGGCTAAGGCCCCAGGTCGTCAGGTATCAGGTAAACTGCAACCAAAATATGAGGGCCCCGATGAGATTCTGTCCTTTCCTTCTGAAGTAACCGTGTTATTACAGGATCTGTCTAGGAAACGTGTTTTTAGGACTCATATATCGAATTGTAAACCTGCTAGTGAACGAGAAACTCGAGGTGTGTAAAAGGTGAAATTATGATGTTCTATTTCCTGTGAGTGCGATGGTATGAAGTTCAGGGCGATGGGAGATGGTCTAGTTGTTCCGCTGAAGTCAAATCTCTTATGTCATCCTTTGTAATCCTCAAGAAAGGCTGTGATCTGCTTCTGTTAGCTGAGTTTTGTTCATCGTATTCGTGGTTGATATTTTGAGTAATTTTTTTTTTTTTGGATGATTTAGTGATAATTTTGTTAGGTTGGCAGTGTAATTTTGATTTTATGTGAAAATAAGGTGTGATGCTTCAGAGTGATGCTCATTTCGGTGTGTTGTTCAGTTGCTGACGTGAGGGCTATAGAAATTGTATTTGTGATCTGGGAAACCTTCGGGCTACCATCTCTTGTCGGTTGAAAATGTATCTAGTTCAGGTTGGTCAGTGGGTTATTCGTAATCTGCAGCTTGATCTGTTAGACTGCTGACTTGCTAATATTGTTACAACTTGCACCTGATTGTAGTTCGGAAATGTAATTCTTGCCTTCCCCGTGTACTCGGGTGTGAATATTTTAAAATTGTGGAACGTCAGTTTTGAGCTGATGGCCAAGCTGAGGCGTCAGTCAGTTGTTCTCTGCTTTGAATTTGTGTCACCTTGAAGTCGTCGTCCCTATTTTGGAGAAATTTTGAGCTAATTATCATTGGCGAAGTCGTTCTTGTTCTGTGCAAGTGCACTTTCCTTTGGGGACAGTAATCGCCCCGTGCTTTTGAGAATTTATCATCTTGTCGCATCTGTGACCATGTAGTTCTGTATTTTGGAAATGCTGTGGTATGTTAGGGACCGTAAGGTTGAAGCAATTGTAATTTTGAGGATATTAATTGCCTCGTGCTTATTGAAATGTGTCAAATGACACCTGTCGGTGTTTGTAATAATTATGCGAAACCCTGTATCGGACTATGGTAGTCGTTTGGTGTCCGTGAGTTGTGTAGGGCATGAAATTATTGGTAATTTGTGTTTTTTTAAATGGTGGGCCACGTTCATTTTGGTGTGTTTTGAAAATCGGTTGGTACCAACTTATATTTGTGTCTGGTTCTGCTGAGCTATGTGCTTTGGAAGTAGAATTGGAGTGTTGCCTGTGTGCAGGACTGGTAGTTGTTGTTGGTTTAATATTAGTTAGGTTCCGTGCCTAGAAGAGGCGGTCGACCTGTTCTTCATTTTTGGGAAGATGTTTTTTTTTTAGATTTGGAGTTATCCATGCGTCACATTATGTGAGGTCGTTCTCAATATGGGTGTGATCACCTTGGTGTTCTGAGCTCGAAGGGTCATCCTCCAGTAGTTCATTAAGAACTGTGGACTGGTAGGGTGCGTTGGCAAGTTGCGATGAGGTCATTTTGTGAGATTTGGTTATATGATGGTATGCAAATCGGTTGACCATGTGTGTGTCAGGCTGTTTAACGTGGTCCCCATTAGTTTCTAGTCTCGTGGAAAGTAGTTGCTGTTTTCTGCCGTTCGTCGGATGGCCACCGTGGATGGTTAGGGGCAGTGACTGGTGAAATGAGGCAGAGACTTTATATTTAATCATGTCTTTTATGTATCACAAACCTATGACGATCCTTGGTTTTGATTTTGGTATGTTGTGTATTTCTAAATGTTTTCTCTGTACTCAAAATGTTCTGTATTCGTGCGGTGCTGCGTTAGCCCATCCGAGTAAATGTAAATTCCTTTTTATATTGTTTCGCTGTTTTGGCAGGGTACCAGTGGGCGTCCCCTTGATTTTCCGTCTCAAGGAGGGGTTTTCTCTTTCATTTTAAGGGGTTTGGTAGGATATTTTTGAGAATTCTGTAAAATTTTGCTTGTGTATTCCTGGTAACCTCTATGAGTATTCATAATTTTAGTTTAGTTATACTATTTGGTAATGGTGGTTAATTTTTTAAAATTTTCTTAACTCAAAATCAGTCTTCTCGTGTGGTCAGATGCCCTATCGTGTGATACTCCCACCCCCTTCAGTGAACATTTTAGTGATGCCCTGAAGACCCACTCACTTGTGAGGAACTTTTGATTAAGGCCTCAAGCACCCCGGATACAATTTAAACAACTGCTTACTGACTTTCAGTGACGTACAAATGTGGTGTGACTTTCCTCATCTGTTCTCAGATGACATAACCTTGCTTAAGGCTAGCATGCTAGTCTGGAGCCACCCGTTCCCGCTAAGGGAACCTAAATTGAATTTATTCTGCTGTAGTAATGGTGTGTTTCAGTTGGGAAATTTCATGTGGGACGTGTACTCTCAACCTGGGCCCAGGTTGACAGTACCATACCAAGTTCGATGGCATCCTCCTTCCTGAGGGGTTGTACTTCGAGATCTGCTGGCGGAGTTCGGAGGTAACCTTTCATCTGCCAGATGCCCAGCGACTCACCACCATTCCTGCTGTTCTCGCCCCATCGTCTTCTTTGGGAGGGCGAGGATGTAACGACTTTTAACATCGTTACATGAAGACTGCTACTATTTCGCAACGTCCTGGAGCTGGTGTATTTCGCAAGCACTCCTGCTACCAGCTAATTGGTTCCCAAACCTCTTGGACCTACATTTGTTGCCTGAGAAAGGAGCTGACGTTAATACCCTGGAAGATTGACATTTCTACGCTGCTGTTGTGAAGTGGACTGCTGCGCACAGTTTCCTAGAAACCCCTTTAAGCCCCATTAGTGGGTTGAGTTTCTACCCTGGGAACATTTCGTCGTAGCACTTCTGAGTAAACTCTTAAAGATTTGGGTCATGGCACCAGTTGTGGTACCAACATTTCTCTTGGACTATGTCGTTGTTATGGTGGTCTGCGCCCCCAAGTTAGGCTGGCACGACCAAACTGTGCAGTGGAGAGGGGGTAGTCACGTTCGCCCTGGAAAGCAAGCCCTCAGCGAACAATAACGAGTCAGTATCCAGCCTTCTTGAATCTCGCACGCAGAACTTGGGAGTGTCGAAGACCCCTTCCCGGAGGAAATTTTCTTTTCCTCTGGGGAGAGGCATAAAACAGTACAATATTGCACAAACCTTATCTAACAGGGATCTGACAAAACTTTGAATTTGCTAAGACTGTTAATTCTAAAAACCTTCGATTTGACTCTCGTAGTGCATTTCCTAGCCACGTGTCGTGTGGCAATTCAGATATAAATTTAAGACATGTTTTAGGTTAAGGCATTTTGGAAGGGGATGTGGTCCTCCTCATTTTGCGTTGCATTATTTCAGGGTGGGGATTTCTTCATTATTTAGTTTCCGTTTTTCTCTTCAGGGTGGGTGTTGGCTTTAACTTTGTCAGAACGACTCCTCGCCAACTGAGTTGACAGATGTCCTTCAGACGGTCTGGTCGCAATAAGCGACTTGTTTGGTTGTGTCAAACAACTTTGTTTTCTGGAGTGGCTTTGCCTAACTTCATATCGTTAATTCCTTTCATACTATTTGGGGGAATTACTTTAGTATTTTTTTAGTTGTGAATTATAATGCGGGAATACAAATCGTCACTTGGACGAGGGATGTTTTGGTTGAAACGCGTTTTAAATCCACGGGGTTTTAATTTCGCGTGGCCCTAATCATAACCTACTGGGATCATATGTTTATTGCGTAGCATTTTTATATTTAAGATGTTACCTAGTTTAGTTGTTTGTAATACTTATGTTAATACAATGAGCAGTCATCTTGAAATAAGATTATTATTTGTGCATGAAACTCAGCGGAAATGGTTACCTTGTTCCTTCCTCGGCATTTTGGATGGGAAATGTTCGCATTCGGTCTCAGGGTAAGTCCAGCCCTTCCAATTAACAGGCTTGTCCTGGCATCGCCTATTTCCTGCCTTGATCTAAATTATTGAGGGCGTTTCTAAGACTACGAAAATAAGAACGCTCCCCCCATTCCTCCTTCGTGGCGAATGCCACTGGGCGTGTGGGGCTCCCTCCCGGTTGCCTTAGTGTCACCGAATTAATTACTTCTTTTAATTATGCTAATTTTGATCATATCAAGGTTGGGAACAGGTGAGGTGCGACAGTAAAGTCGACTCTTACTGATCATTTCAGTAAAAGTTGATTAAAAGCGGCAAGTATTCAATTTCGATCAACATTTACTAGTCAGAGTTGATTATACCTAGGGAAAGTATACTCTCACTGTCTTGAGACAGTAACAGTTGACTATTTGCAAGGAAACGGTACTAGCTAATAAAAAACAAATAACAAGGCAAAACCAATACATTAAGAGAGAGAAATGTTTAAGAGAAACTAATAAAAATTAAAAACTTTTAAAATACATAAAGAGATCGAAATATTTATCATTTATTACAGCAAGGTAAAGATTTGTGACACTTTGAGTTGCAAAGTACACTTTTCTTCTTGCACATGCACTACATGGATTCGCATTTAGTGTTGCAAGAACATATAAAAAAACGTTGTCCACTTCCAAGTGATTGTGAAGTTGCAACAGACCTCACAGCTATTGTTTTATCCATAGGAACTTCATTTTCTTGGATAATGTTCGTAGGACATTTACTGAATTGAGACCTGAAAAAATGTAATCATTAAAATCTGAACAATTTAATACTATGGGCAGCGAGAGAGAGGAGAGAGAGATGTATATCTTTTATTTTTGCTTTGAAAACTTACCTTGAGAAAAGCTGCTTTAGAATTCTATTTCTCGTTCCAATTCGATAAAATCCATCATCGACAACCTCCAGTACCACGTCAAGGATAGATCGAGCATCTCCTCTACCGCGGTCAACATCGGGGACAGGAATTCGAACTGATGTTCCTTTTTCTACTGGTGGACGTTAAGCTTGTTGTTCTAGACCAGTGGTTCTTAACCGGTAGTCCGCGGACCACAGTTGGACCGAGGGTGCCTCGGGAGTGGTCCGCGGGAGAAAAGGGTCCACCGGCACGTATAAAATAGTGGCCAATAATTAATGGGGGTTTCGAAAACGAAGTGCGATGTAAGGGAATCGTCCGAATGTATTCACGGGGATGACTATCGGGTTTTGAATTGAAATATCTTTAAAATAAGTGTTAGTGAGGAAGGGTTACAACTGATAAGGTGTATTGGGGGGGGGGGGGAGGAGGAAGAGGGGAGTGGTCCGTACATGATTCAATTTCAAGCTGAGTGGTCCGCAGACTTCAACGGGTTCAGAACAATTGTTCTAGACAGTAGAAAGCTTCATTTCTCTGTAAGCCTTCACCCCATTTTGATGTTTTGTGGTCTTCCATCCAGGTGGTTATCATATTCTCTATGTCCTGGTTGGCTCTTTCGACGCTACCTTGACTCTGACTATGTCGTGGTTTGCCGTGCACCATTTTGAAGTTCGGCCATGTATTAACCAGACTGTCAATAATTTTACTAACAAATTCTCTCCCATTGTCTGATTGTAAAATACAAGGAGCGCCTAACTAAGTAAAACAAGTAGTTCCGTGAAGAACTCAACAGCCTATTTTCATATATCCTACTAATATTAATTGCCTCTAGCAACATACAAATTGTCAGTTTGATTGCTGTAATCGATTCGTAGATATTGAGAACCGCCTAAATATATTCGATGGTCACCATATTGGATTTTTATATTATAGACCGTAGATTTAAGTACTATTACATGAAGATTATTGTGTAGGTGTTTTATTCAATCTTCAATCGCATGATTAGGACACAAGAAATAAAAGCGGGATTTTAACATTTCGCTCAGCCGCCATCTTGTGGTTATGAAATAAATTTAAATGAATTGGATGCCAGTCGATTATAATTTGTATAAGCATATACCGTAACAAGTTTCACTGCGCTCGGATGGTTAAAACGCAAGAAACGTCCATTTGAATATTTAAATTTCGCGTAGCCGCCATGTTGGATTTGTGCTCGCCAGGTTATTGAACGTCCCATAGGTGAACTTATGCTTATAGCCTCTATACACTTACAAAATTTCAGTTTGATTGCTGTAGTAGATTAATAGATATTGAGAACTGTCTAAATATTTCGGATGGTCGCAATGTTGGATTTTAATATATGTAGGCCAAAGAGTTATGTACTATTAGATGATGATTATTGTGTACGTTCATTGTGAAAATGTTGATTTCGATCGCATGATTAGAACACAAGAAATAAAAACTTAATTTTCGAAATTCGTACAGCCGTCATCTTGAGGTTATATAAACAATTGAACTAAATTAGATACCAGTGCATTACAATGTGTATAAACATTTGCTGAACCAATTTTCATTGCTTTTGGATCATTAAATCGCGAGAAAATTCTATTTAAAACTTTCAAATTCGCTTGGCTGCCATGTTCGTTTTATAGTTAACCGGTTTTTGAAAGTCTCATAGATGAACTTCCAGTAGTGCCCTTCATCTCCGTACAAAATTTCATGGTGATACCGGTAATAGTTTCAGAGATATAGAATGCCGGTGAAATATTTCTCACAGCCGCCATCTTGAGGGTATGTAAAAAATTGAACGAAGTTAGATGTCGGTGCATTACAATGTGTATAAACATATACTGTACCAAGTTTCATTGCGTTAGGTTGGTTAAATCGCGAGAAACGTCTATTTAAAAGTCGCAACTTCGCTTGGCCGCCATGTTGGTTTTGTAGTTACCAGGTTTTCAAAAGTCACATAGGTGAACTTTCATTAGTTCTCTTTATCTCCGTACACTTTTCCAGGGTGATATCGGTAATAGTTTCGGAGATATTGAATGCTGGTGAAATATTTCACACAGCCGCCATGTTGGATTGGTGAGACCTAACAAAATTTGAAGGGCACGGTCGGAGTCGCCCGGAATAGTGCTATGAACTTACGCTTCAGCCGTTTAGAAGTTATTATGGGGGAGACACACATCATCACACACGCATACACAGACAGACAGACATACACACGGACAAAAGGTGATCTCTTAAGCCTATTTTTTCAGAAATTAAAATAGGCTAAAAATACCAACAATATTATTACACACTTCGCCTGCAGTCTTTGATTTCAGTGGTCTTAGCACAACAAACTTTGTTAAATGGTCCTGGTACAGCATTTTAAATTTGAAGTCTTCATCAGGTTGCGACTGAAAGTCAATAAAGTCCACTTGACATGGTGAATTCATTTCCTTGAATAACAAAGGCTTTACAACCAGTCTTTTCCTTTTATGTTTCAATTTTTTATCTCAAGTTTCACACAAGCTTAAAAATAGTAAAATTTTCTTTGTAATAACATTTTGAAATTTCCCGTTCAATTGCTGAATCTAAATACGATCTCTTCCTCCGTGTCCAGTGGATAGGCTATGTGCGCTTCATGCAGAACTCCAAACAACTCTTCATCAAAAACATAATGCCTTATGCTGTCTTGGTCTGTGTCAGGGTGTATTAGTTATGTAATACCATTTACTTCAATAATGTCATATCGTCCTAAATCCTGATATCGTAACTTTCTTTTTTAATTACAGTTTTTAGATTTTTCACTTTTTGAATGCAGCTATCATATTTCACTTTGGTCAATGTCAGTGCATTTACCTTGGAAGTCGAGCGGTACTGCTGCAGTTTTTCACGAAACAGTTCTGCCGTGGTGTCTGACATAATTGTTACACACTTAAACTAATTATTTAAACGTAAATGAATCTTTTGTCACTATTACACAAAAATAAAGAGCCGAGTAATGACGAATGGCAACTGCCTGCTGTGTGGTGGGGTAATAAAACAAAGAAATGTTCAGATCGATAACGGTTGGTCCAATAATGGAAGTACGAGTCCAAACAATCGCAATATTTTAATAATCATAACAAAGGTTTGGCGCGCGTCGTTACATTTTCAGAGCAGCATCTGTGAATCAACTTTTACTAAACCACAGCAGGCATAGTTAACTCTCCCTAGGAAAAGTTGATCTGTTTGTTTTCAATCAACTATTACTGATACTTTTAGTAAGAGTTGACTCTGCCTAGGGAGAGTCAACTCTTACTAAGAATCGACTTTCCCTGTAACATATAAACTTTTGAACTGACGGTGGTTTTGAGGTCTGGGGGATGTGAAACGCGAAGATATGTTGATATATTCCGGAAGTCGAAACATGGTACCCATTGGCCATTGCAATAGTTATATTTCTAATGAAATCTACCTTGGAATTACCGTATCTGCTTCACCGCGCGCGCTTCTTAGCCCTACTTTACAAAACTATCACTAGATGGCAGTACAATCATACCTGCTCCACTGCCATCTAGTGTTTTATATCTAAAGCATAGCAAAATCAATGTTGACCGGAGTTCCCGCTGCGTCGCGCTGTGTGTGTAACTAGTCGCTGTCACCACTGTGTAGTCGAACCAATATCACAATGAACACAGAACAAAAGTTTTGTACCAAAGTAGCTCTGAAACTCTCGTAATCAGTTAACGTTAACTTGCTTTGACGAAAAAAATTATTTCGATGTGAGCATTGCTTAATAGGAGAACAAATATTCAGTACATTATATGCATCATTGCATTGAATTAGAAGAACTCATACATTCCTGATGCATCCTGTAATATAAGTAAGCACATAGATGAAAAAGGGTAGAGTTACTTAATTCGCTCAAATTGTCCTATTTCCTATAATAATGGATATCAATTTTTGTAAGACCGGGTTGTGTTATGGGAAACCAAGCTCAGCCTCGGTCAATAATAATGAAGAAAGGAAGCAAGCATGTGGTGTAACGTGACCGTTAATCTCGAGATGGTGAGTTACGGGACCTCTCTTTTACGTGGATTCTGAACCACAGGACGTGGCATTTCTCTTCGAAAATCTGACACGACACCAATATAGATCTTTAGGGACAATTAATCGGTGGTAGGAACTACATACGATCATTTGTCACTGACTCCCAAAAATCACACTAATATCCTGTTTGATCCAGACCAATTGCAACCTGTACTATGCAGGCTAACTTAACAAAACTACGTAAATAACGGGGAGGTTCTCGAGTGACCTTCCCCAATTACATGGCGGATCACGACTGGTATTCTAACCAGTGGACTTGTAACTAATGGGACGTCCGTAATATACGCACATTATTATCATCCTAAGGGCCACAAATCAGAATGATCCCCAATACCTAAATCTGTATTTGTTGTCAACAGATTCCTTTTCTGTAGAAATGCCTTCCTTGCCTGAGTCAACCTACATTTTATATCCTCTTTAGAAGTGTCCTACTTCCTTTAGCTTTTCACCTACCAATTTGAGATCCAAAGGGGTTTTTGATTACTTTCGACTGCGTTCCAATAATTTTGGTTTACATTTCTTAATTTTCATCATGAATTCTTAGCTGAAGACAGAGTCCATACCATTTAAAAACTCATTCATATCCTGTGGTGTGTTGGCTAAGATGACGATGTTATCAGCAAATATCAGAGTGGACATTATTTGTCCTTCAATCCTGACTCCTACTTTGCTTTCTTCTAAAATATCCTTCATTGCTTGTTCAATGTAAATATTGATGGTTGGTTGGTTCCTCAGTTTAGGGGCTGCGACAACGTGGTCATGTAGCCCCGTGTACTTTGGGTGTGTGTTGAATCTGTCTGATAACCGGTGTTAATTGTGATGGCTGTATTAGTGTGTGTTATCTGTTTTTAAATCAAGTAGTTCCGACTGTTGTTACCAAACGCCACCGTAATAATAATATCGGGTGCCGTGTGCAAGCTTTGTTATTTGCACCCAGAGGGTAGCTTGCATGTCGAATTTCGTCGTTCCTTGAAGCACTATGAAAGTCGAGGAGGTTAGACATCTAAGCTCCTTGAACACTAGAGCGCTTTCTAGTAGAGAAATGAGGAACTTCGTGTTGGCGGAAACTCCCGAGATTAATTTTGCAGTTATGAACACGGCCTACTGAATTCAATGGGTTCTTGAACATGCCAACATCGTATGACATGCGTATCGTATTTTTGCCGCCTTTCAAAAAGCACTTACCACGGCCAGGAGCGAACCTGCAAGCTTGGGGTTAGTAGTCCAACACGTTAACCACTCAACGACAACTAGTTCTTAACTTGGTTACTAGAAGCCACCGCAGTCGGCTCCTGGCGACGAACGTTTGATCCTAAGAGCGGTAGTCAAATGTAACCTATAATTTAGCTGCACACAAGTGTAATTAGTGGAAGGTTCTTTTACATGACATAAATCTATATGACATGGGACCGCTGGCTTTACTTCCCCTCCGAAGGAAGGCATACTGAGAGATTTTTAACGTTCTTGATAAATCCGTTGATTTCGGCCGGGTTTGAACCCGTGACCTTGGGCATAGAAGGTCAGCATGTTAATAACTACGCCACCGAAGCCGCTTGTATGGATTGACAAGTATCAGCCTTGCCTTACACCTTTATTTATACCCACTGTTTAGTTACCAAGATCGTGGTGGCTGTGACCTGGTCACTATTGATCCAGGATGCTGGAAACTGGGTGAGTTCAAACTGTCTCGTGATCCTAGGGGCAGTGTTTTATATTCTAGCGACGTTAACTGACCCCATTAGTGTTTGTTCAAGACACCAGCTGATCTGTAGAAACTTTCTGACAGTGTTGCCAGCATCGTAAAAATTATTAGCAGACTGCTCGCAGTGCTTCAAAAAGTTTTCCATCTGACGGTTTCCTTAAATTACTGGCAACTGGGCATAGGGCGGGGTCCGTCGGCCTACAAACAGACCTAGCAGTTTCACTTTCCTTTATTCGTCATTATGGTTTATATAGAGATTTAGAGTTATTATAGACGTTGTTGTTGTTGTTGTTGTTGAATTATTGAGGGGCTTTGTGACATGGTAGTCATGTAGCCTCGAGTACTCAGGCACTGATATAACCTATACTATTGTGATGGCTGTATTATGTGATTCTTTGTAATGGTACCTAGGATAGGGTAGGAAGCGGCCCTGGTCTTACGTTAGGAACCATTCCAGCATTTTCCTGAAGTAGCGGGAAACCACGGATAACTACTTCCCAGTTGTCTGAGGTGGTAATCAAACCCGGACCTCAGGATGACTCTAAGAATGCTCACCACAGCACCAAGAGGCGGTCGACTTATTATAGTCTTTTAATCGGCAACAATTCCTTAAATGAACCAATGTGGTGAGTTGGTAGCGCTGCTCGCTCCACGGTTTGCGAACCACTATGTTATGTCACAGCACGCGATAGCGGCAGGTTGAGTTGGCTTGCTGACCTGTGCCAAGAAACCAGTTACGTCTCGCACCTGTCCGCAGAGAGACCAACAGTATTTTGCTCTAATGCCAGACGTGATCGTCAACTGACAGTGAAGACAAAGCCTCCTGGACTGTGTTCTGTGATGGGGCAGTGATCGTCAACTGACAGTGAAGACAAAGCCTCCTGAACAGTGTTCTATGACGGGGCAGTGATCGTCAACTGACAGTGAAGACAAAGCCTCCTGAACAGTGTTCTATGACGGGGCAGTGATCGTCAACTGACAGTGAAGACAAAGCCTCCTGAACAGTGTTCTATGACGGGTCAGTGATCGTCAACTGACAGTGAGGACAAAGCCTCCTGAACAGTGTTCTATGACGGGGCAGTGATCGTCAACTGACAGCGAGGACAAAGCCTCCTGAACAGTGTTCTATGACGGGGCAGTGATCGTCAACTGACAGTGAGGACAAAGCCTCCTGAACCAACAGTGTTCTGTGACGAGTCAGTGATCGTCAAATGGCAGTGAAGACAAAGCCTCCTGAACAGTATTCTATGACGGGTCAGTGATCGTCAACTGGCAGTGAAGATAAAGACTCCTAAACAAACAGTGTTCTGTGACGAGCCAGTGATCGTCAACTGGCAGTGAAGACAAAGCCTCCTGAACAGTGTTCTATGACGGGTCAGTGATCATCAACTGGCAGTGAAGATAAAGACTCCTAAACAAACAGTGTTCTGTGACGAGCCAGTGATCGTCAACTGACGGGTAAACCTCCTGAACGACCAGTGTTCTGTGACGAGTCAGTGATCGTCAACTGACGGGTAAACCTCCTGAACGAACAATGTTCTCTGACGAGTCAGTGATCGTCAACTGACAGTGAACCACGGAAGTACATCGCGAGAGCAGAGTGGTGAGTTTGTATTGTTATTTTTGCTGTTAGCAATGTATAAACTTCAATTTTTGGCTTTTGGGTTCCACACATTATTACAGTATTTTCGGTCAAAATAAAACTACAAAGATATCTATAATATACCGGTGTATTAATAGTACATTATGCAACGAGCCCATAATGGCAATAATTAAGACACGAGTATGTTTATAAAGCGAGCGTATGCTAGTTTTATAATTACCATACGAGTGTCTTAATTACCATTATAGGCGAATTGCATACGACTGTTTATGTTCGACGATAATTATTATAACTATTTTATGTTCGAACATAAATATTCATAAGTATCTGTCGAGATTTCGCCAGTTTTATGTACTGAACAGAGCGCATGAAACGCAGGGAATGCCTTGTATTTGACCATGGCCACCTCGATTACTCTACTATGACACTAGACCAGGCAGTGAAATTTACATTAGAAGGCCGTGGAACTCAGCGCAGGTGCGATGGTATCCTTATCTAATTGGTCAAACAACTGTTTCTTGAGCTCTGATTGGTGGGAGAAACTGTTTCATAATGAAAATAGTGTTATAATGAGCCTCATTATAGTACAGTTTTCTGACACATAATAGTTAGGGTCGAACATAAAAACTATTTATTAAAACAGTAGGTGTCGGGTAATAGTGATTATTCAACTGATGGCAGGGACCGGACATTCATGCACTGAAAACGATTAAAATAGGCGTAATTTGTCTCCTGAAAACGCTTCGGTGGCGTAGTTGGTAGCATGCTAAGCTTCTATGCCCAAGATCGCGGGTTCAAATCCGGCCGAAGTCGTCGGATTTCTTAAGAGCGTTAAAATCCCTCAGTATGCCTTCCTTCGGAGGGGAAGTAAAGCCGGCGGTCCCATGTCATAGATTTATGGCATGTTAAAGAACCTTCCACTAATTACACCTGTGTGAAGCTAAATTGTATAGGTTAAGAATGTAAACAACGCTCTTAGATTCGTACGTTCGTTGACAAGAGCCGAGTGCGGAGGCGTCTGGTAGCTAAGTTCTGAACTAATAGTCGTTGACGGTGGCGTTTGGCGGCAAAAGTAGGAACTATTTGAAAAATTCAAAAGTCTGCTGTCCTTACAGATAACGCACTCTAATACAATCATCACAGTTAACACCGGTTATCAGACAGATTCTACACACACCAAAGTACACGGGGCTACATGACCGCGTTGTCGCAGCCCCCTAAACTTAAGAATCAACCAACCAACTCTCTTGAAAACGTTGAAAAACTTGCAATTATCTATTGTGATGCTTCTTTCTGCAGTGAATGATACGTGTATAAAGTGAGTGAATAAGTTTGGCTTATTGTAAGTGCATATTTCTCAATTTTATCATTTCGTCGTTACGCTGAGGTCGGCGTTACGTTACGGTGACGGGACGAAATGTACCGAGAATGCACCGAGGTGTGTGACTTCATAGTACGATGTATCAGCCGAGTAACAAGAAGGCAGTGCGAGAACAATCAAGTAGGCAGTGAAGAAACAAAATAGAGTCTCGAAAGTCTGTTGTCGCACAGCCTTCTTGGTACTCGGCTGCTAGCATTTAAAATGATATAAAGTCCAGTCTTTCAGACTGACTATCCGTGTCTTTTTAATGCATAATTGCATGCAGTGCATAAACGGCTGGTCCCTAGACGTAGAATGTCCCATATTTGGTAATTGTTCACGAGTGGCGAACCTGGATAATGTATGTAATTTTCATGATTTGCATACCTTATTAGCCTACTTTTCACATTTTGCAAACAATGAGGAAAAAGTAGACTTATGAGATCGGGCAAATGTGTGTCTGTCTGTCCTTCCTTCTGTCTGTCTGGCTGGCTGTGTGTGTGTCCCCCCTGTCAACTCCTAAACGGCTGCAGCAATCGAAACAAAATTCGGTAGGAGTAAAGATCTATACCTGAATATCTCACGGCCATATTTGAAAATGATGTCAGTGCTACCAACTGCTGAAAAATCGCAATTGAAATTTGAGCTCCATGTTGGATATCATGGAAGGTATGAATGGGAGCTATTTCAAAATTAGCACACGTATAGATAATAATATTGCAGTTTAATTTCCAGGAGGCCATACATGGCAGTGTTGCCAAAATGATTATAAGCCTGCTGATAGGTCCAAATTTTAAATGCATATAACTTCTACACTATCAATTGGATTTCAACCAAATTTCGTATGTGCTATGTGTACATAAACAGATATGACTGAGCGTATTCTTAAGAGCCACCAGGGATGCCAAATGTTAAGAAATGCTCTCAATTATTAAAATCCAAATACCCATATATCAGAAAGTATGCAAGCCGACAGCTTTAAACTATGAACACGTATAGTACCTGACATTCTATATTAATTTGGAGTAACTTATATACGTCAGTACTACCAACATGATTCTAAGCCTGCTGAGAGGTCCAACTTTAAATGCATGTAACTTATATCTGCCATTTGGATTTCAACCTAATTTCATGTGTACTAACTTATGTGTACCATAACATATATGACTATGCCGATTCTTAAGAGTAACCAGGGCTGCCAACTGTTAATAAATACTGTCTCTATTTTTGTTACAATAATATCAATATATCAGAAAGTATGCAAGCCAATTGCTCTAAACTTTGCACACGTATAGCACCTGGCAGATTAATTTGGAGTAACTAATATAGGCCTACGCCAGTGCTGCCAATATGATTCTAGGCCTGCTGATAGGTCCAATTTTAAAATGCATGTAACTTCTATACTAACTAATGGATTTCATTCAAAATTGACACAACAATAGATCATATTATTTCAGATTATTTCTGACCAATGCATGTATGTCATTGTTGCCAACATGATTTTACGCGCGCTGTTAGATCCAATGTTTAACTGCATGTAACGTCCATGCTATCCATTGGACTTCAACCAAATTTTGTATTCTGTACCTTAATAATTGGAACTAAGAATATATTGTCACCGGGGCTGCAAACTGTAGTACTCTATTTGGCTACATTATGCCAGGTATACAGTATTTCGAACTTAATACAAATTTCGATATTACCAACTTAATTTCGTCATTATTCTAGATAGATCCATATAGATTAATCATTGACATGAATCTTAAATTTTAAGAAAAGTAGGCTCTTTAGTTCGTCACGGAACTTCTTGTTTTTAAGTACAGTTTATAATGATGATGTTTTCTCTTACACTGTCCATAACGCGTCCCCTTTCTAGATCACGACTTACAATGAATGATTGACCCGTGATGCTGGGCAAGTGAACTGTATCTATATATATAAAGCTCAATGTTTGTCTGTCTGTCTTTCTGTCTGTCTGTCTGTTATGTATACAAATCCACACCGTTTCACCGATCTGAACCAAAATTTGTATACTTACCCTTTGGATCCCTGCGGGTAACCCTGTCCACTTGAAATTTCCGACAGACCACCCCATTCCCTGCATTTAGGCCCTTTGTCCCAAATCTACACCGTTTCACCGATCTCAACCAAAATTTGTATACTTACCCTATGTAACCCTGTGAATAACACTGTCCACTTAAAATTTCGGACAGACCACCCCATTTCCTGCATTTAGGCCCTTTGGCAAACTTCTACACCGTTTCACCGATCCGAACCAAAATTTGTATACTTACCCTTTGCAACCCTGCGGGTAACCCTGTCCACTTGAAATTTCGGACAGACCAACCCAATCTCTGCATTTAGGCCCTTTGGTCCAAATCTACACCGTTTTACCGATCAGAACCAAAATGTGTATACTTACCCTTTGCAACCCTGCGAGTAACACTGTCTGCTTGAAATTGCGGACAGACCACTCCATTCCCGGAAAGTGGACAGGGGCCGTCCCAAAGGCAATGGAAAAAAGGGGTAAAACCGGACCCGCTCAGGAAACCTTCAGGGTTGCCAGCTCCTGAACTCACCAGCCATGAGCCCTTGAGGATGTAGCACTATCCAGGGTGCACCAGGACTACACACACCCTGCCTCCTTGAGGGTCTTGAGCAGAAGATATGATATATTAAGAAAAGAATGAGGCTATCAGGAATGATTAGACAAGGGCCAATTAAGGCGGGAAAGTGAAAGAGTCGCTAGGCCTCGGATAACCTGATACCATCGGGGTCGGAAGAGAACAAGAGTTTGACCAAGGGAGGCTGACAGGAAAGAGAACTGAAAGGTGCCCGGCACCAGTAAGTAGAAGCAATGCCGGACTCAGCTGGGGTCCCGTGGTCGCAAATCCACGTCCCACAAGTTGTGACCCTGGTGGGTGGAGGGGGGAAGAGGGGGCAGGGGTGAGAATAGCTTGCTCATTCATCGCGAGGTGACATGAGAAAAATGTCCAGACCCCGCCGTGTTACCTGTTATTGCTGACTATGCTGATGTTCATACAGGGTCTTTGCTCAAACCGCTGTAGTGTTACGAAAGAATGAGTGATTCACCGGTCAATGTGAATAGGACCGGGAACCCCCCCGAACGTCTGTCATCATATATCGTCATCATCTGCGATATTCTCAGCTACGTGCAGCTTGGACCCGAGCAGTACTCGATAAGCTCTTTCACTACACGCATCGAGTATAGGCCTAAGCCAGAATATAACGTTCAGACTTTGGAAGACATCGAAGGTAGTAATCTGAATTACCTATATCAGATTTAAAATTACACCATGTTCGTTTAGTGGTCATTTTTCATTACTTTATTATTATCATAAGGGCAAATGACCTAGATGTTACACCCTTTATACCACGAATCACCACACACAATAAGTCTTCATCGCCTGCGAATTTTGAAATATTTCTATCACGGTAGTTTGTAAGTTTGTCGTGTCAATTCAACAGTAGTTTTCATTACCATCCTCATCAAAAGGGCAAATGACCTAGATGTTACGTCCATTATACTACTAAGTAACACCACAGTCTTCATCGCCTGTGATTTTTAAAATGTGTATTTCCATTAGTTTGTAAGTATGATATATCCGTTCAGTAGTAGTCGTCTTCATTATCATCCTCATCAAAGGGGCAAATGACCTAGATGTTACGTCCATTATACTACTAAGCAACACCAGAGTCTACCTAGCCTGTGATTTTAAAAATGTGTATTTTCTTTAGTTTGTAAGTTTGATATACCCGTTCAGTAGTGGTCGTCTTCATTATCATCCTCATCAAAAGGGCAAATGACCTAGATGTTACGTCCATTATACAGTACTACTAAGCAACACCACAGTCTTCATCGCCTGTGATTTATAAAATGTGTATTTCCATTAGTTTGTAAGTTTGATATACCCGTTCAGTAGTAGTAGTCTTCATTGTCATCCTCATCAAAAGGGCAAATGACCTAGATGTTACGTCCATTATACAGTACTACTAAGCAACACCACAGTCTTCATCGCCTGTGATTTATAAAATGTGTATTTCCATTAGTTTGTAAGTTTGATATACCCGTTCAGTAGTAGTAGTCTTCATTATCATCCCCATCAAAAGGGCACATGACCTAGATGTTACGTCCATTATACAGTACTACTAAGCAACACCACAGTCTTCATCGCCTGTGATTTATAAAATGTGTATTTCCATTAGTTTGTAAGTTTGATATACCCGTTCAGTAGTAGTAGTCTTCATTATCATCCTCATCAAAAGGGCAAATGACCTAGATGTTACGCCCATTATACTACTAGGCAACACCACAGTCTTTCTCGCCGGTGATTTAAAAATATGTATTTCTATTAGCGTGTAAGTTTGATATACCCGTTCAGTAGTAGTCGTCTTCAGTATCATCTTCATCAAAAGGGCAAATGACCTAGATGTTACGTCCATTATACTACTAAGCAACGCCACAGTCTTCACCGCCTGAGATTTTTAAAATGTGTATTTCCTTTAGTTTGTAAGTTTGATATACCCGTTCAGTAGTAGTCGTCTTCGTTATCATCCTCATCAAAAGGGCAAATGACCTAGATGTTACGTCCATTATACTACTAAGCAACACCACAGTCTACCTAGCCTGTGATTTTAAAAATATGTATTTCCATTAGTTTGTAAGCTTGATATACCCGTTCAGTAGTAGTCGTCTTCATTATCATCCTCATCAAAAGGGCAAATGACCTAGATGTTACGTCCATTATACTACTAAGCAACACCACAGTCTTCATCGCCTGTGATTTTTAAAAGCTGTTTTTCATTAGTTTAAAAGTTTGATGTACCAGTTCAGTAGTCGTCTTCATTATAATTCTTATCAAAAGGGCAAATGACCTAGATGTTACGTCCAACACCACAGTCTTCCTCGCCGGTGATTTAAAATTATGTATTTCTATTAGAGTGTAAGTTTGATGTACCCGTTCAGTAGTAGTCGTCTTCATTATCATCTTCATCATTAGGGCAAGTTACCCACATGTTACGCCCATTACTATAGTAATAATCACCAAAACATAGTCTTGCACGAACTATGATTCTTAAAAATGACTTTGTCTAATAATTTCTAAGTTTCATGTGTTCAATGCAATACTAGCCATTAGGGGCCAATGACCCATAATATGCTCCGTTTATATTACTTTTAAATAATACGACATAAAATCTTTCTTGACTGCGATTTACAGGTACATGGTACTCCCTTTGTTATAGTAACAATCACCAACGGCTTTCCATTGCGAATTTTTCTTTTAACTATTTCAAAATGCCTCCTAAAAAGCGACAAACTATTGGGAAAATCAGCCAACAAACCAAGAAAGTTAGATTATTAAGGGCTGCTGAAACACCTCAGCAGCGTCAATATCGGCTTGAACAGGACGAAAAAAGGCATGCTGAGTTCAGGGCTGCTGAAACACCTCAGCAGCGTCAAGACCGACTTGAACAGGACGAAAGAAGGCACGCTGAGCTCAGGGCTGCTGAAACTCCTCATCAGCGTCAAGACCGGCTTGAGCAGGACGAAAGAAGGCACGCTGAGCTCAGGGCTGCTGAAACTCCTCAGCAGCGTCAAGACCGACTTGAACAGGACGAAAGAAGGCACGCTGAGCTCAGGGCTGCTGAAACTCCTCATCAGCGTCAAGACCGGCTTGAACAGGTCGAAAGAAGGCACGCTGAGCTCAGGGCTGCTGAAACTCCTCAGCAGCGTCAAGACCGACTTGAACAGGACGAAAGAAGGCACGCTGAGCTCAGGGCTGCTGAAACACCTCAGCAGCGTCAAGACCGGCTTGAAATCGAACGTACGCGACTTTTTCAATCTAGGCAAACATTTAGGCAGTCTGATTTGAAATTAGAGGCATTTCAGTACGATCACACTTACAATTATGGAATACACCCCAAAGTAACAATTGGAAAAATGGATGGTGTATGCCATCACTGTCTAGCCAAAAAATTCAGATCGGAGTCGCCTGGAATATGTTGCTCTAACGGGAAAATTAAGCTAGCCGCTTTAAATCCTCCTCCAGAACCACTTCTTTCGTACACGTCAGGAACGACTCAAGAATCTAAACACTTCCTGAAAAACATTAGAAGTACAATTCATGCTTCCAAATGACTTCTTTCGGTACAACAGCAATAGTAAAAGAAACTGGTTTCATGCCAACTTTCAAAGTGCAAGGACAAATTTATCATCAACTTGGATCAATTCTTCCCTTCACTAATGAGAATCCAAAATTCTTACAAATCTATTTTATGGGAGACGAACGACAACAAGCCGATCAACGTTGTAAAATTTTTTCCAGCACCAGAAGGGAGATTGTTATAGCTCTACAGAGGTTGTTGCAAGAGCATAATAACTTAGTAAATATGTTTAAGACCGCCCTGGATCGAATGCCAACGGATGAATATAAGGTTGTCATATCAGCAGACAAGAGACCAGTAGGCGAACATGAACGTCGTTTTAATGCTCCGACCATTGACGAAGTGGCCATTGTAATGACAGGACAAGAATTCGAGAAACGTGACATAATCATTCATAGACGGAGTGATGTTTTGCAACGAATTTCAGAAACACACAGATCGTACGATGCCCTTCAGTACCCATTAATATTTTGGGAGGGTGAGGATGGTTACCACTTTAATCTGAGGCAAACTGATCCAATCCGCGGTATAGCCACGAATAAAAAGATATCAGCTATGGATTTTTATGCCTACAGAATAATGATTAGACCAGGATCATCAAACCATATACTGAAAAGCGGACAACTCTTCCATCAATTTATTGTTGATATGTACGCCAAGATAGAAAGTGAACGCCTGCTCTACATCCGATTAAACCAAAATAAACTTCGAGTAGATGATTACATTCATTTGCGTGATGCTGTAGCCAATGATGGCAATGTTGTGGACATTGGAAAAATGGTTATTTTACCGGCAACATTTACGGGAAGTCCAAGACATATGCACGAATATGCCCAGGATGCCATGTGCTATGTTCGGATATACGGATGTCCAGATTTATTTATTACAGTTACATGTAATCCTGCCTGGACTGACATTAAGGAAGAACTTTTCTGTGGCCAGGCAAGTACTGATCGCCATGATTTGACAGCGAGAATTTTTAAACAAAAATTAGCAAAGCTCGTGGATATAATAACCAAGAGTCATATTTATGGAGAAACTCGCTGTTGGATGTACTCAATTGAGTGGCAAACAAGATGTTCAGTAAAGAACATATAGCCTACTTTCTCCTAAATGTATGAGTATAGTTATAACTCGTTGTTATTATCAAAGAGTATAATAGAACTATTCTTTGTTGAAGACCTTAGAAACGATTTACCTCTACCAAACGCCACAACCTAGATAAAAACTGCTACCATCATTGAAGAAAGAAAGAAAGAAAGAAAGAAAGAAAGATAAGAAGTATCTAAAGAATGTTATGGATCTGGAGACATAATCGACCGGACTGGCGGCGTGGCTCAGCGGTAACGTTCTCGCTTGCTGGACCGTATGTTTCAGGTTCGTATCCTGGCGCAGTCAGCTGGCATTTGAGGGTGCACAAATGCGAGGGAGCCGTGTTAGTAGATTTACTGGCACGTTAAAGATCCCCTTCGGGACAAAATTCTGGCACCCCGGCGTCTCTAGAAGCAACAATACTTAAAAGGGACGTAAAACCAATACATTATTATTATTATTATTATTATTATTATTACATAATCGGCCTGACGCGGGCAACATCCAACTTTGAGTTGAGGCATGTCTTTACACGTCTGGCTGCGTATGACTTTCACAACCCTAATTGAATTAACAAATCTTTCCATGACCCTACAGAGACGTGTGTATACCAACTATGTGGATATTTTCGATTGCTATTTGGCTGAAATAGAAGTATTAATTAATATCCTGAACTAGCACCAACGATAGAGTTCAGATACTATGTGAAATCGTTTTGTTCTTTACTTCAATTAACATTTTCAAATAACGCACAATAGGCTGTTACAAACCCTTTAAAATAGAAAGTAAAAATGTATCGTAGTATCATCTTGTCATTCTTCAAATTCGATGCGCATAGAATGCAAATGGTATAGTAATCAATGGAGCCCCACGTAGACTAGTCGTGATATCTAGTGGTGAAATATCTAACAATATAATCCTAACAGAGCGAGTGCATTCTAGCGGCCAGAAGAAGAAACTTTTCAATAAAATCTGGTCGGCGTGCAGTTACCTTTTTGGCAGCTAGATGTCTCGAGTAAATCTGCTGGCGAATTATGTTTTAATTAAATATATATTTTACACCATAATATGCACAATATAACGCTTAATTTTAAAACATCTGAGTCATTACAAAACAATAAACATATAAAATTTCAAGCAAAAAAACTAGCTCTGATCGGGTTTGAACCATAGGCATTTGAGCGATAGGCTAACGCTCTACCACTGAGCTAATTGTGTCAACGAATATCGTTCTATATAAAATGACTTACATAGAACTTGTTAGCAAATAGTGATTTATACTAAACGATTTCATCACTGGAGTATATTATTTATATATAAAACATTTCATACAAAGTTTATTTATTTTATATCAGTACGCTATATTGCATGCAATACTCAAATTAGTGAAATATAAGTCAGGCACAAGATATCCGCTGCCATCTTGTCTTATTACTAAATCAGCTCAGCTTTTTAAAATCACGTCTGCACTATAGTATTACAAAATAAACTTTTAATTTCGAACGTGCCTCTTCCTTTAGAACAGTTAAAACGATTCTCGGCTCGATAATCGGAACTGGTGGGTCCCATGATATGGATTATAAAGTTTGCATAATTCGCACGGCCGCCATCCTGAAATGGTATGGCGGACGACCTTGTAGTTTGGTCACAAGACGCATCCTATACGAAGGTATGTTGTTACCAAATTTGGTAGAGATCGGATGATTTGGTTAGTCGTTATTTGATTTTACGTTTTGAACGTTTGAGTGGCCGCCATTCAGTTTTAGTAAAGACGGCGGCGATATAAAACATGACACTGAGGTGTCCTTTGCTAGTGCTACCTTTGTACCAAATTTCGTTCAATTCGCATTCACCGTGTTCGAATTGATAGGGGGGGGGACAGACATTCAGAGTACACACACTCACACACACACACACAGACACATACACACAGACACACACACACAGACACACACACACACATACACACACACAGACAGACACACTTTTTTCGCCCTGTGTTGATCTCCTAAGTCTACTTTCATTTTTTGCAAAAATCGAAAGTAGGCTAAAAAGAGGCCTTCCACATGCTCACATATTATTATGGCTGAAAAGCAAGATACGTCCAACTCAAGTGGACAGCGTTATTTCCGCGGAGATACCCAGTAAAGAACAAGACCCCATGCTCTTTGAGATAATTACAAAGAATATGATTCATGGACCATGTGGAGCTATCAACCCTAAGTCACCCTGTATGAAGGAAGGAAAGTGTAGCAAAAAGTACCCCCGAGAATTTGCCCAGGAAACCCAAACCGGAGATGATGGCTACCCTCTGTACAGAAGACGAAAACCAGGAAACGGAGGCTATACTTCGAATATTAATCTTAAAATAAACAACCAGTACAGACAAACTGAGGTAGACAACAGATGGGTGGTTCCATATTCTCCTCTACTTTCTAAAATGTTCCAAGCACACATCAACGTTGAATACTGCAATTCAGTGAAATCCATTAAATACATCTGTAAATATGTCAACAAGGGTAGCGATATGGGAAGATATATCAGCAGCAACGAAGCAGTTTGGCGTATCCTTAATATCCCAATTCATGAACGTTATCCAGCAGTTGTTCATCTCAGTGTTCACCTAGAAAACGGACAACGAGTTTATTTCACAGCTGATAACGCCCAAGAGAGAGCTGTACAACCTCCTAACACGACTCTAACAGCCTTCTTTCTTTTATGTCAACAAGATCCATTTGCTAGAACACTGATGTATGCAGAAGTTCAAGATATTATACATGGAATAAATCTACCAAAGTTTTCTGCAAGAGAAAACAAGGTGCTTTAGTTCCAGGACATGATGTGCGAGCAAGTGATGCCTTAGGCCGGGTATATACAGTTCATCCCAACAACGCCGAATGCTATTACCTTCGATTACTACTTCACACAATTCGAGGGCCAACATCATTCAAATATCTGAAAACTGTGAACGGGGTAGAATGCCAAACATTCAGAGAAGCATGCCAACAGCGTGGCTTACTTGAAAATGACCAACATTGGGACATAACATTGTCCGATGCATCCCTCACATCTTTTCCATCTCAACTAAGAAGTCTCTTTGCAATTATAATAACAACTTGCTCCCCATCGAACCCTCAGGCTCTTTGGGACAAATATAAAGAAAGCCTTAGTGAGGATGTACTTAGAGAACAACGAAGAGCTAATCCAGCTTTGGTTTTGAATTTTTCTCCTCATGTACTTAATGAAGCCCTCATAATGATTGAGGATAAATGCGATGGCAAAACTCTCATACAGTTTGGTTTGCCAGCCCCATTACGCACTAATACTGACGTACTTGATAGGGACATATTGAGAGAAAGAAGCTTCACTGATGAGTTAAAAAGGTTCGTTGAAGACAAAAAGCCTCTCTTAGTTGATGACCAAAGTTTTGCATATAGTGCCATAATGGACTTAATCAATAACGGAAATGGTGGAATTGTTTTTCTTGATGCACCAGGAGGAACAGAAAAAACGTTTCTCATTAATTTGCTACTTGCAGAAATTCGGGCACAGAACGAAATTGCATTTGCAATGGCATCATCAGGAATTGCATCCACACTACTCACTGGAGGTCGAACAGCACACTCAGCTCTGAATCTATCATTAAATCTTGCGCAGTCAGAAACTCCAGTATGTAACATCAAGAAGGGCTCCGGAAAAGCTGAAATACTTAAAACATGCAAAGTCATTGTTTGGGATGAGTGCACTATGGCCCATAAGAAAGCTCTTGAAGCGCTTGATCGAACACTGAAAGACATACGAGGAAACAGTCAACTAATGGGAGGAGCTGTTTTAGTTCTGGCGGGTGACTTTCGCCAAACATTACCAGTTATACCACGATCAACTCCCGCTGATGAACTCAATGCTTGCCTCAAAGCATCGTATCTTTGGAGACATGTTTACAAAATGACACTGACGACCAATATGAGAGTCCATTTACTAGGAGATGTGACTGCACAGAATTTTGCGCAACAACTCCTGCATCTCGGTGATGGTGATTTCACGCCTGATGCGACAACCAATCTCATTTCTTTCCCGTTAGACTTTTGCGAACTGATGCCTTCAGTTCAGGAAATGATGAACGAAGTATTCCCAAATATTCCTGGAAATTATAAAGACCATCAGTGGCTTAGCGAGCGAGCAATTCTAGCGCCTAAAAACGAAAGTGTATACAAAATGAATATTCAGATCCAAGATCATGTTCCTGGTCCCAGTACGACGTACGAATCTATCGATACTGTTCTGGAGACCGAACAGGCTGTATTTTACCCTACTGAGTTCTTGAATTCTTTGGAACCACCTGGATTTCCACCACATAAATTAATACTAAAAGCTGGATTATCAATACTGCTATTGCGTAATATCGATCCACCAAAATTGTGTAATGGAACGAGACTCTGTGTGAAAAAACTCATGCCAAATTTAATAGAAGCGACAGTATTGACAGGCCATGCCAAAGGAGTAGATATCTTCATTCCCCGAATTCCTATGATCCCTACTGATATGCCTTTTGATTTCAAGCGACTGCAATTCCCTGTACGTCTTGCATTTGCAATGACCATAAACAAGGCCCAAGGACAGTCGCTCAAGGTAGCAGGCCTTAATCTGGAAAGTCCATGCTTCTCTCATGGTCAGTTATACGTAGCTTGCTCAAGAGTGGGCACACCTAAACATTTATTTATTTATACACCAGAGGGAAAAACAAGGAATATCGTTTATCCTAACGCACTCCATTAATTTCAATATTAGCTACAAACATGTTAGTATTTATTAAATAACAACTGCGAAGTGAGATGAAACATTTCTCTGAAGTTCAACCATTACATCGTATATTAGGCCGTGTTACTTTGCGTGTCATCTGTCTAGGATACTATTTAATCTACTGTCACTGTATTCATTTATGCCAATGATCTGGTTCCTCTTCTTGAAAATCTGTACCGAAACATGTAAGCCGGTCACGTAGAAAATTCACTGCGAGTGTTACGGTATATCGTACATCTCTTTTCTATTTTATTCCTCTCATTCCTTTAAAGTATCAATTTTTCCCATTCGTTGATAAGTTACATGTGCCAGTAGTCGCTTCTATGTTCATCATCACTATGTAGAAGATGTTTTGCATCAGAAGAAAAGACAACTGGATGCTCAGGAGCGTTAACGATATATCGACTGCGAAATCTGGAAGCTTCTCTTGGAGGAATTGCTTCAGACATTTATCGTACAGTTTAAACCTTAACAAGACGAAACTTTTAACCAGATAGCGATCTAAGTGGGAGCTCTTTGGCAAAAAATAATCAAGTCTTTCCCGAATTGTGAGTCCTAAAATTAACTTTTTCTATTATTTTCTAAGTTTTATGTGTCAGTTATGTAGTAATTTTCAATATCATCCTGATCAGTAGGGCAAATTACCAAGATGTTACGCCCTCAACGTCATTGGGGGAAAATGACCAAGATTTTAAGTCCATTATATTTCTAATCCCCTCCACATAAAGTCTTCTACGACTGAGATGTCACGAATTCTGGGACCGCTAACGACATGTCTTGACTCGGACTGAAGACAAATATCACGAGAATGATTATTATTTTACAGAGCCTTCCCATAGTGACTTAAGTATAAACATTGTCACTGGGTTTGATAATGTAAGAAATGAATACATAAATAAATATAATTTATGACGTTGAGTGTTAAGGAGACAGAAATATTATCATCATTCCTCCGGGCGAAGCCGGGTACTACTGCTAGTATTAAAATAAAACGCGGCGTGGATCACTGGATCTCATCTCTTAGATGCTCGTTTTAATAAAGACAAGACTGACCAACAGTTAGCAAAGAACATGAAGAAAATGAAAAAAAGACAATCTAACAATCAAAGAATAGAGAGGCACAAACATATTGTATATAGGGTAATCAAATTCCAGCTGTGGCCGCCTGGGTAGATTATTAGCTTGGGAATAACCTGACCCCCAAGGGAAGATGAAGAAAAGGAAGTGGGTTTCGGACTGGAGAAAAGGGATGGAGAAATAGGAAGAGAGTCTGACATAAGTTATAGCTTTAACTTTAAGTACACTCAAAGGCAGCTGCCACTGTAAATCCGCTTTCCGATAACTAAAGTGGGTAGGGACCTGGGCGAAGCTAACAGGAAACGCAGCTGGAACTTGGGCTATACGCAAGCAAGCTGCTATAGCGTATTCCCTCTCAAGCATAAATTTACCTATGGGGAAGGGTGGTGGTCTGGCAAGACAAAGAGTAACAGATTTACTGTGTATCCGTTCAAAGGAGTTTGTTTTTAAACAAGTAATTTGAAGAATGCAAATAATTTGAATCAGCTGTGATATTTTAGTTCTTGAAATTGTAGAATTTTTCAAGAGCGACCGAATGTTTCCAAGAGGATAGGAATAAAGCAATTATACCCTTGGGAATAATTTTGGTAAGAGCACCAATAGTCGCATTTAGGAATGACTAAGCTTTTACCCAGCAAAGCGCCGACTAAAAGTTTAGACAATGAGAAACACTTAAATTTTGAAAAACCAACCATAAGTTGTAGAGAGAATCTCAACAAGCAGGAACCTGGCGTAGCGAGCTATGCTTGCCTTACTGGCCAGTTATAATTAGCTATCAAAGCTAAGAGAGACTTTAATAAGTTAATAACTAAGAGTACTTGCTCAAATGCAACAAGTAGTGCAAACCTTATCAATGGATTTATTTTTATTAAAGAGGGCATAAACCTAGGAAGAGTCAGGGAAGACAGGATCTTGGCTAACCGTTATTTCAGAGAAATGATAAAGCAAAAGGAAATATTCAAATTTATTTAACAATGCAAAAATGTGTAATGAATTTAAGACACATATAATTTGAGTTTACAAACAATTGCGGTCGCAGACCTCCGAAATCATTTAAATCTTGCGCCAGGCAATTGATATTTTTTTTGGCTTTAAACCTTTTATATGAGCAAAAATCTTCGTAAGATTTTGAAATGGTGCTAAGATTAATAAATAGAAAATTTTAAGATAATTAACGTAATTAAGGTTAAACAATAAATCAAGTACAAGATGTGTACTTTAAGGATTTCTAGATAGGTATCTTAGAAATATGAACAAATAACAACTTCGAAAGTAACAACAAAAAAACAGGAAGAAATGAAATAGAAGTTTCTATAACTTCTTGTATTAATACAGAACTACGTTTAGAGATTATACAAATAGGGCAGGTCACTTATTGTGAAACCTGAAGAGAAAAATTGAAAGGAAGTTTCTAGAACTTCCATGTTCAAACAGGATCACGAGGAAAAAATGGGGCAAGTTACCCTTTCGTGAAACCTGGATATAACTCACTCTTGAGTAGAAAGAATTGGGTTCCCTAATTAGAAGGGAGAAACAATATACTTTAAAGCGTGTACTAGACACGAAGTTTTACAAACATTAATTCGTTGTACGTGGAGCAAGTAAGGGAGGGCACTTATTGAGAGTGACACCTCATTGAAAAAAGACCTAAATTTGCAATTTGATTACTTTAGTTTGTTAGTAAAGGGTTTGGGAAGGATCAAAGGGGATTGTGGAAGAGTGTTCATGGCCGTATTTATTGTACTCGGACGAGCGCGACGCGGATGAAAAAGTTGAACAAGCACTGTTTTCACTATAGTCTGTTGATATAGTTGAAAAGTTCACTGTAGTAGCACAAAAAGTTTATGGCAAGGAAAGTTATTGAGATGGTGGAAAATAACTAGGTACACTAGATTTGCGAGAGTCTATTGCTTGAAAAACTTGTAGGTTATAGTTGAATGCAGCAGAAAAATTCCAACGGAGGAAGAAAAATTAGGTGTTGATTAGCTGTTAATAAGGAAGATTCCTTGGTTAGAAAAGCATTCCCACATGAGGGTGGAAAGCACTAGAAGGTTTAACTTGTAGATGAATTGTTTGGCATGGAAAATTCCAGAACAATCATGACTGAAAAATAGGGCAAAAATTAGTCCAGCGGTGGAACAAGCTGAGTATTCTATAGACAGTGGGTAATTCAATGGTGTCCCACGTTGTGAGAAAAAATCTCTGTTAATAAGCATAAGAAATGCTGCTTCATGTTAAAGTTATCTTGGATAGACAAAAGCTCAACATAGAAAATCCCGCGAAGGATGATTATTGACCCACATTAGAAATCTCACACCGCCTATAAAATGATGATTAAAAGCATGTAGCTATTTAAAATCCATTAAAATAAGGTGAAGAACTTCGAAATAGTACTTAGCTCATTTCTGATGAACGGCGATTCCTTGCTGACCATTAGTTACGATCTGGACATGGCGTCCAATTTGAAAGTTTGTCTCTCGAGGTGAGGAGACGAGCTCTAGTTGAGCTCCAACTGACTGGTTTGACTTCAGACGCACAAGTGAGGCCAGCTCAACGGAGCGCGGAGAGACCAGGGAGGGGAAAAGAGTGGGGGTAGGAGACAAAAGGAATACACATAAGAATAACCAACATAGTAACACTAAATTCTTTTGATGAAATGGTCTTCAAAGTGTTGATAGCAGGCGTCACTAGCGAACCCTGGTGGATGAAAAAGTAGACGAAGTCCTCTTGATCACAGAGATGATAGCTGGCGATAGCGAAGAGATCTGGTGGCCAGATTGGTAAGGAAGTCCTCTTGTACCAGGGACAATTGAGGAACTTCAGAGATACGCTGCTAGATGACGCTAGGTGGGTCATGGAAGATATATATCTAGAACAGACTTACAGGTAGTGTAAGAAAAATACACCAGCAAAAAGAAATCAGGAGATCACTGTTGGTGTTTGCGAAAAAGGAAAGGATGAACTAAAGCAAAGAGAAGCAAAAGCTTACTCTGTCTTACCGTGTATACCGCCAGTACACGCGCGATTTACGGGACAAATACAATATTCCCAACCCCGCGCAATAATAATATCAATAGTATTTATCCAGGTTCCTTAGTTTAGGGGCTGCGTGGCTCCATGTACTTTGTGTGGGTGTGTGTAGAATCTGTCTGATAACCGGTGTTAATTGTGATGACTGTATTAGTGTGTGTTATCTGTTTTAATTCAAGTAATGACTGCAGACAATACTTTCCAGTAGTTCCTACTTTTGCTACCAAATGATACCGTCTACGACACCTAGCTTGCGATCTTGGCTACTAGATGGCATCACAGTCAGCACCTGGCGGCGGACGTTGGAACTAATAGAGCGTTATCAATTCTAACCGACGAATTTTGATTTCACACAAGTCTAGTTAGTGGAAGGTTCTTTTTCATGCCGTAAATCTATGACATGGGACCGCCGGCTTTACTTCCCCTCCGAAGGAAGGCATACTGAGGGATTTTAACGCTCTTAAAAATCCGATGACTTCGGCCGGGTTTGAGCCCGCGACCTTGGGCTTAGAAGCTCAGCATGCTACCCACTACGCCACCGGAGCCGCCTGTATTTATGCAGAACAATAGTTTTGCCAATTAATGCTTTTTCAAGGCGATTTTAAAGAAATGGTCAAAGAAGGGCCATCTAGGTCATTTGTCCCTAGGAACAATAACTGGGATTCATTCTTCTTTCTTTCTCATGGTATTTCCCGCCTTCTGTAAGAGATCCCTTAAGAGTAGAGTGTGTGGAGTCCACCGCGCATAGTGCTGGTCCCGTGGATTTCCTGAGCTGGGTCTTGCATTGGCTTGCGATGGAGCTCCCCTTTCATGGCTCTGCTTCCTTGCAAGTTCCTCGGGCCTCGCCCTTGATGTCCAGTAAGTAAGGCATATGTTTCGCCATCACAGGGACATCATTCCGCTATATCCACTATCTCAGCTACTTCCGGCTGTCCCATTACCTATTGATGTTTCCATCAGGTTACCTGCGCCATATGACCTGGCTTTTCCGCCCCCTTAAAACAACATTAACTTACATCTGGCCACACCGTTAGGCGTTGGGCCTAGCCACTGTCCCAATATGTTGGTGTGTTACTACAGCGTCACTTACGAGACTCACAAGGGGAGGATACGATGCATGGGTCACCGATTCGAACCATCTTTAGTACACGTGTAGGACTTGACCAGGCGTATATCAGGTGCAAGTAGTAAGGTGCGCTTCTCAGCCGTTTCCGAGAAATTAATTAATTGCAATAGGGATGTATAGAACTAGCACCGATAGAGAGCACTGCTGTTGTACTGGGTAAGTGCAAGGTGCTCTTCATTTGTCTCCTGTGTTCTATTGCCGCTAATATCCACGAATTTAAGTTGTTTAAATTGATATTTTCGTGACTATGCCGATCTATTGCAGCACACCTCTTTGCAAAAATCAGGGAAGCCCGTTTTCGTGTCACCAATTTTCACAAAATAAAGAAATGAGGAAGAAATGGGAATATTTCGGTGAAGAAAATCTGACCGAAAATATTAAAGTGTGTTCCCATCATTTTCAACTCGATGACTTCACGAAAACTGTGTTGGACAAGACGTGTGATCTACAAAGGGAAATAATTCCTACCTATAAACTGATTAGACATTTCGATAACAACCACTGAATTTATGCGTTTGTATTTGAAGGTGAGAGAGCAAGATTAAAACCGGGCACTGTACCATCGCTTTTTCCGTGGACCACGAACACAACCAAAATAAGGAAGAGGCCATACACAAGAAAACTGTCGGTTTACCACGATAAGCCTACACAAATTATCTCCATTGAAGTACGGTACGGGAAGAAATCGTCAATATACAGGAAGAAGTGAATGTAAAATTTGTGACTCCCATTTTCAAAGGCATCAATACTCGAACAAATACTTCAAGAATAAATGTCACAACATTAACAGTCAAAAACGTATTATGGTTGGTTTCTTGAAATCAGAATTAATCGTCAACTTCCATCTGCCCGACGGAGAATGTGGTACCGATAGCGACTGACTTCTACATTCTTGAGACATAAGTTAGCCAGATGAATGGAAACAGTTCGTGGCCCTAAAGCAGAGATTCTCAAACTTTTAAAATACTGTACCCCTAAGTCGTTTCCAAGGGGTACGGAAATGATTCGTATTAGGAAATTGACAAAATTACATAAGAACCAAACGTTGCGATGCATTTTGAGGTATACAATACCGGTAACAACATTCTTTGATCATGTTTACCTTAAATCATGACCGTTTCATGTACGCTATCAACCAAAAAAAGACATGAATCGAAGTCGATAAGCAAGGGGAGCAAGTGAATATTTAAATCTATGTATAAAAGGAAGATTGTAGTTTTACGTGACCGTTAATCTAGAGATCATGAGCCACGGGACCTCCGCTTTATGTGGAATCCGAACAACAGGACATGGCATTTCACTTTGAAAATCTCACATGCATTGACCGGGAAATCTCTATTTATGATTTAAGTCTTATGGAGATATATTTATCAATATAGGCCTACAATACTCAAGCATTCTGACTCCTATTCATTATTTGAATAATAAAGCGTGTTAGAATTTTGTTATTACCGCTGTAGCCTACTAATTCTTCCTTCCTCCCACTAGTTTTAGCACCTCTAGTCCGTAGCTCATTTTGCAGCTGTTTAACGCTTAAACGCTGAAAATCGTTCATAATATATTAGAGGATATACCTATAGAATTAATTAATATAGTCTTGGAGTAAAATTAGAGAAAATATAATTTACTTTAGCTTAGAAAACTCGGTCACAATCTATACATTCCTCGCAGCTGACTGGGGGAAACATAGGACGATCGCCTTGCGCTTACCCAGTACTACACGAGCACTATCTGGCGCGAACTTTCTCAGGCTACATCCCTATTACAGTGCGGTGTCTATGTGCGTTGTACGCTAACAATTTCTCAATGAGCGCGTGGTGTAGTGGTAAGAGTCCTGATTCGTAAGCGCGGGATCGCTGGAATGAATCTCACCGATGAGTCTTTTTTTTACCATTGACAATTTCCAACCAATACCCATAGTATGAGTCACTGCTTGCGGGGTATCTGACGGTTCATAGACGTGCAATGAACGGAACAGACTGGGCCTTCAGTGTATAAATGTATACATATAATATAATGTCGCCTCCGTAGCGTAGCAGTCAGCATAGTTAGCTGCCGCCCCGGAGGTTCTGGGTTCGATTCCCGGCTCTGCCACGAAATTTGAAAAGTGGTACGAGGACTGGAACGGGGTCTACTCAGCCTCGGGTGGCCCAAATGAGTAGAGGGGGTTCGATTCCCCCTCACCCATCCTCGAAGTGGTTTTCCGTGGTTTCCCACTTCGTCTTCGGGCAAATGCCGGGATAGTACCTTCTTCAAGGCCACGGCCGCCTCCTTCCCTCTTCCTTGCCTATCCATCCTAACCATCCCTTACCTTCCCTCATTAGGCCCCTGTTCGCTTTGCAGGTGAGGCCGCCTGGGCGTGGTGCCAATCCCACCTCACCAGTTGTATCCCTTCCGATTCGATGTTCCCAGCTCTAGGACACTGCCCGTAGAGGCGGTAGTGGTGAGTTCCCTCGCTGAGTCCGTGGGTTCCACCAACCTGGAGGGAAAACGACTAATAATAATAATAATAATAATAATAATAATAATAATATACACCTGACCGTGTATAGAATAATACCAATGTATTTGCAATGCTAATACTGTACATTATGTATTGTCACAAACGTTGACCCCCATACGATGATTTCAGAATCTCTTTTCCCGCACTCATAACACGTTATTACAATTGACTGCAAAATAAACATTATTCACGACACCTACAATTGTACGAATTGCCAATGTTTACAAAAGAAAAAACACAACACACTGCATAAGATCACCGGGGAGATTCGATCCAGCGAACGGGCGCCTACGAAGCACGGCTCTTACCACTGCACCACGTGCTCCTTGGCTTCTTGCTAGCGTACAACGAACATGGACACCGCACTGTAATGGCAATTAATTAATTTCTCGGAAACGGCTGAGAAGCGCACCGTACTACTTGCACCTGATATACGCTTGGTCATGCACTACACGTGTACTAAAGATGGTTCGAATCGGTGACCCATGCATCGTGTCCTCCCCTTGTCAGAGTCAGTTCAGCGGTGAGTTGCGACTATCCAGGTGCGTGACCCTAACCATCGCCATCTACAATTCTCAAGCCGTACTGTTGGTAGATTTGGCAACACTGGGTAGAGTCCTTAAGTTCTATAAACACGTAAGACCAAATGCTAAGTTCTATTCATAAATATCGTTTATTTTGATATGACAGCATCTAAAAGCAGTTCGTACTCACTATTTCAACACACGTGAAATTCCTCGTGGTAAATCAGACCTGCTGAAAGTTTTAGAAGTGAGTATTTCCCGTATTAAGTTGTTTGTGTAACGAATGCCTTGTAATGAATTTAACCAACACATTCTTCACTAATATTTCATTAAACTATTTCAGATGCCTAAGAAGTGTTGTCAAATTTATGGCAGCACTAATAAAATAACTGGTTATATCACTACGTTTTGATCACTACAGGGAGGTGCCTAGTAATTTAGTTTTGGTATATATCTTCATGTGGCCTCTATATTCCGGTAAATTATGAACTGTACGCAGTTGGCAAGTGCTATTAGGTAGAATTCATTAGAAAGGTACCTATTTTTAGCCTACTTTCGATTTTTGCAAAAAATGAAAGTAGACTTATGAGATCAACACAGGGCGAAAAAAGTGTGTCTGTCTGTGTGTGTGTATGTGTGTGTGTGAGTCTGTGTGTGTGTGTCTGTGTGTCTGTATGTGTGTGTGTGTGTGAGTGTGTGTACTCTGAATGTCTGTCCCCCCCCTATCAATTCGAACACGGTGAATGCGAATTGAACGAAATTTGGTACAAAGGTAACACTAGCAAAGGACACCTCAGTGTCATGTTTTATATCGCCGCCATCTTGACGGAAACGTAATGGCGGCCACACAAATGTTCAAAGCTTAAATCAAATTACGACTAACCTAATCATCCGATCTCTACCAAATTTTGCAACAACATACCTTTATGGGGGGAGCATCCTTTGACCAAACTAATAAGTCATCAGCGTAATAGTTTGCGGATGGCGGCCATCTTTGTGTGAAAATCGATTCCCCCTATTAATTCGAACACGATGCAACCGAATGGAACGAAATTTGGTACAGAGGTAGTACTAACAAAAGGCACCTCAGTGTCATGATTTATATCGCCGCCATCTTGACGGAAACGTAATGGCGGCCACACAAATGTTCAAAGCTTAAATCAAATTACGATTAACCTAATCATCCGATCTCTACCAAATTTTGCAACAACATACCTTTATAGAGGAAGCATCCTTTGACCAAATAACTAGGTCATTCGCCTAATAGTTTGCGGATGGCGGCCATCTTTGTGTGAAAATCAATTCCCCCTATTAATTCAAACACGGTGAAACCAAATGGAACGAAATTTGGTACAGAGGTAGCACTAGCAAAGGGCACCTCAGTGTCATGTTTTATATCGCCGCCATCTTGACAGAAACGTAATGGCGGCCACACGAATGTTCAAAGCTTAAATCAAATTACGATTAACCTAATCATCCGATCTCTACCAAATTTTGCAACTACATACCTTTATGGAGGGAGCATCCTTTGACCAATCTAATAGGTTATTAGCCTAATAGTTTGCGGGTGGCGGCCATCTTTATGTCAAAATTGATTCCCCCTATTAATTCGAACACGGTGGAACCGAATGGAACGAAATTTAACCCTGCGGGTAACCCTGTCTACTTGAAATTTCGGACAGACCACCCCATTCACTGCATTTAGGCCCTTTGACCCAAATCTACACCGTTTCACCGATCAGAACTAAAATTTGTATACTTACCCTTTGGTACCCTGCGAGTAATTTAGCAACAACATACCTTTATGGAGGGAGCATCCTTTGACCAAACTAATAGGTCATCAGCCTAATATTTTGCGGATGGCGGCCATCTTTGTGTGAAAATCGATTCCCCTTATCAATTCGAACACGGTGAAACCGAATGGAACGAAATTTGGTACAGAGGTAGCACTAGCCAAGGGCACCTCAGTGTCATGTTTTATATCACCGCTATCTTGACGGAAACGTAATCGCGGCCACCCAAATGTTAAAAGCTAAAATGTAATTATGACCTACCTAATAATCTAGTCTCTACCAAATTTTGCAACACCATATCTTTATGTGGGAAACATATTCAGACCAAACTGCAAGAACATCAGCCTAATAGTTTGCAGATGGTGGCCAAGTATGTGTGCAAATCGATTCCCCCTATCAATTCAAACACGGTGAAACCGAATTGAACGAAATTTGGTACAGAGGTAGCACTAGCAAAGGGCACCTCATATTCATGTTTAATATCCCTATAGCACGTTGTATTTCAACAAGCTACTACAACCAACATTCAATCATACTCCTCGAAAAGGACAAAGAGTTATAACAATACCCATGCATTTAGGAGAAAGTAGGCTATATGTTCTTTACTGAACATCTTGTTAAATTAAGTGACCAGTGGAACATTATTGTTAGACTGTCAACATTAAGCTTGGAGGCCTATTGTGACTATGATGAGTGCATCTGTGGACAAAAAGTGAAGGATTCATTATCAACGGCAGTCTCTAAGTTCGTAAGAATAGTCTTAAATATATTTTCTGAGTGCGTCAACGACGTCAGTGAGCATAGCAGCAAGGAAAGAAAACGTCAGACATTAGGACAGTGGGGTACAGTACAGCCTTTTATTATTGACCTGCCTTATCGGGAATCGACAGTACATAGCTTGATAATACGTATCCTTTATTTGTGCGTATATTTAGCGGACGTTATGTTCTGTTGTACATTTGGCACCAAACTCTGTGTGTTTACGCAGTGTTAGCAATTGCCACGTGCTTGCGCTAGGCCTCCCAGCTGACAGATGGGCGGTGTTGCCAAACCTTATGACGCGGCTTGAGAATTGAAGATGGCGCGCCGATGCCCTAACACAATCACACAGGTTAGCTAATGCATGGTGATCTGATATGTAAGGCCAGGACAGGTGCGGATTCAAGGGGGGGGGGGGGGTCACGTGGGGTCATGACCCCCCCCCCCCCCAAACGGAGACCAAATGATTTTTTGCAAACTCAAAAAACGAAAACACAATAACCAGACAAATAAAACTAAACGAATTTTAACTGAAAGACAGTTTTTTTTTCATTTTATTCAATACTGAAAATACCTTTATTGCAATTATTAAGTTCTGTTACAACTATACATATTTATAACTTCATACCTGTTATATAAAAACCATTATTTATACAACTCGTCTATTTTGTTTAGCAAACCTTGTGATTACCGAATCGATGTCACGGATAGGAATTTGGGGCTTGTTTCGCACAAAAAAAAAAAAAAAAACAATTGCCGACGTCCAAACTGCAAGCTTGGATGGCAATTTAAGCAGTGACTTTCTCCCTTTGTCGGTACCAACTCGACTTGCCGAAACTGTAACGTTGGCTACCTTGATACTTTTCTCGAAGCTCGATGTTAAAGTCGCAAAACACGCCGTTGCAATGTGTACGAATATTTTTGGTGCGCTAAACGCATCAAATTTCTATCCATGTAGCTTGCAAAAAAATTGGTCTGGTTTTGTACGTTTGGTTACTTTGTAATTGCGTTTTTAATGATACAATTTTTCTTAACAATTCTCTGACCCCCCCCAAAGCCAAACTCTAGATCCGCGCCTGGGCCAGGAAGTTCATGCAAAATCACACTTTTGCATATTTATGCATATTTTGGATATTTTGGCACAATGCATAATATTTTTAGCCTACTTGTCACATTTTGTAAAAATGAGGAAAAGTAGACTTTTGAGATCGATCCGGGCAAATGCGTGTGTGTCTGTCTGTCTGTCTGTCCCTCCCTATCAACTTCCAAACGGCTGTGGCTATCGAAACCAAATTTGGTGTGAGTAAAGAGCTGCGTCTGAATATCGCAAGGCCATATTTGAAAATTACGTCGGCGCTACCAACTGCTGAAAAATCACAATTAAAAATAGAGGTCTATGTTGAATATCTCGGAAGATATGCATGGGAATTGTTCCAAAATTGGCACACATATAGATAATATTACATCAGACTAATTTACAGAAACCCATACATGACAGTGTTGCCAACTTGAATCTATGCCTGCTGATATATCCAATCTTTAAATGTATGTAACTTCCATACTATCTGTTGGATTTCAACTAAACTGGGTATGTGATTTGTGCACCAGAGCAGATATGAATATGCATTTTTCTAGTGTCAACAAGGCTGCCAACTGTTGAAAAATGCACTCTATACATTTTTATCCTAATCTCATATCAAAAAGTATGCAGGCCAACAGTTCTAAACTTTGCATGCATATACTACCTGCAAATGTAGGTTAATTTTCAGTAACCGATATACGACAGTGCTGCCAACATGATTCTACGCTTGCTGATGGGTTTAATGTTAATTCACGTGTAACTCCCATACTAATAATGCAGTTCTTTCAGAATTGACACATATAGATCGTAATATTCCAATTTATGTTTGAGCATCCAATTTATGGCAGTGTCGCCGACTTGATCTTACGCATGCTGATAAATTCAATATTGACCGGCCGTGGTGGCTGAGAGCGCAAAGGTGCTACCTCGTGTCTCGATGGAATTGGGAGAGCGTGGGTTCGAATCCCACCTCGGCCGTCCTGAGAATGGTTTTCGTGGTTTCCCATTTTCACCACCAGGGAAATGCCGGGACGGCTCCTTCCAAATATCCCTTCCCTGACCCGTCCGGAAAAGAAAAGTACATGGCCATTGGCAGCATTAATAAAATTATAAATTCAATATTTAAATACATGTGACGTGCACACTATCTACCAAATTTTGCATGATTGTGCAGTGTGGAGCTTAAGATGGAACTAAGAATATATTTAGAATCGCCAGGTCTGCCAACTGTTGAAATGGTCTCTATAATTCGTAGAGCAGTAGGCTCTTTAGTTCGTCAAGGAACTACTTGTTTCCTTTGTCTCTGCTTGAGGAGGGCGTATATTCTAATTTGGTACTGTTTTGAAGCATTTATTAGCCTATTTTCATTTATGGAAAAAATAGGCTTATGAGATCACCTCATGTCCGTGTCTGTGTGTGTGTGTGTGTGTGTGTGTGTGTGTGTGTGCGTGTCCCCCTTTAATAACTTCTAAAGAGATGGAGCGATTTCAATGAAACTCGGTAAGGTCATAGCACCATTTTGTCCGACCTCGACCGCGCCCTTCATTTTTTTTTACGTCTCACCAATCCAACATGGCGGCTGTGCGAAATATTTCACCAGCATTCAATATCTCCGAAAGTATTACCGATATCACCCTGCAATTTTGTACGGTTATAAAGGAAACTATTAGAAGTTCACCTATGAGACTTTCAAAAACCTGTTGACTACAAAACGAACATGGCGACCAAGCGAAGTTGAAAGTTTCAAATAGACCTTCCTCGCGATTTAATCATCCAAACGCAATGAAACTTGGTACAGGAAATGGTTATACACATTGTAATGCACTGGCATCTAATTCGTTCAATTGTTTACATAACCTCATGATGGCGGCTGTGCGAATTTTAAAATTAACTTTTTATGTCTTGCGTCGTAATCATGTGATCGAAGTGAAAGTTTGAATAATGAACCTACGCATTAATTTTACTTTAATGGTACATAACGCTATGGCCTATACACATAACAATCCAAAATGGCGACCATCCGAAATATTAGACGGCTCTCAATATCTACGAATCTATTACAGAAATCAAACTGATTTTTTTAAATGTTCATAGGGACTATGAACATAAGTTCACCTATAGGCCTGTCCGGCTCTGTGGCTAAATGGTTAGCACGCCAGGCGTTGGTCCGACGTTTCCCGGGTTCGATTCCCGTCTGGGTCATCAGGGATTTTAATCTCTTGGAGTTAATTCCCGTGGCTCGGGGACTGGGTGTATGTGCCTCATTACTACGCGCAGGTCGCCCGCGGGCGTCAACTAGAAAGACCTGCACTCGGCCTCTCAGGAGACCACACGATCATTTCATTTCACCTATAGGACTTTCAATAACCTGGTGATCTCACAAATCCAACATGGCGGCGACGCGAAGTATAAATATTCACATGGACGTTTCTCGCAATTTAACCATCCAAGTGCAGTGAAACTTGGTACAGTAAATGCTTATACAAATGTTAATCCACTGGCATCTAATTTATTTCAATTGTTTTCATAACCACAAGATGGCAGCTGAGCGAAATTTAAAAATCTCGTTTTTACTTCTTGTGTCCTAGTCATGCGATTGAAGTTTGAATACTACACCTACACAATAATCTTCATGTGACAGTCCATAATTATCTAAGACCTACATATATAAAAATCCAACATGGCGACTATCCAAAATATTTAGTCGGTTCTCAATATATACGAATCTATTACAGCAATCAAACTGAACTTTTGTATGTTGATAGTGGCAGTTAACATAAGTAGGTTATATGAAAATAGGCTTTAGTTCTTCGCGGAACTACTTGTTAAAAGTTCAATGCCTATTAAAATTGTGTATCAGTTAAACTAAAATATAGCATTGGTCAACACGGCAACGGCTATTCTACTACGCAGTTGTTTTCTCCGTGTCTTGTTTGTGATGGATCCGCTGTGGGCACTTTCTCGAACTGTTGCCAATCGGAAGTTATGGCGGAGCGAAATTGACCAATTTTGCCGCCAAAATTACCGGGGAAGAAAGTTTGTTTGAGAGGCGACCAAATGAATAATAATGTTTTTGCCAGGTTGTATTTTTATTATTTTTATGATTGATATGTTCTAGTAAAACTGCAGTAAAAATTTCATAGCTGTAGGAAGAGCAGTTTGAGAGAAAAGAACAATTTAGTAGGAAAGACAGGTTCTTTACCCTTTTTTTTAAGGGTAAAAAATTCCATCTCCAGAAGTATTAGAGCAAGAGCAGCGAATAAATGAAAGCCTCTCATATAGATGTCTAATAGAATTATGTAAAACAATGCCTGAAATGCTGATACTTTAGGGACAAATATGCATCAAATTATATTTAGATCTGTCCCTAGACTTTCTGCCAAGAGAAAGACAGCTCGTTCCCTTCTCCCTTCGCCCTCTCGGCGTGTTCATCATTTTCCTTGCGCAATAGATCTTGTGAAGCCGCGCCGCTATCCCTACCACTCTTTTCTAAACAATTCCCAAACTAATGCTGACGATTCCATTCACCCGATTTTAGTTCTGAAAAATGTATTGGAATCAGGAAATAAATCTACATTTTCGTATTACCTGTTTTCTTTCATATTTTAAGCTAGGAACGTTTTCTTTTTCACATTTGGGAAAATGCATCGATTTAACATCAATTCTATTGCACTCTAGTGTATATATATTCAGGGCCGCAGAGAGTGGCTTCCTCTCCTTGTTGGGGCCATCCTATATTTTTAGCCTATTTTCAATTTTGAAAAAATAGGCTTATGAGATCACCTTTTGTCCGCGTGTGTGTGAGAGAGAGGTGTGTGTGTGTGTCCCCTAATAACTTCTAAACGGCTGGAACGATTTCAATGAAACTCGGTAAGTTCATAGCACTATTCTGGACGACCCCGACTGTGCCCTTCAAATTTTGTTACGTCTCACCAATCCAACATGACGGCTGTGCGAAATATTTCACCAGCATTCAATATCTCCGAAACTATTCCCGATATCACCCTGGAATTTTTAACGGTGATAAAGAGTACTACTAGACGTTCCCCTATGTGACTTTTGAAAATCTGGTAACTACAAAACCAACATGGCGGCCACGCAAATTTGCGACTTTTAAATAGACGTTTCTCGTGATTTAACCAACCAAACGCAATAAAACTTGGTACAGTAAATGTTTATACACATTGTAATGCAGCGACATCTAACTTGGTTCAATTGTTTACATAACCACAAGATGGCGGATGTGCGAAATATTTCACAGGCATTCTATATCTCTGAAACTATTAGGGGTATCAGCCTGAAATTTTGTACGGAGATAAAGGGCACAACTGGAAGTTCATCTATAAGACTTTCAAAAACCGGTTACCTACAAAACTGACATGGCGGCCATGCCAATTTGAAAATTTTAAATAGAACTTTCTCGCGATTTAATGTTCCAAATGCAATACAATATGGTACAGGAAATGTTTATACACATTGTAATACACTGGTATCTAATTTAGTTCAATTGTTTACATAACCTCAAGATGGCGGCTTTGCGAATTTTAAAATTAAGTTTTTATTCCTTATGTCGTAATCATGCGATCGATGTGAAAGTTTGAACAATGAACCTACGCAATAATTTTCCTTTAATGGTACATGACTACATGGTGTATACATTTAACAATCCAACATGGCGACCATCCGAAATATTTAGACGGTTCTGAATATCTACGAATCTATTATAGCAATCAAACTGATTTGTTTATGTTCATAGGGACTGTGCACTTACGTTCACCTATAGGACTTTAAATAACCTGGTGATCACAAATCCAACATGGCGGCGACGCGAAGTATAAATATTCACATGGACGTTTCTCGCCATTTAACCATCCGAGTGCAGTGAAACTTGGTACAGTAAATCCTTATACGAATATTAATCCACTGGCATCTAATTTATTTCAATTGTTTCCATAACCACAAGATGGCAGCTGTGCGGAGTTTTAAAATCTCGTTTTTACTTCTTTTGTCCTAATCATGCGATTGAAGTTTGAATGCTACACGTACACAATAATCTTCATGTAACAGTACATAACTCTAGGACCTACAAATATAAAATCCAACATGGCGACCATCCGAATTATTTAGTCAGTTCACAATATCTACGAATCTATTACAGCAATCAAACTGAAATTTTGTATGTAGATAGAGGCAATTAACATAAGTAGGTTATAAGAAATAGGCTGTATAGTTCTTCACGGAACTACTTCAGCTTCACTATATATACGGTCCCACCTTTCACAACGTATAGTTTTCAAGTCTTCTATCAGAGAACCTAAGTTCTTCGCCACTATATCCATAGTTTCACTTCGGTGTTGAAGAACTCTGTTGACGATGTCTTTTGATTTTAAAACCTGAAAGAAAGAAAGAATTCGTTTGTTTCCTTATTTTAAAAACATGACATCCGTAATATTTAAATTGTCATCATTATACTGCAACTGCACTGAAGATTATTGCACTTGACTATAACAAAAACGAGACCTTCGCTAACGCTTATTATTTGTTAACAACTGACAATATTCTTTTAAATGTAACCAGTATCGCTAAAATTGAATCAGTCATTTAAGAAAGGGCACATGTCCAAATCGTATTTTTTTTTCTTTTTTTCAGAATAACATGATTCTCATCCCGGTGCATCTTGTCACAAAAGGAAGGGCATTCATCCAACCAGTAACATGTTGATATTTAAGGTTCACTTGTGTGTTGTTTGGAAGTCATTTAAGAAAGGGCTCAAGTCCCTGGATGATTACCATTTCTTGAATGACTTCTTTGCATACAGGAAGGAACATCTGCATGCTCTTTGGTCAAACAGATGAGTGAACCTTTATTTGTTTACTATGCTTTATGTTTACCACGAAGGCAAGGCTTGTAAAGGTGCCAATGAAGTGTGAAGCTTTTGTGAGACTATATATTCAACAAGAAGTTCCGTGACGAACTAAAGAGCCTACTTTTCTTAAAATTTAAGATTCATGCCAATGATTAATATATATGGATCTATCTAGAATAATGACTAAATGAAGTTGGTAATATCGAAATTTCTAATTAGTTCGAAATACTGTATACCTGGCATAATGTAGCCTAATAGAGAACTACAGTTGGCAGCCCTGGTGACTGAATATATTCTTAGTTCCATATCTTAAGGTACAGAATACACAATTTGGTTGAAGTCCAATGGATAGCATGGACGTTACATGCAGTTAAACATTGGATCTAACAGCGCGCGTAAAATCGTGTTGGCAACAATGTCATGCATGTATTGGTCATAAATAATCTGAAATAATATGATCTATTGTTGTGTCAATTTTGAATGAAATCCATTAGTTAGTATAGAAGTTACATGCATTTTAAAATTGGACCTATCAGCAGGCTTAGAATCATGTTGGTAGCACTGACGTATAAAAGTTACTCCAAATTAATATAGAATGTCAGGTACTATACATGTGCATAGTTTAAAGCTGACGGCTTGCACACTTTCTGATATATGGGTATTTGGATTTAAAAAATTGAGAGCATTTATTAACAGTTGGCAGCCCTGGTGGCTCTTAATAATGCGCTCTGTCATATATGTTTATGTACACATAGCACATACGAAATTTGGTTGAAATCCAATTGAAAGTGTAGAAGTTATATGCATTTAAAATTTGGACCTATCAGCAGGCTTATAATCATTTTGGCAACACTGCCATGTATGGCCTCCTGTAAATTATACTGCAATATTATTATCTATACGTGTGCCAATTTTGAAATAGCTCTCATTCATACCTTCCAAGATATCCAACATGGATCTCAAATTTCAATTACGATTTTTCAGCAGTTGGTAGCACTGACATAATTTTCAAATGTGGGCGTGAGATATTCAGGTATTGATCTTTACTCCTACCAAATTTTGTTTCGATTGCTGCAGCTGTTTAGGATTTGATAGGGGGGACACACACACAGCCAGCCAGACAGACAGACAGACAGACAGACAGACAGACAGACAGACACACATTTGCCCGATCTCATAAGTCTACTTTTTCCTAATTTTTGCAAAATGTGAAAAGTAGGCTAAAAATGTGTACAAAGAGTGTGAAGGAACTTCTACTGTTCTCGGATGGACCTGTAGGACAGAACAAAAATCATACAGTGGTCCGATTATGTGCAGCACTTGTTGACATGAAGCTATTTGAATCCATTCACCATTACGTCCCAATACGATGGCACTCATTCAATACCTGTGATAGAGATTTTGCTATCATTAAAAGATTTGTAAAAAAAAAATGATGTGAAGCAATATTGTGAGATCATCTTACAGGCACCTAAACGTCATGACAAGTTCACCATCATTCTGGTGGAGTCGATTGATATTCGTAACTTGGCTGCTTGGTGGCCAACAGTTTATAAGAGGAAAAGATTGTAAGATGAATCTCGAGTTGTGCCTACCAACTTGAAAATTCGTTTCCAGCCAGCATCAGTCATGCACTTCCTTTACTCTGCCAAGGATCCAGGAACCGGGCAGACAAAACACTACCTCAACGGTCTTATTGACCACACCTTCTGTTTGCATCTAGACAGCAATGTCAAGCTTCCTACTGAACTAACATACGCCGAACCAATTCCTATAGAGAAGAACGAGATGAATAATCTAAACCGTCAGGACGTGTACATTCCGAGGGAGTACAAATACTTTTTCGACGAAATACTTGCGAAGCCAACTGTTCGTGGGACTGACGATAATCGTAATTGACTGCCATCATTCAAATGATTATTATTGTAGAGCAACGACACAGTGTGTCTAAGTTATCCGAATAAACTATGTGTTTTTGCTCCAAAACTGATGTTTATTCAGCCATCATTTTTAGAAAGGGCACATATCCATTAATTTCATCTGCCAATTCCCACAAAGTCCTTCATCTTTACCTCATATTTTATCAAGTAACCTATCCACAACCGTCAATACTAAAGGTCGAAACACATACATTTAACGTAAATAGCAAGACTGGCTTCTCAATCAGTTTTTTGCTCCTCCTGAAAAGTTACATTTCTGGACATATGCCCCTTCTTAAATGAAATGAAAATCCACAGCCTGCTTCCAGTCTCCGACCGGGTCAGGAATGGAATGAATGAAGCCCCCACCTAGCGGCGAGGATATGGACTGTGCCGGCTGCCGAGGCCTGACGCACTCCTCTGGGGCAATGATTAAATGAATGACAGATGAAATGAAATTATAGTGGAGAGTGTTGCTGGAATGAAATTTTGACAGGGAAAACCGGAGTACCCGGAGAAAAACCTGTCTGCCTCCGTTTTGTCCAGCACAGATCTCACATGGAGTGACCGGGATTTGAACCACGGACCCAGCGGTGAGAGGCCGGCGTGCTGCCGCCTAAGCCACGGAGGCTCCCTCTTTCTTAAATGACTGATTCAATTTAAAATAACAAAAATATTTAAAACAGGATATGAATTTTTATGAAAAAGTCATTTATTGTGGCTAATCAGTGGGGCACCCACGGGGGGATTAAGCTCCTCATGGATTTTTTTTTAGAATAATTCAAAAATGTTTGTATTTATTATTCTACATACCGTATATATTATTTGTTAGTGTTTATGAACTACTAAATTGCCTTTTGTGCAATTCACTTTTAAATCCTAATAAACGTGTCAACTGATTACCGACAGACTTCATCTTATCAGGGTGCGTGGTAGTTAGCAGAGTGGTAGCACTGCGCGCTCTCACTCATCCCCCGTGGCATATGATCGCGAGATTAACGGTCACGTTATACTACAAGCTTCCTTTTTCTCACTCATCAGCTGGTCTACCGGTAATGTTTTAGAACTTAAAAGGTCTACTCTTGATGCGGTGTGATTGAATACAACAGGTTTACTCCATTGGCGCGGGGATGAGGGGATGGGCGATGACCTATCGTCTTCGCAGTCACGATAATGAGTACAGTACAGCCCCGTCAAACAAAACTGGTCCACTCGCACTGCCAGTTTACCGATTCAAGGGACATTAACTGAGTAGTAAATTTTACAACAACAAAAATTAACAAGAAGTTCCGTGACGAACTAAAGAGCCTACTTTTCTTAAAATTTAAGATTCATGCCAATGATTAATCTATATGGATCTATCTATAATGACGAAATTAAGTTGGTAATATCGAAATTCCTAATTAGTTCGAAATACTGTATACCTGGCCTAATGTACAGCAGCCTGATAGAGAACTAGAGTTGGCAGCCCTGGTGACTGAATATATTCTTTGTTCCATCTCTTAAGGTACAGAATACAAAAATTGGTTGAAGTCCAATGGATACCATGGACGTTACATGCACTTAAACATTGGATCTAACAGCGCGCGTAAAATTATGTTGACAACAATGAAATACATGTATTGGTCAGAAATAATCTGAAATAATATGATCTATTGTTGTGTCAATTTTGAATGAAATCCATTAGTTAGTATAGAAGTTACATGCATTGTAAAATTGGACCTTTCAGCAGGTTTAGAATCATGTTGGCAGCACTGACGTATATTAGTTACTCCAAATTAATCTAGAACGCCAGGTACTAAACGTGTGCAAAGTTTAGAGCTATTGGCTTGCATACTTTATGATATATTGATATTAGGGTAACAAAAATAAAGACAGCATTTATTAGCAGTTGGCAGCCCTGGCTACTCTTAAGAATCGGCATAGTCATATCGGTTATGGTACACATAGCACACACGAAATTTGGTTGAAATCCAAATGATAGTATAGAAGTTACATGTATTTAAATTTGGACCTCTCAGCAGGCTTAGAATCATGTTGGTAGCACCGAGGTATAAGTGTCTCCAAATTAATATAGAATGTCAGGTACTATACGTGTGCATAGTTTAAAGCTGTCGGCTTGCATACTTTCTGATATATGGGTATTTGGATTTTTTTTTAAATGAGAGCATTTATTAACAGTTGGCAGCCCTGGCGGCTCTTAAGAATACGCCCAGTCATATCTGTTTATATACACATAGCACATACGAAATATGGTTGAAATCCAATTGATAGTGTAGAAGTTATATGCATTTAAATTTGGACTTATCAGCAGGCTTATAATCATTTTGGCAACACTGCCATGTATGGCCTCCTGGAAATTAAACTGCAATATTATTATCTATACGTGTGCCAATTTTGAAATAGCTCCCATTCATACCTTCCAAGATATCCAACATGGAGCTCAGATTTCAATTGCGGTTTTTCAGCAGTTGGTAGCACTGACATCATTTTCAAATATGGCCATGAGGTATTCAGGTATAGATCTTTACTCCTACTAAATTTTGTTTTGATTGCTGCAGCAGTTTAGGAGTTGATAGGGGGGACACACACACAGCCAGCCAGACAGACAGACAGACAGAAGGATAGACAGACAGACACACACACATTTGCCCGATCTCATAAGTCTACTTTTTCCTCATTTTTGAAAAATGTGAAAAGTAGGCTAAAAACAACTAAACCCAGTCCGGGTTACGCCGACGGGCGCGTTCAAGAGGGCCGACTTAACGAAGTAGTTAGTATTTTTGTGGCAGGCGTTTCTTTTTTATGATTTTTATGTGGCTTGAAATTTCTATGTAGGTCAAAGAAATACTATTTTACCAGGAAAATAAATAATATTTTCTTTGCTAGTTAAGACCATTTATCCCGCAGGTATTTTTGACTACCGTAGCTAAACGCCTCTTTTCTAAACGAATATATGGTATATAATGAATAATAAATATATATGATGTATTCTTACCTTAACCAAATAGACGCAAGAAGAAGGCAGTTGAAGGTTTTGAAATATTTTTTCAATCCCTCAAGGTCTCGACGACATTCGGAAGTTAGGCTCAGTTCAGTCAATGCCTCCAGTGCTTCTACAGTGAGTCCGGGAATATTCTCCGCAGCGCCTACATGCGTCTGCGAGAGCTAGCTTCAGCAGTTACGTTGGCAGCACGGCTGCCGCTTGCATCATCTCTACTTAGTATAAAACAAAGTCCCCGTTTCTTGGATGTTACTGGTAAACTCAAGAACCACTGGATAGATTTTGATGCGTTTTTCACCATTCTGTAAAGGATATATCGAGTATGATTTCTGTAGATAATAATTTATTTATGACAAGCTGTACCCGGCATGCGTTGCAATGCCAATCAAAGAAAGTGTTGGCGTTGAAATTCTGTTTCTTAAAGTGCTTTTGGATACACAACATGTTAACTGCCTCTAAGCTATCATAAAATGGATTTTCTAATTTAGAACCATTCGTGGGAGCGTGCACAACAACTTTCAAAAAGTTTCATCGCTGTCACTCATTTGTTGAATCTAATCGTACGCTACCTATTGTGAAATGGATTTACTAAGTCGAAACCCTTCCCTGGCGTGTACACAATGACTCATCAATGATTCATCGCAATCGGATGAATGGTATATGCACGTATAGGGGTTTTTGTTTAAACGATTCGTGCGCTGTCACTCATTTGTTGAATCTACTCGTGCGCTACCTATTGAGAAATGTATTACTAAGTCGAAGCCCTTCCCTGGCGTGTACACAATAACTCATCAAGGTTTCATCGCAATCGAAGTATGTTATATGAACGCAATAGGGAATTTTGTTGAAACGCTTCGCGCGTCGTCACCCATTTGTTGCATCTACTCTTGCGCTACTTATTGTGAAATGGATTTACTAAGTCCCCTTCCCTGGCGGGTACAAAATAACTGATCAATGTTTCATCGCAATCGGATGAATAGTATATGAACGCATACCTGATTTTGTTTAAACGATTCGCACTCCGTCACTCATTTGTTGAATCTACTCGTGCGCTACCTACTGTAAAATGTATTTACTAAGTTAGAAACCGTCACGTAAGTGTCCACAACATCTCACCCAAGTTTCATCGCTATCGTCGTTCATTTGTCGAATCTACTCGTGTGCTACCTACTGTGAAATGTATTTACTAAGCCAGAAACCTTCCTTGGAGTGTCAACCATATTTCACCCAAGTTTCACCGCTAACGGCAGAATGGTATATGACCTTATACGGGACTTTGTTGAAACGCTTCGCGCGTCGTCCCTCATTTGTTGAATCAACTTGTGCGCTGCATATTGTATAGGGGATTTACTAAGCCAGAAATTTTCCATGACGTGTACACAACATCTCACCCAAGTTTCATAGGTACGGACGAATGGTACATGTATGCATACGGGACTTGGTTGAAACGCTTCGCGTGTCGTCGCTCATTTGTTGATTCTACTCTTGCGCTACATATTGTAATATGGATGTACTCAGCCAGAAACCTTCCCTGGAGTGTACACAACATCTCACCCAAGTTTCATCGCAATCGGATGAATGGTATGTGAACGTATACGGGACGTTGTCGAAACGCTTCGCGCGTAGTCACTCATTTGTTGAACAGAAACGTGCGCTTCGTATTGTAAAATGGATTTACTTAGCCAGAAACCTTTCCTGGAGTGTACACAATAATTCACCAAACATTTATCACTATCAGACGAATGGTATATGACTTTATACGGGACTTTGTTGAAACGCTTCGCGTGTCATCGCTCATTTGTTGAATCTACTGGTGCGCTACCTATTGTAAAATGTATGTACTAAGCCAGAAACCTTCCCTGGAGTGTACACAGCATCTCACCCAAGTTTCATCGCTATCGGATGAATGGTATATGAAATTAAATGGGACTTTGTTGAAACGCTTCGCGCGCCGTTGCTCATTTGTTGATTCTACTCGTGCTCTACCTATTTTTAAAGGGATTTACTAAGCTAGAAACCTTCCCTGGAGTGCACACAAAATCTCAGCCCAGTTTCATCGCTATCGGACGAATGGTATATGAACGCAAACGTGACTTTGTTGAAAAGCTTCGCGCGTCGTAGCTCATTTGTTGAATCTAATCGTGCGCTGCCTATTGTAAAGTGGATGTACTAAGCCAGAAAATTTCCCTGCAGTGTACACAACATTTTACGCAAGTTTCATAGCTATCGGACGAATGGTATATGAATGCATTCGGGACTTTGTTGAAATGCTTCGCGCATCGTCGCTCATTTGTTGAATCTACGCGTGCGCTACCTATTGTAAAATGGATTTATTAAGTCAGAAACCTTCCTTGGAGTGTACTCAACATCTCACCCAAGTTTCATCGCTATCGGACGAATGGTATATGAATGCATACGGGACTTTGTTAAAATGCTTCGCGCATCGTCGCTCATTTGTAGAATCTACGCGTGCGCTACCTATTGTAAAATGGATTTACTAAGTCAGAAACCTTCCTTGGAGTGTACTCAACATCTCACCCAAGTTTCATCGCAATCGGACGAATGGTATATGAACACATACGGGACTTTGTTGAAATGCTTCGCGCATCGTCGCTCATTTGTTGAATCTACGCGTGCGCTACCTATTGTAAAATGGATTTACTAAGTCAGAAACCTTCCTTGGAGTGTACTCAACATCTCACCCAAGTTTCATCGCTATCGGACGAATGGTATATGAACACATACGGGACTTTGTTGAAATGCTTCGCGCATCGTCGCTCATTTGTTGAATCTATGCGTGCGATACCTATTGTAAAATGGATTTACTAAGTCAGAAACCATCCTTGGAGTGTACTCAACATCTCACCCAAGTTTCATCGCAATCGGACGAATGGTATATGAACACATACGGGACTTTGTTGAAATGCTTCGCGCATCGTCGCTCATTTGTTGAATCTACGCGTGCGCTACCTATTGTAAAATGGATTTACTAAGTCAGAAACCTTCCTTGGAGTGTACTCAACATCTCACCCAAGTTTCATCGCTATCGGACGAATGGTATATGAACACATACGGGACTTTGTTGAAATGCTTCGCGCATCGTCGCTCATTTGTTGAATCTATGCGTGTGATACCTATTGTAAAATGGATTTACTAAGTCAGAAACCATCCTTGGAGTGTACTCAACATCTCACCCAAGTTTCATCGCAATCGGACGAATGGTATATGAACACATACGGGACTTTGTTGAAATGCTTCGCGCATCGTCGCTCATTTGTTGAATCTACGCGTGCGCTACCTATTGTAAAATGGATTTACTAAGTCAGAAACCTTCCTTGGAGTGTACTCAACATCTCACCCAAGTTTCATCGCTATCGGACGAATGGTATATGAGCACATACGGGACTTTGTTGAAATGCTTCGCGCATCGTCGCTCATTTGTTGAATCTACGCGTGCGCTACCTATTGTAAAATGGATTTACTAAGTCAGAAACCTTCCTTGGAGTGTACTCAACATCTCACCCAAGTTTCATCGCTATCGGACGAATGGTATATGAACACATACGGGACTTTGTTGAAATGCTTCGCGCATCGTCGCTCATTTGTTGAATTTACGCGTGCGCTACCTATTGTAAAATGGATTTACTAAGTCAGAAACCTTCCTTGGAGTGTACTCAACATCTCCCCCAAGTTTCATCGCAATCGGACGAATGGTATATGAACACATACGGGACTTTGTTGAAATGCTTCGCGCATCGTCGCTCATTTGTTGAATCTACGCGTGCGCTACCTATTGTAAAATGGATTTACTAAGTCAGAAACCATCCTTGGAGTGTACTCAACATCTCACCCAAGTTTCATCGCAATCGGACGAATGGTATATGAACACATACGGGACTTTGTTGAAATGCTTCGCGCATCGTCGCTCATTTGTTGAATCTACGCGTGCGCTACCTATTGTAAAATGGATTTACTAAGTCAGAAACCTTCCTTGGAGTGTACTCAACATCTCACCCAAGTTTCATCGCTATCGGACGAATGGTATATGAACGCAAACGTGACTTTGTTGAAATGCTTCGCGCGTCGTAGCTCATTTGTTGAATCTACTCGTGCGCTGCCTATTGTAAAGTGGATGTACTAAGCCAGAAAATTTCCCTGCAGTGTTCACAACATTTTACGCAAGTTTCATAGCTATCGGACGAATGGTATATGAATGCATACGGGACTTTGTTGAAACGCTTTGCGTGTCGTCGCTCATTTGTTGAATCTACTCGTGCGCTATCTACTGTGAAATGTATTCACTAATTTTTAAACCTTCACGTAAGTGTACACAACATCTCACCCAAGTTTCATCGCTATCGGACGAATGGTATATGAACACATACGGGACTTTGTTGAAATGCTTCGCGCATCGTCGCTCATTTGTTGAATCTACTCGTGCGCTGCCTATTGTAAAGTGGATTTACTAAGCCAGAAAATTTCCCTGAAGTGTACACAACATTTTACGCAAGTTTCATAGCTATCGGACGAATGGTATATGAATGCATACGGGACTTTGTTGAAACACTTTGCGTGTCGTCGCTCATTTGTTGAATCTACTCGTGCGCTATCTACTGTGAAATGTATTCACTAATTTTGAAACCTTCACGTAAGTGTATACAACATCTCCCCCAAGTTTCATTGCTATCGGACGAATGGTATATGAACACATACGGGACTTGTTTGAAACGCTTCGCGCATCGTCACTCATTTGTTGAATCTACGCGTGCGCTACCTATTGTAAAATGGAATTACTAAGTCAGAAACCTTCCTTGGAGTGCACTCAACATCTCAGCCAAGTTTCATCACAATCGGATGAATGGTATATGAACGCATAGGAGACATACACACCCACAGACAAACTATCACGTAACATTGATTTATATATATATAGATAAAAGGAAGCCGAGCAGTAACGATTTTAGTGGAATAGTCGATAAAAAAAAACCTGGCGTCCGAGCGCTTTGTAAGCTTACGCTGGGCAAACCGTTAAAAATATCTAAATACTATGAGTGTAAGAATTGTTCAGCATGAAAAGTTCTACAAAAAAAAGTCCGAGAGAGCATATGTCTATCTTCCATACATCGCCCACTATAAGGGAACAACTGAAGCTTGTCTCTTACAGCTTTATGTGCTGTCGACTTGGAGATTCCTGTTTGTTGAGCTAATTTTCGTGTTGATTTACTTGGGCTTCGCAGCATTATATCGGAGATTTCATCAAGTTTTTCGAAATTTACTTACCAAATCCCGAACGGTATCACGGTTTGGACACTTTGAATTACGAAACCGCGCCTGAAATCTTAATTTTACATTTTTTGTAAACCGATCACCTTCGCAAAAATCGTATTCCACCAAAAAAAAAAAAAAAACTCTCTCTTCAATAGTAAACATTACCGCCTGTATACTGTTGCACTCTTCCAAAAATAATCTATCCGAAAGCTCGCTGACTGTAATACACGCTGAAGACATGCAGGCTCGCGCGCTTACCGCGATGCACATCGACAGCTCACACGGGGAAGTCTCGCGTTGAAGGACACAGTGCAGTGCAGCCAACTAAAACTCATGACTCAACCACTCACAGCTGCACGTACCCACTGCGGAGAACATTCTCGGGCGCCCTGTTTCAGCCCTGGAAGGTGAGCTGCGACTGGTTTAACGCTCTCTACTCGAGCAGACCAGGGAGTCTTCGACATCGATTGAAGGGAGCTTGGTATCTTTCCTTCCAAACTTCTCATATTTGGAGGCTGGAGCTAAATATGTTATGAACAGCTCCAAAGAATGTTACTGCAGCCACACAGTTCTCCACACAGATTCAAGGAATAGCAAGTGCTTGCTTCACTGTTAGCAGACATAACTCCTTTGTACGCTCCCTTCATGTTACTCCCATTGTCGTAGCCTTGGCCCCTACAGTCTTTCAATGGGATGTCAAACTCCTTTAGCTTATCTAAAATAAGCTCTGCGTGGTACAGTCGGTAAAGCAAAGTAGCCTTTCTTCGACTTGGTAAGGCTCAGTTTCATTTTCAGTCAAATAAACGTATCTAAAAAAAACGCAGTCTGTTCAACATGTGCAGAATCTGGTGTTGCATCAACTATTATGGCAAAGTATTTTGCCATTTCTCTTTCTTCTAAAATTTTCTTCGTAACTTGGGCAGCGCAAATAGTAATTAACTCATTTTGAATATCATGAGACAGATAATTCACTTGCATTGCTTCTCCATTTTCTTGAAACGAGCGGACAGTATTTAAATGTTCATTCAAAACTGAATCTTAATTGGCCAGCGGTTCTAAAATTCTCAAAAAATTGCCATTTGAGGGGTTCCCGGTTTTATCAATGCTACCCCGAAAAGCAAGTCCTCTATCAGCTAGGAATAAAGTGACATTAAGAAGTCGCTTTAAAAGATCACGCCACTTGTCCTTTTCTTGTTGAATGGAGTGAAAATACTAAGACCGTTAGGTTTGATAATTTTTTGATTTGTTCGCCTCTGACTTCCACTCAACATAGCAGCTTTTATGACTGGAACTACTCTCATGTTCTGGCATTTTATTGAAGAGTTTATTCCAGCGTTTTTCCGCAGAATGTCCATCAGAAAGAGCGAACGAAGATCGTTTTGGCTGGGGCAACGTACTGAATATCCTGCAAGGTAAACAGTAAAACCCTTTCTTAACCTCGCTCCAAACAAGCCAATCATGAGTAATCAGTTTACCATTTGTATGTTTTTTTTTTTTTTTTTTTTTTTTTGGAAGAGAGACACGGGAACGGAATCAACAGGAAATTGTTCAGGCGAAGGAACATGAGGGTATTTTAAGTCTAGGCTGCTATCGAAAGCAGGGTCACCTTCATCAACTTATTTGTCTGGTAAAGGTAAATGCGGTTTGTGGCCTTTGGTAGATTCAATATTCGTAGGCGACACAGACTGAATAGGACTAGGAGTCGCTGTTTCAGTGATGGGAACGGGATCTTTCTTGTTTGATTCAATTTCATTTTGTTGTTCATTTGAAGGTAATACATCTACTTTATAACTATAACTATCAGTGGGCCTATTAGTAACTATCACTAACGGTGGGCCTATTAGTAATGTTACCTTTTTCTATAACTGACGATGATGGAGGACATGTTAACAACTGGCCTTTCTTCTATGCTCTTTTCTTCAACTCCCTGTCTTCTCTTTCCTTCCTTTTTGAGCACCTGATTTGTGTTTGTAATTGCAACTCATAGTAAGTTTCACTAAACACACACTACAGTATAGGCTACGCATTCTAAATTGTAATCCGTAATCAAACAATATCACACACCGACACCATTAAAACTGACGTATACAAATCACACGAGCCGTAGCTAATCACTAACACAACGTTATTACTGTTGGATTAGACAATCGACTGACAGTGGATGACAAAGCATTATTTACGTGCGGCCAGTGCGTGGACAGCGGGGAAAACCCTTCCTCGGTGCGGGAATCCTCGCGCACGCGCTTCATAGATTGACTAGCGCTTAGAGACAGCCCAGCGGGGCTAACGAAGCGACCCGAATACTCACGACCGCAACCGATCATCTATTCCCTTCACGCTTCTTTGACACGCACTGAGACAGACCAGCACAACGGGGCAAACCGAACGTACCCGAAACTTCACAACCTAGACCGATCATTAGGGCTAGGATTTGTATATAAATACATATTCCTTCCCTTTGCTTATACATAACTAAAAACGATAAATGTCCATCTAATTACATTTTATTGTTACATCTTTTACATATTTAATCATAATGACATTTGTTTTAGATATTTTTACTTTAAAATTAATATTCTGTGTTTTTATTTTATATTTTTGATCAAAATGACATTTTTAAACATAACTTTATTTTATTTATTTAAAATTACATATTCTGTCTCTTACTGTAAAAGAAAAATATTTTTTCGCAAGCGAAATATATTTGTTCACTAGAAACTCAGATACATGAAACGGATTTCCAAGCAATTCATAAGCTGTTGAGAAAGGGCCATGGAAGATGTTAGTGGAGATAAGGGGATGGACACCCTGCTGGGGACTTGGCGGCTGGACTCGAGTTTATTTCAGTTGCCCAGTGAGTGCCTGAGACTCTAAGAATTAACGCACAGAACAACAAATCAAGCAAGTATTCACAGAACAAATAGCCAATCGATAAACGAAAGAAAAATGGCTGCCCAAGGATCATGCCCCGCTTGGTCTGTCTTATACAGTATAGTACGTGGGAGAGGTTGGCTGATCGGTTATATTCGTGAACATTCGGGCCACTTCGTCAGCCCCGCTGGGCCGTCTCTAAGCGCTAGTATAGATTGTTGTGCAGCATTGCCAACATCAATTTTTCAAACACTAAGTTTGCAACTGAAGTTAGTTTTGTGATTTGTATGGTATAAATATAAAATCAAGTTAATTTAATAGCCATACACATTTCCAGTTTCCCAGATGGAACTGGATGAGGAACTCTGTACCAACCACAAAAATGTGCATTACATCATTGGACCCGGGCCGGGCCCCAGTGCTGGAGCACCCCCTACACCGCCTCTCGCCGGCCCTGTTTATATTGGTTTTCAGATCGCAAATACGAGCTACCGTTTAGCCCTAAACATCGGGCGAGGTCACCGCTTATCGCAATGCAAACGTACTATGCTATCTTCTCCAGTGCTTCCAACTGTTACATTAATTTTTACTGGAGAATTCTTGATTTTTCGTCGACATTTAAAATTTCTTAACCGAACCGGGAATCGAACCCGGTACTCCGGGTGATTGCCAAAAATACTAGTCACTACACCACGCGGTGAGAGAAGCCACAGCCTTGTTTCTGAGATGTCAAGAATGTTGAGTCAAGAACAATTTAAAATCTTATACGGTAGAGCGGAACGCAATAGTTCCAGATGTTATTTTCCGTTTTACAAAGGGTTGCGTGTTAATAAGACAAAATCCACTACAAGGAAATGCTGTTTTATCGCATAGGCTTACAAGGAAATAATTTGAGTTTTTCCCACTTCAAACAACACAGGCAATTCTTTAGTTGGACGTTAGTTTTTCTCGTGTTCTATAATAACTTTAATTTTCTCCTCCGGTGTAAGTGTCGTATGTTTAGAAGTCATTGTCACTGAATTACAGTGCGTAAATAAATGCAGTTCACTGTTAAAGAACACCTGTAAAGATTACTCCAGTTCACTGTTTTCTTCAACACTCATTTGTCAGAAGGAAACTGTGTGTATCACAAGACGGTTGAACGAAGAAAATTAGACTTAATGTTTCCTAGACTTTTGGTACAAGTACAGTCGCACTCATAATTTAGGACATAGCTTTGTATTAGCCTATAGATAAGATAATCTCTCTTAGTCAGGTTATTTACTCCTACAGCTCCGGCATTTCTTTCCGTTTCCGCGTTAGTCAGTTTTCCGGTTTACAGTGTCATTTTATATAGGTAATGCCTCCGTTCCGAATTTTGTTTTCCTCTTGTCCAGGTTTCCAGTATAGAGAGGGACCGGTTTGTTCCACCAATCTCAACCAAACTTGGTATACGTATAGTTCAGAACCCACAATAAGCCACTGGCTACATGCATTTTTGATAGTCTTTCTCATTCTTCTGATTTCGGCCTTTTGGCACTCGAGCAAAGACTAATTAAGTCAGAAAATAAACTGATGAAGAATGGCTGTTGTCTCCACGGCAACAGTAGCTCAAGACGTGACCACCAAGTTTCCATCATCTCTGCAAGAGTCCATGGCACTCCATTTTCACTACGGCAACAGTAGCTCAAGACATGACCACCAAGTTTCCATCTATCTCTGTATGAGGCCATGGCACTCCATTTTCTTCACGGCAACAGTAGCTCAAGACATGACCACCAGGTTTCCATCTATCTCTGTAAGAGGCCATGGCACTAGATTTTCACTACGGGAACAGTAGCTCAAGACATGACCACCAGGTTTCCATCTATCTCTGTAAGAGGCCATGACACTCCATTTTCTCCACGGCAACAGTAGCTCAAGACATGACCACCAGGTTACCATCTATCTCTGTAAGAGGCCATGACACTCCATTTTCTTCACGGCAACAGTAGCTCATGACGTGACCATCAGGTTTCCATCTATCTCTGTAACAGTCCATGGCACTCCATTTTCTTCTCGGCAACAGTAGCTCAAGACATGACCACCAGGTTTCCATCTATCAATTTCTGTAAGAGACCATAGCACTCCATTTTCTCCACGGCAACAGTAGCTCGTGACGTGACCACCAAGTTTCCATCTATCTCTGTAAGAGGCCATGCCACTCCATTTTCTCCACGGCAACAGTAGCTCAAGACATGACCACCAGGTTTCCATCTATCTCTGTAAGAGGCCATGCCACTCCATTTTCTCCACGGCAACAGTAGCTCAAGACATGACCACCAGGTTTCCATCTATCTCTGTAAGAGGCCATGCCACTCCTTTTTCTCCACGGCAACAGTAGCTCAAGACGTGACCACCAAGTTTCCATCTATCTCTGTAAGAGTCCATGCCTCTCCATTTTCTCCACGGTAACAGTAGCTCATGACGTGACCACCAGGGTTCCATCTATCTCTGTAAGAGGCCATGCCACTCCATTTTCTCCACAGCAACAGTAGCTCAAGACATGACCACCAGGTTTCCATCTATCTCTATAAGAGTCCATGCCACTGCATTTTCTCCACGGCAACAGTAGCTCATGACGTGACCAACAAGTTTCCATCTATCTCTGTAAGAGGTCATGTCACTGGATTTTCTCCACGGCAACAGTAGCTCAAGACGCGACCACCAAGTTTCCACATATCTCTGTAAGAGGCCATGACACTCGATTTTCTCCACGGCACCAGTAGCTCAAGACGTAACCACCAGGTTTCCTTCATCTCTGTAAAAGTCCATGCCACTCCATTTTCTCCACGGCAACAGTAGCTCAAGACGTGACCACCAGGTTTCCATCTATCTCTGTAAGAGGCCATGGCACTCCATTTTCTCCACGGCAACAGTAGCTCAAGACATGACCACCAGGTTTCCATCTATCTCTGTAAGAGTCCATGCCTCTCCATTTTCTCCACGGCAACAGTAGCTCATGACGTGACCACCGGGGTTCCATCTATTTCTGTAAGAGACCATGCCACTCCATTTTCTCCACGGCAACAGTAGCTCAAGACGTGACCACCAGGTTTCCATCTATCTCTGTAAAAGGCCATGGCACTCCATTTTCTCCACGGCAACAGTAGCTCAAGACATAACCACCAGGTTTCCATCTATCTCTGTAAGAGTCCATGCCTCTCCATTTTCTCCACGGCAACAGTAGCTCATGACGTGACCACCAGGGTTCCATCTATTTCTGTAAGAGACCATGCCACTCCATTTTCTCCACGGCAACAGTAGCTCAAGACATGACCACCAGGTTTCCATCTATCTCTGTAAGAGGCCATGCCACTCCATTTTCTCCACGGCAACAGTAGCTCAAGACATGACCACCAGGTTTCCATCTATCTCTGTAAGAGGCCATGCCACTCCATTTTCTCCACGGCAACAGTAGCTCAAGACGTGACCACCAAGTTTCTAACTATCTCTGTAAGAGTCCATGCCTCTCCATTTTCTCCACGGCAACAGTAGCTCATGACGTGACCACCAGGGTTCCATCTATCTCTGTAAGAGGCCATGCCACTCCATTTTCTCCACAGCAACAGTAGCTCAAGACATGACCACCAGGTTTCCATCTATCTCTGTAAGAGTCCATGCCACTGCATTTTCTCCACGGCAACAGTAGCTCATGACGTGACCAACAAGTTTCCATCTATCTCTGTAAGAGGTCATGTCACTGGATTTTCTCCACGGCAACAGTAGCTCAAGACGTGACCACCAAGTTTCCACATATCTCTGTAAGAGGCCATGACACTCGATTTTCTCCACGGCACCAGTAGCTCAAGACGTAACCACCAGGTTTCCTTCATCTCTGTAAAAGTCCATGCCACTCCATTTTCTCCACGGCAACAGTAGCTCAAGGCGTGACCACCAGGTTTCCATCTATCTCTGTAAGAGGCCATGGCACTCCATTTTCTCCTCGGCAACAGTAGCTCTAGACATGAACACCAGGTTTCCATCTATCTCTGTAAGAGTCCATGCCTCTCCATTTTCTCCACGGCAACAGTAGCTCATGACGTGACCACCAGGGTTCCATCTATTTCTGTAAGAGACCATGCCACTCCATTTTCTCCACGGCAACAGTAGCTCAAGACGTGACCACCAGGTTTCCATCTATCTCTGTAAAAGGCCATGGCACTCCATTTTCTCCACGGCAACAGTAGCTCAAGACATGACCACCAGGTTTCTATCTATCTCCGTAAGAGTCCATGCCACTCAATTTTCTCCACGGCAACAGTAGCTCATGACGTGACCACCAGGGTTCCATCTATCTCTGTAAGAGGCCATGCCACTCCATTTTCTCCACGGCAACAGTAGCTCAAGACATGATCACCAGGTTTCCATCTATCTCTGTAAGAGTCCATGCCACTGCATTTTCTCCACGGCAACAGTAGCTCATGACGTGACCAACAAGTTTCCATTTATCTCAGTAAGAGGTCATGTCACTGGATTTTTTCCACGGCAACAGTAGCTCAAGACGTGACCACCAAGTTTCCACATATCTCTGTAAGAGGCCATGACACTCGATTTTCTCCACGGCACCAGTAGCTCAAGACGTGACCACCAGGTTTCCTTCATCTCTGTAAAAGTCCATGCCACTCCATTTTCTCCACGGCAACAGTAGCTCAAGGCGTGACCACCAGGTTTCCATCTATCTCTGTAAGAGGCCATGGCACTCCATTTTCTCCTCGGCAACAGTAGCTCTAGACATGACCACCAGTTTTCCATCTATCTCTGTAATAGTCCATGACTCTCCATTTTCTCCACGGCAACAGTAGCTCATGACGTGACCACCAGGGTTCCATCAATTTCTGTAAGAGACCATGCCACTCCATTTTCTCCACGGCAACAGTAGCTCAAGACGTGACCACCAGGTTTCCATCTATATCTGTAAAAGGCCATGGCACTCCATTTTCTCCACGGCAACAGTAGCTCAAGACATGACCACCAGGTTTCTATCTATCTCTGTAAGAGTCCATGCCACTCAATTTTCTCCACGGCAACAGTAGCTCATGACGTGACCACCAGGGTTCCATCTATCTCTGTAAGAGGCCATGCCACTCCATTTTCTCCACGGCAACAGTAGCTCAAGACATGATCACACCAGGTTTCCATCTATCTCTGTAAGAGTCCATGCCACTCCATTTTCTCCACGGCAACAGTAGCTCATGACATGAGCAACAAGTTTCCATCTATCTCTGTAAGAGGTCATGTCACTGGATTTTCTCCACGGCAACAGTAGCTCAAGACGTATCACCAGGTTTCCATCATCTCTGTAAGAGTCCATGCCACTGCATTTTCTACACGGCAACAGTAGCTCATTACGTGACCAAAAAGTTTCCATCATCTCTGTAAGAGTCCATGCCACTCCATTTTCTACACGGCAACAGTAGCTCAAGACGTAACCACCAGGTTTTCATCATCTCTGTAAGAGTCCATGCCATTCCATTTTCTACACGGCAACAGTAGCTCATGACGTGACCAACAAGTTTCCATCATCTCTGTAAGAGTCCATGCCACTCCATTTTCTCCACGGCAACAGTAGCTCAAGACGTGACCAACACGTTTCCATCTATCTCTGTAAGAGGCCATGTCACTGGATTTTCTCCACGGCAACAGTTGCTCAAGACATGACCACCAGGTTTCCATCTATCTCTGTAAGAGGCCATGACACTCGATTTTATCCACGGCAGCAGTAGCTCAAGACGTAACCACCAGGTTTCCATCATATCTGTGAGAGTCCATGCCACTCCATTTTCTACACGGCAACAGTAGCTCATGACGTGACCAACAAGTTTGCATAATCTCTGTAAGAGTCCATGCCACTCCATTTTCTCCACGGCAACAGTAGCTCAAGACGTGACCAACAAGTTTCCATCTATCTCTGTAAGAGGCCATGTGACTGGATTTTCTCCACGGCAACAGTAGCTCAAGACATGACCACCAGGTTTCCATCTATCTCTGTAAGAGGCCATGACACTCGATTTTCTCCACGGCAGCAGTAGCTCAAGACGTAACCACCAGGTTTCCATCATATCTGTGAGAGTCCATGACACTCCATTTTCTACACGGCAACAGTAGCTCATGACGTGACCAACAAGTTTGCATCATCTCTGTAAGAGTCCATGCCGCTCCATTTTCTCCACGGCAACAGTAGCTCAAGACGTGACCACCAGGTTTCCATCTATCTCTGTAAAAGGCCATGGCACTCCATTTTCTCCACGGCAACAGTAGCTCAAGACATGACCACCAGGTTTCCATCTATCTCTCTAAGAGGCCATGCCACTAATTTTTCGATCCAAACCATGATAAGAACATTAGGAATCTGAAGAGCATAATAATCTTAAAACGTACTTTTTTAGAATGTTATTAACAGGTGTCGTTGTAGGGAATTGAAATTAAAAAGGTATTGCCTTTTAGTTAACCCTGCATGTGGCGTAACGATACAAATCACGAAACTTACAAAGTAGTAAGATTTATGTATTCGTGTCAAAAGCACTGACAATGCATAATATTTTACATGAATATATTAACATTAGTTGACAGTTCATTTACACTGCCGACGCCCAGAAGTAATAGCAACCTCTATTGCATGTACCAAGTCTTCCAGTGTGCTAGTTGGCTACACTGGAGCAGCTGGGAGGAAGTCGGCATTACACCTCATTCACACAGCGGCGTCTCCACTTTGAAACCCCATTTCATTAGCTGCTGACCGTAGTCTGTTGAGCGATCCATTTCTCTGTGTAGCCTGCGGGTTACCTTTCACTTGGTGCGAGCCAACCTTGGACGGGAATGCTGTGGTGTCCCGACAAGAGCCTCTGTTGTTCTGAGGAAGCTTTTCCTTGATTTTAGTCGTGGGTTTGCTGGTTGGTATCCATATAATGGGTGCAGTATTAAGATGAAATGAGTTTAAATGATTCTGTTGTTGCTGATTGATTTAGCGGCTTTGCGACATCATGGTCATGTAGCCCCATGAATTTGATTGTGTATGGTATCTTTCTGATAACCTGTGATACTGTGATGGCTGTAGTAGTGTGTGTATTTGTAATTCAAATGAGGATTGGAAAGGAGGTAAGGAAGTATGTTTGGCTCCACAATGATGAATTTATCTTTCATGCATTGAATACTTTAAGTATCATTTCCTATCAAGAAGGTAGTTGCAACATTTTAAAAATAATAGAGATAACTAGGGCCCGGATGTTGATGCCGGTAACAAGTTTAAAAAATGCACTTAAAATTTTCAAAAATGACTAATAAATGACCCAAAAATCGAAAAATGCACTATAAAATGGAGAAAATGATATAATAATAATAAACTCACCAATATTTCAAAAATGACATCTGAAGCTCAAACTGAAAAGTCAATCAAAATAGATTTCTAGCCCTTAACAGAAGGTTTATGTTCATAGCTACTGGCCTCTTGTTAACTCTGAGAGGCTCAACTCCCTCATATAAAGCTGTGACATGACTAAAATGGAAAAAATGACCTTTAAAGGCAGATTTCTCTAAAATATGACCAAAAAAATCTACCAAACTTAAAAAAATGCTCTTAAAATGGAAAAATAGCAAAAAGATGCAAAATAAAATGACATATTTGAAGACGGGGTGGCCCGACCGGAGTTTCTATGTACTTCAGCATTGTTTCAGACAACTCAGTAAAAAGATGACTTATAAAGACACCTCCCGAGCAACGCCGAGTACAATAGCTAGTTGTGAGGTGCAAATAGTGATCTAACCTTAAACTAACTTCGTGGCTGTGTGGGTGGCGTTCTGCTACAGTCATGCCACTACGCACAAGTTAACATATTCTCACTGGTAGAGGCGAGAAATGAGTTAGGTTGGTAACAAGTGTTTTATTTCTGCCACAGTAATACCACCACACACAAGTTAACATATTCTCACTGGTAGAGGCGAGAAATGAGTTAGGTTGGTAACAAGTGTTTTATTTCTGCCACAGTAATACCACCACACACAAGTTAACATATTCTCACTGGTAGAGGCGAGAAATGAGTTAGGTTGGTAACAAGTGTTTTATTTCTGCCACAGTAATACCACCACACACAAGTTAACATATTCTCACTGGTAGAGGCGAGAAATGAGTTATGTCGGTAACAAGTGTTTTATTTCTGCCACAGTAATACCACCACACACAAGTTAACATATTCTCACTGGTAGAGGCGAGAAATGAGTTAGGTTGGTAACAAGTGTTTTATTTCTGCCACAGTAACAACACCGCACACAATTGAACATGCCTTTCACATGAAGAGGCGAAGGTTGGTAACAAGTGTTTTATTTCTGTCACAGTAATACCACCACCCACAAGTTAACATATTCTCACTGGTAGAGGCGAGAAATGAGTTAGGTTGGCAACAAGTGTTTTATTTCTGCCACAGTAATACCACCACACACAAGGTAACATATTCTCACTGGTAGAGGCGAGAAATGAGTTAGGTTGGTAACAAGTGTTTTATTTCTGCCACAGCAATAACACCACACACAATTGAACATGCCTTTCACACGAAGAGGCGAGAGATGAGGTAGGTTGGTAGAATGTGTTATTTCTGCCCCAGTGGTACTGTAACGATTCGATCCCATAGCTGTTATATTTATAGGGTTATTCATTTATTATCATGTTATTATTATTATTAATTAGTACATCCATGAGATGATTTTTATATCAGTTAATTGTAAGCGGTTTTTATTATTACATTCAATTAGATTGTTATTAATATTCACTTGTAAAGAGACGAAGTAATATATATATTGCAGCGAGTGTGGCAATAAGGACCAACCCTATGTGTCACATAGAGAACGACGCTGTAGTTATGTCACCATAGCAAGCCCTCATTGTCTCGGGATCTTGAAACCCCACAATGACTAAGAATCACGTGCGGACCATCGAGGACTTTCGTGAAGGAATAGAACATTATATTTCACTCATGGTGCAACCAATACGTCACTACTGGAGCCAAGGTACGCGTCAACATATTGCAAATTATGGTGGCATGAGGGAGTCACGAGTTTATGAATGGACAAGTCCCAGGTAGAAGGGGTGACTTGACTATGAAGAGAGGGAAGTTGGGACACCACGTGACAAGGAGGATATAAGCTGTAAGCCGCGTCTACAAAATTATTATGAAACGACGAGTCATTAGTGAACGACAAGACATTCATTGATCAACAGCTTTCAATGAAAGGGGGAAGTAGTAACCTTGCTTTCTGTGTCCCAATGGACTGAGCATGCAGAATCGACACTGAACGATGTCCTGCCGATATCTATATCAGTAGATAGTGGATTATTTCCCTGCTCAACAGTCGTTCTACAGATGGCAACGTATTTGATGATGGTATACCATATCTATAGAGATGTCACAACATTTTCAGAATGAGACGGAACATCGAGATCATCTTTTATACTTTTTTGTTATGATGATGGAACAACAACAAGGTGAGCAACCAATTAAATATCCGACGTCTCTGTAATATGTAACTTCAAGATTAGATTCAATTCACTATGTCATTTTCTTTTAAATAATTAAACCGCAGTTGGTAAATTAAATTCTTTTTTTGTGTCACTATTAATATTTTGTTCTTGAGTAAATAAATTATTTCTTTAACTTCATGACTATAACTTTTCTTGTAGTTAGCACATACTATAGGCAAATTCAACTACTCCTTATAAATAAATACTGAATGGTTAGTCAACTAAGTTACGTCACGACCAGAGGTAAGTGGTCTCGAACTCTACTGCTGACTGCCGAGGATATATTTAATAAATTTCGATTCACTGTCTTAAATAGGGATCTGGCGCTCAACATTATATCCTATTACACTACAAAGGTAAGGTCACACCACAGTGTATTTATTCTTATTATCTTGTTTGTGTTTTTATTAGAACAGTTACATTTGTCACCACATCGTAAGGGCTATTCTTTCACTTATTAAGAAAAGTTACAGTACCAATACGCTCTCAATATTCCTAGTACTGTCTTCTTGGTTTTCTTCTGCAGCTGTTCTCGAAGTAGCACGGTTGGCCGACGTTGAGCTAACTTATTTCTGGCATTCCCCTGTCAAACAATCAAAATAAAGATAAGAGGCTTACAGCAGTCACACATTATGTGTAACATCTGACATGTTATCCTACTCGTATACTACACAGCTTGGACATTCTTAAAATGTCAATTTACGCTCCGTTTTCATACTGGTACTATGATGAATGTATAGATTGAATTGGAGATATGCAACTGTCACACTTGTTTGAACAAACATCACATATTATATTGTAAATTAAGAGGAGGAATGAAACCCTAGTCTCTAGCCTATCTATAGACTACTAGAAATAATGTTCAACACAATCAAACTTCCCAACTCCTGCTGGGTGCAAACTATTGTAATTAAAATTAGTTAAATCGTAATTTTATGTAGATTCTGTTAAAATGACGCTTAATGTTATGATAGATATCGGTTAAATCGATAATCCGACAGCAAAAAGAATTGCCGGGACTGGGGGTTTGAACCTGAGACCTCATGTTTCGCAGACCAAGATGCTATCCACGCAGCCATTACAACCATAGAAATTTAGAGTACAAGACAGTTACTCATTTTCATGTGACGGTAATAATATGGAAGTATTTTTTTATGCTCCATTAATATTTTGCTTTTCTTTTTCGATAATGTTCCTGCGTGGAAATGAGTTTTAAATTAGTCATGAATACGCCTACTTGACAGTAAAGGGAATTCCTATAGTGGTCAATGAAAGGCTAGCCCAGTTCCCGTATAAAACAATCGATATATATTACATTGACCACTGCATTTCCGCAATGTAGGTTAATATCAGAATAGCCATTGTGCAGAAACATAATACCGGCTTTGCCGACTGGTTACAATGTTTCATATTAAAGGATTTAAATACCGATAAGAAGGCTTTTAACATGTGGTTTATGTTTCAATCAGTTGACACCAGAGTTCGCATGAGCGTTTACCGTTCAGTATGGAAGAGTTGAGCAAAGTTACTCGGGGAGTGGATGCCCATCACTTTTATCCAGAGATTGAAAAACAGACTCTTAATAAAACATAATTGTTTTCGGCAAATATGATATACCGGTAATTAATATTTTTACACCAAAGAACGACAACTTGAAGATGATTTATTGTAGAAATATCTGTAATGGCGCCTCCAAACCTTGAAGGTCACAGCCCGTCGCTAGGGGACACGCGTGCACGTCACGTGACGACACAAAGCGAGCAGCAGCATGCATCAATCGTCCAACCAAGACAGTAGGCCATTCGACATGCTTCCTGGTGTGGTTGAAGACTGTGGGGCACCCATTGGGCACACACTTTCCGCAAGTCCAGTCGTTCCTTCATGATGGTGTGCACACTTCCGACGCTCAATCCGACCACGGCGGCTATGGCGTTCACTGTCACTTGGTGGTCTTGGGTAATGAGTGCATCAACCAGCTGGACGTTGGCATCGGTAATGCAGGGGGGGGGGGGGGGTGCCCCAGACCGGGCATCATCGGCTAACGACACCCGTCCTTCCCTGAAGCGCCTGTGCCACGCTCTGAGCCTTGCAAAGGACATGCTGTGTTCGCCGTACACTTGTGACATTCGGCGATGAATGTCCGTTCCCCCTACTCCTTTCGCTGTCAGAAACCGAACAACCCCTCTTTGCTCTTCGTTTGACGCCTCCATGTCACTGTTTGCAATGCGACTGTCAGCGTTGGATGATTGATGCATGCTACTACTCACGTGACGTGCACGCGTGCCCTCTAGCGACGGGCTGTGACCTTCCACGCTCTGGTCGGAACCACACCTCGTTACACACGCCATGATTAGCCGATGTCGTCACTGTTTGCGTATTACAGCCTCCGGCTCGTTACTTTTTGAAAACACCTTATAATAATAAGTACAAGTATATGATTCTTGCTCATCACTCCGAAGAATTACCGCGAGCCTTTTTACACTGGGCAGCGCAGCTCGTCATCGGGCATTGATTCTTATGGATGATATATCTAGTGCTCGGATTTTAGGTGCTAAAAATCGGGAAAATATTTATTTTTAGCCTACTTTTATATTTTGCAAAAATGAGGAAAAAGTAGGCTTATGAGATCGATCCGGGCAAATGTCTGTCCTTCTGTCTCTGTCTGTCTGTCTGTCTGTCTGTCCGTGTGTGTGTGTGTGTCCCTATCAACTCCTAAACGGCTGCAGCAATCGAATCCAAATTTGGTATGAGTCAAGATATATACCTGAATATCTCAAGCCCATATTCGAAAAAATTTTCAGTACTACCAACTGCTGAAAAACCGCAATTGAAATTTGAGCTCCATGTTGGATATCTTGGAAGGCATAGTATGTATGGGAGCTATTCCAAAATTGGCACACATATAGAAAATGATATTTCAGTTTAATTTTCAAGAGGTCATACATGGCAGTGTTGCCAAAATGATTCTAAACCTGCTAATATGTCCAATTTTAAATGCATATAACTTCTACACTATCCATTGGATTTCGACCAAATTTCGTATGAGCTATGTGTACAATAACAGATATGAATATGCTTATTCTTAAGAGCAACCAGGGCTGCCAATTGTTAATAAATGCTGTCTCTCCTTCTTACCCTAATATTAATATATCAGAAAGTATGTAAGCCAAGAGCTTTAAAATTTGCACACGTATAGTACCTGACATTCTAGTTTAATTAGGGGAAACTAATATACGTCAGTGTTGCCAACATGACTCTAAGCCTGCTGATAGGTCCAATTTTAAAATACATGTAACTTCTATACTAACAAATGGATTTCATCCAAAATTGGCACAACAAGAGACCTTAAAATATTTCAGATTATTTCTGACCAACACATGCATGAGATTGTTGCCAACATGATTTTACGCGCGCTGATAGATCCAATGTCTAACTGCATGTAACGTCTATGCTATCCATTAGACTTCAACCAAATTTTGTATTCTGTACCTTAAGAGATGGAACTAACAATATATTCAGCCACAAGGGCTGCCAACCGTAGTACTCTATTAGGCTACATTATACCAGGTATATTTCGAACTAATTAGAAATTTCGATATTACCAACTTGATTTCGTCATTATTCTGGATAGATCTATATAGAATGGCATGAATCTTAAATTTTAAGAAAAGTAGGCTCTTTAGTTCGTCACGGAACTTCTTGTTTATGTATTAAATATTCTTGAAGTATGTGACAAAAAGTTAAAAGAAATATTATTTTGTTTATTTGAGATGGGAAAAGAGATCCAACAGAGGACAATTAGTGCCAATAGTACCTTTTTTGGTCTCAATAACTTATTTAAATCACGCTTAATTTCACAAAACAGCAAGGTTCAGTTATACACGACACTAGTGAAACCGGTTCTGTTATATGGATGCGAGTCATGGGCGACCTCACAAACACTGAAAGAGCGCATGTGTGCTCAGAAAGATATATGGACCTATTTACAATAGGGAAGAAGGAAGATGGGAAAGGAGGACTTGCACCAACGTTTTGGGAAAGCTGATGTGGGTAGGATCATCAGAGAAAGACGACTCCAGTGGATGGCACACATCGTAAGAGCTGTGGAATCTATCCCTAACAGAGTGTTCAATGCTCAGTTGATTGGCAAACGTCCGAGAGGCCGTCCATGGACGAGATGGAAGGATAGGGTGATGAGAACGTTGCAGGAGGTGGAACCAACATCAGTACTGGATGATGCAATGAATAGAGAAAAATGGAACGGCATTTGTAACAAATGCTTGAGATTGTGATCGGGATAATGCCTCCGGTGTGATTGATTAGGATAGTGTTTTGTAATGTTGTATATTTGATGTGTTTGTTATGTTTCTTTGTTTTCTGTCTTGGGCCTTAATGGCCTGATATGTACAGTAAATGACGATGATGATGATTATTTTGTTTATTAATGACAATATAAACAATATGCAGTACTCACGAATGCAATTTATGCTATGTCTCACTGACTGCTGAAGCATTACAATACAAAATGAGATACATCTCCAGGTAGTCCATCACAACTGACCGACGATTATCGCGAAACACTTCTTCTGAAGGCGCGAAACTACGGCAATATGTTTCTTGCTCTTGAGGTGTTCAGCCTTGATTGCTTTCCCACATGGTTAACAGAACAGAAAGCCTCCGTCGGAAGTAAAATTATCCTTAAATTCTGCAACATACTGCTGCAGACGAAAACTTGTAGTTGTTTTTACTTTAGGCACATCACAGTGCCAGAAATGAACAGCATGTGAGTGACACTGGTTCCAGGTAGCTCTAGCACGTAGTGCAATATGGCTATGGACAAGGAAATCCTCGGCTTCAACAGTGAGTGGGACAGGGCGACAAGTTAAGAATAACACAGTTGCAAGCTGACATATGCTCTTCATGAGGATTAGATAGCTCACAGCTTCTTCCCCGTTGAAGTAACACAGAACAAAAATGCAATAAACTGAAAGATCTAGCAAACTGATTTTAAAAAATGTAAATATTAAGTCTTTTTATGTGCTAATAAGTGAAAAGCAGGAATTTATGTATTTATAGGCAAGATGTTTAAAATGTGTATTTACATAAAATATATTTATGTTCAACCCTGACTATTACATGTCAGAAAACTGTACTATAATGAGGCTCATTATAACACTATTTTTTCATTATGAAACAGTTTCTCCCACCAATCAGAGCTCAAGAAACAGTTGTTTGACCAATTAGATAATTAGATGCGCTGAGTTCCACGGCCTTCTAATTTAAATTCCACTGCCTGGCCTAGTGTCATAGTAGGGTAATCGAGGAGGCCATGGTCAAATACAAGGCATTATCTGCGTCTCATGCGCACTGTTCAGTACATAAAACTGGCGAAATCTCGACAGATATTTATGAATATTTATGTTCGAACATAAAATAGTTATAATAATAATTATCGTCGAATATAAACAGTCGTATGCAACTCGCCTATAATGGTAATTAAGACACTCGTATGGAAATTATAAAACTCGCATACGCTCGTTTTATAAACATACTCGTGTCTTAATTATTGCCATTATGGGCTCGTTGCATAATGTTCTATTATTTACCTAAAAATTCGAGCCCTAGTTGTTACACTAGTCAGTCAGTGCGGTCTACTGCACATTGTTGCCAAGTGAACCGCCAATGGAGAACGCTATGAATGAAGTGAGTGCAAATGGAAGTGCAGAGAAACCACAAAAGAAGAAACAAAAGAAGAAACAAAAGAACTTGAAAGAGTGCCAGAATTTAATCGACTCGAGAGATTTATTGTAAAATCTGTTAAAAACAAGCGTTTATTTTTTTTTAATGTCCCCCACAAGTCCAATCCCTCCTCCACGTGGTGGGAGACGGGCAACGGCATGAAGTAGGGGATTGCCTGTAGGGGTGAAGTACAATGGGGACTTTGTGTGCCCCGGGACCGCTGCGGTAGCTGTGAAGGCTCTATGGGAACCCTAAAAAGTGACGGCTGACGGGGCTCTGGTGAAGCTACGATAGGCCTAGCAAGCCAGAAGTGGATTTCATATTTGCTTTCAAAACAGGAACAGGCCTCGGAAAGGACGGATGCAAACGAAGACGTCCCGGATATACTAATGGACTACGAGTTGGTACATTAAACATACAGACACTGACAGGAAAGGTGGAGGAGAATGTAGATGTGATAGAGAGAAGAAAACTGGATATACTGGGCTTGGCAGAAACAAGATGGAAAGGAGAAGGTCGCAGAGAACTGAGGAAAGGGTACCGGTTGTACTGGAGTGGGAACAGTGAAGGAAGGAGCAGCGGAGTAGGAGTAGTTGTGAGAGATGGAATGAAGGAAGAGGTATAGGGAATAAGTGACAGGATCATGAAGATCAGAGTAACTGTAAAGGGAAGAAGCCTGGAGATAGCCCAGGTATATGCCCCTCAAGTTGGATGTACAGCTCAAGAGAAGGAAGACTTTGAGGAGGAGCTACAACAGCAGTTGAATGGTCAGAGCATCATTGTCATGGGAGATTTGAATGCACATGTAGGAAGTGAAAGGCAAGGATATGAAAATGTATTGGGAGCAGAAGGATGGGGTAGCAGGAATGAAGAAGGGAGAAAGTTGCTGTATTTTTGCAAGAGAAACTGTGTAATGGTAGGCAACTCCTGGTTCCGGAAGAAAGAAAGCCACAAGGTAACGTGGTACAGCAGTGATTTAACAAAGAAATCTTTGGTAGATTACATGCTGTACGACTGGGAAATGAAGAGAAGTGTCAGAGATATAAAGGTAATACCATCAGAGGCCTTAGATAGCGACCACAGAATACTTGTAATGAACCTGGGAGTTGTTAAGGATAGCAAGAGGATAGAGTACCAGGAAAGGAGAATCAAAGTATGGAAAACAAGGAAAAGGAAGTCAAGGAAGAATTCCAGAAGATAATAAGGGAAAGGACGCCAACAGACAATCCTAAAAAAGGAGAAGGAATGGAAGCAATTCAAGAACACAATGGTGGAAGCTGCAGTGGCAGTATGTGGAAGAACTAGCAACAGAATGCGGTGTAAAGAGACACCATGGTGGAATGAGAGAGTAAAAGAAGCTGTGGGAAGGAAGAACAAGGCTTTCATAGTGTGGTTCCAGGAAAGAACTGAGCTGGCAAGGGAAGATTATAAGATAAAGAAGAAAGAAGCAAACAAGATTGTCGCAGAGGAGAGGAAGAAGTGGATGGTAAAGTGGACAGAGATGATGGAGGAAGACAGCAGAGGAAATAAGAAAGTACTTTATGGGATGGTCAAAAGTAAGAGAAGAGGTCTGCGAGAGGATGTGGTATGATGGACAAAAACGGAAATGAGGTACACAACAAAGAAACACTCAAGACAGTGTGGAAAGAGTACTTTGAGGATTTGTTGAATCCAAATTGTCATAGGGAGGAAGACAATGTATTGGAAGATGGAGATGACAACACAGGAATGGAAAAGGACCTGAATTGGAGAGAACTGGAGATGGCTATAGACAAGATGAAAGGAGGACGGGCACCGGGTGTGGATGAAGTGAGTGTTGAAATGGTGAAGGCAGCAGGGGAGGTTGGGAAACAGTGGCTGTACCGTGTGATGAGGGTGGTATGGAAGGAGAAAAAGACACCAGAAGATTGGAAGAAAGGATTAATTGTCCCAATATTTAAGAAAGGAAGCAGAAAGGAGTGCAGAAATTACAGGGGAGTCACACTCATACCTCACTGTGCCAAGATATATGAAAAGATATTAGAAAGTAGAATACGAGCCAAAGTGGAGAGAAAATTGAGAGAGGAGCAGTATGGTTTCAGACCTGGGAGATCAACAGTGGATCTCATATTTTCAGTGAGACAGCTCCAGGAACACCACTACGAATTTGGAGAGGATCTGTTGATGGCCTTCCTGGACATCGAAAAGGCCTATGATAGTGTGTGTAGGGAGAAGGTTTGGAAAGCAATGGAAAACATGGGAGTGGAAAAAGGGACTGTAGGCAGAGTGAAGGAGATGTATTGTGGAAGTGTGAGTTGTGTGAAAGTTGGAGGGGAAAGAACAGACTGGTTCAGACAACTGAGTGGCCTGAAACAGGGTAGTGCGCTGTCACCCCTTCTCTTTATTGTGGTTATGGACGAGGTAATGACACGGGTAGCAGGAAAGATAGGAGAAGATAAGATGAAAGCAATGGTGTTTGCAGATGATCTCATGGTCTGGGGAAACAGGGAGGAGGAAATTCAGGAGCAACTGAAGGCTTGGGAAGAAACAGTGGGAGAGTACGGATGGAAGTTCAACATCAGTAAATGTGAGATCCTGTTAACTACCAGGAAGAAGGACAGACCAATGAGTGGGATAACACTTGGAGGTGGACAGCTGAATAAGGTGGAAAGTCTCAAGTACTTGGGAAGTATAGTGGAGAAAAATGGGAGAAATGACAAAGAGATTACGGAACGTGGCAGACAGGCAGAAGCATTTCTGAGAAGCATTAGGAGCTTAGTGTGGAATAAAGATGTCCCACAAAAAAGCAACGAAGTGTTATACAGAAGCTACTATATCCCGATACTGACCTATGCTTCAGAAACGTGGACAATGAAGAAAAGAGACATAAGCAGAATACAGGCAGGTGAAATGAAGTTCCTGCGAAGTGGGATCGGAGTAACAAGAAGAGACAGGGTGAGGAATGAAAAGGTCAAGGAAATGGTGAAAGAGGAGCCCTTGCAAGGTAGGATTGAGACATCAAGACTGAGGTGGTATGGACACTTAAAGAGAATGGATGAGAAGAAGATTCCCAAGAGGATACATGAGATGCAGATGCAGAAGAATCGACCAAGGGGTAGACCAAGAGATAGATGGCTGAAAGGAGTGGAGGAATGTGTCAAGAAAAGAGTCGAGGACTGGACCAGAGTGACAGCGGATAGGTGGTGGGAAGAAAGGACTAAGTGGCGAGGCTTATGTTCCAAACAGACCCAGCCTGGGGCTGGAAACTGTACAAGATGATGATGATGTGTACCAATTCAGCCGGATCTTATGTTATTATAATACCAATAGGCTAAATAGTTATGTGACTTACCTTGAAGTTACTAATTGTTTCTCTTGTGGTTAAGACATCTCATTTGAGTTTCAATCCCTGCTATATCAACCTAAATAGGTCATATTGACCTGTGCAGCTGACACTTGGACCCTGACAAGCAGGCAAGAGAGTAGAATTCAAGCCAGTGAAATGAAATTCCTAAGAAGTATGATAGGGAAGACCAGGAAAGACAGAGTGTCAAATGAAGAAGTTGGGATGGGAAAACTAAATGAGAGAATTGAGAAGAATAAACTAAGGTGGTTTGGACTTGTAAAGAGGATGGACGAAAATAGAATAACAAGACAGATGCTGGAGGCCAAGTGCAAGGGTAAGGCCCATTCTTACAATCTCCGGTAAAATCTTTACTGGCACTTTTACGGCAAGTTTACTGGAACTTGATTCTTACAATACCCGGTTAGCGGCAAACTGACAGTAAAATAAGCCTTAACCGGCAGTGAACTTTACCGGAGGATTCTCCTCCCGTAAACTGCTTTACTGCCAGATTTTCTATTATAATCTCAACGCCAGCTGATTACATACATCGTCAATATGCCTAGAATTATTCGTAATTTCAAGGGTTTCGTAAATGCTGATGCTGTTCTAAGAAGGAGACGAAACGTATATAAGAATCGAAGTGATTATTACTAGGAGTTAGATGATCAAGACCTTTTTAGACTATTTCCTCTTGAGGCCTTTATTTGTCTCATTTGGATATAATTGTCCTTCCATAACTAATATTTCTCTTTATAATCGTAACGTAACAAACAGATTGCGCCAAGAACACTGATCAAGATAAGGAATATAAAATATATATTTATTATTTACTCCCTGACGCAGATCCACTCATGCCAACTATTGAGAGGTACCAATAAATCTGCAAATCGAACCAGAAATATGTACCAACTGTTGAAAATTATGCGCAGATCTGCTAAACTACCGTAAACATTAACCAAAACGTGGTAAGAAGGATCGAATGTTTACCGGGACTTTACTCCGACTGTAAAGCCAACTGTAGGTTAGAGTTTACTGGAGATTGTAAGAACGGGGCTAAGAGAGCAAGGGGATGACCTAAAACAAGGTGGATTGATTCAGTGAAGAACAGCGTGAGAAAAAGAAATCTGGACTGGGACAAGATCGTGGAAGAGGAATGGTGAAAAGAAAGAGGAAGTGCCATAAATACCCCGATCCGGCAGGAGCTGGATAAGGGGAAATGATGTCATAAAAAGTGCATTTTTTGACATTCGCAAGTAATTGAAAAACTTACTGTCGTCTGCGCAAAGCTCATCAAAAAGAATTACCTACACACATCAAAAAAAGTTTTGCATCACCTCGGTTCCAAGAGTTCCGGAACCTTTAAATACAAAGGGAATAGAGATCAACACAAACAACATTTCAGCTCGTTTTATTGCTCATGAGACCCACACATTGCATGTTGTACCATCATACAGATAGACTTTCAGCATTTGTGGTCCAGATTGCAGTACACACCACTACCTCTAATACCCAGTAGCACGTCCTCTTGCATTGATGCATGCCTGTATTCGTCGTGGCATACTATCCACAAGTTCATCAAGACACTGTTGGTCCAAATTGTCCCACTCCTCAACGACAATTCGGCGTAAATCTCTCAGAGTGGTTGGTGGGTCAAGACGTCCATAAACAGCCCTTTTCAACATATCCCAGGCATGTTCGATAGGGTTCATGTCTGGCGAACATGCTGGCCACTGTAGTCGAGCGATGTCGTTATCTTGAAGGAACGCATTCACAAGATGTGCACGATGAGGTCGAGAATTGTCGTCCATGAAGACAAATGCCTCTCCAATATTCTGCCGATATGGGTGCACTATGGGTCGGAGGATGTCATTCAGGTATCGTAAAGCCGTTTCGGAGCCTTCCATGACCACCAGTGGCGTACGTCGGCCCCACATAATGCCACCCCAAAACATCAGGGAACCACCACCTTGCTGCACTCGCTGGACAGTGTGTCTAAGACGTTCAGCCTGACCAGGGTGCCTCCAAACACGTCTCCGACGATTGTCTGGTTGAAGGCATATGCGACACTCATCGGTGAAGAGAACGTGATGCCAATTCTGTGGGGTCCATTCAGCATGTTGTTGGGCCCATCTGTACCGCGCTGCATGGTATCGGGGTTGCAAAGCTGGACCTCGCCATGGACGTCGGGAGTGAAGTTGCGCATCATGCAGCCTATTGCGCACAGTTTGAGTTGAAACACGACGTCCTGTGGCTGAACGAAACGCATTATTCAACATGGTGGCATTGCTGTCAGGGTTCCTCCGAGCGGCAATCCGTAAGTAGCGGTCATCCACTACAGTAGTAGCCCTTGGGCGGCCTGAGCGAGGCCTGTCATCGACAGTTCCTGTATCTCTGTACCTCCTCCATGTCCGAACAACATCGCTTTGGTTCACTCTGAGACGCCTGGAAACTTCCCCTGTTGAGAGCCCTTCTTGACACAAAGTAACAATGCGGACGCGATCGAACTGCGGTATTGACCTTCTAGGCATGGTAGAACTACAGACAACATGAGCAGCGTACCTTCGTCCTGGTGGAATGACTGGAACTGATCGGCTGTCGTACCCCCTCCGTCTAATAGGCCCTGCTCATGCATGGTTGTTTACATCTTTGAGCAGTTTTAGTGACATCTATGAACAGTCAAAGGGACTGTATCTTTGATACAATATACACAGTCAACGTCTATATGCCGGAGATCTGGGAACCGAGGTGATGCAAAACTTTTTTTGATGTGTGTACATTTAAGTCGAGAAATGAGGATTTTTTCTCTCAATAGGTAGGCTACATCTTGTTTATAATTATGTGCATTAAAAATTTGCAATTAATAGGTCTAACCATGGAATAACAATCAATGAAATGAATTAAAGAAAAAAAAAACTACATTAATTAAACAACATGAATACCTATGTCTAATTAATGTAATTTGATAAACTACTGTAGTTAAAAAATAGATTAAAAAGGAAGCATAATTTGATATAATTAAATTTCTTGTTTGCATTTTTATTTTATTACTTGTTTTTATAGGCAAAAACTTCTCGGTCATATTGTATATATAAAAAACGGAATTATTTGCCCACCAATTTTTAGCCTATTTTCAATTTTGAAAAAATAGGCTTATGAGATCACCTTTTGTCCGTGTGTGTGTGTGTCTCTCACCCCCCCCCCCCCCTAATAAAATCTAAACGGCTGGAGCGATTTCAATGAAACTCGGTAAGTTCATAGCACTATTCCGGGATACCCCGACCGTGCCCTTCAAATTTTGTTACGTCTCACCAATCCAACATGGCGGCTGTGCGAAATATTTCACCAGCATTCTATATCTCCGAAACTCACCCTGGATTTTTTACGGTGATAAAGGGAACTACTAGAAGTTCACCTATGTGACTTTTGAAAATCTGTTAACTACAAAACCAACATGGCGGCAAAGCGAATTTGCGACGTTTAATTAGACGTTTCCCGCGATTTAACCAACCAATCGCAATGAAACTTGGTGCAGTATATGTTTTCACAAATTGTAATGCACCGACATCTAACTTCGTTCAATAGTTTACATAACCTCAAGATGGCGGCTGTGCGAAATATTTCAGCGGCATTCTATATCTCTGAAACTATTACTGGTATCACCATGACATTTTGTACGGAGATAAAGGGCACTACTGGAAGTAAATCTATGAGGCTTTCAAAAACCGGTTAACTACAATACGAACATGGCGGCCAAGCAAAGTTGAAAGTTTTAAATAGGCTTTTCTCGCGATTTAATTATTCAAACGCAATGAAACTTCGTACAGGAAATGTTTATACACATTGCAATGCACTGGTATCTAATTTAGTTCAATAGTTGACGTAACCTCGAGATGGCAGGTGTGCGAATTTCGAAAATTAAGTTTTTATTTTTTGTGTTCTAATCATGGGATCGAAATCAACATTTGCATATTGAACATACACAATAATCATCATCTAATAGTACATAACTCTATGGCCTACATATATTAAAATCCAACATGGCGACCATCCGAAATATTTAGTCGGTTCTCAATATCTAGTCTATTAATCTACTACAGCAGTCAAACTGAAATTTTGTAAGTGTATAGAGGCTATGAGCATAAGTTCACCTATGGGACGTTCAATAACCTGGCGAGCACAAATCCAACATGGTGGCTACGCGAAATTTAAATATTCAAATGGACGTTTCTTGCGTTTTAACCATCCGAGCGCAGTGAAACTTGTTACGGTATATGCTTATACAAATTATAATCGACTGGCATCCAATTCATTTAGATTTATTTCATAACCACAAGATGGCGGCTGAGCGAAATGTTAAAATCCCGCTTTTATTTCTTGTGTCTTAATCATGCGATTGAAGTTTGAATAAAACACCTACACAATAATCTCCATGTAATAGTACTTAAATCTAAGGCCTATAATACAAAATCCAACATGGTGACCATCTAAAATATTTAGACGGCTCTCAATATTTACGAATCTATTACAGCAATCAAACTGAAGTATGTTGATAAGGGCAATTAATATTAGTACGTTATATGAAAATAGGCTGTTTAGTTCTTCTCGGAAATACTTGTTTCAAATCTCCCATCGAATTCACATTCTGTCAGTTTCGGCCACTGGCGTGCTAAAATCGCCCACCACTGGGCGAATTCGCCCAGTTTGGAAATCTCTGCTTTAGATTGTCTTGAAAGATAGAATAGGATGTGCATGCATCGTTCTTTTCCTTCGCCGTCTCCTTTTCAATAGTAGCATAAGAAGCATATAGGCTCCTCATCTTTCATCTTCACTAATTAACTTAATAACTCCTCTCATGCACAGCTTAACCACTGCCATCGTAATGTCCAGGCCGTCAGGCAGCGGCCATTACCACGTGATCAGCTGATCGACAGAGTCGGAGATGTAACGGCCATTTGCTTAAGAGGGAGCGAAACTTGCGTCGAGAATCGCCTTTTAATTCCAGAAATGGCCACCTGAGTGGTGAGCGCTATTGTCGCGTATCTGCATTACCGACCATGCTACAGAGTAGAGCGCGTAAGGTGGCAGGTGAGAGAGAGAGAGCGTTTTGGATATAAAGAGACAGAGACACTCACTGCGATGTCGCCAAACTGCTCTTCCCGCAGTGTTGCTAAATGCTATGAAACAAGTCAGTAAGCATTCAACCTCCACTCGGCCGACTTCTCAGTTTTCTTCCCTCAGTCTTTCGGCAGGACTTACGCAACCTCCCCAAGCGGATGTTGTGTTGCTGTCAATCGTCACTTCGTCAGTAATTCTCAACGTCTGCTATTCGGAACGTATTGTTTTTTTTCTTGCAACATAAGATTTCACGTGCGCCCACAATTGGGTTGTACCAAAACTACACAATGTCCACACAGGGCAGCGACGATAGAGAGCGATCTTGGGCCCCACATTTGAGTTCTTTCCGTGAAATCCTAATATTCATGGTTTTTTTTCTTAAAATATATTAAAATTTCAATATTTGGTTATGTGAAATTATAGGGGAAGGGAAGCTATTCAACTTATTGATTTTTCACCAACCAGGCCTTTTGCGGGGACATAACCTCATTTTATATTCATTCGTGAATTTTGTACTTTTAATTTCGTAGCGTGCTTACATTTTCTAAGTTGTCTATAGCACTGTAACGCTTGAAATTTCACCTGCTGCCAATAGACTACAGTATATACCTAGATAAATAACAGTTCTTTAGAAATAACTTGAATTGGACCCAACGTTTTCGCTCTACAACGGCCCAAGAATCACTATTGTTTTAAAGTTTACTCACTTTACCTTTCAAGAGTTTGTTTGGACTTATTTAAAAGACTGATATAGCAATTAAGAAGCCGTGGTTTTCTCTTTCGGGCCCTTCAGTACGCTCGGGTCCCAGGGCTGTAGCCCCATTTGACCCTCCTTCTAGTCGGACCTGTGTCCGCGTTGTCTTGCTATTTCATAAATTTCGTACGTACAATGAGCGGATTTGTGAAGTAACAATTCCACTCGGTTTGTAATGGGTTGTGGGGAATATCATTAGAAGACAACCACTCGATAATGTAAGCCTTTCTGTTATTCGAGGTCGGAGCTTTGTTAATTTGCACTGAGAGAATGCTCACATTGTCCATAATAACTGAATGTGGACGGAGGTCTGGCAGTAATTATTCAGTAAACCTTTGTTTAAAACGAGCGTGTCTGAACGGCAATTGTCAGATTTCTCCGAGTTCGATACAAACCCTCCTTTGGTCGCGTAGATTACTATTGTAATCAAGGTTCATTTGTTTATATCTACGAACATAATACACTAGATTTTGGTACATTCTGTTCAGTACCTTTCCAATAAGTTCTTCCCATTACACTCACCGTGAAATATTACATCAATTGCCACTATATAGCGTGCCAGTGGTGTACCAAATAGTCAATTGTATTCCACGGGACTATTTGCGGAACTACGCTTGAACTCGGCGGGTAAACAAAGCGTTATCCGCATCCGCCCCGCATCCACACGTTTGTTATCCGAATCTACTGGCATTAATATAATATTTTTTATTAGATAAAGCATAACGCATTAAAGCAACACATTTACACATTTGAGAAGAAAGTCGTTCCTTTTGGCTTTGTATGTCAAGTGTTATGTTTAAAATGAATGCTATCCAGCCAGAATTGCAACCCTTTTCAGTTCGGAGTGTTAATTATGCTTAAGGACATAATTTGAATGAGATTAGCTTAAATAATCATCTTACATTTCTCATGAAAATAACATAACGGAAAAAAATATGTCATCTCATAAACATCCGCGTCCTAGTAATGAAATTCAACAAGTTCGGATTGTATTCTAAAAGCCATCCGCAAATTTACTCGAAACGATATCCGCAGCTTATCTGCTATCCGCACAGCCATGCAAACAAAATCTGCAAGGCGAAAAATGTTGCGGAAATCCGCATCCGCGTAGGGCTTTACTCATGAGCGCCCGTAGGGGAGGGGAAAGAAGGGGCCATGGGCCCGGCCTGGAATCCCGAGAATATTTCGACTGTTCATTGTCACACCAGTTTATTTTATAAATTGAGGATACTGATAGTTAACTGATTAAGATGTAGGGATAATTCCACAGTTTTATTTAACTTAGTAATTAGGGATTATTTGAAAATATCTCCAGTTATTTTGAAAATCGGTGAACTGGATTAACATTACTATTTTTATCAACTTCTTGATTTTTAATTTACTGTTCTTAAGAAATGAACATTATGACGATGATTCACAAAAGAAAAAAAACTCCTCCCATTCAAGCCATGAAGATATGTATCCGACGGTTTTAGAGCAGCCAAATAATGAATAACAGGAAGCAAGTAAGAAATAAAACTAAATTGCGGGGCGGAGGTACGTATCAGCTAGTGACAGGTGTAAAGAAATGGAAAATACAACTTGCCTCCCTCCCCCCGGAAAGAAATCCTGCGGGTGCCCATGCTTGTATAGCATTGTATATAACTGGGAAACTGAATATATTAGGGAACACTTAATTGTAGAAAAATACTCATCTGTTCGCAAATATTTCATGTTTTACTCAATACGGGAAACTACCAAATTTCTTTCAAAAGTTAAAATTACATAAGTTTTTCATGTTGTGTGAAAATATTTGGTATTTTATGTATTTGTCATGGAGGAAAGAAAGAGAGGCGTTGCCCAGAGCTCCTGTCAGTGAAGCAAAGCGCTGAGTCCAAAGTGGGCGTAACCTAGTGTTCTGTGACTAGTATGCGGCAGAGCATTGTGCATGGTTATTTCGGAGTTTTTTTTTCTAATAATGACGTGGAGTGCCTATGGTGGTACGAATCGATAAAACAGAACAGAACAGACCAGGAAGCATAAAAATATACACACATCAAAAAAAGTTTTGCATCACCTCGGTTCCAAGAGTTCCGGAACCTTTAAATACAAAGGGAATAGAGATCAACACAAACAACATTTCAGCTCGTTTTATTGCTCATGAGACCCACACATTGCATGTTGTACCATCATACAGCTAGACTTTCAGCATTTGTGGTCCAGATTGCAGTACACACCACTACCTCTAATACCCAGTAGCACGTCCTCTTGCATTGATGCATGCCTGTATTCGTCGTGGCATACTATCCACAAGTTCATCAAGACACTGTTGGTCCAAATTGTCCCACTCCTCAACGACAATTCGGCGTAAATCTCTCAGAGTGGTTGGTGGGTCAAGACGTCCATAAACAGCCCTTTTCAACATATCCCAGGCATGTTCGATAGGGTTCATGTCTGGCGAACATGCTGGCCACTGTAGTCGAGTGATGTCGTTATCTTGAAGGAACGCATTCACAAGATGTGCACGATGAGGTCGAGAATTGTCGTCCATGAAGACAAATGCCTCTCCAATATTCTGCCGATATGGTTGCACTATGGGTCGGAGGATGTCATTCAGGTATCGTAAAGCCGTTTCGGAGCCTTCCATGACCACCAGTGGCGTACGTCGGCCCCACATAATGCCACCCCAAAACATCAGGGAACCACCACCTTGCTGCACTCGCTGGACAGTGTGTCTAAGACGTTCAGCCTGACCAGGGTGCCTCCAAACACGTCTCCGACGATTGTCTGGTTGAAGGCATATGCGACACTCATCGGTGAAGAGAACGTGATGCCAATTCCGTGGGGTCCATTCAGCATGTTGTTGGGCCCATCTGTACCGCGCTGCATGGTGTCGGGGTTGCAAAGCTGGACCTCGCCATGGACGTCGGGAGTGAAGTTGCGCATCATGCAGCCTATTGCGCACAGTTTGAGTTGAAACACGACGTCCTGTGGCTGAACGAAACGCATTATTCAACATGGTGGCATTGCTGTCAGGGTTCCTCCGAGCGGCAATCCGTAAGTAGCGGTCATCCACTACAGTAGTAGCCCTTGGGCGGCCTGAGCGAGGCCTGTCATCGACAGTTCCTGTATCTCTGTACCTCCTCCATGTCCGAACAACATCGCTTTGGTTCACTCTGAGACGCCTGGAAACTTCCCTTGTTGAGAGCCCTTCTTGACACAAAGTAACAATGCGGACGCGATCGAACTGCGGTATTGACCTTCTAGGCATGGTAGAACTACAGACAACATGAGCAGCGTACCTTCGTCCTGGTGGAATGACTGGAACTGATCGGCTGTCGTACCCCCTCCGTCTAATAGGCCCTGCTCATGCATGGTTGTTTACATCTTTGAGCAGTTTTAGTGACATCTATGAACAGTCAAAGGGTCTGTATCTTGGATACAATATACACAGTCAACGTCTATATGCCGGAGATCTGGGAACCGAGGTGATGCAAAACTTTTTTTGATGTGTGTAGTAGGCCTATTATTTACCATACTTGAAAGTTACAATATCAATTGATGCTGAACCGTTGTAAGTTGCATCCATGCAACTCTGTTCCAGGTTGAGTTTATTAATATTTTACTATATCTCAGGACAGGGAAGCATGGAGATCTGCATCAAACCAATCGAAAGACTTAAGACTCAAACAACAAAACATTATATTGCACTTGCCAGCGCAGCGAAGGCATCTCCTTCCGGTTCTTTCCTCTATGGTATTTGTCTATGATTAGTATATTCATCACACTCCATCCTTCTTATAAAATCGAAAATCAAAATTTTAAAACAGAAACAAATAATGAAATACCCATTAATAATTGGTCTACGACTGTAATCCACGCGACTACTGACGTTGCATTTCGAACCGACCGTCCTAACCAAAACTTTCAGTCCTCCGGAAATGTCGCTCATTTTCCAGCACATTGACGTTGTATAGTTTTGACTTACATTAAGCTTCATCAAGGTAATAAATGCAGTAACTTATGTCCCTGATTCACCGATCTCGTACATTACGGTACCGGTACCCTCAAAAATACAGTTCTTGCCGCTATGATGTCACTCCTTTCCAGGAGTAGCTTTTTCTCGTCATGAGTTTCCTCATATTTTTAGTGCTACGCTTATCTTATACTGTAGGTTCATAATTAGTTAAAATATAAGAAACTACCAGAGTATTATTGTAGTACAATACCGTTAAATCACAATAGATATGATTTTTATACAGGGTACTTTTTTCAATCTAGCGACATAGTCGCGCAGCGGCAAAATGCATGCGTAGCCGGGTGACTCATTACGAGAGATATAGCTCTGCTATGTTGCTAGATGGACAGGGGTAGATGACCACGCAGTTCCGCCCCTTAAAAAACAACAATAACGAACTTGCTAGATGGATAAAAAAAGAAGGACCCTGTACTTTTAATTAATGGCCTAAGTGTATGATAAAACATGTTTCACAATAAATTATACTTAAACTCGTTGAATTAGTTACACTGTTTACAGAAGATTAACCTACTAACAGTTCGTTTAAACAACGAAAGTAAACACAGTAGAATCCCATTCAATGAACACAATACATCAGCTGTAAGTCTTGTTCTCAGCGCTAAAAATAACTCGTCACTCTGCCTTACCGACCCATTACGCCTGCGCTCTTGCGGCTAAGTAGCGAACTTCTACGGCAGCGGCATTACGACTGGAAGTGTAAGGCATTAAAAACTGCTTCTTTTATAGAAACACCCAGGAGAAAAGAAAATTTCATCTCTATAGAAGCATTCTTAAACAAATACCCTTTACAACCATGTAACTTTTCATCACTTTTGACATTCACATTGATTTTTAATTTATGAAGTAAAATCGGTGAATAAAAGGCCTTGCCTTATGGGAAAATTGCTTCTCAGTTTCAATGATACAAAATGTTATTATCAATGAAATCTCATTTGAAAAGTTAAATACGAGCTATCGAAGGTATTTATGTGATTTGAAAGTGAAGTTTTGTTTAATTTCAGCCATTGACCTATTTAAAACGTAGATTTTAACTCTCTCTCAATGCTGTAAGCTGAGCCTGTCACGAGCGGCCGGCCGGCTGACTTTAGCGCCCTCTTAAATGTGTGTCGTTTGTTGTGTGCTGTTTATACATTTTAATTAGTGTCCGAGTGAAAAGCAATACTACTACTTACGTCATCCAGAATGAGGATTATTCCGTTTGTTTCCTGAAGCAAATGTTCATTCTGCAGGTAGGTTATTAGCCTATAGGCCTATCTATAAAATGTTTGAGTTGCAGGCATGTTGCATGTTGTGGTTCAGTTAGAACCTTTCGCTTATTTTCGACTAATGCAGGCTTTTTGGATGGTAATACAATATTCTATTTGCTCATTGTAACAATTATTCCTGCCCAGGTCCCTGGCATGCCGAAAAGTTGTTGTGTTACTGGTTTCAAAAGCAACTAGTATGATGGAGATGATTAGGTTTTCTGCCTTGTTTTTTCTTTCCCGCCGACGAAAATTTAAGAAAGCAATGGAAACTTAAAATTCCTAGAAAAGATTTGCGCATTACAGGGAACACAAGAATGGTCTGTGCATTGATTACAGTTAAATATAGGTTACGTTGTGCAGCATGAGCCACGAGTAGATAGTTTAGAATGTGATCTGTTGAATAGCCTAGAATTTATGTAGACATGTAGGCCTATAATAGATAGTTAGGCTACATTAGTTATTAATTTTTCTGTTCTGTAGCTTACTCCATAAGAGGTTAAACTCTAGTGCTGGTATCACAACAGTACCTCAATACTGCATGAAATTATGACACTTAGATTAGGATATTCGGTAAAACTTTTGGAGAGGTATTCCTTTGTATAAAATTTTAAGTAAAACTTTTTTAACTACTGAAATAAACGATTAACATTTTTCTGGTGGTCAAGTAGTACCGCAGTGAATTGGTACATACAATTTTATGCGAAGAAGTGGTTCTTGAACCTTATTTTTCTGACAGGAGGCCAATGGGGACATAGTGTTTTTATACATAATTATGCTTATTGGAAGAAGGGTCAGCAAGGTATATCTGTTATTTTGTACAAAATATATTCATTCGAGAAAGTGCTATGGAGACAGTAGGTTTTCATTTCTTTTCTAGTAGTGTATAACAACAATGTTCTGTTATGGTTTTTCACTTCTTTTATCTGGAATAGGGTGAGATTTGTTTTGTTTTCTTACTGAAGTAGTGGTTTTATTCAGAGAAGGTACTCTGTTAGGTAGCCTTGATTTTTGGGCCTTATATCATACCTTTTTCTGGTAGTCAAGTAGTACCGCAGTGAATTGGTACATACAAATTTATGCGAAGAAGTGGTTCTTGAACCTTATTTTTCTGACAGGAGGGCAAGGGGGACATAGTGTTTTTATACTTAATTATGTTTATTCGAATAATACCCTGTTTTGTGAACGTCATTTATTTTTGTGAGAAGAAATGAGTTGGACAACAGTGATAGCATTAGTTTTTTTTGTGGAATCCTCAGTAAAGTGACATTGACCTTTTGAAATTTAACCATTTTTCTGACAGGCCAAGAGGGATAACGGTTATATTGTACAAGATATACTTATTTGAAGAAAATCCTCATTAAAGTAAGAGTGGCTTTTGGCCCCAATTACTTTGGTTAGTGCATAAATATACAAAAATTCAATAGTATTGTTTAGAGAGGAATAATTTTCATAACTTTGTTTTACTGACTGTTAAGAATGGCAGATTTCTTACTTAGCCTTTTTTCTCATGCATGTCCAGAAGTGAATAGCTAGTATTTTTGTAATGTTATTCCGTTTTACTGGTGAGTAAGGATACTGGCAGTTTTTGTGCGTGAGATCCAGAAAGGAAGTTACCTTCTCTGTTGATTTATTTCTGATAAACAAGGTCTAGAAATGAATATTTCTGTTGCTACCGTATATAATGATTTTTGGGGGCAGTGTGTTCAAGAAGGCAGTAAGGGGTGGGGGGCTGGTTATCCAAAAGAAAGGAAAATAAAATACAGAATTAGCGATGAACATAATTTGGTATCTTATCCTTGCAAGAGAGATTCTGTACTTTTCTCGAATGTTATAACTTAAGCTCAGTTCGAGGGTTTTTCTGGCAGTAGGCACAGAAAGGTGTACCTGTCTATGTATTGTTTCTGTGGGTGCATAGATTTATTTTATTAACAAACTGTTCCTGAAAATTGTTTTGTGTATTGAAATATTCGAATATTTCCTTCCTTCAATCCCGAGTTTAGCCATATGCGATTTATCGACGTTGTGGTACATCTTGAGTAACTGTTTCAATGTCTCTTTTTATTGATATAACATTTACAGGAAGTCAAAATGCTGCAATTTTGCCCTGTATGTGTGCGTCAACGTCCTAGTAAGTACACAGACGATGTCCCATTTTGTTCACTCGTAAAATCCCCGCTACAACGGCAGGATTCAAACTAGCGGAGCGATAATTAGGCCTATTTAGTGGTAACTTATCTAACTGCCAGTGAACTCCAAATAGTATTAAAATTTTCCTATAAATATGAATTTATATTCGCTTTGGAGTGACTGCGTGTGAAATGAGCCGTCTGACTTGCTGCGGCGACTGTACCGACCCTAAGCGTGACGTCACTACAGGAACCTTGCGGCCTGGACATAACGATGGTAGTGGCTTAACTCTTCCTCACAGACAAATGGCTGCCGCACCGGTTGCTGGGCACGACACCGGTCGCGCCACCAGTTACGCGACCTGGCTGCCTCGTATAATAAGGCCCTAGATCAGTGGTTCCCAACCTTTGTAAGCTGACGCCCCCGTTTTCCGATACGGAAGTTCATCCCCCCCCCCCCCCCCCCCCCCATCACACATCGCTTCTATAACCTCTTCGATTGACGGGGAGAATATAGACCTATATAATCTAATAACACTACATAATGGAATAGGCCTATCTATTACTTGCTAACTTCATTTTAGCTCAATACAAAGAACACACTTTTACAACAAATCCTTAAATTAGTCAGTGAGAGGGTTGGCACTGTTTTCTCTTGGTAAGATTCGGTATGTTTGGTTTGATATTTGACAGAGCACAGCGGAGATCACTTGCAACATCAAGCCGACAGCGCTGCTTTGTTTCTATGACACTCGTCGTTAAAAATCCTGACTCGCATAAATATGCCTTTGAAAATGGGACTATGACACCCAATGCAAATTTGGCTGTTACAGGATACACTGCAAGACAGTTTACCCAAAAGTCACCTAGTCCTAATATTTTAGAATCTTCTTTTAGCTTTGATTCACACTTCAAATCTATGGCTTCTTCTTGAAGCTGTGCTGGCAGTGCTTCAATGTCAATGGCAAACGAATTTCTTGTTAACATCCAGGGTCATTCTTCCGACGAGATATCAGGATAGTAGAAGTTGAATTCTTGTGCCAGGGTATCCAAATGTGACTGAATTTGCACCTACGTTTATCACGATCACGTTCATACAAAATGTAATTAAGGCGTTGAAAGGATTAGAAGTTGTTTAACTCAAGCCGGCGTTTCCATAACTGTATTTTTTACATGAAAGCTCTGATGACATGATAAGCAAGCATAATATTGGAGTTTTTGCCTTGGAGCTTTAGGTTAAAACTTTCAAAGCTTCAAAGAAATGCCAACGAGACGATAAAATTGGCATTGATTTTGCTCCTTACAACAAAGCAAATTTCTTATTTCACCTCCAACCTCGCGACTCCACAGAGGTTTGTGCCGACGGTTGGCAATTACCAGTGCTTTTGAACAATTGACTTGGTGCGACAATCACTTGGAGAGATTCGAAAAATGTTTATTATAAAAATTGTAATATTCGAGTTAAAAAACTTAATTCGGAAATCAGTCCACGACCCCCTTGATAAAGCCCCACACCCCCTAGGTTGGGAACTCCTGCCCTAGATCGTAGGTGGGCAATGAGAGAGCGCATCTCCTGGAGCCAGCTTGATGAGCGCGAGCGGAGTCTAGGAGCTGACTGCTGGAACGACAAGATGGCGATATATGCAGTCAAGGCGCGGGCATTGTACCGGGCTGAGTAGGCCTATATTAGGTGTATAGCTGTACGCTAAATATGAATCACGAACAAGCTTAGCACATTTTTATGAGCAGTTTTAGCAAACAGATTTCCTAAACGTGCACAAAATGACTACCAAACTTCTATCAATGTTTGGTTCAACATATCTGTGTGAGAAACTCTTCTCTCTAATGAAGATAAATAAATCTCCACGAAGAGCCACTGTAACTGACGCACATCTCACTCCTGTTCTTCGAATTGCAAGTGCAAGATCGATTGCTCCAAATGTAACCCGTCTGCTTCAGCGAAAGGATACGCACACCTCCTCATCATCTGCAGAATGACAGTTCAGATATAAAAGAACACCTAGGCCTATGTTTTGTTTATGATGAATGATATTTATTCATGTATTTATTTCTGTACTCCTAGAGCAAGTTTTCGTTCCTTGTGTTCTAAACAAGTTGTTAGGTTGGCTTATTGTATGGGTAGTTTCAGGACTATCGGTAGTGGGCAAAGGAGTGTGTACTTATCAGCTGTCAAAGTAATTATTTATGTTTCCTACACAGAACCAAATAAAAGGAATATAATTAAACGTATGTACGTAGCACCATAATCTGATCATCTAATGCATAACAAACAGGGCACAAGTATAAAGCTGTTGTGATACGCCGCTTGTAATGGCAAGCTGTGCAAGGAGCTACAGTATAAGGTTAACTTCGGTGAGAGCGCTTACTTGGCTCTTTCTCCTGCCGGAGCAGGAGGCGTGATTGCAATTTCTAGTTCACTTTTAGCATTGGAGAAGGACACGGCTTCCTAATTGGCTATTCTGACGAAACAAGACTGCACCGGGCGGGGGGCTGTGATTAGTCAGCGAAGTTATAGGGTGGAGCCTATCAACGATGTCGTTCCAGGTTTGAAAAAATTATGTAGAACTCCCGCTGTTCTAACTTCGTATTTTCTAGGTACCCATATAAGTTGTAATGCGCCAAGCAATAGTTGGATGATCATTGTTCCTAGGCCATAAATGTTTCCGTATATTCAAAAGTCAAGAAGAATCATTACCAGAATGTTTTTCGTCGATTACCTCATTCACTGTGTACGAACGCGGAAGTAGCTAATCATCCACTCCCGATCAAGAATTGTATGCACATGGGAGATGGCTCAAAATATTTTATTTCCGACGGCCTGAATGGCATGAAGGGCAACCACGGGGCCGAAAAATGAGCTTGCCATTCACCGCACTTCTTGACTTAAGAAACGGAAACACTTATGGCCTAGGAACAATGATAATGCAACTATTGCTAGGCGCATTACAATTTATGAAGGTACTAAGAAAATACGAAGTTAAAACAGTGGGAGTTCTACATACTTTGTTCAAACTTGGAACGACATCGCTGATAGATTCCATTCTATAACTACGCTGACTAATCACAGCCCTTGCTGCAGTCGTGTTTCGTCAGAACAGCCAATCAAGAAGCCGTATCGCTCTCTAATGCTAAAAGTCAACTAGAACATGCAATCTCGCGAGCGGGAGCGCTGCTCAATGAGCCGAATTGTGCCCATCTCTGCCCTAGATAAACGCGTAACTCTAGAGAGGACGATGTAGCCCATTTGGTGAATGTCACAAAGAAAGGTCACCTCTGTAACCTACCTGAATTATGTCTTTACTGTTGCGATGCTGCTCTCGACAAACAAGCGCTCTCTGGAGACAGATCTCAACTTCTCTGCCACCTTGTATCGCCCGTTACTTCGGACGAGCACGCCGACCTCGACGCCCGTATGGAGGGCGCGTTCCACCAGTTTATTTGTCTTGACAGGTGGCATGCGCAGACTGGTCACGAGGTATTTAGCGATCTGTGACCGCGTGGAGCCGAGTTCTTGGCCCAGGCCCTGTATGGCCGATAACTGGTTGATTCTCGGCACATTGTCCTTCCACACAGGGTTCCACCTTCTACGCCTCACTGACGGACGCCTGGCAGCCATATTGGTTCTGCCGTATCGACGGGCACCCATTGTTAAAGCTACACTTTAAGGCAAGTTGGCGGACCGCGTGGAGAATATGGCGACACACATGGGTCTTGTGATATTTATCCCAACTAACTTTCAACTCTGAAATTTGCTGATGAGATAGTCATCTTGGCCGACACGCCTGAGGATTTGAACGAGTTTTTGAATGGTATGGACTCCATCTTATGGAATGATTACATGATGAAAATTAATAAATGTAAAACAAAAATACTGGAATGCAGCCGAAATAAATCAGAAACCTCTATGGACATCAAATTGGCAGGTGAAAAGCTGAAGGAAGTAGGAGACTTCTGTTACTTAGGAACCAAAATAACCAGTGATGGACGAAGCAAAGAGGATATAAAAAGTAGGTTGGCTCAGGCAAGGAAAGCCTTTATACAAAAAAGGAATCTGTTGACATCGAATATAGATTTAGGTATTAGGAAGTCATTTTTGAAAGCCTTTATCTGGAGCGTGGCGCTCTATGGTAGTGAAACTTGGACTATTGTTGCAGCAGAAAAGAGGAGAATTGATGCATTTGAAATGTGGTGTTACAGGAGAATGATGAAGATCAGATGAGTAGATAGGGTGACAAACGAGGAGGTACTAAGACGAGTGGGAGAGGAGAGATGTTTCTGGCGACTGCTAATGAAGAGAAGAGATAGGTTGGTAGGACACATACTAAGACACCCAGGAATAGCAAGCTTAGTTATGGAAGGAAGGGTTGAGGACAAGAATTGTAGGGGTAGACCAAGGTTAGAATATGTTCAACAGATTGCTTCGGATGTAGGGTGTGGTAGCTATGTAGAGATGAAACGATTAGCTCAAGACAGGGAGGTATGGACAGCTGTATCAAACCAGTCAAAAGACTGAAGACTCAAACAACAACAACAAGTTTCGCCACCGTAGTAACACCCTGGCGAAATGTGAATATTATGTGTCTTCCACGGCCTCCTATTTTACATTTCACTGCGTGTCTAGTCTCATAGTGGGGTATTCGAGGAGGCCATGGTATTCTCTGCGTCCCATGCGCTCTGTTCAGTACATAAAAATGGCGGAATCTCGACAGATATTTATGAATATTTAGGCCTTTGTTCGAACATAAAATAGTTATAATTATCGTCGAACATAAACAGTCGCCTATAATGGTAATTGACACACATACCCTATTAAAGGTATATTAATTGGAAGGACTGACCCATAAATAAAACCCCCAGAGGATTACTACCATTGGAACTACTAAGGAACCTAGAACCTAGAAAGGAAAACACAGTATCCCTTTTTAACGACATCATCTATTAGAATATGTTTTATACATTTCACAACATACATATGTTGTTGTTTGAGTCTTCAGTCTTTTGACTGGTTTGATGCAGGTCTCCATGCCTCCCTGTCCTGAGCTAATCGTTTCATCTCTACATAGCTACCACACCCTACATCTGAGGCAATCTATTTAACATATTCTAACCTTGGTCTACCCCTACAGTTCATGTCCTCGACCCTTCCTCCCATAACTAAGCTTGCTATTCCTGGGTGTCTTAGTATGTGTCCTACCAACCTATCTCTTCTCTTCATTAGCAGTCGCCAGAAACATCTCTCCTCTCCCACTCGTCTTAATACCTCTTTGTTTGTATCTCTATCTACCCATCTGATCTTCATCATTCTCCTGTAACACCACATTTCAAATGCTTCAATTCTCCTCTTTTCTGCTGCACCAATAATCCAAGTTTCACTTCCATAGAGCGCCACGCTCCAGACAAAGGCTTTCAAAAATGACTTCCTAATACCTAAATCTATATTCGATGTCAGCAGATTCCTTTTTTTGTAGAAATGCTTTCTTTGCCTGAGCCAACCTACTTTTTATATCCTCTTTGCTTCGTCCATCACTGGTTATTCTGCTTCCTAAATAACAGAAGTCTCCTACTTCCTTCAGCTTTTCACCTGTCAATTTGATCTCCATAGAGGTTTCTGATTTATTTCGGCTGCATTCCAGTATTTTTGTTTTACATTTATTAATTTTCATCATGAATTCTCTCCGTAAGACGGAGTCCATACCATTCAAAAACTCATTTAAATCCTCAGGCTTGTCGGCCAAGATGACGATGTCATCAGCAAATCTCAGAGTTGAAATTATTTCTCCTTGAATCTTCACTCCCACTTCAAATTTTTCTCTAATTTCCTTCATTGCTTGTTCAATGTAAAGATTGAAAAGTATGGGTGATAAGTTGCAGCCTTGCCTTACACCTTTCTGAATACCAGCTTCTCTCTCATGTCCTTCAACTCGAATTACTGCTGTCTGGTTTCTGTATAGATTGTATATCACCCTCCTATCCCTGTACTTTATTCCAATCGATTTCAAAATGTCAAACAATTTAGTCCAATCAACGTTATCAAAAGCCTTTTCTAAGTCTACAAAAGCCATGAACGTTCTCTTATCTTTCCTTATTCTACCTTCCAAAATCAGCCTAAGACTTAGTACAGCTTCCCTTGTTCCTACATTACTCCTGAAACCAAACTGGTCTTAACCCAACTCCGTTTCTATCTGGCTTTCAATCCTCTTGTAAATTATTCTAGACAGGATCTTTGAAGCATGAGTAACAAGCTGATTGTACGGTAATCTTCACATCTGTCAGCTCCCACTTTCTTTGGTATAGGGATGATGACATTCTTCTTGAAATCAGGGGGTACCTGACCTGTCTCATAAATCCTACACACCAAGTGAAATAACCTGATCAGACCTTCATCTCCTATGCAGCGTAGCAACTCAATCGGTATATCATCTATGCCTGGTGCTTTGTTCCTGCTTAAGTCTTCCAAAGCTCTATCAAATTCTGATCTCAATATTAAATCTCCTTTCGCATCCTCATCAATTTCCTCCTCCCTTTCCATTACATGATTCTCAATATCCTTTCCCTTATACAAACTCTCTATGTAAGCTTTCCATCTCTCAACCTTTTCTTCCCTATCTGTTAGAGGCTTTCCATTTGTGTCCTTAATATTACAGCACTTAGTCTTCTTTTCCCCAAAAGTATCCTTAATCCTTCGATAAGCTGTGTCTACTTTTCCTAATTTCAGACAATTTTCTATACCTGCACATTTCTCTTTCAACCATTCTTCTTTCGCTTCCTTGCACTTCTTGTTAACCTCATTTCTCAGACGTCTGTATTCTGCTTTCCCCTTTTCATCTCTTACATTCTTGTGTTTCCGCCTTTCATCCATCAATTCTAGTATATCCTGAGTGATCCACGGTTTTCTACCTATTCTTTCTTTCCTACCAATGTTTTCTTCTGCGGATTTTGTTATTTCATTCTACAAAAGTGCCCATTCGTCTGCAATTGAAGTTTGTTTAGGGTTTTTCATTAGTCCTTCCTTTATACTCTTCTTGAATCTTTCGTTTACATCCTTCTCTTTCAGTCTGTCTATTGCCCACCTTTTTGGCTTTTGACTTTTCTTCAGTTTCTTCAACTTTAATCTGCATTTCATTACAACCAGATTGTGGTCAGAGTTTATGTCAGCACCAGGATATTTTTTACAATCCAAAATCTGGTTTCGAAACCTCTGCTTGACCATAATGAAGTCGATTTGGTAACGCCCTGTATCTCCTGGTCTCATCCATGTGTATATTCTTCTATTGTGGTTGTTGAATATATATATATATATATATCAAACATGCACATAAATATAATAAAGGTGTAGATTTCACAATGGTACTACCACTTACTTCAAAGGTGTACTTTCAACCCTATGACCATTTGGAATAATATCAGTTTCATTACAAGACTGTATTCTCCGTTATAGATTCGTAGCCTATAACCTTATTACCATTTACTTGCTTCTTAATAATTGCCAACATGAAGATACGTCGATTAGGGCAACCCCTCAAAATCCTAAATAGTCGACCTGGTCTGTAGATTCAATAATTATGTCAAATAATTTTCCACGATGTCATTAAATATCCATCCGAAGTTGGATAATATCATACAAGACAAAAATTCACCGTATCCTGAATATTAAACTTAAAATCAGAATTCACTTCTAGACCAGCATAAAAATCAACTACATTTCTATCATGGCTGCTGCGATCTTCTTCTCTTTACCCAACAGCTGACTGTTAGTGGCCAAGCAACAACAACAAGAACCCATCCAGATGACAATTGCCGAGCGCGCCTAGCAAATAAACTACACCAAATTACTTTACTTTTTTAAAGGAAGTATTTCAGACCCGCAGGTACACGACCAGTGAAAGGGATAGAAAGAATTTACAAACAAAAACCAATGTTAAAAACCCTGTTCACCAAGCCAAATGAACTGCCAACATCACATGAGAAATCACGGGCTGGGCATCGAATATAAACTAACAGAACTTATGACAACGTTATGTACCAAAATAATAGATCACTTTCACTTTACCTTCTCGTAGAACCGAATTGATACTTACAAGTACCACTGTTACAAATATATGAGGCGTGACCAACATAATGTTACGGCTGTGAGTTTGTTTCGTCGCCTCGCCGCGTGAGTCACAGTTGCCCCCGGGCTATGCTCTGCCTCTGTGTGTTACCTGCGCCTTACGCAACAGGGCTACGAGGACAAAAGGGATGGTCCAGAAGTTTCGCGACCCAGCTAGTGATGGATATCTCGAGAAGCCGTGAATCCAGGACGGGTCTAGAAGCATTCATTGAGTCACCAGCCTGCTATATAAGAGCGACCTGGCCAGCGAGAGCGACAGTGTTTTTGAGCGAGTGCGACAACAGTTGGTGACGTGATTTGCGAAACCCAAGAGAGGCTATTGCATGCAGTGAAGTGCTGTGTGAATTGCGAAACCCAGTGATATTCTTTCCGAGCCTGCGGAGCAGTGTGTAGCAGACTCGTAAGTAGTCTAACGGTAGTTCGTGTACTCAAGGGAGTGTACAGGTATTACGGTGAGTGACAGACTGGCTAGACACAGGTCAGCCTAATTAGTGAACGGACAGCTGCTCGAGAGAGTGAAAGGGAAGTGTTCCCAGTCAGAGAGGAACTAGAGTGAGATACTAATTGCTTGTATCTGTTTATTGTGCGGTGTACTGTAACTTGCTAAGACCTGCAATAAAATTACTATTTCTTTAAAAGGACCATTGTTTTGTGCTTCTACCCACCGTAATCTAGTTAATGAAAGTGCCACAAGGGGTGGCACATTACAATAAGATGCCGACCTTTCGAAGATTCCATTAATTAGAATTCGCTAACAAATAAAATAATATTATTAGGAACTTCAAAACAGCTATAATCACTTCGCATTAACCTGCCACATAATTCTTCGGTCACAAGCAATCTTTCAGTTGGTACACACGGCGTATAAGATTTTACTGCATTGCCTTTTACAATTACATATTAATATTCAAAACTATTCCAATGCGTTTTAACTTTAGTAGGCCATAACTCTTCAAGGTTACAGTAAGGAGTAACAACCAAATAGCCTAAGGCTATTGGATTATAGCGGCTACATTTCGCTTGTGTCTTGCCTTCGTGAAAATCTTACACTCCCAATATTACCAATAATAATAAACGTTGTTCTTCTTTTGCGTTTCACAATTACCGATGGCAAGGTTAAACAGCCTCGAGTGTCAGACATAAAAGGTACAAGTCCACGCCAGGGGGAGCAGATATCGGAGAACCAACCGAGAGTCCTAGTACCTCCTGGCCTCTAGCGTCTCAACTAGGTACTAAAATACAAGCACTTGCAAGTCAGATGTTCCTTCCTCAAGACATAACTACAGTGCTCGCTCGGTAATCCGGCAGATATCGGATCAGAGCACTGCCCGATTACCGAAATCGCCGGATTACTGGAAAATATCGAGAAAAACGCAGATATCATTTGAAAATCAGTTTTAATTACATTGTGCTATACAAAGTAAAAAAGTACGAAAATACATCATATAACTCACGATATTCCTTGGAAGTAGACGGCTGGAAATATGCATCAATTGTATTTTGCTTTTTACGGTTGAGATACACTTTGAGAGCTTGTTCCTGAAACCTTCTTAAAACTAAGACATCGTTAGCAGAGATGCCATTTTCCTCCGCCCAGGCAATTGACGTGGCAAACGAGGCGATGGCCGCTCGACCAACACCGTATTCGTTAGCAACACTAGTTAACGTTTCGCCCTTTTCAAGCCACTTTAGGATTGCATGTTATCTAACAAAGATTGAGTTTTATGTTAACGTTTTTTCTGCACGGATGTCACCTTAAACACAACACTACTGTCCTACACTAAGCACCTGAGGGGGGCGTGCGTGAGTCATCGCTCTCGGCGCCAATGCATTGCTTACTCAGACCTAGTCTTGTCGCTGCGTGGGAAACATTGTTCAGTATTGGGGACGCATTATCAAATCAAGTGTTGAGCTCGTAGTCGAATACAAAACGCCGGATTACTGGGAGTGCCGGAGAGCTGAGATGCCGGATTACAGAGGGAGTACTGTACAAGTTTACTTACAGACGAGGCAGATAGAATCGACTCATTAATTAAGATGGAAATTATAAACATACTCGTGTCTTAATTATTGCCATTATAGGCTTGTTGCATAATGTACTACGGTATTAAAAATCATGATTTTAAGTACCTAGGCGTTATTTTTGTAGAGGATGCATCAGTGGTGGATCCAGAGGTTCAACTCGGAGGGGGCACTCTAGGATTTCAGAGTAGTCAGAGAAAGTATGTAAAAAATTACTAAATTTGTGTTTAATCTACACACACTACACATAACATTCAACCACCAGATTTCATAATTCTACAAGAAATTCATTATATTAAAATGGTTTATTGGTTTCAGTTTCAATAACACAAGTCATTGTCATTATGTAAAAAAAAAAACTTTTAATTATACAGAATATGTACATTTCCACATTTCAATGCATTTTACACAGTCTAATATGTATTAAAACATTTGCAATCATAGTGACTATGTGAAGACAATATACAAGTCTACTACACAAAATAATGTTACAAAATATGTACATAGTACCAACACTGTCAGTCATTGAGTCACTACTAGTGACATAAATATAAATGCAAAAAACAATTGTATTGAATACTGACTGGGATTCTATTTGGTGACTATCCTAGGCAAAATACATGCCTATTACAAAATGAGATCCAGGGCGATCCTTCGTTTACCCCCCTTAGAGAAACGCTCTACAACTTTTTCAACGTCAACATTTATATCACGGTGAACAAATAACAGACACAGACACAAAATGTCATTCGCGTTCGTAGCCATGATTTGACAAGTTGCAGGCTGCTGAATGATCTCTCTGCACTTACAACGCTGTCGATGTAGCGATTATATTAACAGTGTTGCCATTGCATACTATATGATAACAAACATTGACCATATTCATGAATGCAGGCAATACAGCAAAGATTTTACTTGCAGTGCAGTTTGCAGAAACAATAATTTTTATCGGCAATATCAATGTAGCAGACAACTGGTTTTTCGGGGGGGGGGGCACTTGCCCCTGGTGCCCCCCTCTGGATCCGCCACTGGGATGCATCATACCAGGCGGAGATAAAAGCGAGGATCTTCGCCGGAACCGCTCCAGCTACAGTCTCAGTCATCTTCTGAAGTCCCGCAGCCTATCGAGAAGTTCAAACTCCAACTACACAAGAGAGTAATTCAGCCTGTAGTGCTGTATAGAAGCGAGACCTGAATAATCTCCTTGTTTTTGAGCGGAAAGTTTTGAGGAAGATCTTTGGTCCCAATCAAGACGAGGACACTGGTGAATGGCGTATTCAGTACAACCGAGAGCTGGATGCCTTGTATAAGACCCCAAACATCGTAGGAGTAATGAGAGTTACTGCAACGTGTACGGTCTTCCTCCACTTAGCAGTCGGCGCACAGTGGGTGACGTGAGATTCCTTTGGAAGCTGGTAAATGGCGGAATTGACTCTAATCAGTTGCTAGCTTACTTGGGGTTTCACGTCCCTCAGAGAACCACCAGACGGAAGCACACGTTCGATGGGGTCAGATCGAGAATTAATGTGCACAGAAATTCATGTCTGATCCGGTTGCAGTCAACATACAGCTTGATGGAGAGTAAAAGTCCTCCGATATTCACTTTGACTCTCTGTCAACTGTTATGAAAAATATCTCAAGTGGCCTGTAAAATAGTGTATGCATATTGTGTTATTTTCTATTTGCGTTGATTGATTGAACATGTGGTTGAATGAATGGTTGATTGATTTTTTGATTGAATGTATGAGCGACTGAAGAAATGTATTTTTTGTTTGCTGTTATCTAGATCCTCGATTGTCACTCTTGTATTACTTTCCCCAGTTTCTGAACTTTTTCTTCTTATCTTTTATTTTATGTTTTTGCCTTTTTCCGTTTACTGTAGATAGTTTTTTTTCTGTAATAATTATTGTAATGTTTCTTGTACAAAGGGATTGTATGAATGAATGCTAGAGATAGGATGTTTGAGTGCGAGTCTGTATGGTTGTGGTTGCTGATCTCAGGGGGTACTGCCCCCCGGGCTCTATAATAGATTAGTGTATTTCTATTTTTGATGTGTAACATCTTTCCGCTCGGTTGCTGGATAGTTTTGTGGGAGTGATTTTGAAAATTGGGGACGGAAGTGAATCGGGCGGAAGTGGATCGGACGGAAGTGAAGACGCACTGCCAGCTGGATGTACAATTGAAAATGTGTGTGTTGGAAACAAGGCAGTGTGTGCTCTGTAGCGCGAGAAAGTTATGGCAATACAGTAGGCAGTGCATTTAGCAGGCACTGGTTTGACGAGCACAGTGGCAAATGTTTCACCGACTTTCATTTGTCATTGAGCAGTTTATGAAGCTTCACGTTCAAGGTTGAATATCACATGGGGTAGGACAAAGACGACAAATTACATTTAAGTAAGCGGCATTATTGTCAAGCTGTGGGTGAGTAGTCAAATATTAAATGCATAACATAATGTTGTTATATGAGTGGAATAAAAGCTCTATTTTAATCATATGTGAGACTACTGTCGACCAAAATATTATGTGCACTCGAGTTTGAAAGTTGTTTGTGAAGTAACTAATAGGCCTATATAAAATCCAATACCATCATCATTTTCGTCATTCTATTTTACGTTAGTTCATGTAGGTTTGGCATTTTTAATTTATATTTTAATATTTTTATCGCAGTTGGAACACAAAACGAGCCCGTTTTTGAGCGTGTTTCAACCATGCGTCAACTTTAGGAATCCGTTTCTCAAAACCCCGTCATCAGATCGCATTCAAATTTTAACATAGTATACATTAGAATGTTTTATAACTAGTTTATAAATTTCAAAATTTTGCGTGTCCAAGAAACAAAGTTGTTATGATTTTTGTAAGGTAACTTTTTCTCGGCTCGTGGTGGTTGGAAAATTGCGTTCTTAGTGGCGTTGTAATCCTTATATAACAAAGGGCTATGCTGTATGACTGTGAAATACGTAAATGAATGCACTACTTTTATATCGGTTTGTATTTGTACGTGATAAAATGACCTGGCTTTGCTGCTAGCCGATGCGGTGAAAGTTGTACAGCGTTGCCGTGACGGCTGACATCCGCGTGGCATGCCTTGCCTCGCTCGAAATTGCATGGGAAGATTCCTTCAGTATTTACGATGAACTTTTGATTATCTTCATTAATTCAAGCAAATGTGATTAAGAGGTCATGAAAAACATTTTCTATCAGCTTTTCTCATGAGGGGTTTGGGCCTCCAATAGCAGCTATACGTAATTAAAAAAAAAAGGTTATTTTAGTTTTCTATTTTTTCTTTATATGCGTTTGTCTACTTACAATTATACATTGGTTCAAGTTATTTTGCAATTCATCACCAAAAATATCGTCATCAATTTTTAATGAATCGGAATCGTCAAGATTAATTACAACTTGTACTTCAATATCATCCGGAATGCGGTCTTTTTCCCAATATTTATTTTTCAATTTGTATGGCATATATTACACATTTTTCCAGATCTCAGGCGTTACGGAACGTAAGGTTTCTTGTCATAGGTCTCTTGCCACATTTCTGCTTTTTGCCTTGCCTTCTGTATTTGCGAGATTACCTATTCCTATAGTAAAATTTTACAGATTTTCTTGGCGGCTGGCTATTTAAAGCATCGACGTGTTTCTGGGCAACTGCGTGTTACTGTCGACCAATATATTATGACAACTTGAGTTTGGTGGTTGTTTATGAAATAGCCAATAAGCGTACAGATAATCCAATAACACTATCATTTTCCTACTTCTGTGTAACGTTAGGTCAATAAAATAATAATAACAATAATAATAATAAAAAGTGACAGTCAGTCTGAAAGACTGGACTTTATATAATTTTAAATGCTACAAATGCTGAAAAATGCTAGAAAGGCTGGAGGCTTCTTGCTTCGCTCGAAGCCAAAGACTCTTGACATGTTAGATGATCAAGAAACAAACAGAACGCTAGAAAGTTACAAGTCATGAGGGAGCTGGAGCGCGCGGTGAAAGGAGGGGGCTGGCTGGATGACATCATGCTCGCCGTGTCGTTGCCGTCTCGTAACTCCAGAGCTCAGAAGTGAACTCAGTACACATGCACCAAGTGGTACTATGACGTCGCACAGCTCAGTACATTCTCGGTACATTTCGTGACGTCACCGTAACGTAACGACGGAGTCGATTCGATCATTTAAAATGATAAAACCAAACCCCGTAGCACTACAGCCCATGAAAGGCCTAGGCCTACCAAGGGACCGCTGCCCAGCCATTTGGCCTGCAGATTATGGGGTGACGCGTGGTCAGCACGTCGGGCCCCCTCAGCCCTTAATCTGGGTCTCCGTGACCAGTGCGCTGCCTCACTGTCAGACAGCTACTCAATTGTCCTCACGAGGCTGAGTGCACCCTTACTAGCCCTCACGTCAGTTTCTAAAATCTTAGGGAGCCGAGATTCGAACTCAGGGCCTCCGGGTGTGAGGCAAACGCATTACCCCAACACCACGGGGTCCGGAAATTATAATATTGGTTTCACATCCCTTCTAAGTATTGTGGCTTTTAGAGACGCAGAGTTGCCTGAATTTTGCCCTGAAGGAAATCTTGAATCTATCATTAAATCTAGCAGACAGACAATCGTAAATACTGAAGGAATCTGCCCATGTAATTTCGAGCGAGGCAAGGCATGCCACGCGGATGTCAGCCGTCACGGCAACGCTGTACAACTTTCACCGCATCGGCTAGCAGCTGAGCCAGGTCATTTTATCACGTACAAATACAAACCGATATAAAATTAGTGCATTCATTTGCGTATTTCACAGTCATACAGCATAGCCCTTTGTTATATAAGGATTACAACGCCACTAAGAACGCAATTTTCCAACCACCACGAGCCGAGAAAAAGTTACCTTACAAAAATCATAACAACTTTGTTTCTTGGAAACGCAAAATTTTGAAATGTATAAACTAGTTATAAAACATTCTAATGTATACTATGTTAAAATTTGGATGCGATCTGATGACGGGATTTTGAGAAACTGATTCTTAAATTTGACGCATGGTTAAAAACGCTCAAATACGGGCTCTTTTTGTGTTCAAACTGCCATAAAAAATATTAAAATATAAATTAAAAATGCCAAACCTGCTTGAACTAACGTAAAATAGAACGACAAAAATGATGATGGTATTGGATTTTATGTAGGCCTATTGGTTACTTCACAAACTTCCTTCAAACTCGAGTGCACATAATATTTTGGTCGACAGTAGGTTATTTCATGATTGTAGGAAGCCATGTTTTGGTTGTTTACGACGAACTGTTTGAGAGACTTGAGAATAATGAATGTTATAGTTACTGAGGAATGTGCTCACAGTATTTGAGAGTACTGTCGACGTTGTGTGTCGCTTTGTTATTATGAATTATTAATGTAAAAGGAAGGAAGCTTGTAGTTTTGCGTGTCCTTGAATCTGACGATCATGATCCACGGTACCTCCCTTTTACGTGGAATGCGAACCACAGGACATGGCATTTCAATTCGAAAATTTCACATGTATTGACCGGGAATCAAACCCGGTCTACCTTGGTGAGAGACTAACAGCTTGACCGCTGCGCCACAAATGTGACAGTAGCATATCTCCAATTCAATCTATACATTCATCATAGTACCAGTATGAAAATGGAGTGTAAATTAACATTTTAAGAATGTTCAAGCTGTGTAGTATACGAGTAGGATGTTGTCATGTGCGACTACTGGAAGGCTCGTATCTTTTCTTGTACGTCTTTGCTGTTTTTGTTTTGTTTATAATTGTAAATTTTATTGTTAATTATTATATTGTTACTAGTGGGGTCTATCTGTCTGACAATAAAGAATACATACATACATACATACATACATACATACATACATACATACATAGAAACATGGGCAGGCCATGCCACTAGTATGGACACATGTCAATGGCCTCTGAAACTGCTCAAGTTGGTTCCTCAAGGAAGATGACCACTGGGTAGGTCAAGGAAAAGATGGAAGGACGGAATCCGTGAAAACCTGCGACAGATTGGAATAGAGGATGACTGAAAACAGAATCCAGTGGAGGAGAACCTTTGTAGCAGCGCGCGGTCCCCAGGACCTCATCGCGTAAAGGAAGTAGTAAGTTGCGAATGGACTCAGATGGATCACGCAGTACTTTTATGATTCGCCTTTCTGATCTTCCACATGGCTCTCATCCGAGATTATTACAAGTCCATATGTTACTACTTTTAGCTTGAATAACTTCATTGCTGTTTTATCGTTTCAAATGACTTCGTCGTTATGCTTTGGGTCTAACGTTACGCGGGACGGAGACGGAGACTGTGACGTCATGCAGCCGCGCGGGAAGCCTAAATTATTGGTTAATGGAGTCTGTTGAAAGAGTCCTGGGGCGTCGAGTGACCTGGGGTGTCGAGCGAAGCGAAAAGAATACAGGGTGACTCCTAAAGAGGTGTACAAGATGCCAGATAAGAATACAGGGGGACTCCTAAAGAGGTGCACAAGATGTCAGACAAGAATACGGGGTGACTAATAAAGAGGTGCACAAGATGTCAGAAAATAATACAGGGTAACTCCTAAAGAGGTGCACAAGATGCCAGATAAAAATACATGGTGCCTCCTAAAGAGGTGTGCAGGATGTCAGAGCAAAATACAGGGTGACACTTAACGAGGTGTACAGTATGTTAGATTCAATCAAATATAGGGTGACCCTTAAAGAGGTTTGAAAGATATCAGATTCAAATAATGGGTGACCCTTAAAGAGTTGTAAAAGATGTCAGACTCAAATACAGGGTGACCCTTAAAGAGGTGCCCGCGCGGGAAGCCTAAGTTAATGGGTAATGGAGTCTGTTGAAAGAGTCCTGGGGCTCTGAGCCTTTCTAACATGTGTAGCATTTGTAGCATGCGTCATTTGAAATGATATAACGTTTTGTCTTTCAGACTGACTGTAGTTTTTTAAGAATATCTGGTTGATTTGTGCATTATCACTTATTGCTATTGTGGCCGCTGGGGCTCTTTCTCTTATATGTGCGGAGAAAACGTTTCCGCGGGTCAGGAATGTCATCCACAGGTATTTGAACTTATGTACTATGTTTAGTTTTCTGCCGTTGCACATGATCCCTTCATGTTCTGATAGCCTTCCTCCTCTCCTAAAGATCATTGTGGCAGTTTTATCCTCATTTAGGTTCAGGTCATTTTGTTTTGACCATACTGTTAGTCCGTTGAAAGCTTACTAAAGGCTGTCTTGGTGTTGTGATACCAGCACCATGTCGTCAGCGTACATGCAGATTTTTACACGGTCCTTACTGATTGCTTGGACGACATCATGAGTTGCCACATTAAATAGCAGAGGGCTAATCGAGTCTCCTTGCAGTACGCCTATTGTCTGTAGGATGGGACTTGGTATGCTGACGTTATCACAAATCTTAACGTAGGATAGGATGCCCTTCAGCAGTCCTACCAATTTCTGTTTTCAAAAATTGAAATATTGTTTGTGACATCTTTCAATATTCCCGCTCCGTCTCGTAGAGTTTCATTAGTTTTACGATTGGTAACAGCAATAAAACTAGCCTTGAAAATGGCGCCTTTAACTGAGGTGGTACGAAACGGAGAGCAAACGCGATCGAAGCAGGCAGGCAAGCAGCAATGCTGGAAGGGCTGCCTATCTTTTGGCGGAAAACCAGGGCATCACAGATATTCATAGGCGCTTGCAGAATGTCTACGGAGACCAGTTGGTCCAACTGTTCAGCAGTGGCGTATACAGGTCCGAAGATCTGGGCTACCACTGAACTTAATATTACACAAAACATGCTTTTGAACTGCCGTGCGAAAAGAGTTCAAATTTGAAAACCCTTCATTTGACCATACATTCACTTCACGACTAAATAACAAACACGGCCAGTTAGATAGTTATTGTTGTTTTAAGGGGCGGAACTACGAGGTCATCGGCCAGCAATACAATTTAGACAGTTTAGAACTGCCAGATAACATACTCCACCTAGCATATGCAGATGATGTGAAATGACGTGTATACATTGGCACACAATTGCAGTTCAGGTGTAGGCCTTGTCATATGTTTAATATGAACTTTCTCACTGTATGGACGACGGCTGAAAGGAACTTCTAACAAACTCTCTATTATACAGTCATTGGCATTTAAAGCCCTCGCAGGTGTTTGTTCTATAATCTTCTTACAAAATCGCAACTGGTACAGTTAAAACAAAACACTACATAACTATTCTTCAGCATACACCCACTTAAATAAATCACACATCGAAACTACTACAACTTCTAAAACATATTCACATTTATGCGCGCGATAATGTATATTTATTGTAGGCTATTTGTTGCTTTAAAGGCTTTTAACTTCAAAGAAACCGCTGTCTGTAGCAGCAACTCGCTCGCTATGAGCGCTGTGCCTGCACGGAACAAGGGTGGATGTGGAGAGCAGCGTAAGGCTGCCGCTTTCTTGGTCGGTTTCTCCTGTGTTGCCGCGTTGACTACCACTAACCATTATTTCTTTCGATAAAGAAGAATCTGCATGAAAGTCACGATTGTTTGAATGCTTTGTTGAAACTGTAATAAAGTATGCGGTATGCGCGGCAGTATTAAAGGTGCCGGGACGTTTTCAATAGACCGGAAAGCGCTTAGTTGAATGGCTTTTTAGTCCACGCGTGGCGAAGAGAGTTCCACGGTCTTTAATAGTTGTAGATCTTCCTGTATTCAATAACATACATTCTTATCTAGATTTGGTAATGTCACACAAATAAACATAACACTGACCTCAGAAAGCACACAGGAACAAAGGGGGGAGAAAGAAAAAAACAGTTTCGTCCAGTTAACACCCGGGTTAGTCGACCAAAACTGGTGCCAGAGTGAACACGTAACTACTCGAAGTTCCAGTTAGGGAGACAACCGGATAAGTATCAGCCTGTATTATTACAGTATAACCATAGTTGATTTTGTATAAACTTATAATCATCCCGAAGGGGGATGACCGTTGCTCACGTCCGCAGGAGGTACCTATAAATTGCCCTGCACGTGTCCCCTGGGTGGTGCTAAGCGAGCAACAACGACATACGGTGAAACTGAACAAATTACAATGTCTCAAACTCTTCGTTATAACGGTTCTTTTCAGAACCACCAAGCCATAGACATTGGACCTTCCGTCCGCATTCTCCAACTAAATATTGAAGGCCTAAGTTCTGCCAAGTGTGACTACCTCCACAAACAGCTTAATAGCCTCAACATTGATATAGTCAACATTCAGGAGACACACACAAAAGATGAACAGGACCTTGCTAGAAGAGGACAAATACCGGGCTATACATTAGTTGAAGCCATCCATCACCAACAGTATGGAATTGCCACTTACGCCAAATCTGGCCTGACTGGAGTACAAGTTGTTGAATCGAGTGACAAAGATCTTATCTTCTCTATAGTAGTAAAAATTAATGACCTAATCGTCGTTAATGTGTACAAGCCTCCTTGCATCAGATGGGCTTCGAAAGTTTTGCCCACATTCAACCATCCCTGCATCTATACTGGGGATTTTAATAGCCACCACACAAACTGGCGGTATGACACAGTAGATGATGATGGCGAGGTACTAACTCAATGGGCAGAAATATCCGATCTGCATCTAGTTTTTGACGCGAAAGACAAAGGCTCCTTCCATTCTGCTCGTTGGGGAAGAGACTACAATCCCGACCTAACATTTGTGTCCAAGGATTGTCTTGATCAGCCTCTTAACACTGCACGTGAAATACTGTCTAACTTCCCAAACAGCCAACACCGACCAGTTCTTCTGGAAACTGGCACGAAGATACCCCTGGTGAACTCAGTACCTCTACCCAGGTGGAATTTCAACCGTGCAAATTGGGACAAATTCTCTGAAGATCTTGATCGGAAGCTATTTGATTCAAAACTAGAGCCAATTGCCAATAACTATGATGACTTCGTTAACCTAGTAATTTCAGCTGCTAAATTAAACATCCCTAGAGGTTTCAGAAAAGACTTATGTGCCAGGCTGGAACCCTGAAAGCGAGGCGCTATACGAAGAATATCTAACAACAGGCAATCATGAAGTTGGTTCGAAGCTGCTACAATCACTAGAGAAGAATAGGAAACAAAAGTGGGAAGAAACAGTGAAAAACATGGACTTCGCGAAATCGAGCAGAAAGGCTTGGAGAGTCTTAAATCGTCTTACTGGAAAACATGTCTCCAAAAAGCAGTATACTAACTTGAGCCCAGATGCCATTGCAAATAGAATGGTGGACATTACACGATCCAAAAGAGATAAATGTCACACGAAAACAGTGAAACAAAAGCTCACCGAACTCAAACGTAGAACTCAGAAGAATGAGAAACTGTCTAGGCCATTTTCTGTTCAGGAAGTTGAAACCGCTATCAAGATGTTGAAAACTGGTAAAGCTGCTGGTCCAGATGGCATCTATAATGAATTCCTGCGAAACATGGGTCCACATAGCATCAGCTGGCTTACTTCACTTTTTACTTTCATCCTTCAGACTAACAACCTACCAAAGCAGTTTAAACGGTCAAAGGTGATCGCTCTTGTTAAACCTGGCAAGTCGGAGTAGAGACCTGAAAACTACCGTCCAATAGCACTTCTTAGCTGCATTTATAAACTTTTAAAACGAGTCCTTCTTGCCAGGATAGCACCACTCATTGAAGCTGTAACCCCACCAGAACAAGCTGGATTCAGGAAAAACCGAAGCTGTACTGATAAAGTGTTGGCCCTCACCACTCACATCGAAGCAGGGTTTCAAAATAAGCTAAAATCAACAGCTGTCTTTATCGACCTGACTAGCGCATATGATACTGTCTGGCGAAATGGACTGATCCTCAAAGTGCTGGAAGCTATCCCCTGTTTGGAAATTGCAAATCTTATCTCTTACATGCTTTGTGAAAGAGAGTTCGTAGTATTTCTAGATGATGCTAAAAGTCGCAAAAGGAAACGAAATAATGGTCTACCCCAAGGATCAGTTTTGGCCCCAGTTCTATTCAATCTGTACATTCATCACTTGCCACCAACAACAGCTACTAAGTTTATTTACGCAGATGACATTGCACTGGTAGCTCAAAGCAGAACTTTTGAAGATGCAGAAGGCACTCTTACAACCGATCTGGAGAAAATGTCAACATTCCTCAAGTCCTGGCGACTGATCCCAAGTATGTCTAAGACAGAGGTTTCATGCTTCCATCTTGCCAACCGACTAGCAAACTACAAGCCAAATGTTGTATTTCGTGGTGAAAAACTGAAATACAACCCATTCCCGAAATACCTAAGTGTCACGCTGGACCGAACTCTGAGCTACAAAGAACACCTCACCAAGCTCTCTCACAAAATTTCCACCAGAAATAACATCCTGCACAAGCTTTGCGGTAGTTCATGGGGAGCCACGGCGGACTGCTTAAGATTAACGGGTATCAGTCTAGTCTATTCTGCAGCGGAATACTGTGCTCCAGTATGGTTGGAAAGTGCACATGTGCATAAAGTGGATACCAAGCTGAATGACACTATGCGTTGCATAACCGGCACCATAAAATCAACCCCTCGCCACTGGCTACCAGTACTCAGCCACATTCAACCACCTCACCTGAGGAGGAAGGAAGCTCTGATCAGAGAAGCAAAGAAGATCTATGCTTCTCCCTCATTACCAATACACCAGGAATTCTGCCACCCACCACCGAAGCGACTTCATTCGAGGAGACCAACCAGTTTATTGGCCGACCAACTTCTGGCAAATCGATTCAACCTAAACCAATGCTGGCAGGACGAATGGTCAAACTCAACATCTGGAACTAGTGCCCAGGAGATCAACCCAACGGTGAAAATACAAGGATTTGACCTTCCTAGAAAATTATGGTGTCGCCTCAATAGACTGAGAACCAGGCACGGCCGTTGCAATTACCTATGCCATAAGTGGGGTTGGATAGATTCCCCATTGTGTCAATGCAATGAGGAGGAACAGACCATGGACCATATCATCCAGCGCTGCCCTCTACACGCCTACTCCGGGAGCCCTAGCGATCTGTTTCATCTTCGAGAATGTACTGTGGAATGGCTCCAAAACTTGAACTTGGATTTGTGATTTGTTTTTATGTAATTCACCATACGATTAAATAAAATAAATCATCCCGAACAGACAAACTCCGGATTTTTTACACCATTTTATCATTTCACCTAACATTAGATATACTACATTTAGCATACACTGACAGTTGCATTACCAATACTGTAACTAAATAATTATACATATTGTAAATATTTTTCACCTGTATTTTCAAACATAGATGTTATAGCCTAAGTGTAATGGATCTGATGATGATCGCTTGACGATCGAAACTGGTCATCCTAGTGTTCATGGGTTGGTTTTTTTAGTTTTGGCACCTTAGTTATAACTGGATTAATAACTCACTTAGATGGTTCCAAGTTTCACAGGCCCTCGATGTAGTCCCCACCGTTGCGTACAACGTGTTTCCAGCGATGTGGAAGTCGTTGGATCCCGTTGGCACTGCCCAAACTATTGATGGTACGAAGAGAGCGCTCGGCAGCCTGCTTAACGTCTTCAATGGTACGGAAACGCTCCCCGTGCATTGTCATCTTCATATTCGGGATGAGATCATAGTCGCAGGGACTGATGTCGGGAGAATATGGGGGAGGGGGTGATAGAGGACCTCCCAGCCCCAGCGATCCAACAATGCCGACACAACGCCTGCTGTGTGTGCCCTAGCATTGTCATGCAGAACGATGGGCGGTGTAACCATGTGGTGGCGCCGTTTCCTTCTCAGAGCTCCTCGGAGATGGTCTTGCAGAAACGAACAATAGTACGCCGCATTAACGGTTTGCCCTCGGGGAACAGTATGGCAGCGCTTCCGTACCATTGAAGACGTTAAGCAGGCTGCCGAGCGCTCTCTTCGTACCATCAATAGATTGGGCAGTGCCAACGGGATCCAACGACTTCCGCATCGCTGGGAACACGTTGTACGCAACGGTGGGGACTACATCGAGGGCCTGTGAAACTTGGAACCATCTAAGTGAGTTATTAATCCAGTTATAACTAAGGTGCCAAAACTAAGAAACCAGCCCATGTATTTATTAATCCCATGTAATTTATTTCAGGGTGAGGGCATAACCCAGCTCTTTTTGGCTACATTCGTGTTGACCGACTGAAAAGCACCAAACTTTTGTTGCTGTAATAAAGTGTTATTTATTGTTAATGTAATTTTCTTGGGCCCCGGTAACCTTGCCTCAGCATTGAGCGGTGTCACATGTTGCAGGCGTCATGACGGAGCCCTGTCAAGTGTACCGCCGTCGCTGGCTCATGCTGGCCCTGTTCGTCCTCACGTCCAGTGCCAACGCCAGCCATTGGCTGCAGTACTCCATCATCACCAACATCATGACGAGGTTCTATGGAGTGAGCAGTCTCGCCATCAACTGGACCTCCATGGTGTACATGGCGGTCTACATCCCTCTGGTGTTCCCCGCCTCCTGGCTTCTTGACCGCAAGGTAAGCACTGTAGACCGCCAGGCTCACAACTAGTGGGACGTGGGTTGGTGACCACGGGACCCCAGCTGAGTCCGGCATTGCTTCCACTTACTAGTGCCGGGCTCCTCTCTGTCTTCTGTCCTGTCGACCTCTCTTGGTCAACTCTTGTTCTCTTCCGACCCAGACGGTATTAGGGTATCCGAGGCCTCGGGAGTCTTTCACTTTCCCGCCTTCATTGGCCCTTGTCTCATCTTTCCTGATCCCTCATTCTTCGTGGGATCAGCCTTCTGTTCATTATAGTTCCTTTTCTCGTCAAGATTCCTGCCCTGTTTTTATGAATTGGCTCCCGGTGTCTCTAAACTCCATTTTGTGAGTTTTGATCTCAATTGCCTTTTTTAAGTACAGTGAAACCTCTATTAAGAGACCAGTGATTGTTCCATGGAAAACTGGTCTTTTAGAGGGGTGGTATGTTATTAGAGGTTGGCATTAAAAATAATGTTATAAGTTGGAACACATACTTGATTACAATTTATCTGCATTGGTTCACATTTAGTACAAATTAATTACAAATAGTTATTTTCTGAGCCCTGTCATTTAAAAAAGTCACGAATTCATCTGCTTAATTTATTAATCAATTTATTAATCAAAGCTCAAACTACAGCTATGCTAGCCCTTCACGCTTGTACAAATAACAACCAAATAACAATTAACATTTTAAAATAAAATATAAGATAACATTTAACAAATCACCAAACAAAACAAGTCCATATCAAGAGCCGGTAGAATGTCCTTGCTCGTAGCCGTGTCGTCAGCGGCCAAGATGACAGTTCTAAATACAATTTAACTTCTCCTTCGCCTGCTTCAGGAACGTCCTCTTGTTTCTGGATATGTCAACTCGCGTTTCCTTGCAATGCTATTGTACAGGGATGATATGCGGATTTGGAAGGATCTTTGGAGTATGGAATGTTTTGTGTGTGGAATGTGCAAAATATCTTTGAGCCTGGTAGAACGGGAAGGGTCTCTTAGTTTGAAAAGTGACAGCATGTGGTCCGAACGGTAATGGCCATTTAAAATAGAATGTAGGAAGGACAGGTCAGTTACCTGTCTTGTCGTGTTGAGGAGAGGGATGTTTATCGCTGAAAGTACCTGCTGAGTGGTGAAGTGTCTAAACCTTGGCATTCTGTTCTGTTAGCACATCTTTTTTAAACAATTTTACTTTCTAGAATATCTCTGAGTGGGTTCCAAATTCCATTAATTTGTTCTGGGTTCGAACAATCTTCTAGGAGAGCCGGTTTTTGTATTTTTATGCGTTATATAACACTTTTTCTAATGACATTGTATGCTGATGCAGTTCTGTACCAACAGAACCATTGTTTACATCAGGGGTCTCCAAACTACGGCCCGGGGGCCACATCCGACCCGCGGACAGATTTTGTCCGGCCCGCGGAGAGCTAGCATACTTGAAAACTCCTTTTAGAGAACATATGTTTTATAGCAAATTAAATTTAGTTTACTGAAGTATTCTAATTGTATGTTGAATAATTATTAATATGACATCTACATTGATATGGTCATGGGCTAACTACTCATAACATTGTTGTAGGCTTATTGTTATTGTTTTTGTGATAAGTTGGATAAAGAAACACATAATTGTAATGAGTAAAGACATGTATAACATGCAAACATATGAAATACTGATGAGATTTATGTAATTGAGATTTTCCACTGACAATAGTTTGTAGTTGTGGACTAATTTTACTTGTACCAATTATTATAGAGATTTAAGATACTCATCAGTTAATTTAGATCTGTAAACATTTTTTGTGTACTTCATTTTGGAGAAGGTCTTCTCACACAAATAAGTAGTACCAAAAACAGAAAACAGCCCACGAGCAAATTTATGCAAATTATCAAATTGTGTCAGTGGAAGACTCTTATAAAATTCCAACAAAGATGAGTTTTGATATGTGTTCTTAATTATATCACTTCACTGTAGTTCAATCATTTCCATTTGAAGTTCCGGGGCTAGGGTTTCAATGTCAGTATCAAAAGGATCCTGAAAAATCTTAATTTGATTCGCAAAAGCATCGAAGTCCGAGAAACGAGTATCAAAATTTATTTTCAAAGCACTCAAAGTTTCGATTGCAAAATCGATAGGAAACTCAGTCTCAGTGGTGTGGCTGAATATTTCACATGTTTTAAAATGTGAAAAACATTTACTTCGTAGTTGTGATTGAAACAGTATCAATTTCTTCCGAAATGATTTGATATTAGTGTATAAATCAGGAAGATGCTGGTTTTCTCCTTGCAATCTCAAATTCAGTTCGTTCACATGTTTTGTCAAATCAACATAGAATGCTAACTTCCACAGCCATGCGTTGTTTTGTAATTCAGTAAGAGGGCGATGCTTTTCATTCAAAAAAATTTCGATCACTGCTTGAAGTTTAAAAAAGCGCTGAAGGACTTTCCCACAACTAAGCCAACGTACGGCAGTAAGATAAGGTAAGTCATTTTCTCCAATCTCTTCAATAAATTGTCGGAATTGTCGGTGATTCAGCCCAAAAGATCTCATAAAATTAACAGTTGATATGACTGGTTTCAGAACTTCAGACATATCCAAACATTTTCCGCACAAAGACTGTTGATGAATGATACAATGTAAGAAAAAAAGCTTGTAGTTTAACGTGACCGTTAATCTCGAGATCATGAGCCACGGGACCTCCTTTTTACGTGGAATCCGAACCACAGGACATGGCATTTCACTTCGAAAATCTCACATGCATTGATCGGGGATACAATGTAAGACTAATGGTTTTGAACCACCGTCATTTTCTACAGCCTTTGACACAAGAGCGACCACTCCTTTATCTTTCCCACTCATGTTTTTGCCTCCATCAGTTGTAATACATTTCAAGTTTTTCCATCGAAGGTTCTTTTGATTAATGGCCATTTCAACTCCTTTAAAAATATCTGTACCAGTAGTTGTGCCATGAATACTATACATATCAAGAAGTTCTTCATGCACTTCATAGCTTTTATCTACTCCTCGAATATAAATCAACACCTGAGCAGTATCTGACACATCCGTTGACTCATCCAAGGCCAAAGAAAACCACTAAACATCTCCATTTTTGTCGAACAGTTGAGAGGATATATTTTCAGCGATGTTTTCTACCCTTCGAGCCACAGTGTTTGCTGACATACTGACAGTTTTTAATAAATTTACCTTTTCAGGGCACATTTCTTCGGCTGCTGCAATTATGCATTCTTTGATCATTTCTCCATTGGTGAATGGTTTTCCACGTTTTGCAATTTCAAGAGCCACACGAAAGCTGGCACGAGTTGCAGCCTCTTGTTCGGTTTTGAGTTTTGTAAATGAAGATTGCTGCGATTTCAATCCGCGCTTCATAGCTTCGAATTTTTCTGTCCGCAAACTTCCTGTATATTTTGAGTAATTTTGAAAATGTTTTGTTTCATAATGACGTTTAATGTTATATTCCTTGAGCACGGCTATGCTTTCATTGCAAATCAAACATAGCGCCTTGTTACTGGACTCAATTACGAAATACTGAATGTTCCACTCATCTTTGAATTTTCTGCATTCACTATCAATTTTTCGCTTCTTTTCCATACTACTAAATCACACACAAAAGCAACAATTCAAATCAAAATACTGTTACAAAGATGTCTTAAACTTAAACACGCACAAACACGTTTTAAGGAGGTACGCACTATTTTATTTCACAACAGTGTCATAGGAACTGACTTGTGGTTGCGCAACTAGCCTTCTTATATATTCCAATTACTGCCATCTAGAAGTGAGTGGAAGACACCAGAACTCTCTCGAACCAACGAGATTACTCTGTACGTGCTATTAGCACCATCTGTTAGCGATAGAAGGTACTACCTATTTTCGCTTGTGTTCACCAGATGTCGTGTCACGTTACTCCTCATGGCTCGTACTCTACGACTAATATAGAAATTACAGATAATGACAGGAGAATTAATAATATGCAGTGTTGCCGTTTTGCGGACTTTAGTCCGATTTGCAGCCTTTTTTCAACGTTGCGTACTTTTTCGGACTTTTTTTTTCATCAGTGGACTATTTCACTTTTTACCACCGGCAACAATGATAATATGGTTTTGGCCCTCAGAACTTACTGGAGTAATCAGTATGGCCCTAAGGCTGGAAGGTTTGGAGACCCCTGGTTTACATCATCACCATCTCCAATGGGAAGGTAGACGAGAAGTGGTCTTTTGAAAGAGGTCAGACTGAGAAAATGCCTGGTCTTTGGTCGGGGAGAGGGGTGGTCCTTAAATAGAGGTAACAAATACCTTATGAGGTTTTAGGTCGGTTCCAAGAAAAATCGGTCTCTAAGAGGCGTGGTCTTTTAATAGGGGTGGTCTTTTAGAGAGGTTTCACTGTATTTTGAATTTCAATAGCACTTTGTGAGTATTTTGAATCTGATCCGGCCTTTTTCAATCTCACTTGCATTGTGTATTTTCAACCCCAATTGTATTGTGTAAGTAGGCCTACAGTAGAGTCTCGCTTATCCGACGCAATCGGGTCGCGGGGATGTCGGATTACCGGGAATGTCGGTTAATACGGAAAGAAGAAACAACACAATATCGTGTCTTATTATTGATAAAGCTGATACAGTAATTACTTTCACTGTGCAATACAATTTAAAAGTATTGATACAAATCCTAATTTGTTTCAAAAAGTTTGTAATAGACTTTTGCCTGCCTGCCGAGTGTCTCTTTCTCGCCGCCATGTCACGCATTCTCTGTACAAGTAACACACCAGGTTTCTTCTCGTTGCTCCATGTATTTCAATGCCGTTTCAACAAGGGCTTTGAATCGATCATTGTGCGTTATTTTGGCACCACCTTTATCAAATATGCTTTCTTCCTCTTCGGTTTCCTTTTCACCGTTGTTAACAATACCGACAATGTCTTCGTCAGTGACTTCATACTGGTCATCAAGGGCAAGCCAATCATCAAGGTCCTCATCAGTTGCATCTACACATCCAGGGATTTGTTTCAGCAAACGCAACATACTGTTAATGTTTTCCGTGCTAATTTGTTCATTGCAAGAGTTTCTCTCTGTCTCCTCAGCTAACAGACTTTACCACGATTTGGCAATTGTACCTGTACCAACATTTTCCCAACACTGTGCCAAAATGTAAGTCACGTCTTCAGATTTAATTGACGCAATTTCACAATAATAACTTCTCCATGGTCAATAGTGCCAACCAAGATCACAAACGCTTTCTACGGTAATTTCTTTTTAACTCCTCCAACACATCTTGATCCATAGGCTGACAAATAGCCGTAACATTTGGTGGCAGGAACAATGCTCTTATTTCTCCATCTCAAAGTTCATCTTCATTGGGATTAGTGAGAGCGTTATCTACTTGTAAAATGGCTTTTCTCGGCAACTGCTTTCCCTATAAAAACTATTCAACTTTTGGTACAAATTCAATAAAAAACATTTTGAAAAGATTCAGAGCTCATCCAAGCACTCTTTTGGTTATAATATTTGACTGGCAAATCATTTCTTAAAACGTTTTTGAAAGCTCATGGGTTCTTTGATTTCCCGATCATAGCAAGCTTAAACTTTAGGTTTCTGGTAGCATTACTGCAAGAATAGTTATTCTCTCCTTACTTCGCTTGTACCTTGGAGCTGCTGCTTCAGTCTGAGCTGCGAGTGTTTTGCTTGGCAGCATTTTATAATTTAGACCGGTAGCTGATCTCCGGTCACACCTTCACTATCAATTAGAGCATGGAACTTTTCTCTAAAGATGTGTACTGATTCATAATTAGCTGAGAGTTTTTTTTCCCATAAACATTGAGTTGTAGAATTCCATACTCCTTCTTCCAGCGGCCCAGCCAGCCAATGCTAGCTGTACTGTCAGGGCCACCATTATCAAACTCCTTGCGGAATTGCAGGGCTTTTACATTCAATATTGGCACACCTGTATCCCTATTATGGGTAACCCAAAGATACAAAGCCCCACTAACCGTTATCCCATTTATGGGTGAACCAAAGGTACAAAGCCTCACTAACCTGTACCGCTATTATGGGTGAAACAAGGATACAAATTCCCACTAACCTTTACCCCTATTATGGGTGAACCAAAGGTACAAAGCCTCACTAACCTGTATCCCTATTATGGGTGAACCAAGGATACAAAGCCCCACTAACCAGTATCCCTATTATGGGTGAACCAAAGGTACAAAGTCTCACTAACCTGTATCCCTATTATGGGTGAACCAAAGGTACAAAGCCTCACTAACCTGTATCCCTATTATGGGTGAACCAAGGATACAAAGCCTCACTAACCTGTTCCCCTATTATGGGTGAACCAAGGATACAAAGCCCCACTAACCTGTACCCCTATTATGGGTGAACCAAAGGTACAAAGCCTCACTAACCTGTATCCCTATTAAGGGTGAACCAAAGGTACAAAGCCTCACTAACCTGTACCCCTATTATGGGTGAACCAAGGATACGAAGCCTCAATAACCTGTACCCCTATTATGGGTGAACCAAAGATTCAAAGCCTCACTAACCGTTATCCCTATTAAGGGTGAACCAAAGGTACAAAGCCTCACTAACCTGTATCCCTATTATGGGTGAACCAAAGGTACAAAGTCTCACTAACCTGTATCCCTATTATGGGTGAACCAAAGGTACAAAGCCTCACTAACCTGTATCCCTATTATGGGTGAACCAAGGATACAAAGCCCCACTAACCTGTACCCCTATTATGGGTGAACCAAAGGTACAAAGCCTCACTAACCTGTATCCCTATTAAGGGTGAACCAAAGGTACAAAGCCTCACTAACCTGTACCCCTATTATGGGTGAACCAAGGATACGAAGCCTCAATAACCTTTACCCCTATTATGGGTGAACCAAGGACACAAAGCCCCAATAACCTTTACCCCTATTATGGGTGAACCAAAGGTACAAAGCCTCACTAACCAGTATCCCTATTAAGGGTGAACCAAAGGTACAACGCCTCACTAACCTGTACCCCTATTATGGGTGAACCAAAGGTACAAAGCCTCACTAACCTGTATCCCTATTGTGGGTGAACCAAAGGTACAAAGCCTCACTAACCTGTTCCCCTATTATGGGTGATCCAAAGGTACAAAGCCTCACTAACCTGTATCCCTATTATGGGTGAACCAAAGATACAAAGCCTCACTAACCTGTATCCCTATTATGGGTGAAACAAAGGTACAAAGCCTCACTAACCTGTACCCCTATTATCGGTGAACCAAAGATACAAAGCCTCACTAACCTGTATCCCTATTATGGGTGAACCAAAGATACAATGCCTCACTAACCTGTATCCCTATTATGGGTGAACCAAAGATTCAAAGCCTCACTAACCTGTATCCCTATTATGGGTGAACCAAAGGTACAAAGCCTCACTAACCTTTACCCCTATTATGGGTGAACCAAAGGTACAAAGCCTCTCTAACCTGTTCCCCTATTATGGGTGAACCAAAGGTACAAAGCCTCACTAACCAGTATCCCTATTAAGGGTGAACCAAAGGTACAAAGCCTCACTAACCTGTATCCTTATTATGGGTGAACCAAAGATACAATGACTCACTAACCTGTATCCCTATTATGGGTGAACCAAAGATTCAAATCCTCACTAACCTGTTCCCCTATTATGGGTGAACCCAGGATACAAAGCCCCACTAACCTTTATCCCTATTAAGGGTGAACCAAAGGTACAAAGCCTCACTAACCTTTATCCCTATTATGGGTGAACCAAGGATACAAAGCCTCACTAACCTTTACCCCTATTATGGGTGAACCAAAGATTCAAAGCCTCACTAACCTTTACCCCTATTATGGGTGAACTAAGGGTACAAAGACTCACTAACCTGTATCCCTATTATGGGTGAACCAAAGATTCAAAGCCTCACTAACCTGTATCCCTATTATAGGTGAACCAAGGATACAAAGCCCCAATAACCGTTATCCCTATTATGGGTGAACCAAGGATACAAAGCCCCAATAACCGTTATCCCTATTATGGGTGAACCAAGGATACAAAGCACCAATAACCTGTATCCCTATTATGGGTGAACCAAGGATACAAAGCCTCACTAACCTTTACCCCTATTATGGGTGAACCAAGGATACAAAGCCCCAATAACCGTTATCCCTATTATGGGTGAACCAAAGGTACAAAGCCTCACTAACCTTTATCCCTATTATGGGTGAACCAAGGATACAAAGCCTCACTAACTTGTATCCCTATTAAGGGTGAACCAAAGATACAAAGCCTCACTAACCTGTATCCCTATTATGGGTGAACCGAAGATTCAAAGCCTCACTAACCTGTATCCCTATTATGGGTGAACCAAGGATACAAAGCCCCAATAACCGTTATCCCTATTATGGGTGAACCAAGGATACAAAGCCCCAATAACCGTTATCCCTATTATGGGTGAACCAAGGATACAAAGCCCCAATAACCTGTATCCCTATTATGGGTGAACCAAGGATACAAAGCCTCACTAACCTTTACCGCTATTATGGGTGAACCAAGGATACAAAGCCCCAATAACCGTTATCCCTATTATGGGTGAACCAAGGATACAAAGCCCCAATAACCGTTATCCCTATTATGGGTGAACCAAGGATACAAAGCCCCACTAACCTGTATCCCTATTATGGGTGAACCAAAGATTCAAAGCCTCACTAACCTTTATCCCTATTATGGGTGAACCAAGGATACAAAGCCCCACTAACCTGTATCCCTATTATGGGTGAAACAAGGATACAAAGCCCCACTAACCTGTATCCCTATTATGGGTGAACCAAAGATTCAAAGCCTCACTAACCGTTATCCCTATTATGGGTGAACCAAAGGTACAAAGCCTCACTAACCTGTACCCCTATTATGGGTGAACCAAGGATACAAAGCCCCACTAACCTGTATCCCTATTATGGGTGAACCAAAGAGTCAAAGCCTAACTAACCGTTATCCCTATTATGGGTGAACCAAAGATACAAAGCCTCACTAAACTGTACCCCTATTATGGGTGAACCAAGGATACAAAGCCCCAATAACCTGTATCCCTATTATGGGTGAACCAAAGATTCAAAGCCCCACTAACCTGTATCCCTATTATGGGTGAACCAAAGATTCAAAGCCTCACTAACCTTTATCCCTATTATGGGTGAACCAAGGATACAAAGCCCCACTAACCGTTATCCCTATTATGGGTGAACCAAAGATTCAATGCCCCACTAACCTTTATCCCTATTATGGGTGAACCAAGGATACAAAGCCCCAATAACCGTTATCCCTATTATGGGTGAACCAAGGATACAAAGCCCCACTAACCTGTATCCCTATTATGGGTGAACCAAAGAGTCAAAGCCTAACTAACCGTTATCCCTATTATGGGTGAACCAAAGATACAAAGCCTCACTAAACTGTACCCCTATTATGGGTGAACCAAGGATACAAAGCCCCAATAACCTGTATCCCTATTATGGGTGAACCAAAGATTCAAAGCCCCAATAACCGTTATCCCTATTATGGGTGAACCAAGGATACAAAGCCCCAATAACCGTTATCCCTATTATGGGTGAACCAAGGATACAAAGCCCCACTAACCGTTATCCCTATTATGGGTGAACCAAAGATTCAAAGCCTCACTAACCTTTATCCCTATTATGGGTGAACCAAGGATACAAAGCCCCAATAACCGTTATCCCTATTATGGGTGAACCAAGGATACAAAGCCCCACTAACCTGTATCCCTATTATGGGTGAACCAAAGATTCAAAGCCTCACTAACCTTTATCCCTATTATGGGTGAACCAAGGATACAAAGCCCCACTAACCGTTATCCCTATTATGGGTGAACCAAAGATTCAATGCCCCACTAACCTGTATCCCTATTATGGGTGAACCAAAGGTACAAAGCCTCACTAACCTGTATCCATATTATGGGTGAACCAAAGGTACAAAGCCTCACTAACCTGTACCCCTATTATGGGTGAACCAAGGATACAAAGCCCCACTAACCTGTATCCCTATTATGGGTGAACCAAAGAGTCAAAGCCTAACTAACCGTTATCCCTATTATGGGTGAACCAAAGATACAAAGCCTCACTAAACTGTACCCCTATTATGGGTGAACCAAGGATACAAATCCCCAATAACCTGTATCCCTATTATGGGTGAACCAAAGATTCAAAGCCTCACTAACCGTTATCCCTATTATGGGTGAACCAAAGGTACAAAGCCTTACTAACCTGTACCCCTATTATGGGTGAACCAACAATACAAAGCCCCACTAACCTGTATCCCTATTATGGGTGAACCAAAGATTCAAAGCCTCACTAACCGTTATCCCTATTATGGGTGAACCAAAGGTACAAAGCCTCACTAACCTTTACCCCTATTATGGGTGAACCAAGGATACAAAGCCTCACTAATCTGTATCCCTATTATGGGTGAACCAAAGGTACAAAGCCTCACTAACCTGTACCCCTATTATGGGTGAACCAAGGATACAAAGCCCCACTAACCTGTATCCCTATTATGGGTGAACCAAAGATTCAAACCTCACTAACCTTTACCCCTATTATGGGTGAATCAAAGGTACAAAGCCTCACTAACCTGTTCCGATATTATGGGTGAACCAAAGGTACAAAGCCTCCTTAACCTGTATCCCTATTATGGGTGAACCAAAGGTACAAAGCCTCACTAACCTTTAGCCCTATTATGGGTGAACCAAGGATACAAAGCCTCACTAACCGTTATCCCTATTATGGGTGAACCAAAGGTACAAAGCCTCACTAACCTGTACCCCTATTATGGGTGAACCAAAGATTCAAAGCCTCAATAACCTTTACCCCTATTATGGGTGAATCAAAGATACAAAGCCTCACTAACCTGTATCCCTATTATGGGTGAACCAAAGATTAAAAGCCTCACTAACCTTTACCCCTATTATGGGTGAACCAAAAATACAAAGCCTCACTAACCTGTATCCCTATTATGGGTGAAACAAGGATACAAAGCCCCACTAACCTGTATCCCTATTATGGGAGAACCAAAGATTCAAAGCCTCACTAACCGTTATCCCTATTATGGGTGAACCAAAGGTACAAAGCCTCACTAACCAGTATCCCTATTATAGGTGAACCAAAGGTTCAAAGCCTCACTAACCTTTACCCCTATTGTGGGTGAACCGAAGGTACAAAGCCTCACTAACCTGTACCCCTTTTATGGGTGAACCAAAGGTACAAAGCCTCACTAACCTGTACCCCTATTATGGGTGAACCAAGGATACAAATCCCCACTAACCTGTATCCCTATTATGGGTGAACCAAAGATTCAAAGCCTCACTAACCGTTATCCCTATTATGGGTGAACCAAAGATACAAAGCCTCACTAACCGTTATCCCTATTATGGGTGAACCAAAGATACAAAGCCTCACTTACCTTTACCCCTATTATGGGTGAACCAAAGATACAAAACCTCACTAACCTTTACCCCTATTATGGGTGAACCAAGGAAACGAAGCCTCACTAACCTTTACCCCTATTATGGGTGAACCAAGGATACGAAGCCTCACTAACCTTTACCCCTATTACGGGTGAACCAAGGATACGAAGCCTCAATAACCTTTACCCCTATTATGGGTGAACCAAGGATACAAAGCCCCACTAACCTTTACCCCTATTATGGTTGAACCTACGATACAAAGCCCCACTAACCGTTATCCCTATTATGGGTGAACCAAGGATACGAAGCCTCACTAACCTTTACCTTATAATGGGTGAACCAAGGATACAAAGCCTCACTAACCCTTATCCCTATTATGGGTGAACCAAAGATACATAGTCTCACTAACCTTTACCCCTATTATGGGTGAACCAAGGATACAAAACCTCAGTAACCTTTCCCCCTATTATGGGTGAACCAAAGATACAAAGCCTCAGTAACCTTTACCCCTATTATGGGTGAACCAAGGATACGAAGCCTCACTAACCTTGACCCCTATTATGGGTGAACCAAAGATACAAAGCCTCACTAACTTTATCCCTATTTTGGGTGAACCAAAGATACAAAGCCTCACTATCCTTTACCCCTATTATGGGTGAACCATGGATACAAAGCCTCAGTAACCTTTACCCCTATTTTGGGTGAACCAAAGATACAAAGCCTCACTAACTTTATCCCTATTTTGGGTGAACCAAAGATACAAAGCCTCACTAACCTTTCCCCCTATTATGGGTGAACCAAAGATACAAAGCCTCAGTAACCTTTACCCCTATTATGGGTGAACCAAGGATACGAAGCCTCACTAACCTTGACCCCTATTATGGGTGAACCAAAGATTCAAAGCCTCACTAACCATTACCCCTATTATGGGTGAACTAAGGATACAAAGACTCACTAACCTGTATCCCTATTATGGGTGAACCAAAGATTCAAAGCCTCACTAACCTGTATCCCTATTATGGGTGAACCAAGGATACAAAGCCCCAATAACCGTTATCCCTATTATGGGTGAACCAAGGATACAAAGCCCCAATAACCGTTATCCCTATTATGGGTGAACCAAGGATACAAAGCCCCAATAACCTGTATCCCTATTATGGGTGAACCAAGGATACAAAGCCTCACTAACCTTTACCCCTATTATGGGTGAACCAAGGATACAAAGCCCCAATAACCGTTATCCCTATTATGGGTGAACCAAAGGTACAAAGCCTCACTAACCTTTATCCCTATTATGGGTGAACCAAGGATACAAAGCCTCACTAACTTGTATCCCTATTAAGGGTGAACCAAAGATACAAAGCCTCACTAACCTGTATCCCTATTATGGGTGAACCAAAGATTCAAAGCCTCACTAACCTGTATCCCTATTATGGGTGAACCAAGGATACAAAGCCCCAATAACCGTTATCCCTATTATGGGTGAACCAAGGATACAAGGCCCCAATAACCGTTATCCCTATTAAGGGTGAACCAAGGATACAAAGCCCCAATAACCTGTATCCCTATTATGGGTGAACCAAGGATACAAAGCCTCACTAACCTTTACCCCTATTATGGGTGAACCAAGGATACAAAGCCCCAATAACCGTTATCCCTATTATGGGTGAACCAAGGATACAAAGCCCCAATAACCGTTATCCCTATTATGGGTGAACCAAGGATACAAAGCCCCACTAACCTGTATCCCTATTATGGGTGAACCAAAGATTCAAAGCCTCACTAACCTTTATCCCTATTATGGGTGAACCAAGGATACAAAGCCCCACTAACCGTTATCCCTATTATGGGTGAACCAAAGATTCAAAGCCTCACTAACCAGTATCCCTATTATGGGTGAACCAAAGATTCAAAGCCTCACTAACCTGTACCCCTATTATGGATAAACCAAAGATTCAAAGCCTCACTAACCTGTATCCCTATTATGGGTGAACCAAGGATACAAAGCCTCACTAACCTGTATCCCTATTATGGGTGAACCAAGGATACAAAGCCCCACTAACCGTTATCCCTATTATGGGTGAACCAAAGATTCAATGCCCCACTAACCTGTATCCCTATTATGGGTGAACCAAAGGTACAAAGCCTCACTAACCTGTATCCATATTATGGGTGAACCAAAGGTACAAAGCCTCACTAACCTGTACCCCTATTATGGGTGAACCAAGGATACAAAGCCCCACTAACCTGTATCCCTATTATGGGTGAACCAAAGAGTCAAAGCCTAACTAACCGTTATCCCTATTATGGGTGAACCAAAGATACAAAGCCTCACTAAACTGTACCCCTATTATGGGTGAACCAAGGATACAAAGCCCCAATAACCTGTATCCCTATTATGGGTGAACCAAAGATTCAAAGCCTCACTAACCGTTATCCCTATTATGGGTGAACCAAAGGTACAAAGCCTTACTAACCTGTACCCCTGGGTGAACCAACAATACAAAGCCCCACTAACCTGTATCCCTATTATGGGTGAACCAAAGATTCAAAGCCTCACTAACCGTTATCCCTATTATGGGTGAACCAAAGGTACAAAGCCTCACTAACCTTTACCCCTATTATGGGTGAACCAAGGATACAAAGCCTCACTAATCTGTATCCCTATTATGGGTGAACCAAAGGTACAAAGCCTCACTAACCTGTACCCCTATTAAGGGTGAACCAAGGATACAAAGCCCCACTAACCTGTATCCCTATTATGGGTGAACCAAAGATTCAAACCTCACTAACCTTTACCCCTATTATGGGTGAATCAAAAGTACAAAGCCTCACTAACCTGTTCCGATATTATGGGTGAACCAAAGGTACAAAGCCTCCTTAACCTGTATCCCTATTATGGGTGAACCAAAGGTACAAAGCCTCACTAACCTTTACCCCTATTATGGGTGAACCAAGGATACAAAGCCTCACTAACCGTTATCCCTATTATGGGTGAACCAAAGGTACAAAGCCTCACTAACCTGTACCCCTATTATGGGTGAACCAAAGATTCAAAGCCTCAATAACCTTTACCCCTATTATGGGTGAACCAAAAATACAAAGCCTCACTAACCTGTATCCCTATTATGGGTGAACCAAAGATTAAAAGCCTCACTAACCTTTACCCCTATTATGGGTGAACCAAAAATACAAAGCCTCACTAACCTGTATCCCTATTATGGGTGAAACAAGGATACAAAGCCCCACTAACCTGTATCCCTATTATGGGTGAACCAAAGATTCAAAGCCTCACTAACCGTTATCCCTATTATGGGTGAACCAAAGGTACAAAGCCTCACTAACCAGTATCCCTATTATAGGTGAACCAAAGGTTCAAAGCCTCACTAACCTTTACCCCTATTATGGGTGAACCGAAGGTACAAAGCCTCGCTAACCTGTACCCCTTTTATGGGTGAACCAAAGGTACAAAGCCTCACTAACCTGTACCCCTATTATGGGTGAACCAAGGATACAAATCCCCACTAACCTGTATCCCTATTATGGGTGAACCAAAGATTCAAAGCCTCACTAACCGTTATCCCTATTATGGGTGAACCAAAGATACAAAGCCTCACTAACCGTTATCCCTATTATGGGTGAACCAAAGATACAAAGCCTCACTTACCTTTACCCCTATTATGGGTGAACCAAAGATACAAAACCTCACTAACCTTTACCCCTATTATGGGTGAACCAAGGAAACGAAGCCTCACTAACCTTTACCCCTATTATGGGTGAACCAAGGATACGAAGCCTCACTAACCTTTACCCCTATTACGGGTGAACCAAGGATACGAAGCCTCAATAACCTTTACCCCTATTATGGGTGAACCAAGGATACAAAGCCCCACTAACCTTTACCCCTATTATGGTTGAACCTACGATACAAAGCCCCACTAACCGTTATCCCTATTATGGGTGAACCAAGGATACGAAGCCTCACTAACCTTTACCTTATAATGGGTGAACCAAGGATACAAAGCCTCACTAACCCTTATCCCTATTATGGGTGAACCAAAGATACATAGTCTCACTAACCTTTACCCCTATTATGGGTGAACCAAGGATACAAAGCCTCAGTAACCTTTCCCCCTATTATGGGTGAACCAAAGATACAAAGCCTCAGTAACCTTTACCCCTATTATGGGTGAACCAAGGATACGAAGCCTCACTAACCTTGACCCCTATTATGGGTGAACCAAAGATACAAAGCCTCACTAACTTTATCCCTATTTTGGGTGAACCAAAGATACAAAGCCTCACTATCCTTTACCCCTATTATGGGTGAACCATGGATACAAAGCCTCAGTAACCTTTACCCCTATTTTGGGTGAACCAAAGATACAAAGCCTCACTAACTTTATCCCTATTTTGGGTGAACCAAGGATACAAAGCCTCACTAACCTGTACCCTATTATGGGTGAACCATGGATACTAAGCCTCAGTAACCTTTACCCCTATTATGGGTGAACCAATGATACAAAGCCTCACTAACTTTATCCCTATTTTGGGTGAACCAAAGACACAAAGCCTCACTAACCTGTACCCTATTATGGGTGAACCATGGATACAAAGCCTCAGTAACCTTTACCCCTATTATGGGTGAACCAAAGATACAAAGCCTCACTAACCTTTACCCCTATTAATGGTGAACCATGGATACAAAGCCTCAGTAACCTTTACCCCTATTTTGGGTGAACCAAAGATAGAAAGCCTCACTAACTTTATCCCTATTTTGGGTGAACCAAAGATACAAAGCCTCACTAACCTGTACCCTATTATGGGTGAACCATGGATACAAAGCCTCAGTAATCTTTACCCCTATTATGGGTGAACCAAAGATACAAAGCCTCACTAACTTTATCCCTACTAAGGGTGAAACAAAGATACAAAGCCTCACTAACCTTTACCCCTATTATGGGTGAACCATGGATACAAAGCCTCAGTAACCTTTACCCCTATTATGGGTGAACCAAAGATACAAAGCCTCACTAACTTTATCCCTATTTTGGGTGAACCAAGGATACAAAGCCTCACTTACCTGTATCCCTATTATGGGTGAACCAAAGATACAAAGGCTCACTAACTTTATCCCTATTTTGGGTGAACCAAAGATACAAAGCCTCACTAACCTGTATCCCTATTATGGGTGAACCAATGATACAAAGCCTCACTAACTTTATCCCTATTATGGGTGAACCAAAGATACAAAGCCTCACTAACCTGTACCCCTATTGTGGGTGAACCAAAGATACAAAGCCCCACTAACCTTTACCCTATTATGGGTGAACCAGGGATACAAAGCCCCACTAACCTTTACCCCTATTATGGGTGAACCAAAGATACAAAGCCCCACTAACCTTTACCCCTATTGTGGGTGAACCAAAGATACAAATCCTCAATAACCTGTATCCCTATTATGGGTGAACCAAAGATACAAAGCCTCACTAACCTGTATCCCTATTATGGGTGAACCAAAGATACAAAGCCCCACTAACCTGTATCCCTATTATGGGTGAACCAAGGATACAAAGCCCCACTAACCTTTACCCCTATTATGGGTGAACCAAAGATACAAAGCCCCACTAACCTTTACCCCTATTATGGGTGAACCAAAGATACAAAGCCCCACTTACCTTTACCCTATTATGGGTGAACCATGGATACAAAGCCTCAGTAACCTTTACCCCTATTATGGCTGAACCAAAGATACAAAGCCTCACTAACCTTTACCCTATTATGGGTGAACCGTGGATACAAAGCCTCAGTAACCTTTACCCCTATTATGGGTGAACCAAAGATACAAAGCCTCACTAACCTTTACCCTATTATGGGTGAACCATGGATACAAAGCCTCAGTAACCTTTACCCCTATTATGGGTGAACCAAAGATACAAAGCCTCACTAACCTGTACCCTATTATGGGTGAACCATGGATACAAAGCCTCAGTAATCTTTACCCCTATTATGGGTGAACCAAAGATACAAAGCCTCACTAACCTGTACCCTATTAAGGGTGAACCAAAGATACAAAGCCTCACTAACCTGTACCCTATTATGGGTGAACCAAAGATACAAAGCCTCACTAACCTTAACCCCTATTATGGGTGAACCAAAGATACAAAGCCTCACTAACCTGTACCCTATTATGGGTGAACCAAAGATACAAAGCCTCACTAACTTTATCCCTGTTATGGGTGAACCAAAGATACAAAGCCTCACTAACCTTTACCCCTATTATGGGTGAACCAAAGATACAAAGCCTCACTAACTTTATCCCTATTATGGGTGAACCAAAGATACAAAGCCCCACTAACCTTTACCCCTATTATGGGTGAACCAAAGATACAAAGCCCCACTAACCTTTACCCCTATTATGGGTGAACCAAGGATACAAAGCCTCACTAACCTGTATCCCTATTATGGGTGAACCAAGGATACAAAGCCCCACTAACCTGTACCCCTATTATGGGTGAACCAAAGATACAAAGCTTCACTAACTCTTTGGTACTCACATGGTTTCTTGGTTTTCCTTTTTTCTAATACTTTGGTTGTCCCTCTTTCTGAACACCATTTTTCTATTTCCACTCTGTTTCTCTTAAAATCACCTACACCACAATCTTGGGCCACTTTTAACGCTGATTTACCTTTGTCGAGCCTCTTAATCGCCTTCTGTTTATCTTCCATAGACACTAACACCCTCTTTCTTTTCGAAGCCATCACATAAAACAATCACCACACACAGTGCGGCCTAAGGCACTAGCGATATCGTATGTAGTCAGAATGTATTGCGACAATGACCGGGTCGCGTCAGAAAGTTATATTCACAGCGCTAACTCTAGAGTACAGTCTGGTGTAAATATAAATGGTACGCTCAGAAGGAAAATGAATTTACAGTGAGTGTGTTACGTGTCGGATAAGCGAAGGTCATTTAAGCGAGACTCTACTGTATTTTGAATCTAAATTGCATTTTTTTGCGTATTTCAACTCTAAATTCCATTTTGTAATTTTTTTTCATCTAAATTTATCTTTTGTGAGTATTTTCAATGTAAATTGCATTTTGTAAGCATTTTCGATTCCACATGCAGTTTGTAAGTATTTTCATTCTACATTGCATTTTATAAGTATTTTGCATCGCGGGCGCTGACATTTTTTGAGTGTTTTGAATTTCAATTGCATTTTGTATGTATAAGGCGCGTTCAAAAAGTAACGAGCCGGAGGCATAATTACAGAAACCAGTACCTGTATGTTAGAAGTATTGGCCCTGGCTGTTGAGGCACTTGTCCCACTGTGACACGAAGCGGTGAATGGCTTTCTTATAAAATTCCCTGGGCTGCGATGTGAACCAGTTCCGCACCACGTACTACTGGACGTCGGCGTCCGAGGTGAATCGTTGGCCCCGCAGAGCCCTTTTCAGGGGACCAAACATGGCGTAATCACAGGGAGAGAGGTCTGGACTGTATGGAGGGTGGCCGAGAACCTCCCATTTGAATTTCTGCAGGAGTGCCGCGACTGTGTTGGCCGTAAGAGGTCGTGCATTGTCGTGGAGCGACCACGGCGGCTATGGCGTTCACTGTCACTCGTCGGTCCTGGGTAATGAGTGCATCGAGCAGCTGGAAATTGTCATTGGTAATGCAGGGGGGTGCCCCAGACCGGGCATCATCGGCTAACGACACCCGTCCTTCCCTGAAGCGCTTGTGCCACGCCTTGACCCTTGCAAGGGACATGCAGTGTTCGCCGTACACTTGTAACATTCGGCGATGAATGTCCGTTCCCCCTACTCCCACCACTGTCAGAAACCGAACAACACCTCTTTGCTCTTCGGTTGACGCCTCCATGTCACTGTTTGCAATGCAACTGGCAGCGTTGGACGATTGATGCATGCTGCTGCTCGCTTTGTATCGTCACGTGACGTGCACGCGTGCCCTCTAGCGACGGGCTGTGACCTTCCACGCTCTGGTCGGAACCACACCTCGTTACACACGCCACGATTAGCCGATGTCGTCACTGGTTTGCGCATTCCAGCCTCCGGCTGGTTACTTTTTGAACGACCTTATATTCTCAACCTGAATAGCATTTTGTAAGTATGGTCAATCTACATCGCATTTTGTGGGTATTTTGAATCTAAATTCCACTTTGTCAGTCTTTTTCCTTTAACTTGTCTTTTGTGTGTGCTTTCAGTGTACCTTGGCTTTCGTTATGGTGTCCATTTCATTGTCATGTTGACATTAGGGGCCGATAACCTAGATGTTAGGCCCCTTAAATCAACAATTATCATCATCATCAACAACAGACTATTGAAGAAGGAGAAGGTGTTGTTTTAAGCATTAGGAATTTTAATCCAACTATTGTAAGGATATCCATTTTATTTTAGTTATTTTATATGCTGAAGAAAACAATCGATATCGAAGCATATGGGATAGTGGTCTCTATGTTAACCTCCTGTCACAAGGACAGTTTATGCTTTTAAAGATGCTGATAGTTGAATCTTTCAGCCAAATTTCGGAGAATTCTCATGACAAATATTATACACGTATCTGCTTTACGTAATGTGCTGGATACAATTTTAAAACACATTAACAGAGTAACAATAAAACATAAATATAGCAATACAAACATAAAAAATAAAATGACAATAATAAACGAAACCACAGTCATTAGAGAAATGACGAGAATTCATGATATTGAGAAACAGGAACGATAAATTCTTAGGAAAGTCCATGGCGCTGTTTTCCGTGATTGTGTTTGGGCCAGGAGACCAACAAAGGAACTTGATGAAAATGCAGACACCATTATATAAGGTGCCGGAGGCTAATCGAGGCGTGTGTAACGAGGTGTGGTCGCATTGCAAACAGTGACATGGAGGCGTCAAACGAAGAGCAAAGAGATGTTGTTCGGTTTCTGACAGTGGAAGGAGTAGGGGGAACGGACAATCATCGCCGAATGTCACAAGTGTACGGCGAACACTGCATGTCCATTGCAAGGCTCAGAGCGTGGCACAGGTGCTTCAGGGAAGGACGGGTGTCGTTAGCCGATGATGCCCGGTCTGGGGCACCCCCCTGCATTACCGATGACAACGTCCAGCTTGGTTGATGCACTCATTACCCAGGACCGCCGAGTGACAGGGAACGCCATAGCCGCCGTGGTCAGATTGAGGGTCGGAAGTGTGCACACCATCATGAAGTGTGTGCCCAATGGGTGCCCCACAGTCTTCAACCACACCAGGAAGCATGTCGAATGACCTACTGTCTTGGTCTTGGTTGGACGATTGATGCATGCTGCTGCTCGCTTTGTATCGTCACGTGACAGCACGCGTGCCCTCTAGCGACGGGCTGTGACCTTCCACGCTCTGGTCGGAACCACACCTCGTTACACACGCCACCATTAGCTGATGTCGTCACCGGTTTGCGCATTACAGCCTCCGGCTCGTTACTTTTTGAACGCACCTTATAGATAACTTTAAGAAGAGACGTCTGCGGTTCTATGAACACATTTATAGGATGGATGAGAACAGACTCACTAAGAAGATTGTCAATATAGTGAATGCAAGTAAATTAAAGACCAGTTGGATTAAAGAAGTACAAGAAGACATGGAATTACTTAAAATCTCTGAAGACGACATTAAGGACAGAGAACAATTTAGAAATAAAATCAGAAACACGATAATTGTACAAGTTTCAAGGAAGGACTCAACAGGGAAACAATGGACAGAGGAAAGGAAGAAAAAGCACAGTGAACTAATTAAGAGGTTTTGGGAAGAAAAGAAGAGAGGAAAAGGAAGTGAAGCTGTGATTGGCTCAAGTTCTCACGCTCTCCTCAAGGGGAATAATCGGACATAATAATAAACGAAATATACAAATTATAATAATAAATATCACGATTAAAAATTATGAAATTAATTGTAAAAATCAATTCAGAATTAATTAATTAATTAAATAAAAATTAAAACATTATAAATCTATAAGAACACAAATTAAGAATTCAAAATAAATACATAAACATTAAAATTAGAGAAACAACAAATAACATTAGTCTAATAATAATAATAATAATAATAATAACAATAATAACAAGAAGTTCCGTGGCGAACTAAAGAGCCTACTTTTCATGCCAATGATTAATCTATAGTATATGAACCTATCTAGAATAATGACGAAATTAAGTTGGTAATATCGAAATGTCCAATTAGTTTGAAATATTCCTGGTATAATGTAGCCTAATAGAGCAGTAAAGTTGGCAGCCCTGTCTGAATATATTCTTAGTTCCATCTCTTAAGGTACAGAATACAAAATTTGGTTGAAGTCCAATGGACGTTACATGCAGTTAGACATTGGATCTATCAACACGCGTAAAAGCATGTTGGCAACAATGTCATGCGTGTGCTGGTTAGAAATAATCGGAAATATTATGATATCTTGTTGTGCCAATTTTGGATGTAATCCATTCGTTAGTATAGAAGTTACATGTATTTTGAAATTGGACCTATCAGCAAGCATAGAATCATGTTGGCGGCACTGACTTATATTAATTACTCCAAATTAATCTAGAGTGGCAAGTGCTATACGTGTGCAAAGTATAGAGCTGTTGGCTTGCATACTTTCTCATATATTGATATTAGGGTAAAAATATATAGACAGCATTTATTAACAGTTGGCAGCCCTGATTGCTCTTAACAATACTTATAGTCATATATCTTATGTTACACATAGCACATACGCAATTTGGTTGAAATCCAATTAATAGTGTAGAAGTTATATGCATTTAAAAATCGGACCTATCAGAAGACTTAAAATTATTTTGGCAACACTGTTATGTATGGCCTCCTGGAAATTAAACTGAAATAGTATTATCTACATGTGTGGCAATTTTGGAATAGCTCCCATGCATACCTTCCATGATATCCAACATGGAGCTCAAATTTCTATTGCGTTTTTTCAGCAGTTGGTAGCACTGACATCATTTTCAAATATGTGCTTGAGATATTCCGGTATACATCTTTACTCATACTAAATTTGGTTTCGATTGCTGTAGCCGTTTAGGAGTCGATAGGGGGGACACACACACAGCCAGACAGACAGAAGGACAGACAGACAGACAGACAGGAGGACAGACGGACAGACAGACAGACAGACAGACACACATTTTCCCGGATCGATCTCATAAGTCTACTTTTTCCTCATTTTTGCGAAATGTGAAAAGTAGGCTAAAAATGTAAAGAGCCAGTTTTGCCCTATAAAGGCGGACTAAATGTGTGGTATTGGTCATCAGGGTCTGCGCGTGACGCTGCTGTCTGGAGCTGCTATAATGACCACTGGATCCTGGGTTAAAGTGTGGTCAGCTTCTCCCGACCGCTTCGCCGTGGCCTTCCTTGGCCAGACGCTGGTCGGAGCGGCGCAGATGTTCATCCTGGGGGTGCCGGCTCGTCTGGCTGCCGTGTGGTTCGGCTCCAACCAGGTCTCCACAGCCTGCGCGATCGGGGTGTTTGGCAACCAGGTCAGTATTCTCTTCTTATACACTGGACGGACATTTCTTTGAAAATATATTGAAATAAAGTCCATACATTTTCCTGCACTGTGTGTTTATACCAAGGTTGGAACTTAAGTAGTGTTTATTATCAAGAGGTACAAAAGTGGTTCATGTTAGCAACCTTTAGTCCTTTCAAGTAGTCACCAGTGTGGTGTAGAACCCGTTGCCAGCGATGTGGAAGTCGTAGTTTACCTTTCACCGAGCCCGTTCTGTCGATGGTGTGCATGGAGCGGTCTACAGCCAGTCAAATCTCTGCAACAGTCCGGAAGCGAGTGCCATGAAGTGGTTCCTTCATCTCGTACACGAGGATCACCATCATCTTCACCGCACTCGTGGTCTGACGGACTTTCGACTTTCGGGATGACCCATGATGCCGCCATTCGTGATGGCGTAATCCTAACGCATTACGTTCCTCCACGGCAGACCGTCAATGCCCAGTATTACTGTGGAGCGCCACCTGCGCCCAGCATTACGTTCCTCCACGGCAGACCGTCAATGCACAGTATTACTGTGGAGCGCCACCTGCGCCCAGCATTACGTTCCTCCACGGCAGACCGTCAATGCCCAGTATTACTGTGGAGCGCCACCTGCGCCCAGCATTGCGTTCCTCCACGGCAGACCGTCAATGCACAGTATTACTGTGGAGCGCCACCTGCGGCCAGCATTACGTTCCTCCACGGCAGACCGTCAATGCACAGTATTACTGTGGAGCGCCACCTGCGCCCAGCATTACGTTCCTCCACGGCAGACCGTCAATGCACAGTATTACTGTGGAGCGCCACCTGCGCCCAGCATTACGTTCCTCCACGGCAGACCGTCAATGCCCAGTATTACTGTGGAGCGCCACCTGCGCCCAGCATTACGTTCCTCCACGGCAGACCGTCAATGCCCAGTATTACTGTGGAGCGCCACCTGCGCCCAGCATTACGTTCCTCCACGGCAGACCGTCAATGCACAGTATTACTGTGGAGCGCCACCTGCGCCCAGCATTACGTTCCTCCACGGCAGACCGTCAATGCCCAGTATTACTGTGGAGCGCCACCTGCGCCCAGCATTGCGTTCCTCCACGGCAGACCGTCAATGCACAGTATTACTGTGGAGCGCCACCTGCGCCCAGCATTACGTTCCTCCACGGCAGACCGTCAATGCACAGTATTACTGTGGAGCGCCACCTGCGCCCAGCATTACGTTCCTCCACGGCAGACCGTCAATGCCCAGTATTACTGTGGAGCGCCACCTGCGCCCAGCATTACGTTCCTCCACGGCAGACCGTCAATGCCCAGTATTACTGTGGAGCGCCACCTGCGCCCAGCATTACGTTCCTCCACGGCAGACCGTCAATGCACAGTATTACTGTGGAGCGCCACCTGCGCCCAGCATTACGTTCCTCCACGGCAGACCGTCAATGCACAGTATTACTGTGGAGCGCCACCTGCGCCCAGCATTACGTTCCTCCACGGCAGACCGTCAATGCACAGTATTACTGTGGAGCGCCACCTGCGCCCAGCATTACGTTCCTCCACGGCAGACCGTCAATGCCCAGTATTACTGTGGAGCGCCACCTGCGCCCAGCATTACGTTCCTCCACGGCAGACCGTCAATGCACAGTATTACTGTGGAGCGCCACCTGCGCCCAGCATTACGTTCCTCCACGGCAGACCGTCAATGCCCAGTATTACTGTGGAGCGCCACCTGCGCCCAGCATTACGTTCCTCCACGGCAGACCGTCAATGCACAGTATTACTGTGGAGCGCCACCTGCGCCCAGCATTACGTTCCTCCACGGCAGACCGTCAATGCCCAGTATTACTGTGGAGCGCCACCTGCGCCCAGCATTACGTTCCTCCACGGCAGACCGTCAATGCCCAGTATTACTGTGGAGCGCCACCTGCGCCCAGCATTACGTTCCTCCACGGCAGACCGTCAATGCCCAGTATTACTGTGGAGCGCCACCTGCGCCCAGCATTGCGTTCCTCCACGGCAGACCGTCAATGCACAGTATTACTGTGGAGCGCCACCTGCGCCCAGCATTACGTTCCTCCACGGCAGACCGTCAATGCACAGTATTACTGTGGAGCGCCACCTGCGCCCAGCATTACGTTCCTCCACGGCAGACCGTCAATGCCCAGTATTACTGTGGAGCGCCACCTGCGCCCAGCATTACGTTCCTCCACGGCAGACCGTCAATGCCCAGTATTACTGTGGAGCGCCACCTGCGCCCAGCATTACGTTCCTCCACGGCAGACCGTCAATGCCCAGTATTACTGTGGAGCGCCACCTGCGCCCAGCATTACGTTCCTCCACGGCAGACCGTCAATGCCCAGTATTACTGTGGAGCGCCACCTGCGCCCAGCATTACGTTCCTCCACGGCAGACCGTCAATGCCCAGTATTACTGTGGAGCGCCACCTGCGCCCAGCATTGCGAAAGAAGCGGCCACACTTTCTGCGGCAAACCCCCTTCATGTTGCACGACAATGCTCGGGTGCATACAGCGCGAGCTGAGGAAGATTTGTTCGGTCGATGGGGCTGGGAAGTACTGTACCATCCACCATACTCCCCTGACTTAAGTCCTTGTGACTCCGATTTAATCCCTAAGATGTACAAATACAATTAATAATTAAACATAAAAACCAAAGTTCAACTAACAACTTCAATGTGAAGGTTGGACTTGAAGATTAGAAGCCAACTTAGGAATGTCTGGTTTAAGATTGCTGAGTCTCAAACGAAGATCGTTTTCCATTGCAAGGGGCCTATTCCGGTATTTATTCTTGAGATAAACAAGTGAAGAAAATGCAGTCTCACACAAGTATGAAGTAGTGAAAGGCAGTGAAAATCTAACTGCTTTGTCAGCTATGTGTCTGCACGCCTCTCAACCCAAAAGTTCACAAGAGCCATTTTTGAAAAAGTTTGCCTTAATTCTGAAGCATAATTCAATTCATAAAACTGCTGCTTATCTTTGGCCTTTAAGTCCTCCGGCAACATATCAATGTTTCTATATGTTTCATAACATCACCGCGTACCACCAGTGGTATGTGTACCACAGTTTGGGAAACGCTACTCTAGATCACTGAGAACAGAAACAATGACAAATAGTTCCGTGAAGAACTAAAGCCTATTTTCATATATCCTACCCATGTTAATTGCCACTATCAACATACAAAATTTCAGTTTGATTGCTGTAATAGATTCGTAGATATTGAGAACCGACTAAATATTTCGGGTAGTCGCCATGTTGGACTTTATATATGTAGGTCCTAGAGTTATGTACTGTTACATGAAGATTATTGTGTACGTGTAGCATTCAAACTTCAATCGCATGATTAGGACACAAGAAGTAACAAGGAGATTTTAAAATTTCGCACAGCTGCCATCTTGTGGTTATGGAAACAATTGAAATAAATTAGATGCCAGTGGATTAACATTCGTATAAGGATTTACTGTACCAAGTTTCACTGCACTCGCATGGTTAATTTGCGAGAATCGTCCATGTGAATATTTATACTTCGCGTCGCCGCCATGTTGGACTTGTGATCACCAGGTTATTGAAAGTCCTATAGGTGAACTTATGTTCATAGCCCCTATGAACATAAAAATATTCAGTTTGATTGCTATAATAGATTCGTAGATATGCAGTGCCGTCTAAATATATCGGATGGTCGCCATGTTGGATTGTTAAATGTATAGGCCGTAGAGTCATGTACCATTAAAGGAAAATTATTGCTTAGGTTCATAATTCAAACTTTCACTTCGATCGCATGATTACGACACCAGAAATAAAAACATAATTTTAAAATTCGCACAGCCGCCATCTTGAGGTGATGTAAACAATTGAACTAAATTAGATACCAGTGCATTACAATGTGTATAAACATTTCCTGTACCAAGTTTCAATGCGTTTGGAACATTAAATCACGAGAAAGGTATATTTAAATTTTCAAATTCGCTTGGCCGCCATGTTCGTTTTGTAGTTAACAGGTTTTTGAAAATCTTATAGATGAACTTCCAGTAGTCCCTTTATCTCCGTACAAAATTTCAGGGTGATACCGCTAATAGTTTCAGAGATATAGAATGCCGGTGAAATATTTCGCACAGCCGCCATCTTGTGGTTATGTAAACAATTGAACGAAGTTAGATGTCGGTGCATTACAATGTGTATAAACATATACTGTGCCACGTTTTATTGCGTTTGGTTGGTTAAATCGCGAGAAGCGCCTATTTAAACGTCGCAACTTCGCATGGCCGTCATGTTGGTTTTGTAGTTACCAGTTTTTCAAAAGTCACATAGGTGAACTTCTAGTAGTTCCCTTTATCACCGTAAAGGAATCCAGGGTGACGTCGGTAATAGTTTCGGAGATATTGAATGCTGGTGTAATAATTCGCACAGCCGCCATGTTGGATTGGTGAGACGTAACAAAATTTGAAGGGCCTGGTCGGGGTCACCCGGAATAGTGCTATGAACTTACCGAGTTTCATTGAAATCGCTCCAGCCGTTTAGAATTTATTAGGGGGGAACACACACACACACCTCTCACACACACACACGCACACACACACACACAGAGACAAAAGGTGATCTCATAAGCCTTTTTTTTTTCCATAATTGAAAATAGGCTAAAATATTAAATTTTCAATGAATTCCTATATGACATTTTAGAATTGGGTCACCAGTGACCCCACAGAGTGGTCTATGTCCTGGAAGTATCACAGCGTGGTTCTTTCGTTAAGAGCAAGCTAGTAGGCTATTGATGACTTCGACGGTGTAACACTGTTTATGTTGCAGGTGGGCATTGCCCTGGGGTTCCTACTGCCCCCAGCATTTGTTGGTAACCACGAGGACTTGGAGCTGATAGCCCGGGACATGTCCACCATGTATTACACAATGGCAGCCGTACCCACTGCAGTATTCCTTTTGCTGCTTCTCCGTGAGTACCTCAGTCAGTCACCACTGGCACATTTACTTCATCATTAGGGTTCGGAAGTTTAAGACCTAAAGACGTACAAAATATGCCCTAAAAACTATAAAATATGACCTAAAACACTATGAAATATGACATGAATTTTTGGGATAGGTAGAGTATCACTAACATACAGTAAACGTCTTAAGTGCCAAAACGAGATCAGCGATAATACACCAGACACATTTAATCACACAAACTAACAGAGAGCTACAGTACATTAAAATTTTCAACATTCATTCAGTATCATAGCCTTGAGATGCAGTTCTTGCTCGGTGTTCCTGAAAGACATAACATGGCATTTCCTTGTCTGCTAATTGCTTCTGAGCTAAATATATCTACTGGAATGACATACTATTGGAAGAGAGAAGCACACTATCGTCATGTTCCGTGACCTCATACGTTCAGTGTCGCAATCTAACTTGTCCAGAAAGATGTGCTAAAAGATGTCCGTAGAGGAGCGCCTTCTTGGAATCAGGTCTTCTAAACCTGCTATCTGCCTGTTCTGGGAAAAGAAAGAAAAATATACTGTATCTGCTACACTATTTGGAAATCCTGTGTTTGAAACTCCCCGCAGAGAGCACGTATCTTGTTAACGACGCCTCAATTTAAACAAAAATGCTGAAATTATAACCAAATATGACCTAAACACTAAAAATCGCCGAAATATGCATCAAATTGCTTTAAACGTGGTCAGGGACCCGTCATTCGAACTTATTTTTCAGATTTCGGGTAAAATGAGCTCAGGAAAAAAATATGACTTTTCCTTAACATCCGAAACTTATTCATCATCCTCCTTTCATGTGTTAGTCCTAGAATAACTGTTACAGTCTACACAAAAGCTTTGCATTTTCCCGCCATCTTTTCCTGGGACAACCTAGAGATCTCTTCCCACCGGGACAGTAGTTGCTTCTGTCCATCCTGTTGAGGTGTCCTAGCCAATTTCTCTGGTATTCACGGATGTATTCCAATACAGGTCTGCTGTTAAGACCATTCAACACTTGTGTGTTTCACTTGTGATCCCACTTAGTGACTCCTCCTGTTCGTCGCATATATTTCATTTCAGTGGTAGTTATTCGTCTCTCATCACATTTCCTCAGGGTCGAACGCTTCGCTACCATAGCAAAGTACTCGTCTTGCTAAGGTTCCGTTCGGGTGTGTTTCTGAACTAAGGATGGTCTAAAAACTTTATTGATGATTCCTAAACATCTGTTGAATTTAAAGATTTTCTTGGGTATGTCCATTTGTTCAAGGAAAGACAGTTTGTAACCAAGGTAATTAAAAGCATTTACTCTTTTCAAAATGTTATTATCCAAGCAGATCTTAATTCTTACTGGTTCCGTGCCGCAGAATGCCATTAGGCATATCTTAGTTTTCTCTCGAGATAATTCCAGAGGATTTTTCTGAGACTAGTTTCAGATTATACAGTGAACGCTGTAGATCATCTTCTGAGGTGGCAACCAGCACTAAGTCGTCTGCAAATAATATTGCGTCCAGCTGTAGATTTCTGTAAATGCGGATGGAGCCATGTCTTGTTTCTCAAAATTCTCGTATAAGAGCATTCATATTGATTATGAACAGGAGAGGGGAAAGACCGCAACCTTGTCCCACTCCTGTGTTTATCGATTTCATCATCAATTATCTGTCTTTGCTTTTTATTAACCTTTCATGGTGCTTGGTGTATTGTGCACGAGGTTGACGTGATTTGCCTCGCGCAATTGCTTCAAGGATGTAGTGAAAATGAAAATCCACAGCCTGCTTCCAGTCTCCGACCGGGTCAGGAATGGAATGAATGAAGCTCCCATCTAGCGGCGAGGATATGAACTGTGCCGGCTGCCGAGGCCTGATGCACTCCTCTGGGGCAATGATTAAATGAATGACAGATGAAATGAAATGATAGTGGAGAGTGTTGCTGGAATGAAGTTGTGACAGGGAAAACCGGAGTACCCGAAGAAAAACCTGTCTGCCTCCGTTTTGTCCAGCACAGATCTCACATGGAGTGACCGGGATTTGAACCACGGACCCAGCGGTGAGAGGCCGGCGTGCTGCCGCCTAAGCCACGGAGACCTTTTCATGGATGTAGTGAAAATCTCTATATATAAAGTTCAATGTTAATCTGTTTGCCACGGTGGGCGAGTGGTTATCGTGTCGGACTACCAACCCCAAGCTTGCAGGTTCGCTCCTGGCCGTGGTTAGTGATTTTTGAAAGGCAACAAAAATCACGATACACATGTCATACGATGTTGGCGTGTTAAAGAACCCATTTGAATTCAGTAGGCCGTGTTCATAATGGTAAATTATCTCGGGATTTTTCGCTAACACATAGTTCCTCCTTTGTCTACTAGAATGCGCTATAGTGTCAAGGAGCTTAGATATCTAACCTCTTTGACTTTCATAGCGCTCCAAGGAGTGATAAAATTTGACATGCAAGCTGCCCTCAGAGCGTCAATTAACAAGCTTCCACTCGAGGCCATACGATATTATTATTATTAGTATTATTATTATTATTATAATGTTTGTCTGTTATTTATACAAATCTACACCGTTTCACCGATCTGAACTGAATTTTATATATTTACCCTTTGGATCCCAACGGGTAACACTGTCCACTTGCTACTCCACCCTGGCCTAACTTGTGCGAGCTTGCCCCATATTAAACTAATGTATTGATCATCTTCACTCCAGCAAGTCGTCTCCATCCATAACTGTTGTTCTTGTATTTGATGCCAGTTCTTATCTCTAGCTTCAAGGTCCTCTTCTCCCACACATCGCGAGGTCTTCCTCTTGGTCTCTTCCCAGGGACACTCTGGCCAAAGAACACTAGAGGGTCCCCCAGGGGCTCACATCTAGTGGGACGTGGGTTGACGACCACGGGACCCCAGCTGAGTCCGGCTTTGCTTCCACTTACTTGTACCGGGCTCCTCTCTGTCTTCTTTCCTGTCGACCTCCCTTGGTCAACTCTTGTTCTCTTACGACCCCGACGGTATTATGGTATCCGAGGCCTAGGGAGTCTTTCACTTTCCCACCTTAATTGGCCCTTGTCTCATCTTTCCTGATCCCTCCTTCTTCGAGGAGTCAGACCTCTTGTTTTCTTTTCATTATATTTCATTTGCTCTTTAAGATTCCCGCACTGTTTTTGTTAATTGGCTCCCCGAGTATCTAAATTCCATTTTGCGATTTTTTTTTGCATCTACACTCCATTTTGTAATCTCCGTTGCATTTTGTAAGTCTTTTCGATCTAAATTGCATTTTGTGAGTGTTTTCAACCTCAATTGCATTTTGCATTTTCAACCTAAACCGCTTTTTGCAAGTACTTTCAATCTAAATTGCATTTTGTAGGGTGCGCATTTTGCAAGTATTTTGATTCTCAATTGCATTTAGTGAGTATTTTCAATCTAAATAGCATTTTGTAAGTATTTTCAATCTAAATAGCATTTTGTAAGTATTGTCCATCCAATTGAGTAGTTTGAATCTACCATACATTTTGTAAACATTTTCAATTTCAATTGCATTTTGTAAGTATTTTGAATATTAATTGCACTTTGAGATTATTTGGAATCTGAAATGTGCATTTTTCAATCCAAATTGCATTGTGTATTTTCAATTTCAATTATATTCTGTAAGTAATTAGAACTTCAATTATATTTTGTACGTATTTTCAATCTCATTTGCATTTTGTAAGTATTTTGAATTTAATTTGCATTTTGTACGTATTTTGAACTTAACCTACATTTTGTGTTTATTTTTCAATCTATTCCTTTTGTGAGTATTTTCGTTCTAAATTCCCTTTTGTTAGTATTATCGCTCTCCATTTTGTGACAAGTTTCAATCTGAGTTCCTTTTTGTAAGTATTTTCCTCCTCTCTTAATTTTCGTTCTGGTTTCCACTTCATTGACATTTTCGCCATCACCCAGACCATTACGGGCCGATAACCTAGATGTTAGGCCCCTTAAAACAACAATTATCATCATCATCAACAACACTCGAGGTATCCTGTGGGGAGCCATCCTCTTCATGTGACCATACCATCTCGAGTGTCTCCAGCAGGCTCCTTTCCAATCCCAGTTGTCGGATATCCTCATTCCTTATTTTATCCATTTTCGTCTTTTGAAGGCAAGAACAGAGGAACTGGAGATGACTGTTTGTTGGTCCAGTGAGGGTTGCTGCTTCCAGTCCATACGTTAGTATATCTTGAACAAACTAATCTTGGAAGCTTGTGGAAATGTTTCGTCCCAAAGTAGCTGACACTCCCTGATAGAAATTGGAAGCTTTCTGTATTCTGTTGTCAATCTCTTGATGTATGGTATTGTCCGAGGAAAGAATACTACCTAAATAGTGGAATTTGTCTACAACATTTATCTCCTCATCTCCAAGTCTAAGATGGACCTTTCTACTCATCACCAAACCAACTGTCTTGGTTTTGCTGATTTTAAGACCCATGGTCGCAAATTATAATTCAATAAATTATGAGATGGCGATACGATACACACGATGATATAATAATATTCTACACTGTTAAATAAAATGATATGACCTTTGAATAAAAGATATTTTCAAAGTCAAGGTTTGAGGGTTGAGTCTTTGTAGCCTGGAACTGTGCCTTGTCTTATAATAAGGTGATAATTTGTGTTCTGGTTGCAGTGTTTGAGAGAGAGCCCCCCACTCCACCCAGTGCGGCCCAAGCTCGGCTCCCGGAGCGAGAAGGCACCTACTGCTCCTCCCTGAAGAAGCTGGCGGGTAATCGCAGCTTTGTTCTGCTCTTCATCAGCTACGGGATCAACGTGGGGGTGTTCTACGCAGTGTCCACGCTGCTCAACCAGATGGTGCTGCTACACTTCCAGGTCAGGGCACCTGAACTTCTATGCCCAAGGTCGCGGGTTCAAACCCGGACGAAGTTGGATTTTTTAAGAGCGTTAAAATCCCTCAGCATGCCTTCCTTCGGAGAGGAAGTAAAGCCGGCGGTCCCATGTCATAGATTTATGGCATCATAAAGAACCTTCTACTAACTACACTTGCGGAAGCTAAAATTTTTAGGTTAGTTTGATAACGCTATATTAGTCCCAACGTTCGCAGCCAGGTGCTCACTGCGATGACATTTAGTAGCCACGTCCACAGCTAGGTGTTGTGGACGGTAGCATAAGTAGGAACTACTTGAAAAAATTAATCGTCTGCAGTCCTTCTACCTGAATCCCAGATAACACACACTAATACAGCCATCACAATATTACCACCGGTTATCAGACAGATTCTACACACACCCAAATTACATGGGGCTACATGACCGCGTTGTCGCAGCCCCTAAACTGAGGAACTAACCAACCCTTAGCACTCGAATTTGTTCATCTGGTCACACAACTCAATTCGTATTTATTTTTCTGGAAATGTATGATTATTACTGTTTGTTGGTTCCTTAGTATAGGGGCTGCGACAACGCGGTCATGTAGCCCCCTGTACTTTCGGTGTGTGTAGAATCTGTCTGATAACCGGTGTTAATTGTGATGACTGTATTAGTGCGTGTTATCTGTTTTAATTCAAGTAAGGACTTCAGAAGATAATTTCAAGTAGTTCCTACTTAAGCTATTAAATGCTACCATCCACGACACCTAGCTTGTGGACTTGGTAACTAGATGCCATCGTAGTCAGCACCTGGTGGCGAACGTTGGAATTTATTTTATTTATTTATTTATCGTATGGCTTTTAGTGCCGGGAGTGTCCAAGGACATATTCAGCTCGCCCGAGGCTGTAGGTGCTTCAAGCGGACACCCATAGGGTGAGCTACAAGTTCCGTTCAATTTCAAGTACAGTAGTTCGAACTTTTGCAACCAGATGTCACTGACACCTAGTGGTGAACGTTGGAACTTTGATACAGAGTTGCAACGAAATCTATCCTAGAAATTTAGCTTCACACAAGTTTAGTTAGTGAAAGGATCTTTTACATGACATAAATCTATGACATGGGACCACCGGCTTTACTTCCCCTCCATAGGAAAGCATACTGAGGGATATTTAACGCCCTTAAAAATTCTGACGACTTCGTCCGGGTTTGAACCCACGACCTTGGGCATAGAAACTCAGCCACATGTTACTGTCTGTCCTTGGCATACTTGTGTGTCCCATCCAATATCTCTTTCAATGTTTCGTTTGTGAAACATAGCGTGACAATGTATATCGATGTTGAAAGCAACGAACCAGGTGGTAGTTGGAAACCTGAAGTAAAACCACGCGGGAATTGCATAACATCAGCATGAGTAGGCTTTTATGTTACTCAGTCAGAGCTGTCATCGTCTGGTCAACCAGATCATTTGCCGCTTCAGATTCACTGGACATTTCTGAAGCACCTTATAGCCTACTCGCTTCCCGAATCAAGCTCCGAAAGACTGTAATCTTCACGTGAATACAATCCCGCTAATTCTGGAACAGTTCACTCATACTTCATTTGCATTTGGCCATGTTTGCACCTTTCCGCGGTTAACACAGCACTTGATATATATTCGCGGGAATTTTAAAGTCCATCATGGATCCGTATTGACGATTATATAAATATGATATAATGTTTGAAAATTATACAAAATTTTCGCCTACTGTCGACCAATATATTATGTGTACTCGAGTTTGAAGGTTGTTTGTGAAGTAACCAATAGAACTGCATAAAATCCAATAACATCATCATTTTTGACGTTCTATTTTACGTTAGTTCATGTGGGTTTGTAATTTTTAATTTATTTTTTAATATTTTTTATCGCAGTTGGAACACAAAAAGTGCCCGTTTTTAAGCGTGTTTCAACCGTGCGTCACATTTAAGAATTATTATCTCACAAACCCGTCATCAGATCGAATCAAAATTTTAACACAATATACATTGGAATGTTGTATAACTGCTTTATTAATTTGAAAATTTTGTGTGCCCAAGAAACAAAGTTGTTATCATTTTTGTAAGGTAACTTTTTCTCGGCTCGGGGTGGTTGGAAAATGTAGTTCTTGGTTGAGTTGCAATCCTTATACATCAAAAAGGTATGCTGTATGATTGTGAAATACGTAAATTAATTAACTTATTTTATATCGGTTTGTATTTGTACGGGGAATTAAGACATGGTTCACCAGTTAGCCGCTCCAGTGAAAGCTTTACAGCGATGCCAAGATGGGCTCCATCACGCGTCATGGCGCGCCTCGCTCGGAAGTGATGGGCTCCATATCAGCAACGCTGTACAGCATTTCCCGGAGCGGCTAGCTGGTGAACCATGTCTTAATTCCCCGTACAAATACAAACCGATATAAAATAAGTTAATTAATTTACGTATTTCACAGTCATACAGCATAACCTTTTGATGTATAAGGATTTCAACGCAACCAAGAACTACATTTTCCAATGACCCCGAGCCGAGAAAAAGTTACCTTACAAAAATGATAACAACTTTCGTTCTTGAACACACAACATTTTTAAATTAATAAACCAGTTATACAACATTCCAATGTATATTGTGTTAAAAATTGGATTCGATCTGATGACGGGTTTGTGAGATAATAATTCTTAAATGTGACGCATGGTTGAAACACGCTTAAAAACGGGCACTGTTTGTGTTCCAACTACGATAAAAAATATTAAAATATAAATTAAATCTTCCAAACCTACATGAGCTAACGTAAAATAGAACCATGAAAATGATGATGTTAATGGATCTTATGTAGGTCTATTGGTTACTTCACAACTAACCTCCAAACTCGAGTGCACATAATATTTTGGTCGAGAGTAGTCAATAATTTCAATATGTTATGTATTCAAAAAAGCACAATTGGTACATGTTTCGGGGCCTAATTATATACTATGTAACTATTTAATACAAGAAGTGTCAATAACATGAAGAAATTCAGCAAATTCGGCATATGCAGGTTGAAATGAAACGAATGCGATTCAGATTACATCGGTCAAACAGGAAGACATTTTTTAAACAGGTTTAATGAACATTTAAATGCCATAAAGCACAGAAACTTTTCAGCCATGGTCACACATATCGAGGAAATGGGACACAAATTTATGAAAATTGAAAACTACATTTAATGCTTACTGTACATTACAGCAACGACTTCAAGCCAGGGCAAATCTTGAACACCCCCAAGGGGCTCACAGCTAGTGGGGCGTAGGTTGGCAACCACGGGACTCCAGCTGAGTCTGGCATTGCTTCCAGTTACTTGTGCCGGGCTCCTCTCTGTTATCTTTCCTGTCGGCCTCCCTTGGTCAACTCTTGTTCTCTTCCGACCCCGACGTATTAGGGTATCCGAGGCCTGGGGAGTCTTTTCCTTTCCCGCCTAAATTGGCCCTTCTATCATCTTTCCGGATCACTCATTCTTCGAGGGTTCTGCCTTCATTTTCTTTTACATTTTGTACGTCTTTCCACTTCCAATTACATTTTGTACGTCTTTTCAATTTAATATCCTTTATGCGAGTTTTTCAGTCTAAATTGCATTTTGCACGTACTTTGAATCTAAATTGCATTTTGTAAGGATTTTGATTTTCACTTGCATTTTGTAAGTATTTTGCATTGCTGGGGCCGACATTATGTGAGGGTTTTGAATTTCAATTGCATTTTGTAAGTATTTTCAATCTCAATTGCATTTTGTAAGTATTTTCAACCTCAATTGCATTTTGTAAGTATTTTCAATCTCAAATGCATTTTGTAAGTATTTTGAATCTATATTGCATTTTGTAAGTATTTTCAATCTCAATTGCATTTTGTAAGTATTTTCAATCTCAATTGCATTTTGTAAGGATTTTGATTTTCACTTGCATTTTGTAAGTATTTTGCATTGCTGGGGCCGACATTATGTGAGGGTTTTGAATTTCAATTGCATTTTGTAAGTATTTTCAATCTCAATTGCATTTTGTAAGTATTTTCAACCTCAATTGCATTTTGTAAGTATTTTCAATCTTAATTGCATTTTGTAAGTATTTTGAATCTAAATTGCATTTTGTAAGTATTTTCAACCTCAATTGCATTTTGTAAGTATTTTGAATCTAAATTGCATTTTGTAAGTATTTTCAACCTCAATTGCATTTTGTAAGTATTTTCAACCTCAATTGCATTTTGTAAGTGTTTTCAATCTAAATTGCATTTTTTAAGTATTTTGAATCTAAATTGCATTTTGTAAGTATTTTCAACCTCAATTGCATTTTGTAAGTATTTTGAATCAAAATTGCATTTTGTAAGTATTTTCAACCTCAATTGCATTTTGTAAGTATTTTGAATCTAAATTGCATTTTGTAAGTATTTTCAACCTCAATTGCATTTTGTAAGTATTTTGAATCTAAATTGCATTTTGTAAATATTTTCAACCTCAATTGCATTTTGTAAGTGTTTTCAATCTAAATTGCATTTTTTAAGTATTTTGAATCTAAATTGCATTTTGTAAGTATTTTCAACCTCAATTGCATTTTGTAAGTATTTTGAATCAAAATTGCATTTTGTAAGTATTTTCAACCTCAATTGCATTTTGTAAGTATTTTCAACCTCAATTGCATTTTGCAAGTGTTTTCAATCTTAATTGCATTTTGTAAATATTTTCAACCTCAATTGCATTTTGTAAGTGTTTTCAATCTAAATTGCATTTTTTAAGTATTTTGAATCTAAATTGCATTTTGTAAGTATTTTCAACCTCAATTGCATTTTGTAAGTATTTTCAACCTCAATTGCATTTTGTAAGTATTTTGAATCTAAATTGCATTTTGTAAATATTTTCAACCTCAATTGCATTTTGTAAGTGTTTTCAATCTAAATTGCATTTTTTAAGTATTTTGAATCTAAATTGCATTTTGTAAGTATTTTCAACCTCAATTGCATTTTGTAAGTATTTTGAATCAAAATTGCATTTTGTAATTATTTTCAACCTCAATTGCATTTTGTAAGTATTTCGAATGTTAACTACATTTTGTCAGTCTTTTTCCTTTATCTTGCCTTTTGTGAGTGCCTTCAGTCACCATCATCAAATTCCAGCTGCAGTCGCCCGGGCGCTGTTAATGAGCCCTCGCCACCTTTTCCTGTCCATGAATAGTTGGTCTTCATGGGTCCTTCTCCAGTCTAGCCCTTTGACTTCAAGATCATCCTTTCTTTGGTCCAACCATTTCTTCTTTGGTCTTTTTTCCTGGGACAATATTGAAAATAAGGTTTTGGTGTCCTCTCACCTCCCATTCTTTGGAGATGCCCACACCTTCCTAATCGTTGCTTCTGCAAATATTTTGTAGCACTGATATCTATGCCAGCCTCTGTCCTGTTTGTTTCAGTCTAAGTTACATTTAGTACGCGTTTTCAGTCTACCTTGGCTTTCGTTCTGGTTTCCATTTCATTATCATTTCTGCTATCACCCAGACCATTAGGGGCCGATAACCTAGATGTTAGGCCCCTTAAAACCATCATCATATCTTGAACAATAGAACGTGATTCCAGGATGCCGAGGAGGACGCTGGCCTTATCGGACTCACCATGGTGCTGGCAGGCATCGTGGGGTCTGTGTGTGGTGGAGTGGTGCTGGACCGCACTCATCGCTTCAAGTGAGTACTCGAGCTGTCAGGTAGGTCCTGTCCAGGGGATGTGACATGCACATAATAATATCGTATGGTCTCAGGTGCCGGGAGCAAGCTTTGTTCCTTGACACCCAGAGGGCAGCTTGCATGTCGAATTTTTCAATCACTCCTTTGAGCGCTATGAAAGTCAAGGAGGTTAGATATCTAAGCTTCTTGACACTATAGCGCTTTCTAGTAGAGAAAGGAGGAACTGTTCGTGTTGGCAGAAAATTCCGAGATTAATTTTGCCATTATGAACACGGCCTACTGAATTCAAATGGGTTTTAACATGCCAAATGTAAAACCAAAATATTGGAATGCAGCCGCAATAAATCAGAAACCTCTATGGACATCAAATTGGCAGGTGAAAAGCTGAAGGAAGTAGGAGACTTCTGTTACTTAGGAAGCAAAATAACCAAGTGATGGACGAAGCAAAGAGGATATAAAAAAATAGGTTAGCTCAGGGAAGGAAACCATTTCTACAGAAAAGGAATCTGTTGACATCGAATATTGATTTAGGTATTGGGAAGTAATTTTTGAAAGCCTTTGTCTGGAGCGTGGCGCTCTATGGAAGTGAAACTTGGACTATTGGTGCAGCAGAAAAGAGGAAAATTGAAGCGTTTGATATGTGGTGTTACAGGAGAATTATGAAGATCAGATGGGTAGATAGGGTTACAAACGAAGAGGTATTAAGACGCATGGGAGTGGAGAGATGTTTCTGGCGACTGCTAATGAACAGAAGAGATAGGTTGGTAGGATACCTTCTAAGACACCCAGGAATAGCAAGCTTAGTTATGGAAGGAAGGGTCGAGGACAAGAAGTGTAGGGGTAGACCAAGGTTAGAATATGTTAAGCTATGTAGAGATGAAACGATTAGCTTAGGACAGGGAGATATGGAGGGCTGCATCAAACCAGTCAAAAGACTGAAGACTCAAACAAACAACACATTTATTGGTCTCTCCTCCATCTTATTTTAAAAGAAGTGTGTGCACAGCTTGGTAAATCCATCGGATGAGCGCTTGAAAGTGAAAGGGTAAATATATTATTTCTTAAAGAATATTACAATTGTTGCAGAGAGACGACACTGGTGGTTTACCTGATGGCTCTCGTGGGGATGGTGGCGTTCACCTTCACTCTGAGTCTAGGAGACATCTCACTGCTGTACGCGACGGGAGGATTCCTAGGGTGAGTATTCTCTCACGGTGTTGGTACTGAATCAATGGCTTTTTCCAGGTCATAGAAAACTAAATACAGAGGCTCCTGTTGCTCTCTGCACTTTTCCTGGAGTTGTCTGGCACAGAATATGATGTCTGTTGTGCCCCTGTAGTTTCGGAAACCACATTGAGACTCGGGCAAAATCCTCTCCGAGATACCTTGGAGCCGGCTTAGTAGAATGGTTGCGAGAACTTTACCTGCAATGGACAATAGCGATAGACCACGGTAGTTCCCACACACACAACGATCGCTTTTCTTGAAGATAGTGATGATGGTAGCATTACCTTTTGTGAGTTGTTGCAATCTGAGTTTCCTTTCGTCAGTATTTTCAGTCCAACTTAATTTTCGTCAAGGTTTCCATTTCCTTGTCATTTTCGCTATCACCCAGACCATTAGGGGCTGATAACCTCGATGTTAGGCCACTTAAAACAACAATTATCATCATGATCATCATCACACCAATCAGAGGAGAGTGCTGCTCACGAGGATAGAAAAAACACAATGACAAGCAGGTGAATGTGAGGTTACAGGTACTACCACTGCATGTGCCTCAGCGCTGGAGCTGTTATTGATTAAGTCGCTAGAAAGAACGGTTATTTTTTATTTAATTTTTGACACGTGTAGTAGTTTATTGATAGGTTCTTCATGACGGGCTACTTTGGGTGTGGGGTACGTGTTTGCAACGGAGCTCACCTACCCCAAGTCTGAGGGGACATCGTCCGGGCTACTGAATGCCTCGTCAGGGATCCTGTATTTTAACAAGATAGTCTTCATATTTCCTCTTTGTTTAATAACGGTAAGTCAATTATTATATGTTCATTTAAATAGTATTAACACAATACGTCATTCATTTCAGATTCATAACTCGATAATGGAGGTTTATTTCGCCCCAATATGTGAATTTTGACAACATCAAAATAAAAAATTTCTGACATCAATTCATAGGAACAAGTGTTCTACTAACGATAGTGGAAAATGTTGGTGTCCTACTACATGCAGACACTATTCAAATGTCCCCCGTTTGACCACAACATGTGTTCCACGTAACGTGTGTTTCTTAGAAACCAAAATAAGGGCAAAAGTTTTAAATCAACATGGTTTTATATATCACACGGATGGAAGTCTCTCCAAAGAATATATCAATAAGAGCAATCTGCAAATAAAACTTGAACCACTCTGTATGCCAGTCAACCCCATTGAATATATACAAGTGACTACAGATCTTACTTTGCTAGAAGAGGTCTGAAAGAAAGACTCTTCACCACAAGATCTAAAACAACTGGCCATCTGTACAATAGAAGAAAGATATCCGTCTAATCAATGGCTAAAAATATTTACAGATGGCTCACAGACAAAGAAAATAGAACTGCAGCAGGAATACATTCATCTCTCTTCTCACTCTACTTCCCAGTAGGCCAAAACAAATTTTGATGCTGAGATAAGAGCAATTTCACATGCACTCCATCAGTTATTAGGCAGAAACATTGATTATCAAAAATGTGTTATCATTACAGATTCAAAAGCAGCCATCCAAGCCATCTCGTCAAATTATAAGCCCCAAAATAAAGAACTGAAAGAAATTTTTTGTATGATAAAAACCCTTCAAAGACTCCACAAACAGTTCTCATTTCAGTGGATCCCTTCTCATGTTGGAATAACAGGAAATGAAGAGGCAGACAGATTAACAAAAAAGGTACCGAACTACAACAACCTGTCTGTCAGACTGATTTTATGTCAGCAAAAAGGATCTTGAAAATTACTATAAAAACAGGTATGAAGAAATGGCAAAGAAAACAGCAGAAACCAAATTATGGAAGGACATTGATGCTAAATGGGATCAATATAAATTAACACCAAGAAGAGAAGCTGTAGCCTTCTTCTGGCCATGACTGCCTTGCAGCTCGTATGAAACGAATCAACATCTTGAGATCTGAAGAATGCACACTTTGTCACGAACCTGGAAGTAAAATGGATAAGGGGCACCTTCTACATTGCAACAAACTTGATGTGTCTGCTAGAACTTCAGGAAACCTCACACAACTCTATCGGAACGCAAGAAAGCTGATGGATTGGAACCCGGGCTATCCATAGAAAACAACAACAACAACAACAACAACGGATGGAACTTCAACATCAGTAAATGTGAGATCCTGTTAACGACCGGGAAAATGGACAGACCAATGAGTGGGATAACACTTGGAGGTGGACAGTTGAAGAAGGTGGAAAGTCTCAAGTACTTGGAAGTATAGTGGAGGAAAATGGGAGAAATGACAAAGAGATTACGGAACGTGGCAGACAGGCAGAAGCATTTCTGAGAAGCATTATGAGCTTAGTGTGGAATAAAGATGTCCCACAAAAAAGCAAGGAAGTGTTATACAGAAGCTACTATATCTCGATACTGACCTATGCATCAGAAACGTGGATAATGAAGAAGAGAGACATAAGCAGAATACAGGCAGGTGAAATGAAGTTCCTGGGAAGTAGGATCGGAGTAACGAGAAGAGACAGGGTGAGGAATGAAAAGGTCAGGGAAATAGTGAAAGAGGAGCCCTTGCAGGGTAGGATTGAGACATCAAGACTGAGGTGTTATGGGCACTTAAAGAGATTGGAAGAGAAGAAGATTCCCAAGAGGATACATGAGATGCAGATGCAGAAGAGACGACCAAGAGATAGATGGCTGAAAGGAGTGGAGGAATGTGTTAAGAAGAGAGGCGATGACTGGACCAGAGTGACAGCGGAGAGGTGGTGGGAAGAAAGGACTAAGTGGCGAGGCTTATGTTCCAAACAGATGATGAATTATTCGGGCATATTCAAAACTGGAAATCATGTATTTTCAAAGATTTTTTCACACAGCCTTGTGAATTTGTTTTGTTTAGACAAATAAGAAATAGTGTTATTACACAAGAATGTATAACATTTTATTGTGTTTAAGGCACATAACTTTGCACGCCCAAATATTTTTAAAGTGTTCCATTTTCTTGTTTGAATAATGTAATTTTTAGATTTTGTAATGTGTCTATGTTGAAGCAGTGGTTGCCTATGCAGGTATTTGGGCTGAAGAAGGAACAAAAAGTGCTCCGAAACATGAACCCTGAACCCTGATAACATATGGATAATATTACCATAAAGTATTGACTAGGCGGAAGAAATCTCTTATTATTTTGTAGAGATATTCGGTTGTTGTTTGCAGGTTCTTCATGACGGGCTACTTGGGTGTGGGGTACGAGTTTGCAGCGGAGCTCACCTACCCCGTGCCCGAAGGGACTTCCTCAGGGCTACTGAACGCCTCGTCGGAGATATTTGGTGTGGCTCTGACGCTGAGTGCCGGTGAGATTCTGGACGTCTATGGTGACCGCGTCACCAACTTGTCGCTGACGGGCATCCTCGTGCTGGGCGTGGCCCTGTCCGTGCTCATCAAGGGGAGTAAGCTGAAGAGGCGAGAGGCTTGCAAGACCCTGTCTGAGAGCCAACCTTTCACAGAAAACCCGTAAGTTCTTCTGTGCTGCTGACCATTTGTACAGCCTTTTCCTCCAACCATACTTCAGTTCTTGCTGCAGTTAAATTGGTTTCCTCCTGTTGTCGCTCCCTGGATTTCATTTCTAGAACTAGCGGCTTCGGTGGCGAAGTTGGTAGCATGTTGAACTGCTGTGCCCAAGATCATGGGTTCACACCCAGCCGAAGTCGTCGGATTATTTAAGAGCGTTAAAATCCTTCACAATGCCTTCCTTCGGAGGGGAAGTTAAGCCGGTGGACCCATTTCATATATTTATGGCATGTAAAAGATCCTTCCACTAACTAAACCTGTATGAAGCTAAATTTCAAGGTTAGATTTCATTGAAACGCTCTATCAATGTTCACCATTACTGTCGACCAAAATATTATGTGCACTCGAGTTTGAAGGTTGTTTGTGAAGTAACCAATAGACCTACATAAAATCCAATAACATCATAATTTTCGTCGTTCTATTGTACGTTAGTTTATGTAAGTTTGGAATTTTTAATTTATATTTTAATATTTTTTTATCACAGTCGGAACACAAAAAGTGCCCGTTTTTAAGCGTGTTTCAACCATGCGTCACATTTAAGAATTATTATCTCACAAACCCGTCATCAGATCGAATCCACATTTTAACACAATATACATTGGAATGTTGTATAACTGGTTTATTAATTTCAAACTTGTGTGTCCAAGAAACAAAGTTGTTATCATTTTTGTAAGATACATTTTTCTCGGCTCGGGATCGTTGGAAAATGTAGTTCTTGGTCGCGTTGTAATCCTTATACATCAAAAAGTTATGATGTATGACTGTGAAGTACATAGCCACTCCGGGGAAAGCTGTAAAGCGTTGCCAAATGGAGCCCATCACGCGTCATGGTGCGCCTCGCTCGGAAGTGATGGGGCTCCATCTCAGCAACGCTGTACAGCTTTCCCCGGAGCGGCTAGCTGGTGAACCATGTCTTATATCCTGAGAAATGTAAAAATTGCTTGTAGTCATTACATTACGCAGTAGGCACGTGGACAAGAACTGAACGGGAGGAAAGTAGAATCCAGGCAGCAGAGATCAAGATCCTTACAGGTATAATTGGAAAGACTCGTTCAGAGAAAATCAGAAACAAGGAAATTAGGGAAAAAACAGGATTACCGAAGATACAAGACAAGATCGACATCAGTAAACTAAAGTGGTATGGAATTATGATGTGAATGGGAGAAGACACGAGTCTCGAAGTGATTATTTACTGAGAAAGTCACGAGAATGCATCAAAAGGGAGGCCCTCCAGGGGCTCACATCTAGTGGAACGTGGGTTGGTGACCACGGGATCCCAGCTGAGTCCGCCAAAACTTCCACTTACTTGTGCCTGGCTCCTCTCCGTCTTCATTCCTGTCGACCTCCCTTTGTCAATTCTTGTTCTCTTCCGACTCCGACGGTATTAGGGTATCCGAGGCCTAGGGAGTCTTTCACTTTCCCGCCTTAATTGGCCCTTGTCTCATTTTTCCAGATCCCTCGTTCTTCTAGGGGTCAGACCTCCTGTTATATTCATTGTATCTCTTGCCTTCTGCTCAAGGCCCTCAAGGAGGCAGGGTGTGTGTAGCCCCACAACTTCTGGTGCACCCTGGATAGTGCTACACCCTCAGGGGCTCACAGTATCTCCTGCCTTCTGCTCAAGTCCCTCAAGGAGGCAGGGTGTGTGTAGCCCCACCACTTCTGGTCCACCCTGGATAGTGCTACACCCTCAGGGGCTCACAGTATCTCCTGCCTTCTGCTCAAGGCCCTCAAGAAGGCAGGGTGTGTGTAGCCCCACCACTTCTGGTGTACCCTGGATAGTGCTACACCCTCAGGGGCTCACAGTATCTCCTGCCTTCTGCACAAGGCCCTCAAGGAGGCAGGGTGTATGTAGCCCCACCACTTCTGGTGCACCCTGGATAGTGCTACACCCTCAGGGGCTCACAGTATCTCCTGCCTTCTGCACAAGGCCCTCAAGGAGGCAGGGTGTATGTAGCCCCACCACTTCTGGTGCACCCTGGATAGTGCTACACCCTCAGGGGCTCACAGTATCTCCTGCCTTCTGCTCAAGGCCCTCAAGGAGGCAGGGTGTGTGTAGCCCCACAACTTCTGGTGCACCCTGGATAGTGCTACACCCTCAGGGGCTCACAGTATCTCCTGCCTTCTGCTCAAGGCCCTCAAGAAGGCAGGGTGTGTGTAGCCCCACCACTTCTGGTGTACCCTGGATAGTGCTACACCCTCAGGGGCTCACAGTATCTCCTGCCTTCTGCTCAAGGACCTCAAAGAGGCAGGGTGTGTGTAGCCCCACCACTTCTGGTGTACCCTGGATAGTGCTACACCCTCAGGGGCTCACAGTATCTCCTGCCTTCTGCTCAAGGCCCTCAAGGAGGCAGGATGTGTGTAGCCCCATCACTTCTGGTGCACCCTGGATAGTGCTACACCCTCAGGGGCTCACAGTATCTCCTGCCTTCTGCTCAAGGCCCTCAAGGAGGCAGGGTGTGTGTAGTCCCATCACTTCTGGTGCACCCTGGATAGTGCTACACCCTCAGGGGCTCACAGTATCTCCTGCCTTCTGCACAAGGCCCTCAAGGAGGCTGGGTGTGTGTAGCCCCACCACTTCTGGTGCACCCTGGATAGTGGTACACCCTCAGGGGCTCACAGTATCTCCTGCCGTCTGCTCAAGGCCCTCAAGGAGGCAGGGTGTGTGTAGCCCCACCACTCCTGGTGCACCCTGCATAGTACTACACCCTCAGGGGCTCACAGTATATCCTGCCTTCTGCACAAGGCCCACAAGGAAGCAGGGTGTGTGTAGCCCCACCACTTCTGGTGCACCCTGGATAGTGCTACACCCTGAGGGGCTCACAGTATATCCTGCCTTCTGCACAAGGCCCTCAAGGAAGCAGGGTGTGTGTAGCTCCACCACTTCTGGTGCACCCTGGATAGTGCTACACCCTCAGGGGCTCACAGTATCTCTTGCCGTCTGCTCAAGGCCCTCAAGGAGGCAGGGTGAGTGTAGCCCCACCACTTCTGGTGCACCCTGGATAGTGCTACACCCTCAAGGGTTCACAGTATCTCCTGCCTTCTGCACAAGGCCCTCAAGGAGGCAGGGGGTGTGTAGCTCCACCACTTCTGGTGCACCCTGGATAGTGCTACACCCTCAAGGGTTCACAGTATCTCCTGCCTTCTGCACAAGGCCCTCAAGGAGGCAGGGTGAGTGTAGCCCCACCACTTCTGGTGCACCCTGGATAGTGCTACACCCTCAAGGGTTCACAGTATATCCTGCCTTCTGCACAAGGCCCTCAAGGAGGCAGGGTGAGTGTAGCCCCACCACTTCTGGTGCACCCTGGATAGTGCTACACCCTCAAGGGTTCACAGTATCTCCTGCCTTCTGCACAAGGCCCTCAAGGAGGCAGGGGGTGTGTAGCCCCACCACTTCTGGTGCACCCTGGATAGTGCTACACCCTCAGGGGCTCACAGTATCTCTTGCCGTCTGCTCAAGGCCCTCAAGGAGGCAGGGTGAGTGTAGCCCCACCACTTCTGGTGTACCCTGGATATTTGCTACACCCTCAGGGGCTCACAGTATCTCCTGCCTTCTGCTCAAGGCCCTCAAGGAGGTAGGGTGTATGTAGTCCCATCACTTCTGGTGCACCCTGGATATTGCTACACCCTCAGGGGCTCACAGTATCTCCTGTCTTCTGCACAAGGCCCTCAAGGAGGCAGGGTGTGTGTAGCCCCACCACGTCTGGTGCACCCTGGATAGTGCTACACCCTCAGGGGCTCACAGTATCTCCTGCCTTCTGCACAAGGCCCTCAAGGAGGCAGGGTGTGTGTAGCCCCACCACCTCTGGTGTATCCTGGATATTGCTACACTCTTAGGGGCTCACAGTATCTTCTGCCTTCTGCTCAAGGCCCTCAAGGACGCAGGGTGTTTGTAGCCCCACCACTTCTGGTGTATCCTGGATATTGCTACACTCTCAGGGGCTCACAGTATCTCCTGCCTTCTGCTCAAGGCCCTCAAGGACGCAGGGTGTGTGTAGCCCCACCACTTCTGGTGCACCCTGGATAGTGCTACACCCTCAGGGGCTCACAGTATCTCCTGCCTTCTGCTCAAGGCCCTCAAGGAGGCAGGGTGTGTGTAGCCCCACCACTTCTGTTGCACCCTGGATAGTGCTACACCCTCAGGGGCTCACAGTATCTCCTGCCTTCTGCTCAAGGCCCTCAAGGAGGCAGGGTGTGTGTAGCCCCACCACTTCTGTTGCACCCTGGATTGTGCTACACCATCAAGGGCTCATGTCTGGTGAGTTCGGGAGTTGGCGACCCCGAGGGCTTCCTGACCTGGATCCAGTTTTTCTTCTTCTCCCATTGCCTCTGGGGCGGTCCCTCTCCTCTTTACCTTTCCCCTCTGCCTTTCTTCAAAGTCCCTTAATTCTCATTCTTCGAGGTTTCAGGGCATTTCCTTTCCTCCTGCCTTATGTTTCCCTTATTCTTATTTTTATTTTCCGTTTCCTCTCCTAGTTTCTATGTTTTTTGTTAGTTTCATTAGCATTTTTACTCTCACCCAAAGCACTGGGGGCGATAACCTAGATGTTAGGCCCCTTATAACAACAATTATCATCGTCATCATCAAAGGGGAAGGTCGAGGATGAGTTGGATGGATGCAGTGAGGGAGAGCAGAGGAAAGTGCAGGAGGGACGAGAGTGGTTGTGAGACTGAAAAGTATGGAGGTCCTTGATTCACACCCCGACCCAGATCACTCAAACCAGGAAATGAAGAAGTGTGTGTTGTTTTGTTAAACGAATTATGGTTTTACTGTTTGTGTATTTACATGTAGACTTTATATTCGCCTACATTTCACATTTTGCAAAAATGAGGAAAAAGTAGACTTATGAGATCGATCCGGGAAAATGTCTGTCTGTCTGTGTGCGTGTCCCCCTATGGAGACACTGATGTGTATGTGGGGCTTGCCCTTTCTCTATCTGCCGTCCATAAATTTTTGGTAAATAAATAATAATAATAATAATAATAACTCCTAAACGGCTGCAGCAATCGAAACAAAATTTGGTAGAAGTAAAGAACTATACCTGAATATCTCAATGCCGTATTTGAAAATGATGTCAGTGCTACCAACTGCTGAAAAATCGCAATTGAAATTTGAGCTCCATGTTGGATATCTTGGAGAGTATGAATGGGAGCTATTTCAAAATTGGCACACGTATAGATAATAATATTTCAGTTTAATTTCCAGGAGGCTATACATGGCAGTGTTGCCAAAATGATTTTAAGCCTGCTGATAGATCCAATTTTTAAATACATATAACTTGTACACTATCAATTGGATTACAACCAAATTTCGTATGTGCTATGTGTACATAAACATATATGACTATGCGTATTCTTAAGAGCAACCAGGGCTGCCAACTGTTAATAAATGCTCTCAATTTATTTTATCCAAATAATAATATATCAGAAAGCATACAAGCCGACAGCTTTAAACTATGCACACCTATAGTGCCTGACATTCTAGATTAATTTGGAGGAACTTATATACGTCAGTGCTACCAACATGATTCTAAGCCTGCTGAGAGGTCCAACTTTAAATACATGTAACTTCTATACTATCATTTGGATTTCAACCAAATTTCGTATGTTCTATGTGTACCATAACCGATATGTCTATGCGTATTCTTAAGAGCAACCAGGGCTGCCAACTGCTAATAAATGTTGTGTCTATTTTTGTTACCCTAATATCAATATATCAGAAAGTATGCAAGCCAATAGCTCTAAACTTTGCGCACGTATAGTACCTGGCATTCTACATTAATTTGGAGTAACTAATATACGTCAGTCCTGCCAACATGATTCTAAGTCTGCTGATAGGTCCAATTTTAAAATGCATGTAACTTCTATACTAACTAATGGATTTCATTCAAAATTGGCACAACAATAGATCATATTATTTCAGATTATTTCTGACCAATACATGCATGACATTGTTGCCAACATGATTTTACGCGCGCTGTTAGTTCCAATGTTTAACTGCATGTAACGTCCATGCTATCCATTGGACTTCAACCAAATTTTGTATTCTGTACCTTAAGAGATGGAACTAGGAATATATTCAGTCACCAGGGCTGCCAACTGTAGTGCTCTATTTGGCTACATTATGCCAGGTATACAGAATGTTGAACTAATTAGAAATTTCGATATTATCAATTTAATTTCGTCATTATTCTAGATAGATCCATATAGATTAATCATTGGCGTGAATCTTAAATTTTAAGAAAAGTAGGCTCTTTAGTTCGTCACGGAACTTGTTGTTTTTATTTGAATCTTCTGTGATTACATCACATTGGTAAACCTGCATGCAACAAACAGGTGAACTCAAGGAAGTCGAAATACTTCAAAAACATTGTGTAAAAACGTGTAAATGAACGTAACATATTTTCAAGGTAAAGAACAAGGAATAATGTGGAACCAGGTGAGGCCACTCAGCAGCGCTACCGTAGCTAAATGAGAGCTTTCACCCCCACGAAAGAGTGGCGCAGCTGTTCGCGATACCAGGACTAGGCTGCAGCCACGCCACGATTGTAGTTTGGGTTTGGTGTATTCTACTGCTGAGTATTGTGCAGCTGTTTGGTTGAACAGTCATCACACCTAACTTAATACCATAATGAGCATCATATCTGGCGCAATCCTCAGAGACCTGGGTTATGAAAGGAAGGGAGCGAAGCAGAATACAGGCTAGCGAGATGAAATTCTTGAGAAGCAGTATTGGATTGACAAAGGTGGACATGTTAAGAAATGAGATGAGACGATCAGACAATTAGTCAAAGAGGGAGCATTACAGGATAGGATAGAGGAATCAAGGCTTAAATGGTATGGGCATGTTAAGCGAATGGATGGGAGGAGGATACCCAGGAAGATACACAAGATGAAAATAGAGGGTAAAAGGCCAAGAAATAGGTGGCTGAAGGGTGTGGCGGACTGTGTGCGAAAGAAAGGAGAAGAATGGACCAAGGTGGTGACGGAGAGATGGTGGGAGGACAGAGACGATGGAGAGGCTTGTGTACCAAACAGACCCGGCCAGTGGCTGGAAACTGTGCAAGATGATGATGATCTGGCGCAATCATTTCTACTCCAGTTCATTGACTTCCTCTGCTAAACGGTATAATGCCACCTGATCTACGCTGATCTAATGCTCTTATGAAGGAATTCCACAAGATGTCCAGGAATCCTAGTCAACCCGTGCTTTAATGACCTGCCTCTTTTGAATCTTAAAAGACTAAAATCACGCCATCCAACTCTGCGTGATGCTGCTGACGTGGTCGCTAAGGATTTTAAATCTCTTGATGAATGGAAAGGTCGGTAGGAAGCAGCAACAACATCCCTTCTTCTCAGGTCCCACATTTCCAAGAGGATTCCACCTATCACACAAGACCCGGACTGCCCTGAACAGAATCAGAACAGGACACGCTCTCCACAAGTGGAAAAAGCTACCTAATCCAGACTGTGACTGCGGAGCTCCACACCAGACTATTCATCACATTGTCAGGGCTTATCACGGTGATGAAGCGGACTTCCTGTTGGTAACTCCAGATGCTGTATGCTGGGTTGAAAATCTGGATATTCAGTTGTGATGCACAAATTACTTTGTTTCTCTTCTATAAATATGTATATACAGGGTCTTCATTTTTGCTTGGCAAGGACATTCTCGCTCACGCGCTCCGCCAGTGACAGCTCAGTTCCCGGCCGCCGCGCGCGCGTGCAGACGGCAGAATGCGGTGCTGAAAATGTTCCCCATCCGCTGCCAAACATTACCGGCATCTCCTTATGAAGTTTCCGGTTACTCCGGTTAATTTAGCTTCAGTAAGGAAATAACGACATTTACGTCTATTTTTATTGTTACTGAACCTGTACGTTTGAATCTCTGAGCCAGTTGTCTTATTGTCCAATTTATAGGAATGGGTCTCCCTGGAAATCTCACTCGAAACTTTTGTCTTGTTCTAGCGCACGATTTCCTGCACTTTATGTACGTATTGTGCAGATATACACGTTCACGTAACGAATATGTTACATAAGGCATTACAGCACTACACACAATCACAATAAAACACTACACAATACGATATACAGTACACAGTAGCTTTATAAAACACTGAAAGACTGAAACACCCAATTAGCTCAGAGCTCGGACTCGACAAAAGAGCGAGTGAATACGGCTGGTGACCACGCGCCAACCTGGCCCGGGACCGGCGGCCAAGGTCGAGCGAATGTTTGCACAATAGCCTACGTGCCGCTCATAACGTGCGCCTTAACAAGACAAACGTTTCGAATGATATTTCCAGGGAGACCCATTCCTATAAATCGGACAATATATCAACTGGCGAAGAGATTCAAATGTACAGGTTCAGTAAAGAATAAAAATAGACGTAAATGTCGTTATTTCCTTACTGAAGCTAAATTAACCAGAGTAGCCGGAAACTTCATAAGGAGATGCCGGTAATGTTTGGCAGCGGATGGGGAACATTTTCAGCATCTACTTTAAGCATGGCGAGTAAAATGCATGATACTGATTTTAAGCACCAACTCTGCCGTACATAGGCGCGCGCTGCGACCGGCAAATGAGCCGTTACTGGTGGAGCACGTGAGCTAGAATGTCCTAGCCAAGCAAAAACAAAGACCCTGTATATATTACTGATAATGTCTGTATAAGCCTACGCTGAATAAGCGAATCTTTGGATCACCCTCTCCTTACCCCATATGTATGTGTAGGCCTGTCAATATCCTTGACTTGTGCCCCCCTTAAAGCTGAATACCGGTACATTCCATTTACGCCAGGAGACAATCTAGGTAATGCGATTTAAGGTGACCTACTTAATCATAGATCTCAACCATAAACTTCTGTTATTGTCATATTTTTAATCCACAATAAAAAATTGAAGATTTGCAAATACAGTACTTTACAGAAAGGAGTGAGACAAGGATGTTGTTTATCACCTATTGTATTTAATATATATTTAGAAGAAAGTATAAAAGAATGTTTTGATGGAAAAAGAGTGTATGCTTAGGAGGTAAAGGATTTGAGTGTGTTCGCTTAGCAGATGTTATGGTGGTTATGGGTGAGAGTGACAGACAAGCAACACGAATTTTGAAAGACCTAGAGAAAATTTGTAAAATATATGGGATGAAAATAAATGAGAAAAACAAAACAAAATGTATGGTCTTAGGTGGAAAAGGTGAAAAATATTACAATAAAATTAGAAGATGAAATTGAACAAGTAGATATTTTTAAATACCTAGGAAGTTGGGTTACAAAAGAAATGATATTGTTGCATCCAGGGGATGCACCCTCATCCCCTTCTATCTACGACACACACATCTATCCCCAAACAAACGCCTTCGGAATACATTATAAAATTCTACTACACATCTAAGCCTAATACTTCTGCAACAACCCCCAATAATCCCGCAACTTGAACTTCATCGACCCCGGCCAGCACCCCACATCCTGAGAAATGTGCAATTGTGCACACTCAACACTCAAAAGGCTATAAAGCTGTAGAGGTGAGGTAACTCGGGGTCAGTCTTCCTTAGTGTTGCCTCGTGCCAGACCGCTGCCGAGAGCCGCTCCGACGACCGCCGAAGGGTAAGTGTCTAGCGACCACAACTTCTCACACAGACATCCATACTTTCACCCCCTAGTGCTTGGATTGTAATAAGCATCTGATTTATTAACTGCTCTGCCAATTCTAGGAGTACTTCAAGTACTCATTAAACTCAGACGTATTAGAAGCAACTGGTCTTTTAGTTTATTTCTTTAATTGTTAAGATCCTGCCCTTCATCCCTTGTCCCGGTAGGATCCAGGTAACACAGTTAATTGTTTCGTGGCGCCCGCAGTCAGATACTCGTCTACGTCAGACTGCTTGTCTCGCTTATTAGCGCGAGCCGCCCGCTGCCCACGTTAGCAGTATTCCTAGCAGCAGCTCAGCTGTTCAGAGCTTCCAGCACCAAACCGCCCTTAATCCCGATATCGCATCCTCGAACTACCCAATCAAACAGTACATTTGGGAGTTCTCCATTCGAGCCGCTTCCACGCTCTCGAACCAGTCCATAACCGACACCTCTTACACTCGAGTCCCAAGCATTCCCCCAGCTATTCATATTTCATCCCCCCAAATATTACATTGTGGAGGGCACCCTCTCAGGCCCCCTACAATATGCACTAACGAAATAAAAACAAGGATTGCAATAGCAAAAGAAGCCTTCAATAAGGAAATAAAACAATTTTGTGAGCAATGAAAGTAAGCCTAAGGAAGAGATTAGTGAAATGTTTTGTTTGGAGTGTAGCGATGTATGGAGCGGAAACTTGGACACTTAAAAAAGAAGACGAGAGAAGAATAGAGGCTTTCGAAAAGTGGCTGTGGAGAGAATATGTTGCAAGGACAAAGTGAGAAATGAGCAAGTATTAAATAATGTAGGACAAGAAAGAATGATGGTAAGGAAGATAAGGAAAAGAAAAATGAATTGGATTGGACACTGGAGATGGTTTGGTGAAAAGTGCATTAGAAGGGACAGTCCGAGGGAAGAAGAAGGTTTCAGATGCTGGATTCCATCAAGATTGATAAATCTTCTGAGGTGATGAAACGTGCTGCTGAAGACCGGATAAGGTGGAGAGACCGACCATGAGGCAGATAAACTTACGATCTTACTGTCTAAGCCTGCCTCATGACGGAGTTTCTTTTCCGAATTCCTTTGCTGATTCAATCTAGAAGCTCTTGAAATGACTTTATAGACATGCGCAAGTATGCAATAGTACATTATGCAACGAGCCTATATTGGCAATACTTTAAGACACGAGTATGTTTATTTCCATACTAGTGTCTTAATTACCATTATAGGCGAGTTGCATACGACTGTTTATGTTCGACGATAATTATAACTTTATTATATGTTTAACATAAATATTCATAAATATCTGTTCAGTCAATAGAATGTTGTGATCGGGTGCTGCGCTGGGTAGTATATCTCTGTTTTCCAAGCTCTCTGGCCGACCGACGCATGCGCTCTGTGTGCTTCAATGCCATATGTTCAGATTGTGCACCAGTATTCAGTAAAACTGTCACCGAAGTCGTTTCAAAACAACGCGCTGTGTAGAATTTGGATTTGGGGATATTAAGGTACAGAGCTATTTCTTGTCTCATATTCACCAGTTTATTTACGCAAACGTATGGACGGTGCAATTTCGGTAATTTATATAGACATGTTGGATTTTGAGCGCATGCGCGAAGGTATCCTTATCTAATTGGTCACACAACTGTTTCTTGAGCTCTGATTGGTGGGAGAAACTGTTTCATAATGAAAATAGTGTTATAATGAGCCTCATTATGATACAGTTTTCTGACACATAATAGTCAGGGTCGAACATAAAGAACTTTTCGTCATCCTTTTGTAAATCATCGAATAACCTGTGAACAGTCCTTGATTGTGTCTTTGCAAAACCAACGGATGGATCCAGAAACATCTTTCTCTACGTTGATGTGTCTTGCTCTTCCGTGAGAGGAGCATGGCCAAAATTATATCTCGTACGTTCATGTTCACTGTAAAACTAACACCCGTGGCTCATGATCTCGAGATTAACGGTCACGTTAAACTACAAGCTTCCTTCCTTCCTTTTGTAAAACTAACACAAAGTTCCTCATTTCTCTACTAGAAAGCGCTATAGTGTCAATGAGCTTAGATATCTAACCTCCTTGACTTTCATAGCGCATCAATGAGCGATAAAATTCGACATGCAAGCTGCCCTCTGGGCATCAATTAACAAAGCTTGCACCCGGCACCTGAGGCCATACGATATTATTATTATACTGGAAAACTGATGAGTTCCCCATCAGGGCGACAAATGCTATCAGTGCCACCAACTTGCGAGAATTCTTTGGTGGCACCACCAATGCGCCACAAAGCAGCGCTGCATGGTGACCGATGGTTGGTTGGTTCCTCAATTTAGGGGCTGCGTAGCCCCGTGTACTTTGCGTGTGTATAGAATCTGTCTGATAACCGGTGTTAATTGTCATGGCTGTATTAATGTGTGTTGTCTGTTTAAATTCAAGTAAGGATTCCAGACGATAATTCCAAGTAGTTCCTGCTTTCGCCACCAAATGCTACCGTCCACCACACCTAGCTGTGAACTTGGCTACTACTAGATGCCATCGCAACCAGAGCCCGGTGACGAACGTTGGAACTTAAGAGCATTAATCAAACCTAACCTACAAATTTTGCTTCACACAAGTTTATTTAGTGGAAGGTTCTTTTTCATGCCATAAATCTATGACATGGGACCGCCGGCTCTACTTCCCCTACGAGGGAAGGTATACTGAGGGATTTTATAACGCTCTTAAAAAATCCGACGACTTCGGCCAGGTTTGAACCCGCGACCTTAGGCATAGAAGCTCAGCACGCTACAAAGCAGCACTGGTCATCCGGGAAATGGTTTCCCCATTTTCAACTCTAGGCAAATGCTAGGAGGTAGCTTCTAATTGGCCAAGGTTAACTCCTTCCAACTCCTTGCTCAGTTTTATTAATCTTCCTCGGGTCACGGGTTCGATTACCGGTGGTTGATCTAGTCTTACTGTTTCCAGGACCAAGTACGTTGGATGACACTGGGACTGCTAGGAACTGGTTGCTGGACCAACAACATCTTGTCTTCCAAAGTCTTCAACACCACTAGTTCCTGTGATTCGCCCTCGGGGCTAAGAGCTGGGTCTGTGTTGGGGGAAACCACCACACCACGCTTGTCAGAGGATATTCATTGTTAATTCAAAAATAGTTCTTGCACAATCATATTTTGCTTGGGAATATTCCTAAATTTATATTTAATATTCCAAAACTGTCTGAGAATAAGTAAATCAATTGATTGTCCCGTAGTTGAAAGGCACTAAGTCATCATCATCATCATCTTGCACAGTTTCCAGCCACTGTTTGGAACACAAGCCTCTCCAACGTCTTCTGTCTTCCCACCATCTCTCAGCCTCCACCCTTGTCCAGTCTTCTCCTCTCTTTTTCACGCGTTCTTCCACCCCCTTCAGCCACCCGTCTCTCGGTCTCCCTCTTGGTCTCTTTCCTTCCCACTTCGTCTCGTGTATCCTCCTGGGTATCCTCTTCTCCTCCATTCGTTTTACATGTCCATACCATCTAAGTATAGATTTCTCTATATCATCCTGTAATGGTTCCTCCTTCATTAATTCTCTGGTCCTCTCATTTCTTATTCTGTCCATCTTTGTAGCTCCAATACTGCTTCTCAAGAACCTCATCTCACTGGCCTGTATTTTGCTCATCTCCCTTCCTTTCATAACCCAGGTCTCCGAGGCATACGTCAGGATAGGGACATAGTACATTGCTGTTCTGAGGGACTTCCTTGCTCCATAACATGCTTCCCACACTCCTCCGAAATGCTTCTGTCTGTCTCCCCCGCTCATTTATTTCTCTATCGTTTCTTCCATTATCTTGTATCAGGCTTCCCAGATACTTAAACTCTTCACTTTCTTCAGCTGTTCCCCACCAATTGTTATTCCCGTTGTGGTTCTTTCCTTCTTCCTTGTTGTGATCACCATCCCACTCTTATTTATGCTAAATTTCATCCCATATCCTTGTATTATTCCTTCCCACACGTCCAACTGTTCCTGTACCTCCTCCTCCTTGTTTCCCCAAATCATCAAATCATCTGCAAACACCATTGCACTAAGTTCAATTTTCAAAGTTTTGAGATAAACAGAAAAAACTGTTTTTCCGCTCTTGTACTGAAATATGAGACGTAGTTCTTTGTATGTGGAAAGTGCACACACACGCCGACATAATAAAACCAAAATAGCATTGTTCCGTACGTTACCAACACTTTTATTGACGAAATACGTGACTGGACTTAGTCCATTTCAACATGGAACGAGCAGAACATTTCAGCGAGGAATATCATTCACATTCTGAGATTATTTCCTTCATTTCTAAATGAACTGATGTGTCCGGAAGGTCACATGAATGTAATAACTGTTATGTTGAAACGCACTAACTGCTGGACTAAGTTCCTTGACGGCTGTGGTAATAGAACAAGCGCTTCTTGTTCCATTCAACACCAATACATGCATCTTGCTTCCTAGGACGCAAAATCGCGGTAAAAAGGATTTGTCATAAATGTGGACTTAGTGCCTTTCAACAATCAGCGATTCAATTGTTGTTTTTAAAATGAATGGCAGAGCTTAGGCTGCACCACTGCTGGGTAGCATCTCGTTCATTCTTAATGTAGAAATATTCTTCGTATGGGGCCGTATCTGTAGAGCTCCAAGGATATGCTTAGTGTGGTGCTAACTGACATTTACAAGCATTTTGTGATTTCTTTTTCTAATAGATGGAATGACGTTACTTGGCTGGTAAAGCAGTGATGGGCAAAGCAAAGAGTGTGAATGCTAGTTAGATATTTTGAATGCAACTTGAAATATTTGTAAAAAGTTGCATTTTACGAAACAATTAAATAAATAAAGCAAAATGTCCTACAAGGTGTGTCCCAAAGAAATGTACTCACTCCATGACTCGTTTCTTTCTTGGACTCTTCTGTTTTCCTCTTTCTTGGACACTTGTGTTCTCTGCTTTCTTGGACACTTGTGTTCTCTGCTTTCTTGGACACTTGTGTTCTCTGCTTTCTTGGACACTTGTGTTTTCCTCTTTCTTGGGCACTTGTGTTTTCCTCTTTCTTGGGCACTTGTGTTTCCTTCTTTCTTGGACACTTGTGTTCTCTGCTTTCTTGGACACTTGTGTTTTCCTCTTTCTTGGACACTTCTGTTTTCTTCTTTCTTGGACACTTGTGTTTTCCTCTTTCTTGGACACTTGTGTTTCCTTCTTTCTTGGACACTTGTGTTCTCTGCTTTCTTGGACACTTGTGTTTTCCTCTTTCTTGGACACTTGTGTTTTCCTCTTTCTTGGACACTTGTGTTTCCTTCTTTCTTGGACACTTGTGTTCTCTGCTTTCTTGGACACTTGTGTTTTCCTCTTTCTTGGACACTTGTGTTCTCTGCTTTCTTGGACACTTGTGTTTTCCTCTTTCTTGGACACTTGTGTTTTCCTCTTTCTTGGACACTTGTGTTTTCCTCTTTCTTGGACACTTGTGTTTTCCTCTTTCTTGGACACTTGTGTTCTCTGCTTTCTTGGACACTTGTGTTTTCCTCTTTTTTGGACACTTGTGTTTTCCTCTTTCTTGGACACTTGTGTTTTCCTCTTTCTTGGACGCTTCTGTTTTCCTCTTTCTTGGACACTTGTGTTTCTACACCCAGTGTCATAAAATTGTTTGTTTTCAATTCTCATTGGAAGTACAAACACATCAGAGATGTGCAAAGTGCCATTGCATGCATCTGAGACATATTTGGGGGCTGATGACCTTGCTGTTCTGCCCCTTAAAACAACAATAACTAGCGGACTGAACTGAGACAATTGAGCATCAATCAACAATGAACAGCAATATCTTGTCATTCAAAGCGTAGGTGCATTTATTTGGGACACACTGTATATTTCTGAAAGGAACATTAACGATAAAAAATATATCATGAAAAAAGAGTTGTTCTCCCTTAATTGGAATTTAAATGAGTGTGTTTTGTGGTTAGGATTCTTCACGCCACTGAGTGAATCCAAACTTTGTGAATATTTATGTTTATAAAATATTTGAAGGCAAATGTCGAGGGCTATATTTTTGAACAGAAAACCAGAAGTCTGCATATTAAGTGATGCAAAATGGGTCATTTCCTCTTAAATGAAATTAAAAGGAGCAATATTCATGATTTGAAATTTTTCTCATCACCTTTAGCCTATTACTTGCAAGTTTGTAGCGTCTCTGGAGTGAGTCGAGGCGTTGTGGTCGGCCATCTTGCGAAATATGTATTTAGATACACAAAACTAATTTTTGAAAGCTTTTGTCTGGAGCAGCAGAAAGCATTGGAAATGTTATGTTGCAGGAGAATGAGCAGAAGAGGACGACGAATGAACAAAGACTGCAGTTCACCGGGTTCCTTTTTTAAATTTTCCTTTCCTTTGATCGTCTTTCATAACTTGCTTAATTGCAAATGATTAACACAGCACAAATGAAGGAAATGTTGCATGGAAATCAGCAGAGGCTGGAGGAGAGCTTTGAGCTGCAACAAGCAGAGTAGGCCTATGTTGAACAGTTGGAAGATTTGAGTGAGAGTTGTGAAGGTTCCAGAACCATTATTATAATATTATACAGGTTAATTAGATTATCTGCCAATGCTGAAAACGCTGCTAATTAGAAATTGTGGGTGCTAAGACAATAATATGTGCCTGTTGTTGTTGTTGTTGCTATTGTTATTGTTGATTCTTTATTGTTCAATATATAATATTGATTGTTAGCTGTTATGTGATTCTGCTGGAAAGAATCACTTATTTGCAATATTATGAAATAAAATCTTTATTCCCAGTACATAGTGTTGTGTTGTCTATTTCTTAACACAGAAGCCGCCATGGATAGTGCGGCAATGAAGGGAATCTAGTACAGAGAGTCCAGTTTGTATGTATCGGAGACCCTCGCTAGCCCGCGGCACGAGCCTGTCTCCCGCCAGGCACTTTGCCGCTTTGCGGCGCTCGCGCGGCATGTAGGCATTGAGTATAGGAATTTGTACTTAAATTTGTACTTCAATGTGATCCTTGATCAATTTTTTTGACGACCTGACTTACGGAGAGCGATTGTCAACTTATTTTCAACAAGATTCTGCCACTGCTCACAATGACGAAGCATCCATGACAGAATTGTGTCGCATTTTTGGTACGAGGATTATAAGTCGGAACGTGTGGCCCCCGCGAAGCCCAGACTTATCACCATGTGACTTTTATTTGTGGGGGACGCTTAAAAATAGAGTGTATGCGAGAAACCCTCACACTATAAATGAGCTTAAAGACTATATTACAGCTGAAATACAGTCAATCGGTGCTGAGGAACTTCAGAGAGTAAATGCCAGTTTCATAAAAAGGTGCCAGCGATGTGTAGCAGTGAATAGCGAACATTTTCAGCACCAGCTGTTAACTAGGTAAGTACAAATTCCTATACTCAATGACTCAGTGCCGGGCGGGCGCCGCATAACGGCAAAGTGCGTGGCGGGAGACAGGCTCGCGCCGCAGGCGAGCGGGCTAGCGAGGATCTCCGTTACATACAAACTGGACTCTCTGTAGTTGAAAATTTGATTGTTATTGAATATGTCCAGTTGGGCCAACTTACAAGTCAGTTGATTGTTGCCGCACTTGTTTTATGTGCAAATGACGCACGGATTTGCCACGTGGTTATCCTTCACAAGGCTGTTTCCAGCTCGCATCGAGCATGATGAGCAGGGTAGCCAACCCTTAATAGTTGGAGTCGCATTACTTTAACCCTAACATTATTCAATTGATGCTTAATACATTACGAACTTTGTGCTAAGACACCAATTAGTTAAATGGTTGACATTAATATATATTTCGTATGTAACACTATTTATATACACTGAATCCTCTGTGGTCTTTGAAGTTAAATACGCTAAGTTCCATCTTAAATACAACGAATACAGAAGTCGTTTGCTTTGACGTAAATAGCAATACGTAATCTCTCCAGCTTTAATGAGGTTGTTTTTATAATCCCTCTGAAGTGATGTGACATATCTTTGTTATTGCCATGGAGAAACCAATATGTTGTTAAATTCAAGGATAGTTTCCAGGCAATTGTTTGCCCCATGATTATGCCTCTAGAACTGATTGGCATTAATAACAAAAGCATTGACATCACCACCATAGACCAGTAGTAGCTCTGCTGAGTGGGGACAGATAGAGAGGGAATGCTAGTATTGTAGGGTTCATGCTGAAGACAATGCTGCCAAATTGTGTAGCCTAATAACACACAGTCCATTCCATTGTTATGTTTGTGTGCATGGCAAGTTTGGTGAATAAAACGGACTGAACTATGTAAATACCGGTACAGTACATATTATTTCCCTTGCTCATACATGACTAAACATGATAAATGCCCGTGAATTGGAACCTTAGCTATCATAATTACATTATTTCTACATACTTTGACTTTTTTGTGTGTAAAATTACATATTCTGTCTATTACCAAAAGGAATAGTACGGTATTTCTTTTAGCAAGTGAAATATCCAGTAACCCAAAACAGTCTCTCGGTCTCTTTCCTTTGCACTTATTCTCGTGTATCCTCCTGGATATCCTCTTCTCCTCCATTCGTTTTACGTGTCCATACCATCTAAGTCTAGATTTCTCTATACAATCCAGTAATGGTTCCTCCTTCATTACCGTAATTCTCTGGTCCTCTCATTTCTTTAGGCAAAAATATAATGAATGAAATGAGGAATCTTCAAGTAATCATCATCAACTTCATTTCCCCTTTTCCAGCTGACACTGGGTGGGGGGAAAATATCGTTCCTCTCCTCTTTATTCTGTCGTTCCATCATTCCACTTCCGACACGGTGTTCCAATCCAGGTTCCGTTTTCTAATGCTATTCTTCACCGAGTCCATCCAACCCATTCTTGGTCTTCCTCGTCCTCTCTTCCCTTTCATCCGTCGTTCCAGAGCTCGTCTTGGTAGCCTTACTTCATTCATCCGTTTGACATGTCCAAACCATCTCAATCTGTTTTGCTCCAGTTTGTCATTTAGTTTCTGTACTCCCAGTTCCTTCCGTGTATCTTCATTTCTCACTCTGTCTCTCCTCGTTTTCTGGAACATACTTCTCAGGAATCTGATCTCAGGTGCCTGTAATATCATGTGCAATATATCATTTATATAAACATTAAATTGATATGACATATTTTGATATTTTAAAATGTAATATTACATAATAGCCTATATTATATCACATAATATTAATACGAAGGCTGTTTTTTAAGTAAGGGCCGTCATTTTTTTTAAATTAACCGAACATATTCTTTTTGAAACCACATGTATTTCTAGGTTTTACATACCTTCCTCTGTTTTTCTACAGTACATAGTTGCCTTGTTTATTTACGCACTTGTCATACCTTAAAACTAAGTTCTGAAATCCCTCTGCATTAAAGTTTGCCGCCTGCTCTGACAACCGGCGATGGTCTCGATGGGTACCCAGACTCCTCACAGAAGACAACTAATGAAAGAGATTGGCCACTTCCCTCACTTTTTGAACTCGTTATGCCCAAGAAGGGGATGACATGTTGAGTCGAATCATCACATGGTCCTGACCTTGCTCCGAGCGATTTCCACCTCTTTTCGCAGCTGAAGCGTCATCTTGGTGGGAAGCGCTTCGCCAACAATGAAGAAGTGAAAACAGCCGTGAATTCTTGGTTGTCAGAGCAGGCGGCAAACTTTTATGCAGAGGGATTTCAGAACTTCGTTTTAAGGTATGACAAGAGCCTAAATAAACAAGGCAACTACGGTATGTATAAAATAAAGGAAGGTATGTAAAAACTAAAAATAAATGTGGTTTCAAAATAAAATGTTTGGTTAACTGTAAAAAGAATATCGTCCCTTACTTAAAAATTAGCCCTTGTTGATATTACATAAAAATCCTACCCCTAAACCTCTATGACCGTTGATGTTCAATACTGTATTTTCGCATACATGCCCCCTTAATACCTCCTTACCTCCATGCTTAAGGACTAGTAGGCTACTGTTAATTTATACTTTCCAGTTGGTCAACATGCCCTTGGGCGGGGACACACAATAACGCACATCGTAAAAATATTATATGTACTAATATTTATCGGTGACTTGTGTTATTGTGCATGTTGACCAACTGAAAAGCATAAATTAACAGTTTGTACTGGCAACACTGAATAAATGGCTTCAAAATGTTACATTAGGAGCAGTATTCCCTTGTTTGCCACTTAACTGCCACCAGATTCCTTTGTTTGCCACTTAACTGCCAACTGATTCCTTTGTTTGCCACTTAACTGCTGATTTCTTTGTTTGCCACTTAACTGACAACTGATTCCTTTGTTTGCCTCTTAACTGCCAACTGATTCCTTTGTTTGCCACTCAACTGCCACATAATTCCCTTGTTTGTCACTTAACTGCCACCTAATTCCCTTGTTTACCACTTAATTGCCAACTGATTCCTTTGTTTGCCACTTAACTGCCAACTGATTCCTTTGTTTGCCACTTAACTGCCAACTGATTCCTTTGTTTGTCACTTAACTGACAACCGATTCCTTTGTTTGTCACTTAACTGCCAACTGATTCCTTTGTTTGCCACTTAACTGACAACTGATTCCTTTGTTTGCCACTTAATTGCCAACTGATTCCTTTGTTTGCCACTTAACTGCCAACTGATTCCTTTGTTTGCCACTTAACTGCCAACTGCTAGGATAACAGACATGTGTCAGTAGCTTGCAACAGTACATTTTATATGAAGTGCAGCCAATGGCCATAACTGGGTATTTTTGATTGAACGCCCGCGGACTTCCAACAAGTCCAATTTCAAGTACAGTAGTTCCAACTTTAGTTACCAGATCATACTGTCACTAGCTCCTAGCGGCGAATTTTGCAACTTGATAGAGCGTTTCTAACCAGACAAATTTTGCAGCGCACCACCAATTGTTCTTCTACATACCATAATTCTTTGACAAGGGCCAGTCTGGTTTACTTCCCCTCCCACGGATTTTAACGCTCTTAAAAATCCAAAGACTTCGGCCGGGATTGAACCCGTGATCTTAGGCGGCTAACAGCCGCTGTATCGCCCGCGTGAATACGATTGAGTGGTCCGAAACCCGAGTGAGGTCGCTTGGGCTCCACGCGGCTATGTTAGTCAATCATGTGCCCAGCTTTAGAACAAACTATAACAGCTCGCAAACCACACAATATCACGTAGTAAACCTATTGAACTTTTTTCAATAGAAGACTCGCCCAGAGCAGATCACGTATAGCGTTGATTCACTTGTGCTAGGAATCTCTTGCCTGCCTCAAGTGCAAGAAGTCTTTCCCCAGTGAACAACGTACAACAGAAGCTACTCATAGATGAGTCGCACATGACAGAAACTGACAAACGTACATATTTTCGTACAACCCTGAAGTATCGTTCACTTTTGACACATTCTTGTAAGAACTCCTTCAAGCGAACGTATTTTATGGATGACCCCCGGGGATTTCTTATCATTATTTTTAATGTTTTAAGAACTGAACATTTTGACGATTAATGAAGAAACAGGAACTCTGCTCAAACCAGAAATTTCCACTGAAAGTAGCCATAATTTTAGAGCAGCAAAATAAAGAATTCAACGAAGCAAGTAATAAATGAAACCAATAATAGGAGTGGGGCAGGGCTGCGTCCCATTATATCTAGACAGGCAAAGAACCGAAATGAAAATTATATTTTCTCTTTATCAGAAAAGTTGATTTGGAAATGAGTTATTTACCAACTGGACGAAAATTCTGCGTGCGCCCCTGAAAACACGAAGGAATTTTTGTACTTATGGTGGGTTCACAGATCTCGTTCAACTGCTTCTTGGTCTAGTGATATTTGTGTTGTTCATTAGGGGCTTTGTACCGTAGTTATGTAGCCCCGTAAACTTGGATGAGTGTAGAATAACCGGTGTTAATTGTGATGGCTGTATTAGTGTGTTTTATCTGTGATTCAGGTAAGGACTGTATGGATCAATTTTCAATGCCATCGCAGCCAGCACATGACCGCGTTGTCGTAGCCCCGAAACTAAGGAACCAACCTCCAAACCATATATATTGTTTTAGATCCCTTTATTGGGGGTGGTTGGATCTAAAAGGAAGAGTTATTGTGTTAATTTATAAAGCGGTGTCTAAAAGGGGGTAGCTTCCCGTAGCAGGGTAAGCTGACCAGTGTAGAGTGTTGTTTGGTGTTAGGAACTAGGGGGCGCTCCTATAAAGGATGTAGATGTATCTTAGGGGATGGAGTTTGGTGTATAGGTCAACGTGCTGGTCGTCCAGCTGGCTGCTTGTTATGTAACTGAACGTGCTCGTGTCAGCTATGTGGCACGCGCTGCTCTTAGCAGTCGGGCCGCCGCGAGGAATACAATGACACCTGAGCTAGCACTGTTGGGCTACCGTATGTCACGTCTAGCCGTGACGGTAATAAGGAAGGGCATTGGGACGTGAAGAGGCGTATAAATAGTAAGACGAGTGTAGGGTACTGACCAAGTGTTTATTGGTCAGTGATGTTGAATTATGAGTCCCTTTCAGGGAATGTAATAATGGTCACAATGTAAAAGTACAATCTGTGGGTAAAGGTTACAAATACAGGAGATCTGAACACGTCTGACTCACCTCTGATGATAACGTCGATAGCCTGCGGCCGCTGCACTGTAAGACTGGTAATTGAGAGAGTTTGTCCTACATAAGGCTCCCTTTTATAGCTTTCGGCGTTGTTCTGTCAGCGTTCTGCTGTCTAGATGACCTAGTTAATTTGTGTGTCGCTGTTTGTGGTAGTGATGCAATTATTGGTTAGGCTTTCCATACTGGCTAGCTGCCATTGCGGTGTTAATAGATATGTTCTGGGCTTACAAGATTTGCCAGTTAAGGGTGATTTAAATAGATGAAGGGGGGATGTCCTCCAGGGGATGCAGAACCCTGGGGGGCTGTACAAGCGTCTTCCTCCATTTAGTTCGCGTCCTCGCGAACGGGAACGGAACTTGAGGTTGGGATGTTGATGTAGTTGTTCTTGAAGCCCCCTCGTATCTTCTGTTGGTGTCTTTCTCGTCGTCGTCGTCGTCGTATAGAATGGGTGATGTCGTGTTGAAGTGTAGGTGTGAGATCAGCCCGTGTTCAGAGGGGAGGGTTATGGGATGTACAGATATATATATAACACTGACATTGACATTGAAAAAAAATTGACATTGCCATTGTTGGCATATTGCAAGTTTCAAAAAGAAGGAAAAAAGACATGGTTTTGATACTTATCCGTTACATTGTTGTGCAGGGAGGAAAAACCCAGCTAGACGAGGAATTGTGCCGTCTGGCTTTATTCTGGGGAAAAAGTGCTCCCTGCTAAGAGAAAGATAGAAGAGAATAGAAAAAATGGGTGTTCCAGGGTATAATTTAAGGGAAATATTCAAAGTGCATTTATTGGTTTGGGATAAAACGGAACACCCTGACAAATGGGGAAGTTAGAAGAAAGAAAAATGAAAAAAACAAATCATAGACATTATTTACGTTGGTGGTCTTGATAATGATAACAGATATGACCTGATAATAATAATAATAATCATTACATTTGTAATATTCCTGACGATTTATAAGTGAACATAGTAAACATAGTAATAATGATGAACATAGAAAAAATAATGGTTGCCATGTTGGTACCCTGTATGTATAGGTATGTTGGCCACCCTTGTGGAACCTTTCAATTGTATGATATGGCGAGAAAATACAAAATAATTTACAATTTACAATTATCAACTATCATATATACCTTGTAGAGCTCTGTTACATGGCCAGTTATTGTATACCTCTTATTCTTTGTGCGCACCTTACCATCATGCCTCGACTACCGCTCTCTATTCGGCCGTTCCTGGTGCGGTTTAGTGGCTAGTCCACTATTCTCTCCTTATACTTATCATATAACCTCGTGGTTTTCCGTCGTGGGTCGGAATTCCACCTTAGGGTCGAAGGTTCGGCACTTACAAACTCCGTGTCGCCCTTCGAGCCTGAAGTAACGCTTCATTTGCGTATGCTGAATGTGTTTGCGTTCAGCGATGTTCATCATCCCACGTATGCTGTCCACCGCTGACCGCTGACGTTGTCACCTTTAAGGGTGCAACTAAAATTGATGAGTAGTGTATTTGTGTGTGACATAGATGAAGGTATGTGTATTTTGGTGTGGGTAATATATTTACCACAGACATATTCATGCTCCTGGTAATCTGTAAATAAAAAAATGTATCCATGTAAAAATGTTCATCTCTTCGTTGCTCCGTGGTCTTCCTGTGTGGGTGAAAGTGGATTAATCATTAATAAGACAGTACAATACATTGCAATGCATTACATGTATATATAGAACCTTCATTGGTAGCGCTTAATTTGTAAACCTAAGTGTGGCGCCACTGAAGTCTAACTTAATCTAGGTTAGCCTATGTTAACCTATCTTAGCCTAGTGTTGTCGGGCTTACCTTGGTAACGGATTTTTAGTCACCAAGTGCCAAAATTTTACCTTAATATATATATAAAAAAAATTGCCTTAAATGTAGACTTATGCTGTATTATAATGAATTATCAATAGTTATCATGAATTGTCATGAGTTGTCGGACTTACCCTGATGACGGGTTTGTGGGTCATCAGGCGCCGAACGGCGTTACTTAACGCTATCTATCTTAATTATGGTCTAAAAAAATGCTATTTCTAAGCCGAAAGGGTGGCCTTAATCTACTGCCGAAAGGTGCTGTGCTATTATTAGCAACAGCGTTCAGTAAATTTTCTTATCCTAAGTTGCGTACCAAAGTGCAACTGTGTTATAACTAAAATTTCGACCAGGGCGATCGCCTGAGGCAATTTACTTCCTCAGGACACCACTCGTACGAGTCCTAGAAACACCGGTTGTCTCTAGGGTCGCCGAATTCCGCCCCCTTAATTCTAGGTGTCGACGTCTATTACTAGTACTAATCTAGTCGCAGGCGGCTTACGGTGCCACTAAGCAAACCGTTTCGCCCGCTGTACCTTCCTGCTCATTACCGTTATCGTTCATCGTTGTCATAGTTGGGCCGCCCACGTAACCCTTATGAGGTGCTCGCAATGCCCCTCTCTTAATGCCCATTGGTTGCCCGATGCGTCGCCATTTATGTGGGCATTGGACATTGTCGTCCAATGGCATAATATTATCTTTGCCTTTATTGGCAATCGTAGTCTGCTTTTCGCAGTATAAGAATCTCTTCGCCTTTATCGGCCGCAGTAGTATGCTTTTCGCAGTATAAGAATCTCTTCGCCTTTATCGGCCGCAGTAGTATTTCACTCCGACGCACAGGAGCCTTGCTTCCCGCTATGGAAGCCTACTTACTTAATTTTAACTAATGTCTAGTCATAATTGGGTCGTCTCTAGGGACAGCTTTCGAGTCCGGCGCTGAGTGAGCTATTTCTCCCGCCATTCTCAGAAAGTCTCCCTGCAGGTCTTGGCTTCGACGACCGTGGCACATAGTGGGTGTAACCGTCTCCGACAAGGGGGATAAGCTATATGCACCCCTAGATCTCGATGTTTGCCCGTGCCAGGTCGCGAGTGCCTCAACCTTACGTGGTTCGTCTGTTCGGTCGGGTCAGTGATTTGTTGAGCCAACTGGGGTAAGGGTCATCATCGCCTACCCCAGCTCTGCCCCCAGTGTGGTGCCTCTGGCCTTCGGCTTACGCCGCTATCATCAATCAGAGTGTTTCAGATTCCTTTTTATGGAGAAAAAAAATATATATAGGCGTAACCTGTGTAAATAATGTATTTTTATGTAAAAATGTAAAATTTTCTCAAGTGTTGTGGGGTGGTGGAACTTCTAAGTGCGTGGACTACTTTAGGTCTCTTGTGCTACATCAGCTTTCCAGCGATAATGCTCTTTTTACCTTAATGGAGGTGTTAGTAGGGTCTGTGTCGTCAGGTACCCTGTTATTAGGATCTGGGGGTAGTTATTTGTAGAGTGGGCTGAAACAAGGTAGGAAGGGGTTGCGCACCTTTGGGTTCCACGTTAGTGGTGGCCTGGAACCGGTGATGGCGCTGGGATGCTCCTACAATGAGTGGACTGGGGCAGGTAATTCCCAGGATTGCAAAAATATAAAAATTCCATGCAGGTTTGATAGTAATATCCCTGGTAATTGGATGGGATACTCATGCATGTATCTGGATATGAGGCATCTGCACTCATATAAGGATAGGCGTATGCTGAGGCGTAATAAGAATATATCCCTGTCATGCGGGAGTATTTAATTAACAAAGAATGGTTAATATATATAATTGTGGCCTCATCTCTCATTTGGAGATGCGCATTATGCTTAATTGATGTTTGCTGATACACCCCTCTCATTCAGGTGTTAGCGTTGAAATCCAAGGCGTAGCAAGCCTTTTCTGTAAACTCATGAAGTTTACCAACCCCGCTGTATACTCTGTAATGTAGTGTAGCTGTTTTCATCGTGTTCCTGTGTCTGCGTTGGTTATGTTGGACGTGGGAAGGTCATGGTAGGGATTTAGGTGTTAAAAAAATGGTAGCCTGCTGTGGTATGTCGGTAATCCCTCTGGGATTATCCACCTATGCTTTGTCATCCTCCCTTGGTCCATGCTTGCTTTCTACCCGCTCCTTGGGATATTAAAGCGTCGCTGTGACGTCACGACCGAATCTGGTCTGCCATTTGTAGTGTTAGTGCAACCCGTGGTCGCAGTATGCCTGGGCATGTCCTAATCGCCTGTAATGATTCCTATGACTTACAATCGAGAAAAGAAGTTATTAGAGGGGAGGTCTTGTTTCCTCAGAGCCCCTGTCTGTGTTCGCTCCTAATTGGTGAGCGCGTGTGTGTGTGTGTGACTATGTTCCGCTACACCATACGGACGGTTGGTCTGTTATAGACTAAGTCCTAATATGTATCGCGTGTATGGGCAAGAGGCGCCCGTGGCCTGTCAACGTCTTTGCGAACGTGCTCCTATGGGCCCAAGATAAGTTTCGGTCTGTCACGTCTGCCTATTGCTAAATGTCATAAATGTTTTTGCAGTGTTAAAAATGTGTTGGCATTATGATTGCTTAATGCTGGTAATGTCATGGTCAATGCCGATACTACAATAGTGTCTGTCACCAGCAATATTGCCATGTGACGAAATCTGCACATCAGCAGTTTGTATGTGTAATGGCTCGGACGTTATGTATGTCAGCTGTCGCCATGTGCCTTCTTGCACGTATGCCATGTTGTTATTGTTCTAAATTCCTGCCGGACTAATGTGGCAATCCGCCCTAATTTGCTAGTGGTGTTGTGTGGCCCTTATTTCATAAGACTTTTGCCTTACGAAATTTCTATGCCTTTGTCTGGGAAATGTATATTCCATGTCTGGTGTAATTTGAAATTTTATGCCTGGTTTTTGGCGGGAGGAAATGTGGTATGCCCTGTTCATGTATCTGTATGGGCCAATTTCGGTGTGGTTGGAAGCCTGGATGATTGCTTTCCCTGGTGTCTAATGTTTACTGGGATTGGAACCCGTAATCTCATGTCATTCTCTGTGTTCTATGTCTGCGTTGTTCATGTTTTGTGCGCTCCTTGTATGTATTCTGATTGTGTTTCCCGTACCAAAAATACCGTTGGTTAGTTAGTTTCTGGTACGAGCGTGTTGTGTGGTCATGGGTTCGGACCCGGTTGCCTGTAAAGAGTTGGTGTGACCCTCTCTGTGCCGCATATATTATGGCACATGTACTGTGTATTTGCAATGCGCAAACGAAAGTACGCATTCCTGTGAGGAGTTTGTATATTTTTGAACTCTCCTCGTAGTGTAATTTTGAAATTTATAGGGTCCTTGGATCGGACGTGAATGATGCGTTTGTTCCTGTTCACTAGGAGTTGGCTTAGTTCGTCTGTACCGACCAGTCTTGCCCATTGAGGAGTGTGTTATCGCTGACGCGATAGTGTTGAATTACGATGTCGTGGGCTTTCATTTGTTACTTGCTTACTCTCATGTTCCCGGCACGCGTATGTGTGAGCTTGATTGCTGTCTATTGTGATTGCGGGTAGTGCTTTTCGTACTGTAAAAAAAAGAAGGAAACTTGTAGTTTAACGTGACCGTAATCTGTAGATCATGAGCCACGGGACTTCCGTTTTATGTGGAATCCAAACCACAGGCCATGGCATTTCACTTCGGAAATCTCACATGCATTGGCCGCACTGTAAAAGAACCTCTCATTAACTACATTTGTGTCCCCAAATTTTGTGTTACTGTGACGTGGTTCGAGTATGTCCCTATCCGTTGTACAAAATGTCGTTATACACGAGTGTCTCCGGGCTGCTAGTCGCGTGTTTGGTGACTATGTGCCGGAGGTGATTTTGTTGTTTTTCATTTATGACCCTCTGTTACTGGAACTGTCCCAATCTATTTTAGCTTCCTACTCTTCTATTCTAGAACTGGATAGCTACCCGACCTTATGTTCCTGGTATTCCGAAGGTTGCGGGTTTTGAGACCGTCTTTTACCCAGAGTAATTGTTTCTGGCACTATTCAGGTTGTGTCTCCGGGACAGTTTGGTAGTGTTAGGATCGTATCCCGGTGCGGTCAGTGAGGTTTGAAGGCTATTTCTTGGCCTTCTTTCCACGTCTGCCATCGGGATCATTTCCTTTTCTTTTAGTAGTGTTTTACTGTCATGTGGCAATGTAAACTGATTGTGTTATTTCCAAAAATATGCAGGGTTTCCCAAAGTCTGGGATTTTCATCCTACGGTGTGATAGCGTTTTAGCTTGCGTGTTGTTGTGGAAGTGAGAAAAAAGTCATATTACAGGCAGTGTAACGTGTCACGTATGCCTATGTATGCAATATATATATAGTTCAACTTGGCCAATTTTTCCCTCATCGGGCCTAATGACTGAGGCAGAGAAAAAAAATGAGCTATGCCCCGCTCCGTATTAAGAGAGCACTTTGAAAAGGTATAGAAGATATATTGTATGTCGCCTGCACCCTGCCTTATGCTGATTAAAGCGGGTTGCCCGATGGCGATAGTCTGTCAAAATTGTGTCGTAAACACTATGAAAAAAATGCTTAAAAATGGTAAGTAGGTCCTGATCGTACTATCCACCTAGTAGGTGACGTTAGCACTATAGTAATCTAGTTACGTCTCAGGGAAATCTACCACTTTTGGAAAATAGTTTCAGATTCTTAATTCTTGTTACAATGAGGGTTCTCGCCCGTCACAAGGGAATCTATCAAACTGTTGGACCGGAACATAGAACACTTAGTCATTTCTACCTAGAAAGACCCGCTTAAGCTCTATGCTGTGATTTGTTGCTTAAGCTGTGTTCGGAATATCTCTTTCCGGCTTTAAGCCGCGTAGCTCACCTGATGGGCTTCTACTTGGCTTTGGATATTAGCACTTTACGTTATCCAAGTTATAATATGGTCCCTATGTTCAGTAACCATTGATGGCCTGAGAAAAAAAATGCTGGGTGCCCAAAATAAATCAAAAAGAATTTAGACTTATACATCGTTGGTTTAGCCATGTTGTACTGCATATAGATGCAAAAAAAATGTACCGTTTATGTTAGTGAGTCTGTATGTATTTATTGGCGTATTTCCCCCGTGTAAAAGAACTTATGTGTGCTATACTATTGGTGCAAGTGATGTCGGAATATATTGTATTCCTAGTGAAAGCCGTTATCCTTTTTCGAGCGACAGTGCTCGGAAAGATGGATACCGTCGCCCCGTCACTAGGGTGTAAGCCCCTGGGATCCACTGAGGTGCCCCTCTGCTATTTTTCGGAGGAGTTTGTAGCAAAGTACGATCGGGCTTGCTTTCACCGTATCGCTTGACCGTTGGTCTAAGTGTACCTGTGTTCGCGGAACTACTCGCGCTCTGCGCTACCCTAGTAGGGTTTACGGGGGTGTGTGTATTTTCGACTGATCTGTTCTGTGGGGTAGGTAGCAGGACCCTTCCTCTGCCCTGTGTACCGTGTGTTAGCGCTTTGTCAGAGTGTGCGGGTGTGTATTGTGCATCCTGAGGGCCTGAAGGCAGCGCCCTCTTCTGCATACGCCCCTGGGGTACAGGTGCCGGTGTCCGCTTTCGTCCTGGCAAAATTGCCCTTTGGACTAGCGGCAAAGGCCGTTTGATGGCCTGTGTATGCCCTAGCGATGTAGTGGCGTGTAGTCTGAACGCTTCCTGGCCTGCGGCCACGGCAGACTCCTGCCATTGTGTTAGCCTATCTGTGTGGGTGTATGTAGGCTTCATGTACTGTAGGGCGGGCTCTACGTCCTCAGCCCATGACGTGGTTACGTCCCGTTGTATCCCTGTCATATCATATGTGTCTGAGGGTCCTGGCTTCAACTCCCTCTCGTCCCTTTGTTCCGAGGGGGTTGTTCTTGGTTATGCCCCTCGGTTTGGCAAAATTGCCTTCCGATCCGGAGCTGAAGGACTTGTGTTTGTGTAACTTTGTGCTTGTAGCCTATTGGAGCCTAACCTGGCCGTCTTCTGGACTGAGGCCACGGCGAACTCCTTCTCATGTGTGGCAGTACATGGCGAGAGGGACATCCTCGCAAATTGCCGAGTTAGCGTATCTACGCTTATGTCCTCTCCCGGCTGGGCTTGTGGCCCTACCATGAACTCAAAAAATGGCCTTGTTGGCTTGGAGCTCACGGTATTCGTCCCAAATTTGGGTGTACTGCCTGTTGAGGCTCATGGCCTGCTCAGCGACTTTTGTGCCCTTTGTCCCTATCCGTCTGTGTTCCCTGATGAGTGTCTCCCATTGTTGGAACATAAACTCGTGTCGGCAGTGTAGTTGCCAGTGTGCTTTTATGATTTGTGTGCGGAGGGTGGGGATTTTCGCCCGAATCTTGCGATTCTTAGCGCTGCGGAGTGGCCGGACAAGTGCTCTTATGATCCGCATATACTGGGCGTGCAGGAGCTGCTGAAACCTTCTGAGGTAGTCCTGCCTAGTTTCAAAGACTTTGTGCCAGGCAATTAATTCCTGGTACTCCCCAATGCTCCTTAGCACAGCTAGGCGATATAGGGGGGCCATGTTGAATGAAGTGTACGTGAATAAAATAAAACTAAAAAAATCTGTGCGTGTTTGACAGTGTATTCTCGTATCTCCTTGATTCTTTCTGGGGCTGGAGGGTTGGTTTACTAAGAATCTCCTCTGTGTAACTAGTTTGGAGCAAAAATGGTGCTTTCTGTCTGGGGAAAAAAAAATCACTATTTGCTTGGCTGCGTGCGGTTTGGACCGTTTTGACCACGAAAACTCGTTGTATGAGTTCCTTTTTTACTATGCGTGGTACCCGGCCTCCACCAGTGTTTTAGATCCCTTTATTGGGGGTGGTTGGATCTAAAAGGAAGAGTTATTGTGTTAATTTATAAAGCGGTGCCTAAAAGGGGGTAGCTTCCCGTATCAGGGTAAGCTGACCAGTGTAGAGTGTTGTTTGGTGTTAGGAACTAGGGGGCGCTCCTATAAAGGATGTAGATGTATCTTAGGGGATGGAGTTTGGTGTATAGGTCAACGTGCTGGTCGTCCAGCTGGCTGCTTGTTATGTAACTGAACGTGCTCGTGTCAGCTACGTGGCACGCGCTGCTCTTAGCAGTCAGGCCGCCGCGAGGAATACAATGACACCTGAGCTAGCACTGTTGGGCTACCGTATGTCACGTCTAGCCGTGACGGGAATAAGGAAGGGCGTTGGGACGTGAAGAGGCGTATAAATAGTAAGACGAGTGTAGGGTACTGACCAAGTGTTTATTGGTCAGTGATGTTGAATTATGAGTCCCTTTCAGGGAATGTAATAATGGTCACAATGTAAAAGTACAATCTGTGGGTAAAGGTTACAAATACAGGAGATCTGAACACGTCTGACTCACCTCTGATGATAACGTCGATAGCCTGCGGCCGCTGCACTGTAAGACTGGTAATTGAGAGAGTTTGTCCTACATAAGGCTCCCTTTTATAGCTTTCGGCGTTGTTCTGTCAGCGTTCTGCTGTCTAGATGACCTAGTTAATTTGTGTGTCGCTGTTTGTGGTAGTGATGCAATTATTGGTTAGGCTTTCCATACTGGCTAGCTGCCATTGCGGTGTTAATAGATATGTTCTGGGCTTACAAGATTTGCCAGTTAAGGGTGATTTAAATAGATGAAGGGGGGATGTCCTCCAGGGGATGCAGAACCCTGGGGGGCTGTACAATATATAAAGTACTGTACCGGTAGTAAAAAGATCAGGCCAGGATCTTGCAGTTAAGGGAACGTACCCATACTACTTGACCTGTTTTTAAGATTTTTGACCCCTCCCTTCCCTCGGTGACCACTCGTAGTATATGCCAAGACCCCTTCCCCTTAAAGTTTCTACGTAGTATTCACAAGTATAATTTTTAATACATGGGTTGGTTTTTTAGTTTTGGCACCTTCGTTATAACTGGATTAGTAACTCACTTAAATGGTTCCAAGTTTCTCAGGCCCTCGGTGTAGTCCCCACCGTAGCGTACAACGTGTTCCCAGCGATGCGGAAGTCGTTGGATCCCGTTGGCACTGCCCAATCTATTGATGGCACGAAGAGAGCGCTCGGCAGCCTGCTTAACGTCTTCAATGGTACGGAAGCGCTGCCATACTGTTCCCCGAGGGCAAACCGTTAATGCGGCGTACCATTGTTCGTTTCTGCAAGACCATCTCCGAGGAGCTCTGAGAAGGAAACGGCGCCACCACATGGTTACACCGCCCATCGTTCTGCATGACAATTCTAGGGCACACACAGCAGGCGTTGTGTCGGCATTGTTGGATCGCTGGGGTTGGGAGGTCCTCTATCACCCCTCCCCCATATTCTCCCGACATCAGTCCCTGCGACTATGATCTCATCCCGAAGATGAAGATGACAATGCACGGGGAGCAGGCTGCCGAGCACTCTCTTCGTACCATCAATAGTTTGGGCAGTGCCTACGGGATCCAACGACTTCTGCATCGCTGGAAACACGTTGTACGCAACGGCGGGGACTACATCGAGGGCCTGTGAAACTTGGAACCATCTAAGTGAGTTATTAATCCAGTTATAACTAAGGTGCCAAAACTAAAAAACCAACCTATGTAATTTCGCAGGTAGAAAGTGAAACAAATGAAGATATTTTGACTCATATTCGTCTTTATTAATACGACGTTTATTGCATAAGACTGCATGCATGCTTATAATTACTAGTAAATTAAATATTTAGAAGAAAACCTTATGTAAAAACATATTGCTACCGTAAGTTAATTTACGAAAACATATTTTAAAGGAACCCAAAATTCTTTTATTTTTATTTTAATTTATTTTTATTGCTTTCATTGACAAGGAATCCTTGTAACATTTTATAAAAGCTTTGTACAGCATGAACTCTCGTCGACTTGCTTGACAACTTCACTGAACTACAAACCTTGACAAACAGTGTCTGTTTTCGATCAGCTGACGTCTCGACATATGTGCGTCAGCGCCACCAACTGTGAGTTTAAGAAGCACTAAACACTGCGCGCCATATTCAAAGATAGGTCGAAAATGCGCGAAATATCTCTCGGCGAAATCGACTACGTAACAAAAATCTGAGCCATTCCCCCCCTTCGCCCGTGTGACTGAGCGTAGTATTTTGAAGAGCCCCGCCCCCCTTAAACGGGTCACGTAGTATGTGTGCGTTCCCTAAGCTGTAGAGTGACCTAAATAACAGAATGTAACAAACTTTTTTCAGTGACTGTATTGGTGCCATTTTGCCATCCAAGAGAGCTGTTGTTTGCCACATAATAGATCGATCACCATTAAACCAATGTAGTAAGTTTCAAATTGTTATGTCTTATATTGTGGACTCAGTGAACTTTTAAAGCCAGCTGGGTGTTCTCGGTTACATCCCCCATTTTAACAGTGGCGGCTCAAGGATAATTGTTCTGGGTGTTTCACTATTTTCATTAAGGGGGAGGGGTGGGGGTAGCGTAAAAGGCTAATTGATATATTTTACAGCATTAGAAATATCCTTTCAGCAAAAGTCTTGTGAACTGTATATTTTGCCTTAGTCCAGCCACAACTACAATATGGAATAAATGGTTGGGGTAGAATACTTGATTCACATTTGGCTCAGGTAGGCTAAATACCTGCCAGAATTTCATTCTAAAAGTTATGTACCGTCAACCGGGGTGACTACGGTCCCAGGGGTGACTATGGTAAAAATTGAGGAAAATTGTTATTGTGGCTTATTTATATATTATATATTTTTAAAACCTCATTTTTCTATTCTTCCTCCAATCTAGGCACATTTTTCTTTCCAGAAAGGTAAAACTTGTGATTCAAACCTGAAATGCGCTTTTTTTACTTTCATTTGTTTCAGCACTTGTTTTTTGACAAAAACAATAGTTGGCTAAACTGTTCATTATTGCTCCTAGGTCATCACATCTAAATGTCATCTGGAAGTGTTGTTTACCTTTGTTTATTCCTTGTTAAGGTATGTATGTAATTTTATCTTTATACGAAATTGTTTTGTACCTCAGAAGTGCAAATTTATAAACAATCGCACAATTGATTTTTGGGGTTACTATGGTCAAGAGTATCAACTCATTGCAATTGCCCTAGAGGTTATGTTAGATTACTCTTTTTAAATATTGAAGATAATTAATATATTTATATTTCATTCTTCACTTGTTTGTTTCACATTTTCATGTTTGTGTCCTTGTTATTTCAGTGTTAGCGGCAAAATGGTCAGAAATTACAAAAGAAGGCCTGGTCCCGATCCTATATGGATTACTCACCGCAACAAATGGCAGATGCTATTGCCGAGTTTAGTACCAAAAAAAAAAAAGTAAGGTGATAGATGATCATGATGCAACTCCTCAAGAAGATGAAGTGATCATTACATTTCTAAGAAGATGTCATGAATATATTGTGGCCGAAGGAAGCAGACATTTCTGTTATAAATGTGAATGCAATTCTTAAAATACTACCCCCTGCAGTTGAGCAAAGGAGGGGTAAACTAACCTTCTTTGTAAAGTTTACTGGCTTCAACGTAAAATGAAATGAAAAGGACAAATTATTCAAAATTTATAGATTTTTCATTAATGTTTGACACAATTGTAGTTTTTAGCTTTAGAATATAGTCAAATATAAGATTTCTTACATCAATATGCTTGAAAAATAATGTTCTTTTTCACCATAGTCACCCCCTAATATTTCCTTCACATTTGGTAACAATTGTTGAGTGATTTTAATACATGACCATAGTGTCCCCACCCCATGGGGTTACTATGGTCACTACATTTTCACATGTGAGACAATTACCTGATGTTCGAAAAAATTATTTAAGTGACTTGATGATACCTAACACTGTTTACTAAAACGCATTTCATTTTTACATAGATATCCGAAAAAATGTGCAAGATTTTCACAAAAAAAAACGAAAAAAGTGACCGTAGTCACCCCAGTTGACGGTACTAAAAGCCACCAACTTTTCCAACATGTGAACTGTATCAACAAAGCATGGTGCTTAACATACGACAGTTACGGTATTTGTTCAGTCATCAATCATATTTATACATAAAAATATGAAGCTCTTCTCAAACGGACAAAAACTTAAAATGTGCGCTAGACTTCAAGACAGAACTGGAATAAATAACGCTCGTCGAAACACTCTACTTGGCCAAAGGAATTTAAGTTGTCTTAGCACTAGGATATACAATATATTCCCCGTAAATGTGACAAATAACACCCTGAATATATTGAAGAAAAGGCTTTTTACACGGCTCCTTAATAACTTTGATAAAGTAAATGAACTTATAAATTTTCACTAACATATTTAAACCAACTCAATCACAAATAAGTAATGTATCGTCTTCTTACTTCTTTTATTTTTAGTATCCTTTTAATTAATGCGTTTAGTAGGCTATAAACATTTCTTACTATTATCAGGCAAATACCATGTTGCAAATAAATTAAGAAATTGTGTTCATGAAGCCCATGCACAAGTTTATCTTATGTGGGATTCACCCTGTATTTTGATACAACATCTGTATGTGTACATGTTTTCTGTCAGTGAATAATAATGTGTGCTCGTAAAAAGAACTAAAAAAAAAACAACAACAGAGAACTGTATTCAATTGCGGGGTAAAAAAAAAAGAAGTACCTCAACCATCACGAATGCCGCAGTTCAGAGAACATCATATTGTCATCGGATTATATGAATTATAAGTTATTCTACATGAAAACCTTCACGAGAACAAAACAACGTAAGTTACCGGAAGATAAGAGGGCGAGAGAGAACCGCGAGTGTCACAAGTACGTGGAATAAACATTGCAATACATAGAATCGACAGTTGACGGAACATCACGGTATCTCCGTCCGCGCCTCGGCTCCCTTCTTGCAACTAGCCGAGGTACCTGTTGGGATAGAACTTACCTTAGGCCTACTCTGCCGTACCCTTCGGCCTTCACTGTTGAGATCTGGTCGGTGCTCGGGCCTAGCAACGATCAAACGGACGAGCGCTCCTAGACAGATGTCACGCTTCTTCTCTCAGACAGTTCACAGTAACTTACTACCGGTACTGCATAAGATTTTCTGAATATGTTAAAGAACAAATTTATGAATTCTTAGACATATAAAAGGAAACATGCAGCTTTTATTACCAAAACCATTATTACGGTATTAATTGTTTTTCTTGGATTTTTATTTTATTTTATTTTAGCGTATGGCTTTTAGGGCCGGGAGTGTCCGAGGACATGTTCGGCTCGCCAGTTTTGTAGCTGCTTCGAAGCGGACACCCAATGGGTGAGCTACACGTACCGTCACGTGTGGAGTGTTGTCTGGGGGAGGAAAGTTTGAATGTAAGGACAAGGAGTTGGAAGGTAGCGGCTGAGGCCTATAGTTAGGGACCAACCCCGGCATTTGCCTGGAAGGAAGATGGGAAACCACAGAAGACCATCTTCAAGGTTTCCGGCGGGGGGATTCGAACCTCCTCGCCTCCCGGATGTGAGCGACTACCAGTAGTCATGCCGTAACGACCACGGCTAACTCACCCGGTTTTTCTTGGATTAACACTGCAAACAGGGTGATAGATGGGACAATGTAAGGATTTGGATTAAATAACAACTGTCTTTGACGGTAGGGGGGTCGGTACGCCACTGCCTTTGTCACATAATAATTAGACACCCCTCGCTTGTCTCGGCTCTGTGATGACATCCCTGCGCAGAACAGGAAAAAGATTTTACTCCCAAGGTAAGTAGACTATAAGGTAGGACACTCCGGTGCCTCCCGCCCCCATTGGCTGATACGCTGTGACGCAGCTCGGATGTAGCAGGCGCATGCCAGCTGATATTTACAATGCATTCTTACGGGAAACACAGTCATATTTCGCTTCTCTTTTCCGCTCGTGGTATACAGTCACAATAATGGCAATATGCGCGTTATAAAGAGAAAGGTATAAACAATATATTGCAGTGGTTTGTAATGCGATATATACTTCATAAACATACAAAAAATAATACTTCAGATTAGCTACGGTACCGCACCTTAGTATCAGCTGAGCTAAAGAAGAGCCTCACAAAACACAATAACAGACGTGCTAAGGATAGAAATACGAAATATAGCAATAGATAGGCTAGATAATCATGCTTTAGCGATCATGCGGTGTAGTGAAGTGCGTTAAATTGCTCGCTACGACCGCGATGGGAGGCTGCAGGAAGTCAGGAGTTCAGAGGTTCAAATCCCGGCGCTGACAGCGGCTTTCCACACTCTCTCCAGGCAAATGCCGAGATAGTAGCCTACCTTGTTTCAACTTCCGGAGCACTTACCCCATTTCCATCCCTAATAATTACGGTCAAACACGCATTACAACAGTCACCTTAAAAGCACGGATTACAAATTGAACACACAAGTACACAGAGCTGATGATCAAGATGTCCCAGTCCCAACAATATACATTATTAATGTAACATTGGTATGAAAATGATCAGTTTATAAACACTTACCTTTTATGCGACTTGAGTTTTAGATGACGAAGCGACCCAGAGTTTTGTTTTTTTGCTACATATTTATCCAGTAATTGATTTTGATATGCCTATTCAGGAGACGGATTCTGATAAAAGTCTTTGTCCTCACGTATAAACGAATTATCTTCTCATTCGCGTCCTAGTTGGTAAACCGAGAAGTTCATTCTTTAAATCCCTTTCGTAATCGTCTGGACGGAAGTGATTTGAGAACACTCGGGCATTATTAATGTTAAATGTATCAGCTCGTTTACAGCGAGAAACCCACACACGTCTCGACTCCTCGTTTTTTGGAAATCTGTGGTATATAGTACCTTGTACCCTATACCCCCAAGCACAAGAAGCGCAGGTTTGCTCATTTTTACCGATATGTGAAAATACACAGCATTACAACAAACGACTTTCCACAACACTAAACTATTCTTAAATTAAACTATTAATGAGACGAATAAAGATTTGCGGTATAACCAACGATAGTAAAGTCAAATTATTTACACAACGATGTAAGCAATAGGGATTAACCTTGAAAAAGAAACGCTCAATTTTTCCGTCCGTACTGGAGAAGTATTACCGATGCAACTGGTATCAAGTTTTAATTTTCAGCTTCTGGCGAGCATGTTAGATGACTCAATACCAAGATAAGTAGACTATAACTCAGATGCTCACAATATTACAGGGACATTTTTTTATCGGTCTAGCAATAAGCGGAGACCGGCAAAATGCGTGCGTAGCCGGGTGATTCACAGCCGAGAGATTATATTAATGCAACTGCTATATTGCTAGATAATATAATTAATGTTATTGGCTGAACGTCCGTTTTAACTGCTGCTTTTAGAAACGCCGGGGTGCCGGAATTTTGCCTCTAAGGGAATCATTAACGTGCCAGTAAATCTGTTAACACGGCCCCCTCGTATTTGCGCATTCTCAAATGCCAGCTGACTGCACCAGGATTCGATCTAGCAACCTTGGGCATAGCAGGCGAGAACGTTATCGCTGAGCCACGCAGCCAGCCTATACATATTACTATATAGACCGATAAGAAAGACCCTGTAGGTTAGTAAGCGCGAGAGTCCTTTTGTAACTGTACCACAACTTCCTGCGAGGGTGTGCCTGATTCCCGAAAACGTTAAGAACCGAGAACTAAGATATTTAACCTATTTAAAAGATGTGCATTTGTATGATCTATGCATATTATGAGAGTCCAGAATGCTCTCACGTTTCAAGTTATTTGCATGATACAATGCCAAAGAATTTAAGTGTCCAATGCAATTAGCTTATTGATTATTTAGCATTTTATTATATTCCTTATTTAAAACTGCAGTACTTTTCAAGAAGTAGTAAATCAGTTGGGTGCAGCCCAAAATATAACTGTTGATTCATTTGAGGAGTTTGGACATCGTGGCCATTTAGCCCCGTGCACTTGGGTGTGTGTGTTAAATTTGTGAGGTAACCTGTGTTATTGTGGTGTCTGTGTAGTTGTAAATCAGATTAGGATTGAGAAGAAGGCGGCCGTGGCCTAAGTTAGGAACCATCACGACAGTGGCAACCCACGGAAAACCACTTCCAGGCTGGCTGAGGTGGGAATCGAACCCACATCTTCTCAGATTTGCCTCACGAAGCTGAGTGTACCCGAACAGCCACAAATACTAACCGCTACACTACGTGGTGGTCACACAGTAGTCTGACTTGGGACTCCGATAACTGTTTAGCTCTTGGTTCAATGTTGTTTACCTCACCGTTTAATTTTCAACATTACCATTTTGGAGTTCTATTTATTAGTTTTACGTGTCCGTGAATCTTGTGATTATGAGCCACGGGACCTCCTTTTTTACGTGGAATCCGAAACACAGGACATGGCATTTCACTTCGCAAATCTCACATGCATTGACCGGGTTATTTTGTCAGTCTCCTGACAGGAGGATAGCAAGTTTAATGGTACAGACTGTAGTGATAAGCTCTTTATAGGGTATTAGTTGACTGCAGAAGGGCATGCGAGGACCACCACATTCCTATTTTTCTTTAAAAGCGTCCCTTTTTGTTGCTAGAGACAGCTGAGAACTGTTTATTATACATGGTCGCCACGAAAGTGCCCAAACAGTGACGTCAAGCAGCAGCCTATGCTCTGGCAAGCCGAAGCGCGGAGCCCGGAGTGGCTCCCCCTGTTTTACTCCATGCCCGCTCGTGTTACAAGACGCCTACATCAAAATAAAAACCTAATTTCGTACCGATTTCAACGGAGTGTCAGGAATGAATTGTATCCTTACCATCTTGCCTGTCGTTATTGTACTGCACCCTCGACAAATATTGTAATGACAGGGACAGCCTGCGCTGGGTACAAACAGGTTTTTATTACATTTGTTTCTTTGAAAAGACTCTTTATGGTCATGATTCTAGACGTAACCCACCTTGTTGTAAAACCATCGATCACGATACATTAGATTAGATTTTTTATTTATCCATTTGATCAATTGCATGTACCGGTATACAATACATTTTTTTTAAATATAGGACACGTCAGAAATTACCTCTATAAAATTAAAGAACTTACAGGTATATTTTACAAATACAATAACTATTTATAACATATTATGGTAATAGATTTTAAGAGATACCGGTACAATCTTATTGGACAACTATTTACTCCTTACTCTATTATCCCAATATGAAAACTTAATTCTATAAATAGGCTACAACAACTTACAGCTAGATATTACAATTAAAATAGAAAAGTAAAATATAGGCCTAGTTATGAATGTCATCGCTGCTATACGCTAAGATATTCAACTACAGAGTAAAAACATTGGCACTGCAGATAAGCTTTCAACATTCTTTCAAAGTTTTTTTATTTTTGGGGCCAATTTAATGTACTGCGGTATCGGTAGTTTATTGTACAATTTAACTCCTGTGTGAAAAGTTCCTTTTTGATATATGCTTGTGTGTGTGTGTGAAACATGAATGTTTTGATTTTGTCTTGTGTTATGCTTATGAACATCATTGTTTGTTTTAAGAAAAACGTCTTTATTCATTAAATTATTTTAAAAAAACATAATACTTTCAATGATATGAATGCAGGGCAGTCAGAGGATGTTTAAATCTTTAAACATAGGTCTGTATGATTCTCTAGTGTTTATATTTGCCATTATTCTAATCGCCCTCTTTTGTATCCTAAACGTGCTTAGTACATCTGCTGGTGATATACGGTACCCCATATCTTAAGTATCAATGGAAATAAGCAAAATATGTGTTTCTTAATGTGTGCCTGCTTGTGACATCATCCTTGGATATTACTACAATAGCTATAATAATAATAATATCGTATGGCCTCAGGTGCCCGGTGCAAGCTTTGTAATTTGACACCCAGAGGGTAGCTTGTATGTCGAATTTCATGGTTCCTTGAATCACTATGAAAGTCAAGGAGGTTAGATAATAGATATCTAAGCTCCTTGAACACTATAGCGGTTTTTAGTAGAGAAATGAGGAACTTTGTGTTGGCGGAAACTCCCGAGATTAATTTTGCCATTATGAACTCGGCCTACCGAATTCAAATGGGTTCTTTGACATGCCAACATCGTATGGCATGCGTGTCGTATTTTTGCCGCCTTTCAAAAATCACTTACCACAATAGCTATAAAACACATCTTTTAGATGAGGAAGCATATTGTAATAGTATTAGTAAACTGAAGACCACTTGACTGAAGCCTATGTAGGCTATCCTGACAGATCAAACCCTCAGGTATCCAATACACTTCACTCAGTAACATTTTTAAATTAATATTTATTAATTAAATACCAGTTTCGGCCACATCATGGCCTTGATCAGTTTTTCAAAGAAGAAAAGAAAAATCTAAATTTTGTAAACTGTGAGCAAAGCTTTAAAAAAATCAAATTTGGTCTTTCATATTATTATTTTTTATTAAAAATATTTAAAAAGAGATCTGTCACAAATTTGGGCTTTAATTTGACAATATGAAATAATTTTGTAAAAAATGACATAGGCTACCCTAAAACTGAAAAATGTTTTTGTTTGTCAGTGACAGTCAGTCTGAAAGACTAGACTTTGTATCATTTTAAATGCTACAAATGCTGAAAAATGCTAGAAAGGCTGGAGGCTTCGAGCGAAGACTCGTGTTATGTTAGAAAATTATCTGCATAATACTTATCGTGCTTATCTTGTTTCAAATTACTCGTGAACGGCAAGTGCAAACCAAGGGCAAAGCAAGGTCAAGCGCGCGGGATACCGCACGCTCACCAGAGCGAGCGGGGATTTGCCCCTTCCATCCAGTCTAAAAAGACTTATAGTGGGCGATGTATTGAAGATAGAGATATGCTCTCGCTGACGTTTTTGTAGAACATTTCATGCTGACCAATTCTTACGCTCGTAGTATATTGATATTTTTAACGGATTGCCCAGCGTAAGCTTAAGAAGCGCACGGACGCCAGGTTTGTTTTCGACTTTTTCACTGAAATCGTTACTGCTTGGCTTCCTTTGATCATACAAAAATTATTTTCTACAGAATCTTTCCTCGAGATATCCTTTACAGAATGGTGAAAACCGCATCAAAATCCATCCAGTGGTTCTCGAGATTACCCATGACATCCAAGAATCGGGGATTTTTGTCTTATAGGCCTACTAACGAAGTAGAGATTGTCGGGGTACACATGCACCAAGCGGTACTACAACGTCACACACCTCAGTGCATCTGGGTACATTTCGTCCCGTCACCGTAACGTAACGCCAGACCCCAGCGTAACGACGAAGTCGACAAGATCATTTAAAATGAGAAAATTGGTATATTGACTTTTACGGCCAGTGAATTAAAACTCAGCAATTTTGTGCCGTGTCTTGTGTGGGGTTTCCGTCTAGGACACTAAGCTGGCTCATCAGCGGACTCTTGGTGTCCCCGCCCGGACCCCATAGGAGTAGCGAACTGCGCACTATCTCCCTTTATATAAAGCGCACCTGCGCCTCTTCACTGCGAGAACTAAAAGCTCAAGCAGCCACAACCTCCCTACGAAGGCTTCCAAAAAAGATGGTATATTGGCTTTGACGGCCAGTGAATTAAAACTCAGCAATTCTTCTAGGTTTGTGCCATGTCTTGTGTAGGGTCCCTAGTCTCAACTACAGACAATGGAATAGCACAGGTTGTCAGACAAATCATACATACACCCTCAATGTCGCAAACCCCTAAATGAATTAATGATAAACAACTTCACGTTCCGCCTGACTCGTGCTTGGTTGTTGGGATTGTTGTAATGGTGTCACAGTCTGTAAATTGACTATTGATATCGCGCCAGGAGTTGGCAGTTGGGTTTGAACTACAGATGTCTTCCCTCTCACTGCGTATCGTACATTCCAAAAACATTAAGTTGGTCACTACTTGCTTCACTCACTCAGCACATTCCTTCTTTCACTGGCTGCGTGTCTTCTGCTGCAGTGACAACCATTGTCATGCAGGAAGCCTATATATTTAAGTTTGGAAGAGGTGGGTCGCGCATGCGTACTGCACCCCGTCACAGCGCGTTGAACTGCCATCTCCTGGTGCGATATCAATTCATATGCCTACAACTTTGTTATACGAGCTAAATTGTTTGTGTTCTAGATTCTAGAACATCATGGAGGAATCAGTCTTCATCAAGTGCGAACCAGATACAGAAGAATATATCAGTTTGGTGAGTGAGCTTGCAGTTCTATTTTATTCATTTTGTGTAATGAAGGTAACAATATCGCAGTACTTCATGTTATTTGAAAACTAAAATCCTCATTTTGGAAATAAAGATAGACTACCGCCATCTCGAGTTGAGCCATGCAATGCATTTGTGGATGTTCATTTGTCGTGTCTGGTTTACATAGTTAGCCTGGTATAAACTATGAGGTTATAGGAGTCCAAACCTCCGAAAGGATAAGGTGGCATCGGCCGTAAACGAGATCAGACAAGTTGGTCTGGTTGACGGCCAGCAGCCCTTCCTTCTAGAAAAGCTTCTCCGCCCACCATGTTTCCTTCTGCCAGCCAACTGAGCTCGGGCCGTTGCGCGAGCTAACCAGGGTCATTAAGTCACTAAAGTTCCGTCATCGAGGGTGTGTTGTGTCAGCGCACAGATAAGAAGGTAACATAAACAACAGCTGCAAGATTTAATTAAAGAAGCACAGATGGTTTTTTTTATTTCTTGGGAATCTGGATGACCTCACATCACCAGTTAAATCTTAGAACTGATCTTTTCACAGAAGATACTAAAATGTTCTCCTTCAGCTGACAGACAGACATCGTTACATTATGTCGCTAATCCTGCAACCCCCTGCGTGTTTACTGTCATTAATCGCAGCACGGACCTAAGCCCGTTTGATGTTCAATTGTGGGTTAATTTAAAATACAAAGTGTACAGATCAATTGCCCGCACTCTAGTGGAGCTGGAGAACAATATACGGCAGCAGATATCCCTCACAACAGAAGGGAATCACAGCGTGTAAACACTAATTTATTATTCAATACATGATAAAAATGGTCCGGTTAGCTCAAACAATGCCAGCGTTTCGCCCCAGTGTGCCGTTGGGCTCGTCAGTTGGTACAGACACACCTCACCAAGACGCACATCCTGAGAAGGCCATGCAAGACACACAATACAAGTAGTATTGACGTCACGAGCATGCCAATGTGCTACGGGAGTCAAACTCCCTTTCATAAAAACAAAAGCATGCTCGTGACGTCAATACTGCTTGTATTGTGTGTCTTGGATGGCCTTCTCACTATGTGCTAGCCACGCGTATTGGTAGGTGTGTCTGTACCAACTGACGAGCCCAACGGCACACTGGCATTGTTTGAGCTAACCGGACCATTTTTATCATGCACTGATAATTCATCCGCTCAAATGGAAACTACATCATATTCCCTTCGGGAATATTCAAAACCTTACTAATTTATTTACACGGTACAACGCCTGTCTGTCAGCTGAAGGAGAACCCACTCTGACTCATGATCTCCTGTGGATAGGTAAGTTCTTTAATCATGATTTGCTGGTGAATTTACCATTAATTAATGTACTTTGTTACGGTTTCCACCTGGGCACAATCCGCTATGCGAGCTCGGTTGGCTGGTGGAAGGTGTGCGCCCGCTCCAGCGAAAGAATCACCCTGTATAACCAGGTAAGGTACCAATTGTGCATCAGATTGTAATTCCTAATATTGTAAATGATGCTTGTGTTCCAACACCTTCCAGTTGGATGACGGAGCCTGGAATAGTTGATGAACTCTGTTTAACACCATCCGGACACTGAAAGAATTTCTCAGATGTTGTTCATTTTAGGCTCTTTTCCTTTTAGATTTGTATTTCATGCAGGCAGTGGCTTTTTTCTAAAAAGAATTTAAGGGGTGCTCTCAGTTGTGGTCGACAAAACATCACGATCTTGCAATTTTCGGCAATTTGCAAAGTCCGGTCACTGTTTGTGTTCGAATCATTAACTTTCAGCATTTTCGAAATAACAATCTACTCGGCCTCCAAGCAATGGCCTGCGTGCTTGTAAGAACGGAGTGCCGAGTTGCCGACCAAAAGAAACTGATTCGATAGATCGATTTAATCGTGTTGCTCATATTAGCTCCGTATTGACGCAATCAAATTCAGCAATAGCAAATCCGCCCTTTCAATACAATTAAAGTCTTGTTTTACAGATACATGTTTCGGGATACTTTCCCTTCGTCAGTCTGCATGAGTGACTTAAAGGTACATTTTCATACTATTGTTCTGGACATGAAATAGGGGTAGGTCCGAACGGGAGTGTAAGTGTTTGAATTTAGAGGGGGCTGTTCGAACGGGGGGGGGGGGGGGGTAGCTACCGCAGAGGTGCGGTGACCCAGAATGTATAAGTGTGTGTTGTTTGACTGGGGCAAGCTCTACGTTATGGGGGCTTTAATCTATGGGGTGCGTTATAGAAATGGGGAGCTAATGGCCTCCTGGAACCAACAGTGTGACTAAGCACTAGAAGTAGCTGCTGACCGCGCACTTACTTTAGGCGGTCGAGGGCCCGGTGAATCAAGGCTAGCGCTCTTGAAACTGACTGGCTCAGCACTTCTATAATAATAATAAACACTGGCAGGTTGAGGTGTCAGGTAGGGAAGTAGGGAATAAAGCCAAGGGTGTAGTAATGATCGTGTACAATGAGTTGATGATGGTAGTAATTAGTTTATTTTTACCAGGAGTGTTAATGTGGTGTTCCACTACTTGGGAACGTGTTGACAATAAATTACAATAAATAAATGTTAGGTGTGAATTGGTGAGGAACACAAGTGTAAAAATGTGTTAGGATCATAGAGATGCGCACTTACCCCTGGAGAGACGTCTGGTTACAGTCGGCGATAGCCTCCGGCCAAGATAGGTGATGGGGCTATTCCAGGTCCAGTTTATATTGGTTTTGCGCCTGCTGAGTCGGCATTGTGTAAGTGTTGATGTTCCACTTAGCACTCGTATGGATGTGTTGTGGAAATGATACAACTATTGGCTGGTCGGTCTGTGGTGACCGGCTGCCTGTTGCCTAAGTACGAAATGTGTATGGATGTCCTATGTTATCATCCGGGGATGGTTTTCAGGTTGAAGTCGATGTGGAGATCAGGGACAGATTCGTCAGTGTGTTTGTAGATGGGTAATTTGTAGAATGGATGGATGTGGGTCCAGTGGCGTAGGCCTAGCTCTCTTCATGGGTCAAGTAGGGTCCTTAAGGGTGTATGCACCCTTGGGCCCTAACACTATTAAAAGAATCGATAAAACATGAAGAAAAACATACAATCTTATATACATCCTACTGTACTAAATCCTTCAAGAAATGCTAACGTTTGCATACATACATAAAAAATATTGGTACATTAAAAAACATATATTGTAAAAAACACTGGATGACATTAAGTTAGTATGGGTGGCTCTGATATGCCCTTGTGGGAAACATGCACTGTAAAATTTTGTATCTATTAGGAAAACTATGTCCTTAACTTTAATACTAAAAGTGGGGAACATTGTTTATGGTTAGAATTCTTGATGATGTATGTTGGATAAACTCTTTTTTCTGTGAATGGGGCTTGTTGTTAAACATATGTAGTAGCTCCATTCATTTTAAATGCTGAATTTCCAAGAAAAAACGTCTCTGGTTTGACATGTTTCTTATTCGTACTGGCCCATTCCATAGCTACAATGGGGTGGATAGTAGAGATTGCTGTCAAATTGCGTGAATTCGGATGACGAATTTATAGTCCTGAAAATTTGAAGAAAAAACTATATAAGGATTGTTATTTCCCGAGAAAAATGCAGGAGACAAGATTACTCGAAATGTCCTCGAGATCCATGAACTTTCAAGCCGGACGTTATATTTGATGGACTAGATACAAATGTACCAATATTTTTCCTTAAACAGTTTTCAAATGTCACAAGGGTACGCGTACCCCTGCGTTCCCCCTAAAAAGTACTGCGTGCAGGTCTTGTAAACTTCTTGTCTTTGATCATTGTCACAATTGGACGTTCTGATTTAACATGTTAGCAACATCGTGTTGTTATATAATTTTAATTGGATCTGTAGATGGCTTATATGAATTCTGAACATTCCTGTCTCCTGATAAATCATGTGCTTATCATTTCTCAGGACCAAGAAACTGAAAACCTGGTTGTAAAGGATGAGCCCGGTGATGTATTCGATGGTCCACAAGAGAATAACATGGAACTTGGCATTCAGGTGACTAGTATGTTTATTTCCTCGGTACTTATAATTTTTAATGTATTATTTCTTGAGTAATAAACAGTTCTGCCTGACCAATACTTTATATTAAATATGATCACTGTGTGGCCATTGGTGGGACATGTTTCGAGGCCTAATTATTAGATTGGCCCCTTCATCAGCTGATATGAATGAATACGACACAATATAATTGTTTAGAGTAACACTAAAAGGTCCCTTATCACTAAATCTTATATGGTGCACCATAAAGATAGATTGAAAAATTGAACGCCTAAAGTAACATAAAAAGCGGCTTCGGTGGCGTAGTTGGTAGCATGCTGAGCTTCTATGCCCATGATCGCGGGTTCAAATCCGGCCGAAGTCGTCGGATTTTTTAAGAACGTTAAAACTCCCTCAGTATGCCTTCCTTCGGAGGGGAAGTAAAGCCGGCGGTCCCATGTCATAGATTTATGGCATGTTAAAGAACCTTTCACTAATTACACCTGTGTGAAGCTAAATTATATAGCCTATAGGTTAAACATTTGACTAATGTTCTTAGGTTCCTACGTTCGTCGTCAGGAGCCGATTGCGGTGGCATCTGGTAACTAAGTTCTGAACTAGTTGGTCGTTGACGGTGGCGTTTGGCGGCAAAAGTAGGAACTACTTGGAAAATTTGAATGTCTGCAGTCCTTACTTGAAATAAAACGGATACACACACTAATACAGTCATCAAAATTAACACCGGTTATCAGACTGATTCTACACACACCCAAAGTACACGGGGCTAAATGACCGCGTTGTCGCAGTCCCTAAACTAAGGAACCAACCAAAGTAACACAAAATTATCTAAAAAGTCTTATAAACTAGAAACACATTCAATAGGGTTAGTTTAAATCTTCAGAAGTGTTCATTGACGAGACAATTTATGATAATGAACACACGCTTCACTGTGGTCTACAGATGTTAAGTTCAGTATGGTAGCAACAGCAGACCACAGTAAAGCGTGTGTTCATTATCATAAATTGTCTCGTCAATGAACACTTCTGAAGATTTAAACTAACCCTGTTGAAAGTGCTCCTAGTTTATAAGACGTTTTACATCATTTTATGTTACTTTAGGCGTTCAATTTTTAAATTTATCTTTATGGTGCACCATATAAGATTTAGTGATAAGGGACATTTTAGTGTTACTCTAAACAATTATCTTGTGTCATATTCGTTCATATCGGCTGATGAAGGGGCCAAAACTAATAATTAGGCCTCGAAACATGTCCCACCAATGGCCACACAGTGATCATATTTAATATAAAGTATTGATCAGGCGGAACTTTTAACCTGTTTATTACTCAAATTAGTTTATCAATACAGAACACAATGAACCTTTTAAGTTCTAAAGTATTATTTATTGTCACTCAAGGTGTTTGCGTAAATGAGTTTCGCTGAATTACACTATTACTTACAAGTGGGATGTGAGGCCCCTCGCATTTCTGAGTCCTCTTCTTCACTGTTCACCTCTCCTGATCATCTCTGACCCCAACTATATTAAGTACCGGAGGTAAAAGTGTCTTTTGTTCTCAAGCTCTTGGAATATAAGAGGTAAACAGGTTGGAAGTCCCTTGAACATTTAACAGAATGCCTCTTGAAAGCGCAGACCAATACAGAAATCATGAGACAAGGCATCACCTTCGAACCGACAAACTATTGGTATTTTTTGGGATCTCAGGAAGATCATCAAAATACAGTAGTCCTTGATCCTTGTCACTCTGAGCTAATGATAGTCACAGGGACTTGCTTGTAGCACTGATGTTCAGACATAGGAAGGAGTGTATGCTAGAAATTCACCATATGGCCTTGTTTTGTCAATTTCTAATATTCCCGAAGGAGATATGATGTTAGTTTCGCCCCAGTGTACCATTGGGCTCGTCAGTTGGTATGGAACACCTCACCAAGACGCGTGGCTAGCACATACTGAGAAGGCCATTACAAGATACAAAATACATGTAGTATTGACGTCATGAGTAGGCCTAATGCCAAAGTGGATTGGATTACAAAGGTAGGTTATTGTTATTGTGAAAGGGAGTTTGACTCCCGTAGCACATTGGCATTACTCGTGATGTCAATACTACATGTATTTTGTGTCTTGTAATGGCCTTCTCAGTATGTGCTAGCCATGCGTCTTGGTGAGGTGTACCATAACCAACTGATGAGCCCAATGGTACACTGGGGCCAAGGAGTAATAAGGAGAGGCCCTAACGGCCAGGAAGTGAAGCCACAAAACGTATGCTCATCATATGCTCAAAACATTGCGTTACGCTCATAAGAATAGCATGGGATAGTGTGATATGCCTTCTAAAAAGTGGTCATATTTCGGGTGTGGGTCGAAATGTCGACGTGTGAGGCATATTATTGCGCGAACAGATCTCCCACCTGCCAAAGTAATGTCATTTCACAAGTAAATGCTCTTTATTTGCTATTTATTGTGTTAAGTTTTCATCCTTAGTGTATCCAACTTACGGTAGTGTTCTAGTATCATTTGTTAAATGTTCAAGTAGTGACATATGGGTCCACCAATATATAAGTGTTTTAATTGCTAGGAATTAATTACGGATATTCTCCTTCGTTTCTTACTGGAAATAGTTTCTGCTTGACAATTTATTAATGAACGGTACGGTATTACTGTAATCTAACTACCCCATTCTATTTTTAACGTGTCTTGAGCTCTAGATTTATTTCTCATGTATGTTAGAGGATTGATGTGCAATTATTTGCATATTTTAGGGTGTTAATGTCAACTTCAGCCTAGACCTTGTTTATTTTATTACCAGAACTGAACTGGCGTATTTGTTAAAAACATCGTGCAATAAAAACAATATAATACATTCATTTCCCAAGTGCTATACTACATTTTAGATCGGTGTATTGCTCTAGTTTATGTTGTAAAATTAAACGTTTTACGGCAGTTTACATGATTTTCGAATACGATGAAAAGTATTGTGACTGCCATACACTTTACGCTAGCCAGCAAAGATCAACAAATATTCCTTGATTTCCATCGTCATGTACCTTACAACTTCGTACTATACCTGCACAGGAAACTTTTACTAGTAATCATACTTAAATCCCACTAACAAATAAGTCTACGGCACCGTAGGTTCCATTTACCGCTGGAGTCGTACTAGTACGGGGGCATGGTCAAAGCATCAACTCTCCGCATGCTATAGCGCTGACAAGGCGTTTCCTTATTACTCCTTGATTGGGGTGAAACGCTGGCAATTACAATTTGATCTAACCGGACCGTTTTATCATAGTATTTGATAATTAACAGTAGTTTCTATTCAATATGTACTGTAAACGTTAACTTTGGGTTTCATGTGCATAGGACCAGGTGGTGATTAAAGCAGAGCCAAGTGTTGGATATGATGAAGATGGGAGAGCTGTTGAGGTAACTAGTCCTAGTCTCAATGTGACTTTCATCCCTCCATATTTATGTACTTTTTGGTATCATTCGATGGACATTCTTGTAATGTAAGTAAATGCAGTAGGAAGATCAAAGTAAAGTAAACTTGCAGCAAGAATAAATTACGTGCCTCTTGTAGAGATACCAGTAGAGAAGGCTTGTCATCTGCCACAGAATGAAAGAATGGTGTGGATCATACAGGGTGCCCCGGTAATCGCGGCAATCGATGGCGTCATTTGGCTGGCCAGGTGCGGAGCAATACCCCACTCCACTGACTCATATCGTTAGTTGACACATGTTTTGTCATTCATTTGGTCGTGTATCTGCAAAACGTAGACGTTAGCTTTTGTTCCGCCTAGCTGCAGGGTCCACTATATGGATACGTTGTCGCCATTTGTTTCTGTCTCGGGGCATGTCAGGATGAAGGTGTTGGTTCTTCACATCTCCATGTAGCGTATCATCCCACCGTTGCTTTGGTCTTCCCTTAGGTCTCTTGCCGGCGAATTGTATATTGTAGCCAGTCTTTGCAGTTGTGTCCGCTTCCGCTCGTAGAACATGTCCAAACCAACACAGACGGCACTCCCCCATCTTGTCACTGATTGGTGCAACCACAAACCGTTTCCTGATGTTGTCATTGGAAACATGATCCAGTTTGGTGACACCCACTGTTCACCACAACATCTTGGTCTCCATAACACCCAAGCGACATTCTGTCACTGTTGTTGCCGGCCAACACTCGAATCCGTACAATGCGACAGAACGGATGGCATTACGATAGATCTTTGACTTTAGGTTGTCCTTCATCCTTCGATCGCAGGTGACTCCAGTTGTCGTTCGCCACTTCATCCAAGCTGCGCTGATTCTCGTATTGACCTCTTCTTCAAGACTCCCATCATTGCTGATCATAGAGTCTAGATATTTAAATTTTGTTACCCATTGTTATTTCATTTAGATTAAACGTCAATAAGGAGACCTATTAGAAGTTCATATCACAAGGTACAGTTAACCAACCTGAACTTCACTTGCTATATCGTCCATAGCCAATGCCAGTACATTGGGATTCTCAGATGGCATTTTGTAAGATTTACATGGTTTCTTCCTCCCCACAATCTTTTAAAAATTGTCCATCTTGTAGAATACTCCACTTCTTTGGAATGATTAATACCATTGTATATAAGCCTCCGTGGCTTAGGCGGCAGCACGCCGGCCTCTCACCGCTGGGTCCGTGGTTCAAATCCCGGTCACTCCATGTGAGATCTGTGCTGGACAAAACGGAGGCAGACAGGTTTTTCTCCGGGTACTCCGGTTTTCCCTGTCAACATTTCATTCCAGCAACACTCTCCACAATCATTTCATTTCATCTGTCATTCATTTAATCATTGCCCCAGAGGAGTGCGTCAGGCCTTGGCAGCCGGCACAGTTCATATCCTCGCCGCTAGATGGGGGCTTCATTCATTCCATTCCTGACCCGGTCGGAGACTGGAAGCAGGCTGTGGATTTTCATTTTTTCAATACCATTGTATGATAGGTGTGGAAATTATGGCAGCATAATTGCTGTTGCTGGTGTGTTACTATGTGTCCTTTGAAGGAAGTAATACATTCTTTGTCTTTTAAGGAGGAAGCTGAGGGTGAAGAATGTGAAGCAAGTGGAAGTCATTTAAAAGAGTAAGTGACAAGTGTCTAGATTATATATTTATATTAACATACATCTAACTATTTAAAATAAATCTGATGATCTATGTTGTTATGGGTATCTCTTTTTATTCTATATGTTAACAACAAAAGAGAAGAAAAGGAGAAAGAACTATGAACAGTCAAAGATAGAAAGATAGGTAAAAGATGTGTTGGTAGTTGAAGCCAAGTTCTAATAATGTTCGTTGTTCCTAAATGTCAATTGTCGCTACCCCCCCCCCCCCCCCCCTCTTCCGGGGCAGATGACCTCGTAGTTCCGCCCCTTAAAAGAACACAATACCTAATACACTCCCCCCCGTAATAAACTTTGACGGAGTCTATGAACCTACGAGGGAAGTGAACCTTCCGTCCCAATTTTGTGAATTTCAATTTATAGTCGGGTAGAGGAGGTTTTGCACTCGACTTGTTAGTCTCAACTGATCCAGAAGAAGGTGATGAGGGTTGTTTACTCAGTATGAAGGCTGGTTTCAGGCGATCAATCGAGATTCGTTTAACTTATTGTTTATCTCAACATCGACAAATTTCTGCGTTCGTTTCTTCACCAGGCGAGGACCAGTATAGACAGGTTATAGTGATGTTGTTATAGCATCTTGATATATTAAGGCATGCGAAGCTGTTGCAAGTTCCTCTGATACGAAAACCGTTTATAATTCCATGTTTAGATGTTGGAGCTGGTTTAAGTGAGCGGATTGTGTTTTGCAACCATCGTACAAAGTGTATTAATAACTGAAAATAAGAGTTGGCTGCTCCATGAGATACACGTATGTGATTGTATCTGTCATTGCTTTGTTATGTTGATAACCATCTGTAACATCGAGGTTATTGGCCGTAATAGGCAGCCAATAGTCCCATTATTGCCGGATACCTTGCTTCTAAAGATATTCTGCTAAAACAAATTGAAGAAACAAGTTGAAATAATTCAGTCACTGCAAGCATTGACATTAATTCAAATTAATACACCTGAGCTTTGCAAAATAAGTTTTAAAATCTGTCGATGCAAAGTCAGTATAATTTGATAATAATATGTTACATAATCATAATCAGGAATATATTGGATGTTTATTAATAATCTATACATCTAACTTTCATATAAATAATTCAAAACCATAATAATGAAACCTTTTATGATTAATTTCAGAATTTCATTAAAGCGATAAAGCATGATCTATTTTGCAAAATAGCGCAAAAATTGGTAACGTCGTGAAATCGTACAGAAATTAAAATCATTCTTCTACTCATGTCTCATTATTCTTGCTTTTTTGGATAGGTGAATGTTCCAGCTGTTATTAGAGGAGCATTAACTCATAATTTTAATGAGGGGATCACTGAATGACCTAACACAGGATTTAGATATCTCCCACTTTCAGGATCTTCATCTTACAAGTGTGTCCTATAAAGTAACCACGCCCTTCTCTCATTTAATATCAGTCCATTACATTGACGGGAACAGCGTCGTTTTATGTCCTAAAATTCAGACACTTCCGCTGGAGTAATATATTCCACAGACAAATCGAAAGGGTCTTCATGGCCAGTCTCCTGAACCTGGTTATTGCCAATGGTTTCTGAGAGTAGATCCATCGAGCCTCCGTCAGAATGGCTGAAAGAGAAATGTGCTGGTATAGAAAATTGTCTGAAGTTAGGAAAAGTAGACACAGCTTATCGAAGGATTAAGAATACTTTAAGGGAAAAGAAGACTAAGTGCTATAATATTAAAGACACAGATGGAAAGCCTCTAACAGATGGGAAAGAAAAGGTGGAGAGATGGAAAGCTTACATAGAGTGTTTGTATAACGGAAGGGAGATTGAGAATCATGTAATAGAAAGGGAAGAGGAAATTCATGAGGATGCGAAAGGAGATTTAATATTGAGATCAGAATTTGACAGAGCATTGTAAGTCTTACGCAGGAACAAAGCAGCAGGTATAGATGATATACCGGTTGAGTTACTAAGCTGCATAGAGGTGACGGCCTGATCAAGTTATTTCACTTGGTGTGTAGCTTGCCACGGTGGGTGACTGGATAGCGTGTCGGTCTACTAACCCCAAAATTGGAGGTTCGCTCCTGGCCGTGGTAAGTGATTTTCTGAAAGGCGGCAAAAATACGATATTCATGCCATACGATGTTGGCATGTCAAAGAACCCATTTGAATTCAGTAGGCCAAGTTCATAATGGCTAAATTAATCTCGGGAGTTTCCGCCAACACAAAGTTCCTCATTTCTCTACTAGAAAGCGCTATAATGTTCAAGGAGCTTAGATATCTAACATCTAACCTCCTTGACTTTCATAGTCTAGGAACAACGAAATTAGACATGCAAGCTACCCTCTGGGTGTCAAATAACAAAGCTTGCATCTGGCACCCGAGGCCATACGATGTTATTATTATTATTATTATTATTATACTTGGTGTGTAAGATTTATGAGACAGGTGAGGTACCCTCTGATTACAAGAAGAATGTTATCTTCCCTATACGGAAGAAAGTAGGATCTGACAGATGTGAAGATAACCATACAATCAGCTTGATTTCTCATACTTCAGAGATCCTGTCTAGAATAATTTACAAGAGGATGGAAAGCCAGATAGAAACGGAGTGGGGTGAAGATCAGTTTGGCTTCAGGAGAAACTTAGGAACAAGGGAAGCTGTACTAAGTCTTAGGCTGATTTTGGAAGGTAGACTAAGGAAAGATAAGAGAACATTCATGGCATTTGTAGACTTAAAAAAGGCTTTTGATAACGTTGATTGGACTAAATTGTTTGATATTTTGAAAACGATTGGATTAAAGTACAGGGATAGGAGGACAGATGGACAAAAGGAGTTAAGAAGAGTGTGGAGGAAAGAGGAATGTGCTGGGACACAGTGAAAGACGAGAGATGGTGGATGGACAGGAAACGATGGAGAGGCTTATGTTCCAAGCAGACCCGACCAGCGGTCGGAAACTGCTCAAGATGATGATGATGATAGGTGCTCTACAATCTATACAGAAACCAGACAGCAGTCATTCGAGCTGATGGACATGAGAGAGAAACTGGTATTCAGAAAGGTGTAAGGCAAGGCTGCAACTTATCACCCATACTTTTCAATCTTTACATTGAACAAGCATTGAAGGAAATTGGAGAAAAATTTAAAGTGGGAGTGAAGATTCAGGGAGATATGATTTCAACTCTGAGATTTGCTGATGGCATCGTCATCTTGGTCGACACACCTGAGGATTTGAATGAGTTTTTGAATGGTATGTACTCTGTCTTGAGGAAAGAATTTAGGATGAAAATTAATAAATGAAAATGAAAAATATTGGAATGCAGCCAAAATAAATCAGAAGCCTCTATGGACATCGAATTGGCAGGTGAAATGCTGAAGGAACTAGGTGACTTCTGTTACTTAGGAAGCAAAATAACAGTGATGGATGAAGCAAAGAGGATATACAAAGTAGGTTGGCTCAGGCAAGGAAAGCATTTCTACAGAAAATGAATCTGTTGACATCGAATATAGATTTAGGTATTAGAAAGTCATTCTTGAAAGCCTTTGTCTGGAGCATGACGCTTTATGGAAGTGAAACTTGGACTGTTGGAGCAGCAGTAAAGGGGAGAATTGAAGCGTTTGAAATGTGGTGTTACAGGAGAATGATGCAGATCAAATGGGTAGATAGTAGAGCTGTCGATCGATTAAAAATTTAATTTTTAATTTTAATTGTATTGGTGGCGTGGAAGTAAAAATAATAATTCAAAAGCATTTAATCATTTAAAATATATTTCAATATTGACTATTTAATGACACAAGAATTTGAAGTAGAAGTTCACAGTTACTTACAGTCACACTTCTTTGCTCCAGGACTTCAGACCATGGAGGAAAGAAAGGAAGGAGATGCCTTCGCTGGGCTGCCTAGCACAAGCTGTTGAAGCCAAACGGCTCGCCCACTTTGGTTGCAAGAAAATGGCTGTCCCTATGCTTAAAGCCGTAAACCACTCCAATGGATTTTAGAGACATAAAACTGCAATGACAAGTCAAGTTTTTTTTCTTGGATAGGCAGAATACACTCCGTACATCACGGTACTTGACACAAATAAGCTGCGTTATCGTTTTGAAAGCCAATTTAAATATAAATATGAGAGCACCTTTGCGAGGCTAGTTTTTTAAGGAAGACGCGGCAAAACGTAGTAATACGCTAAAACACTGATTAATTGAATACAGGTATCTGAAGATGCGAGTTATACCAAAGAAGGAACATCTTGAGAATTAATGATGCCGAACTAATTACGGTAGGCTATTTACACCAAATTGAGTTTTATGTTCTTATTGGTGTTGAGGCATTCATCAGTATTTAGGCCTAATTTCGAGCACAGCCACTTTCACTCATTGGTCGTACACATTTTGATATTCAAGAATACAAACCTCAAAATTAATAAACAGAACAATTAAAAAAGGACGCATATTTGTACAAAAATACGGTATAGCCTATACGTTTCGGTACCGTACGGTATTTTCTTTGTGGGGGGTAGAAACTTGACGATTAGCCTCGAATTGATTAATTACGTAGGCCTACCGTAATTATTGACCGACAGCCGTTTGATAATTTGGAATTTGCAGAGGAATTATTTTTATTTTTTTGGTATATAGGGTAGGCCTACACATGCTGAGATTAGAATTGAAGAGTTTTTTTTTAAATAAGTTATCACTACTGTTATTACGTTTCCAAAGTTGCATAACCGGAGCGCGATAAAAACCAGGGCCAAAATACGGTTTAGCCATGCACAATGCCTCATGCAAGTCACAGAACACCGAATACGTGTTAAGGTTACGCCCTCTTTGGTTGCAGCGCTTGGCTTCACTCAAACGAGCTCAGGGCATCTCCTCTTAATCTTTCCTCCATGCATCAGACATGTCAGTCAGTTGACATGCTCAAAACTAATGGCTGCCCTTCGCTTGGTAACAACATTTCCAGTGTCACTGCACACTCTCTCACATGGATCTGAAGTAGCTGGAATGCAAAGTAATTTTTTCGCTCTGCATGCGAGATTTGGAAGTTGGTCTGAATGTATTTTCCACCATTGTAGAGGGTCTGCGAAGTCATGTTCTAGTTCCACCAACGACTTGTAGACTTCAGTTTCCATCGCAAGTGATGCCGGACTCGAAACCGGAGTGGCATGACCAGAATCCTGCTCGTCCCCCTCGGTTTCAAAGTTCAGTTTTCTCTTCTCGCTGTGTGGTTGTACTGGAACTTGTACTCCGTCCACGTCTCTCTCACATATTCTCTTCCACACGGATTCCCGATTCTTTTGTTCAGTACTCCTAAGATATTTAAATCTAGGATCGAGAGCAGTAGCTTCCTGGTATGTCTTCAGATTACACGAATTATTTTGCCTAGTTATTAAAGCATCTACAAGAGTCCTTTTAAACCTAGCTATGTACCCAGGATCGAGATCAGAGCGACGTAAAGATAATTTCAAGTGGGTTACTGCAGGCAGTAACACTACCTGTCTCATATTTGCTACCACCTGGAAGTTCTGATATATCTAAACATGGCTAATAATAATAATATCGTATGGCCTCGGATGCCGGGTGCAAGCTTTGTTATTTGGCACCCAAAGAGTAGCTTGCATGTCGAATTTCGTTGTTCCTTGTAGCACCATGAAAGTCAAGGAGGTTAGATATCTAAGCTCCTTGAACACTATAGCACTTTCTAGTAGAGAAATGAGGAACTTTCTGTTGGCGTAAACTCCGAGATTAATTCTGCCATTATGAACATGGGCTACTTAATTCAAATGGGTTCTTTGATATGCCAACATCGTATGACATGGTGTCGTAATTTTTGCCTCCTTTCAAAAATCACTTACCATGGCCAGGAGCGAACCTGCAAGCTTGGGGTTAGTAGACCGACACGTTGACCACTCACCCACCTTGGCAAGCTTAAACATGGCTTAAGACACACAAGCATTTTTTCTATATCTCCCATTCAATTGCTGGAAGCCTGATATTAGTAAAGTGGGTTGCTAGGATGTCTATAATACCCAGTTTAGCTTTCATTAGGCTCTGAAACATGAAATATGTGCTATTCCATCGAGTAACTATGTCCTGTTTTAATGTACATGCATCAAGACCTTGTTCTTTAGTTAAATTGCAAACCGGTTTTCTAGATAAGGGCTGTGTTTAAAATGTCCCACTATTTCCCTGCACTTTGAAAGTAATGTTTCGTTACCAGCATCCTTGATTGCTTTATTTAAACTTATTTGTAGAATGTGGGCTACACACCAAAAAATGTCGTACTTTGCTCTTTCAACCTCTAACACGAAATTTCTTGTGTTGTCAGTGCTGACAGCGACAACTTTATCTTCCAACCCCCATTGACGAACTACATCCTGAAACTCCTCCGTGAAGTGTGGGTTTCTGTAAAACGTTTAACTTGTAATGTTGAATTACGATATTCCCAATTTGAATCAATCCAGTGAGCTGTAACCCATAACACCAAAAATCCCCCGTGAGACTGACAAATTCTGCTTGTTTCAGTTTATCTAATAATTTTTACTTTTCTACGTCATATTAAGACGAATTGAAAAGCTAATTGAAGAATTTCTGACTGAAAACCAATTTGGGTTTGTTAAAGGTAAGGGTACTAGAGAAGCTATATTGGCATTGAGACTTTTACTTGAAAAAAAAAAATTGGAAAAAGACCAAAGAACTTATTTATGCTTTGTGGATATTGAAAAGGCTTTTGATAATGTACATTGGATGAAAATGTTTGAAATTCTTAAAAACATAGGAGTCCCATATAGAGATAGAAGAATAATCTTGAATTTGTACAAAAATGAATTTGCAGTCATTAAAATTGGAAATGAACAAGAGGAAGCAAAACTAGGGAAAGGAGTTAGACAAGGCTGTGCTTTGTCTCCCATTCTTTTTAATGCCTACATCCAGGATGCATTGAATAAGGTTCGAGAGGATTTGAATTTAGGAATAAGGATACAAGGTGAACAAATAAATATGATTAGATTTGCAGATGACATTGCCATAGTTGCAGATAGTGAACAACATCTGAAACAAATAATAGTAAAAATGGAGGAAATCATGGGTAATGAATACAAGATGATAATAAACAAGTCAAAGACGAAAGTTATGGTCTGCGATAAAAAGGCAGACTCGAGTATGAAATTAGTGGTGGGCAACGAAACACTAGAAAATGTTCAAGAATTTAATATCTCGGAAGCAAAATTACCAAAGATGGAAGAAGCAAGAAAGAAATCAAATGTAGAATTTTACAAGCCAAATTAGCATTTCACAAAAAGAAACGTTTATTCACTACAAATTCCATTAATCATAAAACCAGAAAACGATTATTAAAAGCGTATGTTTGGAGTATTGCCCTTTATGTTTGCGAAACGTGGACAATTGGAAAAGAAGAAAAAAGGAGGATAAATTATTTTGAACAATGGTGTTATAGAAGAATGCAGAAGTATTTAAAAAGGTGGAGGAAAATTATACCTGATGGAAAAGCATAAAGAGGAGGAGGACTAGACTGATAGGACATATTTTGAGACATGATAGCCTGCTGAAAAAGGTATTGGAGGGAATGGTTAAAGGCAAAAGATGTCGAGGAAGATCACGCCTACAATATGTACAGCAAATCATGTCTGATGTAGGATGCAGAAACTATGAAGAGATGAAGAGGAAAGCTATAAATAGAGCCGACTGGAGAACTGCCGCAGACCAATCCATGGATTGAATACTTAAGAAGAAGACGTCATACGGTACAACTTCTCAATTTTTTTTTGTTGCGGTCTATCTAGAGGGAAGATGGTAAGTATGAGAAGTATTGATGTTCCGCGCCTGGACCCCCACAGGAGTAGCGAACTGTGCACTACGTCTCTTCTTATGAAGCGCACGTGCGCCTCTAACTGGGGGAGCTAAAAGCTCAAGAGCCCGCTGATGAGCCAGCCTGGTGTTCCTGGGCGAAACCCCACACGAGACACGACTTAAACCTAAAAAATTGCCGAATTTTAATTCACTGGCCGTGGAAGCCAATATACCATATTTAATTCTATTTGCAGGCTCATATATCCAGAGACATTGGGGCCTTCAGGTAAGAAGATTTGTGCATTACGTAATACCGTGTTAAAACAGAAACGACGTGATCGCAACCTTGCTGTGGAGAAGCCTTTTACATGTTCTACTTGTGGAGGGAAATATGCTCGAGAGAGTTCGTTGAAGAGCCACATTATGTACTATTGTGGTCAAGAGACGTATTCTTGTAATAAATGTGGAACAGCGTTTACACAGAAAGCGCAGTTGAGGAGACACTTGTTAATTCACAGCGACGATAGACCACACTCTTGCCCTGAGTGTGGAACTGTCTTTACTCTAAAGGGACATTTAAAGAGACATTTATTAGTTCACAGTAACCAAAGGCTATACTCATGTGATATTTGTGGGGCGAAATTTACTTTAAAGGGCAATTTGAAGAAACATACGATCACACATAGTGGTGTAAAGCCACATTCATGCAGTATATGTGGAGCATCATTTACTCTCAAGGGCAGCGTGAAAACACATATGGTAGTCCATAGCGGGCAGAAACCTTTCCCATGCGATACATGCGGAGCACGATTTACTCAAAGCGGTTCGCTCAAGTCTCATATGTTGGTACATAGTGGCGGAAAACCCTTTTCATGTGACGTATGCGGGGCAGGATTTAATCGGCGTGGTACATTGACGGGGCATATGTTCTTGCACAGGGCTGAGTAGTCTTATTCGTATGTGATAACATTTAATCAATTTTGGACAGAAACCACTTCTATTGAACAAAGCTCATTAAATAGGTTTATCCTTCGTGGGCGAGAACCCACACACGTGGCCAGGAGCCACTGTTATACGTCTCAAGGCTTATCCGTTTTGAAGTGTGTGTGCTGTCAACTGTTAAAATCTAAGTCAATACATAGAGCACTGCGCGGTTAAACAAAATGTTATCCTTATCCGCTGACATTAGAATAATATTTTTGATTTATTAGATAAAGTATGAAGTATATATATATATATATATATATATATATATATATATATTATTGTGCCCTTGAAAGAAGCATATGACAAGACAATATTTCGGGGTCGTACTCAGTCCTTGTTCTGTAGCTAGTATATCTTTTGCTTCTATTTCAACAAGGTGAATTAGGGGTAATTAAAAGTAGAAAAGATGTGAATCAAACACAATAAACACCTCCCATAAATTTACTCCCACAAGAATAATAAAATGCGAAATACAATAAAAGCACTTAGCAAAAAGTATACTGAAAAAAAAAAACAACAATTGGGACAAGTCCATCATCTTCTCATTTTTGTGTGTGCGTGGATGGAAGTTGAATGCTGAAAAACATTTTATACGCCAATTCGCTTCCATTTGATACACTCAGCAAGTAGCGAATCCCGTATTTTGCGTATCTAGCCATGGCTCCTGGGAACTAACTATCTCGACTGGATCGCCAAATACAATTTATACCGACTACCTTACCCTGATGAATCTATATAACAAAACATCCACACTGAAGTTCAACAAGTACACGAGTGCACGCAAGAATAAATGCCTAAACAGGTCTTGAACACAAAGCTATGGAAACACTATCGTGACTACAAAAATAAATAAAAACACTGGCTGACCGCTCGTCACCTTACATTAAATACACACGCATACAAGGATACACTAACAAAGCCAAGAGGCCCTAAATCAAAATTAAAGAACATGCATTCATATCAACATAACACTTGAAGTACGGATTTAGCGTGGATAGCTCCAAATCAAATATCATTTAATTTCTAACCAGACAGGCTTATCTCATTAGATATCAAAGGTAACAGTCCAAAGTTACTTGGCTTACTAATTACCTCAAGTCGTTATCTCTCATCTGCGTGCGTGCAAAGTGGAATATCCCTCACTTCAACTTGTCAAAGTTACAGGTGTCAATAATACAAATATTCCTCGGAACAGCTCCCAGCTTTCCAAGACCTGAAGAACGTAGACTCAGCTGCCTAATTAAAACATGTGTGTTACCAAAATACCTTACATTGTCGCGATAATTCACCCAGGAATTTCAAGACTCTACGAATTCGCCCAGCGTCTCCATGGAGCACGTCTGCCGACATAATATTGCAGCATACAGAGATTGACCTCGGCCAACTCCAGCGCATAATCAAATCTTACACAAACACCCAATACCTGTAGTCGGCAATACTCAAATTCCACACAAAATCACGCCAGATCAAAGACTCGCTAAAAATGTTCAGACGGCTTTCCATAAATTCATAAATAGAACATGACATAATTTATCTCAAACGGCCTGTATGCTTATAAATTAGCTAAATAAAATCTCTTATTTTCCCCAATATCTGTAGTTAAATTTACGTTAAGAAAGATCCACTTCTTGCCAAAACTATAGTTCACGTTCACGCTGACTGATAAATCAAATACAAACACACCTGTACCCGCCGGTACAACGTACACCACGTCTACTTGAATCAAATAACAATTATAAAATATTTACACAATAGTCACGATGAGTTCCCCAAATTAAAATGGTAAGCCGGTAAATTACGTTAACACAAGAATCTAAATAAAACACAAAAAACAAACAAATATACACTGTACCCATTTACCAATCTAGACACGACCAATATGAATAAATTCATAATGTTGTACTCATCCTTTCAGCAAACATCAGCTTATGTCACCCGCTATGACCCCTACTGGTATATTCACACCATCGTGAATGACATCTCGTTACTGGAAACCAATGACATCCTTCCTTCAATTCGGATGGCTTCTGTCTTCATGTTGACATTTGCTTCTTGAAATAAAATCGTTAAAGTTATAGAAATTATATCATACGCAAAAATAACTGGCTAATTGCTTTAATGAGTTACTCAATTCGCTCAATGTCCGTAGCAATTCGATGACTTTCCCAACTACTATAGCCTGATTGCTATCTAAATATCACTGTTTTCACGTAGAAGTAACCATCTTTACCCCGCACCCAAATGATACTGATGTCCAACTTGACATAAAATAACTCAATTCTCAAAGTGAAAGTTTTTAAAGTACAAAATTTGGTGTCTTTTGACACTCAGATTTTTACAAGTCCTAACGTCCACAGACGTGAAATTTATAAGTTCGCAAGTGCCCTCCGATACAGAGAATAAGAGTAGATCAGTGTCCTCCGACACGCAAAATAAGAGTACCTATATCACTTTACAGCTTCAAGACCATTATTTATATGAAATCAGCCAATTATGTGACGTGGGGACACCTCCCATAGCTAATTTCTAAGGCAGTCGTCCTACAGACATGCGAATTACATCAAAACACTCGTATCAAAGAGAAGTGCAAGAATCTGATATTCGGAAACAAATTCGATCGCAGACTAATCGGCAATTTGATTCCCTCCAAATCTTATGCCAATCCGCTGTGATGCCAACTTCCCGGCGCGTGTAGCGTCTCTCGTTCCCATTCGCTGGTTCAAATTCTAGTTCGGCGCTCTTTCCTATGGAACCTCCCACTAGGCGTATTCGTAAAGAATCGCTGTTTCACAAAATATAATAGCCATCTCTGTCAGCCGCTGGTAGACAATAACATATTTCAACTCTGAATCATAGCGTCACCCCAGCGCTACTGTCCGTTGTATTCAAAAGTTAACGGTACTTCATCCCGTACTTCGGCCAGCAATACATTCCATCACCTACCCTAGTCTCTTGTACTCAGGAATGTTGGTCCTAAGCCTTTCGACTTGGTGTCGCTAGCAGGATATCTGACGTTGCAAAACCAGACTGTGTTTCAGCATGTCCGTACAATGATTTCCAATAGCACATATTAAAATAACGAATCATGAATATATGGTGCTCTTATATTAAGGGTACAATATATTCCTATCCAGGTCAGTGCAACACAGCTATTTAAAAATTTAAAGCATATTTAAAACATACACACACATTTTGTAGATATCAAATTGATTTTGAGGCCCAGAATTTGGCAGTCTTGATTGCACGAGCATTTGCTGAAACCAGGTCATCCAGCGTACAGGCTTCAGGCAAGTTCGGGCAGCAAGAGGTGTTCAACATCTTGATTTTCTCCACATTCACAGATTGTATCGTCAGTAATGTAGCTCCAGTGCTTCAAATTTTGTTTGCACCGCGTCACTCCAGTTCGCTGTCTGTTCAATGTCTTCCACGTCTGGTAAGGTAGTTGAAAACCAGCAGCCGCTCTTCCTTTGGGTTTTGGCCATTACTTCCAGGTGTCCTGTTCCACCATAGTTCTATACGGCGAGCGGAAGATGTTGTTGCAATTGCTTCAGTTGTTCGTAGACTTCAGCATGGGACGTGATGCTCCACTTCCAAACATGGGATGCCTAGGATCATTTTCCTATTTTCTCCTCTCAACCTCTGCCGCTGTTCTTCGTCTAATATCAGGGGGTGCTATGTCTACAAGATGGTAGATTTTGTCAACTGGAGTTGGTCGTAGGCAACCCGTTAAAATGCGGCCTCTCTCGTTGAGAGCGGTGTCAACATTCCTGGCGTGTGCGGAGTTCTGCCAGACTGGTGCTGCATATTCTGCAGTGGAGAAACATAGAACTAGAGCAGGCGTGTGTAGTGCACTTGGTTGAGCCCCCCCCCCATGTGCTGTTAATGAGCTTGCGTACCGTATGATATTATTTCGGCTGCAGACTTTGAGCTTTACTCCGAGGTATGTAGGGGTGTCACAGTGTTGTAGTTGTTTTCCCCTCCAAGTTACTTCCAGTTTCTTCCTAGCTTGTCTATTTCTCAAGTGAAACGCACAGACCTGTGTTTTGGTTGGATTAGGTTTTAGGTGGTTATTGTCATAGTACTCTGCCAGGGCTTCGAGGGCTGTAGTCAGCTTCGTTTCCACCTCATCAAACGTACATCCTTGGGCTGCAACTGCTGTATCGCCGGCATAAATTAAAGATCTTGTGTTCGTTCCGACAGGTTGGTCATTGCTGTAGATATTGTACAGCAACGGTGCCAGCACACTGCCTTGAGGAAGGCCGTTCTTCTGGACTCTCCATCGGCTGCGTGGCCTACCGCTAGTGTGAAGGGAGTGAGGGGAGGGCTTGTTTCATTGGAGGGGTCCGTTTGCCATGTTTGCTTTGGTTTTCTTGTTTCTTATTTTGGTGATCGTGTTAAATAAAATGTTATCGCTATATGTTAACTCATCAAGATTTGTTATGGGGTCCGTTTTTTAAGCATTATGGATTTCTGTATTTTCTAGAATTTCAGTTGATAAAATATTTTTTGTATTGGATATTAATGGGATAAAAGATAATAAATTGATTTCTAATCCTATCCAATGTTTTACCTTTGTTTTCTATGTGTAAAATTTGAAGTCTTCCTCTATAGAGCTGAAATGGGTCAGCTTTAACTGAATACAAGGTACCATATTTAACCCTTTATAGGTTAATGCTCTATATATTAACCACCGACTGAAAATGAAAACCCACAGCCTGCTTCCAGTCGACCGACCGGGTCAGGGAATGGAATGAATGAAGCCCCATCTAGCGGCGAGGATATGAACTGTGCCGGCTGCCGAAGCCTGTCGCGCTCCCCCGGGGCAATGATTAAATGAATGACAAATGGAATGAATAGATGGTGGAGAGTGTTGCTGGAATGGAATTGTGACAGGGAAAACCGGAGTACCCGGAGAAAAATCTAGCTGCCTCCGCTTTGTCCAGCACAAATCTCACATGGAGTGACCGGGATTTGACCCACGGACCCAGCGGTGAGAGGCCGACGTGCTGCTGCCTAAGCCACGGAGCCTCTATTATCCACCTACTATAAGGACTGTCAATGATGCCGATGGTTGAATCTTTCACACATTTTATTTTGAAAGTGTTAATATTTTCTCTTTACCTCCTGGACCTAAAATACATGAAATATTTTTTAAATAAAAACAAATAAAATTAAAAAGTTTTAAAAATGATGGCCTAATAAAATTATAATTAAAACTAATTAAACTCATAACATTAAAATTATATTACTTTTATATCCTTAATTTATAGAACATTAAAATGTTAAAGGAAATTATAATAATTATATAATATTAGGGTGAAACAATTACAATTAAAAAGTTATAACAAGTAGTTCCGTGAAGAATTATACAGCCTATTTTCATATATCCTACTCATGTTAAATGCCTCTATGAACATACAAACTTTCAGTTTGAAGGTTGAGATAGATTCGTGGATATTGAGAACCGTCTAAATATTTCAGATGGTCGCCACGTCGGATTTTTATTTATGTACTCTTACATGAGGAGTATTGTGTACGTGTGGTATTCAAACTTCAATCGCATGATTAGAACACAAGAACTAAAAAGGAGATTTTAAAATTTCGCTTTGCTGCCATCTTGTGGTTATGCAAACAATTGAAATAAATTAGATGCCAGTTGATTAACATTTGTATAAGCATTTAACGTGCAACGTTTCACTGCACTCGGATAGTTAATTCACGAGAAACGTCCATTTAAATATTTATACTTCGCGTCGCTGCCTTGTTGGATTTGTGATCACCAGGTTACTGAAAGTCCTATAGGTAAACGTATGTTCATAGCCTCTATGAACATAAAAAGGAAAACAGTTTGATCGCTATAAAAGATTCGTAGATATTGAGAACCGTCTAAATATTTCGGATGCTCGCCATTTTGGATTGTTATATGTATAGGCCATAGAGTTATGTACCATTCAAGGAACATTATTCCCTAGGTTTATTATTAAAACTTTCACTTCGATCTCATGATCACGACTCAAGAAATAAAAACTTAATTTTAAAATTTCGCACAGCCGCCATCTTGAGGTTATGTAAACAATTGAACTAAATTAGATGCCAGTGCATTACAATATGTATAATCATTTACTGTACCACATTTTACTGCGCTCAGATGGTTAAATCAAGAGAAAAATCTATTAAAATGTTTCAACTTCGCTTGGCCGCCATGTTCGTTTTGTACGTTACAGGTTTATGAAAGTTACATAGATAAACTTGTATCAGTACCCTTTATTACCGTACAAAATTTCAGAGTGATATATCTAACAGTTTCGGAGATATAGAATGTCAGTGAAATATTTCGCACAGCCGCATTTTGAGGTTATGTAAACAATTGAACTAAATTAGACCAGTGAAATACAATGTTTATAAACATTTACTGTACCAAATGTTATTACGTTTGGATGGTTAAATCGCGAGTTGTCTATTTAAAAGTCTCAAGTTCGCTTGGCCGCTATGTTGGTTTTGTAGTTACCAGGATTTTAACAGTCACATAGGTGAACTTCTAGTAGTGCCCTTCATCACTGTACAAAATTTTATTGTTTGAGTCTTCAGTCATTTGACTGGTTTGATGCAACGCTCCATACCTCCCTGTCCTGAGCTAATCGTTCCATCTCTACATAGCTACCACACCCTACATCCGAGGCAAGCTGTTTAACATACTCTAACCTTGGTCTACCCCTACAGTTCTTGTCCTCAACCCTTCTTTCCATAACTAAGCTTGCTATTCCTGGGTGTCTTAATATGTGTCCTACCAACCTAGCTCTTCTCTTCATTAGCAGTCGCCAGAAACATCTCTCCTCTCCCACTTGTCTCAATACCTCTTCGTTTGTAACCCTATCTACCCATCTGATCATCATCATTCTCCTGTAACACCACATTTCAAAAGCTTCAATTCTCCTCTTTTCTGCTGCACCAATAGTCCAAGTTTCACTTCCATATAGCGCCACGCTCCAGACAAAGGCTTTCAAAAATGACTTCCTAGCATCTAAGTCTATATTCGATGTCAACAGATTCTTTTTTGTGTAGAAATGCTTTCCTTGCCTGAGCCAACCTACTTTTTATATCCTCTTTGCTTCGTCCATCACTGGTTATTTTGCTTCCTAAGTAACAGAAGTTTCCTACTCCCTTCAGCTTTTCATCTGCCAATTTGATGTCCATAGAGGTTTCTGATTTATTGCGGCTGCATTCCAATATCTTTGTTTTACATTTATTAATTTTCATCATGAATCCTTTCCTCAAGACGGAGTCCATACCATTCAAAAACTCATTCAAATCCTCAGGCGTGTCGGCCAAGATGACGATGCCATCAGCAAATATCAGAGTTGAAATTATTTCTCCTTGAATTTTCACTTCCACTTTAAATTTCTCTCTAATTTCCTTCATTGCTTGTTCAATGTAAAGATTGAAAAGAATGGGTGATAAGTTGCAGCCTTGCCTCACACCTTTCTGAATACCAGCTTCTCTCTCATGTCCTGCAGCTCGAATGACTGCTGTCTGGTTTCTGTATAGATTGTATATCACCCTCCTATCCCTATACTTTATTCCAATCATTTTCAAAATGTCAAACAATTTAGTCCAATCAACGTTATCAAAAGCCTTTTTTAAGTCTACAAATGCCATGAACGTTCTCTTATCTTTTCTTATTCTACCTTCCAAAATCAGCCTAAGACTTAGTACAGCTTCCCTTGTTCCTATATTTCTCCTGAAACCAAACTGGTCTTCACCCAATTCCGCTTCTATCTGGCCTTCCATCCTCTTGTAAATTATTCTAGACAGGATCTTTGAAGCATGAGTAATCAAGCTGATTGTATGGTAATCCTCACATCTGTCAGCTCCTACTTTCTTCGGTATAGGGATAATAACATTCTTCTTGAAATCAGAGGGTACCTCACCTGTCTCATAAATCCTACACATCAAGTGAAATAACCTGATCAGACCTTCATCTCATATGCAGCGTAGCAACTCGATCGGTAAATCATCTATACCTGGTGCTTTGTTCCTGCTTAAGTCTTCCAATGCTCTGTCAAATTCTGATCTCAATATTAAATCTCCTTTTGCATCCTCATCAATTTCCTCCTCCCTTTCCATTACATGATTCTCAATCTCCTTTCCCTGATACAAACACTCTATGTAAGATTTCCATCTCTCAACCTTTTCTTCCCTATCTGTTAGAGGCTTTCAATTTGTGTCCTTAATATTACAGCACTTAGTCTTCTTTTCCTGAAATGTATTCATAATCCTTCGATAAGCTGTGTCTACTTTTCCTAATTTCAGACAATTTTCTATAACTGCACATTTCTCTTTCAACCATTCTTCTTTCGCTACCTTGCACTTCTTGTTAACCTCATTTCTCAGACGTCTGTATTCTGCTTTCCCCTTTTCATCTCTTGCATTCTTGTGTTTCCGCCTTTCATCCATCAATTCTAGTATATCCTGAGTGATCCACGGTTTTCTGCCTATTCTTTCTTTCCTACCAATGCTTTCTTCTGCGGATTTTGTTATTTCATTCTTCAAAAGTGTCCATTCGTCTGCAATTGAAGTTTGTTTAGGGTTTTTCATTAGTCCTTCCTTTATACTCTTCTTGAATCTTTCGTTTACATCCTTCTTTTTCAGTCTGTCTATTTCCCACTTTTTTGGCTTTTGTCTTTTCTTCAGTTTCTTCAACATTAATCAGCATTTCATAACAACCAGATTGTGGTCAGAGTTTATGTAAGCACTGGGATATGTTTTACAATCCAAAATCTGGTTTCGAAACCTCTGCTTGACCATAATGAAGTCAATTTGGTAACGCCCTGTATCTCCTGGTCTCATCCATGTGTATATTCTTCTATTGTGGTTATTGAATAAGGTGTTAGCTATGACCAACTCATGCTCGGTGCAGAATTCCATCAGCCTGCTTCCTCGATCATTCCTTTCACCTAATCCGAAATCTCCTACTATCTTCCCTTCTCTTCCTTTTCCTACCACAGCATTCCAATCTCCCATTACTATAACATTTTCATCACCCTTGACATACCTCCGAATTTCATCTATTTCTTCGTAGACCTTTTCAACATCTTCATCATCAGCTTGGCTGGTAGGCATATAGACTTGTACCACTGTGGTGCACGTAGGTTTAGTATTGATTTTTGCTACAATAATCCATTCACTATATTGCACATAATATTCCACCCGCTGTCCAAGTTTCCTACTCAATATGAGATCAACCCCTGCTTGGCCATTGTTTGATTTAGTGCTAATGACCCAATAGTCTCCTGACCAAAAGTCCTGTTCTTCCTGCCAGCGCATTTCACTAATCCCAACCAAATCCAACCTCAACCTATCCATTTCCCTTTCCAAGTTTTCTAACTTTCCACTTCCTAGCAGACTTCTAACATTCCATGCTCCGATCCGTAGAATATCAGATTTCCTCTTTGTCACTTCTGTGATGTTAACCCCCTCTCGTGTAGTCCCCACCTAGAGATCGAACGGGGGACTAGTTTACCTCCGGATTGGAATTTTACAAGGGAGGGGGCCATCATCACATGTAATTATGCATAGAGAGGTGCATATCCTCGGGAATAGCGGTACGGCTATACTTTCCCGTTGCTTTCAGCCGTGCAGCAGATCGCAGTGTAGCCATTAGTTGGCTTATATTATCAATATCTTAGATATCTAACCTCCTTGACTTTCATAGCGTTCAAAGGAACGACGAAATTCGACATGCAAGCTACCCTCTGGGTGTCAATTAACAAAGCTTGCACCAGGCACCCGAGGCCATACGATATTATTATTATTATCAATATCTTAGCCGTCTATAAGGCAAGTAAAGAATTGATTTATTCTGAAAGGCTGCTACTCCCTGTCAGAATAAGTAATAGAGCATTTTTACTAACTAAAATACTAACATTCTACTAACAATTAAATACGAAAATTCTATAAACGAAAAAATACTCAAGTTCTGCCAACAACAAAATACTACCACTAAAACAGTCTGTAACCAGGCACACTCATATGCATCCTCACACATCACAGTCTAATGAAACAATGAACTGTATCTAATAAACAATGCAGCTGCCACCAGACACATTCACACACCACAGACTATTGGAACAACATACTACATACAAAGAGTATACCTGTCGAGAATTAACAAGGAGGTTAGGTTTAAAATATCTGCAGAATGCAATGTAGAGTCGAAATACTTACAAAATGCAAATGAGATTGGAATATCTACAAAATGCAATAGAGGTTCAAAATACATACTTTCGTTACCCATTTGTAAAATTCGTTACTTTCGTTACCGGTATAAAATTTCATTTGCCTGTTGTATTTTACAACTTTTTTGTATTGCCACTAAAATGACTATATAAACTTAGAATTTTACAATTAACAATTAACATATTACACAGTGTACTCTTTGTACAGTACATAATCTAATAACTGCAAAGCCTTCTTGGTTATTAATGCAATCATGATAACCCAATTCTTGGAATTAAACATATGTTAACTTTGGTTACCATAAACAGTTTCTGTCCTTTAGTCTTACTGCCATCATTTTTATACACACTGTAATGCACTGGCACTTATCTTAGCTCGATCGTGTACACAACCTCAAGATGGCGGCCACGCGAAATACCTCACCGGCACTCCACATCTCCGAAACCATCACGGATATCACCCAGAAATTTTGTACGGAGACAAAAGGCACTACTGGAAGTTCATCTATGAGATTTTCAAAAATCTGTAAACCACAAAACGAACATGGCGGCCACGCGAAGTTGAACGTTTTAAAGAAACCCTTCTCGCGATGTAATGATCCAAACGCAATGAAACCTGGCATAGCAAATGTTTATACACACTGCAATGGACCGGCGTCCAATTCAGTTCAATTGCTTACATAACCTCAAGATGGCTGCTGTGCGAATTTCAAAACCAAGTTCATACTTCCCGTGTCGCAATCATGCGATCGAAGAGAAAGCCTGAACAACGAATCCACGCAACAATTTTCCTTCAATGGTACATAATTCTATAGCCTAGAGTACTTAATCCCGATAAAGGAGTCCTATCCTAACTTAACGACGGCATATCGAATTATGAGAAGGTGAGAAAACTTATTGTAAATAAATTGATGAGAAATTTTGAAATTAATAATAATAAATTCTATGATTAACATTTATTTTGTGTGAGATATTATGTAAATTTTCTGATTGAGAAAAGTTTTGGTTAAAGAGATAATGATTTAATCCACTGAGAGTGGATAACAACAATTTATATTGTATAAAATTTCAGGGCGATATCAGTAATAGTTTCGGAGATACTGAATGCTGGTGAAATATTTCGCACAGCCGCCATGTTGGATTGGTGAGACACAATAAAATTTGAAGGGCACGGTCGGGGTCGGCCGTAATGGTGCTATGATCTTACAGAGTTTTATTGTAATCGCTCCAGCCGTTTAGAAGTTATTAGGGGGGCACACACACCATATCACACACACACACACACGGACAAAAGGTGATCTCATAAGCCTATTTTGTCATAAAATGAAAATAGGCTAAAAATGATAGTAAAATTAGAATTAAAAATAATAAGCTCATAATCTATTACTGTATTTTATAATCTTAATTTTAAGAACATTAAGATATTATACAAAAATTAAAATTAATAATAATTAAGATTAAGGTAAAACAATATAAATTAAATTAAAATAGATACAAATAAAAGATCTGCAATAATATTCTGCCCTGTAACGGGTTACATCACCCTCAACATTCAAAGTCAGGGATGGACATAGAATCCCAATGACTACCAACAAATTAAAAATAAATTATCTTAAAAGATCTGCTCCAGACGACCTCAAAATTAAATTGTCTTTCCGAAAAGAAAAATAACGCAAGAAATAAGAAGAAGACAACGAACAACTGTAGCCTGCTCGTTATCTGGTGTGGCTTCATTACAGATCCCATTCCAAACAATTACATGCTTGAATTTGGACGTGCGTGAGTTGCCGTTGGTCCTTACCAGACTTGAGCAGTATCGAAAATAAATGCATTTAAAATACGTATTTTCGATACTTTTGTATTTTGTATCTAAAATACATTTTGAAACACGCATTTGGTATACTTTTCATTAGTATTTTGAATTTTCAAAATACACAAAATATGATCAAAATATTGCATTAGGCAATTTTCAGTTTGTCTCTCCACAGTGAGACAAGCTCATTAAATCTATTTTTTGAGAGAGGGATTTTTTTTATATTTCTTAGAGGTTGGCCCTCCTGGTAGCAGACATTTTGATCCCGTTTACTTTTTGAATGAAGCATGTTATGTTGGAGATAAACATCATCGATTTTGAGATAAGAAAAGTAAAATTTTCTTCCTTTGTTGTTTTTTTTTATAGTTATGTGTATCATTGTACATTAATGAATATAATATGGTCGAAATACATACATATTACTAAATAATTATTGGAATTGTCAACTTGTTCGGTATTGTAGGCTAGATAGTAAACATAATTGTTTTTACATGTCACAAGTGGGCCACTGTGAGACACAGTAGGGTTGGCTACAGTGAGACAGTGAGTAAGATATACGGAGCTACCCCAAAGCTGAGGAGAGGGCAGGAGAGAAAAGGGGAGATCTTTCATTCCAAATGACACTCCCCCCCCCAAAAAAAAACTTGCTCCTAAGTCCACAAATTAAAAAACACTAATAAAAAGAGCTGCAAGAAGAGTTTGTTCAGCCAAAGGAACTTGAAATCCAAGAAGGCAGCCCTAGCTACAGACATTTCCATGGATGATCATTTTGATGACAGCTCGTCAGATAATGAAGAAATCGAGCTCCTAACATTTCATTGACTTGATCGCAAACCTAAGGGAGGTGAAAATTCAGACTTTCACGACCGGCGTTGAAATAGGTATCTCTGTTTCGCGGGCTTATAGGCAGTCTTCAGCGAAACGTCAGGACGACAAAATGTCCTGAGAACACGGCCTATAAGCCCGCGAAACAGAGATTCCTACGGGAGGTGACTTCGTTCTGGTTGAGTTTTCAGGGAAACACTCAAGATTTTATATCGGAGAAGTGAAACGAGATTTAGATTATGGAAATTATGAAGTAAAATGCTTAAGAAAAAGTGCAAAAATGACAGGCAGGTTTTTTTTTACCCAAAGGATCCAGATATTGCTTCAGTTCCACTGTTGCCGGTTCTCTGTGCATATGGCAAAACAAAAAGATAAAAGTCATATCTCAAATTTTCTGTAAATGTTAATTCTTTGTTTTAGTGTTTATCTATGTATTTAACCAGTTAAAATTAATTCTTTTCATTGTGTCTCAGTGTGGACCATCATCTGTCTCAGTGTGGACCGGCCCCTAATCCTCCATTATCTTCCCTTTTCATAACTTAAGCTAATTGGTAGATATGACACAGGTAAGTTTGAGTTCAGTACAACTGTGCCAGCATTACACCAACCTTTTAAGACCATTTGTGCAATGCTATTTAGAACAAAGTCTCCAGAGGAATGTGTTCCGGATGTTGTGTTATCAGCTTGGTTAATCTTGGAAACCTTTTCAAGCAGTAGCCTCAAGCTACCTAGTATGAAATTCCCAAACGCATGAGGTTGTCTGAACCTGTTAACTAAAGTGTTCACACAAGGGCTGTACAAAATGCGGCAATTATCTCCCATAAGAGCAGTGTAACAGTCGTATAAAACTTTGAATTGAAAAATAAGTTGCCGTTGTTTCATTTGACGGGCTTTGACATCGTGATCATTTAGTCTCGTGTACTTGGGTGTGTGTATATAGCCTACTGTATATAAGTTATATAATTGTGGGTCAACCTAGTAGTAGTGGTAGTGTGTTTATTTATAATTTAGGCGAGGATTGGGAAGGAAATGCCCGTGGCCTTCAGTTAGGAACCATAAAGTGATTTGCCTGAAGTAAAAGGAAAACCACGGAAAACCACTTCCAGGACGACTGAGGTACGAATCGAAAGCCCGCTCTTTGCAGGTTTGCTAGCCACTGCATCACGAGGCATACGAAAATAAATATGGTGGTGGTTGTTAGTAAATCTTGATCATCAACCCGATGTATTTCTTCTTATTATTATTATTATTATTCTTAAGACGCCGTCTCCAAACGAAGGTTGGCGATCCACGTAGCCAGCTCTGACCTTGACATTGCAGTATGAAATGCTTCCTCCGATGTACATCTGTGCCATCTTCTAATGTCCTTCAACCATGAATGTCTGCGTCTTCCAACGGATCGTTTTCCTTGTATCTTCCCTTCAATAATTAGCTGCAATAATTGGTACCTCTCGTTTCGCATGATGTGACCTAGATATTGTGTCTTTCTTTGCTTTATAACATGTAGCAGTTCTTTTTGCTTTTTCATCCGATGTAGGACCTCGAAAAAAAATGTGAAACTTAGAATTACAGTTCTAATTTTACAGTTTAATTTCTTGGTTTATACCTCGTAAGGTGCTGTTCGTAAATTCTCTCTGCCCGGGTTTTTCCCATAAACTTTATCTTCTTATTATGCTTCCAATTCATAAATAAGTTAACTATTGTTTGACACATTCCAAGTCAATCGAAATTTCAACTTTCTGTTGGCTCTATTGTTTAAGGTCGGGTCCCAAAATTCCCAAAATGCCATGACTATTTGAATTAACTGATAAGTCCCCCCTGCCATCCCCTCCACTGTATTAGCCATAGATAAGCTCTGAAAGAGTTTTTCCAAATTCTGGCATTCTGGTCTGTAGAGTAATTTCGGAAACAAGTAACGTACTCCCGCTTGAGACTTCAAATCGACGGGTTTGTGATCGACAATTTTAATTCGTTAGTGTTTGCTGAACAGTTTTATCTGTGTATCGGGTTTAATTAAAACCCCAACTCAAAAGTGTCTTCACGTATATATTTGAATGGTGCACAAAGAAGAAAACTTGCCAAAGACAAAAATTACCGATAAAGTGTGGTGTTAGAGAAAGTGCCAAAACTGACTAAAGTTTTCCTTCGGAATGAAACCTCTTCAAATTCATCGGAAAATCAAGGGTCTGACACTAGCGATGGATCAAAGGAACAAAACAAAACGAACACTGGTCACGCAAAAGACCCGGATAATGATCCGGTCATTTCAAGGTCTCAAACATCCAGTTCTCCTTCCGAGGATGAAAATGAAGCTGGACAACCAGGTGCTGAAACTTTGAACCGTTTCACTGATCCCGGACATTGGGGAAAATTAACCAGTGAAGACATACAGTTTTGGGTTACACATGGTCCGTCAAATTGTAAAAATTTGACTGGACCGTTTGAATTGTCCAAGCGTCGATATGATGAGGAATCATCGTCAAGATATTGCTCCCAAAATGTATTCTTTGGAAAGAAACCGAATGGAGAGAATACAAAACGAAATTGGCTCATTTATTCACCTGCTTTGATTAACAATTGAGCCCTTCATGTATTTATGATACATTGACAGTTTTTGAAATGTTATGCTATTTTTTATCAAAAGCGATTGTAAATTATGTTTTATTTTTCTGTTTTTGTAATTCTAGTTCAATTTTATTTGTTACCAGACTTCAATAAGTTCTCCCTTTTGTGTAACAACGCGGTATTTTTGAGCACCATTTGCACTTCTGGTAGCTTGGTCCAAATTATCAGCAACGAACGTATCACGCAAAGTATATTAAAACGCAACCAAACCTTTAGAATTTTTGGCATGAATAAGATCAAAAATTTAGATCATTTTTGTTGATCAGTTTGCTTCTTTCGGGATTTTAGTAAATCGTATTCGTTTCAATTTTTTTAACGCTTTTATTTAACTTCACTTGTGGCAAATCAAATCTTGAAACAACAATTTTAATCTTACCAAAACGAATCAAATTTTGCATAGTTGTGTAATTTGAAATTACAAATAAATTGTTAAAAACACACTCTTTTTAAGTCCAAAAAAATACGATCATACAAAAAGAAAAATACAAAACACAACTGAAGCGCAAAAAAATTACAAAAAGTCAAAAGTGAATAATAATTTTAATGAACGTTTTCATTAAACATAAAACGCAACGCAAAAAAAATATCGGGTAAATTTATTAAATTCATTGATATTCAGTAAATGATCGAAATTTTTATGATCAATAAATGGTCGAAAATACATCGTTTTTGGAGAGGTACGATGCTACTTTTTAATCTCCAGACTAAAAGGGTTAACATTTCAGTTACAGGTTGTATGTCTTGAATACCGTTTAATCCATTTTTGTTCTCAAATTATAATAATATTTTTATTTTTATTTTCAGACCTAGTCTATTGCCTTTTTTTTGCAAGTTATTTTTGCCGACAGAAAAATCGAACAGACTTGCGCGTGAAGGGTATGATGATTGGAAGAACGTCGGGATTCATTTACAACAGCATTTGAATCATCGGGAGAGTGCTAATTTACCTGAAAAAAACGGAAACATGAAACTTTGCCAGATCTATTCAGAAATGGACTACTTGAAGAAAAAAAAACTATTGGCGCGATGTTATATAACGAGTAGTTGCTGTTATCATCACTCTGGAAGAACGAGGATTGGCATTCCGAGGTACGAACGAGCACTTTGGAAAGCCGGATAATGGGAATTATGTAGGTATACTTGAACTTCTTGGGCAGTTTGATCCATTTTCGCGGCATCATATTGTACGATACGGAAATGCTGGAAAAGGTGTCCCTTCGTAGTTATCCAAAACAATCTGCGAAGAGTTAATAATAAATATCATGGGCCAAAAAGTTAGATCATATATTTTAGAAGAGGTGTCTCTAGCTCTATATTACAGCCTTTCCGTCAATTCAACTCCCGATGTATCGCATATAGATCAATTGTCAGTTGTGCTCCGGTATGTTTCACAAACCAAATCTTGCAACAACAATTTTGAATCTTGAAACAGAAGGTCATACTGGCGAGAGTTTGAAAACTCAAACTGTGAACTACGTCACTGAAGATTGCGATTTGGAAATTCAAAATTGTAGAGGACAGTCCTATGACAACGCACCAAACATGTCTGGAAAGTATCAGGGTCTGCAACCCAAAATATTAAAACTGAATAAAAATGCGATTTATGTTCCTTGCGGTACACATTCCCTCGATTTAGTTGGTCAATCTGTTGTTAAATGCTGTTTTTACGCAGTTGATTATTTTTCGATAATGCAATCATTGTATAACTTCTTTCCTGCAAACCCTCTCCGTTGAAAAATTATATAAAAAACGCAAAAACCTTGATATAATTGTCAGATACGCGCTGGCAAGAACATGCTAATGCAACGAACGCGGTTTATGATTCATTTCATAAAATCGTCGAGGCTTTAGAAAGCATTGAAGATGACGAATCAGAAAATAATGACACACGGCATGAAGCGTGGTGTATCGCAAACAGAATGCAAAAATTCGAATTCGGGTTCATGTTAATTTTGTGGGATTCAATTTTGACTTCTATGCGTGCAACTAGTAAATCATTACAAGCTGAACAGATCGACTTACAAACGTGTGGTGCCTTGTATAAAACTTCAGACGAAAAGTTAGGCAAGTTTCGTGAATAGTTCGATATTTTCGAGGAAAAAGCTAAGAAATTGTTACCTGATGTATCGTATTCTAAAAAATATCGTCGCGTAGAAGAAAAAACAACCGAACGACGGAGGCGCTCCTGAAGTCGAATTTTCGCCTCGTGACAATTTCAGAATAACAGGTATTCTCGAAATCATCGATAAACTCAACGTCGAAATAAAAGAAAGGGCAAAAGTTTATATGGACGTTTCCAAGAAATTTGCATTTTTGAATAATTTTTCAATGAGCGATGAAGAACTCTGTGAAGCAGTAAATAATTTGGTTGGGTTTTTGTGACAAAGATTTGGAAGAATTTTCAGCTGAACTGAAATATTTTCATTCTTATATAAACAACAGATACACCGCTGCCGCAAAATCTCACAGTCAGTTGTATGAGATTTTAATGAAAGACCAATTGGCAAATGTATTTCCGAATGTAGAAAAAGCTCACCGAATGTTCTTTTACTTTAATGATACCGGTAACGAACTGTATTGCGGAATGTTCTTTTTCACAGTTGAAACGAATTAAAGCGCTTCAGGCCCCGGGCTATAAACGGGCATACTGGGCATTTGCCCAGGGCGCCAAATTTTTGGGGGCGCCGAAATTTAGGTGACGCTGAACGCAGAAAAAGGTTGATCCAACAATCCCAACATTAAAAATAAATATGACATGGAAATCTTTAAAGATTAGGATAAAATAACTATTATTTACGTGAATATGAAATAAAAGTAATATTAAATATCACATACATTTGTAGTATTTATGTTTAATTATGATTAGGCCTATATTATTCATGGACAGACAGACAGCAAACTAAATTCTGTATTGTTATTGTGTTTTGAAAAATACGTAATCCTTAGCACATACTTTTCTGACATAAATAAATTTGCAAAGTTAAAAGCCAGAAAAAAACCTTTGATTTGAAATGTTTCTGTATAATGTATTGTACTTTTAAAATTTAACTTTTGAATTTGTAATCTTGGGGTTTAGTGTGATTAATGTATCAATAAATGGCTACAACATTTATGAACGACTTACTTTTCTTATTATTTTCTGTGATACAATATTAGTAACGTAGTTGTTTGAAAAAAAACAAAAACATTGCATACGACTGTTTATGTTCGACGATAATTAGTGTAACTATTTTATGTTCGAACATAAATAGTCATAAATATCTGTTGAGATTTCGCCAGTTGTATGTACTGAACAGAGCGCATGAGACGCATAGAATGCCTTGTATTTGACCATGGCCTCCTCGATGACACTAGGCCACGCAGTGAAATTTTAATTAGAATTCCGTGGAACTCAGCGCAGCTGCGATGTTATCCTTATCTAATTGGTCAAACAACTGTTTCTTGAGCTCTGATTGGTGGGAGAAACTGTTTCATAATGAGAAATAGTGTTATAATGAGCCTCATTGGTCAAACAACTGTTTCTTGAGCTCTGATTGGTGGGAGAAACTGTTTCATAATGAAAAATAGTGTTATAATGAGCCTCATAGTACAGTTTTCTGACATATAATAGTAAGGGTCGAACATAAAACCTATTATGCTATTTTTATAACAAAAAATTGAGAAAAAGGGCGCCAGTAGACCATTTGCCCAGGGCGTCGATCACCTTAGCCCGGGGCCTGAAGCGCCTCGAAGAGCTAATATGCGACAAGAACGACTGGACATGTTAAGTCTTCTCTGCATAAAATCAGACATTTTAAGGAAAATCAACTCCGATGATGTTATTGAAACTTTCTGCAAAACAAAATGCAGAAAAGAGTTTTTCTGAAAATGTACATAATAAGTTGTTTTCATTATTCATTGTAAATTTGTAAATAAAATCTCTTTTAAAGTTATGATTGACTTTTTTTATGAGGGGGAGTTGAAAACAAGGGAAAAAGGGCCCTCAAATTAACAATTGCCTAGGGCCACTGTGAGTCTTAATCCGGCACTGCATAAGTTACCGGTACTCTACAGGCCACAATAGAAAATTCATTAAGTACCTATAACATTTTGTGTGCTGTGTTGTATTTTACATCTTTTTTGTATTGGCACTAATTGTAGGCTATAAAAAATTAGAATTTTAACGCTTATCTCAAATAATTACACACGCTTATATGCTCTGAAATGAGGAGCCTATTTCCAAAAGTCGACATCTGACTTTTTGAAGTTACTGAGAAAAACGAAAAAAAAAACGCTTAAACGGCAAAATTCAGGAATTTTTATGTTATTCTTGGTACTAACTCTAACATAAACATACAATAAACATAAAAAATTGGTCCATAGGTAGATTCAGCAATGCGTTTAGGAGATATTTAGCATTAAAATTCGCAGATGTCGGATTTTGGAAGCACGTTAATGGAAAATCGGATTTTGGAACGAACTTCTAGCATATGACGAGTTTTGGAACAAAACATGGATTTTGCTTAACAAGGATTTTAAGCCACATAATGTTGTTATGCACTCCTAATTTAATAAACACACAACATTTACAGTGAACTCAAGTTTCTAGCAAATTAGATTTAAAAAAATAGTATGCACTAACATAAGTCTGTCACAAACACAGGAAGCTATTTCGTTAGATCCTTTCGGGCGAGTAGATTCCAGCCACTGGTATATAAAAGTGTTCCGTGTAGATTGACGATCACGCGATGTTCTTACACGGATTGTAAAATTGTACATATACAATTGTCGGGAGTAATACGTGGCTTGATCTGGAAATTTCGGAAGGGGTGCATTTTTCTGGCAATCGAAACTTAATATCAGTTCATTATCTTCCTGATTACGTAGAACATCATAAAACGCTTGTGCTCTTAATTTATATACGGTACTCTTAACTCAGTTATTATATTATTCTTTTCTTGAGGAATCTTGCAGTGCTTCAGTTTAGCATTCAGCAACAAACATTTTGAGCAAGCATCAGTCGTTGGAGTGCCAAATCCAATATTATATGTCCGACATAAATAATACCTAAAGTAAGCTGCCTTAACTCGTAGCTCAGTTGATACTGACTGGTTATAACTTCTCCACAATTTACTAATGTTAAGCACACTTGATAAATACTGGCGACCTTTCACTTGTCCTCTACAATAGTGTAATTCACAAACAACATTTAATTTCTCTATGAAAATGCTCATAGCTAGTCTTTTATTTTCACTGTACTTGCTACGAGTATCTCCTCCTCGTTTATCTATAGGCAGAATACCAGTCTCAAAGTGACGCTTACAAGCCAGACCTACCCTGTCTTTTGATATCTTCAAGATCCCTAGAAAAGTTGCCCTGCAGACGGGTACAACAGGTTCTTTACCGGGTCGCTTAGTTGCCTTTTTCACGAAATACTTTATCGATATGTGCTTATTCTTGTTACTGCCAATACTCACGTTCCTCCTCGGAAGTGCTGCCGCTGTATACTTGATTATAAGTGCGTCCTGGATAAGCTTCTTTGGCGTGCTGTAGAATATGTTATGAAAATGTTTGATGTCCCTAGTTGTCAGCGTCTGGCACTGAAATGCTCCCTTCTTGTGACTGCATATTGGTACTTTTGGGGGTTGTGAAGCAGAGTATCTGAAAATATAATATGTATCTAGATTCTGCTTCAAGAACGCATTATTTGTAACGATTATATGATAATTATTGATAAACGAATTAGTAACGAAATGCTCACTTTTCTCATTTCTTCTTATTCTTAGCCCAGTTTTAGGGGTCACGGGAATGTTTCCTCCCACGTCCAGGTACAGAAGGAGATACTTTTAATGAATTATCCATTGATTTGTAGAACATCACCAAACTAATCAGATGTCAACTGGTGACTGAAGTATAGAGCCAACAAATACTGGGTTGAAACAGTGCATTGTCACATTAGAACAAACTTGGCGTGAACACTTAGAAAGAAGTTAATTGGCGCCAGACATTGCTAAGTACTACAATGAAAAGTTCGCGGGACACACTGCCTCGAAGTAATGCAACAGGAATGTCGAGTATTGGAACACACTTTGAAAGTTGTACCAACTTTCTTATGCAAAATGTCGGATTTAGGAACGAAGTGCAGATGTCGGATTATGGAAATAACTTAACAAAGCAGATGTCGAGATTTGGAAATAAAGTCAAACTTTAATATTGATTTTCAACCACAGATATCGTGTTTTGGAACATCTTACACCATCCATTTGATGCGTTTCTCCAAGAGGAATATTAAATTTTAAAAAACTACTTTTTGTAAAAAATGTCAGATGTCGACTTTTGGAAATAGACTCCTCAAATATTGGTTCATATTTCTGGGTATTTTGCGGTGACAGTCCCCTGAGAATACTCACAATTTTCCTGGATAGTCAGACCCCCCCCCCCCCATCACCCCTACCAACACCACCCCGAAAATAACCTCCGAGTACTTCGTATGCTTCGTATATAGCTTCACTTCCTGGCCGTTAGGGCGTGTCCTTATTACTCCTTGAAGCCAACATAGGTCTTTTGTTTGAACTGTGCGTCTTCTCAACTGTTGTCTTGAATAAGCTTCATCGACTTCACAAGAACGGTAGCGTTATACAGTAAGTTCAAAGTATCAGTGGTTCAAGACTGAGAGGAATTATTTATTTGAATGTAAATGCAATTAAAATGTTTTTAGTTCAGAGTTTTTCTTCCTTTGTGATTCATCGTTAAAATGTTCAGTTCCTAAAAACAGTAAAAAGAAAACTATAGTTGCATGACCATGTATCGAAAAAATCAAGCAGTTCATTAACATGGTAATGGTAATCCAGTTCGCCGATTTTCTAAATAATTGGATATATTATCTAGTTTTTGCCACGCTCAGTGGGAGTATTGACGCATCAGGTCAGGCTGTCCGTGCCATACCGTCCTGGACCGTGCCGTCCTGTTGGGTCTAAATGGAGGCTATTATTTGCTGGTTGGTCCATATTTCAGTCACTTCGTAAGTTTATATCCTTTTAGAAATGTACTGAACAAAATAATACATATTTAGTATCAAATGGTTTATAAAAAAGGCAGAAAACGCAAATGGAAATCAATACATAATCTTTCTCCGGATCAATCGTTTAGGTACCGGTATCCCACATATTGGCAGCAGTAACCCGGCGTCAATATGTGCGTCCTGGTAACAGCTGAAGAGATGGTTGGTTCCTTAGTTTAGAGGCTGCGACAATGTGATCATGTAGCCCTGTCTATTATGGATGTGTGTGTAGAATCTGTCTGATAACCGGTGTTAATTGTGATGACTGTATTAGTGTGTGTTATCTGTCTTTAATTTCAAGTAGTTCCTACTTTCGCTACCAAATGCTACCGTCCACGACACCTAGCTGTGAACTTGGCTAATACTAGATGCCATCGCAACTAGCGCCTGGTGATGAACGTTGGATCTTCAAAACATTAATCAAACATTACCTAAAAATTTTGCTTCACACAAGTCTAGTTTAGTTTATGACATGGGCCCGCCGGTTTTTCTTTCCCTCTGAAGGAAGGCATACTGAGGTATTTTTAACTCTCTTAAAAAATCCGACGGGGTTTGAACCTGCCACCTTGGGCATAGAAACTCAGCATGCTACCAACTACGCCACCGAAGCGTCTCACAAACGTGGCTTCCGTCGTTGAATGAGCAAGAAACAAAATCACATATTTACGTAACTAAGCATATATTTCCAGTACACTAGTGGTAATGGACAGTAATTTCAATTGGTATTGTCCCCTAGATTATGAAACAGGGTATACAAATCATATATATTATCCATATTAACCAAGTGTGAGTGTCGAAAGGCAGGTTCTTCTCTCGTGGAGGTTTAATGTTACATGCCTATGGATAAAACTACCTAAATAAAACTACGGAAATTTAAGGTATTATAAGTATTAAAGGTGGAAAGTCTCAAGTACTTGGGAAGTATAGTGGAGGAAAATGGGAGAAATGACAAAGAGATTACGGAACATGGCAGACAGGCAGAAGCATTAGGAGCTTAGTGTGGAATAAAGATGTCCCACAAAAAAGCAAGGAAGTGTTATACAGAAGCTACTATATTTCGATACTGACCTATGCTTCAGAAACGTGGACAATGAAGAAAAGAGACATAAGCAGAATACAGGCAGGTGAAATGAAGTTCCTGCGAAGTAGGATCGGAGTAACAAGAAGAGACAGGGTGAGGAATGAAAAGGTCAGGGAAATGGTGAAAGAGGAGCCCTTGCAAGGTAGGATTGAGACATCAAGACTGAGGTGGTATGGACACTTAAAGAGAATGGATGAGAAGAAGATTCCCAAGAGGATACATGAGATGCAGATGCAGAAGAAACGACCAAGGGGAAGACCAAGAGATAGATGGCTGAAAGGAGTGGAGGAATGTGTCAAGAAGAGAGGCGAGGACTGGACCAGAGTGACAGCGGAGAGGTGGTGGGAAGAAAGGACTAAGTGGTGAGGCTTATGTTCCAAACAGACCCAGCCTGGGGCTGGAAACTGTACAAGATGATGATGATAAGTATTAAGCTGTCTGTTAGGTAGTCAGCCCGAAGGCTGGTTGGATCCTCAAAAGGCACTACCTTTAGGTTATGTGGGTAGATACCAACAAAAACCCAAGGCAGCAGTATATTGAGGCATACTAGGCAAGAAGAGGAGTGAGGTAGTTTGCCATTGCTTTCCTCACTGAGTCAGTACATTAGTACTAACCCTAAGAGTAGAACGTTTCAGAGCATCCACAGGCACTGACTGTGCCCTGAATGTCATTTACTAAGCACCACCCATACCTCAGTAGCTTCCATGAGTGAGACTGAGGCATCGGTGAAAAGCCACATTTTACTCTAGCCTGTGCCAACAGACAAATGCAAATGTACTGCATTCATCAAGAGATAGCAAACATGCCCAAATATTAAGCATAAATTGAATAATGTTAGTATACTAGGGTTAAAGGCGAGTTTTTCATTCTCGCCACGCGTAGTCGCTGTATGTGCTGGCCGGACGAATGAGAATGATCCGGAACCTTTAATACCGCCGTTCAGGCCGGTCTTGGTTTATTGAAGATATGGTACAAAAGTGCATCCTGATCCAATAACATGTTTCCCTTGTTGCTCTCTTATCTAGCTTGGCTGCAACATTATGTTGTCTTCTAATAAGAGCAATGCTTTAGGTATTTTAGGTATACCAGATCATCCAAATGAGGACATGGATGCTACACGCTACCGGGGACATCAAGGAATTGGTCATCGACAAGCCGCAGGTTGGGTGCCAAGATCGTGCTCAGAGAAGACCTCACATCTACAGGACTGAGACCAAGGATCATGTAAGTATAAGAGATTCGTCACTTTTGGTTATAGAATTTCCGAGAGAGAACACCGGCTGAGGCTATGGATTGTACTGGCAAGCCTGGCAACATAAAAAGTAAAAAGCCATATGAATGTAGCCTTTATTACATGTAATTGAACAGTATTTTCTGCGATGAGTTATTGATTATTGTTGAAAATAACACAAACATAACTGCGCCTTTCGCTAGGCGCTGAAATATACGTCCAGATAGGAAAATAATACATTTTGATATATATCAATGTTGGCAATAGATTTGTCACGAAGGACACAGTTATGCTGTTCTAGAGATTAATTCGCCTCTAGGCTAATTAAAAATGCTCTCATACTCTACAGAATTGTTGGGATATTCGATGAATATAAAGAAAACTGTCGAAATGCACACACTATATTGCCATAACTTCACTTTTTGCCTAGCATCCCCGCTGCCACCCACCCCACCCCGTAGCCCTAAACCACAAATTTTATTGCAATGCAAAGGAGAATGGGTAAGAAAACAAACAAGAGATGAAATGCACACATTTATTCTCTATATATTTTTATTCGAGAGTAGTCCATATTGCCCACTAGTTTTACACATGGTCAACACCAGGAAGATGAAAATTGACGTACTGTTCTTACTATCATTATAATTCTTACATCCCGGTGCTTGGCAATTTTTCCTCCCTTGCAGTGGCATGATTGAGTCTCAATTCAATTCAAATAAACAATCAAAATACTGAACAAATCAAAACAACCAACAACACCACGAGGAAAATCAATCAAAACAGACTATTCCCGCTTCCGCCAGTCGGTTGATGTGAACGTTCATGAGTGCCAACTACGGAACCTTAGTGCTAAAATTAATTCTTCATTGGTTGGCAGAACATCCAGTACAGGGCCTTACCCCGACTCACGCGCTCCCTATGAACTGTCATCCCCCTGACTGAGAGTATGAATTGCAAAATTTCGGTTGGTCTTACGATGGCGTCATCCACGCAAGGAAGATAGTTGCCAGCAAGCACCGTGTGTGAGTTACCCAACGTTTAAAATAAGATGACTTTGCACAGTGGCGTACCGACGGGGGGGTTTAGGGTTCAACCCCCACCAGAGACATTTCTTTACTTGAATCTTTTATATTGCCCCATCTATCACCTGTTTTACGCTACCGCTGGTGAGGCTTCTTACTGCTGCATATATTTTGGAAGTGATCACGTTACTCACTTGGTAAATGTTCTGCACTCTACTCGCAGCGAGACTCCTCCTTCAGTGTTGGAGCTAGGATCAGTTTTACTGTTGAAGTGTGCGATCGGCAACTTTCTTCACATCTCTTCGGGTTGCTTTAATTGTGTGTCCGTTTCGTTCAAGATAATTCAGTACTTGAGGAGTTTCTGCAATTGATTCCAATTAATGTTACAGGTAACGTCATCAAGATGGCAGATTGTGAGAGTCAATAGTACTGGCAGTAGGAACACGGACAGCAAAACATTATTTTTCTCTCACATAATATCAATATTTTAAGCAACCACGTAACTTAACTATGGTCATGATAATACCACGGTATTCGTTTCAGTTTTTAAATTTAGTTACTGTTTTACATATTTTTTAGATTTATTTTTTCATATTTTTATTGTGTCAAAAAAATCATGAGGCCTAAAATAATTTTCATACAAAGAGAACGGCATTTAATTATTGTTTTTTTATGAATATTAATCACAATCCCCCCCAAATAGGAAACCCTTCGTACGCCACTGCAAACATCAATAACTTGTTTTAGTGAACATGAGTTGGTACCCCTACTTCAGCATGTCCACTGCTGTGTGTCGCCTCAAGGCCAATGCTGGTACTGTATCACTTTCCTCTCCCCAACAGCTGAAAGCTCCCTTCTTCCAAGAGTTTCACTTTTCTTTGATGTTTCTGCTCATTTAACTGCATGAACACATAAGCTAGCTCGCCTCTACCACTTGAAAGTAAAGTGCTGGGAAGTCATCACATGTAGAGAAACTGAACTGCCTTGGAATAGACCAATTGGCAACAAAGGTCTGACATGACATGATATAGGTGTATTTCTGTTCACAGTGTTGACTTCTCCAACATTCCAGAACACCATGGATCAACCAGTTTTCATCAAGTGCGAGCCAGAATGGCAATCACATTCAAGAGAGCTGACCAATTTAGTAAGTATCTCACAATGCAGAGCTTCACACTTCATAGACAGAAGGCGCTTTGTATCGGACTAACTTACTCTCTAAACTTAACATTTGCAATTATGCAAAATGCTAATCAAAATTTTACATACGCTCTTCTTGTCGCAGTAGTGGTTTCATACCTGGTGTTTACATGAGAAAAGAGTGCCAAACATTTTCTTTCTATGGAAATATGTATTCTTTAAATCTTTGAGGTCTGCACCCTGAGGTCTGTACCCTGGGGACTGTACCATGTCTGAAACCCTCTTTTTGTGATGTGAATGATTTTTATGATAAAAGCTAATAAGAACATGCATAAATAACAAATATAAAAAAGATGGACAATGACGGATAGTACCAAAAGAAGTGGTATTCAGAGAACTGTCTCCCATCACTGATACTATTCGGTAGAAACTGATTTCGTTTTTGGTCACATTATGAGGACACCGGAAACCAGATTATATAGAAAAATGATTGAGAAACTGTGGAATATGAATCAACAAGTTGAATGGATTTAGGAAATTAGAGAAAATATGAAAGAATTAGAAATAACCTTGGATGACTTGCAAAACAAAACAAAAAAATTAAAAAAAACTGAAAGACATAAAAATAAGATTTCAGGCTAAAATAGACAAAAGTCATAGAGTAAAAAGGGTATTTACAGATGAGGAACGCCTGAGAAGATCGGAGCGAATGAAAAGCTACTGGGCAACTCGGAAAGGAAACTTACTGAAGAAGAGGACCAAGAAATGATTGACTGAAGTGGTCCAATGAGGCCGTAAAAGCAGAAGAAGAAAAACTAATAAGGTGTAAATTCTGAAACATAAAATATAAGCCTACTCAATAAACCGAAATATCTACAACTATAAATCACTTTACTCCAAAGCCAAACTCATCAGAGTCATTCTCCCAGCAGCACTCAAGACACTGTCAGCATCGAGAAATTGGAATAGCAAATACTGAGGAAAATATTATAGCTCAAGGTCCAAGATGATATTTGGATGTACAAGAGCAATGACCATGGAGAGGTACCGAATATGAAATTCTATGGGCACATTGCACGAATGGACAACTCGTTACTGACCAAGGAAATATTTCTCATTTAAGTAGACACCCAAAGGATCTCAACATTGACCACACGGACTTACACCCAAGGAATCAATAGCAAAACATTCATGGACACAAGTGAGAGGTTTTGGGACCACATAAACATGCTGAAGCCATGGTTGTAATGACAGCTTATTTATATGACTTTGGAGAGTCGCCCACTGAATTACATATTTCATTTTTTTCTGTTTGGTATCGTGGGTAATACTTGTGTGCATTTGAAATGAACATGGCGGACAATGAACTGAAAACCAATTATTATCTCTCATCATGATCATGTTGCACAGTTTCCAGCCACTGGCCGGGTCTGTTTGGAACATAAGCCTCTCCGTCGTCTTCCGTCCTCCCACCATCTCTCCGTCACCACCTTGGTCCAGTCTTCTCCTTTTTCGCACAAAGTCTGCCACACCCTTCAGCCACCTATTTCTTGGCCTTCCTCTTGGTCTTTTTCCCTCTATTTTCATCTCGTGTATCTTCCTGGGTATCCTCCTCCCATCCATTATCTTAACATGCCCATACCATTTAAGCCTTGATTCCTCTATGCTATTCTGTAATGCTCCCTCCTAGACTAATTCTCTGATCTTCTCATTTCTTAACCTGTCCAACTTTGTCACTCCAATACTGTATTTCAAGAATTTCATCTCAATAGCCTGTATTCTGCTTTGCTCCCTTCTTTTCATAACCCAGGTCTCTGAGGCATATTTCCTATATATAACCCTTTTGCTGTTTTGAGGGACATTCTTACTCCATACCAGGCTACTAACACTTTTCCTGAATAATTCTGCTTGCCTCCCCCGCTCATTTATTTCTCTGTCGTTTCTTCATTTTCTTGTATCATGCTTCCCAGAGACTTGAAACTCTCTACTTTCCTCAATTCTTTCCCACCAATTGTTATTCCCGTTGTGACTCTCCTTCTTCCTGGTTGTGATTGTCAACTTGACTGTATCTTAATTTTACTTTATATTTATATAATATATTTTTCGATTGAACCACAAAACAGTTTATTAATCACACCATTTCTTCACATAACAGGTGATAACATTCCAAGATATATACCTAGTATAATCTTGGTACAAATCCTTGACAGTTGATACAGTATTCTCATCTCAAAATGAATCTTGATTTATTCGACAAAAGCAACAACCTATTCAAATCAAATACCCCAGAAAGCACAATTAAACATGCTTCACATCTACTTCATTCCAATTCTCGTGTATGGACTTGAAACATGCACCCTACTCAACAAGGCCAATAGTAAAATCCAGGCAACAATGAAATTCATCAGAACAATGAACCAAAGTACCAGGAAAGATAAGATTATGAATTATATTAACTGGCTGGAAGTTGGTATCAAAATACCTGTCACTGAACTCCTAGGAAGATGCCGATTCCAGTGGTTTGGACACGTCATGAGAATGGACAGAAATACAACACAAGAAATTATTCTGACAGTGAAGTGAGAGGGTGGAGACCGGTAGGAAGGCCATGACACAGTGAAGTCTGAGGTCAACAAAAGGAATGTCAAATGGGAAGACGTAGGAGAACAGCAACTCTACTCTGACAGAATGAAATGGCGAGTGCTTGTATAGCACACCCGGAATACTTGAGATGGAAAATGATGATGATGATACGATGAATAGTAGAACAAGCATTTTACCTCATGCCTTGATAAAGACTAACCTACAGCTAGATTGTGCATCTAGACATACTTTTATTCATCCAGAAATCTCCATGCATTCGAGACAATTTATTTATTTATCGTATGGCTGTTAGTGCCGGGAGTGTCCGAGGACATGTTCGGCTCGCCTGAGTCTGTAGCTGCTTCCAGCGGACACCCTAAAGGGTGAGCTACAAGTTCCGTTCAATTTCAAGTAGTTCCAACTTTCGCCACCAGATATCAATGATATGGTGAACGTTGGAACTTTGTTAGAGCATTCTGACGAAATCTAACCTAACAAATTTTGCTTTACACAAGTTTAGTCTGTGAAAGGATCTTTTACGTGCCATAAATCTATGACATGGGACCGCCGGCTTTACTTCCCCTCCAAAGGAAGGCATACTGAAGGATTTTTAACGCTCTTAAAAAATCCGACGACTTCGGCCGGGTTTGAACCCGCTATCTTGGGCACAGCAGTTCAGCATGCTACCGACTACGCCACCGAAGCCGCTAGTCGAGACAATTATATATATTTATATAAATTTTTACGTTATTTTATCATTTTCAAAATTTATTCATAGTCATTTGAAACATTGCTTTTCTGTAACTTCCAATACGAAGCCAATATTAACTTCACTAATTGTAACAGATCTGAGTTTATCATATCATATATATTATTTCAGTAGTATAGATCCCTCCTGCGACCGATCGTGACAAATGAGCATCAAATGAAAGAGAATAGACATTAGCAGTGACGAATTGCAGTCGAATTTCATAAATATCTATAATTTCTTTAAAAAATGACTTTAAAAAATGTACGAAGTGTGCGATTTGCAGATACTGATCCTGTAGAAGAATACGCTCCATAATTACTGTCCAGTTCACATTTTCGCCACTGTGACACCAGTTTCATGTCATTTTAACATTCTGAGGTCTTTCCTTTATCATTTTGCATAGATTTCAGAAAGAGTAAATCAAAGGAATGAGTAGTCCTACTCAAATCGTATAATTTCATAAATATCGAATAACCGGTGAGTGTTATGATGATCCAGTTTTCAGTGATTGCCTTCTTAAAATAGGGAACATAGAACTTGGTATTCTAACTGAAATATAAAGAGTGTTCAATAATTATTTGGTTGAAATAAAAACATAACAACCTTTCTCCTTAAGTCTCTCATTATAAATCTATTGGGGAAAGTGTTATTTATGAACATATGAGATTTCTCGCATGGGTCCGCGAGTATATATTATTTTAGCAGTATAGATCCCTCCTGCGTCGCTCACAAGCGACCGATCGTAACAAATGAGCATTCAAATGAAAGAGAATAGACATTAGCAGTGACGAATTGCATTATAATTTCATAAATATCTATAATTTCTTTAAAAAATGTACGAAGTGTGCGATTTGCAGATACTGTTGCCCCATAATTGCTGTCCACTGTGACGCCTGTGTCATGTCATTTTAACTTTCTGAGGTCTTTCTTTTATCATTTTGCATGGATTTCAGAAAAGTAAATCAAAGGAATAAATACTCAAACCGCATAATTTCATATATATAGAATATCCGGTGAGTGTTATCATGATCCAATTTTCAGTGATTGCCTTCTTAAGTTAGGGAACGTACATCTTGGAATTCTAACTGAAATGTAAATAGTGTTCTATAATCATTTGGTTGAAATAAAAACATAAGAACCTTTCTCCCTAAGTCTCTCATTATCAACTTATTGGGGAAAGTGTGGTTTATGAACATGCGAGATTTCTTGCACGGGTCCGCTAGTTGTTTATTATTGTTATACCCGTAGGGTATGCCTCCCCCATCCCCTACTAATTACACCCCCTGAAAACACATAATTATACATAACTTCAGACATAATTCTACAATCTACGACCACATCTACAATTCTGAATACTTCCATGCAACTCAGGTGGCCTCATGCCTGAACTCCGACGACCCCGAGAAGGGCTACGACACACAAGGAATTCGCAATTCTGCAAACACGGCAAGCCGCCTCTATAAAACCTCGGAGAGGTCATGCCTCCAGGTCATTCCCAGACAGACGTTGTGTTGTAGTGTGAGACCTCTGCTGGACGCCATCACGACTGCAGCCTTCCTGGTACGTGTAAGCGAGCACCTTCACATACACACACATTTACAATTTTCCTCCCCTGTTATTTGTACTGAAATTGTATAAGCACATTGGCTGCTTCTGCAATCTTTATTAATACTTCTGCATAGAAGTAAACTTATTAAAACAGCACAATCTCTAGATAACTGGTCCTTACATTTATTTGACTAGCTAATAAGATCCTACCCTTTTAGATTTCCTCTAGGTAGGATCCCCTAGCCTTATTGTTTAATTGTTTCGCGACGTCAGCGAAGACCACTTGTACGACGTCATTGTACTTGAGTCAGCGGGCTCTCTCTCTGACAGCCAGCGTGCGCTAGCATTGAGCCGAGTAGCAACCGCTTCGTTTAAAGTCTTATATGCTAAACCTCCCCCCAATACCACTTTTACACCCCCGAGCGCTCCCGGGAATCCGAACCAACGGGAAGCTCGTACACAGAGCTAAGTCTTTGCCTTCAGACAGCTCACTCACTCACTCTACCCTCTCCACACACATTTTAACTTCCTCCAAATCATCCCCATTGTAGGGCACCACCCCCACAAAGAAACCCTACATTATTAAGATATGTTTGCTAGGTTATTAGTTTCCAATTTGTTATAAAACTTTTCGATTAATTTGTATTACATTGCTTGCACACAGCTGAAGAAGGCCACAATGGTACTAATGATTGAATGAAATAATTAATTTTCATATTAATAGGGGTAGTATTTTTTTGGTAATAGCGATACGTGCAAACTTTTTTCATATCTTCTTTCTTCCCCATGCACGGCCTCCTAAATACTCAAAGTACCGTATTTAAGCAAAATTAACTCGCAAAATATCACAAAATCTGATTAATTGCGCAAATAATCACGAAATATACTCCACTTGGTATGAAAAATTCTAAATATTACTGAAGAAGCTCTCCAATACATGTTTAAATGTTTCTGAGGAATTGATCATCGTGGTTTCCTTCTCATATTCTCTCCACAAATGCCCTCAAAGCTGGAAGTATGTGTATTCAGTTCCACGATCTCTAAGGCTATCGATGAAAATCAGTATCTGCCATCGATTACATCAAATGCCGTTGTGGTCGTAGATACAACAGTGCAAGTTTACGACTGATAAAACTTTATCGGCTAGCATACAGCATTTAATTATAAAAATTTTGAAAACTAAAGTCACGACAGTTTTCTCGAGGGCTGAGGAATACAGCAGTGATGGGTTCTATGTATTTGACGCTGCAATCACATAATTTGTTAGATTTCCCCCATACTATAAGGAAGATTTCAGAAGAAACATTGATCATTATGACAATTTATGTCGCGATATACCTACCAAAATGGTGTTAGTTTTAACACCGAAATCAACCGTTTTATATCACCAAAAAATAAGGTCCTTACATATTAATTATAATATTATATATTAAAGTGGATTAAATATATTTAATACCATTTGGTATTTACTTTAATCAAGGACACTAAAAACCGGTTATTATTAAGGTCTTATCTCTATGTGAAAACCAATATTTAATTCTATGTAACATGTATTGTCCTGTTAACGTGAAATTTGTTTAGTTATAAAGAAAGCGAATTTCAGATGAATATCAGTTAGTCGAGTAGATTTTCTGATTTGATACAACAGCGTACAAGCCAACATGTTAGGACTTCAACAGAAATGCAGGGAGTATGGTATGAAGATCATCATCATCATCATCAGTGTATCTGCCTCATGGTCGATCTCTCCACCTTATCCGGTCTTCAGCAGCATGTTTCATCACCTCATAAGATTTATCAATCTTGATGGAATCCAGCATCTGAAACCTTCTTCTTCCTCTTGGGATTTTCCCTTGGACTGTCCCTTCTAATGCATTTTTCTCCAAAGCATCTCCAGTGTCCAATCCAATTCATTTTTCTTTTCCTTATCATCTTTACCATCAATCTTTCTTCTCCTACTTTCCTTAATACTTCCTCATTTCTCACTTTGTCCTTGCAACATATTCTCTCCGTTCTCCTCCACACCCACATTTCGAAAGCCTCTATTCTTCTCTGGTCTTATTTCCTAAGCGTCCAAGTTTCCGCTCCATACATTGCTACACTCCAAACAAAACATTTCACTAATCTCTTCCTTAGGCTTACTTTCATTGCTCCACAAAATAATTTTCTTTTCTTAATCCTCGTTTTTATTTCGTTAGTGCATATCATTTCTTGTGTAACCCAACTTCCTAGTTATTTACAACTATCTACTTGTTCAATTTCATCCTCTAGTTTCATTGTAATATTTTTCACCTTTTCCAACTATGCCCATACATTTTGTTTTGATTTTTCTCATTTATTTTCATGCCATATATTTTACAAATTTTCTCTAGGTCTTTCAACACAACATTCGTGTTGCTTGTCCTTCACTCTCACCCATAACCACCATAGCATCTACTAAGCGAACACACTCAATTCCTTTACCTCCCAAGCATACACTCTGTTTCCATCAAAACATTATTTAATAATATCTTCTAAATATATATTAAATACAATAGAAGATCAGCATTTCAAACCCAAGCTAACGATGAACTTATGAACGGGTTCAGTATTTGTAATCAAAGGATTTGGGTAGGAAGCGGCCGTGGCCTTAAGTTAGGGACCACCATGGTATTTGCCTGGAGCAGAAGGGGGAAACCATGGAAAACCACTTCCAGGATAGCTAAAGTAGGTATCGAACCCGCCTCTTCTCAAGTTTTGCTCCCCCGGAGGCTCACATCTAGTGGGACGTGGGTTGGCGACCACGGGACCCCAGCTGAGTCCGGCATTGCTTCCACTTACTTGTGCCGAGCTCCTCCCCGTCTTCTTTCCTGTCGACCTCAATTCTTGTTCTCTTCCGACCCCGACGGTATTAGGGTATCCGAGGCCTAGGGAGTCTCTTCCTTTCACGCCTTAATTGGCCCTTGTCTCATCTTTCCTGATCCCTCCTTCTTCGAGGGGTCAGACCTCTTGTTTTCTTTTCATTATATTTCCTTTTCTCTTTAAGATTCCCGCACTGTTTTTGTTACTTGGCTCCCCGTGTATCTAAATTCGCTTTAGGGGTTTTTTTTTTCATCTACACTACATTTTGTAGGTATTTTTAATCTACGTTGCATTTTGTGAGTTTTTTCTATCAAAATTGCATTTCGCGATTGTTTTCAACCTCAATTGCATTTTGTAAAGGTTGACAATCTAAATTGCTTTTTAGTAAGTCCTTCAATGTAGGAGCAGGGCATTTTAGTGAGTATTTTGAATTTCATTTGCATTTTGTAAGTATTTTCAACCAAAACCGCATTTTGCAAGGATTTTAAATCTAAATTGCATTTTGTGTGGTGGGCATTTAAAGTATTTTGATTCTCAATTGCATTTTGTGGGTATTTTGAATCTAAATTACATTTTGTCAAGTATTTTTAATCTATGTTGCATTTTGTAAGTATTGTCAATCCAAATGAGTAGTTTGAATCTACCGTACATTTTGTAAGCATTTTCAATTTCAATTGCATTTTGCAAGTATTTTGAATTTGAATTGCACTTTGTGAATATTTTGGATTTGGAAATGGGATCTTTCAATCTGAATTGCATTGCGTATTTTCAATTTCAATTACATTTTGTAAGTATTTTGAACCTCAATTGCATTTTGTACGTATCTTCGATCTCATTTGCATTTTGGAAGTATTTTGGATTTCAATTGCATTTTGTAAGTATTTTGACTCTACATTGCATTTTGTACGTATTTTGAACCTAGCCTGCATTTTGTGCGTTTTTCAATCAATTCCTTTTGTGAATCTTTTCGTTCTAAATTCCCTTTTGTAAGAACATTTTGTGAGTAGTTTCAATCTGAGTTCCCTTTTTGTTAGTATTTTCCGTCTCACTTAATTTTCGTTCTGGTTTCCATTTCACTGTCATTTTCGCTATCACCCAGACCATTAGGGGCCGATAACCTAGATGTTAGGCCCCTTAAAACAACAATTATCATCATCATCATCATCTTCATCATGTAGAAGTTATATGCATTTAAAAATTGGACCTAACAGCAGGCGTAGAATCATTTTGGCAACACTGTCATGTACGGTCTCCGGGATATTAAACTGAAGTATTATTATCTATATGTATGCCAAATTTGGAATAGCTCCCATGCATACCTTCTAAGATATCCAACATGGAGCTCAAATTTCAATTGCGATATTTCAGCAGTTGGTAGTACTGACATTATTTTCAAATATGGCATTGAGCTATTCAGGTATAGATCTTGACTCATACCAAATTTGGGTTCGATTGCTGCAGCCGTTTAGAAGTTGATTGGGGAGGTACACACAGCCAGACAGACAGAAGGACAGACAGACACACATTTCCCTGGATCGATCTCATAGGTCTACTTTTTCCTCATTTTTGCAAAATGTGAAAATTAGGCTAAAAATGGCTTAGAGGTCCGAGCAAAGAAAATGAACGTAGCATTTCAGATCACCAGAAATGTATTCAAAAGGAGGCATTATCATGGGACACTAAAATTAAACATTACAATTCTGTGGTGAGAGCTGAAGACTCTTTGGAGCTGAAACATTAAAGTTCATTAACATAAAGAAAATGATATTGGCCCAGTGGAAAAAGTAAAGAAATTCAGATATCTGGGAGAAATAATTCAAGAAAATGGTTTAGAAAAATCTTCGGTAGAAGAAAGGGTACACAAGATGGAAAGAGCATATGGTATCACTAAGAATTTTTATAACAAAAAGTGCTTATCTAAAAATCTTAAAATAAGGCACTACACTACAGTGGTGAAACCGGAATGCCTATACGCAAGTGAATGTCTGGTACTAAACTATAGATTAGATAAACTTGAAGTACTAGAAAGGAGAATCATGAGGAGAATTTTAGGCCCAGTGAAAATAGCAGAAGTATGGAAATTAAGATCTAATGATGAAATATACAGGAACATAGAAAATATAACAGAAACGATAACAAAAAGGAGATTGCAATTTTTTGGACATATTTACAGAATGGATGATTCCAGATTAACAAAAAGGATATTCAAGTACCTTTGGGAGAAAAGGGCAACAACTAGCTGGATTCAAGAAGTAAAGAAAGAGTTAGAAAGAAATAATATAAGTGAAGAAGAAACGGTGAACAGAGAGATCTTTAGAAAAAGGGTATTAAGTATGAAAGGATTCCAAGGAAGATTGCCAAAGAAACCTGGTGCGAAGTGGTCCGAGGACAGAAAGAAGCAGCATAGTGAACGGATGAAGGAGTACTGGAGGGAACGGAAGAGAAAACAACAAAGTGTGAAGAATTGAAATTGGCACGTGGTCCCTAGCAGGCCTCATCGGAAAGAAGAAGAAGAAAGAAAATCATGCTCATGGAATGAAGATTGGTTCGATGCTTCCTTGGCCCAAGGAAAACAGAAACAGACTATAACAGACCTCGACCTAACAAGGAAATATACACCCATGTGGAGAACATAATTCACACCATGCGCAAACGACAGATGTCATTTTTTGGGCATTTAAATAAAATGAATAATGACAGGCTAAAACAAATTTTTATTAAAATGTTAAAACTTAAAGTTCAACCAGCGTGGTTTACGCAGACATTAAAGGATCTTAAGGAAGCCGACATTGACATTACAGATACATATAATAGGGATTTATTTCGGGACAAGATTCAAAAAGTGATCTTCAGGGAGGAACAAGAAAGACAACGAAAGCAGCCACGGAACGATGAACAGCTCCGAAAGCAGAGATCAGATAGGATAAAGCGAATGTGGGCAGAGAAAAAAAAAAGTGGCAAGATTTGATGTTTTGATTTTAAGTGCTCCGTAATAGTGCTTTTTGATTAAATAATAATAATAAATTATAAAACATACAACATTTACCACCATCATCATCCATTCTCCGATCCAGCAAGTCGGGTACAGGTATAAATGAGCCTCTTCCAGTTTGTCCGGTCGTCCCATACACTGTGCTCCAATTTCTTCTGCCAATCTGCGTCCCTCTTGGCGATGTCTCTCCAGATTTGCTTCTCCCAAATGTCTCGAGGCCTTCCCCTTGGTCTCTTACCTAGGATGACCTGGTCAAAGTATAATATTGGTGTTCTGTCAGGGGCCATACCATTTCAATATAGATAGTTCTAGAGTGTCAAGCAGACTTGAGCTGTTGCCTAATTTCCTCATTTCGTATTTTATCTCTCCTGGCCGTGTGGAGACAAGATCGGAGGAACTGCTTGGAGTCTGCTACTGTCAGGTGCTGTTAAAGTGGCTGCTTCAAGTCCATAGTCAATATTGACATGAGATAAAGCGTGACTTTGGATGCTAAAGGAAAGGACTCATCCCACAGTAAATTGCATACAGAGCGATAGAAAACATTTACCCCTCCCACAAAATAACTTGGCTGGTCCAGAGACACAACCTCTCTCCACCACAGTCTAGAAACTTGAGATCTAGTGACAGAACAAAAAGCAATGTGGTCGACATCTTGGTCTTTGAGATCTGGTGGACCCGTTGTTAGAGCGCACAATTGTGATATAAATTGTACGATATGTATTGAAGGCGTTCGAGTATCAACGGCGTCATGTTTTTTAAGTAACTGCTAAATGAGACAGATCGCCAGACTTTCCCTCTGTTAGTTAGTTATTTATTTATTGTTCTTGTAAGGGGAGGAACAGCGAGGTCATCTGCCTCTATACTAATGACCGCACTGTACTGAGCGAGGCTGATCGTCAGACTTCCCTAGTGTAGCTGTATTGTGCCCTCACTGGCCCACCCCTTAAAATAATCATTTATGCAGACGATATGGCGCTTTTCTCCCAGAACTTGCAAGACTTGAAACATGCCCTAGATGCCCTGACAAAATGGGCAGATATAAATCACATTTCAATCAATAGGACGAAAACGGTCTAAATGACCTTTAGAAAAGGAGGGAAACTCAGGCCAAAGCACACATTAACCTACAAAGGTGAGCCATTACAAATCGTGAATTTCTTCAAGTACCAAGGAATCACACTGCAAACATCTGCGAGATCCTTCAGAATACACATTCAAGACAGAACAACAGCAGCAATTAGAGCCATATACACCATCAAGAACGTCACTGCGCTGTCACTTGAAACTGCTTTATTTCTGTTTGAAGCGAAAATAATCCCAATACTCACCTATGGACTGGAGTTAACCTGGGATAAGCTAAGTCTTAAAGACTTAAGATCAATAGAGAAAATAAAAGCGAGATTTCTGAAGGCAACCCTCGGAATCTCAAAATACGCGCCCTCCCGACTTGCATATACTCTAGCCAGAGAATCTTTCCTTCTGGAAGGCCTAAGATTGAAAATGGCCCTTCCATCGACTCCACAATGGGTCCACGTTATGGCAGAGAGGAAGGAAAAGCAAGAAGACATATGGCCTGAGTTCTATAGCACAGAAGCAATGATCGACAGAGGATGGACTAAACCGAATCAAGAACTAAGACACCTGCTAACAAGCTTAGCTGTCCATGGCTACCATCACAAGATACAATATCGCACCCCTGATGATGACTGGGTTTGCACACTATGTGATGCATTTTGTGACAGGTACCATATACTTGCATGCCAAAAGCGATTGAAATCCTTAAAGGAATACAGTAATTCAAATTGACAATTCTATTTATCTATGTACTACTATGCATGTTTATGCGCATTTCTTTTAATAATAAAATAATCAGAATCATCATAATAGACGAAATCTATTATAATTATACTTGTGATCGCAGATACTGATAACTTGGTAACGATAATCCTTTTGTCTTTTCACAGGAGCAAGGTGCTGATAACACAGTGGTGATGAAAAGTGAAGTGTTTGAAGAGGGAAATGGGGAAGAACCTGACATCCAGGTGAATATTCATTGTATTGAGATTTCTGTACTGTTTAGACATTTGACCAATTTAAGAGAAGTTTTTAAGTGCATACGTGAAGCGGGGTTGCGACTTAAATTTTTTTAAAGCAGCTTCTTTGACATGTTATAAATGCAAGCGGTTTACGTTAAGATCCGGAAAAGGTCAAAGCTATGTTAGCGGCAGCGGTACCGCAAGATGTCACCCAAGTAAATGGTCAAATCTTACGCTAGGTTTTCACCGACTTTGGCAACCAAGTTAGCAATGCTGTGCGCGATTTCTGGTTCAGCAGCTAAGTTTGTTTGGAATAATGAATGTGGCAAAGCATTTCAAGACGTGAAAGAGTTGATAGATCTGACGAAGTCTTGACCCATTATGATCCTTCTTTAAAATTAATCATTCATTTCCATGTCCGGTCAACATTTCCAAAAAATTGCAGCTGCGATGGCCTTGTTACTTCCTCTAAAAACATCTTCCATTGTGCATGCGTTGTCCAGGAGGGGGCAGATAAGTAGGTGGCATGGGTCTTGTTCAGCTCCACATTCACAAGAGGTGTCTGCGTCTGCTGGAAGGATCCCCCATTTTTGCAGGTTGGTCTTGGATCGAGGGACACCCACTCTTAAGCGGTTGAGGGTCCTCCACATAGGATAAGATAGGTCGGCGCCAGGAGCCATTTCTCCCTATGGTGTCATGTCTGTGGGCAGTGAGCTCCTCCATCTGTTAAGACGAGTTGTCTCTGGTTTTCTCTCCAGCGGCGTAGTTCTAGCAAGGAAGCTCTTGCGGGATCTGAGGCGAGACCTTGCTGCCTGCTGACCATATAGTGGATGTCGATGGTCATTCTCCTGCTTTGTTCTTTCGGCGTCCACAGCAGTGGCCCTCCGGATGTTGGGTGGATCTATTCCATCAGTAGGGTATAGTTTGTGCACTGGTGTTGGTTTCAGGCATCCCGAGATTATCCTAGCAGTGTCGTTGACAGCAGTATCAACCTGCTTAGCATGTGCTGAAGCGTTCCACACAGGAGCGGCATACTCAGCGGCTGACACACACAGTGCAAGTCCGGAAGTCCTCAGGATGTGCGGGCTGGTTCCCCAGGTGCTGCCGATCAGCTTCTTGAGTATGCCATTGCGAGCACTGACCTTCTGTTTCGTGTTCAGACATTGCTGTCTGTAGGTAAGAGCACGGTCTAGTGTGACACCTAGGTAAACTGGTGTTGGGCAATGTTTCAGTTGCTCACCTTGCCATGTGATGTCCAGCTGTCGCCGTGCTTCCCTGTTTCGTAGATGGAACGCACACACTTGTTTAAAATTAATGCTCACATGTGATGCTTCGAGTGTAGGTACTGCTTCAGGTTGATCCTGATGGCTTCACAAGGCCAGTCAGTTTCGCATCTCAAAAGTTGAAGAAAGAGCAGCTGAACTATTCCGTTATACACAGAGAAGCTTACGCTATTTATTGGGTGGTTAATAAGTTACACCAGTACTTGTGGGGAAAAGAAATCGTTTCATGCACCGATCATAAACCTTTATTTGCTTTATTTGGGGAGAATAAAGGTAAACCTCAAATGGTCGAGGATAGGTTACAGCGTTGGGCCCTGTTTCTGAGTGGATTTAAGTATCCGATTAGATACATGAAGGGCAGCGATAACACTGGGGCAGATGGATTATCAAGATTGCCAGTCGAATCGTCAGGGAAAATAGAGGCACAGGAAGAGTTAGAATATTTCCAGTTTTTATCCAAAGATGTTCTCCCTTTGGACATCAATCAGATTAGGTCTGCCATTCACACCGATCCCGAATTAAGTAAATTATATATGTACGTCAAGGGTGGTTGGCTAAACGTTTTGCAGGAAGAATTGACAATGGTATTATAAAGTGGGGTTAGAGAGTATTAATTCCAGGAAAGTACCGCGCCCAGCTTTTGCGAGAAATACATAGCACCCATCAGGGAATGGTGAAGATGATAATGTTAGCACGACAGTATTTCTGGTAGCCCCATCTTGGCAAAGACATCTAATGTTTCGTGCGTAGGTGTGACATTTGTATGGCGTACACTAAACAGCCACCAAAGGCGAAATTGACGAAATATGAAGAAACTAAAAGACATATGGAAAGAGTTCACCTGGATTTTGCAGGTCCTATAAATGGTAAATGTTATTTAGTAATGGTCGACACATTCTCTAAATGACCGGAAGTGGAGGAGATGACTAGAATGGATTCTGATTCCACCATTGAAGTTTTGAGACTATGGTTTGCGCATTTCGGTTTGCCAGACACTATAGTTTCGGATAACGGGAGACAATTTGTGTCCGAACATTTTACGATCTTTTGTAAGAATAACGGAATCGAATTTAGGACATCCCCACCATATCACTCAGCTTTGAACGGAGCTACAGAGAACGCAGTTAAGACTTTTAAAAATAGTTTAACCAAGGCGTTGGCTGATAAACACAATGGCGATGTCAGCGTAAAGACTTTGATAAGTAGATATTTGTTGACCTACAGAAGTACTACTCACTGTTATACTCTGGCGAAGCTGATGTTAGGACGGGACCCTGAGACGAGACTCGATTTCCTGAGTAAATCAATGGCAAACAAGATGCGCAACAGACAAATTGATAATTATCGCGGATCGAGGGAAGCTGTGTTCGAAGAAGGAATGTAGGAATCTAAACAAACCCAGTTGGAAGAAAGTGACTGTTAAAACTAAATTAGGCAATAGAATTTATGTTTGTAATCTGGTATTGGAAGGTTATTTAAATTGAAAAAGACATGTGAACCAAATGGTGAAGGTAGGTCGTTTCTTTGGGGATAAGTATAAGTAAATGGGAGCGCCAAACAAGGTTTACGATGCCATTGAAGCATCTTCAGGAGCTCCTCTTCAGGAGACAGTAATCAGTAATGATGAACCAGTTGGGGAGGAACATCAGAGCTGATTGCAAATCCCAAAGTAGAAAGTGTAGTACATTCGAGCCCTGAAAGGGAAGCAGTGCTCGAACCAACACCGTTGATGTCGGAATCTATAAGCGAAGAGACTTCCACATGGCCAAAGGTTCATTGCACAGGACCGACCGAGAATACAGATAAAGGTCAGGGAGCGTTTGAATTTCTAACCATTCCATTTACTATAATAGATTTAGTTGAGATACATACGGCATTTAGTCATTTGTAATATAAAAAGAAAAAAGAGGGGGAAATGAACAGTGCCTTAAACTTGTGAAGGAGGAATGTGACATAAGTTGGCAATGGTAACAATATTGTCTATAATAACCTAGAACCCATTGCTGATACCATGCGAAAGAAAAGACTAGGATTCTTTGGGCACATCATGAGAAAGCCAGATTCATGTCTTCTAAAAGAACTAGTAGAGTACAATCTTCCTTCAAAAAACACAACAGCTGGATGCTGATGGTTAAAGGAAATCAGAGAGGACTTAAAAGAAATTAGCCTAACAACAGAAGATGCTGCAAATAAGAAAAGTTTAACTACAGCACTTAAAAATATGACTTTTCATTTTCCAATCACAAAAAAAGAAAATTCCAGCAAGAATATTTTCCGCCCAAGAAAGGTCAAGACGATCAATACACAGGAAGAAGTACTGGGAGGACCGCAAGGCTCGTACAGTTCCTACAAGTCAACAAACTAATGGTTGGTTAAAGTGATCCTATGTGGTCTCAAAAGGCGAAGATAAAGAAGAACTATGTTACTATTTACACCAGCTGACAAGCTTTATACTATTCTTATGTAGAACTGTCCAGTTAGCTCCAGTACTGTGCTTGTGTTTGGTAAGCTGCAGTTATCCTGATATATCACAAATATTAACTTATAAACCTGAACATTTTATAATTTTGCTTACTGTTGAGTGTGTGTCTTCTTACAAAATTGATTTTAATATTTATTGTTCTTGTAAACGCTAATTCATATGTTTAAAGTGTTCCTCAGCTTGTAATTATGTGGATGCCATACGCTAAATAAATCTGAGAATAATGTGAATGAAGTTACACATTTGTGATATGGCCAAATAAACTAACTTACACATAAAAACTCAGCAATTCTTGTAGGTTTGTGCCATGTCTTTTCATTTCATTTAATTTCTTTATTGCCACATAACATGGAAACTGATATGTTTCATTACAGTGATGGCTCGTCAGCTGAATAATAGTATTCTAAATGAATAATACAATAAATAAAAATTTAAGGAAAGAAAACAATATTTACAATAATCACGTAAAACAGAATGACATCCTCATCTGGACATTTTACTTCTTCTTTCTCTTTACATCATTCCCACTCCTATGTGGAGTCGATGTTTCTGACAGCTCTCCTCCATTTAGCCCGGTCATGCACATCCTCTTCTGACAACTGTTTTTCTCTGAGGTCCTCCTGTACACAATCCATCCATCTTCGGTTAGGTCTGCCTCGCATTCTCACTCCCTGTATTTGCATGTCTAGCATCTTCCTCCCCACGTAGGATTCCTCCCTTCTTCTCACATGCCCGTACCATTGAAGTCGCTTTTCTTGTATCTTCTTAGATAGTTCCACAACCTTCAATGTTCCTCTTATTTTGACATTTTCCACTCAATCACGCTTAGTCACTCCACTCATCCACCTGAGCATTTTCATTTCCGTGACGTCAAGCCTGTGTGTGTGCGTTTTGCGTGCAGGCCATGTTTCAGAGCCATACAGCAATGCAGGTCTTACGACAGTTTTATATATTTTCCCCTTAACCTTAGGCTTGATCCTGCGGTCACAGAGCACTCCTGACATTTTCCTCCAGTTCATCCATCCTACCTGAATCCTGTGTGACACTTCCAGATCCAGATTTCCATCTCCAGTCACCACCGAACCCAGGTATTTGAACTCATCCACTCTATTTAACGTTTCCCCTTGCATTCTGATCGCACAGTCTTGGTCTGTATTGAACCTCATATACTCTGTCTTCTTCCTGCTAATCCTGAGTCCTCTGTCTTCCAAGGCTGCCCTCCACTGTTCCAGTTTTTCTTCTATGACATCTTTGGTGGTACTACACAACACAATATCGTCCGCAAACATCATGCACCAGGGGGCTTGGTCTCGTAATCCACAAGACATTTCGTCCAGAATTAGGTCAAACAGATATGGACTTAAAGCCGAACCTTGGTGTAAACCTACTCGAACCGGAATCCAATCTGTAAGTCCAACGCTGCTTCTAACCTGTGTTCTTGCATCTTTGTACATTTTCTGAACCAACTGCACGTACTTCTCTGGGACTCCCTTCGCTCGTAAACATCTCCAGACTTCTCCTCGGGGCACCCGGTCATATGCTTTCTCTAGGTCCATGAATGCGAAGTGTGATCCCTTCTGTCTTTCACGATACTTTTCCATTACTTGTCTCAGGGCAAACACTGCGTCTGTGGTCCCTTTTCCTGGCATGAAGCCGAATTGTTGCTCGCCAATGCTAGTCTCCTCCCGGATCCTCTTGTCTATCACTTTTTCCCAGATTTTCATGGTATGGGACATTAACTTAATGCCCCTGTAGTTGGCACAGTCCTGAATATCCCCCTTCTCTTTATCATCATCATCATCATCGGCTTTAACTCGAATCCGAGTATAAATCTTCTTCCTTCAGTCCAGTTTGTGGATGTGTTTACGGTGACTAAAGAGTCCAATCCTGGCATGGAACAAGCGACCACACAAGTCGCATAGTATTGCTGGAGGAGGACGTGGTTGGGCTGCACGAAGTTTCCTAGCTTGACGCTTGGCCTCTTCATGTATGCGTCGATCCCTTTCAAACGTCTTTACAGTATCCGAGATGGTACGGCGCCAAGTTGAGCGGTTTTCAGCCAGCATGTCCCAGGTTTGTGAATCAAGACCTGTCAATTTCAGGGTCTGCTTAAATTGGTCCTTGTAGCGCCTCTTAGCACCACCATGAGGTCTGGTGCCATAGCATAACTCACCATATAGCATTTGACGAGGTAATCTCACATCATCCATCCGATGGACATGACCAATCCATCTAAATTGGTGACCTATTATGGATGATTCTATGCTGTTGATTTGAGTCTTTTCCAGAACAGCAATATTGGTAATGCGGTCTTCCCATTTAATCCTCAGGATTGATCGAAGTTTTTGTAGGTGGAAACGCTCAAGCTTCCTAAGATCACGTCGGTAAAGGGTCCACGTTTCACAGCCATACAACAATGTAGAAATGACTACTGCTTTGTACACCATAAGCTTTGTACTCATGGATAGATCTTTATTCATGAAGACCCGGTGCGCTAATCGTCCATATGCTGCATGGGCTGCGCCAATTCTCTTATCCACATCCTGCTCACAGGTACAGCTCACAGAAATGGTACTGCCCAGGTACGAGAAGTGGTCAACCTGTTCTAATGGCAAATTTGAAATGGAGATATTGAACTGAGGAAGAGGTGTGCCTGGTGAAGGTTGTGCCAAGACTTTAGTCTTATTGACATTTATGGTAAGACCAAAGCGATCACATGCACTTTTGTAACAGTTAACTGACTCTTGCAGCTCTTCTGGTGTGAGAGTTGGTGACGCAGCATCATCTGCATACAACATGTTAGTAACCTTAGTAACCTGAGTTTTCCTCAAGGAGCGGAGACGAGTTAGGTTGAAAAGTCCTCCATCAAAACGATACTTGATCTCCACACCTGGGATGTTTGTGGGTGAATCATAAAGCATTGCAGCCAAGTACAGCGCAAAAAGCGTTGGAGCCAGTACACATCCTTGTTTCAGTCCATGGGTAATGGGAAATTCATTGGACATCTTATTCTGATGGCAAACCTGACCTGTCATGCCATCATGGAGAGCTTTGATTAGATCTACAAAACGCTGAGGGCAACCAAACCGCTTCAGCACTGCCCACATGGCTGGTCTTGGAACCGAATCAAATGCCTTTTCCAAGTCATAAAAGACTAAGAAGAGTGGATTCTGTTGTTCTCTACATTTTTCTTGTAGCTGTCTCACACAGAAAATAAAGTCAATTGTGCTTCTGGAAGTTCTAAATCCGCATTGTGACTCTGGGAGGATCCTCTCAGTGATAACCTTGAGGCGGTTAAGTAGAATTCTTGCAAGAATCTTCCCCACAATTGATAGCAGTGATATACCACGGTAGTTGCCACAAACACTGTGATCACCCTTTTTAAAGATAGTGACGATAGTGGCATTCTTTAGGTCTCCAGGTACCTTTCTTGATTCCCAAATTCTGAGGATAAGGATGAAAATTCTTGTTTTGAGGGAATGACCTCCGGCTTGAATTAGTTCCAGAGGGATGTTATCTGGGCCAGGTGCTTTTCTGGGTTTCAATTGGGTGAGAGCTGCACTGAATTCATGATAAGTAGGAGGTACTGCCAACCACAGTTGTTCAGGTTGTTGCGGCACATCACAGAGGAAGTCTTCAGCAGCTTCTGATGGACGATTTAGGAGATTGGAGAAGTGCTCCTTCCAGCGTTCCAAGATTTCTTGACTATCAGTAAAGGTAGTAGAATTATCAGCGCTTTTCAGTGTACCTGATGATGAGCGAGATGGTCCATATATTTCCTTGAGTACGGCATAGAAGTTCCTCAAGTCTCGAGCATCCGATAGTCTCTGCAGTTCCTGAGCCTTCTGTTGCCACCAAGTATTTTTAATCTGCCTTATCTGCGTCTGGCATTTACCCTTGAGTTCCAGTAGTTTATCTCTCTTTGTGTTGGAAGTCGGGTCTTGAAGATGGGCAAGATAGGCATTCCTTTTGGCATTGATGAGAGACAGAATTTCCTCATTGTTGTCATCAAACCAGTCTTGTCTTTTCCGCACTATAAAACCAATGGTTTCCTCAGCTGACTGTGTGATAATCTTCTGTAATGTGGCCCATTCTTGCTGAATATCATTTGTTACTGGGTTTTCTGATAACTGGGTGACGATCCTGTTTCCAAAATGTTTGTACATGGATTCATCCTGAAGTTTGGATGTATTAAACTTCTTTCTTGGCAAATTTTTGATGTTCCTAGGTGGTTTAGGTCTGATGGATATCCTGAGCTTACATATAAGAAGTTTATGATCTGTCCAACAATCGTCTATATTCCTTGCTGTTCTGGTAATAAGAGTGTCCTTCTTATCACATTGCCGGGTAATGATATAATCAAGAATGTGCCAATGTTTGGAACGAGGATGCATCCACGTGGTTTTGAAGCGGTCAGGTAGCCGGAACTGCGTGTTGGTAATGAAAAGTTCGTGTTCTGCACAAAGACCAAGAAGCAACAGTCCATTGGGATTACATTTTCCAAGTCCCTGTTTGCCCATCACATTATTCCATAGCCTGTGATCTTTCCCAACTCTGGCATTGAAGTCACCGAGGAGCAAGAGTTTATCTGCAGATGGTACCTTGGAGATGATTTCACTTAGCTGATTATAGAACTGAGCCTTTACTTCATCATCAGAATCTAAGGTAGGAGCATAGGCAGAGATGAGTGTCATAAAGGAACCTCCTGAGAGTGGTATGCGGAGAGTCATGAGCCTTTCGCTGATTGCAATGGGCTTAAGTTGGTGATAATTTACCAGTTTGGTCTTCACAGCGAAGCCCACACCATGAATACGACATTCACCCTCATCCTTTCCTTTCCAGAAGATGGTATATCCTGTTCCAGATTCAGTAATCTTGCCTTCAGCAGACAGCCTAGTTTCACTGAGAGCAGCAATGCCAACGTTGAGTCTTGATAACTCTTTATATATAGGCACTAAAATACTTTCTCTCCATTCATCAGGTATTGTTTCCTGAGAGTACATTTTTTGCATTTAATCCAGCAACATGTCGATTCCATCTTTCTCTAGATACTTCCACACTTCAACTGGTATTTCATCGGGTCCTGTTGCCTTTCCGTTTTTCATTTTCCTAAGTGCTAATGTTACTTCTTCTTTTCTAATATCCATTGTCAGTCCCTGGTGTTTTTCTCCTTCTCCTAAATATACCCTTGGGTTCTCTTCATTGAGAAGTTTTCCATAGTAGTTTCTCCATCTGCACTTGATGTCGGAATGGTCCGTTAATACTAGACCATTTTCATCTTTGATCTGCTTTATTTGGGTGTAGTCCTTCTTGTCTTTATCTCTCGCCTGCGCTATTCTGAAAATTTTTCTTTCACCTTCTGTAGTTTCCAACTCTTCGTACAGCCGATCCATCATTTGTGCCTTTGACTGTGCTACTACCTTCTTTGCTTCCTTATTACATCTCTTGTAGTTCTCTTTATCCTCTTGTCTACCTGACATATCCCATAACTTCTTTGCATCACTTTTGGCTTTCACGATCTTCTGTACCTCCTCATTCCACCACCATGTTTCTTTGTCAGCCAGTGGTTTCTTGCCAGAAGTTCTCCCTAGCACTTCAGTTCCTACCCTCCTTATCAAACTGCTGTTGTGCGCCCACCACTCCTGCACATCATTGCAAAGAACCACTCCATTGAGTACTTTCTCCTTAAACTGGTCCTTCAAACGCCTCTTCATTTAATCTCCACCACTTAATTTTTGTTAAGACTCGCACAGGTCTGCCTCTCTTCCTAATCTTCATTTTCCAGTCCATGACTACCGTCCTATGCTGTGCTGCCACTGCTTCACCATTAAAAACTTTACAGTTTTGTATTTCCCTTAATTGAGACCTTTTACACATTAAGAAGTCAATCTGGCTTTCTCTGGTCCCACTCTTGTAAGTCATATATTGACCTGTGTTTTTCTCGAACCATGTATTCACAATCGCCAAATCATATGCCATCGCACAATCGATTCTATGTCCTTCATCATTCCTCACTCCTACTCCCCAGCCTCCATGTACTCTTTCGATTGTATCTCGACTCCTTCCGACATGTCCATTTAAGTCACCACCCACTATCAATCTTTCATTCGCTGGTATATCTCCAAGCTCACGATCCATATCTTCCCAGAAGGATATTTTCTCTTCCTCATCGCAACCCACTTGCGGAGCATAAACACACACAATGTTTACCAATTGTCCATCAAGACACAGTTTGATGCTCATTATCCTGTCACTCCTTCTCTTAACTTGGACTATGGTCTCCGTTATGTCTCGGGAGAGGATTATTCCCACTCCATTCCTCCCATCCTTGTCTGCTCCACTGTATAGTAGCTTATAGCCACTACCCAACTCTCTAGCCCTATTTCCCTTCCATCTAGTCTCTTGTACACACAATATTTTCACCTTCCTCCTTTCCATGAGATCCACTAACTCCCTTCCTTTCCCAGTCATTGTTCCTACATTCAGTGTGCCTATTCTTCGTAACTCACCATATTTTTTGAGCTAGCCTCTTTAGCCGGGTTCGCTCGTGACCCAGTAGCCCTAGCCCATTTCTCACAGGGGTCGGGCGAAATCCCTGCACGTCGCTTCTGGGGTACGCCCTAGCATTTTCCGAGGCTAAACTAAGATTCGCTGTCATATTGGTTTTGGCATAGTTTTCCGGCCGCATGCCCTTGCTGACGTCAAGCCTTTTATACCTACGGCCAGGTAGTAAATCAGCCACCCCTCACATGGGGAACAGACGCTGTTTGTAGCTGCCCGCTCCGGGTCAGACGCTATGGTTGATATCAGTCTCTGAAGTGAGAGCGATACCTTTTACTCAATTTCCCGAGCACTGGGATGCCACTTCCGCCAACTGCACTGTACCAAAGGACTCCTTCTCCACTGCAGACACCGTTGTGGTCTTCACTCATAACCCCGAGCTGGGCCCTCCATATTTATGACCCCTGGAGAGAGGATGTCGCAGCATTGTGAAGCCCCCAGGAATTGGGCTACCTGTTGGTCCGCGGGTTCTATTGGAGGGTATTTGAACCAACCCTACTAGTGCTGTAGGGCCCCCCTATCCGCCACCTGGGGACGCGCCCTCTAGAGGTTACAGGTTCCCCCGAGGGGACATTTTACAATCAACATAAAACATAAAACAAAACAAAAATCATCTTCATATGTCAGAATCATTAACAAATTCCTCAACGCTGTAATAGCATTTATCAATCAGAAATTTTTGAAGGGATTTCTTCACCTGCATAATGGACATGTTACTGAATTTCCTCCCGATTTTGTTGAAGACCTTCATTCCTACATAATGTGGAGTTTTCTCGAACAGTTTTAGTCTATGACAGGGCAGTTTGAAATTTGATTTATGTCATGAATCATAATTATGGGAAAAGTGATTGTTTTGAAACAACAAGGGGTTTTTGAAAACAAATAAAGTAATTGAAACATGGTCATTTATAGGGCCCGGATGTTGATGACATGTCATCTTTTTACCGAGTTGTCTAAAACAATGCTGAAGTACATAGAAACTCCGGACGGGCCACCCCGTCTTCAAATATGTCATTTTTATTTTGCATCTTTTTGCATTATTTGCTATTTTTCAATTTTAAAAACATTTTTTAAATTTTGGTGGATTTTTTTATCATATTTTAGAGAAATCGGCCTTTTAAGGTTTTTTTTCCAATTTAGTCATGTGACAGCTTTATATGAGAGAGTTAAGTCTCTCAGAGTTAAGGAGAAGCTAGCAGCTGATACAAGATACTTTAAAATATTGAAATAAAATATTTCAGTGTTGCTTTTAGTAGAAAAATGTATATCTTGGATGCAGAAGAACGGTACCGTTTTCGTCGCAAACCAGTTATTAGCGGAATGGAATGTTACCTGCTCTGTTTACGAAGGTCAGCTGTGGCGGGGTAGAAAGGGGAAGTGGTGTCTCTTCTTGTCTCAGTTCATTTTCTCCATTTTATAGTGCATTTTTCGAATTTTTAGGTCGTTTATTACAGTCATTTTTGAAAATTTTAAGTGCATTTTTTAAACTTTTTACGGCATCAACAGCCAGTCCCTAGTCACTTATTTATATTTTGGTCTTGTTGTGTTCTGCAGTTAGGTTATTGTAGACATTGCCACCACAGATCTAACCTTCACAAAGGGCACTGTTGCAGGAAATATGATTGGCAAGGCCTACGTTTATGCTATTATTTTTAGCCTATTTTCATTTATGAAAAGTGACAGTCAGACTAGACTTTGTATCATTTTAAATGCTACAAATGCTGAAAAATGCTAGAAAGGCTGGAGGCTTCTCGCTTCGCTCGAAGCCAAAGATTCTTGACATGTTAGAAAATTATCTGCATGATACTTATCTTGCTTTATAATACTTTACCTTGTTTCAAATTACTCGCGAACGGCAACTGCAAACCAAGGGCAAAGCAAGGTCAAGCGCGCGGAGGGAGATGGCTGGATGACGTGCCCCTTCCATCCAGTCTAAAAACACTTATAGTGGGCGATGTATTGAAGATAGACATATGCTCTCGCGGACTTTTTTGTAGAACTTTTCATGCTGACCAATTGTTATGCTCATAGTATATTGATATTTTAACGGTTTGCCCAGCGTAAGCTGAAGAAGCGCACAGACGCAAAGTTTGTTTTCGACTTTTTCACTTAAATCGTTACTGCTTGGCTTCCTTTGATCATACATAAATTATTTTCTAAAGAATCTTTCCTCGAGATATCACAGAATGGTGAAAACCGCATCAAAATCCATCCAGTGGTTCTCGAGATTACCCGTGACATCCAAGAATCGGGGATAGAGATTGAGGGAACACATGCACCAAGCGGTACTATGACGTCACACACCTCAGTGCATCTGGGTACATTTCGTCCCGTCACCGTAACGTAACGCCAGACCCCAGCGTAACGACGAAGTCGACAAGATCATTTAAAATTATTTAAAAAAAAAGCTTATGAGATCACCTCTTGTCCGTGTGTGTCCCTACTAAGATCTAAACGGCGGGAACGATTTCAACGAAACTCGGTAAGGTCATAGTACTATTTCGTACCACCTTCACCACGCGCCCTTCAAATTTTATTTCGTCTCACCCATCCGACATGGCGACTGTGCGAAATATTTCACTGGTATTCTATATTTTCGAAACTATTACTGATATCGCCCTGAAATGTTGTACGGTGATAAAGGGCACTACTAGACATTCACCTGTGTGACTTTCAAAAGACTGTGTACAAGACGAACAATGGCGGCCACGCGAAGTTGAAAATTTAAATAGACTTTTCTTGCGATTTAACCATCCAAGCGCTGTGCAACTTGGTACACAAAATGTCTATACACACTGTAATGCACTGACATCTAATCTAATTCAATTGTTTACATAACCTCAAGATGGCGTCTGTGCGAAATTTTAAAATTAAGTTTTTATTTCTTGTGTCCTAATCATGCGATCGAAGTCAACGTTTGAATAATAATAATATCGTATAGCCTCGGGTGCCGGGTGCAAGCTTTGTTATTTGACACCCAAAGGGTAGCTTGCATGTCGAATTTCGTTGTTCCTTGAAGCACTATGAAAGTCAAGGAGGTAAACTTTGTGTTGGCGGAAACTCCCGAGATTAATTTTGCCATTATGAACACGGCCTACTGAATTCAAATGGGTTCTTTGACATGCCAACATCGTATGACATGGTGTCGTAATTTTTGCCGCCTTTCAAAAATCACTTACCACGGCCAGGAGCGAACCTGCAAGCTTGGGGTTGGTAGACCGACACGTTGACCACTCACCCACCGTGGCAAGCATTTGAATAATGAACCTATGCAATAATCGTCATCTAATAGTACTTAACTCTATGCCGTACAAATATAAAAATAGAACATGGCGACCATCCGAAATGTTTAGATGGTTCTCAATATCTACTAATCTATTACAGCAATCAAACTGAAATTTTGTATGTTGATAGGGCAATTAACATAAGTAGGATATATGAAAATAGGTTGTTTAGTTCTTGACGGAACTACTTGTTTAAATCATTGATATGTACTGTAAGGTTGATGATTTTGACATTTCCTCAGGATGTGAAAGAAGAATCTCCGGATGGACGCTGTCTCACCAGTGCGGCTTTTGTAAACGAGTAAGTGATTATTCTAGTTATTTATTTATTTATTTATTTATTTATTTTGCATGTGATGCATACAAGATCTACTCACAGAAGAGAGTGAACAAAATTCAGTGAGCACCACTTCAAACCCAGGCAGATGACAACAGGTATGCAATTCTTCTTGAGAATTACAACAGGGTTTTAGAAGAAAGTGAGCAGTTAAGAAAGCAATGTTTACAAAATAGAGCACAAATTATTGATTACCAGAAGCAATTTTAGAATTTAAAAGGTTCATTCTGGTTCCATATTGATAAACTAATTAGTATAAACAGGTTAAAGGTTCCGCCTGATCAATACTTTTATTAATTATGATCACCGTGTGGTCACTAGTGGGACATGTTTCGAGGCCTAATTTATATTTTTGGCCCCTTCATCAGCCTATATCACAGAGAACGATACAAGATTATTCCTCACGTAGCACTCAAAATTCAATCTTTTATGGTGCACCATAAAGCAAGATTGAAACATCTCACGCCCAACCTGAACCGGCACAGAATACAATTTAACCTCTTGCTATTTGCCAATTTAATAAGTTTGGATATTAATCGTTGCTCAAACAAGACAGATTAGAGGCCACTCTCTGCCATTGCAAGTTTGAAATTATGCTTTGAATTTGGCAAGATAATTTCAGCGCAGTGACTTCATTAGTTTTATCATCGTTATATTGCTGGTGAAGTATTGAGGAATTAAATGTTCTTACTGCTGATTCCAAACATGTTTTATAGTGTTCTGAATTTAGCTGTCGTACTGGACTGGTACCGTGCATTTGTGCTTTCAATAGCGTCTGGGGACCACCTTGGGGCGTCTATTGAAACTGTTTATGGGCCTAGTTCATTACGATTTTTGACATGGCTCATGTTGGGCGCGAGATGTTTCAATCTCGCTTTATGGTGCACCATAAAAGATTGAATTTTGAGTGCTACGTGAGGAATAATCTTGTATCGTTCTCTGTGATATCGACTGATGAAGGGGCCAAAAATATTAATTAGGCCTCGAAACATGTCCCACTAGTGACCACACGGTGATCATAATTAATAAAAGTATTGATTGGGCGGAACCTTTAACCTGTTTATACTACCAGAAGCAAATTGAAAAACTAGAAAAAACAGTTGAAGAATTATCAGCTAAATTGGGAAAGACCTCTCAGATAGTACTGAACCAGCAAGTCATTGTTACATTCTCAGGGGTGCTGAGTTAAAGCCAATTAGATATCATCATCAATAAAAAGAAGCACGTTAAATGGACTTCAGATGATATTTCAACTGCATTTACCATCAGATATTTCAGCAAACGGTGTTACATTTACCTCAGGCAAAAGCTACATTACCCTTTACCAGGAATTTCTTCATTGCAGAGATGGGCTTCAAGTTTAAATTTGAGACAAGGGTTTCTGGCTGATGTAATTTGTGTACCGTAATGGAAGTTACAGGCCACACTATGAATAGTTTTGAAAAAACAACAGTTCTCTCTTATGATGAAATGAAAGTGGAAGCTACATATGATTATGATAAAAAGAGGATGAAATAGTTGGTTCTCATTCATACGTGCAAGTTATTATGGCTAGAGAACGTTTTTCAATTGGAAACAGCCTGTGTACCTCGATTTTGACTCTAAAATGACTAAGGATATGCTTGACCGAGTGACTATCGAGTTTGACAACGTTGGGTACAATGTGGTAGCCTGTGTGAGTGACTGTGGAGGTGGGAACATGGGTTTGTGGAGGGAATTGTTTATCTCAGTGAACTGCTCTTCTTACAACCACCCAGTAACTCAACAACCAATATACTTTTTCGCAGATGCACCCGATTTGCTAAAACTTATCAGGAACTGGTTCTTGGATTATGGCTATATTCTAGAAAACGGACACAAAGTTACCAGTGCTCCTGTGGTAGGATTAGTGAAACAATCCAATTCTGAGATAAACTCGTGCCATAATCTGACACCGATTCACATACAGTGTGAAAAAACTAAAAGACAAAATGTTCGACTAGCAGCACAGCTTCAGTCACACACTACAGCTACAGCTTAAAAGCACTACAAACCAGGTCCAGAAAAATTACTAGCAGATGCAACAGGGGATTTCATAGAACTTGTTAACCAGTGGTATGATGTTATGAATTCATACTGTCCTAACCCGCCTTTACCAACAAAAATAACCCAAGGTTTACTAATTGAACAGCAAAATATAATTTTGGAAAGAAGGAAAATTTCATGAGCAATTCTCTTTGCATTGGTAAAAATTCTTTGCAAATATTCCAGAAAGCAGTCATCATTTCAATAAAATCCCTTCGACTTCTGTACCAAGATATGGCTGGTAGGCGTAATATAAAGTAGCCTACATTCTCACACATAGGCTAAATCAAGATGTACTGGATAACCTCTTTACACAATTGTGGACCCGTGGTGGCTTTCATGATCATCCTTCTCCCCTTGACTGCATTAACAGGCTGAGGATGATTATTTTAGGGAAAAAGCCAGGAGTAGTTCAAAAGCAAACAATCACTGCTGATCAAGATTCGCATGAATATCTAGTTGCTAAAGCAAACAAAGCTGGCATAGTGCCTGAATCAAGTAACGTGCTTCCAGAACCAACCTTAGACAGCAATGTGCAACCAGTCCTTCATTGCCAATATAATGAAACAAAGTGAAGAAGATGGCAAGGCTTATGTTGCAGGTTATGTAGCCCACAAGTTCCAAGATAAATTTCCACAACTTGGGAACTTAACTTATGGAATGCAAACTCAACACGATTATGCATTACCAACCTGGATTAAACACTTGTCATACGGTGGTTTGACCGATCCCTCAGAAACTTGGCTAAACCAGTTCCGGCACATTTCAGCAACATTCGTCACATTTCACGGAAAACACGGATTTCAACGAAGCAAGAACGTTCTAAGAAGAACGAAAGATTTTGTGTCGAGAGAAGTTCCTGGCGTACCATCTGATGTGGTTGAGGCAGCTGTGAGGACGATTTTCTTCATCTGATTGAAACATTCCAATTCTATTTTGCATAAGAAGAGGTTACTGGAAGTCACTAACACCCACACCAGCATCACTGATACTGCTACCGAGTCTAGGCGAATTTCCAAGAAATTCAAGATGATCACAACATCAAATGTAAGTAGGCTACATTCAGTTATTTTATCACCCATTTACCAATAATTTCATGAGAATAAACTGTACTTTGCATACTCAACAGCTGATGTTAACAGTTTCGTTACGTTCGCCACATGGCGCGTTTGGTATCTTGTGACGTCATTCGCCTTCCAGGCACTGATTGGTCAGTGAAAATTGAGGCAACCTCTGTAGTTTATTAGCCTTGCCCCACTCCGGGCGAGCATGCAACACAGGACGAGGCTCCTTTCCAGCATACTAACCTCGAAAAAATTTAAATTACTAAGACGTAATATAAACGATACTTGCGTGCGATAACAAAGGTAATCAATTCGCAGATAATTGTAGGAAGTTATAATGACGAAAAATATATATGTTCAGATTTCCTTAATGCAAAAGGTGAGGTAAGAAAACCAGTGTAGGGGGGATTCCGTTAAAAGTAAAAGCCCATAAGACCCATAGTCTTTTCTCATAGCTGGATGCTCTATAGAAAAGTTAGCAATAATTAATAAAAACAATCATTGTAGTCAGTGAGACAGCTCCAGGAACACCACTACGAATTTGGAGAGGATCTGTTGATGGCCTTCCTGGACATGGAAAAGGCCTATGCTAGTGTGTGTTGGGAGAAGGTTTGGAAAGCAATGGAAAACATGGGAGTGGAAAAAGGGACTGTATGCAGAGTGAAGGAGATGTATTGTGGAAGTGTGAGTTGTGTGCAAGTTGGAGGGGAAAGAACAGACTGGTTCAGACAAATGAGTGGTCTGAAACAGTGTAGTGCACTGTCACCCCTTCTCTTTATTGTGGTTATGGACGAGGTAATGACACGGGTAGCAGGAAAGATAGGAGAAGATAAGATGAAAGCAATGGTGTTTGCAGATGATCTCATGGTCTGGGGAAACAAGGAGGAGGAAATTCAGGAACAACTGAAGGCTTGGGAAGAAACAGTGGGAGAGTAAGGATAGAAGTTCAACATCAGTAAATGTGAGATCCTGTTAACGACCAGGAAAAAGGACCGACCAATGAATGGGATAACACTTGGAGGTGGACAGCTGAAGAAGGTGGAAAGTCTCAAGTACTTGGGAAGTATAGTGGAGGAAAATGGGAGAAATGACAAAGCGATTACGGAACGTGGCAGACAGGCAGAAGCATTTCTGAGAAGCATTAGGAGCTTAGGGTGGAATAAAGATGTCACACAAAAAAGCAAGGAAGTGTTATACAGAAGCTACTATATCCCGATACTGACCTATGCTTCAGAAACGTGGACAATGAAGAAAAGAGACATAAGCAGAATACAGGCAGGTGAAATGAAGTTCCTGCGAAGTAGGATCGGAGTAACAAGAAGAGACAGGGTGAGGAATGAAAAGGTCAGGGAAATGGTGCAAGAGGAGCCCTTGCAAGGTAGGATTGAGACATCAAGACTGAGGTGGTATGGACACTTAAAGAGATTGGAAGAGAAGAAGATTCCCAAGAGGATACTTGAGATGCAGATGTAGAAGAAACGACCAAGGGGAAGACCAAGAGATAGATGGCTGAAAGGAGTGGTGGAATGTGCCAAGAAAAGAGGCGATGACTGGACCAGAGTGACATCGGAGGGGTGTTGGGAAGAAAGGACTAAGTAGCGAGGCTTGTGTTCCAAACAGACCCAGCCTGGGGCTGGAAACTGTACAAGATGATGATGATGGTAGTTACAAATTAGGTGACCACAAAGTCATTCATCATCATCATCTTGTACAGTTTCCAGCCCCAGGCTGGGTCTGTTTGGAACATAAGCCTCGCCACTTAGTTCTTTCTTCCCACCACCTCTCCGCTGTCACTCTGGTCCAGTCCTCGCCTCTCTTCTTGACACATTCCTCCACTCCTTTCAGCCATCTATCTCTTGGTCTTCCCCTTGGTCGTTTCTTCTGCATCTGCATCTCATGTATCCTCTTGGGAATCTTCTTCTCATCCATTCTCTTTAAGTGTCCATACCACCTCAGTCTTGATGTCTCAATCCTACCTTGCAAGGGCTCCTCTTGCACCATTTCCCTGACCTTTTCATTCCTCACCCTGTCTCTTCTTGTTACTCCGATCCTACTTCGCAGGAACTTCATTTCACCTGCCTGTATTCTGCTTATGTCTCTTTTCTTCATTGTCCACGTTTCTGAAGCATAGGTCAGTATCGGGATATAGTAGCTTCTGTATAACACTTCCTTGCTTTTTTGTGTGACATCTTTATTCCACCCTAAGCTCCTAATGCTTCTCAGAAATGCTTCTGCCTGTCTGCCACGTTTCGTAATCTCTTTGTCATTTCTCCCATTTTCCTCCACTATACTTCCCAAGTACTTGAGACTTTCCACCTTCTTCAGCTGTCCACCTCCAAGTGTTATCCCACTCATTGGTCTGTCCTTTTTCCTGGTCGTTAACAGGATCTCACATTTACTGATGTTGAACTTCCATCCGTACTCTCCCACTGTTTCTTCCCAAGCCTTCAGTTGCTCCTGAATTTCCTCCTCCTTGTTTCCCCAGACCATGAGATCATCTGCAAACACCATTGCTTTCATCTTATCTTCTCCTATCTTTCCTGCTACCCGTATCATTACCTCGTCCATAACCACTATAAAGAGAAGGGGTGACAGCGCACTACCCTGTTTCAGGCCACTCATTTGTCTGAACCAGTCTGTTCTTTCCCCTCCAACTTTCACACAACTCACACTTCCACAATACAACTCCTTCACTCTGCCTACAGTCTCTTTTTCCACTCCCATGTTTTCCATTGCTTTCCAAACCTTCTCCCTACACACACTATCATAGGCCTTTTCGATGTCCAGGAAGGCCATCAGCAGATCCTCTCCAAATTCGTAGTGGTGTTCCTGGAGCTGTCTCACTGAAAATATGAGATCCACTGTTGATCACCCAGGTCTGAATCCATACTGCTCCTCTCTCAATTTTCTCTCCACTTTGGCTCGTATTCTACTTTCTAATATCTTTTCATATATCTTGGCACAGTGAGGTATGAGTGTAACTCCCATGTAATTTCTGCACTCCTTTCTGCTTCCTTTCTTAAATATTGGGACAATTAATCCTTTCTTCCAATCTTCTGGGGTCTTTTTCTCCTTCCATATCACCCTCATCACACGGTACAGCCACTGTTTCCCAACCTCCCCTGCTGCCTTCACCATTTCAACACTCACTTCATCCACACCTGGTGCCCTTCCTCCTTTCATCTTGTCTATAGCCATTTCCAGTTCTCTCCAAGTTAGGTCCTTTTCCATTCCTGTGTTGTCTTCTCCATCTTCCAATACATTGTCTTCCTCCCTATGACCATTTGGATTCAGCAAATCCTCAAAGTACTCTTTCCACACTGTCTTGAGTGCCTCTTTGTTGTGTACCTAATTTCCGTTTTTGTCCATCATTACCACATCCTCTCGCAGACCTCTTCTCTTACTTTTGACCATCCCATAAAGTACTTTCTTATTTCCTCTGCTGTCTTCCTCCATCATCTCTGTCCACTTTACCATCCACTTCTTCCTCTCCTCTGCGACAATCTTGTTTGCTTCTTTCTTCTTTATCTTATAATCTTCCCTTGTCAGATCAGTTCTTTCCTGGAACCACACTCTGAAAGCCTTCTTCTTCCTTCCCACAGCTTCTTTTACTCTCTCATTCCACCATGGTGTCTCTTTACACCGCTTTCTGTTGCTTGTTCTTCCACATACTGCCACTGCAGCTTCCACCATTGTGTTTTTGAATTGCTTCCATTCCTCTTCCCCTGTTTTAGGATTGTCTGTTGGCATCCTTTCCCTTATTATCTTCTGGAATTCCTCCTTGACTTCCTTTTCCTTGAGTTTCCATACTTTGATTCTCCTTTCCTGGTACTCTGTCCTCTTGCTATCCTTAACAACTCCCAGGTTCATTACAAGTATTCTGTGGTCGCTATCTAAGGCCTCTGATGGTATTACCTTTATATCTCTGACACTTCTCTTCATTTCCCAGTCGTACAGCATGTAATCTACCAAAGATTTCTTTGTTAAATCACTGCTGTACCACGTTACCTTGTGGCTTTCTTTCTTCCGGAACCAGGAGTTGCCTACCACTAAACCGTTTCTCTTGCAAAAATCCAGCAACTTTCTCCCTTCTTCATTCCTGCTACCCCATCCTTCTGCTCCCAATACATTTTCATATCCTTGCCTTTCACTTCCTACATGTGCATTCAAATCTCCCATGACAATGATGCTCTGCCCATTCAACTGCTGTTGTAGCTCCTCCTCAAAGTCTTCCTTCTCTTGAGCTGTACATCCAACTTGAGGGGCATATACCTGGGCTATCTCCAGGCTTCTTCCCTTTACAGTTACTCTGATCTTCATGATCCTGTCACTTATTCCCTTTACCTCTTCCTTCATTCCATCTCTCACAACTACTCCTACTCCACTGCTCCTTCCCTCACTGTTCCCACTCCAGTACAACCGGTACCCTTTCCTCAGTTCTCTGCGACCTTCTCCTTTCCATCTTGTTTCTGCCAAGCCCAGTACATCCAGTTTTCTTCTCTCCATCACATCTACAATCTCCTCCACTTTTCCTGTCAGTGTCTGTATGTTTAATGTTCCAACTCGTAGTCCATTAGCATATCCGGGTCGTCGTCGTTTGCATCCGTCCTTTCTGAGGCCTGTTCCTGGTTTGAAAGCAAATATGATATCCACTACTGGCTTGCTAGGCCTATCGTAGCTTCACCAGAGCCCCGTCAGCCGTCACTTTTCAGGGTTCCTATAGGGCCTTCACAGCTACCGTAGCGGTCCCGGGGCACACGAAGTCCCCACTGTACTTCACCCCTACAGGCAATCCCCTACTTCATGCCGTTGCCCGTCTCCCACCACGTGGAGGAGGGGTTGGACTTGTGGGAGACTGACCACAAAGTAATTGACACAAATATACGAGATCAGGGCTCTGTAGTATAATAATGATTAACTACACTAGCTGTACCAGGCAGGCATTGCAATACTAATCAAAGAAGGTATTGGCATTGTCATTTTGTTTGTTGAGTGTCTTTGGATACACAATCTTTTTTATTTTTCCATTAACTAATTGATTTACTAATTCAGAAACCCTCGCGGGAGGGAGTGTGCACAACAACTCACCAAAGTTTCAACTCAATCGGACGAATGGTATATGAACGCATACGGGACTTTGCTGAAACTATTCGCGCGCCGTCACTCATTTGTTGAATATACACGTTCGCTACCAATTGTAAAATTGATTTACTAAGTCAGAAACCTTCCCTGGAGTGTACACAACAACTCACCAAAGTTTCGTCGCAATCGGATGAATGGTATATGAACGAATTGTAATTTTAATAAAATTTGCCACCTCAGGGTATAGGGGCTATAAAACTAGCTTTAAATAAAATCCACAAAGACCAGGACACCAACTTATAAAATTCACAATTTATTTATAAAGTGGAAACTTCCTTTACCTGCATTTCAGGCACATCAAACTAATAATTCCTCAACTGGCTCTCCATTCAGCATCATTTATCTTCTGTTTACAACAACATTACTTTAAAAAAATTAGCATCCATCTTCTCTGCCCTCTCACCATCAACAGATGATTCCCATTCTCAAAAAAAACTAGGTTCCCCTTCAGCATGGCAGCCTCCATCTAATAAACTTCCACATTTTCTCAAAACAACACCTCCATCTTGCCTGAATTCCAGCACACAACAGCTCATTCTCATGGCAACCTCCACATGCCAAGGAACCTTTTGACCAAACTGTCAAAGCACATATGCCATAGCCAAAGCCACCTGATGCCACCAGCTAAGGCCACCTATTGATAACCTTACCTTACCTTACCTTACCTAGATGGCCACTCAAACCTAAGCAGGTGTTTGGCCTCGCCAACAGCACGGCGCCATCTTTCTCGATCATCCATTATGTCCTCCGGGACTCCGATTTTTCTCATATCTTTTTGAACTTGGTCCCACCAGCGAAGTCTCGCTCGTCCCAATGGTCGCCTTCCTCTGGGTACACCTTCCAAAACTGCCCTTAAATTCAATTCTCTACTTCTTCTATGTACATGACCATCCCAGCGCAGTCTTTGGCTTTTGGCACGGGCGACGATATCCGGTTCTTTGTAGAGATCCCGCAATTCCTTATTTGTTCTAATTCTCCACTGGCCATTTTCTACTATCGGTCCGAAAATGCGTCGTAGTATTCTATTTTCAAAAGTTACTAATTTCCTTTCAGTTTGCTTGGACAATACCCAGGTTTCTGAGCCATACGTGACAACAGGAAGTATAATGCTTTTATAAATTCTCACTTTAGTTTTTCTAGATATAATTTTACTCTTTAAGAGATTTTGCAGAGACCAGTAGCTTTTGTTGCCACTGAGAATTCTTGATTTTATTTCTGTTTCTTCCATATTATTCTGGTCTATGATAATCCCCAGATATCTGAACTCAGTACATCTGTGAAAAGCGTATGAAGCAACTGTTACGGGGTTTTGTACTTGTGCTGCATTCCTTCCTACAACTAGATATTTTGTTTTTTGTTCATTTATCATTAGACCTACCTCCTTGGCTTCTTCAATAAGGGTTTCTGTGAGTATTTTTAGATGGTATTCGCTTTCTGCCATGAGTGTTATGTCATCAGCATAAGCTAATATGTTTATCTTGTTTCCCACTTCAAGGCCTGGGTGGAGCTGGTTTACTCGTTTCAATGTTTCTTCTAAAGCTAAATTGAATAATAAAGGCGAGAGTCCATCTCCCTGTCTTACTCCAGTGTTGACATTAAATCCTTCGGTATATTCATTATTGATTCTAATTTTGCATTTGGACCCTTCTGTGCACAGTTTTGCCATAGTGATAAGTTTTTCTGGTATTCCATTCCGCTGCATGTATTTCCACATTTGTTTCCTATTGACACTATCGTATGCCTTGTTGAAATCTACAAAAAGAAGATGGGCTGTTTTGTTAAACTCCCAATATTTGGATATTACTTGCTTTAAGACAAAAATTTGGTCTGTTGTAGATCTTTGGCTTCTAAATCCTGCTTGGTGATCTCCAAGAATTTCTTCTGCATAACATGCTAGTCTGTTGTAGATTATTCTTGAGAATACTTTATATGCGCTGCTTATTAATGATATCCCTTGGTAATTATTGCACTCGAATTTATCTCCCTTTTTGTGAATCGGAACTACTACTGCCATCTTGCATTCTACTGGGATTTCTTCCTTCTCCGAGATTTCTACAATTAAGTTATGTAACCTTTTTAGCAAAGGGCTTCCACCTGCTTTAAGAAGTTCTGCTGTTATGTTATCCTCTCCAGGGGCTTTATTGTTTTTTAAACTTTTAACTACCTTTTCAACTTCTTCATAGGTAGGAGGGTTAATCTTTGGCTGGACATTTAGGTATAATTCCTCTTCACTGTTTGTTGCCACTTCTTCACAATTTAAGAGGTCTTCAAAGTATTTTTTCCAAGTTGCTAGCACTTCTGTTTGGTTGCAAACAACATTGCCATTCCTATCTTTTACCCCTACTGATCTTGCCTTGTACCCTTGTTTAAAATATCTGACAAAGCGAAAAAATTATCTTGTATTATTTTTGTTGCTATCTTCTTCTGCTTTTCTTAGCTGATCTTTCACAAAGTTCCGTTTAGCTGCTCGTAATGTTTTGTTAGTCTCCCTATTTATCTGTTTGTAATTTTGTTTGTTGGTTAGAGATTGTTTGGTAAGCATCAACTTTTTTGATCTTAATCTATCGTCTATTAATCTTTGGCAATCCTCATTAAACGAAGGTTTTTTCCCTTTTGTACTCTCTCGATAGCCTACAACTTCTTCGGCGATTGTTGTGATAGAATCCTTTATTTTTTGCCATTTTTCCTCTACCGTTTGTTCTGATTCTTGTTGATCTAAAATTTGGAATCTGTTGGTTAGCTTCAGTTTAAAATCATTTTTATAGTTTGATCAGTAAGCCTTTTGATATTAATTTTTGGAGCTGTAGTTTGTTTCACTCTTTTGACTATACATAGTTTTTGTCTAAGTTTGAAAATGACTAGGTTCCACATTCTGCACCTCTCCTGCTTCTTACATCTACGATGCTACTTTTGTGTCTACTTTCCACTAAAACATGGTCAATTTGATTTTTTGTTATGCCATTAGGAGATACCATGTTGCTTTATGAATATATTTTCTAGGGAAGTGAGTGGACATAATTTAAAGTTTTTGGTGATAGCAAAGCTGATTAGCCTTTGTCCATTATCATTGGAAATATTATGAAGGCTGTTGCCTCCTGTGTACTGTTTCCATATTTCTTCATTACCAACTTTTGCATTTGCATCTCCCAAAAACAATTTTATGTCATAGCTGGGTAGGGTTGTCATCAGTTGGTCTAAACTATCATAGAAAGAGTCTTTAACATCGTCCTCTGCCTCCTCAGTAGGTGCATAAAAACATACTATAGAAATATTATGAAACTTTCCTTTTAATCGCATGTAGCACATTCTTTCATTGACTGGGTCAAACGTAATTAAGGTGTTTAAAAATTTCTTGGCTATGGCAATTCCTACACCCGCATGGTAACTTCCATTATCACAGCCACTATAGTACAGGGTATAGCTATTGGAGTTAATTTGGCCATTTAATGGCCATCTTGTCTCTTGTAGACCAACTAGATCTATGTTATACTTTTCTAGTTCCTTGGTAACTAAATCCAATTTTCCTGGTGTTGCCAGAGTTCTTACATTCCATAAACCAAATCTCAAATCCGAAATACCAAGCTTAGGTCTGTTTCCATTATTTCCGTCCGAGTCCGAGGCATACTGTTGGCGTTTCTGAACAAGAAGATTTTTTACAGGGTAAGGTTGTTAGCCTTACGCCTAACCCCCAACCTGGAGGACCAGGGTATCCCTTCTAGTCTGGCTCCTACCTCACGAAGACCTGTCCGGCATGGGAGGCCCTACCAGTAGCTAAGCTACCGCCGGCATAGCTCTCGAGGTTGTCAGAGCACGCAAGCCCCACCGCCACTTCAAGGCAAGGATACCATCGGGGGGACCTATTGATAAACCACCATAAATGAATCCAATGGGCACTGACCACATAAGATACTCCATGGCAGCCTACCAACCAGTGCCCATGGCTGGCAACCCAATAAAACAAAAAATAACAGTCTCTGTAACCTAACAAAAGTTCGGTTACAGCATAAAGAACGGACAGACAAACTATCATGTAACCTTCATTTTTATATTATAGAGATACTATGTGGAGGTTGTTAAGGGTTTGCGGAATGCTGTCTTACGTCTTATTAACCTATGGAGCCTTAGAATTCTAACGGTACATTTATTTGCTTGATGCGTGGCTCAGCGGTAACGTTCCCGCCAACTGTGCCCGAGGTTGCAGGATCAAATCCCGGCACAGTCAGCTGGCATTTGGGGGTGCGCAAATGCGAGGGAGCCGTGTCAGTAGATTTACTTGAACGTTAAAAATCCCCTTGGTAGCGAAATTCCTGCACCCCAGCGTCTCTAAAAGCCACAGTAGTTAAATGAGATGTAAAACCAATTGCATTATTTATTTACTTGTTAATTCCCCACAAGGAGAGCGTTACAACACAATCAATGTTCCTGTTTTATTCTGGCCCTTTCTTCTTTTTCCCAAAAACCTCTCATATACCCACTATGCTTCCTCTTTCTCTCCTCCGTCCATTTCATTCCCGGTTGTCTCTCTTTGGGAGTTTGCTCAAACTTCTGTTGTCTAAGTTTTTCCCTGTATGTGCTCCTGTCTGCCATGTCTTCTGTAGAGATGTTTAGTTTCTTGAGGTCTTCCGCAGTTTCCTTTACCTAATTGGTTTTTAGTGTAGCCTACTATTCGTAACTATATTAAATTTTTTCTTGGTCAGTCTGTCTTCGGTCATCCTATGTATATGTCCTTAAAATGTTGACCTTCTTTTCCTTATGCTGTTTGTAATCGTCTCGGTCTGTTTGCACAGTTCTATTGTCGGTCCTTATTCCCTCTCTCTGAACTGGCCCGTAGGCCTGGATCTTTCTCAGAATTTTTCTCTCTTGTTTTTCTAATTCCTTGATTTTTGTTCGTCCCTTCATTGCTGTAGTTTCTGAAGCGAATGAGGCTTCTGGTAAGACTACTGTCGTAATTTGGCATTGATGGAAATACTTTATTATTGAAGTGGCTCCATGTAACGAATAATTAGCGATCCTGTCTTCATTGGATGCCAAGTTCAGTCCTGTTTTCTGTATAATCTCTCCTATGTATTTGAAACTTTCCACTCGTGTTATTTTTCCATACTTGGTTACAAGTGGGTGCCTGTGTAGATTTTGTGTCCAAGAACTGTGTTTTTTCGTATGAGATTTGTAACCCTGTTTTGACAGAGATTTCATGTAGCGTCTCTAGAGCTTCTTTTCTGTTATTTTTATAATCGCTACTTCATCGGCAAAGGCCAGACATTTATTGTTGTCCGTTCTTTCCGGGTATTTTGCCATTTTTACGACGTTTGACTCATTTTCCCCATGTCTTGATTATTTTATCCACAACTGAGTTAAATAGAATGGGTGATAAACCATCACCTATTATTATTATTATTTTCTTGGCTCATTTTAAGACTTTCCCACAAGCGTGCGTTGCGGTATCGGAGCAAACCTCGTCCTAAAACCGGAACTGTTGCCGTTCCCTCAGCTAGCGGAAAAAAACTTTGGTTCCAGTCTCTTGCTAAAATTCATTTATCAATATTGTATGGACCCTTTTTGTGTGCCCTATACGGGGTTGAGTTAGAGGGTGCTTAGAGTGTAGAGAGGTGAAGGGATGTAGGAATAAGTGTACAGTGTGTGGCGTGAGAATGAGCTGTCCGGGGGCGTTGACGTAGATCGAGGAAGCGCTCCCAGGTATCCTGAATGACTGGATAGCTCGGGGGTGTTGGATCTGTAAGGGTTGCTTAGTAATTAACAGCCTAAAGCGGTATGCGGTTATTCAGTGTACAGGCTAACGAGGATTGGAATGGAAGTGCTGACGCGCGCTCCGCGGCGAGCCGTCAAGTGAACAGCTTTCAAACAGTAGCTACTAGTATGCCCTAATGGGATAAAGTTGAGGAGTTGGGGGAGGCTTAGCAAGCAATTAAATAATGTAAAAGACCAGTGAGGTAGAGACTAGTTTAGTTTAATTGGTACTTCCTTAACGAAGTACCATAACTCAGAGCAGCTTCAGTGTTATAAATCTGATGCGTCACAATACAAGTACAATTTAACAAGGGGTGAAAGTGTGGAAGTGTGTGTGTGGAATAAGACTCGCAGTACACTCACCTAAATGGCTGCTGGTCGTGGAGTGGCCCTTCAGAGGTTTTGCATTACGTAGGACTAGGTCTCGATCCGTGGACACCCGGCTGTCTTATAGTTTCTAGAGTGCAGTGTGTGCAGAATTGCACATTCCGACCTGGTCGGTACTCCTGTAGGGGTCATGATGGTTCATCAGGATGTTCACCCGAGTTCGTTGGGGTTAAGGCAGTTCATGTTAGATGTAAAATATGTTGGAAGCGTATGAGTATTTGAGGCCGAAAAGTATGATGTATGGAGTGGTGGCTGTATCCACCCCTGGGGATGTAAATTATAGGGTGAGGGAGGTGTGTATCCCCTACGGATACAACAATATAATAAATCCCTTTTTTTTTCACATTCAAAGTTGAATGTTTTAGAAGTAATTCCTCCCAATATGTGTAATATTTTAACATAGTCAACTTTTTCATTCACTTTCTTCTTCGGATGCCTATCCATTAATGGATGTTAGCGACCACCTGATGCATCTTTTGCTTATGAACTGCGTTGTGGAATAATTTATCGATGCTGGGTAATCCTGTCCACTGCTTTATGTAAAACCCAGGAAATCCTTCTTCGATGCCTTCCTCTTTGACCTTCGATCTTTCCTTCCAGTATCAATTAGAGAAGTCGATATTTGGTGTTCCGCAAGATATGTCCCAGGTATACAGTTTTTCGTCTTTTAAAGGTGTATAATAAGTTTCGTTGTCTGTTCATTCTATGCAGTACTTCAATATTAGTTATTCGTGCAGTCACTGGTTTCTCCAACATTCTGCGGTAAATTCACACTTTGCCTGAAGGAAATGTTCATGAACATTCTGTTAAAATTACGTAATTTAAAAAATCACGAACAATCAAACTTATTTACCAAAAAGTTGTGCCAAAGTTCCTGAGGACATTGCGGCTCCCTGGGGGCACATACAGCTTAAGGAGCCACAACAATAACGATTTTAATATTATAACTGTGCCTACCACAAATCTTGTACAACAATGATATACATTTCCAAGAAAACACACACACACCTTGCTATTAGAAGCAAAGTTAAAAATTTTCAAAATTCAAATGGTAATTATTTTTATCAATTTTTTCAAAATTTGGTTCTTGTTTTGTGCTGACCTTCACCGTTTCCCTGATATCTCCCGTGCTTATAAGAATTTTTGGAGTTTTCTTTTTTTAATGTGGGTGTTAAACCTTCTGCTACAAAATGAATCTCGCATATTTTCACATTATTAATTAATTCATTAATTAATTAAGCATCATTATTTCTATTTTATTCTGTGCAAACTCCAAAAAAATGTTAACGTTTCATAGAAAGACTAATTAAGGTCACAACGGTTTTGAGTGAGATTCATTTTGTAGCAGAAGTTTTAATACCCACATTAAAAAAAGAAAACTCCAAAAATTCCTATAAACATGGGAGATATCAGGGAAACGGTGAAGGTCACCACAAAACAAGAACCAAACTTTGAAAAATTGATAAAAGTAATTACCATTTGAATTCTGAAAATTTTTAACTTTGCTTCTAATAGCAAGGTGTGTGTGTTTCCTTGGAAATGTACATCATTGTTGTACAAGATTTGTGGCAGGCTCAGTTATAATATTAAAATCGTTATTGTTGTGGCTCCTTAAGCTGTATGTGCCCCCTTAAAACAACTGATGATTTGTTTCCAAAAACGTCGGCAAAACAAGACTCAAAGATATTGCGAAGACATGAAATGGCTTTGCTGCAGAGAATTACAGTAATTAGAACACAAAATTATTGGCACATAATTGGCAAAGTCAAAAACAATTCACTGAGGAAATAATTTAGCCACACCCGTACTAGTTTGTACTAATTCTTGTAATGGAAATGGAACCCCCTCAAAGTAGTTTGTGCTTTTTAATACTTAAACACAGTATATTTCACATATTGAATTTAGCATTTTGTGACATCTATGATTTTCAAATGTAGCAATTTATGTAATCAATCAATATATCGATCCCTCAATCCTGAGGATCGGGATATCCGAAGAGGCTATTGTTTATTCTTCTCCATCTCTGCCAGTCTTTGAACTTGCTGCACATTCATTAGAATGTTGGGCACTCGTCCACGGTTTCTCTTTGCTGGGACATCCCCAAGGATAATCAGTTTATCTAAACTGCCCTTCCCATGACCCGTTATGTGTATCAAGAATTTGGTAACTCGTTATTCACATATCTAATGTGGAGCTCTTTAATAATTGAGTCACTGGTGCGAACATCCTTCACCAGCACCACATTTCAAAAGAGTCAATATTGTTCCGGTCCATAGGATGGACTGTCCATACAGAAATACTGTAAATACTAAACTGTGTACAAGCCTCTTCTTTAGCTGAGGAGCGATATTTCCATAAATGGGACATATTTGTCATTACCGCCTGCTTTACTTCCCTTCCGAAAGAGGGCATACTGAAGGATTTCAACGCTCTTAAAAAAAACGACGACTTCGACCGGGCTTGAACCCGCGATCTTGAGCATAGAAGCTCAGCATGCTACCACCGAAGGCGCTTACGATGGCCATGATGTCACATGAATAGAAAGACCCATGTTATGACATGAGACACACAGTAACATGCTGTGCGGTACATGGACTTCATTTCAAGATCAGCTAAAATAACCTTTTCAATGCCCCCAGAATCTCAGCAAATCTGTAGTCTGTGCGAGTGCGTATGTGATGTCACGCATTGATATGTCCACAAAGAAAACAATCCATAACCAAATTCTGTAGAATGGAGGATTGTCCATTATGGACTTTAGCTGCTGTAAATAATATTATTAAAATGACCTATGCTACAATTGAACTGTCATTGCCATGATATTCTCTAAGATAGATTGAATTTTCCTTTTCAGAAATACTTGCTCTGAGACATCGAGCAATGCAGCGCAGAAGGTGCACGCACTAGAAAATACCGGAACACGTTGCAGCATATGTGGAAAGAATTTTGCCTATAATAGTTATCTTAAAAGACATATGTTTAGTCATCGTGAGAAGTCGTTTTCTTGCGATACATGTGGAGCGTGTTTTCCTCAGAAGCATAACTTGAACAGCCATATTGTGCTTCATAAAGGGCTTCTACCGTTTTCTTGTGATGTATGTGATGCAGCGTATACTAAAAAGAGTTACTTGAAATGGCATATGGTAAGTCATACTAGTAAGAAAAAACATTCATGTGAAGAATGTGGAAAGTCGTTTCCTCGTAGCAGAAGCCTGAAGACTCACTTGGCACTTCATAATAATGAGAGACAATTTTCATGTGACAAATGTGGTATAAAATTTCTTGAGAAAAGATATCTCAAACGACATGAATTGCTGCACATCGGACAAAAGCCATTTTCATGTAATCAGTAGGGAAAGTATTTTGTCCAAAGGTGTACGTTAAGTAATCGTATGGCAGTTCACAGCATTGTGCGGGCAATTTCACGTGACACTTCTTCAAAGAAGTCTGCCGCTAGGCGACAATTGAAACGGCAGATGTCCCTTCGTGGTAGTTGCGATATCTTATCACTGTAGGCGGATAAGTTACTCGGACGAGTATTTTTTATACCCGAAGTTTGACATAACAAAGACACGTATTACTGGCACAAGGTCGTCACACATTTCAATAAGCCCTTTTTAATGAAAACTTGAGGACCATTCTTTAATAACTTATTGAATAACATACTATTAGTTCAAAAGAAAATGTACAATTCATTGAGTGAGTTTTGAAACACATAATTAAATGTGAAAATTCTTGTAATAAATAAGTACCGGTAAATTTGCACCAGATAAACATACCATAATCTTTATTTTATAGTTAAAAGATTTGATTCGCTTACAGTTCCATCGGAGGAAGGTGCTTTGCGAGGAGCACACTTGATTGCTTGGAAGTGTCGCTGGGCCTCCTTCAGTGATATCGCTTGCCAGTCATGACTATCTCACAAGACTGTGAAAATTATGGAGAAAGCTTTAAATCATTGCATTGTGATTTAACGATTATTGTCTTAACGGCACTGATCAGTTGCTTTCTTCCATGGACATTACTGAAGTAATCATCAACATCTTTATTTCCCCTTTTCCAGCTGACACTGGGTGGGGGCGGATATGGTCCCTCTCCACTTTGTTCTGTCGTTCCACCATTCCTCTTCCGACACGGTGTTTCAATCCAGGTTCCGTTTTCTAATGTTATCCTTCACAAAGTCCATTCAACGCATTCTTGGTCCTCCTTGTCCTCTCTTCCCTGTCATCCGTCGTTCCAGTGCTCGTCTTGGTAGCCTTACTTCATTCATCTGTTTGACATGTCCAAACCATCTCAATCTGTTTTGTTCCAGTTTGTCATTTAGTTTCTGTACTCCCAGTTCTTTCCGTATATCTTCATTTCTCACTCTGTCTCCTCGTTTTCTGGACCATACTTTTCAGGAATCTCATCTCAGCTGCTTGTATTCTGCTCTCACCACTCTTAGTCTTTGTCCAAGTTTCTGCTGCATATGTCATTATAGGAACATAACTTCTTTAACCTTAATTGGTATATCTTTGTTCCATACTAGTCCCCGTACCTGTTGGTAGAAAGTACTCCCGAGATGTATTCTTCTGCTAATTTCCAAATCTAGTCTTCCTTCTTCAGTCAGTTCACTTCCCAAATATTTGAAGTGTTTCACCACTTCCAATTCCTTATCTCAGACTTTGATTACTCCTTTTCCTTCTTTCTTATCTCTACTCATCACCACTGTTTTACTCTTCTCCACATTTATCTTCAATGCCCATTACTGAAGCAATACCTTTGATACCTTCAAGTTGAGCTGGATCACAGTCCCTAAGTCGAATGGATAACATCCAATAGAACTATCTTTGCTCTTGTCTAGATGGGATTTATTAAAAAATATTTGTAAGTCATGTTGATATGTTGTCCACAAGAGTGCATTCATATTTATTTCTGTTTACGAGTTGGCTTTAAGAATACTTTTTAAGGCAATAAATAAATGTTCAGACCCTTATGAGGCAATTGGAATCCCTTCGATCCGCCCTTCAGTTGATATTTCCAATTTAGTGTTTTGTGATCGTATTGTACAATGCATACCTTCAATGTGTTCAACATTTCTTCCTATGACCTTGATGGTTAACGCTGGACGAATCGTCATGGCTATTACGATTATGCTGATTCTCGTTAAAAACTTGTATTTTTTATTACGTGAAACATTTTTAGCCTATTTTCATTTATGAAAAAGTAGGCTTATGAGATCACCTTTTGTCGGTGTTTGTGTATGGGTGTACGTCCGTGTGTGTGTCCCTAATAACTTCTAAACGGCTGGAGCGATTTCAATGAAACTAAGGTCATAGCATTATACCGGACGACCCCGACCGTGCCCTTCAAATTTTGTTATGTCTCGCCAATCCAACATGTCGGCTGTGCGAAATATTTCACCAGCATTCTATATCTCCGAAACTATTACCGATAATACCCTGAAATTTTGTACGGTGATAAAGGGCACTACGGGAAGTTTATCTATGAGACTTTCAAAAACCTGTTAACTAAAAAACGAACATGGCGGCCAAGAGAAGTTGTAACTTTTAAATAGAATTTCCTCACGATTTAACCATCCAGACGCAATGAATCTTGGTACAGCAAATGTATATACACATTGTAATGCACTGGCATCTAATTTAGTTCAATTGTTTACATGACCTCAAGATGGCGGCTGTGCGCAATTTTAAAATTAAATATTTATTTCTTGTGTATTAATCATGGTATCGAATTGAACGTTTGAATAATGAACCTACGCAAAAATCGTCATTTAATAGTACATAACTCTATGGCCTACATATATACAAATCCAACATGGCGACCATCCGAAATATTTAGTCGGTTCTCAATATCTACGTATCTATTACAGCAATCAAACTGAAATCTTGTATGTTGATAGAGGCAATTAACATTAGTAGGATATATGAAAATAGGCTACTTGTAATGATTGAGGTTTATGCTACATATGGGCAATAAATTCAAATGAGAAGGACCTGTAATAATCTGCTGATGTTTTCCATAAATTAAACTTCATAGTTTCATCTATGTATTTTGATTTCTTCTTAATTCTGTTATAATGTTGCTCGTGCTTATATTGTATATACACTGACAGAAAAATAATAGGTCACCATTTTAGAGGTTACCAATTCACTCAATATTTATTGTGGCAACAGAGCATACGGAGTACCTGAAATGATTAAATATACAGATCAATAGGTCAAGCGGTTCAGAGATACCAGGTATCGACCAAAGCTGAAACACCCATATTAGTACGAGGTGTAGCCTCGACGGGCGGCAATGCAGGCACTGACTCTTGCAGCCAGTCGATCATACAGATGTCGAATACTGTCTTGGGATACGTTATTCCATGCCTGATCGACCTGTTCACACAGTTCTGTATGAGTTGTGGGTGGACGAATCGCACGAGCCAATTTGTCGGCCCATCATGTCCCACACGTGCTCGATTGGCGACAAGTCCGGTGATCGTGCTGGCCAGGGAAGTTGCTGCACGTCTTGCAGTGCACGTTGAGTTGCACGGGCAGTGTGTGGGCGAGCATTATCCTGTTGGAACAACACATCCTCTTTCTGTTGCACGAACGGCAAAAGAACGGTTCTAATAACATCCTGCACGTACCGAACGCTGGTTAGCGTTCCCTCCACAAACACCAAAGGTGAACGAGAGTTGAAGCTCATCGTACCCCAGACCATAAGACCTGGGGTGGCGCCGGTGTGTCTTGGACGAATGCACTCTACGAGACAGCGCTCACCAGGTCTACGTCGAACGCGCCAACGACCATCACTTGCGTGCAGGCAGAATCTTCTTACATCGCTGAAGACCATCTTCCAAGTGATCCTCTGACGACACCAGCTGAGCCGTGCACGTCGATGCTGTGGCGTGAGTTGAAGACGGGTTAAGTGAGCGTGCCCGTAGTCCCACTTCTAGTAACTGGTTCGTAACAGATCGTGTTGACACTTATGGGCTCACAGATGGCGCTCTGGTAGCTATGCCACTACGCTATCTGTTGGCGGACGACGTTGAAACCCTTATCAGTACATCTACTATCCCCCAGGTGGAATCTGCCGTCATCGGATCAAAATCGACGTCGTCTTTTCAGGAGACCCTTTTTTCTTTCTTCCGGCAGTGTATGTGGGTTTAATGTGTCTTTGGGACAAATGACCTCACAGTTCCTACCCTGAAAACAATTAAGAAGAAGTGTCTTGTTAGGACAACTTTCACTATTGATATTACGTTTTAACGTAAATATCGTATGTTGTTGATTATTTAGGGACTTTCCGACATCATGGTCATGTAACCCCGTCTACTTGGGTATGTGTGGAATTTGTCTGATAAGCTGAGTCACTGTGTATTTGAAATTGAGGCAGGGCTTGGGTAGGAAACGGCTGTGGCCTTTCGTTACGTCCTGTACCCGAAATACCTACCAATACCTGTAGGAATCCCTCGATGACAGCCGGATCGTAGAACCTGAGAATCCCCGGCAATAAAAACCCCCAGGTTCTACCAACAGATATAGGAGTAAAAGGGTAGCCAGATATCCTAACAGGTTTTATTAAGAGGAAACATAGCTCAAAATGCCACGAGATTCCTCCAAAAGGTCAATCTCTAAGGGTGGAGAACCCTGGAAATACCTAGCGATGGCCCTCTTAATACTACCTCCCATCACTTTACTAAAACATCACGCAATATATTTTTTTAAATGGAAAGCAAAATTTATTCAAGAAAAGAACAGGACAAACGACCCAAGAAAATTCCAAGAAAAGGAATTTATTAAATAAATTAACTTACCTTGACCACTTCAAAATTCAGTGTCCAGAATTGAAAACTCGTTCCAACTCGAAGCAAAATAATCCTACATGATCCTAGAGTAATAAAATTGGACTGTATAACTAACAACAAATAAAATCACCACAGTGATCTTTCGCATATTACATTCTAATAAATTTTAATTAATATCAAAACTGGCGGTTAATTAGAATTGTGGCTCATAATTATACATTTCAAATAATTAGTTAATTCATTATGGTCTTAATAATTGTATAGGCAATGATAACGAAACTGCAGAAATATCAATCTGTTTCATCATTCAACTTATCCGAGCATTGCTTTAGAATAGGCTATTATCAAGAAGAAGGTATTTGTAAGACCTGATAAACAGCTGATGTAAGACTACAACTAGTCTAACAACGATCGGCACTTACTGGCTCAAAAGCACTCACTGGCACAATCCCAAAAATACAAACATGCTTCATCAAGCATAACATCCTAAAGAATCAGCAATATCACAAAAATCCTAATATGCACCACTGTGCTCCTAACTTAGGTTCTCAGAACCTTAATATAGCTCGTTTGTCATCCAAAAGTGTAATCTGCATTGCAACTAAATGATCACAAAATCAGCAAGGTCTTACAAAATGCCTCCGAATGTGCTTGAAAACAAAACCTATACCATTGCACAACGTTCATCAATATGATTCACAAATATATATCAAACGCCTACGAATCTTGCCTTACAAAAATTATATTCAACATTGACATCATTAAGCCTAGATACCAAAAGTCTATATTTCCTGGGATAAATTTATTCAGAAGCTTGGGTGTCTTTCTAAATGCGGTGGCAATAAATCTCACACTATTGCGTCAAAAGCAATTGTTTAACTCATATTAATTAAAGCTCATGTCTAAGCATGATATCACAAAAATACAACTGTTCCTCCAAAATGAGGTTATACGGAAAAGTTAAGATAAATGTCCCCCTAAATTGAGGTCGCCCCTGGCCCAAGTGAACTCAGAAGTATCAGTAGACCGTTCTTACTCCATGAATGCATGCCAACATCTAAGGTTGATCCAATGACAATTCATTAGGAAAGTGTACCAATAAATCTCTGTACACCAAAGCTAAGTGCCCTCTCGAAGAAAAATAAGAAAATATTGATCAAAACGATCAAAACAGCTGGATCCGTAAACTCCCCAATATCAAACAGATGAGCGGAATTACTGAGATCCTCATCTAAGAAACGATGCTAATAAGCAAAAATGCAAATACAAAAGTGCACTAACCACTAGGAAAAACACATCAGTGTTCTGAGCACTGTTAAACGAAGTCGCCTATAAAATTAAAGGCTCGTCTCGAACCCCTGACCACGCCACGCTCCACAGGTGTCGGGCTGGCCATGTGTCCCAACATGTCTAGACTAACACCACCCGCGTGCACTCGCAATAGAAACGCATCATACCGGAACAGTTCATCAGCATGTCGAGGCTCGCAAGCGTTCTTAAACAACCACAAGAAAGTGCCATTGCTAGTGGACACATTTCCTGCCTAGAATATGCAGGCATTGGGTTGTGCGATAAAACTTGCTGTCGCTAAGAATGTAGCTGCCCCATTAAAATCAGTGTGACATGATCACAGCTATAAAGTCATTATGAAACTTCCCCTCCGACATCTGGTTTAAAAACATGTCGGGCATGGTTATAATATCCATGAAAGTGTGTGAGTATCTCGCCTAATGGCCACATGAACCCCGGACAATGCAGAATATGCATGCGCGGTGAAGTTCATTTACAGATTATTACGTTAAAAATGTCTATGCAGCATATGGGTCCTAGAAAGCATTTTGGACTCCATTGCCTGTGGCCTTTCGCTGCTAAGAAGCAGATACATGTTACACACGCGTTATCAATTTTCACTTGCGACCACTGACGCGTCACGAACCGTTGAAATGTATATTTATAAAGGCTACGGTCTCGTCTGTCACAAGCCTGAACTAAGAGTAATTTCTCTCCTCCCCGTGCATGGTGCCGGGCTCGACACGAGTCTCACCTCATACTCGCCACGTCATACCCACATATCGATATATCGTTGTAGCATGGGTTATACACTCTTAATTACTTGATTTCACTTGATATAAGCAAATCCATTAAATAAAATAGCTTTCTGCTATTGAAATGCGTATTCTAACATTACCAGTTCTTCCTTTATGGCTCTTATTTTCTTATAAGCAGTATATAATCTTCTCAGGTTGAGGTCGATATAAGACATTACGTCATTGACTACATTATTGATTGGCTACATCTTCGTCTCTGCTTCGGAGCTGTTCGTGGGCTATCATCTGGAAACGTGGGTAGTTTATTGGCTGAGGAATAACCCACCCACCAAGGGAAGATGATGAAGAGAAGGAAGTAGATTTTGGATTGGAGAAAAAGGATAGAAAAATAGGAGGAGAGTCCCACAATAGTTATGAATTTGACTTTCAACACATTTAAAGGTGGTTGCCACAGCAAGTCCGTGCTCGGATACCTCAAGTGGGTACGAGCTTGGTCGAAGCTGACGGGAACCGCAGCTAAGACTTGGGCAGTTTGCCAGAGAAAGGCTTTAGTGTATTTCCTCCCAAGCACGAATAAAAGTACTATAGGGAAGGGTGATGGTCTGGCCAGACAGATAGTAAAGGCTTTATTGAGTATGAACGAGGGCATAAACCTAGGAAGAGCTAGGAAAGCCAGGACCTGCCTAACTGTAGTATCAGAGAAATGATGAATCCAAAACCAAATATTTGATTTATTAAACAATGCAAAGAAGTTTGAGGAGATTAACAATTGTGCAATATAATTTGGACAAACATAGTTCATTTGAACTTTTTAACAAATAGGGTCGCAGACCTGTCAACATTAAACGGTTGCTCCAGGCAATTAACAATTTACAAGGTTTCAAACCTTATGTTTCTAAAATCTTTATAAGATTTAAACAAATGAGCAATGAAATAATTAAAGCTTGAACGTGAATTGGAGTACAAAAAGTGCACCTTAAGAAATTCTTGAGAGAACGATCTAGAGAAAGTGACAACTTTGAAAATAACAATAATAACAACATGAAAAATAAGATAGAAGTTCCTACAACTTCTTATATTTATATAGAATTAATATATGAGAATTATACAAAGAGGGCAGGTCACTTACTGTGAAACCTGAAGAAAGTGAAAAGGAAAGTTCTAGACTTCCCAAGTATGAGCAGGAATCACTCGCCAAATGGGACAGTTTCCATTTCGTGAAACCTGAACATGACTCGCTCAAGAGTTTAAAGAAATGTTCTCCCTGATTATAGGAAAGGAACAACGTGATTTAAAACTTGTATCACACAAGCAATTATGCAGAATTTAATTAATGTTAAACTAGCAAAGTTGGAAGGGCACTTCGTGAGTGACACCTTATAGAAAAGTTTCAATTTTATTAATAATGGTGGTTAGTAGAAGGTTGAGGAAAGATCATTGGGATATAGGATCAATGTTCATGGCCGTATTTAATATAACCGGACGATCGCGACGCGGTAGAAACGTGGAGCAAGCACTGATTATCACTATAGTCAGTAAAGATTGATGCAAAGTTCACTGTAGAAACACTGAAGTTTATGAAAAAGAAAGTTATTGCAATTATGGGAATAACTGATTGCACTATATAGGTGAGAGTCTATTTCTTGAAAAAGTTGTGATTTACAATTAAATGCGCCATAGAAAGTTCCAACGGGGGAAGAAAGTTCGCTATTGCAGTAATTTAAGGAAGATTCCTCATTTTAACTAGCATTTTCACAAGTGCGTGAACAATACTTGACGGCAAGACTCGCAGATAGAGTACAAGATCTCGAAGGTTCCAGAACGACCTTAGCAGAAAAATGGGGTTGAGAAAATCCAACGGAGGAACTAGCTTTATAATTATAGACAGCGGGTATTATATAATATCCCACGTAGCGAGAGGATTTCTCGTTTGAATAGCTTAAGAAAAGCTCTTTTTTAATAAGGTTGGCTTATACAAGCAAAAGCTCAACATGGCAAATCCCACGAAGAATGATTTTTGCCCCAAAGTAAATAATTTCACACTGTCTATAAATTATAATTAAAAGCATGTAGGTAAAATGATGAAGATGAGGTTGAAACCTTTAAAATGGTACTTAGCTTGCTTTCATGTTGAAGTCGAAGTTCTGTATGACGATAATTACTTTGCCAGCATGGCGTAGAAGAGGGTGTGCCTCTTGGTTTGAGGAGGCAAGCTCGAGCGGAGCTTTGACTGACCGAGTCAACTGCAGACTGAGAAGTGAGAGCTGCTCAACGGAGCACGGAGGGTCCAAGGAAAGGGAAAAGAGTGGGGGGTAGGAGACAAAAGGAGAACATATAAACATTGCCAACTTTGATACAAAAAATTAATCTCTTGCTGAGCTGATCTTCAAAGAGTTGATAACAGATGATACTAGCGCAGCATGGTGAGTAAGGAGGTAGACGTAGTCCTCTTGCTCAAGGAGAAAATAACTGGCGATGGTAACAGGATCTGGTGGCCAAATGGATAAGTAAGTCCTCTAGCACCAGGAAGAATTGAGGAGCTTCAGAGATTCGCTGCGAGATGAAGCTAGGTGGGTCACAGAAGTTATATATCTGAAACAAACTTATGAAGACATAAGAGATTTGCCCATAAAGGAGAAAACAAAAGATCACTGTTGGTGTTTGACAAAGAGGAAGGAAGAAATGGACATGCAAAGAGCAATAGACTTTATTCTCTCGTACCGTGTATTCCAAGAATGCACCAAAACGAATGAAAAATACCCTATCCTTCTCAGCTGTGACGTGAATCCAGGAATGCGAGCTGGGCTACATCACGCTGCATGATCCACAGAATACTCAACCCTTAAAGCCAAAATGAACGGTACAGTCCCATCCCGGCTTTTGCCTGGACTAGAAGTAGCAAACCGCGGAAACCCACTTTGAGGATGCCTAAGGCAGGAATCGAACCCGCCTCTTCTCAGTTTTGCCTCACGAGGCTGAGTGTACCCCGTTTCAGCCCTCAAATTAGAATTAAATTTCTTGCCAGAGCCGGGAATTTTACCCGGGCCTCTGCGGTGACAGCCAAGAATGCTAGTCACTATACTCTGTATTTCAAAAGAATGAACGTTAAGGAAATGGCGGGAGCTTGGAACAACTGAGCTGTGTTGCCAAGTTTTTATTGTTGATGTAGAACAGCTGATTCGAATAATACACAGGGCTACACTTCGGATATTATTTCGGTACTATTATGCGCAATATAATAGAAATGACGATCCTGAGTCAACACCGAGGACATTCAAATAAAGAAATACGGTATAAAATGAATAAATAACACACCGAAGCTATGCTACCTTTGCCACCGTTATTCAATAAATACGAGAAAGAGGCTAAACACTCGACAGCTATACAAATATAATACAACCTACAAACACAAAGTAATCTGATGATGAATATATCAACACTCACCATGCAATGATTATATCCTTCAAGATGAAACAAGAGTTTGGGTGACGGTCGTTGGCAATTTACAGCAGTTAATACAGAACGCAGAAATAACATCAATACCAAGCACACTCACTCACTCACTGTATCGCGACTCAGTACGGTTAATAATAGCCTCCACATACGTAATGTAAAGGTAAAGTATTTAGCACCAAGCACACAAACAAGCTGTTCTGTGGCGATATTATGGCAGTGATTTTACATTGTCGATTTTTAGGTTATTGAATGACAAGCGTTAATTTGAACACTACGGTATGCAATGAAACATTACTGGATACGTAAACATTAAGACTAAATGTACATAGCCTATTTTGTACGTCACGCATGTATTCTAAATTAGGTATATTTAAATTTGAATTGAGCAAACAAGGCTAACAATGAAAATAGTTTGATGTCGAAATGAACGATAGCCGGCCGTTACAGGTTGGCGCGCGCGGTCTCCAGCTGTATTTCCAGCATTTTCCCACGTTCTTCCTGCGGTACTATTTACAACTTATTGACTCGATGCTTAAAGTAAACGAAACGATGGCAATGAAACAAACTCCGACACAGTTAACAGGCGACTGAATGAATGACAATAAGCTGGCAACGTCTGGTATTAGTTGTCAAAATCCAGCCAATAGGAGCCCGCGGCGGTCAGCTGTTTCAAGCTCCCGCCTTTTCCTTCACGTTCATTCTTTTGAAATACAGAGTATAAGCCATGAGGCGGACTAGGTGACCTAAACGCACTGACTTACTTACCCTACTGGGTAATTTCTTTACAATGTGAATTGGAGTCTACCAACTGCTGTATCCAAGGAGAATGGCTTCATTCTTGTAGAACGACCTGCGTCTTCAACGTTTAAATGCGTGAAGCATTGACCAGCGCCAGACTATGCAGACAGTGGCTATGATGAATCGTAATGGCGATACGAAATATTGAGAAATTCGCTCATCACGCACGACGCTTCTTGTACTTATATTGAACTGTAGGAACCAGGAACGCCATTATTTACGATTTAGAAAATAAGGCAAACATTAATTAATTCTAAGAAATAATAATAGGGAGAGGCCACGGAGACTTAAAAAAAACTTTACGAGTCTTACAGTAGTCGCATATGATGTGTAACATCTGACATAGAAGAAACGTGACGTGAAATTGTTGATACACCGGTATTTTATAATATTATTGGCACAAATATTAATCTATTGTAAAAGGGAGTGTTTTACAGATTTGTAGTTTATAATACAGAACTCATTTTATTAGAGGTTTTGTAGCTTCCACCAGCACTAGCCTAAATGAAGAATACGATATGGATCAACTAGGTTAATAGACTCGACACCGCTCATAACCTTAAATTCCTTATAAATAGGCCAACTTGCGAGTAAATGGAATGTGCACAGCAGCAGAACATGAAAGGCTTGCCCAGGTCCCGGACCTCTTGATCCACAGACCAAGACGTAATTTCATATGGATTGTGTTTAAATGAGCCATATTGGTATGATAAATATCGTTTAAAACGATAGTCTGGTAGCAAAAATATCTATCGCGTCCGGGATTCGAACCCGAGATCTCTAGATTCACAGTCAAAAACGCTAACACCACGGCTATTTAGACGACGCAAATATGGAGCAAAAGATGGTGACTTATTTTCTCGTACCAATAATACTGCATTACGGAATTAAGTTTAATTTATATTTTGCTTGTTTCGATAATGTTCCTGAGTGAAATTGAGTTTACAATGCCTTATGAATAGGTCCTCTTGTGAGTAAAGAGAATGTATTCAGCAATAGTTCGTGAAGGCTTGCCCAGTTCCCGTATAAACACAACGATATATATTATATTAATGACTGCATAACCGTTATGGGGGTTAATATTTGAATAGCCTTTGTGCAGAAACATAATACCGGCATTACCGACTACTTACAATGGTTCATATTAAAGCATATCATCATTTAAATACTGATACGAAGACTTCAACCATGTGCTTTGTGTTTCAATCAGTTGACACCAGAGTTCGCATGAGCGTTTGCCGTCAGAATGAAAGTGTTGAGCAATGCGATCCAGCTGGCAGTGGTCTAACACATTTCCGTCCAATTTTTCAAAATCACTCCCACAAAAATATCCAGCAACCGAGTGGAAAGATGTTACACATCAAAAACTTGGAACTCAAGTCAGTGATGCAACATTTTAAAACATACAGGTATCTTCATTTGAGACTGTTTAACCTTTCAGCGTCCAGTCTAGTTTGGAAGCCTCTGTTTGCGAACAAGTCGCGTTATTAGCCTCCTCTGCTATACAGTACATCACTTTGAAATCATTAAACACTGAATCTAGCCATTGCCTCCTGGGTCTTCCTCTACTTCTCTTACCTACTGCCGCCGAACTCATGAACCTATTAGGTAATCTCTCCTCCCCCATTCTTTCCTCATGACCCCACCATCTGTGTGGATATATTTTATTTCTGTGTGAACTTGTATGATATTGAGGCATGCAACACAGATTACAAGTCCATGGTACGTCGCAAGTTTGCTGTTGCCAAATAAATGTAAATATAATTTAATGCGTCATTTTGCTACGGACCCTTAATTTTCTAACGGTGCATTCATTTTCTCCATAGCTCATTCCTAATCCAACTTTCTTTACACAGCCTATTGATAAACTCATTAACGTAGATTTTTAATATTTCTATTAGTCAATAGACAATTATAAAACATTTTCATAACGCGAAACGGGTGTTGCGGTAAACCAAAATTGTCCCCAGTTGATTCCAGTTTCTGGTTAAAAAAATCCATTCCCTAATATAAATATTACTTATTTTATGCAAAGTTTCAACATACAAAGCCGTCCACCTTATATGTGTTATATTGTATGTTCTGACAGGCTTTTCATTTTTTGTTCTTGGAGGACAGAGACTATCTGTGGGTGTCACTATATGTTTTGTAGAGCCATTTGTCTTGTAAATTTGGAGCTGATGGTGCTCACGTGGCGAGCGAATCATGTCATCCCTTAGTTTTCTCCTTTTTCAATTGTCCATAACAATGTATATCTTAATCACATGTAATTTATTTTACGTAGAGATCTGGCCGAGGATCGGCCGGACTGGCATCTGCTTCCCGTGAAAATGGCGCACCCAGACAAAAAGATGTCGGTTTTCTTTAATAACAGCCATGCGATAAATGGTACTTATCATGTGGGCAGCTACCTATCATCTTATTTTTCAAATTACCAAAATAAAAACTGTGACATATGTATACTCGCTCCTGCCGCCATCTTCCTCAGGTATTTTAAAAAGAAAGAAATATTTTAGAAACAAAGATTATCCTTGGATATCTTATTCAGAAGAATCCATGTCCTGGTATTTCTTTTGGCAGTTCTTAGATAACTTTTAATAAAAGCATATTTATCTCTACACAGAGACGAAGAGATGACGAGTCGAATAATGGATCGGTTAAAACAAAGCTTCTAACATTCGATACATTGTTCTCCTAACAATGGTTTTGGACATTGTCGTTGTTGCTCCAAACCAGTGTTCATAAGCTGGATTAGGAAAGTTACTAGTAAGTCATTCAAAACGCCCTCTCATAGATTAGTCCAAGGACTTCCCGTTTGGTGTTTACTGTAACTGCAATATGTATTTTAAGTTTATTAATCAAAGCACAAACTACAGCTATGTGAGCCCTCCGCGCTTGTGCAAATAACAATAACCCCTGGCACTACAGCCCGTGAAGGGCCTAGACCTACTGTACCCGATACCTAGTTTAGGCTATCGGCTACGCCAGCAGACATTAAGCCGTAGTTGAGATTTTGGGAAGAGTTAAGAAAAGATAGCGCACAGATCGAGTCAAGAGAAAGGTCAGGATGACGTAGTAGGTCTAGGATCAAGGAGGCACTGACGTCTGTAAGAAGATGGAATTATGGATAGAATTATGAAGCTTTATTAAGATATGTATGGAATATGGTATTTTAACATCTTAGAAGAGGATATATAACATGCATTATATGTGGAAATAATTTTAAGGAAGTTAGATAACCCTTAAGTTATTTTATAACGGAATAGCCGAGATGATGAGGGTTCGAGAGTATAATTGTGACGCGAGAGCATAGTGGTGGGGTGAACGCCACGTGTCTGCGCCAGGCAGATAAGGAAGAAGACAGTGCGGACACATTCAGTGGAGCTCTGTCAGCCGAGCAAGCAGGGTCGAGCTCAGTAGCGCAAGCCAAACGCATGGTGAAGGTCGCGTAGCGAACTGAAACTGTCACGGCAAAGTGTAGGCGACAGTTTCAACATCGCCGAGCAGCGAACGACAAGCAGGTCATTGATCCAGGCGGACTTGCCGAGCAAGCAAGCATAGACGGCCGGGATATGTTAGGACAGCATTGCAAGTAGTTGGAGACTTTATTACAAGCTACATTTCAACGCAGTCTGAACACAGTTTTTCTGAATAACATTACGACTATGCATTTCATAACGCATTCCAAGTAACATTGACAATTTCAAGCAAACGGAATGTTGTAAGCATATGCACTGATGAACATTAGCTCGTGCATTAATGAAATTTATTTCTTATGCAGTTTTATGAATTACCAAATATGAACACAACTACAGGGTGTTTCATAAACTTGACACTCTCATGTAAAATTTTATTTTACGAAAGTGAGACTTATCAGTTATTGGAGATTGAACTTTCGACACTCAAACTGAACATTTAATGGAACAGTGGCGTAACATAGAAGAGGAATAGGGGGTCCGCTGTTTCCATGAACTTTTTCGAGAGGATTTGGACAATATCCGCTATGGATAATCAGAAGTTCATCATGTCAGAGTAAACGCAGACAGAGACACGATGGCACCGCAGAGCGATGGATTCGATTCCTGACGAGAGGAGGTCCACCAGCTGATTCACTTGGGATTTCGAAGGCGATCGTCATTTCATGGATGGAATGATATTCACGCCGATCTTTCGAGAAATTCATTATATAGGGAAAATCGACGATCTTGGAAATTTAATAACAGCTGATTTTGAAAAGGTACTGTAAGAGTTATAACTACCTGATACGATTATTTTCATGAATACTGGGCACACATGTATATTTTTCTAATAGGAGTGATACGATTATTTAGACATGGTTTGACTTTATATGCTTCGAAATTTTGCTAGAATATGGAGTGACCATATGATATGGCAGGCATCATTATATGAAATTCTCACCATTGGTTGGCTTTATTAAGCAGATGTTTGGTCTTTTAGACATTTTTCCAGCAAGGATATTTTTCATGAATAGTTTTTTTTTGTGTAACGAGTATTTCGAACTCGTGATCTGCAATTGATTATCTAAAATTACTTCGTCAGTTCATTGCATACTAGCGAGTGTGTATTATTCATCAGTAGGAATTTTTTCCATTGGATTGTTTGGAGATGTTAAGATGTTATTCACTTTAGTGAATGAATATCGCTTTTATATGACAACTAGAAACTTGTTGATTCCTATCTGGTACATTCACTCATATAGTCTACGAGATGGGGTCTTTCGTATTTATACGATTGTATGGTGGCTACTCATCTTACCCATCGTTTAGGGCACTATCATCTTAGTCGACGGGGCGAGGTCTTTCGTATTTATACGACTGTACGGTGGTTACTCATCTTACTTGCCATTGAGGGACTCATTTTTATCATCCGAGTGTACATGAGATTGTAAGTGAATCAAACAAGGAACTACTAGTCACATATCAGTCGAAATTTTGTTAAATAAAGTAACGATAAATGTCAGCAGGGTTACGTTTAGTAATTCTTGTTTGCCAATCCAATATTTTGTTGCTATACTCTTTTGAGAGTAATTTCAGTTTAACAGCTGTTACAGCTGATGCTTTTGATGATTTTTATAATTGTGTTTGATACCTTTGAGAAGGATTTAAAGTAATTGAATCTTGTAAGATGAATCATTAATGGTCAGATTTATTTTAAGGCAGATCAGTATTGCAGATTTTGATATGAGAAATTATAGCACATTGGTGTTTTTCTGTGATGTGAATTATGAGAATTGTAAGAGAATTTATGCTATTTGAAAGCAGATCTTGAATTCCTAAGGTAAAATATTTTTCCAATTGTTTAAGAAGTTGTCTAGATGTGATCAGAGTAACTACAGTTATTGGAGATTGTGTGCGTTGATAATTTGAAGCCAGTTATATATTTTTTGTAGATCATGCAACGTGGTTAAGTGAAGTTTGTGATAGGCATTTTGTGGAAGTTGCCACGTGATAGTAGCAAGGTTGCTAATGTATTTTGAAGCAGACATGAGGTCGTCGTACCCAGTCTAGCGTAATTGTTGAGATTCATGCTGTATGTGCTGAATATTTGTGGAGTTTTTGTGGAATAATTGTTGTATTCAAATGTGATATTTGAAGAACTGAGGGAATATAATGTCGTTGTGGATAGTTAGATCCAACGTGATGCCGTGAAGGCAATAATATTTTTTGGCATGATAAATTAAATACGAGATATAACTTGGAAGTAATAAACTGTAAGACAACGTTCTATAACCCATATTAAACAATTTGTTAGGAAATTAAACAAATTAATAAAGTTGATAATACAAGATTTTCTGAGAATAATAATTAATGAAATAATAATCTGAAAATTAAGCATATTAATTATCTGACCTAATGAAATAAAAATCAGAATGACTAGATGAAATAATGAAAATCTAAATAACCAGAAGAATAAAATTTAAATAATTTGATAAATTAAATTTTGGAATAAATCGATGAATTAAATAGATGGATGAATTAAAGATTGAATAAATAAACTGATTGAAATAAATTAATAGACGATTGTAATGATGATGAATAACTGAATTAGAAGGTGATAATTAATTAAAGAAGCTGATGATTAATGAATTTATATGGATTTAGATAAATTTAATTGAGATATAATTTGAGGAATTGCAACTTGAATTGAGGATTTAAATGATGTAATGGTGATGAATTAATGATTCTGACAGGAATATGTAGAATTTTGAGATGAGAATTAATGTGAGGAATGTTTAATTTTGATGATGATGATAACGATGACCAATGAGCCGTGAATTTTCTGTAATTCACGAACAAGCGATTTGTAATGACAATGTAAATAGTGTAAATTAATTATTCGATATTTAGGAGCATTTGACTAACATGTTCAACATTTAAATTATGCCATGCAAGCCATAAAATACTTGATATTTAAAATATGTGATTATAATATGTGTATGTTTAGACAGATTAATAACTTTTTCAAATCCACATTGATGATGTTAAATTAAAGAGAAATTAGGTCTCAGGTTTCACAAATGTCAGTGACGAAAGACATAGTGCTACAGTGATCCTGAGAAACCAAGAGAACTTTAGAGATTTTTCTGTTCTATGTGGATGAAATAATTTTGATTAGAAAAGAGATGGTTCGATTTTTGGACAATGACAATTTAACGTTGGCATTCGACCATACTCTCAGGTAGGAGGTATATTTAAAATGTCTGTCTGACTATCAAAGTGAAATAAATTTGTTTTTATCTTAGTTGTGATCTGATGATGGTGTGATTTTCCTTTTTATTTCCTTGTCTTGAGTAAGGCTTAACCGGAAAGGAAGTGGTTTGCTAGGAGTTCAGTTGATGGCGCCCATTTATATTTGCATTATTTCTATTAAACTTAAGCCCGTAACGACCCTAGAGATACTTTGTCTCGTGTTACCCACTGCTTTTTCGATAACTCAGCTGAATTTCCGACACATTCCTTATTTGACTAGAGGTTCATTTAACTCCGCTCTGACCTGGAACTCCAGGAATGCGACGTTATAGCAGATGGGTCATCGCATCCCCAGGACGAACGGGTACACTACCAAGCGACCGCTGCCCAGCCATTTGGCCTGGGGTAACGCGTGGTAGGGGCAACGGGTCCCCTCAGCCTTTAATCTTGTTTTTTTTACCGGGGCGCTTCCTTACTATCAGAAGCTACTCAATTGTCCTCACGAGGCTGAGTGCACCCCGAACCTGGGGCCGGCTTGTGCAAATAACAGAGGTAAAATAATGATATTAATATGAAACAATCCCAATAGCTGCGTCATCAATTCAAAGTGCAATTCAGGGTCTTGTTCACTTGTTTCAGAAACGTCCTCTTGGTTCTGTCCAGCTCGTATTTCCTAGTTGTACAGGGATGATAGGCGGTTTTGGAAGGATCGTTTGACTATATTGAATGTTTGGAATGTGGATAATACCTTTGAAACCGGTAGAACGGGAAAGGGCTCGTAGTTTGAATAGTGATGACCATTTCACTCTAGCAATACCATGCTATGTTTCAAACTACGGGCTACCAACGAGGGTTTTTTGTGACCACTATAATAAATTCCTTTTGTGTGATTTGCATTATCCTTTAATCAACATATCTTGTTGAAAATCAACCATAAATGGCAAAAATATAACTTAATTAACAACAGTTGCAAACAAAATTAAAAAATCATGAAAAAAGGAGTTCAGAAAGTCAATTATTCACTGATCAAAATCTTTGCCCTCCTTAACTCTCGTGGAACATACGAATGTTCCTTTCCGCATTTTCTTGCAACCAGAACTTTTGCCCTTTACCACAGTGCACAGTATAACGAGGCACACGAACTACCAACGGTGGGGGGGGTTCTGTGTCCACCAAAAGAAAATCGTTAATATCATAACAAGAATTAAAATTTAAAACAAGTAAATGTTTGGTTAGATAACCTGATTTAAAATGACAATAACGTTGTGTACAGTAAGCACAAAAAAGGGATACCATGAATAAACAGTAATAAATGGACCATGGCTTCGTGGAGAGCCAAATGGCATTTGAGAGAACATGTGTGCAGCTACTCGCCAGTGTGCAGTAACATGTGCTTTTTCAACGACGTCCGTTTGGTAAACCCTATACTACAGATTTGACATGAATGAGGCTTTACACCACTATGGATTAACATGTGGGATTTCAAGTGACCCTTTTGGGTAAAAACACCACCACAGGTTTGACATAAATGTGCCTTTTTGTCACTATGGATTAACATGTGCGTCTTCAAGTTTCCCTTTTCAACGAATGCTGCTCCACATGTATCACATAAGAAAGGCCTTAAGCCACTATGGATTGACATGTGAGCATTCAACTGGTCCTTTCTAGTGAAATCCGCTTCACAAATGCTACAGGAGAAAGGCTTTTTGGTGCCATGAAGTAATAGGTGTCTTGTCAATGTTTCCTTTCTACTAAATGCTGCTCCACACGTATCACATGAATGTATCTTCTGGCCATTATGGACTATCATATGCCTTTTCAAATATATGCTTACTGAAAATGCTGCGTCACAGATATTACATAGATATGGCTTCATTCCACTATGGGTCAAGGCGTGTCTTTTTAAGTCGTCTTTTCTCGAAAATGTAGCGTTACATTGGTGACATAAGAATGGCTTCTGACCACTATGACTCAACATATGCTTATTCAAAGAACCCCGTGTAGTAAATGACACTCCACATGTGTCACAAGTATGAGACTTCTCAGGACAGGTGGCTTTATGTCGGTTTACAGGCAAGGCAGCATTCTTTCTTTGTACAGTGCTAGTGTATTGTGCACCAGTATTGCCTAATGTGTAAAGCTGACCAGTAAGCTGCGATATCTCTGGACAAATGAGGCTGGAAAAATACAAGGGTTTCATTGTCAAGGGAGATGGAATGTTTTATTCAAGATCTAACTTGGGAAACATCATGTGTTCCAAATTTCCGAAATAATATATAATTATAGGAGAACATAGCTCTCCTTAGAGCGGTCGTATAAGAAATGAAAATTGTTCCACAGAGAGGGTTTGAATTCGAATCTCCCACTGTCTGGACAGGTGTAACAATGTGGTCATGCTCCGAATGCGGAAAATTTTCGAATCTTGGATGGAAAAGTTGCTGTTGTGGTGACCACACACAAAGCCACCTATGTGCCAAATTTTTAAACTGACTATACTTTAAAACATGGAAGTGAATATGGGGCATAGCTCTCTTGAATGCGGTCATTACATCAATTCGCAGACTAGCAAACTGCTCCTATGTATTTCCAACATACCTTACAAGTTGAGTGATATTGCATCAATTTTGGGAAATAATAAATGACAGATGTGTAAGAGAACTGATGATACAACAAAACCTTACTTACACCCTACAGTTTATCTTACTTGTACATAAAAAAGAATATCAATAACTTACTCATTTAAATGATTTTCAGTTGGATCATGGTCTCCATCCTGAGGTTCTTCCTTCATATCCTAAGGAATATTAAAAACGTTTTATTTCACTTACAATCATCCGACACCTTCACATAATACTGTAGTTAATTTTATCAAATGTGGTAGGGATAGGGTTAATAGACCCTAAGTAGCACAGTAGAGGGGAACTACATTACATTCAGAAGTTTCACTCATAGTAGTGATCCTCAAAACATACATGCCTGCAGTTTGAGACTATGGCAGGGGTTCACTATACTAGGTTTAACAGAGATCGGGTCATTCCTTGACAAGTCGAAGTAATGCATACCCAAGGAAATGACAAGCACGTTCCCTTCAATTTAGGAAAATTAAGATTCAAGGAAGTGGCCAACTCTGCCAAGATTCACAGAGAACAGATCATTATGTGATGAATAAGAGGAATTCATCCCTATAGAACGAATTTGCGGGCATCTGAGAAGGAGGCAATATATAGGATGTAACTTAGTATGTGGGGAAGCTCCGGGGATTTGATTCAGAGTCTTTTCTGCATTAGCATTTATTAGAAGTATGAGAGTTGTTTAATTGATTTATTGATTCGACTGATTGAAAGATTTTACTGGATTTGACGGACAAGGATATCATGAAACCACGAATGTTATATTTTGAGATGATTGTCGAATGATAGTGTACATAAATTTTCGAAAGGACTATTTAATTATTAGCCTTCGTTGAATATGGGCAAGTTTAGAAAGTGTGTAAATAAGAAGGTGCATTTATTTAAAGGATGTATTATGAACCTAGAAAAATTCTTTGATTGCATGACTAGCTAATGATTTTGAATGTTGAATGTTGATAAATTGGAATAGGTCGCTCAGGTATAAGTGTTGTGATTTTATAGTAAGTACTATGATCAATTCCTGAGGTGGCAGAATGAACTTAAAGGTTTATTTTGATATGAATACTTACATCCTAACTTAAACTTTTGTTATACCATCAATATCGAAGGAAGGATAATTTGCAAACCAGGTGAAATAAATGTTGATTTTGCTTCTTTTGTCTTATACTTGGTCTCTGTGATGTTTCTAGTAGTTTCTCTTGTTAGTGTTTGGCTTCACCAGAAGTGCATATTTTTCTTTCTTTTCTAAATATAGTTTGATGTTGCCCATTTTACCCTACCCTGTTACGACCCTGGAGATATTTTGTTTCCTGGCCCTCTAGCTATTTGTTATATTTTTCCAACCTAGACTTCAAGCACTCTCGTATTAATTGTTATTCACTTACTCTTTCTGGGATAATATGCAATATAATTTTAGCCAGGTCATCACATATCTTTACCAGAAGCGGGTACAGTATCTCCACTTGTAAAACCTTCTTCTTCCATTCTTCAGTTATAATAATTCCTTTGGCATTTGTCCAACGAAACTCTTTGGCACTAGCCATCTTATCCTTTGGTTGCACAGTAAAGCAACACCAGTCTTCTGATCAACACTTCTATATTCCTCTAAACATCTTTAAGCCAATATTCCAAGTGTACATTCTGATGATCTGAAAGTCCTGCTTTAACCCCTGTCAATATCTCACACTTCTGAGTGTATCCTACTCAATACCGTGCTGACAATGTCCTTCTTTATCTGGCACGACAGCCTGGTGTGAGCTTAGGCCTTCCCAACCACAGATTACCATCAATCTCGATCTTGGACAGCTGCTCTCCAGGGTCGTACGTTCATTGTTTGCAAGTCCACCTGAACTTCATCTTTCCATCGATTCCTTGGTCTACCAGGGCGTCGTCTTCTTTTTATTCCGGCTTTATATATAATCTTTGGTGTTCTTTTGTCTTCCATCATTTCAATGTGGCCCATCCATCGTAGCCTTTGTGGTTTTATATATCGAACAATGTCTACGCTTTCGAGGATTTCATCTATTTCCCTATTAGTTCATATCCTCCATTCTCCTCTATCCAATACAGCACCACAAATTCTCCGTATTATTTTCCTCTCAAACACCCTAAGTTTATTGCAATCCTGAACTGACATAATCCATGTTTCTGAGCCATAAGTTAACACTGGTCTGATCAAGGACTTGTAAATTTTGAGTTTTGTTTTATGCGACAAAACTTGCTGACAATAGGTTTCTATAAACAAACCTCTATTCCCAAAGTTGTCTACATTGTCAGTCCAATAAAATACATATTAGCAGGTATTCAGCAGTAACCAGATATAAAAACATGAAGAAATGAAGTTCATTTCCAGACTTATTCCAGAATTAGAACATTTATGACAAGAGAGCAGCATGACTAATCACCTGAAAGTCAAATTCCTCCTTGACTGCATCCACATTTCCCTCATCAAACTCATCACTTGGCTCAGCTTTCATCACCAGATTATTTGCATCTTGCTCCTGAGAAACGACAAGCATATAAAGACTCAGTCTTGAAACACGAACAGGTTATCAGCAACTTGATCTTCATAACTCAATAATAATACAGTATTAACACAGTAATAATAATGGTCCCAGGAATCAACCCGGGCGAATGGGAATGAAATGCGTCATTGCTAGATATCTGCAACATTAATTTATTGGATTCAGCAAGAGAATCCAACTAGCCTCCTTCACTCCAACTCCAGCCCGTAACCTCCAAGACATGCCCCTGTTAAGCCGAACAATGCAGTGGAAGGTTGTGTAACCAATTCTAGTGGCGAGCTGGGTCGATGAACCGATCAGCGCTGAGGGTTCCAAGACTCACAACCTTGGCAGTACCTTTGTCAGTGTGAAACATCACTGGCCCAGTCAACAGTCTTTCAACTGTTAAAAGGATGGAGAAAAGTTCAGCAAATGCTACTACCCCAGGTGGTAACCAATCCTCCGTCGCTTCGGCATGTAGGCTACGGAATCTGGAGATATTGTACCGAAATGCTTGGAGGTATCGGAGATTCCTAAACACAAGATCAACCACAAACAGTTCCTTCTTTGCAGCAATGTGAACTCGCTCTTAAAACTTGGCAAACTGAAACAGCCCGATGACATCCTTTCACCATCAAATCCTAACAGGAGCAATTCAGGTAACAAGATTTACGGAAGAACATGACTTTGAATCTCAGGGTTACAGGATCCTTAAAGGTAAGCCTGGCAAGCACTTATTGACAATCATTCTCCACCTTGGTACTGGATCCTAGATTCCATCACAGACTCTTCCGCTTCCAACATCCGAGTCTCAACCCTCACCTTTCGAAGTATGAACAAAATCAACACTATCGTAAATGTGCATGCCCCAGTCAACGAGCTAAACAAGACCGACCCGATGGAACAGGTGAATTCTGAGAGGAACTGGAAGACATTATCTGTAGGATTTCAGAGAAGCATACGGTCACCCTGCTTGGAGATTTTAATGCACACATCGGTAAGCAGAGAAAATTCCACAACAACGTTGGAAAGTATATTGCTCCTCGGAGAACAAATCAAATGGATTAAGACTCATAGAACTCGGCAAGGCAACCAGTCTCATTTTTAAATCAACTGTCTTCAAACATCTGCCCAGAAAACAGAAAACTTGAACGTCCCCAAACTGCAACCTTAGCGAGTGCCAGATAGATCATGTCGCTATCGCAAACAAAGCACAACAGGAGATGCCGAACGTCAGAGTTCTGAGAAGTGCAAATCTTCACTCAGATCACTATCTTACAGATCAAGCTAATGCTAGGTAAAGTCCAGTGGGGAAAAATCCACAGGTTTGACACAGAGTAGCTCAGATCCAGCAAGGAGTTCACCCAGAAGCAGAAGTCCCAAGACAATTGAGAGCAACTGCAAGAAGCATTAGTTAAGACAGCTCACAATAACAGAACCTAAGAAACATGGTTGACTTGCGAATCAGATGTGGCTTTGAGGCAAAGCCAGCTTGTGTAGCAGAAATGGAACTCCCAGAAAAGCTAAGACAACCTGAAGAAATTCCTAGACCTGAGAAAACACTCTGCCAAAACTCCAAAACTATCCGCAGGGTAAAGCGGGTTTTCGTCAAGAGCCAGTTCGTACAGATTGAGGATGACTTCAAGAAGAACAATATCAGAGACTTCTACAGGGTCTTTCACTCATGGTGGGTGTGGTCACACGGCCGGCGCAGCATTGCAGGTAGAAGGTCACATGGCAACAAGGAGCTGAGGCAGTTGCGAGACAGGATTTGACGAGTAAAGTTGACTCCGTTATTTCTATTATAGCCTATTTTAAGTTATAAGTGTTATACGTTTATAACTTGTGTACGTGGTTTTTGTTTAATTGTGTTTCAAAATTTTATAACGTGTTATTGCTAAGTGTTCAAGCCTATTGCTTCAATTTTTATTTATGGGGAAAATTGAAAAATAAGGATTATGGTCCAAACCCTCACACTCTAGATGAACTCAAACTAAATAGCACGAGAGAAATTGAGGCTATCTCGGTGGATGAACTAATGAGTGTGAATGGAAATTTCCTTAGAAGATGCCAGATGCAGGTGAAGGACATTTTCAACATCTTCTGTGTTAAGTTGATTAATGATTTTACTTTGATCTATTCCGTGCTAGTTATTTACATGTGATTCGAATGGACGCTCTCTCGACTCCAAGCTCAACAAGTTGCCATGCGCTCCTCCGACCCTCCATGCGCTTCACTTTAAATGAAAGACCCTGTTTAAGACCTTCAAACGAAATCTCTGCAAGTAAAATCCCCCAAGTCTACAGTTCAAAGGACCAGATCGTCAAGTTGCTAACAATAACATGGACAGCAGTAATACTCTGATCAATTATTTCGAATTAATCCTCTATTTTATTATATTTTCCATTTATTCCACCTTGTCAATACAGTAGAAATCCAAATATCCGAATCGCTTTCAGAAAAATAAATTAAGACTGAAACGTACTGCGATTCACTGTCAAGCGGATGCGCGACTTGGCTGCCCGAAAACGGATCAAGACAGTCAAACAGCTCACTTTGACCGAGATGTTCAGCAAACAATGACTTTCAATTACTACTATTGTACAGCACTTGTACGCTATATGACATGTAACACTGTTGCCTTTTCATTTAATTACATAATTAAAAATGCATACATTGCCGAAATAAGCTCTTTTCTTTAACCCTTTATAGGGCAAAACTATTTGTGTGTTTCTACATTTTAATTATTATAATTATAAATAATGTTATTTTTGGTTTCTCTAATTTTAATGTTTATATATTTATTTTGATATTTAATTGAATTAATTCGTTTACTAATTTTGAATTGATTTTTACAATCGCTTTCATGATTTGTTTTATAGTTATGTTTATAATTTTAATTTTTATGATTTTCATTTCTATATTTATATTTTATTTTTACACTTGAATTGTTAATGTTTCTAATTTTTAAAAAATTATATCCAACACATTACGTCAAGTAGAAACGTATATAATATTTGATGATTTGATGAAAAATCTCCGAAATTTGGCTTAAAGATTCAACTATCGGCATCTTTGAAAGCATAAACTGTCTTTATTGATCCGTTACTGCGTTATTAACCGACCGATGAGATACGAGTTGTTTTATAGTCTGCCATCTGTAGGTTTATATTTGAAGCGCAACCTGTTCTGGAGTAAATAAAACGCGCCCGCTGTGGAGTTTGTGCTCTGGCTCTACGGAACTCGACTGCAGTTATTGTTATGTCGAGAGAATAGTGTTGACAAAAGAAGAAGTGAGGGTCGAATACATAAATTGTACTACCGTTTGGTCTGTTTAAAGATTCTGTTGTCTAATTATGAATATATCTACCGGATTTGGAAACTATTGAGCAGACATGACGAGATTATCGCTATTGAGGCCACAACTTAAAAGGACAGGAAAATGGAATTGTTATTAAAATGTAATATCATCGTTAACATCCAGAACGTCGTATTCAAAGCTAAGTGTCATATTTTATCTTGAAGCCTATTATCAAAGAGTGAAGTGTAATATGCAGTTAAGCAAATAGCGTCATGTTCTCCCATGTCCCTAGTTCCTGCGGTATTTAAGTTAGATTGGAGATTGTAATTGTTTTTGGTTATACTTGCTTGTTTATTGTCCTCCCCTTTATATAAATAGCGTGGAGAGGAAACGCGTTGTTGTTTGGGTTTTTATTTATTTTAGGTTTATTGCCGTTGTTGTTGTTGATTTGTTTGTTTGGTGTTATTGTTCTGTCCGTATTTTTCTCCTTGTCCGCCATGAAACGTGATTGTAGTTTGGGAGGTATTTCTTACTAACGTCTACTCCTTGTAATAGTATGGGATGTTACAAGGTTTTTGAGGGGTTAGTAATTTTAAGTTCGCGTATTTTGGGCCTCCACGTGGAGGGTGTGTGTTTGTGCTTCAGATGACTTTTTGTCCTTGTCTGATAGTCGGAACACTCATCAATATGTTATTTGTTTATGTATTAAGGGTTATTGTGTTTCTTTTTAGATGTCAGTCATTTGTGCAACCTTAAGGATAACCGACTAGGTTTTCTTATTTTCCTTAAGGACTGGGCTGACATATTCATTGGTTTGTGTCGAAAGGCTTTTCATGGTATAATCACGTTTCTAGACATGTGTTTAAGAGTGGGTTAACGTCTTGCTTCAGTGGGAGCTTGACCAAAAGTTGAGGGTAATTTATGGGTTTTTTGTTTGTTGCTTTCGGTCGGGAAACAACGTGCGTACTCTTTACGTTTATTAAATGAGGTGTATCGATTATTCTTGCGGTTTGTGATATTTGTATTTGTGGCAAGTACCGGAGGACTGTCATTGATGCTCATTTTACTTTCGGCAAGATGATTGAATCTCATACTTTCGTCCGAGAAGATTTATGCAGAGAGTATATCAAGTCAGTTGCTGTTTTGTTTTGAGGGGTTGTAAATTGTTTCTCTTAAGGGCTGTGTATGTTTTTCTTTCTTTTATTTATGGTCGTCGTCGTATTATACTGTAGTAAGTGGATGATGTTTTGACCGATAGTTATCTGTTTACTGTAGTACTTGTTTGTGAGACATATTTTAGTTCATTTAAGGGGTTTTGTTCCTGGTTGGTACGACTTCATATGCGTTTTAGAATATCTCTTCTGGTTACTTTCTGTAATCAGCCTGTGATGGGACGAACGTATTATTTCTTATTTATTTTCATTAGCTTTCCCATTGAAGTCACAAATGGTAATTTCGCTACGATCTCCAATCTAACTAGGGTTAGGCTTCTCTGCTCTTCCTTTTGATAGTCTTTTCATTGTATGTGTTTTATTTTAATGTTTACCTCTTGTTAATTTGTATACTTTTATTTACATCATCCCTCATTACCATTTCATGCGCTACTCACGTCCCCTTTGATATGTCTTTTATGTGATTAAAATTTTGTCTACAACCTTTACTCGAGGAGTGTAGTAGTTTTTTTTTTGTAATCGATTCTCCATCTAGTTCTTAATGTGCGAGTCAACTCGACTTAGGTCTCTATGGTCCACGTCCTCAACAGCCTTTTCATTTATTGCGAGGCTTCAGAATCCAACTTTACGTTCGAAAACAAGACGCCCGTCTCAAGTCAATCGATAAACTAACGGTGATAATAACCAATACTTGAGAACTTAGGAAGTTCCACGTGACATCCTTATTTCGGAAAAATCCAATTATCCGAATTTTTGATTATTCAAATGGATAACTAAGAAAAACTTATGTTAATTATACACCAAATCAATACTAAAAAACACACTGAAATGTCTACATATTTTAGACTATTTGAAGTGTACATGTTTCGAAACAACAATGGTTTCTTCTTCAACACAATTAAGAGAAATGGAGTTCGGTCCCAATTGATTCGGATAATTGGAGTTCTATTGTACTAGTATTACAAGTCACAAAAGCATAAACAATTGTTTCGTATGCATATGGAACCCTCTTCAGCACAACACAAAAAGTAAATAAAACATCAAATATGGTACTGCAAGCAGGACAAGATCATTTTAGAATTAGTTGAATAAAACTAAAACTGTTGTGGGATGAAAATAACACTTCGTAAATTAGCATATCTTCCAGTGGGGAAACTTTTTGGCCTTTGAGCCATGTTTAACATCTCTCTTTTCTTTATTTTCTTTGGCGGCCGTCCCGGTAGACTCAGACGCCATGTGAGATACTTTCTGTCCGGACGTGCCTTGAGGCTCTCCGCCTTATTTAAAATGTAATGTTTTCCTTTTTATTTAACATTGTTATTATGCCGAAGCCTTCCATTTACTCATGTAAATAATACATCTAACCTTGTGTCCACTATGCTCATTTCCTATATTTAACCTTTCTTTTTGATCTTCGTCGTGTGCTTGGATTTGCTGTGGAACCAATCGTAATGGCGGTCTCCCGTTGTTTGTGGACGTTGGCGTTTCGACCATTCTCCCAACACGAGGCATGACACCATATATTTTAGCCCTTATGTATTCCCTTCATTCCATGCTTCGTGCAACTGAATCACGGCGGTAACTTTAAGTAGGCCTTACCGTATTCAGCTCGAACTCGGAACGTAAGTTGGGGACCATATAGGTTTAGCATGTTTTGCTAGACTACCTACAAGCACGAGTTGCTTTGTGTTTTATTACTGCATCGACGGCTGGCATTTTGTGTGTTTGATTGCGTGCATGTATCATGATATATTTCACGGACACTTGATGTCATTTGTTTCTCCTTGTAGTATCTTTGGTTTTTGCATTTTCTTTTCTCTGGGGACTGCCAGGTCGATCGCATCCCCATTGCTCGCCACAGCCTCTGCGATACGCACACAGCCTCTTGTTTTATCTTTGCTATGCTTGTTATTTGTGGTCGTCATGACAACCATCCATCTCTAGGCTGAGAAGTGATTGTTGTTGACCAGCGACCGGCTCGATTGCCTCTTGATCTTTTACTTCCTCCCTTTTTACATCGTTTTCGCGGAAGTGAGCACAGGTATGAATTTAATTTGTTAACGTTATTTACTATCGTAAGTTATTTATTGTTATTTATATTTATCTTCCCCGTTTGAAAGTGACTTTATTTGACCCCTAGGTGAAGGGTATTCTTTTTTGTGTGTGTTATTCTGGCCGGGTTTTTTTTGTGTGTTCGATTTCACTATAATTAAATTTCCATTTCTTTATCCATGTGTCTTATTTAGTAGTGTTTGACGATCGGGCTGCTCTCTCTCTCTCTTCAACCCTAGGCCTAACTTATTCTAGCTTTCTAGCACCAGGAGGGTATTCCTACCACTCGTCGTGGGACCACCTTCACGGAGTCTGGAGTCGCTCGGCACATCTGGCCTGCAAGTACGGGCCCAGCACAGGTCAGAAATTAACATCCATTTCCACTGCGTACTCCTTTCTTTTCTAGTTGGTTCCAGTGATGCAGCTAGGAGGCACGCCAAGAATATGTTTATTTTAGGAGGGCGGTGCAGATGGTAGCAGAGCGTGGTTAAGTCTCCTGGTCGCTTAGCCATATCCATTGGATTTTAATATTTCGCTGCATATTTTTCAATGTTGTTTTTATTCTGTTTCATGTTCCTTATTGCATACTATGCAAACAAATATTAAGAGTCAATGTGAACTTCCAAGGAGTATGGACCATAAAAATAACAAACTGTAAGGAGAGTGCAATGAGTTGGACCCTATCAACGAACCCCAGCATTGGTAATGTACTAACCAACCCTACTTCTTGTTTCGTACTCATTTCAGGCGCAGGACGGAGGCAAGACATTTGTAGTTATTGTTTTGAATTGTAGCTAGCAGTACTTCTGTAGTTTAGCCATGTATTCTCTCCCAGGTTGTAACGTGAAGAAGGAGCTCATCCAGTCTGACGATGATCTGCTATCGTTTGAAAGTGTCTGTGGGAAAGACACTAATCCATTGACTAAGGTGAAAGGCCATCGCAAGGGAGGCGTAGCCAATATAGTGTCCAAGTGGGGAATTTCATTTTCTGGTGAACTGGGAGTTTCGTCTGTATTTGAGTTCTTAGACAGGGTCAGTGAACTCTGCCATTGTTATGACCTCGAACCAGACGACATTGTTGTCTGCCTACCGTTATTGTTGAGTGGCTTAGCTTTAAAATGGTATCGACTTACCAACAGATCTTTCATCTCGTGGGTTGATTTCTGTAAGTCAATAAAGGAGCGGTTTACGACTTATGATTTTGAACATGACTTGAAGGCTGAAATTCATCGCCGTACCCAGGGTTTGGAAGAGCCTGTAGACGATTTTGTTACTGGGCTAATGACTTTAATAAGTAGGTTGTCGCAGCCCCTTCCCCTTATTGAAACTGTTGATATTGTGTATAGAAATCTAGCACCTGAGTACAAGTCTTTCATACGCCGGTCCAGTGTGTATAGTGTGGCTGACATTGTTGATCAAGGACGTGAATGCGAGTTCAATCGGCGCCTGCGCAAGTCATATGTACCCCCACCCCTCCCCTCTGACAGTTTGTTTCCAGAGACTGCATGCGCAGAATCCCAGATTCAGAGGACTGCGCACCCATCTTCAATATCTCGTCAGGAGGACCGGGCAGTTAACCGTCCCCACTCGCATATTGTCGGGAGTATTCCCAATGCTACTTCTGCGAATCCCGCTCCTCAGGATCAACAGTTACCTCGAAACCCGAACATGTATAACCGTATAAAATGTTGGAATTGTGATCGTTTGGGGCATCATTTTAATTCCTGCCGTGCGCCCTCTCGTGTGTTTTGTCACGCATGTGGTCTTCGTGACGTGACGCACATAGCCTGTCCTAGATGTGCTTCGCGTCAGGGAAACGAGCATGGGTCCCCGGTTTAGACCCGCCGGAGTGGCCATGCAATGAAGTTCGCCGGGAAATGAACATTTCCACGACTGGAAACTTCTGTCCTTGGGTCCCTGTAAGTGTTAAGAAATTGTCGATACCCGCTTTACTGGATTCTGGTGCTTCACGTTCATTTATTCAGCGCTCCATCGCGGAACAGCTTCCTGTTACTCAGATTTGTCCACAAGATGGGGGTTTGAAATTTTATTCTGCGGTGAAGTCATCTATTTCAGTTTCTAGCGTTGTAACATGTCATATTAAGATATGTGGTTATTCTTGGGATTGGAACTTCCATGTGGTGGATGACTTATCTACGCCTATGATCTTAGGTTCTGATTTTATGCACAAAGCAGGGTTGAGGCTTGATTTTTCGGATCATTCCTTCAGTTTTTTGTTTAAATCCAAGGAGCGGTTTCATTTTAATACTTGTGAAGCGAGTGTTCCTTGTAATTTTTCTGGTATCTCTGCTGTTCTAATCCCTCCTACTTTATTCACGAGTCAACGTGACGCTTTATCTGATTTGGTGAATGAATTTCCTGATGTTCTCACGTCGGAACTGGGTTCCGCTATCGGCTACGAGTGTCATATTGATTTAACTGATGAGGTTCCAGTTAGGTCGGCGCCATTTTCTTGCTCTCCACCCAAACTCATTGCCATGAGAGAATATATTCATGATCTTAAGGCACGCGGTGTTGTGAGCCCTTCTAAGTCTTCTTATGGTAGTCCAGCATTCCTGGTGCCTAAGAAAGAGGGTACTTTTCGTTTAGTAGTTGATTATCGTCGACTCAATTCTAAGGTGGTGTTCGACAACTTTCCCCTTCCAACTCTGGAGAGCGCTTTTCAGCATTTTCACGGGGCGAAGTACTATTCCGTCCTAGATTTGAACTGTGCATATTATCAAATTCCTCTCGATCCCGAGAGCCGTAAGGTAACTGCGTTCTCCACTCCGTTCGGCCTTTTTGAGTTCAATAAGTTACCCATGGGCATTTCTATCGGCGGACAAGTATTGAGTAGGGTTTTGGATGAGTTATTTGGAGATTTAAAGTATTCATCTGTGTTTAACTATCTTGATGACCTCGTGATTTACAGTCAGTCTTTTGAGGATCACCTGATCCATTTACGTGAAGTCCTATGTCGTCTTCGCAGAGCCGGACTCACTGTTAACCCGGACAAAATCTCTTTGGCTTCGAAGCAAATCAAATTTTTAGGTCACATTCTTTCGGATGTGGGCATAGAAGTGAACCCTGAGCGTGTCCAATGTATCCAAGAGTTCCCTACTCCCACGAATGTGAAAGCAGTCCGACGTTTTTTGGGAATGGCGGGCTTTTACAGTAGGTTCATTAAGGGCTTTTCGGACATTTCAGCGCCCCTGAATTATTTGAAGAAGAAGAATGTACGATTCGTGTGGGGCCCCGACCAGTGTCTCGCCTTTGAGAAATTGAAAGAATGTCTTTCTTCTGCTCCCGTCCTTCGAACTCCGGATTTTGGGAAAGATTTTATGTTACATTGTGATGCGAGTGATGTCGCAGTTTCTTGTGTCCTTAGTCAGCAGGTGAATGGTAATTTGGCACCCATCGCTTTTGCCAGTCGGATGCTTAATGATTGCGAACGCCGGTATTCCACTTTCGAGAAAGAAAGTCTGGCTGTCGTATTCGGCTGTGAACGTTTCAGATCTTTTCTAAAACATCGGCATTTCATAGTGTATACCGACAATGAAGCTCTGTCCTGGATGCGCTCGCATGTCAAAAAATTGGGACGTATAAATCGTTGGATTCTTCGTCTATCCTCTTTCAGCTTTGACATCATTCACGTCAGAGGCAGTGAAAATGTTGTAGCGGATTGTTTGTCACGCATGTTTGAGGAACCTCCTCCCATTGTTGAGATCCCCGAGCCAGTGAATCTTCTCCAACACATTCCATGGTCTTTTACTGACATCCGTACGTACCAAGCAGATGACCCATTTTGTGTCACATTGCGTGAAAAAATTCTCGGGAAAGATCCTGGTGTATCTGAGTTTTCATTGCGCAATGATGTTATAGTGCATACAGCTCCTCGATCTTCGAAATGTAGGATTTTCGTGCCAGAGAATATACGTAGTATGCTCTTGGCGTATTTCCATGAATCCTGTTTTGGATTACATTTAGGTATGACGAAGACTTTCCATAAAATCTCTCAGGAATTCTTCTGGCCTCATTTGAAAGCGGATGCTTTTGCTTTCGTCCGAAAATGTGTTACGTGTCAACGTTCTAAGCCAGCAAAGAATTCTCGCATTGGACTTCACCACGCTGACACGATGTCATATCCTAATGAGCGCCTGTTTATTGATTATTTTGGTCCCCTAGTTAGGTCATCTTCTGGTCATAAAGCTATACTTACTGTCGTTGATGGATTTTCAAAATTTGTATGGTTATTTCCTGTCAGGGAAATCACGACACGTACCACTGTTAGGCTTTTGACCAATCATATTTTTGGTGTTTTTGGTCCTCCAAAGTTTTTAGTGTCCGATAACGCGAGCGTTTTCCGGTCCAAGTCTTTTAGATCAATGTGTTTTTCTTGGGGAATTGATCATGTCTTTTTGGCACCCTACCACCCTCAGCCAAATCACGTTGAAAGGTTTCATCGTAACTTGAAGGCTTGCTTGAGTGCGTTCCACAACGCAGATCAGTCACGTTGGGACGCAAATCTTCAGTTTTTCTCCTTAGGATTTAACACTGCTCTTCATGAATCGACGAATTCTACCCCTTCGGAATTGTTTTTAGGAAGGCGTATTGTTGATCCACTTCAGCTTCAGTGGAAAATAGATTATCTGGCTGCGCCATCCCGCCGTACCTCAGTCAAAGAAAAATGGGAAGTTGCTGTAGGGCATCTGAAAAGGGCACGAGATCGCGTGGCGTCTCGCTATAACAAGGGTAGGCAACCTGTTTGTTTTCAGGTGAATGACGACGTGCTAGTGCGCCTGCACCCACAGAGTTCGGCCAAGAATAAGGAGTCAGCTAAGTTAATGCTTCGCTGGAGCACGCCCAAAACTATAACTAGATTTTTAACACCTGTCACTGTTGAATTGATCTCCAAGGAGAATCCCACCGACGTATCCAGAGCTCACATATCTCAATTGAAACCGTTTATTGTGTAACCTTCTTATTTTCTGTGATTAATGTTGTCCTTTTTCTGCGTAGGTGAGCCAATCATAATTTGCTTATGTTATCCAAGGAAGCTAGTATTCATATGGCGTCTCCTTGACCTGCCTATTATTGAACCAATTTTGACCGAGGCAGAGTCAAGTACAAATTTACGAGCTCAAGAAAGAAAATAATACAAGAAGAAATAGGCCTACATACTCTGTGTAACTTAATATTTATTGTAAAATTATGTATTTTTGGGAATTCGGCCAGTAGAGAATTTATATTCTATAAATAATGTACACATTATATCGCTTCTTTGTTATTTTAATACGTCACTTTCATGATGGGTATAAGGAGAATGGCAGACTTCGGCGTCAAAGGGCGAAAGTCTTTTGTTTATGATTTTCGTCCGTGTCTCTATCTACTTTTCTTGTCATTGTAACGCTCAGGCGAACCGTAATACCATTATGACAAGCCCAGGGATCGTCAAAGGAACGCGCGCCTTTGGGGACCCCGAAGGAGTTCTGTCCTGATATTGCGATCGCCGAAGCGATCTGATTATTTTTATATATTACTTCATTTTATAACTTTATTCTTTCTGATATGGCTCAATTGCTTAAGTGATTGTTATATCGATCACCCTCCCCCCTCATATTTTGTGTACTGTTATAGTTGTTGACAAACCACCTGTGTGATAAGGATGTTGTGTATTTTGGAACACTTGGGACATGATTGATTTCAAAGCGGTGGTACTTAGTGATGTAAAAAGAAAAATCTTTTATTATTATAAATAATTTTTCTTTTGGGGGGGTGGTGTGGATCCTGAGCCATGTTTAACATCTCTCTTTTCTTTATTTTCTTTGGCGGCCGTCCCGGTAGACTCAGACGCCATGTGAGATACTTTCTGTCCGGACGTGCCTTGAGGCTCTCCGCCTTATTTAAAATGTAATGTTTTCCTTTTTATTTAACATTGTTATTATGCCGAAGCCTTCCATTTACTCATGTAAATAATACATCTAACCTTGTGTCCACTATGCTCATTTCCTATATTTAACCTTTCTTTTTGATCTTCGTCGTGTGCTTGGATTTGCTGTGGAACCAATCGTAATGGCGGTCTCCCGTTGTTTGTGGACGTTGGCGTTTCGACCATTCTCCCAACACGAGGCATGACACCATATATTTTAGCCCTTATGTATTCCCTTCATTCCATGCTTCGTGCAACTGAATCACGGCGGTAACTTTAAGTAGGCCTTACCGTATTCAGCTCGAACTCGGAACGTAAGTTGGGGACCATATAGGTTTAGCATGTTTTGCTAGACTACCTACAAGCACGAGTTGCTTTGTGTTTTATTACTGCATCGACGGCTGGCATTTTGTGTGTTTGATTGCGTGCATGTATCATGATATATTTCACGGACACTTGATGTCATTTGTTTCTCCTTGTAGTATCTTTGGTTTTTGCATTTTCTTTTCTCTGGGGACTGCCAGGTCGATCGCATCCCCATTGCTCGCCACAGCCTCTGCGATACGCACACAGCCTCTTGTTTTATCTTTGCTATGCTTGTTATTTGTGGTCGTCATGACAACCATCCATCTCTAGGCTGAGAAGTGATTGTTGTTGACCAGCGACCGGCTCGATTGCCTCTTGATCTTTTACTTCCTCCCTTTTTACATCGTTTTCGCGGAAGTGAGCACAGGTATGAATTTAATTTGTTAACGTTATTTACTATCGTAAGTTATTTATTGTTATTTATATTTATCTTCCCCGTTTGAAAGTGACTTTATTTGACCCCTAGGTGAAGGGTATTCTTTTTTGTGTGTGTTATTCTGGCCGGTTTTTTTTTTGTGTGTTCGATTTCACTATAATTAAATTTCCATTTCTTTATCCATGTGTCTTATTTAGTAGTGTTTGACGATCGGGCTGCTCTCTCTCTCTCTTCAACCCTAGGCCTAACTTATTCTAGCTTTCTAGCACCAGGAGGGTATTCCTACCACTCGTCGTGGGACCACCTTCACGGAGTCGGGAGTCGCTCGGCACATCTGGCCTGCAAGTACGGGCCCAGCACTGGTCAGAAATTAACATCCATTTCCACTGCGTACTCCTTTCTTTTCTAGTTGGTTCCAGTGATGCAGCTAGGAGGCACGCCAAGAATATGTTTATTTTAGGAGGGCGGTGCACCTTAAAAATGAATATCTTCGTTAAAACGGCCGTTCGAACATTAAAATTTCTTGGAGAACATGCATGATTATGAAATGTAGGCAAACTTCTCCTGTATTATAAAATCCCCGTCAACACGGAACCAAACTGGATACATATAGTATCCTAAAGCATTGTCATGAGGAGAGTGGGAAGAACTAGGGGTTAATTACAAAGCTCTCTGGAGAAACTGGTAAAAATTGATACTTCCTAGATGTTGAGAAGAAAATAAAATAAAATGGTGTGACCCCTAATAAGAAATGTGTAGACGTTTGGTGTGGAGAGGCTATTCAACAGCCATTTCAGAGCTTATTTACTCTATTGCGAGGCTTCAGAATCCAACTTTACGTTCGAAAACAACACGCCCGTCTCAAGTCAATCGATAAACTAACGGTGATAATAACCAATACTTGAGAACTTAGGAAGTTCCACGTGACTGGTCGTCTGCACTTATCCACACTCTTCGGAATTGGCATAAACAATTATCCTGGCATGTCGCTTCTCTTAATAACCTACAAGGCGCTTCAAACAAGGGCAGAAGAACAAACTGGGTGAATACGAAGGTGGTTTTAGGAAAGTCCGTTCATTTTCCGAACAAATCATCAATCTTACCTGTAACATAGAAATAAGAAATTTGCAGTCCCCGCCGCAAATTTCAGAAAAGATTACGACTCAATTGACCGACCAACTGATTCTCGAAATCCTGAAAGAATTTGATCTAGATAATAAATCAAGAGCAACTATCGAACAGACTCCCAACATCACCTCCAAAGTGAAATTTATGGGAGAGATTTCAGATGCCTATGAAGTTAGGACGGGAGTCAGGCAAAGAGATGGCCACTACTTTCCAACTGTAAACTCGAGAAAGTCATCTGTGAGTGGCGGAAAGGAACGAATAACAAAGGTGTTGAAAATGGGGGTCAAACTTGGCTATAATGTCAGTATGAATCTGACAGTTGATTGTTTGGCCTTTGTAGATGACCTTGCAATAAATGTGAAGCCGCAAATGCATATTCCAGATATCCTTCGAGGAAACGGAATTTATAACAAACATTAAGTCAGCAACCAAAATTGTAAGGGTGCTGCAGGAGAAGGGAAAATCAAACGAATGGAGAAATTTAAATATCTTAGAAAATGGATATCTGAGAAAGAAGCCATATAAGTCTACAATACATACCTTACCAGTCCTTTTAATTTTAAGAATGCAATGGGTTTCGTTTAACTAATAATTGAACTTTCACCAAAGATCTCCTTGTGATTTGGACATTCAGACCATAACGAATAGAATAAAAAGTGTGATCTCTTCTCCCTCAATAGCATGTAATGAATACGGATCTGGTTGGCACTCGCCGCTAAGCAGCGCTACAGTCGACTTGAGATTGTTGATTTCCACATGTTTATGTGTTTATGTGCGATATATTAAGTATTTAATCGGCCGGAGTGTTTTGGTGGTGTTCTGTGCAAACGTTTATTGATATACAAGTGCTTACACTATTACTTCATAGTATTAATACCTGAAATGCTGTTGTAGGAAGCATTAACTGAAATGGAATTTAATTTCTTGTCGTGTGTTGACGTTATCTTCGTGTGTTACTTTTATTGTTATTTAATGTAAGTAAGCAGCAGTTTAGCCCTTACATTTTCATGAGTGCTTAATGTGAGTAGTGAAGATGCCTTGCTGTTTGGTACCAGGATGCAGATCTAGCTATGGGGACTGTAAAGAGGTCAGACGGTTTTTCAAACCTCCTAAAGATAAGGAACGTTTTATCAAGTGCAAAGGGGCCATACCAGGGAAGGATAGGGAACTTACTGAAAAGTCCTACATCTGTGATGCTCACTTTTCAGAAGATTTAATTGTTAAATTTGACAAATTAGTGTTAGAAGGGAAGGAAGTAGTACTTCTCCCAAGAACCAACTGGCGATTGAAAGACTAATCTGTTCCACATATATTTCCTAATTTGTATTTGTTCAGTATGGTGTAAATAATATGCTCTTGATGCCATTAAAGACTACTTCTGTGAAGAAAGGGATGAGAATAAAAAGACGATGAGTTTAAAAACATATAGGCCTATCTACCGTAATGCTGAAGGAGGCGTGATCAGTTTTAGGCAATAGCTTACTCTAAGAAGGGGTCATGACTGTGCCTTCTATGTCTGTTTAATGTTAAGTTCTTCTGAAATGATGGTAGTTAACTGATGTTGGTGTTTGTGGAGTGAAATTTATGGTTATTATTGAATTTTAGAGTAATGTACGGCAAAGTTGAAAGTTGCGTTCGTACGGCTTTTTTTTTTTGCTGTGTTGCAAGTCTGTTAAGAGAATGTAAAATGTGTAACAATGTGAAGAAATCCTTTCTGATAGCGAGGTTAATTTTTCCGTTCTTTTTTTAAATTTACCGATAGCTGGCAAAACTAATTGCATTTTGAACTTGCTCTCTGTCTTCGCTTATTGTCGAAACTGGATTATTACAGGAGACGACTTATTAAATTATAATTGGGCACAGTAAAGTAAGTGGAGATGTCGAACGTATTAGCGCCTATGAGGATATCTTGCGGTGTTTTAACATGTAAAATAGGTCGCAAGGTTTTAAAAGTCTCGTAAGCGGCCGCGATACACCATCACAATTTGTGCAGTGCTCTAACAGGCGACTCACATTAGATAACTCTCCTGCATCTGGTAAACAACGTGGCTCACACTTGATGAAGACTGGTTCGTCCATGGATGTTACAGAATCTAGAAATGTGAACAGAAATACATCAACACTACCACACAACAATGTTCACAAGGGCAGTTCAATTCTATACCTAATACAGGCCTCCAGAATATAGCGAGGGAACTAGTGCACGACGCACATGAAATTCATATAAATACTGGCTCACTCCTTCAATTTTAAATGTAAATGACGAGCATAATAGACTGGCTCTGTTTGGAGACTTTGCTTTTTTATCTTACCATTTGAGTGTTCTACCTAAATTGCAGGAAAATAAACAACAAATAGCACATATCTGTGCGTTCTACGGAATGCTACGCAACGCCTTCCAGTTGTTCTTGACAGCAGTTAATAAGACGCTCAGTTCAAACACAAACTTTATTCTTGGCTAGTTCTCGCCACACATGAAATGTACACGAAATAGTTCACACCAATGGCCAAAACTGAGTAAAATACTCCCAAAAGTAGCTTGCATACAAACTACTTACAAACACATATTTTTGATACGAGCTAACTTAAGGGGTCATCCATAAAATACCGGTACGTTCGCAAAAATGCCATCAAATTTAACCCACCTTAAGTGAACGTCCTTATTCAACGTAGGCCTATTGCGTGGGAAATATCCCACTTTACAGCCCGTACGTGCCCCAGAACCAAAAGCAGGAAATAGCCTATAGTTCTGGAATCGCTAAATACTACAAAGTAAGATTTTTTCCTTCCACACATCAAATGGAAAATGCCGGAAAAAAGTAAATTCAGATATTTTGCAAATTGGGCAATACAGTAGCGAAAACCACTGACGGACGTAGGCCTACATACAGTATTTTCGTACAGACCCTCCCAACGTATTTTGTGGATGACCCCAATACAATTCATGAAAATATAAAATACTAGCGCACCCGTGCCAGAAATCTCGCATGTTTATAAACCACACTTTCCCCAATAGGTTTATAATGAGAGACTTAAGGAGAAAGGTTGTTATGTTTTTATTTCAACAAAATGGTTATAGAACACTATTTAACAATAATTTTATTAATGCAGCCAATGGCCATGTACTTTTCTTTTCAGGACGGGTCAGGGAAATTTCAGATAGAATTCAAAGTTCTACGTTCCCTAACTTAAGAAAGCAATCACTGAAAATTGGATCATCATAACACTCGCCGGTTATTCTATGTTTATGAAATTATGCGGTTTGAGTACCGTATTCATTCATTTGCTTTACTGTTTCTGAAATCCATGCAAAATGATGCAGAATGTTAAAATGACATGAAACAGGCGTCACAGTGGACAGCAATATTATGGAGCAGCAGTATCTGCAAATCGCACACTTCGTACATTTTTTTAAAATTATAAATATTTATGAAATTAGAGTGCAATTCGTCACTGCTAATGTCTATTCTCTTTCATTTAAATGCTCATTTGTCACGGTCGCTTGTGAGCGCCGCAGGAGAGATCTATACTGCTGAAATAATATATATGATGATGGTAATTTAAATTACAGTAACATTATTCTACTGAAGGTAGAAAGCTAGTACAGTTCACGCCACGGTTTTTGGAGATTGCGCACTCGTACAGAGGACAGGTGGCGAGCCTTAGGGTAACAACTGTACGACCAACGGCTCCGGTGACTTAAGTGACCATATTCATATTAGAATTCAAGTGCATGCTCTTGTATTTTTATATTGTGTTGTTCTGATGTGTATACACGTGCATAATACGCATACGTAATTCACAAACCCTTATAAGGATTTAAAAGAATAAAAAGAAACTAACCTTATAACGAGACTCAAACTACGAATCGTAATATAAACAATTAAACACACTTTGTAGTTAGATAATATTTGTATATTAATATAAACCTCATCACAGTGATCAGGATCAGTTGGTGACTACTTGAAGGTCGAAACGCGCAATCCTAATAATTGCCCCATTCTTATAGAGATGTATTCTTTTCCCCCTACAGGAGTGTTTTGTAAATTATTATTATAATTCATATATTGTATACATTGTACTCCGCCCAGTCATTGGGCAAATTCGCGTTGACCGACTGAAGAGTGACAATTGACAGTTTGTATAGCCAACACTGAAAGATAGCTTCGACAACCACTTTTCCAATTCTATTCTTAAGGTTTAAACAAATAATTTTGGCGCTGAAACCTGAAAATATCCATTCTGGGGCCAATACTACACGTAAATAAACAAAATTTATTAACATAAAATATCCAACTTTTTTGGTATTTCCTGAAATTCAAGGTTTGGGATCATGTGAGTTTTGACTCTCACCGTCTCACAAATAATTTAAATTTTGCGCCATTTTTCCATGATGTTGCGCTGCCCTACTCGCCAGAGTCACAGTATAGTAACCATACAGTAAGGACACATCAGGCCTTTACCATGTAAATTTTTCGTCATGGTTTTGAATCGGCCGGTTCCGGAAGCACCGCACGCACGCACGCATGGCGGCGACGGTTCACCATGTATCCGCGAGAGAGCAGTCTACCCGTATTCATTGAGTGCGGCCTGTCGATTTTGTCTGAAGAAAACATTGTTTGTAATTATTAAAATCAACTCAGAAATATAATTTTGCATTTTAACCAATGGCAGAAATGTGGGAAACCAACATCTGTGCGGTAATTTATTGCGCAGTTCTTGTCACACTGGACATAACAGCATTCCGGTTTCTCGTGCATTGGAGCGGTAAATACAAATATCACACGTTTCATCGAATGATTCTGGTTTTAATATCCATGAGATGTCAGTCCCTCAAACACCTATCCATTAATTCACAAATTCCTCATTCCTAATCCAGATATAATGACTGGATAAAGGCCTGTAATCAGGAGGATTTACTGGCAAACTTGGCAAATCTACACGCCAATATATAGGGTATGTAGCCTTTATTTCTCAAAGGAAGTGTTTTAAACCACAAGGAGGGCAGTGCTAGGCTGAGATTAGGTAATATTGCCCAACAAACATTAAATCTCCACCCTAGAGAAGCTATTGTCTCCTTTAATGTGTCCGTTTTCTAACCCCACTTAGCCTAGGAGGTAAATGGTTTCCTGACTGAAGTTAGTTGATGTGTTTTATTAACTGTAATTTGTTAAGCTGCAGCCCTTTACAGTGAATTAAGAGCTTTAATTACAAGCTACAATGCAAATCGGATTTAACATTTGCTCCCTCACCTATGGGACTTTGTGCTATTCCTGAAGAGTTCTGGAGAAGTTTGGATTGTCGTGTACCCAAAGCTACAATCCCATGAAATGACAAGGTACTCCAGTCCATCAAAATTGTAAATAGTGTTGCTTTCAGAGACAAACTATTGAGGTTAGCAACCCCTCACTACGCTCTGCATGGCATTAAGGCTGTGTGACTTAAAAACCAGGGCTGTTAACCTTGATGTTCCTAACTCATAGACATATCACAATGCCCTTAATTTTATTTAATTCTGTGAGACCACTAAAAGTTTGCCCACCCATGTAAATGATAAGCCCACCCAATTTCTTCTCAAGTGATACCTCCCTCTCATTCCACACACGCCCAAATACACGGGGATATATGACCACGATGTCTCAGCCCTTAAAATAAGCAACAACGACTGTATCTTCGATACACACTGATCAAATTCCTGGATACTTCTATACTTTCAGCAATGATCCTAGGGATGATTTTTCTTCACTATGTCACATGCAGAACATGGTACCACTAAAGCAATACTGTATAGGTCCATGTTATTTGAAAATGAATACCGGTACATAATAATCATACAAGAGTGGAGCCTTGCATAAGTGAGGAGATGTAACACCAAACTCTGGGTGTCAACAAGCCTTGCACTTATATCACTCGGGAATTGAGAAATTGGGTGGGCTTATTGTGTGATAATCTTTGTTACTGTGGTGGCTGTACTAGTGTGTGTATTTGTAAATAGGGGATAGGATTGGGAAGGAGGTGGCTGTGCCCTTAAGTTAACAACCATCCCTGCATTTGCCTTGAGTAGGGAAACCACTTCCAGGATGGCCGAGGTGGGAATCGAACCCTCCTCTTCTCAGTTTTGCCTCACGAGGCTGACTGTAACCCATTCCAGCCCTAAGGCCAGAATCAAAATTTCTTGGCAAAGCCGGGAGTCAAACCCAGACCTACGGGGGTGACAGCCAAGAAAGCTATCTGCTGCACCACGAGGTGGTCTCGCGAAAATGTAATGTCTTGGTCATAAATATATTCTATATAAATCTACATGAAAATAGCCTACTCCCTATCCAAACATTTTCATAAATTTAAGTTTCATATACCATTTTAAAGCTCAATGGTTTTAAAATTTACAGTTATCTTAAGTCATAGCAACAGATTTCAATGTTTACATTAAGCCACATTGTTCAAACCTGTTCAGGGATGTCGGAAATTCCTCAGATAATGGCAAGCTGCAACTCACATCCTATTCTATTGTTGGGCAAGGACTTGATTCTCATCATTGCAGAAATAATCTGGTTAATACTAGCTGTAAACATGGCCAAGGTTTCATGTGATACAAGCTAAAGGTGTAGAATTTGGTATAAATGTTTATCTCAAGTATCCAGTACCAGTACCTCTATGTCAATGTTGCATAGGCATTGTGCTTGCTACACTTGTCATAGTATGTGGTACGGTATAAATTTCAGAATGTGCATCAATTTTAATTTCTACCGTTTGATTATTCATATTTTTGTGGGGGTCAGGAATCGTATGGTTTGTGAAGTGATGCTTAGGAAAAGTTGTCTCCTTTCTTTTTAAGGATGTGTGAAGGACAGAGTGGTGTGTCTTTATAATGACATACTAAAATTGTAATGGCTGATGAAGGATGTAATTAATATCCAGAACATGTCCTACTATTTGCACATTATTTATTCATTTAAGGGTTGATTAGGCAGAAAGATTTACAGAAGATTACAATTCAAGAAATATTATACTCATCAGAGTTAATTAGAGATGAATGAAACTGGGCAAGGTACTGGAAAAGCCTGTGACCTATTAAAAGGAAAGGTCCCGGCAGATTTCCCCTATATTGTTCAACCAGCCACATCTGGTTACGACCACTATATTCTTCCTGAAGTAACTCCACAGAGAGAATGAAAAGTGTCAAGAACAAACTTCTGCTTGCAATCGCACATTTTTCTGCATTACAGTATTACTTACTTGTTTACATGGTTTATGTAGAATCAACTCGTACAAATATTACAGTGAATTCTATGTCTGTGCCCCATCATATCCATAGTACCGTACCTAGAAGAATTTGCAGTAATTTATTTTCTGGCCATGAAAGCCTAAACATTCCAACTCAAACAGGCATATTTTTCTGCAAATGTTTGGGTATTCTGATATATTTTCATGGAAACATTTGACTTTTTTTTTTAAGAAACATTATTTTTTCCTGTTTTCAATTTTCAGAGGTGAAGCTCACCAATTTTGTGACTACATCCTGAAGTTGGTTGGCCTAGAAGCCTAGAGTATATAAAATATGGTAGCGAGTGTTTAATCGTAAAGAGGTTTTCTCAATAGTGATTTTTAATGCCCTGGCATTGTCATTGAGGAGCAAATTTAACTTCCTAAATACTGTAACATTTAAGTTGGTCTAACACGAAAGAAAGTTAATAATACTATACCTGTAAGGTTTTAGCTACCTACTAAGAAAATTAATGTGCAATTTTTGAATGGAGCTACCTAGGCAAATCTTTACACCAAAAACCAACATATTGTTTATCGCTACCTTTTAGTGGAGAAACTAGAATTCATGTCAGATAACCTGCAGCTTCTGTGACTGATAACTATAGTTTTGTCTTGTTGTCAACAAATGTGATAGACAGGTCTGAAGCAGTTCATTATTTCAAAAACTGACTCTCTCTATCAGAAATCAAATCAGTGATTTGAGATCATGGCGATATCAGGAATGTTTGTTTATTGCATTACAACAAAGGATTTGGAAGTAATCTCATAAAGCAATAACTTCTAAATCAAAATAACTTACAATTTTATTGTTGGACAGCCAAAGGACTTAACATAATCCTCCATGGTTTTAGACAGGTGCAACGATCCATTAGTTCTGGGTTATCCCATCCCGTTAGAAAATGGAAGGATTGGGGTTTGAGGCCTAAGGATGTTGTACAACATTAACTGCAAATCACATCACCACACTGAAGACCTGGTTTGTGAAATAAGTTGGTTCATGTCCCTTCACCTGTCATTTCAAGTTAGCTTCCTTGTTTCTCATCTCAAAATGCTGAGATGGTGGCTTTCCCATAGACCACAGTCACTTCCCCATTCCTTTCTTAGCCTCTTCTACTTTCCATCTACGTTGAGGCTGCATGGATGATCCTTTTCTCTAGAATGAAAGGGCTCCATGACACTGTCAATTATGACGATAAAGACTTTGGGAGTGAAGTACGGGGATAAAAGAAATATTCATATCCAAGAAATAAAAATAGCCAAACATATAAGCCCATTGTTTCCACAGCTACTGCCATGGTCTAGAAGTAAGCATAGCTGCCTTCTAACTGGTTGGCCCAGTTTTGAATCCTGGTTTTGCCAAGGAGAATTTAAATTTTGGCCTGTAGTCATGTGTACTTGGATGTGTGTATCATTTGTCTCATAAACTGCCTTATTGTGATGGCTGTATTAGTGTGTGCATTTATAATTTTAGGTGAGGATAGGGAAGGAGACGACTATGGCCTTACGTTAGGGGTAGCTTACCGTCTCGGCATTTACCTGCAGTAGAAGTGGAAAACCAAGGAAAACCACTTACAAGATGGCCGAGATGGGAATCAAATCACCTCTCCTCAGTTTTGCCTCACAAAGCTGAGTGTATCCCGTTCCAGCCCTCAGACCAGAATGCTAGTTGCTACACCACGAGGTGATCTAAGTGAAAAGGGATGGATTCTAATCCACCTCTTGGTCCTAATAGAAGTGAATTTCTATGGTTTCTAATTCCCCTTCCCCCCTCCCAGAATGCTCCATGCACCAAACATTCCATCTTCAAATTATTTTGCATGCCCAATTAAATGGAGTAATATAGCTCGGGTGGTGTTGGGGTAGCGCGCCTGCCTCGCATCAGGAGACCTCGGGTTCGATTCCAGGCTCCGTCAGGGATTTCAGAAACCGGCGTGAGGGCTGGAACTGGGTGTACACAGCCTCGCAAGGACAATTGAATAGCTGTCTGACAATGAGGCAGCGCCACGCTCATGGAGACCAAGATTAACGGCCGAGGGGACCCGAGGCGCTCACCACGCGTCACCACATAATCTGCAGGCCAAATGGCTGGGTGGCGATCGCTTAGTAGGCCTAGGCCCTTCATGGACTGTAGTGCCACGGGGTTTGTTTGTTTCGTTTTAATGGTAGTTCGGAGACTACAGTTTCAATAGTCTTCTTAGAATGTACAGTATATGGGTGTTAACTTTAAAAATACCCGCACGAGTCTCTCTGGAGGACTCACACATTATTACTATTACGTAAACATATCTTGCATAAGAATCATGGCCCTACTAATAATATAGTTCATCGTATCTTGGTGAGAAAAATACCTTACCTGTATGTGCATTTGCTCAAAGAACTTTTTCTTTTCTGAATTTTTATTCCATACATATTATTATTATTTTTAAAATTAATACTAGGCATCCACCTATAAATTTTAACTCAACTAAAATTTGTATTATTTTGTGTTAAGAGGGACAGATGACCTTGCTGTTCCGCCCCATAAATAACAATAAATATCCATACTATGTGTGATGTTAATGAGCAATTCTGAGAATATTTACAGCAGATCTAGATTGCAGTCATGGACCACCTTGTGGCGTAATGACTACCATTCTTGGCTGTTGCCCCAGAGGTCTGGGTTTGATTCCCGGCTCTGCCAAGGAATGTAATTCTGGTCTAAGGGCTGCAACAGGGCACACTCAGTCTCGTGAGGCACAACTGAGAAGAGGAGGGTTTGATTCCCACCTCAGCCATCTTGGAAGTGGTCTTCCGAGATTTCCCACTTCTTCTGCAGGCAAATGCTGTAATGGTTCCTAAGTTAAAGCCAATGCCGCCTCCTTACCAATCCTCACCGGAATTGCAAATACACATACTCAGACAGGCATCACAATAACACAGGTTATCAATCAAAATTCCACACTCGTCCAAGTACACGGGGCTAAATGACCACGATGTCCAGGCCCCTGAAATGAAACAACAGATTGCAGTCGATGTACAGAAGTTGTCTAACATGGTGGCCAGATCGCTCCTTAGTGCCTCTTGGTCTATTGGAATGGCTGTAACATCCGGCGCATTATACCATAGTCGAACTGTTCCTCTATTGGAGCACGAAGATTGGGATTCTCTGCCGTCACTGTCTCATGAAGCCATAGCCAGGTGGCTATGCTAATGCTTGTTGTTTCATGTAGGAGGTTGTACATCATGGTCGTCAGCCCTGTGTACTTGGGCGTGAGAAGAAACCCATACAACAGGAGCAATCGAGTGTGGCAACGGGTGGGTGAGAGATTTCACAAGCTCTTCATCCAGGAACGCCTCCAACAGCAAGGAAATTGTCATGTTTTGTGGTGGGATCATGTTTGGTCGACGTACGCCTCTAATTCCTATCCACGGTAACATGACCGGTCTGGTATACAGAGACAACATCCTCAAACCTGTCGTTACAGGATTCGCTGCCACAATGGGTGAGGGCTTTACACTAGTGGACGATAATGCTCATCGAGCTAGGGTGGTCATCAGTTCCTTCAGATGCAAGGCATACTGAGAATGGAGTGGCCTGCATATTCTGCGGACATGAACAGTATCGAACATCCATGGGAAAAGATTAAGAGTGCAGTTTCGCACTGTCCCAATCCTCTAACAAACAAACAAACATTCAGCAACTGATTGAAGCTGCTTTCCAAGAGTGGGATAATCTGCCCCAAACCCGGTTGGTTCGTAGTTCGGTATGCCTCTTAGTCGGCAAGCATGCCTTAGGGCTCGTGGTGGCCATACATGGTATTGATATGCCCCAACTAGAAAAAGATTGCCACTTTTGTTAAGCTTTTAGTGTTTGTCTCTTTTGCACAACATATTGTGTGTTGTTTTTCTTTGTATGCCATTACATACTACCTTACCAGGGAATTGTTACTGCTAGACGTGGAGCACGGCTGTTGTGTATACATTACGTCAGCTCGCCTCGCTATGGCTGCCGCGAGCGGTTGCTGGCCAAGAGGGGGAACGCATGCACAGTCGTACAATGAGAACACACCGCACAGCGCACGACCCAGCACGAATCATGCACACAAATGACATGCGATGAGGTTTCTCTGGCGACAACTGCACGTCTATCGCAGGAGTGTGGCTGGGCGGAGTGCATTAGTTCCGATTTCCGCCACCGGTAACAATTCGCTGGTAGGATAGTACACATAGCAAAACACTAAATCCCAATATGCAAAACCTTTTTTGGAGTACTGTTCAAGTTACAAACACTGCTAGTCACCATAACACTCTAGGGGCAGATGACCTCGAAGTTCCGCCCCTTAAAACAACAATTACATTACATTCACCACAACACTGATTATCAAATACCATGCACACACAAGTACACGGGTCATAGACCAAAGAGGTCCTAATTGGAACTATAATAATATATACAGTACCGGTATGTCAAAAAATATGGTTATATAAATGACTCCAGATTATAGCTTACCAAGAGACATACATAGGCCTACTTTGAACCGGCCTTGGTGGCCGAGAGCGCTAATGTGCTATCTCGTGCCTCGCTGGCATCGGGAGAGCGTGAGTTCGAATCCCACCTCTACCGTCCTGAAAATGGTTTTCGTGGTTTACCATTTTCACTACCAGGCAAATGCCGGGACGGTTCCTTTCAATAAATCCACGGCCAATTTCCCTCCAATATCCCTTCCCTGACCCGTCCTGAAAAGTAAAGTACATGGCCATTGGCTGCATTAATAAAATTATACATACTTTGAAACTTTAGTTTTTAAAATAAGACTGCTGTTACGACTTGAAACTGAATCCCAGCACTCTGCGCAGAGTGTGAACTGATAACACCACGATAGCCCTTTGTTAACTCTTGGGCCTAGTAACTGAAACTATGGCATGTAGTTAGGCCTCCTAATGACCAGTATTAATTCTGCTATGATGTACATGTCGCTTACAGGTACCAACTGGAAAGACCTGCCCCAGGCCTCTCCAAAAGCAACACAGCATTATGAGCCTAACATTTCTCTCATCCAGGTGTAAAAACCATCCATCGCATGGAAAACTCATCCTACATTATCTCCATTTCTGCAGAATGGGGAGAATAAGGAGTTGACATACCACTGACAAGTAAAAAGTGCGGTGCGGATAGATGGCAACTTATTAGTCGTGACGAGGTTAAAGTTAGGTCTGATTGGTGTTAAGCTATGGTTAGAGCAAGTTTAGGACTGAGCGTTTTACTTGATTGATTGGCGACACCATTGCACATAGTGTTATTTACCAGTTATATTACTTTATTACATTCACTAGCGACAGAAAGCAAAGCAAACTTGTAGCTTCACGTGGCTCTCGTGATCATAAGCCACAGAACCTTTCTTTTTTATATTTGGAATTTGAACCACGGGATGCAACTCTGGAATTCTAACATGCATTAACCAAGAATCAAAACCCAGTCCAAAACTATAATATGACGACTTTAGGATCTCCGAATGGAGATCTGGGTGTGACCTTGGCTTCTAGGATTAAAGAAGCAGGCCTCTGTACGAAGGGTGGTTGGCCGGTTTACTTACTGTAAGCCCTGAGCTTGTATTTCAGCTTTACTTTACTTATTTTTAGGCCATCTGTAGGCTAAACAAAACAATCTACCAGTAAATGTATAGTCTATTTGTTGAATCTGAAAGCTACTTGTTGCTCCTATAATAGGCATACAAAGACGTGGAACTAATAAAGGTAATGAAAAGAGATTCCTTAGCACATGACTTACAGTACCGGTATTGAATTCTTCTTGGAACACAAGATAATGAACGGAAGTGTGAGTAGGCTAAGAAATAAGGAGTAAGAAGTAGCCTAGGCATATCATGAAATGTGAAAATAACACTGCATAATAAGGCTGTCCCCACCCATCAACATGACTTTTTATTGACTAAATAAATTCCCGGGTATTTACGTTAGGAAGCTAAGAACATTAAAAATTAACACTTATTTACAGTTTCTGTAGAAAACTTGAATTGCATTATCTCAGACTACAAAAGTTTAAGAAACAAAATCCACATTTCCCCCACACTTTTCAATATATCGTGTGTTAATTTAATCATTAAAAACATATCATAACCTTTCATCGTCACGATGCAATCACAATGCGACACCACAGGACTGGAGGAGGAATGTGGTGTTAAACATTAAATTCCACACTTCTTAGAATTAAAACACAGTAGTATTAACACTTTCTATTTTCTTGTTATTTATTTTCCTAAAATATCTGATTATAATGAGAGCTAGTGTGTTGAAATAGAGTTAAATAAATGACATAAAATATACATTCATCAATCAGCTGTTTATCATGTGGTTGTCCATAAGTGGTGCTACCTAGCGGCTTACAGGTGTATTGGTGCTCCCCCTTATCAATTGTTTTTTTGAAAATCCGTTCTTCCGGTTTTGCCGAAGTGTCCATACTGTATGGTTACTATACTGTGCCAGAGTGCAGTAGGGCGAAGATCGAAATTCTGATAATCACAGATTACCATTATTTTTTTAGACTAATTAGAAATTCACTTCCTATCTTGTAAAAGTGTTGGTTTACCATGCCCTGATTCCACTCGTGTTACGTATTTCGTTAAATGTCGGGAAGGACGTCAGCAACATTATCACTTGATTTTCTGTTAATTTTCTTTGTTATTTTGGTCGATTGTTGGCAGTTTTATGCGAAAATTGTTCAAATATCAGTAGACTTGTGTGTTGTGTAGGTTATGTCAACGAAACAGCACTTCTGTCCCCAATTTTTGTTTCTTTTCACTCTACGGAGCTGTCAGGAATCATCTCTTGCATCGGGAACTTGACGTTAGGTCTATTTTACTAGGTTATATTAATTTTAGTTGCAGACCAATATGAGTGGCAAAAAGAAACCGGGAAAGTCGAAGGATTCGAGTTGCTGGGATGATGATGAGATATTGGAAGCAAAACAAGACTCTGGAAATGCTGGGTAAATCTATTGTCAATATTTTCGATGGAAAGTGAAATTAAATTTGATTCGATTGTAATAATTATTTTGTATGCTTTCCAGATCATCTCCAAGTTTTAGGCCAGCTCTTCTGAAGGTAGAGATTAAGACATTGCACCTTACTAAAGAGTCTGAAGAGCTTATCATGGATACCCTGAGGCAAATACATGGAAAGGTACGGTAACTTAATAAATGGACAATCCCATTTTACACGGATGTTCCCTCTATTTATTTTCAATCAGTTTGTTTATTTCTTAACAAGGAAAGTGATGTAGTGTTGTTGCTTAAGGAAAATGTGCACATTCTTGCAAAAAGAAAGAAAGTATTAGGGCTTTGATCTACAGGAATTGTCGGTAGTGCTGAATGAATGTAGAACGCGCAATAACATTCTCTATAAGTTTAATACATGAATTAGCCAAAATGCTTTATGAAACTATAAGAAACAAATCAGGGAACTATGTTTTAATAAGAGTTCATATTAGACCATCCTTTGTATAAAAATTTTTAAAAACTGAAATTTCCTGATTTAATATTCGGGAGGATATCAGGAGAGGATTGAGAATTAGATGTTCACTGCTCCACTGTCATAGTCCCACCATCCCACCCAAATAGCAACACTACTTATATAAGGTAACTGTACCGGTTTTCGTCACTGATCCAGTCTTTGTCACTCTCGTATATAAGTACAAAAAATAAGCATGTCAACGGGTCTTTCTCAACGCATGAAGTCTTACGAGATGCGTCATACCTTCCTTGCCGATAAGGAGCAACTTTGCGAAATCATGCGTGCGATGTAATAGGTGATTCCCTGCGTCAAACATCTCCTGTGAGCTGAGCTGTCCTGACGCGCCAGTTAATTATGTGCATGCGTGTTATGTTCCGACATTTTAAAACGTTACAAGTGCGTGATATAGTTGGTAATTGTTTCTGTAACATATGTGATTTGTTATTTCGTGCTCAAATGCCTAGTTTTGTTAGAAATGCCGGTGAAGAACACTGCATTTTAAAAAATGCACTTTACCAATGCTCGTCATTTGTGACGAAAACTGGCACATTGTCATTTCTCCTTGCAAGACCTAACTAACAGCGGCAATATACTTATAATGTAGCTCTAAAGTACCCTGTATTAATTAAATTATCATTTGATCATCGTGTCCAGTAGTCGTCATAGCTGAAGAACTTTAGAGCACATTCGTGACAAACGCTAGTGCACGATAATGTTAATGTTTGTGTTAACGTTTCACAACCAATAAACATTTACAGGGTATTGTTATTATTACGTAGGTCTCTCTTCTTGACGGCCGCACCTCAGTAGGCCTAGGTTTTTTTGGCTAGGCGTGCTACAGAGGATTTTTTTTATTTTTATTGAGATTATAAATACGGTAATATATTATTCTAAGACTAAATCTTTGCTTTCAGGCAATATGTTAGATAGTTATTGTTGTTTTAAGGGGCGGAACTACGAGGTCATCTGCCCCAGGCAATATGTCGAAACGCACAGTTCTGAATTATGATATTGAGCAAATGGAAGCTGCTATTAAGGCCGTTGTTGAGGACGGCATGAGTATTAAAAAGGCCGCGGAGTGGAATGGTGTTCCGAGAAACACCCTCTCGGACAAAATTAAAGGAAAATCTCCTAGAGAGAGGAAAATGGGGCTAAGTTTCATTTTAACAAAGGAAGCTGAGGCTATGCTAGTTCAATGGGTAATCTCACACCAAAAAGCGGGGTCCCGGTAACAAAGGACGATTTGCAAAAGCGTCCAGTGCCTTACACAAGAATTGAAGAGGGACTTTCCTTTCAAAGATGGCCGCCAGGAAGGAAATGGCGTGAATCTTTCATAAAAAGAAATCCAGGTCTATCTTTTACGAACCCCTCAAAATTTGACAGTAAGCCGTGCTGCAATTACAGAACATCAAAATAAAACCTGGGTTTCAGAAGTCTACAGCTATTCAGTGGAAAACGACTTCCAGTCTATTTTGTCAGACCCTCGGCGACTGTTCAACGCTGGCGAGACGGTTTTCTTTCTCAATCCGAAAGGTAACAAACTGCTGGCGAACAGGGGTTACAAGACAATATATTAGCAAGTGAATTCGGATGAGAAAGAATGCTTGACGGTACTTCTAACAGGCAATGCCCACGGCGGTATTTCTCCTTCCCTTGTAGTGTTCAAGTATGAACGTCTGCCGCAAGACATCATTATTGCCTCAATGCCAGCACACTGGGGCATTGGCAAATCGCCAAACGGGTGAATGACGGGGGGAAGTGTTTTACGAATTTCTCAGTAACATATTTCATCCTGGGTTGGTTGAGAAGGAGATTCGTCTCCCTAACATTATTCATAGACGGGCACTTCTCACACTTGACCATACATACTAGTAAATTTTGTGAGGATCATGGAATTGTTTTGGTTGCTTTACTACCTAATGTCACACACGTACTTCAACCCACGGATGTAGGGGTTTTTAAGCCACTAAAGACTGCCTGGAAGAAAAATGTACATGAGTGGCGAATTCAGAGGGTTTCTATGGCAACAATCGGTGTTAGGCCTCGGCGAATGGTCATTTTCCGGGCTGTTATGCCGTGATCTCACTTGTTTAGAGCAGAATTACGATATTTTCCTGCTCGTATGTCTTCTATCCACCAATCCCGCTTCCCGTTGCCGTCTTTTTTATATTCCATTTTTATTAAAAAACATACATTACTGGTACTGTTTTATTCGTAAATGTTAGCCTCCAAGTCGATAAATCGGTGTATTACGCAACAATTGACAGAAATGCATTATAAACAGCAGACAAGGAAAATTAACAATGTGACGGCAATTGGTGTAAATGGGTGACGAATATAGGAAAAATCCAAATACAGTAAAACCCCTCAAATCCGAACCCCGGAAATCCGAAATCCCGGATAATCCGAACGAGTTTCTTTTTGTGTTGCCAATTTAAAGTTAGAAATACACACGCAAAAAAAAAAGAGAAACTTATTTATTTAGTCATAATTATATATTATATATTCTACATTATGACCTTATTTTACATCAATAGTTGAAAAATTAACAAAGAAGTACATTTAGCCTACCTAACAATGTGTTTGGTTGGTTCCTAAGTTTAAGGGCTGCAACAACGCGGTCATGTAGCCCTGTGTACTTTGGTTGTGTGTTTAATGTTTAATGTAATCCTTAGGTTAATCACTTTGCAAAAACAATGAAATAACTTTAGAAACATACAAAATACATCTTAATCGTTCATTTGAAATCGGTTATCTTCAATATTGTCGATGTGACGAAAACCTTCCCGTGGATGCAATTGCGCGCCAGCGTCGTATGAAGATGACATCGTTTGGCGTGGCTGCTGCGTCTTGTCCTACGAAGCGCAATGCATAAGAGCAGATGCAGCTTCAGTATAGCCTAAGTCATATTGTCAGTCCTATACCGTAACAAGGGCTGGTTATTATGTTATGGGTATTTTTCGGGTAATCTGAACAAATTGAAATCCGAACAGGCTACAGCCCCAATTAGTTCGGATTTGAGGGGTTTCACTGTACATCGTGCCGAACACTGGCGCAAAAACACACTTTTATAAAAAATACGTCATTTTTCCTAAAACGAATATCTTTGATATTTGGTCTTTCCTAGTGTTTGAGTAGAGTTTGAGGTTAGGTACAGTGGTTTTGTTGATTAAATTTACCAAAATGTGTACGGTGTCTTGTCTAAATCTCCCTTAACATGACGACCGTTGGTGCATTTACCTTAGTTGAAATCGAAGTTCTGACCTCCATCTTTGTCACTGAGTCAGTAATGCCAACCCCACGCGTTTGGTTCTATTTCGCACGAGATTTATGAAATCGCAATACTCAGTGGAAAGTTAACTCAATTACAGTGTTTATTTATGTATTTATGTATTTATAATGTTTTACATACAAAAACAGACCTAACCTGGGGCTTGCGCCCCAGACCCCCTTGCTTGTGGTACTAGCAGTAATTTTCCGCAAGACAGTGCCTAACTTAGTAGCGAAGGCGTGTGGTGAATCTCTTTATTCAAGTTGGTAACATAGTCACATGATCGTCTTTCGGGTGTCACATGATCATCTTTCGGGTGTCACATGACTGTCCAAGATGGCGTCCGTAAGTGAAGGAGAATTGCATTATTTAATTATTGCGGTGCAGCAGTGGCTATTGAGTATGAAGAGATTGTGAAACGACTCCCAACAACTCCCCGAAAGGTATGAATATCATAAATGATATATTTTCAAAAAGCTAAAGTGTTAAAAGTGATGAAAAGGGAGGATGGTCTAAAGTGAACTATAAATATAGAGGTTTCCTCCTCCTCAGTCTGTGACCCACCCAGCCATCCCAAATAGGATCACGACTTAACTTATATCCTAGTGAAAATTACATCTGTGGGCACCATTATCCAAATCAATCTTCATCGGTTACGGTTGTGAGTATTCGGGTCGCTTCGTTAGCCCAGCTGGTCTGTCTCTTAAGTGCTAGTATCATCAAAACGGTACTGCCAACCTCGCCCTTACGGTACTATATAAAACAAAGAAGCGCCCAGTGCGCATCATTCGTGTGCAGCACTCAGTTCGTTTGATAGTGCGCTGAATTGAATCATTTATTCACTATGGATTGTCGAAGTTGCTGAAGCTATCGCAACAACACACTATAGTACCAAAAACGCTCCCGGTGCGCGAAATGCCAACGTTAAGTGGAAGGTAGGTGGATAAAATATAACCTATCTGTAACCTGAAACAAGAGGATACCCGGACATCAACGCCGCACCTACACCCGACCGTTGTAACCTTTGTTTTGGTTGCTCAGTTTAGGGGCTGCGACAATGCGGTCATGTAGCCCCAACCTTCGTTTTGTCCAATCTTATGTTTACAGCCTAACATGCCCAGATCAATGATTTTTGACAATTTTTACAGCCTAATGCGTCTCGGTGAATGTTTTCTTCATGAACAGTGATTTTGTATCTCACATGTTGGCAACAATGTTGCGCCACGGAGTATGCCCAATAGAGTGCGCCTTGTTGACAGTTGAACAAGGTGCAAGCGCTGTCAGAACATTGGCAGCCGTTTTTAAAAGAGCAATAAATAAAAATACATATTTACGTGCTTTAGCACATACCGTATAGGTTCAGTAGGTTGGTGACCAGGGTTTCTAATTTCAATACGAAATATCGCCCAGAAGATGAAACAAGGACACGAAGTATTTAAAGGTTGCATTCTTGTCTACTGCAAGTTTTTAAGCTGCGTTCTACTTTCATTCAGAATTAATGCGTTGTGTTTGAGTTCTTTCAGGACACGATAGAATATGGTGTCCAGGCTAGCAACAAGCTCTCTTGCACAACACACAGACGCAATTTCCATCTTGTGAGCGAAAGTGTGTAGGCTATTTCTGCAGACCTTGTGATTGGCTGCATTAATAAAATTAAAACCATGCACAGGCATTCTCATTACTAGATGTCTCAACTTGTAGTTCCTTTGGGTTCAGAGGTCTGACGTCATCGCTTCGGTGCTGTAAAATTCAGTCCAAATGTCTGTTTTCTTCTGCTTGCACTTCTGTGAAAACACTGTACTCGTGCTGGTAGATGGCAATAGGTACTGGGTTCTTAATTCTTCATGGTGGCCACTACTCCTGGAAAACTCCTGGATTTTTATTAGGTCTTGAAAACTCCTGGAAAATGACGAAAAATTTGAAAACTCCTGGAAAATAGCCACTGTTAATTAATTATAAAAATATTTGCATCCACTGCTAAAATTCCCAGTCCGCTCTTAGTCCTCGACGTCATGATATCGCGGATGAGATAGCAAGGGCCATCTAGCGGTCGCTCTGCAAACCCTGCTCGTAAACGTCTTGTGTGCTGAAGTTTTTTTAATTAAAATAATTTTACATACAATTTGCTTATTTTTAACCGGAAATTTACGCGCCGTGTTTTATCTTAATTCTTACTCCCGCTGCGGTTTTGGGTGAGCACTCTTATCGTTAACGAAAGAAATTTCCTCAGGCTACCTGTATCTGTGTGGGAGAACACGCGATAGTATTTTTGTAAAGCATATTGAGTATAGATAACTTCACCACAATAAAATTGCTGGCGGCATTCTTTTCTCTTTTTGTTTTTAAAGCGGATATTTGAGTCACAAAGGCTTTTTTAAAACAACAATTAAATCATTTGTGTGTAGGCTTGCGTATACATAACGCAATCACCACTAATGTTTGTCAACATCTGTATAAGTAAACCAAACACAACTGCTTTATTTTGGTCTTGAAGCAGGCATCCGATAAATCCCCCCACAGGGATTCGCGCTTATTTTTAAGTCTGGAAAAATGAGAATTACTCCTGGAAAATTCCTGGAAAACTCCCGGAAAATCGTTGACCGATTTGAGTGGCCACCATGTTCTTCCAGCAGAAAGTTCATAGACCAGTCTCGATGGGGTTGATGGTGACAGGCATAGTGAGCGTTTTCTCTTTAACACTCTCCATTTATGTTCCCTTCCGTGAGGTGTGTCCATGTGAGTTTAATCTTTTACAGGTTAGTGTCTGTATATTAACCAGCTGCTATGTCAATGAATTTTTACTTCGGAAGTGTTAATATTTCAAAAAACAATATTTTTCTATCTTTTTTGCCTGAGATGCTAAATAATTTTTTAACAAGAAGAATTAAAAACTTAAAGGCTCTCGTGTAGTATCCGTTGCCCGTTTCGAAAATGCGTTATTTTACTTAGTAGCGCTCTGAATATGGTTTGTAATTAATCCGCCACGTTATTAAAGCCATTTGCATTAAACACCGCGTAAACACTTCCAAAATAAAGAAATTGTCAAGATTAACTTTCAAGTAATAAACTTATCAAAAATGCACTTTAAGCCAAACCAATTTCACTCCTCAGCTCCACATAAAACTTAAAATAACTAAAAACCTACTCAAAATATACTCCCCCCACCGTTTTACAACTATTAAGCGAACTATTCGCACCCAGAACCGAAAAACCCTGAAATGGGATCAAATTTAAACACTCAATAGCCTAGCCCGATTGCGTCTGCTTCAGCACCACCGCAAATGTATACTTAACTTCACAATGACCTATCTGCCTGAGAAGTAAAGGTATTACCGGCTTGCCTGGGATGATAGGTCACCAAACCGGTACTTAAAACTAAGATTTTACGCTCTAAATAACCAAATTCAGCCCATCTTACAACTACGAGAAACACAAAATATCTACTGCCAGTATAAATACATGTATAACATCAAACTACCAATCACAGAGCCGGATTCGCAATATTGCACCATGCGCTCGCTGCCGTCTAGACAAAGTATATGACCACCGTGAGGCAGGGTGAGGTACCTCAGGAGCTTGATAATAATAAGACCTTCGCTAAGACCAGCACTTTCAAGTACTTTGGATCGACTATCACCGAGGGATCTGACTGTCTCGAGGAAATCAATGAGAGACTGCGCTCCGGGAACTGAAGCTACTACAGTCTCTCCCATCTGCTGCGATCACGTAGTTGTAAGAAAACTATCTATAAGACAGTCATCCGACCTGTTGTCACCTATGGGTGTGAGACATGGGTGTTGACTAGGAGGAATGAGGATTTGTTGAACAGATGGGAGAGGAAGGTACTCCATAAGATCTATGGTCCTGTGTGTGATCGTGGAGTGTGGCACCTCCGCACCAACCGGGAGATCTATGATCTGTATGGGGACCCTACTATCGTCGCAGAGGTCAAGAGTTCCCGGATTCGGTGGCTTAGACATGTCGAGCGAATGCGGGAGTCAAGGATGGTGTATCAGGTCTTCCATGGGCGGCACACTGGAAAGCGAGGATGGGGGCGAACGAAAAAGCGCTGGTTGGACGATGTCGAGGAGGATCTCAGAGCTTGGAGGAGGCGTGCACGGGATAGGAAAAGCTGGAAGACTGAGGTGGAGAAGGCCAAGGTCCTTCATGGACTGTAGTGCCACGTGGTAAGGTAAGCTCGCTGCCATCGTCTATTCGGCTTACTGCTGCCTTAGCTACCAGCCATCCATGTATAGAGATCATTGGGTGAGCTACAAGTTCTGTTCAATTTAAAGTAGTTCCAACGTTCGCTACCACATGTCACTGACACCTAGTGGTGAACGTTGGAACTTTGATAGAGCATTCCAACGAAATCTAACCTAGAAATGTAGCTTCACAAAAGTGTAAATAGTGGAAGGATCTTTTACATGCCATAAATCTATGACCGCCGGCTTTACTTCCCCTCCGAATGAAGGCATGCCGAAGGATTTTTAACGCTCCTAAAATAAATCCGACGACCTCGGCCGGGTTTGAACCAGCTATCTTGGGCACAGCAGATTATAACAAAAAATAACATAATAATTAAAAAGATTAGCCTACACAAAATATAATGAATAAATTTGGCTAAAATAAATTAAATTTAAATAAATACAAATATAATATTTTGATAATAGTCGTGCCCTACAAAACAGCTGAAACATCCCCACTCCTAAGCTACATGGTGCACCATGTGTCTTCATAATTACCAAGTCAAAGTTTAGAAATTTTCAATTTTGTGTAAGTTAAATTGGTATATGGCCTGTGCAGAGGGCTGGTGTGCAAGTCTTTAAGGGGTGGGGGGAGAGAACTATTGATTGTTGTGGTTTTAGTGGACAGAACAGTGAGGTCATCTGCCCTGAGAGATGATGATGATAATTGTTGTTTTAAGGGGCCTAACATCGAGGTTATCGGTCCCTGATGGTTTGGGTGATCATGAAGATGAAAATGAAATGCAAACTAAAACTAACTACTAACCTACATACTAGGAGAAGAAATGGAAAACTAAAGGAGAATAAGGCAAATAGAGCACAGGAGGAAAAGAAATGCCCTCAACCCTCGAAGAATGCGGATTGAGGGACTTGGAAGGAAGCAGAGCCATGAAAGGCAGATAGGAAAGTGAAAGAGGAGAGGGTCCGCCCCAAAGGTAAGGGACAAAAGGGGAAAACGGACCCAGCTCAGAAATCCCTCGGGGTCGCCAACTCCCGAACTCACCAGCCGTGAGCCCCTGAGGGTGTAGCATTATCTAGGATGCATCAAAAGTGGTGGGGCTACATACACCCGGCCTCCTTGAGAGCCTTGAACAGAAGGCAGGAGATAACATGAAAAGAAAAAGAAGGCTGACCCCTCGCAGGAGGGAATCAGAAAAGATGAGACAAGGGCCAATTAAGGCGGGAAAGGAAAAGACTCCCTAGGCCTCGGATACCCTAATACCGTCGGGGTGCCCTGAGAGAGCCTGATGATTAGGTTCTGGACAATTATTGGTTAGTGACATTAGTATGGGTCTGGTGTCTTCTTTAAAAGGGTGTACGGCAAGTCAAGAAATACATTTGTGGGAAATTGAAGGAAACTACTCAGGAATAAAACTATCATTCTGACCTTAACTTAACGAGATGATGTACAGGGTCATTATGTGTGCGCATACCCGGTTCAGCCGGTGGTCGGTGCGCTCCGCTGACTTATATCGTTAGTTCACACGCGTTTTGTTATTCATATGGTCTTGTATCTGCAAAGCTTAGACGTTAGTGTTGCATGTTTAGTGAGTATTGTGATTACTGTGTCATGCCTAGACACCAATTCACATTGCGCCAACGTGTGTATATCCATAATTCGTATCTGAAAAGCTGGAAATCTTGTTCTGAAACAAGACGAAAATTTCGAATCAAGTTTCCAGGAAGACCTGTGCCTAATGCCAGTACAATAAGGAGGCTCGCTAAACGAGTCAAGGAAACAGGCTCTGTAAATAATAAAAGAGTTGACAGACATTCTTTCATCAGAAGATGTCAGGTGTGTGTTACAAGAGAGGGAGGTGCTATGAGCACTGTAAGTATACATTATTGAACATGTTTGGTAAAAGTGTGGAAAGTGCGCACTCACAGCCGGCTTAGCTTGCCGTGTTTACTGGCGTGCACACACATAATGACCCTGTAGTAATAGATGTTTACACCTCCGCTGTCTGTGACCCACCCAGCCATCCCAAATATAATCATGACTTATATGGATGGAATTCCAGCTGACTCAACCATTTTTAGCTTCATGTACAGTATTGCCAACCCCATGCATTCGGTACTATATCGGATCTGGCAGGCCAATGGTTTTCGCCTAGACCAATATAAACACCCTGGTTTTTGTCACGCACAGTGGGGGTAGTGAAAAAGACGGAGTATCTGGAGTTAAACCCAAGCGACGGTACCATTCAAGTCGCTGGACAAAATCTAGTCAAGACAGAATGCTTCAGGTACCTTGGATCTCGTCTGCAGAGTGCTGGCAACCTGGTTGTGGTGGAAGGAGGTCACGGGTGTGCTTTGCGACAAGAAAATGCCACTTCGTCTCAAATCAAAGATATATCGGACAGTGGTACGGCCAGTTGCGCTGTATGGAGTTGAATGTCGACCATCCGGCAAAATTTCAGAACGTCGCTGCACGCCATCGGAATGAGAATGCTCCGTTGGACAATGGGCATCTATCTCCCTTATTGAGCATGTCAGAAACGACACAATTCGGGAGCAAATGGGTGTCGCCCCAATTGTGGACAAAATGAGAGAGAAACGGCTCCGATGGTATGGCCATGCTCTGCGTGCAGCGCCTGATACTGTTACTAAATCTGTCCTCCATTTTGAGGTTGAAGGCCTACGCCCCAGAGGACGACCGAAGCAGCGTTGGCAAGACACTATAAATGGTGACTTAAAAATGACCGGCCTAAATCCAGCTGACGCAAGAAACCGGACAAAATGGACGTCAATGACCAAAAAAGCGGACCCTGCATCAGCGGGACAACGCTGGGAAGAAGAAGAAGTGGGGGTAGTCACGCATCAATAATCTTTATCCAGGCCAATGGTTTTGCCTTTTTTTTTTTTCCCCCACATAATTACAAAGTTAAGTGTGTCGTGTGGTGTATTTTGTATGGGACATGTACCGGACGTGTATGACGTCAATGTGTCAGGGCAGTTCGGTATCTGGAGTCTTGCATTGTCATGGAGCAACAACACCTACACCAGAAGCCTCATAGAAAAGAATGGTGACCTCGTTTATTACAAGGGAACGACTCCAGGCCAGATAGAAGTGGGATTCATAATTTTTAAAAAGACTCAATACAAATGGTACACGAAATAGTAAAAGTTTGACAGGTGATCTTCTTCTTCAAGTGCCGTGTCCTGTCAGGACCTGTCACTGCACGACTTCCACTTGAGGGCCGTGGAAGGGAGCATTCTTCCAATTGTGTGCAACTGGCCACAGATACGTCCTCACTCTACTATTTTCCAGACTTGCAACTCCTTGGCAAAAGACCACGGGGCCCCAGCTGAGTCCGGCATTGCTTCCACTTACTTGCGCCGGGTTCCTCTCCGTCTTCTTTCCTGTCGACCTCGCGTGGTCAACTCTTGTTCTCTTCCGACCCCGATGGTATTAGGGTATCCGAGGCCTAGGGAGTCTCTTCCTTCCCCGCCTTAATTGGCCCTTGTCTCATCTTTTCTGATACCCTCCTTCTGCGAGGGGTCAGCCTTCTTTTTCATTTCCTTTTACCCCTCAAGGAGGCAGGGTGTGTGTAGCCCCACCACTTCTGGTGCACCCTGGATAGTGCTACACCCTCAGGAGCTCACGGCTGGTTAGTTCGGGAGTTGGCGACCCCGAGGGATTCCTGAGCTGGATCCGGTTTTCCACCTTTTATCCATTACCTGTGGGGCGGACTCTCTCCTCTTTCCATTTCCTATCTGCCTTATATGGCTCTCCTTCCTTCCAAGTCCCTCAATCTGCATTCTTCGAGGGTTGAGGGCATTTCTTTTCCTCCTGTCCTTTACTTGCCTTATTCTCCTTTTGTTTTCAATTTCTTCTTCTAGTATATAAGTTAGTTTTAGTTATAGTTTACATTTCATTATCATCTTCACGATCACCCAGACCATTAGGGGCCGATAACCTAGATGTTAGGCCCCTTAAAGCAACAATTATCATCAACCTTGGCAAAAGTGCATAAACCGAGCTACACATTCCGAGTTACTGCCAGAATGGTATTGACATTTGGCCGGAAATTCCACGTCTGCCTCATGACCAATCCATGTTCGCATAGTTGATGTCATTATACTCTGCGTTGCAATATCACAGCCCACGCCTGGTTAGCTTGTACAGTGTGATCGCTTGTTATTCTGTGTGGCAACATGGCGAGGCGAGAACTGTCAATCCCTTTCTGGCAGCTCACAGAGTATAGATTCTAAGTTTTAAATAAGTTTTGTGTGATAAAATAATGGTGGAAAAATTATTATCATTTTGAATAATCTTGTTGACTTCATCGTTACGCTGAGGTCTGGCGTTACGTTACGACGACAGGACGAAATGTACCAAGAATGCACTGAGGTGTGTGTCGTCATCCAGCCAGTTACCTCATTTGACCTTGGTTTGCACTTGCTAATGGATGCAGTTCGTTGCATGATCATGTGGCTTTCACCCTGCATTTTTCAGCATTTGTAGCATTTAAAATGATATAGTCTAGTCTTTCAGACTGACTTTCACTCTTTTATTTTATAATGAAGCTCAGTTTGTTTGAGATGTAAATGACTTGCTGTTTCCCAGCAACTGACGACAAGTCACAGTTTATGAACTTGGTCAATCATCATCACTGGCACGACAGCCCTCTGTGGGCCTTGGCCTTTTGAAGAAGTTTTCCCCATTCTTTCCTGTTAAGTGCTGAGCTCCTCCAATTCTTGATTCCTCTCTCACTCCATCTTCCCATCTTAGCTTTGGTCTTCCGACTTTCCTGGTTCCTTCTGGCATTGCATTCAATATCCTCATTATCATTCTGTCATTAGCACGCAGCACATGTCCTGCCCACTCCAACCTTCTGATCTTATACATTTTGCAATATCTGGTTCTTCTTCTTCTCCTTCTGCTTTTACAGCCTCATTGGACCACTTCAGTCAATCATTTCTTGGTCCTCTTCTTCTCTTCTTCAGTAAGTTTTCTTTCCGAGTCGCCCAGTAGCTTTTCATTCGCTCTGATCTTCTCAGGCGTTCCTCATCTGTAAATACCCTTTTTACTGTATTACGTTTGTCTATTTTAGCCTAAAATCTTATTTTTTATATCTCTCAGTTTTTTATATATTTTTTTTGTTTTGTTTTGCAAGTCATCCAAGGTTATTTCTAATTCTTTCATATCTTCTCTAATTTCCTTAATCCATCCTTCTTGTTGTTTCATATTCCAAAGTTTCACTACAATTTTTCTAGATAACCTGGTCTCTGGTGTCCTCAAGATGTGACAAAAAAAAAAGAAATCCGTTTCTTCCGAATAGTATCATCGATTCTGTTTTTCTGAGTAACTTTAAAAAGAGTTTTACTTCCATATGTCACCTCTGGTTGAACCACCGTCTTGTAATGTTTAAATTTTGTTGCGATTGATAGACATTTTCTTTTATACGTAGACCATGTTAATTTTTGGGCTTTTATGATCTTATTAGTTCTTTCTTGCCATGCAGGTTTCTCATCCAAGTTGTAAGTTATAATTTCTCCTAAGTATTTAAATTGCTTCACTATTTTAACTTTCTTGTTATTTACTGTTATGTGATTGATTACAAGTGGATTTGCTACCATTATTATATCTGGTTCATTATATAAATCATACAGTTCATGATTATATCTTCTTCTCCAATCACCGTTTTCCTCTCCACTGGCCCAAAGATTTGCCTCAAAATCTTTCTTTCAAATATACTAAGTTGTCTTTCATTAGATTTTGAGTGTGTCCAGGTCTAACAAGGGGAGGATACGATGCATGGGTCACCGATTCGAACCATCTTTAGTACACGTGTAGGACTTGACCAGGTGCAAGTAGTAAGGTGCACTTCTCAGCCGTTTCCGAGAAATTAATTCTTCGCAACTACAGTGCTGCGTCTATGTGCTTTGTACGCAAGTGAGAATCCAACGAGTGCATGGTACAGCGGTAAAAGCCCTCTTTCGTAAGCGTGGGATTGAATCCCACCGGTGAGCCTTTGCAGTGTATTGTGTTACTTTTCTTCTTCTTTTTTTTTGTATCCATTGGCAATTTACAACCAATACGCATAGCATGAGTCACTGTTTGCGGGGTGTGGGGTGGTCTGATGGTTCACAGACATGCAATGAACGGAACAGACTGGGCCTTCAATGTATAAATGTATACGTACAGAATAAACCTTACTGTGTATAATACTAATGTATTAGCAATGCCGATACTATATGTAATGTCACTAACGTAGATGATTTCAGAGTCTCTTTTTCCCGCTCACATAACACGTTATTACAATTGACTGCGAAATAAACATCATTCACGACACCTACAGTTGTACGAATTGCCGATGTTTAGAAAAAAATAGAAAAACACAACACACCACAAAAGGTCACCGGTGAGATTCGATCCAGTGATCCCCCGCTTACGAAGCAAGGCTCTTACCGCTGCACCACGCGCTCAATGAATTCTCGCTAGTGTACAAAGCACATAGACGCCGCACTGTAATTGCGAATAATTACTTTCTCGGAAACGGCTGAGAAGCGCACCTGATATAAGCCTGGTCATGCCCTACACGTGTACTAAAGATGGTTCGAATCGGTGACCAATGCATCGTATCCTCCCATATGTTAATACAGGCTTTACTAAAACTGTATATGGAACTATAACAAGGGAGTTTATTTCAGGACTTTACGCTGCGGGACCGCTCGTCGTACCGAGATAAAGGTGAGAACTTGGGCCGCCAGTACTGGATAGATCGTGGGGAGCTCGTGGTCCAGGGAGGGACGGACTACTCCCTCCTCAAGAAAACTCCCGTCCTTCTCGAAGATCGGGTCAATATGTTTGCCTTGGCTAAGCTTCTAAGGTAAGCAGTGTTTGATCGAGCTTGTATATCGTATGGCCTCGGGTGCAAGCCAAGAGGGCAGCTTGCATGTCTAATTTTGTCGTTCCTTGGAACGCTGTAAAAGTCAAGCAGTTTAGATATTTAAGCTCCTTAACACTAGCACTTTCTAGTAGAGAATGGAGGAACTTTGTGTTGGCGGAAAATCACGAGATTAATCGAGCTTGTGCCCTAATATGGTTCTTTTCTCCTCCTATGTTCAGTGTTTCTAACTCCTCCTTCCTAGGAGTCTGGGTTACATTCCTGAGTTTAGAACAGACATGAGGACTGGAGATATCTCAGAGGCTGAGCCCGGCAAACTTTCACCAAAGATCTCAAGCAGCAATGCCATCTGTGGCCTTGTCTCTTATTCAACATGTGTGATGCAGTAGATCTTTTAGGAGCGGACATTGTTCCACCTGGAGTCAAGCCTGTTTGGCAGATACTCTACCACTGATTCTCAGATCATTCTTGAGGGTAATAAACTAACGAACCTGATAAGTAACATTCTGACGACAAACTTCATACAAATAGATGACCGTGTCTCAACCTCGAATTTGATAATGCAAACCAATGGAGTACTTCAAGGGGACTCACTCAGCCCCCTCCTGTTCAACATTGCGACATTTGATGTGGTGATGGCAACTAGGCAAGGAACAGCAAATCTTAGAATATTATTATACGCAGATGATATGGTCATTGGCTCGAGATCCATTACTGAAGTTCAAAAACATTTAGACAATCTAAATAGGTGGGCAAAGGACAACAAGATGAAAATCAACACAGAGAAAACAAAATGACGTTTCGGAAAGGAGGCAGAGAGGCTTCAGAAGACAGGATATACCTAGGAACGACTCCCCTTAAGTCAGTCAATACATTTAAATATCTAGGATTGACAATGCAAACAACAGCAAGAGCCTACAGAGTTCACATAAAGTCTCGAGCAATAGCCGCTACCAAAGCCATATATGATATCAAAACAATCACGAAGCTCTCTTTGGGAACTGCTATGACATTATTCAATGCGAAAATAACGCCCATCGCCACATATGGACTTGAAACCATATGGGAGAAATTATCCCTGGCAGACTTGAGGATGCTTGAAGCAGTCAAATCGCGCATCCTGAAGGCTACCCTGGGGATATCGAAGTATACAAAATCAAGATTAGCATATGAACTCGCCAGGGAGACCTTCTTCATTGAGGACCTTCGGATAAAGAGAGGGCTACCATCCACAGACGCCTGGAAAAAACTAATGCAGGAAAGAATTCAGAAAAGGGACAAAATCTGGTTCGAGTTTTACACCACGGAGGCCATGATGACTAGGACATGGATGAACACAAATCAAGACTTGCGACACTTTGTCGATTCGATGGTGGTACATGGGTCATCACCATCATCTTCCTTCCATGTATTGGGCCAAATGTCCCGTTACGGTCTTGCACTTTCCCTCCATCTCTTCATCGGACGTCCTATCGTTCTATTTCCCCGTGGCTGGTAGCGAAGGATCTCCTTTGGAAATTTTCCAGGTTCCATCCTTTGGACATGATGCTTCCAGTTCTCTTGGTAGTCACAAATGTATGTAGATATTGGTTTCACTTTTAGTTCCTTCAGCACATCCTCATTTCTCTTATGATCCCATTTAGTATAGCCTGCTGTTCGCGTGCTGTGAGTCTGGAGATGTCCTGAGATCTTATTGTCCATGCCTCGCTGCCATAGCATAGGGTTGGTCTGGCTAATGTGTTATAGAAACGCAAGCGTGTATGCCTTTGGACAAGAGATGGCTTCATGACGTGATTGATGATTCCTGTTGTTCTGGTATAATTAGTTATATTTGCAGTTATGTCTCGTTCTTCTTGAAAAGATAAATGATATCCTAAATACTTGAATTCGTTAACTCTTTCTAAAATTTTACCATCCAGACAAATCTTACTGGGGATAGGGTCCTTACCCTTAAAGGCCATTACTTTAGTCTTTTCAGTAGAAATGCACATGCTGAATTTTGATGCCACTTTCTGGAGGTTGAATACTGACCCCTGCAGATCATCTTCAGATGCTGCTACCAATACAACATCATCAGCAAATAGTATAGCATCTAAATTTTTTAGATGCCTGCTGAAAGATATTGAACCATGTCTTTCACACCTCCATTCCTTTATTATAGCATTCATGTAGATTATGAATAGCAATGGAGAGAGTCCACAGCCTTGTCTTACCCCTCTGCTGATTGGCTTCCACTCGGATTTATGATTACTTAACCTTACTGCAATAAGAGTACCACTATACATGTTATAAATGTTAACAATTGACTGTTGGGGGACGCAATCCCTGGCCAATATGTCTGTTTCTGTCAACAAAATCAAAGGCTTTCTTAAAATCAACAAATGATGTGTGTGTTTCCAAATTGAACTCCCTGCGTTTTTCGATCAAAATTTTTAAGGTGAAGTAGGCATCTGCACATGTGCGACCTTTTCTAAACCCATGTTGTTCATTCCCTATTACCTCAGAGTAATGTTTCAGTAATTTTTCTTTAACAATGTTTGCAAAAATTTTGTATCCAGAGTTAAGTATACTATAATTTTCAAAATCTTTCATATTATCCTTCTTATTTGCCAATCTTCTGGAGGCCTGTTACCCATCCAGATTAAATTCAATAATCTGAGAAATCTTTTCTTGAAGGCATCGCCTGAATATTTCAACATTTCTGCATTTATCGAATCTACTCCAGGTGTTTTCCCATTTCGAAGTTTCCTCAAGACCTGTTCTAATTCTTCGAGTGTAATATTTTCCGAAGACTTATTGTTAGATGCTTGTAAAACAAGTTGTTCAATATTTGGACTCGATCAAAGGCTCTGAAAATACTCAAGCCTTTCTTTGTGAGATATTGCATTAATTTTTACATCTTCTTTTACTTCCCTATTTAGATTTTTCAAAATTTTATAGGTTTGTGGTTGTGGTCTTGTTATGTCAGTCTCTAGGTATGAGACAAAGTTTTCCCAACTTTCCCTGTGTTTCTTTCGAACTTCTCTTTTTGCTATTGCTCTCTTATGATGGTATTCAATTTTATCTTCTAATTTACCAGTTGACAGAAAATTTTTATATGAATTTATTTTTTCAAAGATTACTTTTGCAATTTCTTCGTCCCAAATTTTTAAACCCTTTTTCTTTTGCCATCTTCTTTTTTCTCCCAAACTTTCAAATGCTAACTGTTTTAGAGCTGAACTCAAATTGGACCACTCGTTTTCCACATCATCAGAGAGAGGAATCATCTGAATGTGATTATCCATCCTGTTTTGGTATAGCCATTTTATACTGGGATCATTTAAAAGGTTAACCTTCTATAAAATTTCGTTTTCCTGTGTTCTTTGTTTCTTTTTCTTGAACCACCGTGGTTTTAAACGAATAGGAGCAACTAATAAATAGTGGTCTGTTTCCAATTCAGGTCCTCGATAAACTCGTATCCAAAACTAAATCTGCCAATTTTCCATTACAAATGGTATAATCAATAATTGATTTCTGATTTCTTGCGGATCACGTATATTTATGACTGTCCTTGTGTGGAAACAGTGTATTCATAGTCCGAAACTGATTGAAGATAGTGAAATCTATTAATTTTGTTCCATTATTATTGCGGGTTACCTCTCCATGAATACCAATGTCATTCTGAATTTTCTCATTACCAACTCTGCCATTAAAGTCTCCCATTAATAGTATCATATCTTGCCTATTAGTAATATCGATTATCTTCTGTAGATCATTATACAAAATATCACTTTCTTTCGAGTATCCTTCAACCGGTGCATATCTATCTACTATATAAAGCTCAAATACCACTCACTCACTCACTCACTGATTCATTCATCACGAAATCTCAGAAACCACCCAACGGATTGGAATGAAATTTGATATGCAGCTTCCTCAAGGGCCGCAAACGCCCACTAAGAAAGGATTTTTGGATATTCAGGTTCTAAAGGGGTGTTAAGGGGGTAGACCTGCATTTCATTGAATAGCAATATCTCCCGATTGGTTTCATTGGGGGATGTGATACTCGGCATATAAACTCATCATTAAAAAAAAGAAGACACGTGTCTGAGGGTTTTTCGATGTGGTGTATATTATGAGGTGAAAGGGGTGAATAGTAGGGGTTGTAGGATTCCTAACCGATCGTGTATCTCTTAAACGACATAGGCGAGGAGTTTGGAACTCAGCGGGAAAAAAATCAGCATAAAAAATAACAAAATAGGTGTTTCACAGTTTTTTCATAAATCCAATATACGGGGCCCATGGGGAGGGGTGAAATTATGGGGTGGAACGTAATATGTCTTGAGTGTAAAATTATACATGGCCTATGTTGTAGACAATAACACATTACATCTTTTTTGTCTCTTGCTATTTCATCATACGAAGAATACTTAGGGAGTTATTAATGATTTTGTCCTTTTTGGCCGGAATTTTCTAAGTCCCAGGAATGACATAAAAATTGATTCGAATGAAATTTCAAAAAATAGTTTTTTTTAATACTTTTATTATATTTTTCACGTCTTTTAGGGTCCGAAACCAACATGATATTTTGATGTGTTTTTTTCGTCCCATGCATTTTTGGTTTCAGGTGATAGAATTATTTTCCACTAGGACCCATGCTTATCTACTATATAAAGCTCAAATACCACTCACTGACTCATTCATTCATCACGAAATCTCAGAAACCACCGAACAGATTGGAATGAAATTTGGTATCCAGCTTCCTCAAGGGCAGCAAACGCCCACAAAGAAAGGATTTTTGGATATTCAGGTTCTAAAGGGGTGTTAAGGGGTAGACCTGCATTTCATTGAATAGCAATATCTCCCGATTGGTTTCATTGGGGGTGCGACACTCGGCTTATAAACTCATCATTAAAAATAAGAAGACACGTGTCTTAGGGTTTTTCGATGTGGTGTATATTATGAGGTGAAATAGGAGTTTGACCGTTTTCTCATAAATCCAATTTAAGGAGCCCATGGGGAGGGGTGAAATTCTGGGGGGGGGGGGGGGGGGGGGAAACAGGAAAGAAAGTGTCCTAACTGATTGACTCACTTACTCACTCATCAAACTCGGGGTGAAAAACAGCTTAAAATAAGTAAATAGGTGTTCGACCGTTTTTTGTTTTTTTTTCTTAAATCCAATTTAAGGGGTTCATGAGAGGGGTGATGTGATGATGATGATAATTGTTGTTTTAAGGGGCCTAACATCGAGGTTATCGGCCCCTGATGAAATGAAATGGCGTGAAATGAAAGGATGAAGATTAAAAACAGCTCACTGCTATGGATGAAACGAAAATGGTTTAGATAAAATAGACAGTAAGCCCCAACAATTATGCCTTATGTAGCAGGATAAATACTTACAAAAAGGAACTCAGATTGAAACTACTCACCGAATGGAGAGCGGTAATACGTACATATGGGAATTTCGAACGAAAATACTCACAAAAGGAATAGATTGAAAAATACGCACAAAATGTAGGTAAAGTCCAAAATACGTACAAAATGCAACGTACAGTCGAAATACTGACAAAATGCAAGTGAAATCAAACTACTTACAAAATGCAAATGAGATTGAAAATACGCACAAAATGTAATTTAGATTCAAAATACCCACAAAATTGCAATTGAGACTTAACTACTTGAACAAAGCGGGGTAGGTTGAAAATACAAAATGCAATTGAAATTCAAAATACTCACAAAAAGACCCCCCTATATTGAAAGACTTACTAAAAAGCAATTTTGATTGGCAATCCTTACAAAATGCAAGTGAGGTTGAAAAGCACTCACAACATGCAATTTAGATCGAAAAAACTTACAAAATGCAACGTAGATTAAGAATACCTACAAAAAGGTGCGGGAATCTTAAAGAGAAAAGGAAATATAATGAAAAGAGGAGAGAGGAGAGGGTCCGCCCCAAAGGTAAGGGACAAAAGGGGAAAACGGACCCAGCTCAGGAATCCCTCGGGGTCGCCAACTCCCGAACTCACCAGCCGTGAGCCCCTGAGGGTGTAGCATTATCTAGGGTGCACCAGAAGTGGTGGGGCTACATACACCCGGCCTCCTTAAGGGCCTTGAGAAAAAGGCAGGAGGTAAAAGGAAAAGAAAATGAAGGCTGACCCCTCGCAGAAGGAAGGTATCAGAAAAGATGAGACAAGGGCCAATTAAGGCGGGAAAGGAAGAGACTCCCTAGGCCTCGGATACCCTAATACCGTCGGGGTCGGAAAGGAACAAGAGCTGACCCAGGGAGTTTGACAGGAAAGAAGACAGAGAGGAGCCCGGCACAAGTAAGTGGAAGCAATGCCGAACTCAGCTGGGGTCCCGTGGTCGCCAACCCACGTCCCACTAGATGTGAGCCCCTGGGGGAGAGAGGGGTGAAATTCTCAAAAATAAATGAAAGAAAATGTCCTGACTTACTCACTCATCACCACCCAGCCAAAATTATTGAAGTTAGAACATGAAATTTTGGGGTTATGTTCGTTGTATGTCGAAAACGTCCACTATGGAAGGGTTTTTGGATATTCAGGTTCTAAAGGGGGTGTTGAGGGGGTTAACGTGCATTTCATTGAATAACAATATCTCACGAGTGGTTTCATTTGGGAATGTGATACTTGGCATATATACTAATCATTAAAAATAAGCTGACACATGTCTAATGGTTTTTCGAAGTGATGTATATTATGAGGTGAAAGGGATGAAAAGTGGGGGTTGAAAGATTCATAACGGAGCGTGTATCTCTTAAACGACATAGGGGAGGAGTTGGAAAACTCGGAGGAAATCAATCAGCTTAAAAATCTAATATATATTTGTCAAATACCACTCACTCACTCACTCACTCACTCATTCATTCATTCATTCATTCATAACCGAACGGATTGGAATGAAATTTGGTATGCAGCTTCCTCAAGGGACATAGGTGCTCGCTAAGAACGGGTTTCAACAAATTCACTCGGGATCATGGTCAAACCGCGGAAACCGCCATTAAAGTCTGTTGTTGCCAGGTATTGCGGGCTGCATCACGTCGCCCCTACCAGAAATCAGGCGCTTTGCAGGCCTAGAGCTGTGTGGCAATGCTCAGTGTGTTCTTCACTGTCATAACGTGCAGGTCATTGTTGTCTTCGCTCCCGAGCTTTACCCAATCTCTCTGTTCAAACACTATTTCTCTGTAATTTATACTTTCACCATCATTTTTTAGCCCTTAGTTGAAGTAACTGTAGAGTTCCTTTGTTTGTTGGATCAGATTCGGCGTTTTTCATCATTTCTTGGTAGTACATAGTTATAATGAAAAGTAGATTTTGTTAAAAGTAAATTAGCTCTACCAACGTTAATTTTGTTAAGTTAGGCTAAGTCTATTCCATTTATCAGTTTTTAAGTAGAGATTTGTTTTTACGTTTTAAGTTAGGCTAGGTCTATTCCATTTATCAGTTTTTAAGTAGAGATTTGTTTTTACGTTTTAAGTTAGGCTAGGTCTATTCCATTTATCAGTTTTTAAGTAGAGATTTGTTTTTACGTTTTAAGTTAGGCTAGGTCTATTCCATTTATCAGTATTTTTAAGTAGAGATTGGTTTTTACGTTTTAAGTTAGGCTAGGTCTATTCCATTTATCAGTTTTTTTAAGTAGAGATTGGTTTTTTCGTTTTAAGTTAGGCTAGGTCTATTCCATTTATCAGTTTTTTTAAGTAGAGATTTGTTTTTACGTTAGGTGTATTCCATTTGTTATTACTCAAGGGAGGTTCTTCTTCTTTTTATTTTTGTACTTGCTGTTCATTGATTGTTTTCACGATGGCTGCAGTAGAAATGTTAGAGGTGGATGGCACCCAAGTTCCCCACCAAGTCTATGAAATTCCCGGAGATGGTGCATGTCTCTTCTCTGCTCTATCTTATGCAATGTATGGCAACATATCACAGGCACGTACAGTCCCTGCTGATATCGTCAGACACGCCTCTAACAACTGGGAAAGACTACAGTTGTATTCTATGACACGAGATTGCCAGCCTTACATAAACAAGGCTGAATATGTATCTGTTATGTCTATGCCTTACACATACGGTACATCATTCGAATTGCAAGTAGCGGCAGAGATTTATCCTTTCCAATTCCAGGTCTTCTGTAATCGTGTACTCCGAACTGGAAATACGTATGGTTCTGCAGCTTCTGTTAAAAGGTTAAGGTTTACGGGTGAGTTCACGCAGGGACATTTTGATGTTTACGAGCCATTCACGCCTACAATTTTACAATGTGAACACCCGCTTCTCATTCAGCATTCTTCATTAACATCTTCTCCTTCTACCGCGAAAATCCTCCTCGAGTCAGTGCCTCAAACTAAATCAAATAGAGGTTCAAAACGTAGAAAACGATTTACTAACAACATCCGTAAAAAAATTAATACAGCTGTGAACAAATACGCGAAAGAACATCCTGAAGTAAACCTTAGGGCAGTTAAGAAGTATGTTGAAAGCAATAATAAAGTCTATAGGGATGCAGTGGCCAAATATACAAAGAGCCACCCAGAAGTACATAGGGATGCAGTGGCCAAATATACAAAGAGCCACCCAGAAGTAAATAGGGATGCAGTGGACAAATATACAAAGAGCCACCCAGAAGTAAATAGGGATGCAGTGGCCAAATATACAAAGAGCCACCCAGAAGTAAATAGGGATGCAGTGGACAAATATACAAAGAGCCACCCAGAAGTAAATAGGGATGCAGTGGACAAATATACAAAGAGCCACCCAGAAGTAAATAGAAAGGCTGTTGTTACACATAATTTTAAAAGAGCTCAAGTCAAGATTCTTCCATGGACAGAACTAAAAATGTCCGGCTTTGAATATAATCCACAAACTGATTATTCTGTGAACAAAACATTGAATATTGGCTCCCAGGTAGTTTGTAAATTTTGCAAAGCCAAGAAATGGAAGGATGAATCTCCTGGAATGTGTTGCAGTAATGGAAAAATACAGCTTCCCCCAATCCAACAATATCCTGAACCCTTGCACAGCCTCCTTAACCATCAGCACCCAGAATCAGAACACTTCCTGTCTAATACACGTAAATATAATAGTTGTTTTCAAATTACATCTTTTGGTGCAAAGGAAGTAAAAGAAGGCAATTTCATGCCAACGTTTAAAGTGCAAGGGCAGGTATACCATCGAATCGGGAGCTTATTACCATCATCTGAACAACAGCCTCAATTTCTACAAATTTACTTCGTTGGAGATGAAGACATAGAAAAAAACATCCGATGTGGCATCTTCCCTGACGTTAAACCTCAGATAGTTCTCCAATTGCAGGATCTGTTGCACAACCATAATAGATACATTCAGGGTTTTATAACAGCAATGGAATCGGTTCCTGATGGCAATCAAGACTTCCGGGTGGTTATCAAAGCTGACAAAAGACCTCTTGACGAGCACAAAGGCCGCTATAACGCCCCTAGCACTAAGGAAGTGGCGGTTTTAATTGTTGGTCAGGAGTTTGAGAAAAGGGATATTGTACTCCACGGCAGAGATAGCAGGTTGCTTCGTATTAGTGAAACACATCGCGCGTATGATGCTCTGCAATATCCGCTTATGTTCTGCCGTGGAGAAGATGGCTACTGCATTAATATCCCTCAACGTCACAACAGCACTCAAGCACCTTTGAAGAAGACCGTGTCTGTCGCTAACTTTTACAGCTTCAGAATATTTGAGCGTGAGGGTGATAATTCTTATCTTTTGTTATTTCGCAATCTTCTCGATCAGTTTCTGGTTGATATGTATGCAAAGATTGAGACAGAGAGACTACTTTGGATTCGCATCAATCAGAAAAAGTTGAGAAGTGAGGAATATGTGCACCTGAAGGATGCAATGAGTAAAGCTGACAGCCGTTTGTCAGATATCGGTAAAATGGTCGTGTTGCCATCGACATTCACTGGAGGCCCGCGCTATATGCATGAACGCACTCAGGATGCCATGACTTACGTGCACCATTTTGGACGTCCTGATCTTTTTATAACATTCACCTGCAATCCAAAATGGTCCGAAGTAGTCGAGCACCTGAAACAAGGTCAACAACCTCAAGATAGGCATGATTTGGTAGCGCGGGTATTCCATTTGAAAGTTAACCACATGATAAGACTTCTTACTAAGGGTTGTATCTTTGGTCCTTCAAGGTGTCACATGTATTCCATTGAATGGCAAAAGCGAGGATTACCTCACGTTCACATACTTTTGTGGCTGGAAGAAAAGCTAAGGCCTGAAGACATCGACAAGGTGATCAGTGCTGAGATTCCTGACCCAAATCTTGACCCTGCTCTCCATGAAATTGTCAAGGCAACCATGATCCACGGTCCATGTGGAGTTCTCAACAGGAGTTCGTCGTGCATGGTGGAAGGAGTATGCACCAAGAAGTACCCCAGACCACTTATCAAGGAAACCCAAACCGGGGAGGATGGGTATCCCAAATATCGCAGGCTGCCCACTTCGGAGGGTGGAGTTTCTATTATTAAAAAGGGAGTGGAAATTGACAATAGCTGGGTGATACCCTATAACCCCGTCCTATCTCGCACCTTCTCAGTTCATATCAATGTTGAGTACTGCAACTCTGTAAAGTCAATAAAATATATTTGCAAGTATGTTAACAAAGGTTCCGACCAAGCTACTGTTAGCATCGGAGAGTTTGACGAAGTTGCGAGATATGAATCAGGACGCTACATCAGCAGCTCAGAGGCGGCTTGGCACATATTCTGCTTCCTCATACATGAACGCTATCCCTCGGTCATGCAACTTGCCGTCCACCTCGAGAACGGCCAGCGGGTTTACTTTAATGAAGACGACGTTCGTGATCAGTTTAACAGCCCTCCAAACACAACTCCTCTTGCTTTCTTCGAACTATGCCGATCCGATAAATTTGCTTCAACACTTTTATATTGTGAAGTTCCATCCTATTTCGTTTGGAAAGGTAATAAGTTTTGTAGAAGGAAACAAGGAAAGCCAGTCCCAGGCCATCCTAGTGTGAAAAAAGATCAGACCCTTGGCAGAGTTTACACCGTTCACCCTGGTAATGCCGAGTGCTATTACCTACGCCTCCTTTTACATAAAATCCCTGGCCCTCAGTCTTTTACTGACCTCAAAACCGTGGAAGGGGTGGTTCAACCAACATTTCAAGCGGCATGTAAAGCACTTGGCTTGCTACAGGATGATGCGCACTGGGACCGCACACTAGAGGAAGCGTCCTCCACCGACTCTCCCCACAAGATTCGTGAGCTGTTTGCCATCTTACTGGTGTTTTGTCAAGTGAGTGATCCCATCATGCTCTGGAAAAAACACAAAGACAGCCTCGCGGAAGATGTGGTGAGAGAGGTTCAGAGGCAGTGTGCTGATGTCAACCTGGTCATGGGTGTTATCTACAACAGGTGTCTGGTGCTTCTTGAGGATTTAGTACTAAAAATGTCTGGTCAACAACTGGAACGCTTTGGACTTCCGTCGCCTTCTAGAGAACAAGACTCCGTCGTTGTTCACCGGGAATATGTCAGTGAACTATCTTACGACACAATTAAGTTGTCCAAAGTGGTTGCTGATAATGTTCCAAAATTGAACAACGAGCGAAGATTGGCCTATGACGAAATAGTTCAAAGTGTTGTTTCAGAATGTGGTCAGCTCTTTTTTTCTAGATGCACCAGGCGGAACTGGCAAAACCTTCCTCATTAATCTCCTGCTCAGTACATTTAGAAGTCGACAGAACATTGCCATCGCAGTCGCCTCCTCGGGTATTGCAGCAACCCTACTGGATGGTGGAAGAACAGCTCATTCTGCTTTCAAGCTCCCTCTTAACCTCAGTCACGCTGCATCTGCCCTTTGTAACATCTCTAAGGCCCAGTTGTATGAACTCGGGTTATCCATCGGAATAGCTATACCTGGGCTAGCGTCTTCCTTGGTATATCTCCAAGGGTGGGTTGTACGACAAGATTTTATTCCGGGGCTCGCTATTCCTTGTTTGTCTGAGAGACAATCTAAGTTGGTAACAAACGGAGCTAACTTTGTGGACATATTGACACGAAATTTGAACTTCTTTGGAAACAGATGAATATCGAATTGACCAATGCGATACTCCATGAGAGGCCGTGAGAATAACAAACCACGGCCGTGGACAAACATACCGTAATAAATCCATGCAGTGGTTACAAATAATAGTATAAATCGTAGGCTATACATAAATATAATGCAAACTAATATAGCATATCCAAGAATTAAGTACCGGTAGGTGCAGGATAGGCTACTACATGTTATTATCATACATTTTACCTGTCAGTCATATGTTCCAGTCCATCGATAATTTGATCTAATAACCTCAAAACTGTGTATATTTCCCGTCTAAACCGTGTAAAGAATTAATTTTCATCACAGTTCAGAAAATGAGCCGGCCTCTGTCTGATCTTCTTTGCTTTTCTCCTTTGCAGAAATAGTATTTCTATTAATGGATCCTCCGCATCAGCATGACTCTTGAATAATTATGAGTAATAATATGTATGTAATTACTGTGCTGCTATTAAGATTATACATTTTCATGTACATATATGAATAGTTCACTCGAATTAAGAGTTTGCGATGATTTAACTTCGTTTTTCTTCTAATAAGTGATGAGCCTCTGCATCACTTTCTACATTAATTCCTGACATCTCCAGCATGATGCTCTTGACTGACGCGGAGTTATTATTAATTACCCTGTTGAACCTAGGATCACCCCAAGTGATTACTGGTAGGTTACCGTACATATAAAAGATAATGCAGAAACACCAAGCATAACATAGAAACAAAAACTAATAAGCAAAAAAAGTTGGAACTGGTGGGGTTCGATCCACAAAATTTACGTTCTTTCGTCGTGAGTCTGGCGCGCTAACCATTGGACCACTGCGACATGGCGTTCAGTGCTGAAGACAATGCATATGATGCGTACATTTCTAATGTCGTTGGCTTGCTTTGGTATTTTGTCTGTAAAAATGTGTATGTAATTACTGTGCTGCTATTAAAATTATACGTTCTCATGTACATTTATGAATAGCTCACTGAAATTACGAGTTTGCGATGATTTAACTTCGGATGTTGTAGCGGTCTCTCCCGTCCGCCATATATATACTCGGTATAAGCAGATAGCTCGCCATTCCAAGCCCGGTTAGCTATGCCGTCGTTTATACCCGGATTATCTCTTATACCAATGTCGTACAACTCAATTCTGCGCTAACTACGGAGATAACTTTAGCCGAGGTATAACCCGAGTTCGTACAACTGGCCTTAAGCAAAGTAGCACAGCTCGCGTGCTGAGAGAGACAAAACTCATTGTTTGGGATGAATGCACGATGGCGCACAAAGGAGGAGTCGAGGCATTGGACAGAACACTTAGGGACATTAGGGGTAACAACCAACTTATGGGTGGAGTCACAGTACTTCTTGCCGGTGACTTTGGACAGACTTTCCCTATTATACCCCGTGGAACACGGGCTGACGAAGTAAATGCCTGTCTAAAATCGTCTTACATATGGCCCAAAGTCAGATCAATTCCCTTGACTGTCAACATGCGCGTACACCTCCATGGTGATTTTATGGCTGAGGAGTTTTCCCGTCTCCTTCTAAGCATTGGCGATGGAAAGTTGGAGGAAAATGACGGAAAAATAACTATTCCAGCTCAACTGTGCGAGGTTGTTGACTGTTTAGAGAATTTGATCGAAAAGATCTATCCCCAAGTGTTTGTAAATTCCAACCTTGATAATTTATGGATGGAAGAAAGAGCTATTCTTACCCCAACAAATGACTCTGCTGATAGTATAAATATCGCCATCCTTAAGAAGTTATCAACAACAAAAATGGTATACGAATCAGTAGACTCAGTTGTAGAGGTTGAAGATGCAGTTCATTATCCTGTGGAGTTTTTAAACACTCTTAACCCGCCCGGAATACCGCCTCATGTCCTCATCCTCAAGGTTGGTGCTCCTGTCATGTTATTGCGCAATCTAAACCCTCCTAAACTCTGCAATGGAACCAGGCTGCAGGTTAAAGCTCTGCATAAATTTGTGATTGAAGCCACCATATTTACAGGTGTTGGCCAAGGCGAAACTGTCTTCATACCCCACATTCCTCTAATCCCATCAGACTACCATTTTCAATTCAAACGTCTGCAGTTTCCTTTGAAAGTCTGCTATGCCATGACAATTAACAAGGCTCAGGGGCAGAGTTTAAAAGTAGCTGGTGTGGATCTGAGAAGTGACTGTTTCGCACATGGTCAACTGTATGTGGCATGCTCCAGAGTCAGTTCTTCTGGTGGCTTAGTCATTCTGCAGCCTGAGAGAAAGACCAGAAATGTAGTTTACCGAGAAGTGCTTAGGCGTCAAAAACACTCTCGATAGACATGGCAGAGGGCTAGCGGACCAGCCTTAAATCAAAGCTCCCCGTTGTATATTGCACCCGATTTTCAATTTCAACGCTCCATGTTGCCGTCATACCCATGTACATTTCGTTGAACACCACTATAAAACTGTACATGGGTATCACCATAAACTGTGTAATACCGAATACTTTCATGACCCTGATGAATCCTGCATATGTAAATTATGCGGGGTGCAACGTAGTAGATACCACGTAATTTTTTGTGCAAATCGGGGATCATCCATTGTGAAGTTTTGTGAATGACAGTTTATCATCAATATGCACAATTTGTGCGATTTATCTTTAATAATAATGTCTAATTAAGACTAGCTTGACAAAGCGACTATATGGGGCGGCATTGATTCAACCATTACTTCGAGAGGCGTGGACTGTTCATGTAATGCATTTCATTTTCAACTCTTCAATTTAAAATTATATCTCCCTAATACTTAAAATAATTTCTATGTTTTCTTTGTTTTCAGCTATGGCTTTCACAAGCCCCATTGTGCGGAAGCTCTCAGCATTACGGGGGGAGACATGGGTGTATCGCTGGAGATTCTTCTCTCACAGTATTTCAAGTTAGGCATCAAATTTCCGTGTGTCAACAAGAACAGAAGGAAAACGGAACAGAACGGGGTCGGTGATGATGAAGAGGATGATGAAATGTCCAACGAAGAGCAAGAGTTGATCTTAAACCAGCGCATGGAGGAGAAGGTGGCGATCGAGGCGATCTACGACAAGGCCTTCGAAGAGAGAATTACGAACCGCGTGTGGGTACTACACTTGAAATTAGATTATATCTTAGACCACTATTCGGGCAAGAGCCGGCCGGAGAACAGTGACGGTGAAGACTGGGATTCTAATAAAAATAACGTTACCAAACCGAACTTGGAGATGTGTAGGTTCTTCCTAAAAGGAAGCTGTAGATTTGGTGCCAAATGTAGGTTCTCTCACGTTGTTGTTCCTGCCTCGCAGCGCTCGCAAAAGTCTGCAGAGGAAACCGAGAATCATCTCTTCCAATTAGAATTTAGATTTCCTGAAGGTAAGTGTTCAGTGATGGATGGGTTTGGTTGTTGCAGCAACCTGTCTCCCTCGGTCATGAATGAACCAGTTTATGTTTGATGCCAGGTTCCAAGTATCCCCTAGAGCCTGCTTGCGTGTACCTGAGCACGTCGGCTCCGCGCGTGCCCGCCCGACACTGTCTGAGTCTGACCCAGAGACTGATGGAGGAAGCCAAACTGTGTGCCCAGGATGAGCAACCCTGTGTCTATATGGTGGCCCAACTGCTGCTCGACCAGACACACGACATATTGGCTATTATCAGAGGTAGGCTGTAGGTTCCACAACCACTCATATTTAACCCGCGAGAGGTGGCACAGGGTCTTTTCTGACCCCTTGCAATTATTTCTCTGTAGTAACGGCAATTATTTTATCATTTTAAGTGATCTTGTCGACTTCGTCGTTACGCTGGGGTCTGGCGTTACGTTACGGTGACGGGACGAAATGCACCCAGATGCACTGAGGTGTGTGACGTCATAGTACCGCTTGGTGCATGTGTTCCCCGACAATATCTACTTCGTTAGTATAAGACAAAAATCCCCGATTCTTGGATGTCACTGGTAATCTCGAGAACCTCTGGATGGATTTTGATGCGGTTTTCACCATTCTGTAAAGGATATCTCGAGGAAAGATTCTGTAGAAAATAATTTATGTATTATCAAAGGAGGCCAAGCAGTAACGATTTCAGTTGAAAAAGTCGAAAACAAACTTTGCGTCCGTGCGCTTCTTAAGCTTACGCTGGGCAAACTGTTAAAAATATCAATATACTATGAGCATAAGAATTGGTCAGCATGAAAAGTTCTACAAAAAAGTCTGCGAGAGCATATCTCTATCTTCAATACATCGCCCACTATAAGTGTTTTTAGACTGGATGGAAGGGGTACGTCCCCGCGCGCTCTGGTGAGCGTGACGGCATTCCGCGCGCTTGACCTTGCTTTGCCCTTGGTTTGCACTTGCCGTTCGCGAGTAATTTGAAACAAGATAAGTATTATGCAGATAATTTTCTAACATGTCAAGAGTCTGGCTTCGAGCGAAGCGAGGCCTTCAGCCTTTCTAGCATTTTTCAGCATTTGTAGCATTTAAAATGATATAAAGTCTAGTCTTTCAGACTGACTGTCACTTTTGTTTATGCTACTGATATGGCATGAAAACATTCTTCTTCTTTATGTGCCGACTCCGCGTCGAAGATTTGCGATCATCATTGCAATCCCTTGCCTCGAGGTTGCAGTTCGAAACAGAGATGCTGAGTCAATGTTCAAACCATTCCCGCGAATTCTTGAGCCAGGAGATCTTCCTCCTCCCTGGTCTGCGCCGTCCTTCAATCTTGCCTTCCATGATTAGCTGCTGGAGTCGGTACTTGGTATTTCAAATCACGTGGCCAAAATATTGTAGCTTCTGTCACTTGATGTTGTAGAGCACCTCCATCTCCTTGCCCATCCGATCCAGCACCTCGGTATTTCTCACCGTGTCGGTCCACGATATACGAAGCATGCGACGATACTGCCACATTTCAAATGCTTCCAACTTCTTCTCCAAGGTTTTGGTTAATGTCCACCCCTCGTGTCCATACATTAGTATGGGAATTATGTAACACTTGAGGGCAAGTAGTCTTGTTCTCAGACTAAGATCTTGGTGACACAGCAGATTCTTCATTTTGATAAAGACACCCGTGGCTTGCTCAATGCGAGCTTTGATTTCATGGCTGAAGTCCCATTTGTCATACAGGTAGCACCCTAGATATTTATACGAATAAACTCGTTCGAAGGCTTTATCAGTAACTGATAATGTGGTATCAATTACTTCTTTGCTGAAAACCATGAATTTTGTTTTGCGAATGTTCATCCTTAAGCCATAATCATTGCTAACTGTGTTCACGCGATTCAGCAATGCTTGGAGATCTTCAATGCTTCCGGCGATGAGGACTGTGTCATCTACAAATCGGAAATTATTGATGACTGTGCCATTGATGACAATGTCTTGATGAAACTCATCCAAGGCTTCCGACATGATTGCCTCCGAATATAAGTTGAAGAGCATTGGAGACAGCACACAGCCTTGTCGAACACCACGTCGCAAACAACAGATATCCACCCGAATGTTCGCTCGTTGATTCCGGTAGAGATTGGCAATGATTCGTACGTCACTGAACTAATGAGCAAGTATTTTTGTCTAAAATGAAAATCGTGTATACATATTATAAACGGGTATTTACACTATAATAGAAATGTTGCGGATCTGACAGGTAATCATCTATTTTTATGAAATATCTGATAATTCTTACTTCAGTTTGCCTAAACAATTTCAAAATTAATGATTAGACAACCTGTAGATAATGTAGGATTCTAGTTTTTCACCAATCACACATTTTAGAGAAGTCTCTTGTTGTAATGTATTGGGGTTGTATTGTATACCATTTGTCTTTTGCAGTAAGGGTGCACATCCGCTGAGAAAGAGGCATATCATCGTCACTTTCTTCATTTTCTTCTTCGTCTGCACTCTGCTCAGTATCAGTACAAGATTCTGCTATTTCTAGTTCATCCTCACTATCACTGTTTTCACCTCCTAATATGTCTTCCTCTTCGACATTTTGCAGAAGAGATAACACCCTGGGTTCTTGCTCTTCGTAGCTCAGACGATTCATAATGTTTTATTTTATACTTAACTACAATCAATTACATTTCGCGATCAGTCAGCTACATTCTCATGTAGTACGCGTAAGACTGGATCAGCTGTTCACTCGGCCAGCGGGAGTGGTGGTGCGTAGTCTTGCAGAACACCTTGCAACATGGCTCGACAAAAATACATTTGTCTCAGCTCATATTCCTTCCACTAATAGGTTACTGCCCTCAGACAATAGATCAGGTATGTGGCAGGTATAGTAAAAGGTAGAAACCCCAGCTTAACGAAACTGCGTGGGGTCACAAAGTCCACCGTGCCACCTCTCCCAGGATAAGATAGCTTTTCACTTGTGTGGTTGTTATTAATAGGGGTCGGATTTTTAGGTGCTAAAAATCGGAAAAATATTTATTTTTTATGTATTAAAAATAGGCCTACCAGAAATATGTGACAAAAAAGTAAAAATATTTAATTATAATTTAGTTTATTAAAGTGATTATAAACAATATGCAGTTCCCATGAATTCAATTTATGCTATGTCTCACTGACTGCTGAAGCATTACAATGCACGAGATACATCTTCAGGTTGTCCAGCACAAATGACCGACGATTATGGCAACACACTTATTCTGAAGGCGCAAAACTGTGGCAATATGTTTCTTGCCCTTGAGGTGTTGTGTAACTTGAGATCGCTGTTCAGCCTTGATTGCTTTCCCACATGGTTGGCAGAACAGAACGCCCCCATCAGAAGTAAAATTATCTTTTAATTCTGCAGCAGACGATAACTTGCAGTTGTTTTTATTTTAGGCATCGTAGAACTGCCTTACACTTTACAGTGCCAGAAATGAACTGCATGTGAGTGACACTGGTTCCAGGTTGAAACACTCTCTCCCTCCCGCTGGATATTCTCCAAGCGGATATTCGTGGCAACATCGGAACATTTTGACGATCGTAATTCTGCTGAGCGCACACTAACTTCACTGAGTACTTTTCCTGCGCCGGGTCATCAGAGTTAAGGCTATTCTTAGCCCAGGCATTTCCTGGCTTGACACAAATAAGTCAAATTACCGTTTAACTTTTCCATATGCCCCAACTTCCAGCCTTCGAAAATTTTGACTATAGTACAGCCAGCAATTGAAACTTTTAACATTTCTAGTTAAAATAAACACATTAACCCCAAACCAAAATGAAATAATGCTTCTACTACAGGTAATAATACAGTCTTTTATATCCCTGTTCCCAAAACGTAATAAATCTCAATAAACCCCGTATTTTATAATATCAAATATCCAAAAACCTATAATTAATAAACAGTGATCCTAGGTTGTCCAGACCATCCAAATATGAATCTGTCCACAAAAACACACAGGCACAATAAAAATCACCTCTGCAACCCCATGTTAACCCAATATAATAAGATACGAATAAAATACCCCAAACTAACTGCACAAGGCAAAACCCGAGGGTGAGCTACTGTAACTGAATAAATTCCGTTACGCCCCCACAAGGATCAATCTCTAAACTACAAGGCCATAGATTTATCCTTGTCCCTCACACAAATACACTAGTACTCCTGTCTTGTCATCGTGAGCAAGATCTCTAGGTGACATATAGCTTGAGGTTAGCAACGTTATATGTACCTAGGACCTTGTCATCGTTGGTAATCAACCTGTAGGCACATGCACCTACCCTGCGGTCTATAACAAATGGACCGGAATACAGTTGGAAGAACTTCTGCATGCACTTCTGCTCTGCCGATGAAAGATGTGGCACTCGCAACAACACCAGATACCTACCTTTAACTCATCCCCCTCCCTTCTCTGCTGTTTTAAACGTTTCTTTCCTGCAGCTATTAAATCATCCCGTACTAGTTTTATTGTTAAATCCCTGGGTACAGCTTCCCCTGTTGACAACCCCAAAATCCTAGCTAGTTCACTGGTAGGCTTCCTTCCCAGCTGGACTTCTATGGGAGTGAGCCCCGTGCTATCGTGTTTGGTGACATTGATCCATCGCTCAATATCCCCAAGCACTGAAAACCATGAATTATGGCTGTCACTCACATAGGTCCTGAACATGCGACCCAGTTCCCGCCTAATTCTCTCCGACATATTCCCTTGCGGATACCTAATAGAGGAATATACACACTGGGTGCCAACTTCACTAAGCTTGGTACTCCATATTTTCGCTGTGAATTGGGTCCCGTGGTCAGAGAGTATCCGGAGTGGTCTTCCAAACTCCGGTATGTACTTCAGTACCATGCAGTTCACACAAGCTCTGGCGGTAGCTTTCCTCAGAGGTTAAAGCCTGACATACTTCGAAAATGCATCCACCACCACAAACACGTATTGGAACCCGAACCTAGAGCTTACCAGAGGACCATAGAGGTCGACACAGACCAAATCCCCCGGCCCCTGTGCCAACACAGCCTGCCTGGGTCCCTCCAAGTAGCGTGTAGGATGTTTACATTTTTGGCAAAGCTCACACGTAGCTAGAATCTTCCTTACCATGCGCTGCATATCCTTCCAGTAGAAATGTCGCTTCAGAGCGGCCAGAACCTTCTCCGCACCAAAGTGCCCAAGCTCCTTGTGAGTGTACCACGTGATGTCTTCCACCAACACTCGAGGAACACACACACACCATACGTCCCCATGACACTTCATGGCTACCATGCGGTTCACCCATTTGAACTGCTTGGTGCCCCTGACCACAATGTCATCATCACCACGAGCCTCCAGCTCTGCAACAATACTTCCCAGCTGCTTGTCCCTTCTCTGTTCCTCACGTATCTTCCTCACACGTGCACCCTCTTCAGATCTATCACTTGTCTTGGCAGCACACACACAAGAATGTCCCCTACACTATCTACCCCCACCCCATCACCTGCGATTTCAGGATGGCGACTGACAAAATCAGCAAGTATATTCTCTGAGCCTTTTACATGAAATATGTCAAAAGAATACTCCTGAATTGCCAATATCCATCTAGAAATCCTATTTGAGGTGATCCTACATGATAATATGAATGTCAGCGCATTATGGTCAGTGTAGATTTTGAACCGGTAGCCAAGTACATACGTCCGGAACTTCCCCAGCGCATATACAATAGCTAGCAGTTCTTTCTCACTAGTAGTGTATCTCTTTTCCGCGGGATTCAGACCTCTACTAGCAAGCGACACGATACCCAGGTGACCATCATCATCACGCTGACATAACGCTCCAGCAATCCCCACATCACTGGCGTCAGTCATTACAATGTACTCCCTATCAGGACTCGGATAACTCAGAGTAACAGCCTCTCTAAACCCTTCCTTTAATTTGATGAAAGCCTCATCCATTTCCTTTCCCCAAACCCATTTAGCCCCTTTCTGTAACAAATCCCTGAAAGCCCCAGTAAGATATGAATACCTCAATACAAATCTCCTAAAATACCCACAAACCCCCAGAAAAGACCTAAGCTGCTTAACATTGCGTGGTGTCTTTGTGTTCCCAATGGTGTCTAATCTCGATTGTTCTGGTCTAACCCCCTGTGGTGAAATAGTGTGACCTAGAAATGTAATCTGTTGCGTGCAGAAAGTGGATTTCTTAAGTTTAAGTGTGAAACCTGCATGAATGAGCTTCCCAAAAACTGTACTAAGATGTTGCAAGTGTTCCCTGAATGTGTGAGAGGCAATCACAAGATCGTCAATGTAAGCTGTAGTGTATTCCCTTGTTTCAGGTCCAAGTGCAATGTTAAGCCCCTTAATTAACCCCTGACTCGAAGTCCTCATACCGAAAGGCACCCTCCGAAACTGATAAAAGCTATTTTTATAACAAAAAGCAGTGAAAGGCCTGTCCTCCTTGCGTAGCGGTATCTGCCAAAACGAAGAACTCAGATCTATAGTGGATAGAAACTTCCTATCCCTGAATCTTTGCACTAGATCTTCAGTGAATTCAGGACGCTGATGGTCTGGTGCAATCCTCTTATTGGCCTGTCTCGCATCCAAGCACAGCCTGATGGAACCATCCTTCTTGGTTACCACCACCAAAGGATTTACGTATTGACTGTTGCTGTTCTCGATTATGCCGTCATTAAGCATTTGATCTATCACCTCACCAACTGCCTTCATGTGAGAGTGAGCTATCGGGTACCTAGGACCGCTAAAGCTCGACCTATCTGTGATGTCGAAACTATGCTCGTACACGTGAGTACATCCAGGTTTCTCCGAGAACACCTGCCTGTGTTCCCTCAGAACGTCAAGCAACTCAGACTTCTGACCCTCGTCCAACATGGTGTCTTTCACAACCGCCTCAAACTCCTCAACAGTGTGACCAACGTCACTCAACTCACGTTCATCTCTCATGACCAAATTACATACAGGAAAAGGACTGGACACCATGCCGACACCTAACTCTTCCTCCTCAGAAACCTCCTTACTGACCTGAATGCATCCAGCGACACTAACAGAATCTCTACCATCAACCTGATAATCTAACCTAACCCAATCCTGTTTCTCACCCCACTTGAACTTCACTTGCGCCTTGCTGTAATCTAACTTACAGCTCTGGTCCCCTAGCCAATCGGATCCTAAGATGACTTTGTGCACTAAATTAGGCACAACTAACAGCACATGATTTCTACTCCACCCGTTGATCCTAATGGGTGCACAAACCTGAGTCCTAATCCTCTGCGACTTAGTACCTACAGCTGACACAATGTGCACATTTGAAATTGGGATATGTTCCATGTGTATCTCCTTCAATTTCACTTCATCGTAGAACTCCCTACTCACACAACTGCACATACTGCCTGAATCTAGTAATGCCTCTACTTCCTGGCCCCAAATCTCTACCTTGATGACAGGATGGACAAACATGTGCTCGCTTCCCTCCTTTTCTACACCTAATTCCTCCTCCAATAGGTCCTCTTTGACGTCCAAGTTATATTTTACCTCCATAGCGTGAGCAGGAATTCTATGCAAGGACTCTCCCCCTGCCCTATTTAGTGAGTCCCGTCGGAGTTTAAACTTCCTGGCCTATTGTTCCTCTCAACTTGCCTTTCATTGCCACGCCCCCTATTTCCCTGCTCTACCTCACGTGGCCCGTTCCCTGATTGATTGTTTTCCCTGTACCCCTGATTCTCATTCCTATTTCTTCCTCTCGCATGATCCTCCTGCCTTCCGTCCCTGTCTCCTCTACCTTGATTCCAGTTCCTCTCTCTCCCTTGATTATAATTTCCTTCCCTTTGATTGCCCCCATTGAAATTTCCTTCCCTCTGGTTACCCATATTTCCCTGACGTTGCCTACCTGTCTTTCTCAAAGCATCGAACCTCCCAAGCAACTTTTCCATGCCCTTAATTGAGACTATATTCTGCATGCATACCGCAGTCCTAATGTCATCTGAAAAGTGACGTGCTAATTTCCTTACAAGGTCCTCTTCACTACCGCCTAGCTCTAAATTTTGACCAATAAGGACATGGTTCAAGAAATACTCGGTCAAAGTGACCCCTTCGTTTCCTTGAAATTTTCCAAATAAAATCCTGTCTCTTTCCCTCCCCTTGATATTATCATCCCAGAACTTATCCATAAACTTTTCCCTGAAATCCTGTAAGCCACTAAACCCTTCCCTGAATACCTGGTACCAAGACCTAGCTTCCCCAACAAATGCAGCTGAAATCAGTTCTTCCACCCGATCCCATTCTAAGTATCCTTCATCTAACCCTTTTGCAAACTTCTTTTCGACTAACTTCACAAATTCCATAGGATTGAACGTCCTACCATTGAACTTAGGAACCTCGTAATCTCGACTCTGGCTACAGTGCCCTAAAAACTGAATCGGATGACCCCTACCTGCCTTCAACTTCTTCACTTCACGTTCCATTTCTTCCTCTATCCTAGTCACTCTTTCTCTGACCTCACTGATATTCTCATCAACCTTCTTTCCTAATAAAGCAAACTCACCACTAGTAGCTGCTAGCTTCTGCTCGACTATAGCCTGCTTATCCCTAACCTCTTCTACTTTCCTGCTACTTTCCTTCGTAACTAGCTCAATTTTCTCTTCTACTATGCTTATTATCTCCACTCTGCTCTTCCAACTTCCTATCTGCTCTGGAAAATTTCTCGCTTGTCTTCAGTGCCTGGCTTGAAACCTCCTTTGCCAACTTCTCTTGCTTGGCACCTAGCTTCTCTAACTCAGATTCTAACCTTTGTTCCTGAGCAGCAATCCGACCACCTAGCTTAATTTCCAGATTAGTGATTTCTACTCTGACTTCACTAAACTGGCGAGTAACACTGCTGTCTAGGATAGTCACCTGCTCTTTGACCTCATCTATCTTTGCTGACATTTCCTTCATCTGGGAGGCCATCTGACTGGTTATCCTCTCCTCGGAACTGCTACTAAGAAACAGGAGCTTCTCCAACATGGCTCTCATCGAACCTGAATCATCACCACTCACTGCCACAGAAGTATCGCCATCCTTCACCTCTGAATTACTACTACCTTCAGAGCTTGTGCTCTGACATCCTAATCCCATGTTTAATTCATCTCCCCCCTGCCCTAATAAATCTCCCATGATTCTACTATTTTCCCCCATCCCTGTAACAAATTGCCTATCGGAACCCGTCTGGTTTTGCTGCTCAACAACACCATCCACCAACAAAGCAGAATTGCATCCTGGCTCTAACGTAGCCATCCCTAATTGAAATACGTGAAATTGTGAAAATATGCCTACAGTTTAATTCCTGTGTCCTGGTACACATCAGCATGTCTAAGGCCTCACGTTGGGTTCGCCACTGAAACACTCTCTCCCTCCTGCTGGAGTTGATTTAACTTTAACTACCCTCATTTACTACAAACCTACAGAATTTACTGCCTTTAAATACAGGCCACAAGTGATTTTAACGTTACTTCCCGACTTTGAATGGGCGCCAAGGTTGACCATATGGGTCTTCCTGAATAAAATAGAAATAAATACATAGCTGTTGCCCCGACTATGAAAAGCCTTTCTCCCAGGCGTAGGGCATTTGGCATGCGTTTGCTGATGTACCAGCTTCATGCAAGACAGGAATATAAACACACATGGATTTTAAAATGATAATCTATTGGCTGTTCTAACACATATGTACACAAATATACAACACAAAATACCCTGAAATGCACTTGTAATAATTTCTGTACAGTACCTTTTGTTCACTGCTTCTACGCTCTTAGAGCAACAACACTTCTGGTCAGTTTGACCCCAGGCATTCAGCCTCCTATCATATTTACACTTGTGTAGTTTGTACGGAAAATGTACACAAGTTCCAACAGTCGGCGATTATAGCGTTGTTCCACAGTCCTTTTTGCTCGATCCACGATAAGTCGCTCGCCACCACTTTCCAACATGTGGACCACAAATAGCTTGTTAGGCCCAGATGTATAGTCATGTGTTATAATCGTCCTTCGGGCGTGATTTGCACCAACAACCCATGGTACTTGAACAGAACCATAATAATGTAAGTTTCAATAGCCGAAGCTCAGTGAAAGCTTATAAAGTCCCAGCTGTTCATTACTGCACCACGGCAAGTGGAACGACCCTGATTCCCTTAAGAACACTGAAATAATGTAGTTACCAATAGCCGAAGCTCAGAGGAGAACTATCACTGCCTTTGCTGTTCGTTACCGCACTATCACATAGAACGACCCTGATTCGCAAGAAGACATCGTAACAGCATCAAACACGCCATTTTAAAACACTGGCGCATGAATATCCATCCACCCAGTCCTGTGCTTTGACCTCTCGGGACTCATTGGCGCGCGCCCACTCCAAGCGGATATTCGTGGCAACATCGGAACATTTGACGATCATAATTCTGCTGAGCGCACACTAACTTCACTGAGTACTTTTCCTGCGCCGGGTCATCAGAGTTAAGGCTATTCTTAGCCCAGGCATTTCCTGGCTTGACACAAATAAGTCAAATTACCGTTTAACTTTTCCATATGCCCCAACTTCCAGCCTTCGAAAATTTTGACTCGTGTACCTATAGTACAGCCAGCAATTGAAACTTTTAACATTTCTAGTTAAAATAAACACATTAACCCCAAACCAAAATGAAATAATGCTTCTACTACAGGTAATAATACAGTCTTTTATATCCCTGTTCCCAAAACGTAATAAATCTCAATAAACCCCGTATTTTATAATATCAAATATCCAAAAACCGATAATTAATAAACAGTGATCCTAGGTTGTCCAGACCATCCAAATATGAATCTGTCCACAAAAACACACAGGCACAATAAAAATCACCTCTGCAACCCCATGTTAACCCAATATAATAAGATACGAATAAAATACCCCAAACTAACTGCACAAGGCAAAACCCGAGGGTGAGCTACTGTAACTGAATAAATTCCGTTACAAGGTAGCTTGGGGAGGGGGAGGTCTAGCACGTGGTGAAATATGGCTATGGACAAGGAAATCCCTGGCTTCCACAGTGAGTGGCACGGGGTGAAAAAGTTAAAAATAACACAGTTGCAGGCTGACATACGCTCTGCATGAAGATTAGATAGCTCACAATTTCTTCCCCGTTGAAGTAACACAGAACTAAAATGCAATAAACTGAAAGATGTAAATATTATGTATTTTATGTGCTAATAAGTGAAAAGCAGGAATTTATGTATTTATAGAAAAAATGCTTAAATTATGTATTTAAATAAAAAAATAATTTATTTACCTAAAAATCCTAGCCCTAGTTATTAAAGTGATCTATTGAATTAACTTGAGGAATGATGTGCACACTATTTTGTTATTTACTAATTCAAGCGTTCCTATTTAAACTATTAAATGAATAAATATGCTTCACGTTTCAAACAATATGCACTATGGAATAACTACGGCAATTACGATCACTCCGTATTCATTAGCGTTTCTATTTTGAATATAAAGAAAATCTGAACTGACCTTTATTAAAAATATCTCAACTAAGAAACAGTTCTAAATGTTATTCTATGGAGCTAAAAGCAGTGTTGACCATCATTATCTTAATGTTTAAGTATAACTGATATACAATTTTAATAGCCATTGATCTTTAGCCTACTTTTCACATTTTGCAAAAATGAGGAAAAAGTAGACTTATGAGATCGATCCGGGCAAATGTGTGTCCTTCTGTCTGTCTGGCCCCCTCAGGGGCTCACATCTAGTGGGACGTGGGTTGGCGAACACGGGACCCCAGCTGAGTCCGGCATTGCTTCCACTTACTTGTGCCGGGCTCCTCTCCGTCTTCTTTCCTGTCGACCTCCCTTGGTCAACTCTTGTTCTCTTACGACCCCGACAGTATTAGGTTATCCGAGGCCTAGGGAGTCTTTCACTTTCCCGCATTAATTGGCCCTTGTCTCATCTTTCCTGATACCCTCCTTCTGTGAGGGGTCAGCCTTCTTTTTCTTTTCCTTTTACCTCCTGCCTTGTGCTCAAGGCCCTTAAGGAGGCAGGGTGTATGTAGCCCCACCACTTCTGGTGCACCCTAGATAATGCTACACCCTCAGGGGCTCACGGCTGGTGAGTTCGGAAGTTGGCGACCCCGAGGGATTCCTGAGCTGGATCCGTTTTCCACTTTTGTCCCTTACCTTTGGGGCGGACCCTCTCCTCTTTTCCTTATATTTCCTTTTCTCTTTAAGATTCCCACACTGTTTTTGTTACTTGGTTCACCGTGTATCTAAATTCCCTTTTAGCGATGTTTTAAGGCATTTTTGATGTACGTTGCATTTTGTAAGTTTTTTCGATCTTAATTACATCTCGCGATTGTTTTCAACCTCAATTGCATTTTGTAAAGATTGACAATCAAAATTGCTTTTTAGTAAGTCTTTCAATGCAGGTAGACGGGCCTTTTAGTGAGTATTTTGAATTTCAATTGCATTTTGTAAGTATTTTCAACCAAAACCGCATTTCGCACGAATTTTGAATCTGAATTGCATTTTTTTGTTTGGTGGGCATTTTGCACATATTTTGATTCTCAATTGCATTTTGTGGGTATTTTGAATCTAAATTACATTTTGTCAAGTATTTTCAATCTAAATTGCATTTTGTAAGTATTGTCAATCCACATGAGTCGTTTGAATCTACCGTGCATTTTGTAAGCATTTACAATTTCAATTGCATTTTGTAAGTAATTTGAATTTCAATGCACTTTGTGAATAATTTGGATTGGAACTGGGATAGGGCCTATTTCAATCTGAATTGCATTGTGTATTTTCAATTTCAATTGCATTTTGTAAGTATTTTGAACCTCAATTGCATTTTGTACGTATTTTCGATCTCATTTGCATTTTGTAAGTATTTTGAATTTCAGTTGCATTTTGTAAGTATTTCGACGCTACATTGCATTTTGTACGTATTTTGAATCTAGCCTACGTTTTGTGGGTCTTTTTCAATCTATTCTTTTTGTTCTAAATTCCCTTTTGTAAGACCATATTGTGAGTTGTTTCCATCTGAGTTTCTCTTTGTACGTATTTTCCATCTCACATAATTTTCGTTCTGGTTTCCGTTTCATTCTCATTTTCGCTGTCGCCCAGATCATTAGGGGCCAATAACCTAGATGTTAGGCCCCTTAAAACAACAATTATCATCATCATCATCATCATCATGTCTGTCTGGCTGTGTGTGTGTGTCCGTCCCCCCCCCCATCAACTCCTAGACGGCTGCAGCAATCGAAACTAAATTTGGTCGGAGTAAAGATCTATACCTGAATATCACAATGCCGTATTTGAAAATGTCAGTGCTACCAACTGCTGAAAAATCGCAATTGAAATTTGAGCTCCATGTTGGATATCTTGGAAGGTATGAATTTCAAAATTAGCATACGTATAGATAATAATATTTCAGTTTAATTTCCAGGAGGCCATACATGGCAGTGTTGCCAAAATAATGATAATGATTTAAATGCATATAACTTCTACACTATCAATTGGAATTCAACCAAATTTTGTATGCGCTATGTGTACATAAACAGATATGACTGAGCGTATTCTTAAGATCCACCAGGGCTGCCAACTGTTAATAAATGCTCTCAATTTAATTGATCCAAATACCAATTTATCAGAAAGTATGCAAGCTGACAGTTTTAAACTATGCTCACGTATAGTACTTGACATTCTATATTAATTTGGAGTAACTAATCTACGTCAGAGGAGTTGCCAACATGATTCTAAGCCTGCTGATAGGTCCAATTTTAAAATGCATGTAACTTCTATACTAACTAATGGATTTCATTCAAAATTGGCACAACAATAGATCATATTATTTCAGATTATTTTTACCAATACTTGCATGACATTGTTGCCAACATGTTTTTAAGCGCGCTGTTAGATCCAATGTCTAACTGCATGTAACGTCCATGCTATCCATTGGACTTCAACCAAATTTTGTATTCTCTACTTTAAGAGATGGAACTAAGAATATATTCAGTCACCAGCGCTGCCAACTGTAGTGCTCTATTGGGCTACATTATGCCAGGTATACAGTATTTCGAACTAATTTGAAATTTCTATATTACCAACTTAATTTCGTCATTATTCTAGATAGATCCATATAGGCTAGATTAATCATTGGCATGAATCTTAAATTTTAAGAAAAGTAGGCTCTTTAGTTCGTCACGGAACTTCTTGTTTTAAATGAAAATGATTGTACAATATTTACACAGTGAATGCTGAATACAAATAATTGATATTAAGTTGCAAGAAGGACTGAAACGTACCAGGTATTCATATAATTTCAGTATTATTCTGTGATAGACTCTCGGAGTCCGATTCGAAATACACGTCCTAAACATATGAAGTAACAAAAAGCGCTTCAAAACAATAGGAAATTAGAATCTACGCCCGTCTCGAGGAGAGATATGCACTTACACAAGAATATAAAGCATTGTACCAAAATATGCATAAATATGCAAAAATATGATTTTGCATGCACTTCCAGGCTTTAGTTATGTGGTTATAATGTACTACAGGGCGCCCGGGAATGTTCTCCGCAGTGGCTACGTGTAGCTGCGAGTGGTTGCGTCATCAGTTTAGTTGGCAGCACTGTGTCCTTGAAAGGAGGACTCCCGCGCGTGTGGGCTGTAGACTGTCGAATCGTCAGTGTGTATTGCAGTAAGCGAGCGTGTATATCATCAGTGTGTATTGCAGTAAGCGAGCGTTCAGATCGTCTAGATTATTGGAAGAGTGCAACACTATACAGGCGGTAATGTTTACTACTGAAGAGAGAGTTTTTTGGTGGAATACGTTTTTCGCGAAGGCGATCGGTTTACAGAAAATATAAAATTAAGATTTCAGGCGGGGTTTCCTAATTCAAAGTGTCCAAACCGTGATACCGTTCGGGATTTGATTTCGTGTGACTGGCTCAGTTCACGATGTACCGGGAACAGGCAGGCCTATGCTTTTAACAGACAAAAAACTTGATGAAATCTCCGATATAATGCTGCATAGTCCAAGTAAATCAACACGAAAATTAGCTCGACAAACAGGAATCTCTAAGTGGACAGCATATAAAGCTGTAAGAGACAAGCTTCAGTTGTTCCCTTATAAAGTTACCGTCGTTCATGAATTAAAACAAACTGATCACAGAAAAAGCGTGATGTACTGTGAATGGTTCCAGCAACTGTTATGAATGGCTGTGGTGAATACAAAGTTTACTGTTTATTTGTTATGATGCAAGCGGCATCCATGCTGCCAACGTAACTGCTGTAGCTAGCTCTCGCAGGCGCATGTAGGCACTGTGGAGAACATTCCCGGACTCACTGTAGAATGGAATAAGATCATGTAAACTGCTCACCTCGGGCTGTAAATAAGATTGACACTTTGCATGAGTGTAATTCATAAACATCGTACATTACAACTCAGCAATGTTTCTAGGTTTGTGCCGTGTCTTGTTTGGGGTTTCACTTAGGACACCAAGCTGGCTCATCAGCGGCTACCTCCCTTTTTATGAAGCACACCTGCGCCTCTTCACTGCGAGAACTCAAAAGCTCAACCAGCCATAACCTCCCTACAAAGCCTGCATTGGCTTTCACGGCCAGTGAATTAAGGCACGAACACCAAGAGCCCACTGATGAGCCTATTTTGGTGTCCTAGGCGAAACCCCCACACAAGACACGGCATAAACCTAGAAGAATTGCTGAGTTTTAATTCCTTGGCCACGAAAGCCAATATACCATCCTACGTTAACTAAGCCTACGTAGGCAGGATTTGATGATGATCGCTTGACGATCAAACATATCATCCAATTAAGTACATAAAAGTGTGATATTTTCTTGTTCCTGAGGATGGTTCACTTAGGACCACGCGGAGCCCAATAGCTCTTCATATGCATGGATTGTTGGTTTCTTCTGATCTTCCTCAAATCCCCTGATAGCATTTCTATTCATCAGTCTGGCGATCCCATCTCCACTAGGTCCCTCTCCACCTGTTTGTACCACTTTGGTCTTGTATGTTTGTTTGGCAGAAATTTGTGGATTCAGTAAGTAAGTCTCGTATGAATCATTCTTTCCAACTGGCCCAAAAATTGAATTTGTCTCATTCTCATGGTATCGGTAAGTTTAGAAATTTTCCTCTATTTTTCAAAGTTGGGTTTGGGATAGAGTTTGCCCTCTATTGTTCCTTTAATGTTTTAAGTTTTAAATTAAGCGTTTCTGAAGTATAAAGAGCTTCCGGTTTAATCACTGTTAAGTCATCATCATCTTGCACAGTTTCCAGCCACTGTTTGGAACACAAGCCTCTCTGTCTTCCCACCATCTCTCAGCCTCCACCCTTGTCCAGTCTTCTCCTCTCTTCTTCACGCGGGGGGCGTGGTGGCTCAGCGGTCTAGCTGTATGCCTCTCACCAAGGCGGACCGGGTTCGATTCCCGGTCAATCCATGTGAGATTTTCGATGTGAAATGCCATGTCCTGTGGTTCGGATTCCACGTAAAACAGAGGTCCCGTGGCTTATGATCGCGAGATTAACGGTCACGTTAAACTACAAGCTTCCTTCCTTTTCCTTTCTTCACGCTTTCTTCCACCCCCTTCAGCCACCTGTCTCTCGGTCTCTTTCCTTCCCACTTTGTCTCGTGTACTCTCCTGGGTATCCTCTTCTCCTCCATTCGTTTTACATGTCCATACCATCTAAGTCTAGATTTCTCTATACCATCCTGTAATGGTTCCTCCTTCATTAATTCTCTGGTCCTCTCATTTCTTATTCTGTCCATCTTTGTAGCTCCAATACTGCTTCTCAAGAACCTCATCTCACTGGCCTGTATTTTGCTCTTCTCCCTTCCTTTCATAACCCAGGTCTCCGAGGCATACGTCTGGATAGGGACATAGTACGTCCGATATATGATCTTTTTGCTGTTCTGAGGGACATCCTTGCTCCATAACATGCTTCTCACACTCCTCCGGAATGCTTCTGCCTGTCTCCCCCGCTCATTTATTTCTCTATCGTTTCTTCCATTATCTTGTATCAGGCTTCCCAGATACTTGAAACTCTCCACTTTCTTCAGCTGTTCCCCACCAATTGTTATTCCCGTTGTGGTTCTTTCCTTCTTCCTTGTTGTCATCACCATCTCACTCTTATTTATGCTAAATTTCATCCCATATCCTTGTATTATTCCTTCCACACGTCCAACTGTTCCTGTACCTCCTCCTCCTCCTTGTTTCCCCAAATCATCAAATCGTCTGCAAACACCATTGCTGTCATCTTTCCTTCCCCAATTACTTGTTCCACTCGGGTCATTATGTCATCCATCACCACAATGAAAATTAACGGTGACAGTGCACTTCCTTGTTTCAGGCCGTTTCTCTGTTCCAACCAGTCCGATCTCTCTCTCCTCCCACTTTCACACAGCTCACACTTCCCTTGTACATCTCCTTTATCCTCTTTATAGTCCTTTTCTCTACTCCTCTATCCTCCAGGGACTTCCATACTTTGTTTCTGCATACACTGTCATATGCTTTGTCAATGTCCAGGAAGGCCGTCAGTAGATCTGTTCCATACTCATGATGCTGTTCCTGTAACTGCCTTACAGCATAAATCAAATCCACTGTGGACCTTCCTGCTCTGAAGCCATGTTGCTCTTCCCTCATCCCTCCTTCTATCCTTGTCCTAATCCTCCTTTCCAAAACTTTCTCAAAGATCTTTGCACAATGACTCATCAGTGTTATTCCCCGGTAGTTTCTGCATTCTGTTCTACTACCTTTCTTGATGATTGGGACAATTATTCCTTTTTTCCAGTCCTCTGGGGTCTTCCTTTCCTTCCATGCTGTCCTCATTATTCGGTACAACCATTGTATCCCCACCTCTCCTGCTGCTCTCACCATCTCCACACTCAACTCATCCAAAACCCAGTGCCTTCCCACCTTTCATCTTCCTCACTGCATCTTTCACTTCTTTCCATGTCAAGTCCTTTTCTCTTTGCAGTTCATCTTCCTCTTTCCCGATTTCTTCCTCCTCGCCGTGGTTTCCATTTGGGTTCTTCAAAATATTCTTTCCACATTTTCTTCAGTTCTTCCCTACTTTCTATCTCTTGTCCCCTTTTGTTCACCATTCTAACATAATCCGTAGGATCCTTCCGCCTCTTATTTTTTTCCATCCCATACAGGACCTTTTTTGTACCTTCACTATCCTCCTTCATCATCTTTGTCCACTCTTCCATCCACTTTCTTCTCTCCTCAGCCACTACTCTCTTCGCCTCCTTCTTTCTTTCCTGGTACTCTTCCCTTGTCTCTATCGTCCTATTTTGATACCACCTCCTAAAGGCTCTATTCTTTTCCCTTACTATATCTCTTGTCTTCTCATTCCACCATGGTGTTTCCTTCCACCTCTTCTTACTACTTGTCCTCCCACATACTGCTTCTGCTGCACCTTCTAGTGTCTTCTTAAATCTAGCCCATTCCTCTTCCACCCCTCTTTCTTCATCTGTTGGAATTCCTTCCTTTACCATTTTGAGGTACTCGACCCTTCTATCCCCTTCTTTCAGTTTCCATATCCTTATACGTCTTTCCTGGTTCTCAGTCCCTTTCTTCTCCTTACTCCCTCTGTTAAGTAATGGTGAATTTTACTATTCTATGACAAGCATTGCTTTTTATTTAAAAAAATTGTGTATTCAAAAGCAACCTCCATTTTCTGGATTTTTGATGTTACAGATTTATTTTCATTGCCATTTTCTGTAACCCATTCACCTAAGTATTTAAATTCCTTTACTCTAGCAATTTTGCTAGCATTAATATCAATTTCGTGTGGAGCATTTTTAATGTTAGTCATAAATTTAGTTTTTTCAAAAGAGATATGAAGCCCTATTTTTGCTGGTTGTTCTTCCAGGATAGTGGTCTGCTTCTGTGCATTAGAGATGTCTTGAGCAATTAGTGCCATATCATCAGCAAACGCTAGATAGTCTATTTGATGGCTCTAGTCAGTGAGGTGGTCCCCCTGCTTTTCTCCATTCTCTAACAACCTTTTCCAGGGCACAATTCAAAAGTAATGGGGAAATTCCATCACCTTAATATTTTAATGTCTCATGTAAAGTTTCTTTCAGGTTAGGGCATATAAATACAGAGTCTTAATATTTGCTTGCAAGGACATTCTCGCTCACGCGCTCCGCCAGCGACGGCTCATTTGCCGGCTGCAGCGCCCGCCTATGTACGGCAGAATACGGTGCTGAAAATCAGTATCATGCATTTTACTCACCATGCTTAAAGTAGATGCTGAAAATGTTCCCCATTTGCTGTCAAACATTACCGGCATCTCCTTATGTAGTTTCCGGTTACTCCAGTTAATTTAGCTTCAGTAAGGAAATAACGACATTTACGTCTATTTTTATTGTTTATTGAACCTGTACGTTTGAATGTTGGTTCCTCAGTTTAGGGGCTGCAACAACGCGGTCATGTAGCCCCGTGTACTTTGGGTGTGTGTAGAATCTGTCTGATAACCGGTGTTAATTGTGATGACTGTATTAGTGTGTGTATCTGTTTTTTAATTTAAGTACTGAGACTGCAACTTAGAATTTTTCAAATAGTTCCTACTTTTGCCGCCAAACACCACCGTCAACGACTACTTGGCCTAGTTCTGAACTTAGCTACTAGATGCCACCGCAGTCAGCTCTTGGCAACGAACGTAGAAACCTAAGAGCGTTGTCTACATTCTTAACCTATCCAATTTAGCTTCACACAGGTGTAATTAGTGGAAGGTTCTTTAATATGCCATAAATCTATGACATGGACCGCCGGCTTTACTTCCCCTCCGAAGGAAGGCATACTGAGGGATTTTTAACGCTCTTAAAAAATCCGACGACTTCGGCCGGGTTTCTAACCCGCGATCTTGGGCATAGAAGCTCAGCATGCTACCGACCTTGAATCTCTTAGGCAGTTGTTTTGTTGTCCGATTTAGAGGAATGGGTCTTCCTGGAAATTTCACTCGAAACTTTTTCTTGTTTTAGTGTACGCACTTTATGTACGTATTGTGCAGATATAAGGCATTACAGCACTATACAAATAGCTCGGAGCTCACACGTCTACCGCAGCAAGAGCATAGGAATACGACCGGCGACCGCGGGCGCCAACCTGTAACAGCTGGCTATTGCAAAAATAAAGACCCTTTACTTGTTTTCCCGCCGAACGTAAATGGGCACAATTTATTTGTGTTCACCGACTGAAAAGCATTCTATAATAGAATCAGGCAGCACTGAAAAATGGCTTCTATCACTTCAATTTTCTACTTTAAATAAAAATGTCACTCCTTCCCCCTTGTCCACTTTAAGGCCGGGGTGTACTCCTCTGTCCCTGTACCAGTCCATACTTATGCTAGACTTAATCAAGGCGGCTTCAGTGGCGTAGTTGGTAACATGCTGAGCTTCTATGTCCAAGATCACGGGTTCAAACCCAGCCAAAGTCGGCGGATTTGTTAAGAGCATGCAAAACAAATTAAAAAACAATACTGACAAAAAACACTTAAATGTCTATATTTTATAGACTATTTGATGTGTACATGTTTCGAAACATTGGTTTCTTCTTCAGCACAATTAAGAGAAAACTTATCCTAAGGAGACTTGAACTAAGAAAATGGATAATATCCTTACAATACTTTTTTAAGAGATAATTTAGAGAGACAAAATCCTTCAAAATATCAATGAAAAATTTTGTAAATGTTCGTCATCTGGGAAAATTACCGTATTTACGACCCGCCCCCGAATAAGACCCGCACCCTGATTTTGAAGAACAAAATTTAAAATTTAACTCAAAATTATTTACAATCTTAACTAAATAAACAGAATAGCATTTATCCAAAATAGTTTCCAACAGTTTTGAAGTCGTCCTAAAATAACACACGTCAAATGATTAAAAATACAAATAAAAGTACACAAGCACTTCATTCATAGTCATCAGAAGTACCAACTTCGGAACTTTTATCACCATCACTTTCCCACTAAATGTCGTCATCACTGCCATCCATAACATTCGAAATACTACATTTGTTGAAGCTCTTCCATATGAGATCTCCAGAGATACGATTCCATGCTGTCAAAATCCACGAACACAGCAGCTGAACTTCCGGGCGCTGAATACGACCAGTTGGAGTCAGTGTGTGCTTATCGGCCGCCATCCGCTCCGTACACAGCTGTTTCAAGGCTGCTTTGAACGGGCGGTTCACACAGACATCCGGTGGTTGTAGCATAGACGTCATCCCGCTCAATCACGAATACATGACTCTTCAATATCATATTTCCTACCGGGCACGATTTCCAATAACTTCAGCTTCCCTCACAACTTTCAATTTCTCACTCACAGTAAATGACTGCAAACATTTCGTAGCATTCATGTTTACACTCGGAGAACGTGCTCGTGACTGTTTGACGCCGCGTGCTTACGGTAAAACAAAGTTATAGCCGGAAGAAGGCTAGCACCATCTAGCGGATACTCACAACACCCGATATCGCTCGCAGCGGGCAATTTAGATCTTTCAAATTTGAATGACTCAAATAAGACCCGCACCCCAATTTCTCACGTCCAAATTTGTTTAAAAATGTGCGGGTGGTATTCGAGTATATACGGTATTGGTTATTATGGTTCTGCTGAATATAAACAGTATCTTCAAAAATAAACTAGCAAAGCTTTAAAGTAGTTGCACAACGGAGATGAACTTCGCATGTAGTCAAACCTAATACAGTCATCACAATTAACAATCAGACAGATTCTACACACACCCAAAGTACACGGGGCTACACGCAGCCCCTAAACTGAGGGACCAACCAGACTTAATCAAGTGGATCCATCATGCTCTCACATCCTCCAGCATGACGTGTTTCTGTATTCGTTTGACATGTGCACACCATTTTAACCTGCTCCTCTTGAATCCAATCTTCTTGTCAGTGTCCAGTATTGAGATACACCCTCTGTGTTTCAGGACACCATGGGGACGTGCTGAGTCCCAACCTGCCGCTCTTTGCTCCTGATGAATCTCAAGAGAAACTGGCTGAAGAATCTAAGCAGAAATTGTTAGGAAGCCAAAGAATAAACCATGGAAACCAAAGAGAGTCCCGCATCCCTCTGAGCGACGCCGAGATATCCAGGTCTGTTTCCCAATTGGCAGGCTCGGAGAAGAGTTGTCTTACACATGTTCTCTGTTTACTGTTCTCACACACAAGCGTGCAGTTTTACTTGTCTAGTGTCAATAATGGAATGTTCAAAATCCCACATGACCTGGATGTGTGCTACAGAGTAGTTTACTTATTTCCCCCAGGGGTTCATTACTACTATGTGTCAGACTTCTCTCTTTCATGTTCTGTCAACCTCCTCGGTCTACTCTTATTCTCCTCCGACCTATCCAGAAATAAGGTGTGCGGCTGTTCCCCACTCGCGATTCCACCCGGTCGCGTTTTACTGCGCCGCACAGTCTTGGCTCGACAGCCATCCGAGATGGAGGCTGCCATTGTTGATCCCGCCTGGTTCGACATTTGTTCCGTAATTCGCATTTTGAATGCCGGAAGGATATTCATCATCAGTTGACAGAGGTGTATGGCGACCACTGTATGTCTGTTCACCACGTCCGAATGTGGTGCAGGGAGTTTAGTACTGGTCGGAAGGACGTCCACGGTGAAGAACGAAGTGGAAGACTTTCATTTTCGGAGGCGTTTCTCGAGACGGTCCGACGCAAAGTGCTTCAAAACAGGAGAATCACCGTCCGTGACCTTGTTGCTGAGATTCCTGGGATTTCTTACGGTACAGTGGAAAGAGCTTCGACTGAAACATTGTGCTCGATGGGTACCGCGGCTATTGACACCAGAACACAAGGACTGTGCTCGCCAGTTTCTTCAAAAGTGTCAAGCAGATCAGGGTTGTTGGACTCCATTGTTATTGGAGACGGAACGTGGGTGTTTCATTTCACTCTTGAAAAGAAAAGAAAGAACAATTCCAAACAGTGGCGTCACTCAGGGTCACCAGTCACAAAGAAGTTCAAACAAATGCTTTCTGCTGCCAAAGTGATGGCAAGTGTGTTTTGGGATGGTAAGGGGATACTGCTGATCGATTTCATGGAACGATGGACAGCAATCAACTCTGACAGTTATTGTGTAACACTAAGAAAACTCAGGCGAGCTATCCAGAACCGCCGGCATGTGTAACGCTGCTTCATGACCTCACGTCTCCCGTCAAACCCAGAAACTGTGTGTGGAGGTAGGAATCAAGCCAACCTCCTCTCAGTTTTGCCTCGTTCCAGCCCTCAGACCAGAATTATATTTCTTGGCAGAGCCGGGAATCCAACCCCACCCACCTTACAGTGATTACCACTTGCTCCCCAACGCTTCCAGAGCGACGATGATGTCAACTTCCTCCCTACGGGTTGGCGGCTGATTTCTACGACATTGGGATACTGAAGTTGGAGTGCCGTCTAGAGAAATGCGTGAAAAAAATGGCTATTATGTGGAAAAATAGAGGAAACTGTCTGCTTTCTAATGATGTAAATTTCAGTGAATAAAAAATGTTGTCTTTATGGAACATTGATGGGAACCTTATTTCTGATCAAAGTGACATAATTTATGAGGAGAATCCATTTAGAATTATCTACATTCAAGTAAAACGACATATTACACTTCAAAACTAAATAATCAAATTGCAAATTTGACAACCTGTGTTATTGTAGTGTGTGTATTTGTAATTGAGGCGAGGATTGGAAGGGCAGCGTCCATGGCCTTTTCAAAGAATATCAATATGTAAGAAATAATTTTAACACCTTCCAACTTTAACCTGCTTTATTGAAATTGTCCGTGTGTTTGCACAGTGGCTAGCGTTCTTGGCCGTCACCACGTAGGCCTGGGTTGGATTCCCGGCTCTGCCAAGAAATATAATTCTGGTCTGAGGGCTGCAACGAGGCAAAACTGAGAGGAGGTTGGTTTGATTCCTACCTGAGCCATCCTGGAAGTGGTTTTCCGTGGTTTCCCCACTTTTACTCCAGGCAAGTGCCTGGATGGTTCCTAACTTAACCCTTTCCTTCTCAAAGCCCCCGAATGCGCCCGGATATGAAGTTCACTGCTCCCTGCTAAAGCGCCCAGGTATGTTCTGGCGATGGGAGTAAAGATTAGGAACTAAGGACTCCATGGAGCATCTATATTACCGAGATGTACAGGGTGTCATTTATGTACTTGAGTACCCTTAAGGGGCGTGTAGGGGATGGGTATAGGATCAATTCGAGATAGGGAACTTGGGGTCGGAATGGTTTGTTTCAGGCCCTCCGCCCCTGTAAAGTAGAGAAGCGTGCGATGTGTGAGGTCAGTCACTCTTTCGCTGTCAACGGTCTTGGCGCGATCACCGCTCAACGCTGCGTTAGCCGAGAGCTGCATTCCTCTTGCCAATTGATAGCTCCGTCGTCTTAACTATTACAGAAACACAAGTAACTCGTTGATACTAATAATAAAAAGGCAATTAATTCACTGAATCAACGATAGTTTTAAAAAATCAGCACAGAAAATACACGCACTGTGACTACGCCCCCTCCTTCCCCTCTAAAAAAATTAAGGAAAAGAAAAAATTCAGGCATGGCACCCCAGAAGAAATGAACCCGTGGCACCGTGCCTCGACGCTATCCTCTCGGCTATGGCAGCGTTGAGCGGTCGTCGCCCCAAGACCGTTGACAGCGAAAGAGTGCCTGACCTCAGTGTAACACACGGCGCGCTTCTCTACTTTACAGGGGCGGAGGGCCTGAAACAAACCATTCCGACCCCAGGTCCCCTATCTCAAATTGATCCTATACCCATCCCCTACACGCCCCTTAAGGGTAATCAAGTACATAAATGACACCCTGTATATATTAGGATATTTAAATAAGGAGTTGGCAATTTTTGTAGCATGGGCCAATGTGACTAATTCCAGGAGAAATAAAAAGATGCTGAAGTGGTTCTGAACCAGGAAATAAAATGACGGTGAAAATGAAAATATGTGTATAGTTTATGTAAACTGTGCCGATTCCATTACTGACACATTTTTTAAACTTAGTTTCATAATTGTTTATGTGGCCAGATCATCTTATATATTAAAATTGTTTTTGTGACCAGATTATATGAGGGCAGACTTCAAACCAAGGACCCCAGGCGAGTGAGATTTACTGTGGGTCAATTACTGTTGGTAATTCACTTTATTTTATTCAAATATGTTATATAGTTCCCCTGTTATGTGCAAGAGTGTCCATGTCCACAGTACTTCATATTTTAAAATAATAGGGTGATTTCTGTGGATATCATGCCTGAAAAGCAACAAGGAAAGGGTTAAGGCCATGGCTGCTTCCCTCACAAATCCTAGCTCCATTGCAAATACGGTACACACACTAGTACAGGCATAACAGTGACACAGGTTTACAGACAAATACTACACACACCCAAGCAAACAGTGCCATATGACCACCATGTCGCAAAACCCCTAAATGACTCGATAACAATACTGCTTTCCTAAAAAATGGAATGTTTCGAAACAAAGAGCACTTTATATAAGACCAGACCGTGTTCAATAACGCTGAACCTCTAAAAATTTAAAAATGTTAAAAAAAGTATTCTTCTTCTGCTTTTACGGCCTCATTGGATCACTTCAATCGTTTCTTGGTCCTCTTCTTCAGTAAGTTTTCTTTCCAAGTCGCTCTGATCTTCTCAGGCGTTCCTCACCTGTAAATACCCTTTTTATTGTATGGCGTTTGTCTATTTTTGGTTGAAATCTTATTTTTAAGTCTTCCAGTTTTTTTTGTTTTTTTTTTTTGTTTTGTTTTGTTTTGTTTTGTTTTGCAAGTAACCCAAGGTTATTTCTAACTCTTTCAAGTCTTCTCTAATTTCCTTAATCCATCCTACTTGTTGCTTCACATTCCAAAGTTTCTCAACAATTTTTCTAGAAAATCTGGTTTTCGGTGTCCTCATGATGTGACCAAAGAAAGAAATCTGTTTCTTCCGAATAGTATCAGTGATGAGCTCCAGTTCATTTGGTACTATCCGCCACTGTCCATCTTTCTGATATTTTTTATTTATGCATGTTCTAGCTATTCTTCTTTCTACTTTTAGAATTTTGTCGATATATATTATTATTTTTTTCTGAGTAACTTTAAAAAGAATTTCACTTCCATATGTCACCTCTGATTGAACCACCGTCTTGTAATGTTTTAATTTTGTTGTGATTGATAGACAGTTTCTTTTATATGTAGACCATGTTAATGTTTGGGCTTTTATCATTTTATTAGTTCTTTTTTGCCATGCAGGTTTCTCATTTAAAAAAAATGTATGTAGATGCACTGAACGAAAATATTCAGAAGTATGGCCTGAAAATCAGTATAGAGAAAAGCAAGACCATGGTGATGACAAGAGGGGAAAGACAAAGAAAGGACACTGTGAAAATTGGAAGTCAGAGTTTGGAAATTGTGGACACGTTCAAATACCTAGGAAGTGAATTGATGCAAACTGGTAGGTTGGACATGGAGATTGGCAGGAGGGTACAGCAGAGCAATGCATTCTATCAAAGTGTAAGAAAACTTGTTTGGGATAAGGAAGTACCAAGGAAAAGCAAGGAGGTAATGTATAAAGTGTACTATGTTCCCATATTAACTTGGACCCTGACAAGCAGGCAAGAGAGTAGAATCCAAGCCAGTGAAATGAAATTCCTAACAAGTATGATAGGAAAGACAGAGTGAGGAATGAAGATGTTAGGAAGGAAGTTGGGATGGGAAAACTAAATGAGAGAATTGAGAAGAATAAACTAAGGTGGAGGTGAAAGAGGAGCCCTTGCAAGGTAGGATTGAGACATCAAGACTGAGGTGGTATGGACACTTAAAGAGAATGGATGAGAAGAAGATTCCCAAGAGGTTACATGAGATGCGGATGCAGAAGAAACGACCAAGGGGAAGACCAAGAGATCGATGGCTGAAAGGAGTGGAGGAATGTGTCAAGAAGAGAGGCGAGGACTGGACCAGAGTGACAGCGGAGAGATGGTGGGAAGAAAGAAATAAGTGGCGAGGCTTATGTTCCAAACAGACCCAGCCTGGGGCTGGAAACTGTACAAGATGATGATGATGAAACTAAGGTGGTTTGGACATGTAAAGAGGATGGAGGAAAATAGAATACCAAGACAGATGCTGGAGGCGAAGTGCAAGGGTAAGAGAGCAAGAGGAAGACCTAGAACAAGGTGGAGCGATTCAGTGAAGAACAGCGTGAGAAAAAGAAATCTGGACTGGGACAAGATCGTCGAAGAGGAATGGTGGAAGGAAAGAGGAAAGTGCCATAAATACCCCGACCCGGCAGGAGCTGGATTAGGGGATATGATGATGATGATATTTCATCTAAACGTTTTTCTTCAAACTTCTGTCTCTCCTAAAAGAGTCCAATCCAACACGGATATTTTATATTTTAAAGGCCGAAATTTGATGTTTTTGAGTTGGTCAACACTTATAATGGGTGTTTCCCTAATCTTGAAGAAAATTCTCAAGTAAATTTCTTTCAGGATTTGGGAACCAGCCATTACAATTGGGAACAATCGTGTTGGGATCAATTGAATTAATATCTAAAATAATTAAAATCACAAACCAACCAGTAAATACAATGGGTTACGACTCCCACACATAAAACCTTTCTATTTACAGGTGATGTTGAACATAATCACAGTATGTCGACACACACTAATGGCGCTTTGGACCATTGACAGACATCCATTGTTTCTGGTCACAGCATATTTTCTCCGCCCAACAAGAAAACAAATAGAAGGAGCCAAAGAATGTAGCAGGAACCACTCACATAGCCAAGAATTCTCACCCAATATTTTAAGGAAAATCTTTAAATGTGTAAAATTTTAACCCTTTCCTCACGAATTATTGTAAGTCCTGATTTCTGCCAACTCGTATTTATTTCTTCATATTTTAAAACCTGGAGTTAAGTACTAATTGTAACAATATATACAGCAAGGAATGTGTGGTATTTACATGACCCAAAATAATGTTTTTAAACTTTCTTAACGGTATGTCTTGAGTGTGTGGAAGCGTTCAAACCAAATGCCTGGATGGAACCCTGATTGCTTCACATAAAGTTATCGCCTCCTCCACGATTTCTTGCCACACTGATATCAATATCGTCACTTGAATCACTCACGATATATCACTTTAATCGCCAGATTCAAAAATGTCATCACTCTTATGGCCACTATCATTAAAATCAGCCGAAATAGTCGGCAGAATCTCAGCTTCGGTCAGACTGTGCGCCGCCATGTTGCTTCACCGCGACTGCTTTCCATGTCAAGGAAATGGAGCAGTTTTGCTGAGCAAAGAGAAACTAAAACACTCCTATTTGGTTTCTTTCGGATTCCAAGACCAGCACACTTTCCAAACGAACTACAAAATCCCTGGCACGCCAGGTAACCTAGAAATGAGCGGCGAAACATTGTGTCGACCCAAGGTTGACACACGAGTGGAAAGGGTTAAATGAACAATTTTATCAAAACAAAGTTACTAATGAATGTAAGAAACACGTAATACCAATGCAGTGACTCAAATGTACGTGAATGCAATGGGGATGAGTTATTCAAGTGTATAACTGAGTCTGATAATGAAACTGTACAAAGGAAATTGATGCATGCTATAATACCCGTATTTGCTCGCCTATAACGCACGCCCCCCCCCCCCCATCAATGTTCTACTATTATTGAGGGGGGGGGGGGGGGAATAATTGTAAAAAATATTGAGAAGGAGAAATAATTAGAAAAATGTAGCAAAGAGGCCTACAAGATTCCAGTTACGGTAAAACCCGCACTTTTGCCTGCACCACCTGTGCATCGTTGACCTCGACAATGGTTACTCACTCCCCCCAGCTTACGAGTTCCGTGTCTCGCGTCCTCCACGGCCGCGTGTAGTTTATAATTAAGTACACAAGGTGGACTGAAAATGAGCAAGAGAACAAGTTTTACGGCATCCTTCAAATTGAAAGTGCTAGAATTTGCTGTAGAACATGGAGTGAAAGCGGCGAGTCGTAAATACGAAGCGCAGCAGTGTATGATTCGTTATTGGTACAACCAGAAGGACAAATTATTGGGAACCAAGAAAACTTCTAAGTCCTTCCACGGTGTGAAAAAAGGAAAGTACGGAAATGTGGTCGGTATTAGGAACAAATCTTCCGTATTTCAGGTAGGCCTAGTTGACGCCTAACATATTGCAACACTGCGTAACCTTGAACTCATACAAGCAATGCTGTGCACGGCTGTAGCACTGTGATGATGCAAGAGAGTGGCTATTTAAGTGGGCTATTATCACTTTTATCATAAAGTCAAGGTTAAAATAACTATTTTGTGTGTTGATTTAAGGACGCTAGGTGCTCCTTTGTGTGCCTTTATACCATGCCATCCTAACCTATATCAATGGAAATTTTATTTTAAACTTACAATATTTTAAGGGATGAAGTGTGTCATCTGTTTTCAGAGAGGATGACAGCATAGCTCGTAAGTTTGTGGAGAAGCAGACCTGTCCGCGGTACCGTAAATATCTTCAAGGACGCAAGTTACTGCCGGCGTGGAGTAAAACGTCGACTGTGCTCAGCGTCATATCTGAGCACCAAGTGGTGGTTGTGAGTGGGGAGACTGGTTGCGGCAAGAGTACCCAGGTGAGATGTACTTCACGCCATAATCCTCCTTGCTCTCTTGGTCTTCGGACCTCGACCTTCTGTCGACCTAAGTATTATGTACACTCGAGTTTGAAGGTTGTTTGTGAAGTAACCAATAGACCTTCATAAAATCCAATAACATCATCATTTTCATCGTTCTATTTTACGTTAATTCATGTAGGTTTGGAATTTTTAATTTATATTCTAATATTTTTTATCGCAGTTGAAACACAAAAAGTGTCCGTTTTTAAGCGTGTTTCAACCATGCGTCACATTTAAGAATTATTATCTCACAAACCCGTCATCAGATCGAATCCAAATTTTAACATAATATACATTGGAATGTTGTATAACTGGTTTATTAATTTCAACATTTTGTGTGTTCAAGAACGAAAGTTGTTTTCATTTTTGTAAGGTAACTTCTTCTCGGCTCGAGGTCGTTGGAAAATGTAGTTCTCGGTTGCGTTGTAATCCTTATATATCAAAAAGTTATGCTGTATGACTGTGAAATACGTAAATTAATTAACTTATTTTATATCGGTTTGTATTTGTATGGGGAATTAAGACAAGGTTCACCAGCTAGCCGCTCCGGGAAATGCTGTACAGCGTTGCTGATATGGAGCCCATCACTTCCGAGCGAGGCGCGCCATGACGCGTGATGGAGCCCATCTTGGCAACGCTGTACAGCTTTCACCGGAGCGGCTAACTGGTTAATCATGCATTAATTCCCGGTACAAATACAAACCGATATAAAATAAGTGAATTAATTAACGTATTTCGCAATCATGCAGCATACCTTTTGGATGTATAAGGATTACAAAGCAACCAAGAACTACATTTTCCAACCACCCCGAGCCGAGAGAAAGTTATCTTTCAAAAATGATAAAAACTTTGTTTCTTGGACACACAAAGTTTTGAAATTAATAAACCAGTTATACAACATTCCAATGTATATTATGTTACAGGGTGTCGAGCTATACGGGAAATACGGGAATTTTAGTGACCCGGGAAAAATACGGGAATTATACGGGAAATTCGCACTTGATACGGGAAATCTTCAAAAGTCTCATAATGCCTGACTTCTTAGCCCCCGAACGCTCGGTAGAGTCCTCCCGCTCAGTCTTCTATTTCGCCAGCAGACTGCGCTGCCACCCGCAATTTGCGTCACCGATAGAGCACTAAGCGGGATGAGAACCCAGCCAACGTCGAATGCATGCTTTGCCTGGCCGACCGCCGGCCGTACCCTCTCCGCGCGCCGCGCTGGTTGCTGACAATGACATGCAGGAGTTAGTCCGCATTGTTATTCAGAGGAGACCTGGGTTTCTCGACAAGAGCAGCCCTTAAAGAAGTTAACAGCTTAAGATCTCAGAAAATTCCAAACGCGTATGTGCTGCAATTTCGCACCAACTGCCGAAAATTGTACATTGGTATCCTATGGCTGAAAAAATCAGAGAGGTCAACTCTTGCTCACAAGAGACCCGTACTATTTCCTGCCTGGACCGTATAGGGGTCGCTGAGACTCTTAAGTTGGAAGAAGTTAGGATCGTCATTGCCCTGGAAATTCTTTGTAATCAGAAGAAGTTGCTTTCTGGCGCAATGGCTGACCGCTTCAAGAGCAGCTACTCCGCACTTCTGAGACTGCCCTCCGTCACTGCGCGTTTGAAGCAGTTCGACGGAATAGTATTCCCATTTGAATGGTCCAAATGCTAAAGACTTTAGGCGCTCCCAGACTAAACCTGTAGTCCTCTCCCAGTGTGTGCAGTGAACCTGTGTGCTTTAAACTTGAGTTGCAAATGGGAATACTATTCTATTTCCGTTCCACATATGACAAGAGGCAGAACAGGACAAGTCTCCTATCAAAAGGGAGTACCTAAAGTCTTCGCATTTGGACCATTCAAATAGGATTAATATTCTAGTTCCCCACATGACAGGAAGCAGACAACAGAATAGGACAAGATTCCTACCAGAAAGACATGTGCTTATGAACAAGTGAAGTGGACTCTTAGAATTTTTAACATGTGTTTTTAATATGTTTTGTACAGAATTTTAATGCAATGGTTTTAATATGTATTATTAGTGTGCATGCATTTTGGATGGTTCAGTGTTGATTTGATGTGTGGCCATTTGTTGTTTGTGAAGGGCTGATGAAGGACCGGTATACAAGGTTCGAAACATGTACCAAATAGCGCAATAATAGCGCAAATATTTTTTGTATTGATCTGACGGGAAGTTTCAACTGAATAAACGGCAATAATATCGCCACTGAGCGGCTTGTTTGAGTGCTCAGTGCTAAATATGTATTTACCTTAACTTTACTTTTGTATTATGACAAAAGCTAATATTAACCGTAGAGAGTCGCGATTCAGAGAGTGTGCATCTGTCAACTACTGTAGTAAGCTGTGAACGACCTCCGCTCAGACTCTTGTTTCATGTTAAAGGATAATTATTGCATGGTGAGTGTTTTTATATTCATTAGCTGTAGAGTGTTTGCCCTATTTGTCGTATTTATTGAATTGGTACCGATACCGATGATAAAGGTATCATAGCTTCGGTGTGTAATTTATTTATTCATCTAAAAGTATCGTATTTCTCTGTATGAATGTCCTCGGCGTTGACTCAGGATCGTCTTTTAAAATACATTAAATATACCGGCATATCCTTCGCGTTGTTTCCTTCGAAATACAGGGTGTAGGTGAGAAGCATGCTCAGAATTCTTGCCGTGTGGCGGTTGGACGTAGGGTCTTGTTATGTGGCGACCGTGGTTTGCGGAGAGGAAAAGCGGGGCATAGTGACAGGAAGGCTGACAGTACTGAATTCATGGGGTTAGCAATACTGTATTTGTCCCATAATTTACGCGTGTAATAGCGGACACACTTTTACTATAAAACTCGTGATCTAAAAAGGGATAGTGGGTGGGTTACATCTTATTACTACATGACCCGTCCGGCTCTGTGGCTAAATGGTTAGCGCGCTAGGCTTTGGCCCAAAGTGCCTCGGGTTCGATTCCCGGCCGAGCCATCAGGGATTTTAATCTCCTGGGGTTAATGACCGTGTCTCGGGGACTGGGTGTATGTGCCGTCTTCATCATCATTTCATCCTCATTACGACGCGCAGGTCGCCGACGGGCGTCAACTAGAAAGATCTGCACTAGGTCTCTCCGGAGGCCACACGATCATTATTATTACTACATAACCCCAGGATTATTAGTCATTATTACAAAGGGAATTTTGACTATTTTCAGTAGAGTAGAAAATCGTATCGTCTTGTTCCGTGCTCCTATAGAGCTTACATTTTCTTTCGATCTTTCATTTGCCATAGGACGCGCCACTGGCGTATGTTTATGCATTACCATTTGCTGGTTTAGTAGTCAGGTATTGGAAGCAATGGGAACTGTGTACTACAATTTTCGTTGCATGTAACTAAGCAAATTATTGTTATTAAGAGAACGTAAAATGCACCAAGAATATGATCTTCAGCTGTGTGCAGTGAGAAAGCTCTGCATGTGTTCATTCCTTATGTATTAATGATGCGAAATGTTAGCTACGGTAACGTTGTGCCACATACAACACTCGTAGTCTCTAAATGTTGCCCATTTTCCCGTAAATTACAGCAGTTTATGTTTGAATTGCTTATAAGATCGTGACAGAGAAAGTGTTTCTCCAATTGGATGATAGTATTTAACTGTATGCACGTCGTGTAATCTTGGCGAGGTGTATTTTTTTTCACGGAGCAACTTTACACCGTAGTAGGCACGCAGATTTTTGTATTTAGTTTTCTGGCATCTTGTTTTAAATTATTGACTAACATATTTCTAAATGCAGACAATTCATACCTCCATTAGGATTCGGGTTCCGTAATTCATGCAAAATGAGGTTCGTTCGTTTGTGAAATTGAGGTCATAACCCCCCTACCCTTTCAGTGATTACCGTATGGTACTTTACGTAGACTAGGGTGAAGATGTAAATGAGCATTTAAAAAAAATGTCGCCAGTTGTTTGGTTTATTAACTTACGGTAATATTTTCCATAGATACTGAAAACTAGGCACGGTTGGATTTTAAGGTGGAACCGCATGTGCTATCAAATATCGCTTTCTTGAAATACCTGGAATATGTATAGAATTATAAACTGATTTTTGGTTAAATTAGTGTTGAAGATAGGCTATTATAATTATAATGTTTAAATAAATATTAAAGAAGAAACGATGCGTTAGTAAATATTAGACCTACCGGTACGGCGAATAGCCTATAACTCGTAGCTTCCGTCACAATTTAGCATTTAAACGGGTCACGTTAATGCATAATATACTAATATAACAACCGGATAGCAAATTATAATAATATTCTCACATATAACATATTTAATTTGCACCAACTTAAATATTGTAGTCTAAGAAATGCCGTTTGAAATGTGCAAATCGCACACTTTGTAGGCAAGCTGTTTGTTATGGTCGTCTCTGATGCGAAGTTTTACTAATTACTCTTTTAGGAGACACTTGTCTTTGGAATATTCATGAAAGGCCAACCCTCCAGTTCTTATTTCATAAGTTGAACGCCTAAAAACAAAACCACTATCCGAAATAATAAAGAAGATAATCGCGAACGAACGATTCACTGCCAATGAATATCAAATGGAGATTCGCGGACCGGAAGTTCCCTATGCATAAGCTTCGGTGTCATTTGAACTCGTGGAAGCTCTATACGGTTACGGTAACATACAATTCAGTCACTTCCCGTAAACATTTATTATGTGACACTTCTATTCTCTACTCTCTCAACCCTCCTCAGTAAAACATTCATTTATATCAGCTCTCCTCAGATAAACGGTATCTGCGAGAGAATTCACTCGCGCGCGCGCGCGCTTTGCTCACGCTACGGATTAGACCTAAATCTCGCCATAACCCGTGGGCTGCGGAAGTATCTCCAAAAATGCAGTTACACTTACGCCAGAAAATCTTGATTCGCGCTTTAAGATTCATTTTTCAGCCATTCGGTATGCGAACTCGAAGTCTTAGAGAGTTCTAAAATATACGGGAATTTGGTGGATTTTCGTACGGGAAATACGGGAATTATACGGGAATTTGAAAAAAGGTCATCGCTCGACACCCTGTGTTAAAATTTGGATTCCATCTGATGACGGGTTTGTGAGATAATAATTCATAAATATGACGACTGGTTGAAACACACTTAAAAACGGGCACTTTTTGTGTTCCAACTGCGATAAAAAATATTAAAATATAAATTAAAAATTCCAAACCTACATGAACTAACGTAAAATGAATGACGAAATTGATGATGTTATTGGATTTTATGTACCGTAGTTCTATTGGTTACTTCACAAACAACCTTCAAACTTGAGTACACATAATATTTTGGTCGACAGTAAGTGCATGGAATACTCGGGTCGTATTCTGGTGCACTTCTACTAGGATGTCTCTGTTTATTAAATGTAGCTTATTTTAAAGCATTTGGAACCTCAGGGAGATTTTTAAGGGAACGAATTGCAATGGTAACAAGAAGTTCCGTGACGAACTAAAGAGCATACTTTTCTTAAAATTTAAGATTAATGCCAATGATTAATCTATATGGATCTATCTAGAATAATGACGAAATTAAGTTGGTAATATCAAAATTTCGAATTAGTTCGAAATACTGTATACCTGGCATAATGTAGCCTAATAGAGAACTACGGTTGGCAGCCCTGGTGACTGAATACATTCTTAGTTCCATCTCTTAAGATACAGAATACAAAATTTGGTTGAAGTCCAATGGATAGCATGGACGTTACATGCAGGTAAACATTGGATATAACAGCGCCAGTAAAATCATGTTGGCAACAATGACATACATGTATTGGTCAGAAATAATCTGAAATAATATGATCTATTGTTGTGTCAACTTTGAATGAAATCCATTAATTAGTATAGAAGTTACATGCATTTTAAAATTGGACCTATCAGCAGGCTTAGAATCATGTTGGCAGCACTGGCGTAGGCCTATATTAGTTACTCCAAATTAATCTAGAATGCCAGTTACTATACGTGTACAAAGTTTAGACCTATTGGCTTGCATACTTTCTGATATATTGATATTAGGGTAACAAAAATAGAGACAGTATTTATTAACATTTGGCAGCCCTGGTTACTGTTAAGAATCGGCATAGTCATATCTGTTATGGTACACATAGTACACACGAAATTTGGTTGAAATCCAAATGATAGTATAGAAGTTACATGTATTTAAAGTTGGACCTCTCAGCAGGCTTAGAATCATGTTGGTAGCACTGACGTATATAAGGTACTCCAAATTAATATAGAATGTCAGGTACTATACGTGTGCATAGTTTAAAACTGTCGGCTTGCATACTTTCTGATATATGGGTGTTTGGATAAAAACAAATTGATAGCATTTATTAACAGTTGGTAGCCCTGGTGGCTCTTAAGAATATGCTCAGTCATATCTGTTTATGTACACATAGCATATACGAAATTTGGTTGAAATCCAATTGATAGTGTAGAAGTTATATGCCTTTAAAATTTGGACCTATCAGCTGGCTTATAATCATTTTGGCAACACTGCCATGTATGGCCTCCTGGAAATTAAACTGCAATATTATTATCAATATGTGTGTCAATTTTGAAATAGCTCCCATTCATACCTTCCAAGATATCCAGCATGGAGCTCAAATTTCAATTGCGATTTTTCAGCAGTTGATAGCACTGACATCATTTTCAAATATGGCCGTGAGATATTCAGGAATAGATCTTTACTCCTACCAAATTTTGTTTCGTTTGCTGCAGCCGTTTAGGAGTTGATAGGGGGGGACACACACAGAGCCAGAAGGACAGACAGACACACATTTGCCCGATCTCATAAGTCTACTTTTTCCTCATTTTTGCAAAATGTGAAAAGTAGGCAAAAAATAGAAGAATTAAACCAATTTGCAACATTTAAATTACAGGATTCACTTGAAGCTGATGATCAAGATGTCCCACATTTGAGGGTTTTAGCTTTAGTGATGGTTCCAAAAATTGTCCGAACAACGTCAATTCATGTGTTTATGCAAATTCTACCCGACTTGAAATTGTAATAAAATGCGAAATTGACTCGAAATGTTATCCCCTAAATGCAATTTTTTGCTTTTTGGTAAACCAGCTATTACTAACTCAATTTGCTTTGGTGTGATCATTCTGGGATTATCTTTTTATTAATTCCCAGCAAACTAAACTGTTCTACACCTCTCTTAACGTTTGGCTTTTACAAAATATTACCATCGCTTGCTCAATACAAGTTTCACTGAGCTTGCTTTGTGTTTCTCTGCAGCAGAAAACTGATTCCCACAGTGCAGAATATTCTTTTAAATGCTATGTAAACATGAAGGAAGAATATTATACGTTGTTCTTGCACAAAAAACGTAGTTTTTACTATGTCTTCTTGTGTCTCCATTATGCTGATTTTCCAAGTTATTCTATTTGAATCCAGCTGATTGTTTCAAGCAATCCTTACTCTCAGCTCAATCACAATTCTCTATTGTTTCTTGTTGGCACCAAGGTTGAGAATTGATCTATCGAATAAGACGTTGTTTATGGCCAATTAATTGATTTCATAGCATGTTTCAAAAATACCTCATCTGATATTAAATCCAAGAGGTGAAATTTCCAAAAGTGATCAAAATTTTGACTTATTTGTAACACTAATAACACTGACCAATAGGGATCATTCTAAACTCCAGGCAGCTGAAATGAAGTTTCTACGCACTATGGTTCAAAAAACGAAGAAAGACAAGATCAGAAATGAGAAGATTAAGGAAGAAGTATGAATAAGAGATTCTCTTTTACACTAGATCCAGGAATCAAGACTAAAGTGATTTGGTCATATGAAGAGGATGCCAGTTAACAGAACTGTTTGTCGTTGTTGTTGTTGTTGTTGTTGGAGTCTTCAGTCTTTTGACTGGTTTGATGCAGATCTCCATGCCTCCCTGTCCTGAGCTAATCGTTTCATTTCTACATAGCTACCACACCCTACATCTGAGGCAATCTGTTTAACATATTCTAACCTTGGTCTACCCGTACAGTTCTTTTCCCCGACCCTCCCTTCCATAACTAAGCTTGCTATTCCTGGGTGTCTTAGTATGTGTCCTACCAACCTATCTCTTCTCTTCATTAGCAGTCGCCAGAAACATCTCTCCTCTCCCACTCATCTTAATACCTCTTCGTTTGTAACCCTATCTACCCATCTGATCTTCATCATTCTCCTGTAACACCACATTTCAAATGCTTCAATTCTCATCTTTTCTGCTGCACCAATAGTCCAAGTTTCACTTCCATAGAGCGCCACGCTCCAGACAAAGGCTTTCAAAAATTACTTCCTAACACCTAAATCTATTGTTTTAGATCCCTTAGTTGGGGGGTTGGTTAGGGCTAAAACATATATGTTATTGTATTAATTTGGAAGGTAATAATAATAATAATAATAATATCGTATGGCCTCGGGTGCCTGGTGCAAGCTTTGTTAATTGACACCCAGAGGGTAGCTTGCATGTCGAATTTCGTCGTTCCTTTGAACGCTATGAAAGTCAAGGAGGTTAGATATCTAAACTCCTTGACACTACAGCGCTTTCAAGTAGAGAATGGAGGAACTTTGTGTTGGCGGAAAATCCCGAGATTAATTTTGCCATTGAACACGGCCTACTGAATTCAAATGGGTTCTTTAACATGCCAACAACGTATGACATGAGTATCGTGATTTTTGTCGCCTTCAAAAATCACTTACCATGGCCAGGGGCGAACCTGCAATCTTGGGGTTGGTAGTCCGACACTATAACCACTCACCCACCGTGGCAAGCATTTGGAAGGTGATTCCTAGAGAGGGCAGCTTCCCGTAGCTGGGTAAGCTTACCAGTGTAGAGTGTTGTTTAGTGTTAAAATACTAGGGGGTGCTCCTATAAAGACGTAAGTGTCGCTTAGGGGATGAGCCTCTGGGCGCAGGTTAACGTACCTGCCTCCCAGCTGGTTGGAATAAGTTATATAACAGACGTGCTGATGTCAGCTATGCCGGCGGCTCGCTGCCTACGCAGTCGAGTCGCTGCGGGAAACACAATGGAACCTGAGCAGGCGATTACTGGCTACTAGTCACGGTCAATCGTGACGAGAGTCAGGAAGGGTATTAGGATGTGAAGAGGCGTGTAATTATGAATACAATGTGTAGTTTACTGACCAAGTGTTTTATTGGTCAGTGAGTATGAAATTGTAAGTCCCTCTTAGGGGAATGTAAATAATGTTACAAGTTAAGTGTACAAGTTTGTGGATGAGTGATACAAAGTAAAGGATGTCTGAACACTTGCTGATGCTCACCTGATGACAGCAGCTGTAGCAGGGCCTTCGGCAACACACACTGTATGACAGATACAGTTCCCAAAAGGCCTCACTTCTTATAGGTCCTGCCGTTGCACAGTCAGCATTCCATTGACATAGCTGCCCCAGTTAGTTATAGTGTAGATGTTTATGAGTGTGTTGCAAGTGGTTGGCTAGCCTCCCGAGCTGGTCGGCCGCCCTTGCTGTGTAAAAGGTACTGTTCTGGACTTATGATGTTTGCCAGTTAGGGGTGGTTTTAATAGATGATGGGGTGTGGCTTTCAGGGGGTGCAGCCCCCCCCCCCCCGGGGCCTGTACAAGTCTCCTCCTTTGATTAGTTCGCGTCCTCGCGAACGGTAACGGAACGTGGAGTGGGGGTGTTGATGTAGTAGGTCGTTGTTGAATCCTCCTTGTATCTCTTCGTCGTTTCTTCTGGGTTGATGTCATGTAGAGGTAGTGATGTCGTGTTGATGTAGCGATGTCGTGTAGATGTGAGATCAGCTTGTGTTCAGAGGGGTAGGTTTTGGGATATATGCATATACATGTGATAATTTAAAACAGTTCGTAAAAAGCTGACATTGAAATATTGAAAAGTACAACAACAACAAAAAATATGTGGTTTAGCCATTATATATATATTGGTATTGTGCAGGGAGGAAAAAACCCAGGGCTGGACGGGTGATTGTGCCGTCCGGCGCTGTATTGGGGAAAAAATTGCTCCCTGCAATGTAAAAGATGGAAGAATAGAAAAAAAATAGGTGTCCCAAGGTATAAGTTAAAGGAATACGTAAAATATAATTTATTGTGCTGGGGTAAAACGGGACACCTTCACAAATTTGGACGTTAGAAGGAAGAAAAATGAAAGATACAAAAGCATAGTCATTGTGTACATGTGTGTGATAAAAATATGTGTATTCACGATGTGTGGCATCATTGGTAATAATTTTGTATGCGGTGCCTTTTAACAATATTACAGTATTTTCTATTACATTATTTACTTATATCTATCTATCTTAATTATTAATTATGTTATACCTAGACGGCCGTGTCTATTGTACCTTGCGTGCACGCTACCCTTTGTATTTATGTGCCGTCCCACGGCTAATCCTGTCCGGCCGTTTCCCGGTGCAGTTTAGTGGTCGTGCCACTGATATATACCCCTATCTTGTGAATCATTCTCTGTGGGCGAATGCCTTCACACTTGACAGTGAGAGTCGCCGCCACAAATCGGTTGCGCCCTCATTGCCGTATGTTGCGTCGCATCTTTGACGCTTTATTTTCTTTGTTTATGTTGATCTGTCAGCAAGCCTGATACCCCACAGGTATCAACCCTGCTGTTCAGATTTCTGGAGTGTAGCTGTAAAAGAATGGTGGTGAATGTGTTGGATTGTGTGAGAATGAATACAAGTTACAAATACAAATTAGTGAGTAAAGGTGGTACACGATAATAGCATGGCCCAAATAACATGTTGCTGCTGTATGGCAGTGAAATCATTGTCACCAGTGACATATGTCTGGTGACGCCGCCTGAAAAATGGAGAGGTTAAAAAAACATGTGAATATTGCATATTCTTTATGTCGGTTCCTGTGTCAGTGTGTTCACTGGCTGAAGCTCTTTTTCCTCTGGAATAAATGACATGATTAGTGTTAGCATTTGGCCACTGTTAATGTCATGTTCTCCTTGCATATGTTTGTTTTACCTAATGTATGATCGGGCTTACCCTAGACGGTGCCGTACTGTTTTTCCTTACCCTTAAAGTGCTTATCTTAAAGTATTGTTTTACCTTAATCTTAGTTAACCTAGTTAATCTAACGTATTATCGGGCTTACCCTGATGACGAGTTTGTTGGTCATCAGGTGCCGAGAGATTTTACCTTAATTATGATAAGTTAAAAAAAATGTTTGATATTTATAAGCCGATGGTTGAACTTAGTCTATTGCCGAAATATGCTGTGCTATTATTTAGCAACAGCGGTTAGTAAATTTGCTTAATTCTAAGTTGTGTGTCAAATGCAACTGTCTTACATGCTAAAATTTCGATGGCATGCAATGTATAGGGGGGTATTGGGATTACGGGTGCCTCCTAGGGCTTACCTGCGCCTTTGACTATCGAAATACGCGAGCATGCGTATAGTACCCAGGGACCTTCGCCCAATTTGCAGTGTGGTGTCGGTAATCCGAGTAACTACGCATGCAGATTGTGGTTTGGGCACTACGTTTCGTGCTCAACACGGCTCCTCCATTGGACTCGTACGTATAGTAGTTTGGAATTACCTTTCGCCTAGGAGGAGTTACCCCTACCTTTTGACCTCCCTTGCACATTGTCACCCATGTGTTTTGTGGGATGCTCCCCTTAATAACTAGTTGTCGACATTAATATTAATGCTTACTAATTAGTATTAATAAAGTTGCAGGCGACTACGGTGCCACAAAGCAAACCGCATCGCCCGTTGTACTTGCCTGTTCATTGCCGTTGTATTTGCATGTTGTCATTGATGTATTCATTATTGTTGGGTCTGCCCACTGTAACCCCTTTGAGTGCTCGCAATGCTCCTCATTTAATATCTTTGGCTGCCCGATGCGTCACCATTTAAGCTCTGGTGACCCGTTGTCAGCCATTTATGTGGGCGTTGGACATCGTCCGATAAAATAATACCCTCCGGGAATGGTGGCGTCCGGGGTCCTCTTCACCCATATTGGCAGTAATAATATCCTCCGGGAATGGTGGCGTCCGGGGTCCTCTTCGCCCATATTGGCAGTAATAATATCCTCCGGGAATGGTGGCGTCCGGGGTCCTCTTCGCCCATATTGACAGTAATAATATCCTCCGGGAATGGTGGCGTCCGGGGTCCTCTTCGCCCATATTGGCAGTGGGTTGGTCCACCTGAACCCTAAGATCCTGCTTCACTCCTGCGCGTAGGAGACTAACTTCCCGCCCTGGAAGTTCTACTTACGTACATGCTAACTAAGAGTCTAGTCGTAATTTGGTCGTCCCTAGGGTCATCTCCTGAGTCCGGTGTGGAGCTGGCTATTTCTCCCACCATCCTTAGAAAGTCTCCCCTGCAGGTCTGGCTTCGATGTCCGTAGCACATAGTGGGTGTAACTTTTCTTTGTCCCGGGGGCAGGCTAGGCCATCCGGGACTCCGACGTTTGCCCGTGCTAGGTCATCGACGCTTCGACCTTACGTAGTTCGTCTGTTATTGGTCTGGGTCATTGAGTTAAGTAGGGTAAGGCTCATCATCGCCTTACCCAGCTCTGCTCCTGCGTGGTGCCTCTGGCCTTCCGCTTACGCTGTCATCATCATTCAGCGTGTCACAGGTTCCTTTTTTTTATATATATAAAAAAAATGAGTGTACTGTGTAAATAATTTATTGTGTAGAAAATGTAAAATTTTTTAAGTTTTCTGGGGTTGTAGAATCTTCGAAATGTATAGACTACTTCAGGTCTACTGTGCTATGTCGGACTTCCAGCTGTAATGCCTTGTTAATTTTCATGGAGGCGTTAATAGGGTTTTATGGCGTTGGGTTCCCTGTTATTGGGCTCCGGGGGTGTTATCTGTTGAATAGGCTTAAAGCATGGTAGGAGAGGGTTGCGCATCTTTGGGCTCCATGTTAATGGTGGCCTGGGGCCGGTGATGCTATCAGGATGCTTCTACAGTGAGTGGACGGGGGAAGGTATTTCCCGGGCTTGCAAAAATTTTCCCAAAGTGTCATGCAGGTTCAATAATAATAACCCTTGGTATGTGGGTGGGATATTCCATGCATGTGTCTGGATATGAGGCGTATCCGCTCTCATTTAAGGATAGTTATCGGTTGAGGCGTAATAATACTATGTCCCTTTCATGCGGGATTATTTAATAAAAAAGAATTGTTAATATAAATATGGCCTCATCTCTTGCTTAGAGATGTGCATTACGCTTGCCATTCTTTCCGACACACCCCTAATACTCAGGTGTTAGCATTGAGAGCCAGGGCGTAGTGAGCCCTCTCTTTAAACGCATGAAGTCTATCAACCCCGATGTATATTTTGTCATGTAGTGTAGCTGTTTTTATGTGTTTGTGTACATGAAGTCTCTGACGTTACGTATGTCGGCTGTCGGAACGTGACTTTTGCGAATGTCGAAATGTTGTCATTGTTTGGGATTCCGGGAGTGCCAGTGTGCTAATCTGCCCTGTTTTGCCTACCGATGTTGTGTGTACGCTGTTTTCAGCAAGACCTCTGTCTTGTGTAACTGCTATACCTGTGTTTGGGAAATCTATTTCCTATGTTTGGTGTAATCGAAATTTTTGCATGGTGTTTGGCCGGAGGAAATGTGGTATTACCTGTTTATGTACTTGTATGGGGCCAATTTCGGTCTAATTGGGAGTCTGGATAGTTGTTTTCCACGGTGTCCGATTTTTACTGGGCATTCGGACCCGCAATCCCATATAATTCTCCGTGTTCTATGTCTGCGTTGCCTGTTGGGATTTGATTGTCCCCAGTGTGGCTTTTGATTGTGTTTTTCGCGCCAAAAATACCGTTGGTTAGTTTGTTTTTGGCACGACTGTGTTGTGTGGTCGTGAGTTCGCACCCGCCTTGGTTTAAGGTGCTGGTGTTACGTTTTTTCGTACTGTATGTCCCCTGGCACGTGTATGGTGAATTTGAGGCGCGCAGATGAAAATACGCTTTGGTGTGAAAAATTTGGGTCTTTGGAATGTTCCTCGTAGTGTAATTTTGGGAGTTATAGGGTTTTGGACCTGGCGTGAATGATTGCGTGTGTTCCGCCAGGCCTGGAGTCTTCTTAGTTTGTCTGTGCTAGCGAAGGTCGCCCAGTCACGAGTGTATTATCGCTGACGGCGATAGTGTCTAATTTCATTGACGTGTGCACTGCTATTACTTGTCTGGCGATGTTCATATGTCCAACACGTATGTTTGCGGAAGCCTGATTGCTCGCTCCATTGCTGTGAGCATGGCTTTCCGTAATGGAAAAGAACCTTCCATTAAATACATTCGTGTCCCCAAGTTTTGTGTTAATGTAAGCGTGGGTCGAATATATCCCTGTTAGTGGTACTTGGCTGTGTCTATGCATGAGTGTCTCCGGGCCGCTAGTCGCGTGTTTGGTGACTAGGTGTCGGAGGTGATTTGATTGTTTTGTGCGTATGTATATGTGTTAGTGGAACTGTCCCGTGTTATTCTATCCTCCCATTGGATAGTTACCCGACCTTGCACTCCTGGTATCCAGGAGGTTGCGGGTCCGAGACCGTCTTTGACCAGGCTAATTATTCCTGTTGCCTTTTAGGCTGTGTCTCCGGGACAGTTCTGCCAAGTGTTAAGGTCGTATTCCGGTGCGGTTAGCGGGGTCCGAAGGCTATTTCTTGGCCTTCTTTTCCCGTCTGTCAGTGGGATCATTTCCCTTCCTTTTGACAGTGTTCCCGCCTTTACGTGTAGGTGTTGTTTTGCGGGTGTGATATGCCTTCATACGGCGGGCGTGTATGGTGTCTTTGATGAGTTTTCGCCCATGGCGCACGCTGACTATGTAATTTAGGTCAGATACCTTCCTGCAAACTTTGAAGGGACCTGACCAGCATGGCAGGAGGAACTCAGACACATTTTTCTTACGGGCCGAATTGGAGACCATAACCAATTGCCCGGGTGTGTCTTCCACGGTCTTTCTTTGCCGATCGTACCGTTCATTTTGCTTTTTCTGCGCCGCGGCTATGTTGTTTCTAGCGTCCATGCGGGCTATCTGCAAGTGCTCTAGTCGGGCGGCATTGTCCGGGTGAGTGTCCTGTGGGATGCATATATTGTCTATGGGACTTCTGGGTGTGTACCCATGCAACAGGAAGTGTGGAGAGTGTTTTGTGGCCGTGGATATGGAGGTGTTGTAACTAAATGTGATGGGCTGCAGATAATCATCCCAGTCTGTCCCTGTGTCCCCTGTAAATTTAGCTAGTGCAATTCCGATTATCTTGTTCATACTCTCTGTGAGCCCATTTGTTTGTGGGGAAAAACTCGTGGTCGTGTATGCCCTTATCCTGAGTACCTCCAAAAACTGTTGGAGCACTCTCGAGGTGAAAATGGTACCTCTGTCGGATAGTAAGGTTTGGAATAGGCCATATCGTGTAACTATGTCGAATAAGAATTCGACTATGCTGTTTGTGTCTGCTTTGGGCACGGCCTTTGTTATCATGTACCGGGTGAGATACTCGGTGGCAACCAGTATGTATTTATTGCCTTTTTGAGATGTCGTAATGGGGCCTTTAACGTCTATCCCGACTCTGTGAAATAGCTCTCCTACGGGAATAGGGTTGAGTAGTCCATGAGGCTTGCCAGGCCTTGTTTTGAATCGTTGGCAAGTGTGACATGTCTTTACGAAGGTGTCTATGTCGGCCTTCATGTTTACCCAATAATACTTGTCCCGGATTCTAAGGTATGTTTTATGCGTACCCAAATGTGCCCCTGCCAGTGGGCTATTGTGGTGTCCGATCATGATATTTTCTTTCAATGACTCCGGAACCGCTATTGGTGCATTATCGTGCATGGCTGTGGGCTTAAATTTCAGTACCCCGTCTTTGTCTAGGAAGAATCGCCTAGACAGCCGTGCTGTCTTGGAGTCCACCTTATCCAAGTTTTCTAGTGCCATTAGAATCTGTTTCAAGTACGGATCACGTTCTTGCTCCTGCTTGATGTTAACCACCGTCAGGGCAAAAGTGGGCATGTCGTCCCATTCGTGGTCCTTACTGTCATCCGGGGGGTCGGCTACTGGCAGCCTAGACAACCCATCTGCGTCTAGGTGTGTAGCGCCTTTCTTGTGTTTGACCACGAAGTTATATTCATACAGGCGGAATATAAACCTATTGAGCCGCGAATTTGGGTTTTTGAATTTGTCCCAAAAAAGCAAGCTCGCGTGGTCAGTCACTACCGTGAACTGGATACCATAGAGGTATACCCTGAAATAGTTCACTCCCCACGAAAATGCCAGCATTTCCCACTCTGTGGCAGAGTATCTAGTCTCAACGGCCGTTAGTTTCCTGCTAGCATAAGCTACGGGCCGTATGCGCCCTTCTGCATCCTCCTGCAATAGGGCCGCCCCCAGCCCGTACTGGCTGGCATCCACGTGTAAAAAGGTGGGCCTATCACTATGGAAGTGTTGGAGTAATGGTGGTGAGGTCAATAGTTGCTTCAGTGTGTTGAAGGCATCTATGTGTTCCTGTTTAATGCTGAAGGGCGTCTTTTCACGTGTGAGTTCAGTCAGGGGGTGGGCGATGTGCGCAAACCTGTGGATATACTTGCGATAATAAGAGGCCAGCCCAATAAAACTGCGCAATTGTTTCAAATGTGTGGGCATTAGGATGCCCGTTATTGCGTCAGTTTTCGCTGGGTCGGGAATAATGCCCTCTCTGTTTACAATATGGCCCAATATGTTAATCTGCTGTCTGGCAAATTGACATTTCGCAGGTTTAAGCCTTAGTTTGGCTTCTCTAATCCTTGCGAAAGCCTCCTCCAAATGTACGATATGCTCGTCAAAGGTGTTGGAGAAGACCGTTATGTCGTCCAAGTAGACTAATACGGAACGCCATTTTAGACCTGAAAATGTCTTATCCACTAGCTTTTGGAAGGTTTGGCTGGCGTTACGGAGGCCCATTGGTAACCTTGTGTAGGTATACAGACCGTTCTCTGTAACGAACGCCAGCTTGTGCCTATCCGGTTCATAGACGGGGATTGAATAGAATCCACTATAACAATCCATCGAACTGAACCAGCTAGCCCCGCCAAGGGCATCCAAATAGGTGTCTGCCCTTGGTAGTGGATAACTATCATTTTCGACTAACTTATTGAGCCTACGGTAATCAGTACAAAACCTGTGGGATCCGTCCCGTTTTTTGGTCAGCAAAACTGGAGCGCTGTAGTTTGAAATAACGGGGACAATGACCCCTGCCTCGAGCATCTCTGTGATCTGAGCGTCGATGGCGTGTCTCTCCTTCTGGCTCACCCTGAAGGGAGGCTGGTGTACTGGCCGGTCACTGGTGAGTGTGACGTGGTGTTCGATGAGGTCTGTCACTGCGAGATCCTTCATCGAATGGGCAAAAATATCCCTGTTGGTCTCCAGGAGCTCCGTGAGCCTTTTATTTTGCTCCGGAGTCAGGTCCTGTCTGTGGGTCTGCTTGGCCGCCTTATCTGTGTGTGTGTCTGTGTGTTGGCTGATAGTGTGCAGTGTAGAGGCCTGGTGCTCGCGAATTTCTCGCTCCGCTCGAATCCCATCTGTGTTCCTGGTGTATATCATGGGATGTGTGGTTAGCCTCTGGTCATGCTTTAAAAGCATCTTACCGCTAGCGAAATTTATGCTAGCCTCATACTTAGCGAGGAAATCCATGCCAATTATGGCTGACGCAGAAAGATGTTCTATAACGAACATGGGGTGTGTTGTGGCAAAATGGTCTAGCCTAAGATGTATGTTTGCCACCCCCGCGTTTTCTAGCGTCTGAGCATTGGCCGCTACCAGCCGGATGTCCCCCGTGTATTTGCCCTTCGGTAACGTGTCTTTTGTTTACACAACTTACCGCTGCCCCAGTGTCAATTAGGGCCTGCACTCTGTGGCCATTTATGTTGGCGTGTATCGTGAGGGCCGATACCTGGAATCCATTGCCCTGCACAGATGTGTTGTGTAGGGTGTATGTTGTTGTTATTGCTACTGGCGTAACATCTGTGCTGGGAAGGCATGGAGCTGTCCGCTTATCGTACCTGGCATGCTTCGCCTCTCGGCTTACTTCCTGTCCCGAGTACTTTGGTTCGGTCAGCAAAGTGCGCTCACCAAGTACATGGCCTGTTCTCTTAACCACCCGCGCTGTGAAAAGAGAAGTCTTCTGGCGAACGTTTAATGTATTTACCGTTCCCAGCTTTTGTGTAGGTGTGTTGTTCTTTTCTCTCTCCTGGGGAGGTGTGTCTGCAAATGTGACCCTGCGCTTGCCTTTGTTACCCCGTTTTCTGTTCCAGGCGGTCGCGAGTTCGACTCCTGTTGCTGGCTTCCCAATGCCAAGTGAGCTCGCGTCCTGCGCCTGTGTGGGGTCACTTCCCGCCCTGTGTTGTGGTGTAGAGGGTATGGTTTCCTGTTCGGAGGGTGTGGGTTTGCCTCCGTCCTGTTTGTGCGTAATTGTGAGGGGCGTATAATGTCCCGCCTTAGGGTTCCCTGTAAAGAGTATGTGTAGGTCCCTGTCAAATCCCGCAGTAGTAAATAGCGGGGGCGAGTGCACATCAGTGTATACGTAAATGTTTGCTTCAAGCACCTTGCCGAGAGCGGTCACCTCTATGGCGCTGGCATAGGTGCCGTCCCTACCCATGTATTTTTTGTAATCCGCCCCGGTCTGGAATGGGTTTTCCCGATCGTCCGACACAAAGTCTCGGTACTCTTTCCAGTTGGCCAGGATGTGTTTGACCGTTTTCTGCCTGTATTCCTTATGATGGTCCTCGTTATGCCGGACTAGGAAGCTAATAGTCCTAAACAGGCAGTTGCCGTCTCCTTGTACGGGGTGTGTGTGGAAACGGCCCGGGGGCGGATCGTCAGCCTTGGCTTTAGCTGGCTGCTTTTTCCCCTTACTCTTACGAGTTTGTTTGGGGGAGGGGCCTTTCTGGTGTTGTGTTGGGGGAGGAACCTCAGCCGCTTTATCAGCTGGCCGAACCTCCCCGTCTAAGCGTTTTTTTGACACGTAGGTGTGCGTCTCCCTGTACTGTATGTGCGCCCTCCCTCGGGGTGGCTGCGCCAACTCCCCGCCTGCGGTGTGTAGCTGGGTGTGGGGAGTATTGCCCCCCTGTTTGTCTGGCGGGGTGCCTCATCCCTGAACTCCCTCGGGTGTTCGTCGGGGAGGGGGTAGTGTTCCGGGCCCTTTGTGTATGTATCTGTATTGTCCCGACCTCTTGTGGGTTTTCTTGCCTGTCGGTTATTGCCCGGTGGTCCGTTTTCCTGTCTCCGCCAGGGTGGGGTGTATGTCTGCTGCTGCGGGGGCGGGTTTTCCCGTCGATTCCCCTTTTCCCTGTACTGGGAGGCTGCATACCCCTGTCTGGTCGGGGGTGGGTTTCCTCGACGGTCCCCATTTCCCCTGTACTGTGGGGGTGCATAGCTTTGCCTGCGTGGGGGCGGGTTCTCCCGATATTCCCCATTTCCCCTATATTGCGGGGCTGCATAGCCTTGCCTGCTTGGGGGCGAGTTTTCCCGGTACTCCCTGTCTGCCCTGTATTGTGGGGTAGCATAGCCCTGTCTGCTTGGTGGCGGGCTGTTTCGCCGGGGGATGGTGTGCTCGTACTCTTCAGGGTAGTACTCCTGTGTGTACGGGGTTGGTGGTCGCCGTGAGGGGTATGTCGGCTCTGTGTCTGTGTACGATACCGGTGAGTACCGCGGAGGGTAGTGTGGCCTGTCCTGTGCGTGTGGTGTTGTCGGCCGCTGTGGAGGGTAGTAAATTTCCTCCCTCCCGTAGTGTCTCCTCTCCGTGTATCCCCTATCCCTTTCAGGATAATAGCGCTCTTGTGTGTCTACGTGTTCATCCCTTAGCGGTCTCCCGCCTGCTTGGATGGCAGCTATGGTCAATTTCTCCATCCTGTCCACCAATTCGTCCATCTTATGACTAGTGTCGTCCCTTTGTGGATGAAAGTGCTGATCCACGGCTTTCTCCGTAGCTTTTTCCGTGATTTTTTTTCCTGCCTCTATTGTCTTTATGTTTTCCAGCATGTGTTGGACCGTGGGGTTGTTCATAATGCACAACTTGTCCACGATGGATGGTCTGAGGCCCTGCATTAACAGCTTGACTTTCTGCTTGTTTGTCATAGCTGCGTTATATTTATCGCACATTAGCAACTTTACGTTGATGTACGACTGGGCACTTTCTTTAGGTCCCTGTGACCTCTGTCTAATTTGGTCATACAGGTCGTCATCATCTGGTATGAGCTGGAATTCACTTTTCAACAATAAAGTGATTTCCTCCCATGTGGCATTTTCTAGGTTGTCCTCATGGAGCTCATACCATGTCATGGCCGCCTTTGTGAGGTATGCAGGGAGGAGCCGCTTTCTAACATCATCGCTTCAGCCATTGATCCGAGCCGTTCTATTGAAGGCCTTGAGGTATTCCTCGGGATCCTGGCCTTCCCCCGTGAACTTTGTGGGGTGGATCATGGGGTATTCAGTGTGTCTGTTCATCTCGTGTTCAGCTGTCTGTTGTTGGCTGTGTAGTGATTGTGATCTGTCTATGCTGTTCGCACTGCTATCGTGTGCCGAGGTTTTTGGGTTATTCAGAGGGGAATTAGCCTCGCTTCCCGTGTACGACACTTGTGTTACGTTACCAGGTGGCTCGTCACCTGATATATCGGTACTGATTGATGGTGTGTTGTCGTACTGTGTGGATTTGACTACGTGTACAGTCCTGTCCAAATCCTGTTTCACTGTTTCCAGAATAGTGTGGATGTCTAGAACTGCCTCGGTCGTGTGATTGTCTAATCTGATAGTGTCTGGATCTAGTAACTGTGTGATGCGCTCGAGCAGATTATCAGTTTTCTGCTCTGTGATTTGTAGTTGCTGCAACAATAGGGGGTGGAGCGTTGGCAAGCAATCTACTTCACTAGCGCTGGATATTGGTGACTCTTGTCTTTGTTCACTGGCCTGGGATCGTGTAAAATGTATAACTTGTGCTGCCGCTGCAGGGTGTTGAGCGCGGATCTCTGATGTCTTGAATTCGAGGTCCCTAAGAAGTTGTACTGCAGTCTGGTCAGTTATCAAGTCACTGTTCTTAATTCTTAACTTCGGCAGGAGTGGAGTTGTACTAGCCGACAAATGGTGCGCAAAGTCTCTTAGTGTGGTTCTAAATGTGGTCCTTTAATTTCCACTGATTTTGCACTATGGGGAGGGTGGGTGTGGGTGTAATAATACAAACTCCCGTGTAATAAAAAAAAAGTGTAGGACGTAATGTAGGAGAGAAAAAAAAATGTTAGTCTCGCTTGGCTGCGTGCGGTGGGGGTCGTTTCTACTACGAGGGCTCGTTGTATGAGTCCTACCCTTACTGTGCGTAGTAGCGGCGCCTCCACCAATTGTTTTAGATCCCTTAGTTGGGGGGTTGGTTAGGGCTAAAACATATATGTTATTGTATTAATTTGGAAGGTGATTCCTAGAGAGGGCAGCTTCCCGTAGCTGGGTAAGCTTACCAGTGTAGAGTGTTGTTTAGTGTTAAAATACTAGGGGGTGCTCCTATAAAGACGTAAGTGTCGCTTAGGGGATGAGCCTCTGGGCGCAGGTCAACGTACCTGCCTCCCAGCTGGTTGGAATAAGTTATATAACAGACGTGCTGATGTCAGCTATGCCGGCGGCTCGCTGCCTACGCAGTCGAGTCGCTGCGGGAAACACAATGGAACCTGAGCAGGCGATTACTGGCTACTAGTCACGGTCAATCGTGACGAGAGTCAGGAAGGGTAATAGGATGTGAAGAGGCGTGTAATTATGAATACAATGTGTAGTTTACTGACCAAGTGTTTTATTGGTCAGTGAGTATGAAATTGTAAGTCCCTCTTAGGGGAATGTAAATAATGTTACAAGTTAAGTGTACAAGTTTGTGGATGAGTGATACAAAGTAAAGGATGTCTGAACACTTGCTGATGCTCACCTGATGATAGCAGCTGTAGCAGGGCCTTCGGCAACACACACTGTATGACAGATACAGTTCCCAAAAGGCCTCACTTCTTATAGGTCCTGCCGTTGCACAGTCAGCATTCCATTGACATAGCTGCCCCAGTTAGTTATAGTGTAGATGTTTATGAGTGTGTTGCAAGTGGTTGGCTAGCCTCCCGAGCTGGTCGGCCGCCCTTGCTGTGTAAAAGGTACTGTTCTGGACTTATGATGTTTGCCAGTTAGGGGTGGTTTTAATAGATGATGGGGGGTGGCTTTCAGGGGGTGCAGCTCCCCCGGGGCCTGTACACTATATTCGATGTCAACGGATTCCTTTTTGTAGAAATGCTTTCCTTGCCTGAGCCAACCTACTTTTTATATCCTCTTTGCTTTGTCCATCACTGGTTATTTTGCTTCCTAAGTAACAGAAGTCTCCTACTTCCTTTAGCTTTTCACCTGCCAATTTGATGTCCATAGAGGTATCTGATTTTTTCCGGCTGCATTCCAATATTTTTGTTTTACATTTATAAATTTTCATCATAAATTCCTTCCTCAAAACGGAGTTTATACCATTCAAAAACTCATTCAAATCCTCAGGCGTGTTGGCCAAGATGACGATGTCATCGGCAAATCTCAGAACTGCACGGGAGGAATTTGAAAGAGAAGTGGAAAGAAGTCGATCAGTGGGCAGACCACGAAAGAAGTGGATAGATCTGGTTAAGAGTGACGTTCTGCAGAAAGGTCATGATTGGGTCAAGATGGTGGAGGAAGAATGGTTTGGGGACAGAACGAGATGGAGGGACTCATATACCACACCCGGGCAACTGGAGAGGGTTTCAGATGATGATAAATATTCTATTTGTGGTACCTTGAATGTTTCTTATTGTCATGTGAAGTTTTCTTGGGGGAAATCATGACTGTTGTAAGGATACAATGATAGATCATTTCTAATTATAAGAACATTTCAGGTGGCCGTTCCTTGTGAAGCCTCTTCCAAAGACCACCTCTGTTAGTTACTGATGTTTTCAGGGTGTGAAACATAGTTTCCGGGGTAATTAATGTTGGGTGTCTTGCTTGTCCAGTACCTTAAACCAGAATTAGCAAAGCTGGAAATTGAACTGGAGCCAACACTGTACAAAGCTATACCACAAGGGTTACTGTATATACCCAAATACCCCCCTCGCACAGTTTTATACAAAATCGGACGTGAATAATTGGGGTGCGGGTATTAATTGAGTCATCCAAATTTGAAAGATTTAAATTGTCCGCCACGCGCGAGTATCCACTATAAGGTGCTTGTTGGGGTGTACTTGTTTACCATATTTACTCGGCTATAAGACCCCTTTCTTTTCTAAATTTTTAGTTTCGAACTTTGCAAAAATCCATTCTTTTGGGAAAGGGAGAGAGTAAAAATTAGTTATTTTATTTTGATGCTGCATAGTACGATATATCTAATCAAAATAAACGAAGTGCGTGCATATGTTGGCCGGCCAATAGCGTCTCGTCCTTACGTGAACACGGCAACAATGCATGTGTGACCGGCCACCTGTCATAGCCCATACGCACAGACGGAAAGACAGAGACTTCTTTCTCCAAACAAGGTGACGCCTTGTTAGCAACGGAGCTCGTGTACCAAGCAGCCAACAATGATCCAACATCTGCTATACAAAGACAAGTATATTCCATGATTATTGCCAACCACCTCTGGAAAGATATCACACTTTCCCTGAGATTGTTTTGCCTGACCAACCACCGGCCGTATTCCAACCGCGCGGAGCTGCTCGCGCCGCGCTCCTTGCTAGACAATGACGGACAGGACTCTCAATAATTAAGGAAGGGTACAAGTCCTATTATACACCGATTCTTACATACAGTCTCGAAACCACAACACTAACCAATAGAGATAACTCTAAACTCCAGGCAACCAAAATGAAACTCCTATGTACCATGATTCAGAAAACCAGGAAAGACAAGATCAGGAATGAGAAGATTAGAGAAGAAGTAGGAATAGATGATTCTGTCCTCAATAAGATCCAGATCTCAAGACTGAAGTGGTTTGGTCACATGAAGAGAATGCCACCCAACAGAACTGCACGGAAGGAATTTGAGAGAAAAGTAGAAGGAAGACACCCGTGGGAAGGCCACGAAAGAAGTGGATAGATACGAGGAGCTAACTTTCAAAAGAGACTTTGTCACTCAAATACAACTTTAGGGAATGACCAAAAAACCGATTTCTCTCAAATTAACATCTTATTGCTTATTTTATGCATTTATGTACACACATATGGGTTATAAAAATGTAACAAGACACTCTAATGAAATCAAACTACAGTAGATATTCAGTATTTACATACTAAATTCTGGACATAGTTGTTATTGACTGAACAGAAAAGACATAATCCTTTTTGTTTGCATGAACATGGGACATAGTCCTCTTTGACTGCATAATATTTTGATAAGGCCTAAACATCTAACTCATTTCGAAACATTGTAATAAGCCGAACATTCAACCGCAATGTCATTTACTTAGTTAATATTCAAAACGTCCATTCTTATGAAACGTTACAACAAAAATCTTCTTTTATATATGGAATCCCACATCATCTTCCAGTCACGTAATACTTCCTCACGAGGAACACTTGCTGCAGGTGTATCCATTAACAACCTCGTGTACCATTGCAAATCTTTTCGCCTAAACCAATTTTCACCTACTTACATTTCTAAGTTTATTTCACCCATTTCTCTCTCACTTCCGTTTCATTGTTCCCTTCTTTTTCTCTCTTTGATCTATTCTTTCCTCTCTTCAACCTCTATTCTACTTTCTCCTAAAATCTGAGGCAGATGACCTCGTAGTTCCGCCCCTTAAAACAACAATAACTAACTAACTCCTACAATCTAATCTACCTAAGGGGCGTGGTGGCCTCTCACCAAGGTGGACCGGGATCGATTCCCGGTCAATGCATGTGAGATTTTCGAAGTTAAATGCCATGCCCTGTGGTTCGGATTCTACGTAAAAAGGAGGTCCCGTGGCTCATGATCGCATGGTTAATGGTCGCGTAAAACTAAAAGCTTCCTTCCTTCCTCCTCTACCTGATCCTTCATCTCATCTACTCTATTAACAACTACATCCAGTCTCTCCTCAACTTCTACTCTGCTTTCACCTACAATCTCCTCTACCTTCACCTACAATATCCTCTACCTCTCTTCTACTTTCACCTACAATCTCCTCTAACTGGCCCTTAATCTCTCCTCTGATCTCACTTATCACTTGTACTAGGCTTTCTATCAACTTTTTATAATCTTGACCTAACTTCTCATTAACTTTAGCTACCGTACTTGATCTAACTTCTGATTGTTATGCTCAAGTTTCTGATTCATTTCTCCCATCATGCTATCTTTCCATTTCCTTTGTAACAATCTCCGACTAGAACTGTTTCACAAGAATCGTGAATAACCAATATGACAGAGGAAACATTAATCAGAAGTTGGATTGAACACAAAAGCAATAATCATCATACACACAGGTCATACACTACCTCGCTGTTCACGCAAAGCATGATGCGAGTCAATTCTTATGATGCTTCTTCTTCTTCTACCTTATCCGATACGGACGTTGGCTACCACCATGGCTAACACCTTCTTATCCTGTGCAATCCTGAAGAGTTCCGTGGAAGACAGCCCAAACCACGTTTTTAAATTATCCATCCAAGTTATTCGTCTCCTTCCTGGTCCACGCCGTCCTTCAATTTTACCCTGAAGTATAACTTGGAGCAGACGGTATTTTGGATTCCTCATCATGTGTCCCAAGTATTCCAATTTCCTCTTCTTAATTGTGTTTAACAGCTCAGGTTGGCTGCTCACACGCTGAAGAACCTCGGCATTACTCACATGTTCTGTCCACGAAATTTTAAGAATCCGCCGGTATATCCACATTTCAAAAGCTCGAATCTTCTTTTCTGTAGCTACGGACAAGGTCCAAGCTTCAACACCATAAAGAAGGGTGGAGACAACATAACACTTCACAATTCTTTTCTTAAGCGTCATACTGAGATCTCGACAGCATAGTAGTTGTTTCATTGTCATAAAGATGGATCTAGCCTTCTCTATACGGCATCTTATTTCAACCGAAGGATCCCAATTCTCATTAATATTCTGTCCTAAATAAACCAAACTCTTGACTCGCTCAATCTGATGTCCATCGACTAAAAGGACTTGTGACAATGCTGGTTTTCGCGATATTATCATATATTTTGTTTTCTTAATGTTGAGGTCAAGGCCATATTGTTTACTCTTTTGATACACCATAGTAACAATCTCTTTAAGTCCTTCGAAACTATTTGCAATCAATACAGTATCATCTGCGTACCGTATATTATTAATATAATTACCATTGACCTTAATACCTTGTTGAATGCCATCAAGTGCCTCGGAGAAAATCTGTTCTGCATAGATATTATAAAGAAGTGGTGAAAGAATGCATCCTTGTCTCACACCACGCATTATTTCCACTGATCTCGATATATGTCCATCAATTCTGATACTAGCCTTTTGACCCCAGTATAAATTAATGATGATCCGAATGTCTTTCTCATCTATTCCTGAGTTCTTGAGTGCATTATACAACTTATCATGCTGACAACGGTCAAAGGCTTTTGCATAGTCCAGAAAACATGCATATACATCCTGATTCACCTCACGGCATCTCTGGAAAAGAACTTGAAGCGCAAATAATGCCTCACGAGTTCCTAGACCGTTGCGGAACCCAAACTGCGTGTCACTGATATTCATCTCGCATTTCCTGTATATGCGATTATGGATAACTTTGAGAAATATCTTGAGCACATGACTCATAAGACTGATTGTCCTGAAGTCACTACATGACTTAGCCATCGGTTTCTTCGGAAGAGCAATAAATGTAGACAAGAGCCAGTCTTCTGGTAATATGCCCGTGTCGTATATCTTGTTATATAAATTAGTGAGCGTCACAATGCTATCATCATCCAAGATCTTCAATAATTCCACTGGAATGTCATCTTGACCAGGAGCCTTACCATTTTTCGCTATCCTAATCGCATATTTCACTTCATCCATGGTGATCATGGGTCCAACAACTGAAGGAATTTCGGGTCGGGAAGGACGATGATCATCATTAAAAAGCTCTTGTATATATTTCTCCCAAACCTGTAATTTTTCTTCAACTTCAAATACCGTGTTACCTTGACTATCAACCAAGTTGACTGTGTTTCTTTTCCTGTGTCTACCTGAAACTTCTTTGATTTTCTTATGGACCTGGAAAGTATCATATTTACTATTAAGGTCTTCAATTTCTTTGCACCTATCTGACATCCAAACTTCCTTGGCTTGTCTGATCTTATTCTTTATCAATCTATGAATAAACCAATATTCTTCATTATCTCTTCCTTTGACTTCTCTACGTTTATCCATTAGATTCAATATTTCGTCCGTCATCCATGCCTTCCTTTTTTTATGTTGTCTCTTGTTCTTAAGAAAATGATCTCCAACCCTCTTCAATGAGGTTTTAAAAGTGTCCCAAAGTTCCAAGGGCTGCATGTCATTTGAATTCAACGTCTTAAGATCAGTGGCAAGAGCAGCAGCCACCTGTGACCTTGTATTTATTTCCCGAAGGGCATCAGTATCATATTTATTTTGTGTTGTTTTTATCGGAATCTAGATGCTAGAGTTCTGATTGGCTGAAGTACACAAAGTCTTGTTTGAACGAATACTGCAGTGGACAAAGTTGTCTTTTGAATGAATAGTCTACCTTCAGAGATCAATATAGCCAAGACAAAGTCACTTTTGAATGTTTACAGGGTGTTGGGACCTCAGGATAAATCTCACAAAGTGAAACCTGTACTAAGCACATTTTTTTGAATTTTTGGACAAAGTCTCTTTTGAATGTGAGCTCCTAACGGTCAAGAACGATGTACTGCAGAGAGGTCATGATTGGGACAAGTTGGTGGAGGAGTGGTTCAAGGACAGGGTGAAATGGAGGGGGTTCATATACCACACCCGGGCAACTGGAGTCGGTTCAGGATGATGATGACTATAAGCGATTTCCAATAATTTTTTATTATGGCTCTTGAAAATTTGGGGGGGGGGTACTATAGGCGAGGAGGTCCTATAGCCGAAGAAATACATTTGTTTAAAATAAAGTGACAAAAATAAAAGCTTTTTTTTTAAATTTTATATAAAAATGAGTGTGCGGCTACTATCGTATTTGCTCGCGTATATCTCACACTTTTTTGACTGAAAATATGTGTGAAAATTTTAGGTGCGAGATATACGCGGGGAATGACCATATTCCAGAAAAAACACAAAATTTGCGATGTAACAGTAGGCTACTTGCGCAACTGTTGTGGCGCGCTAATCGCTAATTCGAACGTGTCTCAAGGCGATGAATTTAGTCAACCGCGGCCGAAGACGCGGCGTACGATATACACCGTGCTAACACTCACGCTGCGCCGTATGCTTGCACGCGGCCGAGCTCTGATGCGACGCAATGCGTAAAGACGAAATCATTGAGATTCGAGAAGACTGAACTGCGTTTCTCTGCGATGTAACATTAGGCCTACTTGAGCAACTGTTGTGGCACGCTAATTCGAACGTATCTCAAGGCGGTGAATTTAGCCAACCGTGGCCGAAGACGCGGCGAACGATGTACAGCGTGCTAACACCACGCTGCGCCGTATGCTTGCACTCGGCCGAGCTCTGATGCGACGCAATGCGTAAAGACGAAATCATTGAGATTCGAGGAGACTGAACTGCGTTTCTCTGCGATATAACGGTAGGCCTACTTGCGCAACTTATGTGGTGCGCTAATCGCTAATTCGAACGTGTCTCAAGGCGGCGAATTTAGCTAACCTCGGCCGAAGACTAACGATGTACAGCGTGCTAACACTCACGCTGCGCCGTATGCTTGCTCACGGCGCCTCGATCCCTAATCGGCTCGTATCGAAGTTCGGATCAACTCGTTGTTGCTCGCTCTTCCTGTTAGTAATGCTTCGGGTAAGTTCCCGGACAATGACGACTGTTGTGGCGCGCTAAATCGAACGTGTTTCTACCTCAAGGTTATTACGGTCATTTATATGATGGCGTCAGTAATGAATGCGAGATATATGCGAGTACTTTTTTTTCCCCTGAAATTTCAAATAAAAAAATGGGGTGCGAGATATACGCGAGCAAATACGGTATTTGGGAGCGGTAATATTTGGGTATATACGGTGAATGTATCTGAAATTGAAAGTACTGCTGTACCTACAAGACGAGCCATATACCGCAGAACACATCATCTTTATACAGAAACAAGTGTGTTGTATGTACAGTCATTGTTCTTGTTTTATCTAATTACGATGTAACGTGATTCTTGTTCAGGTCCCACAGTTCCTATTGGACGAGTGGCTGATGAGGAGAGCTGATGGGAGCAAGCAGCACGTAGAGATCATCTGCACCCAACCACGACGCTTGTCGGCCATCGGCGTCGCGGAGCGTGTGGCGGATGAAAGAGCCGAGAAGATTGGCAACTCCATAGGATATCAGGTCTGTTATTTCTTAGTAACAAAAGCTAGACCTGCTCATTTGGTGCCATGAGAAAGTCATCTTGGACAGTTTCAAGCTGCTGGCTGGGTCTGTTGGGAACATAAGCCTCTCCATTGTCTTCCTTCTTCCCATTTGTCTCTTGGTCTTCCTCATGGTCTTTCTCTCTTTGGTTTCATCTCGTGTTTCCTCCTGGGTATCCTATTCTCCTCCATTCGCTTAAGCCTTGATTATTCTATGCAATTGTGTAATGCTTCCTTCTTGACTAATTTTCTGATCTTCTCATTCTTAACCTGTCCACCTTTGTCACTCCAATACTGTTTAACATGAATATCATTTCACTAGCCTGTAATTTGCTCCTCTCCCTTCCGTTCATGACCCAGGTTTCTAAGGCATACGTCAGAATTGGAACGAAGTATCATATTTCATGGCATAATTGTGTCACCCTACCTTCCAAATATAAAAAAATTGGTTTCAAATTTCTTTGGATAATCATCGCATAGCACATTCATATTCATGTGCTGGTTGCTTGCTCATGCTGTCAACTCTTGTTCTCTTCCGACCCCGACGGTATTAGGGTATCCGAGGCCTAGGGAGTCTTTCACTTTCCCGCCTTAATTGGCCCTTGTCTCATCTTTTCTGATTCCCTCCTTCTGTGAGGGGTCAGCCTTCTTTTTCTTTTCCTTTTACCTCCTGCCTTGTGCTCAAGGCCCTTAAGGAGGTTGGGTGTATGTAGCCCCACCACTTCTGGTGCACCCTAGATAATGCTACACCCTCAGGGGCTCACGGCTGGTGAGTTCGGGAGTTGGCGACCCCGAGGGATTCCTGAGCTGGATCCGTTTTCCACTTTTGTCCCTTACCTTTGGAGTGGACCCTCTCCTCTCTCCCCTCTCCTCTCCTCTCCTCTCCTCTTTTCCTTATCTTTCCTTTTCTCTTTAAGATTCCCGCACTTTTTTTTGTTACTTGGTTCACCGTGTATCTAAATTTCCTTTTAGTGTTTTTTTTTAAGGCATTTCTAATCTACGTTGCATTTTGTAAGTTTTTTCGATCTAAATTACATCTCGCGATTGTTTTCAACCTCAATTGCATTTTGTAAAGATTGACAATCTAAATTGCTTTTTAGTAAGTTTTTCAATGTAGGCGCAGGACATTTTAGTGAGATTATTGAATTTCAAGTGCATTTTGTATTTTCAACCTAAACCGCATTTCGCAAGAATTTTGAATCTAAATTGCATTTTGTTTGGCGTGCATTTTGCACATATTTTGATTCTCAATTGCATTTTGTGTGTATTTTGAATCTAAATTACATTTTGTCAAGTATTTTCAATCTAAATTGCTTTTTGTAAGTATTGTCAATCCACATGAGTCCTTTGAATCTACCGTACATTTTGTAAGCATTTTCAATTTCAATTGCATTTTGTAAGTATTTTGAATTTCAATTGCACTTTGTGAATAATTTGGATTGGAACTGGATATTTCAATCTGAATTGCATTGTGTATTTTCAGTTTCAATTGCATTTTGTAAGTATTTTGAATTTCAATTGCACTTTGTGAATAATTTGGATTGGAACTGGATATTTCAATCTGAATTGCATTGTGTATTTTCAATTTCAATTGCATTTTGTACGTATTTTCGATCTCATTTGCATTTTGTATTTCAGTTGCATTTTGTAAGTATTTTGAATCTAGCCTACGTTTTGTGGGTCTTTTTCAATCTCTACATTTTGTGACTCTTTTCGTTCTAAATTCCCTTTTGAAAGACCATATTGTGCGTTATTTCCATCTGCGTTCCTTTTTGTACGTATTTTCCGTCTCACATAATTTTCGTTCTGGTTTCCGTTTCATTATCATTTTCGCTATCACCAGGTCATTAGGGGCCGATAACCTCGATGTTAGGCCCCTTAATACAACCATTATCATCATCATCATGCTGTCACGAGCTTATAACCTGGCGTGACCTTGTCAGAAGAAAAGAGTCTCGTCTCTGTACCTATGACCGTGCAACACGAGCAGCCAGCATCGTAGCATATTTCCTTGCACTACAGCCCTTGAAGGGCCTAGGCCTACCAAGCGACCGCTGCCCAGCCATTTGACCTGCAGATATTGGGGTGACGCGTAGTCAGCGCATCGTGTCCCCTCGGCCGTTAACCCCTCAGGCCGGCTATTTAATCCGGAGGTGTTCTTTTCTCCGGCGGTATTTAAATTGCAGCTCAACAGAGGTTTGGACACCTACAAGGTAATAAAATTAATTATGTTAAATCTACGAAGTATAACGTAATGAATTTTTTAGGATTACTTACCGAAATCATGTCCAATGTTTCTCAGTAATATATGTGGCGACTGCATTTCAGGGTTGCCCATAATCAAACGCAATATTTACAAAAGTATAATAATTTGATAAGTTCCACTTTTGGTATTTGTTTCAGGTATGTTTACAGTGAAAGCAAGATATTTACATGATAATGCTCAATATACATATTTTTCGGGTATAATTTCCAGGAAAAGCTGAATTTTAAAAAGCTTTTTAGCTTAGAATTGTCAACAAAATGTAAATATCGCAATATTATTTCAAACCTGTTGCTTGGCATTGTTTGAGGGAATATAGGGGTGAAATAGCTCTTTAGGGTAGGTTTCTGCATTCTCCCCATCAACAATACAAGCCCCAAGAACACATAAATGTTGTCCCCTGTCACTGACTCTCACTTCCTGGCGCGCGACCTTGGTTTCAAGGCCACGCCACTATACATTCTGCCGCGTACATATTTGTTTCTCAAACAATTAGCTCAATCACATTGTCGAAAACAGCAAAAAACAGACGTGAAATGCCTTCTTGAACCCGGCATAACCGTGAAGGGGATCTTTTGTGTGCTTGTGAATTAGTCTACCTCTCGCCACAAACACTGAACAGCGGTCGTTGTTATTACAGCTGAAGCTATTTCTTCTTCGTCTGGGCTGTCTCCCACTTCTCCAATAACATCATGCTGTGCATAGTCCGTATCACTATCGAAAATATCGCTCCCTATACATCACTTCCACTACTGTCATCTATCAAACCAATAATATCTGCACCCGTTAGAGAATGAGACAGCCCGGCAATTATTCGTTGCGACTGAGTAGCCTCTAGCCTACGAAGCAAAAATTATCTACTAAGTAATTGCTATCGGTGCTTCCCCTTCATAAGTGACAAACATTGTCAAGTTAGATATAGTTCACAAAAAAATCTCGATGGCAGGAAAGGATGCGGTACCTTCTAAAGCAACTAACCTGAAACTCAATAGAGCGCGTTTCATGTTCCTTCGCTGATCGATATGAGTCGTCAAAAGCAACGGATATCGATCAACTTCATATTAGTTCTAATTATGAAACAGAGATGGCATGAAAGTACATAACTTCTAGGTTCATAACGCGAAAGAAAATCCCGCGAGCAGCTGGGTTTCATGCGTAATAGGCATTCTAACTTCCGCGTGCACCAGACGGACGTTTGTGGTACGTCGAACCGGCTGAACGAGTAGAGTCCAGCGGACGTACAGTGTACGGCCAACCGGCTTGAGGGGTTAATCTTGGTTTTCGTGACCGGAGCGCAGCCTCTCGGTCAGACAGCTACTCAATTGACCTCACGAGGCTGAGTGCACCCCGTTCCAGTCCTCACGTCCGTTTCTAAAATCCCTGACGGAGCTGGCAATCGAACCTGGGGCCTCCGTGTGAGAGGCAAGCTCGCTACCCCAACACCACGGGGCCGGCACTTAGCACATTCTGCGAGATTATAATCTGGCGTGACCTTGTCAAAAGAAAGAAGCCTGTCTCTCTGACTGCAGGCTATGACACACGATACGCGAACTGCACGCTAAATAACGATCGCGTTCAACGGCACTCTAGGGACGTGAAACTTGTGTGGACCCGTCGCTTCCGTGAGTTGGCCTCGGAATGACGTGATTCGATAAGCAGCCGTACGAAGCGCTGTTAGCTCCAGTTCGCCGACATTAAAACAGGCCCGACTGCTATTGGCGGAATCTTACGCCAGTGCCAATCTAGCATTAGCCACTTCCGTGGAAACATCGTTGCAGAGACCCATGCAAGATGTTACGCACGTGTTGTCCACAATGAGAAAATATAAGAATTATACGGTAAATACACGGAATTACATAATAAACAAGTAATAATAATATTAAGAAAGTGCTCAAGAGTGCAGCAAATAATGATACCGGTACTGTATATATTTTAAAATAGTGGTTTTCTTCTTTGAACTTAAATATTCTTCGCATAATCGTCGCACTCTATTTTTTCCCACGAATTTTAGGCTAAAATTATACCACGGTTATGCGAGGAAATGCGGTAGTTAAAAGGGAAGTCATCATCCGTGTCCAAGTCCAGTGACCCAGCCTCTTCCCCTGCTGTCTATCCTTCCACTTCTTCTGCTCCATTACTTCTGCCACATCCAGTCCAATGTCACATTTGGTCCATCCATCTCGTCTATAGTTTTCCAACCCTTCTATTACCGTCAATTTCTCTCACCATCTCCTTTCTATTTCCATCCTTTGCACATGGCCCAACCTTAATCTCGACCTTTGTATTCGCTGTACTAATGATTCCTCTATATTTAGTTTTTGCCTGATTTTTAAGTTTGAGATTCTATCTCTTGTAGTCTTCTGGTTAGATTTTCTCAAGAATTTCATTTGCGTCACTTTGGTTTTACTGGTTTACCGCAAGAAGAGCTTGCCGGAACTCAACGATGGGCAGAGACAATATCGATCGGCGTAGTTTAATGCTCATTGTGGGGCTCCAGTGTGTCCACCGAATGCTGATTACCGGGCCCACTGCTCGCTGTGAAACGCCGTCTTCAGCTGTAATTCAAGCGTAGAGGGCAAACTGTGTCCTGGCTCAGGTAATAACTACTGTGTAAGGCATTTCATACACCCGCTGAGTTCTCACAGTTCAGCAAGCCAAGTCTCCAACAGGGCAGACGTTCCGTTCAGAACTGCTGCCAGCGAGCTACTGAGGGGCGTGTTCTGCCCACCCGAACATTGCGCAGGATTCCGTGGCAAGTATTTCTTGCGCGTATTCTAACCATTGTTTCTAGGCCATGGGTTACAATTGGGATAAAATACTGTTTATTTATTTACACTGTTTATGCCCACATTGGAACACCAAAATTCAAACCTTATATACAAAGTCTTCAAATACTAATTCAGTTCTTAATACTTGATAATTCTTCTCTTTCCCAATACTTCTTCATTCTGGAAGATCTTGCAGTTCGTTCTTCTGCAGATATAACATATTGCTTACGCTGTGAAATGTTGAATGTTAGTCGAGTGTATTTGTTATTCAGAAGCCGTTTCTCTTCTCTATGTTCAATTTGATGCTTAGTAATTTTCAATTCGTCTAAATCCATTTGTATTTCTTTAAACTGTTTATATTTTGTTCTTTGTGGTACTTCAACATTGCATAACAGCTTTCGAACTTGATGATAAAATGAGGCACCTTTACTTAATCTGTTATTAATTTCTGTATTAATATCATTATTCGTATTAATAATACTGCCTAAATAATGTTATTTTGTTCAACTGTTCCCCATGTAAGTTGATTTGAACTCTCTTATTTTTCTTTTTGCAGTACGTTACCACAGTTTTCTGTGTAATTTTCATTCCTGTTCGTCTTCTTCTTCCTAGCGTTTTCCTGCTGATACCGGGTCCACTATTTTGATCTTGCTTCGCCATTTTGTACAATCTTGGGCATCTTGTGGTCTTAAGTTGAGAGTCTTCATGTCAGCATTTACTGTGTCATGCCAGCGAGCTTTGGACATTGCCCATTATTTTCAAACGAGTCGGTGGAATTAGCATTTGTTCCAGGTGCAGCACGCAGGACATGACCGTACCATTGTAGACGCTTTTCCCGTGCCTTCTCAGTGATGGGTGCGATGCCTATTTGCTGGCATTTTTGACTGATGCAGGAGTGGGATGCCCATGGACCAACAGCATACGCATTTCCATCTTGTGTAATTGGTGCTCCGTAATTCTCATTCCGAACGCCTTACAATTCTCAATGAAGTACAGTAGAACCCCGGTAGTCCGAGCCTCCGTTTAATCCGAGGTGGATGACAGTGAGATGCATAGCTTACCCAAGGCCTTTGGCGGAGATGCTCGCATGCGTTGTTTACAATTCTGCCCGCTATCGCCCTCCTGCCAACTAATAAATATTGTTCTGTACTTTAAGTAAACTAGTGGACCTGTGCGAGCTTTCGCAACATGAATGTAGGTTGAGCCATTTGTTGAGAGACTCCTTAGCTAGCAGTACGCCGCGCCGCGCTCCCGCTAGATGGCTGGTTACGCTGCTTTCATTGTAAATGTACATTTTTTAAGGTATTTATTTAATTGTGAGGCATTTAAAGAGGAAGTGAGTGTATTTCGCGCACACATTGGGTTATGTGGAACCTGTAGGTACCCCATATGTGTAGGTTGGCGTTAATGGGACCTTATTTTCGGTACAAAACTGGAATGGTATAGGGAGGGATGTGTACATTCTTGCATTTATTTTGTAAAATATTGTTTTTATTTCTGAAACACAGCCTAAATGCAACATATTATACGATAACTGATGAAATAATGTCATTTACTATAATAATATTTAAACAAAAGGTTCTTGTGCACCTAATTTTAAATGTAAGGTCTTTAAATTTTGTAACTTTGTGTAATCCTAGATTTCCCGAATTCGAGCTCTTCTTGGTCCCGATTATCGAGGTTCTACTGTATTCTCATTTTCTCCCTCTCCCCAAATGAGTACACCATCTGCAAAAACTAAAGCATTTATCATCAATTTGTCCAATATTATGCTTTACACTCTCGAAAATTTCATCCATCAATATAATAAATAAATAAATAAATTTAAATATCTTGGTGAGATCATCACTTGGAATGCCAATGAAAGAGCATCAATAGATAGTAGGACACTAAAATTGCGACGAGCACAACAGATTACCTGGCCAACATATAAGAAACAGTCTCTTTCGATTAATGCTAAACTTCGACATTATTTCTCCGTCGTTAAGCCAGAAGCAACATATGCAAGTGAAACTTTATTTAAAGTAAACACCCGATCAACAACTGACTGAAACTACAAAAGCTTGATATACGGATTCTTCGGACAATAATCAATAAAAAACACCAGGTTGAGGGCCAGTGGAGACTTTTGCCCAATTCAATTTTTTACAAGGAAAATGAATCTATCATTGACACGATGCGAAAACGAAGGATTGCGTTTTTTGCCAAATACTAAACTCCTGAAACAACTTTTTGACTTCTTTTGGAACAGTAAAACAAAAATCACACGATTTAAAGAAATACAAATGGATTTAGACCAATTGAAAATTACTAAGCATCAAATTGAACATAGAGAAGAGAAACAGCTTCTGAATAACAAATACACTCGACTAACATTCAAAATTTCACAGCGTAAGCAATATGTCGTATCTGCCGAAGAACGGGCTGCAAGATCTTCCAGAATGAAGAAGTTTTGGGAAAGAAAAAAATGATCAAGAATTAAGAACTGAACTTAGTATTTGAAATATTGGAAGACTTTGTATATAAGGCTTGATTTTTGGTGCTCCAATGTGGGCGTAAACAGTGTAAATAAATAAAACAACGATGGCGACAGTGCACATCTTCTGGTATAATAGACACTGCCTACCTGAACAGTGCTCCTACTCTCAAAATACTACATTTTTATCTTGTTGATTGAGGGGCGTAGATCCTATGAAAGGAAAAACAAATCCGTCTAACTTGTCGTACATTAAACAAATAATAAAATGAGAAAATATCGTTGCCTAATCGTATTGTTTGTCCAACACAGATCCGACTGGAGAGTAAGATGTCGCCGTCCACTCGCCTGCTCTTCTGCACCACGGGGATTCTTCTCCGAAGGCTAGAAGGAGATCCAACGCTCAAGAATGTGTCCCACATCATCGTTGATGAGGTCCACGAGAGGAGTGAGGAGAGGTATCGTGAAACAATTCAGATGCGTACAATATAAGAACTGTGTACCTAATGTACCTACACATACTGAGACACTGCACTCCCCAGGGGCTCACGGTGACCACGGGACCCCAGCCGAGTCCGGCATTACTTCCACTTACTTGTGCCGGGCTCCTCTCTATCTTCTTTCCTATCAACCTCTCTTGGTCAACTCTTGTTCTCTTCCGACCCCGACTGTATTACGGTATCCAAGGCCTAGGGAGTCTTTCACTTTCCTGCCTTAATTGGCCCTTGTCGCATCTTTCCTGATATCCTCCTTCTTCAAGGGGTCAGCCTTCTTTTTATTTTCATGTTATCTCCTGCCTTCTGCTCAAGGCCCTCAAGGAGGCAGGGTGTGTGTAGCCCCACCACTTCTGGTGCGCCCTGGATAGTGCTACACCCTCAAGGAGGCAGGGTGTGTGTAGCCCCACCACTTCTGGTGCGCCCTGGATAGTGCTCCACCCTCAAGGAGGCAGGGTGTGTGTAGCCCCACCACTTCTGGTGTGCCCTGGATAGTGCTACACCCTCAAGGAGGCAGGGTGTTTGTAGCCCCACCACTTCTGGTGCACCCTGGATAGTGCTACACCCTCAAGGAGGCAGGGTGTGTGTAGCCCCACCACTTCTGGTGCGCCCTGGATAGTGCTACACCCTCAAGGAGGCAGGGTGTGTGTAGCCCCACCACTTCTGGTGTGCCCTGGATAGTGCTACACCCTCAAGGAGGCAGGGTGTTTGTAGCCCCACCACTTCTGGTGCACCCTGGATAGTGCTCCACCCTCAAGGAGGCAGGGTGTGTGTAGCCCCACCACTTCTGGTGTGCCCTGGATAGTGCTACACCCTCAAGGAGGCAGGGTGTTTGTAGCCCCACCACTTCTGGTGCGCCCTGGATAGTGCTACACCCTCAAGGAGGCAGGGTGTGTGTAGCCCCACCACTTCTGGTGCACCCTGGATAGTGCTACACCCTCAAGGAGGCAGGGTGTTTGTAGCCCCACCACTTCTGGTGCATCCTGGATAGTGCTACACCCTCAAGGAGGCAGGGTGTGTGTAGCCCCACCACTTCTGGTGCACCCTGGATAGTGCTACACCCTCAAGGAGGCAGGGTGTGTGTAGCCCCACCACTTCTGGTGCGCCCTGGATAGTGCTACACCCTCAAGGAGGCAGGGTGTGTGTAGTCCCACCACTTCTGGTGCGCCCTGGATAGTGCTACACCCTCAAGGAGGCAGGGTGTTTGTAGCCCCACCACTTCTGGTGCGCCCTGGATAGTGCTGCACCCTCAAGGAGGCAGGGTGTTTGTAGCCCCACCACTTCTGGTGCGCCCTGGATAGTGCTGCACCCTCAAGGAGGCAAGGTGTGTGTAGTCCCTCCACTTCTGGTGCACCCTGGATAGTGCTACACCCTCAAGGAGGCAGGGTGTTTGTAGCCCCACCACTTCTGGTGTGCCCTGGATAGTGCTACACCCTCAAGGAGGCAGGGTGTTTGTAGCCCCACCACTTCTGGTGTGCCCTGGATAGTGCTACACCCTCAAGGAGGCAGGGTGTTTGTAGTCCCACCACTTCTGGTGTGCCCTGGATAGTGCTACACCCTCAAGGAGGCAGGGTGTTTGTAGCCCCACCACTTCTGGTGTGCCCTGGATAGTGCTACACCCTCAAGGAGGCAGGGTGTTTGTAGTCCCACCACTTCTGGTATTCCCTGGATAGTGCTACACCCTCAAGGAGACAGGGTGTGTATAGCCCCACCACTTCTGGTGCGCCCTGGATAGTGCTGCACCCTCAAGGAGGCAGGGTGTGTGTAGCCCCACCACTTCTGGTGCGCCCTGGATACTGCTGCACCCTCAAGGAGGCAAGGTGTGTGTAGCCCCACCACTTCTGGTGCACCCTGGATAGTGCTACACCCTCAGGGGCTCACAGTATCTCCTGCCTTCTGCACAAGGCCCTCAAGGAGGCGGGGTGTGTGTAGCCCCACCACTTCTGGTGCGCCCTGGATAGTGCTACACCCTCAGGGGCTCACAGTATCTCCTGCCTTCTGCTCAAGGCCCTCAAGGAGGCAGGGTGTGTGTAGCCCCACCACTTCTGGTGCGCCCTGGATAGTGCTACACCCTCAGGGGCTCACAGTATATCCTGCCTTCTGCACAAGGCCCTCAAGGAGGCAGGGTGTGTGTAGCCCCACCACTTCTGGTGCACCCTGGATAGTGCTACACCCTCAGGGGCTCACAGTATCTCCTGCCTTCTGCTCAAGGCCCTCAAGGAGGCAGGGTGTGTGTAGCCCCACCACTTCTGGTGCACCCTGGATAGTGCTACACCCTCAGGGGCTCACAGTATCTCCTGCCTTCTGCTCAAGGCCCTCAAGGAGGCAGGGTGTGTCTAGCCCCACCACTTCGGGTGCACCCTAGATAGTGCTACACCCTCAGGGGCTCACAGTATCTCCTGCCTTCTGCACAAGGCCCTCAAGGAGGCAGGGTGTGTGTAGCCCCACCACTTCTGGTGCACCCTGGATAGTGCTACACCCTCAGGGGCTCACAGTATCTCCTGCCTTCTGCTCAAGGCCCTCAAGGAGGCAGGGTGTGTGTAGCCCCACCACTTCGGGTGCACCCTAGATAGTGCTACACCCTCAGGGGCTCACAGTATCTCCTGCCTTCTGCACAAGGCCCTCAAGGAGGCAGGGTGTGTGTAGCCCCACCACTTCTGGTGCACCCTGGATAGTGCTACACCCTCAGGGGCTCACAGTATCTCCTGCCTTCTGCTCAAGGCCCTCAAGGAGGCAGGGTGTGTGTAGCCCCACCACTTCTGGTGCACCCTGGATAGTGCTACACCCTCAGGGGCTCACAGTATCTCCTGCCTTCTGCTCAGGGCCCTCAAGGAGGCAGGGTGTGTGTAGCCCCACCACTTCTGGTGCACCCTGGATAGTGCTACACCCTCAGGGGCTCACAGTATCTCCTGCCTTCTGCTTAAGGCCCTCAAGGAGGCAGGGTGTGTGTAGCCCCACCACTTCTGGTGCACCCTGGATAGTGCTACACCCTCAGGGGCTCACAGTATCTCCTGCCTTCTGCTCAAGGCCCTCAAGGAGGCAGGGTGTGTGTAGCCCCACCACTTCTGGTGCACCCTGGATAGTGCTACACCCTCAGGGGCTCACAGTATCTCCTGCCTTCTGCTTAAGGCCCTCAAGGACGCAGGGTGTGTGTAGCCCCACCACTTCTGGTGCATCCTGGATATTGCTATACACTCAGGGGCTCACAGTATCTCCTGCCTTCTGCTCAAGGCCCTCAAGGAGGCAGGGTGTGTGTAGCCCCACCACTTCTGGTGCACCCTGGATAGTGCTACACCCTCAGGGGCTCACAGTATCTCCTGCCTTCTGCTCAAGGCCCTCAAGGAGGCAGGGTGTGTGTAGCCCCACCACTTCTGGTGCACCCTGGATAGTGCTACACCCTCAGGGGCTCACAGTATCTCCTGCCTTCTGCTTAAGGCCCTCAAGGAGGCAGGGTGTGTGTAGCCCCACCACTTCTGGTGTACCCTGGATAGTGCTACACCCTCTGGGGCTCACAATATCTCCTGCCTTCTGCTCAAGGCCCTCAAGGAGGCAGGGTGTGTGTAGCCCCACCACTTCTGGTGCACCCTGGATAGTGCTACACCCTCAGGGGCTCACAGTATCTCCTGCCTTCTGCTTAAGGCCCTCAAGGACGCAGGGTGTGTGTAGCCCCACCACTTCTGGTGCACCCTGGATAGTGCTACACCCTCAGGGGCTCACAGTATCTCCTGCCTTCTGCTCAAGGACCTCAAGGAGGTAGGGTGTGTGTAGCCCCACCACTTCTGGTGCACCCTGGATAGTGCTACACCCTCAGGGGCTCACAGTATCTCCTGCCTTCTACACAAGGCCCTCAAGGAGGCAGGGTGTGTGTAGCCCCACCACTTCTGGTGCACCCTGGATAGTGCTACACCCTCAGGGGCTCACAGTATCTCCTGCCTTCTGCTCAAGGCCCTCAAGGAGGCAGGGTGTGTGTAGCCCCACCACTTCTGGTGCACCCTGGATAGTGCTACACTCTCAGGGGCTCACAGTATCTCCTGCCTTCTGCTCAAGGCCCTCAAGGAGGCAGGGTGTGTGTAGCCCCACCACTTCTGGTGCACCCTGGATAGTGCTACACTCTCAGGGGCTCACAGTATCTCCTGCCTTCTGCTCAAGGAGGCAGGGTGTGTGTAGCCCCACCACTTCTGGTGCACCCTGGATAGTGCTACACCCTCAGGGGCTCACAGTATCTCCTGCCTTCTGCTCAAGGCCCTCAAGGAGGCAGGGTGTGTGTAGCCCCACCACTTCTGGTGCACCGTGGATAGTGCTACACCCTCAGGGGCTCACAGTATCTCCTGCCTTCTGCTCAAGGAGGCAGGGTGTGTGTAGCCCCACCACTTCTGGTGCACCCTGGATAGTGCTACACCCTCAGGGGCTCACAGTATCTCCTGCCTTCTGCTCAAGGAGGCAGGGTGTGTGTAGCCCCACCACTTCTGGTGCACCCTGGATAGTGCTACACCCTCAGGGGCTCACAGTATCTCCTGCCTTCTGCTCAAGGAGGCAGGGTGTGTGTAGCCCCACCACTTCTGGTGCACCCTGGATAGTGCTACACCCTCAGGGGCTCACAGTATCTCCCGCCTTCTGCTCAAGGAGGCAGGGTGTGTGTAGCCCCACCACTTCTGGTGCACCCTGGATAGTGCTACACCCTCAGGGGCTCACAGTATCTCCTGCCTTCTGCTCAAGGCCCTCAAGGAGGCAGGGTGTGTGTAGCCCCACCACTTCTGGTGCACCCTGGATAGTGCTACACCCTCAGGGGCTCACAGTATCTCCTGCCTTCTGCTCAAGGCCCTCAAGGAGGCAGGGTGTGTGTAGCCCCACCACTTCTGGTGCACCCTGGATAGTGCTACACCCTCAGGGGCTCACGGCTGGTGAGTTTGGGAGTTGGTGATCCCGAGGGATTCCTGAGCTGGGTCCGTTTTGTCCCCTTTTTCCACTGACCTTGGGGTGGGCCCTCGCCTCTTTCCCTTTCCTATCTGCCTTTCATGGCTCTCCTTCCTTCGAAGTCCCTCAATCCTCATTCTTCGAGGGTTGAGGGCTTTTCTTTTCTTCCTGTCCTTTATTAGCCTTATCCTTTATTTGTTTACCATTTCTTCTTCTACTTTGTAAGTCTGTAGTTAGTATTAGTTATAGTTTTCATTCTCTTCTCATCTTTCACCATCACCCAAACCATTAGGGGCTGATAACCTAGATGTTAGGCCCCTTAAAGCAACAATTATCATCATCATCAATCATAAGACACTGCACTTGGAAGGTGAATGGGTTCGAGCTGTTATTCTAAAAGTGTTTTTCTGTTTTCTGCCGTGGAACTCCATGCAAATGGTGTGGTGACTGAGCTGATGATCACGATGCCCATGCCTGTAAATGTGTTCTTGTGGTCCCATGTTAATATCAATATGTTTTGATTGATTTCAGTGACTTCTTACTGTTGATCTTACGGGACCTCCTCCCGTTGCGGCCGGACCTTAAGGTGATCCTGATGAGCGCCACACTTAACGCTGACCTCTTCTCCAACTATTTCGACCAGGTTCCTATCATCGATATCCCAGGTTTGTATCTCAGCTGCTAGCACCATAATGACTACTGTAATTCTTCTAGGAAGGCTCAAGTATCGCCACACGAGATATGTGAGCTTTTCAAGCCATTTTTTCATTGTTGCTTGTACAAACTATCAATTCATACTTTTCAGTTAGTCTACGCCTGCCACTGTGGGCGAGTGGTTATTGTGTCGGACTACCAACCCCAAGCTTGCAGGTTCGCTCCTGGTCGTGGTAAGTGATTTTTGAAAGGCGACAAAAATCACGACATGCATGTCATATGATGTTGGCATGTTAAGAACCCATTTGAATTCAGTAGGTCGTGTTCATAATGGCAAAATTAATCTCGGGATTTTCCGCCAATACAAAGATGCTCCATTCTAGAAGGCGCTGTAGTGTCAAGGAGCTTAGAACCTCCTTGACTTTCATAGCGTTCAAAGGAACGACGAAATTCGACATGCAAGCTGCCCTCTGGGTGTCTATTAACAAAGCTGGCACCCGAGGCCATACGATATTATATTATTTTATTATATAGTTGGTCAACATGTTCTTGGCGGCTTCGGTGGCGTAGTTGGCAGCATTCTGAGCTTCTATGCCCAAAGTCGTCAGGTTTTAAAGAGTGTAAAATATCCCTCAGTATGCCTTCCTTCGGAGGAGAAGTAAAGCCGGCGGGCCCACGGCATGTAAAAGAGCCTTCCACTAATTTCACTTGTGTGAAGCTAAATTATAGGTTAGATTTGACTAACGCTCTTAGGTTCCAACGTTCGTCACCAGAAGCAGACTACAGTGTCATCTAGTAACCGAGTACAGAACTAGTTGTCGTTGATGGTGGCGCTTGTTAGTAAAAGTAGGAACTACTTGAAAATTGAGTGTCTGCAGTCCTTACTTGAATTAAAAAACAGATAACACACACTAATACAGTCATCATAATTAACACCGGTTATCAGACAGTTTCTACACACACCCAAAGTACACTCGCCCCTAAACTGAGGAACCAACCAAAATGTTCTTGCCCAATCATGTGTACATAGGCGAGCAAAACTTTTTAAAAAAATCTCGGTTGGTTTAATTCTACAAAGATAAATCTTGACAATTTTCTGCCTGGTCAATACTGTCTGTTGAATCGGGGTCCACTAAATCGAGGGTTTACTGTTGTAGATCATTAAATTAACGGGTTTGTTGTTTCCTTAACACGTGGATATTAATCATTGTGTTTTAGCTATAACGCGGGGGTTAAGGACGTCTCTCAATGTATTTACAAAACATTATAAAGGAAAAAACAACATGGACGATAAATAGAACCAACAAAATGAAAATAGCACAATTTCTAACCAGGTCAACCTATAACAAAAAATGCTTGTCAATAGGCACTAAGATCCAACACTATAAATCTGTAACTTTGCCCAAAGCCACTTATGCTTGCAAAACCTTGTTACAAATTAAAAATGAAGGAAGAACTGATCAGGTCCTCAAAACTGAAAGAAGAATTATCAGAACCTGCATAAATAAAAAGTATCAGGTTGAAGGAGTCTGGAGAATCCTCTCCAATGAAACAGTCTATCGAGAGATTGACCCAGTTACCAGCACGATGAAGAAGAAAAGAATCTCTTATTTCTTTCACATCCTACGATTACCAGAAAACAGGATTTTACGACAACTTGTGATGAGAAATCTGGGAAAGAAGACAGGAGGGCATTGAATCAAAGATATTCAAGAGGATCTCAACAGTTGGACTCGAAATTACAGATGCAAAGAACAAGAATAAAATTACCACCCTTCTTAAGAACCCTCTTAGTGCCAGAGTCGCTGTGAGCGATCCTCACAAAATGAACGAAACTTGCCAGCATCGCTCTAAGAGACGCTTCGTTTTTGTATCCTTAGAGGGGCTTATAGACCGAAAATGGCGTCTTAACTTGACGTGACCATTAAGAGTTCTAGCTACCATTTTCTGGCAAACATCTTTTGTTTTCTGTCTATCGATATACTCGAGCGATATTTGAAGTTCCTTGACTTGTTTACACGTGACTCGTAAAAGCATGGCGTCTAAGGGAAGGAAGCATTGTTTGAGAGAGGAAGAAATTGAAGAATTAATGATCGATGATTCTAGAGGTGAACTCTTGGACTTCGTGGACAGTGATTGCGATCTTGTGTGTGACGAATCAAGTGCCGATTCCGCTTCGGACAATGAATTACCTGCGCTGAATGCGATCGTACATAACCAAACAAGTGTTAGTGATGGTAATGATGTTGATAGTAATAGTGACTGGGAAGAAAGGAATGTTGACCGGGTCAATTCTCCACAGGCTACACAACCACAAATGTGAAAGATAAAACTACAGGGTGCCCTTCTGTTTATTTATTTTCACTGTAATTATTTTTATTTTATTTATATCAACAATGCCATTGTTGGTGTGCGGTATTTTATAAATATGCTAGATTTTAGAATTTCGGATTTTTGACACCCCTGCTGATATTTTTTAAACAAAAAAAACTGCATTTCCTGGTTCTTTTGTTATGTATGCTTGCTCTCCAGTGTTCATTTTTACTCCATTTGTAAGCATGTGGTAATAGGAATAATCAAACTTTCTAATTTTTATTTTATAGAAGAAATTATTTTAATTAATTAATTAATAAAGAAAGAAATAAGTTTCATAATGATCTGAAAATTTCCCTGAGTTTAGATAGCTATGTTTTGCACTCCCTGACTAAATTTCGCTTTCCTATCTTTCAAAACGGGGATATACATTTTTTTTCTGAAAGCCTACATTTTCCATTAAAACAGCCTGGCACTTTTAGACTTCACCTTTACCTTTTCGCCTGGCACTAAGAGGGTTAAGAATCACAAATTTTCAGCAGAAATGATGCACAGACAGCCTGTAGAGATTTCAGACAAATTATGAACACTGCGATCAGAACGAATGAAGAAGTACTGGGCAGATATGAAAATCAAACGATACAACCTTCAAAGAAAAAGTGTACATGGAAGACTCAAGTGGTCCAATGTGGCCAATAAAGTTAATAATAATAATAATAATAATAAAGGAACCAACATGAATGTGACATTTACACTAGTAACAGATTTGCATTAATTGTGAAACAATATAAAATACATAAAAGAAAGCTAATATTTCAAGCAATACATTTCATCTTGTCCTGTGCTCGTCAGCTTCTGCACCGAAGATCCCTCAGCTACCCGCCCTTCTGATGACAGTGGGGAGTCGGACTGTGGAGATTGCTCTTGCCTTTCGACTTGTCATCTATCCATTGTTGGCTTTCAAATGTTGCTAGCTTTATGATCATATTTGATTGTTTCAGGGCGGACCTTTCATGTTGATCAGTATTTCCTGGAAGACGTCATGGAGGCAATGAATTACGCCCTGGAAGAGAATTCACCCTACTGTCGTGAAATGAAGAAAAAAGGCTCATTCGGCGACAATCTGGAGATGGAGCTGAGTGTGGCGGAAATGAAGAGCAGTACGGTGATCGTGAACCCGGCCACTCGCGACGAGCACCTCACCATCGAGCAGCTGTACCATCGATATCGTGGTGAGTCCACAGTTGATATCGCCATGCAGACTGTATCGTATTTCCTGGGGGCTTTGGAGGCGTAGTTGGTAGCATGCTGAGCTTCTATGCCCAAACCCCGCCGAAGTCGTTGGATTTTTTAAGAGCGTTAAAAATCCCTCGGTATGCCTTCCTTCGAAGGGAAGTAAAGCCGACGGTCCCATGTCATAGATTTATGGCATGTAAAAGAACCTTCCACTGCTACAATATTGTGTGAAGCTAAATTTGTAGGTTAGATCAAAATACACGCACTCCCGACTTGTTTAAGAACTTGCAGGGAAACTTTTCTTATTGAAGACTTAAGATTTCGATTACAATTGCCTTCTACAAGACAGGAACAGGAATTCCTAAGGATGAGACTAAGAAAGCGAGCGGAAATCGACCTAGAATTCTATGGGACTGATGCCATGTCTCAGAGAAATCGGACTGAACCTAACTATGAAATGAGTGCTCTGAATAGACTTGCTGTGCGTGCGGCGTGGCTTTCATGAGCCTTCTGAACAGTGTGGTCGATACCATTTTAGTAAATGCTCTAAGACAGTGGTTCCCAACCTGGGGTATGTGTACCCCTTGGTGGTACGCAACGAACCGGTTAGGGGTACGCCAAACATAAACAATAATGGTGGGCGCCATGTTTCCATCGTACGTGTCAGTTTTAATGTACCGGCGCGCAGTGTCGTCGTATTGAGGCACGTCAAGGTCAATGCTCCCCCTCGACAACTCACCCTATTCCAACCCCAGTCACTGTCACCGCTGCACTGCTATTGTCTTGATTTGTCTATTATTACCAAACTAATCCCTAGAATTAATTGGTTTTCAATAAAATCAAAATTAAAAAATCGTAAGTAGGCCCTACTGTAATTGTATCTTTCCCTCAGCTTAATGTTAATACATCTTCATTTGCACAAGTAAATGAAAGTAAAATTGAAAATTATATTTAGCATTTTATTGAACTGAAATGCATACTAACGGCAAACAAATAATAAATTACAAATATTAGTTATACTGTATTAAAAAAAATAGTTAAAAATAGTTGTAAGTTATTTTTATTATTAATGTTTTTATGAAGTTGTGTACGGTACATATTGCCCGTAAAGTATTAAACATTTTAAAAGTTTACTTTTTGGTGGTACTTTTTTAGATAAATATGTATAAAGGGGTACGGGAGGGGAAAAAAGGTTCGGAACCGCTGCTCTAAGAGAACACTGTCCTCATTGGATTACTCGAAAATATAATGCACATTTGTGCACAGTTCCTTTATTATTAGACCTGATTAATGCTGTATTAAGTTCCAAAGTTCGCCACGAAGTGGCGGTTGCGGTCGCATCTAGTAGCGAAGTTCAGAGCTAGGTGTCGTTGATGGTAGCATTTCGTAGCAAAAGTCTGAACTACTTGAAATTGATCGTCTGCAATCCTTACTTGAATTAAAACAAATAACACACACTAATACACTCATCGCAATTAACACCGATTATCGGACAGATTCTACACACACCCAAAGTACACGGGGCTACATTACCGCATTGTCGCAGCCCCTAAACTAAGGAACCATCCAACCAAATCTGTATTTGATCCATTTTCAGTCACTTGACGGTTTGAAACAAGGCTGTGTGCTTGCTCCAACACTCTTTGCATTGTACATGGCTGCCGTGATGTATGAATCATCTTCCAACAACCCAGCCATAGAGATTAAGTTTCGCTTCGATGGAGGCCTTTTCAATCTGGCAAGACTTCGTTCACAGAGACACACCCAAGTTACCCGGGTGACAGAACTGCAGTATGCCGATGACACCGCATCTCCTGCTCCGACACCTGAAGAGCTTCAACAATCGGTCAATCGCTTTAGCACTGCGTGTGATCTCTTTGGTCTCACCATCAGCGCAAAGAAAACTAAGGTACTTACACAACCTGCCCCAGGATTACCTCTTCCCGAGTTCAATAGACTCAACACTGGAGCAGGTTGATCATATCTTGGAAGCATCTTGTCTAAACGGTGCACTTGCGAACAGGATGTTGACAAAAGAATTGGGGCTGCCCATGCAGCATTTGGCCGCTTAATGCACAGTCTTCATGAATAAAGACTTAAAGATGCATACCAAACTCATGGTGTACAAAGCTGTCGTACTGTATTGTGCCCAACTCTAGGAATGGGTATTCCAAGATTCAGACACCTAGATATCAAGGGAAAGGCTGTAGCCGCTTTTGAAAGTTCTGATATTTGAATATCGCGCTACATTGCTTCTCGAAGCATTTGGAAATAATTTACCGATAGTTGGATGTCAAGTGACGTAGCGAGTAATAGCAGAGGTGGAGGCTATTTATTGATTAAATAGTTAACTATGGAGTAGAGACTTGAGACTGGGATCAGATTACTGGCACGGCCAAATGAAAGAGAATGGAATTAGTATCAAGTAAATCGGACCAGGGATTCAAGAGATATGAGGATTTCTAGATATCAGGTGATGACGCGTGACCCTGACAGTTTTGAATAAAAGCCAGCTGGCCGAAGCATGGTCAGCTCATTCTAACACAAGCACTTGGCGAGCAAGTTGCATATACGCTGAGCCAAGGCACATGGTTGCCAGATCTACGCAGAAGTTCTTTTGAAAGTCGTGATAGTCACGAAAAGTGCTGCGCTACGAGTTGGAACTTAGTAAGTTTACGGCGAGGAGAATCACTGAGGTGATTGACTTTTCTACAGACATTGGTGGAAATATTTATATTTCTACAAGGACATATGCTAGACTTTGTCTAGAAATTAATATTTTGTCACAGTCCAGTAATAACTTAATACTTGGATGTTTAAATCCATTTCAAGTCAGTTTTCATTATTTGTAACTAGTTAACCACTTCGATCTGTCAGTACACTGAAGACTAGTCTATAACGGTGGCGTTCATTAGTCTACACAAGGGAAACTACAAGTTGCCTAGCGCATGGTAGATGGTGATATTAATAAACCATGCCCAGGGAACGATCTTCAGAACAGCCGTTAATTGCTTAGACTGTCAGTGTTTTTCTTGTACTGATAAGATTACCGTGAGTTATGTTACAACTGACATATTTAAGAAGAGATCACTTAGATCTGACCCTATTTAAACAAACTGTTATGGCTTTGATAGAAGCCCATATTAAAATGGAACCACAGTTTATTCAAACGTCAAAAGATACTACCACTATGTCTGACTAGACGAATTTTGGGTATATAATGGCGGCCGATACAAGGATTATACGTGCTTGTGCGATAGGGCATGTCTATGGATAAATCTGGTACAGACCAGGTTTACTACGCTTCAAGACCATCAAGAAATGTAAGCCACATTTGAATTATATTATGCCTAGCTAATTGGAACAAACTATTTTTTTTTCTGCAGATGACCAACACATTTTTTTCTTCGTATTTAAAGCTTGCAATGATTTACGCAAGACTTGTTAAGAGTTATTCTGAGTATTTTCAGCACTCAGAACAGTTTGGGATCGATGACCGAGCATTTCGAGCATTTATTTGAATATTTCATATTTTTGGGAAACCACGGAAAACAACCGATGTAACTGTAAAAGTTAAATTTATTTTTGTTGAGGAATGGATATTTTTTCCATATTCGAAGGTTCGAACATGTGGATTCTCACATAATGAGATGATAATTAAATATATAACAAATAATAATAATAATAATCCACTAATAATAATAATAATAATTTTTATAATTTTTCTAAATAATTCTTGGATATTATATTTTATAATAATCATATGTATTGAGAGAGAGCCTATGAAGTAGTTTAATCATTTCTAGTTTGGAACAGGAGATTTTCCGAAGGAGAGTGGTTAGCGCAAGCCCGCATTCAACCAACATTTCAGTTCTGGTTGAACAGTTGATATTTGCATTGAGCAAAGTATATTTTTCAGATAACATGGAGAGGCATGAAACGGGAAGCAAATGATATTTGTATCAAATAGGATATTTTTGTATTTATATAAAATCATGACGTAAATACACTCGAAAGTGAAATAAAGCTTTTCATAAGTATGGTAAATTCACGGGTTGAACTGAATGGTAAAATAAAATAAACTTGTAAGTTTATTAATCTTCCAGTGTTGATAACAAGCAGAGGCTTGATTTACTGTATAAATTTTGGGAAGAAAATTTATATGTGTGGAGTAGTTGAAATGCCATTCCCAGGTGCGCATGTTTAAGTCGCAGGAATGAGGAGGTTGTTTCGAGCATCAATCAAATAGCAGGTTCGATGGCTCAGGTTTATAGTAGGAGTGTTGGAACTACACATTTCGTCGTATGAATGACCCGAAGGTTATTTCTTAGAAACCATCAGTTCTTATTTCAACCTTGTTTACGGATTCCATTTAGACTTTGATTTTGCTAGAACCCGGATTTGTCATGATAGTAGTTTATTCTTCTTCAGAGGAAGACCTTTGCCGTTGTTGTTGTAATATTGTTCTTACACAAATAGTAGAATGGGCCACTGCCAATTAAAAATAATTCTTTAACCACGAATAATTTGAAGGATATTTTCAATCCTAGTGCCATGAACTAAATGAATTCATTATAAAACTACAATTCTAATTTCCGCATTCTGTCGAAGAATTGCAAGTTGTGAAAGTTGCTAAAAATGGCCATGAATATAAATATTTTTTATAATAATGTTCCCAAGTGGAAAATTGAATAGTTGAATGGTTCAACCATTTATTGATCAAGTTGATGATTCAGAAATCATGTATTTTTTTAGGAACTTGAAGTTCATAATCGAGTCACTTCTCGAAATGTTTAATGTCAGAAGAACGATTAATTGTTGTTGTGCTTCGCACAGTTCTTCGATGCTATGCTCAATGGTCAAATACTTTTCAGATGTTATTAATATGTATAAATAATTTGTGTTGCTTCAATGATAATAATATTTTCGACGATATATTTTTGAAACTGGAAAACTAAGTGAAAGTTTATAAAATTCTATGAACATTTATTCTACGAGTGTTAATATCATGTAAATATTCAAACAGTGATCTACGATATTTCCAGTAGAGACAATTAACTTTGAACTGGAATTAAATATTAATAATTTTGGAACACAGTCTACAGGACTATTAATCGGACTTGTGTTTCCAAAAAGATTGTCAAATGTGTTTGGAAAATTTCTGTATATTGTGTGTAAATAAGAGTGTGGATCGCCACACGTGGATGATGCTGCTTTGAGCATCTTTGCAGTCAATTTTAACTTAAAATAAACTGAGATAATTTTACAGGATGTGTTACTCCCAATTGAATCTCCTTCTATTCTTATTGTTGCATTGAGCCAAAAATCAGCAAAGCATTTTTTTAATTTGATGTCGTTTTTGCGATTTGCTTTAACCCATCTGGCGCTCCGGGATATTTTGACTCTCGTGCTGACTGATTATTGGTAAAATGCATATGTGGTCGTGCGGACTCCGGTCTAAACGGGCACATAAAGGCTGTGAAACTTGGACACTATCGCCGTGATATCACGAAACTTGAGCGCTAGTCCCCCGTTCGGATCTCCGGGTGGGGACTACTCGAGAGGGGGTTAACATCACAGAAGTGACAAAGAGGAACTCTGACATTCTACGGATCGGAGCGTGGAATGTTAGAAGTCTGCTAGGAAATGGAAGGTTAGAAAACTTAGAAAGGGAAATGGATAGGTTGAGGTTGGATTTGGTTGGGATTAGTGAAATGCGCTGGCAGGAAGAACAGGACTTTTGGTCAGGAGACTATAGGGTCATTAGCACTAAATCAAACAATGGCCAAGCAGGGGTTGGCCTCATATTGAGTAGGAAACTTGGACAGCGGGTGGAATATTATGAGCAATATAGTGAACGGATTATTGTAGCAAAAATAAATACTAAACCTACGTGCACCACAGTGGTACAAGTCTATATGCCTACCAGTCAAGCTGATGATGAGGATGTTGAAAAGGTCTACGAAGAAATAGACGAAATTCTGAGGTATATCAAGGGTGATGAAAATGTTATAGTAATGGGAGATTGGAATGCTGTGGTAGGAAAAGGGAGAGAAGGGAAGATAGTAGGAGATTTCGGATTAGGTGAAAGGAATGATCGAGGAAGCAGGCTGGTAGAATTCTGCACTGAGCATGAGTTGGTCATAGCTAACACCTTATTCAATAACCACAATAGAAGAATATTCACATGGATGAGACCAGGAGATACAGGGCGTTACCAAATCGACTTCATTATGGTCAAGCAGAGGTTTCGAAACCAGATTTTGTATTGTAAAACATATCCTGGTGCTGACATAAACTCTGACCACAATCTGGTTGTAATGAAATGCAGATTAAATTTGAAGAAACTGAAGAAAAGTCAAAAGCCAAAAAGGTGGGCAATAGACAGACTGAAAGAGAAGAATGTAAACGAAAGATTCAAGAAGAGTATAAAGGAAGGACTAATGAAAAACCCTAAACAAACTTCAATTGCAGACGAATGGGCACTTTTGAAGAATGAAATAACAAAATCCGCAGAAGAAAACATTGGTAGGAAAGAGAGAATAGGTAGGAAACCGTGGATCACTCAGGATATACTAGAATTGATGGATGAAAGGCGGAAGCACAAGAATGTAAGAGATGAAAAGGGGAAAGCAGAATACAGACGTCTGAGAAATGAGGTTAACAAGAAGTGCAAGGAAGCGAAAGAAGAATGGTTGAAAGAGAAATGTGCAGGTATAGAAAATTGTCTGAAATTAGGAAAAGTAGACGCAGCTTATCGAAGGATTAAGAATACTTTTGGGGAAAAGAAGACTAAGTGCTGTAATATTAAGGACACAAATGGAAAGCCTCTAACAGATAGGGAAGAAAAGGTTGAGAGATGGAAAGCTTACATAGAGAGTTTGTATAAGGGAAAGGAGATTGAGAATCATGTAATGGAAAGGGAGGAGGAAATTGATGAGGATGCGAAAGGAGATTTAATATTGAGATCAGAATTTGATAGAGCTTTGGAAGACTTAAGCAGGAACAAAGCACCAGGCATAGATGATATACCGATTGAGTTGCTACGCTGCATAGGAGATGAAGGTCTGATCAGGTTATTTCACTTGGTGTGTAGGATTTATGAGACAGGTGAGGTACCCCCTGATTTCAAGAAGAATGTAATCATCCCTATACCAAAGAAAGTGGGAGCTGACAGATGTGAAGATTACCGTACAATCAGCTTGTTACTCATGCTTCAAAGATCCTGTCTAGAATAATTTACAAGAGGATTGAAAGCCAGATAGAAACGGAGTTGGGTGAAGACCAGTTTGGTTTCAGGAGAAATGTAGGAACAAGGGAAGCTGTACTAAGTCTTAGGCTGATTTTGGAAGGTAGAATAAGGAAAGATAAGAGAACGTTCATGGCTTTTGTAGACTTAGAAAAAGCTTTTGATAACGTTGATTGGACTAAATTGTTTGACATTTTGAAATCGATTGGGATAAAGTACAGGGATAGGAGGGTGATATACAATCTATACAGAAACCAGACAGCAGTCATTCGAGTTGAAGGACATGAGAGAGAAGCTGGTATTCAGAAAGGTGTAAGGCAAGGCTGCAACTTATCACCCATACTTTTCAATCTTTACATTGAACAAGCAATGAAGGAAATTAGAGAAAAATTTAAAGTGGGAGTGAAGGTTCAAGGAGAAATAATTTCAACTCTGAGATTTGCTGATGACATCGTCATCTTGGCTGACAAGCCTGAGGATTTGAATGAGTTTTTGAATGGTATGGACTCTGTCTTACGGAAAGATTTCATGATGAAAATTAATAAATGTAAAACAAAAATACTGGAATGCAGCCGAAATAAATCAGAAACCTCTATGGAGATCAAATTGGCAGGTGAAAAGCTGAAGGAAGTAGGAGACTTCTGTTACTTAGGAAGCAGAATAACCAGTGATGGACGAAGCAAAGAGGATATAAAAAGTAGGTTGGCTCAGGCAAGAAAAGCATTTCTACAAAAAAGGAATCTGCTGACATCGAATATAGATTTAGGTATTAGGAAGTCATTTTTGAAAGCCTTTGTCTGGAGTGTGGCGCTCTATGGAAGTGAAACTTGGACTATTGGTGCAGCAGAAAAGAGGAGAATTGAAGCATTTGAAATGTGGTGTTACAGGAGAATGATGAAGATCAGATGGGTAGATAGGGTTACAAACAAAGAGGTATTAAGACGAGTGGGAGAGGAGAGATGTTTCTGGCGACTGCTAATGAAGAGAAGAGATAGGTTGGTAGGACACATACTAAGACACCCAGGAATAGCAAGCTTAGTTATGGAAGGAAGGGTCGAGGACAAGAACTGTAGGGGTAGACCAAGGTTAGAATATGTTAAACAGATTGCCTCGGATGTAGGGTGTGGTAGCTATGTAGAGATGAAACGATTAGCTCAGGACAGGGAGGCATGGAGAGCTGCATCAAACCAGTCAAAAGACTGAAGACTCAAACAACAACGAGCGCTTCCACCAACAAAAGATGAGATACATCTTGAATATCAAGTGGGAGGACTACGTGACCAACACTGCAGTTCTCAAGAAAGCGCCTCTCAATAGCATTGGGGCAACCATCATCGCTCATCAACTGAGATGGTCAGGCCATGTTCACCGTATGAGTGATACCAGGCTTCTACGTCCATTCCTTTATGGTGAACTTTGCTCTGGCACTGGACCTCATGGAGCCCCTCTGAAGCGTTTTAAAGACCAGCTAAAACACATCATGGTATAAATATCCAATCATGGGAAACATCTGCCGCGGACTGTTACTGTGGCGGAACACTGCATCGACCGCTGTCAACTTATTTGAGGAAGAATGTCGCAGACATGGAGAGACCAAGCGACAAGCAAGGAAGCTTCGTCAATTACAACCCCACCTTCTCCCGACCGTTCAGTGCAATCTATGTGGGCGCATGTTTTATGCCAGGATTGGTCTGTTCAGTCATCATAAACACATCCACAAGCTAGTTTGAGAGGCTCTATGCAGGAAGAAGTGTGTGTACTCGGAATTGACGACGAACCTACTTGGAATAAAAATCACAATTCCAAATTGTTAATTTCATTTCTCGTCAGAAAATTAACACTCTGTTAACATTTATTTGGTGTATTATAATTATCATAATGCTTTACTTCCTGGCATTTAAAGCCGATAGTAATTATATTTGACACACTAAGAACAGCTAGAGTGTGGTTTGAGAAAGAACTGAAAGGCAAGAGACCAACGAAGAGATGGATCGACCAGGTTAGAAATGATCTTGCAGGGAGAGGTCTGGATTTGCAGCGGGTCGTGGAAGGGGAGACATTCTTGGAGAGAACTAAATGGAGAGCACCCGGGAAACTAGAGCCGGTTCATGATGATGGTGAATAATTATATTTAACTGGTTACCAACTCTTTTTTTGGACATGATGGCATTTGCAATTTAAATCAACAAAATGTAATACAAAATAAACAACTCTACTGATAACTCCTGACTTTCAAAACCAATAATTGGCAAGATTTGTTATTTTGTGTGTAATAACTTTCCTGTGTGAAGACATTGTGGGGGTCAGTTTTGGGGATTGCCCAGTGGAGCTAACTTCCTTAAACACAAAGTGTTGTGCGTGAGGAGGAAGGCGAGGAAAACATAATGGCCGCCACAGATTTGTATGTGGAGGATGAGCCTTGCGTTGCATGGGAGATGCTGAGTTGGGGTCATAAAAACATAGAACAGATCCCTTGTTAGAATATGGACTGCTTTACTATTAGACTAGTGGTGTGGTGTGATTAGTGGGAAGTGGGTGATGGGGCAAGACACGAGCTGAGGCCCTCCAGAAACTGTCTAGTGGTTCGGCTTCTCCTTGGCTATTTGTACTCCCTCCATGTCCTGTTTGCTTTGTTTAACCTTCATCCGGTCGCGCCCACGGTACATTACCATCCTATTGAACAAAACGTGCGTAGAGCTCCTCTGATCGTTTCATAGTACGCAAAAGGTACAATATCCATCGCTAGATGACAGAGGAGTAGTGGTTCTTGCCGGCGTTGTTTTCGCTCAATTGTTCATCAAAGTGCCAAAGGCACAGTCAAGTGGTAGACTACCATTGCACGCAACTGGAAGTGCAATTTTTTTTTGCCGACCGCCCAAAACAAAATGTGAGTATTTATCATAGTTTCCTCATTTCTAACACATTTCATTCACTATTGATAGCCCAGTTGCTCATTCTCCCCCCAACATCCACACAACACTATCTTTGAAGCTGTCATATAGTGCTTTTTCATTTTTGCCTCCATCGTTTGCTTTTATTATTCACAGTTTTTGATCAACTTTGACTCCCTTGCTCCTTCGACATATATAAAATATATTGGGTCTACGTATTTAAGAGTTTTATTTATATAGGTTTTACGTTATTTTCTAAAAATAGTAATTTTTGAATACTTCGTTATTATGCATGTTGGCTAAATTGGAGCCTTTTATTGAATAAATGTTTCTATATTTACACCTATGTATGTCAATTACATGTCCGATCAACCTCAAAGCAGTCATATTGCCAATGATAGTTAACAAAACTCACAATTGAAAAAAGCGTGAGGAAGGTAGAGTACCGTCGCGCGACCGCAGGAAGGTTAGTGTCGGGTAACATTTGTGAAGGTGTGCGTGGGGCCCGTGTTGGTATTAGCTGGTCAGTGTTTGGATGTTTAGGTTAGTGTCGGGTCCCATTTGTGAAGGTGTGCGTGGGGCCCGTGTTGGTATTAGCAGGTCAGTGTTTGGATGTTTAGGTTAGTGTCGGGTCACATTTGTGAAGGTGTGCGTGGGGCCCGTGTTGGTATTAGCCGGTCAGTGTTTGGATGTTTAGGTTAGTGTCGGGTCACATTTGTGAAGGTGTGCGTGGGGCCCGTGTTGGTATTAGCCGGTCAGTGTTTGGATGTTTAGGTTAGTGTCGGGTCACATTTGTGAAGGTGTGCGTGGGGCCCGTGTTGGTATTAGCTGGTCAGTGTTTGGATGTTTAGGTTAGTGTCGGGTCACATTTGTGAAGGTGTGCGTGGGGCCCGTGTTGGTATTAGCCGGTCAGTGTTTGGATGTTTAGGTTAGTGTCGGGTCACATTTGTGAAGGTGTGCGTGGGGCCCGTGTTGGTATTAGCCGGTCAGTGTTTGGATGTTTAGGTTAGTGTCGGGTCACATTTGTGAAGGTGTGCGTGGGGCCCGTGTTGGTATTAGCTGGTCAGTGTTTGGATGTTTAGGTTAGTGTCGGGTCACATTTGTGAAGGTGTGCGTGGGGCCCGTGTTGGTATTAGCCGGTCAGTGTTTGGATGTTTAGGTTAGTGTCGGGTCACATTTGTGAAGGTGTGCGTGGGGCCCGTGTTGGTATTAGCTGGTCAGTGTTTGGATGTTTAGGTTAGTGTCGGGTCACATTTGTGAAGGTGTGCGTGGGGCCCGTGTTGGTATTAGCTGGTCAGTGTTTGGATGTTTAGGTTAGTGTCGGGTCACATTTGTGAAGGTGTGCGTGGGGCCCGTGTTGGTATTAGCTGGTCAGTGTTTGGATGTTTAGGTTAGTGTCGGGTCACATTTGTGAAGGTGTGCGTGGGGCCCGTGTTGGTATTAGCTGGTCAGTGTTTGGATGTTTAGGTTAGTGTCGGGTCACATTTGTGAAGGTGTGCGTGGGGCCCGTGTTGGTATTAGCTGGTCAGTGTTTGGATGTTAAGGTTAGTGTCGGGTCACATTTGTGAAGGTGTGCGTGGGGCCCGTGTTGGTATTAGCTGGTCAGTGTTTGGATGTTAAGGTTAGTGTCGGGTCACATTTGTGAAGGTGTGCGTGGGGCCCGTGTTGGTATTAGCTGGTCAGTGTTTGGATGTTTAGGTTAGTGTCGGGTCACATTTGTGAAGGTGTGCGTGGGGCCCGTGTTGGTATTAGCCGGTCAGTGTTTGGATGTTTAGGTTAGTGTCGGGTCACATTTGTGAAGGTGTGCGTGGGGCCCGTGTTGGTATTAGCCGGTCAGTGTTTGGATGTTTAGGTTAGTGTCGGGTCACATTTGTGAAGGTGTGCGTGGGGCCCGTGTTGGTATTAGCCGGTCAGTGTTTGGATGTTTAGGTTAGTGTCGGGTCACATTTGTGAAGGTGTGCGTGGGGCCGTGTTGGTATTAGCTGGTCACATTTGTGAAGGTGTGCGTGGGGCCCGTGTTGGTATTAGCTGGTCAGTGTTTGGATGTTTTCATTATCATTGCTTCATGCACTTCCTTTGTTGAATTTCTCTACTTCTGTGATGTGTTGGGGTGAATTCTTCACATAACAATGTGCCTTTTCTCAGTGTAACTTTTAAAACCTCCTGGATAGCCACCAACATGGTAGACGATGTGCAGTGGTTCTACAGTCCTTAACCTGCCAGCACACCATACAGAGTCTGCCTCAATAACCGAGCTTTGGGCTCCAGTTCAGTTTCCATTAACATCTTGCCAGAAGAAGGTTTGTGTTGCTAAAGTCCATCTGTCACTGCGGCTTTGGTGCGTAGTTGTTAGCATGCCCATGATCACTGGTTCAAAAACCGGCCGAAGTCGTCGGATATTTTTAAGAGCGTTAAAATCCTTCAGTATGCCTTCCTTCGGAGGGAAAGTAAAGCCAGCGGTCCCATGTCATAGATTTATGGCCTTCCACTAACTAAACTTGTGTGAAGCTAAATTTCTAGATTATATTTCGTTGAAACGCTCTGTCAAAGTTCCAACGTTCACCACCAGATGTCAGTGACATCTGGTAGTGAAAGTTGGAACTACTTGAAATTGAACGGAACTTGTAGCTCACTCCATGGGAGGGGCGTGGTGGCTCAGCGGTCTAGCTGTATGCCTCTCACCAAGGCAGTCCGGGTTCGATTCCCGGTCAATGCATGTGAGATTTTCGAAGTGAAATGCCATGTCCTGTGGTTCGGATTCCACGTTAAAAGGAGGTCCCGTGGCTCATAATCACAAGATTCACGGTCACGTAAAACTACAATCTTCCTTTTCTTCACTCCATGGGTGCCCGCTGGAAGCAGCTACAGCCTCTGGCAAGCAGAATATGTCCTCGGACATTCCCGGCACTGAAAGCCGTATGCTAAAAAAAGAGAGACAGTCATTCTGAAAGACTGGACTTTATATCATTTTAAATGCTACAAATGCTAGAAAGGCTGGAGGCTTGGAGCGAGCACGCGGTGAAAGGAGGGAGCTGGCTGGATGACGTCACCAGTGAACTCCGTACACATGCACCAAGCGATACTATGACGTCACACACCTCAGTGCATTCTCGGTACATTTCGTGACGTTGCTGTAACGTAACGACAAAGTCGACTAGATCATTTAAAATGATAATAAACCGTTTCGAAAAACTTTCTCATAGTTCCTTCAGTCTCCAATAAAAGTTGAAGAGTTTGTATTGAGCTAGGAATGAAAATCTGTAAACTTGCACGAACCAACAGTGTGTTAGTAAGCAAAGTTCAAACGCATACACTTGAAGCTCCTCTCATCTTTAGTACAGGATGCTCCTAAAATATTGCTTGTTCTGCACGAATTGCTTGTGCGTGAATTATTAATAAACTCATTCTATAATTGACTAATGAGGGATCGAGATTTTCGGAGGATGGCCATGGGTAAACGACACTTCAAAGAACTATTGATGTGGGTTTTGTTAACTCAGGTTAAATAGGAAGATTCTCAAAATCACAAAATTTGGACGATGAATCCGGGAAAAACGTTACTTCTGGTGGGAATGATAGAGATTTCACTGTAGTATAATTTACAGATGTGGTATATTAGTTTTCCAGGCAGAGAAATTAATCTTGAAGCAAACTGGTAAGAATTTATTTTTATACCAGTACATCCTCAAGTAAAAATATTCCATGATACTTTCGGTGTATTTAAGCTACATTTAAACGACAAACGCTTGAAATGATTTGAAACAATTGATTTAGGACTTGAGATGGTGCTTGGCTAGTCAGAGTTGGATATAATTGATATATCTTATACATTTCTGGACAGTGACATGTTTGCTAAATAAAGCTATTTCTCGATTATGTGTTATAACTTTTCACAAAACAATGCAATAGAAATAATCCCTCTGGCTCAAACTAATTGCAAAAAATATTCAATAGCTCAAATTATAGAATTTTTAAACTTACCGGCCATCAACAACACAGGGCACATTATGTATACTAATTAATTGTAAATGAATTGGGAAATTTTGTTTTTATTCAACTAAATAATAGTAAACAAATTAAGATTTGTGAATAAGTTCTTATATCTTGGGGAGATAATCACAGGAACTCAAACGAGAAACCATCGATAGACAGTAGAACATCCAAACTGAAGCAAGCACAACGAATCACCTGGCCAACATACAAAAGGAAATCTCTCTCAATGAATGCCAAATTTCGGCATTACAATTCCATTGTTAAATCCGGGGCAACTTATGGTAGTGAAACACTCTTCAAGTTTAACATCAAACTAACAACTGACAAACTGCAGAAAGCAGACGGACGAATCATCAGAACAATTATTAACAAAAAACATCAAGTAGCCTAAATGGCCAATGGAGATTGCTGCCGAATGAAATGGTATATCGGGAGAGTGAATCAATAATAGATACAATGCCATATCTCACGCCTACCAGAAAATGAAAATCCACAGTCTGCTTCCAGTCTCCGACCGGGTCAGGTATGGAATGAATGAAGCCCCCATCTAGCGGCGAGGATATGAACTGTGCCGGCTGCCGAGGCCTGACGCACTCCTCTGGGGCAATGATTAAATGAATGACAGATGAAATGAAATGATAGTGGAGAGTGTTGCTGGAATGAAATTTTGACAGGGAAAACCGGAGTACCCGGAGAAAAACCTGTCTGCCTCCGTTTTGTCCAGCACAGATCTCACATGGAGTGACCGGGATTTGGACCACGGACCCAGCGGTGAGAGGCCGGCGTGCTGCCGCCTAAGCCACGGAGGCCAATGCCTACCAGAAACCAGACTAATAAAACAGCTGTTTAGTTACTTCTGGAAGAGTAAGACAAAGAACAACTGGGTGACAGAGATCCAGCATGATTTAGATAAATTAAATTTAACGATGCTCCAAATTAAAAATTGAGAAGAGAAGAATATTTTAAGGAATAAATACTTACGATTGACATTAACAACATTTGAACGGAAAAACTACACATCACAGATGAACAAAGGGCATCATGAAGACATTTTGGGTGCAGAAGAAGCTGAAGCTGAATCGCTAATCTCCAAATACTGTTTTTAGAATTAATTGTATTTGTATTGATTAAAGTGTTCCAATGCGGGAGTAAAATAAAAATAAAATTAAAAAAATACTACAAGGCTGTTGTAGGATTATTGTTTCTTTATCGTGTTGGAAATTGTTTTGTAAGCTCATCGGTCAGTCAACACGGTATTGGGTATTATGCCCTAACTTAATCTCTTGACATTGTTTTTAGGGTTAGGACATAATACCCAATGCAATTGGCTACAAATATGTTGAAGGACAGAAAAGCATAAATTTCATTTTTGCTGCTTTACTTCATTGACAGGGGTATGTTTGCTTATCTGTGTTCATAATATTTCCTATGTTACAATCTCTGCCAGAGATGATTTGATTCATTGTGTTTATAGATTACAGCAGAATCACCAAGAAGTCCCTGTACCTGCTGGACCATGAGAAGATCAACTATGACTTAATCGAGGCCGTCATCATGTGGATCGTAGAAGGCGAGCACGAGCATCCCCGCACGGGCTCCATTTTGGTAATTACTACATTTCTTTGGTTCAACATCATGTTGCACAGTTTCCAGCCACTGGCCGGGTCTGTTTGGAACACAAGCCTCTCCATCGTCTTCCGTCCTCCCACCATCTCTCCGTCACCACCTTGGTCCAGTCTTCTCCTTTCTTTCGCACGCAGTCCTCCACACCCTTCAGCCACCTATCTCTTGGTCTTTTTCCCTCTATTTTCATCTTGTGTATCTTCCTGGGTATCCTCCTCCCATACCCATACCATTTAAGCCTTGATTCCTCTATCCTATCCAGTAATGCTCCCTCCTTGACTAATTCTCTGATCTTCTCATTTCTTAGCCTGTCCGCCTTTGTCAGTCCGATACTGCTTCTCAAGAATCTCATCTCGCTAGCCTGTATTCTGCTTCGCTCCCTTCCTTTCATAACCTAGGTCTCTGAGGCATACGTCAGGATTGGTTCAGTTGGGAGCAATTCATCAAAAAATGTTTGATTTATTACGGTATTTTCCCTTAAATACCGTATTTTCTCGCATAATCGTCGCATATTTTTAGCCTAAAATTTGTGGAAGAAATATATACTGTATCATTATTTGCTGCACGCTTGTGCGCTTTCTTAATATTATTTATGATGTAATTCCGTGTATTTCACTGTCGTCAAGATCACCGTATAATTCTTGTATTTTCTCATTGTGGACAACACGTGCGTGACATCACGCATGAGTCTCTGTTGCAATGTTTACACGGAAGTGGCTGATGCTAGACTGGCACTTGCGTAAGATTCCGCCAATAGCAGTCAGGCCTGTTTTAATGTCGGCGAACTGGGGGTAGCAGTGCTTAGTACGGCTGCTTATTGAATCTCGTCATTCCGAGGCCAACTCGTGGAAGAAACAGGTCCACTCCAGTGGAGAGGCGTTTAATGCGATAGCTGTTATAGCGTGCTGTGGGCCAGCCGTTCGCACAAGGTCATGGTGGATAGCAACAGAGCTCGCGTACGATTGGAACACAGCAGTGTGTGCAACGGACTGGCGCGCAAATACAAATGTGCTATGTGCTGAGTACGCCATGAAATGTTAAGAACCAAACTTTTATTTGAAAGGGAAGGTGCGACGATTATGCAATTAAATTTTGTAAACCAAATTTTTATTTGAAAAGTAGGGGTGCAACGATTATGCGAGGAAATACGGTACTTTTAAGATTGTTTTACAGCCAGCAAATGCGCACATTGTACATAGGTTGCTTTTTTAGTTTTGGCAACTATGTTATAAATTGATAAATAACACACCTAGTTTCATAGACCCAGCACTGCGTACAACGTGTTCCCAGCGACGCGGAAGCCGTTAGCACTGCCCAATCTATCGATGGTGCGAAGCGAGCGCTTGGCAGCCTGCACAACATCTCCAATTGTAGGGTAGCGGTTCCCTCGCAGTGGCTCCTTCATCTTCGGGATGAGATCAAAGTCACAGGGACTTAAGTCGGGAGAGTAGGGGGGGGGGGGGGGATGATAGAGCACGTCCCAGTTCTAGCGATTCAACAATGCAGACACAACTCCTGCTGTGTGTGCCCTAGCGTTGTCATGCAGAACGATGGGCGGAGTATCGATGTGGTGTCGCCGTTTCCTTTTCAGTGCTGCTAGGAGATGGTCTTGCAGAAACGAATAATAGTACACCGCATTAACAGTTTGCCCTGGGGGAACGGTATGTTTTATGATCACACCATACCAATCATAGGCAAGAATCAACATTACCTTCACATTGGTGGGGGTTTGTCGAACTGTTCGTTTCCGTGGTGCCGCCGCTCATTCGATTGGCGTTTTAACTGTGGCTCATAAGATTTGGTTCACGTCTCGTCAATGGTTATGATACGCCGTAAGAAGTCCTCTCTTTCGCGCTCATATCGCAGCCTTTTCTGCATGCCGCTTAAGTCATGCGAAACCCATTTTGACGCAATTTTCCTCATGTTCAGGCAATCCTTAAAAATGTGGAGGACAGTCGAATTCGCCAGTGCTGTATCTTGCGCTAATTCACGAAGCGTTACGTTCCGATCCACCTCCACTAACGCGGACACCATCTGTACGTTTTCATCACTTACTGGTGGGTGACCACATCGAGGCTTCGCGCCCATCTCGAAAGGCTGCAACCTATCTTGCTACCGTTCTGTTAGGTAAAACAGCCGTACCGCATGCCTTGTGCAGTTCTTGGTGGCACTCTCGAGCCGTGCGACCCCTAGCACACTGAATTTTTATCCACTTTCTCTGCTCCTGCTTCGAAAACATTGCGAGCGCTTGCCCACAACTACTCATCTAACAGGTGCCACTGCATACGAATGGGGGAGGGGGCGGACGATGTCATGTGCTCTAAGGCAGGGTATACAGGTTAGCAACTTTTGGTAACAATGGCCGAGTCCAACACCGTTGCAACATAAAGCAGCAGCATTGTTGCCAAAACTGAAAAATCAACCCTTGTATTTTATTTTATTTACAATGAATATTATATTGTAAGTATATAAAAAAAAAAAACTCATTCTTTTAATTACAATTTATCTGATAAACATTTTTCATATCAAACAAACGTTAGACTTAAGTACATCTCGAGTTGTTTATTGTTATTCTTAATTGAGCTGAAAAAGCCCTCAATGTCAGGTCGACACATGTACAATATATAATAGATATATTTGTGCGAGTATTGAGTGTCGTATATTTGGACAAGTTGTGTTATTGTGGTGGCTGTACAAGTGTATGTACGAGGTACGTCCAGAAAGTAAGTTCCGTTTGGTAAAATTGTGTACAGATACAGAAAAATTATTTATTGCACAAAATTCTACAACCCTTAAACTACTTTTCCACATAACTGCCGAAATGTTGCAGGCATTTGTCGTAGCGTGGCACGAGTTTTTGTATACCTTCTTCACAGACGTGTGCCGCCTGTGTCTTCAACTAGTAGTACGTTCCGCTGCAGCGGTTACAGAAGAACTGGTTCAGGCGATTGATGACAAGATCCGGGAAAACCGCAGGTTTACAATTAGTGCTCTCACTATGGAATTTCCCCAAATCTCACGATCACTAATTCATGAAATTGTTACCAAAAAACTGAACTTTCGTAAACTTTGCCGACGTTGGGTACCAAAGATTCTTACGGAACAACACAAAACAAAACGGATGGGTAGTGCACTTCAGTTTTTGACCCGTTACAATGAAGGCGGCGAAGAATTTCTGACACAGTCACAGGAGATGAAACTTGGGTTTCTTACGACACCCCTGAAAGTAATCGGCAATCAATGGAATGGGGGTACACTTTATCCCCAGCAAAGGTTAAGCCGAAACGAATCTTGACACCTCGGAAAATGATGTTTCTTACTGGTTGAAGACACAGACGGCAAACTTCTATGAAGAAGGTATCCAAAAACTTGTGCCACGCTATGACAAATGCCTGCAAAAGTTCGGCAATTATGTGGAAAAGTAGTTTAAGGGTTGTAGAATGTTGTGCAATAAATAATTTTTCTGTATCTGTACACAATTTAATTTTATTACCAAACGGAACTTACTTTCTGGACGTGCCTCGTATTTGTAAATTGGGGATAAGGTTGGGAAGGAGGTGCCTGGAGTAGAAGTGGGGAAACCACGGAAAGCCACTTGGCTGAATGTGAGTGTGTTGGTGTGTCATCAGTTCTTTGTCTCAAGGGGCTATATCCTGATCACTAGGTTTTCCTGCCAGGTATGGCAGAGATCACATCACTGCACGACCAGCTCAACGACCATCCCGTCCTTGGGGCTCGGCAGGGGAAGTTCATTCTGGTCCCGCTGCACTCCAGTCTCACCAGCGAGGAGCAGGCTGTTGTCTTCAGGTTAGTTCTGTTGCTTCGACTCCTTTAATCTGTCGGCATAATCAGCGTCTTGACTTTTCGACCATCTTCCAGATTAATTGAAAAAGAATCCCTATACAGTGGAATCTCGTTAGTACGTTTTTCAAGGGACTGAAAATTTTGGACGTCATATGCTGGAAAACGTACTAACGAAAAACGCCATACTGCATTTACAACGTATGAGAAAGAACGCAGCGTATTTATATGGACGTTAAATCGCCGACCTTAGTAAGTGATTGTATGCACTACTACAGTCACGACATAAACATAGGTTATCAGTAACTTACACGGAATAAATAACATAAAAATGAATTACTGTACCTCTACACTACAGAATAATACAGGGTCTTTATTTCTGCTTAGCAAGGACATTCTCGCTCTCGCGCTCCGCCAGTGACGGCTCAGTTGCCGGCGACCGCGCACGCATATGTAGGCCTACGGCAGAATAGGTGCTTAAAATCAGTAGCCTACCATGCAGTTTTACTGGCCATGATTTACAGTAGATGCTGAACATGTTCCCCATCCGCTTCCAAACACATATAATACAGGGTCTTTCTTTATATTTGATCAGCAAGGACATTCTCGCTCTCGCGCTCCGCCAGTGACGGCTCTGTAGGCGGCGACCGCGCACACATATGTAGGCCTACGGCAGAATAGGTGCTTAAAATCAGTAGCCTACCATGCAGTTTTACTGGCCATGATTTACAGTAGATGCTGAAAATGTTCCCCATCCGCTTCCAAACACATATCTCGCGCTCCGCCAGTGACGGCTCTGTTGCCGGCGACCGCGCTCGCATATGTTTGAAGCATGGGCTTGCTTGAACCACTTCAATCAAGCGCTTTCTAGTTCAGGAAACTGTCGCTCTCGCACACGTTTCCTTTTGCCGCTCACCCCTTCTTCAAATGCACGTTCAATTTCCTTCCTTTTGCCGAGAATAGTGTTCAGTGTAGACGGAGGAATGTTCACTTTCGCGCTATATCCACACGCTTCATGTGAGGATTGCAGTCCGCGTCTCGAATGTATTTCATCTTCTCATCATTAGTTATCTGCCGTACTTTCTTCTTATCCATTATGAAACGCGCAGTAAACTAGACGTGAACACTAAGAACTAGAAGACAATAGTGCAAAACACGAAGACAATAATGTGCCTACGTGAGAAATACACAAAGGGAAGGGGGTGAAGGGCAGCGGGAGAGAGACACGTCACCTGTGTTGCGTCATAGCTATAGCCAGTTCTACGCTGTCAAGCACAATAAAATCATCTACACTGTCAATAACTATCAGAGAATATGAGGCAATATCGCGTCGTGTTTTCCAGAAGCCGAATTTTATAATGAAATAAGAATAAAAATAATACAACGGAAATTTGATCGTCGTAAGCGGGAATAGAGAACGTATTAAGGGGATATATCAACATGTATTTTGTAGAATTGGGACTGGGACTTGAGAAAATCATCGCGCTAAATGGGAAAACTTTGTAACCGAGAACGTGCTAACGAGATTCCACTGTATATAAATGAAGGGTCCACGGGAAGAAGGGGGAATGTCAAATAATATAAAATGTTCAGGAAACGATTTTTAAGTTTTATTACTTTGTACTTGTATGTACGCGTCAATTTGAAGCGTCATTTTCTCATGACCCTCATTGTGTTCTTAGCCAGACACAATTGTGCCTTCGGTGTGTCTCAAAGAGGCCCACCAGATCGCGCTGATATCTCGATTTTACATTTTGAGTGACATTCCCCCTTTAATTGTTATTATGTTTCAAAATTTTATAACTTGTTATTGCTAAGTGTTAAATCCTATTGTTTCAATTTTTATTGATGGGGAAAATTGAAAAATAAGGGTTATGCAACAAACCCTCACATTCTAGATGAACTCAAACAAAATATGAGAGAAATTGAGGCTATCTCGGTGGATGAACTAATGCGTGTGAATGGAAAATTTCCTTAGACGAAGCCAGAGATGTGTAGATGCAGGTTGAGGACATTTTCATCCTTCTGGGACAAGTTCAGTAATGATTTTAGTTTGATTTTTGCGTGCTTGTTATTTACATGCGATTCGTATGGGCGCTTTCTCGACCTCAGACTCAGCAAGTTGGCATGTGCTCGTCCGACCCTCCACGCGCCAGCGGCCCCACTTTTGAGTGAAAGACCCTGTACAACTCCTTAGCAAATAGTAACTTGGAATAAACCATTTCATACTAAATTTATATTATTTCTCTCTGTATGTTACTTGCAATACCTTAGACCTACTGGAATATGGGCCTAGCAGCCGCTGCTACAGTATAATATTATAATATTCAACAGGTCACATCCCTAGACAGTTAAAACTACTCTCTGTTCAATAAGAGCAACTGATGAAACCCTGCCTTATTGGGCCATAAGGTATGGATTATAATACTTGCATCATTCACACGGCCATCTTCTTGAAATGGTTTGGCTGATGACCTTGTAGTTTGGATGCAAGACGCGTCCCATATGAAGGTATATTTTTACAAATTTTGGTAGAGATCCAATGATTAGTTTACACATTTGATTTAAGCTTTGAACTTTTGGTTGGCCCCCATTTAGTTTTGGTTAAGATGGCGGCGATATAGGAAAATGACTCTGAGGTGCCCTTTGCTCATGCTACCTCTGTACTGAATTTGGTTCAATTTGGTTTCATCGTATTTGAATTGATAGTGGGATGGGACGGACATACACACATTAAAGTGGAAGTCGTTTTCCCTAGTTTCACACTTCTACTCCATCTGCCGGGATGGTACCTACCAAATCCTACCTCGATGTACGCACTAGTACAAGGGGTGTCAGACAAATTCTACAACATGGGGCTATATGACCATGGTGACGCAACACCTCCAAAGGAATCAACATAAATATGAATCATTTTTCAGTGTTGGCTCCTGACTCGCATTTTAGGTGGGATATTCAACTGGAATATGTACGATTTCATGAATTTGCAAACTTTTTAGCATCAGTAAAAATTAGAATACTAACATAATTCAATTGATGCTTAATACTAATAATACGTTGAATTTACGTACATTACGAACTTTGTGCTAAGACACCAATTAGTTAAATGGTTGACATTAATATATATTTCGTATGTAACACTATTTATATACACTGAATCCTCTGTGGTCTTTGAAGTTTAATACACTAAGTTCCATCTTAAATACAACAAATACAAAAGTCGTTGACTTTGACGTAAATAGCAGTACGTAATCTCTCCAGCTTTTATGAGGTTGTTTTTATAATCCCTCTGAAGTGATGTGACATATCTACTGTACATCAAATTGCCATGGAGAAACCAATATGTTGTTAAACTCCAGAATAGTTTCCAGGCAATGCTTTGCCCCATGATTATGCCTCTAGAACATTAATAACAAAAGCATTGACATCACCACCATAGACCAGTAGAAGCTCTGCTGGGTGGGGACAGATATAGAGGGAATTCTAAGCAGTTAAATTCTTCATACACGTACATTTTACGTATGTTAGTATTGTAGGGTTAATGTACTGTTTTTCACAGTTTGATCACATATTGCCAACTTTGCCATTTTGCAGGAGGCCCAAGGAAGGTGTCCGCAAGATAGTGCTGTCCACAAACATAGCTGAGACTTCCGTCACCATTGATGACTGTGTGTTTGTCATTGACAGTGGCCGAATGAAGGAGAAAAGGTAGGCATACCGGTGCTGTGTAGTGGTATAGCAGCCACTGTTATGGCACGACACTGCGACTCTACGCACACAATACGATGTTACCAGGTTCGACTCCAACAAGAACATGGAGAGTCTGGAGCAGGTGTGGGTGTCTCGAGCCAACGCCATGCAGAGGAAAGGTCGAGCGGGCCGTGTGATGCCCGGTGTGTGTATCCATCTGTTCACGGAGCACCGCTACTCCTACCACTTCCTGGCACAGCCGGTGCCAGAGCTCCACCGTGTGCCCTTGGAGCAGCTCTTGCTTCGCATCAAGACCCTGTCCACATTCGCCCATCTGGATCCTCATGACGTCTTAGGTAACATTCCCTAATAGTCACCACCTCGACCAATGGAGGTACCCGATAGAGATATTCGCCGACAACTACTGGCGTTTTGGGAGAGTCGGTGGAATTGTTGTGCGCACTCCAGGGAAGGTTTCTGGCTAGAAATTATTTATGTAACACAAAAGGGTGAGGGACTAAACAGGAAGCCTTAAATCCCACAGTAGCCCAATTGCACAATCTGTATACATATCACACCGCAACGCAAGGTGTGAGAATAGCTTGCTGATTCATCGCGAGGTGACATCAGCAGCCCGCCGTGTTATCTGGTATTGCTGTCTATTCCAATACAGCTCACGCCACTGTTTTTGATCAGGGGTTCTTTATTATTATCTTCCTTTCTGTCTTTGATTGCCATTGCTACGCTTCGGTGGCGTAGTTGGTAGCATGCTGAACTGCTGTGCCCAAGATAGCGGGTTCAAACCCGGCCGAAGTCGTCGGATTTTTTAAGAGCATTAAAAATCCTTCAATATGCCTTCCTTTGGAGGGGATGTAAAGCCGGCGGTCCCATGTCATAGATTTATGGTATGTAAAAGATCCTTCCACAGACTAAACTTGTGTGAAGCTAAATTGTTAGGTTAGATTTTGTCGGAATGCTCTATGAAAGTTCCAACGTTCACCTCTAGGTATCATTGATATCTGGTAGCGAAAGTTGGAACTACTTGAAATTGAACGGAACTTGTAGCTCACCCTAAGGGTGTCCGCTGGAAGCAGCTACAGACTCGGGCGAGCCTGACATGTCCTCAGACACTCCCGGCACTAAAAGCCATACGATAAATAAATAAATAAATAAATAAATAAATTGCAATGCATGCCGGGGATGCTGCTGTGGGTTGCAAATACAAATCAACATTAAACTGTGGCTATTTAACAAGAGTCTTGCTTACATTTCAGTTAAAACATTAAAAGGACAGGAATTCCGCCTGATCAATACACAACTTTCAGTCAAGGGGCTATATTATACCCATTTGGTTGGTACATTCGAAGCCTTCCATGGCCCCTTCATCAGCCATACACATAAACATATTGTCAGTACAATCTTGGAATAACATTAAAAAGGTTAAAACTAACATGAGAAAACTTGATGAAAATGAGACATAAAAATCATGAGGACAAATATGGTACAAATACATTGAGTAAAACTTGTCCTAAGAAAACCTTACGAATAATACAAACAAATGGAAAGACACATTAAAAATAGTATATGTTAAAATGCAAACTTAAGGTGCAATTTATATGACACTTGTAATAATCTTAGAGTTATGATAAAATATAATAGCAGGATTCCGTGTCCGAAAATCTAAGGAATTCGACCCATAGAAAGAGTTAAAAGTATGTTAAAAAACTCATAGTCATATTAAGACTTTGTTGACTTCATACGAAGGATCGTTGGTAGAAAGAACAATACATCGCCATGCATGAAAGTCAAATCAGCCAAGCTTGATGAAAGTCTTTTGAAATGGAGACGAAAGTTGAGCATCTTGTGTTTAGAAAATTCAAAATTTCTTCTAGTAGACATATGGGCCTTAGGAGAAACGTCATAGCAGAGGGAACGTGACTTCCGACGCAGGAAAACGTAGAGAATCTGGCCAGCTAAAACGAGTCTGTCCTGTCCTCATGATTTTTATGTCTCATTTTCATCAAGTTTTCTCATGTTAGTTTTAGAGATGAGGTTCTTGAGAAGCAGTATTGGAGCTACAAAGATGGACAGAATAAGAAATGAGAGGACCAGAGAATTAATGAAGGAGGAACCATTACAGGATGGTATAGAGAAATCTAGACTTACATGGTATGGACATGTAAAACGAATGGAGGAGAAGAGGATACCCAGGAGAGTACACGAGACGAAGTGGGAAGGAATGAGACCGAGAGGAAGACCGAGAGACAGGTGGCTGAAGGGGGTGGAAGAAAGCGTGAAGAAGAGAGGAGAAGACTGGACAAGGCTGAGAGATGGTGGGAAGACCGAAGACGTTGGAGAGGCTTGTGTTCCAAACAGACCCGGCCAGTGGCTGGAAACTGTGCAAGATGATGATGATGAGTTTTAACCTTTTTAATGTTATTCCAAGATTGTACTGACAATATGTTTATGTGTATGGCTGATGAAGGGGCCATTATGGAAGGCTTTGAAACATGTACCAACCAAATGGGTATAATATAGCCCCTTGACTGAAAGTTGTGTATTGATCAGGCGGAATTCCTGTCCTTTTAATATTTTGACTTTCAAACAATACGGAACCATGATTGATTCTACGAATACATTTCAGTTGTCGGTAACAAGCTAGTGAGGGAGGTTGATTCCCTGTTAGAGCTTTGCAACATGTAGCCTCGTGTGTGTGGAATTTGTCTAATAACCTATGTCACTGTGATGTCCGTACTAGTTTGGTATTTGTAATTGAGGTAGCAAGCGACCGTGGCCTTAAACTAGGTACCATCCCAGCATTTGCCTCAAGTGGGGAAACTACAGAAAATCACTTCCAGGATGGCTGAGGTAGGAATCTCGTCAGTTTTGGCTCACAAGGCTGAGTGTACCCCGCACTGACAGCCAAGCAAGGCGGAGTTCTGTGGGTGTGCAAATGCTGAGTACACAGGGCTTCCGAGGGGAAGTAAAGCCGGCGGTCCCATGGCATAGATTTATGGCATGTTAAAGAACCTTCCACTAATTACACCTGTGTGAAGCTAAATTGAATAGTTTAAGATGTAAACAACGCTCTTAGGTTCCTACGTTCGTTGCCAAGAGCAGACTGCGGTGGCGTCTCGTAGCTAAATTCTGAACTTGGCCTAGTAGTCGTTGACGGTGGCGCTTGGAGGCAACAGTAGGAACTATTTGAAAAATAAGTTGCAGTCTGTACTTGAATTAAAACAGATAACACACACTAATACAGTCATCACAATTAACACCGGTTATCAGACAGATTCTACACATACCCAAAGTACACGGGGCTACATGGCCTCGTTGTCGCAGTCCCTAAACTGAGGAACCAACCAACCAAATTATTACACTTATATAAAGAATTTAAATTACTCACAATTTTTTATTCAAAATCACTTTATTTTATTTTTTGTTACCGTATTTACTATTATTTTTTTCCCCCTGTGGACTTACGACGTTTCCCATAAGGAATTTGGTGTGGAAATTTGAGATTCTGAGGTGCACCTGAGCTGGGTCCATTTTTTTTTTGCCTTTGGGATGTATCCTCTAAATTAGATTTTTTCAATCCATCTTTGAATAGTAGAAGAGTGGACGATCAGCAATCTCTCTGGTCTAAATTCTCACGAACTAGAATAAAGCAATCAAAACGTTAACAAGGCTCCCCTTTTAGTGGAAACTGTAAACAATTAGTTTGCTGTCAGATTCATTAGAAAATGTTTTTCAGATTATTGATCAGCAATCTCTCTGGTCTAAATTCTCACGAACTAGAATAAAGCAATCAAAACGTTAACAAGGCTCCCCTTTTAGTGGAAACTGTAAACAATTAGTTTGCTGTCAGATTCATTAGAAAATGTTTTTCAGATTATTGATTCAACATATGAAATAATTTCAGCCCCTTGCAAAACATCTCCACTGTATTAAGTCACAAAACGTACAACGTAACTGTTGGAAAACTGGTATTGAGTCTAATAATTTGCACACCCCTGTAATTGTTGAATGTGTATATTCACGTTGGAGTCGTCGTATTGATTCATGTGAATAGTGGGTAGTAGATGGATGAAGTTGGTAACACATTGGTGGTGTTGTTGTTGCAGGTCGAACCCTGGAGCCTCCGCCTACTGACAGCATCGACTCGGCACTCGCGAGGCTCAAGGACGTTGGAGCGCTGGACTTGGGGAACGAGCTGACGGCCCTTGGGCGCCATCTCGCCGCACTGCCTGTCGATGTTCGGTGAGTCATGACTAACAAGTACTATAGTGCGTCTCTACCTTAAAAGACAGTACGCATTAAATGGAGCGTGCTGATGCTAGATCTGCTGCATATACAAAGTTCTGCAAAGCCGGGCACATGATGTAACATAACTCGTATACAGGCGTGCTTTTACGCAAACTCGGGTAATTTCCAAAATATTTGTTTGTTGTATATAACTGTACCTCCTGCCTTGAAGCGAAAGACGATACAATATTTAGATTATGATACACCGAAGCTCGGAGCACGATTTTAATGCACACATTATAATAATTTATAATTTTCAATTACCGTATTTACTCGAATACAACCCGCCCCCGAATAAGGCCCGCACCCTGATTTTGAAGAACAAAATTTTAAAAAAAAAAAATTTACTCAAAATTATTTACAATCTTAACTAAATAAACAGAATAGCATTTATCCAAAATAGTTTCCAACAGTTTTGAAGTCGTCGTAAAATAACACACATCAAACGATTAAATATACAAATAAAAGTACACAAACACTTCATTCATCGTCATCTGAAGTACCAACTTCGGAACTTTTATCACCATCACTTTCCCACTAAATGTCATCATCACTGACATCCATAGCATTCGAAATACTACATTTCTTGAAGCTCTTCCGTATGAGATCTCCCCGAGATACGATTCCATGCCGTCAAAATCCACAAACACAGCAGCTGAACCAGTTGGAGTGCTTATCGGCCGCCATCCGCTCCGTATACAGCTGTTTCAAGGCTGCTTTGAACGGGCGGTTCACGCAGACATCCCGTGGTTGTAGCATAGACGTCATCCCGCCCAATCACGAATACATGACTCGTCAATATCATATTTCCTACGGGGCACGATTTCCAATAACTTCAGCTTCCCTCACAACTTTCAATTTCTCACTCACAGTAAATGACCGCAAACGTTTCGTAGCATTCATGTTTACACTCGGAGAACGTGCGCGTGACTGTATGACGCCGCGTGCTTACGGTAAAACAAAGTTATAGCCGGAAGAAGGCTAGCACCATCTAGCGGATACTCGCAACACCCGATATCGCGCGTGGCGGGCAATTTAGATCTTTCAAATTTGGATGACTCAAATAAGACCCGCACCCCAATTTTTCACGTCCGAATTTGTTTAAAAATGTGCGGGTGGTATTCGAGTATATACGGTATTCATGAATATGTTAAGGCCTTTTTCTCGAATATCATAGGTTATAATAAATTATATGACATAATAATAATAATGTATGTATGTATGTATGTCGACCCCTTATTATTCCCGTTTTCCAACGGGGTCGGGGATGAGATGCGAAGGAAGTCTTTGTGCGATGGTTTTACGGCCGGATGCCCTTCCTGACGCCAATCTCATGAGAGGAGTTAATGAGAGATGAAATGAATGATGGTGAATGAAACTGGGCAAGGATGTGGAAGGAAGCGGCCGTTGCCTGTCAGAAGGTACAGTCCCAGCATTTGCCTGGTGTTGAAAATGGGGAAACCACGGAAAACCATTTCAAGGACGGCCGACGGTGGGGCTCGAACCCACGCGTCGACCGAGTCAGCAGCGAGCTTGGCCTCATGACCTAATGCTGCGCTTTAGCCAGCGTAGCCACTACTGTCGGTGACATAATAATTGTTACGTGCAATGCCCGTCCCAACGTTTTTAAAATCCATCTTCCCTGTATACTTGTGTTCCCTGCCATTTTAAACGACCGCCTGATGACTTGGTTCCGTTTGTGAACACGAGATGTCAGTATCTGTCGGACTTCGGCGCTTCTAGCCGAGCTTGTATCTTCCTCCGATAGAGTGTGTTTGTGGTGTCTTCTGGTTTCATCCTATTCGAGTCATATTTGAAGGCTATTTATTATATTCTACGTCATGGAACAAAAGACTGTATATACATGATACCGCCAAATTAATTACATAATAATCACATTGTTGCTTGATGTGTCAAGCTGTGATTGGACAAAAACAATTAACATGAATGCAGTTCGGTATCTGACGTGTGATTCTCCGCCATCTTGTGATCTTCATTGTCTGTCGTCAAGATAAGCCGGCTGCTGGTCCAAGAGTATCGCTCCGTGTGCTGGGGGCTGTGGCCCCTAGCTTTTACGAAAAATGAATACATATTCAAGAAAAGGAAACGCCTGTGCTACATAAGAATTTAATTTCTTCTTTTCGCCTGGAAGATGAAAGTGATATAGAATCTCAACTGGATGCGAACGAGTGCTTGTCATCTAAACGACGCATGTGCCGGATTAGCCATTTTTGAGGCACATTTAGTGCCATATAATATTTTTTAAAATTGTGTATTAATTATTTTATTATCCTTGTGTCTCCACTTAGGAAGGATGTAAGGTACGTTGCATTATACATTTATGTTTATATATTGTTATGGAGCTCCGATATCATCTTATATTAATGTTTTAATTCTGTATTTTGTTTCACCTGGTAGGCCTAATTTTTCGCCTTTACTAATGTTACCAGATATAAAAAAAAAATATTGTTTTCTTCGTACCTTTGGAGACACGGTTCTAGTTTATTTTACGTTGTGAATTTTTATTTATTTAGTTTTTGGCAGTCTTTGGAATTGCCCTATTATTAATTTATTTACGATCCGATGCACCAGCCTCATGTCAATAGTGTTAAAGCGTAATTCCTTCCTCCTTTTTATTTCTCTCTGGTGATTTTAAAATTTAATTATGCTAATTGTTTGCCGTAATTCGATCGGACATGCGGTCATCTATTTGTGGCCTTGTTTGTTTTTTGTTTGGCCCGAGTGCATTCTGGTCTTGAGAGTGCAGTCTCTTGGCGCCGACCGGGAAACTCAAACATGTTGTGATGTTAGCTTAATATGTTTTTTATTAACCTTGTTGGTTTTAACCTTGTGTTTTTGGTGAATGTTCCTGTGTTTTTTCTCCGTCAGGAATGTGTGGATTTCTTAATTGATCTTATTTTATTTTATTAATTTAATTTTAAATTTTTCGTTTTGCGTCGTGGCCTGCATCTCTGCATGTCGGATCGGTATTGCGTTCAAGTACATTATCAAGCCCTTTCTCATTTAATAATGCCTGTCTTCTGGTTTTCTTCCTTTGGGCTTAATTTTTTTTTTTTTTAATTTAATGTTTTCGTTTTGGTTCAGCAAGCAAGCATGCAAAGCCTTATGTAGTTTTCTAAGATAATTGTCTTATTTTGGCCTTAAGCCACGTGCATCTTCAGAGGGTGCCTTGGCCATAGAGTTTCTTCCTTTTTTTTAAATAATTTTGTTAAATTTTTCCTTTTTCTTGCATCATTTTGATAATTAAATTTTCTTTTAAATTTTTAAGCAACTGTTGTGGCATTTTTTGTCGGCGACAATTCTGTTAGTTATCGGGGGGTGTCTGTAGTCGAGCCTGTGCCTTCCCCTCTTCTCCACCTTCCTTCCACCCCTTTTGGTGTTCTTCTGTTGGGGCATGTCTTCTGGAGGTGATTTTGCAGTGGAAGCGACGCAGACCTCTAAAGAAAGGTAAGTATCCACGCTGGCCACCATCCACCGTGACAATAATAATAATAATAATAATATATTGTGGTCCACGTAATTTACCCAATTTTGTGTGGTCAAGTGGGGGTATGCAGCCGAAATTAAATTATTCATTTCTTGTTTCTTGAACGAGACGTTGTTCAATTTTATATAGTTCTTCACTTTCGCCCATACCATTTCGATGGGATTAAGTTCACTGTGGTAAGGTGACAAGCAAGAACATATTTCTCTGCTGTGATAGCCTACATTGTCTATTGCTAGGCTAGATCCTTCGGGAACATTGAGCAACAATATTGCTCGGCGAACCACTTTTCATATACTTCACCTGTCATTTTGTCGTGTGTGTCTACCGTGTTCTTTTTGGCACAGAAACGTTAACTCTGCACCATTAACGAACCCTTGTTAATTCCCGGGACGAACAAAGGCAAACTACGGAAACTACTTCGAGAATGGCTGAGGTAGGAATCGAACCCGCCTCTTCTCAGTTTTGTCTCATGGAGTTGATTACACCCCGTTCCAGCCCTCAGACCAGAATTACATTCCTTGGCAGAGCCGGGATTCAAACCCAGGCCTCCACGGTAACAGCACAGTGACAGCCAAGAACGCAACGAGGCGGACAGTTTATAAAGAACACAAAATCCACTTCATTTCTTAGTTTTACTTCACATCATCACCTACCCTCCTTCAAACGCAGTCGGGGGAGATAGCCTTTGGGCCACGTTAGTAAACAAACTTCCGGTGTGTCAGCGCTGAGCGGGAGGAGTACGCAAAGTGCTATAACTTGTGAATGCTACCTGATATTCAGCTCTGGTTTGTTTTAAAAACTATTTCAGACATTAATGAATATTTCTTCTCGCTTAGTCACCAACGTAAAGTCAACAGCAAAAAACTTTCTCGCTTGGTAACTTTTATGTGACACCGTCCCAGATTTTTCAAGTAACATTTAAGAAAAAAAATCATAACTTTCTTATTATGAAATTAATTACTGCCCTGAGAAGTAGGGTATCTTCTACCATCAGGCAATCTGAAAATAAATTCTTGATCTGTTGCAATCATTAGTTCATTATCTATGGCGTGATAAGTTTTGTATCAGCAAAAATATAGATCCGCGCTAAAATATCGTAATTGTGAAAATTGGGCCATGTGTTAATTATTTATGGCTTTTATTTTTACACCATCATAAAGAGCGGGAAATTGTCTATAAGACCACGCAAACATTTTCTTTGATTTGTCACTTTCAATTATTGGGAAATGGCAACATCGCCGGGGTAGAAGAGGACGAAGCTAATTGCAGGACATAGGAGTGCGAGTGAGAGGCAAATACTACATTTAATTCCATACTGTCTTTTAAGGTAGAGACGCACTATAGACAACTTAACATTATTGTGTCATTTTGAATTTAATTATAAAACTATACATACCGGTAGTGATAAGAACTTTCCTTACTGACAATTTAATCTCAATAATACTCACTCACTCACTCAGAAGGCTTCTATGGTACACGAAGATCCCGCGCTGATCTCACAATTACCTCCACTGAACTCTGTTTTGGGTGAGTTCTTGCCAGTTGTCCACATTCAGATGTCTACAAAGTTTGGAGATTTCATTTTTCCGGTCTTCCTACTGGCGTTTTTCCTCTTGGTTCTTCTCTAAAATAAATTAATTAATTAATTAATTAATTAATAAAATGTACCAGTTTTGGCCTTCTTCAGCAGTGTTGTTTTACAATATCATCCAAATATTTAGTTTATAGGTCAATATTTCAAAATTATTAATTGTATAAGTTTGAACTCTTTTTATTGAAAATTCTAATTTCTAGCATAATATTTTTATTAGCATTATTTTATTATATCATATCATTCTTCTTGCTTGCTTGCCACGGTGGGTGAGTGGTTATAGTGTCGGACTACCAACCCTTAGATTGCCGGTTCGCCCCTGGCCATGGTAAGTGATTTTTGAAGGCGACAAAAATCACGATACTCATGTCATACGTTGTTGGCATGTTAAAGAACCCATTTGAATTCAGTAGGCCGTGTTCAATGGCAAAATTAATCTCGGGATTTTCCGCCAACACAAAGTTCCTCCATTCTCTACTTGAAAGCGCTGTAGTGTCAAGGAGTTTAGATATCTAACCTCCGTGACTTTCATAGCATTCAAAGGAACGACTAAATTCGACATGCAACCTACCCTCTGGGTGTCAACAAAGCTTGCACCAGGCACCCGAGGCCATGCGATATTATATTATATATTCTTCTTCTTCTTCTACTTCTTCAGAAAACATTTCTGCTTATGTAGGTCGTTCACATATTCTACTAATACAGTGAAACCTCTCATTAACAGACACCTTTGGGACCATAAATACTCTCCGCCAAAGAGAGGTGTCCACTATAGAGATTGCAATTTGGCACATGTACTTGTGCAGTACGTGTACTTACAATGAAAACGTAGGGTTACACGTAGTAAAACAGTCCAGTTTCGTCTGCATTTAAAATGGTTTCCGGTGAATAGCCGCAGTGATGGAAGGCAATTTTTCTTTCAGCTTAAAACATTATCCATATCAATAGTGAAGGATTCTCCGCAAATGTCTGTAAGTTTTATATTGTGGCGCTTTGTGAAATTCTCGAGCCAGCCGTTCGAGGATTTGAAATCTCCGATAGCTAACTCTGCCGCGAAATCCAATGCTCTGGCTTGTATCATTGGTCCGGACACAGGGACGTTCTGACTTCTTATTTTGCTGAACCCCTATCACTGCCTTATCAATAACATCACCATTACCACTTTGAAACCGTCTAATTAGCAGCTCATTACCATTAAGACGCCATACCTTATCTCTTCTTGTTTTTTCACAATTTTGGCTGCGTTTGTCTTTCCAATCTTAAACACTTCACATGGTTTCCGTAAAACACATTTCTCACGTTTGTGATAATCTACGATGTCTACTTTCTCTTTTGAAGTTAAACTTTTACGGGGAGCCATTTCAAATGCACTCACTTGCTACTGTAACGCACAGGTCCTACAATAGATTTGAGAAGTTTCACGGTAAAACTGACCAGGTAGTGAACGTATGAATTCCCTTATTCCGACCATTTCAAGTTCGAGAGAACAATGAAAGCAATACCGTTTATTTTTGGTGCAGTGCAGAAGATAGAGGATGGAAAGGTCAGCGCTAACTGGCTTCCAGGAAGCACAGGATGTGTCGACCGTACATTCACACAACACAGTGTTCATACAGGACTAATAGACCTACAGAGATGCAATTACTTTTCAAACCAAGTGTCCACTAAGAGAGGTTGGTTGATTATTTTAAATGCGGCCGGGGTGTCCGTGTCCGCCATAGCAAGTGTCCGCATAAGAGAGATTAATTACTAATATACTTAATAGGGATTTGGTCACGGACCTACAAAATCGTCCGTTATGAAAAGGTGTCCACTTTGGGGGGGGGGGGGGGTCCATTAAGAGCGGTTTCACTGTAATTAGAATTAACTTCTTCTATGTTTTGATTCAAAAACTCGAGTGAACTATGAACAACAAAGCATTGCACGCAATTACTTTAGTTCTTTAGCAACATCGCTGAAACTGGTACATTTCATTAGTTAATTTTTACTAATTTCATTGTTATTGCCCAAGGTGTAATAAATTCATTAAATGCCAGTAATAGGTTCATTCAGATGTTAAAACATGCTAGCCTAATTGAACATTTCTCAATATTATATTTCTAATTTTACTTGTAGCTTTGGTCCCATCGGATATTAACCCTCTCAGATCGGCTCTCGCTGCTCCCACCAAAAGTGCCAAAGTCGATTCAATCGGCGCGCTGTTTATCTTATATTTGTAGATTTCTGTAGGATATGACCGTGATTATTTCATACTGTTGGAAAGGTGAGGTTTCAAGCTTGCCTGTGCGGTGTTTACTTTTTCCTTCGAAGTCCGTTGCGCGATAGGCTTGAGTTTGTATTCACCACCCTACCTTTGCGCTCCCCCAATCACGCGCGTTCACGCCAAAATTGCGGTGCAGTTTTGTCGGCTCTGGAGGCTACATTCACACCCTGAACTACATCTCAGGGATGCTGCGTTGCCGTTGGTTGACACTTACCGCTTCCTGGGGCTCCATTTCGATAGCAAATTAACGTGGCAGCACCATATACGGCAATTGAAAATGACGTGTCTCGGGAAACTGAACATGCTCAAGTTTTTTAGTGGCACTACGTGGGGGGCTGACCGTGCGGTACTGCTACGGTTCTACCAAGCCCTCGTCCTGTCCCGGCTAGACTATGGTTCTGCGGCATACGGTTCAGCAAGGCCGGCAACCTTGAAAATGCTGGACAGTATCCACCATAGTGGCGTTAGGCTGGCTACCGGTGCCTTCCAGACCAGCCCGATACCCAGCCTACTCGCCGAATCGGGTGTTTCCCCTTTAAATTATAGACGCCAACATATGCTTTTAGCATATGCTGCCAGTGTGCGTCAAATGCCGCAACACCCAACCTATCAAGCTCTCTTCGGTACCCAAAACCACCAGGAGTACGCCAACCGGCCTCGTCCCACTCGGCCGGTTGGTATTAGACTTGATAGCTCGTGTACTGAAATAGGAGTGGCTGTAGGTCACTGTATGATCCGGACACCTAGCGAGGTGCCTCCGTGGCAAGTCCCGCGTCCGGATATTCGGTTAGATCTGCCCCGAGGTCCTAAGGTGAGCACGGATGCCTCCGTTTACCGGAGGCAGTTCCACAGCATAGTTCACCAATTTCCGGACGCTGGCATTCTCTACACGGTTGGTTCGAAGGTGGACGAGAAGGTGGGTTGTGCTTATGTTATTGATGGTGCAAATACCAAAATCTCTTTGCCTGAGGACTGTAGTGTGTTTACTGCGGAGCTCGTTGCCATCTATGAAGCTCTGCAGTTTGCACTACGGGATGCACGAATCCACTTTCTCGTGTGTACCGACTCTTTGAGTTAGTTGCAGACAATTGCTACATGTTTCCCACAGCACTCCCTAGTGCAGCGAATCCACGACCTACTAGCCGGGCTGTGCCACGCTGACACTCGAATCACCTTTCTGTGGCTTCCAAGCCACATGGGAATTGTGGGAAATGAGTTAGCAGATCAAGCTGCAAAAGAGGCGGTATCACTACCACCTCGACCAATGGAGGTACCCGCTAGAGATATTCGCTCTCAGTTACGCCTACAAGTTCTGGCTTTTTGGGAGAGTCAGTGGCTAGCTGACCCACTGCCCAGTAAACTGAGAGCGATCAAGGGAACTACTTGCGTGTGGCGGAGCTCTTTCTTGTCATTTTGTGTAGGCTAAGGATAGGTCATACAAGATCCACCCACTCGTACCTAATGAAGGGAAAGACCCCCCACTTTGTACCTGTGGAGCCGTTTTCACAGTGGCCCACATTTTCACCGAGTGTGTGGATCTTGCTGACTTACGAAGAAACCTTGGTTTGCAGATGACACTCAAACGTATATTAGCCGATGACGTGTTGGCTGCTGATCGCGTTATCCGCTTTATAAGTGAGAGTGGGTTAGGGCCAGCAATCTAAATTTTCCAGTGAACATTGACTCAACGACTTGTTCGTTTTTGAATGATAATGTTTTTGTTTTTTCCGTAATTTTTGTTTATTTTTATAATTTTTATTTTTATTTAATTGTTTGTTTTTGTTTTATTAATTTTTGGTCTTGATAAATTTAGATGTCCACCTCAAAATTTTAAATTCAATTCAAAATTTGTATTCTTTAATCTGTGTTAACAGGGGCAGATGAGCTCGTAGTTCCGCCCCTTAAAACAACAATAACTAACTAACTGCGGTGCAGTTGTTTTCTTTCGGTTGAAGTTTTCTGCCTACAGATGTATCTAAGAACTTTCTACAGCTGGAAACGTAGTGTTTCTTCGAATATGATTCTTAGGTGTCCTTAATTTAGGCTCAAAACTGATTTATTACAAAACAAAATTGAAAATTTTAACAATTATGAGAATTACCTCAATTAAAAAGGTTTAGATGTCGTATTCACTTTTATGAACATAATGTATGAATGAATGAGGTATTGTTTATAATGTAAAGCAAAAATAATGATTCTATCGTTGGAAATGTGGTATTTATGATTATATTTTTCAAATAGTCTGCATGACCATTGAAAATGGCTTGGCACTAAGAAGGTTAAGATATGCTTATAAACATGTTTTGAAAAACTTATTTGGAATTCGAAAGGAAAATGCCATAATCTTTCAATTCTTCCGTATGATTCCAAATATTTAATGTGTACCTGCTGAAATAGCATCTACGGACCACACTTCAAACTCGTTAGGCCGATGGGCCAAGAGTAATGCCCACAACTATTCCCTGGGCCCATCACTGCAAAATCACAGTTCTTTTCTGTGGCTGGCCGTGAGATCAAAACCGTAGAGATGGCTGGAGTCTTATGAAAGGAGCCGAGAATGGTGCCACCTACACCCATATATCCGTGCTCGACCGTGAACACATGATCGCCAGGGCAGATGGAATCTTGTCAAATGGGCCAATTGCGATATGTTTCAGTGCCTGACCGCAAAATTAAAACCATAGAGACTTCAGGAACCTCGTCGTATGCTGATTCGTCGCTCCTGACGAGCAGCTCAAAGCCCTAGGGACCGTAACATTACAATTATTATTAATTTCGTGGAATATCCGTGTCCGGTGAATCCGACTTGTTGCTTGGCAAATGAGGTAGAGCATCAATAATCCGAATGCCCGCCTTAAACATGTGAACTGTATTTTGCACAACGTTGTGAGAGAGCGATGACCCTGGGAGTGTTTGTTTCCTCCCAGCGGGCCAGTCAGTTGAGTTGCTTCACTTGTTCAGTACTGTGTGTGTGCGTCATCAGGGACACTGAAGAGGAAACATACATTTCTAACTATAGAAACCAAACCTGAAATATTAAATAGACTTGAAAGAGGTGCAAGTGGCTCGTCTTTGTCAAAACATTATGGAGTGGACATTTCGGACATTAAAAAGAAAAAAGGCAGCATTCTGACTTTTGCTTCTAAGTTAGATTCAGATGATGGGTTTTAAAGTCAGAAAAATAACAAGAACCGCAAATGACAGTTCACTAGAAGATGCTGTGTTTTTATGGTTTTCCCAGAGGCAAAGTTTAGGGGAACCCGTATCAGGACCTTTGATCTGTTAAAAGGCTCTTTACTTTAATGAAAAGTTAGGGGGTCCAAGTGACTTTAAAGCCAGCACAGGTTGGCTAAAAATGTTAAGTACGTAAAGTGTTTATTTTTATTTATCGTAACATTTTTAGTGTGACTAGGAATTTCTAGGTTATGTTCGAAAATCTGAACAAATCGGAAATCCCCCCAGTCCCAATTAGTTCGACGCTCTATTGTATGCCCATTGTAAAGAGATTGTCGGAATGTATTATTTACTTATATTAATAATCGGGGTTGAGATTGGAAATAAGAATCAATCCCTTACAAAACATACCTCTGGCTTGGACACATTCCCTTTGCATTTGATACTTGTGCAATTCATATCATTCATATCATTTTCCTTATTTTATTTATCTCTGATATAATTCTTAACCCTCTCAGTGCCACGCGCTGATCAGACCGGCTCTCGCTGCTCCCACCAAAAGTGCCAAAGCCGATTCAATCGGCGCGCTGTTTATCTTATATTTGTAGATTTCTGTAGGCATATGTCCGTGATTATTTCATACTGTTGGAAAAGTGCGGTTTCAAGCTTGCCTGTGCGGTGTCTACTTTTGTCCTTCGAAGTCCGTTACGCGATAGGTTTGAGTTTGTATTCACGCCCATCCTTTGCGCTCCCCCATTCACGCCAAAATTGCAGTGCAGTTGTTTTCTGCCTACAGATGTATAAGAACTTTCTACAGCTGGAAACGTAGTGTTTCTTCGAATATGATTCTTAGGTGTCCTTAATTTAGACTCAAAATTGATTTTTACATTAAAAAATTGAACAATTATCAGAATAACCTCAATTAAAAAGGTTTAGATGCCGCATTTACTTTTATGAACATAATATATGAAAGAATGAGGTATTGGTTATAATGTAAAGCAAAAATAATGATTGTATCGTTGGAAATGTGGTATTTATGATTTCTTTTCGAATAGTCTGCATGACCATTGAAAATGGCTTGGCATTCTTGGCAAGTGTTTCAGGAAATGGCTTGGCACTAAGGCGGTTAATAGCACAATTCATAACACTTCATCTATTCCTTTTCATCGAAAGCCCACATACATTGCAAGAAGAAGACATAACATATCATCCCCAGAAGAGATCTAACCTCATCATCACCATAGTAACACTCATCAACGAAAACAAAACAACATCAAAACAAGGAATATCTAACGAAACTTCATTGGGCAAAGCCCCTGCCACCGATTGCTGGACACCACTAGACTCTCTGCAGTGGCCATGCTTCTAACCTTAAAAAAAAAAACATAAAAATAACCGCACAAGGCGAAACCCCGAGGGTGAGCTATGTACCGAATAATTTCGGTTACAGTCATTTGCAGTCTTGCAAAGCTTGTAATCAATGTTGGCTTATTCGTCGAGAGCAAAAGAATGGAATTGAGGTTTTACTGTTGACAGGATCGGTAAGCTGATCATATTTGGTGCGATCTTCTATTGTCTGGACTCGGTGCTCACCATGGCCGCATGCCTCAGCTACAAGTCACCCTTTGTGTCGCCCTTCTCCAAGAGGGATCTGGCTGATTCCAAGAAGAAGGAGTTTGCCACGATGAACAGTGACCAGCTCACAGTTCTGAAAGCTTATAAGGTTGGTTTATATTGTCCATCAATCAATACCTTCATTTACTTATTATCTAATGGTACATGTTTCGGGCTTTTATATCTAGCCCTTCATCAGCCACAATTAACTATGTGGTCACAATCGTGCATCCACCAATGACATACAACCGTAAAACATAAAACATACATAAAAATATGGTTAAAAGCTGGTTAAAAACTAAATTAAAAGACATGCAAACTTTTTTGAGACAGTGTCAAGGTCACTGCGGCCCTGAGCCCAATGTGACCAATCGTCAATGTTCAAGTGAAGTCCTCATAAACGAGTATGACTGCAGTTAGCCAGTCACTTTCCATTAGTCGTCATCATCATCATCTTGCACAGTTTCCAGCCACTGTTTGGAACACAAGCCTCTCCAACATCTTCTGTCTTCCCACCATCTCTCAGCCTCCACCCTTGTCCAGTCTTCTCCTCTCTTCTTCACGCTTTCTGCCACCCCCTTCAGCCACCTGTCTCTCGGTCTCTTTCCTTCCCACTTCGTCTAGTGTATCCTCCTGGTTATCCTCTTCTCCTCCATTCGTTTTACATGTCCATACCATCTAAGTGCCTCCGTGGCTTAGGCGGCAGCACGCCGGCCTCTCACCGCTGGGTCCGTGGTTCAAATCCCGGTCACTCCATGTGAAATCTGTGCTGGACAAAACGGGAGGCAGACAGGTTTTTCTCCGGGTACTCCGGTTTTCCCTGTCACAATTTCATTCCAGCAACACTCTCCACTATCATTTCATTTCATCTATCATTCATTTAATCATTGCCCCAGAGGAGTGCGTCAGGCCTCGGCAGCCGGCACAGTCCATATCCTCGCCGCTAGATGGGGGCTTCATTCATTCCATTCCTGACCCGGTCGGAGACTGGAAGCAGGTTGTGGATTTTCATTCACCATCTAAGTCTAGATTTCTCTATACCATCCTGTAATGGTTCCTCCTTCATTAATTCTCTGGTCCTCTCATTTCTTATTCTGTCCATCTTTGTAGCTCCAATACTGCTTTTCAAGAAATTTCCGTTAGTGCTTAATATAAAATAGTACATGAAAAGACATAGTTGTTATTCCCCTTGATGTGGTAGAAAAGCAAATGCATGTGGTTTATTTTCAGTCAAACGGAAGAAAAATTGGAATTCGGTTGGAGCCCAAATATGTAGGCATGTTGATTCAAGTTCCAATCAAAATACAGGCGAAGTCCCATAGCTCAATGCAAGCAAGAATTCATGAACTTAAGAAGAGAACAGAAAGAACAGCTAGAATTAAAAGTTAACCTGAGAAAAGAGAATGAGGCCTAACATAAAATGCGGCGAACATAAGTCTGGAAGAGCACGGGAGTGCTGCAGGAGGGATCTAATATATATGATGATGATAATAACTTCCTTATGACACCCTAACTAGAAACGCTATCAGTATCCCCTTAAACAAACCTCCATAAGCTCACCTCTACACGGGAGTCATCATAACATTGCTTTCTGCAGCGCTCAAACTACCACGCACTCCTCCTTACCTCCCCTCCCCTCCCCTCCCCATCTGCAAACACCATTGCTTTCATCTTTCCTTCCCCAATTACTTGTGCCACTCGGGTCATTATGTCATCCATCACCACAATGAAAAGTAACGGTGACAGTGCACTTCCTTGTTTCAGGCCGTTTCTCTGTTCCCCTCCCACTTTCACACAGCTCACGCTTCCCTTGTACATCTCCTTTATCCTCCTTATAGTCTTATCATCCCGCTAAATAAAATAATCTCTCCTTCGTTTTAAAGAATTTTAACGAGATACGATGCATGGAGACAAAATCATTGAGAATAGAGAACACTAGCTGCGTTTCTCAGCGATGTAAAACTAGGCCTACCGTAGAGGGGGGTGGCTTTGTGACTAACAGGGTGAATTTGTGACACTTGGTTATTTTTTAAAGTTTTGATTATCGCGCCATAAGTGTCATGGAAAAATGTCACAGAGTAATTGCAGAGGGTTGCCGCTATGCAGAGCAACCTATTAGCAGACTCTCGAATCCGCTGCAATTCATTTGTTTCCAGCAACAATTTTCAAATTCAGACCGTTCGTCACGTTGATTCGGGAAAGTCTGTCTACTTCGTTTTGTGAAGTGCAGTGCGTTTACAGACAGAGCAAGACAGGTCATAATTCTTGAAGATAAATATGTTCGCTACAGTATAATATAATATTAAATGTGTATGACGCTTATTGTTGAAGTTATTCGAGAGTTTGTAAAAAGTCGACGGTTTGCTGGGCGACTTTGTGACAGTCCGTTCAGATGAAATGTTGTATTCAAGGAACAAGGTCCTCTTCAAAATAGATCCACCCAAGCAAATTAGCAAACGCGGAATGTACCAAGTTCGAGAATTAAATAATTTTGCATTATCTGATTTGAATTTGATTTACTGTATTTGCTCGCGTATATCTCGCACCCCATTTTTTTATTTGAAATTTCAGGGGGAAAAAAGTACTCGCATTTATCTCGCATTCATTACTGATGCCATCATATAAATGACCGTAATAACCTTGAGGTAGAAACACGTTCGATTTAGCGCGCCACGACAATCGTCATTATCCAGGAACTTACCCGAAGCGTTACTAACAGGAAGAGCGAGCAACAACGAGTTGATCCGAACTTCGATACGAGCCGATTAGGGATCGAGGCGCCGCGTGCAAGCATTCGGCGCAGCGTGAGTGTTAGCACGCTGTACGTCGTTAGTCTTCGGCCGCGGTTGGCTAAATTCACCGCCTTGAGACACGTTCGAATTAGCGATTAGCGCGCCACATAAGTTGCGCAAGTAGGCCTACTGTTACATTGCAGAGAAACGCAGTTCAGTCTCCTCGAATCTCAAGGATTTCGTCTTTACGCACTGCGTCGCATCAGAGCTAGGCCGCGTGCAAGCATACGGCACAGCGTGAGTGTTAGCACGCTGTACATCGTTCGCCGCGTCTTCGGCCGTGGTTGGCTAAATTCACCGCCTTGAGACACGTTCGAATTAGCGATTAGCGCGCCACAACAGTTGCTCAAGTAGGCCTAATGTTACATCTCAGAGAAACGCTGTTCAGTCTTCTCGAATCTCAAGGATTTAGTCTTTACGCATTGCGTCGCATCAGAGCTCTGCCGCGTGCAAACATACGGCACAGCGTGAGTGTTAGCACGCTGTACATCGTTCGCCGCGTCTTCGGCCGTGGTTGGCTAAATTCACCGCCTTGAGACACGTTCGAATTAGCGATTAGCGCGCCACAACAGTTGCTCAAGTAGGCCTAATGTTACATCTCAGAGAAACGCTGTTCAGTCTTCTCGAATCTCAAGGATTTAGTCTTTACGCATTGCGTCGCATCAGAGCTCTGCCGCGTGCAAACATACGGCACAGCGTGAGTGTTAGCACGCTGTACATCGTTCGCCGCGTCTTCGGCCGCGGTTGGCTAAATTCACCGCCTTGAGACACGTTCGAATTAGCGATTAGCGCGCCACAACAGTTGCTCAAGTAGGCCTAATGTTACATCTCAGAGAAACGCTGTTCAGTCTTCTCGAATCTCAATGATTTCGTCTTTACGCATTGCATCGCATCAGAGCTCGGCTGCGTGCAAGCATACGGTGCAGCGTGAGTGTTAGCACGCTGTACGTCGTTAGTCTTCGGCCGCGGTTGGCTAAATTCACCGCCTTGAGACACGTTCGAATTAGCGATTAGCGTGCCACAACAGTTGCTCAAGTAGGCCTAATGTTACATCGCAGAGAAACGCAGTTCAGTCTTCTCGAATCTCAATGATTTCGTCTTGATGCATTGCGTCGCATCAGAGCTCGGCCGCGTGCAAGCATACGGCGCAGCGTGAGTGTTAGCACACTGTGCATCGTTCGCCGCGTCTTCGGCCGCGGTTGGCTAAATTCACCGCCTTGTGACACGTTCGAATTAGCGATTAGCGCGCCACAACAGTTGCGCAAGTAGGCCTACTGTTATATTGCAAATTTTGTGTTTTTTCGGGAATAAGGTAATTCCCCGCGTATATCTCGCACCTAAAATTTTCACACATATTTTCGGTCAAAAAGGTGCGAGATATACGCGAGCAAATACGGTAATTTGATTAGAATACCTGTTAATAAAAAAATTGTAAAATGACTATTTATCTAAAATATTGTATAAATATGTAATTACTATTATTAAATTATGTTCTAATATGTTAAATAAACATTTAATGGGGTGACTTTGTGACACTGTGTTTTCCACATACGTTATAAGCCAAAAAATAGCCTGTCACTAAGTCACCCCGCATGCTGGGGTGACATTGTGACTAATGTTAATGCAAATTTCTCTGTGGTTATGTAAGATTGAGACTTAAACAATATACTAGCAGGTAACAGAAGGATGGAGCAACCAAATTCAGGAGTTAGTTTTGGGTTCAGTTAAAAAATGGTGTACTGGAAACACAAAAAACTCAAAATCTGTCACAAAGTAACTCTCCTCTACGGTACTTGCACACTGCTACCAGACTGTTGCAATCTTGGAAACATACGAGCATGTCATTGAAAGGGATAGATGCTGTGACAGTGCAAAGTGGAATGCACTTTCATTAGAACCTACCCTCCCTTTGCAACAGCCACACTCCAAGGTCGCTGGCCTATGACTTGTGAAGGGTAGATGCACGGACAGCGCAAACCTACGTGACGCCGCGCTGAGTGCTTGTTGGAAGATCTTCATGCAGTCAACACGCTACTCGGCGGCGGCTGTAACTCGCTTCCGAGTACACATTCTTCTTCCCGCATAGAGCTTTTCAGACTAGTTTGTGGATGTATTTCTGATGACTAAACAGGCCAATCCTGCATGAAACATGCACTCACATAAATTGCACTGAACGATCGGGGGAGGGCAGGGTGGTAATTGACGAAGCTTCCTTGCTTGTCGTTTGGCAGGGTGTCTACCGGTAACGAAAGTAACGAAAAAGTAACGAAATTTACAAATGGGTAACGAAAGTAACGAAAAAGGAACGAATTTTACAAACGGGTAACGAAAATTTTCTGAAGGCGGGTTGAATCATTTAAGCTTGCGCCGCTAGGCTCAGAGATTGCGATGGAGCGAGTTTCACGCAAGCGGCGCCGTCCCTATTGCATAGTACTAAGCTATATTTCTCCGTGCCCGACCTCAAGGAAATAGCCTACATACTGAGGATACCTTGAGCGGTATACATCGGTTCAACGTATATTTTCGGCTTCAAGAAGACTTACGTTTCGTGTAAAATATTTTTCTGTGTTACTGTGTTAGGAAACGTGTCTTTTCGCGAGACCTTTATTCGCGAATACTTCCGAAACTAAAAGGAAATCTCTTATTTCTGTTATTTGGAAATTATGTCAAATTGAAGTCCAGAAATAACGCGAAACAATTTAATGTCGCAATCTTGCGAAATGTTACCGTTTCGAAAAAAAATTGCGAAAAATCCTTGAAATACCGGTACATATAACTTATTTAAAAATATGTCTAGTAAATTTGCGACATCCAGTATGGTTAATTCTAAATTCCGTTATAAGTAGATTTTTCCTTCGAACTTTCGTTCCATCGGATATATAATCTAACCGATTATTTCGATAACTTGTAGATAATTCGTGGTTCTCAGTCGAAATAAAACTTGCCCTCTTGTCGTATTATTCGTGCAATCCTCTCAGAATAATTCGTAATATTCGATACCGTACCTACTTCGAACGTTCATCCTCCAAAATCGCATCCACAAGACGGCCGGCTGACCGCACGACTTGTCTGCGGGAATCTCGTCAAACGGACCGCGATCGACGTCAGTTGCGTGAAATCATAAAACCCGTCCTCTATCATGAACTTGTGACCACGAGGACTGCGAGAATCCTGTCGAAGGTGATAGGACACCTATCTCGGGGCACCCGTCACGAAACCTACTTGCCACTTTCCCATGGCCGTATACTTAAATGCGTGCGGGGAGCGAGAAGTGCATCAACCCACTTAAAAATGACAGCCTACGTAGCATTGAAATACTAAATCCTCCTCGTGATCCACCCTGAACTGATGAACTCCCAACCACAGCCTAGGGATTCACGGCGCCGACCGAACAACATGTTCATAACTACTCGTAAATTTTAACCATGCCCAACCTTGAGCTTGCCTCCGCCATTCTGTCAGGACAGATAGACAGGCAGACAATCGTTGAACGGCCGGGTGCGGCGACGATTTCATAATATCTCGAGGACAACGTAAAACGGCCGAGAGCGGCAGCGATTGCGATACATCGCGATATTTCTCTGCATTTAATGACGAGGACAACTGTATTCTTGTCAAACGGACAGCAAGTGGCGCCGATTGCGTAATAATGCTATATTTTCTTTTGCCCGACCTCAAGGACAATGGAAATCTCGTCGAATGACTAAAAGTGACACTGATTATATAAATCGCGATTTTTCTCCGTGTTCTATCGTGAAAACTACGGGAAGCTCATCAAACAACTGAGACCAGCGCCGATCGTGTAACATCTCGATATTTCTCCGTATTTGACAGCGAAGACAGAATTCGGTGACGATCGCGTAACATCGCATACATTTCTTCGCGACCTACCGCGGGGACGAAGGAAATCTCGCCAAATGGTCAAGAGCAGAGCAACCTCTTGGTACCGTAATTATAACAACATATTGTGCACAAAACGACATATTAGCTGAAACAACTCATTGGATATTAAATATCTAGTATATATTTATTATTTTTAATTTTTTTATGACATCATGTGCATTTCATTTAAAGCGGCTTCGGTGGTGTAGTTGGTAGCATGCTGAACTGCTGTGTCCAATATAGCGGGTTCAAACCCGGCCGAAGTCGTCGGATTTTTTAAAAGCGTTAAAAATCCTTCAGTATGCCTTCCTTCGGAGGGGAAGTAAAGCCGGCGGTCCCATGACATAGATTTATGGCATGTAAAAGATTCTTCCACAGACTAAACTTGTGTGAAGCTAAATTGTTAGGTTATATTTCATCGGAACGCTCTATTAAAGTTCCAACGTTCAACACTAGATATCATTGATATCTGGTAGCAACTTGAAATTGAACGGAACTTGTAGCTCACCCTAAGGGTGTCCGCTGGAAGCAGCCACAGATTCAGGCGAGCTGAACATGTCCTCGGACACTCCCGGCACTAAAAGCCATACGATAAATAAAAAAACCTCTTTAAAAACAGTTCATTGTTGTTTTTCTTCAACGCGTGATGAGCGCATATGCTTGCAGACCGCAGACGTATCTTGAATTCAAAGGTAACTAAAATTAACTAAAAGGTAACTAAAAGGTACCTAAAAAGTAACTAATTTTTACTTCATCCTTACAGTAGACACCCTGTTTGGCCTCTCCATGTCTGCGACATTCTTCTTCAAATAAGTTGACAGCGTTCGATGTAGTGTTCCGCCAGTGTAAACAGTTCGCACGCTACTACACTTGCACAAAAGCGAGCGTTTGTCGGCTTCTGTGACGATATTTCAACGGGCAAAGTGGTCTCTCTAGGATGACATTAAGGCAAAACCTGGAGGAATGTCAAGCTGCAGAACAAAGTGACAGGCTTGTAAAGTAGTTAGAGGTCGATAAAGACGATTATGGTGTCAAACATGAAAGCGAGGAGAATATTGTAGAGAATTCGACTATCGGTGAGGAAAGCGGAGATCTAGTGCGTGTTCATGAAATACGGTACATTTCAATATTTTAATCAATAGTTTTGTTTTTACTAGGCTTAAAAATCATAACTGTGGATAATTCGTGGACGTTCGTGCATTAATTACCGTAAATTATCAGGAGTGCACTGTAGTACTATTAGAGATACGGCGTATTGTAAATTACCTATATTATCATCAGTGTATGCAATACAGTACTATTCTTCTTCTTCTGCTTTTACGGCCTCATTGGACCACTTCAGTCAATCATTTCTTGGTCCTCTTCTTCAGTAAGTTTCCTTTCCGAGTTGCCCAGTAGCTCTTCATTCGCTCTGATCTTCTCAGGCGTTCCTCATCTGTAAATACCCTTTTTACTATACAGTAGAACCCCTTTTTAACGAATCTCAGGGGGATTTGATATTTCTTCCTTAGAAAGGGGTTTTCCTTAAAAGGGGGTTCAAAGAAAATAGGCTATATATCACAAGAAATAATGATACCGGTACATTTATGTCTTCAACTAATGTAATGTCAAGAAATAATAAATGAACATGTTAAGAAATACTGAAAAGTCAAATTAACACAAGAATAACAGATAATATTTACGAAACAGCACAGGTAACGGATTCCTTAGTGGTCCATTGGGAGCTCAAGCTGCAGCAAGGAAAGGAGAAATAGGTATTACTGACTTGTAATTGTAACTTGAAGGAACAGAGGCCTAACATACAGGGTCATTCATATAAAATAAGAACGCCAAGCGGCTGCTTTGTTCTCCGCTGTTGCGGTGGCCTTCACCAAGCATGTGGCGTGCCACGGCCCCCTGCTTTAAGCGTGTGTACAATCCAGATATGCTACAGATGCAGCGGCCTTGCTAGCGTGTGTACAATGCTGAAATCTTACCAGTTAGTTATTGTTGTTTTCAGGGGAGGAACTACGTGGTCATCTGCCCCTCTTAACACAGATTGAAGTATACAAATTTGGAATTAAATTTAAAATTTAGAGGTGGAAAGACCGAAAATTAATGAAACAACAAAAAAAAACTAATAATTATAAAAATAACTAAAATTTACGGAAAAACAAAAATTCATCATTAAAAAACGAACAAGTCGTTGAGTCTTACCTTATAAAAGATGTTGGAAGTGTCGTCCTTCCTGGGTTATACAAGCATTGTATCTGGTAACCACATTCTGCCACTGTAATGTTCCTGATTGCCAGCGTAATGTTTTCTTTCAGTTCCTCCAATGTGTGAGGATTTTTTCGATACACTTGTTCTTTCAGTTTAGCCCACAAGTAAAAATCACACACTGTTAGATCTGGAGAACGAGGGGGAAATAGATCAACACTTATCACTCTGTCTGCAAACACTTCCGAGATTGTAAGAAGGGAATCTTCTGCTGTATGAGCAGGGGCTGAATCTTGTTGAAACCACCCTCGCGATTTTTCTTCTTCCGTCAACTGATTGAAGAACGGCTTCAAAATGTTATCTTGGTACCTCTCTGCATTTACTGTCGTCTCGAAAAATATTGGCCCTATTATTCTTCCGGCACGAACAGCACACCAAACAACGATCTTCCTATCATAATGAGGGCCTTCATAAACACCATTAGGGTTTTCTGCACACCCATAGCGAGAGTTATGACTGTTCACACGCCCATTAAGGTGAAACCAGGCCTCATCTGAAAAGAACACAAGCTGTGGGTCAAATAAACGTTCATTCAATGATGCAAGATACCACTCACAATATCTCACTCTTGTGGCTGGATCAGTAGGTTTTAAACATTGGGCCCGTGTAAACTTGTACGGTTTGATATGTAACAGCTTTGTAGCTCTGTATGCAGATGAAACCGAAACCCCTACTTGTTGTGCTAATTTTGTGAGTGATTTATTCGGAGACCGTTCAAGATTCTCGCCAATGTCATCTAGCTCATCCTCTGTTAAAACTGTTCGTGTGCGGGCATGTTTTTTATTGAGCACCGAGCCAGTAGTGTCAAACTTATTTGCAATTACGTGAATCTGTGCTAGTAAAGGTGGCACTTCATCAGGAAATTGCTGAACAAATGCTTCACGTACCCGCCGAGCCGACTCATACTTAAAATACGTTTTACATAAAAAAATACGATGTTGCAATGATAACTGTCTCACCATGTTAGCACTTGAGGTTTAGACTGGCGACTGAGCACCTGCACGCTTATTGCAAGGTCAAGTTTGGTAATGTCAATCTGTTATTTTTATACAGTCCATCGGAACTTGAAAAAAAAAAAGAAGAAAAAAAAACAGCCCTCTTATGTACTATGCGCGCGCTTTCAATACTACAGCAGGGGGCCGTGGCGCGCCACCTGCTCGGCGAAGGTCACCGCAACAGTGGAGAACAAAGCCGCCGCTTGGCGTTCTTATTTTATATGAATGACCCTGTATATTAAGGATATTTGTGAAGGTAGACCGTGAGAACTATGAGAATAAGCACTTTCTGAAGTAGTCCAGTAAAGTAGTTTGCTTCCTCTTGCCCAGATGTCTCACGGAAAGAAGTTTTCTCTCAATTTGGTTGAGAGTGTTGATGAGCTCTTCATCCACACTGAAGGAGGAGAAGTACCGGCGGACAATATCCAGTCCTTCCACTGCTGCCCCAAAAGTTGGTTCTGCTGGATCCTGTCCTTCTTCTTCTTCCTCTTCAGTACTTTTTGCCTTTTTGCATCATCACAAAGGTCTCCAAAATCCATCTGTGGTGCTGAGGTTAGGATATCATCATCACAAGTAGCAAATTCTTCAAATATTGTGACAGTAGAATCCTTTGATACAACCCCCCAATCTTCCCCAATGTCATCAGTAGCGTCTTCTTCGTTAAAAACTTCTGAAATAGCACCAAAACCTACATGGCCAAAGCAGTTTTGAATAGTGGTCGTTGTAACTAGTTGCCATGCTGCTACAAACATATGCATGGCTTGGAGTATGTTCAATTTCATTACCTCATTTCTTTTGAGGAAAGAAACAGCTCTTTGAACCAGGGCCTTCCTGTACTTCACTTTCACAGAATGAATAATGCCAAGGTCCAAAGGCTGCAGGTGACTGGTGCAGATATTCTGCAGGAAAGATGTATCTGAAGGATGAGCTGGACGTCTGTCTATCACCAGCACTATTTTCCTTCCTGCCGATCCCTCTTGGCATCCAAGCTTTGTAAAAATTTTCGAAATATCTCCGATGTCATCCATGCACTTTTGTTAAAATCATATTTACATGGGAGTGTACGGGTGTTCTTGAAACATCTTGGATTCTTAAATTTTCCAATTATTAGTGGTGGTAATTTTTCACTCCCGTTGCTGTTAACACATAACAACGCTGTCAGTCTTTCTTTACTTTTTTTGCCTCCGTGGTATTTTCTCCGCAAACAGCATATGTTTTGGACGGGAGCAAGTTGTAAAACACTCCCGTTTCATCGGCGTTAAAAATATCCTTAGCATCATATCCTTCAAGAAGTCGAGGCAACGTTTTCTCTTTCCAGTATACAACTGTATCGTCATTAACTTCCGCACTCTCGCCGCAAATGTTTTGGAACGAAAGATTGTGCCGTTTTTTGAAGCGATCAAACCCGCCATTAGAAGCATGGAATTCGACCAAACCCAGCTTAAGTGCGATTTCTTGAGTTTTTCGTTTAAGTATGTTCCCGTCAATTGGAGCGTTCTCACTCCTTTTTCCCTCGAACCATTTCATTAAAATGTTTTCAAGTTCCTCGTACGGCGAAGAACGAATATTCTTCCGTATTTTTGCCCCAGAACCGCACTCAACTTCCGCAGTCGGAATGGCTTCCTTCTGTTTCATGATGCCAAACAGCGTAGAGGGTGCCAAGTCATATTTTTTTGCCATCTGTGACAAAGGTACTTGGCTATCCCTTTCAACATCCCTGATGATGTCTATCATTTTCTGAAGAGTCAGCTTCTTACGTTTTGCAACCATAATGAATGTGGTCCGTCGTAACTCGCAGTACAACTCTTATCACAGACACAAAAAACTCGTAGCACAACTTCCAACAACACAGGAACAAAAACAGAGAATCAGCCTTCAGTCCGCACCCCTCGCGCCCGCGTGATTCCTAAGCAGCGATTGGAGCAGCGGGACAGAAGTGCCTAGCCGGTGGAAGAGCGCTGCGGCTATAGGTTAAGGCAGCTGACGTCACTGTAGACATTACCCGACTAAAACTGTCCTAACTCCCTAACGGTTGGAGATGAGTATATGCGTTCGTGGACTTTTTTGTAGAGCTTGATCAGCTCTACATTTCGTACGCATATACTTGGGGTCTATCAATGACGGTTCAGGCAGCGTAAGCCATGGAAGGCACGACTTTCTACTTATTCCGTAATTTTTTCTAGAATTTTCATTTTGTAGAATATCCATAAACATTTTCAGTTTCTTATTGCTTTTAATCTTTCACCTAAATCACGTGAAGTTTGCATGAGACCTTTGGCCTAAATATTTATATTTCGTGAAGTTACCCGAGTCTCGCGGCATTTACGCGTAGGCCCTACGTCAGTCATGCCTCTAGGCCGTATAGCTAGTCTCAAGGTAAACCGCACTTCGTTCCCATACAGCCGTCATTCCAGTACTACCTACAGTTCAATGGACATAACTAACCAACAGCGTCTAGCGTGATAGTGACTGCTGCTTGCCGGTAACAGTGATTTCCAGAGGCCGCGCCAATTTATCACGGTTCTATACATTGCTAAAGGAGCGATTTCGTTTAGAGCGTCAACTTCGGACTGAGATTACGTCAAAACGGAAGTTAATTTACATTCAAAACAAGTTTCGAAAAAAGTATCTTATCGACATATTCGTTACAACGGGATGCGCGATCGTAATTTATGTGAAATATATTCCTTAGAAGCGGACTTTTCCTTATATCGGGGTTCGTTAGAAGGGGGCTTAAATAACACTGTGCTTATGGCGATTTGGCTGGGACTTACGAAAATCTTCGTTAAAAGCGGGAATTCGTTAAAATGGGGTTTTACTGTATTATGTTTGTCTATTTTAGCCTGAAATCTTATTTTTATATCTCTCAGTTTTTTAATTTTTTTGTTTTGTTTTGCAAGTCATCCAAAGTTATTTATAATTCTTTCATATCTTCTCTAATTTCCTTAATCCATCCTACTTGATGTTTCATATTCCAAAGTTTCACTACAATTTTTCTAGATAACCTGGTTTCTGGTGTCCTCATGATGTGACCAAAAAAAGAAATCTGTTTCTTCCGAATAGTATCAGTGATGGGCTCCACTTCATTTGGTACTATCCACCACTGTCCATCTTTCTGATATTTTTTATTTATGCATGTTCTAGCTATTCTTCTTTCTACTTTTAAAATTTTGTCGATTCTGTTTTTCTGAGTAATTTTAAAGAGTTTCACTTCCATAAGTCACCTCTGGTTGAACCACCGTCTTGTAATGTTTTAATTTTGTTGCGATTGATAGACATTTTCTTTTATATGTAGACCATGTTAATTTTTGGGCTTTTATCATTTTATTAGTTCTTTCTTGCCATGCAGGTTTCTCATTCAAGTTGTAAGTTATAATTTCTCCTAAGTATTTAAATTGCTTCACTATTTTAACTTTCTTGTTATTTACTGTTATGTGATTGATTACAAGTGGATTTGCTACCATTATCTCTGTCTTTTCAAATGATATCTGAGTCCAATTTTTTGTGCTATATTTTGTAGGCTATTATTTGATTTCTGGCTTCTTGAATATTATTAGCCAGTAACGCTAAGTCATCTGCGAATCCCAAGCAATTTAAGTCTATTTGATCTTTCTTGGTTCCAATTCTTATGCTCCTAGGATTTTCCCTGTACCATTCCCTCATTACATATTCCAAAGCACAGTTGAAAAGTAGAGGCAATAAACAATCTCCTTGTCTTAATCCTGTTTTAATCGTAAACGGTTCAGATATTTCTCCTCTGAATTTTACTTTAGATTTGGTGTTTGTTAGAGTTAGTTTTATAATTTTTATTAATTTGGGACGAAGTCCGAAATTTAGTATTTTCAGCAATGAAGATCTATGTATACAATCATACGCTTTTTTGAAGTCTACGAAGGTTATGACTTGCTGTTTTTGTCTACGTTTGTAGTAGTCCATTACTAATTTCAAGGTGATTATCTGTTCCGGGCAGCTTCGCCATGGCCGAAATCCACCTTGATATTCTCCTATTTCCAGTTCTAATTGATCTTTACAACGATTATATAGAATTCGTGGCATGATTTTATATGTGATATCCAAGAGGGAAATTCCTCGATAGTTGTCAGGATTTGATTTTTCTCCTTTCTTGTGTAATGGATGTATTATAGCTGTAGTCCAATGGTTTGGCAGTTCTTCTTTGATCCAAATGTTCACTATGCATTGGTGTAATGAAATCTTTACTGGTTCTGCTGCATATTTCCACAATTCTGCAAATGTTTGATCTTCTTCACTCGCTTTGTAGTTTTTGAGCTCTCTCAGCGCTTTGTAGACTTCTTGGATTGTGGGTGGATTTATGTTTTCTGATGGTGTTTTAATAGTGGTGTCTGTATTTATTTGAAGCAGTTCTGGTGGATCTTCACAATTTAGCAACTTGTTAAATGTTTCTGCTAAAATTTCTGTATTTCTTTTATTACTATGAGCTAACTCGCCATTTTTGTCTTTTAACATTAATGTTGGAGGTTCATATCTTTGTAGTTGTTTGCTAAAAATGTTGTAGGAATCTCTTGAGTTTGTTTTCGCGCTATTTGTTTCGATCATCAGAAGTATATCCTTTTGGTATAGCCGTTTAACCCCTCGTATTACTTTTTGAGTTATCTTCCTTTGTTTTATGAGATCCATGTGTGATTCATCTGTTTTTTGACTCTGATACCGTAACCAGGCTTGATGTCTATCTTCCACTGTATTATCACACTCATCATTCCACCATTGGTGTTTCTTCCTTGGATTTATTGGGGCTACTTGTTCAGCTATTTGTTTCAATTCGGGAACTATTTCCTCTAGATCATCTGTTATTTTAATATATCTAGTTCGTTCTTTGTATCCCTTGTTATTTATTAGTTTATGAGGGTCGTATGTTCTCTTCTTTTTTAGGTGAGTTTTTTTTTCTTTGTCAACGGGGTGGATTTAATTTTAATCTTTATCATGTAATGATCCGATCCAGTATCTGTTCCTCTCAGAACTTTCACATTGTAGATCTCCCTGTGATAGTTCTTATCCTTACAAACATGATCTAGTTGCCATTCGCCTTTTTTCCAATGTGGATGTTTCCAAGTTTTGAGTTTATTTGGTCTTCTCTTGAAGTAAGTTGATTTGGAGATCATATCATGGTTCCTGCAAAATTCCACCAGTCTTATGCCATTCCTGTTTGTTCTTCTCTGTGCTGGCCATTTTCCTATTATGTCTCTATATCTTTTTTCCTTTCCTAACTGGGCATTAAAGTCTCCAATTAAAATTTTGGTGCGACTTTTATTTATGTTTGTTGCTGTCTGATCTAAAAGCTCCCAAACTCCCTCCACATCATCTTTGTGTTCTTTCTTATTATTTTTATCATTAGTTGGGGCATGGGCATTTAGAATGGTATATGTTCTATTTGCAGCTTAGAGTTAGTGTCGAGAGCCTAGGGGATAATGCTTTAAATTCTATGATGGATTCAATTATTTTGAGATTGATTACAAATCCTGTTCCGAATTGTGGAGATTGACTACAAATCCTGTTCCGAATTGTGGAGATTGACTACAAACCCTGTTCCGAATTGTGGGCATTGCTTCATTACTCTTTTTCCTCGTATTCCCTTGTAAATTCTATACCCTTGTGATTCTATTGGCTCCTGATCGGTGTTTCTCATTTCTTGAAGCCCGGTTATTAGAATTCCTTTGCGATCCATTTCGTCTCTCAAAATTTTGAGTTTTCCCGGCTGTATGATGGAATTTATATTGTGTGTTGCTATATAGTTTATCTGTCCTATCTTCAGTCTAAATTTGGGTTTTCTATCTGTCGGGGGGGGGGTATTTTTAGATGCTCCGACTCATCTAGGGTATCTTTCAGGTGACGGCCCACCGTATCCGAATGCAGTCTAGGTGGATTATTCCTTAAATGATTTCCTTCCATGTTTGACTTTCAAAGGTAGTCAACCTTGTATGGAGCAAGCTCCGAGTTACAACTGTGGTTGTTAACCGTAGAGGTTGTTGTGTGTTTGGTCCGCGAGAGCTATTTTATTTTGCTCAAGTCCGCCGGCAAGCCGGTGAGGACCCCCCTATCCGCCACCTGGGACGCGCCATGTCGGAGTATCATCTCTCCGCCTGCTACAACACCGTAGTGGGTTCGTGGATACAGTACTATATTACATATGTTTTCATTAATTATGCCTTCAAGTTATAATACTATGACCAGGATGGACTCAAATGTTCGCGCTGTATCGCTAAACTTAAGGACGCGTGATGCCATGTACACGAGAGACAGGGAACCATTATACTTACACCGGTGCTAACATAAACTAAGAAATAAATATTTCAATATTTTTTGTTCCTGTGTAGCTTTACACCACTATTTATTTTAAGACTTGTTCATTTTGTAGAAAATGAAGGATATAACATTTATCTAGCAGACGCTAATTAAATACCACTATAATCCACTCGTATGGGTGATGATACAAGGTTTGACAAGAATTGAACATCTCAGATGCTATAAACCACAAGTTATCTCCCATGAGGCCTTTTCGTCCATCGAGTATTGTTGAGAACAGCCATATTACAGTGGAACGTGGCTAATTCGAACTTCCATAATTCGAAATCGTCTTTAATTCGAATTTTTCTCTTGGTCCTTAGCATTTCATATACAATCAATGCTAAAAAATCGTGGTTAATTCGAATTATATTTTGGATAATTCGAAGTTTTTAGTGTAAAAAGCCGATCGGAAGCCAATTAGTTGGGACAATTCCCGAAAAAATAAGTGTTCCGAGTGCAGCCCTAAGCAAAAAAAACACATCACAGAACTTACGCGGTTTGTTTAAAGTAGAAATGACGTAAGTAGTTCTGTTTTCCGTTCCTTAAATTTGTTAGATTCTTTTGTGATGGCTGAGAGACTTAATTGTAGGAAACGGGTAAAAATCTCAAACTATTTTGAAAAACAGTAGATTTCTCTAAGACTTCCGTATATACCCGAATGTAAGACGAGGTTTTTTCCCACTTTTTGTGTTATAAAAATTTGGGGTCGTCTTATATTCAGGGTATTAAATTATTATTTTTTTTTTAATTTGTTATTATTATTTGCTAAGTAGTATGTGGTGTTGGCATCTTTTAACTCGCAACAAATCAATGTGTTAATGAATATTAAAATATGGTTTGTTATGTTTAATTACCATGCAAATACGAATAGCATACATTTTGAGGTTAGGATTTACGCATACACGTCATTTTAAGCGGATAAATTATATGTTCGAAAGCATATGGAAATATGTTTTAAAACAATCTTTACAAGAACAACCAGTCAGTTTTACGAACAGTAATTGAGTGATCAATGTATCTTAATTTAATAACGTCTCCCATTCTTGAACAAAGTAATTATAGAGTATGTCTTGGAAAAGCGGGCAGAGGGATTTCCAATAACACGAGACGTTATAAAAATGAAAGCACGACCTTAAGGGCATATATTGTGCAAGTTATGAGTTAGCGAGTATTTTTTTGAAAAAATCTGTAAGAGGCAGTTGATAACTAGGCCTCGTCTTACATTCAGGTATATACGGTAACTAGATTGCTGGATTACTACTGTCGTTAAATAGGTGCATAGTACATTTTGGTTTTATTTTTCATTTGTAACTTTTGAGGTTATTCACGATACAGTCATTATAAAGTACCGTTGTCTGTTAATCTGCTTTGTTGAACTTAAATCATTATGTAAACGTAATACAATATATTTTCTCTACCCTTTTCAAAGAACTTAATTCGAATTTTTGGATAATTCGAATTATTTTACTGGTCCCTTGAGGTTGGAATTATCCCAGTTCCACTGTAATACTTGCCACACATGGAGGACGTTAAGTACAGGTTAATTCACTTGTTTTGTAGATGTGGCTGAAGCATCAGTCGCAGAACAGACATGCAGCACAGAACTTTGCCGAGGAGAACTTCCTGTCGTGGCGCACCCTGGTGACCCTGGCCGACATCAAACATCAGTTCCTGGAGCTGTTGGCTAGCATTGGTTTTGTGCCCACCTCCAAAAGCTATCGCCGATCAGGGGTGGACAAGGTTCTCATGTTTACTGGCAATGAGGTGAGTGTGTGTGTCAGTAGTTGTTTCCTTATTGATTTACAAGTTATTTGTGTCCAACTGGTGAATACAATTACATTTATTGGTAAGTGTACAGGTTTCGGACCTGTTTACAGCACTTTAGGTACGAGCTTCTCCTTGAAGTTGCAAATATAATACCGTATTTGCAACGCAGTGAAACAACACGCGGGGTGTGCTCCACATGATAATTAAGTAAATGTTAGGTTAGAACACGTCGAGATCTGGTATTGTTAGCCACAATAACCTGATAACAGAAAACAAAATAAGGAGGCTGTCGGTTTAACTCGGGCATTTTTGGGTTATACGGGTATGGGTTATGAAAAGCTTCTTGAGGACAGGCTTCGCAAATGTGTTGGACGGTAGTTAGGATGACGCTCACGAGAGTAGCTTGGAGATTGGCTGCAATGTCACTGCCAGTTGTCTTGTTTCAATAATGCAAGATTTAGTTTTTTTTTTTTTTTGTTTTTTTGTTTTTTTTTTTAATGAAATACGGTCTTTTGCACCCAAATCCCCCCCCATATATCATGCACCGATTGCCATTTAGCATGATTTCTGGCTCGTTGTCATCCTTCTGTACTTTCAACACCACTGTTATAGTTTTGTTGATTTTTTTTTTTTTTTTTTTTTTTTTTTTTTTTTTTTTTTGTTATGTGGCCTCCTGAGAGGCCGAGTGCAGTCTTTATATTCGAGGCCCGTGGGCGACCTGCGCATCGGGATGAGAGATGGAATGGATGAAGCTGAATGAAACTGAGCAAGGATGTGGAAGGAAGCGGCCGTGGCCTATCAGAAGGTACCGTCCCAGCATTTGCCTGGTGTTGAAAATGGGGAAACCACGGAAAACCATTTCAAGGACAGCCGACGGTGGGGCTCGAACCCACGCGTCTACCGAGTCTGCAGAGAGCTTGGACCCATGGCCACTACTGTCGGTAGTTTTGTTGATGTTTAAGCCATATCTTTCAAACTCCTGGCTCCACCTTTGCAGTCTTTCTTCCACATCATTACATTATATTATTCCCCTATTTATTGGCTACAGGTATCTTTAGTCTCCATTCAAATCTACAGTATGGCTGTAAGCCATCTAGATGTCAGCTCGGTACCATTCAGCTGGTCTCTCTCACAGACACGTATGACTTGCTCGCTTTCCTCGGATAGCATCCTTCAGGGCCCCAAACAAATGAAAGTCAGAACGAGCAAGATCGGGACTGTAGGGGGGATGAGGCAGGATAGTCCAGCCAAGATTTGTGATCTCTTGACAGGTGCGCAGGCTAGTGTGTGGTCTCTCGTTATGTTGAAGAAGAATTTCGTTCACTATTTTATGGGGACGAACACGAGTAAATATTCTCTTCAACTTTTTCAGAGTATTGATGTAAACCTCCGAGTTTCTTGTTTCACCAGCTGGCAATGTGTCCTTCAGAATCCCAAAACACTGTGGCCATAATCTTGCGGGCTGAGGGTACTGATTTTAACTTTTTCTTCCTAGCGGAAGTTATGTGTTGTCACTCCATGGATTGTCGTTTGGTCTCAGGTTCAAAATGGTTAATCCATGTGACAATCTTGTCAGCACGAGATGTCCAAGCAACTCTGCACAAATAGTCCGTATTGTCATCAGTTAGGCACTTACGGATCCATTCGGAACAAATTGGATAATTGTGTTGGCTTTACCTTCAGAGATGCCTGTGAGCAGCAAGTTGTTTGGTTATTACTCGCCTGTTGTCCCTAATAAGCCTGTCGGCGCAAGTTGCCTGATTGTCAAACCGTCCAGATCATAGCTAACAGAGCATATGAAACTTTAAAACAAGCTTGACCAAAGAGCTCCATGAAGTGTTTGCAATATACACTCTTTGTGGCTAGTAGTCATCATCATCATACTTTCTTCGCTCCAGCAAGTCGGGTGCAGGCGTAAATGAGCAGTCTCCAATTTGCCCTGTCCATCCATACCTGTTGCTGTTGTATTTGATGCCAGTTCTTATCTCTAGCTTCAAGGTCCTTATAAATTTGCTTCTCCCACACATGGCGAGGTCTTCCTCTTGGTCTCTGGCCAAAGTACACTCGAGGTATCCTGTGGGGAGCCGACCATACCGTCTCCAGTGTCTCCAGCAGGCTCCTTTCCAATCCCAGTTGTCGGATATCCTCATTCCTTATTTTATCCATTTTCGTCTTTTGAAGGCAAGAACAGAGGAACTGGAGATGACTGTTTGTTGGTCCAGTGAGGGTTGCTGCTTCCAGTCCATACGTTAGTATATCTTGAACAAACTAATCTTGGAAGCTTGTGGAAATGTTTCGTCCCAAAGTAGCTGATAGAAATTGGAAGCTTTCTGTATTCTGTTGTTAATCTCTTGATGTATGGTATTAGCTAGTCGTGAATTCCATAATTCTTGTTCTAACTTGATTTGAAGTTCTGCCCAGTTTTCAGGTCTAATAACCAGGCTTCATTGCAAAAGCACAAAGCATCACTTGCACTGAGAAGGTGTGCATTGCATCCGAGTAAATATGGTACTGTACATAAGTCTATACGATCAATCGATGTGCAGGAATTATAGGCAGATGCACACAGAGGGAGGAAGAAAAGGAAAAACATACAATTACTACAGGTTACGAGGATACATTTTTGAGAACATCTCCCCAGAAGACTAGAAGAGATAAAATTTGAAACTTGAAAATTAGGCAAGAACTAAATATAACGGAACCATTAGTACAGCGAATACGGAGGTCGAGATTAAGATGGTTTGGTCAGGTGCAAAGGATGGAAATGGACAGAGCTGCGAAGAGGGATATGGTGAGGAACCTCAACGGTACGCAGCTTCGCTGGCATGCCGAACTTTTATGCCCAAGATCGTGAATTCAAACCCGGCCGAAGTTGTCGGAATTTTTAAGAGCGTTAGAAATCCCTCAGTATGCCTTCCTTCGGAGGGGAAGTAAAGCTGGCGGTCCCATGTCATACATATATGGCATAGAAAAGAACTTTCCACTAATTACACCTGTGTGAAGCTAAGTTAAATAAGTTAAGAATGTAAACAACGCCCTTAGGTTTCTACGTTCGTTGCCAAGAGCCGACTGCGGTGGCGTCTAGTAGCTAAGTTCTGAACTAGTAGTCGTTGACTGCGGCGTTTAGCAGCAAAAGTAGGAACTACTTGAAACATTCAAAGTCTGCAGTCCTTACTTGAATTAAAGAACAGATAACACACACTAATACAGTCATCACAATTAACACCGGTTATCAGACAGATTCTACACACACCCAAAGTACACGGGGCTACATGACCGAGTTGTCGCAGCCCCTAAACTGAGGAACCACCTAACCAATCTTGGTGGTATTACATCGGTTGGAAGGCCGAAAAAGAGATGGATGGACCAAATCAGTAAAGACATCTGACATTGGTCTGGATGTGGCAGAAGTAATGGAGCAGGAGAATTGGAAGAGGCTAGTTAACAACACCCGGATAACTGGAGTTGGACACGGATGATGATGATGATCAGGATAAAAGGGTGGGCATTCGTAGTGGTGTATTCCACAGCTGGGAATTACCACTATCTGGTGGAATATTGCTCGTTGTGTGTGTTTCTACCATTGCTCTGCTGGTTGCCTGTCCTGGAGGTTCATCTGGACACGTACAGTAGTTACCATGGCAACAAGTGCAATACAAGTACCATAACATTATTCTGTCCTACAGTTGAACACTAACGGTGAGAACCAGAATCTTCTGCGAGCCATCCTGTGTGCCGCTCTGTACCCCAACGTGGTGAAGGTCCTGACCCCTGAGAAGTCCTACACGGCCAGCATCGTGGGCGCCATTCCCAAGCAGCACAAGGTGGGAGAACTCAAGTTCAAGACACGGGACGATGGCTACGTGAGTAACAAAAACCTGTATTGTCTTGCAATCTTTCTTTATGTAAGGATACATTTGATAGGACACCTCCATACCAAACGTGACAGTAAATATCTGCTAGCGTGTTATAAAGTCAATAATGCTCCTTCACGAGAAGATTTTCAGGAGGTGTTGTAATCTCAGTTCCCACAAAACACCAAGTTTTGACAGTAAAGGTATACATATAAGCTGTCAGAAGAAAGCTTTTAAGAATAGATTGTTATCAAATATTTGAATAGTTTTGTACCGTATTTCCTCGCATAATCGTCGCACTTTTTATGCCAAAAATTTGTGGGGAAAAGCAGGGTGCGACGATTATGCGAAGAATATTTAAGTTCAGAGAATATACTGTATCATTATTTGCTGCACTGGTCAGTCATTCGCGTAGAGTGAGTCTGGCGTGAGTCATAGCCTGCAGTCAGAGACAGGCTTCTTTCTTCTAACAAGGTCACGACAGGTTAACGCTCGTGGAATGTGCTGACGAAGCTGGCCATTCGCGTCGTGGTTCATAGCCCGCAGGCATAAAGACGAGATTACTTTCTCCTGTCAAGATCACGCCAGATTAGGCTTATAAACTCGCGGAATGTGCGCTGGCCGTTCGCGTCACAGTTCATAGCCCGCACGCATAAAGACGAATTACTTTCTGCTGTCAAGATCACGCCAGATTAGGCCTATAAGTTCGCGGAATGTGCGCTGGCCGTTCGAGTCGCGGTTCATAGCCGGTAGGCATCAAGACGATACGGTATTACTTTCTCCTGACAGGATCACGCCAGATTAGGCCTAAAAGCTCGCGGAATGTGCGCTGGTCGTTCGCGTCACAGTTCATAGCCCGCAGGCATAAAGACGAGAGTACTTTCTGCTGACAAGATCACGCCAGATTAGGCCTATAAGCTCGCGGAATGTGCGCTGACCATTCGCGTCGCGGTTCATAGCCCGCAGGCATAAATACGATATTACTTTCTCCTGACAAGATCACGCCAGATTAGGCCTATACGCTCGCGGAATGTGCGCTGGCCGCTCGCGTCACAGTTTATAGCCGGCAGGCACAAAGACTAGATTACTTTTTGATGACAAGATCACGCCAGATTAGGTCTATAAGTTCGCGGAATGTGCGTTGGCCGTTCGCGTCATAGTTCATAGCCCGCAGGCATAAAGACGAAATTACTCTCTGCCGACAAGATCACGCCAGATTAGGTCTATAAGCTCGCGGAATGTGCGCTGGCCGTTCGCGTCGCGGTTCATAGCCGGCAGGCATAAGGACAAGATTACTTTCTCCTGACAAGATCACGCCAGATTATACGCTCGCGGAATGTGCTAAGTGATGAAGCTTGCCGCTCGCGTCACAGTTCATTGCCCGCAAGCATAAAGACGAAATATTTTTCGTCTGACAAAGTCGCGGCAGCATGTGCAACTGACTGGCGCACAAATACGAACATGCTATGCGACGATTATGCGATGAAATTTTATAAACCTATTTTAGTGTTTGAAAAGTGGGGTGCGACGATTACGTGGTGGCGACGATTATGCGAGGAAATACGGTATTTTAGATGTAGTTAATCACCTGATTCACCCAAAGAATGCTGAGACTTTCATTTTAGGAAATTTCTTTGCTGACAAATGACAAAATAAAAAGTTCAAAACAATGTATAAGAAAAACAAAATACAGTAGAACCCCTATTTAACGTTTTCTAGGGACCGGTATTTTTTAACCTTAAATGGGGGTTTACCTTAAATCGAGGTTTCGATAGGTTTCATCACTAACTGCAGCACTCTCTCCACATACAGTGCACTCTCGTTAATTCGCGGTACTTAATGCGCTAACTTCTGCGAATTATCGAAAACCGCGAATTATCCACAGTTATTATTGTTAAGCCCGTGGGGGTTTGCCTGTTCCTCTATCGGGCGCGTCCCAGGTGGCGGATAGGGGGGCTCGCCGGACTTGTCCGGAGGGTTTGAGGGAAATAAAATACCTCTCGCGGACCAAAAACAGGCCCCTCGCCAGTGTTATGGTGAAGCTACGTTAGGCCTAGCAAGCCAGTAGTGGATATGAAACTGCTTTTAAAACGGGAACGGGCCTCGGAAAGGACAGATCTAAAGGAAGCAGACCTGGCTATGGAAATGGACTACGAATCGGAACTTTGAATATAACTTCATTGACGGGAAGAGTGGAGGAGGTTGTGGATATGATGGAGAGGAGAAAACTGGATGTACTCGGACTGGCAGAGACCAGATGGAGAGGGGAAGGAAGAAAAGAACTGAGAAACGGCTTGCAGCTATACTGGATAGGAAATGAGGAGGGGAAGAGAAATGGAGTGGGAATGGTGGTGAGAGAAGGGCTGAGGGAGGAAGTAAAGAGGGTAAGTGATAGAATAATTAGAGCCAGAATCACTGTGAAAGGTAGAAACCTGGACATTCTGCAAGTCTATGCACCACAGGTGGGATGCACAGAGGGCGAGAAGGACGAGTTTGAAGAGGAGTTGCAGAAGCAGTTAGTGGGGAGAGACCTGATAGTCATGGGAGACCTAAATGCCCATGTCGGAACTGATAGAAGAGGTTTTGAGGAAGTGATTGGTGGTGAAGGATGGGGAAACAGGAATAAGGAAGGAGAGAGATTGTTGGAACTGTGCAAGATAAATGGGCTAATGGTTGGAAACACATGGTACAAGAAGAGAGAGAGCCATAAAATTACTTGGTACAGCAGGGATTTGACTAGGAAATCAGTGGTAGACTATATTCTATGCGGGAAGGAGACAAAGAAGAGTATCACGGATATAAGGGTAATACCTTCAGAAGCCCTGGACAGTTACCACCGTCTGCTGGTCGCCAAGGTGAGAGGACTGAAGGAAAAGAAGTGAACTGAGAACCAAGAAAGAAGAATAAGGACATGGAAGCTGAAGGAGGATGGAAATAAGGAGAAGTTCCAGATATTAGTGAGGAACAAATTACCGAAGGATGATCCGAAAACAGGTGAAGAAGAATGGAATAGGTTCAAGGACGTGTTGGTAGAAGCTGCGGAAGTCGTGTGTGGCAGAACTAGTGGAAAGAAAAGGTGGAAGGAAACACCATGGTGGAACCCCAGAACTAAGGAAGCAGTGAAAAAGAAAAATGAAGCATTCAGGAAATGGTTCCAACAGAGGACAGACAGAACAAGAGAAGAATACCAAGAGCGGAAGAAAGAAGCAAGAGAAGTAGTGAAGGAAGAGAAAAAGAAATGGCTGGAGAAATGGACAGAAATGATGGAGGAGGACTGTGATGGCAGTAAGAAAGTGTTGTATGGAATGATAAAGGCAAAGAGAAGATATACAGGGGAAAATGTCAGAATGGTGGACAGGAATGGAAAGGAGGTCGAAAATATGGAAGAAGTAAAGGTTATCTGGAGAGAATACTTCAAGGAACTCCTAAATCCAACTAAAACCAGCGTAGTGGACATTGTGGAGGAAGAAACAGACAGTGACCAAGACATTTCAGAGAAGGAATTGACATGGAAAGAAGTGGAGGAAGCATTAAAGAAGATGAAAGGGGGAAAGGCACCGGGAATAGACGAAGTGAGTGTGGAGATGGTGAGAGCAGCAGGGGTGATAGGAACACAGTGGCTCTTTCGAGTAATGAAAGTGATATGGAGGGAGAAGAAAATACCAGAGGACTGGAAAAGAGGGATAATAATACCCATATTTAAAAAGGGAAGTAGGAAGGAATGCAAGAACTACAGGGGAATTACAGTACACTCGTGTGCCACTGCGCCAAAATATTTGAGAAGGTACTGGAGAAAAGAATTCGGACAGAAGTTGAAGATGGGCTGAGGGAAGAACAGTATGGATTTAGGCCAGGAAGGTCAACAGTTGACCTCATCTTTGCAGTAAGACAGCTACAAGAACACCATTATGAATATGGGAAAGATCTTGGATATTGAGAAAGCATATGATAGTATTAATAGAAACAAGGTATGGGAAGCAATGAGAGCAAAAGCAGTGAACAAGGAGACAGTGGCAAGAGTGAAAGCAATGTACGAGGGAAGCAAAAGCTGTGTAAAGGTGGGAAGAGAGAGAACGGAATGGTGTCAACTGGAGAGTGATCTGAAACAGGGAAGTGCCCTCTCACCCCTGTTATTTATAGTGGTGATGGATGAAATCATACGAAAAGTGGTAAATAGCATTGGGGAAAGGAAAATGAAGGCAATGTTGTTTGCTGATGACCTTCTGGTATGGGGAGAGGATGAGGAAGAAGTACAAGAGCAATTAGATGAGTGGGAGAAGGTAGTGTTATCATATGGGATGAAGTTCTCAGCACAAAAGAGTGAAGTGGTCATCACAACGAGGAAGAAGAACAGACTGGATATGGGCATAACACTTGGAGGACAGCAGTTGCAGAAAGTAGAATGCTTCAAGTACTTGGGAAGCATAATTGAAGAAAAGGGAGGCAATAGGATGGAAATAAATGAGAGGGGAAGGTGCGCAGATGGATTTTTCAAGAGTGTTAGGGGGATGATATGGAATAAAGATGTACCACAAAAATGTAAAGGAATCATCTACAAGACCTACTTTGTGCCAATTTTGACATATGGTTCAGAAACATGGGTGATGAAGGAAAGGGACAAGAATAAAATACGAGCAGTGGAGATGAAGTTCCAGAGGAGTAGGGTAGGAGTGACAAGAATGGACAGAGTAAGGAATGAGAGAGTCAGGGAGATGGTAAGAGAGGAACCATTGCAAAATAGAATAGAGCGATCTAGGCTACAATGGTATGGACATGTGAGGAGGATGGAAGAGGAGAGGATACCGAAGAAGATGTTTGGAATGGAAATGACGGGAAGGAGGCCAAGGGGAAGACCAAGGGACAGATGGACAAAAGGAGTTAAGAAGAGTGTGGAGGAAAGAGGAGTGTGCTGGGACACAGTAAAAGACGAGAGATGGTGGATGGACAGGAAACGATGGAGAGGCTTATGTTCCAAGCAGACCCGACCAGCGGTTGGAAACTGCTCAAGATGATGATGATGATGATGATTATTGTTAAGCCTAGAAAAACAAAACTATTGGTTAAAATATAGAAATAGGCTTGAACATGGAAAATAGTAATTATAATACTTGATTGTAGTATCTTATAAGACATGCTAGGTTAGAGGTAGGGCTATGTGGATTATGCCTACATTAATATTTAACAACAAAAAAAGTCAGTGCACTCTCGATAATTCGCGGTAATTAATGCACGAACTTCCGTGAATAAAATCGCGAATTATCCGCAGTTATTTTTGTTAAACCTAGAAAATAAACTGTTTCTTAGATCGTTTATTCTACCTTTCGATTGCACATTTCAGAAGAAAACATTATATGAGAACTAAAATTCATCTCGTTTTTCTATTAAGAGATAAGTGTGACTAGAGGCACTAGCTTGACTGTGTGAAATTTTAGGGATTTCCGTAGCATCACTCCCGCACTCCATATCAACTGGATTTCCGTTTTCCTAACCAACAGTCAAATTCCGTGCTATTTCTTCTTTGGTTTCATGTCTTAAATCATAATCGACTTTATCGACGTCTAACTTGCCCTTGCTTATGTACGAGCGTAGTAGCAGTGTTTTACTCCCATGTCTTGTTGACTGCATGAAGAGCATCAAACAAACACGCTCTCGGTGTCGCGCAAGTTTGCACCATTCGGCAATAATCGCTGTTTACAATACGCTGTCCACACATCCATCCACCATCCTTCACAACACACAGATCAGCTATTGGCAAAGGTAGGGTAGGTTCCGAGTGTGAAGTGCATTCCTCTTGTATTGTTTGGGCTTTGAAGATAAGGAAATCTGTGCTATACCACTCGCGCCAACATGCTCGTATGTTTCGAAGATTGCGCAAGTAGGCCTACTCTTACATCGCAGAGAAACGCAGTTCAGTCTTCTCGAATCTCAATGATTTCGTCTTTACGTATTGCGTCGCTTCAGACGTATACTTACACTAGCAGAAGTACCCATTCTTCGAACGGTCTTCGGTATTAATAACCAGATGTTATCAATTAAGCTACTGTTGCAATGTTTAGGGGCTTGGAACCTGTTTGTTGGCAAAGAAAAAATATTAGTTAAAATGTGCTCTCAAACTAAATTTACCTAACGTGTTCTTCCTGGCGTGAAAATAAAATTGAAAACTTCGTAGAAGAATCGCAATACACGTCACATACGAACTGACCCTAACCGTTGTGTCAAGTGCCCAACTACAGGAAGACCCCTTTTATAAATTACTAGCTGTTACCCGCGGCTTCGCCCGCAATAACATTTGGAATCCTGTTATAACATTAGTTAAATAGAGAGATAAGCAAGAGTTTAGTGCTTTTCAGTCGGTCAACACGAATGTACCCAAAAGAGATGGGTTATGCCCTAATCCTGAAATAAATTACATGAGATTAATAAAACACTAGGATGACCAGTTTCGATCGTCAAGCGATCATCATCAGATCCATTACACTTAGGCTACAAAATCTATGTTTGAAATACAGGTGAAAATATTTACAATATGTACAATTATTTAGTTGCAGTATTGGTACTGCAACTGTCAGTGTATGCTAAATGCAGTATATATGTTAGGTGAAATGCTAAATGGTGATAGCTATCCGGAGATTGTACTTAAGAGAGATTATATGGTTGTAAACTATGGTTAAACTATAAAAAATTTGGCTAACTACTTATCTGATTGTCTTCCGTATTACAGCTACTCGCAGTTTTCGTGCTCACTGGAACTCGCTGTGCGGTCGACTGCGGTGGTTATCTTAACGACTGGTTTTTCCCCTGCCTCCTCCCCCCTGTCCCTTCGTGCTGTGGGGAGTGATAGCGATGTGTTTATGTGAGGTGTTGCCAACCTAGATAAGATGTATGTTATTGAATGAGGTGGGTCCACAACTATTAAAGACCGTGGATTGGCCCTCGCCACGCGTGGAGCATAACCCATTCGAACTAAGCGTTGACGGTCTTATGAGGATGTCCCGGCACCTTTAATACTGCCGCAAATATGGGCCTTGGTTTATTGCAGAAGCAAAGTACATCGTACACCTGATCCAGATAACATTTACCTATTAAAAACCCCCTAATTTCCCCCCTTTTTTATCTAGCTTGGCTGTGTCGCTAAATTGTGTTTTGTTTCCGACAGGGTGTGTTTTTTAGTAGCGTGAAGAGGGGTGAGCTCTCCATGAACGTGTGTTCATTTAGATTGTTGGGATTGTTTCGTTTGGCTAGGTGTATCTCGATTGCTTCCTTTATGTCAAGAGCTCTGCCTTTCGATTCTTGATGGATTATTTTAAGGTCCGACTCGATGTTGGTAAAGCTGTGCCCTGCGTCACACATATGTTCGCACACGGCTGAATGTGTTCCGTATCTTATCGCATTCCTATGTTCATTATAACGTGTGTCTACTCGCCTTCCACTCTGCCCGATGTAATTAGCTTGACAATCGGTGTCTTGGCACGTTATAGAATATACCCCTGACCTTGAATACGGGTCACGTTTATTTAGATTACTATTTAGGAGGTGCCTAGCGGTTGTGTTTTTCGTCGTGAAAGCTATCTTTATGCCTTGTTTTTTGAATAGGTTAGTGATTTTATATGTATTCGCATTCACATAGTTGAAACGCGCAAATTTTTTCTCATTACTGTCCGGTTTGGGAATCGTTTTATCTTTATTTTTATGTTTGGCTATAATTTGATTTATTTTGCTTGGCGAGAAGTTGTTTTCCTTTGCTATTTGCATAATAGTTCTTATTTCCTTATTATAGTTGTCTTTTGACATGGGTATGTTTAAAGCTCTGTTCACCATTGAATTGAAACCCGCTCGTTTGTGCGTACTGGGGTGATTAGACTGATTGTCGATTGCATGCGAGGTTTGTGTTGCTTTCCGGAATATGGAATATGAAAGGTCGTTGTCTTTACGTTCAATAGTTATATCGAGATAATTTATTTTCCGGTCTATTTCGGATTCCTTAGTGAATTTGATAGAGTGGTGAAGGCTATTAATGGATTGGAGAATTGTTTCTTCGCTTGTTAGTTCAGTATCGTAGATGCAAATTACATCATCTACGTATCTTTTCCATATTACTATTCCCTTTGTTGAAGTCTTTTCTAAGAACGCATTTTCTAGTGCATTGATGAAGATGTCAGCGATTAACCCACTTAGTGGCGATCCCATTGCTAGGCCTTCTCTCTGTGTGTATATTTTATTGTCGAATTGAAACACGTTTTGGGTGAGAACGACCCTCAGTAATCTCACAATCTCATCAGTTTCTTTTACCGAATTGTTGGATTTTAAGTTGTTTTCGATAGTGTTGATTGCTTCAATAATCGGAATATTGGTGTACATGTTAGTTACGTCGAAGGATACTAGCCTGAAGCTAGGTTTCATTTGTAGGGTGTTCAATGCTGTTACTAGTTCTGTTGTGTTCTTTACAGAGTTGTTTTTGTCGTTGGAAAGACGGCATTTTAAGATTTTTAGTAACTCTTTGCTGATTTTCTAATTAGCGGCATTCCTACAATTGACTTGGTCTCATTGGGCATTCCTTTTTGTGTATTTTTGGTTGTCCACTCAATGACGGTATTTTCGGGTTCATGAGATAGCCAGTCACAAGCTCCCAGCAGAAGACAGGAAATTAACCAAAAATCTCGCCACCAACGAAGCCAAAAAAATTCTCAAACGAGAGGGCGATAGCAATAACATTCAAAACAACAAACAGCTCAAAGAAATAAAGTCGTTGAAACAAAAAATAAAAGAACATGACTTAATCATCACAAAAGCAGATAAGGGAAACACTACAGTAATTTTGAACAAAACAGAATACATTGAAAAAACAGTCGAATTCCTAAACAACAACGAAATCAAGGAATTAACAAAAGACCCCACCAACAAATTCCAAAAACAAATAAAAAGTGCGCTAAAAGAAACAGAATACATACTGACCAAAGCCGAAAAATCAAAACTAATAAACATGAACCCGAAAATACCGTCATTGAGGGGACAACCAAAAATACACAAAAAGGAATGCCCAATGAGACCAATAGTCAATTGTAGGAATGCCCCTAATTAGAAAATCAGCAAAGAGTTACTAAAAATCTTAAAATGCCGTCTTTCCAACGACAAAAACAACTCTGTAAAGAACACAACAGAACTAGTAACAGCATTGAACACCTTACAAATGAAACCTAGCTTCAGGCTAGTATCCTTCGACGTAACTAACATGTACACCAATATTCCGATTATTGAAGCAATCAACACTATCGAAAACAACTTAAAATCCAACAATTCGGTAAAAGAAATTGAAGAGATTGTGAGATTACTGAGGGTCGTTCTCACCCAAAACGTGTTTCAATTCGACAATAAAATATACACACAGAGAGAAGGCCTAGCAATGGGATCGCCACTAAGTGGGTTAATCGCTGACATCTTCATCAATGCACTAGAAAATGCGTTCTTAGAAAAGACTTCAACAAAGGGAATAGTAATATGGAAAAGATACGTAGATGATGTAATTTGCATCTACGATACTGAACTAACAAGCGAAGAAACAATTCTCCAATCCATTAATAGCCTTCACCACTCTATCAAATTCACTAAGGAATCCGAAATAGACCGGAAAATAAATTATCTCGATATAACTATTGAACGTAAAGACAACGACCTTTCATATTCCATATTCCGGAAAGCAACACAAACCTCGCATGCAATCGACAATCAGTCTAATCACCCCAGTACGCACAAACGAGCGGGTTTCAATTCAATGGTGCACAGAGCTTTAAACATACCCATGTCCCATGTCAAAAGACAACTATAATAAGGAAATAAGAACTATTATGCGAATAGCAAAGGAAAACAACTTCTCGCCAATAAAAATAAATCAAATTATAGCCAAACATAAAAATAAAGATAAAACGATTCCCAAACCGGACAGTAATGAGAAAAAATTTGCGCGTTTCAACTATGTGAATGCGAATACATATAAAATCACTAACCTATTCAAAAAACAAGGCATAAAGATAGCTTTCACGACGAAAAACACAACCGCTAGGCACCTCCTAAATAGTAATCTAAATAAACGTGACCCGTATTCAAGGTCAGGGGTATATTCTATAACGTGCCAAGACACCGATTGTCAAGCTAATTACATCGGGCAGAGTGGAAGGCGAGTAGACACACGTTATAATGAACATAGGAATGCGATAAGATACGGAACACATTCAGCCGTGTGCGAACATATGTGTGACGCAGGGCACAGCTTTACCAACATAGAGTCGGACCTTAAAATAATCCATCAAGAATCGAAAGGCAGAGCTCTTGACATAAAGGAAGCAATCGAGATACACCTAGCCAAACGAAACAATCCCAACAATCTAAATGAACACACGTTCATGGAGAGCTCACCCCTCTTCACGCTACTAAAAAACACACCCTGTCGGAAACAAAACACAATTTAGCGACACAGCCAAGCTAGATAAAAAAGGGGGGAAATTAGGGGGTTTTTAATAGGTAAATGTTATCTGGATCAGGTGTACGATGTACTTTGCTTCTGCAATAAACCAAGGCCCATATTCGCGGCAGTATTAAAGGTGCCGGAACGTCCTCATAAGACCATCAACGCTTAGTTCGAATGGGTTATGCTCCACGCGTGGCGAGGGCCAATCCACGGTCTTTAATAGTTGTGGACCCACCTCATTCAATAACATACATCTTATCTAGGTTGGCAACACCTCACATAAACACATCGCTATCACTCCCCACAGCGCGAAGGGACAGGGGGGAGGAGGCAGGGGAAAAACCAGTCGTTAAGATAACCACCGCAGTCGACCGCACAGCGAGTTCCAGTGAGCACGAAAACTGCGAGTAGCTGTAATACGGAAGACAATCAGATAAGTAGTTAGCCAAAATTTTTATAGTTTAACCATAGTTTACAACCATATAATCTCTCTAAAGTACAATCTCCGGATAGCTATCACCATTTAGCATTTCACCTAACATATATACTGCATTTAGCATACACTGACAGTTGCAGTACCAATACTGCAACTAAATAATTGTACATATTGTAAATATTTTCACCTGTATTTCAAACATAGATTTTGTAGCCTAAGTGTAATGGATCTGATGATGATCGCTTGACGATCGAAACTGGTCATCCTAGTGTTTTATTAATCTCATGTAATTTATTTCAGGATTAGGGCATAACCCATCTCTTTTGGGTACATTCGTGTTGACCGACTGAAAAGCACTAAACTCTTGTTTACTAAGGCAACACTGAAAATATGGCTTCAAACACCACAATGTAGATAGATAAGCATGGGTCCTAGTGGAAAATAATTCTATCACCTGAAACCAAAAATGCATGGGACGAAAAAAAAACATCAAAATATCATGTTGGTTTCGGAACCTAAATACGTGAAAAATATAATAAAAATATTTTAAAAAAACAATTTTTTGAAATTTCATTCGAATCAATTTTTATGTCATTCCTGGGACTTAGAAAATTCCGGCCAAAAAGTACAAAATCATTAATAACTCCCTACGTATTCGTCGTATGATGAAATAGCAAGAGACAAAAAAGATCTAATGTGTTATTGTCTACAACATAGGCCATGTATAAGTTTAAACTCAGTCATATTACGTTCCCCCCTCCCCTGGTGGTTTCTGAGATTTCGTGATGAATGAATCAGTCAGTCAGTGGTGTTTGAGCTTTATATACTGTAGTAGATAAGCATCGGTCCTAGTGGAAAATAATTCTATCACCTGAAACCAAAAATGCATGGGACGAAAAAAAAAAGAAAAAAAAATCATGTTGGTTTCGAACCCTAAAAGACGTGAAAAGTATAATAAAAGTATTTAAAAAAACTATTTTTTGAAATTTCATTCGAATCAATTTTTATGTCATTCCTGGGACTTGGAAAATTCTGGCCAAAAATACAAAATCATTAATAACTCCGTAAGGATTCGTCGTATGATGAAATAGCAAGAGACAAAAAAGATGTAATTTGTTATTGTCTACAACGTGGGCCATGTATAATTTTACACTCAGACATATTACGTCCCTCCCCCCATAATTTCACCCCTCCCCATGGGCCCCTTAAATTGGATTTATGAAAAAACGGTCAAACACCTATTTACTTATTTTTTATACTGATTTTTTCCCGCTGAGTTCCAAACTCCTGGCCTATGTCGTTTAAGGGATACACGCTCCGTTAGGAATCCTTCAACCCCCACTTTTCACCCCTTTCACCTCATAATATACACCACATCGAAAAACCCTCAGACACGTGTCTTCTTATTTTTTGTGCTGAGTTTATATGCCTAGTATCACATCCCCCAATGAAACCAATCGGGAGATATTGCTATTCAATGAAATGCAGGTCTACCCCCTTAACACCCCTTTAGAACCTGAATATCCAAAAATCCTTTCTTAGTGGGCGTTTGCGGCCCTTGAGGAAGCTGCATACCAAATTTCATTCCAATCCGTTGGGTGGTTTCTGAGATTTCGTGATGAATGAATCAGTGGTATTTGAGCTTTATATAGTAGATAAAGGCTTGTGGTGCATGAATATTCAGTGTTTTTAGCCTCCAATGGCCCTAATTCCTAAAATCAGCAAAAAACAGTCTACTATTTCTATTCAGGAATTTTTTAAAATAATGTTGATGTTTGGAGATATAATAGACCTTCTGTGCGACATATCGCACGTGTAAGTCGTGTGAAAAAATCTAGGGTACTCCTTTTGCAACCTTTCACAGAAATGTAATAAATGGAGTGGCATTACTTATTCCAGAAATAGATGGAAAGTTGGATGCCACCTCTTGAGATACTGTTGTCATGGTTAGTGGCTTGCATTCCTTCTTTAGTTCATTAAATGAAATTAGTTTTCTGGGAATATCTAAGAAACTGTTGGGTTTAGAGCCTTAAAATATAGTTTTCGGGGACCCTTTACGGCTCTTGAGGGGCCCCGAGTTTTGTTTCTGACCCCAAGGGTTTGAAAATGAGCTTTGTCTCTTCGTTGTACGCCATAATAATGATAATAATTAAAAGAATAATACTAATAATAATAATAACATAACAAAATAGGGATAGGGATATAATACACCTTCCGGACCATACCCGCACGTGTAAATCGCGTTAAAAAATTCTAGATTACCCCTTGACCCCTTAAGAGCATTATATGTATTGATGAATATTTCAGCTTAATTTGGATCCGTTATAACCTTATTGCCGTTTGCAAATCTTCACAGTAATGTAATAAATGGAATTGTATTGCGTCTTACAGAAATAGATGGACCTCTGAGATTCTGTTGCCATTGTTACCGGCATGCATTCCTTCATTAATTTATTAAGTGAAATTAGTCTTTTGGGAATATCTCAAAAACTGTAGGTTTTAGGGCCTTAAAATGTGGTTTTCGGGGTCCTTTTAGGGCCCCCGAGTTTCGTTTCTCACATTGAGGGGCTGAAAATGAGCTTTGTCTCACGCTTATTTCAGCATGTATTTTAAGGGAGTAGACCCCCTGTTATGAGAGGTACGGAGAAGAGTTACATCAATGATTAGTGTCGTGCCTCTGATGGATATCTGTATCAAATTTTACGTTAATCCACCCAGCCGTTCTCGAGTTATAAGGACACAAAAAATTGTCCACAGACAGACAGACAAAAATATATTTTTGCGTGCAACCGTCACAAAACAGTCTGAAACGGGCAAATATGTCAAATTTTCGTAGAAAAGCCGAAAAATCAGACAAACATTCATTTTTATACAATAGAGAAGGGATATAATAGACCTTCCGTACCACACCCGCACGTGTAAATCGCGTGAAAAAATTCTAGAGTACCCCTTGACCCCTTAAGCGCATTGTATGTATTAATGAATATTTCAGCTTAATTTGGATCCATTATAACCTTATAGCCGTTTGCAAACCTTCACAGTAATGTAATAAATGGAATTGCATTGCGTCTTACAGAAATAGATGGACCTCTGAGATTCAGTTGCCATGGTTTCCGCCATGCATTCCTTCATTAATTTATTAAGTGAAATTAGTTTTCTGGGAATATCTCAAAAACTGTTGGTTTTAGGGCCTTAAAATGTGGTTAGGGCCCCCGAGTTTCGTTTCTCACATTGAGGGGCTGAAAATGAGCTTTATTTCACCCTTCTACGCCTATTTCAGCATGTATTTTAAGGTGGTAGGGCCCTTTTTATGAGAGGTACGGAGAAGAGTTACATCAATGATTAGTGTGGTGCCTCTGATGGATATCTGTATCAAATTTTACGTTGATCCACCCAGCCGTTCTCAAGTTATAAGGACTCGTAGAAGTTGTCCACAGACACACAGACAGACAAAAAAATTATTTTTGCGCGCATCCGTCATAAAATAGCCTGAAACGCGCAAATATTGCAAATTTCCGTGGAAATTCAGAAAAAACAGACAAACTTTCATTTTTATATATATAGAGATGATCCTTGGCTTCAGAGCTCGGCCGTGTGCAAGCATGTAAAGCGACGCCGCTTCGGCCGCGCTCGGCTAAGTTCGAGCTCGCTTGGGCATGTAGCGAGGAATCGATATGGAAGATATCGATCGTATCGATCGCTACGCGTCTGCGCTCTAAATTCTGCCATGAATCATCCTTAACGAGCTTATGACGTCTTTTTCATAGGTTCTTAATGTTGCATAACCATAACACACGAACTGATGCAAACTTGCGTAAACTGACGCTATACTGTAGTGCCGCTACGAACGTACAAACTAGGACAGTCCTCGCGCAAGCATGCGATGCGGCGCCGGCGTGACTGTTAGCACACTTTAGGCCTACATTGTGTCTTCAGCCGCGGTCGGGTAAGATCGAGCTCGCTCGTACATGTAGTGAGGAATCGATATGGAAGATGATCGATCGTATCCAATATAAATGCTGGAGTTCCTTTTCTGCCTTGAATCATCCTTAAGGAGCTTATAACGTCATTTTCATAGGTTCTTAATGTCGCATAACCATAACGAATCGAAATAAATACTCGCGAATTTTAACATTTCCTAACGATAAATGCGGGTTTTGGCGTAACGCGAATTACGTTAAATCGAATATAAAATTACATTGCACTTATGGAATAATTTTCGGGACTTGAAATTTCTTCCGTTAAATGCGGGTTTACGCTAAATCGAGGTCACGTTAAATCGGCGTTATACTGTATACACTTGTGTGTTGACTATGTCGTTACTTGCGACTTGACGTTCAGTGCTACACCAGCCAAGTTCCGTTTGCGATGTTGTAGCTTGATTTGCCACGATATGGCTGCCTGTGATTGGCTGGCTAGAGTGATGACTGCTAGGTACTGTAGCTCTAGCGTAGCACTGAAGCGTCAAGTCGGCACCTCTATAGGTGGACACATTTTATTTTATCCTGATAATTAAGAAAAGGTCATTCTTTGATTACGTGTGTTGTCTCGGACCAGGAATTGAACCAAGGAAGTGCATGTGTGTTGTAGGTGTTCTTGCATCCCTCGTCGGTGAACTACTCGGTGACCCGCTTCACCAGCCCCTACCTGGTGTACCAGGAAAAGGTGAAGACCTCCCGCGTCTACATCCGGGACTGCTCCATGGTTCCCATCATGCCCCTCATGCTGTTCTCCGGCTGTGGCCTCACGGTGGAACTCAACAAGGGCGAATTCCTCTTGTCGCTGGCCGACGGCTGGATCAAGTTTCTCGTGGATAAACATGAGGTAGAGCTGAAGCGGGTACAATAAATTATTGAACGTTCTCCATTTCTCTCTCTCCTGGTACATTCCTTCAAGTTTGGCCCTTCCATCTCCTTCTGAGTGTTGCTCTTCCATCCACATCGACCTGTGGCTGTAGGACTTTATTCCTTATTTTGTCCCTCTGTATTTTTCAAATCTCTTCATAAACATGATATTTCGTGCATGTGTAAAGCGCCCAGTTCCTGAGATGTTGTTTTTCCTACCTTTGACCTTCTGATTCTATCAGCAGAAGTTGAAACTAGCACTGGTAGATTCCACGACCATTTGAATGATAAACAGTTGAGAGCTTCAGATGTTTAGTTCGACGGTACGTGCTCCTACTCCCAAGGAATTGCAACAAGCAGTCAACTGTTTTAACATGGCATATGATATTATTTTGGCCTCATCATCAATGTGCGAAAGGATAAGGTACTAGATCAAAGCTCCGTCTTGGATTCAACACTAGAACAAGTGGACCACTTTTCATACCTTAGAAGCATCTTGTCTTGTCAACAAGAGTCGAGTCTTCAGGAACAAGAATCTTTCCAAACTAATGGTAACTGCTGCTTCATGGCCGTGAAACTTGGACTCTCTATCGCCGTATTATAAGAAATGTGCATTCACCATGAACATGTAAAACGAATGGAGGAGAAGAGGATACCCAGGAGAGTACACGAGACGAAGTGGGAAGGAAAGAGACTGAGAGACAGGTGGCTGAAGGGGGTGGAAGAAAGTGTGAAGAAGAGAGGAGAAGACTGGACAAGGCTGAGAGATGGTGGGAAGACAGAAGACGTTGGAGAGGCTTGTGTTCCAAACAGTGGCTGGAAACTGTGCAAGATGATGATGATGATTCACCATGAATGATACCAAGACAGCTTTGTTCACTGCTGCCTTTTTAACAATTTGTCACCTGAATGTAAAAAGTAGGTAACTCAAAATTTCCATTTTTTAGATATCTATGTCATAGTAGAACTAGCTGAGGAAACGATGCCAGTGACCTGTACATAAGTTACTGGTAACGTTTCCGCAGCTAGTTCTTGCATTAACTTCGGAGAGATTTTTGTTGTACTATGTCATGTTATGAAAACCAGTTTCACAGTAATTTCGAAAGAGAATAATCCAGGAAATTTGATAATCAAAGGTAAAGCAGTTCAAAGAGTTCAGAAATACAGATATTTAGGAACCATAGTTAATGATACCAATGATTGCTCTCAAGGATAGGACAAGCCAGAAGTGCATTCAATCAAATGAGAAATTTGTTATGCAATCGAGACCTTAGTTTAAATTTAAAACTAAGGTGGCTAAAATGTAATGTGTTCTCGGTACACTCAAACAAGATATGAGGCGTTTGAGATGTGGATGGATAGAATCACAAATCGTGAGATATTGCGTAGGATGGGTAAAGATAAGGAGATAATTACTTGTGTCAAAATTAGGAAGATACAATACTTGGGTCATATAATCAGAGGAGAGAGGTATCGTCTTCTACAAGAAATTATTCCAGGGAAGGTGGAGGGCAGAAGGAGTCGAGGAAGAAGAAGGATCTCTTGGTTGGACAATTTAAAAAAATGGTTCCAGTGTAGTTCCAGTGAACTTTTCAGTGCTGCTAGATCCAAAAACCGGATTGCTGTGATGATCGCCAACCTTCTTAAAGGAGACGGCACTTGGAGAAGAAGATGACATACGAGGGTAATTCCAAAAGTAAGGTCCGATTCGCCGTAAATATTTGAAAGCGGTGCCAAGGGCAAAACACGCATGCGCGCCGACTGCTGGCATGCCTTGCGCGGCAAAAGCCGCCAGTAGCGTTGTTACTGTTGCTATGTGCTGTTGATAGTGTCAGTTCACAATGTTTAAGACAATTAATCAGCCCGTCGATTGTGAAGTAAGGGCAGTGATACGGTTTCTGTATGCAAGAAACATTTCTGTGGCAAATTACTGAAGTGTACGGTCCTAACATAATGAGTGACAGTAAAGTGCGCAAGTGGGTGCGAGCCTTTAATGAAGGACGGGAAAATGTGCACGATGAACCCCACTCTGGCAGACCATCAGTGATTTCAAACAAGTTGGTTCATGCGGTTGACGACAAAATTCGTGAAGATCGACGATTCACTATTTTAGGGACAACGATCAATAAAGCCGCCTACTGCGCTACCCTGACTAAACTTCGACGTGCAATCTAGAATAAGCGACGTGGTCTTTTGTTGTCTGGAGTGTTGTTGCATGACAATGCCAGACCCCATACTGTGAATGACAAGCAAGCTCTAATCAAGAAATTTGGATTGGAACAGATGGACCACCCACCGTACAGTCCCGACTTGGCGTCAAGTGATTTCCACGTGTTCCGCTACCTAAAGAAGTTTCTTGGAGGCAAGCGCTTCGAAACAGATGATGAAGTGAAAGAAGCTGTTAAAGACTGGTTAGCTTCGCAGGCGGCCGAGTTCTATGACTTAGGCATTCAAAAGCTTGTGGAACGATGTGACAAATGTGTAAATAAGTTTGGAAATTATGTAGGAAAATATAGAAAGGCATAAGGAATGTCAATAAAACAATATTTTTGGAAACAATTTTGATTTTGGATGATTTTTTTAACCGGACCTTAGTTTTGGATTGAGTTACCTTACATTCAGGTGATATTGTAACTTCAAGTCGGTCATTCCAATTACTGGAATATGTGAAAAATAACCTGGAACGAATAAGATTTACAGTAGAACCACGTTTTAACGTGCCTCCTTTTAACGAATTCCCGCTTTTAACGAAGATTTTCGTAAGTCCCAGCCAAATCGCCATAAGCACAGTGTTATTTAAACCCCCTTCTAACGAACCCCGATATAAGGAAAAGTCCGCTTCTAAGGAATATATTTCACATAAATTACGATCGCGCATCCCGTTGTAACAAAAATGTCAATAAGATACTTTTTTCGTAACTGGTTTTGAATGTAAATTAACTTCCGTCTAGACGTAATCTCAGTCCGAAGTTAACGCGCTAAACGAAATCGCTCCTTTAGCGATGTATGGAACCGTGATAAATTGGCGCGGCCGCTGGAAATCACTGTTACCGGCAAGCAGCAGTCACTATCACGCTAGACGCTGTTGGTTAGTTATGTCCATTGAACTGTAGGTAGTACTGGAATGACGGCTGTATGGGAACGAAGTGCGGTTTACCTTGAGACTAGCTATACGGCCTAGAGGCATGACTGACGTAGGCACTTCTGTCCCGCTGCTCCAATCGCTGCTTAGGAATCACAATGGACGCGAGGGGTGCGGACTGAAGAATATTACCAGCCTCATTCTCTGTTTTTATTCCTGTGTTGTTGGAAGTTGTGCTACGACTTACATTTGTGTCTGTGATAAGAGTTGAACTGCGAGTTATGGCGGACCATGTTCATTATGGCTGCAAAACGTAAGAAGCTGACTCTTCAAGAAAAGATCGACATCATGAGGGATGTTGAAAGGGATAGCCACAGACGTCCAGCTCATCCTTCAGATACATCTTTCCTGCAGAATATCTGCACCAGTCACCTGCAGCCTTTGGACCTTGGCATTATTCATTCTGTGAAAGTGAAGTACAGGAAGGCCCTGGTTCAAAGAGCTGTTTCTTTCCTCAAAAGAAATGAGGTAATGAAATTGAACATACTCCAAGCCATGCATATGTTTGTAGCAGCATGGCAACTAGTCACAACGACCACTATTCAAAACTGCTTTGGCCATGTAGGTTTTGGTGCTATTTCAGAAGTTTTTAACGAAGAAGACGCTACTGATGACATTGGGGAAGATTGGGGGGTTGTATCAAAGGATTCTACTGTCACAATATTTGAAGAATTTGCTACTTGTGATGATGATATCCTAACCTCAGCACCACAGATGGATTTTGGAGACCTTTGTGATGATGCAAAAAGGCAAAAAGTACTGAAGAGGAAGAAGAAGAAGAAGAAGGACAGGATCCAGCAGAACCAACTTTTGGGGCAGCAGTGGAAGGACTGGATATTGTCCGCCGGTACTTCTCCTCCTTCAGTGTGGATGAAGAGCTCATCAACACTCGCAACCAAATTGAGAGAAAACTTCTTTCCGTGAGACATCTGGGCAAGAGGAAGCAAACTACTTTACTGGACTACTTCAGAAAGTGCTTATTCTCATAGTTCTCACGGTCTACCTTCACAAATATCCTTAATATATGTTAGGCCTCTGTTCCTTCAAGTTACAATTACAAGTCAGTAATACCTATTTCTCCTTTCCTTGCTGCAGCTTGAGCTCCCAATGGACCTCTGAGGAATTCGTCACCTCTGCTGTTTCATAAATATTATCTGTTATTCTTGTGTTAATTTGACTTTTTAATATTTCTTAACGTGTTCATTTATTATTTCTTGACATTACATTAGTTGAAGACATAAATGTATTATTATTTCTTGTGATATATAGCCTATTTTCTTCGAACCCCCTTCTAAGGAAGAAATATCAAATCCCCCTGAGATTCGTTAAAAAGGGGTTCTACTGTGTACAGTATATATTGTAACTGACTATTGAAGAAGAAGAAGAAGACCAAGGGATGACATGTGTCGCTCATCAAGCAATCATCCAAATGTGCAACACAAGTAACTCGACACCCACAGACAGTCTCTGCCCTCTGAAAACAAAATACAAGTAATCCCATCAGAAAACTTAGTGTGGTAATTATTGCTGATGAATATTAAGGCATTAAGCATCCGAAATATAAATAGTTCTTTTTGTAATTTAAACTTTTATTTTGACATTTTGGAAAAGGTGATTCTTCTTCCAAAATTGATCACACTGCGCTGCGTGCAGCTTCCTACTGATCGCTTTTATGCAGAAGAAGTTATTATGTAGCAATAAACTTAATCCACAGTACCTCTTCGTATAAGGATCCTGCATACATTGATTTGGACTGTGCTATTGTATGCCTCAGAAACATGGACAATAAACAAATTCTGCGTCAAGTCACTTGAAACCTTCGAAATGTGGTGTTTCCGCAGGATGCTTAAGGGTTTGTGGGGTACTGCACAGAGTAAATCAAAAGAGATCTCTGATGGAGGTGCTTTCTTGGTGGAGTCAGACCTTATGCCACTGTCAGCTGATGTCACTTATTGTGGAAGAAACATATCTCGAGCAAATCCAAGAAGATACCACACTGAGCAACAGCCTGTCTGTGGACTGAATCATCATCATCATCTTGCACAGTTTCCAGCCACTGGCCGGGTCTGTTTGGAACACAAGCCTCTCCAACGTATTCTGTCTTCCCACCATCTCTCAGCCTCCACCCTTGTCCAGTCTTCTCCTCTCTTCCACCCCCTTCAGCCACCTGTCTCTCGGTCTCTTTCCTTCCCACTTCGTCTCATGTACTCTCCTGGGTATCCTCTTCTCCTCCATTCGTTTTACATGTCCATACCATCTAAGTCTAGATTTCTCTATACCATCCTGTAATGGTTCCTCCTTCATTAATTCTCTGGTTCTCTCATTTCTTATTCTGTCCATCTTTGTAGCTCGAATACTGCTTCTCAAGAACCTCATCTCACTGGCCTGTATTTTGCCCTTCTCCCTTCCTTTCATAACCCAGGTCTCCGAGGCATACGTCAGGATAGGGACATAGTACGTCCAATATATGATCTTTTTGCTGTTCTGATGGACATCCTTGCTCCATAACATGCTTCTCACACTCCTCCGAAATGCTTCTGCCTGCCTCCCCCGCTCATTTATTTCTCTATCGTTTCTTCCATTATCTTGTATCAGGCTTCCCAGATACTTGAAACTCTCCACTTTCTTCAGCTGTTCCCCACCAATTGTTATTCCCGTTGTGGTTCTTTCCTTCTTCCTTGTTGTGATCACCATCTCACTCTTATTTATGCTAAATTTCATCCCATATCCTTGTATTATTCCTTCCCACACGTCCAACTGTTCCTGTACCTCCTCCTCCTTGTTTCCCCAAATCATCTGCAAACCCCATTGCTTTCATCTTTCCTTCCCCAATTACTTGTGCCACTCGGGACATTATATCATCCATCACCACAATGAAAAGTAACGGTGACAGTGCACTTCCTTGTTTCAGGCCGTTTCTCTGTTCCAACCAGTCCGATCTCTCTCCTCCCACTTTCACACAGCTCATGCTTCCCTTGTACATCTCCTTTATCCTCTTTATTAGTCCATTTCACTACTCCTCTATCCTCCAGGGACTGAATATGATGATCAATTTTTTAATGCGATGGAGGTAATTTGTGTGATGTGTGAGCTTTAGGTTATGCTTCATACCTTCCAACGATTTCTCCTTGCATTTGAATATCATTCGGATGCTGTTGATTTGATTGTCAATCAAAAGTTTTAGAACGGCATTGCATGCTTCCATTGGTTTCAAGATTTGCCCTTTTGGATGCTTCTAGTGGGAGGGTTCATTCAGTTAATTTGAAATCTGTAGATCAAAGTCTTCTTTCTCTGACCCAATCACTTCGAATAATCCAGGTTTTGCTGTAATTTTCTGTGTTTTCACACAACGCAGCAGATAACTCCTGTTTCTACAAAGTGTAATCACATCCTGAGCCTTGGTTTGCTCAGTTCAGGTTCTACCTAAAGCAATCACATATTATTTCTTGTTTTCTAGGTTGCGGAGTTGTTGCAGTGTATCCGTAACGAACTCGTCAAACTTCTGGAGGAGAAGATCGAGGATCCAAGTTTGAACCTGTTAACTCACGAGCGAGGCAACAAAATCATCAGCACTATTGTGCACCTCGTGACTCGGGAATAGTTACACTGTTACGCCACTGTGTTCTATCACAATGATGCAGCTAAATGGGCACCCTGTACATTGTCAGCAGTTTCTGCAATGATGAAGCTAAATGGAGACCCTGTACATTGTAAATGTGATGAAGCTAGATGGACATGTGTCATGTCGTGTTGAAGCAAAATAAATCTTGCCTATTGATGTTACATTGTAAATCCCGACCTGTTCCAAGAAACACGCTACACAACCTAGCAGTATTAAATAGGGCTGTTTTAACTAATTGTATCTGTTTGAATGGATTTTGTTTACAGATTTATTTTAATGTTATTTATACAATTAACTATCCCATGAGCGAGCCGAACATGTCCTCAGACTCGACCCTCCCGCCACTAAAAGCCTGGATATGTATACAGTACAGTGTATAGCAGTGAACACTTTGGATATTATGCTCATCGCTAGAAGAAATGTACCGCACTGTGCCAACATTACTGTACCGTTTCTATTTTCAATATTTTGACGCCGTGTCCATCTAGCGGTCATTTCTAAAAACATCTAAAAGATCGTAAACATAAAAAAACAGCCCTCGTATTGTGCCCGTTTAGACCGAAGTCCGACCCCACACGCATGTCGCCGAAATCAGTTTAGCACAAGCTTCAAAAACACAGCTCAGGGCTAATCTGGGTAAAAGAATACAACAAAATCTAAACTTGCTTCACTGATTTGGGTTCGATGAAACAATAAGGATAAGAAAGGAGAAATGAAAATAGCACAATTCCTTAAAATCTCGTTTTATTCATAACTAGCCGTTACCCGCGGCTTCGCCCGCAATAACATTTGGAATCCTGTTATAACATTAGTTAAATAGATAGATAAGCATGTGTCCTAGTGGAAAATAATTCTATCACCTGAAACCAAAAATGCATGGGACGAAAAAAAAAAAATATCATGTTGGTTTCCGACCCTAAAAGACGTGAAAAATATAATAAAAGTATTAAAAAAACCATTTTTCGAAATTGCAAATCAATTTTTATGTCATTCCTGGGACTTAGAAAATTCCGGCCAAAAAGTACAAAATCATTAATAACTCCCTAAGTATTCGTCGTATGATGAAATAGCAAGAGACAAAAATGATGTAATGTGTTATTGTCTACAACATAGGCCATGTATAATTTTACACTCAGACATATTACGTTCCACCCCATAATTTCACCCCTCCCCTTATATTGGATTTATGAAAAACCAGTGAAACACCTATTTTGTTATTTTTTATGCTGATTTTTTTCCGCTGAGTTCCAAACTCCTCGCCTATGTCGTTTAAGAGATACACGCTCCGTTAGGAATCCTTCAACCCCCACTTTTCACCCCTTTCACCTCATAATATACACCACATCAAAAAACCCTCAGACACGTGTCTTCTTATTTTTAATGATGAGTTTATATGCAGAGTATCACTTCCCCCAATGAAACCAATCGGGAGATATTGCTATTCAAGGAAATGCAGGTCTACCTCCTTAACACCCCTTTAGAACGTAAATATCCAAAAATCCTTTCTTAGTGGGCGTTTGCGGCCCTTGAGGAAGCTGCATACCAAATTTCATTCCAATCCGTTTGGTGGTTTCTGAGATTTCGTGATGAATGAATGAGTCAGTCAGTGAGTGAGTGGTATTTGACAAATATACCCTAGTAGATTAATTGAAGTTAATATTAAGTTAAAATGAAAATAGCAAGGAAATTGAAAATAACTTTCCACAACAACAACTCATTATTATTATTAGTATTATTATTATTAATATTATGGCAGAAGCTTAAGGTATATAAGATAGGGTCAAGAAATCTGTAATATTCCGAGAGAGAACTGTAAAATAATTTTAAAATCACTCCTCTACAGAAATGATATGTAGAATAAACTTAAGAGCAGTGCCCTCTGCCACGAGAAATACGCTGGTAATTAATAAATATGAATTATCCTGCCCTAAATAATGTTATACAAATATCCACTTTACAATACAAAATTATCTTTTTATATGTCACTTGATGTCAATGAACATATTGAGACATGTTTCGGCTCTGTAAGCTTTTTTCCGTCAAAATCACGAAAAAAAAATCTCCTAAAACAGTCTTAATGTTTGGTCTCTCAATAAAAATTTGTAAAACATTTTTACATCGTCAAGATGATTAAAACACATGAATAAAAAATGCTTAAAGAATTACAAAAAATGTACAAAATTTCGAAACGTGGGCCACATTCTTGTTGATCCATTTTCAAACAGGGGACCTGGAACAATAAAAAATTACCTGACAATCTACGGTTCTTACTTGGAAACATGAAAAGATGACTAGTTGGGTAAAAAAAACTTCCCCATTGTACGAGCGTCTTGAAAAAGGATCGTGTCTAAATTTGTCATGTAGAAACAGGTATTCGGAAGTTGTTTATTTAGTACTTTGCAAAATGTTTTCAACAACCTTTAAAGTGGAAAACTAGATGAAATATGAAAAAGTAAACAATAACAAAACCCACTTATAAACGACCAATGTTTACATACCGCAGTTTGGAGACCATGAAACTGTCACCTCACAACTTTGGAAAAGATACCACAAATGTGTCCGTCTTGTTGTTCTACCTTTAATCACTGGTTGACATGATACTGCAAGTGTGAGATCAACGGTCGTGGGAGGGGGAGGCATAGCGTACGTCAGAACCTTGCGTTATGGAGGAGGGAGGGCCGCTTCCTGTTTATGTCGGTCTCTTCGCCTTAATTTCGAGATCCAACAACAAATGGAAATATCAGCACTTTTATAACCCTTTTTAAAAAAATCACTTATTATGATGTTCGACGACCAGAAATTATCAGTCCATCTGGTATCGAGAAGTAAGAAAATTTATTTACAAATACGACGTCAGATCGCCCAGGTTAAATTTTTAGTCCGTTCTGATGCCTGCGTTTCTTGTTTTTACAAACACTCACTGTTCAGCACTTTCCAAGAATCATTAATGGTAATCGGTGAATTAATTACGGTATGATGGATTAGCTCAGTCCTTTATGGGATCAATGTCGCACTTGTTTTCATTAATGTTGTGTTCCTTTAAAACATCAATATTTGAGCAACATAAATTCAAATATTAATTAAAAATTCAGATTTTCACGACCGGCGTTGAAATAGGAATCTCTGTTTCTCGGGATTATAGGCCGTGAAAATGCTGAACGCAGTCTTCAGCGAAACATTAGGACGACAAAATGTCCTTAGAACACGGCCTATAAGCCCGCGAAACAGAGATTCCTATTTCAAATATTTATGTTTGTTCATTTAAGGATTTCATCCTTAGGCAAGGATTTAAAAAAAATAACCTACTCGGAATCATTTCCATGTCATGGACATTTAACAATAAATTGATCACATGATTTCTATCAAATATATACTCTAAAGAATTTTGGATCGAAACCAATATGGAATTGTCAACTTTGTCCACAAATTCTATAGTCCCTTTTCCACGTTTCAATTCTCATGACTTATTCCTTATTTACATTTGCAATTGTTTATTAAGATTAAATATCTTCAAAAAAATAATATAACTTTAATCATCAGACAATATTTTTTTTATCCAAACAATTAATTCACTTTATTTATCCCGCAATTCGAATTGTTTAACTTTCAATGTTTATCGAGTTAATTATTTAATTAGTTATTTAAGTTCCATTAGTTTAAACTGTGCATACAATATAGAACTATATCGTTTACTATTTACAGATGGCTTCTTATTAATAAACAAATGACAGTAATTATTGCATTGCACATACTCATTCCTTCGGTGCATTATACTTCTCTTATTATTTGTTTTTATCTGGACATACGGTAAGGCATCGGCAAAGCTAGGGTATGACTTAACCAACATCGCACTACATCGGTTTATAAATCGCAATTATGTCAGCAGATTAATTTACAAGTTAAAAAATAGACCCTTAACTAAATTACTTAGAGAGGACACATCTAAGAAGACTTTTGCTACCTTCACCTACGTGGATCGAAGTGTGTACACAGTAACCAATATCCTCAAGATATCGCCTTTTAAACAAATAATTCAAACTTAAACAAATTTGTCAATACAAATAAAGTTAACAGTATTGACAAACATTTAAAATCGGGAATTTATGAGCTCAGATGTAATTTTTGCAAATCAAACTACGCGGGACAAACAGTTAGCACTCGTTATGCTGAGCATGTTTCGGCCATAAAGCACAGGAAGTTCTCAGCCATGGCGGTACATATGGATGAAACGGGACATAAGTTCACGGACATAAATAATTATGTCAAAATTTTGCATTAAGCATCGAAAGGCAGCTACAGTATATGAATGTTTTGGAAAATATTCATATCAACACTTATCAGAGATCTAATGAATGCAATAATCTGAACGAGATTAACTTTGAGACTAACGTATTATTTGATACTTTAGCAGATCATTTAACTAACAAAAAAAGAAAACTGCCCCCTCAACCCCCGCCGTAATAGATTAATTCCTACATATATTCTGACTTAATCAAAATTTCTTGACGCCACACCCAATCATCCTTACAAGGAATAAATATTTAACGTTTCACGTAACTCATTTCAATTAATAAGTGCTTATTCCATGGTTGACATTAATATGTCTGACACAGGCTCAACAAAAGAAGAGAAAAAGTACGAACTGTATTTTTATTTTGGTTAGGATTTCGATGTCATATGATGTTTCACACCAACATATGGGCTGAAGAAGGAAACATATCAAGTTTCACAAACATGTACCTATAGTATTTTTAGTAAAGTAAAGTATCGATTTGGCGAATGAAAATTGTGTTATACTTCTTGTCTACATCGGTTTTGAAAAGATATGGGTAAGTAAAATCTGACTTGACATATGAACATAACTCTACTGATGATGGCTGTGGATTACATACAATAACAATAAATGGGCTTTACTCTTCTTCATTATCAATTCTCATAATATTTTACTTCTATATTTTTAGTCTTATTTTCATTTATGAAAAAATAGGCTTATGAGATCACCTTTTGTCCGTGTCGCCCCCCCCCCCCCCCCCCACCCTAATAACTTCTGAACGGCTGGAGCGATTTCAATGAAACTCTGTAAGTTCATAGCACTATTCCGGGATACCCCAACCGTGCCCTTCAAATTTTGTCACGTCTCACCAATCCAACATGGTGGCTGTGCGAAATATTTCACCAGCATTCAATATCTCCGAAACTATTACCGATATCACCCTGGAATTTTGTACGGTGATAAAGGGAACTACTAGAAGTTCACCTATGTGACTTTTGAAAACCTGGTAAAACCAACATGGCGGCCAAGCGAAGTTGCGATATTTAAATAGACGTTTCTCACGATTTAACCAAACAAACTCAATGAAACTTGGCACAGTGTATGTTTATACACATTGTAATGCACCTACATCTAATGTCGTTTAATTGTTTACGTAACCTCAGGATGGGGGCTGTGCGAAATATTTCACCGGCATTCTATATCTCTGAAACTATTACCGGTATCACCATGAAATTTTGTACTGAGATAAAGGGCACCACTGGTAGTTCATCTATGAGGCTTTCAAACACCGGTCAACTACAAAACGAACATGGCGGCCAAGCGAAGTTGAAAGTTTTAAATAGAATTTTCTCGCGATTTAATGATCCAAACGCAATGAAACTTGGTACAGCAAATGTTTATACACATTGTAATGCACTGGTATCTTTTTAATTCAATTGTTTCTATAACCTCAAGATGTCGGCTGTGCGAATTTCGAAAATTAAGTTTTTATTTCTTGTGTTCTAATCATGGGATCGAAATCAACATTTGCATATTGAACGTACACAATAATCATCATCTAATAGTACATAACTCTAAGGCCTACATATATTAAAATCCAACATGGCGACCATCCTAAATATTTAGACGGTTCTCAATATCTATTAATCTACTACAGCAATCAAACTGAAATTTTGTAAGTGTATAGAGGCTATATGCATAAGTTCATCCATGGGGCGTCCAATAACCTGGCGACCACAAATCCAACATGGCGGCGACACGAAATTTAAATATCCAAATGGACGTATCTTGCCTTTTAACCATCTGAGAGCAGTGAAACTTGAATCGGTATATGCTTATACAAATTTTAATCGACTGGCATCCAATTCATTTAAATTATTTTCATAACCGCAAGATGGCGACTGAGCGAAATTTTAAAATCCCGCTTTTATTTCTTGTGTTCTAATCATGCGATTGAAGTTTGAATTAAACACCTACACACTAATCTTCATGTAATAGTACATAAATCTTAGGCCTATAATATAAAAATCCAACATGGTGACCATCCAAAATATTTAGACGGTCCTCAATATCTACGAATCTATTACAGCAATCAAACTGAAAATTTGTATGTTGATAGAGGCAATTGATATTAGTAGGTTATATGAAAATAGGCTATTTAGTTCTTCACGGAACTACTTGTTATTAACTCGTACAACCATTCCTGTGGCTGACGCATCACAACACCAATTATTCATAACATATTTTTATCATGTCAGTTCACAACTGACCAACAAAATTCCACATTTATTTTTCCTTTATTTTATATCAAGCCACGTGCTTGTATCATCTAGAAGCCTCACTGCTCCTTAAATAAATTATATTAATTCGGCCATCACATAGCTGTTATATTTAAGCATTTCTTCCCCTTGTTCAAATTCAGTCATCTGATGACTTTACCATTATGATCCTAACGTGAACAAACTCAAAACCGTACATTATACAAAACTCCTTTCGGCAATCCGAATGGCAACTGAGAGACGAATGACTTCTCAAAGACGAATGAAGACTGACACTCGCTACGTGCTGCCGTGCTATTAAATACTCCTCGCTCAGCGCTCTCGAATATTCCAGACTGCTGACGCGTCATCACATGTGAGCGGCCTCGATGTTCAAAATCTGCAACCTTCTAATGCCAATACCTCCACTTCTAGTGATAAGATTTTCTTCCAAGTTAGCTCAAAATTCTCCAAATATAAACGCCAATAAAATGTATTATATGCGGTGTCTCCAAATCATCAAAATAATATTCACAATAACGGAGCTTTGTCATTACCACCGTGCCCACAGGGGCTCACATCTAGTGGGACGTGGGTTGGCGACCACGGGACCCCAGCTGAGTCCGGCATTGCTTCCACTTACTTGTGCTCCTCTCTGTCTCCTTTCCTGTCGACCTCCCTTGGTCAACTCTTGTTCTTTTCCGACCCCGACGGTATTAGGGTATCCGAGGCCTAGGGAGTCGCTTCCTTTCCCGCCTTCATTGGCCCTTGTCTCATCTTTTCTGATTCCCTCCTTCTGCGAGGGGTCAGCCTTCTTTTTCTTTTCCTTTTACCTCCTGCCTTGTGCTCAAGGCCCTTAAGGAGGCAGGGTGTATGTAGCCCCACCACTTCTGGTGCACCCTAGATAATGCTACACCCTCAGGGGCTCACGGCTGGTGAGTTCGGGAGTTGGTGACCCCGTGGGATTCCTGAGCTGGGTCCGTTTTCCCCTTTTGTCCCTTACCTTTGGGGCGGACCCTCTCCTCTCTGCCTTTCATTATATTTCCTTTTCTCTTTAAGTTTCCCGCACCTTTATGTAGGTATTCTTGATCTACGTTGCATTTTGTACGTTTTTTCGATCTACATTGCATTTTGTGAGTGTTTTCCAACCTCACTTGCATTTTGTAAGGATTGCCAATCAAAATTGATTTTTAGTAAGTCTTTCAATATAGGGGAGTCTTCTTGTGAGTATTTTGAATTTCAATTGCACTTTGTATTTTCAACCTACCCCGCTTTGTTCAAGTAGTTAAGTCTCAATTGCAATTTTGTGGGTATTTTGAATCTAAATTACATTTTGTAATTATTTTCAATCTAAATTGCATTTTGTAAGTATTGTCCATCCTAATGAGAAGTTTGAATCTACCATACCTTTTGTAAGCAATTTCAATTGCATTTTAGGTAGATTTCATTAGAAAGCTAACTATTGCAATGGGTCCCATGTTTCGACTTCCGGAAAATTTCGACATATCTTCGCGTTTCACATCCCCCAGACCCCAAAACCACCGTCAGTTCAGAAGTTTATATATAATTTATGTATGTATGTATATATATATATTGTGCCCTTTTAGCAAGAAATATGCCAATCACAGTATACCAGCGTAGCTCAATTCGGGATTTTCGGGGCAGCGGAAAGTTCACCCACTCTGTGACTCACATATTTTGGACTAATTAGAGGATACACTTGCAAAAATAACAACAAAATCAACTCCTATTTTAACACATTTAATTAATCAAAATTATGGCGCTACAAACAATTTAACAATTAAATTACTGACCCATAATCATCTACTTGTTCCAAATGAACAAGGAATAACATAAGAATAAAATAAATATTGTATTAAAACATATGGTTTCCATATAAACCAACAATTCCTAATTATTTTTACTTCCATAAAGCATCAACTGTAAGTTTCATATAACTTCGAGCTCTTTTGGCTCAATGCTTTCTATAATAATGGTGTCATTCTTTGTACACCTCAAATACTACTTTTTTATATTTTCTTAATCATCAAAAAAAATGTATAATTACATTTAAAATTACCTGTTAATTATCTAACTCAATATTTGGGCATTTTCACATGTTTTCAGCTGTTATCATCTCTCTCTAGTTTCACAAATACATTAAGGTAATCAGGAAACTACTTGTGTACTCCAGAGTATGAAGATACTTGACACAGTCAAAAAACTATGGTCACTCCCGAAACCTAGTTGCCTTCAATTAACTCATGGAATCCTACTTCCATACAACATTACAATAGGGATAGTTATTTATCTCATACGTCTTATAAGACCATTATCACTTTAAAAAAAACTACGATCTGAACAGGCAAGCGGAAATATCAATCTACAAGGACCTCGGTTCAACGCCCGGGTCGTTAACAACTTTAAACACTCCTGGTGTATTCCAGTGGCGGCCGGTGGTATGTAAAGCTGGGTGTTGCACCAACATTTCTGATGTCGCAATTTTATATGGGAAGTTTACACATGTAACAAAATTCAATTAACGTTAGATGAACTACATTTCTATAAAAACTGAAATACATGGGTTTTCCAAACTAACTGTACGTTCGACAAATAGACAAATTTTAATGGCTCTTTTGGGCTTCTTCCTATAAGAATTCATAAAAAATCATATGTATGTATTTACGCCCTATGCCTGAGTTAATTGGAAGAATTTAAAACACAGCAGGTTGTCTAAGGTTGGGTCTCTATCTCCAGGATAATAAACATTCTCAACATGAAAACATGGCAACCGAAAAGTTTGTACGTTACGAAAAATGATATTACTAACAAAGACGGGCACATATTCTGCATAAGGATAGGATTTTCTTACTATAGCTTGAACCCCATTAGAGGAACCAGCCATGAAGTGCGCTCTGTCATACGTCTGCGCAATTCATTTTTGCGGAGTTTCATTCAATTTCTGCTTCTTTAATTAATCCAGTAAACACGCTGTTAATGTGTGTGCATCATGTTTTGTTTGCCTCTTACTACGTAACTTATCGGTACACAACAGCCATCTGAAATATGTTTGAAATATCACTAGTTTCATCTGCTATAATGGCTAAAATTTCCGATTCCTTTATTTGCTTTGATACTTCTTCTTGGCAAACCACCAACATAATCTGTAAAATTTAATTTTGAATTGTTTTGGACGTTCCTTTGAAAACAGTTGCCCTTACTAAAATGACCTTTAACACAGCATCCAACTCAACGCTAAATTTAATTAGTTCTCTCAAAACACCTGGATTTGTTGATGTTACACTTTCATCATGATCACGCAAGGCCAGTTCGAAAGAGCCACAGAAACGAATAAAGTTTATTACAATATTTAACACATACCTATTGTGCCTAACTTCTTCGTTATATTCCGCAATTTACCTTCTATAGACACTGTCCAATTGTGCAGCTTCGTTAACAGTTCCAAAAAGTGTCAATTTCAAACAGCTGAAGATTGGTTGGTTCCTCAGTTTAGGAGCTGCGACAACGCGGTCATATCCTGTACTTTGGATGTGTGGAGAATCTGTCTGATAACCGGTGTTAATTGTGATGGCTGTACTACTAAGTGTCATCTGTTTTTAATTCAAGTGAGGACTGCAGACATTGAATTTCAAGCAGTTTCTACTTTTGGCGCCAAAGGCCACCGTAAACGACTACTAGTTCAGAACTTGGTTACTACACGCCACCGCAGTCGGCTCCTGGCGACGAACGTTGGAACCTAAGAGCGTTGTTCAAATTTTTAACCTATAATTTAGCTTCACACAGGTGTAATTAGTGGAAGATTCTTTAACATGCCATAAATCTATGACATGGGACCGCCGGCTTTACTTCCCCTCCGAAGGAATGCATACTGAGGGATTTTTAACGCTCTTAAAAATCCGACGACTTCGGCCGGGTTTGAACCCGCGATCTTGGACATAGAGGCTCAGCATGCTACCAACTACGGCACCAAAGCCACTCAGCTGAAGATTCATGTTTCTTTATTTTAGGGATTAGTTTCCGTAACTCCTATTTTGGTCCACGCGGATTCTCCACCAACAAACATGGAAAACAAAATAAAGCGTTTTTAATGTCGCATTCACATAACCAATTATTATTGCCTTAAATATATCCTTTAAACGCCCTCGTAGCCTATACTTATATTTTGGACAATACTTATCTGGTAATGGTCAACCGAGTGTTTTTACTGTGAGTTTATCGTCATCAGGGAGCTGGGAAAGCTGTCTAACTTGTAAATTACTTGCTCTATTAATTTTCACTTACACTCCACAATACAATTAATGTTTCAAACTAAACATTCCGTTTAAATAAAATACTAACTTACAAGATGCACAGATGATACATCTGGGTGCTATATCGGAAAGTGGCGCGAAAGGCAAACTAACAAAACACTGAATTTTGCTAGCCTGAAATTTCGTAGTGAATGCATAGTAGTGAATCAACCAAACAATAATAATAATAATAATGCACGGTTATGTATCTGCCTGGAACCAAAATACTCAATCAACTAAATACAGAACTAATCGCAACCCAAATCCCGCAAGAACAAGAGTGGTAAAAGCAAACATAAACCGCTACAGTACACCAACAATACGTCGCAAAATAGTTCAGTCACTTATCTACTGTACTTATAGCATGGTGGCGTTCTTAGGCTCGCTTCACAGAACAATTGACAAAAATATTAAATGAAGTTATGATGAGAAAACATCTAAAAATAATTGGGTGTGAACCAATGTCTCCCTATGAAATTCCGATATTTGTACTGTTGCGGGTGGTGTAGCATTCCCTAGTGGTGTGGGAAAGAAACTACCCTTCAGGGGCGGATGACCTCGTAGTTCCGCCCCTTAAAACAACAGTAACTAACTAACTAACTAAACTACCCTTCGCGGGGTAAGAGAAATCGAGGGTGTTGTCATTTCCAAAGAGTGGTGTAGTCTAACGGTGCCATTTGGAACTGAGTGTTGCCAGGGGGCTGGCAGCTCGTCTGCAACTCCCTACTACCCATGCTGGCCAGCAAGCTATGTACAAGCTTGGCCTCGTCCCTGCCGGCCGCGCTGTCTACTTGGGAGTCGCAACAAGAGAGCTAACCCCCTGGAGTTTGATTTGAAGGCGGCAGCTTTTATAGGTACAGTGTGAAGCATTACGATAAATAATAACAAAATATCGATGATTTAAACACATTTTTGAGTGCATTAGATCTATAAAACTAAAACATTAAAGGAAAAAAAAACGACGAATTAGTTGTAAAATTATTGGGAGTTGTGCAACGCTGCAACAATATCACCAGCCGCCCTTGGTGTATTCATTACTCCTTACAAGACGGCCTCCAGACACCCTCCTACACCAAGGGTCTGACCGTGCTACTTGAGAGTTATTTATGACTATGCGGGAACCCTCCCGTCTAGTCTAAGCTAGAGCTCTCTTTAATGCTTTTACAAACAGCTTTTCGTTCATTCTCAATTCTTTGGGGAGACCTGGCATTCTACTCCTCGTTAAAATTCAACAATATTCTTTGGCTCATAAACCACATTCGTAATCTTGGCATTTATTAATTATGAAAGGTCCTCATTGATTGGGGAAGAGATATACACATTCTACGACGAATAATAAAGGGGCTTTCACTATAAGAGGATTCTGAGTTCGAATCTCTTCACATGCCTCGGGAACCATTCCCATAAAGAGGACTATACAAAATGCGATTTAGGGTCAGCCTATAGCTTAAGACCTACGCTCAATACCATACATTTGCTCCCTTTCAATACAAAATACACTATGGCCTCGTGATACTACGTCACAAATAGAGGACTTACACCAATTCTCAATTCGCTACAATCAACTACCTCTCATAAGTAATTTACCAAGTATATTAACTTTTACGCGTTCCTAGCGTGACATTTTATTTTAATTGCGCTCTTTTGCGCTATACTTTATATTTAAGCCTAGCGTCATCCAAAGAACTGATAATATCATATTAACCATTGATACACATCTCAATTTTTATATTATTCTTTTCCTTTGACAATAACTTTCTCTCTTTTTTAAGAACATGCATTTGAATATCATGTCTATACTTTTTATTAAGGCTCTAACGCTTCTTATGTTCACATCAATTAATTTGATCTTTATTTAATATTTCCTTACTTGGTTATTATTATTATTATTTCATATCTTCATTCTTTACACAAGCTCAAAAGCTATTTCTTTCATATAACTCAAATTTACTTTCATTTGATATCTTTCATGATAATTATTAATATTTCGCTTGCTCTTATGACATTCGTCAAATACACTGACATATTATTCATATATTTCCTCTACTGGATTTATTCTTTTACATAATTATTTATAGTTTCTCAAATTTCTATTATTGTTCAGACCGCGTTCTTGTTTATTCAGTATTTATTTATTTAAACACATCCCTTTTACTCAAAAACTCCGGTGGATTTGTACACAACCATTTCCTGACACCAAAATATAATGAAATTCATTACTCACATGTTTTAAGGTCGTCTCATGACCTTTATCCTTGTGCGGTGTTTCATTTTGGCCCACTTTTGAACTTACTCCATATTGTAGAAATTCATCTCATGTACAAACACTTCTTGACACATATTCAATACACTTAACATTGACAACATTTTTAATACACTGGTGTATCCATTTAGAACACACAATAAACACTAAAAAATATTATTTTAACACACAATCTTGATAGATTTACACTTCACAACTTTTGATCACTAGGCCGTATTTTCCTAGCCTATCACACGTGACCTCTTAATCTCCCGTTTCCAAGGGTGAAATTTATTCAATGTCGGCTTCCTATCCTGCAGAATACGAAAGTCTCGAATCATCTACTTTTCCCTGGAATCCTAATTCTTCGAATCCTATTCTGGATGACCGGTTATTTCTCTAGCTTGAACGGCTTCTCCTTTAGATCTAGTTTGTCGATCCTAATAAAAGTCTGTTCGGATCGAGGTCCCCTCGATAACCTATCGATGATCGATGTATTTATTTTATAGCAGCTAGTACTTCTCGAGTCTAGTGCTTTAGAATAGTTCGTCTGCTTTCTGGAGATAATGTCTATAGTCTCCGTTCTTCTTTATTTCTTCGGTTCTCGCACTACTACCTTTTTGAAATACGTTGCGAACCTTACTCTGTTTTTCCCTGTTTGGGTTCTTTAAATTAGATAACTGTTTATCTTTCTATTACGGTACTTTCGTACGTTATGGTTTTTTCGGTCGTTTATTTAAAGACCTATCGCCTTAAGTCCAACGTTCGCAGCCTGCTCTGACTATATCTTACGAACTTTTCACTGTAAACTTGTGTACTGTCGGACCTATAATCCAGTAACTAGGATTTTCCTAATTTTTCAACACGGCGATACTTTAATATTTCTTCTTTACAACTCCTTATGGAGGCACGCAAGTTGTTAATACTGCGACGCCTATGGCTATCGGATATTAATTCTGCGGTGTAATACAGCGTTTCTCCCCTCAAGGAGTCCTGGTAAACTGTCTTCGATGTGACGCAGAGTCACGCCCCACACGGCTGTCTGAATACTGAAGCGTAGCAACGCCCCCCTCGGGCTGTTTGTAACTGCTTGTACTGATGCGTAGTAACACCCCCTCACGGGCTGTCAGAATAACTGCATGTTTGGCTTGGTGATGCCAGGAGCTTTATACTCTTTCGCTACAAAAAGATAAGACTCTAGCCCTTTCCGTGCCCAACTTTTAAAATAATGGTTGCACCATTATAAAAATTATACCTTCAAAAAGCTCGTCTTCTCAATGTTAAATAATCTCATTGCGCATAAGAATCGATCGTGCAATTCGGAGATATTAATTAATTTCTCGTCCTCAACTGTGTGGGTGTTGCTGTTCTTTTGCATTCTCCCCTCTCCACAGGCCTTGGTAAATCCCCTATGACGTCTACTTGCGTTGCAGTTTTCTCCTGTGCAATTATTAAAGGGTTTTTCTTTACACAAAAATCTCTAATTCGAAATGATTCACCGTACTGTAATTGTTTACTTATTTTTATACTCGTAAACGGGTTAAATTTAATTATTCCTCTTCTGGCGCATAAGCGGTGTTGTCGTTTTCAAGCAAGCTAAGCTCGATTTCCGAGTCAGGCTTCCTTGTCTAATAGTCGAAATTTTCCACTCGGTTATTAATACTCATGACCAACTCCTTCTGAATGTCAAGAGGGGTGATCTCATCTCTCGAACACCTGGCTCGCGCTGCTTGCACAATGTTAGGCTAGAATCCTGGCTTGATCTTTCTCTAACTTACATTAGAAACTGTACGTTTCTTTCATTTCTTCCCCAAATACATGGATTCGACCTCCTTGGACCCTATGGCACATGGGTTCAATATATATATATATATATACAGTGTGGTCCACCAGCCCCTTATTTTTTTTTTTTTGGAGGAAGGCAACCCAACTAACGCGTATATCACAGTCATCCTAAAAACATTAGTACCTACTCCTTTACGTCCATTGTACAACTTTTCCGTTGAGTACATCCTCGCGAATATAGTAGAAATCATTAGTGGCAGTGTTCTTTCAATGACCTCAAATATATTGCATGATTGAAACGATCAGAGCTCCGAATAACACCTTCTTACGTTTGGACAGGAAATGTCTACGAATAGATTCAATATGAGCCAGCATTACACCATGGTTTTCGGTAGCTATGGTGGCTAAATCAAGAATTGGTAGAGTGGCGTCAACGAAGTCCTATTGTAGTAGGTTCGAAACTTGAACTAGTACTTTTTTGTGCTTAATGTCGTTTATTGTGGATGTATTATGGACGCAAATCTATCTCTTCCAAAGAGTGATTTATTATTTGGTCCTCAAAAGGACCGTACCTATCCGATGGTACGCAGCCAGATTGGACGATGACATAATGATCTGTAGAACGAAAGCAAGGTATCCTGTATATTCAATGTAGCAAGTGTTCGAAATTTATTTGTTATGTGGGTAGGCTCACGAATAAATACATCAGACCGAAACTATAATTTATTTCAACGGTGCCTGTGCGAAAAGCGCTTGCTATACACTTACAGTAATAGTTACTTAGTGAGGTTTTAAGGGGCGGAACTACAAGGTCTTCTGCCCCAAACATACAGTAAATACAGATAATTATAAAATTATTGGTTTTACGCCACTTTTAACTGCTCTAGCTTTTAAATACGCCGGGGTGCCGGAATTTTGCCCCGAAGGTATCTTCAACGTGCCAGTAAATCTACTGACACGGCTCCCTCGCATTTGCGCACCCTCGAATGCCAGCTGACTGCGCCAGGATACGAACCTGCAACCTTGAGCACAGCATGCGAGAACGTTACCGCTGAGCCTCGCAGCAAGGCAGTAATTACAGAACGTGTCATATTATTATAAATAGTGAACTATTAAAATTCTAATTGTCACGAATAGAGTCGCCTCCTTTGCAAAGTGGTCAGCGTGATTAGCTGCCACCCCGGACGTCCTGGGTTCGATTCCCGGCTCTGCCACGAAATTTGAAAAGTGGTATGAGGACTGGGACGGGGTCTTCTCAGCCTCGGGTGGTCCAAATGAGTAGAGGGGGTTCGATTCCCACCTCAGCTATCCTCAAAGTGGTTTTCCGTGGTTTCCCACTTCACCTTCGGGCAAATTCCGGGATGTTACCTACCGTACGGCCACGGCCGCCTCCTTCCCTCTTCCTTGCCTATCCCTCCCGATCATCCCCTCCCTTCCCATCCCTCAAGAGGACCCTGTTCGCTTTGCAGGCGAGGCCGCCTGGGCGAGGTGCTGATCCCACCTCCCCAGTTGTATCCCCAGACGAGATGTTTCAAGCTCCAGGACATTGCCCGTAGAGGCGGTAATGATGGGATCCCTCGCTGAGTCGTGGGAATACCTATCCTGGAGGGTACAATCGACTATAATAATAATAATTATAACGAATAGTATCCATCCATGGTTTTGAACAGTATTTAGGGAAAATAACCATTTAAATGAGACAAGAAAATAACTTTTCCTATCGTCTTCGTAGATAATGTGAAAATAACCAAGTTGAAATCTTGCTGTACGAGGTAGGGAGGGTACAATAAAATAGTTAAAAAGAATTTAAAAAATCTGCTGTTGGATACTCTTCAACCCGGGATCTTCGAAAGAGCGAGCGGGCGCAATAACAATTGCACACATTTCCAACACACTCTGGAGGTTTTTGTTGCGCTTCTTATCAACGCGTATGGAAAAATATTCAATTATTACAGTTAGATCTTAAATATTGATTGGAATGCATTCATTCAGTACCTGGCATGTTTTCTAATTTACTTAAAGCAAGTTTCGGGACCGCTTTGCGTTAATAAGGCGAAAGAACTGCAAATAATGCCCTCAAACGATAGCCCTTCGGTTTTATTTCGTACAACTTAGCGTACAAAATGCTAGCATGTTATACACTTCGGTAATACAAGCAGGTGTACTGACGAAGAGAACAGAATCATACAGGATTTTGTACCAGCGATCACAGCAGCTTCTTTGCCAGCGAGTGTCGTGTGATACGGGCCTAAAGATATGCTAAGACTTTTTGTTAAAATTTAATTTAAAAAACGATGTTCGGTAAAGAACATATAGCCTACTTTTTCCCTAAATGCATGGGTATTGTTAGAACTCTTTGTCCTTTTCAAGGAGTATAATTGGTAGCTTCTTGAAATACAACGTGCTATAAGGATGTTATACATGAATATGATGTGCCCTTTGCTAGTGCTACCTCAGTAAAAAAATTCATTCAATTCGGTTTCACCGTGTTTGAATTGATATGGGGAATCGATTTACACACATACATGGCCGCTATCTGCAAACTATTGGGCTGATGACCTTGTAGTTCAGTCAAAAGATGCTTCCCACAAAAAGGTATGTGGTTGAAAAATTTGGTAGAGATCAAACGATTAGGTTGGTCGTAATTTGATTTAAGCTTTTAACATTTGGGTGGCCGCCATTCCGCTTCCGTCAAGATGGCGGCGATATAAAACATGACACTGAGGTGTCCTTTGCTAGTGCTACCTCTGTACCAAACTTCGTTCCATTCGGTTTCACCGTGTTTGAAAAGATAGAGGGAATCGTTTTGCACACATACATGGCCGCTATCCGCACATTATTGGCCTGATGACCTTGTAGTGTGGTCAAAAGATTCCCTATACACAAAGGTATGTTGTTGCAAAATTTGGTAGAGATCAGATTATTAGGTTGGTCGTAATTTGATTCAAGATTTTAACATTAGGATGGCCGCCATTACGTTTTCGTCAAGATGGCGGCGATATAAAACATGACACTAGAGTGCCCTCTGCTAGTGCTACCTATGTACCAAATTTTGTTCAATTCGGTTTCACCGTGTTTGAATTGATAGGGGGAATCAATTTACACACATTTATGGCCGCCATCTGCAAACTAATGGGCTGATGACCTTGTAGTTGAGTCAAAGGACGCTCACCATACAAGTTTATGTTGTTGCAAAATTTAGTAGAAATCGGATGATTAAATTAGTCGTAATTTGATTTAAGCTTTGAACATTTGGGTGGCCACCATTACGTTTCCGTCAAGATGGCGGCGATATAAAACATGGCACTGAGGTGTTCTACGCTAGTGCTACCTCTGCACCTAATTTCGTTCAATTCGGTTTCACTGTGTTTTAATTGATAGGGGGAATCGATTAGCACACATACATGGCCGCCATATACAAACCGTAGTGCTGATGATCTTGTAGTTTGGTCAAAATATGCTTCCCACATAAAGGTATGTTGTTGCAAAATTTGGTAGACATTAGATTATTAGGTTGCTCGTAATTTATTTAAGCTTTCAACATTTGGGAGGCCGCCATTGTTTTTTCGTCAAGATGGCGGCGAAATAAAACATGACACTGAGGTGTCCTTTGCTAGTGCTACCTCTGTACCAAATATCGTTCAATTCGGTTTCACCGTGTTTGAATTTATAGGAGGGAATCGATTTACTCACATACATGGCCGCCATCTGCAAACTATTGGGCTGATTACCTTGTGGTTTAGTCAAAAGACGCTCACTATATAAATATATGTTGTTGCAAAATTTGGCAGAGATCGGTTGATTACGTTATTAGTAATTTGATTTAAGCTTTGAACATTTGGGTGGCCGCCATTACGTTTCCGTCGAGATGGCGGTGATATAAAACATGACACTGAAGTGCCCTTTGCTAGTTCTACCTCTGTACCAAATTTCGTTCAATTCGATTTCACCGTGTTGGAATTGATAGGGAGGGGGGGGCGCAGACATTCTGAGTACACACACTCACACACACAGTCACACACACACAGACAGACTCACAAATTTTTCGCCCTGTGTAGATCTCATAAATCTATTTTCATTTTTTGCAAAAATCGGAAGTATGCTAATAATACCATGGGAATTTCTAAGGAATACGTATACTTCGATGCAAGCACTGGCGATCATAATATCCTTCGATACGTTGTTGTTTTGTTTCATTTGAGGGGCTAGAACATCGCGGTCATTTAGCCCCGTTTACTTCGGTGTGTGTGTAGAATTTGTCTGATAACCTGAGTTATTGCGGGCTTGTAATGATGTGTGTGAATTTGCAATTAAGGATTGGGAAGGAGGCGGCCGTAGCCTTAAGACTGAATCCGTCCCAGAATTTGGCCGGAGTAGAAGTGGGAAACCATTTCCAGGATGGCTGAGGTGGGAATCGAACCCACTTCTTCTCATATTTGCTTCACGAGGCTACGTGTTCCCAATTTCAGCCCTCCGACAAGAATTACATTTCTTGGCAGAGCTGGGAATCGAACCCGGACCTCCGGAGCAACACTTCGATATGTTATGTTAATATTCATGCCAGTTTTTTAATTTTCTGCCATTACAGGTCACGTGGCATAACGTACCAATTCGATCGCATTCTCTTTATAAATCATCAACATTCAACGTATTCTTCACAAAAATACGTCGTAAGGCAATAAATATGGCAATGTAGTTACATCCCGACTAAGATCGAGCGTGGGCTTTCGTTCAAAAAAGTATGCCTACTATTGGATTCGAAGCAGCATTCTACCCGCTCGCGCCCACCACGTACGGTCAGGCTTTAAACCTCTTTTTTTTCCCCACTTTTTTTTAATTAGCTCTTTACAGAATTACAGAATTTTCAGATATGATAAATACCATACTAATACATCACAAGAAATCCAGATAGTGTCCATATTTATCGTACAATTGTCCACTTTCACTAAGCTTCCAACGCTCTTTTTGCAGGTGGTACCTGAGATCCTGGAACGAGAAATGTTGATCATTGTCCATCACGAAGTGTACATATTGGCCCATTATCCACACAATGGCAGTCTGTTTAATTTGGGGGAAGGCGGTCACCGACAAACGAACCAACTTTCTGTCATCAAGGTCATCCGTGGGCACATTTAATAGTTGACATACTTTTCCCTTACACCACAGCCACGTGGAGGCAACTCGCGTGCATGATGTGAAGCGGTGTATCGCCGTATCAGTTTGACCACATATAGTACACCATGGGTAAGCTTCAAGACGGATGGTATATCGCCGTAGAGCGGTTGGGATGAGATCGTTGAGGAAGATAAAAACCTGGGAGTGTACAGCAGAAGAAATGGTCATAGCCCCAAAATTTTTCCAAACAGTGGGCCAATGGACGTAGAGGGTGGTGGCCTCTATTCGCGGTTTGGAGTGTACCACTTGCCGCAACATGTTATAAATACTTTTCGTCGTTGGAACAGTCCCTGAAGGCATTTGGCGAACAGTTTCCAGAAGGTGCTGTTGATGGTCCCTAAATATCTTCGGCAAAGCTCTATCACAACCACGGGCTGTGTTTCGAATATCTTTGTATAGCGCTTTCGTAAAAGTGTCATGTTGGGAAAGAATGGTGATATCGTTCTTGCAGAGGAGTGCACGGCATTTCATGCCATGAGCTGTTAGCCCTAGCCCGCCTTGCCGGGATGGGAGATACAACTGTTCCCGTTGTACTGGGAACAAAAATCCTTGCCAATATAAACCAACCTGTATATTTTGCCAATTGGCTCTCAAACATTTTGGGAAGTGGGAAAAGTTGTGCGACATACCATATTTTAGAGAGCGCAAACACGTTGAGGACCATGACCCGTTGCACTATATTGAGGTTTCTTTGACCAAATTGGATCAGCACTCCCCTAACTTTGGCAATGACCTTAGTCCAGTTTGCCTGCACTGTGTCCAGAAGCGATTGCTTCCAGGTAATGCCAAGAATTTTCACCTCATTTACTATCCGGAACCAGGGCTGTTGGGTAATCACTGAGTTAGTATTGAGCGGAAGCAAAGCAGTTTTCTGGGGGTTCGATTGTGCTCCAGAGGCGATATGGTAGAGCTGAAGGGCGCTATCGATGTGGGAGATGTCTTCATTATTGCGGATCAATATTGATACGTCATCAGCATAGGCGCACATGCCAAAAACATGTGTGGACAGTTTGTAACCCTGTAGCTTCACCTGGCTAGTCCGAATGAACGGTTCAAGGCCAATGACAAAAAGTAGCATAGAAAGGGGACATCCTTGCCTAACTGATCGTTGTATTGGAATCAGAGGGGAAAGAAAACCGTTGACGAGCACTCGAGACGTAGCATTACAATTTATCATACGAATGTAGTCAATAAGGATTTCAGGAAATTCGAAGTGTTGCAAGACCAGGTACAAGTATTCATGACTGATGCGGTCGAAAGCTTTATCAAGATCTAAGGTGAGAAAACTCATTGGCTCAGTGGGGAGCATTTCGGCTTTTAGGTGTAGGTCCCGTAGTATCGCTAAGTTTGTTAACAGAGTTCTTCCAGGAATACTGCAACATTGTTCATCACCAATGATATCAGGTAGAACAGTCTTCAATCGGCATGCAAGTACTTTGGTAAGGACTTTATAGTCACTGCAGAGCAGAGTAACTGGTCGGAAGTCACCAACTGCCATGGGAGAGGATGTTTTTGGTATGAGGACTACGGTACCCTCGTGATGTGATTGACAAAGAGCACGACGTTGGAGAATGGTACGCAGGACATGACAAAATTCTTTGCCAATGAGAGGCCAGAAGTGTTTATACATTTCATATGGCAGTCCATCAATGCCAGGTGAGCGGTTGTTTGGGAGGTGCTTAACCACAGAGTGAATCTCTTCATCCGTAACATCCGCGCTGAGCAGAGTTTTGTTGTCCGGAGATAGTTGGGTACTGCAAGATGACAGCAATAGGGTCACCTGCTGTGGATCAATGGGAGCCTTAGCGTAGAACCGTTGATAAAATAATGATATTTCACGACGTATAGCGTCAGGGGAGGTGACGACACTTCCAGTACTGGTGCGGAGGCGGTGGATATATTTACGTTGCCGCTCACGTTGTCCTTTGGCGATATGGTATACACTTGCACTTTCATCCGGGAGCACTGTACGATCTTTTAAAGCCACGTTTATATGAGCGAGCGTTCGTTGCTGTAGAGACAGGAGCTTGGTTTTAACTTCCCGGATCTGGTCATATATACGCTCCCCAGCATCAGATCTTTGCTGGAGCTGGCGAAGAACTCGATAGTAAAATTCAACTGTATCCCGTCTTTCCCGACCTCGTTGGTAAGATATGTTCTTAAAGACGCGGCGGATCCCTGGTTTAACTAAAATATCCCACCAGTCAGCGCAGTCGCGAAATTTGCATTTTTGTTGGACCCATCGAGTCCAGTGTTGTCTGAAAATATCTTGGCATTCCTCCTCCAGTAACAGCGAGCAATTCAGCTTCCAATAACCTCTTCCTATGTGAAATATGGGATGGGGGTAAGAGATTGTACATACGACAGCATGATGGTTAGTGAAACTGGCAGGTATCACTTCATATCGTCTAGGCTGGATAAGTTCCTGTGAAAAGTAGATGCGGTCAAGTCGTGATGAGGAGTTGTGACTTATACAGGTGTAATGGGGCAGGGGCACCCTTAAACTATCCACAGCATCAATGAGGTGTAGGGAGGTAAGAAGGGTCCTGAGAGCCGGGTTGACACCTTGGTATGAGCTAGTGGAATCTTCTGGGCGTTGAATACAATTGAAATCCCCTGCAAGAATAAGTTTTTCTTTAACGTCGTGCAGATGAGGCAGTATACTCTGTTGAAAGAACATTTTCCGTTCCACACGTTTATTGGACCCGGATGGGGCATATACATTTATCAGGGTGGTATTGTTTATGTGTCCAGATATTATGCGTCCTGATGGATGACATAGCACACCTTCGAGTGGGATATCATGTCTTATGAGGAATCCGGTCCCTCTATTCGTATAACCGGTATTGATGTATTGTTTGTAGAAAGCAGATATGGGCAAACAGGGTAGAGCAACTTCTTGAATGAAGGCAATGTCAATGTCTGCATCTCGAAGGAATCTCTCCAACAGTTGAAATTTCAGAGGGCATTCTATTACATTGATATTCACAGTGGCCACAGTGAGAAATTGCGCCATTAAGAGAAGTATAAAAGTTGTGCTAGACATACTGGAAGTTGGACTCGAGAAAAAAGAAAAAAGAAAAAAGACACAGGTGAGAAATATACTGGTGCACTATGTCAAATTAGGTTGAGATAGTTCCTTATGACTGCCATTCATAGGCCGGCTGTCAGCGGTTGAGAGCGTTCGTGGGTCCCTAGATGACGTAGAATGAAGATTTTGTTTCTTTTTCACAGCTGCGGGAACGTTGGTAGAGCCAGTTTGATTCTTCGGGGCTGGTACGGCAATCGAGGCATTTGTTTTAATCTTCTTAGAGACGTTCTCGGATCCCCGATCAACCTGCTTAAGTGAGTCGGTAGGGACCAGCGAAGGTGGGGCAGTGAAGACAAAATTTCTGTGGCAGCCTGTAGTGACGGCATAGTCGGTTCTAAGGCTGCGATACAGGTTGCCGATAGCACAGGGGCACTCTGTGGCTCACTGCTCTGGTCAGGGCAAGGTACCAGTTCTGCGTCATATGTAACCGAGGTCACGTCTGGTGTTGTCCCAGCTGACTGATCAATAAGCATGTTTTCATATGACGTTTGCTGCGTCACAACTTCTGAGTATTGGACACGTCGTTGTTGTGTAGGGGTTATACCGAGGGGAATCATTTTCTTTGGGCAGTTGATACGTAGATGTGTGGTAGCATTGCAAATTAAACAGGTCTGTTTCTGTCCATTATACGTTATATAGCCAGAATGGCCACCAAAAGTCTCAGTGGAGGGGATATCTTGTTTGATTTCCATAGTGACGGCACGTATTCCATTATACACCGGGAACTGATAAGCAGAAGACCATTGTTCTTTCCTGACGTCACTCACAGTGCCATATTTCGACAGGACGGATTTGAAAATTTCAGGAGGAACTTCGAGGGGGACATTAAATATACGCACTATATTATGAGCAATATAGTGAACGGATTATTGTAGCAAAAATAAATACTAAACCTACCTGCACCACAGTGGTACAAGTCTATATGCCTACCAGTCAAGCTGATGATGAGGATGTTGAAAAGGTCTACGAAGAAATAGACGAAATTCTGAGGTATATCAAGGGTGATGAAAATGTTATAGTAATGGGAGATTGGAATGCTGTGGTAGGAAAAGGGAGAGAAGGGAAGATAGTAGGAGATTTCGGATTAGGTGAAAGGAATGATCGAGGAAGCAGGCTGATGGAATTCTGCACCGAACATGAGTTGGTCATAGCTAACACCTTGTTCGATAACCACAATAGAAGAATATACACATGGATGAGACCAGGAGATACAGGGCGTTACCAAATCGACTTCATTATGGTCAAGCAGAGGTTTCGAAACCAGATTTTGGATTGTAAAACATATCCTGGTGCTGACATAAACTCTGACCACAATCTGGTTGTAATGAAATGCAGATTAAAGTTGAAGAAACTGAAGAAAAGTCAAAAGCCAAAAAGGTGGGCAATAGACAGACTGAAAGAGAAGGATGTAAACGAAAGATTCAAGAAGAGTATAAAGGAAGGACTAATGAAAAACCCTAAACAAACTTCAATTGCAGACGAATGGGCACTTTTGAGGAATGAAATAACAAAATCCGCAGAAGAAAACATTGGTAGGAAAGAGAGAATAGGTAGAAAACCGTGGATCACTCAGGATATACTCGAATTGATGGATGAAAGGCGGAAGCACAAGAATGTAAGAGATGAAAAGGGGAAAGCAGAATACAGACGTCTGAGAAATGAGGTTAACAAGAAGTGCAAGGAAGCGAAAGAAGAATGGTTGAAAGAGAAATGTGCTGGTATAGAAAATTGTCTGAAATTAGGAAAAGTAGACACAGCTTATCGAAGGATTAAGAATACTTTTGCGGAAAAGAAGACTAAGTGCTGTAATATTAAGGACACAAATGGAAAGCCTCTAACAGACAGGGAAGAAAAGGTTGAGAGATGGAAAGCTTACATAGAGAGTTTGTATAAGGGAAAGGAGATTGAGAATCATGTAATGGAAAGGGAGGAGGAAATTGATGAGGATGCGAAAGGAGATTTAATATTGAGATCAGAATTTGATAGAGCTTTGGAAGACTTAAGCAGGAACAAAGCACCAGGCATAGATGATATACCGATTGAGTTGCTACGCTGCATAGGAGAGGAAGGTCTGATCAGGTTATTTCACTTGGTGTGTAGGATTTATGAGTCAGGTGAGGTACCCCCTGATTTCAAGAAGAATGTAATCATCCCTATACCAAAGAAAGTGGGAGCTGACAGATGTGAAGATTACCGTACAATCAGCTTAATTACTCATGCTTCAAAGATCCTGTCTAGAATAATTTACAAGAGGATTGAGAGCCAGATAGAAACGGAGTTGGGTGAAGACCAGTTTGGTTTCAGGAGAAATGTAGGAACAAGGGAAGCTGTACTAAGTCTTAGACTGATTTTGGAAGGTAGAATAAGGAAAGATAAGAGAACGTTCATGGCTTTTGTAGACTTAGAAAAGGCTTTTGATAACGTTGATTGGACTAAATTGTTTGACATTTTGAAATCGATTGGAATAAAGTACAGGGATAGGAGGGTGATATACAATCTATACAGAAACCAGACAGCAGTCATTCGAGTTGAAGGACATGAGAGAGAAGCTGGTATTCAGAAAGGTGTAAGGCAAGGCTGCAACTTATCACCCATACTTTTCAATCTTTACATTGAACAAGCAATGAAGGAAATTAGAGAAAAATTTAAAGTGGGAGTGAAGATTCAAGGAGAAATAATTTCAACTCTGAGATTTGCTGATGACATCGTCATATTGGCCAACAAGCCTGAGGATTTGAATGAGTTTTTGAATGGTATGGACTCCGTCTTACGGAAAGAATTCATGATGAAAATTAATAAATGTAAAACAAAAATACTGGAATGCAACCGAAATAAATCAGAAACCTCTATGGAGATCAAATTGGCAGGTGAAAAGCTGAAGGAAGTAGGAGATTTCTGTTACTTAGGAAGCAGAATAACCAGTGATGGACGAAGCAAAGAGGATATAAAAAGTAGGTTGGCTCAGGCAAGAAAAGCATTTCTACAAAAAAGGAATCTGCTGACATCGAATATAGATTTAGGTATTAGGAAGTCATTTTTGAAAGCCTTTGTCTGGAGCGTGGCGCTCTATGGAAGTGAAACTTGGACTATTGGTGCAGCAGAAAAGAGGAGAATTGAAGCATTTGAAATGTGGTGTTACAGGAGAATGATGAAGATCAGATGGGTAGATAGGGTTACAAACAAAGAGGTATTAAGACGAGTGGGAGAGGAGAGATGTTTCTGGCGACTGCTAATGAAGAGAAGAGATAGGTTGGTAGGACACATACTAAGACACCCAGGAATAGCAAGCTTAGTTATGGAAGGAAGGGTCGAGGACAAGAACTGTAGGGGTAGACCAAGGTTAGAATATGTTAAACAGATTGCCTCGGATGTAGGATGTGGTAGCTATGTAGAGATGAAAAGATTAGCTCAGGACAGGGAGGCATGGAGAGCACCAGTCAAAAGACTGAAGACTCAAACAACAACTGTGGTAAAATTGGAATCCGCTGTGGAGAGCTTAACATTTGTCATTTCGCCTGAGTCATACTGAAATTTAATAGGATCTGCAAAAGTATTTAACAATTTCTGATAAGTAGATATGCTGATTACCTTGATGTACATGGTTTTTTCGTGCGCATTTAACTGGATGGCTTCTACTTGGTCGACAGTCAACCGGAGGGTATCGCCAATCCAGCGGTGAATTTCTCCTGGTGAGGGGCGAGAACTCTGCCTGTCCCATTGGCATCGTACGGTGTTCTTCCTCTGGTATCCGGACATGATTTTCAGCGGGGTTTTCTGGGTTTCTGGTTTTGTTGTCCTATCTGGAACACTACTTGAAAAAGTATTGTCCGAATGACACACGGAAGGTCAGTACACACGTGGAACTAAGGAAACACCGGTATTAGGAACCGTACACTCTTCCGATGCGGTCACACAGCGCGCACACACGTACCTCACTCGGCCACGACTAGCTCTCAGCCACCAACACATGGGAGATACTTCACGCTAAACGTGCTGTAGTTACTGTAGCCGTCCCACCTCAAACGTTGAAGTCCATGTCAAAGTCTTAAATCATGGTTTACGGTGTTGATTTAACTTCCTACTATTACAGATCACGTGGCGTAAGCTATTAATTCGATCGTATTACGTGCATGTGTGTTATTTCAAGGAGCAATAAGTCATATGTTTGTAGAATGGGCCATAGTATTTCGCGGGGAAACGTTTAAGGTCGGTTTTTCTTTGCTAGACCCATGACCCAATTACATTGCTGTCACACAGTCAAAGCCCAGAGCAATATCGACCATCGGGAGAAATGCGATGTTAGTTGGGTTTCATAAAACTAAATAATAAGGGGCGGGTGGACCACACTGTATATTTCTCCCGATGGTCGATATTGCTCTGGGCTCTGACTGTGTGACAGCAATGTAATTGGGTCATGGGTCTAGCAAAGAAAAACCGACTTTAAACTTTTCCCCGCCAAATACTACGGCCCATTCTACTAACATATGACTTTCTGCTCCTTGAAATAACACACATACACGTAATACGATCGAATTAATAGCTTACGCCACGTGATCTGTAATAGTAGAAAGTTAAATCAACACCATAAACCATGATTGAAGACTTTGAGATGGACTTAAACGTTTGAGGTGGGACGGCTACAATAACTAGAGCACGTTTAGCGTGCGGTATATACCATGTCTTGGTGGCTGTGAGGTTTAAAGCCTGACCGTACTTGGTGGGCGCGAGCTGGTAGAATGCTGCTTCGAATCCAGTAGTAGGCATACTTTTTTTGAACGAAAGCCCACATTCCATTTTAGTCGGGATGTAACTACATTGCCACATTTATTGCCTTACGACGAATTTCTGTGAAGAGTTCGTTGAATTTTGATGATTTATAAAGAGAACACGATCGAATTGGTACGTTATGCCACGTGACCTGTTATGGCAGAACATTTAAAAACTGGCATGAATATTAACATAACATCTCGAAGTGTTGCTCCGGAAGTCCGGGTTCGATTCCCAGCTCTGCCAAGAAATGTAATACTTGTCTGAGGGCTGAAATTGGGTACACATAGCCTCGTGGAGCAAATATGAGAAGAAGTGGGTTCGATTCCCACCTCAGCCACCCTGGAAATGGTTTTCCGTGGTTTCCAAATTCCGGGACGGATTCTATCTTAAGGCCACGGCCGCCTCCTTCCCAATACTTAATTGCAAATACACACATCATTACAAGCCCGCAATAACTCAGGTTATCAGACAAATTCTAAACACACACACCCAAGTAAATATGGCTAAATGTTCTAGGCCCTCAAATGAAACAAAACAACAACATATCGAAGGATATTCTGATCGCCAGTGCTTGCATCGAAGTATACGTATTCCGTAGAAATTCCCATTGTATTATTATGTGTGACGTTGTGTGTGTGTGAGTGTGTGTACTCTGAATGTCTGCCCCTGCCTCCACTCCCCCCCCCCTATCAATTCGAACACGGTGAAACCGAATTGAACGAAATTTGGTACAGAGGTAGAACTAGCAAAGGGCACCTCAGTGTCATGTTTTATATCGCAGCCATCTAGACGGAAACGTAATGGCGGCCACCCAAATGTTCAAAGCTTAAATCAAAATTACGAATAACCTAATCATCCGATCTCTACCAAATTTTGCAACAACATATATTTATATGGCGAGCGTCTTTTGACTACACTACAAGGTAATCAGACCAATAGTTTGCAGATGGCGGCCATGCATGTGTGCAAATTGATTCCCCCTATCAATTCAAACACGGTGATACCTAATTGAACGATATTTGGTACAGAGGTAGCACTAGTAAAGGATACCTCAGTGTAATGTTTTATATCGCCGCCATCTTGACGAAAACGTAATGGCGGCCATCCCATTGTTAAGAGCTTGAATCAAATTACGACCAACCTAATAATCTGATCTCTACCAAATCTTGCAACAACATACCTTTATGTGGGAAGCATATTTTGACCAAACTACAAGATCATCAGCCCAACAGTTTGCATATGGCGGCCAAGTATGTATGCAAATCGATTCCCCCTATCAATTCAAACACGATGAAACCGAATTGAACGAAATTTGGTACAGAGGTAGCACTAGCGCAGAACACCTCAGTGTCATGTTTTATATCGCTACCATCTTGACGGAAACGTAATGGTGGCCACCCAAATGTTCAAAGCTTAAATCAAATTATGACTAACTTAATCATCCTATATCTACCAAATTTTGCAACAACGTATACTTGTATGGCGAGCATCGTTTGACTGAACTACAAGGTCATCAGCCGATTAGTTTGCTGATGGCGGTCATGTATGTGTGCAAATTGATTCCCCCTATCAATTAAACACGGTGTAACCGAATTGAACGAAATTTGGTACAGAGGTAGCACTAGCAAAGGGCACTCCAGTGTCATGTTTTATATCGCCACCATATTGACGAAAACGTAATGGCGGCCATCCTAATGTTAAGAGCTTGAATCAAATTATGACCAACCTAATAATCTGATCCCTACCAAATTTTGCAACGACATACCTTTATGTATAGAGAATCTGTTGACCACACTACAAGGTCATCAGACCAATAATGTGCAGATAGCGGCCATGTTTGTGTGCAAATTGATTCCCCCTATCAAGTCAAACACGGTGAAACCGAATTGAATGTTTTTTTTTTACAGAGGAAGCACTAGAGAAGGGCACATCATATTCATGTATAATATCCGTAAAGAACGTTGTATTTCAAGAAGCTACTACAACCAACATTCAATTATACTCCAGATGTTCCAAGCTCCAGGACACTACCCATCGAGGCAGTAGTGGTGAGTTCCCTCCCTTTTAATTACACTGGCTTTTAGAGACGCCGGGGTGCCGGAATTTTGCCCCGAAGGGGATCTTTAACGTACCAGTAAATGTACTGACACGGCTCCCACGCATTTGCGCACCCTCAAATGCCAGCTGACTGCGCCAGGTTTCGAACCTGCAACCTTGGGCTCAGCAAGCGAGAACGTTACCCCTGAGCCACGCAGCCAGACACTTGAAAAGGACAAAGGGTTATAACCATACCCATGTATTTAGGAGAAAGTAGGCTATACGTTCTTTACCGAACATCTTGTTTTGTTATTAAATTTTAACAAAAAGTCTTAGCATATCTTTAGGCCCGTATCACACGACACTCGCTGGCAAGGAAGCTGGTGTGATCGCTGGTACAAAATCCTGTATAATTCTGTTCTCTTCGTCAGTACACCTGCTTGTATTACCGAAGTGTATCACACGGTAGCATTTTGGACGCTAAGTTGTATGAAATAAAACCGAAGGGCTGTCGTTTGAGGGCATTAGTTGCTGTTCTTTCGCCTTATTAACGCAAAGCGGTCGCGAAAATTGCTTTAAGTAAATTAGAAAACCTGCCAGGTACTGAACGAATGCATTCCAATCAATATTTAAGATCTAACTGTAATAGTTGAATATTTTACCATACGCGTTAATAAGAAGCGCAACAAAAACCTCTAGAGTGTGTTGGAAATGTGTGCAAGTGTTATTGCGCCCGCTCGCTCTTTCGAAGATCCCGGGTTCAAGATCATCCAACGGCAGATTTTTTAAATTCTTTTTAACTATTTTATTATACCCTCCCTACCTCGTACAGCAAGATTTCAACTTGGTTTTGTTCACATTATCTACGAAGACGATAGGGAAAGTTATTTTCTTGTGTCATTTAAATGGTTATTTTCCCTAAATACTGTTCTAAACCATGTCTCCTCCGTAGCGTAGCGGTCTGCATGGTTAGCTGCCGCCCCGGAGGTCCTGGGTTCGATTCCCGGCTCTGCCACGAAATTTGAAAAGTGGTATGAGGACTGGAACGGGGTCTACTCAGCCTCGGGTGGCCCAAATGAGTAGAGGGGGTTCGATTCCCACCCCAGCCATCCTCGAAGTGGTTTTCCGTGGTTTCCCACTTCGTCTTCGGGCAATTGCCTGGATGGTACCTACTGTAAGGTCACGGCCACCTCCTTCCCTCTTCCTAGTCTATCCATCCCAATCTTCCATCCCTTCCCATCCCTCATGAGGCCCCTGTTCGCTTTGCAGGTGAGGCCGCCTGGGCGAAGTGCTGATCACACCTCCCCAGTTGTATCCCTCCCGACCAGATGTTCCAAGCTCCAGGACACTACCCATCGAGGCAGTAGTGGTGAGTTCCCTCGCTGAGTCCGTGGGAACCACCAACCTAGAGGGTAAATTGACCAAATAAAATTTAAAAAAAAACTGTTCTAAACCATGGATGGATACTATTCGTTATAATTAATATTTTTTTAGTCGATTTTACCCTCCAGGTTAGGTTTTCCCACGGACTCAGCGAGGGATCCCATCATTACCGCCTCTACGGGCACTGACCTGGAGCTTGAAACATCTCGTCTGGGGATACAACTGTGGAGGTGGGATCAGCACCTCGCCCAGGTGGCCTCACCTGCAAAGCGAACAGGGACATCTTGAGGGATGGGAAAGGTGGGGAAGATAGGGAGGGATAGGCAAGGAAGAGGTAATGAGGCGGCCGTGGCCGTACGGTAGGTAACATCCCGGCATTTGCCCGAAGGCGAAGTGGGAAACCACGGAAAACCACTTTGAGGATGGCTGAGGTGGGAATCGAACCCCCTCTATTTATTTGGACCACCCGAGACTGAGTAGACCCCGTTCCAGTCCTCATACCACTTTTCAAATTTCATGGCAAAGCCGGGAATCGAACCCAGGACGTCCGGGGTGGCAGCTAATCACGCTGACTACTACGCAACGGAGGCGACTCTATTCGTGATAATTAGAATTTTAATAGTTCAATATTTATAATAATATGACACGTTCTGTAATTACTGCCTTGCTGCGAGGCTCAGCGGTTACGTTCTCGCATGCTGTGCCTAAGGTTGCAGGTTCGTATCCTGGCGCAGTCAGCTGGCATTTGAAGGTGCGCAAATGCGAGGAAGCCGTGTCAGTAGATTTACTGGCACGTTGAAGATCCCCTTCCGAGCAAAATTCCAGCACCCCGGCGTATCTAAAAGCCAGAGCATTTAAAAGGGACGTAAAACCAATAATGTCATAATTATCTGTATTTACTGTAGGTTTGGGGCAGATGACCTCGTAGTTCCGCCCCTTAAAACCTCACTAACTAACTAACTAACTAACTAACTAACTATTACTGTAAGTGTATAGCAAGTGCTTTTCGCACAGACGCCGTTGAAAGAAATCATAGTTTCGGTCTGATGTATTTATTTATTTGTTATGTGGGTCGTCTGAGTGAGTCGGAGTTTTCCTTTAAACAAAGGTGGTCAAAATTTCGAACACTTGCAACCTTGAATATACAGGATACCTTGCTTTCGTTCTACAGATCATTATGACGTCGTCCAATCTGGCTACTCTTGATTTAGCCACCATAGCTACCGAGAACCATGGTATATTTCTGGCACGCTTTGAATCTATTCGTAGACACTTCCTGTCAAAACGTAAGCATGTGTTATTCGGAGCTCTAATCGTTTCAATCATGCATTATATTTGAGGTCATTGAAAGAAAACTGCCACTATTAATTTCTACTATATTCGCGAGGATGTACTCAACGGTAAAGTTGTACAATGGACGTAAAGGAACAGGTACTAATGTTTTTAGGATGACTGTGATATACCGGTTAGTTGGGTTGCCTTCCTCCAAAAAAAAATAAGGGGCTGGCAGACCACACTGTATATATATATATATGTATATCAGTTTCTTGTGGACACGATAACTGTCGTAATTTTGCACCAATCACTTTGAATTTTTTACATAATATGTATCCCCTTAAAATCTCGGTCGAGTTCGTTAATGGGCAAAATCGGTCAAAGGCTTTTTTCGAAAAAGTGAAATATCGCTATAACTCTCTTAATATCTGAAATATTGAATCCATTCAAAGTTCATACTATGTGTCGGACAAGGCCCTAAAATTTATGTTTGAAAAGTTTTTTGATAGCACCAACCATTGACCAAAGGGGTGGGAAAAAGTGGGTTTTTCGGGAAACATTAATCATATCTCTGTTAATAGGCACAATATCAAAACCGTACAAAATGGACAATATTCCCCCAATAATTACCTAAAACTTTTGTCTGAAAGAATTTTTGATATGACCCACCATTACGCCACGGGGTGAGCAAAATGATTTAAATTATAAGAAAATGCCAAGTGCCAAGAGAGGTTGCCATGACAACTTTACTTTTAATTGATAAGGGATGAGCCATAAGCAGTTGCTATGACAACGCCACTGCACGAGATAACATTCAGTTTTCCATCTGTCTGTGGGAAGCGACTTCGGTATCGGAACTGGTAGCATGCTGAACTTCTATGCCCAAGGTCGCGGGTTCAAACCCGGCTGAAGTCGTCGGATTTACTAAGAGCGCTAAAAAACCCTGAGTTTGCTTTCCTTCGGAGGAGAAGTTCCAACGTTCGTTGCGAGTTGATGGTTCCGGTGGCATCTAGTAGCCAAGTTCACAGATAGGTGTCGTTGATGGTAGTATTTTAGGTAGATTTCATTAGAAAGCTAACTATTGCAATGGGTACCATGTTTCGATTTCCGGAAAATTTCGACATATCTTCGCGTTTCACATCCCCCAGACCCCAAAACCACCGTCAGTTCAAAAGTTTATATATAATTTATATATATATATATATATATATATATATATATATATCAGTTTCTTGTGGACACGATAACTGCCGTAATTTTGCACCAATCACTTTGAATTTTTTACCGAATATGTATACCCATAAAATCTCGGTCGAGTTCGTTACTGGGCTAAATCGGTCGAAGGGGATGAAAATGGGGGACTTTTTTCGAAAAAATGAAATATTGCTATAACTCTCTTAATATGTGAAATATCGAATCCGTTCCAAGTTCATACTATGTGCCGGATAAAGCTCAAAAATTTATAGGAATCTCCGTTTCGCGGGCTTATAGGTCGTGTTCCAAGGACATTTTGTCGTCCTGACGTTTCGCTGAATACTGCGTTCAGCATGTTCACAGGTTACATAAAGCGAGGTAAAACAAGTAAACAGAAGATATATAAATAGTCAACAACCCACACATAGAGGCTACCATAGCAACGGCGTACCACATAAAAGTAATGCATCAAGGACAGGGCTGCTCGTCTGTTGCATCTTCTCGTCTACGACGGTCAATAAGGGCAGGCTTGAGGGGATTAAGGACTGGAAGCCAAGCTCTGTTCACACGTTCTGCTTCCTCCTTAAGATTGAAGCTGTTAGTATGCTTCAGGATTTCAATGGCCTCCCTTTGTAGCCTGGCATGATAAGACACCGTGGTGGACAGAACTTCGGTGTCTCCATATCTTATATCGTGACCTGCAAGTAGCGAGTGTGCTGCTACAGTGGATTTATCTGTTTGTCCCAGCCGGCTGTGTCGTTCGTGCTCCTTGAGGCGAGTGGCAATACTTCTTTTCGTTGTTCCAATATATACTTGGCCACAATCACACGGGATTTTATAAACCCCTGCCGCGGTATGAGGATGTCGCTTATCTTTAGCGGACCTAAACATGTCCTTAATTTTTCGTGTAGGCCTGTATATGGTCTTTATATCATGGGACTCGAGTAGCCTCCCTATTCTGTCCGTGACCTTTTTTATATATGGAAGAAAAGCTCTAGCCAGGGGCTGCTTGTCTCCAATTACCCTTGTAGTTGGACGTCTCGGATGGAGTGCTCGCTGGATATCTTTCTGGCTGTACCCATTCGCGCATAAGGCCTCGTTGAGGTGTTCAATTTCTTGTTTTAGGCACTGCTTATCACAAATTCTTTTAGCGCGGTCAGCCAGTGTTTTTATAACTCCGTATTTCTGTCGTGGGTGGTGGTTGGACGTCTTATGTAGATATCGGTCAGTATGGGTCGGCTTACGGTAAACTGTATGTTTACCGTAGACGAGAAGATGCAACAGACGAGCAGCCCTGTCCTTGATGCATTACTTTTATGTGGTACGCCGTTGCTATGGTAGCCTCTATGTGTGGGTTGTTGACTATTTATATATCTTCTGTTTACTTGTTTTACCTCGCTTTATGTAACCTGTGAACATGCTGAACGCAGTATTCAGCGAAACGTCAGGACGACAAAATGTCCTTGGAACACGACCTATAAGCCCGCGAAACGGAGATTCCTATTTCAACGCCGGTCGTGAAAGTCTACATTTTTACTCAAAAATTTATGTTTGAAAAGTTCTTTTTATAGCACCAACCAATGACCAAAGGGGTGGGAAAAAGTGGGTTTTTCGGGAAATATTAATCATATCTCTCTTAATAGGCACAATATCAAAACCGTACAAAATGGACAATATTCCCCTAATAATTACCTAAATCTTTTGTCTGAAAGAATTTTTGATATGACCCACCATTACGCCAAGGGATGAGAAAAATGATTTCGGAATTATAAGAAAATGCCAAGAGCTATCAGTGGTTGCCATGGCAACACTACTAAATTGATGAGGGATGAGCCATCAGACGTTGCCATGACAACGCACTTGCGCGAGATCAGATTCAGATTTCCATCTGACTAAGTGTGAAGCGGCTTCGGTGACGTAACTGGTAGCATGCCCAAGGTCGCGGGTTCAAAGCCGGCCAAAGTCGTCGGATTTTCTAAGAGCGCTAAAAAGCCCTCAGTATGCTTTCCTTTGGAGGGGAGGTTCCAACGTTCGTTGCGAGTTGCTGATTTCGGTGGCATCTAGTAGCCAAGTTCACAGCTAGGTGTCGTTGACGGTAGTATCTGGTAGCAACATTAGGAACTACTGCTTGAAATTGAGCATCTGCATTCCTTACCTGAATTACAGACTAATACAGCCATCACAATTCACACCGTTTATCAGACAGATTCTACACTCACCCAAAGTACACGGGGTAACATGACCGCGTTGTCGCAGCCCCTAAACTGAGGAACCAACCAACATCTCTGCGGGAGATATAATTTTGCGTGAAGAAGTAACAGACCGTTACAAAGTTACACATCAGTGTCGAAACCTTGCATAAGGACAGTGTGGCCACAAGTATAAAAATGGACTCCAAATGACAAGAAGGTTACCGTCATCATAAGACAATAAAATGTTTAAAATATGCATAAAATGACGAAAAACAAAGTTAATTAATCTCCAATTATAAAATACTTTCACGCAATAAATGAGGTCTGATCCTTCTTCGAAAACCTGCATATTGTGCCTATTTTCGCCTATCCCCAAGTTTGTCCGGTGAAATCTACCTCCGCCTTCCGGCGTGCCGAGAGGACTTTTTGTATTTTCAACCTACTCCGCTTTGTTCAAGTAGTTAATTCTCAATTGCATTTTGTGGGTATTTTGAATTACATTACATTTTGTGCGTATTTTCAATCTCATTTGCATTTTGTAAGTATTTTGATTTCACTTGCATTTTGTAAGTATTTCGACTGTACGTTGCATTTTGTACGTATTTTGGACTTAACCTACATTTTGTGCGTATTTTTCAATCTATTCATTTTGTGAGTATTTTCGTTCGAAATTCCCTCATGTACGTGAGTAGTTTCAATCTGAGTTCCTTTTTGTAAGTTTTTTTCCTGCTACATAAGGCATAATTGTTGGGGCTCACTGTCTATTTTATCTAAACCATTTTCGTTTCATCCATAGCAGTGAGCTGTTTTTTATCTTCATCCTTTCATTTCACGCCATTTCATTTCGTCAGGGGCCGATAACCTCGATGTTAGGCCCCTTAAAACAACAATCATCATCATCATTACCACCGTGCGCGCCACATGCCTCCGGCAAGCGCACTCTATTTCTCTTCCTGCAAACCAACAATGTCGCGCGTGCTTCAAAATTTGCGTAATATCAATGTATGCCTCAAACCATAATCACACGTTGAATAAGGGCACAAAAAAACACAGCATTTTTATTTTTCCATTTATGGTTGTCTGACTCTTGTATGATATACTTTCAGGCTTGATGAATTGAAAGTTCCCACGATGTTACCAGTATTCAAATCCGCTACTCTATAGCTTCCATTATCCATGCTTTGATCAATCCGGAATGGTCCGTGATAAAGGCTTGCAAATTTTGAATAAACTCTGTTGACAACGTGCCATGGTAAGGGTTTGCTTATCAGCACGAGAGTTCCAACATGTAAGGGTTCTCTGAAATGTTTCTCTCTTACTCTTCGATCCCTTTTTGTTGCTTGGATGCGCAACTTTTCCAAAGCTTTGGCTTCTCTCCCTTGTCTGTTAGGTTCCAATTCTGGTGGTATTGTGACCATTTTGTCCCAGGGTCTTCTTGATTTATTCCCATGGTGCGATAACATTGAGATTTGTCCAGTACTTCCATGAATAAATTGTTGAATTTATGGACTCAGCAGCAATTGGTATGACGTCCATCCATTTCCAATGTTCGTTTGGACAAAACAAACGACAAAATTTCGAAATTTCCGCCATGATCCTCTCAGCGGGGTTACTCTCGGGGTGTCTGACAGAACAAAGGACTTGCTTAATATCTAAATCTTCCATGGCATTTCTGAATTCCAGTGATGTGAACTGTGATCCATGATCTGATAGTATAAACTCAGGTTTACCGGCTTCCGGGACTACTCCGTTCCTGATCCTTTTTAAACAACATCTAGCGTTCGCTCTTTGGATAGGGTGCAGCATTGTGTATTTACTGAACACATCCATGGTCACTAAGATATACTGGTTACCTCTCTTGGACTTGGGTAACGGTCCAAAAATGTCAGTGGCAAATAACTCACAAGGCTTAGATAGAATGATGGGTCGTGGTGCTTCCTTCAATAGTTGGGAATTGTACTTGCTTCTCTGACACAAGTCGCACCCTCGCAGTGTATTACTAAAGGTAGTCCTCATATTTTCCCACGAAAATTTCTCTTGAACAAGGTCAGGGTGTCGAGCGATACGGGAATTTTAGTGACCCGGAAAAATACGGGAAATTCGCACTTGATACGGGAAATCTTGAGAAGTCTCATAATGCCTGACTTCTTAGTCCCCGAACGCTCGGTAGAGTCCTCCCGCTCAGTCTTCTATTTCGTCTGTAGACCGCGGTGCCGACCGCAATTTGCGCCACCGGTAGAGCGCTAAGCGGGATGAGAATCCAGCCAACGTCGAATGCATGCTTTGCCTGGCCGACTGCCGGCCGTACCCTCTCCACGCGCCGCGCTCGTTGCTGACATTGACATACAGGAATCAGTTCGCATTGTTATTCACAGACGAGACCTGGGGTTTTCGACAAGAGCAGCCCTTAAGGAAGCTAACAGCTCAAGATCTCAAATTCCAGTCGCGGATGTGCTGCAATTTCGTACCATCTGCCGAAACTTGTACATGCGTATCCTATGGCTGAAAAAATCAAAGATAGGTCACCTCTTGCTCTCATGATGACCCGTGCTATTTCCTGCCTGGAACCTATAGGGGTCGCTGAGACTCCTAAGTTGGCAGAATTTAGGATCGTCATTGCCCTGGAAATTCTTTGTAATCAGAAGAATTTGCTTTCTGGCGCAATGGCTGACCGCAACAACAGCAGCTACTCCGCACTTATGAGACCGCCCTCCGTCACTTTGCGTTTGAAGCAGTTCGACGGAAAAGAGCCACGGCTCGACGTGCTGTGGTCTGAATTAGTGGCTTTAGCACCTTCCTCAGTTCCTGTCAAAAACGATCTCACAAGCTTCATTAAAATGATACTGATTTTGTATCACAACAATGCAGCTCTAGACAGAGGTGTCTCCCTGAACAAGGAATGCATGATCGTCATCACAAAGAAGCAAGTCTGATTGGCATGCATACTGTTCAGGACGCTGTGATGGCAGCTGGTGGAGTAGAAAAGATAACCGTGAGCATGAGTCCATACTGCACGAAACTCCTACGCCATATTCAAGGAAGCAAAACAGGCGCGAAGCGACGGCTAAGGTGGCAGTCGAAAGAAGAGCCACGAAAGATCTCCAGGAATTGGAAAAAAAAAAGATATTGAACGACGCCCGTTCTGAAGCATAGAAAATTGAAGGGAAGATAAGTTCCCTAGTGAAGCTTTAAATTAATAAATCCTTGAATATTGTTTGTTTTATCTTATTTTGTGTGACTTAAGTTCCTAACCACAATCTAGTATTGACAAAGTGACTTATTTTATTTTTTATATGACTAGCCTACAGTTCCTATTCAGAAATTAGTACTGTCAAAAGAACTTAATTTTGTGCTGTGTATAACTGAAGCTCCTAGTAACAATCTTTTATTTGTCAGAGTGACTTATTTAATTTCGTTTTGCATTATTTTATTTTCTATTACCTATTTTGATAAAATAAATCCAAATTAAAAAGTATTTGCGGCGTGTCGCGTTTGGAATTTTACTGTTTTTAGCCTTTCCATGGTCTTCTTTCGCTGGGGAGACGCACATACCAAATTGTTTTCAAGTCCGTGCAAACACTCAATGCAAATGCGTCATACATGCATACATTTCAAAAACTACAAACAATATCTTACAGCTCTCGACATTTTACTATCAAACACCCGTCACCAACATGTAGCTACAAAATACACCACACAAGTGACAGAATTCTTCTCGTATGGGCAGGCATTGTTTCAGTCGCTTGTTAACACTGTCTGTGTCGGATTTCCTTTCATTGGCATTGTTTCGTTACTTTTGCTTCGCCGAATTTCGACCCGAAGACTGGACACATTCCGTACAGCATGTACAGAAAGAAATACTGAAGGCGGTCTGGATATCGCGGTGGATGAAATGATTATTAACTTTGGCAACTCATCAAGCTCTGACAAAGACAATGATGGTGGTGATGATGATAGGGGCAGTGAAGGGATGGAGGGTGTCAAAGAAACCCTTGCCAAGTGACTGGGTATAATTTATTTATTGGTGTCAGTTCGCTTGCGTCAATCGATAATAGAGCTTTTATATTCATTAGCTGTAGAGTGTTTGCCCTCTTTGTCGTATTTATTGAATTGAATACCGATGATAAAGGTATCAGAGCTTCGGTGTGTAATTTATTTGTTCATCTAAAAGTATCGTATTTCTCTCTGTTTGAATGTCCTCGGCGTTGACTCAGGATCGTTTAAAAAATATATTACGTATACTTGTACAGAAATGTATGAAGTGTAGCGCTGTGTATTATTCGAATCAGTTGATTTACAACAACACTAAAAACTTAACACAGCTCAGCTGTTCCAAGCTCCCGACATATCCTTCGCGTTGTTTTCTTCGAAACACAGGGTGTAGGTGAGAAGCATGCTCAGAATTCTTGTCGTGTGGCGGTTGGACGTAGTGTCTTGTTATGCGGCGACCGTGGGTTGCGGAGAGGAAAAGCGGGGCAAAGTGAGGCAAAGTGACAGGAAGGCTGACAGTACCGAATGCGCGGGGTTAGCAATACTGTACTTGCCCCATAATTTACGCGTGTAATAGCGGACACATCTCCAATTTTACTATAAAAGTCGTGATCTAAAAAGGGATAGTGGGTAGGTAACATCTATTACTACATGACCCCCAAAAATATTATTCATTATTACAAAGGGTATTTTGACTATTTTCAGTAGTGTAGAAAATTGTATCGCCTTGTTCCGGGCTCCTATAGAGCTTACATTTTCTTTCGATCTTTCATTTGCCATAGGGAGCGCCACCGGCGTATGGTTATGCATGACCAGCTTCTGGTTTAGTAGTCAGGTATGGAAGCAATGGGAACTGTGTACTACAATTTTCCTTGCATGTAAGTAAGAAAATTATTGTTAAGAGAACGTAAAATGCACCAAGAATGATATGATCTTCAGCTGTGTGCAGTGAGAAAGCTCTGCATGTGTTCATTCCTTATAATGTATTAATGATGCGAAATGTCAGCTAACGTTGTGCCACATACAACACTCGTAGTCTCTAAATGTTGCACATTTTCCCGTAAATTACAGCAGTTTATGTTTGAATTGCTTATAAGATCGAGGCAATCAAGTGTTCCTCCAATTGGATGATTGTATTTTAACTGGATGCACGTCGTATAATCTTGGCGAAGTGTATTTTTCTTTTTCACGGAGCAACTTTGCAACATAGTAGGCACGCAGCCTTTTGTATTTAGTTTTCTGGCATCTTGTTTTCAATTATTGACTAACATATTTCTAAATGCAATCCTTACCTCCATTAAGATTCGGGTTCCATAGTTCATGCAAAATGATTTTCGTTCGTTTGTGAATTTGAGGTCATATTCCCCCTACCCTTTCAGTTATTACTGTATGGTACTTTCCGTGATTACTGTATGGTACTTTACGTAGACTGGGGTGAAGATGTAAATGAGCATTTAAAAATAAAATTGTCGCCAGTTGTTTGGTTATTAACTGACGGTAATATTTTCCATAGGTACTGAAAACTAGGCACGGTTGGATTTTAAGGTGGAACCGCATGTGCTATCAAATATCGCTTTCTTGCAATACCTGGAATATGTATAGAAATATAAAATGATTATTGGCTAAATAAGTGTTAATAGATATGCTATTATATAATGATTAAAGAAGAAACGATGCGTTGTTAGTAAATAGTATACCTACCGGTACGGCGAATAACCTATAACTCGTAGCTTTCGTCACAATTTGACATTTAAACTGGTCACAATAATGCATAATATACTAACAACCGGATAGCAAATTATAATAATATTCTCACATATAACATATTTAATTTGCACGAACGTAATTACTGTAGTCTAAGATATGTTAGATCACTGCCGTTTGAAATGTGCAAATCGCACACTTGGTAGGCAAGCTGTTTGTTATGGTCTTCTCTGATGCGAAGTTTTACTAATTACTCTTTTAGGAGACACTTGTCTTTGGAATATTCATGAAAGGCCAAACCTCTAGTTCTTATTTCATAAGTTGAACGCCTAAAAACAAAACCACAATCCGAAAAAATAAGGAAGATAATCACGAACGAACGATTCACTGCCAATGAAAATCAAATGGAGATTCGCGGTCCGGAAGTTCGCTATGCATAAGCTTCCGTGCCATTTTAACTCGTGGAAGCGGTTACGGTACCATACAATTAAGTCACTTCCCGTAAACATTTATTATGTGACACTCCTATTCTCTATTCTCTCAACCCTCCTCAGTAAAACAGTCATTTATATCAGGTCTCCTCAGGTGAACGGTATTTTATTTGAGTTCGTAGCATCTCATCCCATCTGCGAGAGAGTTCACTCGCGCGCGCTTTGCTCACGCTACGGATTAGGCCTATATCTCGCCATCACCCGTGGGCTGCGGAAGTATCTCCAAAAATGCAGTTACACTTACGCCAGAAAATCTTGATTCGCGCTTTAAGATTCATTTTTCAGCCATTCGGTATGTGAACTCTAGTCTTAGAGCGTTCTAAAATATACGGGAATTTGGTGGGTTTTCGTACGGGAATTATACGGGAATTTGAAAAAAGGTCATCGCTCGACATCCTGAAGGTGCAAGGTCTTGTCCACTCCCGCATGTCCCGAAATGCGGTGTGCCATCCAAATAATAGGATCCTGCAACCTCGGAGGCACAGCTACTCTCAACCGGGTGTGATCAGGATCAGAAAATTAATAAATCATACCATTTAATAATACATAATCCCTAGATATTCTTTCTGTAGTTTCAAAATTCTCGTCATTCGGATCCATGTCCCTATGTAAGAATCTATAGATATTTCTCAGCTGTCCGTTGCGTCTCTGTGACAAAGGTAAATGTTGTAATCTCCTCAGGGTTTCTTCGTCTTCAGGTAGCAAGTTCACTTGTAGGACTTGTGTAGACGGTTCCACGGCTATACTTAGCAAGTCTGCTCCTATGTTCATCTTTCGTTGTGTGTGTTCGATAATTAAATTGAATTTTTGGACGAAAAGAGACCACCTAGTGATCCTTTCACTAGCGAGATTTGTCTTTAGAATGAATTCCAGAGCATCGTGATTCTTTCTAACTATGACCAATTAACAGTTTCTTCCACGTTTCCAGGGCGTGAATGATAGCTAGTGCTTCGAGTTCGGTCTTAACTTTCTGCTGATAAATGCCAAATAGTGCATTGAGTGGCCATCATCTTCCTGCAGTAAGATGGCTCCTACTCCCACGGTTGATGCATCTGATTCTATAATAAAGTTCTTCTTGAAGTCCTGGTATTCTAGCTTCACACTATTGACAAGTAACTCTTTAGCTCCTCGAAATGATCGTTCGCTAGTCTTATCCCGCTTCCATCTATTTGCCTTCTTTAATAACTCTTTAAAGGTGCAACAATCTCTGTATGTGGCATAACGCCCTGAAAAAACTGAGATGTGCCGAGGAAACTACGGACATGCTTCACCCTGGTTGGCCTTGGGAAGTTCGCTATGGCTTGAATTTTAGCTTCATTTGGTCGGTAACCTTCACCATCTGATATGTGCCCCAGGAATTTGATTTGCTTCTGAAAATACTGACATTCTTTAGGTTAACTTTAAAATTCGATCTTCTTAAAACCTCAAAAAGTTTTCGAAGATGCAGCAAATGCTGTTCTCTAGTCTCGGAGGCAACTAAAATGTCGTCAATATAACGAATTGCCATGTCCTTGACCTTAGGACTAAGGTTTTGATCTCATGCTCCGATCAAGACGGATCCAGACGTCTTCATCCCGAACGGTAGGCGTTTAAATGCATATGTTTGCTACTCAAACATGAACCCAGAATACTTCTTAGAATCTTCACTCAGCCTTATATGGTGACAGGACGAGGTAAGATCAATTGTTGAGAACCAAGACTTCCCTTGAAATTTCCTCAATAATTCCTTGATGACGGGACGTATATCGTATTCCGGTAAGATTCTAGAATTCAAGGCCCTTCGTCCTAGCATATCCTCACACTTCCATCTGGATTAGAGACTACTACCAGAGGATTTACGTACGTGGTTGTGAATTTCTGCACTATGTTATTCAGCTCCAGTTATTTAATAATGGACTTCACTTGATTCCTGTACTTCACTGCTATAGAGTACAGTTTATTATAAGGTGCTTCGTCAGTAACTTGTGTTCTGTATTCGAAATCCTTGATCTCGCCAGGTTTAGTATCAAAAATATCGTCATATTCCTTGAGGATATTCACTAATTCTGTTGATGTTTCTAGATCTTTAGCTTCTTCCTTGGCGGCTACAATGCTTTCGAAAACTTGATACCATCGAATATCTCCCACGATGCCTTTCTATTCGTTTCCCTCGAAGGATATATCTTCGGTTTGGTGAAATTTAACCGTCTCCGAATTCATGTCTATAATTGCCGTATGATCAATTAGACGATATTCTATGTGAAAAAGGTATTTCAATTGCAGTTATTTCTGAAACAAAGAAAAAGCTTCAGGGATCCAAGGAGACAAGAAATTATTTACAGTTTTATAGTGGTGTTCAACGAAATGTTAGAGCACAGGCAGGGGTGATGTTTATGGTTCACAAGAGATTACGATCAAAAATTGATAGCTATACTTTTTGGAACGAAAGGATCATTCAAGTAAGAATAAAACTATCCAGAGGATATTTGACAGTGATAGGGGTATATGCACCGGTTGAAGGATACTCGAAAGAAAGTGATATTTTGTATAATGATCTATAGAAGATAATCAATATTACTAATAGATAAGATATGATACTGTTAATGGAAGACTTTAATGGCAGAGTTGGCAATGAGAAAATTCAGAATAACATTGGAATTCATGCAGAGGTAACCCGCAATAATAATGGAACGAAATTAATAGATTTCACTATCTTCAATCAGTTTCGGATTATGAACACACTGTGTACACACAAGGACAGTCATAAATATACGTGGTCCGCAAGAAATCAGAAATCAATTATTGATTATATCATTTGTAACGGAAAATTGGCAGATTTAGTTTTGGATACAAGAGTTTATCGGGGACCTGAATTGGAAACAGACCACCATTTATTAGTTGCTCATATTCGTTTAAAACCACGGTGGTTCAAGAAATAGAAACGAAGAACACAGGAAAACGAAACTTTACATAAAGTTAACCTTTTAAATGAACCCAGTATAAAATTGCTATACCAAAACAGGCTTGATAATCACATTCAGATGATTCCTCTTTCTGACGATGTGGAAGACGAGTGGTCCAATTTGAGTTCAGCTCTAAAACAGTCAACATTTGAAAGTTTGGGAGAAAAAAGAAGATGGTAAAAGAAAAAGGGTTTAAGAATTTGGGACGAAGAAATTGCAAAAGAAATCTCCGTAAAAAGAAATTCATATAAATTTTTTCTGTCAACTGGTAAATTAGAAGATAAAATTGAATACCATAATAAGAGAGCAATAGCAAAAAGATAAGTTCTAAAGAAACACAGGGAAAGTTGGAAAAACTTTGTCTCGTAATGCCCCCGTAAAATGAATTATTTGGGATGAAAATGGGAATATTTTTCGAAACCCATGATAAAATTTAACCAAGCAATACCGAGGATGGAAGTTGGCAGAAACCAGTCTTGTGGCGACGTCGAGTAGGAGGGAATTTCCGTCACGTGATTATATTGCGCAATGGAAGGTTCTAGAAGCCTAGAATCGGCCTAGCAACAGCGAATCATCCCAGGAAATGTTTAAACATTGTTATAAATTATCCGATTGGATATGAGCCCACAGCCAATAAGAAGTTTTAGAGGAGACGGGAGTTCCAGCAACTAAATGTTATGGATATTTAACACATTTAAGCCCAAGAGAGTGAATTTATGTAATGGTAAAGTGAAGAAAATTATAATAAAATATTGGAGACATTTTATAAGCCGGAGCAGTCAGGGTCTACAAATCCAGCTTTGCTTCGGATATCTGACAGACCGCCTCTCGAATATACGGGTACAGTGGAAAGATTGCACCCTAGACTTTGGGGCCACGAAAATAGCTTCGTGAGGCCATTTAGAAGCTATCCAGATGACAGCTTAATTTTTAAGTTTATGGAATTAACCAACCATATCATCTGTGATGAGCTAGAGTGTAATTATATAGGTAATTTGCTTTGTTTTTAACAAAATTTCACTCAAATAAAGATCAGATCTAATGGATAGCCTGAGAAAGGAGTAATAGGTGAAAAAAAATTCGAAATGACCCATGATCTGAATCTATTTTCGTTTTGACCTGCTCATGGTTATTGATAGCCATGTTAATATAAAGCTAACTTGTTAAATGACAGTAAATGTAAATGTTCTTTATGGTAGTATATTTAAAATAAATCACACGCGAACGCTCGTAAGGGACTGGTATTTTAGAAGTAGGATGTCTGGTAATTTAATATTAAGGCGAGACGATAAGATGCCCAAATACATGGATTGAAAGGATGCTCTAAAGTGTTGTTATATCGCTCTATTTGTTTGTATTATTGATATTGTTGTAAAGGCAACGATGGCGACAGATGATGTCCGGAAGATGATGAACGGGATGAAGGAGAGCTTGTTGGAGAAAATGGACAGGAATATGAAAGAGAAATTAGATAGTGTTGAAAATCAGATTAAGGAGAATCTGAAGGTGAATGTTATTGCTTTACAGAGAAAATTGTATGAGGCGAAGCAGGATCGAGAGCAGCTGAAAAGGGATAGGTTGTTGTTAAGGTTGGTGAAAGTTTCAAGGGAGATATTCAGGGTATGCAAAGTTCTTTACAGGGTTTGCCGACCAGCTCCACTGAATTGAAGGATAGTGTTGCCAATGTACAAACCAGAGTTGAGAGTGTTCATTCTGATGTTGCTCTTGTTAAATCTGAGGTTGCCAATGGAAGGTCCGATGTGTCCCATGTCCAAACCAAAGTAGACAAGGTTCAGGAAAATGTTAATAGCATGCAGATAGATGTTAACAATGTCCAAACAGATATAACTAGTGTACAGAGTGATATTAGCAAGGTCCAGTCTGAAGTAAATTCTATGTTTGTTGATGTCAATAAGGTCCAAGGGGACATAAACAAAATTAGAAGGGAAGTAGAGGAATCCAAGACACAATGTTCTGATGGTATAGGTGCTTTAAGAACGCAATTTGTGGACGATTCCCTAAAAACTATTATTTCATTAGCCGAGTTGAAAACTAACGTTGATACTCTGCGTAATCAGGTGATAGACCATAACAAGATCTTAGAAGATGACATGGAAGTTGATATAGCCGAAATGTTAAAGGCGAATGTAGTCATCTGGAAAGATGAATGGGATAAGTCAAGTACGGAACATATTAAATTGATACAAGGTAAAATTGAGAGTAAACTAGCCAGTACGCAATTACAGATAAGCCATGATGTTATGAGTGTCAGGTCAGATCTAGGAAAGCGTATAGATCAATTGTTACAAAGACAGGTTCACGATAAGAATCATTCGACTGAGGCGAACAAAACTTTAACGGAATCCTTAGAAACTCGTAGTAAACGTTTAGACGAGCGGATAGATACGTAGTCATAGTCGTAAATGAGATCAAGGAGGGAAGATCTACCAGTATCGAAGGCTACATTAGCAGGAGATTGCAATGTCTGAGCTTGGGAGGCGTTGCAGATCTTGAAGTCTATAAGGAGGACTTGAAAAAGGAAGTAGAGAAGCAGGTGAAAGGAATGATTACGGAGATAGAAGAGAAGGAGAAGATAGAAGTCGAGGACTATGAAAATAGTCATAGAAGACACAGTTTGTTGACAGGAGATAGAGAAGTTAGGCCTGAAGAGAGAGTATGCAGATACAATGAAGGACTCGAAGATAGAAGTAGAGAACCCCAAAGAGACAGGAGAGAATATCGTCCCAGTTTCCAAGATTCTCAACAGAGAAACGTGACGGTAATACGCAACTTTGAGGACAAGCCTCGTAAGTTTAATAACCTCGATTCTTACACCCCAATAGAGTATATCAGGAATATCCGTGATTACTTTGCAGAAGCACACATTCCTCGTGAACGTGAACTGAAGATAGTGGAGCGCTATTCGGGTGAGGGACCTCTTGAGTGGTTCAGGGCCTTCAGGTACACATTTGTGGACTTTGAAGAGTTCGCTGAAGCTCTAATGAAGCGCTATTGGTCAATTGAAGCACAGAACAGTTTGCGCGCGGAAGTATATTCCATGAAGTATTCGGGTACTTTACCGACGCGCTACTCTGACTTCTTTACAACACAGCTCGCCCGACTACGTGTTTTACAACCCCCATTATCCACGGCACAACTGATAGATGCTATCGCCAGAATGCTGCCAGATGAGGTGAGAAGGCTGATAATTTCGTCAGGAATTAGTGACAGCCGGCATGGACGAACTTCTTCTGAAATTGGATTATACTAGTCCAACGCCCAATGTCGTAGCTAGAAACCAACGTCAGGACTATAAAGAGATCAATACTGTGTTTATAGATCAAACACAGCAGACAGAAAGACCTAAAGTGCAGGAGAAGGGAAAGTTAGGCCCAGAAAGAAATACTTATTTCAGAGATAGGAGACCGGAACCTAGGTATGGGAGATTCCGTGGTGGCCGTCCCTATCAACAACAACGAGGACGTGGAAACTATCAAGAAAATCGTAGGAGCGGTTTCCTCCATAATAATAATAATTATAGATACAGCAATAATTATAATGGTAGAAACAACCGCAATAATCAAAGCCAGAATCAAGATAGACCACAGAGAAACGAAGTAATGACCAAAGAGAATTATGACGAACGTCATCAAGAAGGAAAGGAATACTTAAAGGAATTAAGGGAAAAGGAGGAAGAAAGTAATCAAAGCTTAAGTGTGGATCCTATACCCAGTACGAGTAAAGAGAAACAAAATGGAAAAGACTCGTATAGGAGATATGGAGGAACCCCAGTAGGACGACGAGAAAAGCAGGAAGAGGGAAGAAATACTACTACACAGCACTAGAAGAAACGAACGGGCCAATTGAAGATGACTGAGTCGGACGAGAGGAGAGAAGAAAGAAACCATTCCGCATAGGAACTGTCTACGGAAATAACTGTTATGAGCTGTATGATGAAGAGAATAATGTCATTTTGGGAAAGTACAATGCAAAGAACTTAATAAAATATTTTAAAAAAGTAGGCCAAAAATATAATTCATTTTCGAGTTCAGTGACATGTCTAAGATCCTGATTCGAAGTGATTAAAAACAATTTTGCAACTGTTTTTAATTTGAGATGGGGGAAGAGTGCTCCCGTAAAATGAATTATTTGGGATGAAAATGGGAATATTTTTCGAAGCCCATGATAAAATTTTACCAAGCAATATCGAGGCTGGAAGTTGGCAGAAACCAGTATTGAGGCGACGTCGAGTAGGAGGGAATTATATTGCGCAATGGAAGGTTCGAGAAGCCTAGAATCGGCCTAGCAACAGCGAATCATCCCAGGAATTGTTTAAACATTGTTATAAATTTTCCGATTGGATATGAGCCCACAGCCAAGAAGAAGTTTTAGAGGAGATGGGAGTTCCAGCAACTAAATTTTATGGATATTTAACACATTTAAGCCCAAGAGAGTGAATTTATGTAATGGTAAAGTGAAGAAAATTATAATAAAATATTGGAGATATTTTATAAGCCGGAGCAGTCAGGGTCTACAAATCCAGCTTTGCTTCGGATATCTGACAGACCGCCTCTCAAATATACGGGTACAGTACCTGGAGACTGACATAACAAAACCACGAACCTATAAAATTTTGAAAAAACTAAATAGGGATGTAAAAATTAATGCAATATCTCACAAAGAATGGCTTGAGTATTTTCAGAGCCTTTGATTGAATCCAAATATTGAACAACTTGTTTTACAAGCATCTAACAACAAGTCTTCGGAAAATATTACACTCGAAGAATTAGAACAGGTCTTGAGGAAACTTCGAAATGGAAAAACACCTGGAGAAGATTCAATAAATGCAGAAATGTTGAAATTGTCAGGCGATGTCTTCAAGAAAAGATTTCTCAGATTATTGAATTTAATCTGGATGGGTAACAGGCCTCCAGAAGATTGGCAAATAAGAAGGAAAATATGAAAGATTTGGAAAATTATAGAGGAATAAGTATACTTAACTCTGGATACAAAATTTTTGCAAACATTGTTAAAGAAAAATTACTGAAACATTGCTCTGAGGTAATAGGGAATGAACAACATGGATTTAGAAAAGGTCGCACATGTGCAGATGCCTACTTCACCTTAAAATTTTTGATCGAAAAACGCAGGGAGTTCAATTTGGAAACACATATCATTTGTTGATTTTAAGAAAGCCTTTGATTTTGTTGACAGAAACAGACATATTGGCCAGGGATTGCGTCCCCCAACAGTCAATTGATAACATTTATAACATGTACAGTGGTACTCTTAATGCAGTAAGGTTAAGTAATCATAAATCCGAGTGGAAGCCAATCAGCAGAGGGGTAAGACAGCTGTGGACTCTATCCATTGCTATTCATAATCTACATGAATGCTATAATAAAGGAATGGAGGTGTGAAAGACATGGTTCAATATCTATCAGCAGGCATCTAAAAAATTTAGACGCTATACTATTTGCTGATGATGTTGCATTGGTAGCAGCGTCTGAAGATGATCTGCAGGGGTCAGTATTCAACCTCCAGAAAGTGGCATCAAAATTCAGCATGTGCATTTCTACTGAAAAGACTAAAGTAATGGCATTTAAGGGTAAGGACCCTATCCCCGGTAAAATTTGTTTGGATGGTAAAATTTTAGAAAGAGTTAACGAATTCAAGTATTTAGGATATCATTTATCTTTTCAAGAAGAACGAGACATAACTGCAAATATAACTAATTATACCAGAACAACAGGAATCATCAATCACGTCATGAAGCCATCTCTTGTCCAAAGGCATACACGCTTGCGTTTCTATAACACATTAGCCAGACCAACCCTATGCTATGGCAGCGAGGCATGGAAAATAAGATCTCAGGACATCTCCAGACTCACAGCACGCGAAATGACCTTTATGCGCCGAACAGCAGGCAATACTAAATGGGATCATAAGAGAAACGAGGATGTGCTGAAGGAACTAAAAGTGAAACCAATAACTACATACATTTGTGACTAACAAGAGAACTGGAAGCATCATGTCCAAAGGATGGAACCTGGAAGATTACCAAAGGAGATCCTTCGCTACCAGCCACGGGGAAATAGATCGATAGGATGTCCGATGAAGAGATGGAGGGAAAGTGCAAGACCGTAACTGGACATTTGGCCCAATAATTTGAAGAAAGATGATGGTGACGATGAATTGCCGTATTTTTCTTGATGAAGTCCGCACCCAATATCATGCCATGCGATGTCACGCATTACCACGAATATGTGGTGGAAAGAAAATCCACCAAATATAATTGTGTTTTACAGGTTGTCACTTTATTTGGGATTATGCCTTGATTTTATACCAAAGACTGGGTTCTAATATTTCCGTAAACTTCCATAGAGCATACAATTTCTCACTGACTAGACATAACATGGACCCTGTGTCTATCAGTGTGTCTACTTGGCTCCCATGAATTTCACATTATATTATGGACAACCTAACCCTAGGCCCCATCTCTCTCCTTTCATTATTTTGTTGTATCAAATCGTCATCTTCAGCTTGCCATTTTATGATCTTGGATATGAATGTATGCCTGTTGATTGTGTTGAGGAATCGGTATTTTTTAATGTGTTAAGGCCGCTCGATCTCTGTAATCCTGACGTACTCGGTTCGTTCCGTCCTTGATCGAAGTATTGTTTACTCTCCTGATGCGTCTGCTCCAGGTTCTGTCTTGCTTGTTGTCGGGATTCCTAGTTTCCTTGTCTAGTATCCTCATTTCTTCTGAAATTCTGATTTTCTCTGCCAAAATTGTTTCCCCTTCTGTCCTGAGATTCATACGGTTTCTGATTCTATCCAGGTCTCTTCCAAGAATTCCATCGATTTTCATACTGCCAGGTCTCACGTAAGGTCTATTTTGGTATGGCATAGTACGGTATCTATTCCATTCTCTTCTATCTTGTCCATCCCTCGGCGATTCCTCTTCTTTCTTCCGATTGGGAATGGTCTGAGATTGACGGTCGGCCATGACAGCATAAACTGATGGTTTTTCATCCTTTCCAGCCCTTTGGTGAAATAATTGAGCATTCGAGTGGTCCAATTTTTGTAATACTTCATCGAATTCCTCCATGTTACCAATATCAGCAGCAATTAAGGTTCTCTGCACTTCCGATGGGAATTGTGTTATGAGGGCTGTTATAAGCTCATAGTCAGGCATGGGTGGCTCTAAATGTTGCAGTTTGGCTAACTGACCTGCGAAATATGCGAAGTATTTCGTGGGTTGTGAAGTAGAGAAACGTTTGGAATACAATTCTGCTCTGACTTGTTGTTGGATTTCGGGTGATCAAAATTTTCTGCGTAAAGCTCTTGCAAACTCATCATAGTTGTGCAAGTTGCATCTGAACGCCCTGTACCAAACTAACGCTTGTCCGTCCAAAAACTTACTAATGACCCTTATCTCACGTTCTTTAGAAATTTTGGAATCCTTAAGGTAGTCTATCTCCCTTAAAAATTCTACTGGCGTAACTGTGCCTGAACCAGTAAATATACTGTAGATGGCTTGTCTCCTACATTCTTGTATACAGCGATTTGTGTCGGATTAACTATGTTAGGAATATCTTCCCGTTTTTTCGAAGAATGTTTCTTATCCTGAACTTAAGTTTGAGTTTGAACTCCTGTTAAGTCTTTCGTTTTTGTTTGATATTCAGTGAATTTGGTTTCCAATGCGAAACTACGACACTACAACACAGTTCTTTTACCAGAAGCCTTGTATACAGCAGAAACAACATTAATTGGAGGGAAGACAATAATTCATGAAATCTAGAAACAAGAACGGATCATTCTTAGAAAGATACACGGCGATGTTCTTCGAGACGGAACTTGAATCAGACGACCTACAAAGGAACTCTACGGAAACACGGACACCATCACAGATACATTTAGGAAAAGACGCCTACAGTTTTATGGACACCTGTGGAGTATGGATGAAAAGAGACTCAGAAAAATGTTAACATCATTAAAGTAAATTAAAGACCAGTTGGATAAGAGAAACACAGAAGGTCCTGTACCGATTCAAAATCTCTGAAGACGATATCAAGGACAAAAATCAATAAAGGCGGCCTCGGTGGCGTAGTTGGTAGCATGCTGAGCTTCTAATGCCCAAGGTCGCGGGTTCAAACCCGGCCAAGTCGTCGGATTATTTTAAGAGCGTTAAAAATCCCTCAGTATGCCTTCCTTCGGAGGGGAAGTAAAGCCGGCGGGCCCATGTCATAGATTTATGGCATGTAAAGGAACCTTGCACTAACTAATCTTGTGTGAAGCAAAATTTGCAGGTTAGGCTTGATTAATGCTCTTAAGTTCCAACTTTCTTCACCAGGGGCTGGTTGCGATGGCATTTAGTAGTAGCCAAGTACCTAGGTATCGTTGACGGTAGCATTTGGTAGCGAAAGTAGGAACTACTTGAAAGTATCGTCTGCAGTCCGTACCTGAATTAAAACAGATAACACACACTAATGCATCCGTGGCTTAGGCGGCAGCACGCCGGCCTCTCACCGCTGGGTCCGTGGTTCAAATCGCGGTCACTCCATGTGAGATTTGTGCTGGACAAAACGGAGGCAGACAGGTTTTTCTCCGGGTACTCCGGTTTTCCCTGTCAAAATTTCATTCCAGCAACACTTTCCACTATCATTTCATTTCATCTGTCATTCATCTAATCATTGCTCCAGAGGAGTGCGACAGGCTTCGGAAGCCGGCACAGTTCATATCCTCGCCGCTAGATGGGGGCTTCATTCATTCCATTCCTGACCCGGTCGGAGACTGGAAGCAGGCTGTGGGTTTTCATTTTCAACACACAGTAATACAGCCATCACAATTAACACCGGTTATCAGACAGATTCTGCACACACCCAAAGTACACGGGGCTACATGACCACGTTGTGGCAGCCCCTAAACTAAGGAGGCAACCAACCAACCAGAAATCAATAAAATCAAAAACAATAAATTTGAATAAAGCGCAAGAAAAGAAACAATAGGGAAAAAATGGACAGAGGAAAGGAAGAAAAAACACAGTAAATTAAAGAAGAGGTTTTGGGAAGTAAAAAGAAGAGGAGAGGAAAGGGAAGTGAAGCTGTGATTGGCTCAAGTTCGCACGCTCTCCCAAAGTGGAAAAATCGATGATAATAATAATAATAAAAGCCAATGTTACGTGATAGTTTGTCTGTCTGTATGTCTACTATGCGTTCATAAACCATTCATCCGATTGCGATGAATCGTGTTGTGTGCACTCCAGGGAAGGTTTCTGGCCAGAAATTATTTATGTAACACAAAAAGGTGAGAGACTTAACAGGGGCGGCTTCGGTGGCGTAGTCGGTAGCATGCTGAGCTTCTATGGCCAAGATCGCGGGTTCAAATCCGGCCGAAGTCGGATTTTTAGGAGCGTTAAAAATCCCTCAGTATGCCTTACTTCGGAGGGGAAGTAAAGCCGGCGGTCCCATGTCATAGATTTATGGCATGTTAAAGAACCTTCCACTAATTACATCTGTGTGAAGCTAAATTGTATAGGTTAAGAATGAAAACAACGCTCTTAGATTCCTACGTTCGTTGCCAAGGGCCGATTGTGGTGACGTCTGGTAGCTAAGTTATGAACTAGTAGTCGTTGACGGTGGCGTTAGGTGGCAAAAGTAGGAACTACTTGAAAATTGATCGTCCGCAGTCCTTACTTGAATTAAAGCAGATAACACACACTAATACAGTCATCACAATTAACACCGGTTATCAGACAGATTCTACACACACCCAAAGTACACGGGCCTACATGACCGCCGGACTTAACATGAATCCTTAAATCCCACAGTAAGCCAATTGCACCGCAATGCCAAGTGTGAGAATGGCTTGGTGATCCATCGCGAGGTGACATGCTGACTCACCACAGCTCTAATGCAGCCTGAGTATTGAGACTGTGACAGTCCAGCGTCACCCGGCGCTGCTCGGGCGGTGCGGCTAGCGATATCTCGTGAACCCATAATCCTAGATACTTGTGGGACGGCTCGCTTTAATGGGCATTTTTCTCTTCTTTTCCGTGGACCACGTATTTCTTAGATTTGTAGCAAAACAAATTAACTACTAAGTCATCGACGTTTTCTTCGATATCTTGCGAACGAATAATCGGAGAGAACTACGCGACAGCTCAAACAAACTGTCTCTATCCCCTCTACCAAAAAGACAAGTCATCCCCCCCCCCCTGATAAAACTACCCTCACCTGGGGGTGAAATAGTGAAATAGTAATTATTCTCTGTTAGTACAAAATTGTATTAAGTGTATGTTATTGCACATTTACTTATCCTATATTACTCTGAGGAAGGTCACACGGTTCGGTTTTAATGTACAACATATTGACTTAAGGTAATGAACAGTTTATTATAATTATTATTATTATTATTATTATTATTATGAGACTGCTATTGGACCCAGTAAACCGACCGAAGGCGCAAAGTCCGAAGAATAAGCCAGTTGGACTTATAAAACAAAGGAATTATTATTATTACAAACACCAAGTACACGGGTTGAGTCTGTGATTGATTTCGTTGTAGTTGTCATTGATTCATATTAAGGGCTTCAAGCCTCTGGACTTTAGCAACGTGTGCTCAGGAGTATTTTGATTTTGTGTGATAACCTGTGATTTTATGTGACTGTAATAGTGTAATTAGTAGGGCCCGGATTTTTTTAAATGCATATGCGCATATGAAAATGCATATTTAGAACGTTAGTGCATATTTTGAATGTTAGTACATATATGGATATATTTTTCTCTTGTGTGTGTGATCGACTACGGTAATCAAAGATTTCTGAACGAAATGAAAAATCTAATGAACTTCATATGTTGTACATCCCTAGGCAACACGATAAGCCTTCCTTGGTCAGGAATGTGCTTTCAATGTCGCAATACAGAACAAGCAGGTAGATGGATAATGACCCTTTCACAACAGCTATTTCCTTCAGTCCTATGTACTTTCTCCCAACAGTAGCCTCCCAAGGTTTGCGTGAACAAGTGTGTTCATCTGTTAACTTGCTCTTCGTCTATTGCAGTGTGTTACCGGTTTAAACAGTAAAAATGCCCAAAGATAAGAGCTCTATGTCATTTTTAATAAAACAGTGGATATCAGGCAATAGTGACTATACAAGTGACGGTGATGTAGTGTACTGTCAATTGTGCGAGAAGAGTGTAAAATGCGATAAATAATTTCAACTTGAGCAGCATTCGAAAACAACTTCACATCTTAGATCAAAAGAACAGAGTAAGAATACGCAACGCCTACTTTCAACCGACATTAAAACACAGTGTGAAGTAGGTACATTTTCTGCTGAGCTCTGTGAAGCTTTTGTATGCAGCAACATTCCACTGCATAAATTGAATAATTCACATCTACGCTCGTTTCTTGAAAAGTATTGTGCTTATCAAAGGATACCAGATGAATCTACCCTTAGGAAGAACTATTTACTTTCACTGCACGCTTCTGTCGTGGATTCGATACGGTCTGACATAGGAGGGAACTGTATATGGATATCGGTAGATGAAACGAACAGATTCGTGTGGTCGATACATTGCGAATTTCATAGCGGGTAAATTATGTCCAGAAGAACCCGGCAAACCTCATTTACTTTCGTGCAAAGTTCTAGAAAAAACCAACCACGCTACAGTTGCAAGATTTGTTAACGATTCCCTGCGACTTCTGTGGCCTAGTGAATCGGAAAGTGATTGTTACAAAGTGCGCCTTTTAGTCACAGATGCAGCTTCGAATATGTTGAAAGTTGGTGAGTCTTTTTGAGTATATTTAGCCTATTTTCAATTTTGAAAAAATAGGCTTATGAGATCACCTTTTGTCCGTGTGTGTGTGTGTGCGTGTGCGTGTGTGTGTGTGTGTGTGTGTGTGTGAGGTGTGTGTAGGTTCCCCCCCCCTAATAACTTTTGAACGGCTGGAGCGCTTTCTATGAAACTCGGTAAGTTCATAGTACTATTCCGGGTGACCTCGACCGTGCCCTTCAAATTTTGTTACGTCTCACCAATCCAACATGGCGGCTGTGCGAAATATTTCACCAGCATTCAATATCTCCGAAACTATTACCGTTATCACCCTGGAATTTAGTACGGTGATAAAGGGAACTACTAGAGGTTCACCTATGTGAATTTTGAAAAACTGGTCACTACAAAACCAACATGGCGGCCACGCGAATTTGCGAATTTTAAATAGACGTTTCTCGCGATTTAACCAACCAAACGCAATAAAACTTGGTACAGTATATGTTTATACACATTGTAATGCACCGAGATCTAACTTGGTTCAATTGTTTATATAACCACAAGATGGCGGATGAGCGAAATATTTCACCGGCATTCTATATTTCTGAAACTATTAGCTGTATCACCCTGAAATTTTATACGGAGATAAAGGGCACTACTGGACGTTCACCTATAAGACTTTCAAATAGCGGTTAACTACAAAACGAACATGGCGGCCAAGCGAATTTGAAAATTTTAAATAGACCTTTCTCGCGATTTAATGTTCCAAACGCAATGAAATCTGGTACAGGAAATGTTTATACACATTGCAATGCACTGGTATCTAATTTAGTTCAATTGTTTACATAACCTCAAGATGGCGGCTGTGCGAATTTTAAAATTAAGTTTTTATTTCTTGTGTCGTAATCAAGCGATCGAAGTGAAAGTTTGAATAATGAACCTACGCAATAATTTTCCTTCAATGGTACATGACTCTATGGCCTATACATTTAACAATCCAACATGGTGACCATCCAAAATATTCAGACGTCTCTGAATATCTACGAATTTATTATAGCAATCAAACTGATTTTTTTTATGTTCATAGGGTCTATGAACTTAAGTTCACCTATAGGACTTTAAATACCCTGGTGATCACAAATCCAACATGGCAGCGACGCGAAGTATAAATATTCACATGGACGTTTCTCGCAATTTAACCATCCGAGTGCAGTGAAACTTGGTACAGTAAATCCTTTTACGAATGTTAATCCACTGGCATCTAATTTATTTCAATTGTTTCCATAACCACAAGATGGCAGCTGAGCTAAATTTTAAAATCTCCTTATTACTTCTTGTGTCCTAATCATGCGATTGAAGTTTGAATGCTACACGTACCCAATAATCTTCATGTAACAGTACATAACTCTAGGACCTACATATATAAAATCCAACATGGCGACCATCCGAAATATTTAGACGGTACTCAATATCTACGAATCTATTACAGCAATCAAACTGAAATGTTGTATGTTGATAGTGGCAGTTAATATAAGTAGCATATATGAAAATAGGCTGTATAGTTCTTCACGGAACTACTTGTTTTAAAATCTCATCCATGTCACATGTTTGGCCCATGGATTGCATCGTATTGCAGACGAGATACGTACGCTCTTTCCATCTGTCAACAAAGTCATTTCAAGTGGGAAGAAACTGTTCCTAAAAGCACCGGCTCGTGTACAGTTGTACAAAACTCTCCTGCCTCAGGTTTCTTTTCCGCCGGAACCTGTTCTCACAAGTTGGGGAACTTGGTTATCCGCAGTATCGTTCTACCAGGAGTACTTTTACCAAGTGAAAGATGTAGTTACAAATATTGACGACAGTCATACTGCGTGTGTTCGTGAAGCAACGTGCGCATTTGAATCTGAAACTGTATATCAAGATATCAGTTTCATCCATGTGCATTATCCGTCACTTTCAAAGGCGATTAAGGGCCTAGGAACTCGCGATGCACCCCTACACGAATCCCTTCAATTAATTAAAAAATTCCTCTCGGCACGCCGGAAGGCGGAGGTAGATTTCACCGGGCAAACTAGGGGATAGGCTATAATAGGCAAAATATGCAGGTTTTCGTTCAAGGATCAGACCTCATTTACTGCGAGAAAGTATTTTACAATGTAATTGGAGTTCAATAATTATTTTTTCGTCTTACTATGCATATTTTTTAGCCTATTTTCAATTTTGAAAAAATAGGCTTATGAGATCACCTTTTGTCCGTGTGTGTGTGCGTGTGTGTGTGTGTGTGAGGTGTGTGTGTGTCACTCCTAATAAAATCTAAACGGCTGGAGCGATTTCAGTCAAACTCGTTAAGTTCATAGCACTATTCCAGGCGACCTCGACCGTGCCCTTCAAATCTTGTTACGACTCACCAATCCAACATGGCGGCTGTGCGAAATATTTCGCTAGCATCCAATATCTCCGAAACTATTACCGATATCGCCCTGAAATTGTGTACGGTGATAAAGGGCACTACTAGAAGTTCACCTATGAGACTTTCAAAAACCTGGTGACTACAAAACCAACATGGCGGCAAAGCGAAGTTGAGACTTTTAAATAGACTCTTCTCGCGATTTAAATATCCAAACGTAATGAAACTTGGTACAGCAAATATGTATACACATTGCAATGCACTCGAGTCTAATTTAGTTCAATTGTTTACATAACCTCAAAATGGCGGCTGTGCGAAATATTTCACTGACATTCTATATCTCCGAAACTATTACAGATATCACCCTGCAATTTTGTACGGTGATAAAGGATACTGATACAAGTTTACCTATGTATATTTCATAAACCTGTCAAGTACAAAACGAACATGGCGACCAAGCGAATTTGAAATATTTTAATAGACTTTTCTCGTGAGTTGACTCTCTGAGCGCAGTGAAATGTGGTACAGTAAATGATTTTGCAGATTGTAATGCACTGCCATCTAATTTAATTCAATTGTTTACATAACCTCAAGATGGCGGCTGTGCGAAATTTTAAAATTAAGTTTTTATTTCTTGTGTCGTAATCATGCGATCGAAGTGAAAGTTTGAATAATGAACCTAGGCAATAATTGTCCTTGAATGGTACATAACTCTATGGCCTATACATATAACAATCCTAATTGGCGAGGTTCCGAAATATATAGACGGTTCTCAATATCTATGAATCTTTTACAGCAACCAAACTGAATTTTTTAATGTTCATAGAGACTATGAACATATGTTCACCTATAGGACTTTCAGTAACCTGGTGAGCACAAATCCAACATGGCGGCGACGCGAAGTATAAATTTTTAAATGGACGTTTCTCGCGAATTAACTATCCGAGTGCCATGAAACGTTGCACGTTAAATGCTTATACAAATGTTGATCCACTGGCATCTAATTTATTTCGATTGTTTGCATAATCACAAGATGGCTGCTGTGCGTAATTTTAAAATCTCGTTTTGACTTCTTGTGTTCTAATCATGCGATTGAAGTTTGAATACCACACGTACACAATAATCTTAATGTAATAGTACAAAAATAAAAATCCAACCTGGCGACCATCTGATATATTTAGACGGTTCTCAATATCTACGAATCTGTTACAGCAATTAAACTGAAATTTTGTATGTTGATAGAGGCAATTAACATGAGCAGGATATATGAAAATAGGCTGTATAGTTCTTCACGGAACTACTTGTTTAACATTTTATTGTCTTAGGGGTACGGTAACCTTCTTGTCATTTGGGGTCCATCTTTAGCCTACTTTTCACATTTTGCAAAAATGAGGAAAAAGTAGACTTATGAGATCGGGCTAATGTCTGTCTGTCTGTCCTTCTGTCTGTCTGTGTGTGTGTGTGTCCCCCCCCCCCCCTATCAACTCCTAAACGGCTGGAGCAATCGAAACCAAATTTAGTATGAGTAAAGATGTATACCGGAATATCTCACGTCCATATTTGAAAATGATGTCAGTGCCACCAACTGCTGAAAAAACGCACTAGAAATTTGAGCTCCATGTTGGATATCTTGGAAGGTATGCAAGGGAGCTATTCCAAAATTGGTACACATGTAGATAACACTATTTAAGTTTAATTTCCAAGAGGCCATACATGACAGTGTTGCCAAAATATTTTTAAGCCTTCTGATAGGTCCAATTTTTAAATGCATATAACTTCTACACTATCAATTGGATTTCAACCAAATTTTGTATGTAATATGTGTACATAAACATATAGGACTGAGCGTATTCTTAAGAGCCACCAGGGCTGCCAACTTTTAATAATTGCTCTCTCTATTCTTTTATCCAAATACCAATATATCAAAAAGTATGCAAGCCGTCAGCTTTAAACTACACACACGTATAGTACCTGACATTTTAGATTAATTTTGGAGTAAATTATATACTTCAGTTCTACCAACATGATTCTAAGCCTGCTGATAGGGTCAATTTTTAAATACATGTAACTTCTATACTATCAGTTGGATTTTAATCAAATTTTGTATGTGCCTATGTGTAACATAACAGATATGACTATAAGTATTCTTAAGAGCAATCAGGGCTGCCAACTGTTAATAAATGCTGTCTATATTTTTATAACCTAATATCAATATATCAGGAAGTATGCAAGCCAACAGCGCTATATTTTGCACACGTATAGCACCTGACATTCTAGATTAATTTGGAATAATTAATATAAGTCAGTGCTGCCAACATGATTCTATGCCTGCCGATAAGTCCAATTTTAAAATACATGTAACTTCTATACTAACAAATGGATTTCGTCCAAAATTGGCACAACAATATATCATAATATTTCAGATTAGGCTATTTCTGACCAGCACACGCATGCTATTGTTGCCAACATGCTTTTACGCGTGCTGATAGATCCAATGTCTAACTGCATGTAACGTCCATTGGACTTCAACCAATTTTTTTATTCTGTACCTTAAGAGATGGAACTAAGAATATATTCAGTCACCAGGGCTGCCAACTGTAATGCTCTATTAGGCTACATTATATCAGGTATATTTCGAACTAATTAGACATTTCGATATTACCAACATAATTTCGTCATTATTCTAGATAGGTTCATATACTGTAGAATAATCATTGGCATGAAAAGTAGGCTCTATAGTTCGTAACGGAACTTCTTGTTATACTTGTGGTCACACCGTCCTTATGCAAGGTTTGGAACTGATGTGTAACTATCTAACAGTCTGTTTCTTCTTCACGTCAAATTTTATCTCCCGCAGAGATGTTGGTTGATTCCTCCGTTTAGGGCTGCGACAACGCGGTCATGTAGCCCCGTGTACTTTGGGTGTGTGTAGAATATGTCTGATAAACGGTGTTAATTGTGATGGCCGTATTAGTCAGTAATTCAGTTTTTTTTTATCAGGTAAGGACTGCAGACGGTCAATTTCAAGTAGTAGTTCCTAATGTTGGTACCAAATATACCGTCAACGACACCTAGCTGTGAACTTGGCTACTAGATGCCACCGCAACCAGTAAATTACAACGAACGTTGGACTTCCCCTCTGAAGGAAAGCATACCGAGGGATTTTTAGCGCTCTTTGAAAATCCGACGACTTCGGCCGGCTTTGAACCCGCGACCTTGGGCATAGAAGTTCAGCAGGCTACCAGCGAGGCTACGTCATCGAAGCCGCTTCCCACATAGTCAGATGGAAAACTGAATGTGATCTCGTTGTCATGGCAACCTCTGATAGCTCATCCCTCATCAATTTAGAAGCGTTGTCATGGTAACCTCTGATGGCTCTTGGCATTTTCTTCTAATTCCGAAATCATTTTTCTCATCCCTTGGCGTAATGGTGGGTTGTATCAAAAATTATTTCAGAAAAAAGTTTTAGGTAATTATCAGGGGAATATCATCCATTTTTTACGGTTTTGATATTGTGCCTATTAAGAGAGATATGATTAATGTTTCCCGAAAAACCCACTTTTTTCCACCCCATTGGTCAATGGTTGGTGCTATCAAAAAACATTTTAAACATAAATTTTTGGCACTTATCCGACACATAATATGAACTTTGAACGGATTCGATATTTCATATATTAAGAGAGTTATAGTGATATTCCACTTTTTCGAGAAAAGCCCCCCCCCCCCCCTTTTTACCGATTTTGCCCATTATCGAACTCGACCGAGATTTTATAGGGATACATATTATGTAAAATATTCAAAGTGATTGGTGCAAAATTACGGCAGTTATCGTGTCCACAAGAAACTGATATATATATTATACTAGCAGTAGTACCCGGCTTCGCCCGGTGGAATGATGATAATGTTTTAAGATCTCCTTAGAAATATAATGGACTTAAAATCTAAATCATTTGCCCCCAAAGACAATGAGGGAGTAATATCTAGGTCATTTGCCCTTTTGATAAGGATGATAATAAAAACTACTGTTGAATTGACACGTCAAACTTACAAACTACCGTAATAGAAATACATATTTCAAAATTCACAGGCGAGGAAGACTTATTGTGTGTGTTGATTAATGGTGTAATGGGCGTAACATCTACTGTAGGTCATTTGCTCTTATGATGAGGATGATAAGGGAAACTACTACCGGTATTGAATTGACACTTCAACGTATAATATACCGGTGGCGTAGTCGGTAGCATGCTGAGCTTCTATGCCCAAGATAGCGGGTTCAAACCCGGCCAAAGCCGTCGGATTTTTTAAGAGCGTTAAAATCCGTCAGTATGCCTTTCTTCGGAGGGGAAGTAAAGCGGGCGGTCCCATGTCAGATTTATGGCATGTTAAAGAACCTTCCACTAATTACACCTGTGTGAAGCTAAATTGGATAGGTAAACAACGCTCTTAGATGTCTACGTCCGTTGCCAAGAGCCGACTGCAGTGGCGTCTAGTAGCTAAGTTCCGAACTTGGCCTAGTAGTCGTTGACGGTGGCGCTTGGCGGCAAAAGTACGAACTATTTGATGAATTCTAAGTTGCAGATGGTACTTAAATTAAAAAACAGATAACACACACTAATGCAGTCATCACAATTAACACCGGTTATCAGACAGATTCTACACACACCCAAAGTACACGGGGCTACATGACCGCGTTGTCGCAGCCCCTAAACTTAAGAACCAACCAACCAAAAATAAATATTTCAAAAATCACAGTCGAGAAAGACTTTATGCGGCGGTGATTATTGGTATGATGCGCGTAACATCTAGGTCATTTGCACTTATGATGATAATAATAAGGTAATGAAAAAATGACTACTAAACGAACATGGTGTTATTTTAAAACTGATATAGGTAATTCAGGCGTCTAGCTTCGATGTCTTCCAAAGTCTCATCTTTATTTTCTGGCTTAGGCCTGTACTCGATGCGTCTAGTGAAAGAGCGTACTGCTCGGCAAAGACAAAGAATATAGGTGCAAGCTGCACGAACCTGAGATGATCGCAGATAATGACGAAATATGATGACACACGTGCGGGGTTCCCCGTCCTATTTAGATTGACCGGGAATCACTCACTGTTTCGCAACGGCCCTGTGTTGGCATCAGCATAGACAGCAGGAGATAACACGGCGGGTCGCGATGAATCAGCAAGCTATTCTCACAACTGACCCCCCCCCCAGGGTCTCACAACATGTGGGACGTAGGTTGGCGACCACGGGACCCCAGCTGAGTCTGGCATCGCTTCTACTTCCTGTCGGCCTCCCTTGGTCAACTCTTGTTCTCTTCCGACCCAGACTGTATTAGGGTATCCGAGGCCTAGGGAGTCTTTCAATTTCCCGCCTTAATTGGCTTTGTCTCATCTTTCCTGATACCCTCATTCTTCGAGGGGTCTGCCTTCTTTTTCTTTTCATAATATCTCCTGTGTTCTGCTCAAGGCCCTCAAAGAGGCAGGGTGTGTGTAGACCACCACTTCTGGTTCACCCTCAAGGGCTCATGACTGGTGAGTTAGGAAGCTGGCAACCCCGAGGAATTCCTGAGCTAAATGCAGGGAATGGAGTGGTATGTCAGAAATTTCAAGTGGACAGTGTTACGCATCGGGTTCCAAAGGGTAAGTATACACACTTTGTTTTCGATCGGTGAACGATGTAGATTTGTACCAAAGGGCCTTAATGCGGGAAATGGAGTGGTCTGTCCGAAATTTCGAGTGGACAGTGTTATTCGTCGAGTTCCAAACGGTAATTATGTAAAATCTGGTTGAGATCGGTGAAACGGTGTAGTTTTGTGCCAAAGGGCCAACATGCAGGGAATGGAGTGGCCTGTCCAAATTTTAAAGTGGACAGACAGTGTTACTCATCGGGTTCCAAAGGGTAAGTATACACATTTTGTTTTCGATCGGTGAACGATGTAGATTTTTGCCAAAGGGCCTAAATACGTGGAATGGAGTGGTCTGTCCGAAATTTAGAGTGGACAGTGTTACTCGTCGAGTTCCAAAGGGTAATTATGTAAAATCTGGTTGATATCGGTGAAACGGTGTAGTTTTCTGCCAAAGGGCCAAAAAGCAGGAAATAGTGTGATCTGTCCGAAAGTTAAAGTGAACAGTGTTACTTTTCGGGTACCTACGGTTAAGTATATAAAATTGGGGTCAGATCGGTGAAATGGTGTAGATTTGTGCCAAACAGCCTAAATGCAAGGGATGGAGAGGCCTCGCCGCAATTTCAAGCAGACAGTGTTAGTCGCAGTGTTCCAAAGGATAAATATACAAATTTTGGTTGAGATCGGTGAAACGGTGTAGATTTGGGACAAAGGGCCTAAATGCAGGGAATGGAGTGGTCTGTCCGCAATTTCAAGCAGACAGTGTTACTCGCAGGGTACCAAAGGGTAAGAATACGAAATTTGGTTCTGATCGGTGAAACGGTGTAGATTTGGACCAAAGGGCCTAAATGCAGGGAATGGGGTGGTCTGTCCGAAAGGTCAAGTGGACAGTGTTACTCGCAGGGTTCCAAAGGGTAAGTATACACATTTTGGTTCAGATCGGTGAAACGGTGTAGATTTGTGCAAAAAGGGCCTAAATGCAGGGAATGGCGTGGGCTGTCCGAAATTTCAAGCAGACAGTGTTAGTCGCAGTGTTCCATAGGGTAAATATACAAATTTTGGTTGAGATAGGTGAAACGGTGTAGATTTGGGCCAAAGGGCCTAAATGCAGGGAATGGAGTGGTCTGTCCGCAATTTCAAGCAGACAGTGTTACTCGCAGGGTACAAAAGGGTAAGAATACGAATTTTGGTTCTGATCGGTGAAACGGTGTAGATTTGGACCAAAGGGCCTAAATGCAGGGAATGGGGTGGTCTGTCAGAAATTTTAAGTGGACAGTGTTACTCGCAGGGTTCCAAAGGTTAAATATACAACTTTTGGCACAGATCGGTGAAACGGTGTAGATTTTGACAAAAGGGCCTAAATGCAGGGCATGGGGTGGTCTGTCCGAAATTTTAAGTGGACAGTGTTACTCGCAGGGTTTCAAAGGGTAAATATACAAATTTTGGTTGAGATCGGTGAAACGGTGTGGATTTGGACCAAAGGGCCTAAATGCAGGGAATGGGGTGGTCTGTCCGAAATTAAGTGGACAGTGTTACTCGCAGGGTTCCAAAGGTTAAATATACAACTTTTGGCACAGATCGGTGAAACGGTGTAGATTTGGACAAAAGGGCCTAAATGCAGGGCATGGGGTGGTCTGTCCGAAATTTAATGTTGACAGGGTTACCCGCAGGGTTCCAAAGGGTAAGTATACAAATTTTGGTTCAGATCGGTGAAACGGTGTAGATTTGTATACATAACAGACAGACAGACAGACAGACAGACAAACTTTGTGCTTTATATATATAGATATAAACTTTTGAACTGATGGTGGTTTTGGGGTCTGGGAGATGTGAAACGCGAAGATATGTCGAAATTTTCTGGAAGTCGAAAGATGGTACCCATTGCAATAGTTAGCTTTCTAATGAAATCTTCCTAAACACCATTAGTTCTTTAAATGGTGTCCCTGGTGAAACTGGAGAAAAAGTGAATAGGAAACTCAGTGCGGTGTTGGACTCAAACCCAGGACTGAAGAAGATTCAATCCATAAGCAACTACATAAGTGGAATCAGGCAGTCTTTACCAGAAGAATGTTCAGAGCAGTCAGTGCCTGTGTACAAGTATTGCCCAGTTACGTCCGTCGACGAGAACGATCATTTTCAGCATATAAATTAATTCTTTCCGACAACAGAAAGTCATTGACCCCTGAAAACATTGAAAAACTATTGATAACCTACTGCCTTGCAACATTTTGCAAGAAATGAAACATGTGTATCAATGTAAAGCTGAGTTAAAATTAAATAATACGTTTGGTAAGTGTATTTTGTTTCATTTTTAGAGCATATTTTCGTGCATATTTTCAACATTTTTAGTGCATATGTGCATGCATATTTTTGTAGTGCATATGAATCCGGGCCCTAGTAATTAGTGATGTGGTAGGTGCACAGCGACTACAAGTAGGGCACTATCGCAGCATGTTCCTGGAGGGAAGCCCGGCAAGTGTATCCAAGGTTACACAACATTGTTTACTTTTGTATAACGCGTCAGGTTATTGTATTGTCCAATCGATGTGTGGTTGTCGTTTGGCACCCCTCAAGATGTATTTAATGTCCTGATCATTACAGTCTCGCCGAGAGATGGCAGTGGTCGCGGCCAGACTCCCAGGCGCTTAAAGCCACCCTCGTGACGCCAGACTGAGTGCCCCAGCTTCCGAGAGCACATCGCGACGCGTCGCTAACAAGGTACGTTGTTGTTGTGATTGTTGATTCCTGTGGTGATTGTAGATGTGGCAAGGAGCACACCGGCAGGAACACTCCACAGGATGGAATATATCAACGTCAGGAGTAGAACCTGCGATCCACGGACTTCCAGCGCCTTCGTGCAGTCGTGATGACCGACTTAACGACCACGCCTATGCTGATAAATAGAAAAAAGCATCCATGGTGTAGTGGCTAGCATTCTTGGCTCCCTCCTCCGAGGTCTGGGTTATAGACCACCTCGTGGTGTAGTGACTAGCATTCTTCGTTCTCTCCTCTGAGGTCTGGGTTATAGACCACTTCGTGGTGTAGTGACTAGCATTCTTGGCTCTCTCCCCTAAGGTCTGGGTTATGGACCACCTCGTGGTGTAGTGGCTAGCATTCATGACTCTCTCCTCTAAGGTCTGGGATATAGACCACCCGGTGGTGTAGTGGCTAGCATTCTTGGCTCACTCCTCTGAGGTCTGGGTTATAGACCACCTCGTGGTGTAGAGGCTAGCATTCTTGACTCGCTCGTCTAAGGTCTGGGTTATAGACCACCTCGTGGTGTAGTGACTGGCATTCTTGGCTCTCTACTCTAAGGTCTGGGTTATAGACCACACCGTGCTGTAGTGACTAGCATGCTTGACTCTCTCCTCTAAGGTCTGAGTTATAGACAACCTCGTGGTGTAGTGACTAGTATTCTTGACTCTCTCCTCTAAGGTCTGGGTTATAGACCACATCGTGATGTAGTTAGCAATCTTGACTCTCTCCTCTAAGGTCTGGGTTATAGACCACCTCGTGGTGTAGTGGCTAGCATTCTTGACTCGCTCCTCTAAGGTCTAGGTTATAGACCACCTCGTGGTGTAGTGACTGGCAATCTTGGCTCTCTACTCTAAGGTCTGGGTTATAGACCACATCGTGCTGTAGTGACTAGCATGCTTGACTCTCTCCTCTAAGGTCTGGGTTATAGACCACTTCGTGGAGTAGTGGCTAGCATTCTTGGCTCGCTCCTCTAAGGTCTGGGTTATAGACCACCTCGTGGTGTAGTGACTAGCATGCTTGACTCTCTCCTCTAAGGTCTGGGTTATAGACCACCTCGTGGTGTAGTGACTAGCATGCTTGACTCTCTCCTCTAAGGTCTGGGTTATAGACCACCTCGTCGTGTAGCGGCTAGCATTCTTGGCCCTCTCCTCTAAAGTCTGGGTTATAGACCACCTCGTGGTGTAGTGGCTAGCATTCTTGGCTCTCTCCTCTAAGGTCTGAGTTATAGACCACCTCGTGGTGTAGTGGCTAGCATTCTTGGCTCTCTCCTCTAAGGTCTGGGTTATAGACCACCTAGTGGTGTAGCGGTTAGCATTCTTGGCCCTCTCCTCTAAAGTCTGGGTTATAGACCACCTCGTGGTGTAGTGACTAGCATTCTTGGCCCTCTCCTCTAAGGTCTGGGTTATAGACCACCTCGTGGTGTAGTGATAGCATTCTTGGCTCTCTCCCCTAAGGTCTGAGTTATAGACCACCTCGAGGTGTAGTAACTACCATTCTTGAATCTCTCCAGTGAGGTGTGGGTTATAGACCACCTCGTGGTGTTGTGGTTAGCTTACTTGGCTCGCTCCTCGGTGGTCTGCGTTATAGACCACCTCGTGGTGCAGTGGCTAGCATTCACGGCTCTCTCCTCTAAGGTCTGGGTTATAGACCACCTCGTTGTGTAGTGGCTAGCATTCTGGACTCTCTCCTCTAAGGTCTGGGTTATATACCACCTGTGGTGTAGTGACTAGCATTCTTGTCTCCCTCCTCTAAGGTCTGGGTTATAGACCACCTCGTGGTGTAGTGGCTAGCATTCACGGCTCACTCCTCTAAGGTCTGGGTTATAGACCACATCATGGTGTAGTGACTAGCATTCTGAACTCTCTCCTCTTACGTCTGGGTTATAGACCACCTTGTGGTGTAGTGGCTAGCATTCTTGACTCTCTCCTCTAAGGTCTGGGTTATAGACCACCTCGTGGTGAAGTGGCTAGCATTCTTGGCTCTCTCCTCTGAGGTCTGGGTTATAGACCACCTCGTAGTGTAGTGGCTAGCATTCTTGACCCTCTCCTCTAAGGTCTGGGTTATAGACCATCTCGTGGTGTATTGACTAGCATTCTTGTCTCCTCTAAGGTCTGGGTTATAGATCACCGCATGGTGTAGTGACTAGCATTCTTGGATCTCTCCTCTAAGGTGTGAGTTATAGTCAACCTCATGGTGTAGTGACTAGCATTCTTGGCTCTCTACTCTGAGTTATAGACCACTTCGTGGTGTAGTGACTAGCATTCTTGGTACTCTACTCTGAGGTCTGGGTTATACACCACCTTGTGGGGTAGTGACTAGCATTCTTGTCTCTCTCCTCTGAGGTCTGGGTTATAGACCTCCTCGTGGTGTATTGACTAGCATTCTTGGCTCTCTCCTCTGAGGTCTGGATTATAGACCTCCTCGTGGTGTATTGACTAGCATTCTTGGTACTCTACTCTGAGGTCTGAGTAATAGACCACCTCGTGGTGTAGTGGCTAGCATTCTTGGCTCTCTCCTCTGAGGTCTGGGTTATAGACCTCCTCGTGGTGTATTGACTAGCATTCTTGGCTTTCTACTCTGAGGTCTGAGTTATGGACCACTTCGTGGTGTAGTGACTAGCTCTATTGGCTCGCTTCTCTGAGGTCTGAGTTATGGACCACTTCGTGGTGTAGTGACTAGCATTCTTGGCTCTCTCCTCTGAGGTCTGAGTTATGGACCACTTCGTGGTGTAGTGACTAGCTCTATTGGCTCGCTTCTCTGAGGTCTGAGTTATGGACCACTTCGTGGTGTAGTGACTAGCTCTATTGGCTCGCTTCTCTGAGGTCTGAGTTATAGACCTCCTCGTGGTGTATTGACTAGAATTCTTGGCTCTCTACTCTGAGGTCTGGGTTATAGACCACCTCGTGGTGTAGTGGCTAGCATTCTTGGCTCTTTCCTCTGAGGTCTGGTTTATAGACCTCCTCGTGGTGTATTGACTAGCATTCTTGGCTCTCTACTCTGAGGTCTGAGTTATGGACCACTTTGTGGTGTAGTGACTAGCTTTTTTGGCTCGCTTCTCTGAGCTCTGAGTTATGGAACACTTCGTGGTGTAGTGACTAGCATTCTTGGCTCTCTCCTCTGAGGTCTGAGTTATTGACCACTTCGTGGTGTAGTGACTAGCTCTATTGGGTCGCTTCTCTGAGGTCTGAGTTATGGACCACTTCGTGATGTAGTGACTAGCTCTATTGGTTCGCTTCTCTGAGGTCTGGGTTATAGACCTCCTTGTGGTGTATTGACTAGCATTCTTGGCTCTCTCCTCTGAGGTCTGGGTTATAGACCTCCTCGTGGTGTATTGACTAGCATTCTTGGTACTCTACTCTGAGGTCTGGGTTATAGACCACCTTGTGGTGTAGTGGCTAGCATTCTTGGCTCTCTCCTCTGAGGTCTGTGTTATAGACCTCCTCGTGGTGTATTGACTAGCATTCTTGGCTCTCTACTCTGATGTCTGGGTTATAGACCACCTCGTGGTGTAGTGGCTAGCATTCTTGGCTCTCTCCTCTGAGGTCTGGGATATAGACCTCCTCGTGGTGTATTGACTAGCATTCTTGGCTCTCTACTCTTAGGTCTGAGTTATGGACCACTTCGTGGTGTAGTGACTAGCTTTATTGGCTCGCTTCTCTGAGGTCTGAGTTATAGACCTCCTCGTGGTGTATTGACTAGCATTCTTGGCTCTCTACTCTGAGGTCTGGGTTATAGACCACCTCGTGGTGTAGTGGCTAGCATTCTTGGCTCTCTCCTCTGAGGTCTGCGTTATAGACCTCCTCGTGGTGTATTGACTAGCATTCTTGGCTCTCTACTCTGAGGTCTGGGTTATATACCACCTGTGGTGTAGTGACTAGCATTCTTGTCTCTCTCCTCTAAGGTCTGGGTTATAGACCACCTCGTGGTGTAGTGGCTAGCATTCACGGCTCACTCCTCTAAGGTCTGGGTTATAGACCACATAATGGTGTAGTGACTAGCATTCTGAAATCTCTCCTCTTACGTCTGGGTTATAGACCACCTTGTGGTGTAGTGGCTAGCATTCTTGGCCCTCTCCTCTAAAGTCTGGGTTATAGACCACCTCGTGGTGTAGTGACTAGCATTCTTGGCCCTCTCCTCTAAGGTCTGGGTTATAGACCACCTCGTGGTGTAGTGATAGCATTCTTGGCTCTCTCCCCTAAGGTCTGAGTTATAGACCACCTCGAGGTGTAGTAACTACCATTCTTGAATCTCTCCAGTGAGGTGTGGGTTATAGACCACCTCGTGGTGTTGTGGCTAGCTTACTTGGCTCGCTCCTCGGTGGTCTGCGTTATAGACCACCTCGTGGTGCAGTGGCTAGCATTCACGGCTCTCTCCTCTAAGGTCTGGGTTATAGACCACCTCGTTGTGTAGTGGCTAGCATTCTGGACTCTCTCCTCTAAGGTCTGGGTTATATACCACCTGTGGTGTAGTGACTAGCATTCTTGTCTCCCTCCTCTAAGGTCTGGGTTATAGACCACCTCGTGGTGTAGTGGCTAGCATTCACGGCTCACTCCTCTAAGGTCTGGGTTATAGACCACATCATGGTGTAGTGACTAGCATTCTGAACTCTCTCCTCTTACGTCTGGGTTATAGACCACCTTGTGGTGTAGTGGCTAGCATTCTTGACTCTCTCCTCTAAGGTCTGGGTTATAGACCACCTCGCGGTGAAGTGGCTAGCATTCTTGGCTCTCTCCTCTGAGGTCTGGGTTATAGACCACCTCGTAGTGTAGTGGCTAGCATTCTTGACCCTCTCCTCTAAGGTCTGGGTTATAGACCATCTCGTGGTGTATTGACTAGCATTCTTGTCTCCTCTAAGGTCTGGGTTATAGATCACCGCATGGTGTAGTGACTAGCATTCTTGGATCTCTCCTCTAAGGTGTGAGTTATAGTCAACCTCATGGTGTAGTGACTAGCATTCTTGGCTCTCTACTCTGAGTTATAGACCACTTCGTGGTGTAGTGACTAGCATTCTTGGTACTCTACTCTGAGGTCTGGGTTATACACCACCTTGTGGGGTAGTGACTAGCATTCTTGTCTCTCTCCTCTGAGGTCTGGGTTATAGACCTCCTCGTGGTGTATTGACTAGCATTCTTGGCTCTCTCCTCTGAGGTCTGGATTATAGACCTCCTCGTGGTGTATTGACTAGCATTCTTGGTACTCTACTCTGAGGTCTGAGTAATAGACCACCTCGTGGTGTAGTGGCTAGCATTCTTGGCTCTCTCCTCTGAGGTCTGGGTTATAGACCTCCTCGTGGTGTATTGACTAGCATTCTTGGCTTTCTACTCTGAGGTCTGAGTTATGGACCACTTCGTGGTGTAGTGACTAGCTCTATTGGCTCGCTTCTCTGAGGTCTGAGTTATGGACCACTTCGTGGTGTAGTGACTAGCATTCTTGGCTCTCTCCTCTGAGGTCTGAGTTATGGACCACTTCGTGGTGTAGTGACTAGCTCTATTGGCTCGCTTCTCTGAGGTCTGAGTTATGGACCACTTCGTGGTGTAGTGACTAGCTCTATTGGCTCGCTTCTCTGAGGTCTGAGTTATAGACCTCCTCGTGGTGTATTGACTAGAATTCTTGGCTCTCTACTCTGAGGTCTGGGTTATAGACCACCTCGTGGTGTAGTGGCTAGCATTCTTGGCTCTTTCCTCTGAGGTCTGGTTTATAGACCTCCTCGTGGTGTATTGACTAGCATTCTTGGCTCTCTACTCTGAGGTCTGAGTTATGGACCACTTTGTGGTGTAGTGACTAGCTTTTTTGGCTCGCTTCTCTGAGCTCTGAGTTATGGAACACTTCGTGGTGTAGTGACTAGCATTCTTGGCTCTCTCCTCTGAGGTCTGAGTTATTGACCACTTCGTGGTGTAGTGACTAGCTCTATTGGGTCGCTTCTCTGAGGTCTGAGTTATGGACCACTTCGTGGTGTAGTGACTAGCTCTATTGGTTCGCTTCTCTGAGGTCTGGGTTATAGACCTCCTTGTGGTGTATTGACTAGCATTCTTGGCTCTCTCCTCTGAGGTCTGGGTTATAGACCTCCTCGTGGTGTATTGACTAGCATTCTTGGTACTCTACTCTGAGGTCTGGGTTATAGACCACCTTGTGGTGTAGTGGCTAGCATTCTTGGCTCTCTCCTCTGAGGTCTGTGTTTTAGACCTCCTCGTGGTGTATTGACTAGCATTCTTGGCTCTCTACTCTGATGTCTGGGTTATAGACCACCTCGTGGTGTAGTGGCTAGCATTCTTGGCTCTCTCCTCTGAGGTCTGGGATATAGACCTCCTCGTGGTGTATTGACTAGCATTCTTGGCTCTCTACTCTTAGGTCTGAGTTATGGACCACTTCGTGGTGTAGTGACTAGCTTTATTGGCTCGCTTCTCTGAGGTCTGAGTTATAGACCTCCTCGTGGTGTATTGACTAGCATTCTTGGCTCTCTACTCTGAGGTCTGGGTTATAGACCACCTCGTGGTGTAGTGGCTAGCATTCTTGGCTCTCTCCTCTGAGGTCTGCGTTATAGACCTCCTCGTGGTGTATTGACTAGCATTCTTGGCTCTCTACTCTGAGGTCTGGGTTATAAACCACCTGTGGTGTAGTGACTAAATTCTTGTCTCTCTCCTCTAAGGTCTGGGTTATAGACCACCTCGTGGTGTAGTGGCTAGCATTCACGGCTCACTCCTCTAAGGTCTGGGTTATAGACCACATAATGGTGTAGTGACTAGCATTCTGAACTCTCTCCTCTTACGTCTGGGTTATAGACCACCTTGTGGTGTAGTGGCTAGCATTCCTGGCTCTCTCCTCTAAGGTCTGGGTTACAGACCACATCATGGTGTAGTGGCTAGCATTCATGGCTCACTCCTCTATGGTCTGGGTTATAGACCACCTCGTGGTGTAGTGGCTTGTATTCTTGACTCTCACCTCTGAGGTCTGGGTTATAGACCACCCCGTGGAGTAGTGGCTAGCAGTCTTGACTCTCTCCTCTGAGGTCTGGATTATAGACCACCTCGTGGTGTAGTGGCTAGCAGTCTTGACTCTCTCCTCCAAGGTCTGGGTTATAGACCTCCTCGTGGTGTAGTGACTAGCATTCTGGGCTCTCTACTCTTAGGTCTGGGTTATTGACCACCCCGTGGTGTAGTGGCTAGCATTCTTGACTCCTCTAAGGTCTGGGTTATAGACCACCTCGTGGTGAAGTGGCTAGCATTCTTGGCTCTCTCCTCTGAGGTCTGCGTTATAGACCACCTCGTAGTGTAGTGGCTAGCATTCTTGACCCTCTACTCTAAGGTCTGGGTTATAGACCATCTCGTGGTGTATTGACTAGCATTCTTGTCTCCTCTAAGGTCTGGGTTATAGACCACCTCATGGTGTAGTGACTAGCATTCTTGGATCTCTCCTCTAAGGTCTGAGTTATAGACAACCTCATGGTGTAGTGACTAGCATTCTTGGCTCTCTACTCTGAGTTATAGACCACTTCGTGGTGTAGTGACTAGCATTCTTGGTACTCTACTCTGAGGTCTGGGTTATACACCACCATGTGGGGTAGTGACTAGCATTCTTGTCTCTCTCCTCTGAGGTTTGGGTTATAGACCTCCTCGTGGTGTATTGACTAGCATTCTTGGCTCTCTACTCAGAGGTCTGGGTTATAGACCTCCTCGTGGTGTATTGACTAGCATTCTTGGTACTCTACTCTGAGGTCTGAATTATAGACCACCTCGTGGTGTAGTGGCTAGCATTCTTGGCTCTCTCCTCTGAGGTCTGGGTTATAGACCTCCTCGTGGTGTATTGACTAGCATTCTTGGCTTTCTACTCTGAGGTCTGAGTTATGGACCACTTCGTGGTGTAGTGACTAGCTTTATTGGCTCGCTTCTCTGAGGTCTGAGTTATGGACCACTTCGTGGTGCAGTGACTAGCATTCTTGGCTCTCTCGTCTGAGTTACGAACCACTTCGTGGTGTAGTGACTAGCTCTATTGGCTCGCTTCTCTGAGGTCTGAGTTATGGACCACTTCGTGGTGTAGTGACTAGCTCTATTGGCTCGCTTCTCTGAGGTCTGAGTTATAGACCTCCTCGTGGTGTATTGACTAGCATTCTTGGCTCTCTACTGTGATGTCTGGGTTATAGACCACCTCGTGGTGTAGTGGCTAGCATTCTTGTCTCTTACCTCTGAGGTCTGGTTTATAGACCTCCTCGTGGTGTATTGACTAGCATTCTTGGCTCTCTACTCTGAGGTCTGAGTTATGGACCACTTTGTGGTGTAGTGACTAGGTTTTTTGGCTCGCTTCTCTTAGCTCTGAGTTATGGAACACTTCGTGGTGTAGTGACTAGCATTCTTGGCTCTCTCCTCTGAGGTCTGAGTTATGGACCACTTCGTGGTGTAGTGACTATCTCTATTGGGTCGCTTCTCTGAGGTCTGTGTTATGGACCACTTCGTGGTGTAGTGACTAGCTCTATTGGCTCGCTTCTCTGAGGTCTGAGTTATAGACCACCTCGTGGTGTAGTGACTAGCATTCTTGGCTCGCTTTTCTGAGGTCTGAGTTATAGACCACTTCGTGGTGTAGTGACAAGCTCTATTGGTTCGCTTCTCTGAGGTCTGGGTTATAGACCTCCTCGTGGTGTATTGACTAGCATTCTTGGCTCTCTCCTCTGAGGTCTGGGTTATAGACCTCCTCGTGGTGTATTGACTAGCATTCTTGGTACAATACTCTGAGGTCTGGGTTATAGACCACCTTGTGGTGTAGTGGCTAGCATTCTTGGCTCTCTCCTCTGAGGTCTGGGTTATAGACCTCCTCGTGGTGTATTGACTAGCATTCTTGGCTCTCTACTCTGATGTCTGGGTTATAGACCATCTCGTGGTGTAGTGGCTAGCATTCTTGGCTCTCTCCTCTGAGGTCTGGGTTATAGACCTCCTCATGGTGTATTGACTAGCATTCTTGGCTCTCTACTCTGAGGTCTGAGTTATGGACCACTTCGTGGTGTAGTGACTAGCTTTATTGGCTCGCTTCTCTGAGGTCTGAGTTATCGACCACTTCGTGGTGTAGTGACTAGCATTCTTGGCTCTCTCCTCTGAGGTCTGAGTTATGGACCACTTCGTGGTGTAGTGACTAGTTCTATTGGCTCGCTTCTCTGAGGTCTGAGTTATGGACCACTTCGTGGTGTAGTGACTAGCTCTATTGGCTCGCTTCTCTGAGGTCTGAGTTATAGACCTCCTCGTGGTGTATTGACTAGCATTCTTGGCTCTCTACTCTGAGGTCTGGGTTATAGACCACCTCGTGGTGTAGTGGCTAGCATTCTTGGCTCTCTCCTCTGAGGTCTGGGTTATAGACCTCCTCGTGGTGTATTGACTAGCATTCTTGGCTCTCTACTCTGAGGTCTGAGTTATGGACCACTTCGTGGTGTAGTGACTAGCTTTATTGGCTCGCTTCTCTGAGGTCTGAGTTATGGACCACTTCGTGGTGTAGTGACTAGCTTTCTTGGCTCTCTCCTCTGAGGTCTGAGTTATGGACCACTTCGTGGTGTAGTGACTAGCTCTATTGGCTCGCTTCTCTGAGGTCCGAGTTATGGACCACTTCGTGGTGTAGTGACTAGCTCTATTGGCTCGCTTCTCTGAGGTCTGAGTTATAGACCACCTCGTGGTGAAGTGACTAGCATTCTTGGCTCGCTTTTCTGAGGTCTGAGTTATAGACCACCTCGTGGTGTAGTGACTAGCTCTATTGGTTCGCTTCTCTGAGGTCTGGGTTATAGACCTCCTCGTGGTGTATTGACTAGCATTCTTGGCTCTCTACTCTGAGGTCTGAGTTATGGACCACTTCGTGGTGTAGTGAATAGCTCTATTGGTTCGCTTCTCTGAGGTCTGGGTTATAGACCTCCTCGTGGTGTATTGACTAGCATTCTTGGCTCTCTCCTCTGAGGTCTGAGTTATGGACCACTTCGTGGTGTAGTGACTAGCTCTATTGGCTCTTTCCTCTGAGGTCTGGGTTATAGACCTCCTCGTGGTGTATTGACTAGCATTCTTGACTCTCTACTCTGAGGTCTGAGTTATGGACCACTTCGTGGTGTAGTGACTAGCTCTTTTGGTTCGCTTCTCTGAGGTCTGGGTTATAGACCTCCTCATGGTGTATTGACTAGCATTATTGGCTCTCTACTCTGAGGTCTGAGTTATGGACCACTTCGTGGTGTAGTGACTAGCATTCTTGGCTCTCTCCTCTGAGGTCTGAGTTATAGACCATCTCGTGGTGTAGTGACTAGCATTCTTGGCTCTCTCCTCTGAATTATAGACCACTTCGTGGTGTAGTGACTAGCATTCTTGGTACTCTACTCTGAGGTCTGGGTTATACACCACCTTGTGGGGTAGTGACTAGCATTCTTGTCTCTCTCCTCTGAGGTCTGGGTTATAGACCTCCTCGTGGTGTATTGACTAGCATTCTTGGCTCTCTCCTCTGAGGTCTGGATTATAGACCTCCTCGTGGTGTATTGACTAGCATTCTTGGTACTCTACTCTGAGGTCTGAGTAATAGACCACCTCGTGGTGTAGTGGCTAGCATTCTTGGCTCTCTCCTCTGAGGTCTGGGTTATAGACCTCCTCGTGGTGTATTGACTAGCATTCTTGGCTTTCTACTCTGAGGTCTGAGTTATGGACCACTTCGTGGTGTAGTGACTAGCTTTATTGGCTCGCTTCTCTGAGGTCTGAGTTATGGACCACTTCGTGGTGTAGTGACTAACATTCTTGGCCTCTCCTCTGAGGTCTGAGTTATGGACCACTTCATGGTGTAGTGACTAGCTCTATTGGCTCGCTTCTCTGAGGTCTGAGTTATGGACCACTTCGTGGTGTAGTGACTAGCTCTATTGGCTCGCTTCTCTGAGGTCTGAGTTATAGACCTCCTCGTGGTGTATTGACTAGAATTCTTGGCTCTCTACTCTGAGGTCTGGGTTATAGACCACCTCGTGGTGTAGTGGCTAGCATTCTTGGCTCTTTCCTCTGAGGTCTGGTTTATAGACCTCCTCGTGGTGTATTGACTAGCATTCTTGGCTCTCTACTCTGAGGTCTGAGTTATGGACCACTTTGTGGTGTAGTGACTAGCTTTTTTGGCTCGCTTCTCTGAGCTCTGAGTTATGGAACACTTCGTGGTGTAGTGACTAGCATTCTTGGCTCTCTCCTCTGAGGTCTGAGTTATTGACCACTTCGTGGTGTAGTGACTAGCTCTATTGGGTCGCTTCTCTGAGGTCTGAGTTATGGACCACTTCGTGGTGTAGTGACTAGCTCTATTGGTTCGCTTCTCTGAGGTCTGGGTTATAGACCTCCTTGTGGTGTATTGACTAGCATTCTTGGCTCTCTCCTCTGAGGTCTGGGTTATAGACCTCCTCGTGGTGTATTGACTAGCATTCTTGGTACTCTACTCTGAGGTCTGGGTTATAGACCACCTTGTGGTGTAGTGGCTAGCATTCTTGGCTCTCTCCTCTGAGGTCTGTGTTATAGACCTCCTCGTGGTGTATTGACTAGCATTCTTGGCTCTCTACTCTGATGTCTGGGTTATAGACCACCTCGTGGTGTAGTGGCTAGCATTCTTGGCTCTCTCCTCTGAGGTCTGGGTTATAGACCTCCTCGTGGTGTATTGACTAACATTCTTGGCTCTCTACTCTGAGGTCTGAGTTATGGACCACTTCGTGGTGTAGTGACTAGCTTTATTGGCTCGCTTCTCTGAGGTCTGAGTTATAGACCTCCTCGTGGTGTATTGACTAGCATTCTTGGCTCTCTACTCTAAGGTCTGGGTTATAGACCACCTCGTGGTGTAGTGGATAGCATTCTTGGCTCTCTCCTCTGAGGTCTGCGTTATAGACCTCCTCGTGGTGTATTGACTAGCATTCTTGGCTCTCTACTCTGAGGTCTGGGTTATATACCACCTGTGGTGTAGTGACTAGCATTCTTGTCTCCCTCCTCTAAGGTCTGGGTTATAGACCACCTCGTGGTGTAGTGGCTAGCATTCACGGCTCACTCCTCTAAGGTCTGGGTTATAGACCACATAATGGTGTAGTGACTAGCATTCTGAACTCTCTCCTCTTACGTCTGGGTTATAGACCACTTTGTGGTGTAGTGGCTAGCATTCCTGGCTCTCTCCTTTAAGGTCTGGGTTACAGACCACATCATGGTGTAGTGGCTAGCATTCATGGCTCACTCCTCTATGGTCTGGGTTATAGACCACCTCGTGGTGTAGTGGCTTGTATTCTTGACTCTCACCTCTGAGGTCTGGGTTATAGACCACCCCGTGGAGTAGTGGCTAGCAGTCTTGACTCTCTCCTCTGAGGTCTGGATTATAGACCACCTCGTGGTGTAGTGGCTAGCAGTCTTGACTCTCTCCTCCAAGGTCTGGGTTATAGACCTCCTCGTGGTGTAGTGACTAGCATTCTGGGCTCTCTACTCTTAGGTCTGGGTTATTGACCACCCCGTGGTGTAGTGGCTAGCATTCTTGACTCTCTCCTCTAAGGTCTGGGTTATAGACCACCTCGTGGTGAAGTGGCTAGCATTCTTGGCTCTCTCCTCTGAGGTCTGGGTTATAGACCACCTTGTAGTGTAGTGGCTAGCATTCTTGACCCTCTCCTCTAAGGTCTGGGTTATAGACCATCTCGTGGTGTATTGACTAGCATTCTTGTCTCCTCTAAGGTCTGGGTTATAGACCACCTCATGGTGTAGTGACTAGCATTCTTGGATCTCTCCTCTAAGGTCTGAGTTATAGACAACCTCATGGTGTAGTGACTAGCATTCTTGGCTCTCTACTCTGAGTTATAGACCACTTCGTGGTGTAGTGACTAGCATTCTTGGTACTCTACTCTGAGGTCTGGGTTATACACCACCATGTGGGGTAGTGACTAGCATTCTTGTCTCTCTCCTCTGAGGTCTGGGTTATAGACCTCCTCGTGGTGTATTGACTAGCATTCTTGGCTCTCTCCTCAGAGGTCTGGGTTATAGACCTCCTCGTGGTGTATTGACTAGCATTCTTGGTACTCTACTCTGAGGTCTGAATTATAGACCACCTCGTGGTGTAGTGGCTAGCATTCTTGGCTCTCTCCTCTGAGGTCTGGGTTATAGACCTCCTCGTGGTGTATTGACTAGCATTCTTGGCTTTCTACTCTGAGGTCTGAGTTATGGACCACTTCGTGGTGTAGTGACTAGCTTTATTGGCTCGCTTCTCTGAGGTCTGAGTTATGGACCACTTCGTGGTGCAGTGACTAGCATTCTTGGCTCTCTCGTCTGAGTTATGAACCACTTCGTGGTGTAGTGACTAGCTCTATTGGCTCGCTTCTCTGAGGTCTGAGTTATGGACCACTTCGTGGTGTAGTGACTAGCTCTATTGGCTCGCTTCTCTGAGGTCGGAGTTATAGACCTCCTCGTGGTGTATTGACTAGCATTCTTGGCTCTCTACTGTGAGGTCTGGGTTATAGACCACCTCGTGGTGTAGTGGCTAGCATTCTTGGCTCTTACCTCTGAGGTCTGGTTTATAGACCTCCTCGTGGTGTATTGACTAGCATTCTTGGCTCTCTACTCTGAGGTCTGAGTTATGGACCACTTTGTGGTGTAGTGACTAGCTTTTTTGGCTCGCTTCTCTGAGCTCTGAGTTATGGACCACTTCGTGGTGTAGTGACTAGCATTCTTGGCTCTCTCCTCTGAGGTCTGAGTTATGGACCACTTCGTGGTGTAGTGACTAGCTCTATTGGGTCGCTTCTCTGAGGTCTGAGTTATGGACCACTTCGTGGTGTAGTGACTAGCTCTATTGGCTCGCTTCTCTGAGGTCTGAGTTATAGACCACCTCGTGGTGTAGTGACTAACATTCTTGGCTCGCTTTTCTGAGGTCTGAGTTATAGACCACTTCGTGGTGTAGTGACAAGCTCTATTGGTTCGCTTCTCTGAGGTCTGGGTTATAGACCTCCTCGTGGTGTATTGACTAGCATTCTTGGCTCTCTCCTCTGAGGTCTGGGTTATAGACCTCCTCGTGGTGTATTGACTAGCATTCTTGGTACAATACTCTGAGGTCTGGGTTATAGACCACCTTGTGGTGTAGTGGCTAGCATTCTTGGCTCTCTCCTCTGAGGTCTGGGTTATAGATCTCCTCGTGGTGTATTGACTAGCATTCTTGGCTCTCTACTCTGATGTCTGGGTTATAGACCACCTCGTGGTGTAGTGGCTAGCATTCTTGGCTCTCTCCTCTGAGGTCTGGGTTATAGACCTCCTCGTGGTGTATTGACTAGCATTCTTGGCTCTCTACTCTGAGGTCTGAGTTATGGACCACTTCGTGGTGTAGTGACTAGCTTTATTGGCTCGCTTCTCTGAGGTCTGAGTTATCGACCACTTCGTGGTATAGTGACTAGCATTCTTGGCTCTCTCCTCTGAGGTCTGAGTTATGGACCACTTCGTGGTGTAGTGACTAGCTCTATTGGCTCGCTTCTCTGAGGTCTGAGTTATGGACCACTTCGTGGTGTAGTGACTAGCTCTATTGGCTCGCTTCTCTGAGGTCTGAGTTATAGACCTCCTCGTGGTGTATTGACTAGCATTCTTGGCTCTCTACTCTGAGGTCTGGGTTATAGACCACCTCGTGGTGTAGTGGCTAGCATTCTTGGCTCTCTCCTCTGAGGTCTGGGTTATAGACCTCCTCGTGGTGTATTGACTAGCATTCATGGCTCACTACTCTGAGGTCTGAGTTATGGACCACTTCGTGGTGTAGTGACTAGCTTTATTGGCTCGCTTCTCTGAGGTCTGAGTTATGGACCACTTCGTGGTGTAGTGACTAGCATTCTTGGCTCTCTCCTCTGAGGTCTGAGTTATGGACCACTTCGTGGTGTAGTGACTAGCTCTATTGGCTCGCTTCTCTGAGGTCTGAGTTATGGACCACTTCGTGGTGTAGTGACTAGCTCTATTGGCTCGCTTCTCTGAGGTCTGAGTTATAGACCACCTCGTGGTGAAGTGACTAGCATTCTTGGCTCGCTTTTCTGAGGTCTGAGTTATAGACCACCTCGTGGTGTAGTGACTAGCTCTATTGGTTCGCTTCTCTGAGGTCTGGGTTATAGACCTCCTCGTGGTGTATTGACTAGCATTCTTGGCTCTCTACTCTGAGGTCTGAGTTATGGACCACTTCGTGGTGTAGTGAATAGCTCTATTGGTTCGCTTCTCTGAGGTCTGGGTTATAGACCTCCTCGTGGTGTATTGACTAGCATTCTTGGCTCTCTCCTCTGAGGTCTGAGTTATGGACCACTTCGTGGTGTAGTGACTAGCTCTATTGGCTCTTTCCTCTGAGGTCTGGGTTATAGACGTCCTCGTGGTGTATTGACTAGCATTCTTGACTCTCTACTCTGAGGTCTGAGTTATGGACCACTTCGTGGTGTAGTGACTAGCTCTTTTGGTTCGCTTCTCTGAGGTCTGGGTTATAGACCTCCTCATGGTGTATTGACTAGCATTATTGGCTCTCTACTCTGAGGTCTGAGTTATGGACCACTTCGTGGTGTAGTGACTAGCATTCTTGGCTCTCTCCTCTGAGGTCTGAGTTATAGACCATCTCGTGGTGTAGTGACTAGCATTCTTGGCTCTCTCCTCTGAGTTATAGACCACTTCGTGGTGTAGTGACTAGCATTCTTGGTACTCTACTCTGAGGTCTGGGTTATACACCACCTTGTGGGGTAGTGACTAGCATTCTTGTCTCTCTCCTCTGAGGTCTGGGTTATAGACCTCCTCGTGGTGTATTGACTAGCATTCTTGGCTCTCTCCTCTGAGGTCTGGATTATAGACCTCCTCGTGGTGTATTGACTAGCATTCTTGGTACTCTACTCTGAGGTCTGAGTAATAGACCACCTCGTGGTGTAGTGGCTAGCATTCTTGGCTCTCTCCTCTGAGGTCTGGGTTATAGACCTCCTCGTGGTGTATTGACTAGCATTCTTGGCTTTCTACTCTGAGGTCTGAGTTATGGACCACTTCGTGGTGTAGTCACTAGCTTTATTGGCTCGCTTCTCTGAGGTCTGAGTTATGGACCACTTCGTGGTGTAGTGACTAGCATTCTTGGCTCTCTCCTCTGAGGTCTGAGTTATGGACCACTTCGTGGTGTAGTGACTAGCTCTATTGGCTCGCTTCTCTGAGGTCTGAGTTATGGACCACTTCGTGGTGTAGTGACTAGCTCTATTGGCTCGCTTCTCTGAGGTCTGAGTTATAGACCTCCTCGTGGTGTATTGACTAGCATTCTTGGTACTCTACTCTGAGGTCTGAGTAATAGACCACCTCGTGGTGTAGTGGCTAGCATTCTTGGCTCTCTCCTCTGAGGTCTGGGTTATAGACCTCCTCGTGGTGTATTGACTAGCATTCTTGGCTTTCTACTCTGAGGTCTGAGTTATGGACCACTTCGTGGTGTAGTGACTAGCTTTATTGGCTCGCTTCTCTGAGGTCTGAGTTATGGACCACTTCGTGGTGCAGTGACTAGCATTCTTGGCTCTCTCGTCTGAGTTATGAACCACTTCGTGGTGTAGTGACTAGCATTCTTGGCTCTTACCTCTGAGGTCTGGTTTATAGACCTCCTCGTGGTGTATTGACTAGCATTCTTGGCTCTCTACTCTGAGGTCTGAGTTATGGACCACTTTGTGGTGTAGTGACTAGCTTTTTTGGCTCGCTTCTCTGAGCTCTGAGTTATGGACCACTTCGTGGTGTAGTGACTAGCGTTCTTGGCTCTCTCCTCTGAGGTCTGAGTTATGGACCACTTCGTGGTGTAGTGACTAGCTCTATTGGGTCGCTTCTCTGAGGTCTGAGTTATGGACCACTTCGTGGTGTAGTGACTAGCTCTATTGGCTCGCTTCTCTGAGGTCTGAGTTATAGACCACCTCGTGGTGTAGTGACTAGCATTCTTGGCTCGCTTTTCTGAGGTCTGAGTTATAGACCACTTCGTGGTGTAGTGACAAGCTCTATTGGTTCGCTTCTCTGAGGTCTGGGTTATAGACCTCCTCGTGGTGTATTGACTAGCATTCTTGGCTCTCTCCTCTGAGGTCTGGGTTATAGACCTCCTCGTGGTGTATTGACTAGCATTCTTGGTACAATACTCTGAGGTCTGGGTTATAGACCACCTTGTGGTGTAGTGGCTAGCATTCTTGGCTCTCTCCTCTGAGGTCTGGGTTATAGACCTCCTCGTGGTGTATTGACTAGCATTCTTGGCTCTCTACTCTGATGTCTGGGTTATAGACCACCTCGTGGTGTAGTGGCTAGCATTCTTGGCTCTCTCCTCTGAGGTCTGGGTTATAGACCTCCTCGTGGTGTATTGACTAGCATTCTTGGCTCTCTACTCTGAGGTCTGAGTTATGGACCACTTCGTGGTGTAGTGACTAGCTTTATTGGCTCGCTTCTCTGAGGTCTGAGTTATCGACCACTTCGTGGTGTAGTGACTAGCATTCTTGGCTCTCTCCTCTGAGGTCTGAGTTATGGACCACTTCGTGGTGTAGTGACTAGCTCTATTGGCTCGCTTCTCTGAGGTCTGAGTTATGGACCACTTCGTGGTGTAGTGACTAGCTCTATTGGCTCGCTTCTCTGAGGTCTGAGTTATAGACCTCCTCGTGGTGTATTGACTAGCATTCTTGGCTCTCTACTCTGAGGTCTGGGTTATAGACCACCTCGTGGTGTAGTGGCTAGCATTCTTGGCTCTCTCCTCTGAGGTCTGGGTTATAGACCTCCTCGTGGTGTATTGACTAGCATTCATGGCTCACTACTCTGAGGTCTGAGTTATGGACCACTTCGTGGTGTAGTGACTAGCTTTATTGGCTCGCTTCTCTGAGGTCTGAGTTATGGACCACTTCGTGGTGTAGTGACTAGCATTCTTGGCTCTCTCCTCTGAGGTCTGAGTTATGGACCACTTCGTGGTGTAGTGACTAGCTCTATTGGCTCGCTTCTCTGAGGTCTGAGTTATGGACCACTTCGTGGTGTAGTGACTAGCTCTATTGGCTCGCTTCTCTGAGGTCTGAGTTATAGACCACCTCGTGGTGAAGTGACTAGCATTCTTGGCTCGCTTTTCTGAGGTCTGAGTTATAGACCACCTCGTGGTGTAGTGACTAGCTCTATTGGTTCGCTTCTCTGAGGTCTGGGTTATAGACCTCCTCGTGGTGTATTGACTAGCATTCTTGGCTCTCTACTCTGAGGTCTGAGTTATGGACCACTTCGTGGTGTAGTGAATAGCTCTATTGGTTCGCTTCTCTGAGGTCTGGGTTATAGACCTCCTCGTGGTGTATTGACTAGCATTCTTGGCTCTCTCCTCTGAGGTCTGAGTTATGGACCACTTCGTGGTGTAGTGACTAGCTCTATTGGCTCTTTCCTCTGAGGTCTGGGTTATAGACGTCCTCGTGGTGTATTGACTAGCATTCTTGACTCTCTACTCTGAGGTCTGAGTTATGGACCACTTCGTGGTGTAGTGACTAGCTCTTTTGGTTCGCTTCTCTGAGGTCTGGGTTATAGACCTCCTCATGGTGTATTGACTAGCATTATTGGCTCTCTACTCTGAGGTCTGAGTTATGGACCACTTCGTGGTGTAGTGACTAGCATTCTTGGCTCTCTCCTCTGAGGTCTGAATTATAGACCATCTCGTGGTGTAGTGACTAGCATTCTTGGCTCTCTCCTCTGAGTTATAGACCACTTCGTGGTGTAGTGACTAGCATTCTTGGTACTCTACTCTGAGGTCTGGGTTATACACCACCTTGTGGGGTAGTGACTAGCATTCTTGTCTCTCTCCTCTGAGGTCTGGGTTATAGACCTCCTCGTGGTGTATTGACTAGCATTCTTGGCTCTCTCCTCTGAGGTCTGGATTATAGACCTCCTCGTGGTGTATTGACTAGCATTCTTGGTACTCTACTCTGAGGTCTGAGTAATAGACCACCTCGTGGTGTAGTGGCTAGCATTCTTGGCTCTCTCCTCTGAGGTCTGGGTTATAGACCTCCTCGTGGTGTATTGACTAGCATTCTTGGCTTTCTACTCTGAGGTCTGAGTTATGGACCACTTCGTGGTGTAGTGACTAGCTTTATTGGCTCGCTTCTCTGAGGTCTGAGTTATGGACCACTTCGTGGTGTAGTGACTAGCATTCTTGGCTCTCTCCTCTGAGGTCTGAGTTATGGACCACTTCGTGGTGTAGTGACTAGCTCTATTGGCTCGCTTCTCTGAGGTCTGAGTTATGGACCACTTCGTGGTGTAGTGACTAGCTCTATTGGCTCGCTTCTCTGAGGTCTGAGTTATAGACCTCCTCGTGGTGTATTGACTAGAATTCTTGGCTCTCTACTCTGAGGTCTGGGTTATAGACCACCTCGTGGCGTAGTGGCTAGCATTCTTGGCTCTTTCCTCTGAGGTCTGGTTTATAGACCTCCTCGTGGTGTATTGACTAGCATTCTTGGCTCTCTACTCTGAGGTCTGAGTTATGGACCACTTTGTGGTGTAGTGACTAGCTTTTTTGGCTCGCTTCTCTGAGCTCTGAGTTATGGAACACTTCGTGGTGTAGTGACTAGCATTCTTGGCTCTCTCCTCTGAGGTCTGAGTTATTGACCACTTCGTGGTGTAGTGACTAGCTCTATTGGGTCGCTTCTCTGAGGTCTGAGTTATGGACCACTTCGTGGTGTAGTGACTAGCTCTATTGGTTCGCTTCTCTGAGGTCTGGGTTATAGACCTCCTTGTGGTGTATTGACTAGCATTCTTGGCTCTCTCCTCTGAGGTCTGGGTTATAGGCCTCCTCGTGGTGTATTGACTAGCATTCTTGGTACTCTACTCTGAGGTCTGGGTAATAGACCACATTGTGGTGTAGTGGCTAGCATTCTTGGCTCTCTCCTCTGAGGTCTCTGTTATAGACCTCCTCGTGGTGTATTGACTAGCATTCTTGGCTCTCTACTCTGATGTTTGGGTTATAGACCACCTCGTGGTGTAGTGGCTAGCATTCTTGGCTCTCTCCTCTGAGGTCTGGGTTATAGACCTCCTCGTGGTGTATTGACTAGCATTCTTGGCTCTCTACTCTGAGGTCTGAGTTATGGACCACTTCGTGGTGTAGTGACTAGCTTTATTGGCTCGCTTCTCTGAGGTCTGAGTTATAGACCTCCTCGTGGTGTATTGACTAGCATTCTTGGCTCTCTACTCTGAGGTGTGGGTTATAGACCACCTCGTGGTGTAGTGGATAGCATTCTTGGCTCTCTCCTCTGAGGTCTGCGTTATAGACCTCCACGTGGTGTATTGACTAGCATTCTTGGCTCTCTACTCTGAGGTCTGGGTTATATACCACCTGTGGTGTAGTGACTAGCATTCTTGTCTCCCTCCTCTAAGGTCTGGGTTATAGACCACCTCGTGGTGTAGTGGCTAGCATTCACGGCTCACTCCTCTAAGGTCTGGGTTATAGACCACATAATGGTGTAGTGACTAGCATTTTGAACTCTCTCCTCTTACGTCTGGGTTATAGACCACCTTGTGGTGTAGTGGCTAGCATTCCTGGCTCTCTCCTCTAAGGTCTGGGTTACAGACCACATCATGGTGTAGTGGCTAGCATTCATGGCTCACTCCTCTATGGTCTGGGTTATAGACCACCTCGTGGTGTAGTGGCTTGTATTCATGACTCTCACCTCTGAGGTCTGGGTTATAGACCACCCCGTGGAGTAGTGGCTAGCAGTCTTGACTCTCTCCTCTGAGGTCTGGATTATAGACCACCTCGTGGTGTAGTGGCTAGCAGTCTTGACTCTCTCCTCCAAGGTCTGGGTTATAGACCTCCTCGTGGTGTAGTGACTAGCATTCTGGGCTCTCTACTCTTAGGTCTGGGTTATTGACCACCCCGTGGTGTAGTGGCTAGCATTCTTGACTCTCTCCTCTAAGGTCTGGGTTATAGACCACCTCGTGGTGAAGTGGCTAGCATTCTTGGCTCTCTCCTCTGAGGTCTGGGTTATAGACCATCTCGTAGTGTAGTGGCTAGCATTCTTGACCCTCTCCTCTAAGGTCTGGGTTATAGACCATCTCGTGGTGTATTGACTAGCATTCTTGTCTCCTCTAAGGTCTGGGTTATAGACCACCTCATGGTGTAGTGACTAGCATTCTTGGATCTCTCCTCTAAGGTCTGAGTTATAGACAACCTCATGGTGTAGTGACTAGCATTCTTGGCTCTCTACTCTGAGTTATAGACCACTTCGTGGTGTAGTGACTAGCATTCTTGGTACTCTACTCTGAGGTCTGGGTTATACACCACCATGTGGGGTAGTGACTAGCATTCTTGTCTCTCTTCTCTGAGGTCTGGGTTATAGACCTCCTCGTGGTGTATTGACTAGCATTCTTGGCTCTCTCCTCTGAGGTCTGGATTATAGACCTCCTCGTGGTGTATTGACTAGCATTCTTGGTACTCTACTCTGAGGTCTGAGTAATAGACCACCTCGTGGTGTAGTGGCTAGCATTCTTGGCTCTCTCCTCTGAGGTCTGGGTTATAGACCTCCTCGTGGTGTATTGACTAGCATTCTTGGCTTTCTACTCTGAGGTCTGAGTTATGGACCACTTCGTGGTGTAGTGACTAGCTTTATTGGCTCGCTTCTCTGAGGTCTGAGTTATGGACCACTTCGTGGTGCAGTGACTAGCATTCTTGGCTCTCTCGTCTGAGTTATGAACCACTTCGTGGTGTAGTGACTAGCTCTATTGGCTCGCTTCTCTGAGGTCTGAGTTATGGACCACTTCGTGGTGTAGTGACTAGCTCTATTGGCTCGCTTCTCTGAGGTCTGAGTTATAGACCTCCTCGTGGTGTATTGACTAGCATTCTTGGCTCTCTACTGTGAGGTCTGGGTTATAGACCACCTCGTGGTGTAGTGGCTAGCATTCTTGGCTCTTACCTCTGAGGTCTGGTTTATAGACCTCCTCGTGGTGTATTGACTAGCATTCTTGGCTCTCTACTCTGAGGTCTGAGTTATGGACCACTTTGTGGTGTAGCGACTAGCTTTTTTGGCTCGCTTCTCTGAGCTCTGAGTTATGGACCACTTCGTGGTGTAGTGACTAGCATTCTTGGCTCTCTCCTCTGAGGTCTGAGTTATGGACCACTTCGTGGTGTAGTGACTAGCTCTATTGGGTCGCTTCTCTGAGGTCTGAGTTATGGACCACTTCGTGGTGTAGTGACTAGCTCTATTGGCTCGCTTCTCTGAGGTCTGAGTTATAGACCACCTCGTGGTGTAGTGACTAGCATTCTTGGCTCGCTTTTCTGAGGTCTGAGTTATAGACCACTTCGTGGTGTAGTGACTAGCTCTATTGGTTCGCTTCTCTGAGGTCTGGGTTATAGACCTCCTCGTGGTGTATTGACTAGCATTCTTGGCTCTCTCCTCTGAGGTCTGGGTTATAGACCTCCTCGTGGTGTATTGACTAGCATTCTTGGTACAATACTCTGAGGTCTGGGTTATAGACCACCTTGTGGTGTAGTGGCTAGCATTCTTGGCTCTCTCCTCTGAGGTCTGGGTTATAGACCTCCTCGTGGTGTATTGACTAGCATTCTTGGCTCTCTACTCTGATGTCTGGGTTATAGACCACCTCGTGGTGTAGTGGCTAGCATTCTTGGCTCTCTCCTCTGAGGTCTGGGTTATAGACCTCCTCGTGGTGTATTGACTAGCATTCTTGGCTCTCTACTCTGAGGTCTGAGTTATGGACCACTTCGTGGTGTAGTGACTAGCTTTATTGGCTCGCTTCTCTGAGGTCTGAGTTATCGACCACTTCGTGGTGTAGTGACTAGCATTCTTGGCTCTCTCCTCTGAGGTCTGAGTTATGGACCACTTCGTGGTGTAGTGACTAGCTCTATTGGCTCGCTTCTCTGAGGTCTGAGTTATGGACCACTTCGTGGTGTAGTGACTAGCTCTATTGGCTCGCTTCTCTGAGGTCTGAGTTATAGACCTTCTCGTGGTGTATTGACTAGCATTCTTGGCTCTCTACTCTGAGGTCTGGGTTATAGACCACCTCGTGGTGTAGTGGCTAGCATTCTTGGCTCTCTCCTCTGAGGTCTGGGTTATAGACCTCCTCGTGGTGTATTGACTAGCATTCTTGGCTCTCTACTCTGAGGTCTGAGTTATGGACCACTTCGTGGTGTAGTGACTAGCTTTATTGGCTCGCTTCTCTGAGGTCTGAGTTATGGACCACTTCGTGGTGTAGTGACTAGCATTCTTGGCTCTCTCCTCTGAGGTCTGAGTTATGGACCACTTCGTGGTGTAGTGACTAGCTCTATTGGCTCGCTTCTCTGAGGTCTGAGTTATGGACCACTTCGTGGTGTAGTGACTAGCTCTATTGGCTCGCTTCTCTGAGGTCTGAGTTATAGACCACCTCGTGGTGAAGTGACTAGCATTCTTGGCTCGCTTTTCTGAGGTCTGAGTTATAGACCACCTCGTGGTGTAGTGACTAGCTCTATTGGTTCGCTTCTCTGAGGTCTGGGTTATAGACCTCCTCGTGGTGTATTGACTAGCATTCTTGGCTCTCTACTCTGAGGTCTGAGTTATGGACCACTTCGTGGTGTAGTGAATAGCTCTATTGGTTCGCTTCTCTGAGGTCTGGGTTATAGACCTCCTCGTGGTGTATTGACTAGCATTCTTGGCTCTCTCCTCTGAGGTCTGAGTTATGGACCACTTCGTGGTGTAGTGACTAGCTCTATTGGCTCTTTCCTCTGAGGTCTGGGTTATAGACCTCCTCGTGGTGTATTGACTAGCATTCTTGACTCTCTACTCTGAGGTCTGAGTTATGGACCACTTCGTGGTGTAGTGACTAGCTCTTTTGGTTCGCTTCTCTGAGGTCTGGGTTATAGACCTCCTCATGGTGTATTGACTAGCATTATTGGCTCTCTACTCTGAGGTCTGAGTTATGGACCACTTCGTGGTGTAGTGACTAGCATTCTTGGCTCTCTCCTCTGAGGTCTGAGTTATAGACCATCTCGTGGTGTAGTGACTAGCATTCTTGGCTCTCTCCTCTGAGGTCTGAGTTATAGACCATCTCGTGGTGTAGTGACTAGCATTCTTGGCTCTCTCCTCTGAGGTCTGAGTTATAGACCACCTCGTGGTGTATTGACTAGCATTCTTGGCTCTCTACTCTGAGGTCTGAGTTATTGACCATCTCGTCGTACAAATGTGACCAAGGAATTGGTCGTTGTGGCGACAAAGAAGCATATTTTTGCAATCGACAGAAAGACGCTCGTGTGTAAGGGCTCTAACTTTCAGCCTATCAATGCAACAGTACATTGAGGTTTTCATCGGCCACATTGTTTACATCTTGGGCAGCCGAGAAGGGACCCGTAACAAATAGCTTATAAAGATAATAGCGGAAACTCCTCACCAAAACAGGAGACAGCGCTACCCAGCACCGCCTAGCGGTCCGAGTTGGCAACGTAAGACCAGCTGATTTACAACCGTGAGATCCAACCAAACAATTATAAGAAATTATTGACCTGTGGATGATCTAATTATCCAATTGTAATGGTTGGTACGGGGAGTATTTGTGCCATATATGCCTGTAATAAGTATAAACAACAAAGTGACCCAAAATCTTTCTTCAGGTTCCCAAGAAATTATTGTAAACAAGTAGCCCACCATTACACTGATAGTTCGGTTTTCTTTTAATACAGAATGCTTTTACAATATAATTTAGCATATTTTAGCCTGGTCTTTATGTATTTATAGATGCACGCTGTGGGTTATTCGAAGCCGAAGAGCTGACTTAGATGACGTATTGAAAAGGAATGGCCCAGAATATTTAAACAGAACTCATGTTGTATGCTCAGACCACTTTGTGGAGAAAGATTTCAGGAACAAAAACTTGTTAAGTCAAGGGTAAGATTTTTGTAGGTTGTTGATAGTAGGCCTAATGTTAATATTTAAATAACAGCCTTTATAAAACGTGGTGACTCTACGGTACAGTAGGCCTAACATTTAACAACATGCTTCAATATTTCCGATTGAAAGTGTACGTAGTTATTTATTGTTGTTATAAGGGGCGGAACAGTGAGGTCATCTGCCTCTAAAGTGTACGTATTGCACTATTAAAGCTAAGGAGGTTGGTGTAATCTACCAAGTTCAGAAACACAAATTTTAATTTTACTGACTTTATTAGGAAATATATAAGAAAGTAACTGTTTTTTAATGTAATTAAGCGTGTTCAACTCGTTTTTAAATACCAGTATGTCGAAAAGGATGGATTAAAACCAATATGCTAATATTTCCTTGTAATTTTCAGTATTTGGCCTGGTGCAGTGCCTTCAGTTCTACTGCCTATGGCAAAGCAAACCATATGCAGAAGCAGTACAGTATTTTTTAGAATTCTATATAAATATTGTACAGAACCAAGTATCTTTTGTTTCTTTTAACACTAATCTTTAAAGTATTTGCTGCCTAAATATCAAGCCGAGACATATGTCAACTTTACAATGCAATTTCGGTCGGTGCGCACTCAAAAATGCTAGCTGTGGGTGGCAAGAAGAGTAATGCTGTCAACTCGCACCAAGAGATGGCACTGTGATCGCTGTCCCCAAACGAGCGCATGCTTTTACGGCCGAGTTTCCGCTATTATCTTTATAAGCTATTTGCCCGTAAGCGGTGAGAGCCCGTTAGTGGTTCTTTAAATTTCTTGCGAATTTTGGTTTATTTATTTGATATTTATCTTTATTTAAAACCTGGTTGGACAAATGTAGGCCTGAGTGGTTCAAAGTGGTCCCCTGCATTGCGTGATATCCTTCCAAGTGACGGAACAGGAGCTTTTCTGAGAACATTTTGATTTTCAAAACTCCAGAATGGTGAATGTGTTCGTCGAGGCTTGTTAGTATGGAGTGATGCAAATCAATCAATATATTATTTACTTGCAGATTACTTGGTCACAACTCTGACAGATTGTTCTTGGCGTAAACTGTAAAGTAAGCTGCCATTTCATTAAATGAGTGCCAGTCACAAACCACGCTATATTAATGTTGTTTCATTTGAGAGGTTTGGACATCGTTGTCATTAAGCCCCGTGTACTTGGGTATGTGTGATAACCTGTTTTTAAAATTATGAGTGAGCATCAGATGCTTTTCTGGGAATGGCATTGTTTCTCCAGAATAGGTAGTACCGTAGTGGATAGTAATAATAATCAAACGTATTTGAAAGGGGGCCCGAGCAGAACATTGCATAAGGGCCCTTAAATCCAATTTTATTATTAACATTTCATTTCTTATTTAGATTTAAGTACATATATACTATTTTGGTTTAATTTTTAATTAATTTTCATTTTTTAGCTGAAGATGACCTCATTGAAGGTCGAAACATGTCCTATTTATCAAAAAATATAATGTGTTGAGTATTGATTTGGCGTATAATTTTTAACATTTAATAATAAATACTTTATTGCGCACAATGTGCATGATGGTGGTTCTCACGAACCATCATTAATACAAAATGTTGTCGTTGTCAATGTAAATGCCTCTTTCCGAGGGGTGTTCATATATTTCTAATTTTCACAGAATTTCGTCAGAGACACCTCTCTGCACTTGCACGTCCTCACGTGGTATCTGTCGCAAGGACCCTTACAAAGCTTGCACACGCATAGTTCGTCTAGTTGGTGATAGACGTCTCTCATGCAGATCCGGTGGTGGAAACCATGGACCGCAAAGCGCGTCAAGATATGTCTCAGCTACTATCAATACGCATATTTAAAACATTTTTTTTATGTGTTTGCATTCTATAGAGGGAATATGGAGGAAAAAATCATCCCAGGAAATATAACTTACTGTCATTCTGAAAACATCTCTCACACTTTTCGGAAAAGACGATTGTAAGTTTACGGATACATTATCAGAATGAAGAATAACAGACCAACTAAAAGAAATCTCAGCCTGGCTCTTTCATTAAAAAGTAGGAACAGCTGGCTTCGAGAAATTGAAACAGATCTCCAGGAAATCTATAACTCAGAAGACATTGCACGGGACAGAACCAAGATCGACAATCACCAATTTGGAGACAAACCATCTTGGACAGAAGATGCTCAGCGAGAGATTTGGGGAGGAAAAGAAGACCAACACATGAGCTAAGCAGGTTCAATCGTGATCCTGAGCAGAGGCGTACCGACGGGGTGGGGGCTTTAGGGTTCAACTCCCCTCCCAGAGACATTTCTTTACTTGGATCTTAATATTGTCCCATCTATCACCTGTTTTACACTACCGTTAGTGAGGCGTCTTAACTCCTGTATATATTTTAAAAGTGATCACGTTCCTCACTTGGTAAATGAGCAGGACAAGATTAGCTTAAATGGACAATAGTAAGCGGCCAATTGAAATGAAATGAAAACCTGTCAGGTCGTAACAAAAATTCAATAAAATAATTGATCAAAATCATACCAAATGAAACGTAGAATGGTTCCCACTTCTACCCCAGGCGAATGTTGAGATGGTCCACTTAGCAGGAGAGTCCATTGTTGTGGACACCTGTCGAGTCTGCAGCCAAGCTTTAGCTGAAGAGTAACTTATGGCTTTTCTTTGGTGGTAACGCTTCCAGGCCACTTGGTGACGCCACAACTGTTTGCCCTCTTTGTCGTATTTATTGAATTGAATACCGATGATAAAGGTATCAGAGCTTCGGTGTGTAATTTATTTGTTCATCTAAAAGTATCGTATTTCTCTCTGTTTGAATGTCCTCGGCGTTGACTCAGGATCGTTTTAAAAATATATTACGTATACTTGTACAGAAATGTCTGAAGTGTAGCGCTGTGTATTATTCGAATCAGTTGATTTACAACAACACTAAAAACTTAACACAGCTCAGCTGTTCCAAGTTCCCGACATATCCTTCGCGTTGTTTCCTTCGAAACACAGGGTGTAGGTGAGAAGCATGCTCAGAATTCTTGTCGTGTGGCGGTTGGACGTAGTGTCTTGTTATGCGGCGACCGTCGGTTGCGGAGAGGAAAAGCGGGGCAAAGTGACAGGAAGGCTGACAGTACCGAATGCCCGGGGTTAGCAATACTGTATTTGCCCCATAATTTACGCGTGTAATAGCGGACACATCTCCAATTTTACTATAAAAGTCGTGATCTAAAAAGGGATCGTGGGTAGGTAACATCTATTACTACATGACCCCCAAAATTATTATTCATTATTACAAAGGGTATTTTGACTATTTTCAGTAGTGTAGAAAATTGTATCGCCTTGTTCCGGGCTCCTATAGAGCTTACATTTTCTTTCGATCTTTCATTTGCCATAGGGAGCGCCACCGGCGTATGGTTATGCATTACCAGCTGTTTCTCTGTTACAGACAATGAGGCAGCTTCAGGGTTGTTGTTGTTGCTTCTCCCTCAAGACAGGAACCATCCTCATAGGAATCTTACAAGCGGTAAGTTTGTTCATGGTTCGGTATTCTAATCTGTTCTTGTTAGGACCTAATGACATGTACTCTGATAACCTGTGTTAGTGTGTAACTATCCCATCCCCCACAACCACACCTCGTAGTGTATCGCCCCTGATTCCCACTTTGGGCATCCTAGAAGTGGTTTTCCTTTGTACTCCAGGCAAATGCTGAAATTGTCCCTCCTCCTTCCCTAATGAAAATCCACAGCCTGCTTCCAGTCGACCGACCGGGTCAGGAAATGGAATGAATGAACCCCCCCCATCTAGTGGCGACGATATGAACCGTGCCGGCTGCCGAAGCCTGTCGCACTCCTCTGAGGCAATGGTTAAATGAATGACAGATGAAATTAAATGATAGTGGAGAGTGTTGCTGGAATGAAATTTTGACAGGGAAAACCGAAGTACCCGAAGAAAAGCCTGTCTGCCTCCATTTTGTCCAGCACAGATCTCACATGGAGTGACCGGGATTTGAACCACGGACCCAGCGGTGAGAGGCTGGCGTGCTGCCGTCTAAGCCACGGGGACTCTCTCCTCCTTCCATAATACTAGCCTCAATGTACAATTACAGACACCACAACAACACAGGTTATGAAAGAAACACTGCACAACACGAGACTGATGACGAACTCTCTGGACCATCACACAATGGAAACCAGACCTAAAGTAAAAATGTCAACAGAGCTGAAACCCAATTTGATAATACATTCAATCTGGTGTTGCCTTAGTAAACGAAAGATTGATGCTTTTCAGTCGGTGAACACAATGTTTCCCAAAAGAGATGGGTTATGCCCTAATTCTGAAATAAATTACATGGAATTAATAAATACACTAGGATGACCAGTTTCGGTCGTCAAGCGATCATCATCAGATCCATTACACTTAGGTCCTAACATTTATATCAGAAAGTTTGGGTGAGAATATTTACAATGTGTACACTTATTGAGTTGCAGTGTGAGTTGAGATAATTCAACTCGTCAATATTTGTTAGTTGTGGTCTGTGTGATGTTTTGTTAAAATACTGGAACTGGTGATTGATCTCCCAACTTGGAGTGAACATGTGATTGTGGTTGAATGGTCAATACAGGTTGTATACTTATCTGATGGTGTCTTGCGTTGTCCTGGTGAGAGCAGTTACCTTGGGCAGTATCTACTCTCAACTGGGGGAACTTCCTGTGCAATTCCCTTCTCGCATTCCTAAGTTTCTGTGTACGTCCTACAAATGTGACAGTGTATGGCCAAGTCTAGTCTCCCCAATGTGGTGTATGTTACTGTATTCAGGAAAATCTTCAACTATCAAAGGCCTGGTTTTAAAACAGCGGAACTAGTAACTGCATTAAACACGCTACAAATGAAACCCAGATTGCGACTAGTATACTAGATATAACCAACATTCCAATTAATGAAGCAATCAGTAGGCCGATTCATCATCATCATCATCATCAAGTTTCCACTCCAGGTTCCCGGGTGTGGTTTACGAGCGCTCTCCATTTTAGTCTATTCATGTACCACTGCTCCTTCAGGACTTCATCCCAGTTGATTTCCTTGATGTGATATCTTCCTTCACTTGGTCCAGCCATCTCCTCCTAGGTCTTCCAACAGGTCTCTCTCCAGTAATCTCAGTATGTAACCAATGTTTTGCAATTCTTCCTTCTGTCATACGTTTGACGTGCCCTAGTTATGGTCTCCTTCAGGGACTGATTTATTCCAGCTTGTTCTCTAATCTTCTCATTTCTTTCCTAGTTTTTTAAAACATGCTTCTTAGAAACTTCATTTCTGAAGTCTGCTGTCATCTTTTTTGGTAGTTGTACATTTTTCCAACCCATAAGTCAATATACGGACAAAGTATGTTCGAAACAGAGTTTGTTTTGATCTTAGTGGCACTTGCTTATTCCAGAGTAGATATCGAACTTGCTGATAGAATCAGTATTATCGAAAACAGTTTAAAGTCCAACAACTCGGCAAAAGAAACCGAAGAGATCGTGAAATTACTGAGTGTCGTACTCAGGGGCGGCTCCGCCTTAAGTGCTGAAGTGCTGCAGCACATTGTTTTATTTGAAAATTAATTTATGTAGTAATATTATCTACAATCAAATACAGTGCATCAAAAATATGTCAATAAAATAATAGGAAACACAACGAGGTATCTAGTCATGCTCTCAGGCTCTGGCTGTGTAGATTGTAGCTCACCGAGAATTTCTACGTTTATTGCCTGCAAACATGTACTCTGAATTTTGCGCATGCGTACACACCTTTTCCGTTGTGCTGTTGGGACAGCAGCCAAGACTACACAGCAATTCTTCGTTCGACCACAGAGCGGCAGCACTGGACTCATGAAATGAGAACGTAGCAGACTCTCGAGAGAGAATCGCTCAAAGCAAGCCATCAGCTGTTACCGCCAGAAGGTCTTTTAATACTCCCAACTTACCTATCCTATAGCCACATTGTTTCAATCGATGAACTATAGTTTGTTCAGTATGGAAAATTCAGTGGATAGCTTCATGAGTGTTACTGAGGGAGTGTTACTATAAATTGTGTTTCTTATCACAGTATATTTATTTTCTGGAGATGGGATGGGTTACATACAGCACACAACTGATTTTCTGCTCCAGCCGCCACTGGTCGTACTCAGCCAAAACATGTTTCAATTTGATAATAAAATATAAGTTACACACAAACAGAGGGCCTTACCATGGGGTCACCACTAAGCGGGATAATCGCCGACATCTTCATTAACACACTGGAAAATGCGTTCCTGGAAATGATCTCGACAAAGGGAATAGTACAGTGGAGAAGATACGTGGATGATGTAATTTGCATCTACGACACTGAATTAACTTGCGAAGAAACAATTCTCCAAACTATTAATAGCCTACACCACTCTATCAAATTCACTAACTGGTAAGGAGTCCGAAACCGATCGGAAAATAAATTATCTCGACATAACTAACGAACGTAAAGATAATGAGCTTTCATATTCCATATTCCGGAAACCCACACAAACTTCGCATGCAATTGACAATCAGTCCAATCACCCCAGTACGCATAGATTAGCGGGGTTTTATTCAATGGTGCAGAGGGCTTTAAACATACCCATGTCAAAAGACAATTATAATAAGGAAATGGGAATGATCAAGCAAATAGCAAAGGAAACGAATTTTCCGTGCAGCTAAATAGATCAAATTGTAGCCAGACATTAAAGCAAAACGATGCAAAAGCCGGACTATAATGACTCAATGAGCAAAAATACCCGCGTTTCAATTATGTGAACGCAAATACATATAAAATCACCAGTCTGTTCAAAAAGCAAGGCATAAAAATTGCATTCACAACGAATAACACAACCGGAAAGGATGTGTACAACAGTAATCTAAATAAACAAGACCCTTATTCAAAGTCAGGGGTATATTCCATTACGTGCCAAGACACAGGCTGTTACATCGGGCAGAGTGGGAGAAGAATGGATACACGATACAATGAACACAGCAATGCGATTAAATACGGGACACACACGGCCGTATGCCAACACATGTGTGAAGTGGGACACAGTTTCACTAATACTGAATAATTCAACACGAACCGAAAGGTAGAGGTCTTGACATTGAGGAAGCAATCGAGATACACTTAGCTAAAATATGCAACCCCAATAAATCTATAGGAACACACATTCATGGAGAGTTCACCCCTCTTCACTCCACTAAAAAATACACCTCGTCGGAAACAAGACACAACATAAAGATGTGGCCAAGCTAGATAAGGGGTTAATAAGGAAACATGTTATTGGTTCAGGATGTACGGTGTATCTTTTTTTTTATAAACCAAGGCCGGTATTAACGGCAGTATTACAGGTGCCGGGACATTCTCATTAGACCGGGCAGCGCTTATATGGCTTTTGAGCTTATGCATGGCGAGGATGAAACCAGGCCTTTGATAGTTGAAGATTTTCCTGAATACAGTAACATACACCACATTGGGGAGACTAGACTTGGCCATACACTGTCACATTTGTAGGACGTACACAGAAACTTGGGAATGCGAGAAGGGAATTGCACAGGAAGTTCCCCCAGTTGAGAGTAGATAGTGCCCAAGGTAACTGCTCTCACCAGGACAGCGCAAGACACCATCAGATAAGTATACAACCTGTATTGACCATTCAACCACAATCACATGTTCACTAGCTTGCCACGGTGGGTGAGCACCTCCTCCCACCCGTCAATACTCTAAAACCGATTGGAACGCCTACCGTACCACCTTAACTTCCTCCCTCACCCCCCTTCCTCATACACCCCCTGCCTCTCACCCTGCCCTCTCACAACTCATTCATCGTGTTGAACAGGCCTTAATTACCGCCGATCTCCGCCATGTTCCCCGCCACTCCTATCACCCTTCGAAACCTCCTATCCCCCCCCCCCCCCGCGCCCTCCGTCTCCTTCGTACTGCTCATGATCTCTACCGCTCCTACTGTCGAACCCGCGATCCTGCCACCCTAACCGAACACCGTAAAACCCTTCGTCACGCTCGCTCCTTTATCAAAGCCATCCGCCGCAAGCAATGGAATGACGCCTGTTCCGACCTTTCCCACAGCCCTGACCCTACCATTTTCTGGAAAACTTTCTCCCGCCTTTCCCAACGTCGTAAATCCCATCCCACGTACCCTATACTCCGTAATGGTTCACCTGTAGTTTCTAATCAAGCAAAAGCCGATATGTTTGCTCAGCATTACTCCCACGTTTTCTTCCCCACTATCGCCCCTCACCTCTCCCACCCCGACGAACCTACCATTCATGCCTATACCGACCCAACCTCCCCTCGTCTCACGCCTTCCTTTGCCCACCTTCCCTCCACTGATTACCAACACCCTCTCAATTCCCCCATCACCCCACTTGAAATCCGCAATCTCCTTAAGCATCGCCGCACTACGGCCCCCGGGGGTGACGGCATTACTTACCGTCACCTTCGCGAGGCCCCCGACATCCTCTTCCTTTACCTTGCTCAGATCTACAACACTATCCTCTACACCGGACATTTTCCCCACCACTGGGGAAATGCCAACATCCTTCTTTTTCTCAAACCTTCTAAACTTCCTTCGGACATTAATTCTTACCGTCCAATCTCCCTTCTCCCTGTTCTTTCCAAACTTTTCGAACTTATTATCACCAAACGCCTCTATCCCTATCTTCACTCCCTTAATCTCATCCCCGCTCATCAAGCTGGATTCCGCCCTAACTTCTCCACCCACGATCACCTCTTTCACATCACTGCCTCCATTGAAGCCTTCCTAGCCTCCCCCAATAACAAACATGCCCTTCTCCTCTGTTTCGATGTCGAAAAAGCTTTCGACAAAGTCTGGTTCCCTGGCCTCCTCTTCAAGCTCCTCCACCTCCCCTTACCCATCACGTACGTCCGCCTCATTGCAAACTTCTTGTATAATCGCACGGCCCAAATCCTCATCCATGGTACTTCTTCCTTCACTTTCCCTATCCACGCCGGAGTCCCTCAAGGCAGCCCCCTTTCTCCCCTTCTCTATGTCCTCTACACCCACGATATCCCTACCCCTTCTCCTCCGCTCCGTTTGTATCAATACGCCGACGACCTTGCCATTCTCGCCCTCTTCCCTCGTTCTCACACCCTCCAACGCCATGTACAACGTTACCTTCATACACTCCAAACCTGGTGCAATCACTGGCACATTCAAGTCAATCCCCAGAAGTCCCAATACATCCATATCAAACGCTCCCGCACCCGTCGCCGCCCTTCCCAGCGCCTCCATTTCACCTTTAATGATTCTCTTATTCCTCAACTTAATCAGCTTAAATACCTCGGCATTACCTTCCAAAACAACCTCAAATGGAACCTTCACTTCGATTCAGTCTACAAGCGCTCCCTCTCCCGCTTCCGCATTCTCCGTCTCCTCACCGGTAAGACCTGGGGCCTACGGCCCCCTCAGACCCTTAACGTTTACAAGACCTTCATTCGCCCAGTTTTCACCTATGCCTCCCTTACCTGGCTCACCGCCCACCCCCGCCTCTATTTTCGTCTCCTCACCCTCGACCGTCACGCTATCAGAATCGCCTATCATTGTAAACTCGATACCCCTTCCGCCACCCTCACTGGTATGCTCACTTTCCCTTCTGCACTCGCCCATGTTCACTCCCTTCGATTCTCCTACCTTACTCGCGCACGCCGCTCCCACGCCACCCAACCCCTTGAAGCTCTAGAGCTCTCCCCCTATGCCACTGCTATCCTCAACTCCACACGCACCCCTGAAACCGGTCATCTCTTCCCTCCACTCATCGACTAGCCCCCTCTCACGCTCTCATTATTCTGTTCTGTGCACATTTTTCACATGTTCTACTTTCTTTTGGGGGGCTATAGTCAGCCCCGCCTCTTTGTTACTGTCGGCACCACAAGTGCCCTCTCATTGTTTATTTTTCGTTCAGTTTTATCCTATTCACATCGCCCCTGTCGCAGTTACATAAATTTTATTTTTTGCCCCACTAAACCTTATTTAGTCTACTTCGTTCTCCGGAATGGCTCCACGCATCGTCACACAGTGCTCCCAGTGCTCCAAAAATTTAACGGCCTTGTTGCCGCTTCACCCCAGTGCTTCAAGTGATGCGTGTGCTTCTGAATTATTTTTGTTTCTCTTTCAGCATGGACAATAGACACTCTTTTGAACTTTAATACATATCAATTTATTCATTTCCTGTGCTTTTTCCAGTGTCTTTATCTTTTCCAGCCATACGAACAATAGACATTCTTTCTGGACATTACTTTTCAATTTGTTGTATATATTTCTGTATTTTGCCCACGGCAATATTTATTTTATGTATTATGTATATTTTTGAATAAACGGGGCTAGTGGGGTAATGCTCCGGCGAGTGTGGTGGGGGGCCTCGTCTGGGGGGGTCCGCCTTGGGGTCGCGGTGACCTCTGCGCCATTGCATCCTCCTTCATCCCTCCTATCCATATGCCTAGCATATTTTCTTCCAATATAACTTATTCTCTAACCCTTTCCTCTTCTTTGGCACAAGAGCTCCCTGTTGAGCTGGGTGCCCGCCCTGCCTCGCTTTGCGGGGCAGGGAATGAAATAACTCCTGTTCATTCATTCTCGGTGGGTGAGTGGATAGCGTGTCGGTCTACTAACCCCAAGATTGCAGGTTCGCCCCTGGCCGTGGTAAGTGATTTTTGAAAGGCGGCAAAAATACGATACGCATGTCATACGATGTTGGCATGTCAAAGAACCCATTTGAATTCAGTAGGCCGAGTTCATAATGGCAAAATTAATCTCGAAAGTTTCCGCCAACACAAAGTTCCTCATTTCTCTACTAGAAAGCGCTATAATGTTCAAGGAGCTTAGATATCTATTATCTAACCTCCTTGACTTTCATAGTGATTCAAGGAACAACGAAATTCGACATGCAAGCTACCTTCTGGGTGTCAAATTACAAAGCTTGCACCCGGCACCGAGGCCATACGATATTATTATTATTATTACATGTTCACTCCAAGTTTGGAGATCAATCACCAGTTCCAGTATTTTAACAAAACATCACACAGACCACAACTAACAAATATTGACGAGTTGAATTATCTCAACTCATACTGCAACTCAATAAGTGTACACATTGTAAATATTTTCACCCATACTTTCTGATATAAATGTTAGGACCTAAGTGTAATGGATCTGAGGATGAACGCGTGACGTTTGAAACAAGTCATCCAATTAAGTAGGTATTTGTACATAAAAGCGTGTTGGTTTGCAGGGTGTGTAAATATTTGTTTCCCGCCTAATGTAATTGGACACAATTCGTGTTGACCGACTGAAAAGCTATCTTTAACAGAACCGAACAACTCGGAGATTTTCTGATGACGTCATCTTGGCCGACATGCCACATGGTACGGACTCTGTCTTGAGGAAAGAATTCATGACAATTCATAAATGTGAAACAAAAATACTGGAATGCAGCCGAAAAAAAACAACAGAAATTCCTATGGACGTTGAATTGGCATGTGAAAAGCTAAAGAAATTAGGAGCCTTCTGTTACTGAGGAAGCAAAATAACCAGTGATGGACGAAGCAAAGAGGATATAAAAAGTAGGTTAGCTCAGGAAAGGAAACCATTTGTACAGAAAAGGAATCTGTTGACATCGAATATAGATTTAGGTATTAGGAAGTCATGCTTGAAGGCCTTTGTCTGGAGCGTGGTGCTCTATGGAAGTGAAACTTAGACTATTGGTGCAGCATAAAAGAGGGGAATTTAAGCGTTTGAAATGTGGTGTTACAGGAGAATGATGAAGATCAGATGGGTAGATAGGGTTACAAATGAAGAGGTGTTAAGGCGAGTGGGAGAGGAGAGATGTTTCTGGCGACTGCTAATGAAGAGAAGAGATAGGTTGGTAGGACACATACTAAGACACCCAGGAATAGCAAGCTTAGTTATGGAAGGAAGGGTCGAGGACAAGAACTGTAGGGGTAGACCAAGGTTGGAATATGATAAAACAGGATGTCTCGGAGATTGTAGAGATGAAACGATTAGCTCAGGACAGGGAGGCATGGAGATCTGTATCAAGCAACAACACTGGCTTCTATCACTTCAACTCTGTACAAATATGTTAATTTGCTTTTCTGGTTATATTTTCGCAGGCCCCAGTACATTATGTCAACAAGCCAACACTGGAGAATTGCTCGAGCTATCGCCGCGCCACGTGACAACATTCTGCAGACAAATTATGATGACATTGTTGTGTTTGTCGACAACTATCGCCACGTCACGTGACAAGATTCCGCAGACAAATGATGATGACATTGTTGTGTTTGTTGACAGCTATCGCCGCGTCACGTGACAAGATTCCGCAGACAAATGATGATGACATTGTTGTGTTTGTTGACAGCTATCGCCGCGTCATGTGACAAGATTCCGCAGACAAATGATGATGACATTGTTGTGTTTGTTGACAGCTATCGCCGCGTCATGTGACAAGATTCCGCAGACAAATGATGATGACGTTGTTGTGTTTGTTGACAGCTATCGCCACGTCACGTGACAAGATTCCGCAGACAAATGATGATGACATTGTTGTGTTTGTTGACAGCTATCGCCGCGTCATGTGACAAGATTCCGCAGACAAATGATGATGACGTTGTTGTGTTTGTTGACAGCTATCGCCACGTCACGTGACAAGATTCCGCTGACAAATGATGACGTTGTTGTGTTTGTTGACAGCTATCGCCACGTCACGTGACAAGATTCCGGTGACAAATGATGATGACGTTGTTGTGTTTGTTGACAGCTATCGCCACGTCACGTGACAAGATTCCGCAGACAAATGATGATGACGTTGTTGTGTTTGTTGACAGCTATCGCCACGTCACGTGACAAGATTCCGGTGACAAATGATGATGACGTTGTTGTGTTTGTTGACAGCTATCGCCACGTCACGTGACAAGATTCCGGTGACAAATGATGATGACGTTGTTGTGTTTGTTGACAGCTATCGCCACGTCACGTGACAAGATTCCGGTGACAAATGATGATGACGTTGTTGTGTTTGTTGACAGCTATCGCCACGTCACGTGACAAGATTCCACTGACAAATGATGATGACGTTGTTGTGTTTGTTGACCGCTATCGCCGCGTCACGTGACAAGATTCTGCTGACAAATGATGATGACGTTGTTGTGTTTGTTGACAGCTATCGGGCATCTCGATGGTGATTCAGGAGTCTAAGCAAGCCAGCGACCCTGAGTTCGATGACCACTGGGACGACCAGGATAGATTTGAAGCTCATCGTGCCGCAAACGGTAAGATGATCTCTGTGAGACATGGGGCCCATCAACATCCCCAAAGAGTGATCATCACTAGCTTGCCACGGTGGGTGAGTGGTTAACGTGTCGGAGTACCAACCCCAGGCTTGTATAAGGAAACCCCCTTAAAAGTGTAGATGGTCATCTGCCCAAATACCTTTCTAATATCAAGTCATATGATACGCATGGGGTTTTATGTATCAAAACTGAATTGTTTAGGCGAAAACTAGAACTTCGTAGGTCTTAAAGATAAAACGTTATTTATTATTTTGTGTTTTACTGTGTGAATAAAATGAACGAAATATTTTAATATCGACAATAAATAACTTGCCAACCAATTTGGGTACAATTGTCATTTCTGGTACAAATGCTGCTCTACCCATAAGATTTCAGCATTACAAGTCAATTTTATTCTAAGAAGAGTTCTGCTTGACCCAGCTGGGTTGGAACATCGAATGTTTTAAAGGTCACAACAATGAACATTCAATAAGCCGTCTGTGAGGGATTGTTGCTTAGTTACAGTTTTATTAATTTATTTAATTATAAACTATTTATTTTAACCTAAAGTCAATATTTATTTCATTGAAAACCTTCTTCAGCTGGTCTACAGTATCAGTAGTGCGATATCTAAAGTTCACGTAGTACATTTTCCACACAAAAAAATAAAAACAGATCTGTTACAATAAATTTTGTAAATCAAGCATAAAAATATGTCTTGAAAAACAGCGTAGAAATGAGGAGATGTGTAAGTGAAAATATGTATTGTTTGTTGAATTAGTTAGGTTATAAAAATTCTTGATGTGTATTTGCTAGGTATAGCCTAGTATAGTATAGAAAAACAGATACATTTTTCAACATAACTTCGCCACACATATTCCAAAAATTTTCAATACTATACGTAGCAAAAAGAAAAAAACAAGAATCTTTATAACCTAACTGATTCAACAAACAGTACATAGGTGGCTTCGGTGGCGTAGTCGATAGCATGCTGAGCTTCTATGCCCAAGATCGCGGGTTCAAATCCGGCCGTTAAAAATCCCTCAGTATGCCTTCCTTCGGAGGGGAAGTAAAGCCAGCGGTCCCATGTCTTACATTTATGGCATGTTAAAGAACCTGTGTGAAGCTAATTGGATAGGTTAAGAATGTAAACAACGCTCTTAGGTTCCTACGTTCGTTGGCAAGAGCCGACTGCGGTGGCGTCTGGTAGCTAATTAGCCACAATCCATCACTGACGGCTTATTGAACGTTCATTGTTGTCTCCAACGGTTGGGAAGGCAGGGAGGAGCATTATTAATAACGGAACTAGTCAATGAGGTGGGAAATAGTAATTTATTATTTTAGGACTGTAGACCAATTCATGATTTTTCCTTTATGTGACCTTTAAAACATTCGATGTTCCAACCCAGCTGGGTCAAGCAGAACTCTTCTTAGAATAAAATTGACTTGTAATGCTGAAATCTTATGGGTAGAGCAGCATTTTTACTAGAAATGACAATTGTTCCCCAATTAGTTGGCAAGTTATTTATTGTTTATATTAAAATATCTCGTTAATTTTATTCACACAATAAAACAAAAATAATCAATAACTTTTTATCTTTAAGACCTATGGAGTTCTAGTTTTCACCTCAACAATTCAGTTTTGATACATAAAACCCCATGCGTATCATAATCTATAACTTGATATTAGAAAGGTGTTTGGGCAGATGACCATCTACACTTTCAAGGGGGAGTCCTTATACTTTTCTAAGCCACTGTAGGTTCCCTCCTGGCTATGGTAAGTGATTTTTGAAATGGGACAAAAATAACGACACGCATGTCATACGTTGTGGGCATGTTAAAGAAGTCCGGCTCCATGGCTAATTGGTTAGCGTGCTACGGTTTCGATTCCCAGCCAGGCCATTAGGGATTTTAATCTCCTGGGGTTAATTCCCGTGGCTCGGGGATGGGTGTATCATCACTACATCCTCGCCCACGGGCGTCAACTGCACTCGGCCTCTCCGGAAGCCACATGAAAATAAAATGTCAAAGAACCCATTTGAATTCAGTAGGCCGTGTTCATAATGGCAAAATTAATCTCAGGATTTTCCGCTAACAGTTCTCCCTTTCTCTACAAGAAAGCGCTATAGTGTTCGAGGAGCTTAGATATCTAACCTCATTGACTTTAATAGCGCTCCAAAGAGCAACAAAATTCGACATGCATGCTGCCCTCTGGGCGTCAAATAACAAAGCTTGCACCCGGTACAGAGGCCATATGATATTATTATTATTATTATTATTATTATTATTATTATCACTAGCTTCGGTGACGTAGTTGGTAGCATGCTGAACTGCTGTGCCCAAGATAGCGGGTTCAAACCCGGCCGAAGTTAAAAATCCTTCTGTACGCCTTCCTTCGGAGGGGAAGTAAAGCCAGTGGTCCCATGTCATGTATGGCATGGCATATAAAAGATTCTTCCACTGACTAAACTTGTGTGAAGATTAATTGTTAGGTTAAATTTCGTAGGAACGCTTTATCAAAGTTCCAACGTTCACCAGTAGGTATCATTGATATCTGGTAGCGAAAGTTGGAACTATTTGAAATTGAACGGAACTTGTAGCTCATCCTAAGGGTGTCAGCTTGAAGGAGCTACAGACTAAGGCGAGCCGAACATGTCCTCGGACACTCCCGGCTCTAAAAGCCATACGATAAATAAATAAATAAATAAATAAATAAATAAATAAAATAGCTCAGCCAGTCGGTTTCTTCATCACCTGCGGCGTATTTAACGACTTGAGTTTCAGAGCTCTCTTATTTAAACTGGCCCCAGGACGAGCTTCCACAGCCCGCCGATAAATTTCCCTGAATTGCGTTCTTTGATAATAATTTATAAATTCTAGTCGCATTATCTACAGCCTGACGTATTCCATAACCGTCACCACGGGTATTTACAGTGATGATTCCTTCTGGCTAATACTTTGGTTGGTTGGTTGGTTGGTTGGTTGGTTGGTTGGTTGGTTGGTTGGTTAGTTCCTCAGTTTAGGGGCTGCGACAACGCGGCCATGTAGCCCCATGTACTTTGGGTGTGTGTAGAATCTGTCTGATAATCGGTGTTAATTGTGATGACTGTATTAGTGTGTGTTATCATATATATTATTTCAGTAGTATAGATCCCTCCTGCGGCGCTCACAAGCGACCGATCGTGATAAATGAGCATTCAAATGAAAGAGAATAGACATTAGCAGTGACTTATTGCACTATAATTTCACAAATATCTATAATTTCTTTAAGAAATTACTTTAAAAAAATGAACGAACTGTGCGATTTGCAAACACCGTTGCTTTAGGAAAATACGGCCCATAATTGCCGTGCAGGGGCCGCTGTGACGCCTGAAGATTCTGAGGTCTTTCCTTTATCATAAAATGTAATTAGTGATAGTGTTCTATAATCATTTGGTTCAAATAAAAACATAACAACCTTTCTCCTTAAGTCTCTCATTATAAACATATTGGGGAAAGTGTGGTTTATGAACATGCGAGATTTCTCGCACGGGCCCGCTAGTCTGTTTTAATTCAAGTAAGGACTGCAGACATTCGATTTTCAAGTAGTTCCAACTTTTGCTACCAAACGCCACCATCAACGACCAACTAGTTATGAACTTGGTTACTAGATGCCACCGCAGTCGTCTCTTGGCGTCGAACGTTTGAACCATCATCGGCTAACGACACCCGTCCTTCCCTGAAGCGCTTGTGCCACGCCTTGACCCTTGCAAGGGTTTGCCGTACACTTGTGACATTCAGCGATGAAGTCCATTCCCCCTACTCCTTCCGCTGTCAGAAACTGAACAACACCTCTTTGCTCTTCGGTTGACGCCTCCATGTCACTGTTTGCAATGCGACTGGCAGCCTTGGGCGATTGATGCATGCTGCTGCTCGCTTTGTATGGTCACGTGACGTGCACACGTGCCCTCTAGCGACGGGCTGTGACGTTCCACGCTCTGGTCGGAACCACACCTCGTTACACACGCCACGATTAGCCGATGTCGTCACCGGTTTGCGCATTGCAGCCTCCGGCTCGTTACTTTTTGAACGCACCTTATACATAAGAGCGTTAGTCAAATCCAACCAATAATTTAGCTTCACACAAGTGTAATTAGTGGAAGGTTCTTTTACGTGCCATAAATCTATGACATGGGACCGCCGGCTTTACTTACCCTCCGAAGGAAGACATAGGCGGGGTTTGAACCCGATGCTTGTTGTTCCAGACCACAGGAACATGAGGATCACCGAGGCCATCATCGGAGCTGTGCACGTCCTGCTGAGTGTCCTGCTCATTGTAGGAGCTGTCAAGGTAAGTGGTCAACTCATTTACAACGTAGCTTTAAGAAATAAGGTACGAGGGCTTCCACCCGTTGTCGAATATCGCTAGACCCTCGGTCAATGCGATCCGGTCTTGATGTAACAGCGGAGATCGACGCGACGGTCTTTTAGAACAACAAGGCAGTGGATACACTTACCGCCCAGATGCTTCCTCAGCCAGACGTTCCGCTTTACCCGGGACAATTCCCTTTTTCTTGTTTTGTTCCGCGTTCCGGTTTAATCTTTAACGGAACGCCAAATATTCCGCTTTTTGGTTTATTTGATAATATATTCAATTTCGCACCAATTTTCAAATGTCCCGCTTCAGAATTGATTGTAATAAAGGTGCAAGGTTGAAAGAGAAAATGGTTTCTATGTCTGTGTCAGATAGATGGGTTCATGTTATAGATTTATTAGGGGCAACAAAATTAAGGAATATCCTAGTCCTTGTGAAGTTAATACTCAGCATTTTCCCCTCCAATGCTTTTACGGAGACTTTTTTTCTGTCATGAATATCAAATGGAGAGATGATACAGACAGAAGCTCCATTAGTTTGATAAAACGAGAATTGTTCACATATTACAATTATAACGAAAATTGTAGTGAGTTTTATCAGAAGGTGCTTACAAATAAAAAATTCTTGCAAAGGGTTGTTCAAATGAAAAGCATTTGTAAGTTGCTGGTGTCATAGGCCTAGCCTATTTGATGTGTCAGCAATGTCTAGTTTTAATTTTGTGTATTTGATTATGTAATGCTTATTTAATACAACATTTAACTAACTTGATTAAAAAGAAACAATGTTTTGGGACGTTTGTTCCATTTTTCCATTCTTGAAATGTGGCAACCCCACCTCAGCGTGGCTTTTTGGACTGGATACAGATGCCCTAATGTACGTGCTTGGACTATGTTTGACGCCATGTTTCAGTGTTGCCTTAGTAAACGCAAAGTTAATGCTTTCCAGGCGGTCAACACGAGAGATGGGTTATTCCCTAATCCCGAAAAAAATTACATGAGATTAAGAAATACACTTGGATGATCACTTTCGATCGTCAAGCGATCATCATCAGATCCATTACACTTAGGCTATAACATCTATGTCTCAAGGTATGGGTGAAATATTTGTTAGTTGTGGTCTATGTGAGTGCAATAAGTGACCAAGTGAACTGCTCTCAATAGGACCGTGCAAGACTCACCCAGATACAACCTGAATTGATAATTTACAACAACCACATACTCACTCCAAATTCCGGAGGTCAGTCACCACTTCCAGTATCTCAACAAAACATCACACAGCCCACAACTAACAAATACTGACGCTGACGAGTTGAATTATCTCAACTAATACTGTAACTAAATGAAAAATCCACAGCCTGCTTCCAGTCTCCGACCGGGTCAGGAATGAAATGAATGAAGCCCCCATCTAGCGGCGAGGATATGAAGTGTGCCGGCTGCCGAAGCCTGTCGCACTCCTCTGGGGCAATGATTAAATGAAGGACAGATGAAATGAAATGATAGTGGAGAGTGTTGCTGGAATGAAATTGTGACAGGGAAAACCGGAGTACCCGGAGAAAAACCTGTCTGCCTCCGTTGTGTCCAGCACAGATCTCACGTGGAGTGACCGGGATTTGAACCTTGGACCCAGCGGTGAGAGGCCGGCGTGCTGTCGCCTAAGCCACGGAGGCTCTATACTATAACTAAATAAGTGCATATATTGTAAATATTTTCACCCATACTTTCAGACATAGATTTTATAGCCTAAGTGTAAAATAAGATGCGTTCAAAAAGTAACGAGCCGGAGGCTGAAATGCGCAAACCGGTGACTACATCGGACAATCGTGGCGTGTGTAACGAGGTGTGGTTCCGACCAGAGCGTGGAAGGTCACAGCCCGTCGCTAGAGGGCACGTGTGCACGCCACGTGACCATACAAAGCGAGCAGCATTATGCATCAATCGCCCAACGCTGCCAGTCGCATTGCAAACAGTGACATGGAGGCGTCAACCGAAGAGCAAAGAGGTGTTGTTCAGTTTCTGACAGCGGAAGGAGTAGGGGAATGGACTTCATCGCTGAATGTCACAAGTGTACGGCAAACCCTTGCAAGGGTCAAGGCGTGGCACAAGCGCTTCAGGGAAGGACGGGTGTCGTTAGCCGATGATGCCCGGTCTGGGGCACCCCCTTGCATTACCGATGACAATTTCCAGCTGCTTGATGCACTCATTACCCAGGACTGCCGAGTGACAGTGAACGCCATAGCCGCCGTGGTCGCTCCACGACAATGCACGACCTCATACGGCCAACACAGTCGCGGCACTCCTGCAGAAATTCAAATGGGAGGTTCTCGGCCACCCTCCATACAGTCCAGACCTCTCTCCCTATGATTACGCCATGTTTGGTCCTCTGAAAAGGGCTCTGCGGGGCCAACGATTCACCTCGGACGCCAACGTCCAGCTTTACGTGCGGAACTGGTTCACATCGCAGCCCAGGGAATTTTATGAGACAGCCATTCACCACCTCGTGTCACAGTGGGACAAGTGCCTCAACAGCCAGGCCCAATTCTTCTAACATACAGGTACTGGTTTCTGTAATCATGCCTCCGGCTCGTTACTTTTTTAACGCACATTATAGATCTATTGATGATCGCTTGACGATCGAAACTGTTCATCCAAGTGTATTTATTAATCTCATGTATTTTTTTTTCAGGATTGGGGAATAACCCATCGTATTTTGGTACAATCGTGCTGACCGACTGAAAAGCACCAAACTTTTGTTTAGTAATGTTTCTCCTTAAAACACTTTAGTGTTAGGTCGTGCTGTGGACATTGAGAAGGAACCATATAGACGTAAGGTAGCAGGTCAGTGATAGATCATAGCAGGCGAGGATTCAAGGGCGGGGGGGGGGGGGGGTCACGGTGTCATGGACCCCCCCCCCCCCAACGGAGACCAAATTTTTTTGCAAACTCAAAAAACGAAAACACAATAACCAGACATATAAAACTAAGATAATTTTAACCGAAAAACAGTGTTTTTTTTTTCATTTTATTCAATACTGAAAATATCTTTATTGCAATTATTATGTTCATTTACAACTTCATACCTGTTATATATAAACGATTATTTATATAACAAAATCAACACGTCTATTTTGTTTTGATTACCGAATCGATGTCTATAGAGATGTCACGATGAATATGCAGCAATGCACGGATAGGAATGTGGGGCTTTTTTCGCACCAAAAAATTTTGCCGACGTCCAAACTGCAAGCTTGGTTGACAATTTAAGCTGTGACTTTCTCCCTTTGTCGGTACCAACTCGACTTGCCGAAACTGTAACGTACCTTGATACTTTTCTCGAAGCTCGATGTAAAAGTCGCAAAACACGCCGTTGCAATTTGTACGAATATTTTTGGTGCGCTAAACGCATCAAATTTCTATCCATGTAGCTTGCAAAAAAATTGGTCTGGTTTTGTACGTTTGGTTATTTTGTGATTGGGTTGTTAGTGATACCATTTTTCTTAACAATTTCGATTCTCTGACCCCCCAAGCCAAACTCTAGATCCGCGCCTGGATCATAGTGTCTTTGGGCTACAGTTTCCAAGATGTGCTCCAGACTATACAACAAGTGTCCACCCACGCAGGTTCCTGTTGCCATGGCAACGCTCGCAGATCAATACTGTGTGCATTTGTCAATGATGCAGCATACGTAGAAGAGTCATTAAATTCGCAGACTGGTGCCGAGAGTGTAGACGCCAGCAGAAGCAGTGAGCCTTGCATGTTACCACACAACACGGCGTACAGAACCACATCTTTCCTCAAAATAGTCGCCGTTGGCCGCTATCATGGAGGAAAGAATAAGAGGAAATGCCCTGAGTGAAGCCAAGCGCTGCGTCCAAAGTGGGAGTAACCTTAACTCTTGTATTTGGTGTTCCGTGACTTGCATATGATTGTACGAATCGAATAAGTGCTCTGTTTATTAATTTTAAGGTTCGTATCCTTGAATATCAAAATGTGTACGAACAATGAGTAAAAGTGGCTGTGCTCGAAATTAGGCCTAGACACTGATGAATAAGAACTTAACAAGAAGTTTCGTGACGAACTAAAGAGCCTACTTTTCTTAAAATTTAAGATTCATGCCAATCTATTTAGACCTATCTAGAAAAATAGCGAAATTAAGTTGGTAATATCGAAATTTCTAATTAGTTCGAAATATACCTGTAGCCTAATAGAGCACTACAGTTGGCAGCCCTGGTGACTGAATATATTGTTAGTTCCATCTCTTAAGTTACAGAATACAATATTTGGTTGAAGTCCAATGGATAGCACGCACGTTATATGCAGTTAGACATTGGATCTATCAGTGCGCGTAAAATCATGTTGGCAACAACGTCATGCATGCGTTGGTCAGAAATAATCTGAAATATTATGATCTCTTGTTGTGCCAATTTTGGATGAAATCCATTTGTTAGTATAGAAGTTACATGTATTTTAAAATTGGACTTATCAGCAGGCTTAGAGTCATGTTGGCAGCACTGACGTATATTAATTTCTCCTAATTAATCTAGAATGTTAGGTGCTATACGTGTGCAAATTTTAAAGCTGTTGGCTTACATACTTTCTGATATATTAATATTTGGGTGAAAGAAATAGAGACAGCATTTATTAACAGTTGGCAACCCTGGTTGCTCTTAAGAATAAGCATAGTCATATCTGTTATGGTACACATAGCACATACGAAATTTGGTTGAAATCCAATTGATAGTATAGAAGATACATGTATTTAAATATTGGTCCTATCAGCAGGCTTAGAATCATGTTGGCAACACTGCCATACATGGCCTCCTGGAAATTAAACTCAAATATTATTATCTATACGTGTGCCAATTTTGAAATAGCTCCCATGCATACCTTCCAAGATATCCAACATGGAGCTCAAATTTCAATTGCGGTTTTTCAGCAGTTGGTAGCACTAACATAATTTTCAAATATGGGCTAAAAATATTCAGGTGTAGATCTTTACTCATACCAAATTTGGATTCGATTGCTGCAGCCGTTGATAGGTGGGGGGAGGGGGGGGGGGGTGACACACACACAGACAGACAGACAGACAGAAATTTGTTTTTTACTCATTTTTGCAAAATGTGAAAAGTAGGCTGAACACCAAATAGGTGTAAATACCGTACCGTGATTAGTTCGGCATCATTATGATAGTTCCCAAGATGTTCCTTCTTTGGTATAACTCGCACCTTCAGACACCTGTATTCAGTTTAATCAGTGTTTCAGCGTATTATTACGTTTTGCCGCGTCTTTCTTACAAAACTAGCCTTTCAAAGGTGCTCTCATATTTCTATTTAAATTGGCTTTTAAAACGATACCGCAGCTTATTTTTGCCAAGTACCGTGATGTACGGAGTGGATTCTGCCTATCCAAGAAAAAAATCTTGACTTGTCATTGCAGTTTTATGTCACTAAACTTCGGAGTAGTTTACGGCTTTAAGCATAGGGACAGACATTTTCTTGCTACTCAAAGTGGGCGTGCCGTTTGGCTTCAGCAGCTTGCGCTAGGCAGCGCAGCGAAGGCGTCTCCTTCTATTCTTTCCTCCATGGCCGCTATGCACGTCTGGCAACATTGCTGGAAACACCGCTGACAGTGTTATTGGCTGGAAGGTCCCGTACGACTTTTCTTGTGGCAGTAGTCTAATGATTAGGGAGCGGATTTTTGAAATTGCAAATGCGTATTTTGTGGGTTTATTGTATTTCTTGCATATTCTGAACAAAGCAGCATATTTAAGCATGTACATTTGAAATTAAGTATAATTTAATACGTCTGGAAGAAAATTGGTATTGCCTGCGTGTTGGACATTCCTTGTAAGCATCTTTCTGAGGAACAGATAACGAGATAACAGTATTTTATGTTCGACGATGTCGAAATGTAAATATTATATGTCAGAAAACTGTATCATAATGAGGGTCATTATAGTACTATTCTTCGTTATGAGACAGTTTCTCCAGCCAATCAGAGCTCATTCATTGACCAATTAGGTAACGATAGCTTCGCGCATGCGCTCAAAATCCAACATGTCAGACATGAATTACATGATTTGAAAGTTCAAATTGGATATCGGATCAACCATTGTAGTTACAATCCCAAACACAAAGACAAAATCAGCACGAACCTTAGCTTGCCACGGTGGGTGAGTGGATAGCGTGTCGGTCTACTAACCCCAAGATTGCAGGTTCGCCCCTGGCCGTGGTAAGTGATTTTTGAAAGGCGGCAAAAATACGATACGCATGTCATACGATGTTGGCATGTCAAAGAACCCATTTGAATTCAGTAGGCCGAGTTCATAATGGCAAAATTAATCTCGGGAGTTTCCGCCAACACAAAGTTCCTCATTTCTCTACTAGAAAGCGCTATAATGTTCAAGGAGCTTAGATATCTATTATCTAACCTCCTTGACTTTCATAGTGATTCATGGAACCACGAAATTCGACATGCAAGCTACCCTCTGGGTGTCAAATTACAAAGCTTGCACCCGGCACCCGAGGCCATACGATATTATTATTATTATTATTAGCACGAACCTTTGCGGTAACAAGAAAATACTATGGCATGCAAGAAATTTAAGAATCTACGTCCAGAAGTTAGCAACACAGCATTCTTCTATATAAATTGCCGACATGGAAATTGCACCGTCCCATATGTTCGCGTAAATAAACTGGCGAATATGAGACAAGAAATAACACTGTACCTTAATATCCCCAACCCTAATTTCTACACAGCGCATTGCTTTCAAACGACTTCGGTGACAATATTAGAGAATGCTAAATCTGATCGGCACTAGACATCATGCAGGCTGTAAACAATAGCATTGCCAATCAAAGTAAATGGTCTCTGCTTTCGAAATTCTTTGACCCACGCATGCTCTCTGTTCAGTCAGCAAACCACCTAGCGCGTTCTGTTCACTAACTGAAGTTACTGAATCCCACATATATTTATGAATATTTATGTTAAAACATGTAATAAAGTTATAATTATCGTCCAATTATCGTATGCAACTCGCCCATAATGGAAATTAAGACACTGGTATGGTGTCTTAATTATTGCCATCAAAGGCTCGTTGCATAATGTACTATATTAGAGGTGTATTATCCAGAGTTGGAGTTGGCGGAGAACTGACTGAAGGCAGCGTTGCCACGAATGCTGCTGGCCACCACGTGCGCACTTCCAGCTCCCACACTCTCGCTCATAACATCATTAGCACCGTTATTACGTTTATTAAAATTTACTCAGATGGTTTTCAAAAATCTTAAACAAAGCGTTGCTTAAAATTGTTCGATGCACACTGTAAAATAATAGCCCGTCAAATTGAGGAAAGACCTAAAATATTGTAATGAATAGCAATAGCAAGATTACGAATATCATAAAGCAAAAATGTTCGAAGCGAAACGACAACACGTGATTGTTAACGTGATATTTAGTTATTTATATTTCCTGTAGAATAAATTTCAAGGCACAAGAAACACTTAAATGTAGGGTATTATAAAATATACGCTCATTGTGTAGGCTATTAACTCACCCTTTAGAAGACAGAAGCTAATCACAGTGGTCTTACTAATTCCAAGAGCAGAGGCAATAGGCCTACGCTCCTGCGCGCGACTGAATTAATGGTTCGCCTAATGCTAGGATATTTTCACCCTCCCTTTCAAAAAATCCCGCGCGGCGATAATCATTTTCCTTCCATGGCTTGGAATAGGTACCGTACACCTCGGGCAGGTTTTGACAATTCCCGAACTGGATGTTACCTTGGCCCAAGGCTTATAAACTACAGAGGTTGCCTCAATTTTCACTCACCAATCAGCGCTCACAAGGCGGGTGACGTCACAAGATACCAAACGCGCCATGTGGGGAACGTAACGAAACTGTCAACATCAGCTGTTGAGTACGCAAAGAACAGTTTATTCGCATGAAATTATGTAGTGATCTTCTTGAATTTCTTGGAAATTTGCCTAGACTCGGTAGCAGTATCGTGGGTGTTCGTGACTTCCAATAACCACTGCTTATGCAAGATATAATTGGAATGTTTCAATCTGATGAAGAAAATTGTTATCACAGCTGCCTCAACCCCACCAGACGGTACGTCAGGAACTTCTCTCGACACAAAATCTGTCGTTCTTCTTAGAACGTTCTTGCCTCGTTGAAATCCGTATTTTCCGTGAAATGTGACGAATTTTGCTGAAATGTGCCGGAACTCGTTTAGCAAAGTTTCTGAGGGATCGGTCATACCACCGTATGACAAGTGTTTAATCCAAGTCGGTAATGCATAAACGTGTTGAGTTTGCATTCCATAGGTTAAGTTCCCAAGTTGTGGAAATTTATTTTGTAACTTGTGGGCTACATAACCTGCAACATAAGCCTTGCCATCTTCCTCACTTTGTTCCATGATATTGGCAATGAAGGACTCTGGTTGCACATTGCTCCCTAAGGTTGGTTCTGGAAGCACGTTACTTGATTCAGACACTATGCCAGCTTTGTTTAGTGCTTTAGCAACTGCATATTCATCTGAATCTGGATCAGCAGTGTTTGTTTGCTTTTGAACAACTCCTGGATTTTTCCCTAAAATAATCATCCTCAGTCTGAAAATGCAGTCAAGGGGAGCCACCACGGGTTCGCAATTGTGAAAAGAGGTTTTCCAGTACATCTTGATTTAGCCTATGTGTGAGAATGTACTTTGTATTATGCCTACGGGCCATATCTTGGTACAGAAGTCGAAGGGATTTTATTGAAAGGATGACTGCTTTCTGGAATATTTGCAAAGAATTTTTACCAATGCAAAGAAAATTACTCATGAAATTTTCCATCTTGTCCAAAAACAAAATGCCATGCATGGGCGTATATAAGGGGGGGGGGAGCTGAGGGGGCTCCAGATCCCCCCCCCCCCTCCCGAAAAAAGCCAACTTGGGTACAACATACAATGTATTTCACAGTAGTCTACTTTTAAGAAATAATTATCAATTTGTAAAAGAAAACGAGTGTTTACCTTTCTACTTTATAAATTGACAAGTAGCGCATTGAGGTATTTTCCATTCATACTCCATAGGCTATAATACAAAATTCATTAAGTACTCACAATTTCCTCGAAAAAAATATTGTATATACGCCCCTGATACCATGTACGAAATATGTCAAAAAATATTAACAGCTTTAAAATCATCCTAGCAGGTCATCAAAACTGAAGAGTAGGCCAGCTAGGCTCACTTACCATTTGGTTTTAGATTCCTTGGAAATCTTGGCTTTATATTAAGCAATTCGGCCCTGTAGTCTAATTCAAAGTCTTCACTCTTAAAGTGGAGGGAACATAGACTATCCTACTTGTTTGAGGGTTGCAATGATATTTTCGCTTACATGCAGCAATCCACTGATTGCGAAGGCATGTGTCTTTAGGCATCGTGAAAAACGACAAGTCATTTCCAACTCCAACTTACTAATAACTGTGACAAACTGCCACAGCACATCATTGGCCTGGCATGATTATAAACAAAAGGGCTCAAAACACATGTTTAAACCACTGCAATCCATACAATATAATGTATGGGAAAGTTGACTTTCCTTGCATATCTCGCGCCTCGCGCGCTACGAGGAAACGTGTGACGTCACGTCCTTTCCCTTCCCTCCGCGATCCCCTCGCCTAAGAGCTCCATATTGAGGCAACCTCTGTAGTTTACTAGCCTTGACCTCGGCCTGCCTCCACGAGAAGATGGCGACAAGTGACAAATCAACCAAGTGCGGTCAGTGTGAGAAATTTGTAACTGATAACGAAGACTACATAATTTGTGATGGGGAATGTGGTAAATCATACCACAGAACCTGTGTTTATTAATTCCATTTGATCAAATACATGCATTCAAACATAAAAAAGAAAGTTTTTAACCGGCTTTTGTCCGACAAAGCCAAGCAGTGGCATTGTGTCGAGTGCAGTGCAGTAAGTAGGTCAACTACGGAAAAGGTTTCGCCAGACGAGAATGTAAGTAAACCTGATTTAGAAGATCTTGTTTGTAAAATCAACCTGCGACTGATAAAACTCGAAAACATTGAAAAGACTCAGAATGACATGCTCAAGTCCGTGACATACTTTTCTGATTGTTTCGATAGTATGAAAAGTGACATCTCAACTGCCACACAAACTCTGAAGCAAGCCTTGTCAGAAATTACAAAGCTCAGCCAAAGAGTTTGTGAGTTAGAGAAAGAAAAGGATATCGCTTGCAGTGAGGTTAAAATGTTAAAGCAAGAGAATCTCGAGCTTCAACAGTACTTTCGGCGAAACAATCTAGAGCTTCATGGCGTGCCGCACACTTCAAACGAAAACACCGTTCAGATTGTCCAGACTATCGCTGACCAACTGGGTGTCACAGTTGTTGAGTCCGATATTGACGCCTGCCATCGGCTACCACAAAGCAGAGAAGGTCTTCCACCTCCTTTACTAGTCAAATTCTGCAGCCGGCTAAAAAAATAGGCAATTTTAAAAGGCAAAAGGTCCAAACCCAACCTGAACTCAAGTGATGCTGGAATCAATGCAAGGGCTAGGCCTATCTACATAAACGAGCATTTGACGCCAGCTAATAAAGTACTCCACAAACAGGCAAGAGACCTCCGTAAATTAGGTTTTAAATACGTCTGGACCCGGGACTGCAAAATATTCGTCCGTAAATCAGATAGTGACAAGGCTGTCAGGATCAGCTCACCGGAAGACATTGAAAGGCTAGTAAGAGACTCTTCCATCAACAAGGCTCAGCCATCCCATTCACATAAATAATAATGAATCAAGACATGGACCTACTAGTTGATGTTGACTTACACTCATCAATTGATGAGCGTAAATATGACTGTAGGCCTATCCACGACTACGTAGCAGACACTAAAAATGAGGTTAGCCAAATCAAGTGTCTTTACCTAAATAGCAGAAGCATCAAAAATAAACTAGAAGATATCGAGATACTAATTCATATTGTTGAAAATCTAGATGTCATAGTGGTAACCGAGACTTGGGTAAAAAGTAATGAAGCTAAATACTTCAACCTAAACAACTATTCTGTTGCTTTTGTACACAGAGACAATCAGGACGGTGGAGGTGTGGGAGTTTATGTCCACAAAAAATGGAATATAAAAGTTCTTAACCTAGTTGAGAGTAACCATAGCTTGATCCAGTTAGAGCTTATAAGAAGTGATACTGTTCGTTTCAACAACCTGCATACTATTAATATAATTGCAGTATATAATCCTAACATAAATAACGCAACAAATTTCATGCAATCTCTAGAGCACATTCTTTCGAAAAATAATGCCAATCTTTGCTTATGCATTGGTGATACAAATATTAACTTACTAAACAAAAATAATGTAGCCAAATCATACCTCAATCTACTATCAAGCTATGGTTTCACACAATGCAATACTCGGTATCCAACAAGAATATGTGAATCAACAAGTACACTCCTTGATCAGGTAGCCACTAATAACTGTAAATATACATATAGGATAAGCAATATAAATAGTGATATTAGTGATCATAATATTCTTGTAACTGAGATTTTCTGGTCAAATTACTATCCAGGCAAAAGCCCAATCTCGAACATGACATTTAAATACCCCCACAACAAGCAAAGGTCTAGCTCAAAAAACGTAAATAAAAATTACCGGTACGTGAACAAAAACATATTCTCCAATGATCTCAATCAAATAGACTGTTTAGATGATGTAAATGAAACTTACATCGCCATGAAACACAAAATCTTGACACAGACACCCAACAAAGAGAACACTGACACACCTTTGAAGGAAATACACCAGAACCACAATAACCCATGGATAACAACAGAATTAATTCAGCTAATAAAACGAAGGGACCTACTACATGCTAAACTTAAAACTAACATTCACAGAAACAACAACCTCTTAAAGGAAGAGCACATAATATGTAGGAACAAAGTGACAGCTTTAAAACGGAAACTGAAATCCTCATACTATGAACATAAATTAACATTGAACGCCAATAGCATAAAAGATACTTGGAAAGTAATCAATGAAATGATCTACAACTGCACAACTGAAAACAAAGATGGTCCCAGTGAGATAATAATTGACGGTAAATCTTTCACAGGAAAAGAAAATATTTGCAATGCTCTAAACACTCACTTTATAAACATAGCACACAAGTTAGCCAAAAACATCCTCCCAGGGAAGAAAGTTAATGAAATTAATGTCAACACAGATTCCATATTTATGACCCCGACTAATGAGATGGAAATTCGCAATATTATATTAAGCCTTAAAATGAAAAGTAGCCAAGGCAAAGATGGTATGTCAGTAAAATTGTTAAAAAACTCCATTGACATGCTAAGTAGCCCACTAACTGCTTTAATTAATTTATCGTTAGAGACTGGCCTGGTACCTGATGATCTAAAAATAGCACGAGTCATACCAGTCTATAAAGGAGGTGACAAAAGCAATCCAGACAATTGCAGACCCATTTCCATCATCCCACCCATATCCAAGGTACTCGAAACAGTAGTAAAAAACAGAATTGTTAATTTTTTAAATAAAAATGATTACTTCTACAAAGGGCAGTATGGATTCCGAGAAAACTCAAGCACAGAAATAGCCACAATTGATATAATCTCTAACTTGCAGGATGTCATAGACAATAAGATGACAGCGAGTGGCCTTTTCATAGACCTGAAAAAGGCGTTTGATACTGTTGACCATGAAATTCTTTTAGGGAAACTTGATAAAGCAGGTATCCGAGGAGTAGCTTGGACATGGTTTAAAAATTACCTGTCTAATCGTAAGCAGTATGTTGAAATAAATGGCTACAGAAGTGAGGAGGTAAATGTTACCCATGGTGTGCCCCAAGGATCAATACTGGGTCCTTCCCTCTTCTTAGTATATATTAATGACATAGCAACACTCAGTTTTCATGGTAATATAACGTTGTTTGCAGATGACATAAGCATCTTTTACAATGCGTACACCACCAACACGCTGATTACACACATGCAGGAGGACATGAATACAATACTTGGCTGGACCCAGTCAAATAAATTAACAATAAATGAAGGTAAAACAAATTATTTAATAATATCTAAGCGTAGAACAAAGTTAGACATCACTCAGAATATAATGCTGAATGGAAAGGCAGTTAAAAGGGTCTCATCTGTCAAATACCTAGGCCTAATAATAGATGAAAATCTCTCCTGGCAAAAGCACATTGATGCATTAGTTAAAAAAATATCACCTGCTGCTGGGATGATAAAAAAAAATTGAGCTACTATATCCCAAAATATCTACTCAGGGAAGTGTATTTTTCCTTAATCCATAGCCACTTACAATATTTGAATACAATTTGGATAAAATGCTCGAATTACCTAAAAAAGGAAATTGAGGTAATTCAGAATAGAGCCATAAGAAATATGTATAACTACCCTTTTTTAACACCTACCAAACACCTTTATATTACGAGTAAAATTCAACCAGTAGCCCTAAATGCAGAAATCAAATCAAATGTCCTGATGTACCAAATCCTACACAAAGGTATCCACACAAATTTAAACTTCACTAAACAATCTGATTTACACGCTTACAAAACTAGACATGCAGATGACATATCACTTTTCCATATCAATTCCAAACAATATGGCAGTAATAGCATTAAGTACCGTATTTACTCGAATACGACCCGCCCCCGAATAAGACCCGCACCCTGATTTTGAAGAACAAAATTTAAAAAAAAAAACTCAAAATTATGTACAATTGTAACTAAATAAACAGAATAGCATTTATCCAAAATAGTTTCCAACAGTTTTGAAGTCGTCCTAAAATAACACACATCAAACGATTAAAAATACAAATAAAAGTACACAAACACTTCATTCATCGTCATCAGAAGTACCAACTTCGGAACTTTTACCACCATCCCACTAAATGTCGTCATCACTGACATCCATAGCATTCGAAATACTACATTTCTTGAAGCTCTTCCATATGAGATCTCCCGAGATACGATTCCATGCCGTCAAAATGCACGAACATAGCAGCTGAACTTCCGGGCGCTGAATACGACCGGTTGGAGTCAGTGTGTGCTTATCGGCCGCCATCTGCTCCGTATACAGCTGTTTCAAGGCTGCTTTGAACGGGCGGTTCACGCAGACATCCAGTGGTTGTAGCATAGACGTCATCCCGCTCAATCACGAATACATGACTCGTCAATATCATACAGTGCACTCTCGTTAATTCGCGGTAATTAATGCACGAACTTCCGCGAATTATCCGCAGTTATTTTTGTTAAGCCTAGGAAAAACAAAACTATTGGTTAAAATATTGAAATAGGCTTGAACACGCGAAATAATAATTTTAACTCCTGATTGTAGTGTCTTACACGACATGCTAGGCTACTGGTAGGCCTATGTGGATTATGCCTACATTAATATATTAAAAAAAGCCGTCATTACATTTTGTTTCTTAGTTCGTTTATTCTATTTTTCGATTGCACATTTCCAAAGAAAATATTATATGAAAACGAAAATTCATCTCGTTTTTCTATATAAAAGATAAGTGTGACTAGAGACACTAGCTTGACTGTGGGAAAATTTCGGGATTTCCGTTGCATCAATCTCGCACTCGAAATCTACTGGATTTCAGTTTTTCTCACCAACAGTCAAATGCCATGCTATTTCTTCTTTGCTTTTCTGTAGTAAATCATAATCGTCTTTATCGACGTCTAACTTGCCCGTTCGAAATATCGTCGTTACAAAAGTCGGCAAGCGCTTGCTTTTGTACGAGCGGAGTAGCGGTACTTTCGTCCCGACTAGTTGACTGCATGAAGAGCATCGAACAAACACGCTCTCGATGTCGTGCGCGTTTGCGCCATTACGCAATAATCGCTGTTTACAATACGCTGTCCGCACATCCACCCTTCACAACTCACAGATCAGCGACCTTGGAGCGTGGCTGTTGGGAAAGGGAGGGTAGGTTCCGAGTGAAAGTGCATTCCTCTTGTATTGTTTGGGCTTCAAAGACAAAGAAAATCTGTGCTATACCACTCGCGGCAACATGCGCGTAAGTTTCGAAGATTGCGCAATTAGGCCTACTGTTGCATCGCAGAGAAATGCAGTTCAGTCTTGCCTAGTCTCAATGATTTCGTCTTTACGCATTGCGTCGCATCAAAATTCTTTTAAACGACAGAGAGATTGCTTAACTTAGCGTGATGATTAGTTGCTGTGAGAATTCCCAACTTAAAAAATACTCATGGAGACCCGCGAATTAAGCGAAAAACGAATTATCCACACGCGAATTATCGGGAGTGCACTGTATTTCCTGCCGGGCACGATTTCCAATAACTTCAGCTTCCCTCACAACTTTCAGCTTCTCACTCACATTAAACGACCGCAAACTCTTCGTACAACTCATGTTTACACTCGGAAAACGAGCGCGACACGTGCGCGAGGAAGTATGACGCCGCCTGCTTATGGTAAAACAAAGTGATAGCCGGAAGAAGGCTAGCACCATCTAGCGGATACTCGCAACACCCGATATCGCGCGTGGCGGGCAATTTAAATCTTTAAAATCAGGATGACTCAAATAAGACCCGCACCCCAAATTTTCACGTCCGATTTTGTTTAAAAATGTGCGGGTGGTATTCGAGTATATACGGTATAGTGCCTTTGTAAAGTTCAATAGACTACCAGAAAATATAAAAATTGCACCTAGCCTACCAATCTATAAAAGGAGGCTAAAACAGTTTATGTGGAATGATTATAAAATGTCAGTTTAAGAAATTCCAAAATCTGAGAAGACAAAAGAAGACTACATTGTGTACAAAAACGTATGAAAGCTACAAAATGTTGTATATATTTTCATACTGAAAACTTGTTAACTAAACATTGAATTGTAATTTGTCGCCAACAAGATAAAACTGTACGATTCCTTTGTATATGAGTCCTTGACTCGTTAAGGGATTAATAAAATGCATTATTATAAACGTCACCACTCGCAAGTAAAAAGAAAGCTAACCTTATTCTAATTCACTCTATCCTATGAACACGAACCTAAGCTTAAATTGACACTATCACTGCTACATACATAAGGAACGGACACTAATGAATTATAAGTGTAAATATAAGTATAAATACTACACGAAAAAGTAATTAACTAATTAAATTATAACTCATAAAAACAACAGATTATGAAACGCAGCAAGATCAGTGTACACAATGGAGGCAACCAAACAAGCGACTGGTCGGCGGCAAGCACGTGGCCAAATAGCATCATTCGACTTGGCAGCGCTATTGTCAGTGGCGGTTCTAGAAGCTTAAATCTAAGGGGGCCCGGTTTGGAATCGAAAGTTTGGGTGACATAATTCAATAGAAAAGTAACCATATCTGTGAATATACAATGGGCATCATTAGTACAACCATTAACATGTTCAATTACACACATACTACTACGCCATATTATTTAAAGAACAATAAGTGAATGCTTATTGCATCCAGAACTAGAAAGGAAGGAAGATTGTAGTTTTACGTGACCGTTAATCTCGAGATCATAAGCCACGGGACCTCCTTTTTAGGTGGAATCCGAACCACAGGACATGGCATTTCACTTTGAAAATCTCACATGCATTGACCGGGAATTTAACCCAGCCCGCCGTGGTGAGAGACCAACAGCTTGACCGCTGCGCCCCCACGCCCCCATCCAGAACTAACCATGATTAGAAAATGAGAACCGAAAGTTAGTTACCATAGGACAGAGATGAGACCACAACAGTAATAAATACCCTGCATATTATAACTACTGTATGTATGCATTATAAGATAATATTGGGCAATAATATTCTTCTGTTCCCACCCTGGGCAAACTGGTTCACTATATCTGAAGGAACTTGAAGTAATAGTATTTTACACAATTTTTTCGTGTCAATTGCCATGAAACTAATCCACTGTTGTTAAAATTCACAGATTTACCATACGTTAATATATTTATACAGGTTAGTAATTTTAAAAACTATCATTGGTAAAAAAAAGCACATTTCACTGTCTCATAAATTTATTCTTCTGTTTTCACTCTGGGCAAACGGGTTCACTATCAGAAGGGTCTTGAAGTAATTTTCCACGTAATTATCTTTCAATTGAAAGAATTGCGAGATTGGAAAGCCCCTTTGTTGCCATTGTTGCTCTTAAATAGGATTTTATTCGTTTCATGACAGAGAAACTACGCTCAGCAGAAGCAGATGACACAGGAAGAGTCAGCATCAACTTGAAAAATAATAGTAGCTGTGGAAAAGCAACTTCCATTTTCAGAAGTTCGGAAAAAAAGAATGAGGAAGTGTTCGGATATTTGCCTCTAAATACATTCTTAGCTAAACTGATTTCAGTCTGTAGCACCTTACGGTCTGTGAAGATTAGATTATACTTTTCACAGAACGTGAGAATATAATTATTCAAACTTTAAAAAGTTTTCACTTCTTGGGTTACAGGCATCCATTGCATTGCACACAACATCATTTTCAGTAAATCTACGCTGTAACTCTTCTATCATGTTGTCTAATATTTCAAAAAGATTTCTTTTACATGTCTCTGATAATGTGGCATTTTCCTCTTCTTTCTCCGCAGAGACTGGCATTAATAAAATGTAGTCTGAAAAGTTCTTTGGAATACTTGAGACTCTAGATTGTTTATAAACTTTCACGCCTAAAGGCTAGTCTACACCAAAGTTAATGAACAGTGTTCATTAACAAAGTTAACGAAAACATCTTGGTGTGGACGTACCTTAACGACTGAACAGAGTCACATGTAACCGCCCATAGTTCCTTAAAATAATCATAATTTGGTTTTTCTTGCAACGATTTTACAAGACCATAGATCAATCTATGTGCCCCTCCGAAGTCCACATGTTTTTGTTGTAAGAACATAGAGGCTCCATTAGCAAGCACCAGAATATCAGAAAAGATTTGTAACACAAACATCACCTTCACTTTACAAAGCTGCTTCAACAAAGCTTTTGCTTCTGCTGCCTCTTTCTTGTTAGCTGACTTTGAAAAATACTCTAGAGCTGCTTTAACTGAAGCAAAACGTTTCTGAAAATACATTACTCCTCTAAATTTACATACCCATCGCGTGTCACTTTAAAGAGGTGTCTCTAAAGCACGTTCTCCTGGATAAAGATCACTCTGTATCTCAACAAACGTTTGGTGTCTTACAGTAGATACGGACTGAAAAGCATAAATTGCTTCCAGTAAACCAAAAGTGTCGCCTACCACGTCTACTGCGTACTGCCTTTGAGACGTCCACCAAAACTAAATTTAAGCGATGTGCATAACAATGCACGTAAACACATGGGTTATTGACCTTTTGTCGCAATAAACTTTGCACACCGTTTATCTTCCCTGACATAACCGCGGCTCCATCATATGCTTGTCCAATGCACTTACATGGATCGAAACAAGGTACTCTAAAGCTGAATTAGCTATACTTTCTGCATTCAGTTGATACAAATGTATAAAACCAATGAAACGCTCCTCTATAGAATTTTGTCCTACATATCTGACACATACGGACATCTGTTCCACTTTACTAACATCTCTAGCTTCATCCAGGATTAAGGAAAAATAACCATTGTTTTATTTTTTCGTCTCTCCTCCAAAATGTTCAACTATTATATTAGCTGAGATAGGCTATCAAGAAATTCATTTTGAGAATCTTTAGATGAGTAAGTTGCATTCTTTGGTAGACTGTTTACATTCTCCCTTGTTCTTTCACTTTCTAGTTTAATTACATTTAAAATTTCAACAAAATTCCCTTTATTATTACCACTATCGTCACCCGAAACTGTTTCGCGATTACCTCTAAGCCCAATGTCTTGCCAAGCACAAAGTAATGTGACTCAGGCCATTGTTACCACGGCCGAGCGGTTACGCAATATGTCATCTTTGTGTTTCTCGCTTAGCTTCGAAATCACTGTGCCGCTACGTTCACTTTCCAGAAAACTGTTCCACTTGACTATTGAAGATTTGACATTCACTATCAGCATGCTTTGCAAGTTTTTCTCCTATTCTTTTCCAATTGCAAAATCCAGATTTAGTGAAAACATGTTCAGCATTGCTTGAATCAGATTGAACGAAATGACGACACGGAAAACAGCATCTTTGTTCTCAGAGTATTCAATAAATGTATACCTATCAAACCATTTACTGTTAAAACTTCTGTTCTTATTGTATAGTAACGTTTGTTTATAAACTGATTTATGCACTGATATCAAATGATACTGGTTCGTCTATATTAGAAACAGTTGCACTCACATTTTTGTCACAGAGTTGAATAGATATCGATGCACTTGTATCGCATGGAGGTTTGTCTACATTGGAAACTTCTGAACTTGCATTTAAGTCACAAAGTTGGGAAAAGAGTTTAATACTCTTCGGTGCATTGGGTCCACATGCACTTTCATCGCACTTCCGCTTGTCACGGAAAAGAACGTCAAAATATTACTCTGTTTAGACATACCGTAACTAATACAAGAACACGACTACGCAAGCATAGCGACTAATCGTCTGCTACTGAAGACTGTTGCGAAACGATAAATCTTTTCTGTGATTGTTAAAATAACGAGCAGTCGACAACAGTGAACACTATTGCAACCATTTGACGTTTTAAGAACACAATAGTATGTAAATAACGAGGTTTCTCGTGAGATTGTTTTTCTTTCGTCACATGTCAGCCAGTCACATTAAACTTAGACAAGCACATTTACGCGATCTCTTACGCGATAACTACAAGGACAACTCAAATTGAAGAATCAATATAAACGGTCAAGTTTTACAAAATATCTTCTCAAGCATCTAAAAGACAGCCCAAAAACTCGAAGAAATACTCACTTGCATGTAGCATCAAACAGTGGTTTTTATAAAGACAAATTTCTATGTTTTACTTTATTCATAAGAACAAGCATGCCTATTTATCGTTTAAGTGATTTTACCTTATCATTTCCAGAGTTGGAAGCTGACAGTTCATCGGAGAACCGTTGAACTAATGGCAGCGTTGCCACGTATACTACTGGCCACCATGTGCGTACTTCCACCCTCCCATCATGCTCATTATTATTACATTATTAGCACCGTTATTACATTTTTACTCAGATGGTTTTCAAAAATCGTAAACAAAGCAATGCTTAAAACTGTTCGGTGCACACTGTAAAATAAAATAATAGCCTGTCAAATTGAGGCGAGGCCTAAAATATTGTAATGTTAGCAATAGCAATATTACGAATAGCCTACTATCATAAAGCAAAAATGTTCAAAGCGAAACGACAACACGTGATTGTTTCCGTGTTATTTAGCAATTTATATCTCCTGTAGAATAAGTTTCAAGACACAAGAAACGCATAAATGTATTACAAAATATACGTTCATTGTATAGGCTATTAACGTACCCTTTAGAAGACAGATGCAAATCACTGGGAAGAGGCTATATCCCATCCTTATCACCATCATCATCCCGGTCCTCTCCGTCACTGCATCCCGCACTGGTGGATGAGGAATCACCGAGGGAAATTATGAGGTTGTCCACTGCTATGTCAATAACGCCTTCACGTTCCCGCGCTTCGCTTAATACTCTTTACACATGCGACACCACCTTCACCCAGTTTTCAGCTGTCAACACCTTCATCCAAATCGCAACCTATGCTGCCAAGACCTGTACCATGGAAAAAGTTGTACAACCCCTCGCGTCACCACTCGCAAACAAAACGAAAGCTACCGGTAACCTTAATCTAATTCACACGAACCTAAGCTTAAACTCACACTAACACTAGAAATAATAACGGACACTAATGAATTATAAATATAAGTATAAAGTATAAATAAGTGTAAATCCTACACGAAAATGTAATTAACTAATTAGTTGAAAACAATTATAACGCAGCAAGGTAGGTGTGCACTCTGGAGGCAACCAAACAAGCGACTGGTCAAGCGACAAGCACGTGGCCAAATAGCGTCATTCAAATTGGCAGCGCTGTATGGTTTCCATGGCAACAAGCCTTGCGTGCGATCTAGTCGTCAACTGTTTTTGCCCAGTGGCGCCGAACTGTCAGCTTCCAACTCTGGATAATACAACTGTAGGCGGAAAAATTTGCTATTCTTTTTTGAATATTGTAACTTGTAAATACGGAACCAAAATGAATGACAATTCTAATAGGTCTGTCTGTGTCCAATTTACTATACCAAAGGTGTGAGTCAGTACTGACATGGCATATGTATTGATGGCCTTGAAGATGTTCCTTCCATTCAACTGTTCAGAATCTTGTTGAGACATTGATTGTACATCGCAACTATATGAACCTTGGTGATCAATTCTCTTTGACTGTTGGAGACCAAGATACTTGTAACTCTCAGTTTCTTCCATGGGCTGAATGAGACATCGATTTTCGATTACAAATCCTCTGGCGTCTAACTTTCCCTGTCGGAGAGTAAGAGTACGACAATTATCCAACCCAAAGGACATGCCATAGATTACAATCAGATTATCTACCGTATATGCGTTTCAGAGGGTCCGTATAGTTTTATGTCATCCATATACATCAATTGGGAGAGATGATGGATTACAGAGCCACTTCGTGTCGCGTTCAACAACGATGATAACGGATTCAACGCAAGGACTTAGACTGTCTCCTTGAAAAATGCCTCTCTTGATTGGAATGAATCTTGACTCAAATTGTACATACAAACTAGTTTCCCAACCAAGATGTCATCATTGTTTGCAATGCTGTAATTATCACTGGATCAACTTTACAGATCTTGAGGACTCCGAGTAACCAGGAGTGTGGAACTGAATCAAATGCTTTCCTGTAATTAATGTAGGTCATATATAAATTTCGCATCATTTTGTATCCTTGCTCCATAATCACGACATCGATTACCAGCTGTTCTTTGTATCCTTGATACTTTTTCACGGAACCCTTCTGCACCTCTGCCAAGATGTAGCTATAGGCTACTCCAGGGGCTTGTAGACTTTATTTGCAATGCATGATGTAAATGGTTTATAGAGATTGCACAGGCAAGTAACTGGCCGATACTTTGCAGGGTTTACAGTTCGTTCACCTTTCGGCAGTAGGTACCGTATGTTTTTCCCCGCATAAGGTAGGAGGGTATCAGTTGTGAATCTGGAAGGAATTTACTGTAGTGGCGGGCAAGATGTTCGTGCGTGTATGTGAATCGTTTGATCCAGAAGTTATGGATATTGTTTGGTCCAGTGGCTTTCCAATTATTATTATTATTATTATTATTTTCGTTTCGGTCGTGTAGGGACCGCGAGCCACTTTCAATGCTCTGTACTTTGCTGTTGCTTCTTCTTCCCCCAGTATTCCTTCACCATCTCACTATGTTTCCTCTTCCTTTCCTCGGACCATTTTGAGCCGGTTTTCTTTCCCTTCCTACCTTGGAATCCTTCCATTTTTAGCACTTTTTGCCTAAAAATATATCTCTGTGGTGTATCTTCTTCTCTGATATTGTTTCTTTCCAAATCCTTGTTGACTTCTTGTATTATTGTTTGTTATACCGCTTCAAAGAGCGCGTTTGAACTTGCTAGGTGGCCTGGTGGTTTCGCTTTCTTATTTTCCCAAAATCACTTCATGGGACATTGAATTTTCCAGAGAATTTTCCGTTCTTACTTTTCAGTTTCTATAGTTTTAGAGTGAGCACCAAAGATTATGGTTTCTGAGGTGCATAAAGCTTCCGGCAAAACAGCTGTCTTGTAGTGTCGTAATTTTGCATTATGCGATATGATTCTTCCGTTGTAGTAATTCCACGTTAGTCTGTACACCTTTTGGAGTGGCTCTTCCTGCGTTGGCCATACTGTCTAATCCCAATGGTAGTATGATTTCTCCAACGTGTTTGAATGAGAATACCTGTAAAATTGTGCCGTTTTACATCTCTGCCAGAGTTTTTTCTTGCTGTTTTTATGTACATTTTCAAAGTACTAGGTTTCCTCGTGCTATATCTGGATGCCTGAATTCGATGCTATATTGTATAGACTGTGTAGGGCGCATCTAGTCCTTTTCACATTCCAGAACTAAGTTGAAAGGAATAAGGAAGATGTCGTCACCTTGACGAATGCTCGTATAAATGTCAAAAGGCTCAGGAATTTCACTTTAGAAGTCGTATTATTATTATTATCAAGCTTTTCTCCTTACTTGTGCATTGTTTTATCCCTTTATAGGATACTGATCCTTATATTAACCACCCACTATAAGCAGGGCTGGATTTACCGGGCATAAGCCCCGGCCTGGGGTCGCACCAGGCTGAGGGGCGCAAAATTAATGCGCAAATTCTTTTGTCAGAAAATTTTCATAAAATATTATAGACTACAATACACGTATTTCGTATATTTTTTTGATTTAAATTAAACTTTCCAAATTTTGACACTTTTCCAATTTATAATGAGGCCATCATTTTCCAACAAATGTTTTGCAACAGCAGATTTTTCTACTTCAGCTTTAGAACGGGAATCTTTTATGATTTATTAGGAGAAAATTTAAGTCTTGAATATTAATATCCGTTTAATTTGAATAATTCATCATGTAGGTTGTATGATGTAGTGTATAGTCTATGTATATTTGAATATCTGTACGTGTATAATGAGTAGACCTGGGATTTTAGGCTCTAAAAAAATTAGTTTTAGGCGCCTAAAATAGGCTTTTAAAACAAGTAAATAGGCTTTTAAAACAAGTAAATAGGCTTTTAAAAGAGAAATTAGGCACTTAAAATAATGTTTTCAAAATGTGTGGATAGGCAGGAAATAGACTTTAAAATATTACAATATACACTTAAACTGTAACGTGATACTTTATTTCTTTAACAAACGTGGTATCCCTATTCTTAACCGAAATAACTGCAAAATTAAGACAGAATAAAAAAGACATTTATGGAAAACAATATAAAAAGTAATGTGTCAAAAAATGTTTTGGATTATATGATATATCATTATCAGTACTGATCTAAAACCTTAATACTAAAATCACTGTACACAATTACAGCACTGTAAGCATCCAATAACGGTGGAAACGCGAATGGAGTATGTGTTTATTTATTTGTGAGGAACATTCCTACAGTACTTTCATTCGTAGTTTGCTTTACAGTACATAACAATAATCTTCTCCAAATTTTCCACAGTCAGGCTGTGTCTTTTGTCTGTTAAAATCATTTTGAAAGCAGAAAAAGAGCGCTCCACACTCACAGATGTTAGAGGGGCATAGGAAAATTTACCTACATTTTTCAATCCAATTTCACTTGGTAAGTCTACCTTTTCCCCATCCATTACCTGATGTACCCTTTTCAGCATTGAATAACCTGGGTTCTTCAGCAGTACACTAGACCACTTGTCTCTTATTTTATCTCCTACCTTGCCCCTAGCACTTTGTATGTTATTCTCAGCTTCTTCAATTACAGAAAATTGCTGTTTGAGACTGTTTCCTTTTTCCTCCATTTTTGTAATGGTGACTGGAAGAAATGAAATATTTGCCTGAATATACGCAATGTCTCTCTGAACACTGGAACAATCATTTAACAGTTCTTTGACAGACGACACACATGCAGAGTTGTCCGTTAAAGGCACATTGTCTATCACAGTCATTATTTCCTCAAGATGTTCTGCATAATACAGGGCAGCTTCCATCCAGGAACCCCAACGGGTGATGATTGGCTGTGGTGGAAGGGGAATAGAGGGGAGTTTCTCTCGAAAGATGGCTATTCTTGATGGAGCCTTACAGAACACTTTCTTCATTGTTGAAATGAGAGTATTTACTGCAGGAAACTCGGCCCTAACTGTTTCTGCGAGTCTATGCAAGGCATGGGCCATGCAAGTAACATGAATTAAAGAAGGATAGAAAGTTTTGAGGAGAGGTGCAGTGGCAATCATGTAGGAAGCAGCATCGGAGACAAGGAGAAGGACTTTAGAATCATCAACACCCCCAGGATACAACAATTGCAACTCCTTGTTGATGAAGTATGCAATGCTTCGACTATTGACTTTCTCAAGCTGTTTAGAGCAAAGAAGGTGAGCGGTAGATGACTGATTGGGTTCCAGTTTTCCTACTATAAGGTTAACAATGTACCTGCCCACAGAATCGGTGGTTTCGTCCACACACAACCATATGCAAGACTCCCCAATATCCTCCCTGATTGACAAAATGACCTCATTGTAACAAATATCTAAGTAGTTTTTCTTTAATGTAGATGCTGATGGGATGTGCTGCTTGGTGTATTTCTGTAAAAAATCTCTGAAAACCGGATTATGCACAGCATTCCAGGGGATATTTGCTGCAACTAGGGCTCTACACATATCAGCATAGAAACCATTGTGAGTTGTAGGAGATATAGTTTGTGTGAGCAGAGTCTGTCTAATGTTACTTTTCATGGCTGCTTTCGCTTTGTGACTGGCACTATCTGCATGCTGCTGAAGGTGGCATTTTTTCTCATGTGAAATCTAAAACACAATAAAGTGATGTCAATTAGAGACTAAGATGAGGAATAGAAAAGGTGAGCTATTGAATAAAATTTGTAATTTTGAATATTTAAATTAAGCCATTATTACTCTAAAGTTAATTAAGAACAAGAACACTACAGTCCCCGAAGGGCCTTGGTTTTCAATAACGGTTGCTGCCCAGCTCATGGCCTGCAGATATTGGGTGGCATGTGGTCAGCACGATACATCCCTCAGCCGTATTGCCTTGCCTCCGTGACCCCTGCCCACCGTAGTTTCTCAATTGCCCTCACGATGCTGGGTCAACACCCTTCCAGACCTCATAGATTTCTAAATTACTGCCGGTACTGGAAATCGAACCCAGGTCGCCTGGACTACTGTCGGCGCAGAAAGTATCTGCAGTCGAGTTTAAACGCTAATAAAATTTGAACCAGTCCACCAATCTAAAATGCAATCACTCCATCGTAAAGCTTGTTTTATTCTGCATTCTTTGCTGGTACATGCATATTTTTATTATGTTTCCTGTGAAAGTTATGTTAGGTGGAATGCAAAAAGTACCTATTTTCTTGCCCGTTTTTTGTAAACAACAACTTTGTAGTACCGTTACATGAAAACGTACTGTTCGACTTTCATGAAATTTAAGTGGATTATGGAATGCAATATTATAAATATATTTATGAAGTTTAATTACTCTACACACGTTGGAGAAAAGTTATTGTTTTTGTAAAAGACTGTCCGTTTGATACTGGGTGGTCTTCCGAAATCGAGACTGAGTTCATCAAAGGTCTGAAGGTTTTTGTTTCAAATCGTTGTATACCGAAAACTTACAATGATTTCTGTATTTTATACCGATTTTTATTTGAAATCGAGCGACAGGCTCTCCGTTTTCATGTAATTAAACTACAAAGTTGTTGTTTACAAAAAACGGACAAGAAAATAGGTATTTTTTTGCATTCCGCCTAATATATCTTTCACCAGAAACACAATAGAAATATGCATGTAACAGGAGATAACGCAGAATAAAACACGCTTTACGATGGTGTATTTATATTTTAGATTGGTGGACTGGTTCAAATTGTATTAGCGTTTAAACTCGACTGCACATACTATCTGCGCCGACAGTAGGTCTCTACAATTAATTAGAGAAGCCAATATCAAAACCTTAATTTTAGATTAATATGAAATTTAAGATATAGGCACATACCTGTTTATTGCAGTACTGGCAGAAAGTAATCTTGCCATCAAAAGTCATCCCTGGAAATTGTACAAGCCATTGTTGTATAAGCGCACTCTTAGATGATTTCGTTTTAGGCATGATGAACTATATTCACTTAAACAGATGTTCTTTCACTGGCGACTTGACACAGTATGTCGCTTCTTACTACCTGCTCCTTGTTCTTCCTAGATAATCCTCCCCCTCACCCCGTCACTCGACACAGTACGTCCTTGACTACCTGCTCGTTGTTCTTCTGAGCTAATCCTCCACATCCACCCTTCACTCAGCATTCCTTTGGTGACAGTTGTCTGGGAAGAGCACATTTATGTGAAAAACCCACCCTCTGCTGTTCTGCTCGTTCCAGGGATGTCCATTGTGTGATTGTAAAAATTACAGAAGTTGAATTTTATTTTAAATGTAGAAAATAGGCATTTTTAGGCACTAAAATAGTAAAATAGGCTCTAAAGGTCCAAATAGGCATTTTAGGGCACTATAAAACTCTATTAATGTAAGGGATTTATCATGAAACGTCAAGATATTTTTAAAAAATCATGTTATTTCGTAAGGAACGAAATAGGCATTTGCCTTAAAATCCCAGGTCTAATAATGAGTCTTAAATGGTTTAAGCTTATTTTAATATCGCGTTGGCCTATTTATTTATAGTTTATATAGTCTATACAAATTTAGAAACAGTCGATTCTCTTATTATTTTAATTTATTTAATTGATTTTACTTCCCAATACATTAGAATAAAAATTACCTTCACAAAGACCTTTCTGAGGTCTAAATTCTCCGTCCTTCGCGATGGTGGCGGCCAAAATCCACGGGCCTAGGAGCGCATAACATCTAAATCCGGCCATGACTATAAGGATTGTCAATGATGCTGATGGTTGAATCTTTCAGCCATGTATCAAGAAATTTTATTTTGGAAGTGTTAATATTATCTCTTTATCTCCTTGACCATAAGTAGGCCTACATGAAACATTTCTTTTAAATAAAAACAATTAAAATTAAAAAGTTTAAAAAATTATGGGGCTAATAAAATTATAATAAAAATAAGCTCATAAAAATTAAAATTATAATAGCCTACTTTTATTTCCTTAATTTTTAGAACATTAAAATGTTAAAGAAAATAAAACTAATAGTACATTATGCAACGAGCCTATAATGGCAATAGGCCTAATTAAGACACCAGTATGTTTATAATTTCCATACGAGTGTCTTAATTACCATTACAGGCGAGTTGCATACGACTGTTTATGTTCGACGATAATAATTATTATAACTATTTTATGTTCGAACATAAATATTCATAAATATCTGTCGAGATTTCGCCAGTTTTATGTACTGAACAGAGCGCATGGGACGCAGAGAATGCCTTGTATTTGACCATGGCCTCCTCGATTACCCCACTATGACACTAGGCAACGCAGTTTAGAAGGCCTTGGAACTCCACGCAGGTGCGATGCTATCCTTATCTAATTGGTCAAACAACTGTTTCTTGAGCTCTGATTGGTGGGAGAAACTGTATCATAATGAAAAATAGTGTTATAATGACCATCATTGTGATACAGTTTTCTGACATATAATAGTCAGGGTCGATCATAAAAATAATTAATTAATATTAGGGAGAAAAAATAAAATTAACAAGTTTAAAAAATAGAATTAAATATAAATAAACTTATGAAAATTAAAATTCTATTATGTTATAATCTACATTTTAAAAACATTAAAATGTTGAAGAAAGCAAAAATTAAAATTAATAATAATTAATATTAGGGTAAAACAATTAAAATTAAATTAAAATAAAAACAAATAAAGGATCTGCAATAATATTCTGCCCCATAAAGGCTTCCTCGCTCGCCTCAAGTGTTGGGGACAGTGCTAGATTAACCATAAGTAGGCTTGCCATATTTTTTGGTAAGTGAAACCGGGACACCTTAATATGGAATGGCCTTACCGCGGGGTCCGGGAAACTTTTTAAAATTAGAAGCAAAATGGTGAGTTTTAAGCCTTTTTTAAAGCCTTGCAAGTGACGGGAGGGGGGAATCTGGCACCCTAAATTGTTAGTTCTATACACCTTTTGAAAATAAAAAATGAATTTTTGCTACATAAAAATATATAACTTTTCCTTTTTAATGAAAATTGTTTCTGGTCTACCATCTAGGAAGAAGTGTTAATAAATTACAATTTAAAATACTTCATCAAACTGTTTAATTGAACAATTACTGAGACTTATTATTTTTTGAAAAACTACAAAAACAATTTGCGTTTGCCCTTGCAACGCGCTGAATTAGCAGTTTGGGCTATTGTTTGGGTCATTACTGACCTCTTTGACGCTGTACGCGATAGTCAACGATGTTGATCGTTGAAAAGTAACCGATTCATAAGAGATTCTTAAACACATAAATTCATTACTTTTTACATCTTACAGCTATTTTCCGGGACATTGATAAAACCGGGTGGGACACCGGGACAAGAGCAAAATACCGGGACTGTCCCAGTCAAACCGGGACGTATGGCAAGCCTAACCATAAGGCAAAATAGGCAATTGCCTGGGGCTCGGCTCAAAAGGCCCCCCCAAAGATGAAAAAAATCCCACCTAAAAATGATTTTTTTTTTGGGGGGGGGGGCAAATAAATTCTTGAAACAGAAGGTCATACTGGCGAAAGTTTAAAAACTCAAACTGTGAACTTCGGCCCTGAAGACTGAAGATTGCGGTTTGGAAATTCAAGATTGTAGAGGACAGTCCTATGACAAAGCACCAAACATGTCTGGAAAGTTTCAGGGTCTGCAAGCCAAAATATTAGGAATGAGTAAATATGCGATTTATGATCCTTGAGGTACACATTCCCTCGATTTAGTTGGTCAATCTGCTGTTAAATGCTGTTTTTACGCAGTTGATATTTTTCGATAATGCAATCATTGTATAACTTCTTTTCTGCAAACCCTCACATTTGGAGCGTGTTGAAAAATTATATATAAAACACTAAAACTTTGAAATCATTGTCAGATACGCTCTAGGAAGCACATGCTAATGCAAACGAACGCAGTTTATGTTTCGTTTCATAATATTGTCGAGGCTTTAGAAAGCATTGAAGATGATCAGTCGGAAAATAATGACAGTCGGAATGAAGCGGGGTGCATCGCATACAGAACGCAGAAATTCGAATTCGGGTTTATGTTAATTTTTTGGGATTCAATTTTGACTTCTATCAGAATTAGACTCAGACATTGTAAGGAAAATCAACTTAGATGATGTTATTGAAACTTTCTGCGAAACAAAATGCAGAAAAAAGTATTTCTGAAAATGTACATATGTATTTGTATAGAGGAAAGTGACCAAAGTCGGACCCCCGTTTTGTTTTTTACCTGTATTGTTATTAATTTCATCTTTTTTACATTTGAATTTTAGCTAGATGAGTTCTTTGATATGTTTTATAACATTGTATCTGGTTCAGATTAACTTATAACAGCCCAGTTTTTTCCATGAAATGTTTTCATTAAAAGTAACAGAAATGACGTCTGGGAAAAAGGATGCCAATGTCGGACCCCTCTTGAGAATGAACGTAAAATCACATGAAACCACTAGAAAAGTAATGAAGAACGTGAAAATACTTTATTTTACATTATATAATGTCTTGTTAGGAACATAACTTATTGTTATGACCACAAAATCCAGAAAGCGACCACTTTGAGAGTTTCCCATTTTCTCACGCAAGGACTGATATTTTTTTTGGGGGTCATCTGAAACAATATTTTGAATGGCTTAAATAAAACCAAGACATTTTAATTTTAATTTCAGGAGTCCAACTCAGGGTTATTAGGGGTCCGACTTAGGATTTTTACGGGTCTGACTTAGGAAAGCCGCGGGGGTCCTACTTAGGGCATCTTGTACTTGCTATTTTCGAGGCTATGAAAAAAGAATGAATAGGTATTTCGACAAGCAAATACAAAATTTATCAAGCGTATCGCTTACTACAGATAGTACTGTAAACAAAATATAAAACAATCACTATACCATGAGCACGTGTAAAAACATCCACTCACATGAAAACCAGTAATGGCGGAACTGACGGGATACTCCCCACTGTCCAGTGCTGCCACTTCCACAACATAACATTTCCTTTCATATCTCCACATTCATTATTGTGCCACCATGCGGCAGCACTGTCCAAGCAAAATAATGCAGGGTCCGACTTTGGTCACTTTCCACTATGTATTGTATTCATCATTCATGGTAAATTTGTAAATACAATCTCTTTCAAAGTTACGATTGAATTTTTTATGAAGGGGGAAGGGGGAGGGGGGTTGAAAAAAAAAAGGGTAAAAGGGGCCTCAAATTAACAATTGCCTAGGGCCACTGTGAGTCTTAATCCGGCACTGATTGGGGACTTCACATTTAGCGCTCCAAGGCGATGCGGAGTGTCACTACATATAAGTGTATATGTGTTGTCAGGAGAATCCCAAGCTGCTGAAGCCATGGATGATCTCCAGTGTCATCACGTCAGTCATTGCCATAATTGTGTTCATCGGGCTCGTCATCGTGCTGCTCATCCTGGACCTTGGCCTGCTCGCTCTTGTCGTATTCCTCGTGCTGCTGCCATCGTCTCGTGAGTCTCTTTTCATAAATGTGTTCGTAAATGTACATAGTTGCAATATAGCCTACACAGGGTTGCCAGATGTTCCGTGTTTTCTTGTTTTGTTCCGCGTTCCGTTTTAATCTTCAACGGAACGCCAAATATTCCGTTTTTTTTTTTTATTTGGTTAATTTGATAATAAATTCAATTTCGCACCAATTTTCAAATGTCCCGCTTCAGAACTGATTGTAATATATAGCTTGTTTTCTGGTGATACAGGTGCAAGGTTGAAAGAGAAAATGATTTCTATGTCTGCGTAAGATAGATGGGTACATGTTATAGATTTATTAGGGGCAACAAAATTAAGGAATAACTTAGTCCTTGTGAAGTTCATACTCAACATTTTCCCCTCCAATGCTTTTACAGAGAGAGTGTTTTCTGCCATGAATATAAAATGGAGAGATGATAGAAACAGAAGCTCCGTTAGTTTGATGAAACAAGAATTGTTCACATTTACAATTATGACGAAAATTGTAGTGAATTTTATCAGAAGGTACTTATAGATAAAAAATCCATTTAAAGTGCCGTTTACTCAATCCTCCCTTTTCATCACTTTTAACAACATAGCTTATTGAAAATATATAATTTATGATTAAAATACCTTTCTGGGAGTCCTAGCGAGTTCATTTGTTTGAATTCCCACTGCCTACACCGGAAATATAATTGCTTCTTACGTAAAGTAAGCATTTTTGGTCGTGTTCATTTGAACATCGTCCACCATTTTACATCAACGGTGAACACTACGTCATACCCACGTGACACGTTGCTAGGGTGACCAGATCCAGTACTGTGAAATAGAGGACAACAAAGGAAAAAATTGAGGACATTAAGGGGAAAAAGAGGACAAATCTAAAAGTAATGAAACCATATAAGATACGATAAAAATTGTTATGAACTTCAAAATGTATTAATTACATTAATAAACTTAGAACATTGCCACTGAAAATTTATAGTACTCTGAAATTAAAAACATGAAATTACACTTTATTTGTAGACTAATTTATATTTATCAGAGGATGATATTCCTGCCAGCAGTTTAGGTCTGTCCAACAGATATTTATAGAAGTCCTGACAAGAGTATTCCTTACAATTGTACTCAGTGGCGGCTCGTCACTTTCTGGACTGGGGGTTCAATAGAAAAGAGCACTCACTTCAAATGGTGGACCCTTAATCTTCTACAAAAATAAACAGTATACATGTGGTACCTCAAATTTCGTACAGATAGTTTTGAACATTACAATGAGCGATTTCAAACACCGTGAGTTCAAAACATTCGCCTCAACCAGAACTTGAACCCTGGATCAGCATAATTAGTGAAAATCAAAGTTTTCTCACTCGATCTCTCTCTCAAACACACGCACAAACACGCACCTGTATGACAGGCTCCATCCGGTAATGAGCCTTGTTAAGAACATGCAACACTTCAAATTTTACAGCAATCTAAGGTGCAAGCACAGCATATAATGCGAGTATTAGAAATGTTAATAGATTTACTCACCCTATGCAAACTGCTTGTGTGTAAAAACCATTCTACGCTCCTTAATAGAGGTAAACTTGTCAATCACTGCTTCATTGAAATCCACAATGTCCCTGACAAACTCTCTTTCTATGGATAGCATAGCCAGTGCTGTTAGTCTGTTCTCAGCCATCGAACTGTGTAAGAAGGTCTTAATTCTCTTCAGAGTAGAGAAGCACCTTTCAGCTTCTGATGTTGTCATAGGAACGGTAACAATAATTTTCAAGTGTTTGACACATTCACTGAAGGTATTTGCTAACCTATTTTCTAGGAGAAACTGCAAGACTTAGACCATAAATTCAATAGATGGCTGATGACGTCACATTGTTGAAACCAACATCTCGATCAGCTGACAGAAGGGAACTGCGGATAGTGATAATAGAATTATCCAATATGGAGCTCCTTTTGTATTCCTTGACGTTGCTTAGCATTCGTCATTAGCCAATTGTAGTCGGTCTTGAGCCATTACCCTTCAGTCAGCTGATCGAGATGTTGGTTTCACGTCACAGTACAGGCACAGTGTGGCAATGCGCCCTCTATTGTATTTATGCTCTAAGTTGCAAGAGGTGAATAGCGCCTGAAACAGCCCGGAAATCTTCTCGCATATACAGAATCTCTAGTTCGGTTCTAAGTTTTGCTCTGTTGAGGAATGGATATGATTCACAGGCTTTGTGAAGAATAGAATGTGGAAACTGCTTCTCATACGTGGCAAAACTCTCTGATGAGAAAAGATTTCCTGCAAGAAGGTGATTAGTGAACTCGAACCGTTTTTGGCGTGAAATATTACTGTGCCACAAATCTCTTTTGCAGCAACACTTTTTGGGACTCGTGGCTGTATTCTTTGTAACTTGGCCGGTGGAGGTAAGGCGTCATGTTCATCAGCAATTTCATCAATTTTACGGTCCCTAATCTTTTTAATAGCAGCCTCAAAATTCGAAATTGCATTCCTGGTCTCGAGAGGGTCTGATGTTCTCTTTTGCAGCTGATTATACAAGATGTCAACATGAGGCATGATTTGGTAAAATACGGCCAACCAGAATTGAAAAGTCAAGTGTTCTAATTTTAAACGCAATCCTCGTGCTTGCGTAATTGTAGATGGCTGTCGAGAAGTACTTTCGAGTTGTTCCAGACACTCAATAAGGGCGCTTCTATTCTCGTACACTACTTCAACGGTCTTAGATTTAAAATTCCACCTTGTACTGGAAGCATGAGGAACCCTCCTGCCGACAACCTCATTCAGCACCACACATCGTTGTGGGGAGTTATGAAAGAAGCTGTGTATTTCATTCAGATCTGCGAAGAATATGCGTACTTCGGTATTCTGACTCGTAGCTTGTGCCATAATCAAGTTCAACATATGAGCGTAGCACGTAGTGTGCATACTTAAAATATTTCCGAATTAGAGCTTGAACTCCTGAATGGCGTCCACTCATTAGGTTTGCTCCGTCATAACTCTGTGAAATTAATTTATCCGGATTGTCTAGTACGTTGTTTAAAGTAGATGTCAGGCATTCTGCTAATGTTTTAGTACTATGATCATCGGGTGAGAGAAAACTCCAGAATCGTTCAACTGGTTTGCCACTTGGAAGAACGTAACGCAACACGATGACCAACTGCGCAGCCGTTGAATACATCGGTCGTCTCGTCTGCTATTATCGAGATAAAGTCCGCTGTGAATATTTCTTTATTTTCTCATGAGAGATTTCAAGCATACAAGAGAGTAATTCATTCAGAATTTCTTTCGAGGTGCCCTTAAAAACTGTTCCTTTAGACATGTGATCTCTAAGCGCAACATCTAGCTCTGAGCTAAAATTGACGAGGCCCCTAAATATGCCTGGATTTGACGATTCATTTGTCTCATCATGCCCACGAAGTGCTAATTCGAAGGCACCATAGAATTTTACACAGTCAATGATTTTTGATAGTATATAACGATTCTTCCGCACTTGATCATTATGTCTTTCCACATATTGCCTGTAAGCACTGTGAAGCTGCTGTCGAATATCATGCTTACCCAGGAGATCAAATTCAAGCTGAGCAATCATGTGTGTTTTTGAACTTCCATGTTTCTTTATTTTCTGTGACAAATGGCCAAGGTCTGTGACACCTACTTTTGTCCAGTTTCCTTCTCCATCCCCATTTGAGAAACACAAACACGGGAAACAGAAAAATATATTAACAATATTACACCCACAAATCCATTCTGCTCTCTTGTATATGTCCGGTTTAAATTTCCGAACAATCCTCTTATCTTTATTTTTAGTCTGGTTGGTTAAATCAAGATCCGGCATTGGCCGCCCTACTGCTTTTATCTCTATTTTTTGCTCTAACGAAAGAGAGGAAAAGTTAGTTTTCATAAGCTTTTGGACACTATTTAAAGCCATATTGTTTCTCCCTACCTGTTGGGCTGTCACACACGCACACGGAAAAATAATCGAATTACACAGTCACTAATTTCACGCAGTTAATAGGCACAAGGGAATACTGAAAGAAATTTACGTTCGCGCTCTTGACAGTGTAACTAACTTAAATCTGAGAAAATATTGGAACTACAGTAGCGGTTTGGGTTACTCCGGAGCGTAACAAGACACCTTTTTCTGCTATTTTATTGGTATTATTTCAATCTAACTGAATTGCTTATTTAATTAGCCTTCAAATACAACAAATAGCTAGGTAGTTTACTTTATATAGATACATTCACGGATAAATTACGGGCGCATATAAGCAGTCTAATTTGGCAGCCATGATCCACCGATTCAAAAGCGCCCCTAGAGGCGACTTTCGCTGTATATTCACATTGGCCGCATTATTTTACACACACGTCAAGAGATGGCAGAGTGTGTACCTTTCGCGCAACCTTGAAGAGCCTGTGCTGGGCTCTCTGCCGGCAGTGGCTGGGCTATTGAAAGAATTCAGTACGGTACTAGTGCGCATGCGTGTAAGATAGATACACGTTTTGCTTGTATCCACCGTTTTATTTCCCTTCTACACCCCCTGCTGCATGTTCCATGCCCACACTCTACGTTACTCGCCTATTCCCTGCAGGAAAGATTGACCAAGACTGGGGGTTCAAACGAGATCTTGCGCCGGCTCGACATCCTCGCGCTCGTTACCTGCATTTGAACTCCGCGCTCTTTTCTTACAAATATTTCTATTACGTAGAGGGATAAAATGCTAATATATTGTCAAATTTAGTGGGGGTTCATTGCGCCATTGCGCTATAGCAAGAACCGCCACTGATTGTACTGCACCATTAATAGACCTTTCACAGATTCTATTTGCAATCTATTTCTTTCATCTGTCCATTGAGATGAAATCAATGAGAAAACCCTCTCCACATTAGCATTGTGACCTGGGATACAAAAGAAATATTCTGCAATTTTAAGAAGCTCTGAGTAGCATTCAATATTTTCACTATCATTGAAATATTTTGCCCATTTCTGACTACAAGTTAATTTAAGATATTCGCTGTTATTTGAAAACTTCTCTGTAAATTTACTCAGATTACAAAACTGATCAAAACATTTTGCATCATCACTGTGAATACCTTTCCCTTGAATATACATAACACTCTTTTCAACATCAGTGTATTCCATCTTCTTTAAAGTTAAACTCATCCACATGAAACAACTGAAACCATCAAAATATGTTACCCACTTTGTCAAATATTCCAAACATACTTTATATAAGATCAATGCTTCATTCATAAATAAATCTGCTTCCTTATCATACCCCTCTTTTCGAACATTTTCTACTACATCTTTCACCTTCAATGAAATGAAAGAACCTGCATATCTATTTTGAAGCATAACCTTGACACTTTCCAACACATTCACGATTTCTAACATAAAACTCCCTTCTCTCTCTATTATCAAAGTCTTTGAGTGAAATATTGACATTAGAGAATGCAGGTGCCACAAATAAGCTTCACTCAAGTTATTTCCAAAAACATTAATGAGAAGTTTTGTTGGATTTGGCACTGACAAGAAGTAAGACTTCAAGGGAAGAAACATTTCCAATAATTTCTCAACAGTGAGGAACAGAGATAGCCATCTTGTCTTGCTCTGGGAGAGTAATTGGTTGTAATTGGTATCAACAAACTTACAATATGACTTCAACTGTTCAGTTCTTATAGTGTAAATTGAGAAATATTATTATACAACTTAACAATAAGAAAATCTATGTCCACAGATAAAACATCAGTTCCATGTTGAATTGTATTATTCAATATATGAGCTAGGCTACCTATACGTACCATATTCCTATTGACAACATCCTTTAAGTTCCAGCAAAGGCCACACATTTCTCTGCAATACCTAAACTAGACAAGGTATCCTTAACATACCCTGCAATATATCCAGCCTTCTCATTAGGAGTTGACTTTATTTCTACAACCTTAGTTTAAATACCACCTAGTTTATAATCGAAATATTGAATGAGAATAGGAAACATTTTCAGACTTCCATCATTACTTCTATCCGTACACACTCCATAACAAGATATACCTTTCATACATTCTACTGTATCATCAACAGCATGTGGGCCTATTACTTTGTTTATTATACTTTCAGTTTTGGTTCTAGCTGAAGAAATTCTTTTGGCCACTTCCGAATCATAATAAATTGTCTGGTTCAATTTGCGTGTGCAGTCCATTGATTCGTAGGAGGAATGATGACGAACGGTATGGAATGCTAATGCTCCTTCCGCAGCTAAAACGAGATTCGTTAATGCTATAGTTGATGTGGAAAAAAACTTGTCTATAGTTTGTGAACTGCCGCAGCCTTGTACACTTTTTTTTTGTGTTTATTTGAAGAAATGTGGCTATCCAAATCTTGAGAACTTCCGAAATTAAATGCAAATTTTATATAAATAACGCTGTTTTAATATTTGTATTTTATTAACGAAAACAATATATTATAGAACTTACCACGATTTGCTACCGAGACGAAAGTTGCAGTTGAGCAAATTTTACATTCTGCCTCAAAATTATTACTTCCAAGCTTGAAAGCAGGATATTTGGTTTTCAAAGCATCTGTAAACTTGTACTTTCTTTTAGGCATCTTGAATGCGAGCAAATTTTAAACTGGCAAACACACAACCACGCCGCAAGACTGCCATTCAACGGAGCACAAACACAGAAACACAATTCCCAAACCCAGCGTAGACCAGAAACAAAAATAGTAGCGCTGCACATCAGTAAAAAATTAAACTATTGCCATGGCGCCAATATAACTGCGAAAAACTAAAACATACATACATTCATACGATAATATGGTAAATTAATAAAAAGGAGGACATTTAGACAATTTTAAAAATTGTTCGCGGACAGAGGACAGAGACGTAAATTGGAGGACATGTCCGCGAAAATGAGGACGTCTGGTCACCCTACACGTTGCCAACATGAATAATGAAATAAAAGGCAAAACCATTGGCCTGGATAAAGATTATTGATGCGTCCCCCACTGTGTGTGACAAAAACCAGGGGTGTTATCTGTTAGCTGACGCGGGCCGCGCTACCCAACCACCTAAAAACTGGAGGAGTCGAGCTGAAAAAAATTGACTTCACATATATTTTATCTCAATTTCATAGTAGGATAACATGTCAGATGTTACACATCATATGCGACTACTGTAAGGCTCGTTTTTTATGTATTAAATGGAAAGACGTTGTAGGCCTATGTTCCACAAAACTCAAGCACTTAAACCAGAGGGAGTTAGAAAGTGCGGTTTGCACCAAAATTTTCCAAATCACCTCAACAGTTACTTTCAGGAAAAATTCTGAATTTCTTAAAAAAGTCAATGGAAATATATTTATTTGTTTATAAAGTAAGTTTAAAGAAATCAACAAGACGATAGCAGTAGTGAGACAGTAGGTGTTCTAAACCACCTTTTTATGAACATCCCTCGTAGTTGTGTTTTAAAGTATTTTTTTTATCACCTAGGTGGCTGTGCGCAACCATTATCATGGATATTGCGAGTAGTGGGACAGTGAGGATTCTAATCCACCTACCTGTGTTGTTATAGTGTCTGTAGACAGCGCTTGGTGATATCTCTTGAACCAATAATCGGAGAAAGTTTTGCGAGGGGTGAAACGATAGGGCCCTTTATTTTTCCATTTTTTGCCAAACGGCCTATGTGCAAATTTTAAAAAGTATTTATTTTAATTATTTGTATTTATTTTTTATTTATCATTTTTTTAAATTTCTCAACGGGCCTAAAACACATTTGCTATTTTTAAATGTATTATTTATTATAAGCATGTTTTTTTAATTTTTTCTTATTTAATTGTTGAAAATCCAGAGCCTGCTTCCAGTCTCCGACCGGGCCAGGAATGGAATAAATGAAGCCCCCATCTAGCGGCGAGGATTTAAACTGTGCAGGCTGCCGAAGCCTGTCGCACTCCTCTGGGGCAATGATTAAATGAATGACAGATGAAATTAAATGATAGTGGAGAGTGTTGCTGGAATGAAATTTTGATAGAGAAAACCGGAGTACCCGGAGAAAAACCTGTCTGCCTCCGTTTTGTCCAGCACAGATCTCACCGGGATTTGAACCACGGACCCAGCGGTGAGAGGCCGGCGTGCTGCCGCCTAAGCCACGGAGGCTCTCTTTTTTAATTATTAATCTATTTAATTTTAGAGTGATGTCAACAAGAGTAGCCAGCCCCGTGGTGTTGGGGTAGCACGCCTGCCTCTCATCCGGAGGCCCCGGGTTCGATCCCCGGCTCCGTCAGGGATTTTAAAACTGATGGTTGGAACGGGGTGCACTCAGCCTTGTGAGGACAATTGAGTAGTGAGACAGCGCCCCGATCACGAATACCAAGATTAACGGCCGAGAGGACCCGACGCGCTGATCACGCGTCACCCCAATATCTGCAGGCCAAACGGCTGGGCAGCGGTCGCTTGGTCGGCCTTACCTCGTCATGGGCTGTATAGTGCCAGGGGTTGTTTTTTTTTGTCAACAAGAGTTCCTACAAACGTTTGGTTACCAGACCAACGCTACGCGCACGCAATGTTTCTTAGCGGATATCTCCCGAACGAGAAGTTAGAGAAAGTTGTGCGAGTGTTTAAATGAAAGGACAATATATCCTCTAACTCAAGAACAGGTTATTCCTAATCTTCTACCCTTTACAAAGAAAATAGTGTTTATGTCTTTTATTCCTACCCTTAATCCTTAGAGATGTATGAAACAGTTTTTGGGCTCTTTAAAGATAACGATACCATTTAACAGCTCAACACTAACTCTAACGCCCACTATTACCATAATCCACTAACCTGTTGTTAGACAGCGTTTGATACTAATAGCCCAGGCAAATTAGACATATGCTTCCCGAAAAATCGTCCAAAGCTGGAATGTGTTTTAATACCGTTTGGGGGTCCCAAATAAGAGTCCTGTGAGTTTGCGACGGATTCTGACTTCTGCTTAATTTTTGGGAGTCAAAAACCCCCCAAATGTTCGCACTTTTTTCAGTATTTTGCTTATATCTCTTCTAAACGACGCATTCTACAGAAAAGATTCCTCTTAATGGTTTTAAAGAACATTAAATTCAGCGTTGAATGGTTTTTATTCCGTCTAAATGAGCCTAGTGGTTTAGCCGCAATCGATTTCTGAATTTGGGCCAATTTTACCAAATTGGTTAAAAAGTTGATTCTTTGTTTAGTTTTTCGCTTTAAACTCCTAAACAACGCATCCTATAGAAAATTGTTTTCGAAGCGTTTTTAAGAGTATTAAATTCTGCGTCGAATAGTTTTTAGTTTGTCAAAATCGGCCCAGTTGTTTAGCCGCAATCGATTTTTTTTGTGTTGGGCCATTTATACAATCTCTCATGTCTCATGTAATTTTCTTTTCCAATCGTGGAATTTTCGAAGTGGCAAAGGAGCAAATCCGGGTTGGCCCGGTTCCCCCACTTGGCCTTGACAACCTCTCCCTTCTTCAATTTATACCAGTGCAATCAGTGTTGGTAGGGGGGTGAGACAACTATAGAAAAGGGCACTGCCGGTATGAAAACCATTGAAGGGAAAAACTTCAAAGAACTTAAACTTAGCAGAAAAACCGAGTGGTGTCTCTACGAGCCGTAACGGCTACAGCAAAGATCAACGGAGAATCAGTCCCCATCAGTCCGGACATGATTTTCCGACGCATTCCATTTCACATGAAATCCCAGTTTCAGCTTCAATCGTACTTTGAATTCGAATTGGCCCCGTACCCACTCTCACTGTTCGATGATGATGGCATGATGCGGAAGAGTAGAAAATCAGAACTGTACAAGCTATTCACTCCAGTCAAAGTAGATCTCACTGTAAATGCAGACTACGTAGTGGATGGTGGTTTCCTCCTTCACAGAGTTAGGTGGAACAGCGGAGAACAGTTTTCCAATATCATTCAGAAGTAGGCTAAATAAATTACGTGAAATCCAACTACAATTCTGACAGTATCACCATAGTTTTCGATGGGTACCCAGAGGATGTGGCCGAGAAGAGTATAAAGTCAGCTGAAAGAGCGCGAAGAGCCCGTGTTATGTCATTTTCGTCGGTTATATACCAGGAAAATACCAAGGCCACAATGCCCAAAGATCGTTTCTTGTTGAATGATCACAACAAGAAACGTCTCATATCGATGCTAACAAGCAGACTGATGGACCAGGGCATTCACGTGAAACAAGCCGTTGAAGATGCAGATTCTCTGATTGTGAGCACAACCATCGAGAGGTCTATGGAAGGAGGCAATGTTTTCACAGTGGGAGAGGACACCGATCTATTGGTCATGCTCACTTTTCATGTTGCTGTTTTTGAAGAGCCCATCTCCAACGTGTTCCTCATCAAACCCGGGAAACAGAACCAGGAAACTGTCGTTTACAGTCCGAGCAATTGCCAGCTGCCTGAAGACATGAGAAAGCATACCCTGTTTCTCCATGCCTTCACGGGGTGCCACACCACATCCTCATTTTTCCGCCAGGGGAAAATAAAATGTATCAAGAAATTCATGGCAGACTAAAACCTCTTTCATCAGGCCTCTATAATATTTCGTGAACCAATCATCGGAGAAAGTCGTGCAGCGGTTTAAACGAAAAGGCTCTTAAAATAAAACTACCCCCTTTACAAAGACAATAGTGTTTTATGTTTTTACGACCCTCAATCCTTCGAGATGTAGGAAACGGTTTTGATGCTCTTTTAAGATAACGATACCACTTAACAGCCCTATACTAACCCCAACCCCACCATTACCACCCTTAATCCCTATGTTTTCCCAAACATTCGTTAAATCTTAAGATTTATACCAAATCCCTAAATTGAACTTAAATTTATTGATTTTTAGATTTTTTGTGATTTTTTTAACTTGGAAAGTAGGTTATATTTTTTAAACTAGGAATCGGAGAAAGTTGTATGTCGGCTTAAACGAAAGGTCTCTATGCCCTTTATCCCTAGTGCAAAACATTCTATTTTTAGATTCTTGCAAATACTTCTTTTATTTGGAAAGTAGGCTATATTTTTAAAACCAGGAACCGTAGAAAGTTGTGTGTGGGTTCAAACAAAAGGTCTCTAAGCCCTTTATCCGTAGAATAAGCCCTATATCCCTAGGACAAAAACCTTGTAGTAGTGGTTTTGCAACCGCTCCACCGCTGGATTTCCAAGAAGGCGGCCCAAGATGGTAGCCAATCATTGACTGTTGATTACCTATTATTAACTATCAATTTAGCAATTAATAATCAACTACGAGGGCTATTCCAAAACTAAGGTCCGGTTAAAAAAAACATCCAAAATCAAAATTGTTTCCAAAACAATTGTTTTATTGACATTCCTTACGTCTTTCTATATTTTCCTACATAATTTCCATACTTATTTACACATTTGTCACATCGTTCCGCAAGCTTTTGAATGCCTAAGTCGTAGAACTCGGCCGCCTGCGAAGCTAACCAGTCTTTAACAGCTTCTTTCACTTCATCATCTGTGTCGAAGCGCTTGCCGCCAAGAAACTCCTTTAGGTAGCGGAACAGGTGGAAATCACTTGGCGCCAAGTCCGGACTGTACGGTGGGTGGTCCATCTGTTCCCATCCAAATTTCTTGATTAGAGTTTGCGTGTCATTCGCAGTATGGGGTCTGGCATTGTCATGCAACAACAACACTCAGTAAGCAGCCTGGGAACCCAACGGGAATACAATTTTCGAAAATGCAAATGTTCAGACACAATTCTGTACAAAGTTGTTCTACTCACATTCGGGAACTTTACCTCTAAATCTGAAATAGTGAATCGTCGATCTTCACGAATGTTGTCGTCAACCGCATGAACCAACTCGTCTGAAATCACTGATGGTCTGCCAGAGCGGGGTTCATCGTGCACATTTTCCCGTCCTTCATTTTAAAGGCTCGCACCCACTTGCGCACTTTACCGTCACTCATTACGTTAGGATCGTACACTTCAGTAATCTGGCGCAGAAATGTTTATTGCAGACAGAAACCGTATCACTGCCCTTACTTCACAATCGGCGGGCTGATTAATTGTCTTAAACATTGTGAACTGACGCTATCAACAGCATACAGCAACAGTAACAACGCTACTGGTGGCTTTTGCCGCGCAAGGCATGCCAGGAGTCGGCGCGCATGCGTGTTTCGCCCTTGGCGCCGCTTTCAAATATTTACGGCGAATCGGACCTTACTTTTGGAATTACCTTCGTACTAGGTCATCATCCCGAGATTTCAGAAAATATCCGATATCTCCCGAATGCGTAATCATAGAAAGTCATATGAGGGTTCAAACGAAAGGTCTCCACACCCTCCATCCCTAGGATATGTCTCTTACACCCTAAGATAAAAACTACCTCTACCCAGAGGGTGAAATAGTGTTTTTTTAAATATGCATGTGCATTCGAGGCTCTTGTAAGACAACTGGCCTTTAAAATGATTATTTATCGAATAGTCACTATCGATTTATCTATTATTGATCGACTACTAGGTCATTGACACGAGATTTACGAAAATAGTGGATAGCTCCCAAACGAGAAATCGTAGAAAGTTGTGTGTGAGGATTCAAACGAAAGAGGGTCACACCTTCCATTCTGAGGGCAGGTCATTTTTAGCCTACTTTCGATTTATGCAAAAAATGAATGTAGACTTATGAGATCTACACAGGGCCAAAAGTTATGTGTCTGTGTGTGTGTATTCTGTCCCCCCACTTTATTCAAACACGACGAAACCGAATTGAACAACATTTGGTAACTTAGGCTACAGAGGTAGCACTAGCAAAGGGCACCTCACTGTTATGTTTTATACCGCCGCCAACTATACCGAAACTGAAAGGCGGTCAATCAAATGTTCAAAACATAAAATCAAATTACGACTAAACTCTACTAAATTTGGTAATTACATACCTTCATATGGGAAGCGTCTTGCGCCCAAACCACAGTATAGACATCATTACAGTATAGACACTTAGGCAAAACCGGAAGAACGGATTTTCAAAAAAAACAATTGATAAGGGGCAGCACCAATTCACCTGTAAGCCGCTTGGTAGCACCACTTATGGACGAACACATGATAAACAGTTGGGTGCTGAATGTATGTTTTATGTAATCAGGACCTTCTATAATACCGGACCTGACACTAGCGGCGGGACAGATGAAAGATGGCTGTCGCTGTTGGTGATTACATGCTTTGTTTATAAGTTGAGTCGTTTTGTTTACGATGTGATAGCGGTGTGAATTTCGGTTAGAAATCGTCTCCTTTGATTATCTGTGCTAATTCATTATTGCTTAATGATATTACACGTTCGTGTAAGTAAATGTCTGCATTAGTGCTTCATAAATACGAGATACCGGTGACTTCTGTTAAGCTTGTGATACCATCAATACTATTGCCAATCAGAGGGTAAGTTTGGCCTATATATTATTCTGTTTAGGGTTTATAAATTATTAGTAATGGTAATTCATTATGAGCAAGCATAGTAATAATTAACGTATTCCAATTTAAGGCCTAAGAAGATCTGAAAATTGATTACCGTACGTATGAACATAACCTACTTTTTAAATTGTCTGCAGTGTTCTCTCATCCAATTATACGCCTACTAGTTCAAGGATATCAATCTTATCACGTACTTGGTGTGGATCCCGTTTTAATAAACTACCAGTAGGCTTACCCATGCATAGGCTATGCTAAAATTGTGGTGATATGCCTTGAAACTGTTGTGTGACTGGATGCAAAATCCAATTATTATCAAGATAAGCCATTGGTGCCTATTTTCTAATTTCCTATCAGGGGAATTCAACCCACACCCAACTTCACGGAGCTGACGACCAAGAAGTCACAAGCCCATAAAATGAATTAACAGTAGACAAAATCACGTCATGATGTTATTTTTTGTGTTGGGTTGGATTCTGACATACGTCATGCGTTTGACAGAGTGCCATTTAATCTCATGAATAGGAATGAATGAATACGACTAGCCTACTTGTTGACGGATTTACAGAAGGCAGTCGTGACCTTATGATAGGAATTACCTAGGCATTTATCTTCAGTATGTGTGGGACCCCTTGGTAAACCACTTGCTGGGTGGCTACGCGGAGAATCGAACCCAACATTTACCGGTTTACCTCAAAGGCTGTGTGTACCCCGTTCTTACCCTTAGACTAGAATTAAGATTTTTTGACAGTCAGGAATCAAACTTGCACCCCAGAAGTGATAACCAAGAACTACACCACCTGGTTGGTCACATTTATTTTTAACGATAATATGTCTGTCTGTTAGGTAGGCAGTCCGAAGGCTGGTTGGATCCTCCAAAGGCACTGCCGTTAGGTTATGTGGGTAGATACCCACAAAAACCCAAGGCAGAGCTATATTGAGGCATACTAAGCAAGAAGAGGAGTGAGGTGGATTATCATTGCTTTCCTCATTGAGTCAGTACAGCAGTACTAACCCTATGAGTAGAACCTTTCACAGCACCCACAGGCACTTAATGTGCCCTGAATGTCATTGCTAAGCACCACCCATACCTCAGTAGCTTCCATATAATCACAGCCAAGAGTGAGACTGAGACATCGGTGATACTCTAGCCTGTGCCAACACACACTGACTGTGCCCTGAAAGTCATTACTAAGCACCACCCATACCTCAGTAGCTTCCATACAATCACAGCCATGAGTGAGACTGAGACATTGGTGATACTCTAGCCTGTGCCAACACACACTGACTGTGCCCTGAAAGTCATTACTAAGCACCACCCATATCTCAGTAGCTTCCATACAATCACAGCCATGAGTGAGACTGAGACATTGGTGATATTCTAGCCTGTGCCAACAGACACTGACTGTGCCCTGAATGTCATTACTAAGCACCACCTATACCTCAGTAGTTTCCATATAATCACAGTCAAGAGTGAGACATCGGTGAAAAGCCTCATTTTACTCTAGCCTGTGCCAACAGAAAAATGCAAATGTACTGCATTCATCAAGAGATGGCAAACAGGCCCAGAATAATAGGTAACTTACTAAAAAGAGATTGAAATTCCTACAGGAACATATACAACTTCCCCCAGGGGCTCACATCTAGTGGGACGTGGGTTGGCGACCACGGGGCCCCAGCTGAGTCCGGCATTGCTTCCACTTACTTTTGCCGGGCTCCTCTCCGTCTTCTTTCCTGTTGACTTCACTTGGTCAACTCTTGCTCTCTCCCGACCCCGACGGTATTAGGGTATCCGAGGCCTAGGGAGTCTCTTCCGTTCCCGCCTTAATTGGCCCTTGTCTCATCTTTTCTGATACCCTCCTTCTGTGAGGGGTCAGCCTTCTTTTTATTTTCCTCTTATCTCCTGCCTTCTGCTCAAGGCCCTCAAGGAGGTAGGGTGTATGTAGCCCCACCACTTCTGGTGCACCCTAGATATTGCTACACCCTCAGGGGCTCACGGCTGGTGAGTTCGAGAGTTGGCGACTCCGAGGGATTCCTGAGCTGGGTACGGTTTTCCCTCTCTTATCCATTACCTGTGGGGCGGCCCCTCTCCTCTTTCACTTTTCTATCTGCCTTTTATGGCTCTCCTTCCTTCCAAGTCCCTCAATCCGCATTCCTCGAGGGTCGAGGGCATTTCTTTTCCTCCTGTCCTTTATTTGCCTTGTTCTCCTTTTGTTTTCCATTTCTTCTTCTAGTACAGTATATAAGTTAGTAGTTAGTTGTAGTTATAGTTTACATTTCATTATCAGCTTCACCCTCACCCAAACCATTAAGGGCCGATAACCTAAATGTTAGGCCCCTTAAGACAACAATTATCATCAACATCATCATTTACAACTATCCCTGTTCACTCAGCCAAGATATTCTACAGATCTCTCCTGTGGGCCTCAACATTATTTTATTTTATTCCTTTCCTGATGGAACTCCGGTAGTACCTTATTTTAACTCCCGGGGCACCTCCCCATGCCTGTCCCGTACACAGCTACACACACTACTACAATAATCACGTAATTGGAGGAATTCAACCCAAACCCAACTGCACGGGGCTGATGACCAAGATGTCCCAAGCCCATAAAATGGATTAACAGCAGACAAAATCACGTCATGATGTTATTTTGTGTTGTGTTGGATTCTGACCCACGTCATGCGTTTGATGTCCGACCACCAACTACGGCGGCCATCTTGGATTGCAGTGTCAGGTCCGGTAGTATAGAAGGTCCTGATGTAATTTATTTAATTCGATTTCAACACACTAGCTCTCTTTATAATCAGATACAGTATTTTAAGAAAATAGAAAGTGTTAATATTACTGAGTTTTAATTCTAAGAGGTGTGTAATTTAATGTTTAACACCACATTCCTTCAGTCCTGTGGTGACGCATTGTGATTGCATCGTAACGATGAAAGGTTTTAAATGTTTTAAATGATTAAAATAACACGATATATTGAAAAGTGTGGGGCAAATGTGGTTTTTGTTTTGTGAATTAATGGATAGGTGTTTGGGGGACTGATATTTCATGGGTATTAAATCCAGAATCATTCGGTGTAACGCTTGATAATCTTGTATTTACCGCTCCAATGCCCGAGGAAACCGGAATGCTGGTATGTCCGGTGTGATAAGAACTGCGCAAAAACTTACGCATAGATGTTGGTTTCCCACATTTCTGCTATTGGTTAAATTACAAAATTATATTTCTGAGTTGTTTTGAATAATTACAAGCAATGTTTTCTTCAGACAAAATCATCAGACCGCACTCAAAAATGAATATGAGTAGACTGCTCTCTCGCGGATACGTGGTGAACCGTCACCGTCATGCGTGCGCATGCGTGCGTGTCGTGTTTCCGGTGACGGCCGTTTCAAAACCATGACGAAAAAATTAGCCTACATGGTAAAGGCCTGATGTGTCCATTATACTAAATTTATTAAAGCACAAAATATGCAGTATGAAATTACAACTAGTTTGAACAGAACTGAGACAGAGATAACCTCCTCTGCCCACACCACATCACGTGGTATCGATCACATCTTCTACCACATAGGGCACATACACAATTTAAGTCTGGCTGATGAAATCTTCTGTTATTACACACTTTGAAGTGGAAACCATGTACCGAGAATCTCGTTACCAGGTGCCTCAGCTCGTAGGAGCTCTCTGTCCAGTCCCGTGATGTCATCGCATCAGTCGCGTAAAATTCTTGCCAGATGCTATCTTTCTTAGACTTCATTTCCTGAACTAGTGTCTCAAAACCATGTGTTGTTGGCAAAAGCATCTGCAATCTCAATTCTTCAACAAAGGGGAGCTCACTTGAGAGTTCATAAACCAAACGAGAAAGAGTAAATCGGGAGAGGCATAAGACTTTCTTTAGGTAGACAGCCTTGACCTTCTCTATCTCCACTAGATGCTTGTACTTTAGGTGGGACCAAATGTTTTCCAGACCATATGTAATTATCGGGGCGATTTTCAGCCAGAAGAGTTTCATTGCAGTCTTTAAGGAGAGTGTTCTGAGATGCCGTATGTCACTCATGGCCTTCATAGCCGCATTTGATCTGTCCTTGATGTGGATTGAGAAAACGTTGCCATGCACCTGAAAAGTCACCCCAAGATAGTTGAAGTGTGTCACACACGCCAGTGGTTTATCTCCGTAAAGAATTGTTGCTCCTCTTCCTCCTTTCCGAAAAGACATGGAAACTGTCTTCTTCTCATTCAACTGAAGTTCATTTGATTTCGCCCACTCCGTCACTTTATTAAAAGCCTGTTGCAGTGCCACTTCACTGGTTGCCGTTAGAACCATGTCATCTGCGTAGATATATAACTTCACGTTTGAGGGTAATACTTGTACAACATCTGCCGTGGCAATAATAAAAAGAATAGGGCTGAGGGGATCCCCTTGCACAACTCCTATTGTCTGTCGTATTTCCTTCGATTTCGCGATTTCATCCGAAATGACAACGAAATTTTCACTCAGTAACGACCGAACAAGCCTCACCAAATAGTTTTCTGTACCTATTAAGTTTTCTAACTTCCTCACTAGTAATTGCCTATTGATTGTATCGAAGGCCTTGGCATAATCCAGGAATACTGCATGTAGTTTGCCCCTTTTCCGTGACAAGGCTTCCTCTATGTTAGTTTGTAAACAGGCTATGGCTTGCGTGGCAGATCTTCCCTTTCTGAAGCCAAATTGCTCCTCCGGTAATTGAGCGTCAATGATTTTAGACAGACGATTACATAAAATAATGCTTAGGAGTTTCAGAAGAACTGATTCCAGGGCAATGCCTCTGTATGAATTGGGATCGCCACAGTCTCCCTTACCTTTATAGAGCATTTTTACCAAGGAAGTCCTCCACCTGGCCGGTATGGACCCCTTCATTAGACACTCATTAAACAGTGCAGCTAGGCAGCCGCTTAGTTCCGCCGATGCAATCTTCAGGTGCTCGTTGTAAATAAGATAAAGACCACACGCCTTATGATTCTTCAAATCCTTTATCGTGGTCATCACCTCCTGTTCAGTGATCCTTTCAGAGTTTATTAGGAAAACCGGTTTTGGTGGGGACTGAACAGTTGGCCGAGTATCCCTGTCTTGCAAAATGGCAGTCAGATGCTCTTCCCATCTCTCAATAGGAATATTCCTAGAGTACTTCGGTTTCCTTGGGTTCAGAGTCTTGTAGGGGTTTTCTTCCGCTTCGGATATTAGTTTCCTCTCTTCTTCTTTATTGTAGGAGTCTCTGGTCGTTCGTAGAATGTCCTTATACCATTTCCTCTTGAGCCTATAAACCTGCAGGTTATGTTCTGATGGATCCACACGGGCTGATTGAAGGGTATCTAATACATCCTTCCTGGCCACGTAACATCTTTCGTTGAACCACTTCTTAGCCTTTCTTACCCGTGGTGATGGGAGCGTGGCCTTTAGTATCAGATCTTCTATGCTAACTATTGCAGCATCCAGCTGACCACTATAGATTAGAGCCAGTATATCATTTATGTCCTGTCCTCTTAGTGAATCTGGATCTAATTTCCGGGATCTTTTTGGGTGACTGACAACCTCCTGAGAGACCGCAGGGGACATTTCAAAAATTGTCAGAACAGGCAAATGTTTCCTTAATGACTCGCCAATGATTCGCTGCTCCACCGTCTTTAAATTGGCTTCATTGGTGAAGACAAGGTCTATAATGCTGGAGCCATTGTGACATAGGTAAGTAGGACTCTTGCATAGGTTGACGAGCGTCAATCCAATGTGTCCATTATGATTACTATACTATGGCTCAAACCACAAAGATAATGACCCTGTACTTTAAAACGAGCAATGAAATACATTCTTTCATGACTTTTAGTTCTTCTCTTTTTTCCTAACAGCTTTCCCGGGCTGCAAAAACTTGCCTCGCGGGCCACCGCTATATAGTTGGAAACCACTGATCTAGAGTTAATCTGGATTGACTGCTATAGCAAGGAGTAGGCACTAATCACCTTTTTGGTTGTTACAGTGCTCGCTTCCTACTTCTTCCTCGTCGTCTACAGTTTCTACCGGGACCTCATTTGTCCAGTGCAAACTACGTATGAGGTCTGATCTGGTAAGTCAAACTTTGGGGTATTAAGGAAACAAATCGTGATAAAGTGTTAAATTATCAGCACTCGAGAAATATTTATATCATCATCTGCAAGCGGAATCGCACTAGCGCTCATGTGATATGAACCTTAAGTGCTGCAGCACATTGTTATTTTGAAAATAAATTACTTTAATATATTATCTTGGGATTCCAAAGAAATTATAAAAGTATAAAGATTACTCAAGAAATGTATGAGAAGTACAACTTGTCAAGTTTTACATCAGGGGATGTTGTCGGAGCCCATTCCAGTAAATACAGGAGTTAAACAAGGATGTTTGCTGTCTCCAATACTGTTTCTCTGATCTTATCATGAAGAAAGCAATGAATCGCCGAAGTGGTATCCAGTACGGACTAACAGACAGGTTGGAGGACCTGGATTTCGCAGACCTGTGCTTGCTAGCCAGCAGTTACAAAGATATGGAAGCAAAGCTGAATGATTAAGAACCGAAGCATCTGAGGTGGGATTGAAGATCAATGGAAGGAAAACCAAGGAGATGCGCCATAATAACCGAAAGAAGGCACCATTATTTCTAGGGAATCAAGAGATCGATCAAGTCAAACAGTTTTGCTACCTGGGAAGTATGGTCACCACTGAGGGAGGTACTATGGAGGATAATAAGGCTAAAGGAGCATTCGTAATGTTGAGACCAATTTGAAAAGCAAGGGATCTTAACACCTAACCTACACCAAACTTCGCATCTACAATTCAAATGTAAAGTCAATATTGCTCTATGGGTGTGAAACTTGGAAGACCAACAAACAACTGATTAACAGACTCCAAATATTTGTGAATAGATGCTTGAGGAATATCCTGAGGATATGGTGGCCACAAGTTATCTCCAATGAAGAGCTGTGGAGAAGAACACAGCAAACACCCATTTATATTGAGATGCGTCGTAGGAAATGGATTGGGCATACATTACGACGAGATGGAGACAACATAGCAAAACAAGCCCTGGAATGGAATCCACAAGGTAGGCGAAGAGACAGACCAAGGAACACCTGGAGGGGGAGTGTAATAACAGAAGGAGGGAAGACCTGGAACGAGATTAGGAGGATGGCACAGAACAGAGTCCGATAGCGGAAATTTATCGATGCCCTATGCTCCACTTAGGAGATAAAGGAAGTAAGTCAATATATTATCTACAATCAAATACAGCGCATTAAAAAAGACGTCAGTCAAAGAATATGAGATATTATATCAACTACCCTCCCAACGACGTACCTATCTAGTCGTGCACTCCACTCCGCGTCCGACACTGGCTGTGCAGATCACAGATCAGCGAGAATGTCTACGTTTATTGCCAGCAAACATGCACTCTGCCTTATGTGCATGCGTGTCCAACCTTTCCGTTGTGCAGCTGGGACAACAGCCTAGACCAGAACCAAGACTTCACTGCGATTCCTCGCTCAAACACAGAGAGGCAGCACTGGTCACACAGCAGGTGGCTTCCTCTAGAATCTGCGGTACCATTTAAGAGGGGATCGCTCAAAGCAAATAGGGGACAATATTACAGGTAGGCATCAGCTGTTCCCGCCAGGAAGTCTTTTAATCTCGCAACTTATTTATTCTATAGCCACATTTTGTTAATTGATGCATTATAAAAGTTATAATTGTGTTTATGTTCGACGATGTCATCATCATCATCATCTTGCACAGTTTGCAGCCACTGGCCGGGTCTGTTTGGAACACAAGCCTCTCCAACGTCTTAATGTCCATTGTATCCATCCTGTCCGAGGCCTGTTCCCTTCTTGAAAGCAAAAGTCTTATCCACTACTGGCTTGCTGGGCCTATCGTAGCTTCACCAGAGCCCTGTTAGCCGTCACTTTTCAGGGTTCCTGTAGGACCTTCACAGCTACCGTAACGGTCCCGGGGCACACAAAGTCCCCACTGTACTTCGCCCCTACAGGCAATCCCCTACTTTGTGCCGTTGCCCATCTCCCACAACGAGGGGTTGGACTTATGGGAGACATTCGTCGATATGTAAATATTATATGTCAGAAAACTGTTTCATAATGGGGTCATTAAAGTACTACTTTTCATTATAACACAGTTTTTCCAACCAATCATAGCTCAATATTTTCAGTCATTGACCAATTAGGTAAGGATAGCTTCTGACATGCACAAAAATCCAACATGTCAGACATGAATTACAATGATTTGAGAGTTGACAACCATTGTAGTTAAAATGCATAATCCAACTGGGCAATATTGCAAAAGAAATAGCACTGTACCTTAATATCCACAACTCCAATTGCTATATATTCGCCGACAGTTTTAGTGAATGCTGTTGTTGAAATGAACACACCAGAACGTCATGAAGGAAGCAGTCGTATGACTATTAGTTCCACGGAAATTATAATCCAGCTTTCTGTTCAGTAAATGGATTTCTTTTGCGAAACATTTAATTTTTAAAGCGTTTGTAACAGCCTATTTTGTGTTATTTGACCAACATAACAAAATGATCCGACATAGTACCTGTGCGCTATCTGTTGGTGCTACTTCAGGATAAACAATGTTTCAAAGCTTTGGGGATTGTTATTGGGTAGAGATCACTGAGCTTCTATGCCCAAGATAGCGGGTTCAAACTCGGCCGAAGCCGTCGGATTTTTTAAGAGCGTTAAAAATCCCTCAGTATGCCTTCCTTCGGAGGGGAAGTAAAGCCGGCGGTCCCATGTCATAGATTTATGGCATGTTAAAGAACCTTACACTAATTACACCTGTGTGAAGCTAAATTGGACAGGTTAAGAATGTAAACAACGCTCTTAGGTTTCTACGTTCATTGCCAAGAGCCGCATCTAGTAGCTAAGTTCTGAACTTGGCCTAGAAGTCGTTGACGATGGCGCTGGTGGCAACTATTTGAAAAATTCTAAGTTGCAGTCTGTACTTGAATTTAAAAAAAAAACAGATAACACACACTAATACAGTCATCACAATTAACACCGGTTATCAGACAGATTCTACACACACCCAAAGTACACGGGGCTACATGTCCGCGTTGTCACAGCCCCAAAACTGAGGAACCAACCAACCAAATGCTGAGCCCACACAATTCCCAAGAAGAAGAATTCAACCGACAGAATCTTAACAGATATTTATGAATATTTATGTTAGAATATAAAATAAATTTATAATTATCGTCGAACATAAACAGTTGTATGCCTATAATGGTAATTAAGACACTTGTATGGAAATTATAAATCGCATACGTTCGTTTTATAAACATACTCGTGTCTTAATTATTGCCATTATAGGTTTGTTGCATAATGTACTATTCTAATTTCATTTTTTGATGTTTATAACGCCATGCCGGGATAAAGAAGCAACAAGTAATGCTATTGGCTTATCAATCACCAAAAACTCTTGCAAAACAAAGATATCACATCAGTAACTTGTGACTTGCCACGGTGGGTGAGTGGTTATCATGTCGGACTACCAACCCCAAGCTTGCAGGGTCTCTTCTGGCCGTGGTAAGTGATTTTTGAAAGGCGACAAAAATTACGGCACGCATATCATACGATGTTGGCATGTTAAATAACCCATTTGAATTCAGTAAGCCGTGTTCAATGGCAAAATTAATCTCGGGATTTTCTGCCAACACAAAGTTCCTCCTTTATCTACTAGAAAGCGCTATAGTGTTCAAGGAGCTTAGATATCTAACCTCCTTGACTTTTATAGCGTTCCAAGGAATGACAAAATTCGACATGCAAGCTGCCCTCTGGGCGTTAATTAACAAAGCTTGCGCCCGGCATACGATATTATTATTATATCAGTAACTTGTATCAGTAGATGAGCAGTGGGGATCTAAACCAGTGACATTGTCCGCTGAGCTACGCTGTTCGCTGGTGGCCGTGTTCGGAGATATCTCTCGAACCGACAATCATCAAAAGTCGTGCGACGGCTCAACATTTTTCAAATTTTACCGAAGGGCCTAAGTGCAAATTTCAAATTTGAGTTTTTTAATATTTTTCTAAAATGGTAAACGTTCCCAAGGACAGAGGGAGTCTTTCAAGATGGCGGCACACCTAATCGTTCTACCCCCTCCCCTTACCCCTCAACCCCTAAATCACCCTCAACCTCAATCCCCAAAAATTCCTTAAATCATCAGATTTCCAATAAGAATTCCCTAAACCAGTGTTTCTCAAACTTTTTTGTGTGTGTACGACTTGAAGAGATGAGAATCTGTCGCGTAATCCCCAATGGTTGGGAGATGTTAACCACTACGTAGCAGACCAAAAGATGGATTGTAAATAGTGTTTGTTAGAGTTAGACTCTTGGAGTTAAAAGTGTGTCCAGTTGTTTTATTATTCATTACAATAAGCATTCAATTCAAACATTCAGAAATGACACTGTACAAATTATATTAATAAAACAACTCTTAATAATTAAACATAAAAAACAAAGTTTAACTAACAACTTCAATGTGAAGGGTGAGTTTGAAGATTAGAAGCCAACTTAGGAATGTCTGGTTTAAGATTACTGAGTCTCAAACGAAGATAGTTTTCCACTGTAAGGAGCGTATTCAGGTATTTATTCGTGAGATAAACAAGTGAAGAAAATGCAGTCTCACACAAGCACGAAGCAGTGAAAGGCAGTAAAAATCTAAATGCTTTGTCAGCTTGGTCTGCATAGTCTGCATGCCTCCCAACCCAAGAGTTCACAAGAGCCATTGTTGAAAAAGTTGGCCTTCTTTCTGTATCACAATTCAATTCATAAAACTGCTCCTTAAAGTCCTCCGGGAACATATCAATGTTTTTATATTTTTAAATTGTATATTTTGTATTTTATACCGTATTTTTATGTTTGTAAATTTTTGTAACGTATCGAATAATTTTTGTAACATCACTGCAGCAGTTTGGGAAACGCTGCCCTAAACGATCACAGATTTAACCCAAATTTATCGATTATGGATTAACTACAAGGTCATTAACTCGAGATTTCCCAAACCAATAATCGGAGCAAGTTGTGCGATAGTTCAAACGAAATGGCTCTACCCCTAGGACACATGATTTATATCCTCAGAAAAAAACTATCCCGACCCTAGGGGTAAAATAGTTTTTTCTTTAAGGATTTTATGTGGGTTAGTGGCTCTTTCGCGGAGGTCATGTGATGTTTATTTATTACTTGCTTAAGAAATGCCTGTCAGAGGCGCCCACCGGAGACGAGCGAGGTATCTTTAGTCGATCAATCCAAGATGGCCACTGATGGATCGATTGTTTAGTGATTTATTTATTATTTAAAAACTATAATTATTACTATTTATTATAATTTAATTGTATTTTTTATTATTATTATTACTATGTATGTTGTTCTTGTATCTTTATAGTGGATGTGTTGTTTGCAGATTCCGTGTGCTGTTCTGCTTCGAGGAAGTACAAGACTATGCTCTGCTGTTTGCTGCTACTCCATGTGTTCCAGAACTCTAGCTAGACGTTAGATTGTGATCTCGCTACCTCTTGCAGGGTTCCCAACCTTGTCAAACACACCTTTGGTGCACACTCGATTAAAGACTGTTAAGCTATGCCAAATATTTCTATGAAGGAAGTTTGAATTAATGTTTATAACGGTTACAATCAGTTAAGGTAAATTGTTACAAAACAAGCAAATAACTTGAATTTATTTTGAGATAATAACAGATCCATAATATAGCTTTGGGGCGGGGCTAGTAGGCCAAGACATCATCATCATCATCTTGCACAGTTTCCAGCCACTGGCCGGGTCTGTTTGGAACACAAGCCTCTCCAACGTCTTCTGTCTTCCCACCATCTCTCAGCCTCCACCCTTGTCCAGTCTTCTCCTCTCTTCTTCACACTTTCTTCCACCCCCTTCAGCCACCTGTCTCTCGGTCCCTTTCCTTCCCACTTCATCTCGTGTATCCTCCTGGGTATCCTCTTCTCCTCCATTCGTTTTACATGTCCATACCATCTAAGTCTAGATTTCTCTATACCATCCTGTAATGGTTCCTCCTTCATTAATTCTCTGGTTCTCTCATTTCTTATTCTGTCCATCTTTGTAGCTCCAATACTGCTTCTCAAGAACCTCATCTCACTGGCCTGTATTTTGCTCTTCTCCCTTCCTTTCATAACCCAGGTCTCCGAGGCATACGTCAGGATAGGGACATAGTACGTCCGATATATGACCTTTTTGCTGTTCTGAGGGACATCCTTGCTCCATAACATGCTTCTTACACTCGTCCGAAATGCTTCTGCCTGCCTCCCCCGCTCATTTATTTCTCTATCGTTTCTTCCATTATCTTGTATCAGGCTTCCCAGATACTTGAAACTCTCCACTTTCTTCAGCTGTTCCCCACCAATTGTTATTCCCGTTGTGGTTCTTTCCTTCTTCCTTGTTGTGATCACCATCTCACTCTTATTTATGCTAAATTTCATCCCATTTCTTTGTATTATTCCTTCCCACATGTCCAACTGTTCCTGTACCTCCTCCTCGTTGTTTCCCCTAATCATCAAATCATCTGCAAACACCATTGCTTTCATCTTTCCTTCCCCAATTACTTGTGCCACTCGGGTCATTATGTCATCCATCACCACAATGAAAAGTAACAGTGACAGTGCAGTAGGCCAAGTGAAACTTTAAAAACCGACGTTTCGAGACAACTGCTTGTCCCTTTATCAAGGTTTGCCAAGAAAGAAAGAAAGAAAGAAGGAATTAGTAAACAATGGCATAGCCTCCATAGATAAATGGTATAAGATAGGAAGCCATATGGCTGCCCTCGATAGTTTCATTACCAACAACATCTTGGTCTCAGGAGGTCATGGAATAACTATGGTATTTGTTTCGACATGGCTTCCTTCTTCTTCTTCCTCGCGTTGTTCCTAATTATTTTCTGGGGTCCGCCACTCTGCACCTCGCTCTCCATTTGTTGCGGTTTGCTGCGTCTATAGGACGAAGACCTATGATGCGCATTTCGTCCAGCCAAAGCCTTTTTGGTCGTCCTGGAGGTCTTTGTCCATCAGGCTCGAGAGCAAGTGACTTCCTTACAATGAACTCTGTATTTGCCTGTACCGACGCAACCGAGTCTCCCTCATTTTGGCTGGAATAGGGGCAATTCCGAGAGTATTGCGGACGTCTTCGTTCTTAATATGATCCAGTCGTGTAATTCCCAAGGACCATCGTAGCATCTCCATTGAGTGCAAGGCTTGTTCATGTTTCCTTGTATTAGGCCAGCATTCGGCTCCATACAAAGCAACAGGGAGCTTGCGGTCACAGAGAACACGCAGCATTCACTCTTGCACGGGTATCACCATCTGGTCTCACAACGGAGCCAAGGTATCACAGATGTGAAGCCTTTGGTAGTGATAATGATGATGATGATAATAATTGTTGTTTTAAGGGGCCTAACATCTAGGTAATCGGCCCCTAATGATCTGGGTGAGAGCGAAAATGTTAATGAAATGGAAACCAGAACGAAAATTAAGTGAGACGGAAAATACTGACAAAAAGGAACTCAGATTGAAACAACTCACAAAATGTTCTTACAAAAGGGAATTTAGAACGAAAAGATTCACAAAAAGAATAGATTGAAAAATACCCACAAAATGTAGGCTAGGTTCAAAATGTGTACAAAATGCAATGCAGAGTTGAAATTCTTACAAAATGCAATTGAAATTCAAAATACTTACAAAATGCAAATGAGGTTCAAAATTCTTACAAAATGCAATTGAAATTGAAAATACACAATGCAATTCACATTGAAATATCCCAGTTCCAATCCAAATTATTCACAAAGTGCAATTGAAATTCAAATGCTTACAAAATGCAATTGAAATTGAAAATGCTTACAAAATGTACGGTAGATTCAAACGACTCATGTGGATTGACAATACTTACAAAATGCAATTGAAATTCAAAATACTCACTAAAATGCCCTGAAACCTACATTGAAAGACTTGCTAGAAAGCAAGTTAGATTGTCAATCTTTACAAAATGCAATTGAGGTTGAAAACAATCGCGAGAGGTAATTTAGATCGAAAAAACTTACAAAATGCAAAGTAGATTAAAAATACCTACAAAAAAATCGCTTAAGGGAATTAGATACACGGGGAACCAAGTAACAAAACCAGTGCGGGAATCTGAAAGAGAAAAGGAAATATAATGAAAAGAAAACACGAGGTCTGACCCCTCGAAGAAGGAGGGATCAGGAAAGATGAGACAAGGGTCAATTAAGGCGGGAAAGTGAAAGACTCCCTAGGCCTCGGATACCCAAATACCGTCGGGGTCGGAAAAGAACAAGAGTTGACCAAGGGAGGTCGACAGGAAAGAAGACAGAGAGGAGCCCGGCACAAGTAAGTGGAAGCAATGCCGGACTCAGATGGGGTCCCGTGGTCGCCAACCCACGTCCCACAAAATGTGAGCCCCTGGGGGAGCCTTTGGTAGTGGGGTGCCATCTACTATGATGGTCCCATCTGTCTGGGAACCACATTCAAGGTACTCAGTCTTAGTAAGGTTGAGCCGTAGTCCAAATTCACGGAGCCTCGCATTCCAGAGGTTGACCAAGTGCTCTAGATCATTACGGGTCTCGCTTGCAAGCATGACATCATCGGCGTACAGTAATGTCCATGGTGGTTGCCTTTGCAAATCGGCAGACACTGTATCCATGCATAGGATAAACAAGAGTGGAGATAGTACAGATCCCTGGTGAACCCCAACTCGAATATCGAACTGTTTGGTGAGGCCAGCAGCACTGCGTACAGAGCTAGTTGTATTATTAGAGGAGTTGGACCCAACGCACATAAGCTTCTGGTATGCTATGAGATCGAAGAGAATACCATATAAGCTGGCTTCCTATCGTATACCATTTATCTATGGAGGCTACGCCATTGTTTACTCTTTCTTTCTTTCTTTCTTGACAGCCCTTGATAAAGGGACGAGCAGTTGTCTTGAAACGTCGGTTTTTGATCTGAAACATCTTTCCACTCAGTAGCTGGACATTTTTGTGGGAGTGATTTTGGAAAAGGGACGGAAACAATGAGCGCGCGTGAAGGCGGAGATCGGTACAACGATGTACTGTAGGCCATGTGGCTATGGTGAATGTATATCGCATACAGTTTAGTTCAAGGTTTGGAGACCCCATTTAAGATATTCCTACAATAAATCATCTTCAAGTTGTCGTTCTTTGGTGTGAAAATATTCATTTTATCATATTTGCTGAAGGAAGAGGAAGGAAAGATGAAAGCAATGGTGTTTGCAGATGATTTGGGGAAACAAGGAGGAGGAAGTACAGGAGCAGTTGGACGTGTGGGAAGGAATGTGATGAAATTTAGCATAAATAAGAGTGAGATGGTGATCACAACAAGGAGGAAGGAAAGAACCACAACGGGAATAACAATTGGTGGGGAACAGCTGAAGAAAGTGGAGAGTTTCAAGTATCTGGGAAGCCTGATACAAGATGATGGAAGAAACGATAGAGAAATAAATGAGCGGGGGAGACAGGCAGAAGCATTCCGGAGGAGTGTGAGAAGCATGTTATGGAGCAAGGATGTCCCTCAGAACAGCAAAAAGATCATATATCGGACGTACTATGTCTCTATCCTGACGTATGCCTCGGAGACCTGGGTTATGAAAGGAAGGGAGAAGAGCAAAATACAGGCCAGTGAGATGAGGTTCTTGAGAAGCAGTATTGGAGCTACAAAGATGGACAGAATAAGGAATGAGAGGACCAGAGAATTAATGAAGGAGGAACCAATACAGGATGGTATAGAGAAATCTAGACTTAGATGGTATGGACATGTAAAACGAATGGAGGAGAAGAGGATACACGAGACGAAGTGGGAAGGATAGAGACCGAGAGACAGGTGGCTGAAAGGGGTGGAAGAAAGCGTGAAGAAGAGAGGAGAAGACTGGACAAGGGTGGAGGCTGAGAGATGGTGGGAAGACAGAAGACGTTGGAGAGGCTTGTGTTCCAAACAGACCCGGCCAGTGGCTGGAAACTGTGCAAGATGATGATGATGCTGCAAACAATTATGATTTATTAAATCTTCATACTTTTGCTGTATTCTTATTTAATGTAAGCACTCGATGTACTGTCGGCCATGAGGCTATGTGGAATCTATATCGCACAAACAAACAATGTAGGAATTCAGTATCTTAACACCGACTACTAACAATAATTGAAACTTCGTTGGTCTAAACTTATCACTGGGAGAAACACATTTAATATACCTTCCGCACACCTAATTTTTAATCGCGCCTATACTTAGCAGTGCGCTGATCGGCAAAACGAGGCCATTTTCGATAACATCGCTGGCATGGGTTCACTAACTGGCCGGTATAGAGCGCAGCTCACATCAAGTATGCAGTGGATTGCTTCCGCCACGGCAAATAACAATTATGATTCATTACGGTCAGGATTTGGCAGTGGAGTTATACAAGTATTTTATTGACCAACAGAGTTCACTGTCAACAAGGGATTTGCGCTCCCGGGACACACATAGTAGGATAACATATCACATGTTCATCATATGCGACTACTGTAAGGCTCGTATAATTTTTTTAAATGTCGCTCGACCCAATAGGCCCACCCCAAAGCTATGTTATGTACGCAATTGGTCGAGAAAGTTTACGCAACAGAATAACAGTTCCATCAGTGCGACATTTGGCAACGCTGGACAACCTAACAAATCGTGCAACTTGTCAATAACACCTGATCACATGCGACAGCGATGTTCTGCCACTCTTTGCTGCAGCTGATCTACGCACAGGCTTGAGATATCTACACCAGATGCGAGCAATTAGCCTTATCAAAGGAGAAACTAACTATAACTCTCTTTTCTTCTTTTCAATTGCATTTGAAGCTTCTTGTAAAGAGGAAATCAAGGAGTATTTGCAACTAAATGTATCACAAAAACACCTGTGGTGGAGTTGAGCTGATGTAAGCTTCTAGATGCTATGGCTACGACCCTGTGTTGCTAGTAAGCGGAGTGCTTAAGTGTGTCAATAATATGGTTAATGTACGTAGTGCAGTCATTAAGTTCGTGGACTGGTTCGAGACTCAAAGCAGTCGGCAGAGTCTGAACAGTTACTGGAAACACCGCTGATGGAAATAACCCGTACACCTTCTCGTCTATGACTATCCAGTAGGCTCACTAAACTGTGTCTCCTCTGTGCAAAATGTTCATGCCAATGAAAAACAGCGCTGTAGAACAAGACGACATCGCCAAACGCTTGATTGATCAACAGAAACTCTTCTCTAGTAGATTTTCTTGATGTGGTTTGTCAGAACTTGATGTGTGCCCATTGCTTAAAGTGCGACAATCTTGAGTTCTATCTCCCCATTTAACTAGCTTTTACGACAAAGACCGAAATTGTGCCGTCACTATCCCTTGCTAGGACGGGACAATAACTATGGCCTGTAGTGCGTCACTGTACGCTCAGTCCATGAACTTATTGACCGTCTACTTATATCAAAGGCAGTGTTGTGATAACGAGCCTGCTTATTGTTCCCATGGTGACTGTGTATTGTCTGATTGGTGGCCTTAAATTGTGTATACATGGTGTCCACAGGCAGGAAAAGTCAGGAATAGTCAGGAAAAGTCAGGAATTTTGTTTTTGGTCAGGAAAAGTCAAGAAAAAGTGTGAAAAAATGGTGTGAGTCAGGAAAAAATGGCGAAAAGTATTAGAAAGTCGGGAATTTTATATTAACGATACGGTATTCTGTATTTTACAGCCATATTTTGATGTTACTAGTTCAACTAATCTCTGAAGATAAAAAGCAATAACTCACTGGACATTATGGTAAGTTTCCATTTTTACAGTGTATCATAGTAAAAACCTCTTTTACCTACTTTTTGTACACTTTTTTGGCGTTGGCGTAGGGATGTGGCGATCCCATTACTATAGTTTAGGTTATTAAGTACTTTGATTTATGTATTATTGCATTATAATTTACTTTATTTTGTATTTGAAATTAGTAAAGAGGCGAGCGTTGGGCAGCTATGGGGACGGTGGAGGCTGCAAATAAGATATATATATTTGCTCAATAAACCAATTTTCCGATGTTACGATTACTTCTCAAGTCAAGAATTTTGTTGAAAAATGGTCAGGAATAGTCAGGAAAATTGACATTGAAAATTCTGTGGACACCATGCTATATTAGTGTTTCATTGGTGGTCAGTGTTAAATAGTGTATATTAGGGTTTCAATTGTCTTATTGGTGGTGTTAAATTGTGTTAGAAATACATTGGGGGCTCTGCTGCACAACAATCTCTTGCTCAAATCATGAATCAACATGGTTTGGAAATGCAGAGTTTCCACAAATGATTCCAATAAGCTGTCTATGATACATGCTGGGGGAAGTTTACAATGCACGCCAAATTTCACTGACATCAGGGGACGTCAGTAACAAGCCACAATTAACTCTAGCCTGCATTCATCAAGCAATGGCAACAAGCCAAATGGCATGTGGCCACCAGAGAGACCTGGTGCAGGCCCAACGAGTTGACGTCACAAACACTCACTGTTCGAGGCAGGATAATAATAATAATTCAATCGACACGCAGGCGCTGTTGAATACACTGCAGGGATTCCAAGAACTCATGAAGCAAACGCTAACTGGCACCACGGCTAAAATTCAATTCCTAGGGGAAATATCTGAATTGTTCGACATTAACACAGGAGTCAGATAGTTAATCCCCATTACTATTCAATTTAGTCATAGGAAACCTGATTTGGGAATTAAACTAAATTGGCAGAGATCTCAAGAACAAATCCTACTTTGATTGCATAGCCTTTGCTATTCTTTCCAACAATATGCAAGAAGCAATCAATTCTACGGAAAATCAGAACAGGACTCAAAATGTCGTAAGAGAAGACTAAATATAGCCTATGGAAGAAACTATATCAGGATTCATCAACCAACCCTTAATCACTCAAATAGATAAATTCAAGTCTATGAGAAATAATTCAACCAGTTGGGTTAAAACAAGAAGAGAACTGAAAAAATATTTAAAAATGTAAAACTACCTGTATCCATATCACAAAACGCTAAATTACGAAGTTACAATACTGTCGTCAAACCAGAAAATACTTTGATACAAGAGAAAAAAAATTCCCAAAGACCAAAATGTAAAAATGGGGTTTGGTTGGAATCTATCCAAGTATTGAAAATATCACAGATTCCATTAGGAAATGGAGACAATAGCTTAAGAAAGAAAATGATCATCGGATTGAAAACGGATTCAACACAAATTATCATTACACAAGAAGACTTCTAGACAAGCTTAAATGTTGAAGGCGGCTTCGGTGGCGTAGTCGGTAGCATGCTGAGCTTCTATGCCCAAGATAGCGGGTTCAAACCCGGCCAAAGCCGTCGGATTTTTTAAGAGCGTTAAAAATCCCTCAGTATGCCTTCCATCGGAGGGGAATTAAAGCCGGCGATCCCATGTCATAGATTTATGGCATGTTAAAGAACTTTCCACTAATTACACCTGTGTGAAGCTAAATTGTATAGGTTAAGAATGTAAACAACGCTCTTAGATTGCTACGTTCGTTGCCAAGAGCCAACTGCTGTGGCGTCTAGTAGCTAAGTTCTGTACTAGGCCTAGTAGTCGTTGACGGTGGCATTTGGCGGCAAAAGTAGGAACTTTTTGAAAAATTCAAAGTTGCAAAGTTGAATTATAAAAACAGATGAAGGGTACTGAGAAAGAACGATCAGAGTCCAAAAATGTATTTTTTTAGTTATTGAAACCACCTGATGCATCACAATGTAAGCTATTATAATGTGCAGTCAATCCAGAGAATTAACGAAGAGAGTCAGTGCTATGGCCTCAAACAGATTTTGTATACAGAGAAGTATCGATCAGAGTCAACAGCAAACAGCGAAAAAACGCACAGAGTCAGGATATTGCCTAGCCTACCCATGCATGCTGCACGCGGCGACATGGCTTGCCAGGTAAAACTTGTTGGGAGATTATGTTAGTAGCTATCCGTTGCTAAGTCTGTGTTGAAAGAACAGTGTTTTATTTGTTTATACATTGTTTTATAAAAGTTTGCAGAGATGAGTGCAGGCTCAAGTGATGGTGAACAGTGTAGTGTCAGTGGAACGAAGCTACAGCAAGAAGTTGGCAGTTGCTACACATCCTCTAAAGCAGATTGTAGTTACAGCTGAAAATACTCAAACATTCAGCATCGGGAAACGTACAATGGTGCATACAGATCTACAGTCATTGTAAAGAAAACAGCCAAACAAAGTAACAAACAACTTGATCACCTTCGACGCATAGAGCTCGAAATGTCATACAACGAACATGTTCCTTTGAATGCAGCAAAATACAAAGACGTTCAGT